>JAGSMT010000001.1:4810686-9621372 GCA_029286875.1 Lamproptera curius | reverse complement strand
TGTAAAAGTACATTTTTTAAAAAACTGTAATATTATTCGTCAAAATATTTTGAATTTAAAAGACAAAGTGTTTTAATAATGATATTAAAAAGCAGGAAAATATTAACTTGTGAAAGTTTTATAGGTACAATAACCACTTTAAGTATCGTCAAGAACGAAACCTTATTACTTTTTGCTTCCCCGGCTTCATATATGACAAAAGCTGGGGACACAGATGACGTTGCAAACAGGAAATTAATAATAACTTTTCTCTTTCTTTATTGCGAATTTTTTTTTCGTAATAAAAGTACTGTTGTTTATATAAAGCAAAGTTTTCAATTATATGATGTCAAAAACAATGAAAAATATTATATCCTGGATAAACATAAATAGGATTCCAGAAATTATCCTAAAACTGGGCTGAGATTTTTGAATTAGCCATATCTATTTAGATATTGCTAATTATATAACATAAAGATAAATATTATTAAAACAAAAAGATACAAATGAAAACGTATGAGACAAAAAGCAATCAAATAAAAAAATATAAAAGGATCAGACAGAAAATTTACAAAATATTATATTTAACTATATTTTTTGGTCTTCTTCTTCTATACCTAAAGTGATTCTCCATAGGATTTATGCTATTTATTACCAGTATTTAATATAAGGGCCGACACTACTAAACGACTGAGGTAGTTTATGATTATTTAACATAGACGCAGCACAGTTTTTTGAGGTGTTCCAATGCAAAGGTTATAAATTCTCCTGCCTGATTGGTTTAAGTGCAGTATAAGTATTTTATCTACCAGGATATTTTAGTTTATTATTAAACCATTTATTAGCCACTCTAGTCAGTTGTTAAAAGAGACGTATCTCCTAAAAAAACTGTACGAAAATGATGCTGCATTCTCATTCTATATTTAACGCTTATTTATACAAAGTTACAAGCGTTCTTAGAATTTTAAAAAGAAGTATATAAAAACAAATTTTTACGCAAGCAAAAAAAGCGTAAAGTAAAAAATAACTTGCATGATGTAAGTTTTTATTTAAAGAAAGGCGTTGGCTCATAAATCAATTGAAGACTATCAATCATTTTGTATCAGCTAGGAGGATGGTAAACTTTTTATAAAGCGTATTATGGAAGAAAATTTGGTGTTTTTCACTTGATTTTATGATTATAAGGAGTTGGTTAAAACATAATAGAAAAGTAAACTATGGTTATGTATGTCTCCCATGTGGTCTAATTTTTAATGTTCACGTCATTTAAATTAAATTGTAAATAATTTTTGTTTTTGCTACATAAAAACTAAAATCTCAGTCAAGCTACTAGGTATTGTGCTAAAAAGTGAACACTTATTATATGTAGAGTGCATGTATGCATACTACATATATAAGTATTATTAATACATTATTTTCCAAGCTATTCTCAAATATCTGTATTAACACTTATTATCTTGAATGTAACGTAGTTAAGCTTTACGAAAACCTAAAATTAATTGACGGTTATCAATTTGGTACAAAGATATATGTATATTTTTCTATTGTTAGACCAGTTGACTGTTACAATTGCTTAACCATCTTATGCTATTAAAAAAAATAGTTTATACTTTAAATTTTAATCATAATTTTATAGCACATTGCAGTCGTACCAAGTTTTTGGGTTTCAGCCAGAAAAAAATTAGCATGCATCCATGCGGAGTACGATACTCGGTCCTACGTGGACGTGTACCGTCTTCCGAATGAAACTAATGTAATAACTGTCCACTGCAGTTAGTCTATTAGTGTAAAATTTAGTACAAAATTAAGCCGCCCATGTTTAGTTCTGTAGTACATTAAAAATATATTTTGTTTCTCTAAATCAGTCTAAGCACTTGTCAATAATCGTTGTTTGTACATAAAAAAAGAAAAAAATAGCCTTCGTAGCCAAGTGATAGGGCGCGTGTGCTTTGGAAACCAGAGGTCGTGGTTTGAATCTGAAATTTTCATTGCTGTTTCCAATTTGGTTAGGGAACTTTGGGTCGATCACCCAATTGTCTGAAAAGTAAGATGATCCATGCGTCGGTATGTAACAAGTTGGCCCACCCATCAACCCGTATTGGATCAGCGTGCGCTACGGTCCAAAAACCCCCTAAATGAAGAAAGCTTACATTAGGCCTCTCCTAATGCAAGCCTATGTCCAGCAGTGGACCAAGACAGGCTGATGATGATGCATATAAAATTGGCGAAAGATATTAAATGATTTTTAATATACTTACGATATAGATTAGATTCATCTTTTATATAAATACCATTAGCACTTAAAAAGAAAACGATTTGAGCAGACTCTGAACCTAGGCTCCAACAACCGTTGGGAAATATATATACTGAAATCAATGTCATGACTGCTTCATCTGAATATATATTTAAATAATATAATATATATTATAATGTGTGTTCATAAATATTGAAAAAAAATTGTAAAAAAATGTGATTAAGTTAGTATTAATACTCGGAGTAAAAATAAACATGTTCTTTCAGTAAGTAAATGAATCTAGATAAATAGATGTACAGTAGTTTTTATTAACAGTTGTAGCTAAGATTATCAAAGATTTTTCCTTTTAGTTCTGTCTTGACTAAATGTGAAACTTACATCGATAAAATAGCATCAATTTCTCTTTATTTTTGAGTTATTTTTCGTAGAAGATAAGTAGGAGATGTGGCACTAAATCATCACGCAAATATTGTAAATTTATATCACGTTCTTAAAGTATTGAACATGTTGCAAATTCCTCTGGCTAGTTTTCTTCTGCCTTGAATTCTTTTGTCTGTTACAATGCTTTCCTTCGTTACCAAATAGCAATAAAAAACTTGTAAAGACGAAACAAATGATCCCAACCTCGATTGAGATGCGCCGTTTCATTACTTATGCCTACCTTTTATCTTTATTACCAGACCCTGGTGATTACAAAATCGTTTCCAAAACAAATCAAATGATACCAAACTCGACGCGGTTGCATTGTTTAATTTCACAGCTCCTGTGGCCACGTTCCGGCTTCATCATTAATATTGCACTGTCATCTAATTTAACAATTTATGCAAAATTTCAAATTAATCAGTAATCGGAAAGTTGATCTAATTAATCTTGCAGGATTTGATTACAGACTTACGGACACAACACATTTTACTAGTATAATGAAAACAGAAAAAATTTAACCATACGTAATGAAGGATTATATAAGACGGATGAAAAAATGGCATTCTTCAAACCAAACATTTAAAAAAAAAGTTTTTCCGTTTTGCCATAACCAGATGAATGCCATTTAAACTTCAATGTCTACGATTTTTTCTAATGCTTTCTGCATCTTTACACATGTAGTCTATGGCTAAACTATAAATCTTATTAACGCGTTGTGTATGCTATTATAACAACGCATTTTAGTTGCTCTTGAGTTGAGACCGCCTTGGCACTGTAGTGCACATACTAATATTTTCCCCATCATTATTATTTAAAGATCAGCCTTAATGCATTCTGCAGATTATAACAAAACGGAAAAACTGTTCGTATTAAAACCATTGGGTTTGGTTTCATATTTTGACGATTGCATCTGTTTATCCTACTAATATAATACACAATTATGTATTGTTACAATTGTTATTTTTTCATTGTAAAGTTAACTGCATTCATATTGTAACTCTTTGGCTTCAAATATTCTATATATTTGAGACCTTGAATGGCCATTAACAGTTTTGATGAGAATAGTTATTGAAATTTTTTTGTAAAGTTAATTGATTGAATTAAGTTATAAATGTATTAAAAAGTTTCGTGTTACATATTTTTTTTAATATTTAAATTATTAAAAGATAAGAGTTAAAGTTTTAAATTTGAAGACCAAATAAATATTAACCTGAAAGAAAATTAATATTTAATGTATAAAATAACATCTTCAACTTATAATATGTGCAAATATCGATTATGAGCTAGTTCTATTGTTTTAGAGAAGCACAAAACTCAATGATTTTTCTTCTAATCTACCGCAAAACTAGTGGGTCAATTTCGTACTACGTTTTCCACTAATAGGCTAACTAGAGTGGACAGTTATTCGATTAGGTTCATTTGGGGACTGTACACGTTTACGTCCTACCGAATTTCGAGCTCCACACAGATGTATACTAAATTATTTTTGGCTTGAACCCAAAAATTTTTGTGCAACTTCGATGTTTAATAAAATTTTGATTAAAATTAAAGGTTTAGAAAATGAATTAAAAATCCACATTAGATTGTACATTTGATAAAAAATTATATTATTAACTTCAATATTTATATGGTGACGACTTGCCTTCTTTGTGTAATAGATGTTTTCTGGTTGGTTAAAGCATTATGGGCCGACCACCCAATTGCCTGAAAAGTAAGATGGTCCATGCGTCGGTCGGGCATGTAAAATTTCCGTCCCGGTTGTTAAGACTATCTTTGACAGTCGTTATAGAATTTTCGTGCCATCAAATTTACTGACTACTATTGTATCTATATAACATAATAACTTATGTTTATTATTCTGGTAAATTTTTTAGATTCTCTTATGCTAATGAATAATTTTGGTCGCGCTAATAAAACGAAATAAAGTACCTTTAGTTTTAGGATAGATATGGCGGGAAATAGGCGAGCGTCATATTCACAGGACACTATAAAGTGTTGACCACAACCACTCTGTAAATAGTTCTATGACAGAGTTCTATGAAAGAGTTCTAGAGGAAGAAGAAGTTTCAGGATAATTAGATCATCAAGTTTTAACCTCAGACGAAACCCATAAATAACTGTAGATAGGTTTTTAGTTCAAATTAATACGCTAATATCGGTAAATAAACAAAAGAAAAATCAAAAACATTTGATATTTTGATTAAGAACGAAGTCAGTAGGAATTTTACAGTGTCGTACTTCCGAAACAACATTTTACATCAATATTCATGAATTACAGATTGAATGAATCAAAGTACCTCTTAAACTAAAACTGCAAGTGTAGTTATCTCAGCAATCTCTCGCAAATGCACCACTTTATCACGCATATTTGCTTTGCATTAATTGCTTTTAAAGAGATTTTTCCTTTAATTTGGTTCTGAAATAGTAGATATCTTTTATCGTTGCAGTAATTATTTTAGAGGATAGCCATCGATCTTACTCAATAAATAAAAACATTTTTTTTATAATTGTCGGATGATTTACGTCATCTTTTTGGTTTCAGTTCCTTAAGTTCTTGCTTATAATAAGACTTATTAACTGTTACTGTTCTTGAAACATAAATAATCAATGGAACAGTATGTTATTTCTTCATGCTTGGAATAATTTTAAAGTAAAATCTGTGAATGATGGTTCTATTTGTATTCTATTTCACCAAAATAAGGTTTTACAACCACTGGATAAGGTGTATGAGAGCCTTTTTCGCGTGGATAACAAGTGATGATGATGTAAGTTTTCAAGGTAAACTTTTTAACACAATCAAGTTTCCTAAATTTATAAACTGAGTTTCAAATTTTTGTTATAGGATATAGATTATGTATGAGACAAAACTAATATACAATACTCTAAAAATCAACGACATAATAAAATCATCGCACCGAATGATAGTGTTCAGCAATAAGGACGAGTATTCCATGGAGGGTCGTTCTAATAAGGTATAGATTTAGGTATAATAAACGTTTGATTCAAAATATATAGCAAATAATAATAAAATTTTAATTATATTGCTATTCGAACCGAATATAACATTATTAAATAAAATTACTTTACGGTATTTTATCAGCGTTTATTTAATTTTAAATTCTAAAGTGACCTATCAATGTGGCTCAAAGTTACAATGAGTTGTCGAAATTTAAACATCAAAAAGCTAAATTATTATTTTATAACTTCTAATGAGTAATCTGTATTTTGGATTAATGAGTTAGTGTTTAAAATCATTTATTATCATGTAGATATAATGCTTTTTATCTCACATAGCTATAAATCTTGGATGATGGAGCAGTAGAGCTTCTCAGTCTTCCATAAAATGTCAAAAATAGAACACGGCACCGCATAATTTAAAACTTTTTAGAACCAATGGTTTAAAAAAAATACAACGAACAATAATTCATAATAAAAATTATTACACTGAATAAAAGTAAATTATTTAAACATAAATAAGCGGGCCATTAGCTTTTGATAAGAATAATTTAGCTTATACACAAAATAGTAGTAGCAATGAGTAAGTGAGTGCATTATCGACATTCTTACAGTTTTTATATGAAAAATATTTAAAATTTTTACTTATTGAAATCTAAATATTATACGCATATTTTTAGAATTCACTTTCCCGCTATCCATCTTAATATATGCTTCGCCAGTATTTTCTTTCCTGAGCGAAATTTAATATAGCATCGCATTACACAGATAAAAGTTAGCCGTCGAAGCGGAACGTGTAGCTTTGATCAAAGTGATTTCATTTCCTAGTAACAATCTCTTAGATAATAACAAATGACGATCGAAACGATTTATCCTTTAGTAAAAAAATATTGCAAGAAACGTAAATGTCGGTAGTCAAACGATGTTTAAAAATAATTCCAAAAATATTATATGTTTTGAATGTTACGCTTTGTATCGCTTACGCTTACGTTGCTTTGCTTTGTATTTGTTAATCATAGCATCGGCAGCTCCAAACAATTTAAAGCAACTTTTGCTAAAAATGTCATATATTCTTTTACTATTTTATTCCATGATCTGAAAATGAGTTGCTCATTATGTTACTTATATACTACATAAACACTGATGAGGATGCAGGCATCAGTACTGATCGAATAATAATAAAAATTATTGCCTTTTAAGAGAATTTATTGAATGTTTGATCATATTTTTCAATTCATACAAAGCTGATGACTTTCTGGCCGGTTCTACTCAGGTAAGAGGTTTCCATTTGGAACCGGTGGTGGAACGTGGAATGGATAGGGAAATGCTTGCATAATGAACAAAAATGAAATGAATGAAATCTAAATACATGTCAATTTTTTTGGCGTTTTGAGCTCTTTATATTTTAAGTTACAATAACATAATTAATAAGTCTTATGGCATAATCCGTACGTTAGGTACCTTTGGTTTAATAAAGTGCAAGACATGTAACGAAATACTGGCCCAAAATATGAGACATTAATAATCGTAGTAGTTTATTAACTGTCAAATGTTGATTGATATATTTTACCAGTTGGTATCGATTGAAAAAATATTGTTACAATTCGTATAACAAATGACCTGTCAGTCTCAGTGGAAGCACATTTTTTAATTATACTTTTCTTTTTATTTGGCCATTGTATAAAATTTCACAATCAAGTGCTATAAATAATTAGAATCGATAAAAAATAAGATAGTTTTTTTGTACGGAAATATCTGAGTTACATACAAGCATAATTCACAATTGAAAGCCCGATTAAGCTCATCCCGCTATAAGTAAGGTAGGAAATCACCTCATATATGTATTTCATACGGCAAAGTCATTAAGATAATCTTGGTAAGGTAAATACATTGCTGAGTTCTGATTTGGACGTAACCGTATTAATATTAGTAACTTTAGAAACCATCATTAACCACCTCGGCCTGTTAATTTACTATAAAGTTTGTAATTACAAGTTATTGTGATATGAATATGAAAATAATGGCTTTAATAAGATGGCGAGCCAAGACATGCTCTATTTTTTATTGCATAAGCATACCGCTTACCGTTACCTAAAAAATAAAATTCCATACATCATCTAGCAAAAACGTGTTTAAATAGTCATAATCGGTAATGGTTGTCGACTGCTACTAGTAAAACATAAAAATATAAGTTGGAATGTTACAAAGAGTTAGAAACGTCGGGAATAATACAGTTAGAAGTTGAAAAATCTAGAAAAGAAACTAAGAACATTACATAAATAAATTTTCCAGCTCCTATCATGTAGAATAATAAATCTTAGATGTTCTCTGTTTGTTTCATTCATATTATATAGATTGTACGATCAGCGCAGCCTATAAACTTTATCTTTCTATCCAGTTTTACGACAACGTGACCCCTACGTCATTACAATTTCATTGCATCGGTTTGCGCGCCACAAGACAATATTCTAATGTATGCTAAGACCATGTATATTAATTATTCATATAAAGCTACATTATTTAAAAAGCGGCTTTTAGATTTTATGAAGTTACGACACTAATTTTGTTACTAAATCAAATGATCGATTAAATATAGAACCAATTCTAGAAAGTACTTGTTTTGATAATTTTCCAAATGCATACTTTTGACGAAGATTATGTATCAAAGCCTAATTTATAATTTAAAATTAAATGTTATAGGGTTGTAGTTTATTATCACAAATTAAAAAAAATATATATCATAATTGTTTTTGTGGTAAAACTAAAGTAAACAATACTCATAAAGTTTCATGTAATGCACGGCTTTGAAAAATATTGTACTTTAAAGTAGTTTTGCTCATGATTGTTTCCTTTGCTGAATATTTTATAAGTTACTCAGACAAAATCTTTGTTATTATATTCTTTATTTTAGTAAGAAAAATCTATTTCGCTTGACATAGCAATACAATTTCTCTTTCCTGACATTTTTCTTATCACAGTGTCCGCGCTTTTCGAGTCGAATGGAAGAATAAGATTACTGCTTTAAATGCCATACAGTAAATTAATGAAATCATAAAATCATTGTTGTTTCAATTTATTTATAATGCCTACGGTCATTGAACGCGTATTTTGTCAATATCATAATTAAACTAAATAAAAGCCTAATTATTTTAGATTCATCAGTTCACTATCAAATTAGGTTATGAATTGATGAAAACATTTTATCTCAGTGCAACGAAGTGGCATGACATTTGTTGTTATGATTGAAGATTTGTGACCAATATATCAATCACTGAGTGACAGCCGGCTAATAATAGCACTATACGTTTGACGGTTTATTGCTATAAATTGTTTCATTTACATCACTTCCTAGTAAATAGTTTTGTATTATATTAAAAGACTTTCAATAAAATCTCTTAATCTAAATAAGTAGCTGCGTTAAGGAAATAGATAACTTATTAACAGTTAAATAATAATTTCCAAACTCATGATAAAAATATATTTTTAACGAACTCGAATAACAAACCTTTTCTTGCCGTAGTAAATTGTACATTTTTTTTAATAAACTTCTTTACTAAAATCACTTCAATGTTAAAACTAAATCATTCAAGATTTTAACGGTAACCTTTTGTTCGCAGAGCAATGGCATAAAATCGAAACAATACAGCCGCTCCAATAAACACGACCGTTCGTAAAAGATCACAGAGGGTAATGACCTGAGGTTAAATTGACGAATAAATTATGAGGATAGACATCTTTGTTTTCTTTTATATTGATTTCAATAACATTTTTAAGAACAATTGGTTGAGACCTGTGTGGGGAAACCGACATATGAGGTAGAACCCAATTTTAATTTTCCTATCTTTTTTAAAGTTGTTTAACTCAAAACCCTTGTTATATTATTCTATTCGGATTCAGTCTACATTCTTGTCAAATACACTAGGATTTTTTATATATGTATATTCCACCCTAATGGGCGATGTCTTTTAGGAAAACAAAGTCGAATGTGAATATTAGCCATTGGCTCCAAAACCTTGGACTCTCTTAATACATATAATTTCAACAATAAGAACGTATTCACTTCTATTGCCAAAAATGTTTAAAATTACTTAAATAATATAACTTTATTTAACCATCCAATCCATATTACCTTGGAAATACATTGATACATTTAAATGTTTTGCATTATTGTATTTTCATAATTCTACCCAATAATCCGTAATTTTCGATTCGAAATATATTTGCGTTACTATTGTACTCGATTCGGGTAAATCACAATGATACAACGGAAATAATGACATTTTAGGTACCTAATGACTAATTTCCTTCAGTTTTAAGTAATGGGAATAAACATAAACAAAAGTCGTCACAATTTAAACGTACCTTTGACATTTTAATTATAAAACAATTAAATACTTTTCTGAAATTATTACTAGAAAGATTTTTAAAATATTCAATTGAATTCAGATATGTTGATTGTATAATGAATTACACCTCCTAATTAATGGATAAAAATGCTTCCACCATTTTGACAGAGGACGCTTCTGACGCGATATAAACCAAAAAAAAAGGAATAAAAAAGCTTAGCTGGCATATTGTTTCATTTTCAAAGAAGAAAGATATAAAAAAAAACAGAATGTAACATTTTTTTGTATAAAAAACAAGAAGCAGAAGTAATTAGTAAACTTAAAAAGTGCTATGCTTTATGACTTCCAAGATTTGATAGATATTTGAGAAATAAAAAATAAATACGGCACCAAAAATCACAACATCGTGCAATTAAATTTCAAACGCTGCTGAAACCTTAAAAAATAGGCTTAAAATATGTGATACACAATTGTACTTCTTAAAATGGTCTATAATAAAGGCACATATCTTGGTTTTTAAATAACACTCAATAACCTTTTGATGTACAATGTTGTTAAATATTGCAATTAGGCATAATCAAAGCTCATTATGTCAACTTACACTATATTATCATGTAAACTTACACTATATTATGTTAATAATATAGTGTAAGTTTACATAAAGGTTAATGCATTTTGCATATATGACATTTTTATCAAATGACTACCTCAAAAGATATCAGAGATTTAAAGTGCAGTGCAGGAAATCGCAGGCTAGTTTCTAGCAGTGACCATATTACGTAAAATGTACTGGTTAAAAAATAGGCTTAAAATATGTGTAACTGTTTAATCACGGTCATATTCTTTTTGGTAAAATTTCACTTGTTATCTTTACTGTTCGCAGGGCCAATTATTAATTTATTGAAAACTTTTTTAAACAGTGGCTGAAAAGAAGACATACGTTGCCTCGTCTTAGGCCTACACTTTATCTCTGGTGTTAAGACTAGAAAAGACTTCGACAACAGCTTTTTCTATTGTCGAAGTCTGTTCTAGTTAATTTATTCGAAATTGTTATATAGGGGCATGAGAGCCCAAGAAGCCCATGTCCTTGCATGATCAAGAGTCCCAGCCCCTAGTATTGGCCTCGGAGAGAGTCGCCAAGGATAGGGAGAGCGGCCTATGAAATACCGACACTCTTCTATACCGATACTCCACATAGGCTGTGGTGGATAGAGAAGGAAGAAGAATTTTCATCTTCACACCCTTCAGGGCTCATTCAAATCTGAGCTTCCCCAGCTCACTTGGAGCAGCTTTCACGACTACCCTTATTCCTTAGGCCGGCTAGGTGACCATAGCTCCTCTGCTAAAAAATAAAGCAAAAGTGAAACAAACGAACCAATTACCTAGCTGGACCCGACCGCAAGCACTGAGCTCCATTATACCAAATTGTGAACGGAAAACACGACTGTTTATACACCTATGGTGGATCCAGATTTCGGTTTCCGTCGCTTTTACGTGTTTACAATATACCGGACAGAAATCACTTTTGGCAGCGATTATAAATCGAGAATACTTTTAATTAGAGCGATATAAAAATAATTTATTAAATGTAGTTTACCTATGTTGGTGAGAAAGGCTGAAAGATGTGTTTAAGAAGTTTTTACATGTATTTCTAGTACAATTTCCGTAGATTCTTAATAACCGTAAAATAAATAGATACAAGGTGATAGAGATATATTAAAGTTTGATTATTAATATATCTCATAATTCATGCATGTAGTTTATTATTTCAGTTCTCAAAAAAATCATAAGTTAAATAATTTTTACTCCATCACAGTAATACTTAAATACAGGTTAACCGTTGGCAATAACATTATATCAAACTTTAATGTTCCAAACTAAACCAAATTTGCATTTCTGAAACATTGAAACTCATTATAAAGTTGGATAACAATGTTTCTATGTTATTATACTTGTGTAAATTATACATGATGCTTGTATAACTTACAGTTGGTTTACGTTTTATTAATGGGACATGGAACTGGTAACATTTATTTGTATCGCATTTAAATACTGCTGTATTAGGGATATATTTTTTTATACATCGGACTTCACGAATGATACTGGGTATGATTCAACATTTTTTTAAAGGATTTTAGGTTGATCGAACAAATTATGAATGTTCGGCTGGTCTAAATCTTATTATGTCGGACTCGCACCGACTAAAACCACCACGTTCTTCCTTTTTGCACCTTAGAGATGGGGTCACAAGAACTCTTACGCAGTCTTCTGTGACCGCAACCGCGCTGGCCGCCGAAGCAGTCCCTTCACGGCCCTACGGTCATCTGCCTCCCTCTGGGTGCGTCAGAACAAACGCACCCTTCGTCTTGGCCCCTGTAGTTAGTTAACAGAGTCCCCCGAGTTACTTAGGGGCCATGGGAGCCAGGAGTTTGCAGCCCCAGACGAGACTCCCAGCCCCCAACGGCGGCCCTAATGTTAAGCTCCGCCGCTAACTCCATTTCGGCCACAGAAAGAGGAGAGAACGACGACACCATGCCGAATGTCCCCTCCTCCCACAGCCTCTCCACACCGTATCAGCGGTGCGGCAAAGATGAGTCGCGGATGATAGGGAGAGCGGCCTACGGAATACCGACACTCCTCTTCCCCCGTGACTCAACCTTGGTTGCGAGGGACAGGAAGGGCGGCACACCTACCTCCTGCAACCCATCCCTCGCACCCTTCTAGGCGCATACAAAGCGGCTTGTTTAGCGCACTTGGGGCAGCCTTCTCCACGGTCGGCTTTGCACCACAAGCCAGCCAGGTTCCTTTTAGCTTCCCCCCAAGTGGACAGGCCGCAAGTACTATGCCCCACCGCTTTGACAAAGCGAGAACCTGTTCGGGGGGAGTATTTTTAACAACCTTTTTTTTTTTTTTGCTGTTGGAAAAATCTAGCTTACGGATTCCCCGCCGACAAAGTAAGGGGGCAGCGGATATGTGGGGCTCCGCGGACCAAGGTGGAGCGGCCGGTATACCCACTAAAAACCAACGGTTGTTCATTCCTCGTGTCGCTGTAGCTGGGGCTGCGGGCGCTGATGACAGTCTTCGGCGACCCCGGCGCGACGTGGCCCTCACCTCTTTCGGGCGTCCCGGTGTGTTGGGGCACCCGGAACGGCGCTATTTTTAACAACCTGGCTTAACATTACCCACGTGTTATTTGACCTTTGTTATTGTCGATTTGTAGTTACTTTAATAAATATATATATATGTGTGTGTTACAGTTATAATAAATTTTAATTCAGGGTTCCGAGGCGTAAATTTCAAAGGCAACAAAAGGAGATGAGAAACAAATTGGGAAGTTTTAGTAGAAATAAATTCAGAAGAAACAGAGAAATACGAAATGGATGTGTTGTAGATGTATGAACCCAGGTAACAAGTGCACAATAAATAAACTTTTGTGAAGTTTTTACATAGATTATCTGCCCATTTGAGCTTAGAAAATCAAGCTAAAAAATTAAAGCCTTAACCAATTTCAAATTTGTTCTTGCCTTCATTTCTGTTGGAGATACGACAGAAAAGGCGAGCTGCGGAACGTGCGAACGAGCTTTAAAATGAACAACCGATTTCAGGAGGCCATGGTTATAAGAGGTGTATTTGTAAAACATAAACCAGAAATCCTGCATTGTTGCATATACATGGTGTTTTTCAAAATTTTGCAGCTCAAAATGTCTAGAGGTGGGTTCGTAATTATTGCAATTGAAGTTATTAAATTTATGCTCTTTAAGCGATTACGTTTGCAATTGTATGTTTTTTTTAAAAAATAAATGTTTAAAACGCCCTTGGATTGTTATTTCTCTAATTATTCAGACAAATATTAAAAATGTTGAGCATCGTAAACCCCGAATTAAAATAAATTTTATTTATTATTCAGACTTTACCCAAGGATCTTAGGTATTACTAAGTAAAGCTAGAAGGTCAACATCTCGAATTACTCATAACGTTTATATATCCGTCACTCGAAACCGGCTTTGCACTACAGTCGCAAAAAAATGAGTGCGGCAAAAGGACAGCTGTCTATCTTATTCTTAGATTAATTCATGAAATATGCACCGACATATTAAATAATATTAAAAAATGTAATATCTTTCTAATTAATTGCGCCAGCCTTAGATCACCCGAATCCATTGACTTCCTGAACATTTGCAGAGGTTGTCACTCCATCTTTTAGGTAGTCGTCAAACACTGGGATGGCATTTAGACTGAACGGAAAATATTAAACCAAATTTTATTTAACTCCTCAAATTAAATATACTTAATAAAAATGTGTAACAACCTTGCTGACTTCATTTTTAATCTAATTTTGGTGTTGGCAAGTACAATTAAAAGCTTTTGTGAAATTACTTATTATTCAATGCTGTTCCAATTAATACAATATGTTTTACACTCATGTTGTTCACAACCAGTAGAACGAAGAGGTAGTTATACATTGCTTTATAAATATCATGATAATTTAACACGTTTTGCTAATAATTTTTAATGATTCGATGCAACTTTCATTATGTACATATATTACCATATCATGTTTTCCAACAGAGAAACTTCTCGAAACAGTAGAATAGACATATTCTTTCACACACATACACACTTATGATAAATATTTATTCTAACTGTTCTGTTGTTAATTATTAATTTTGACATATACTGAAAACTTTTACTAGTTTTCACTTTTCAATAAAAAGGTTATTATTATTTTTTACGATTGCTATTTCAATAAGTTCTCTGATCACATTTTACTCACTGACGGTACAATCGTGCTAACAAACGCTTTGAATTTGTTAAATCACTTTGACTAAATGTGAATTCTACTATATTCTATCAGTCAGACAATTAAATCAGTACAAACTCAGCTCTATAATAGTACTTGAAGAAGTGCAACGTCTCTCTATTTTGCAATATCTAAATCTGATCTGATCTGATCTGATTATCTTTTTAAACGTGCAAACGTATGTATAAAAATTCATTATCAAGTTGATCTGAAAAGGCAAGTTAGAAAAATTTTGTTTTGTAAAGTTCGTTACTATATTAAAAAAATATATAAATAAAAACTACCTTGTGATGTGTTACAATTGTATGATACTTGTATTAATAAAAACTGTAATTAAATGTAGGTGGACAGTAACAGTAATAGTGTCTATCACCTATAATATGTATTGCCCGCAAATATATTAATTTTGTCATATTTATTCTAGTTTATATGAATAGTTTTAAAAGGAGGGGTGAGTATGTTACCAAAAAGTATTATATTTTCTTTTTAAAATATAGAAATAATTCCAAAGATATTGATATTGTTTACTAAAAAATCATATTAAATTACCAAAATGTATTAAATCATAATAAATTATCAAACCATGTGGTTGCGCTGGTTTAAAACAGGTAGAACTAATTTCCGAATATAACAACATTTAATTAATGTCGTAAATCGTGCCTCATCCCTTACCAAAACTTTACCTAGCAACGCGTGCACGTGACACCTACTCGAGAAAAATGTAATATTAAATATATGTCGGAAGCACCACGTGTCAGTGCTAAAGTACGGGAATAAATAAAATTGTAGGTGCTCTCATCACTCATTGGGACGAGTATGCAGTGTGGATTTGAAGTGTGGATTTTTATAGAAATATTGCGTAGACCATGCTTACTTCAAAACTCAATCCAAACGAGCCGAATTCGCAACCACACCATGTTAAACTGTTTCTATAATATTTAATTGACTGTCTCCGTAGCCTTCTAGTAAATAGATGCCTTATAGAGTTTACTTATCGGAGATCGTATTTTTCAATGATACTAAATCCTTGAATTTTTTAGCTGTCATATTTTGTTTAAGCAGAATCATCATCATCATCATCAGCCTGTGTTAGGGGGTTTTGGGCCGTATCCCACCACGCTGGCCTAATGCGGGTTGGTGGTGGACCTACTTTTACATGCCCATCCGACGCATGGACCATTTTACTTTTCAGAAAATTGTGTGATCAGCCTAAAATGCCCGAACCAACTAAAAACAACATGAAAATAAAACCAGCGGTATCGAAAACAAACACTCATAGCACTAGGCTACGGAGGCTTTTAAAAGTACTCACTCCATATTATTTCACTAGGTAAAAAAAAAGCTTCTAAGCCATCTAAGATTCGCTGACGACCTGATTTTATCATATGAAACCAGCTCGGAAATCTAACACATGATAGAATCACTCAATGACGCTAGTAAACTAGTAGGCTTACATATGAACTTATCCAAAACAATGTTGATGACGAACGTCATAATGAAAACAATTAGTGTTGACAAAGTGCCTCTTCAGTACACAGACGCATACAAGATACGTACTTGGCCGTTATTTGTTTGAGTTTTTAAAAAGGCGATTTATGTCCTTTTACAAATTTAATTAATAAAAATTACAAAGTAATACTTAAACTAACTTAAGGCTACAAACACAACCTCCAGCTACGGCGATCGAGCGAGATTGGGCCCCACATGCTGGTCCGAGTGTCCCACGAGAGTCCACTTTGTATCGTCAGAATTTCCGTGGAATCACTTCAATGCTTAATACAATTATACACAAATTTCGCAACAATGAGAGCTTCACGTTACCGGCGTTCATCGTATTCTTATGATATGAAATATGAATATGTGTATTTATGTATAACAAAGTGTGGGAATATGCATAGGTAACATACATTAACCTTGGCAAACAAATCGGCTTGGACTATAAAAACAATAATCGAGAAGTAGAACGTAGGGCTCAATTAACTTGGAACAAATACTGGGCACTGAAGGAAATATTTAAAAGTAGCTTGCCAATCAAAATCAAAACCAAGGTGTTAGACTCATGCCTGTTACCGTGTTTAACATATGCTTGTCAAACTTGGAAGTTTGATAAAAAAACAAAGGGCACAGTGATTTCAACCCAACGAAGAATAGAGCGTAGTATGCTAAATATACAGATTAGACAAAAGATACAGAAAATAAGACACACAACAATTAGACACAAGACCAAGCATGCAAAAGTAAGCAAAAGATGCATTAGTACATGCTCAATCATTAAAATGAAAATGGGCCGGACATGTGGCGCGCTTAACCGATCACAGGTGGACGAAGCGGGTAACCACATGGGCAGGTCCACAACGAAAAAGAAAGAGGGGTAGACCTGTGGCTACCTGGGAGGACGATTTAAAAAAAATAGGAACTGGCCCAAATTGGACTTAAGTAGCTCAATCTAGAGAAGACTGGTTGACTTTGGAGGAGGCTTTCACCTTCAGAGGGGTTCTTACAGACTAATGTCAGAATAGGTTTAAAAAAAAATGATAAACTATTTCAATATCTTAATTTAGTCAACAGGCCTAATTTACTAACAAATTAACAATTTTATTAGATTTTATTTATTATTATTTTTTTCCGTTATATGTCTGTACGTATTAAAAGGCGTTTTTATTTTTTTTTTATTTATTTATTTTAACTCCATATTATTTTTTTTAAATATTAGCAGTGCCCTAGTTTTGAAGCCCGTCATATTTTTTATTTATATATTTTTATATTAATAATCGTCTGGTCTTGCAGGAGTTCATTTATCTGTTTACAGAAAGAAAAGTAAGTCTATGATTATTATCAGTCATCAAGTTTCGATAGTACGTGCTTTGCTTAGTTTGGGACTAGATGATATTGTGGTGTTCGTCCTGAATATTTTTTATGGCATACGCAGGCAGTTGAGCAGTTGGCCATCTGATGGGAAGTGGTCACCGACGCCCATAGACATTGGCAATACAAGTGGTATCGCCAACGCGCTGCTTACCGTGAGACAAAGGATCTTGAGTCTCGTTTAACCAGTAAATACGCTGGCTACGGTGCCCTTCAAAGCGGAACACGGCAGTGTTTTCACACTACTGATTCGTGACAGAAATAGGCACCGCGGTGGTATCCAGCCAGACGGTCTCCTGTAAAAGGGACCTACCACTGGTAGAAATATTATATTATATTATTTTAGTTACAACTTTTATTACTTCAGATAATTTTGCCTGCTACAAAAGTAACTTATAGTATGCTAGGTCTGATATGAGCGTATAAATATGATGTACAAATATTATGGAAAAATTGATATAAATAATTCTTAAATTTAAAGTAATATTACCATTAAAAATGTATATATCAATTAATCGTTTACAAAGAATTAAACTTTAGCCATGTAATCAGTTTGATAATACCTTCTCACTTAACTTCTAATACTTCTTCTAATTTTGTTTTTTTTAAATTTTAAACAAAACATATTTACAATATTTAAATGTCCGTTTTATTTTTTAAAATAACCTTTACTAGTTAGAGAGCTTCACAAAGTTTTTTTTATGTTTCCGCAAAGCAAAAAAAAAAAGGAAACTGAACGATTTCTTGGCGAAGGCCATCTTAGGCCCAATGAAGTTAACGAAAGGGAAAGTCATATTTATTCCAACCTTACGATGGATTTTATTAGTCGATTACGCAGAATGGATAGCACTTTGTGGCAAAATGCTATCCACACTTCACACACATATCGCTTTTTTATTTTTTATTAAATTTTTATTAAATTTTAGAAATTTATTAATATTTTCATATTCATTCCAGTTCAGATACATAAAAAGTTCCAAAGAAATTGATATGGTTAAATAAAATTTCTTATTGTTTTATTACTAATAATAATATAGAGTTTTATTTTAAAACTAATAAACTGCTCTGGTATGAATTTGTAAGAAAAATTTGTTAAATCCTTTAGAAATAGCTAAGTGAAATGTGTGGTACAAATTTTGTAAGTTAATAGTAAAAATTTACATTAAACATAGGCTAAACCTCAGTTTACTGCTGAATCTCGACTTATTAACCGCAATAATTAAAATTACACTGACCGAAGCAATTACTAAAGTAACACATGAGGGTAGAAATAATTTTAAATTTACGAAGGCGAATGTTTCTCGTAATAATGCACCATTACTGATATGCCAAGACAGCGGAATGAAGTTCTAGGGCTTACAATATTAGTTACGATATGTTTAAATAGCTTAAGAAAATTCACTTAATGTAAAATAGGCTAACAATAAAAAAGGTTAAACCTTAAAGAGTTGAGGATATCATTTCATTAAATTTTTAAAATTTATTCTTTAGAAAATTGTACAGATTTAACAGTAAATACGTATGTTTTTACGTTTATATATATATATATATATATATATATATATAAAGAGAGCCATTAAACATCCTCCGTAGCCTAGTGGTAAGTGTTTGTGCTTTAGAAACCGGAGGTCATGGGTTCCAATCCTGCGAAATCTCATTTACTGTTCTAAGTTGTTTCCTAGTCTAGGGAGCGCACCTGTGTTTGCACGTACATATTTGCACTATAATATCTCCTGCGTAGTTTTCTGATCTCGGATACAGATCGGCCGCCGTAGACAGAATCGACAATGAGGACATTATCATTATTAATTTTATTATTATTACTAATCTGTCATGACAATACAATATTATATTGTCAAGTCCATTTCAATATTTATTTATAAAAAGTAATATTTTTGTACTATGCTCAAGATCATGTATAATGTATAATATTTATTATTTATTAAAGCTTAATGCACAAGAAGTACAATGGCGGACTTAATGCCTAAAGGCATTATCTACCAGTCAACCTTAGGGTGGTACAGAGAAAATTAGGTAGGTGCATGAGTGAAATAAAACGAGGATACGGTTTTTTGTAAGTTTAGGGAATGTGAACTGTAAAAATAGATATAGCTACAAACATAATTACGTATTACATAAATAGAATTTACATATTACATATACTTACTAACTACATATATATCTACATACATACTTACACATTTATATATGAATATATATATATATAAATATTATATTATATAAATACATATACATATAAAATATACTACTAATATGTACTAAGTCTTTCTCACAGCGACTGAATCGTTACTCTTCTAACAGTTTATTAAATAAGTGTTCCGAGCTTTTCTTTTAAAGGTGAAGCGACTCTCTGCCATCCTAATCTCAAGAGGTAACGCATTCCACAGAAGAACTGACTGGACAAAGAAAGAGGAATGCATAACATCAGAACGATGTGAAGGACAGGGAAGTAAACAGTTATTATTTGAACGCAGATTCATATCGTTAAGTGAACAGAGAAACACAAATGAGAAGTTAAGTTGGAAGGAATAGAAGTAGAACCAAGGAAAGTATATAATGTGGTCAGCGTTTAATGTCCGCCTTTGGCGTATAGGTAACTCATAAAAGTTTTGAACGATAAGACGAAACGTGGTCATACTTACGTAGATTGAAAATGAATCAAATGCAATTATTGAGAAGTCGGTCTAATTTGTTGAGCTGATCTGCATTCAGGTCAAAATAGCAAACGTCACCATAGTCGATTACAGAAAATATTAAGGACTGTACAAGCATTACCTTAGTCTTAGGGCAAAAGTTTTTAGTCTGTAAAGGCAACGCATGGTACTCGTAACTTTTTGGCTAACTTGAGAAATTTGACTGTTCCAGCTCAAGGTCTCATCCATTACCAGGCCTAAATTTTTGATTGATTTACTGAAGGGTATTGTGGAATTGTCGTAAATGATTGGTGGGAGAGAACAAAAGTCCACTATACTTATATTCCTTCGGCTACCAACCAAGAGGGCCTGGCATTTTGATGGGTTAACAGACAAACAAAAATCATTGGTCCACTTTTTTATTGTTTTAAGATCCTGGTTAATATGACTAATTGCTACTGGGAGCTTTTCAACAGGCGATTGTGTGTATAACTGAAGGTCGTCGACATACAGGTGATAAGCACACTGAAGTTCTTGAGTGATTAGGTTTATAAAACAGAAAATAACAAGGAGAAATATACTGCCTTGCGGACGCCAGCAGTAATATGAAGCAAACTGACTTTAAATCATCAAATAAAACTGACTGCATGCACCGCGAAGATAGGATGAGAACCAATCCAGCGCCCTGTCTGAAACCATCATATATGAAAGGATAGCTAAGAGGTTATCGTGACTAACGGCATTAAAGGCATTAGAGAAATCAATTAGAACCATTACTGTTACCATAATATTGTCAATGCCAGCCCTAACGTCGCCAGTCACTTTAAGAAGGGCTGTAGTGGTACTGTGACCAGGTCGAAACCAGATTGTAACGGATTTATCAAATTGTTACTGTGAACAAAATGAGAAAATTGTTTAAGGACACAGGACTCAATAACCTTTGACAAGAAAGGCAGGATTGAGATAGGTCGATAGTGAACAGGAAGGGAGGGATTAGAACACTTAGGAATAGGACGAACCGAAGCTTTGCGCCATAAAAATGGGAACTTACTGGTTTCCAAGGAAAAGTTTATAATATGGCTTATCGCAGGAAGGACATAGATGAGGATAGGAACTATCATGCGTCGGCTGATTTCATCAACACCAACAGCATTGGACTTGATAGTGAGGATTGCTTTGTTAATTTCATCCAGGGCAACTTGAGAAAAACAAAAAGTGCTAATTTGAGGACGCGTCAAACCATTTATAAACGAAACCATTTTTCTTGTCTTAATATAATCAGCTGGGGGTATAGTAGTAGTGAAATGATTATTTACTAATGACAATCTATAATACCGTATTTGTCATATTATGATACGTTACGAATTTTATAATGGTTTTCGCTCGCATTGCGATCTTCTCACTGCTAATTGCTTTATGCAATGTTACTATTGCATTTCTGTACCATTTGCATAATGTGTTAAGTAAAATAAATCATAGCAGCGTACCAAAGAGCAACAAAAAGATTTATCGAGAAAAATTATCATATCATAACCGTAAAGAAAAAACCTTTACTCCGACGTGAATTTTGAGCATTTTGAATTTTAATTATTAAGTTTTCCTAAATTAGGAATGTATTTGATAATATAATCATTTTCATCAAAGAAAAGACTTTCGTTATTCTAAATGTTATAATAGTCTTATTATTGAGAAATTGACATAAATTTTAAACGGTTTACATTTTTACGAAAAATATGGAAATGTTATCAATTAGTACGCCATTTTTTAAATAAATTAGGTTTAGGTTATTTTGTAATCAACTTTGGGACTAGGGAATGTCTTTTTATTTGCCCGGAAATGTTGTTTTTATTTTTATCTGATTTTACTACAGAATTTGAGTTTCGTGTAAGACTCTACACTAAATTTTGCATCAGCTGTAAATAAGTTATAAATGATGCAAGGAAAGAATAGGACTAGGGACTGTCGGTGTAGGCCTTTGTTAATCTTTTATACAAGTCCATGTCTATTAATTACTAAATTGGAAGGTAAGCGAAGGCCACGAATATTTTTTCCAACTAAAATTAAATCAGTTTCAGTAATTTTAGTCCTCCCTCCTTTTTTTTATTCTATTATCTAAATCTCTATTATTTGTAGCACTTTAGATGTAATGATTTGTCCTGTTTATATTAAAAAGGCGTAAATAAACACAAAAATATTAAAATAATTTAGCTAAAAATTGAAATTTTTGCACCTCAAGATAGCGTATTATGTTGGGCATTTTTATTATTATTCAAATATTTATTTATTAGAATGTTAAACAGCGTAAGCATATTATTAATATTTTAATCATAAACAAAGGGTTTGTGGCCGACGTTAATTAATGCAATAATATAGTTACGCTCTTTTCGCGCTTAATTTCTAAGACATTATTAAATTTTCCAATTATATACATATATAATATTTAAATAAAGCAAACAGCCACATAAAATTACTAGCTGTTACCCATGACTTCGCCCATGTGGAATAGAGGTAGGTGAAATATACTGTATAGTAAAAAATAAATGAAGTATTATAAAAATATTTTTATCGCATACATTACTACATCAGTAATTATCTTAAGATTCTGTGATATTTTCCTTAATAAGCTCTCGGCAACTGACAAGCTGTTGGAGAAGAAACAGGTGACTTTATGGCAGAGACAGGAATGTCTGGAAAAAAAAATCAAAATACACAACATCTTATTCAGAATTAATTTTTTTTTGTATTTTTGACATTTAGCTGAATTTCTAAGTTCTTGTTTGCAGCCCTTCCTGTTCCACCCGTAATTATTTTCCAGGTCATTTTTATTTTGTCCGATGCATCTTTAATTTAGTTTTTATGTAAAGTGACTTTTCTTGAATACGGACAATTAGACAGAAAAGACGGACATACAGACAAACATACAGAGTTACTTTCGCGTTTATAGTATGCTTTCATTCTTTCACCATTCATCATCATCCTATGTTAGTCCACTGCTGGACATAGGGCTCCTCTAATAAAGAAGGCGTGGCTCCTCTAATTAACGCCTTCTTTATTAGGGGATTTTGGGACTGTATCCCACCAATCTGGTCCACTGCAGGTTGGTGTTTCGACCGATTTTTTACATGCCATCATGATACTTTTCAGACAATTAGTGGATCATCTTACTTTTTGGACAATTGGTTAATCAGCCTAAATTGAATGTTTATTGTCCCCGCAAAAATCGAACCGTCGACCTCTGGTTTGTATACCTCTATATTGTAAAGTTTTTTTTGTATTTTTTAGGTACATCATGTTTGCTATGCGGCTTACATGTTCTAAATAAACTAAATTGCATTTTCAGGGATAGTAAAGATACTATACATATATTAATATAAAGTTCTGAAATAAAATATGCTTTACTTCACAACATTTTTTTTCCATGAAACTTATTAGCGTTAAAGTGATCTTTTATTATATTTTTCTATATATAGTTATTTTTGTTAAATTATTTTGTGTAATATAAGTTATTACCTTAGTACAGTCGGGAATTATTATATTTTAAATAAAGTAGTAGATATGCATCATAGCATAGCAGATCATTTCCAACAAATTGCTCCTCAAATGACTAACATACAAGTAGAAATTTAGTTTTCTTTAATTTTTTCAATTTAAAATTTTGATATATTTTGATATGAAATATTTTAGTATCACATAATTTTTAACCGAACACCCCGGTCGTTAAAAAAATGAACTGACCTGAATGTTATGATATTCAATTTATTTCTTAAACCATGAGAAATAAAGTGTAGGGGAGACTGAATAACTTGACTTTTCCAGCGGAATAAGTATGGCGGTAAAAAAATCAAGAATATTAAACCCACTATTGTACGTTTGACGTAAACATTTATATACAAAAATTTCATTACTTTACCACGTGTTTGTCTAGTGAATACATAAATTTAATTATCAGAAGCAGTGCATTGGCAATGAGAGTGTCATGGTTACAAGTTTTGAAGACTCTTCTGTGTACCCTAAAATATTACAAAAATAAATGATTTTTTGGATCGCATCATATTTATATTTTTCACTGTTGGTAACTCTAAATACCTGTCATTCTGGCGTTTGATATTTTATTGTTACAATTGCAGTGCGTGTAAATAACTTGACCTTTCCAGCGGATTAAGTATGGTGGTAAAAAAATCAAGAATTTTAAACGCATTATTGTACGTTTGACGTAAACATTTATATACAAAAATTTCATTACTTTACCACGTGTTTGCCTAGTGAATACATAAATTTAACTATCAGAAGCAGTGCATTGGCAATAAGAGTGTCCGTATTGTTGACTTAAAAGAAGTAGTACAGAATGAGTCCACATAAAAATTTATATAATTATAAAAAATATTTATATATTAATGCAATAAAAAAAATCTTTTTTCAAAATGTCATCTATGACATGTTTTAAAGACATACTATAAAACGTGTCGTAGATGTCATTTTGATAGAATAAATACTTTTAACATATGAAGGATTTAAAACACAGCGGTAAAATCGCGGGGCAGTTTCCTAGTAAACTTTTTTCACATGATCTGCTGCTCTTTGCCGTTACCGTTGCTGCTTGATTGAACTTGTCGAAATAAAGTAAATTCAGCGATTACAGCGAACTCGACCCATCTCGTTTAGTTGACATTGCTACGGCTAGCATGCATTGATTTGAGTGGGCTTTGGCGCTGATTGTCGCCAATGCATGGGGGAATTGCTAGGCACGCAGTGGTAGTGGTTTAAGTTGGGTTGGGTATTCGTCTAGAACAGGCTTCCCTCGAATCGCAAGAACTCGTGCATATTTATATTTTTCACTGTTGGTAACTCTAAACACCTGTCATTCATGCTATGATATTTGTTGTTACAACTGCAGTGCCTGTAAATATACTTTGACTCTGCTCTATGGTTGAGTGCTTGACATAAGTGTTTTCGTATTTCAACGTTTTATTGTACTTTTTCTGTTCTTTCTGATGATTATCTAATATTGTGTAGTTGATATTTATATAGTGTGTTGTCCTATTTGTAAGTATTTTTTAGTATAAGTATGGTTGAGGTGACCTCTGATCCTGGGGAGGTTATGTTTACAATCATAGTTCCCATTCTAACTCAACACACCTAATGCAAGGAAAAGACAGATAGCCGCTACTCCTGATCCCTCCTAACTCTCAAAAAAAAACACAGTTGCTCAAGCAGTCGGCTCCATCCAGTCAACCTTTACTTTACCTCAATAATGAAGGCTCCAAAAAACGATACTCCGATCTAGACGTTGCCCCTTTTTGGTCCATGTGAGTAAAGAATGTGAACCCTCTTCTAGTACTACATTAAGACCAATTAATTTCGGTTACTTCTTACATCACAATGAAATTAAGGGTATTGTTAAGGATGGTGTTAAACGTATTGGCCGTAATCGTGACTCAGTGGAATTTAAATCTGTTGAGGTCTGTGTGAGCTGTAACCTATTTTTAGATCATTCCGGACTTGTTGCAGGTAAGTATGATGCCATTATTCCTTCTTATAATGTAACCCGCATGGGTATTGTTAGAGATGTTCCAGTTGAATGGACTTTAGAGGAATTAGTTTTGTCCATCGAAGTACCTGATGGTTTTGGTAGTGTTATTAGAGCACGCCGCCTTAATAGATAATCCATGGAAAACAATACAGCTATTTGGACCCCGACCCCATCACTTGTTTTAACATTCATTGGTCAAAAGCTACCAGACAAAGTTTATTGTTTTTACACAGCTCTTCCAGTCCAAACATATGTTCTTCCAACGATTCAGTGTATATTTAAATGTTGTAGATTTGGGCATGTGGCTACTCAATGTCGATCAAAAGAGAGGTGCTTTATTTGTGCACAACCTCATGCAGGTATTGAGTGTACCAATCCATCTAATATTCCTACTTATGTCTTATGTTCTGGTAACCATAAAGCAACTCATAGAAAGTGCCCTGAACATTCCAGACAGAAGTCCATTAAGTTGTAATGTCTCAAGAAAATATATCTTACTCAGAAGCTTCAGTTAGATTTCCTCTAGTGAGGAAATCTTTTGCTAATATTTCCCAATCCTCGCCTTAGTTCCATCCTACACAATCCTTCCAAAGGGAATCTAAATCTCCTACTCCTACACAACCCTCATCAAATAATATTTCTTACCGTCGTACATTCTTCTCTCAGAGAACCTGTCCAATGCCCTGATCAAGCTCAAGTTATGACAAGCAAGCCCATCAGGTGATTTCTTCTTTTAGTCTCCCTAATGGGAATGCTTATCCACCTAAAAATATTTCTCGTAATGATATAACCTCTTAGACCTGTTACTTTCAACAATTTTAAATATAGTTTCTCGGTTTGACGACTCACAACTACCGTACAATGTCATATCTAAACTTTCTCAGCTTAACAAAACCATTAACAGTTCTAAACACCTTCAATGGAATTGCCGTAGTATTCGTCGTAAAAAATTATATCATTACTCTTATTAACAAATATCAACCCTCTGTCTTTGCAGTCCAGGAGACGTGGTTGAAGTCTGGATCCATCTTTAGGATCCCAGGCTACTCATGTCTTCGGGATGATAGGTCAGACGGATATGCTGGCTGTGCCATTTTAGTTTCTAGGAACATGGTATTTTACCAAATAGATCTCCCTTCCCACAGTAATGGTATTTTTGCCGTTGCTATTAGAGCGCACAATATTTCTTTCCTCCCTATATACATCTCTGATCCTAATCTTGCTTTCCTCTCTGAGTTAAAACATATCATAACTAGTCTTCCTTCTCCTATACTTATCCTAGGTGATTTTAATATTCACCTTACCTCTTGGGGCTGTTATTATAGCGATGCTAATTCTTCCCCTTTCCTTGATCTCTGCGACGAATTAGATCTTTGTGTTTTAAACAATGGGTCTCCAACTAGCAGAGTCTCTCCTTTGCAAAACCCAATGACTGCAGTTTACCTCACATTAGCATCTCCTTCTCTGTCCTCTAGTCTCTACACGACGGTCTTGTCTTCCACTTATGGAAGTGATCATTTTACTATCGTAATTATGCCCCTGACTCACTTAGATCTGTTCCTAATGTTAACCTTTCCCCACTCATAAAATACAGACTGGTCCATGTTCAAATCGTGTTTAAATGAAGAAATGGTAAACATTCCTTTTATTGAACCAGACAATGTCCAACATGCATATATTTTGTTTCAAAATGCTCTTTATCTTCTGCTCAAGTCCATCCCTCTCAAAAGTTTGACTAAACGTAAACTGTCTTCCTCACCATGGTGGGATTCTGAATACACAGAGGCCTGTAAGAGAGCAGAGACAGAAGTCACTTACGCCTCATGACATGACGATGGAAAATTTCACCGCCTATCAAAAAGTAGCTGAAGGCCACTAGAATTTAGGCAGACACGAAAAGATCGGGTGGCTCGTTTTGTGAGCAACTTTCTCCTATTACTCCCATCTAAAATCTGGACCAGCATTAGACACTATCGTAGCTCTGTCTGCAGTCCTGTTATTTTATCTAATGATCCATCTTCTTGGATCGAACAATTTCTAGCAAATTAGCTCTTCATATGCCCCTCATTAGAAGAGCTTACCTCCCATTTTATCACTTAAGATAATCCTTTCGAGTCCTTTCTCTTGGAAAGAACTTTTATTAGTCTCGAGGTCTTACAGATTCATCCCAGGTATTGATGGGATCCCATATTCCTTCATAAGATAGCAGCACTTCTGCAAAACAGGTTTTCTTATCCATCCAAACAATATTTTTCTAACTGACTGTTCCTGAAGAGGGAGAACTCCAGGTAATCATACCTATCTTAAAACCTGGAAAGGCTTACTCGGACCCGTCCACCTATCACCGATAGCTCTATAATGTGCAATGGCTAAGGTGCTAGAACATTTAATAAAGAATCGCTTGGAATGGATAGTAGAGCGAAACAACACATTAGCTAAATCCCAATTCGGCTTTCGCAACGGTTTTAGTACTATTGACAGCCTTAGCACATTAGGGACTGACATACGCATTGCCTTCTCTGAAAGTAAGTCTTTGGTAGGAGTATTTTTAGATGTTACTTCGGAATTTGACAATGTACTTCTTCCAGTACTCAGGCAGAAAATGCTCCAGCTGAGTATTCCTGTGAAGATTATAAAAATAATCTGTAATCTCCTAAGCCCTAGATCCGTATGCATTCGTTTTCCTAACTATATATCTTCCTCGAGACAGATATGGAAAGGGCTGCCCCAAGGCTCAGTGCTTAGTCCACTTCTTTACAGTATTTACACATATGATCTGGAACTTTCAGTACATTCATTTCGTCAAAAACTTCAATTTGCCGATGACTTGGCTCTTTATGTATCTGTTAAAAAAATTGAGGAAGCCTCTTCCCATCTTAATTCAGCTATTAGCTATCTCCATGAATGGCTTGATAACCATGGATTAGGCTTTTCTATTAGTAAAAGCAATGTTGTTGTATTTTCACGGGCCAGATCCCGCCCTGATGTTCCAATTTTCTACGGGCAACAAAAATTTGCTGAGGTTGACAATGTAAAATTTCTAGGTGTTGTATTAGATACCAGATTAACTGGTATTCAACATATTAACCATGTAATTAAAAAATGATGTGAGAAAAACATGAACATATTGCCTTCTTTATCTGGCACTTGGTGGGGTTGTCACCCCCTTTACTCAGAAACTCATGTACAATGCCCTGGTGCGTAGTCATTTCGACTATAGCATGTTTCTACCTGAACCCTGTAATAAATCTGCCATACAATCCCTTGACAAAATCCAATATAAATGACTTAGAATAATATGTGGGGCTATGAAATCCTCACCTATAAATGCACTCTAGGTGGAGTGTGGAGAAGCTCCATTGTATCTCAGAGGACAATATGTATCTGACCGATTCTTATTCAAGGTTATTCAATCTTCTTATAACCCTCTTATTTCTAGGCTGCACAGTCTATCCAATTTTATCCCTTCAAATAAATACTGGTCTTATCTTCATCTGCCTTGTCCTATATTTCAGTGTCAAAAGTTTCCTCTGTATGAAACACCTTTTGATGCACTTATTTTTAAACCTCAAATTCTTCTGGATATTGGCATTGATGAAAACTCCTGTTTTGCAAATATCCAGTTAATCAATTTCATTTCTCAACATTGGCCTGATTGGCTGATCATATACACTGATGCTTCAAAGTTGTCTCAGCAGAGTTGTGTCGGTGCTGCTGTTTGGATACCCAAGTACAAAGTGATACTAAATTACAAATTCCCCCCTGAAACATCAGTATTTTCAGGTGAATCCATAGCTGTACTGGAAGCTCTGACTTTTATTGAGTCCCACAAATTTAAAAACTCTGTTATTCTCACTGATTCTAAGAGTTGCCTACAGGCTATTGCATCTAATCAGTTTAAGTTCAAACATAAGTTTCCCTACATATTGAAAATTAAAGAAGTCCTCTTACGGTGTCATACTAAAGATATTCAGGTAGTTCTAGCCTGGATTCCAGGGCACAGTGGCATTCATGGTAATGAAGTTGTAGACTTCTATGCCAAAGATGCAGCAAAAACTGGATGCATGGACCACTAGAGATTGTATTCAAATGATTTACTGCCATTAGCAAGTCAGCGCCTTTTTCTCATCTTGGAACAAATGTTGAGCTTAATGCTAGTGCTTCTAAAGGAAGTACTATGCTGATATCCGGCCCCATATTCCTACTCGTCCTTGGTTCTGCAACGTCAAAAATCTACACTAACGTAGTAGCAGTATCATCTGCAGATTAAGACTAGGACATGCATGTACCCCTGTTCATCTTGCAAAGCTACACATAAAATACACCTCCCTCTGTGAATGTGGACTAGATGAAGGAACACTCGACCACATATATTTCAATTGTCCCAGACAGACCTATTCTCTCTATGACCTGCTCCATCCCCATAAATCCGCGTAGCATAAATTTAAAAACTTTATTATCCTATGTTGATTCCCCATTTCATATTTTTTGTTCTTATATTAATCATAATAACATTAAACTTTAGTTTGTTTGTCTCTTAACCAACTAACCCTGTGTTTATTGTGTGTCTATTTTTGTTTTAGATACATCAACAGAAACTATTGTGGTGGATTATCTCAGCCCATAATCAATTCTTAGTTGTTAACTGAGACCTTGTTCATTTACGAAGCCTGTTACATATAGCAGAGTCTAATCGAAAAACTGGACGTTGGCGAAATCTTCAACAAAACGCCATCAAGCCAAAGAACTGAACTGAACTGAACTGTAAATATATTTTTTTTTAATTCGAAACACATAGAAATGTAAAAGATCAAGGGCTCTTTCCTGTTCCTATTATACAAATGTAAGTATTTCCCTGTGGGACCCCCATTCCTACCTGCGCCCCGGGAGATCTCTTGCCATTCACGTCAACTCTCTGAGTTCGATTGCTCAAGTACGAAGTCAGAAGGTCGAGTGCGGCATTTTTGATACCATAGTGGCTTAATTTCCTGACCAAAGTATCATGCTGTACACAGTCAAATGCTGAAGTCTAAGATGGTTAAGTCACAGAAGACACCTAAAGCATCATGTGACCCTTCCCATGCCTCAAATATAGTCTTAACAAGATGGGCACCTGCATCGGGTAAAACCGTACTGTTTGATATTAAGCATATTATGAGAATTAAAATGTTTTTGTAGTTGGTTAAGAATTATTTTCTCGAAAAATTTAACTAAGCGCAGGCAGCATAGAAATAGGTCTAAAGTTATTGGGGTCTGTAGTACTACCTGATTTAAATTCCAAAATACATTTACTGTGCTTCATAAGGTCAGGAAATTTACCACATATAATACAATCAAGGTGATATCACATCAATAATAGAATTTATCACCTTAACCGAGATCCCCCACAGATCTACAGTTCTTTTAATGTCCAGAGATATAAAAGCGGACACAATATCTTTATCGCTTACATTACTAAAATAGAAATTATCTTTACACTCTTTAATATTTTCTTTTAATACTCTGCAACGGTTGGAGAAGAAACAAGTGACTTAGTGGTAGAGACAGGAATGTCTGAAAAATTTTTTTTAAAATAAGATGCAACATCTTGATCAGAATTTATTTTACTATTATTAACGTTTAGCCGAATTTCAAAGTTCTTGTTTACAGCCCTTCCTGTTTCACCAGTAATTATTTTCCAAGTAATTTTTATTTTGTCCGATGCACCTTTAATTTTATTTTTTATGTAGAGTGACTTCGCTGTCCAGCACACTTTTCTGAATTTTTTGGAGTATACATTAACATATGTCACAAAGGATCGATTGTGGTTGTAAGTCTTTTCACTATATAGTTCAAATAATCTTTGCCTGCTCTTATGTATTCCAACTGTTGCCCATTCACTGAAAGCCGCAAATATTTTTGATTTGACTGATTTAGAAGTAAATATACTCGTATATTCAGTTGTTATTCATTTAAATAATTTACTATACAGTATATCCGGCTTACTATTATAATGCAGATAACTAAGTTTATTTATTATATTACTTCTAAACTTCTCAATACGTTTTGTGTACATACAGGAATAACCATTTTTTTTTGCACAATATTTTTGTGAGATCTGTTATCAGAAACAAAAGTAAGCTAAATTTTAAAGCTAATTGTCCACAATGATCAGATGATAACATATTAATGATGGATTTATTAATAGGGATACAATTTGTAAATACGTTATCTATACATGTTGCCGAGTTGCCGAGGAGGCAGTAATTCTTGTTGCTTCAAGAATTAAGTTTAAAAGGTTATACGAATTTAACAATGATCTGAATCTAATAGTGGTGGTTGAGCTATCTAGTTAATTTATTTCAAAATCTCCACAGACTACTATATTTTATATTAGATTCAGATAGTTTTGTTAACATTTGTTCGAATATAATTTCAAAAGATTCATATAACGCATTGGGAGGTCTGTATACACATACAATTATGAAGGGCTCAAGCTCTGCACAGACTATTTCAATTGTCTGCTCATCTGAGAGGCTCACTATATATACGATTGTTACATTTTAAATTATTTTTCAAAAATATTATTGAGCCGTCGCGTATAGCTTTTTCTCGGTTGAACAGGCTAGCAACCTGGTAACAACCAAGGTTAAATCTGGTTTTCATATAGCCAGTGTTCTGTAATACAATACAATATATTACAATTGTTTAGAAAAATTTCAACTTCTCTTTCCGTATCGGCTATTTCTTGAATGTTTTGATGTACCAGGCTAATACAATGGTTCTTATTTTTATTTTGTAATTTGTCATGTAAATTTATTGTTTTCTCATGAATAGATCGATTATTACAATTAAATATGCTAGAGACAGCCGCTGTTGTCTTAAAATTCAATTTAAATTATTTGAAACATATTCCAAGGCATTACATGTCACAGTATTTTCTTGCTCAAAAGAAGCAGAGGACTTTATAGCCAAAGACTTGGCTGAATACAATAATATAGCAGCTGTGCTATTTTTTATAAAAGTTTGATAGGTTAAACCTATCACTAGTCAGGTTACAGTTTCTATAATTAATTATTTTATTTATGTCAATTACTTGTATTTTATTTACAATGTCAGAATAGGCTAAGGATATACAATTATTCTTATATAGCGTCGACAAATTTGCTGATAAATTGAGTTACATTAAGTTTAATTATTGCTATGCATATTTCCACATATACGTGGCAATTTCTGCCAGTAATTTCAATAATGTGGATTGAATGACTAAAGGAAAAAGATTATAATTTTGTAGATAAAGCACGTCATGCTCCTCGTCGAGTACCGCTCTGAATTCTCACAAAGACTCTAGAAATTTAAAGATCCAGCAAATTCTTAAGTTAAGCCTCGATATGCAAAGTCAGCCGTAAAAAGATCTTTTTAGGTTCGTGAAAATATTATTCATTAAAAAGTTTCTTTTAAAATCGTTTGATGTATCTTGCAATATTTGTTACAAATAAAAAGATGACTTTTTTATTTAATGTTATCATAAATTATAGCACCTCTTTTACATAATGATAACCCCTCACCATATAATTATGGTGTATTTACTCTGTTTTTTAAATTTGCGTCTTTACTACCCGAATAGTACAAAACTAAGGGCTAGCTTGCATTTGGATATAAAAGTCTCATAAATTTGTTGTAAAATAAGGCATAGATTTTTCGCTTAGCAAGATTTTGTGTTTATGTATTAAATAAACATCAAGATGCAAATAAAAATTCGTAGTAAATATATTTAAATGTTCTGATGAACTTTTGATATCCAATATTTCTAATACATTTTGAAAATAAAAAAAAATGTATATAATGTAATACATTTTAGGAAATAAAAAAATATGATAAATTAAAAATATGTAAAATACATATAGCTATAGTAAATAGTTCTTCAATCGAATTTATTTTATTCTGCCACAACCTTTTAGTATGCTACTGCCCAAAATTACCAATTTATTGTCAATTATTATCACGTGCTTCAGTACCAAGCAAATACAAATATATTCTTATTAAAGATTATTATTATTAAATGAATGTACGTTTGTTACTTTTTCATGTACAGACAAATTGATAAATTTTATTTTTACAATAATATAGTTTCTATATCAGAATTACTTATCGGATATAATATATAGGAATATAGAGTGGAAATTCAAAATATATAATATGTGTTATTTGTATGCTAAAAAAATATGCAATCTGCCAGCAATTCTGGGTCTGAAAAATACCAAACAGGCGGTTAAAGCTGTGGAGCGAAGCTAGTTCAAAACAATATTTTAAAAACTAAAATGAAAACGGTGCAACGGCTAAACCGGTCAGATGTCGCCATAAACGCATTTCGCTTAGACACCTACATATCTCCCTCGGGGTCTGCATAAAGTAATTTACTCCACTGCAATGCAGATGAATCTATTATTTACAATTAATAGTGATATATATATATATATATATATGTAACTCTTCGTCAATTTATTATAAATATAAAGCGCAATAAAAGGAGAAGAACGTCTAAGTTATAAGTCTGAAATTTATGTATATCCTTTTACAAAAATAAATAAGAACCTTTTTTCTAATTTTAATGTGCGAGTAACGCTTAACCCTAAACATAAGCCATTATCTAATTATTCTTTACTTACGTTTTAAACACAATAGATTTTTGAATCTTAGAAATTTAATATTTTTCCTTTGTAAAACGCCACTAGGTCATTATCTAGTCACTAAACATTATTATTTAAGTGTTAATTTTTAATAACTCTCACATTTTTTTGCATTTGGCAGTGAATGATTCTATGAAATGAAACTTGCGCAGTTTTAGAAACTAACATAACTATTAACTTAATTACACCGTGTACAACTTCTAAAGTCAGCGAGTTATCTGCTTAGTTTGTCTAATTGAATGAACCTCGGAGCTTTCAATCATACTTCTTACTTAACAGCAAGCACTTTTCATAAATTATTCTATCTGTGTATCCTTAATAAGAAGCTTTACATAATTGTACTACTAGAATTGGTCTACAATAATACTCGCGTTAGCATATATCTTAGTCTTAAGAATAACCCACAAAAAAAAAATTTAAATGACGCGTGTTAATTATGGTCAACTGCTACTCAAACATCAACTCGTACAGAAAAATTATTTTAAGATAGTGAAAATCAAAAAATATTAATAAAGTGAATATAATACATAGATTAATTCTTCCAGCAACTAGACTGCGAAGAATTTCTAAATCTTTTATGGGACAATGTATTCGCTTTTACAACAAAATACCAGAAAACGTTCAAGATTTATCCATTAATAAATTTAAAAAAGTTTTCAAGGAACGTTTGTGTGTTAAAGGTTATTACAATGTTAATGAGTTTTTAAATGATAACACACTTTGCTAATGGAATTCTCGCTCCAGGCTTTTTTTCAATAATGTCCTAATTTTATGATTTTATTTGTTAGTTTATTTTTTTAAGTATTTGATGTATTAAGATTTTTGTAAAATATTGTAAAAGATGACAAAAAAAAGTCCCGCTGAGTTTCTTTCGCAGGTTCTTCTTAGGTCTGAGGCATCCTTTTCCGAACCGGTGGTAGATTTTTGACAATCAATAAGTGAGTGTATCGCTCCTATGTTGAATAAAGGTATTTGAATTTGAATTTAACATACCTTTTTCACAGAGCACGACATCCACTCAAAAAGACCTGGCATAACGCTAAAATTAATTTTTGATAAAAGATATATTAGTCACAAAATAATTTGTGGGTTTTATTAAATTAATTATTTTGTCTTTTGGATGACGTGTGACTTACTGAAAAAATTTATTTTTATTTTGCACACACATTGTTTTATTGTGTTAAATGTTTATTGTTTTTTTAACATTTTTAAGCATATAAATCGTTGTAATAGCATATTATACTTAAACTAGTAAAACTAAGTAAACTTAAGCTAACTATTTAACTAGCACAAACAAAATGGAAGTTTTGTTTATATTTTAAGGGTGAAGTAAGTACGAGTGCGATTTATTTTGCTTGGACTAATTTAAAAGATATTTGTCTCGTGGAAATGTGCCAAAATCGTTTCCGTTGAAATGTTTAAGCCGTGTTTGCCATTTCGGTGTTAAATTAAATAGCGAACCTGTTTCGTAGCTGTTTCACGAAATAAAGTGGAAAATTTTCAGTGGGAGTATTTCCAAGAGCATTATACTAGAATGTTCGTTGTGGTCGCTGTTAATTTCAGACGGTTTTATGAGTTGAGCAATTGTGCTATATTAACAAATTATTGTTATCATTTATTTTTATATCAAGAACTTCTTTTAGTGAAACCTAAAATTTCAATTATTATCAACTTAATATTTTTAGACAGATTCATTAATATAAATTTATAAAATCAAATTCACAATTTATAAAATGGGACAAATAATAAATATTGAAAAATAACGCATTTATTAAAATATTTACAATACATATCTGATTTTAGATTGGTCAATTTAAAGAAAGACTTATAGACAAGAAAGACAGTTTGCGCGAAAAAATCACACAAAAATTTCGACGGTTCACTAATAACAATTTTGTACTTTGTTCTGACGCCATCCAATTAACAATGGACTTCGTTTACGTCAATTCTCTCTTTAACTTTTTTAAGTTTGGCTAAACGGTGTATGTTATGTCTATGTATATTTTATGGTATAATTTATTATCAAAAAGTGACTTAAGACATTTTTATCAAATGTATAAAATGTATTTTACAAATTGACATAGCATACAAAGATTTAAGTACTCGATAGCGTAACTCTTTCGTTGTTAGTATTGAAGTAAATTATTTTTTGGCTAAACAAACCTAATTTACATGGAAATAAAGAAATTGGCCACTAAATTGCTCCTTAGCAACACACTCATGGAAAAGTGTAGGTACCTAGAGATTAAGAGCTGAGTACCCTTGTTTTTCATTATTTGATCAATTAAAGGTTCTTGACCTAATGACGCTCAGTATAGTTAAACCGGTTAATAAATCAGGGTGTAATACGGACCCTGATAATTTGAGACCCATTTCTGTTTTGCCTACATTTAGTAAAATGTTAGAACACATATTATTAACCCGATGAGCAAAACAATTTAATAGTAACTGTCTTATTAATAACAAACAGTACAAATTTAGTAGGGGTCACTCAATAATTGATGCTGACGTTTTTACGTGCCAAAAGATGCCAAAGGCATCTTGATGCCCTTGGCATCGATGCCTTTTTCGATCTCAAAAACGCTTTTTATTGCGTACAGCAGTTTTTATTACATTACTATGGTGTAATAAAAGCTGCACTCAATCTTCTGTCTTCGTACTTGAGCCGCCGAGCTTAGAGGCTGTAAATATGGGGTGTCCCATGAGGTTCTAATCTTGGTCCTTTTTTTTTCATCTATATAAACGATGTACTATTTATTATTAATATAAAGGAAGTGATAATAATATTTAGAGATGATACTTATTTGATTTTAAAAGGACATACATCAACTAATGACGATGTAAATAATACTCTCTGTAGAGCAGTGCACTAGTTTAGTGCAAATAATTTCTACTAAATAGTTAAAAGACAAAATGTATTAAATTTATGACTCCAAGTGTAAGACACAGTAAATGTGAAGCGGTTATGGATGAGGCAGAGTCAGACATTGTTGAATCAACCGTGTTTCTGGGAATAACAATAGACGCGTGATTGCAGTGGAGCCCCCATATTAATGGATTGGTCAATAAACTCAGCCCCTGCAGCAAATGCTGTCAACAAAATCCTCCAAAAATGAGCACTTAGAGCGATCTATAAAGGGGGCCCCAAAACAATCACTGAGAAAATTGTTCACAGAGATTAAAATATCAATCGTTAATTCTCAATAGATATTTAAAAACCTTATGTATGTGTAAAAAGATAAGAAATGAATTTCTCAGGCATTGTGATGCCGAATCATATACATATATATTACTATACTACGAAGAATAAATAAATATTTAATGGGACAATTTAAAAAATAAACCCAGTAAACGTTCAGAATTTAACTATTAATAAACTTAAAAAAGTTGTAAATGAACGTTAATGTGTCAAAAGTAGGTGTGTGATAACATAAATGATAACACAACCTGGAATTGGAATGCTCGCTCCAGGATTTTTAAAATTGAAATACTTATTTTAGAACTGTGTATTGCTAATATGAATATATGTTTGATTGTTTTAAAAGATGAAAAAAAGGCCAGCTAAGTTTTCATTTACTTAGTTACCTTGTGGTGCTTGGAAAGAATGTATTAAATTCATTCTTTCTTCGGCTCAGGTGTACTTTATAAAGATTTTAAAAAATGCGAATGATTATATAGTATAAAAAAATGTGATATTATGTGAATTATACTCAAATTTGTTTTTTTTTTCTAGTAAAAGTAAATGTATAGCGAAGTATGTTGATTTTTGCAATTGTCAAAACTCTTATGCGTATGTTTATAATTGGCATCCATCAATCACAATATTAGAAGAATTTGACTTTTTCACTAGACGTGTTAAAAAAATTAGGTATAATATTTTATTTAAAAAAATCGAATATTTATAATAATAATAATAATCGTTTATTTCTCATCATAATCTTACAGCTTTTATAGAATAAAATAACAAAAGAAAAAAAGAAATTAAAATAATAAAACATTGGCAGACAGATTATGGTGGGTTGATACTTGAACTAGGACGTATCCTGTATCTCAAACAATCAACCCTCCGCCCCGTAAAAACTTTCTTTTATAAGTTACATTTCTTAAATAAGTATGCAACAAAATAATTAACTAAAAGGAGTGTTAATGGTGTAGATAAGCTGCTGAAAGAACACAAATATATTTGTATTTTTGTTAGTAAAATTTAGTTAGAATTATTACAGCGTCTGTGTGTGTGCGAAGTACGTGGTAGAATGCGCGCGCGCGCGCGTGTGTGTGAGTGTGTGTGTGTGTTTGCGAGCGTGCATGTTTGTGTTTGTGTATGCTTGTCTTTGTGTGTGGTGTGTCATATGAATGGAATGATACTATGTTATAGTCAATATTTTTCGGTTTCAATGTAAGCAAGCATCATCAGACTATTTTTCAATATATTTTTCAAATTCACTCTATTTAATTTAACTGTTTGTTTTAAATCATTAGAATATTTATATAGAAATGGACCTAAGTAGTACTACTGTTTTCTGGCAAAGATTGTGTTAAAAATCGGAACAGAAGTTCTTATACGTCGTTTATTTTGTGGCAATTTAGTAGGATAACTGAGAACTGGCGAAGAACGCAATTGAACACATAAAGTTGTCTTACAGTAAGAACTTCGGTTTCTTAATAAAGTTTTTTTGTAGAAAACTTTCTGTGCTTATATAACATAACTTTAAGCACCACCCTTTGAGTTCTTTTTAGCTGTAGAAGTATTGAAGAAGCCGCACCACCCCATATTGTGATACAGTTATTTAGTAACGATTGACAAAGTGTATAATATATATTTTTAATTAGTTTACAATCCAAGATATCACGAAGATTTCTAAAAATAGGTGTCAATGTTTATATCGCCCGTACTAATAATATTACGTGTCAGCAGCAGTGTGTCTAGGGAATCTAAGAATATGATTAAATTTTAAAGGCGTACGGACTGTATATTCCGTAGACTGTCATGTTGCCAATCTTGACTAGACAATTAGCTTCCTTCAGTTTTATTTCTTGAAATGAAGCTTTGTTACTTTTATTTATATACATAGCAACTCCATCATTCTGGTTGTAACTACGCTTAGCAGAAGCCATAACTTATCCGTATATAGTATATAGTTACGTATGTAGTATATGGTAATAGCATCAATGAAAAATATAGAAGTGGGTATGGTGACGTTGTTGCCAACGAACATAAGCATAAAGGATTCGGGCACGTAAGGAAGTAATAAATCTCTGCCAACTGTATAATGCTCTTTTCTTAGCAAATTACTTGATAAACATTTTTTGTATATAACGCGTCAGGATTATTATAAAGAATCGTTTATTTCTAATAAAAAATTATGTTCACTTATCATATGAATGGCCTAATTCCAAATCCAAGAGCGAAAATATTAGAGATTAGTCGTTTAATATGGAGTAACGAATATTTGTTTGTCTTCAAACATACGTGTGCCTAAATTCATTATGATATCATTTACTTTCTTCAAATTGCCTAAGACGTTTTTTATATTTTTATACGAGTGCAGTCAATAAAAATGTTATATTAAATCCTTAAGTTTTTTTAATTATTGAGCGCCAAAAGTATCATAATTTGATTAAAAGATTTTTGTCGTTACAAGAAAAACACAACTACGAGCTATTCTAGTTTGTCATATTGTCAAAAACAATTTTAAGCGATGTTGATACCTGAACTATGACAAAAAAAAATATTTTCTTACCATTTTTCAACCAATTGAGTTTACAGAATATTACTATAATATTTGAAATATATATAAAGAAAAATATATATAAGGCACGATAAAATTACAATTTTGAATTTACATTTATATAAATGTGCCTGAGCTCTATTTCAAAAGCTTAACAAAGCATTAGGTCCGGTAGGTTATTAACTGCCACCGTAGCCTAGTGGTTTGGGCGTGTGCTTTAGAAACCGGAGGTCGTGTGTTTGAATCCTGCGGGGACTCGAAAAATTTTCGTTGTTGTTTCCTAGTTGGTTAGGGCACTTTGGGCCGATCACCCAATTATCTGAAAAGTAAAATGATCCATGCGTCGGGTGGGCATGTAAAAAATCGGTCCTCCCACCAACACGCATTGAACCAGCGTAGTTGGATACGGTCCAAAAACCCCTAATGGATAGGGGCGTATTATGGGAGGCCTATGTCAAGCAGTGGACTATCACAGGCCGAAGATTAAGATTAAGCATTAGGTCCAGTTTCAAAAGGGATTGCAAAAGTGTGCCGTGTTTCATCCGTGACTTTGTATACAACTTAATAGCAATTTCGGATGTACGCTGACCGAACTCATTCAGCTCGCCTTCACACAATGAAATTTAGTTCTTATTACATCTCAAGCTTTTAGGGTAGATTATTATCCCTTTAAATGAGAGTCTACGTGAGTTTTTCACATTTTACAACAGTTTTCGACTTTAAATATATCGTAGAAGGAATTTAGTGGTCTGCTATGCCTTTACAATTTGAAGAATGCTTAAATATATTCAGAAAGTTAATAGATAACATGAACACTGACAAGGTAAACTATCTCAACTACCATGGAAATACTACAGTGACAACGACAAACTGAGAACGTGATAGGAATTAAGGCTTGATAGTGCACATATATCTATATTATAGAACATTTATCATCCATTTCCACAAACAATGTATAGCCACCGTCAAGTAGCAACACTTGAGTGTCATTTAACTTATTATGCATTGTGACACAGTAATACAAAAAGGTAAGGTGAAGTAAGGGGCACCAAACAACATCTTTGGAACCAAGCCAACCTAACCTGCACGTGGTGCACCCTACAGATCAACGAACGAGGCTCTGGCGAACCACCCACCAGCCCGTATTGGACCAGCGTGGTGCATACGGTGAAAAACCCTTAATGGTTAGACGTAAAACGCCTCGGCCCTTCGTTCCCGGTAGCCTTGCTATTTCTGGCCAAGGCGGCGCCACGGTAACGGCTGGGAGGGGGGTGTTAAGAATCAACGGTAGCACGTAAGCCGCCAAAATTAACTGACCATCGCAACATACAACGGACGCACGCTACGGATCAATTCTCATTTGGCCCAACTGGAAGAGGAGCTGAAGAGCATAAGATGGCACGTTTTGGGATTGAGTGAAGTTCGTAGAGAGGGCGAGGACACTCTAACCCTAGAATCGGGCCATCTTCTGTACTTCAGGCAGGCGACGAAATGATCTAACCGTTACTTCGTTAGAACAGCGGGATCTTTACAAGACCATCTCCAAGCTGGTAAGGCGCGACTTCCATCACTCCAATACGCTCTCAACACATAGAGTAATTAGCAAAACCGGGGTCCAAAATCTTTGCACAACAGCTTGGAAGAAGCCATCTAATGAAGTTGACCAAAGAGAACGGAGAAGTCGACGCTTCGAGACCAGAGGTTCTCTCAGACGTCAGCTTTTACAGCCGGTTATAGTCGTACTCGGCACACCCAGAGCCAGATGAAAAGAATTTTGAGCCACTCTTATCTGCCATGTATCAGAGTATCTTCTAGAAATCGATCTAGACAAAGTCGAGGGGGCTCTTAAGCAACTTAAAAATGGAAAAGCCCTGGAAGAGGACGGAGTCACGACGAAGCTTCTGAAGGCCGCCGGTAAACCGGTGCTGAAGAGATTCAGTCATTTATTTAACTCTGCTCTCTCTCCGGGAGAACTCTTGAGGCATGGCATAGGGGTCTGGTCGTATTGTTCTTCAAAAAGGTGATAATACCCTATTGAAAAATTATCGGCCAATATCGCTCCTGAGTCATGTCTATTAGTTGTTTTCGAGGGTCATGTAGAACCGTCTCGCACGAAAACTCAACGAAGCGCAGCATCGAGAACGGATTTCGGAGAGGTTACAGTACCATAGACCACATCCACACAGTGAGGCAGGTTATACAGAAGACACATGAAAATAACCAGCCCCTGTGCACGGCATTTGTGGACTATGAGACGGCTTTTGAATCCATCCAACCAAATTGATTGGCGATACATCGAGATGCTGAAATGTCTGTAAAACGCCGCCACTATGTCTGTCGTAGTCCAAAGTGGGCAGACTGAGCCTATCCCCCTGTACCGGGGAGTGAGACAAGGAGACGTCATGTGTCAGAAACTGTTCTCCGCTGCTCTGGAGGATATGTTCAGGACGCTCAATTGAGAAGGACACGGCATAAATGTGAAGTGAATGTGTGTGAGTACATCTCACATCTGCGATTTGCGGATCGTCATCATGGCTGAGACCGCAAAGAACCTGCAGAAAATTGTTTAAAGCCTGGCTGAGTCTTCTGCACGCATCGGTCTCCAGATGAACTTGGGTAAAACCAAGGTCATGTTCAACGAGCAACGTGATCTGGGACCGATGACTTATTACAATTGACCACCTTCCTCAAAGTGGTTTCGGGGTACGTTTACCTTTCTTTTTTGTTTGCCTTTGGAAAAATCCAGCTTACGGCTTCCCCGCCGCTAAAGTGAGGGGGTGGCGGGGATATGTGGGGCTCCCCGGACCAAGATGGAGCGGCCGGTATACCTACTAATAAACCAACGGTTGTTCCTCTCGTCTCGCTGTAGCCGGGGCCGCGGGTGCTGATGCCAGTCTTCGGTCACCCTGGCGCGACGTGGCCCTCGCTTCCCTCGGGCCCCTTCTGTCCGGATGTGATAGGACACCCGGATCGTTGCTTTAGGCGCCGTGCCGGAACAAACAACACGGTGCTCCCCCTTGAGCCCTTCTTTGGGTGGTGGGTACCCTCTTGCCGGACGCCCAGGGAATCAGTGTCAGGGGGGAAGGTTTCGCGCGTACGCCACTCTTCGGCACCTTTGCCTTCTTCTGTGGATAGCCAGGGCGCTGTGGGCCTCCCTGTCCCTTTCCGCAGCCTCCTTCCGGGCCATCACGTCCTCGCAGAAAGCAAGGACGGCGCCCCACGACCTTTCGTTCTCTAGCATCCTGCGCACTACGGCAGGATCCTCGACCCAGGCTGGGCACTCTTCCAGCGGCCACCGGATTCGGCTGGGCTGGGCAGCTTTCATAAGCTTTATCAAGTTTTCTCGTCACCCATCCCACAGTGCCTCAAATCGAAGGTCTTCGATCACTGCGTCCCACCGTTATGACCTAACGGTGCCGAGACTTGGACACTTACGGTTCGACTGATCCACAAATTTAAAGTCGCTCAGCGAGCTATGGAGAGGGCTATGCTCGGAGTATCTCTGAAGGACCGCATCAGAAATGATGTGATCCGTCAGGGATCCGGAGTCACCCAAATAGCCCACCGGATTAGAAAGCTGAAGTGGCAGTGGGCCTGTCATATACGCCGCAGAACTGACGACGCGAGACCGAGGCTCGGTAAACGTAGCGTAGGACGCCCTGCGGTAAGATGGAGTGACGATATTCGCAAAGTGGCCGGTGTAAGTTGGATGAGAATAACCGAAGATCGGAAGCGGTGTCGTGCATTATGGAGGCCTATGACCGGCAGTAGACTAAAACGCGCTGATGATGATTATAACGATGATGAATACAAAAATTGTGATGACTTGTTATAATATCTCTACTCGGACAGTAATTTTGCCCTGGAGTAAGCAACACTACACTTACCCCCAAAACCCTTCGCCGTAAGGCGGCGTTCTCCAGCCGTCTGCTAAACGATGACGGCTTTCGTTAGTCACATTTGAAATTATCGTATATTGTTTAGGTTTATAGTATGTCATTATTATATATGTATAAATATATTTCTTAAACATATTCATTGTTAAATGTTTTACATAACAAAAATATAGAATTATCTATAACATTTTTTTTAATACACAGTATCGTCTGAACAAAAGACGATGGGTTAACTTTGTATCTTATATTACCACACATAAGGATGAATTAAAAAAATCGTTTAAATCAATTACTTAAGAAACAATTACATATTTGAGTCAAACTTTGTAGATTGTCGTCCTAAAAACAATTTCATGATACTAGATGAGGCCATTTGCAAATACAATAAAAAGTAAAAATTAGTTAGAATTAAGAAAGAAAGCCGCCAATACAGTACTTTTTATGAATAGCGACTATCATAAAATAGGAAATCTAACCAGGCTTGCTTTTACGCGGGAGAAACAATTTCCTCTCCTTTCAGAACGTTCCGGAGAGCTGGCCAAGTTAAAATGGTTTTCTTTTCACGTTGTGAATGTCGGTACAATTCATTTGTATTTCTCGGTTTATATTTTTCGGAAAACTTTTCGCAGCAATATAAGTCAAGTATAAAGTCCTTTCCTTTGATACTCGTTTTTATTTAAAACAATAACTAATATAAATTATATTGAATTAGTATTAAAATAGTTTTTAAATAGCGCTGTTTGCTACGTTACTGAGGCGTAATTGAATATTCGTATTAATATTTTCGCACATCTACAATCTAATGTATCTAAAGCTTGCAACTTAAACGTATCTTGTGTATCGAATTTTGGGGTTTGATCCAACTACAAGACAACATAATCTAAATCGAGATCAATAAGCTGACTACACATTATCAATTTTGCACATTGATATTTAGGTTACCTAAAGCTAAACCTAAGAGCTAAACATAGCTCGAACCGATGCTTTTTTTTTTAAATACCGCTATTTGTTTAAAATGAATGTTAAATGCGGCACAACATAAAAATTTTACATTTACATTTTGTAAGTTACTAGTGTATTACTGTTATTATCTCTTATTATTATTTACTACAATCAATTCAAAACATAAACACTTTTTATACAAGGCTACATCACGTAGTTCCACGACAGGATATGAGGACAAGAAAACAAAAAAACGTCCTAATATTTTGTACTCTATTGTGAATAAGAAAAAAGGATTTTTGTGTGATAAGCAATATTAGGTTGACATATTTATTTGTGTTTGATTTATATGTCAACTCGTATTGGTTTTGACATGTTTATGTAAGCTTCATAACGCCGAACAAGCGTTGCTGAAAGTTTCACATTAAAACATGTGGATCTCAGTTTATATGTAAAGGTTTGGAAATATTCAAATTGTCCCTGTTCCCCCGACATCTGTGAAATTGGTACCTTACCGTTGTGTGAAATTTGACAGTAACATTTTGTAGCTACATCTTACCTTGATTTTTAAATTAAAAGTCATGGTTAGGTGTTCATTCAATTTATTTACCAACTTTCTTAAGTCGTGTTTCTTAGTTTATGTTGTTTTAATTTTATACATTCCTCTTTACAGTATTTGCTAGGAAAATGAGACGTAAGACCTTTTGTCTTACGGCGATACCCCTTGTAATACCGGTGTTCTAGTTCCTTTAGTATGTCAGACATAACCCGTCCATTACCTTGGCATGTGCCCACTGCACATGACAACAAATCTTCGTAAATAAATGAAGAGCGTTGTAAATTGTATTATCCTGTTACTGACTATTTATGTGTCACATAAAAAATAGATTGAAGTAATAGTTCTATTTGCTATACTAGTTACAGTAATTAATTACATCATTTTATAGTACTTATCATGAACTATTTTTATTTATTTCCTTTTATTGACATAGGATAGTAGATGAATGCAATAGCTAAAGTTTTATTTCATTCATGCTCAATCGGTTTACCAGAATAGACCAACACGGAAGTTCGGTCGTTATTACAAATAATTACTATTTCAATAACAACCCACCTTCCATCCCTATTAATTGGATAGAAATGATTACGCTTTAGTCTATTTGTGAAGCTCTTCTTAAATTAGAAAAAATTGAGCTATTTTCTGCTTTATTAACCTGAAAAGACAATTATCATTAAAACAAAATGTATATTTTTTACATAAAGCTGTCTAATACAACTAATATAACATATTTATTAAAATTTTTGATTATCTTTTGCAATAAAAACGAACGAGCATCATACAGTCAATAAACATGTATTTATTGTAATACATTAAAAATGGTATGAAAATAAGCGGGAAGCTATCGTTCCCAGGAACAACGGTCGGTAAACTTAAAGGCATCGACGTTCTATAAGTGATTCCCAAAGTGGTTTATATTGATCTCTAGGGGTCTATGACAACCTGCAAGGGGTCTACATCAGCGAAAAAAATTTACCATGAAATTAAAATGGGGGTCCACGATAGTGGATCTCAACACATACACTGATAGTACCTAATTACTTACATCATACTATCTTATAATATCAAAACATAAACATTATTTATAAAAGTACCTATGAAGTAAAAAAAAACATTATATATGTTTATAAAATTGTCAACTTATAGGATTTTGGCATTCCATTCCATTCCGGAAACCTAGAGTCGCAGTCTCAGAACAGCTACAAATTTACAGGAAATCAATATCAGGTAAGTAGGGGTCTACCCAACACTGAAAAACATAGCAAGACACAAAAAGTTTGGTGAAGTCTGTTCTAAAAGGACTGCCACAAATGGAAGTGTAACCAGGACCGACTTGTTACATTTCTTTCTGATGATATTATCAAATTTTTGGCCAAAACTGTAATAGTTTACGTTACTGTTGTTTTCTAATTCTCTAATCTCCCAGAATTCCAAGCAACGATTATCGGGTATTTGGATTAAGCGGCTAGATTAGGGTATACAGATATGCTGAAAAAGTTTTGCTGATTGTTTGATATAATAGTAGATATTTTTATATCGTAATAATAATTAGACAATAATATTATATTATTTAGAAAACCATGTTAAGAAACTTTGAAAGTGATTTTAAGTATCTCATTTTGTTACGAGCAAAATCAATTATTACACTTAAACTATTCAAATTGATAACAACTAGATGATTTCTCCTGATTAAGTTTATTTCAGCTTATGTACGGCAAATCCAATTGTTCGATCTATGCTTAAAAATTTTTGGCATACGTCATTGTCTTCTAATATATTTTCTGTGTTACTAAATTTATATTATTGTATTTATCTTTCATGGAATTTTTTCATATCGTTCTGATATTCTTTTATGGGACAATGTGCATTCACAACAAAATCCCAGTAAACGTTAAGAATTTAACCATAAATAAATTTAAAAAAGTAGTAAAGGAACGTTTATGTGTTAAAGGTTATCATAACATAAATGAATTTATAAATTATAACACAGCCTGATAATGGAATGCACGCTCCAGGCTTTTTAAATATAAATATGTATAATAGAACTATTGTAGCCTTTAAAAATTATATGTATATCCGATTATTTTAAAGATGACAAAATAGGCCGCTGAGTTTGTTTCGCTGGTTCTTCTGACGTCGGAGGCGTCCTATTCCGAACCGATGGTAGCGTCTTTGACAATCAGTCAGCGAGTGTTACACTTCTATATTAAATAAAAATATTTGAATTTGAATTTGAATTTTCAGCGAGCGTCTAAATACTAACGAATTATCAAGTTATTAGAGCGTAAATTTATCAAAAACTTTAAAAACCTTATTTATCAGACATATAGGCTGTGAACTTTTCTTACATAACTAATACTAAAAACAACTTGCCATGTACGAGTACGTCTTGCATCATTATTAGGAAAAAAGGAAAAAATAGTGCAACAGCTAAATCAGTTAGATGTCGCCATTAAACACACTAAGGCACGTACCACCGTCGGTGTGTGCATAAAGTGGATTAACACACTGCAATGCAGTAGAATCCGTTTTTCACAATAAAATCCGCTTTTTTAATAGCTAATCGCTACTTTAACTAAGTAAACATAATAATAAACTACTTTAACTTAGTAAACATAACTAAATAGTAGCTCAGGAAAAAAAAAAGCATTTTTATCTCTTAAAGTTACCTTAAATTAAATTTAGTAGAAAAATTTAACGAATTAATTGTTCTGTATAACGCTTATAATTTTGTATTAATTCTCTGAAATAACGTCCAGTAATTATAATAATAGTAAAAATTAAGAACAAAAATAAAGTCAAATTAATTTGATGCAGAACAGTACGCAAATTTTACTTTTATTATTTGAGTTTTTCTTTGAAAAACGTTCAAATAACCAATCAAAGCTAAGTATTTGAAACTAAACATTACTTAATGCAAATTCAATACACGTTTACTAAACTATTTGAAAACTTAATTTTTTGTATTATATTGTAACGAAGGGAATTGTTTATTATTAAATGTATCTTTATAAATTTATATTTGTAACCTACTTATAACATACCATGGAGAGTTCGAGAGAGACACGTAATGTGCGTTTGTTCTAAACTACTAAAATGTATATACGTACGTCGTATAACGAAGAGATATTTTTCTTATTTAATTGTCTGTGGAATTAAACTCACGAGGACAAGGACGCATTATGCTGGACTCATACCGACTAAAACTATCACGTTATTTTTTGCTGGCGCCTGAAAGGTATGGTCACCGGAACGCTTTCTCAGTTTTATGTTTTAATTCTTATTATGTTTGATATAAAAATAATTTCTTAAAGAATTTTCCAAGTATGATTTCGAGGAGTATGCTAGAACATCCATAGTTTCAAATAGAAAGAAAGAAAAGCATTTATTTGGCACATAAAAATAAAAAAGGAACAATAAAATATAATAATAAAAGAACAATTTATTACTTACTCACTCCATAATTTTATTACGGTATCCACTCAGCTCTGGATCACGAAGTTAGGGAAATTTCATGAAGGCTGGTTTTCAGTGGATCTGTAAAATTAAGAAGTAGATGGCGCTCGTTAACCATAAAGCTGCACAGTTACATTAATAGTTTTTATATGAATATACACCTCAGAACTGCAGCTATGCAATAAGTACTGTATTGATGGATTTAACTGTATAATTCTTTAAGCTTACATCATGCCTGATCATCTGTTAATGATTTTGAATTAATAGCAGTGCTGGACTTTTGTTTTTAGATTAAGAATTATGATTGAATTGAAGTTAAGTCTTTCATCGGAGGTGGGAGATCGTTCCAGCACTTAGTGGCAGCAAATCGAAAGCTACCACGAAAGGCAGCTGTGCGATAGCAAAGACGGAGTGAAAACTGTAGTTTTTCATATAAATAGCTAGGTTCCCCGGTCTTTACTACGCCAAAAAGTAACGTCGCAAGATGGAGAGTCCGCCAACTAGACATGTTAAATAAGTCATGTCAATTAAGAAAAGGCGTAATGTGCGATCGACGAGAACAGCAAAACAGAATGCATTCACCAAACACAGTATCAGCATACAATAATTTAGGTAAGATCAGAGCTTCGCACAATTAAACGCGCATGTCAATTGTAACATAATGACGAATACGGTACAAAACCTTTAACCTGTACATTTTGAACATAATGTTAGAACAAAATAAAGTCATTTTAAATTAAAAAATTTCGAAGCAATTTAAAAAACATTAAATGAAGATTTAAATTACACAACTCGGTACTCAGTAAACGTGTACAGTCCACAAATTAACCTAATCAAATAACTGTCCACTATAGTTTGCCTATTAGTGGAAATGGTAATGGAAACTCAATTAAATCGTTTGAGCTGTAACTTTATTTCGTTGAACATTCGTCTAGTAAATATTTTGATTTGAATTATTGCTTCCAATTGTATTCCAGCAACGTAACATCTACCTTGTAAATTATTTAAACTTTAACGTTTATTATTTAATAGCACACGATTGTAACCTATACCTACAGCTATATTCTTATTTTTCAAAATATCTTTAATTTCTTAATATAGCTAAGTAAATTGAGGCATTACATTACGAATAAAAATAGATTTAATCAATTTCGTCTCAGCAACTGGTTCACATTCATATACTTTTCAGGGAGTTTTGTAATCGAATTGATATTTTCGAATTAACCACAACAATCGGTTTTGTTAAACAAAAAAATAGGACCGACTTTAACCGTATATAACCATTTTTTCAATATTTGCGGAAATTTCCGGTTTTCGCCTTCTCGTTCCATTTTAAATCTCTAATATATTTTCAATTATTCATTCATTCAAAATATCATGTATGACAACTTGTGTACATAGAATGAAGATCTTTTTAAATGCATTAACATTTATGTAAACTTAATTTTTGTGCAATGCATACATTTTTATGCCTGATTGCAATTTTTAACAATTTTTTACATTAAAATGGCTATTGTGGGTTATTCCTAAAACATACATATAAGCCCTCGCAGACTTCAATGTTTAAAGACGCACAAATATGTCAAACATAGTTTAAGTCTATCTTTTACGATTTCAGCAGCGTTTTTAATGTAATCGCACAGGTTGTGTTTTTGACGCCGAAATTTTTTTAATATCGATTACACGACTTATTACAAAATTATTAAAAACCAAATGACAGATAATAGCTATCACATAAAGGAACGTTTGTGTGTTAAAGGATGTTATTGCTGTAATTACTACTTCTGTATGTTATGAATGATATATATAATGTACTGTTCGCTCGAGGCTATTACAAACCGTTAAAATGTTACGTTATGTTCTATGTAGCTGAATTTTATTGTTAAATATCAGCTTCAAAGTTTTGGAGAGAAATAAAATCTTGGCGACCCGTTTAAGAAATTTTCAATCATGCGCCTTAGCACTCTACTCTGAAACATACTTTCCAAAACAATTCACATTGAACCAGCTTTGTTCCCAAACCGAGCATGTAAAACGGCTTTTGTTAAACTATGAAAAGAAAACTTACATTGTGTGTCTGCTGTTGACGTTATTCATATAAATCTATCGCATATATACATATACTTTATAAATAATATATTTTACAATAATAAAACCCTATAAACCTTTAGATTAATAATTATAAATACATTTGAATAGATGCAGAACACATGCGTGGGTACACAAAATTAGTTACATAAATAAAACTTAGCATATTTATAGACTATAGACTATTATATAGATATATTATTGAAAAACTTGTAATTTTTTAAGTCGCAAGCAGTGTTAACTTTGACCAATATTCAAAACGAAGACGGCTCTCATTTTAGATTTTAATGAATTGTTTTTCTTTACTATACTTACAATATAATGGTAGCTATGAGTTATTCTTAACTTATAGATATGTGATGTTAACAACTAAGGACTCCATCACCTCACTCCATCAACATAGAATATTACGCAACTATGCAACCTGTTATTATTGATGATTATCTTTAATTATTTATGTTTATATATATTGATCTGTTTATATTCAATATTTTTAATCTTTAATTTTATTGTGTACATTTTAATTGCTTGCTTTATATTTATTAGTAGAACAAATAGTAGTCATTGATTTAATATTGAAAAGTATATAAGGGGCGATAGAATTATGTAAATGATACATTGAGACAATAACAGTTGTACATCGTAACTCTGTCAAAATATAGTAATTTTGTGCAAATAGTGCTGTCATCGTAAAATACCTGAACAACTAAGCAATAATACTTATTGATTGAATTGTAAATTGATTTAAGACAAACAAGTTTCTAAAATATGTTTTGTTCTTAATTGATCGCGCAAACTCCTGATTTTTCGAAGACATTTTTTAGTTATATTTATCATATATCTGTGTTACTAATAATCACAAAGTAATTGACAAAATCGAATCATATATATATATAAATATATATATACACCACTTTAAGAAATGTACATTCCTAATTGAGATCATTCTTCATATATATATACTTTTTCACAAAATTGCACTAATTTCGAATTCATTACATTTCTTTCCTATATCAACAACATTTTTTTTTAAATATTCTCTTGTAATTAATATGGTTACTTTAAGCATAAGTTGTCATATCCATTTCATTATGAAAATTTATTTTAATTATTAAATTACTTTTATAAAAAGTCTATCTATGAAAAACATCATCTATGACTGAAAAAAACTGTTGAAAGCAGAAACTTTTTAATAATATGCGGTGTATGTGTTTTAATTTCTTTAGAAAAAATAAAGCTGCTTATTTATGTTATTAAGTACGTAATTTATTCTTACTTACTAACTTAAATACAGAGGATAAGGTCTGAGCTGTACAAAGGTTTTTTTTTATAATATTCGCTATACATTATTTACATGTAACGCGCTAGGTCTATGACAAAGAATTGTTTAGATTTTATGAAAAATCTTCTATGAATGGCATTTTTCCGAGATTAAGCGAAGGCGTGTTAATATTTATGACGGTACGAAAAATAAAAATGTTTGTCATAAAACGTTCTCATACTGTGGTTGGATTTATCATAAATAAAATAAAAAAACATTTAAAAAAAAAGGTTACCAATAAATTATTAAGTCAATAAATGAACAGTCCCAATTTTATAAACCAAAGCGTGTTATGATAACAAGTGGTACAAGAAGGCATTTATTGTTTTAAATTAAACATAAACACAATAAGGACTCTACCGCTAATGACTTTTACATGTCTATCCAATGTCTGAATCCCACTATTAAACTAACTTGTACTATTAAAATATCTTTTATAAGTTTTAGACCCAAAACAATAAGATGTATAATGTTTTTATCATTTTTAGAGGTTCAGAGGTTTTAGTGTGTACGATAGCCTTTTTGACGTCCTGCGAGCGCCCTTTGATAAGCGGTAAAACCGACAATTGTTCAAGTTTCGCTAAACATGTACACACCATGTTTATGGTTACAATGACAGTTACAGTTGCATACAATGTTACGCTTACAGAGATGAGTACCTTATTATCGTCGGACTACCCGCGTACCGCTCGCAGAAGGTATGAAAACCACGTGCACACTATGTTTTTGGTTAAAGTACATACGACGGTTACAGTTTCGACTCGCTAATGAGTACCCGGCTTTATTTATTTATTTATACTTTTATGCACTAACAGTACAGAGGCGTACTTAATACCATAGGCATTTTCTCCCAGTCAACCTTAAATATGTATACATATTAATAAATAAATATTTTTATAAAAAAATATATTATGGTCCGTAGAAATTATTAGACACATTACGATATAACTGTTAATTCGGCAAATCTTTAAGAAGGTACTCTGGTTTTTTTTTAAAGTGGTATAATTTTTGGCCTTATTCCATAAAAGCACAGACTAAATAAATAATGTAGACATTGAATGAGACGATTATGTGTTGATCGAAGATTTTTGTTTCTGATGTCACATAGATACGAGAAATAAGAAGATAGCGGCGTTATAGGAGAATTTACGAAGGAATAAAGAGTGGTCAGGGCTTGTAAAGAGGGACGCTGACGAATCGGTAACCACTGAAGTTGGGTACGGTATGCAGAAATGTGGTCATATTTGCGTAAATTGAATATGAATCGAATGCAGTTATTCAGAAGTCGGGTGATTTTTTTGAGGTGATCTGCATACAGGTCAAAGTAGCACACGTCACCATAGTCGATAAGCGGGAAGATTAAAGGCTGCACGAGCATAACTTTTATCTGAATGGGCAGAAAGTTTTAAAGACGATAAAGGCATCGCAGAACGTTTGTCCCTTTCTTCACAGCACTAGCAATTTGAGTGTTCCAGCTCATCTTAGAGTCATGGAATATAACTGTTGTTAAATGTAATTTTAGGAAGTGATGTCGTGTCCAGTTTGCTTAAAGTGCGTCCACTCCCAACCAATATCGCTTGACATTTTGAGGGTTAACAGTCAATCCAAACTTGCTACACTACAACTTAATAGAATCTGAGTGAGTGCTTATCTTAAAGATAGCTTCGGACAGTTTGTCAGCAGATTCTTGAGCGTACCATTGCAAGTCATCGGCATAAAGATGATACGCACATTGAAGATCTTGGACGATAAAATTAATAAATATAGTAAACAGAAGTGGGGAAAGAATATCGCCTTTAGGAACACCAGATCCGATGTCCATCCAACATAACGATAATTCGCGACTTCGATTGATGGTGACCTCGAAGATATATAGAGAACAATTTAATAGGTACGTTTTATTTGCGACGTTTAAAGTCAGCACTGTACAGCGTTCATGGTCCCGGGACAAACAGATACGTTACAATATATTATCTCAAGTTAAACATATCTTCTAAAACCAGCAAAACGCAGATTTATAAGCGTATCCTTTATTATATTAAAATAAACGTCTTGGTTTGAACCGTAATTGAACCTTATATTAAATGAAGCTAAGTATAATTCGTGAATAGTGATTCTTCAAAATCACCATAAGTAATAATTAATTTTAGAATTAAGTTTTGAAATGTCATTAAATTCTTTGAGGATACATTAAAACGTTTAAATCCATTGTAATATAAAATGTATATGCTAATTTTCAGAAGCTTAACGAAACATTACGTTTAGTTTCGAAATAGGATGCAAAAGTCAAATAGTGTTTAATATTCAGTGCCTTTGTGGCTAAATACCAATTTTGGTGCACTGACCTAACTAACTTAGCTCGTTTTCGTACAACGTAATTTTATTCACATTACGTGAAGTAAATTGATCGTTCATATTGCTCGTAAACCTAGTACTATTAGTATAATCAATTATAGCTTTCTGCCGTTAGGTACAAGTGTTAAGTTCCCTTTACATAAGGAGCAGTTATTGATTTTGATTTCACATTTTAGTAGAAGAATTGAAATATGTCTCATATTGAATAGAATTTTATTAAAGGGTGGTACGGAAGTAACAACTTTTGGCTTGAGCTATACGATCAACCTAAACAACCAAAAAAGATAGTGTACCTGCCAAAGTGAACAGCGCTCTTACGTTTCGTGCATATTGCTATAAATTTTACGCAGGCGCATATCTTAAACTATTTGTCAATATTATTTTACATAAATAAAAAAACCACTGTAAATTATAATTGAAATAAATGAAACCAACGTTGCATTATTTTTCTTTATATTCATTCACAATAATCTTATAAATTGAAACCCAAACAGTACTTTTGGTTTACATTCTACATATTATTATTCATTTTGGTTAGGAGCAAGCTCATGTCAAAACAAAAATTAAACAAAAAGAATGAAAATTTATATTTTAAGCAAGCATATCGTCCATATGCTTTTAACGTTTATCAAGATAAATATTTCTATTATTTATGCGATTACTTAACTGCGTATGTGTGTGGGTGCAGTCACTGTGTAAAGTCAGCCACATTTAAATTAATATAATTGGCTATATCTTAAAGCAAGCTTCTATTAAATAATATTGATGTCCAAAAGTTCCAGTAAAAAATGTGGCAAGTCAAAGATGATTGCCAAGTTATTGATCTGATCGTTGTCTCTTTTGCATAGTACAGACAAAAAGATAAATAAGATTAAGATTCAGAGAATGCATAGCTGATGTTAAGCACCAACGCTGATAGAAATCTGCAGCTTGTGACCATATTTTGGAAAAAGCCCAACAATGACATAGACGTGTTAACGAACCATTGTGGCAGTGGTTATTATTACGTAATAAGAATAAGAAACCGAGTCTTTTTATATTCTGGGTCGGAAACGTTTTTTTCCATTCAGCCCAAAACTTACTGTGAATCAAAGTCTATTTGGTAATAGTCATATATTTTCAATTAGAAAAATTTTAACTCTAGGCAAAATTATTAGCATCTTTGAACATAACCGTTGTATTTATTATTGTAACATAAATAAAAAGCCACATTTCTACTATAGCTTTAGCTTTTATGAAAAAAGAAATATAGCACCGGCGATACGCAATGTTTCTATTGGGTAAACGTTAAAAGGAATTTTAATGTATTATGTCCCTGCCAGAGAGAATTATGGGCCTATTCGCTTGATCGTTTTTTTGTATTATATTTTGCTACGTATTATTTGTGAATGTTTATGTATAATATTTATTTGTATTCGCAGAGCATATATTTGCAAAATTATAAACAGTTAACTTAACCGACGACGACAGCAAACTTAACTCAAAAGGTTCATAAGATTGTGCTACGACAACATAGCTCTCAAATTACTAAAATACAATAGTTATAATTTTGTAATCCAAAAAAAATAAGAGTAATCCTGTAGCTTAAAATAATAATATGTTCGCAATACCAATAACATCTTGGCTTATATTACCAGAAAAAAACCCATACCATACCATACCCATATGTATTTAAATACTATTCCGCTCTAATGTCAAGTCCAGTAACCTGCTATAGGCAAGTCTTTGTTTTATAAAGTAAAAGGATCTGTGACGGCAGAGATTGCAACTGCACTAAATTTTTTACAAAAATCTTGCGCGTTAGCAAGCTAGTGGCGCTACGATCATATAACAGTAACCGAGTAAAGGCGGTAGTGGGCTAGCTTACCCTATATAAGAGATCGCAAATCAGTAGTGCGAAAACACTACCGCGTTACGGTTTGAACGGCACCGTAGTTAACGATATAGTATTTACTGGGTAAACGAGAGCTAACAACCTATGTCTCACGGTAGGCAGCGCTTTGGTAATTCCCTTGGTACTGCCGATGTTCATGGCGGACGGTGACTACTGTTCATTAGGTGCCTCGACTGCTCGTCTGCCCTCAAAAATGAGGTATTTCAAGCAATGTGCACTTCAGGAGAGAATAAATAAATAAATATTATAATAATAAACTTTTATTTCATGGGTGAAATGTTAAAATTTTTACTAAAGTCAGGCAAACTCAGGTGGCAACTATATATATAATACGCTCATATCTCAGACAATCCTGTAGACCATGATTGCTAATACAACATTCTTAAATCAATAAATCAAAATAAAGCAAAATAAATAGTGTTCATAACCCATAAAACTTGCTTACAGACTCCTTTAATCACTCCTTAGTTATCCTAAAAATTGGCTTCTGAACTTAACGAAATGATGTCTTTAATTGGAATTTTTAATTTTTTTATTGCATACGCAGGCAGAAGATGCAGTAGCTCACCTGATGGAAAGTGGTCACCGACGCCCATAGACATTAAGGATACAGGTTTCACCAACGGCCTGCTACCGTGAGATCATAGGATGTTAAGTCTGTTTACCCAGTAAATACTCCTGCAATAGGTGCCTTTCGATACTGGAAACAGTAGTGTTTTCTACACTTACTGTTTGTGGTTGAAATAGGTAAGCCCTGTGGTACTCCACTCGGATAGCTCTGCGTTTTCTATAATCATCGTTGAAGAAACAAAATATCAACATATAATGGTAAGGATTTCAAGTCTAATAAGTACGTTTAACCACATATTAATAAATTATAACCCAATGTCAACCGAACCCAATGACGAAATGGACTCATAACTAATGTTATCAGGTTTTTTGAAAAGGAAAATTGGGGTATTGTCTGGCAAGCAATATTAGGTTGACATCTTTATTCGTGTTCAATTTATATGACAGCTTTATTGACTTTGATATATTTATAATGTCTGGTGTTTGAAATGCCAATTTTTTGTTAAATAGTTTTTTTTTGTTCAAGCCGTTATATGCTCGTCATAATTAGTTGTTGTATTGTGTAATATATGCCATGTTTACTAATATTGTTAAGAGTCAATATTTGTACTTTTGTATAAACTTGACAGCCGATGAAAAAAACATTTTACCATTAGAACGTTACATTACAGGAAATCCATTTTAAAACTCTTTAAATTGAACGGTCATAGCCGTGATATTTAGTATTAGATATACAAATTACAAAAATATTAAAGACACTGGCCTCATCGGCTTAATTTTTATACAGCACCAACTGCTTTGTTATTTTAGTCATGGTCCCTTATATATTAATGCATCAGCTCATATTTTAAAATCAATCTCTAATCTCCAAATCTAAATCTCTCTATCTCAATTCATATTCAGAATCTCAAATTCAAATTCTTCTCATCAATATTTTAAAATTGGTCTATATGCAAAAGTTTTTTACAGTCTTATCCTTTATTTGCATCTTTATCCATTCATGAATGATAACACTTTTATTCAAATCGCTGTATTTTATTATGGGTTGAATAGTTTACATAAAATGTTTGATTAGAGCAAGAATTATAATTCGTAAATCTTTTATAGGATTAAATACTATATATAGGTCATGAGTAAAATGTCATCAGTATTAAATAGCTTTTTATTGATAAATGTTCATGAGTACTAAATATTATTACGTTCAAATCCATAAGAGCAGAACACGATAAAGATTTTTTTATGTCTAATAAACGAAGTTGCGCCTGTCGACGAGATGCGAAAACAAGTGGAATTTCTAAAAATGTCTTTGTCTACGAAGATTAAGCCCTTTCACTCTGCAAATTATAATTTTTATTAGCATTAAGACGTTTACGTATTTTCAATAATTTTTTGATCATTTTAACTTTGCTATAATTATAAACCGAGAAATACTTCAGATTTAATGAACCGTTGTTTAATATTTCATAAAGTAACAACTCCTTTACGTACGTAACATTAAAATAGGTATCTACGATATAACAAAAGTAGAATAGATTTCAGTTTCCTGGAAGTAGGGTACGAACCTCATTTGATATCTACTTCACACAAAATAAAGCAATTCATAAGGTTCGGTAATGATTCGACGAGGAGGTCGAGTATCATAACTGGGTGAAGCGGCAGGCGTGGAATATGATTGCTATGATATTATATGCTACATTTTTGAGAGCTATTTTATATTTGGGCATATACATAATTATCATAATATGATACGCCTAATAAGATAAGTTACAAATCATGTTAAGTTAAAACTTTCGTTAGTTTTCTACTAGAAACATATTAATCGACTATTATTAGTAACTAAATAGAAGCATGGCAGTTTATTTTCATTTAATATGTTTACCTTTATGTGACCAAGTATTTGCTGTTAGTTGGAAATACAATTTACAGCCGGTCAAATTTATTACAAAATTAATAGATATTTGAAACCTATGTTCGGTTTGGAGTTAAGTTTGTTTCTTTTTACGTAACTTAGACAAAGTACTGTTTAGGCTAGGAGTGTGTCGATCACGATCGATCAAATCACTTTCGAAAACGTATTTCGAAAAGATTCGATTGTTTTGAACTCAAACTGCACATCAAGCAAAAAGTAATCTTATGCGGTTGAAATACCCCTTTTTTATTTTATTTCGTGTCTTAAATAGGCAAAAGTATTTAAAATATTATATTTATTTATTAAACGTAATAAAAATTAATTGGGAGCTTATGATTTGACTATTAAAATGATGTCCTAGTGAATGCGTCGCGACACGAACTTCTGCACGTGATGTACAATTGCACCCGTAATCGTGGACTCAGCACAAAGTAAATCAATACCGCGTACACGACCCTTGACCTGATAGACAATTAAATATTTGTGATTCGATCGTCTAGCTAACGGGTTATGATCGACCCCGGGTTGCAATAAATGATAGACCGACACAGCCCCAGTTTAGACAGCTAATCTTTAAATTTTATTATTCAATATCTATTCGTACAGTTTATTGGCTGCAAACAATTACTAAGAAATAAGTTAAGTTATAAAATTAAAAAAAGCTGGAAATTATATTCTTTGCAATGTTTTAACTCGTTATATTGCCAATTTGCCTTAATTTCTTCTAACAATAATAAATCTCTAACCTAGAACTACTTTTTTAGATTCTACACATATTAAACCAACAAAGCCTCATTTAAAGTGTACAGCAAATTCTATTTGTTATAAAAACTATTTTAACAAAATTATTGCTTCTCTATTTCGTTTCAAATTAACTGAAAATTCTATAGACATATCTAGAAAAATAAAATTGAAATTGAACTCTAGTTCTCAAAGGAAGAAATTTCAAAGGAAACCAATTTCGCAGCAACTTTCAAAGGTGTGGGACAGTAAATTGAATAAACGAACGGACGCTGTGTCGCAGTCAGTTCTTTTCAATTTTAATAATCCCGCAGAGCCGAAAAAATCGCTCAAAATTTGCATAAAATATAACACATAGTGAATACTTCTTTATAGGATATTTTTTCACGACTTCGCAAAAGAAGAAGGAGTATATTACCTCGTTGCTCCGCTCCTAGTGCTCTGATTATGATCATTATTTTTAAATGATAGGTATCAGCAGTCACGTGGAACAATTTTTTAAAATAATTTTGTTATAAGTAATTTAATAATTTAAGAAATTAAGAAAATTTCGGCCTCATAAATTGCAAACGATGATTGAACTATAAGACATAGACTTAAACTATTTTCTTGATAATTGCATCGACCTACAATAAACTCCGTGAGACTAAATATTTGTCTTTTAAGAATAAACCACAGTAAGCATTTTATTGTAAACATTTTTAAAAACTGCAATCAGGCATTTTCAAGCGCTCCAGCCATTTTGATTATATACCTTAAAAGATAGCGAAAATTTAAAATGTGGTGACAGAAATCGCAAGACATATTTATACGGAGATTAACCAGATTAAATCTAAATTGATTATAAAACATATTTAAAAACTCTTTTGGTATCTGAATGTAAGCTTTTTTGAGATGTATTCTAAGCGACGAATCGTTTAAAATTCACTTAAATGAATAAACATTGTATTTGCTGATTTGTCAGTAATAAAAATATAATAAAACTCCCAACTGTCCGTTAATTTTAATTGACTTGCGCCATGTGTGAGCTAGAATAGCAAATTATGGTTCGATATTACAAAGATAAAAATTATGTTATAAGAATTTGTCAAAAAATCTATCTACTAAGAGTCACGGCATAACGTTTAAATATACAGGGTGGCCCATAAGTCCTTTGATATGAAAAAGAGTATTAAAATAAAACTAATTACATTATGAATTAAATTTTTATTTACAAAAAGCTTAAAAACGTGAATTATTTTTGAAAATAACATCTTCTTAATGTAATCCGTAGCGATCACGGCACTTTTGCAACGACGTCTGAAATTGTCGATGACTGCGCGGCACGTCACTGCTGAAATGTTTGTCATTCTCTGCGGATGTTTTCTTTAGGGCCTCAATTGACCACGGGTTTGTGTCGTATACTTTAGCCTAAGTAGTAGCCCCACAAAATACCATCGGGGTCATCTCGACTACGTGGAGGCCAGGAAATGTCCCCTCTTAGAGATCACTTTGCGGGAACAAGTTGACGGATATCGGGCATAGCAGTGTTAGAAGTGTGAGAAGGGCCCATCCTGTTAAAACCACGTCCTGGCATTAAAGCCTCGAAAGTTTTGCAATCCTGCAGTATGAAAAACTCTTCGATCATAGCCACATATCGCTCGACGTAAAGTAACTGCGCGCCCTCTGCCATCCTCAAAGAAGTAAGGCCCTAGGATACCATGGCTGACATAGCGTGCCCAAACAGCACTTTCGGACTATGTAAGGCTTCGATGCTTAAGTTTTGGATTGATGGGGCTTCAATAGCGGCACTTTACTAACATGCCCGTTATGATGGAAATGAGCCTCGTCACAGAACATTATGTTATTGAAGGAAGTAAACCGATTCAACATTTCATTCGCATAATTTTGTCTTTGAATACGTCAGTTTCCTTTAATTCTTGAACCAACTGAATTTTGTAAGGGTGCATACCTAAATCTTTCTTCAAAATCCGTTTGACGATGTCCTGGATACGTTTCCTCTGGCGCGCTTACGAGATGACTGTGTCGGATTTTCGCGAATAGACTGTGTCACTGTGTCTCATGTTTTGTTCCTAGCGTGACGTCCTTGGCGACCAAACCGCGGTTTATCTAACGTCGAACCGGTCTCCTCGAACTTAGCAACCTAGTTCTTAATAGTTTGAAGAGTTGGAGTGTCGTCAAAGTTGGTAAACCTTTGTGTTCTCGAAATTTACGCCGCGCAACTGTTGCCGAATTGTCGTTTTATAAAACTCGCGCACACAAAACGCACTGTCCACTCTGGTAAAACGCTCCATCGGACTAAATTCCTTGAAACCGAAGTTACTCCCCTGCTTCCTGCACCACTCACGCGCGCCCTGTTCGTTTTATTCAAATTTTACTTTTCAAACGACTTATGGGCCACTCTGTATAATACACTACAAGAATATAACAAATCGCTGACAACATAGGGGAAGCGAAGGTTATACGGACCACTTAAGGGAAAAATCGATGTCAACCAAAAAATAATAACTTTATTTTTCTTTTTTTGTTATTATATGATTTAGCATTTATTACTTTAACTTATTGTTAAAGAACGCTTGAATCAAATCACAGATACAAAAGATATTGGATGATTTCCAAAACCCTCGCTTCGTTTTATTTTGCCTACACGTGAAGGTAAAACGAACCAGGCATGAAGGCAAAATGGACCTATGGCGACATAATACCAAACTGAAATCTCCACACTGGACCCAGCCTCTAGCTGATTTATAAAGTAAATGAGAGCAATAGAAACATCGTATGTCTTCTTCATATTCGCTAGATGTGTCTTTTTTTTTGGGTAATTATAGATTTTCCCTTTTTTTTTCATTTTTGTCCATTTTGTTGCTTTCCTTTCCTATTCTTTCAGTACAAAAACTTCTTTGTGCTTTCTTTAGTTTCCTGCACTTTTTTAGTAACCTCTAATTCTTTCCGATACTGTGACGATGTTATTTCGACTGTCTCTCCTCGTATAATATTAGATCTTGTCCGTTTTGAAGTTCATCCCTAGGTGAGATATCCTTTGGAGCCATAGTAAAAGATAAACTCGTAGATGACTGTTGTTCAACATGAATACATATTTATTTTGGGCAATTCTCTGATTACTTAATGTTGATGGCGATTGTATTAACAATGGTTCAGTGACACCTTCATTGCTAGAGCTGCTAGGTTTTTCTCAGTGTGGTGTCATATTTATTTGAATATATGCGTGATCGTTCTGTTCTGATAAACAAGTTCGTCAATTGGAGGCACTTCTTCCTGTTGAATAATATAGTCACTATAATTTAGAACATTAAATGTGGCAGCGGTTTTGTTAACCCCATTTTGCGTAGTTACTTTTTTAATGGTACTTTTCATGACCTCCTTATACCAAGCTGGTCGGTCCGACTTAATTTTGTAGTTTTTAACTTAAACAAAAAAATCGGCCCGACAGTCTTGGCCTACTACTTTTTTTTACTGCTTCGCGGCAGAAACAAGCATCGCAGTGGTACCCACCCGGACGATCTCCTGTAAAAAGGGGACCTACCACTGGTAAAACTTAAATATCTAATTATATAAGTATAATCACAAACAAACTGCATTAAAGGTAAAACGGACCACGAAGTTCATTTGCCCGTTCCGTTTTGCCTTTTCGGTAGGCATGCAAACAATAAAATATTTTAAGGTTAATATTGAATAGAACCATGCCTATTTGTCGTTAAAACTAAGTAATATAAACAAAATCACTAAATCCCGATATCTTTAACAGTAATATAACTGGAGGCGATTTAAAATTTGTATTTACATCAAAACTAGCAAAATAAACTTTTCTTGACAAAAACGTGTGTCGCTGCATGACCGCTGACCAACTCTTAGTGGAAGCCGACTGTCAAGTTGAAAGCAATCTTGCTAATAGATAGCACTAGCAGCATTAAAGTTATTAGCCCGGTTCGTTTCACCTGCAGGGTCCGTTATAACAACAAGTATTTTAGGAGTAAAGTGTCATCGTATCAGGAATACAGGATTGCGTTTCCAGACTTGCATCATTAATGTGGGCAGCAAAACCTACTAAAATATATAAAATACTTATAATGAATACTCAATTGTGATCGAGTTGGCCGCGTTGTGAGAAAGCATCCTGATTTATGGAAATAACATTGTTAACCAATGGACACCAGACGGGCGCACAACGTCATGGTTTAATTTAATCCCCTTCGACGACAGACTAGCAGTCGGGCCGCCTGATTGTAAGTGGTCACTGATGCCAATGGACATCGGCAATACCTCGTTAAAGTGCCACCTACTGTGAGACTTAGGATGTCACCGTATACTCAGTAAATTCTGTGGCTACTGTGCTATTCAAATCCGAACACAGTAATTAATACACTATTTCTTTGTGGCAGAAATAGGTACCGCGGTGGTAACACCCCAGACGTCACCCTGCAAAAGAAGACCTATCTGACATAATCGCAAATAATAGAAAGATTAAGAGAAGTTCTTTGTTCAGCAGTGGAATGATAAAGGTTAAAAAAAGCCCTATGATAGCAGCAATACCGACAATTGTCGGTTCGGTACAAATCTTTCGTGCAGCGATCGTTACAAGTTTCGCAAAACACATATACACCATGGTTATGATTACAATCACAGTTATAGTTGCATACAATGTAACCGGTACCTGTAAAAAGGAATACCTTTTTAGCGTTGGCTCGCTGCGAACTACCCACGTACCGTTCACAGAAGGTACGAAAACCACGTGCACACAATGTTTTTTGGTTGGAGTAGATGCAACCGTTACAGTTTCAGCTCGCTAATGAGTGAGCCGAAACTGTAACGGTTGAGGCTTTAGAAGGTACACTTTATTTGCAACGTTTCAAACCAGCACTCTACAGCGTCTATAGTCCCGGGACAAAGGATAATTTACAATATATTATCTCAAGTTGAAATTATCTTCTAAAACCAGCAAAACGCAGATTTATAAGCGAATCTTTTATTATAATAAAATGAACCTCTTAGTTTGAATCGTAATACTATATTATATTTTAACTGTATTGTTTAAGATCTTCCAAGTCTGCTCTAGGAAAAATAAAGCTAAAAAGACTCCAAAGCTCCAAAGTATTCCGTGAATAGTGATTTCTCAAAAATCGTTCAAAAATTTGGAAACATCACTAAATTCTTTAACGATACATTAAAACTTTTTGGCATGTAAAAAGTCGGTCCACTCACCAACTCTCATTGGACCAGCATGATGGGATACGGTCCAAAAACACCGAGAAGGGGAGGCCTATATCCAGCAGTGGACTTACACAGGGTGATGATGACATTAAAATGTTAAAGTCCTTTGCAACATACTATAACTCTGTATTTAACGAGACAATGTTCAACTTTAGAAGCTTAACGAAACATTTCAAAACAGGAAGCAAAAGTCAAACAGTGTTTAATAATCCGTGCCTTTGAGTACGGCTAAATACCAATTTTAGTGCACTGACCGAACTAACTCAGCTGGTTTTTGTACATTAATCAGAAATGTATGTAAAATTATACTAAATGCTCTGCTATTAGTACAGTCTATTATAGTTTAACGTTGCTATTTTCTTTACTACGCAATAGTCTTGTTTCACATGATGAAAATTTAAATATTTCCCATATTGGAATTTAATTACTGGGAGGTATGGAAGTAATAACGTTTGTCTTGCACTATTTTATAAACCAAATATCATACATCAAGCGAAAATTTTAAAAATATAAATTTAAAAGTCGGTTGTCTCACCTTTGTTTTATACTACATTATGTCACCTACCGAATGCTCTCCGGTCCAAAGTGACTAGAGTAATTCAAGATTTAGCTTTTAATCTTAGTATGCAATAAATTTGTTACACTTCCATCACACATTCCATACATCCAGGAGTGTACAAACGATTTGCTGGAACACCAATTCTCAACAAAGAACTGTGATTTTGAGAAGAAAACACATCGTAGTTGTAAAATAAAACATGATTGGTTTTACAGGGTTTTTATTTAACGCAATCTACAACTTCAGGAGAGGATAAATAAATAGTGGAAAAATTTTAACAAAGTATATATTTAATACACCAGCCACCCACCCTATCCTGTGACCACGACTGCAATGACACTACAAAGTTCTAAAAACAACGATAGTTAAAATAAAAAAAAAGTGTAATTAGCTCCTATAAAAGACTTTTCTTGCTTTCTCTTTAATTTATCCTTAAAATTAGTTTTAGAATAGAGAAAAGAAATATTATAGTGAAACCTTAGCTGAATAAAAAATGTCAAAATAATGGTTAAGGATTTCAGTGAATAAAGCGTTATATCACAATATTCAAAATTATGACCCAATGTCGTGTTTTTGACATGACGAAATGGACTCATAACTAATGTTATCCAGGTTTTTTGAAAAGAAAAATTTGGGATATTATCTGGCAAGCAATATTTTATTAAGCCATTTTACCGTGCAAATCATCATTTTTATTAGGGTTAAGACATTCACGTTTTTTCAAATAATATTTCATAATTTTATCTTAGCCTAAATTATAAACAGAGAAATACTTCAGCTTTAATGAATCGTTGTTAAATATATACTAACTCTAATTCCTTATGTATGTAACGTTAAGATAGGTTACCTACAATATAACAAAAGCAGAATAGATTTCAGTTTCCTGGAAGTAGGGTACGAACCTCATTTGATATCTTCTTCACACGAAATGAAGCAATTCATAAGGTTCGGTAATGATTACAGCTTTGAGAGGTCGAGTATCATAACTAGGTGAAGCGGCAGGCGTGGAATATGAATGCTATAATATTATATGCTACTTTTTTAAAAGCTATTTAAGGTTGATAATTATTTTTGTTGACTAATAAAATAAATTACTCATCATGTTAACTCAAAACTTTCGTTGGTTTTCTACTAAAAACATATTAATCGACTATTATTCGTAACTAAATAGTAGCATCGCAGTTTAATTCCATTTAATGTGTTTACAATTTAATCAATTTGTAGGATACTTTTTGCCCGACTTCCCAAAAGTAGGAGGTAAACAATTCGGAGCGTATCTGTTTTTTTATTTAATGCTCTGATTTTGATAATATTTTTTTTTTAATGAGTGGCATCAGCTGTCATGTCGTACAATTTTTTTAATAATTTTGTGACAAGGAGTTTAATGAATATTTAAAAAATTAAGAAAATTTTGGCCTTACAAATATCACAAACTCATGCTATCAAATTGCAAACGTTGGCCCAACTATAAGAGATATACTTAAACTATTTTCAACAATTAAGATGATACTGTTTATTTTCACATTGGAAAAATTCTTAGTACTACGTACATAAAACGTGCCATAGACATTATGATTTAATACCTACCCTAAAAAAATACCTTAAAGAAAGCGAAAATTTAAAATGCGGTGACAGGAGTCGCGATGCAGTTTTGTGCAGAGAGCAAGTTGTTACCTGCTCATATTGCGTAAAATAGTTATAGGACTTTGTAGTCGGTCATAAATGTTGCTAAAATTTTACTTGCTATTAAATCCTATTTATTGTTGTCAGTGCGTTTTGAGATGGTGTCCTAGACCATATAAGGGCAATGATATTTTTAATGCACTCGACACTGTTTTCAATATATGATGAGAAACCTTGCTTTAACAAGGTTAAATGTTAATTTAACACACAACACATTTAAAAACTCGTTTGGTAAATGTCTTGGTGGCTTGAATGTAAGCTTTTTTAGGATGTATTCTAAGCTATGAAAAGTTTTGAATTAACATTTATGAATAAATATTGTAATTGTTGTTTTGTCAGTAAAAACTTACCGTTCATAATCAGTGTTATTCTGTGTTATATGAACTACAAAATAATTTCTACTGTTAACCTAATATAGCACAAAATTAATTTTGATCAACTTGCGCCATGTGTACAGCTTGAATAGCAAATGATGGCTAGATATTACAAAGATCTAAATTATGTTCTATATTGTTTATTCAATTTCGTATGACATAAGTAATCTGTATGCTAATTCTATACATCAAAATTTTAAAAGTATTTAGGAAACCCTTTCCTATACTTTAGGAAATGATTTATCACACGCGTAACGTGAAAAATCAATTTCTATGCATTTATTTTGTTTGCAGTTTACTAAGTTAATATTTATATAAATTGTAAACAACATTACAAATAAAAAAACTAACACTTTAGTAGTACCACGGTAGTTGTACACTGTTCAAAAAAACTTGATTAAACCTTTTTTGTTGGTATAAATATTTAAAAGTCCACGCACAATTTCCTTCGCAAAAAACACCTATTATTTCTTTTCAACCATGCAGTCTTCTATATTTTTAATTTTTTTAAATGTAGATAATGAACCTAGTCAAAACATATAAGAAATTCGTACACAAAAAAATCCTCTATTATGATTGCTATTAAATTTGCGAAGGCGTCATTGTCCTCAATTATTATTAAATAACTTAACACTTCGTCAAGAAATATTCTAGATTTCCCGTAGAAGGCTTGCTGACGGGATGTATTTCATAAAAAATTGCGGGTTGTGGAGAATTTTATAAGAGTTAGTGCGTATGTTATTTGTAGAATCACTCGACACACTATTACATACATAGTATTTGTCTATAACAGATAGTAAGCAATAAGGGTGATGCCGCATTATACCCTTGAGAAACGTTGTGTGATATTACTTATCGTTGGTAAACATGATTGATTGATGATGGTACATAGTGGTATTTACCTTGGAATATTATAAGCTATAACACCCGCAAATTCAAAACAAATATTTGTTTACAATGAATTGCTTGATTAGCTGTATAAACGGGATTACGGGTACACGTGAGCTAAAGGCACCAAGAAATCTGTAAACATCTGTGAATGTTTGTAATAATTTACTAAATTGCTAAAGATATTTAGTATCAAATATTGATATTTAATATGACATTCCTTTTTTATTTACTAAATCAGTAAAAATAAAATAATGTAGAAAATTATAGCAATTTCCCGGAAGCCACTATTAACTGTTACAACCACCTAAAGACATCACACATTAAGTTATATAAATACGGCAAGATGAAAAGCGAAGGTTTTATGTTTCGTAGGTAGTTCTATTCAAAAAAGGGTTTTTTGGTACATAAATCAATTGTCCTTTCCCAAAAATTATTCTGCTCCGCCTAAATTATGAGGCTCAAACGTGGTCCTTAATTGAAATTCTTAAGCCAAATCTTCAGATTGAGATTTGCCAACAAGTTATGGAGCGCAGTATTCTAGAAGTAAAGTGTCGTCCTATTAGGAATACAGCATTGCGTTTCTAGAGTTGCTTCATTAAGCTAGGCAGTAAATATACTAAAATAAATAAGATACTTATAATAAATACACAAATGTTATGAGAATGCATCCTGATCTATGGGAATAACTCTGTAAAATTAATGTACACCAGATTGGAGTCAACGTCGTAGTTTAACTTATTGCTTACGACGACAGATGAGCAGGCGGGCTGCTTGAAAGTAAGTGGTCAATAAAGCCAATGGACATCGACAATACCTGGAGTATCGTTAATGTGCCTACTGTGAGACTGAGGATGTCACTTAGGATGTTACTCCGTAAATACGCTGTCTACTGTGGCATTCAAACTGCAAGACGTAGTGTATTCACACTATTGCTTTGCAGCAGAAATAGGTACCACGGTAGTACCACCGCAGAGGTACAAGAGGAGACCTATCTCACTTAATCGCAAATAATAGAAAGATTTAGAAAAGTTATTTGGTCAGCAGTGGGATAACAAAGGTTAGAAAAGCAAATAGAAATTTTATTATTACTTAATTTAGCTTTTGAGACAGCGTTCTCCTTTCAATCTTGTATATACGTTATTATAATATTAAAAACATAAATTTGGTATTGAAATATAACATTTATTGTTATAATTTCTATAAACAGTAGGAAACGAGGCTCGACAATGATTTAATCACACGCCTCAGCACTTTGCTTTAAAATAGGGTATTCCTTAAAACAATGCATATTGTACCTGTGCTTTTTGTTCTGAAACCGAATTTCTCGAGTGCTCTGGACCAAAAAAGATCGATCCCTATCTTGTTTCAAAGTAAGTATTTATTATTTACTTGTAAAATGTAAGATAAATAAAAAGCTTAAACCTATACTATATTTTTATTTCTTTTATTTACGCGATTATTATACATATCAAATCCACTAATTAACGGAATTTCCGCGTTACTTAAATATATTTATTCCGACGTTTCGATTTTTCCAGCATCCACGATCACGGGCAGACTAAGTTGGTATATGTCTGTATCTCAATGTTTGAATACGTCAGAGTTTTATTTAAAAATTGACATATCTTTCGTTTTCTTAATTTTGAATATTATTTTGACAAAAGTACTTATGTTGTCCTTCGGTTTTGTAGTATTTATTTTTGCGTTTAATTTTTGAAATTATTGGATCCCAGGAAGGTGGCAAAGACCAACCATCTCTCTACTAAAATTTGGATATTTTTAATTTCTATTGCTCCATCCTCATCATCGCTGATCCATCGCTCATCCTTGGTATACGTCGCAGTCACCGTGTGAAGCCAGCCACAGTCGAAAGAGTGCCTGCCGCCTTCCCTTACATCAGAGCAGTCACCGACAAAATCAGTTATATTTTAAAGCGAGCTTCTATTAAAACATACTATAAGCCGCCGAAGAAGATTGGCCAATTATTACCATCCGTCAAATGTAAATTCTTCTACCACCACCGCGTGCCTATTTCTGCCGCGAAAGTAGTATGAAAACACTACTGTGTTCCGGTTTGAAGGGCACCGTAGCCAGCGTATTTACTGGGTAAACGAGACTTAACACAGTTTGTCTCACGGTAGGCAGCGCGTTGGTTACCACTGGTATTGACAAAATCCATGGGCGTCGGTGACTACTTCCCATCAGGTGGCCCGACTGCTCGTCTGCCTGTGTATGCCATAAAAAAACAAGCCCAATCATTATATTAGATTCGATGAACCAAAATACTGACTAATGGCTAATAATAATAATGAAATTTAAAATATTCAAATTTTAATAGAGCGGATGGTTGGTCTTTGACACCTTCCTAGGATCCAATAATTTCAAAATTAAACGCAAAAATATAAAAACTACAAAATCGAAGTACAACATAAGTACTTTTGTCAAGCCAATATTCAAAATTAAGAAAACGAAAGATATGCCAATTTTTAAATAAAACTCTGACGGTTATTCAAAACATTGAGGTACAGACATATACCAACTTAGTCTGCCCGTGATCATGGATGCTGGAAAGAATCCGAAACGTCGGGAATAAATATATTTAAGTAACGCGGAAAATCCGTAAATTAGTGGATTTGATATAGATTTTTATTTTTATATAGTGTTACATGCTCTTTGACAGACAGCGTTACTAGTTTGTAATGTCGTTACAAAATAGATAATATGTTTTTTACACAAAATAGACATAAAGTTACAAATGGTCTTACTTGTATCTTCTCTTGTTTATTTATTATGTCTGTATTTGGACTTGATATTTTGATTTTATAGATTACAATCAGTCGAGCTCGACGCCAAAGACATTGGCAAAATACCAGTGGTATCGCCAACGCGCTGCCTACCGTGAGACATGGGATGTTAAGTCTCGTTTACCCGGTAAATACGCTGGCTACGGTGCCCTTCAAACCGGAACACATCTGTTAAAAGGGGACCTACCACCGGTAATGGTTTATGAACAACAATATATATATTTAAAAACAAAAACAATGACGATGTCTTTGGTGACCCTAGTTCATTTAATTAAAGGGAGTAAAATACTACTACCGTTACCGTATATGTGCATCAAGCTTTGTAAATTAAGAGTTAATTTATTACTTTCCATCATCATCAACCTGTGTTAGTCCACTGCTGGATTTAGGCCTCCCTTAATGCACGCTTTCTTCATTAGGGCGGTTTTTGGAACTTATCCCACCACGCTGGTCCAATGCAGGCTGGTGAGTTGGTCGTAACCGGTCCGGTCGTAAATGGTCCTAACCAACCAGAAAACAACGATAACACAAAGTTGTTTCCCCGCGGGTTTTGAACCCACGATTTACGGTTTATAAAACAAGGACCAATATTGCTAGACCACGGAGGCGTTTTTTACTTTCAGGAATGCATATTTCATATCGATGTTTTTATATGTACTTTACACTTATATTTTAACTTAACCACGATTTATTTTTTGATTAACCATTATTTACATTCAACCGGTTAACTTTTGTACGTAAAAAAGTTTAATTCTTAAACTGATAGATTGCAAACAATATGATATTAACAATAGGTACACAATTTCGTTTATTGATTTCTGTCCTCCTAAGGGAGAAGAGAAGCATTAGCAATTCTAATGTGTGTCTTATTATCAACATTTCAAACACGGTTGGCTTTTGCTTGCGGCTATTACGTGCCTCTCATTTTTCAAAGGATACTTTGAGTGTTTTTTGTTTACTACGTTTTCTACTTAGTTTAGTTTTGTTAGTATAAACCATAATAATCTTAGCTTACAGCTAATTTAGTCTAACTATTTATTATGTAATGAAACCTAGTTAAAGGATTCTGTACCTTTTGAGAGGAAGAAAATCGTAATGGAGTCGTAAAAGCAAAAAAATTTCTTGCATTTTCAATAAATTTATATTAGTAGAAATTCTTAAATACATAAAGGTTTTTGTATTTTTTTAAAAAATAACATTTAATTAACCGCTTGCTAACTCAAACATAGTGTATACGTCAGTAAAGATTTCTTCTTTCTGTTGGTCTGGTTTGAAATCCTAAAAAAACAATAAGTAAGTAATACAAAATTTTATTTAATTTATTTAAACTTTTGAACAAATAAAGTAACAGGCGGGCTTAATGCCTTAGGCATTTTCTAACAGCCAACCTTAGGGAGGTTACGAAAATTCACAGTGAGGTGCACTAGAAAATATTAAATTTACATAGCAAAAATTTTAAAAAAATAAAAAATTATAATATTATATTTTTTTTGGGTTAAATAATTATAAATTTGAAATTTCAAAAAAGATAATATTTAACAAAGTTGTTTCAAAACTAATCATCGATATTATTGTAACTAAATAGTAGCATTGGCAGTTTAATTCCTTTTAATGTGTTTATAAAAATCAATTAGGATACTTTTGGCCGACTTCCCAAAAGTAGGAGGTAACAACGAGATATTGTTTTTTTTTAAGCAATTTTGAAAATTATTTTTTTAAATGATTGGCATCAGTGTCATGTTGAAATTTTAATATTTTGGTGCAAAGTTAGGGATATTTAAAAATTTAGAAAATTTTGCCCACAAATATCCAAAACTCACGATCAAATTCAAAACGGTTGGGTCAACTATAGAGGATATACTTTAAACTACTTTAACAATTAAGGATACTGTTTATTTCACTTGAAAATTTTAATATTATGCCATAAACGCATGGACATTATGGATTTAATACCTACCCTAAGAAAATACCTAAAAGAAAGTGAAAATTTAAAATGCGGTGACAGGAGTCGCGATGCAGTTTTGCAGAGAGCAAGTTATACTGCTCATATTGAAAATAGTTATAGGACTTTGAATGGTCATAAATGTTAAAATTTTACTTGCTATTAAATCTTATTTATTGTCGTCAGTGCGTTATTGAGATGGAGTCCTAGACCATTGGGCAATGATATTTTTAATGCACTCGACACTGTTTTCAATATTTGATGAGAAACCTTGCTTTAACAAGGTTAATGTTAATTTAACACAACACATTTGAAAACCTCGTTTGGTAAATGTCTTGATGGCTTGATGTAAGCTTTTTGGAGTATTCAAGCCATGAATAGTTTTAAATTAACTTTATGAATAAAGATTGTAATTGTTGTTTGTCGTAAAAACTACTGTTCATACATCAGTGTTATTCTGGTTATATGAACACAAAATAATTTCTTTACTGTTAACCTAATATAGCACAAAATTAATTTTGATCAACTTGCCATGTAAGTACAGCTGAATAGCAAATGATGGCTAGATATTACAAAGATCTAAATTATGTTCTATATGTTTATTCAATTTCGTATGACATGTTGTCTATATGCTAATTCTAACATCAAATTCTTAAAAGTATTTAGGAAAACCCTACCTATATTATAGGAATTGATTTATCACACGCGTAACGTGATAAATCAATTTCTATGCATTTATTTTGTTTGCAGCTTTACTAAATTAACATTTATATAAATTGTAATAACATTACAAACAAAAAACTAACACTTAGTAGTAACACGGTAATTGTACATGTTAAAAAAACTTGATTAAACCTTTTTTGATGGTATAAAATTTAAAGTCCACGCATAATGTCCTTCGCAAAAAACACCTATTATTTCTTTTCAACCATGCAGCCTTCTATATTTTTAATTTTATATTTAGTTAATGAACCTAGTCAAAACATAAGAAATTCGTACACAAAAAAATTCCTCTATTATAATTGTTATTAAATTTGCGAAGGCGTTATTGTCCTCAATTATTATTAAATAACTTAACACTTCGTCAAGAAATATTCTAGATTTCGTCAGAAGGTCTTACTAACGGATGTATTTCCATAAAAATTGCGGGTTGTGAGAAATTTTATAAGAGTTAGTGCGTATGTGTTATTTGTAGAATCACACGACACACTATCCATATACATAGTATTTGTCTATTACAGATAGTGTAATAGGGTGATGCCGCATTATACCCTTTGGAGAAACGTTGTGTGATATTACTTATCGTTGGTAAACATGATTGATTGATGATGGTACATAGTGGTATTTACCTTGGAATATATATTCATATACACCTGCAAATTCAAAACAAATATTTGTTGTACAAATGAATTGCTTGATTTCTGTATAAACTGGCGATTACGGTACACGTGAGCCTAAAGGCAATAAGAAATTTGTAAACATCTGTACAATGTTAGTGATAATTCTACTAAATTGACAAAGATATTTAGTATCAAATTGATATTTAATATGACATTCTTTTTTTATTTACTAAATTAGTAAAAATAAAATAATGTAGAAAATTATAGCAATTTCCCGAAAGCGACTATTAACTGTTGCAACAACCTAAAGACATCACACATTAAGTTATATAAATACGGCAAGATGAAAAGGTTTTGTGTTTCGTAGGTAGTTTTATTCAAAAAAGGGTTTTTTGGTACATAAGTCAATCTGTCCTTCCAAAAATTTCTGCTCCCTAAATTATGAGGCTTGGTGGTTCTTGATTAAAATTCTTAAGTCAAATCTACTGATTGAGATTTGCTAACAAGTTATGGAGCGCAGTATTCTAGTAGTAAAGATATCGTCGTATTAGAAAAGGCATTTCTTTCAGAGTTGCATCATTAACCGGCAGTAAATATACATAAAATAAATAAAATACTTATAATAAATACGACAAATGTTAAGAGAATGCATCCGATCTATGGAATAACTCTGTAAAATTAATGTACACCAGATTGGCGTCACGTCGTGGTTTAATATTGCATGACGACAGATGAGCAGGCGGGCTGCCAAGTAAGTGGTCAATGAAGCCAATGGACATCGTAATACCTGAGTATCGTTAATGTCCTACGTGAGACTGAGGATGTCACTTAGGATGTTACCTGCAAATATTGTCTACTGTGCATCTAAACTGCAAGACTGGTAGTGATTCACACTATTGCTTGCAGGCAGAAATAGTACCACGGTAATACCACCGCAGATGTCCCCCTACAAGAGGAGACCTATCTCACGTAATCGCAAATAATAGAAAGATTTAGAAAAGTTATTTGGTCAGCAGTGGGATAGCAAAGGTTAGAAAGCAAATAGAAATTTTAATATTACTTAATTTAGCTTTTGAGACAGCGTTCTCCTTTCAATCTTGTATATACGTTATTATAATATTAAAAACATAAATTTGGTATTGAAATATAACATTTATTGTTATAATTTCTATAAACAATAGGGAAGGAGGCTCGACAATGATTTAATCACACGCCTCAGCACTTTGCTTTAAAATAGGGTATTCCTTAAAACAATGCATATTGTACCTGTGCTTTTTGTTCTGAAACCGAATCTGTCGAGTGCTCTGGACCAAAAAGGATCGATTCCTATCTTGTTTCAAAGTTAGTATTTATTATTTACTTGTAAAATGTTAGATAAATAAAAAGCTTAAACCTATACCATATTTTTATTTCTTTTATTTACGCGATTATTATACATATCAAATCCACTAATTTACGGATTTTCCGCTTCCGGATAAGCTCGCTATAAAATATAACCGATTTTGACCGATTTTTGAAATATAACCGGTGACTGCTCTGATGTAAGGGAAGGCGGCAGGCACTCTTTCGACTGTGGCTGGCTACACACGGTGACTGCAAACGTCAGTACCAAGGATGATCTGGGAAGCAATAGAAATTAAAAATAACCAAATTTTAATAGAGAGGATGGTTGGTCTTGCACCTTCGGATCCAATAATTTCAAAAATTTAACGCAAAATATAAAACTACAAAACCGAAGGACAATATAAGTACTTTTTGTCAAACTAATATTCAAAATTAAGAAAACGAAAGAAATTTTTTAAAATAAAAACTCTGACGGTTATTCTAAAACATTGAGATACGACATATACCAACTTAGTCTGTCCGTGATCATGATGCTGGAAAGAATCCGAAATGTCGGGAATAAATATATTAAGTAACGCGGAAAATCAAATTAGTGGATTTGATATGATTTTTATTTTATATAGTGTTACATGCTTTGACAGACAGACATTCAGTTTGTCAATGTCTTAAAAATAGATAATATGTTTTACACACAAAATAGACATAAAGTTACAAATGGTCTTACTTGTATCTTCTCTTGTTTATTTATTATGTCTGTATTTGGACTTGATATTTTGATTTTATAGGTTATAAGTCGTTATGTTATATGTTTAGGATGAAAACCCTATTAAAAGTAACGAACAATATTATAAATTCTGAAGTTACTGCCTTCGTGGTTTAGTGGTATTAAGCTCTACTTTAAAATCTTTTTGGAGGTTTTGATATAAACGAATGTAGATAAACAACTTTTTGTGCCGAATCTCCAAAGCAACTAAAAAGCAAAATGATCCTGAAGCTTAAAAAAAAATGTCTTGATAGCCATTATATAGCAACTCTTGATGAAAGTATTTATACACTTAATAATATATACTCTATACTTGCATATTCCTTTGTTGGCACCAATACCTAAAATGTTACCAGAATTGAATTGCTTTTAGTAACTTAGTGAAATTAATTAATTTAACTAAATAACAGTTGTTTAAAATATGTGCAATCTATAATTTAAAAAAAAATGGTAGTTGCAGAATGTAGATAAGTTAAATAAAGCGTAGATTAAAACAAAATATATCATATTAACACAGAAACCGAGCAACACGATAGAGGAGGTTCATTATCGTAAAATTAGATGTATCCCAATTATTACGTACTGTATACTATCTCTAATCACCGAGTTGCATTTAAGATATTCGATTACTTTCATTAATGAGACGGTGTTACGTGTTAGTTAGTAGCTTCTGAATAGTTAGCTAATGAGCACGTATCGTCTTAATTGTGCAATAAAGCTCTATGTGTAAATAATTTCTTATATGCCATATGATAAAGATTATTTAAATAAATATATAAGCTAAATTTAACAGTTATTTTTTTATGGCATACACAGCCAGACGACCAGTCGGGCCACCAACGCCCAAAGACATTGGCAAAATACCAGTGGTATCGCCAACGCGCTGCCTACCGTGAGACATGGGATGTTAAGTCTCGTTTACCCGGTAAATACGCTGGCTACGGTGCCCTTCAAACCGGAACACATCTGTTAAAAGGGGACCTACCACCGGTAATGGTTTATGAACAACAATATTTATATATTTAAAAAACAAAAACAATGACGATGTCTTTGGTGACCCTAGTTCATTTAATTAAAGGGAGTAAAATACTACTACCGTTACCGTATATGTGCATCAAGCTTTGTAAATTAAGAGTTAATTTATTACTTTCCATCATCATCAACCTGTGTTAGTCCACTGCTGGACTTAGGCCTTCCTTAATGCACGCTTTCTTCATTAGGGCGGTTTTTGGAACTTATCCCACCACGCTGGTCCAATACAGGTTGGTGGGTTGGTCGTAACCGGTCCAGTCGTAAATGGTCCTAACCAACCAGAAAACAACGATAACACAAAGTTGTTTCCCCGCGGGTTTTGAACCCACGACTCACGGTTTATAAAACAAGGACCAATATCGCTAGACCACGGAGGCGCTTTCTACTTTCAGGAATGCATATTTCGTATCGATGAGATTTGATTTAATCGATAGAGATGAGATGAGATTTTATATGTACTTTACACTTATAATTTAACTTAACCACGTTATAATTTGTATAACGGTACTCATTATTTTCAATCAACCGGTTAACTTTTGTACGTAAAAAAATTTAATTCTTAAACTGATAGACTGCAAACAATAGGTACATATTTGGTTTATTGATTTCTGTCCTCCTAAGGGAGAAGAGAGGCATTAGCAATTCTAATGTGTGTCGCTTATCATCAATATTTCAAACACGGTTGGCTTTTGCTTGCGGCTATTACGTGCCTCTCATTTTTCAAAGGATACTTTGAGTGTTTTTTGTTTACTACGTTTTTTACTTAGTTTAGTTGTGTTAGTATAAACCATAATAATCTTAGCTTACAGCTAATTTAGTCTAACTATTTATTATGTAATGAAACCTAGTTAAAGGATTCTGTACAAAAACTGTGAAAATCGTAATCGAGTCGTAAAAGCAAAAAAAATTCTTGCATTTTCAATAAATTTATATTATTCGTATTTATAAAGGTTTTTGTACTTTTTTAAAAAATAACATTTAATTTACCGCTTGCTAACTCAAACATAGTGTATACGTCAGTAAAGATTTCTTCTTTCTGTTGGTCTGGTTTGAAATCCTAAAAAAAAACAAGAAGTAACTAATACAAAAACTTAATTTTATTTATTTAAACTTTTTGCACAAATAAAGTGTACACAGGCGGGCTTAATGCCTTAGGCATTTTCTAACAGCCAACCTTAGGGAGGTTACGAAAATTCATAGTTGCACTAGAAAATATTAAATTTACTTAGCAAAACTTCGTTCTATTTAAATACACTATATAAGTACTTACAGCTTTAATTAAGCTTAATATAATATAACTTATAAAACAAAATACATAACAATAAATATATAATATATTAACAGCTATAAGTATATACACCTATACACAAATACACAAATACATACATGTATAATTATATATATTAATATAAGTATGTTTACATATATACAGATATTCATAAATTCAAGTGACAATTACTCTGCCAACGCCCCACTCAAAAGATGTTTGCGCACTTTTGTTTTAAATTGAAAATAATTAATAGCCATTTTGACCTCCAGAAGTAGCGCATTCCACAGAAGAATGGATTGTATATGAAAGGACTTGTGAACGAAATCAGTGCGATGAATGGGACAAAGAAGAAGACGGTTATTTTTCGAACCAAGATATTTGAGACTACTATCAATGAGGTATTGGAAATGGGGCGCAATGTACGACGGCGAAAAAGGAGAATCAAGGAAAGAAAAGAGAGTGGTGAGGGCCCTTAGCGCTCATCGTTGTGGGATAGGTAGCCATTTAATTTGTGTTCGATATGATGACACGTGGTCATATTTTCGAACATTGAATACGAATCGAATGCAGTTATTTTGAAGCCGGTCAAGTTTATGGAGTTGATCTGGTCTAGTTGGTCAAATCATTGTTTACATCACCTTTAAACTAAAATATAACTCCTATGCAATACGATATATAAACATTAAATAATTTTTAGTTAGTTTTAGTTTTAACTATTACTTGTCGAAGCGATTGTATATAAATCTAAACTTCATAAAAAAACATTATTTGATAAAAGACTAATGAAATGAATAAAGGTAAGCATGCCATATTTTGTGTATATTAGGTTAAAAGAAGAGCTAACTGAAATTAAAATATGTGTACGGATCAACAAGACAAAAAAATATAATACGTAAAAAGTAGACACAAATTACACTATGATTATTTAAGAAAAATTAAAAGACTTTTACAGTTTACCATCACCTTTTGCTGAAGACTTTAAATTTTTTTTAATTAAGTCACCCAGTTCATCCTCCTTCGTACCTTAATTGATGGTGGCAGAGAGATCCGGATGAAAATAACTCCATTCAGTCCAAAAGATTGTGATTCAATCAAACGCGATTTTGAAGACTGATTTCGAGACGAGTCAAAAATTCTAGAGATACTGATGTAGCCTTAGTTTGATCTGTTTCCAAACACCATTTGTTGAACACGAATCAACTACAGGTTTAAGGTCAATTGCTGATTATTGTCAGTTCAATTTGAACTACCTTTGATAGACTGACCATGGTATATCAAACCCACGTTTGGTTAACAACTCAACTTTTTTCTAGCAGTCTTCTTTCCTGATCTGCAAAGGATACTTGAATGTTGTTTTCTCGGATCCGAGTCATATGCTGACATCTTATTTCAGCTAAGAATGAGTTTGAAATCGACTATATATATATAATATAATTATTATATATATATAAAAGAATAGGAGACTGTTCTTAGGTATTGAATGTTTAAATATTTTTTTAGAAATAAGATGTATTGATAGATAATAGTCACCGGCAGCTACACTTGAAGACACTTTTTACTCACAAGTACACTGATTAAGCTTAACCATGTGTTCATACAGCAGAGTTGGGTGATATGTCATAGGCGATGAAACCTCATGGACCAAATAAAACTGATAACCGTACGTCAAATTGCAAGTCGAAAATCGATGAGGAACGCGAAGTTTGAGTTATTATAATTTCAATGATTAATCGGGTTGACGTTTAAACCAGATTAACTTTACCTCACGAAAAAAAGAAACAATTATCTTCAAAGTGATATAAATTTTTCTTTTAAAATTATCTGGAACTAAATCATAAGTTAATTTAAAAACGTCTTCAGAGTGTCTAAAATATCAGAAACCTTGTAAGAAGGAGTAAATCAAGCTGTGAACACAGATCAAGTTTAGTTTTGAAACGATCAAACTCTGTAACTTTCAGCCTCATTCCTTTAGAACAAATCAATTAGAGCCAGGAAAGAGAATACATTTGGAAAAGAGATATGTGTTTGAAGAACCTTTCAGAAATCTGAATGTGAACATTTATTTTGAGAAAGTGCCTTTTTAAGAATTTTAATTTAACATGATTAAACTTCGCATTAATTTGATAAACATTAAAATGATTACTTTGGTCAAGTTTAACTTAAGACTGAATCAAAATGTAGACAAGGATTATAATATCAGAGAAGATTGCATTAGGTAAAGTTTAATTATCACGATTGTTTTGATTTAAATGAAATTACAAAATATAGTAATATTAATTAACATATAAATTATGAGATATAAATAAAAACGCCCAGAAATACTACATAACTAGATCTCGTCAGTTGTAATAAAATATTAATAGAGAAATTTGTAAAATTTATCACACACTGATTACGAAAGTTTAAAAGCATCATACTAATCAAACTATTCAAATTTATTAAAGCAATATTGATTGCAAAAACAAATGTCAATAAAATTATTAAAGGCAACAAATACAACGTGGATTTTTAAAATTAAATTATTGTAATATTAAACTTGTCTTGTTTGGTGGGTAAATGTACCTTCCCGGTAATAAACAGATGTGCTCCATTTTAATCTTTGTTTAAAATATTTTTGTTTTATATAAATTTAGTTAAATAGCGCCATCAACTCCTACATTAAACGGGTCCACTGAAAATCAGCATTTACGAAGACTTTTTGACTTCGTGATGTAAGCTGAGTGGATGCCATTTTGGACACAAGCTCATTTAATGTTTTTATTTTTCTTTTTACTGTACTTTTTCAATTTTCTGTGCCAAATAAATGTTTTTCTTTCTTTCTTTTCTTTCTTTCTATAGATACTGTTCTAGGTTCACACGTAATACAATTTAAAAATACAGCAAAAGCTATTTAAGTAATAAAAAAGAAAATAAAATAACTACAACAATAAGAAAATAATAAAAATTAAAATATGGTAACATGGTGACAAAAAAGGAGTAATTAATTAAAAAAAACATTTAAAAACCAAAAAAATATAAAACTGAAAACTTAAAAAAATAATAACTATTTCATATAAGTAATTCTGAACGCAACACAAAGCAAACGGAGATCAGTTCTACCAACGTCAGCGCACATCTGTCAAATCATTGTTTACATGATATACCTTTAAACTAAAATACAACTCCTAGCATAAAGATATATAAACAATAAATAATTTAAGTTAGTTTTAGTTTTAACTATTACTTGTCGAAGCGGTTGTGTATAAATCTAAACTTCATAAAAAACATTATTTGATAAAAGACTAATTAAATGAATAAAGGTAAGCACGCCATATTAGGTTAAAATATTTTAAATTTTATATAAAGTGAAGAGCTAGCTTAAATTAAAATATGTGTACGGATCCACAAGACAAAAAAAATATAATACGTAAAAAAGAGACACAAATGACACTATGATTATTTAAGAAAAATTAAAAGACTTTTACAGTTTAATTTTTAATTAGTTGGGGAATTCATCCTCCTTCTTGACCTTATTGATGGTGACTCAGGAGTCCGGATGAAAATAACATCCATTCAGCGTCCAAACAGACCGCATTCGAAGTGCAAACGTGATTTTTGGAAGACTGATTGTCGGACGAGTCAAAAATTTTTAAAAGATACTGATGAGCCCTTGAGTTTCGACTTACTCTTTCCAGACAGACATTTTTGTATGAACATCAGTAAATCTAACCAGGATTGGTCGATGGCGTTGATTACTTGCAGCCAAGTCTATGACACATTTGATAGATGACTTAGTGATATCAACAAGGCCCAGTTTTGAATTAAACAACTCCATTGGCGACGGTATCCTTTGAAGTATTCGCATTTTTATTGGCCTTGAAGGTCATCAAATCGCCGAGCAATAGTATCCTCCAACTTCTGCTGTATTGTAACCACTTTTGTTAAATTAGGCATTGTACTTTATGTAATGACTGTTAGTGAAGTGAAGAAAAGTGTTTCAAGTGTTAAGCTGGCAGGCGGTGACTATATATTACAATAAAAGTTACATTAAGTGTCGATGAAGAAAATAAAGTTATTTGAAATTATTAATACTTAATCAGAGATGTAATATACAAAATAAATATATATATATATTTTAAGTATTAATATCGAGAGCTGTTTAAAACGACGTCTATACTTTTCTACCGCCTACCCACGAAAAAAAAGAAACCATTACTCATTGTCAAACATTTAAATTGCTTTTTATATTAAATTGCAAGTACAAACAAATTCATAAAGTTGTATATTAAAACAACGTCTTGTATTATTCCGTCTAATATAAATAAAAACCTTGTTAAAAGTAACGGTAGTAAATTTCCGAAGCTGTTGCTGAATACATCTGCATAAAGTTTAGTTTTGAAACTGGATGCAAAACTCTGTAAACGTTTCAGCACCCATTCCTTTGAGAACGGCAAAATTGCAATTTAGGAGCGGATCATACTAGGGATGCGATTTTTGTAAAATCAATAAATTTTTTTAGAACGTAACATTTTGTCATGACTTGAATTAACTTTATTCGAATGCATGTGAACCATTTTTAAGAAAGTTTTAATTATTGAAAAATATAGAAACTAACAGATTTCCGTGTTTTTTATACCCCAATTTGTTATTTTTTCGTCAATTTTGATGACATAGCACATTTAATTTTCGATAATTAAAAGTAAATGATAAAAAATATTAAAAGACTGTATGCATTTTATAGCGTTCATTGTTCCTGAGTTTAAGGATGGAAATTTTAACGAGCCAGGTCTATATGTTAGTTATTTGTTAATTTTATTATAAAAAAAAAACACAGCGCCCTCTATGGACATACATAATCCAATCAATAGATATCGTCAACTGTCACAACGTTTTGAAAGTAACAGTTTCTATCAAATATTAATCATTATCAGCCTGTGATAGTGCACTGCTGGACATAGGCCTCCTTCTATCAGTTAATTATCTATTATTAATATTTGATGGATAGGTTCCATCAAATATTAATAGATAGATAATTGTCAATGAAACAACATTGTGACATTATTAAAATATGTAACATGTGGCCAAACTGCACACGGTGCGCAAATATTTTTAAAATTAGTAAGAGTTCACAGACATCGTGACACTATCCATTAGGGGTTTTTGGATCGTATCCCACCACGCTGGTCCAATGCGGGTTGGTGGGTGGACGACGTTTTACATGCCCATCCGACGCATGGATCATCTCACTTTTCAGACAATCGGTTGATCGGCCCAAATTGCCCTAACCAACTAGGAAACAAGAATGAAAATTTGTTGCATCCCCGCAGGATTCGAAACCACGACCTCCGGTTTCTAAAGCTCACGCCCATACCACCAGGCTACGGAGGCAGTTTAACACTTACGAAATATATTATGTTTTATGATTCGTTCAAATATAAATAATTTTGTGGTGACTCCCCAAATAATTCACAGTAATCTTTATTTTTTCTTAGCTAAACTTTTATGAAAGCAAAACAGAAAAACGAAAAATATTGTAGTAACCGCATAGCATAGCATTGTTACATTTAAAACGGAATACTTTCTGCCTGCATTTCTGCATACTTTCTTAAAAGTAAATATTTCAAAAATTGTGACGCATAACTATGAAAGCGGGCTCACTCGACACAGTTTTAAGTTAACTTATTACGCAACGAGAGGCAAATGCAGTAAGTTTTAAAGCTTTTAAATGCTTTATGCAGCGTTCCATGCTGGATAAAAGCAATAAAGATTTAACAGAAAGACATTATGACTACTTTGAGGATTAACTAATGTGCTGTAATAACGCGATGTCTTTATTATTTAACAAGCTGCGTCGAAATGTAACACGAGTCTAAAGATTAAATAAAATAGAAAACATTTCTAAGAGCTACTTGTCCGACGTGCTAATTCCATCAATGATTGAATTCCTACTAGATTAAAGAAAATCTTATATTTAATTAATTACTGTTATATGTCTACGTGTCACAAAATAAATAAACCATGAGGAAAATTAAAGTTACTGTTTAATTACATGGTTCTTAAATAGAACCTAGTAGGGTAGTATCACTGTGACACAGATATCTAGTGTAAAGCAATTGTGTGCAAGTTTTGATACTTTCTATGCTAATTAGTTAATTATTTTTTAAAGTCTGTTGTTTAATTATCTTGCATGAGTAAGCCGATACGTGAAGAGCTTCAGTCAAGGTATAGTGATTTTGTTTTATATCTAAATATTAACATTTTATTTTGTGATAATGAGCTAAAATGATCACATCATTATAGATGGAAATTTAATGAGCAACTCTGTTACTGTTAATTTCATAACTTGACCCAAACGTGTTTTGTTCCAAAATAAACAGATTATCACGAGAATTATAAGGCACTGTGCACAAAGCCTGTATATTTTAAAATAACTAGATCTCCGTAGCGATTATTCCTGAAATTATTAATTTATGAATTGTAAAAATTTTATAAAATGAAGTATCATGAAGTGATGAACTAGTACAGAAGTCGTACACCACTAATGATTGTTCGTCATAGAAAGATTCGTAAGAAAATTACAAATGTGCTTTTAATTAGCATTTAGAAGTAGAATTTATATTATTTTTGTCAAATGATAATAATAAAAATAAAAAGTAAATAAATATACTAGTACTGAAAATACCAAAACTAGCTATTCTTTACGTACAGGAAACCATATTTTATTTTATTTTATGCTATTTAAAATTGAATCTAACTTTATTTCAACTGCTTGATGCTATTTTAAAGAGGCTACTTTAAACCAAGAGTACAGAAATTATTCGAGATTGCTTAAAAAAAACCTTTTTCTTCAGTACGACACATTCACTAAGATCCTGAATATATGTCTTTCTGTCAAATTATATTAAATAATGGTAAACATATCCTACCGTTATAGTCTCGTGTTTATATTGCTAAAATCACTCAGCTGGAAAAAAAAATCATTTCTCAACTGATTATGATTTTATTTTTGCTTTATCTATCTTGTAGAGTTTGTTATGTATTATGTGACAGTTAGGGCATTTTATATTTTAGATATTTTAGAATTTTTTGCGCTTGTGAAACAGCCTCAAGACAGAGAAAACAATAAAGGGTTAAGACCAAGTAATAATTTTAATCTAAATATATTGAAAAGGCTGGGCTGCTTTATCAAAGGTAATATAAGTGTTTGTACAAATTAAATTTCTCAAATTTGAGAAGAAAAAGGAAATGAATAATTAAATAAACTAAATCGAAGAGCAAGATTGTAATAAAATCATGTTGTTGATTCCTTATATTGCATATGGTGGCTTAACCTAACGTCAAACCTATGATGACATCCGTTTCAAAGAAAATACGTTTTAAATAGATGGGCGAAAATGTTCTGATATAAAAATAAAATGTCTTCTATATAATTCACAGTAAACAGAATTATTTAAAAAGAAGCTAAAAAATATTGCTTTCTCTTATTAAATAAGCAAATTGTTAATTCTGTAGAATTAATGACAATTATCACATTGCCAAAATGTATGCAAAATATGTACAGCATAAAATCGTAATATAAATATTTTCCATGTTATAATTATTTTAGCAAAGAAAGCAAAATAAGCTTTATTGGCTTGGCTTACTTTTGGAGCATCGTAGTAAATGTAATTAGACTAAATTATTTCAAGTGCCATATGTTACAAATTATTCCCTGTCATATTTTATTATACAAATAGTTGTTACTAGGAAACGATTGTACCGTTAAAACATTACAAAAGCGTTACGTAATTTTTATTTTTGAATATTTATAAGGCTTTTAACTCTCATTGTACTTTAATATTAAAAGTATTCACGACTCAAGCAAAAATTACATTACAGAAGGCTTTTAGAGAGCAAGGAACAGGTTTATAAAAATACATTTTCGTTTAAATTTAAATAATACGTTCCAAGTATTCCTCTAACAAAAGCCTCATCTGCTATTCACATGACCTTTTTAAACCTGCCATAAGTAAATCGCATTGAACCGTACCTTAAAAAGTAAATAGTACTTTTATAAACCAAATGAAACATTTTTACTCGAAACATACAACGCATTTTTTATTCTCTTTTACGTACGATAATGATTTTTCAATAAACAAAGGTGACCGAACGACCCGGTCATTAAGCTAATGGTAGGAAGTTTTTCTACCCTTACGGCTAATATATGCGGGATGTTACCACTTTATTTAAATATTACAAGGATGTGTTAACCTTAATAGTTATTTTTTATGTGAAGAGGGTTTTTTATAATGTCTTTTAATAAAAAAAAATCTTTTTTGCAGGTCGACGAAAAAATGTTCTGTACTTTTCGTAACATGAGTTCAAGATAAAAAATTTTTAGTGGATTTAAAAGTTTTAATAAAATTATTTAACACATCGTTTAATTTTGACTATGAGCATCCAAATGTAGTCAACATGGCGTTGGCGCAAGGACGACTCGCAATTTCTTTAAGCGAATTTGCATTCGGTAGGTTCCAAATTTCTCTTTAAATCGTTGTAGTGACACTAAGTACCAGCTAAGAGAAGTTTTCTAACCGATCTCTCGTCCACTGGACCACCAGAGCCACTGTTAGTGACTAACAATCTTGTTGCCGTAAGTCAGAATGCCATAATCCTGAGTAGCAGCAATAAATGGGTCTGATTGGGTATTACACAGTTTCAGCACGACTAAAAGCGGAGAGACCAATGGCCACATTATACCCACTACGCAACGTCGACGTTCAACACTGGTGTAAAGGTCAGAAGAGTGCAAAAGCGCAACCCCATGAATTGGGTACGGTAAGAGACAACGGACCGCTGTTAGTAGGTATTAGTAAAAAAAATTACGCTGTCGCATTTTGATTGTCCGTACCAAGTTGGAAAGAAAATTGTAGTTTTCATTTTCTCAATTTGTATTAATAACCAAACCAAAATTAGAAAATTTAATAAATGTTTGATAAATAATACAATTTAAGGAATATTTTTGTGTCAAAATGTTGTTTTGAAAACCGTCTCTCCGTATATATTATGTTTAAATTGCCTATTACATAAAACAAATTTTGTTCTAAGCATACTTTCTTTAATTCTGAATTTAATGAACGTTACATCACGACTTACTGATGATATATATATACATAGCGGAGTGAGTATTAGATGAGAAAATTTTAAAGTGTATACATTAAAAAGATATATTTTAAAACATTTAATTCGAAAAGTTTTAACTATTATGCTCAAGGAATACGGTAAAGTTTAATATCTTTGTTTGTTGCATTATTCCGATTCTGTGTTAGCGCTTTAAGCATGGTCGATAAAGTTTTATCTGACTCTGTAGTTTAACGACAGCTTTACTTTTACACCGTTACAAGGCTCGTTATTGTATCTATTACAATAAAAAAAATATTTTAACATTTTTATTTAAAAAGAGATTTAAATTCAAATATTGTATTTTGAATTGACACATTAATTTCATTAATGTCATATCTCCTTCAACATAGGAAAAGAACAATAAAATATGAAAATTAATACATAACATGTAATTATTTCTTTTATTTACGCAATTATTATACTTAAATATATTTATTCCCGACGTTTCGGATTCATTATAGCATCCATGATGACGGGCAGACTAAGTTGGTATATGTCTGTTGTATCTCAATGTTTTAGAATGACATTCCGAGAGAATCCGAAACGTCGGGAATAAATTTATTAAAGTAACGCGAAAAATCCTTAAATTAGTGGATTTAATACATAACATGTTTTTTTATTCACTGCCCAATGGAAGATTAAGTTTTCATAAAAGAACATTAATATTGTATTCATATTTTACTTGCGATACATTTGTGGTTTGAATGAAATTAGCACTTTATATTTAAAGCAAACTTTAAGATAGCATTTTAGTAAATGCTAAAAATCAAACGTTCTTCTCGTGATCTTAAGATGTCTATATTTAGTTGATTATTATAATTTATTATAATTTTATTAAATATACATATTGATGTATTTTAAAATAATTATTATGATTGTTAACCCAATATGGTCAATACACCAATGAAAGATACACGAACATTGGAGTGGGTCTTTCTTCTTTCCGAGGAAAGAAGGAGGGTTCCTTCAAAACTTCTCAAGCTATATAAAAATAAAATTAATAATTAATTATATTTGTTCATTGTACTAATGGAAACAAATCATGCAACTAGACAGTTTAATGTACATAATAACTGAACTAAAAGCGAAAACAATGTGACGGTTTAAAGACCTAAATGCCATGTTAAAAGCATTGTTTTATTATCTAGTTCGAATCGACTTCCCAAAAAAGGCGGTACTCAATTCAGAGAAAATATTGATCCGCTCCTAGTGGTCTGATTATGTTTATATTATTAAATGATAGGTATTAGCTGTCATTTGGTCCCATTCTTTAATAATTTTGTATGAATTAATAGATGTTCGAGAAATTAAATAATTACGGCACCGATGATTAAATTGCAATAGCAGCCAAAACCGTAAAAGATTGACTTTTAGTATATTCAACGAAATTGTACTTCTTAAAATGGCCTATTATAAAGTCCACGTGCGCATATATCTATGTATGTTTAAAGAAGAACCCACAATAACCATTTTACTGTAATACATTGTTAAAAATTGCAATGAAGCATATTCAAAGCTCATTTAAGGTAATATATAAATAAGCGGTAAAGCATCTAAAAAGTTCGTCATTTAATGATCATAAAACTTGTTATACATGATTGATTCATTTGTGGTGTGAACCAAGGTTCCATTTAAACAAAATTTCATGTATTATGGGTTATTCTTTAATATACATACCATAAAAGATATTAGATTCAAAACGACGTAGCAGAAAACGCAAGATATTTACTTGCAGAGGGCATGTTGTTACCTCTTTATAATACGCAAAATAGTTATATAGTGTTTGAAGTCGGTCATATTTTTTGGATAATTTCACTTGTATAATATGTGATTTAAAACCGCCATTAATATCTAATGTGACTATTTCACTAAGTGAAAGTTTCCTACAGTGTATCGCTAGTATTAACAATTATCTTCTGTTTTAAATTATAACAAAATGCGTTTCTAAAATATGTACCTATAATGACACGATAATACAGTTAACTTCTAATTTAACCAATCCACTGTATTTAAACTTGAAGTAAACCGGATGTACTTAAAGCTAATACTAACTGTGTGTATAGCGAAAATATAGCAAGTGAAATATGTAAGACGTAATATGATCCTTTTTAACTGCAGCTATGAGGAAAATTCTTCATCCTCCACAAATATAGCTGTATCGTTGCAAATCCTTAGATATTTTGTTCTTCGAATTATAAATGCTATTAAAATTTATACATTCTACTATATGGGCCTTTCATAAAATAGCTATAATATCTTAAATTAGGCTTACAATCGAAAAATTCAATGCGCATACCAACTGTTTTTTTTTAAACGGCGGAGTCCGATGTCCGAGGATGACGAGAAACTGGAGAACTCATTTGTAAATGAATTGATTTATTCTCAAAGTTATAAATTCTTGAACAATAAATAAAATTGTAAATTTAAAGATTTACAACTTAATTATTGCTGAAGTTATAGATCCTGTGGCTATTCCGATATTAATTATTAATCAAATTTCAATAATATTTATAGACATATTGTGGAAAAGATGATAATGAGATGATAGTTGTATTATTAAACTAATAAAGCGAGTCTATTAATGTGTTAAATTTTTTCGTAAAGTTAAGCCCAGGCAATGATATCAAAGATCACGTGACTAATTATTAAAACAAAAACCAATTAACCAATTATCAAAATCAAAAATAATATTATTATTTTAAATAAGGAAGAGGAACTTTAAAAACTTAAGATAGTTAAAATAGATCGAAATATAAGTTATAATATAAGATCAGAAACACGAAATGCAAATCTTTAAACAGGCTTATAACAAGTTATAAACCTGTTTATAGATATTAAAAAATCCTGAAAAAAAATTTCATTACATTTAAATCAAACCTTAATTAAAATTAATATTAAAAACTTGTGTAAGCACTTTAGGACTCATGTCTGAACGCATTTACCTGTAATGAGTTAAGTAATACCAATAGGCCTTAGTACACTTTAAGTGTACCTATTGGTATCACCGGTCTTGTTATTATACAAACTGGATTTAAGACGACATTTTCAGAGTCTGTGACTTCAGAAAGCCTTTATATGCGGAACGTGTACGCACGTCCTATTGTAAAATGAGAGTGGTTTCCTTTTATTATGATCTTTCATTAGCCATCCTCGTGCGGAGTCTCCTAAAACTGTAAAGAAATACTAGAATCGTTACTATATACAATTTAAGTGAATTCAAAGAGTACAAATCCTATGCAATTCGTTTTTATACGGGATGTGCTTGGCCATTTTGATTTTGTCAAAAAAATCCGTTTGATTCTTTGAAATGAAATGTTATCCTTTTATTGACAAAGATAAGTTTTTTGAAGTAAGACGTGAGAATATTTAAAGACCCTGATGAAATATTCACTAATATTTTAAAATACATATAATCGTTAACTATGCTTTTATATTTTGAAGATAAGATCTTTCATATAATATTGAAAGTTTCATAAAAGTGTATTAATAAGGTACGAACATACTTGCTTGGCTTTAGATTTCTTTTACGCATAATATACAAATAGAAATAAAGGTGTCCAAAAATTAACTGGGAAAGACTCCCATTTAACTGCAGACACGATTGACCGAAAGGTCGACATACTCAAGAAAAGATCAAACATCCTCGAGCACCATGGTGGAACAGAGAAATACGGATTGCAATTAGACGTCGGGACCAGGCATTCCGGAAATTCAAGCGCAATCGCTCAGATGACAATTGGGCCTTTTATAAATTAGCCAGGAATAAGTGTAATCAGATGGCACTTACTAAACGCTGACACATTCTTGTTAATGTTTCTACTTAATTTTCTGTCCATATCGGAATCTTTCTTTTAACTTTAGGTATCGAGAAGTCGCGTTTATCAAACCTTCTAAGTTCAATTTCTTTTCGTGATTTTAATCATCACTTTGTCACCTCTTCTTCATTGGATTCTCAAACTATTTTAAACATTATTTCCTATTTAAATGGTTTGATATTGAAATCAAAAAATCGATCCTTCATATTAAATCAAATGCAGTAGAATGTGATAATATAGGCCACCGTATGATTATCTTTATTTTAGAATACTTACTTCTTGCAATCACCCATATTACTAAGTTCTGCATTACCATTGGAAATTATTAGCATTATGGCGGAAGGCATATGTTCATCCTCTGCCATATTATCTAAATCCTTATATGCCATCCCATTATCGACCTATTTAATGTTTACTTTACTTTCCAATGTGTTTGAGTCTTGTGTTCTAAAGCAGTTTTCCCACTTTGTGCTATGTAACAATTTAAAGACTCCACTTTAATCTGGATTTAGGCCATATCACCACTCCCGCCCTTAATAATATAATATAAATAATATTCAAACAAAAAATATATTTGTTTCATTATTTTCTTTTTAAATACTAGTTAGATTTAAAACAGCAGTTAAATATTCAAAAAGCACGCAAAAGTAACGCTGTAAACGTAAAACAACTACACAAAGAGATCTAAGACAATCATCATTACATATTATTAAGAATATGAAGACATAAAATTCATTAAATAAATTCGATACACGAAATCGTGTAACCTAATCTTTTAAACCAAATTTATTTTGTATTCAATATTAGATTAAAATGCTTAGGCCGAAATCATACAGCGATTCGGTAAAAAACGTATTCTCAATGCATTTGAATGGACGAAAATTTAATTGCAGTATAGCATAAAAATAATACATTAGAAGATAAACCTCTCCTTTTTACTATGTCTTATCTAATAAAAAATTGGCTGCCAGTAAAATCGATATACGGGCGAAACTTATACGTGACAACGTCTTTTAGCGGTAAAATAATTGTAATGTGAATATTCATTCGTATACGAGGAAGAATTCCGAAGTATGTTTAAAAACATTGGTTTGACAGTTAAGAAGGTTATAAATTGTAATTTTATTTATTTACATAGCAAGACGTGCCGATTTATACATTTTTTTTTGATTAAACATAACATTACTATAACATAACCTATACGCTAGAATCAATTTCTCAATCATATTGTATCATATTCAAATATCAGTGAATAATTATTTACCTTAATTGTTCTGATTGTTGTAATCACATTTTCACTAAGTCGACGATTAACTTGCTCGTGTAAATATGAATACAGATACTCTTTGTTTACTCAGACAGCAAGAACGCTTGAGTGTAAGAGAGACGCAAGTCATGAGCTGTAAGCATGCCCGTCTTTCTCTTTCCCTCTGTCTTATTTATGCTAACTGCGCACGAGAAAGAAAGACGCGTGCCTCACACTTTCTCTTATGGTAGCTTATGGAGAGCGTTACTTGAGCGGCGCTGTGACAGTTTTCGGGAGTGAACATTCCTATCTTGAACCAATAAATAAGACGTTGTCACGTCAAAAATAACAAATATGTGATAATCTTTTAAACTAAAGTCCTATACACTACATAACTAATTTGACGCTCTTCATACAACTTCAAAAAAGATTTTTACTCTATAGGATTTATCTAGTTTAAGCTGGGTACCTATTAGTGAACTGTAACCTTAACTTGCGTAGTACAAGAACAAGGATCTAGTGCGTGCGCGCGTCACAGTTCAGGCTCATGATGTCACCCGGATGCTTTGGCCGAGCGTACTCATTTTCCAAGCTGTAACTGTAACCAAAGGATATGGTTCAGAGGTTTTAGTGTGAACGATAGCCTTTTGACGGCTTCAAGCGCCCTTTAATAAGCAGCAAAACCGCTCGTAAAAATTTACTTCTCGTCTGCTGCGTATGCCATAAAAAAAAAATTAATTAAGAAGAGGCATGGAATAAATAACATTTGTCTTGCACTATATTTTTAACAAAATATCATACATCAACAATCTCATATCTCTCAGTAAAAGAAAAAAAAGATAACCCCAAAGTGAACAGCTCTCTTACGTTTCGTGCATATTGCTAAAAATTTCACGCAGGCGCATAAAATAAACTGAAGGAAGTTTTTGTAAATAAAAACTAGAGTAAATGTTAATTGAAATAAATAAAATCACCGTTACATCTTAATAATATTTAATATTTTGTAGATTTATACACAGTGCACCAATAAATTAAAACTCATTGGGTACTTTGGTTAACAAGTTATTTTAAACTTAGGTTAGGAGCAAGGCAAAGAGCACAAATAAAGGCGAAAATTAAAACATTACATTGTATGTAAAAGTCGATTGTCTCTCCTTTGTTTTATGCTACATTTTATCACCTACCGAATGCTCTCCGTGCCTACCAAAGTTTAAGCCACAAACAATTACTCAGAAACAAAATTTTGAAAAGCAAAATGTTAAGTTATAAAGTTAAAAAAAGATACAAAATTCTATGTGTTTGCAATCTATTAACTCATTGTAAATTTGCCTAAATTTCTGCTAACAATAATAAATCTGAGACCTTGTATTTATTTAAATCAACAAAGCCTAATTTAAAGTGTGTATCAAATTTATTGCTATTTGTTATAAAAACTTTTTATTTTTTTTTGTTACACAAACAAAAACAAACGAAAGTTTATAAAAGTAAAATTTTTCGTATCTAAAGAATCGGACATTAAATAAAGTATAATAATTAAAATGTAATAGAAAAACTTTTTTTAACAAATCTAATTTTTTTCCCATTCTGATTAACCGAAAACTCTAAATACATATCTGAAATTAATAAAATATAATAGATAAAATTAGAATTGAACTAGTACTAGTAATAGTAGTCAACTTTATACGAAGCAATTTCAAAGGAATCCAATTTCCAGTAACTTTGAAAAGTGTGGGACGATAAAATTGAATAAACGCTGAATGACTGTGTCGCAATCGGCTTTTTTTTAATTTCGATAATCCTGGAGAGCAAAAAAACATTTTATTTTATCAGTATAAAATATAACATTTAGTAAAAACTTCTTTATATGTTTAATCAACTCGAAGAATACTTTTTCCGACTTCCCAAAGGAAGGAGGTATTCAATTAGGAGCACATCTTTTTTTATATACAATGTTACCTCGTCGCTCCACTCCTAGAGCTTTCGATTATGATATTTTTTTTTCTAAATGATAGGTATCAGCTGTCATGTGGGACATTTTTTTTTCATTTTGTGACAAGTAATTTAATGGACATTTAAAAATTTTAAGACATTTTCGGCCTCCCTAATATTACAACCTCGCGCGTTTAAATTGCAAAAGTTGGCTCAAGTTTAAGAGATATACTTAAACTATTTTCTACTTGATTGTACTATTTGCATTGACTTATAATAAACTCCTTAAGAGCATATATTTATTTTTAAGAATAACCTACAGTAAGCATTTTATTTTAAATTGCAATCAAGCATATTCAAAGCACAATTAAGATGATACTGTTTATGTTCATAAAGAAGTTATTGCATTGAAAAATTCTTCATTCTATGAAAGAACACCAGAAATCGCGAGGCATTTTGTGCAAAGAGAAAGTTGTTACCTGTTCAACTTGCTCTCTGCACAAAAAAGTTCATATTGCGTAAAATAGTTATAAGGAGCTTGAAGTTGGTCATAAAATTTTAATAAAAATTGACTTGTTATTAAATTCTATTCACAGCTGTCACTGCTTTTGCAAGGTTAAATTTAAATTTAACATACAACACATTTAAAAATCTTTTGGTAACTGTCTTGATGGCTCGAATACAAGCTTTTTTGGGATGTATTCTAAGCTATGAATCGTTTCAAATTAACTTTAAGGAATAAAGATTGTAATTTTCGTTTTGTCAGTAGAAATTTACCGTTCAAAATCAGTGTTATTCTGTGTTATATGAACAACAAAATTATTTGAACTGTTAAACTAATATAGCACAAAATTAATTATGATCGACTTGCGCCATGTATACAGCTTGAATAGCAAATGATGGCTAAATATTGCAAAGATCTAAATTATGTCCTATATTGTTATACACGTAACGTGTGATAAATCAATTTCTACGCAGTTATTTTGATTACAGTTTGCTAAGTTGACATCTATATAAATTGTAAATACCATTACAAATAAAAAACCAACACTACTGTAGTACCACTGTTCAATAAAACTTGATCGAACCTTTTTTGATAGTAAAAATATTTGAAAGAATACACACAATTAATTCCGCAAAAAACACCTATTATTACTTTTCAACCATGCAGCCTTCTATATTTATTTTTTTTAATAGTAGTTTATGTACCTAGTCAGAACATATAAGAAATTCGTGCACAAAAAACAGAGCTAATATTAAACACTTTATCTTTCCTCTACTATAATTGCTATTAAATTTGCGAAGGCAACATTGTCCTCAAAAGTTATTTAATAATATTACATAAGTTAACACTTCGTCAAGAAATATTCTAGATTTCCCGTAGAAGGCTTACTAACGGGATGTTTTTCATAAAAATTGCGGGTTGTGGAGAATTTTATAACAGTTAGTGCATGTATTATTAGTGGAATTACACGACATAATATTGTATTTCTATATGATAGTAAGCAATAAGGGTGATGCCGCATTATACCCATGAGAAACGTTGTGTGACATTACTTATCGTTGGTAAACATGATTGATTGATGATGATATACCTTGGAATATTATCAGTTATAGCGCCCGCAAATTCGACACGAATAATTGTTTACAATGAATTGCTTCATTTTCTGTATAAACGGGATTATGGGTACACGTGAACTAAAGGCAACAAGGGATCTGTAAACAGTGAATATTTATGATATGTTACAAAAGATATTTAGAATGAAATATCGTTATTAAATATAACATTCCCTTTTAATTTCCTTAATCAGTAAAAATAAAATAATGTAGCAAATTATAATAATTTACCGAAAGCCACTATTAACTGTTACAACCACCGAATGACATCACATAAAATTAGATAAATACGACAAGATGAAAAGCGAATGTATTGTTTTTCGTTAGTTTTATTCAACAAAAGTTTTTTGGTACATAAGTCAATTGTCCTTTCCCAAAAATTATTCTGCTCCGCCTCAATTATGAGGCTCGAACGTGGTCCTTGATTGAAATTCTTAATTTCTATCTTAAGATTTGCTATAGAGCGACGGAGCGCAGTATTCTAGGAGTAAAGTGTCATCTATTAGGAATACTGGATTGCGTTTCCAGACTTGCATCATTAACGTGGGCAGCAAAACATACTAAAATATATAAAATATAAATAGTGAATACACAAATGTTATGAGAATGCACCCTGATCTTGGAATTGTTAACTAATGGACACCAGATTGGCGCTAACTTCGTGGTTTAATTTATTGTTTACGACGACAGCCATGAGACAATGACGCCAAAGGACAATACTTGGGATATCGTTAATGTACCTACTGTGAGACTGAGGATGTCACTTAGGATGTTAACTCAGAAAATACGCTAGCTACTGTGCCATTCAAACTGGAACACGGCAGTGTATTCACACTATTGCTTTGCGGCAGAAATGCGGTGGTACCACCCCAGACAAGAGAAGACCTATCACACTTAATCGCAGATAATAGAAGAATTTAAAGAAGTTTCTTTGGTCAGTAGTGGGATAAAAAAGTTTCCAAAAAGTAAACAGAAATTTAGTCATTATTTAGAATAGTTTTTCTTTTCAATCTTGTATTTAGATTATTATGATATTAAAAACATAAATTTGGTAATAAAATATGAACGTTTATTGTTAAAATTTCTATAAACAGTAGGGAACGAGGCTCGACAATGTTTTAATCACACGCCTCAGCACTTTGTTTTAAAACAGGGTACTTTTTAAAATAATTCACATTGTTGCTGTGTTTTTGTTCTGAAACCGAATTTGTCGAGTGTTCTGAACAAAAAAAGAACGATTCCTATCTTGTTTCAAAATTAGTATTTATTATTCATTTGTAAAATGTAAAATAAATTGAAAGCTCAACTCTTATATTACACTTTTTTTCACATGGTCTTTGGCAGACAGCGCTACTAGATTGTAATGTCGTTACAAAATAGATAATACATTTTACACACAAAATAAACGTAAAGTAACAGTTAGTCTTTCATTGGTTCTTCTCTTCTTTATTTACGATGTCTGTATTTGGACTTGATATTTTGATTTTATAGGTTAAACTCGTTTTGTAATATTTTAAGGATTGAAAAACACCGGGTAAAAGTAGCAAATATTATCAATTCCAAAGTTACCGCCTCCGTGGTAAGTGCGTTAAAAACCTTTTTACCTTTTTTGCGTTAAAGGGATACTGAAAAACGGCTTTGTGTGCCGAACCACTAAAGTAACTGAAAAGCAAAATGATCCATGCGTTGGATGGATGTTAAAAATAGGTCCTGGTTACCAAATCAGTGGCTTCACATTCATTTACGGTTAATTCATCGATAAAATGGACTTTGTCTTTTGCGTTGTATAATAAAAAAATATTTTGAGGCATTTCGATAAAATAATATGATATGTATTAATATTGAAAATGGGATAATAATTTAAAAAATGCCACATCATAAATGCTAAGCTTTAAATTTAAAAAGAATTGTCTTGATAAACATTTTATTGCAACTCTTGACGGAAGTATTAATATATTAATTATTTTTGGCACAAATAACTAATATGTTACCAAAATAAAACTGTTTTTAGTAAATTAAAACAATTTAAGTTAACAAAAGTTGTTTTGAATATGTGCAATCTATACTTAAAAAAAAATTGGTAGTTGCAGAATTTAAAAAAGATAAATAGAGCGCAGATTAATTATAATATTTATTAATATTAGAAATGGATAACAATTTAAAAGTTAGACTTAATAAAACTTACAAAGCTTTAAACTAAAAAAGAAATCGTCTTGATAGCGTCTATATTGCAACCGGTAACGAACGTATTAACGAACTTAATAATACAGGGTGGCCCATAAGGCCTTTGATATGAAAAAAAAATTATTAAAATAAAACTAATTACATTATGAATAAAATTTTTATTTACAAAAAAAGCTTAAAAAACGGGAATTATTTTTTGAAAATAACATCTTCTAAATGTAATCCGTTGCGATCACGGCACTCTTGCAAACGACGTCTAAAATTGTCGATGACTGCGCGGCACGTCACTGCTGAAATGCTTGTCATTTCTCTGCGGATGTTTTCTTTTAGGGCCTCAATTGACCGCGGGTTGTGTCGTATACTTTAGCCTTAAGGTAGCCCCACAAAAAAACATCCATCTACGACTACGTGGAGGCCAGGAAATGTCCCCTCTCTTAGAGATCACTTTGCCAGGAAACTTACTTGCATAATAATTCCTTGTTACCAATAACTAAAATGTTACCAAAAACTGTTTTCAGTGATTAAAAATTAAACTAATCAACACTTGTTTTAAATATGTGTTGTAAAAAAATGGTAGTTGCACAATGTAGAAAAGTTAAAAAAAGATTAAAATGAAATATATCATATAAACTAAGCAACACGATGGAGAACGTTCGTTATCGTAAAATTAGATGTATTCCAATTATTACGTACTGTATACTATCACTAATCACCGACTTGCATTTAAGATATTCGATTACTTTCATTAATGAGACGGTGTTACGTGTTAGTTAGTAGCTTCTGAATAGTTAGCTAATGAGCACGTATCGTCTTAATTGTGCAATAAAGCTCTATGTGTAAATTATTTCTTTCATGTCTTTTGATAAAGATTGATTAAATAAATATTTTTATACGCTAAATTTGACACTTATTTTATTGAAGAGCAATATATATTTAAAAAAAAAACAAAGAACAATAATGATGTGTTCGGTGACCCTAGTTCATTTAATTTATAGGCTTATTCCGTTACCGTATGTATGCTTTAAGCTTTGTAGATTAAGAATTAATTTATAACTTTTCACCATCATCATCATTAGCCCGTCTTTGTCCACTGCTGGACATAGGCCTCCCCTAATGCACGTCTTCTCCTTTAAGGGGTTTTTGCACCTTATTCCACCACGCTAGTCCAATGTGGGTTGGTGGGTGGGCGGACTTTGGACATTTAAACAAGATTGGGTGATCGGTACAAATTGTCCTAACCAACCAGAAAACAACGACAACACAAAGTTGTTTCCCCGCAGGATTTTAACCCACGACCTTCGGTTTTTAAAGCAAGGACCGATACCGCTAGACCACGGAGGTTTTTTTTACTTTTTGGAATGCATATTACGTATAGATGTTTTTAAATGTACTCAACACTTATATTTTAACCACGTTATAATTTGTGTAAATTCATTATTTTCATTCAACCGGTAACTATTGTATAAAAGTTTAATTCTTAAACTGATAGACTGCAAACAATATGATATTAACAATAGGTACACAATTTCGTTTATTGATTTCTGTCCTCCTAAGGGAGAAGAGAGGCATTAGCAATTCTAATGTGTGTCGCTTATCATCAATATTTCAAACACGGTTGGCTTTTGCTTGCGGCTATTACGTGCCTCTCATTTTTCAAAGGATACTTTGAGTGTTTTTTGTTTACTACGTTTTTTACTAAGTTTAGTTGTGTTAGTATAAACCATAATAATACGGCTTATTTAGCGTTACTATTAATTATGTAATGAACGTTATTAACACATGATGCTTATGGAACCTAGTTAAAGGATTCTGTACCTTTTGATAGGAATTTAAATCGAAATTGAATCGTAAAACCAAAAAACGTTCTCGTATTTTCAATAAATTTATATGATTCGCAATTTTAATACATGGGATACATTTATTGTAAAAATCAACTTACAAATTAACCGCTTACTTATGTAAACATAACATATACTTCACTAAAGATTTCTTCTTTTGGTTTCTCTAGTTTGAAATCCTAAAAAAACAATAAGTAACTAATACACTAATCTCATCATTGTCGAATATATAAATAATTTTTTATTTTAAATTGCAGTACAAAAAAAAATTATAAAGTTGTATATTAGAACAACGTCTGGTATTATTCCGTCGAATATTAATAAAAAACCCTTTTAAAAGTGACGGTAGTAAATTTCCGAAGCTGTTGCTGAATACATCTGCATAAAGTTTAGTCCCGAAACTAGATGCAAAACTCTGTAAACGTTTCATCACCTATGCCTTTGAGAACGGCAAAATTGCAATTTACGAGCGGATCATACTAGGAGTGCGATTTTTTTAAAGTCAATCGGTTTTTATAGAACGTAAAATTTTATCGTTATTTGGATAATTTTTATTAGAATGCATTTAAACCAATTTTTAAGAAATTGTTAATTATAGGAGCTAACAGAGTTCCGTGTTTTTTACCCCGATTCTTTATCCTTTCGTGAAATTTGATGACTTTTTAATAATTAAAAATATTAAGAAGACTTAAATATTATCGCGTTTAATTTAGTTCACATAGTTCCTGAAGTTAAAGACGAAATTTTTTAACGACCGCGGTCATATGTAAATTTTATTATATAAACTAAAACGCAGCCCCCTCTTTTGACACACACGACCCAATCAATAGATATTACGAACTGTCACAATCGTTTTGAACGTAACAATTTGTATCAAATATTAATAAATATATAATTCGCAATAAAACAATATTGCGACTTTTTGCGATTAAATTGAGTTTTTAAATATATCGAACAAGTTTGTCCAACTTTTTTAAAATAAATTAAGTAGTTTAAGAGTTCACAGACAACTTGACACATAAATATATGTTATTAGAATTAATATATTAGCAGTGACATTTCTATTTGTCTTTATGTAAGTAAATAACATTTGGCTAATCCACACATAACCTTCTATTTTTGCATTCAGAACAGCGTTGCAGAAAGCATTAAAGATATTATATTGGCTATGCGCTCTGGTTTATGTTAGATTTTAAGTAAAATATAGCTCAAATTTAAACTTGCACGCTACAATACATTACGCGGTTAGCTTAACTACATATTCTAGAGCCAATATTTGCTTTGTTGAGTTCGTTGTTAGTTTAAACTGCCAGTTTGTACCAAAAGTTATGGTTGGCGTTAAAATGTTATATGTTTATTTAAAATGTTATGGCCACAAATCGACTGCAGTACCACTATATTAGTTGATTAACAGTGAAGAAGCTATTCATAACAATAATATATCGCTTTTGAATTTGCACATTGCTCAAATATTATTGAACCTTTACAGCTAGAAGACAACGTTTTGTCTGAAAAAATTAAGATCACAAAATTGTTTGTGAACGTAAATAAAAAATTATTGGTGATCAATTTTTTATATTATTATGTTAAAAAATGTGGTCGTAGGAAATAAAAAAGGGTGTAATAGAAGTAACCATAGAACGGCCCAATTCTGAAAAGAGAGCCTTAAAATTTGATGCGTCCGATATGTCAACGACCTACTATAGATCAATAATAATAATAAATCTTAATTCAATTGAATTTTTCCTTTAACGTACTGTACGTTATTAATTAGTATTTGCAAAGCCATGATAGCTTTATACGTAATTATCACGAATGCTTTGTTATGAATATTAAACATGCGTTAATGTATTTTACTTTTCAACCATGACAATTTATGCAAGTTACATTATTGAGATATTTTTGGGAGAATATTGATTGGTATATTATTTTACTACACGTTGACATCAACCAAATTTATTGAAAGTTGCAGTTGCTTGATTGTAGACTTTTATTTAGTTTTACCTACTTTAGGCATATGGTTCAATAAACTTAAATAAATAGCGATTGTAATGGTTACATGAAAGATCTGGAAAACAATTAGACTTTTAAAGGTTTAATTCCAGCCCTCTATTTCCTAGACCTGCTAGGGCTTGTTTATGATACTCATGTTCTGCAATCTTCATATACATATACGTATGTCGATTCTTCTTTTTGAGCTCCCCTCTTCTAGTACATTTGCGCCAAAGCGTTCTATTCTGTCTTGTTTGTGCGCTCATGTTCTCGCGCTAGATCTCTATTTGCGAACTACCTTTGTATATAGATACAATATAATAAACAGCTTTGTCATTGATTTTTAGGTATAGATGCATTCATAATTGAAATATTATTTGATCCAAAAGATAGCTAAAATTTTTTTAACAAAAAAGAGAGCTCCTCAAACACAATATACAAATGACTTATAAAAATGGCGCTTTATTGTTACAAATAAAGTAATTTTTTTAAATTTTAAGAATTATTTATTGGCCTGTTAGCCAAACAGGGTACTTTCTATAAAGCCTTTACCAAAATGTAACAACGGACTCCGTAGCCTAGTGGTATGGGTGTGTGCTTTAGAAACCGGAAGTCGCGGGTTCGAATCCTGCGGGGACTCAACAAATTTTCCTTGTTATTTCCTAGTTGGTTGGGATAATTTGGGCCGATCACCTAATTGTCCGAAAAGTAAGATGATCCATGCGTCGGATGGGCATGTAAAATGTCGGTCCACCCACCAACCCGCACCGGCCCAGCGTGTTGAGATACTGTGCAAAACCTCCCAATGGAAAGGGGTGTATTAGGGGACGCCTATGTCCAGCTGTGGATCACCACAGGCTGATGATGATGTTGATGATAAATGTAACAACTCGTCTTTTCGTATTGAAAGAGATCCAAGTCCGAATTCCTGCTAGGCCATAATCGAATGTTGTTTTTGTTTCAATGATGGCACTTGTTATGTGGTGCAAATCCATCAACTCACATATTTTGGTTTATTTTTAGGTTTGGGATATTAAATAAATACGATCTTGAAAAATTAAAACAAAACTTCATGACTCGAGCAGTGACTTAATTTTTAAGTTAATTTAAAACAAAAAAATACGCGTATTTTTATCTCGCTTTATACAATTTGATTAAATGGATGCTCTGCCTCCGCAGCCTAGTGGTATAGGCGTTTGCTTTAGAAACCGGAGGTCGTGGGTTCGAATCCTGCGGGGACTCAACAAATTTGTTGTTTCCTGTTGGTTAGGGACAATTTGGGCCGATCACCCAATTGTCTGAAAAGTAAGATGATCCATGCGTCGGCTGGGCATGTAAAAGTCGGTCCTCCCACCAACCCGCATTGGACCAGCGTGGTGGATACGGTCCAAAACCCCTAATGGATAGGGTGTATTAGGGAGGCCTATGTCCAGCAGTGGACTATCAAAGGCTGATGGTGATTATACAATTGCAAATAACATGACTCAATCTTCTTCCTTCTATCATTACAATAACGCTTTTTTTCGTACATCGCGCTTCAAACCGCATTCATCCATGCTTCTGGTCCATAAGTAGGGCCAACCAAATTTCAGATTTTCGAGTTAGTTAGTCCCCAGTCCGTTCCGAGCTTCCGCGCCGTACGGACCTCTCTCGTGCGCTCTCGCATGACACCGACAATATCGCATACGCGCTTCATAGTTAGTTGGTGTGACAGTGCTGCCGCGTCAGTGTTTAATATAGTGTAGTGTAGTAAGTGCTTGCAGGCAGGTTCCGGCTTTCTGTAAGTAGATACATGTACCACACAAAAAGCCCACGTGGCATTTAGCTTGTTAAAATTAACTTGTGCTTGCTGCATAAGGTGGCAGCTAGGTACACACCTAGCGCTCCTGAAGCGCATACACCTGTTGTTTTATTAGGCACACACTAGCTATAAACACCATGCCGGCGGGGTCGCCCCAATGGATAGCCTCAATATGGACGACTATGATCCCGCCCTACATCGAAACGACATCGACGCGTACTTCCGCGAAAATGACCCCGATGGTTGGGCAAGACTTCACGCCGGTTTTCGTCGCCGCTTATTTGATGGCAAACCCGCGTGCGCCGGTACGCCGGCCGGACCGAAAAGTTGACCGCGTCGTCGCCTTCAGCAACACCCACCCGGGACCGTAGCCTGGTCGTAACGCCTGCCCGTGCAATTACCTGTCAGCACAGTCAGACGCTGAAGACGAACCCACGGAAATGGAAGTCGAACCTGCGACCGCTCCCACGAGCGCCGCTATGGACGCTGACAACGAGGCTGATAGGGACTCGGATGGTTTCACTACCGTCCGTTCTCGTAAGAAGGGCAAGAAACGCCCTGCAGTAGAGAGCGACCCCGCGAGTCGCGTAAATTCACCGCGCCCGTCCCCAACCGTGACACCGGCGAAAAAGCCAGCGGCCGAGCCGCAAGCCTCCTCTGACACCTCGGAGGATGTCTTGGCTGAACGTAAGGCCAAGGCTCCACCACCAGTCGTGATTCGACAAGGGGCACTGGAGCCGTGTCCTTACTTGGCTATCGAAAGCCAAAATCACCAAGTTTAGGTCGGCTTATACACGCTTAGGCATCCAGGTCAACGTTGAGACCTCGGACTATTTTCGTGAACTTACTAAACAACTTCGCGAAAATAAAATCGCATTTCATACTATCACGTTGCCGGAGTTGTTAGGGGAGTTCCCAAAGAACTCCATTTAGAGGAGATCAACGCAGACCTCAAAAAACAGGGTTACCCCATCCATAGGGTGCACCGTATGCACCATCCTAGGTTCAAATTCGAAATGGACCTTATTATGGTCGAGTTAGATCTTTCCCCCGAGGGAAAATCCATATTTAATATTAACTCAATTTGTAAATTGACCGGCCTGCGGGTCGAAACTCCCCGCAAGACAGGACTAGTTGCGCAGTGTCATAACTGCCAACATTTCGGGCACCCTACGCGTAACTGCTACGCTCATGTGTAAAGTGCGCCGGTCAGCACAGCACTCCGGAGTGCCCATGACCAAAGGACTCTATCGAGCCGCCCGCGTTCGCAAATTGCGAAATCGTAGGTCATCCGGCAAGTTTTAGGGATTGCACTAGAGCACCCAAAAGACGCGGCTATCTGCCACGCGTTCTGTGTATTCCGCGGCCTAACAGCCAAGCTTTATTCTTGCACCTGCGCCGGCAGTTAGTGCTTGGACAAAGCCCGTTTTGATTAAGAAAGCCGCCGCCATCGCTCAGATTGCCGGGGCAATAAATAGCAAGGGAACCGACCAGGTGGGCCCCACAATTACAGGCATTTAATCCGCACCTGCGCCCGCGCCCGCCGTACCCGCGTCTCTACCTGAGCCCGTCTCGATAAACGCATCACACAAAGGGCCCGGTAATTACGTTACACCGCAGCCCGACGAAGTATTCGCAAAGTACTTTGCACTCGCTCAAGCAGTAAGTATGTCCAAATTGTACGATTTGGACTATAAAATGCACCTAGCTACCGGCCCCATGGAGAAACTAAAGTCTTGTTCGCTCACGGCAAAATCTTAGATGCACTCAGTAAATTCAAAAACCCATAAAACCGAAACTGACATAAGTAAGTAGGTAAACCGATTTAAAATGGCTACCAGCATAGATAGGGTAAAACCGCGCGCTCTAGTAGTATCGTACTTAAACGCGAACGGCCTTAAGAAGCAGCGATCCGAAATCGCCAAATACTTGCAGGATTTACCTTTTTAAAACCGTCAATAGCCAATCCTAGAATCACTGGCTATAACATAATTAGAAACGATAGTCAGGACCGCTGGGTGGTACCTACACTTATAAATTACAAAGGGTCACTCCATATCGCACCTTTGGAAACACCGACATTAACTAACTTAGAGGGGACGGCATGTCAGATCGCACTCACCGGCCATAGGCCGCTTGTACTTGTTTACGTGTACCTGTCCCCATCTAAGAAGTTACTTAGATTCGACCTAGAGTTGCTTCTCAGCCTAGGTCCATCAACCATTATCGCAGGCGACTTAAATAGCAAACATCCCGACTGGAATTGCATTACGTCAAACACAAATGGCAATAAATTGCTGGAACTCGAGGAGCCTCTCAACATAAATATAATAGCTCCTGGGACCCCAACTAGATACTCAGACTCAGGCATAGGCGCTCCTAGCACTATAGACCTGCTATTAGTTAGAGACGTCTCGCTCGATGTCGTATCGATAGAGGCACTCTGTGAGTTAGACTTTGACCACTTGCCGGTCTTATTTAAATTGGGCCATGGCGCCGGTGCGGTCCCTACGACCAAAACCGTAGCAAATTGGTATTGTCTTGAACGCAAACTCAAGGCTATGGACCCCCAAAGTTGGTCTAACCTACCGGAGGTTATTGATAGTGTAGACAAAGCATATAGTGACATCGACAGTATCACAACGCATATCTCATCAGCCATCGACGACTCCGAAAGAACAGTCAAGGTTTCGGGTGACCGCAACTTTGGCTTGCCGTTCAGTATTCGATGCCTGATAAGAGAGAAAAATGCACTCAAGCGGGCGTTTTATCGTTATCCAAGTCAAACCGATTTCGCTTTAGGCAACTTCAGCTAGAGGTCAGAGATAGGATAGAGTTACATCGCAAAGGCTCATGGTTAGGTCTGACGGAAGACTTAGTGCCATCGCACACTGCCTATTGGCAGTTGGCTCGACGAATGAAGTCGGAACCCCATAACGCAATGCCGCCATTATCAAAGCCAACCGGGGGCTTATTAGCTTTCGATGACTTCGAAAAGGCCGAATGCTTAGCCGATACGCTAGAAAACCAATGTACACCATCTTGAGCACGCGTCGATGCGGCCCACCTATCGGCGGTGGACCGCCTAGTCGAACTTAGGGCTGCCTTACCACCAAAGGGCGATATTATAAGGCCATAAACCCCGGAGGAGGTCCGCGAAATTATTAAGGGTCTTAAACCTCGGTCAGTACCAGGCCCAGACCGTATCTTAAATAGTACGTTAAAATTGCCAGGCCCTATTGTCTGTGTGTTGGTCAGCATTTTCAACATTTTACTATCGACATGTACTTTTCTTGATGCCTGGAAAAAAGCTACCGTCATCGGTATTCCAAAGCCGACCAAACCTTCTAACGTACCCACGAGTTATCGTCCAATTAGCTTGCTCAATTTCTTGGCAAACTATATGAACGCATAATTCTCTTCCGGTTGAAAGACCAAGTCTTCTCCAATAACCTCATCCCAGACGAGCAATTCCGTTTTCGTCCGAAGCACTCGTGTCCCGTCCAAATCTATCGCCTGACGGAATTAATTCTGAACGGTCTTCATCAATCCAAACCCCGTATCGCAGGGGCCGACTTCTTCAATGTCGCAAAAGCATTTGACAAAGTCTGGCACAACGGTTTGATTTACAAGCTGTACACTCTCATAGTGCCGGACAGGCTGGTTCACATCATCCAAGCCTACTTATCGAATCGCTCTTTTCGATATCGAGTCGAGGGCACCCTGTCCACGAGCCGTCCGCTCCAAGCGAGCGTCCATCAAGGATCGGTCCTATCCCCACTATTATTCACACTCTACACGAGTGACATACCAAAGCCCGACGATGTGAATCTAGCATTATTTGCTGATGACACCGCCCTCTATTGTTCGTCGTTAAGACTAAATTATATCTGTATAAAGCTCCAGAACGCGATCAATCGTTTAGGCGATTGGTTTCGTAAATGGAGAATCGACGTAAACCCTGATAAAAGTGTAGCAATACACTTTCATTGGTCTAGATTACGTCGTGATTGCACAATACCCCCTGTCCTCAACCCAGGCGTCAGGATAAGGCCATGCGCAGGCTGACACCAGAGACTAGAGCAGCTAAAACTCTACGGCCAACCGATCCCATGGGCAAGGAAGGCCAAATACCTAAGCATGACCTTCGACTGCAACATGTCGTTCAAATGTCATATTCAGGACGTTAGGAGAAAGGCTTTGTTCGTTTCGACCAGACTCTATCACCTAACGAATTCTCACAGTAAAATGTCGCTTAAACATAAACTTTTATTATACAGGGTATGCATACGACCAATCATGGCTTACGCATGTCAATCTTTCACGCACGCATCCTCCACACTCCTTTTTTTTTTTTTTTATGCCGCATGATATATTTTATGGAAATGCCTACGCATACCCGTCCTCGCGGGGCAAAGACGGGTTATGTCGGACTCGCACCGACTAAAACCACCACGTTGTTCCTTCCTGACGCCTTTAGGGTGGGGTCACAGGAACGTGTTGCACTCATCTGCAACCCCACCAGCGCTGGCCGCCGAAGCAGCCCCATCTCGGCCCTACGGCCATCTGCCTCCCTCTGGGCGCGTCGGAACTAGCGCGCCCTTCGTCTCGGCCCCTGCACTTAGGTAACAGACTCCCCGAGTCTGTTACTCAGGGGCCATGGGAGCCAGGAGTTCCCTGACCACGCAAGGACCAAACTCCTAGCCCCCAGCGGCGGCTCCGATGTTAAGCTCCGCCGCTAGCTCCATTTCGGCCGCAGAAGGAGGAGAGATCGACGACACCATGCCGAATGTCCCCTCCTCCCACGGCCCCTCCACACCGCATCAGCGGTGCGGCCCCGCCGAGTCGCGGAGGATAGGGAGAGCGGCCTACGGAATACCGACACTCCTCTTCCCCCGCGACTCCACCCTGGTTGCGAGGGACAGGAAGGGCGGCACGTCTACCTCCTGCAACCCGTCCCTCGCACCCTCCAAAGGCGCATCCAAAGCGGGCTTGTTCAGCCGCCTTGGCAGCACTCCTCCAAAGGCCGAGCCAGGTTCCTCTTAGCTTCCCGCGCTGACCCAAGCCGCAGGTACTGAGCCCCACCTCTACGACAAAGCGAGAACCTGTTCGGGGATCCTCCACACCCTAAACCAACTACAGGTAGTGCAAAACAATTTCATCCGCCGCGCCGCCGGGGCGCAGTGGTACCAACGTGTACTCCGCGTTAGTACAATTAAAATTTGAGTGACCCGCGCATACAATAATAAAATATATATTATATCTGCTACTGATAACTATACATAGTAAGTTATAATATACATAAATATTCTATATGCTACTAAGGCCTTAAGGCTTCTGTACTCTTTAAGAGCACACATTTTCTGTATTATGTTGTTGGAAACTGCAATGCGAGAACTGTAACTATCACGAGGCAATGTTAATAAAAACTTAAAATAGTAATAAAGTAGCTTATACAAAAATACGTGTGGCTATGTAAACTCGTAACAAATATCAAAAAAACTTTATTTATTTGATGAAAAGTATTCATGAGTCATAAATAACATGTAACAGAAATATTTTGCCAAGGATACGGCGAACAGCCTCATAATTCTATCTGACAGGGGCATAATACATTCAAATAGCTATTTACGTACACCGAATAATCAACATTGTGTACGTCGGTCCTATATTTTATTAAAGCTGTAAACTAGAGCCGTAAAATATGGACTAGGTTTTTTTAAATTTGGCATAAAAGAATAAAATTTTTATATAATAAGAAATTGTTATCATTGCCTTAACAAATGATATAAATAAGAAATATTTTACACAAAAATCGACTTCAAATTAATTATGTTTGTTTCTAGTATTTATGTTATGTGCATCATAATGTCTGTGAAAATCATTTCTATTTATTTGGACATACATTAGGTTTTCGAATATGTATGAGAAGTAACGGTTAGCATTTTAATCTCTGTAAAAATTTTCCCAGGGATTCTTTGGGACCAGGTTATAAACCTCTCGAATAGCTCGTTTTGGAGGACAAAGATCGTATTAGTGTCCGTCGCCCACAGTAGAATTAATACAATGCAATTATTATGTATAACAAAATAATTTATCCCCTTAAAGGGTAAGCATCATTGGCAATATATTCGGACAACAATGTGCTTCTTAAATGCCCTGTGATTTCTGCCGACGCATTTAAAATATCTAAAATGTTTAATAACATTAATACAATTAAAATACCACTAAGACTAAGACGTCGTTAATAAGAGAAAAATAGAGATTTTTATAGGATTTACTTGCACAAGACCTTACATTACGTAAATAACTTAGAATATGCCTCATTATACTTTAAACAAAGCTTACATTAAAAAGGTTACTGTGGGCTATTCTCGACACATACACGGAAGGGCGTACTGAACATTTTATACATTAATTTATGATATACAATTGAGAATAACATTGTTTTTGTCTATTTATTAAAATAGAGCGATTGTTTTCAATTTAATAACGCCTTTATTAAATGTATGACAAAGGTTTTTTTTTTCTATGTATCGTAAATAGCTCAGAAACTGCTGCTTGCATAAAATTAAATTTAATTGGGGTCCACATAACAGCCCCTACTTATACAATAAAAAAAATATAATATATCCGAGTGATAGAAGCGTAACAACGTAATATATGTAAAGAAAAATATACGCTTTCGGTTGAGTAGCTCTTCTTTATTATAGTAGTCATTAGTTGACAAAGACTACAGAAACTTTGTAAAATTGAATACCTCCTTCTTTTAAAAAGATTGGTTAAAAAACACAGACAGAAACTAAAACGTCAAAGTGATTTTAACACATAAGACATTTATTATGTTTTATGATTCGTTCAACTATAAATAATTTTGTGGTGACTCCCCAAATAGTTCATAGTAATCTCTATTTTTTCTAAGCTAAAATTTTATGAAAGCAAAACAGAAAAACGAAACATGCTGTAGTAACCGCATAGCATAGCATTGTTACATTTAAAACGGAATACTTTCTGCCTGCATTTCTGCATACTTTCTTAAAAGTAAATATTTCAAAAATTGTGACGCATAACTATGAAAGCGGGCTCACTCGACACAGTTTTAAGTTAACTTATTACGCAACGAGAGGCAAATGCAGTAAGTTTTAAAGCTTTTAAATGCTTTATGCAGCGTTCCATGCTAGATAAAAGCAATAAAGATTTAACCGAAAAACATTATGACTAGTTTGACTATTAACTAATTTTTAAATCGCGATGTCTTTATTATTTAACAAGCTGCGTTGAAATGTAACACGAGTCTAAAGATTAAATAAAATAGAAAACATTTCAAAGAGTTATGTCCGACGTGCTTATTCCATCAATGATTGAATTCCTACTGGATTAAAGAAAATCTTATATTTAATTAATTACTGTTATATGTCTACGTGTCACAAAATAAACAAACCATGAGGAAAATTAAAGTTACTGTTTACTTACATGGTTCTTAAATAGAACCTAGTAGGGTAGTATCACTGTGACACAGATATCTAGTGTAAAGCAATTGTGAGCAAGTTTAATACTTTCTATCCTAATTAGTTTATTATTTTTTAAAGTCTGTTGTTTAATTATCTCGCATGAGTAAGCCGATAAGTGTAGAGCTTCAGTAAAGGTATAATGATTTTTTTATCTGAATATTAACATTTTATTTTATAATAATGAGCTAAAATGATAACTTTATTATAGATGCAAATTTAATGAGCAACTCAGTTACTGTTAATTCCATAACTTGACCCGAACGTGTTTTGTTCCAAAATAAACAGATTATCACGAGAATTATAAGGCACTGTGCACAAAGCCTGTATATTTTAATCCAAGTAGATTATTAATTTATGAATTTTACAATTTTTTTTAAAAGAAGAATCATGAAGTGATGAACTAGTACAGAAGTCGTACACCACTAATGATTGTTCGTCATAGAAAGATTTATAAGAAATTTACAAACGTGCTTTTAATAAGCATTTTGCTGAAGTATTTATATTATTTTTGTTATATAATAATAATAAGAAAATAAATATAAATATACATGTACTGAAAATATAAAAACTAGCTATCCTTTACGTATAGGGAACAATTACTTTTATCCTATTTAAAATTCTAAAATATATTTACTTTTATCCTACTTAAAATTCTATCCAACTTTAACTTAACTGATTGGTGCTATTTCAAAGAGTCTACTTTAAACCAAGAGTACAGAAATTAATCGAGATTGCTTAAAAATAAACCTTTTTCTTCGGTACGACATATTCACTAAGATCCTGAATATGTGTCAAATTATATCAAATAATGGTAAACATAGCCTACCGTTATAGTCTCGTGTTTATATTGCTAAAATAACTCAGCTGGAAAGAAAATTCATTTCTCAACCGATGATTTTATTTTTGCTCTATCTATCTTGTAGCGATGTGTTGTTGTTTGTTATGTGTTATGTGACAGTTATGACATTTTATATTTAAAATATTTCAGAACTATTGGAATATAAAATACCTTCGAAAATGACACTTTTGTGCGCTTGTAAAACAGCCTTAAGACGGCGACTAAAACAATAAAGTCAGCAATGTATATACACGTCTTTATGTTAAGATCCAGTAACAATATAAATCGGAGAGAAGATCGTAGTAAAGTCAAGTTCTTGATCGCTTATATTGCACATGGTGGCTTAACCTTACTAGAAAGATGACTAAAGTTTTAAAAAAACTACATCTTAAATGTTCTGAAATAAAAATAAAATTTCTACTATATAATTAACATTAAACAAAATTATTTATATTGATGTTAAATAAGTTGTTTTCTCTTATTAAATAAGCCAATCGTTAATTTTGTAGATTTAATGACAATCATCACATCGCCTATGTATGCCAAAACATGTACAGCATAAAATCGTAATATAAATATTTTCGATGTTAAGCAAATAAAGCAAATAAGCTCGATTGGGTCTTCCTTTAAGGGCATTGTACTTATTGTAATTAGGCTAAATTATTTGAAGTTCCATATGTTACAAATTATTGCCTTTCATAACTTATTATACAAAAAGTTGCTACTAGAAAACGATTGTACCGTTAAAACATTACAAAAATAATTTTTATTACTGAATATTTATGAGGCTTCTAAGTATACTCTGATTGTACTTTAATATAAAAAAGCGACTCAAACAATAATTATATTGCAGAAGGCTTTTAGAGAGCAAGGAACAGGTTTATAAAAATACATTTTTATTTAAATTTAAATAATACGTTCCAAGTATTTTTTTAACAAAAGCCTCATCTGCTATTCACATGACCTTTTTAACCCTGCCATAAGTAAATCGCGTCGAACGTACCTATAAAATAAATAGTACCTACTTTTATAAACCAAATGAAACATTTTTATTCTCTTTTACGTATAATAATGATTTTCAATAAACAAAGGTGACCGAACGACCCGGTCTTTAAGCTGATGGTACGAAGTTTTTCTACCCTTACAGTTAATATATGCGGATGTTACTACTTAATTTAAATATTACAAGGATGTCAACTTAATAGTTATTTTCATGTAAAGAGGTTTTTATATGTCATTTAATAATAAAAGTTTCTTTTTGCAGGTCGACGAAAAAATGTTTTGTACTTTTTGCAACATGAATTCAAGATGAAAATTTAAGTGGATATAAAAGTTTCAATAATATTGTTCAACATATCGTTTAATTTTGACTGGGAGCATCCAAAGCAGTCAACTGACTTGGAACAAAGGACGACCTCAATTTCTTTTCTGAATTTGCATTCTGTCAAGTTAAATTTTCTTTTACCGTTGTGTGACCCGGGCCTGGCTAAGACATTTTATAACCTATCTCTAATCCACCGGACCACCGAGACACTGTTAGTGACCTTCCAATTTGTTTGGTTGGTCAGAATCCATAATCCCCAGTAGCAGCAAAAATGGGTCTTATTTAGGTATTACCCAGTTTCCAGACCAAAAGCGGAGAGACCAACCACACGATACCCACTACCCCGTCGACGTTCCAGCACTGGTGAAGGTCAGAAGGGTGCAAAGCGCAACCCCATGAGTAAGGTTAAGAGAAAACGGACCCCTTTAGTAGGGTTTTAGTAAAAAAAAAATACGCTGTCGCATTTTAATGTCTGTACCAATTGGAAAAAAAATTTAGTTTTATTTTATCAATTTATATTCATAACAAATAAAATTAGAAAATTTAATAAATGTTTGATATTTACATTTTGGAATATTTTGTCAAAATGTTGTTTTTAAAGCGTCTTCCGTATTAATTATGTTTAAATTCCTATTACATAAAACAAATTTTTTCTAAGCATACTTTTCTTAAATTTGAATTTAATGAATAATGATTTGGACTTACGTCGACTTACTGATGATATATATATAGGGAAGTAAGGTATTATTGAGATAATTATTTTTTTTCCAAAACAGAGGCTCAAGCACTGAAACAAAAGTGTATACATTAAAAAGTATATTTTTCAAACATTTGAGTTCACCCGGGGCTAAAGAAATAACAGGCAAACATCTGCCGGCTCCCCTTAATTTTGTTCTAAGTGAATTTAGTTACAAAACAGAGTTATAATATGAATGTAACTAATATAATAATTAAATTAATTGTGTAAGAATTCTCCTTTGTCTCTTGATTAAAGTAAGTTTTTAATGTGAAGTGTTTCGTCAAATATATTTACCGGTCGCCTTATCACCCGTCAACCGGTTTGAATAATCCGTACCACGGCTTGTTTTTGTTTGCCCCGGTCGCTTGGGACCTTTGCTTCGCTTGTTTTGGTCCCCAAAATGATCTGCGCTGGCCGCCCGAAAACTCGGCGAGAAGCTGTAAAACCTCCCGAAAAATCGTTAATCAAACATTTCCGCCCCGAAAAGTTGAAAACCCTCCCTTCGGACCAAAATTTACATCATGGATTTGTCCAACCGGGCAAAATCAAGGAAAAGGGGTATAACTCCCTCCGTTCCTATTGCAGACAACGTCACCATAAAAAAGAAAAGTCCCTCGACTGGGTAATTTGCTTCCTTCCGGTTCCCCGCCAATCTCCAACCATTGCCTGCATCTGTCCCACCAACAAACCCTAATATAAAGATCCCAATCACCGTGGTCAAAACCACGCCTGATTCGGTTGCTGGGTTCTAAACCGCTGCCGAGCTTCAACCTTTTTTGGAAATCAATCCGACAAAGTACAAATCCAAAATTGGGACTTTTCCAAAGGTCTCTAAATAAGCGAAAAATTTTAAACGACACCAAAATCAGTCGAGTCCCTCGTACTGAAAATATTGGTTAAAAGCCTTGTTTTTGGACTTGGCAGCAGATAAATAATCAAGCAAAGATGTTTTAAAAATAAGTTGAAGTTACGGGCGTCGAGGAAGTCCAAATGAAAATCCCTACCATCTTGTGGGTTGAAACGGCAGTGAGTCTTGGTGTTGCCTTTGCAGGATTCCATATTGTATGCCTCAAGGAAGTGGTCCTAAAGCGCAATGATGTCGGTAACAAACGGGTCAGCTCCCTAGTAGGCGTTTACCTCGTCGTTCACACGGGATGAGTTTTTGAAGCAGGCAAAGTTTCGCTCGGCAATCTCAAAACAACAATATAACTGGGCATGGTCCTGAAAAGGTCAGGTTTTGTAAATGAACGTCTCACTCCTGTGATCCGACGGTTATTTCGTAAAGTCAGAATCTTCCAAACACTTACAAATATAAAACACAGCTGGACCCACAATGGAGCCATATTTATCGAAAAAGGGCCGCCTCACTCCGGTAGCCCTGCTATACAATTTGCAAAGAGGACCCTCATCAAGGTTTCCTCACGGGTTGCCCTCAGTCCAAAAACATCTGATGAACAGACTACAACCTTTCTTCAGACCAAATGGTAACCCTTGTCTCCCGGAAAAAAAGTTTTTTCCTTTTCATCCATGTAACTTTAATTTTTCTTGTATACACTTTGGCCCACATGCACAAAAAACTCTTACAATAATTTAACACATCGATTCCCCACTAATACAAATGGAAAAGTATACCAAATTGTTCCCTCAATTACTATTTTTAACTCGGATTTTTGGCTATCTTGCCTTTCTTAATTCCTCTTATCAACAAAACCTTTATTACTCATGGCGACTTAAACTTATTAAATGACGTAGATAAATTCCAATAAGATTGAATGCCATACTATTACCTTACCCCGGAAGCGGTAATATCATTTCAAGTTTTTCATTAAAAAATCTTGAGTTTAAATATAAAAGTATTTTGGAAAAACTTTGAAACTTTCTTTGTGTTGGCGTTTGGGTATAAATTTTGAGGATTATATTTGGAATTGGTGGTTAAATGAAGCGTCTACTATTAATCCCTCAGGCTACTTCCATCTTTTAATTCTAAAATTTTATCAAAAGTCCGGTGGTGAATTGTTCACAAAACAACAAATGGTCCCCAACTTTGCGGAATTAGATGTAGAAAAGTAACTGCGTGTTGGTGTACCGAAATTAACCTTTTAAATTGGTGGGGAAGGATCACCGAGCCTTTGAATGTGGAAACCTTTATCTCTTCCCTCGTCTCCTCTTAAAAAACCTTTTCCAAAGGGCCCCTTGTCTTATCCTGACTGGAGATCTAAAATATAGATATTATGGACACAGCAATTCACAGACTTCCAAGTAATTATATGCTTTGGCAGAACAGGTCTCATCCCCATCAACACTTTACCACAACAAAACCCGCCTTGGTTATCTTTTATCTGGACATTGCCGACCAAAATCGGTGGTATGCCCCACCGATCATCTGATCCGAAATTACCATGGCAGGAATATCCTTAAAACGAAATCAATGCCCGGAAAGGTCTCACTTAAAACAAGGTTTTGACTATGAATTCGTTAGATCGGACCTAAAACAATTGATTGGTCTTTTGCGCCAAACCGTTTGACGTTAAATATGCTGTGGAGTCATTTTCTATAACAGTGTCCTTTGTAAACATTCCAAAATTGTAAAGGTTGGGTCTAAAAGGTTATTCTTTGGATGACCCCCCTATTAAATTTTCTAAACAAAGGATAAATTGCACTTGGATTTTCGTAAAGACCCCCACAAATGAAATGAAAAATTGGTTTTAACCGATACCGCAATTTTTATGGGTCCCTTCTGGAAACCTCAAATCAAACCACGATCGGAAGTGGTTTTAAAAAATAGGAATAAGTCTAAAAAACTCGGGACACTACCAAAATTACCTAGTGTTCCTGCAAACAAACCGGCTGGAAACCCCGAACAAAACCTCTTTTTGGGTTCTTAACCATTTAGAAAAGTATTCATGAGTCATAAATAAAATGTAACAGAAATATTTTGCTAAGGATACGGCGAACAGCCTCATAATTCTATTTGAAGGCATAATACATTCAATAGCTATTTACGTACACCGAATAATCAACATTGTGTGTACGTCAGTCCTATATTCTATTAAAGCTGTAAGCTAGAGCCGTAAAATATGGACTAGGTTTTTTTTTTAATTTAGGATAAAAGAATAAAATTTTGAAATTACAATAAATTGTTAACGTTGACTTAACAAATGATATAAATAAGAAATACTTTATACAAAAATCGACTTCAAAATCAAGTTTATTATAAGTGTATCGGTTTTAACGATTTAAATCCCGTCTCCGCTTGACGGCTTTCATTACTAAAAATTGTATAAACTTTTAAGATATTTATGATAACTAAATATTGTTAGTTGCGTTTTTTCGTGAGGTTTTGTATTCGGCATTAATTTTTAAGACTAAATTTTTGTTAAACATTATTTTACCTAGCGTTGCACAACAGCGTGAATTTCGTCTACGTGATTTCATTTGTTTCCTAAATAATAAATATCTTCATTATTTATATACTAAACATATAGTTATAACCACACATGAAAAACAGTACCTTTCCGTGTACAAGAAGTAAAATCTTATTTAAAAAAACTTTCTAAGCCTAGCCGTATACCACTCGTACAACTTAAGCCCATAATTCCGTTTATTGACCGGCCTAAACTAAATTACTTATAACTTGTAAAATACTGATTTTAATTATATGCTGTATATTGTAATGTAAGTCTACATAAAGGAACATTATGATAATGATAGTAAATTTTATAAGCAAAATAAGCGAAGTTAATAGCTTCGTAAGCGTCTTATTATATTTTTATACATATTTCTAAATTAGAATCGATACTGTGAACTATACTTAGTATACGAACGTTTACTATTGATATTAGTCATGTGTTTTTTTTCACACTGTTTTTTCCTGTCAAATATCGAGATGTAAAGTGTCAAATTTAAATTCAAATTCAAATATCTTTATTCAATATAGAAATGTAACACTCGCTTATTGATTGTCAAGGACGCTACCACCGGTTCGGAATAGGACGCCTCCGAACTGAGAATAACCGGCGAAAGAAACTAAGCGGGCCTATTTTGTCATCTTTTAAAATAATCAAATATATACATATAAATTTTCTTATGAGCTACACACACTTTTATCATACGTATATTTTACTTGAAAAAGCCTGGAGCGAGCATTCCATAACCAGGCAGTGTTAACATTTATAAATTCATTAAAGTTATAATAACCTTAAGACATAAACGTTCCTTTACTGGTTTTTAAAATTTATTCACAGTTAAATTCTGAACGTTTGCTGATTTTGTTGTAAAGCGTATACATTGTCCCGTAAAGATTTACTTATTCTTCTGCAGTCTCGTTGCTGGAAGAATTAATTATGTTTGTTTCTAGTATTTATGTTATGTGCATCACAATGTCTGTGAAAATCATTTCTATTTTTTGCACATACATTAGGTTTTCGAATATGTATGAGAAGTAACGGTTAGTATTTTAATCTCTGAATAATTTTCTCAGGGATTCTTTGGGGCCCAGGTTATAAACCGCTCGAATAGCTCGTTTTTGGAGGACAAAGGTCGTATTAGTATCCGCCGCACTTCCCCACAGTAGAATTAATACAATGCAATTATTTTCTATAACAAAATAATTTATCCCCTTAAAGGGTAAGCATCATTGGCAATATATTCGGACAACAATGTGCTTCTTAAATGCCCTGTGATTTCTGCCGACGCATTTAAAATATCTAAAATGTTTAATAACATTAATACAATTAAAATACCACTAAGACTAAGACGTCGTTAATAAGAGTAAAATAGAGATTTTTATAGGATTTACTTGCACAAGACCTTACATTACGTAAATAGCTTAGAATATGCCTCATTACACTTTAAACAATGCTTACATTAAAAAGATTACTGTGGGCTATCCTCGACATATAAACAGAAGGGCGTACTGAATATTTTATACATCAATTTATGATATACAATTGAGAATAACATTGTTTTTGTCTATTTATTAAAATAGAGCGATTGTTTTCAATTTAATAACGCCTTTATTAAATGTATGGCAAAGGTTTTTTCTATGTATCGTATATAGCTCAGAAACTGCTGCTTGCACAATCATCATCATCAGCCTTTGATAGTCCACTGCTGGACATAGGCCTCCCTAATACACCTATCCATTAGGAGGTTTTGGACCGTATCCCACCACGCTGGTCCAATGCGGGTTGGTGGGTGGACTGACTTTTACATGCCCATCCGACGCATGGATCATCTTACTTTTCAGACAAATGGGTGATCGGCCCAAATTGCCCTAACCAACTAGGAAACAACAATGAAAATTTGTTGAGTCCCTGCAGGATTCAAACCCACGACCTCCGGATTCTAACGCACACGACTGCTTGCACAAAATTGGTCCACATAACAGCCCCTACTTATACAATAAAAAATATAATATATCCGAGCGATAGGAGCGTAACAACGTAACATATGTAAAGAAAAATATGCGCTTTCAGTTGAGTAGCTCTTCTTTAACTTAGCAGTCATTAGTTCACAAAGACTAGAGAAACTTGGTGAAATTGAATACCTCCTTCTTTTAAAAGGATTGGTCAAAAAACACAGACAGAAACTAAAACGTCAAAGTAATTTTAACACATAAGACATTTATTATGTTTTATGATTCGTTCAATTATGATTTGTTCCAAAATAAACGGATTATCACGAGAATTATAAGGCACTGTGCACAAAGCCTGTATATTTTAATCCAAGTAGATTATTAATTAATGAATTTTAAAATTTTTTAAAAGAGTATCATGAAGTGATGAACTAGTACAGAAGTCGTACTACCACTAATGATTGTTCGTCATAGAAAGATTCATAAGAAATTTACAAACGAACTTTTAATAAGCATTTTGCTGAAGTATTTATATTATTTTTGTTGTATAATAATAATAAGAAATAAATATAAATACATGTACTGAAAATATAAAAACTAGCTATCCTTTACGTATAGGAACAATAACTTTTATCCTATTTAAAATTCTAAAATATATTTACTTTTATCCCACTTAAAATTCTATCCAACTTTAACTCAACTGATTGGTGCTATTTCAAAGAGACTACTTTAAACCAAGAGTACAGAAATTAATCAAGATTGCTTAAAATAAACCTTTCTTCAGTACGAAATATGCATTAAGATCCTGAATATGTGTCCAATTATATCAAATAATGGTAAACATAGCCTACCGTTATAGTCTCGTGTTTATATTGCTAAAATAACTCAGCTGGAAAGAAAATTCATTTTTCAACCGATTATGATTTTATTTTTGCTCTTTCTATCTTGTAACGTTTGTTATGTGTTATGTGACAGTTATGACATTTTATATTTTAAATATTTCAGAATTATTGGAATATAAAATACCTTCAAAAATAATACTTTTGTGCGCTTGTGAAACAGCCTTAAGACGGAGATTAAAACAATAAAGTCAGCAATGTATATACACGTCTTAATGTTAAGATCCAGTAACAATAAAGATCGTAATAAAATCAAGTTCTTGATCGCTTATATTGCACATGGTGGCTTCACCTTACTAGACAGATAACTGAAGTTTAAAAAAAACTACATCTTAAATGTTCTGAAATAAAAATAAAATTTCTACTATATAATTAACATTAAACAAAATTATTTATATAGATGTTAAATAAGTTGCTTTCTCTTATTAAATTAGCCAATCGTTAATTCTGTAGATTTAATGACAATTATCACATTGCCTATGTATGCCAAAACATGTACAGCATAAAATAGTAATGTAAATATTTTCGATGTTAGGCAAATAAAGCAAATAAGCTCGATTCGGTCTTACTTTTAGGGCATCGTACTTCTTGTAATTAGGCTAAATAATTTGAAGTGCCATATGTTAAAAATTAATGCCTTTCATAACTTATTATATAAAAGTTGTATCTAGGAAACGATTGTACCGTTAAAACATTACAAATATAATTTTTATTCTTGAATATTTATAAGGCTTCTGAGTATACTCTGATTGTACTTTAAAATAAAAACAATAATTATATTGCAGAAGGCTTATAGCGAGCAACGAACAGGTTTATAAAAATACATTTTCGTTTAAATTTAAATAATACGTTCCAAGTATTTTTTTAACAAAAGCCTCATCTGCTATTCACATGACCTTTTTAACCCTGCCATAAGTAAATCGCGTCGAACCGTACCTTAAAAAATAAATAGTACTTTTATAAACCAAATGAAACATTTTTACTCGAAACATACAACGCATTTTTATTCTCTTTTACGTACGATAATGCTTTCAATAAACAAAGGTGACCGAACGACCCGGTCATTAAGCTGATGGTACGAAGTTTTTCTACCCTTACGGCTAATATATGCGGGATGTTACTACTTTATTTAAATATTGCAAGGATGTAAACTTAATAGTTAGTTTTATGTGAAGAGGGTTTTTTATAATATCATTTAATAATAAAAGTTTCTTTTTTGCAGGTCGACGAAAAAGTGCTTTGTGCAACATGAATTCAAGATGAAAAATTTTAAGTGGATTTAAAAGTTTCAATAATATTATTTAACATATCGTTTAATTTTGACTATGAGCATCCAAATGTAGTCAACGTGGCGTTGGAACAAGGACGACTCGCAATTTCTTTAACCGAATTTGCATTCTGTCGGTTCCAAATTTCTCTTTTAACGTTGTAGTGACACTAAGTACCGGCTAAGAGAAATTTTATAACCGATCTCTCGTCCACCGGACCACCACAGACACTGTTAGTGACTGACAATCTTGTTGCCGTTAGTCAGAATGCCATAATCCTGAGTAGCAGCAATAAATGGGTCTGATTAGGTATTACTCAGTTTCAGCACGACCAAAAGCGGAGAGACCAATGGCCACACGATACCCACTACGCTACGTCGACGTTCAGCACTGGTGTAAAGGTCAGAAGGGTGCAAAGCGCAACCCCATCAGGTATTAGTAAAAAATCGCATTTTGAATGTCTGTACCAATTTGGAAAAAAAATGTAGTTTTCATTTTATCAATTTATATTAATAACCAAACCAAAATTAGAAAATTTAATAAATGTTTGATATATAATACAATTTAAGGAATATTTTTGTGTCAAAATGTTGTTTTGAAAACCGTCTCTCCGTATATATTATGTTTAAATTGCCTATTACATAAAACAAATTTTGTTCTAAGCATACTTTCTTTAATTCTGAATTTAATGAATGTAATGACTTAAGGACGTTACGTCACGACTTACTGATGATATATATATAGGGAAGTGAGTATTATATGAGATAATTAATTTTTTTTTTGCGCAAAACAGAGCCCACAGCACTGAAACAGAAGTGTATACATTAAAAAGATATGTTTTAGAACATTTTATTCGCCTTAACATTTAAAAGTTTTAACTATTATGCTCAAGGAATACGGTAAAGTTTAATATCTTTGTTTGTTGCATTATTCCGATTTTGTGTTAGCGCTTTAAGCATGGTCGATAAAGTTTTATCTGACTCTGTAGTTTAACGACAGCTTTACTTTTACACCGTTACAAGGCTCGTTATTGTATCTATTACAATAAAAAAATATATTTTAACAGTTCTTGTATTTTTATTTAAAAAGAGATTTAAATTCAATTGTTGTATTTTGAAATGACACATTAATGTCATATCTCCTTCAACATAGGAAAAGAACAATAAAATATGAAAATTAATACATAACATGTAATTATTTCTTTTATTTAGGCAATTATTGTACTTAAGTATATTTATTCCCGACGTTTCGGATTAATTCCAGCATCCATGATCACGGGCAGACTAAGTTAGTATAGGTCTGTTGTATCTCAATGTTTTGGAATGACATTCCGAGAGAATCTGAAACGTCGGGAATAAATATATTTAAGTAACGCTAAAAATCCATAAATTCGTGGATTTGATATCATAACATGTTTTTAAAAAAAATTATTATTTAATTTGGTCCATTTTTAAAAAATTAAATAACAATAGAATTATTTAGAAATTAAATAATTGACCAAAAAAACCTCATGCGATTAAATTTTAATCAAATCCAAAAGATTGACTTTAGTAATTCAAAAAAAGGGTTTTTAAAATGGTTTATAAAGTCCCCGTGGATATTCTTGTATGTTTGAAAGAACCCCAAAATTTTTTACTGTAATAATTTTTTAAAAATTCAATGAAGCAATTCAAAGCTCTTTAGTAATATATTGGTTAAATAAAAGTAAACTAAAAAGTTGTTATTTAATGATTATTAAACTTTTAATGATTGATTCATTTGTGGTGTGAACCAAGGTTCCATTTAAACAAAATTTCATGTATTATGGGTTATTCTTTAAACATACATATCATAAAGATATTAGATTCAAAAGCAAGGAAACCCAAAGGTATTTTCAGGGGATTATCCTTCTTTATAATACGCAAAATAGTTGGTCATATTTATATTGGTTATAATTTCACTTTTATATTATCTGATTTAAAAAACCTTCGTTAATATCTAATATGACTATTTTACTAAGTGTTAGTTTCCTACGGTTTATCGCTAGTGCTGTTACCTTTTAAGGACTTAATGTTGTTGTCAAATCACAATATTATCCCACCAAAAATGTCACTGTTTCCACTTGACTTTTGTATAATTAAGCCGCCCCAAATATTAGATTGTATTAAAATGACCAATAATTAATTAAGTTCAATCATATTTGCCATTAAAAACTACTCGTCTCACAGGGGACTCAAAAAACATAGACCTTTCAAAAATAATTTGTAAAGGAAAAGGAAACCCTTTGTTGATTTTCCCTATACAAAGGAACTGTAAGCTTCGTATATTTGCTCTCCAATTCAACATTCGGTTTATTTTGATTGCGTAACCAAAGATCAATAAAACCCGCCGCTAAAGAATAACAACATGTAAGGCTAAAAATAGGCAGTGCGAAAGACTACCAATATAGATGTTTATTGTGAATTATAATTATTAGTAAATATGTGATTTTATTATTAGTATCAACATAGCATATAAATAATTTTATGATAACGATTTATGACGCTTTACATGTTATTTATATATTTTAATTCAACGAAGGTTTATATTTAATAGGAAAAAGAAATATTTTTATTTTATATATTATGCAATATATATACCTACTTTAGCAACACGAAGTTTTTTATAACTGCTTATAATAACTTGGAGAAATATTATAAACCAAAAAGCTACAAAAGGTTCTCAGTTTCTCGTCAGACTCATCCGTTTAAAACGATTGGTAGCTTAATTTTGAGTAACTTTTAAAAAAACATTTACGAAGATAGCTATTTTATGAAAGGTCCGTATAGTGCAATGTACAAATTTTAATCACATTTATAATTCGAAGAGCAAAATATCTAAGGATTTGCAACAATACAGCTATTACCCAAGAATTTTTGTGGAGGATGAAGAATTTTCCTCGTACGATAAAAGGGACCATATTTCACATTACATATATTTCACTTGCGATATTTTTGCTATACACACAGTTTTTATTAGCTTATAGTATATCCGGTTAACTTCAAGTTTAAACACAGTGGATTGGTTAAACTTGAAGTTACCTGGATTATCGTGTCAGTTTACATATATATTTTTGAAACGTATTTTGTTTTATCTATGTCTAATGTATATCTGTTGTTATATCTATCTAAAATAGAAGATAATGTTATATTTGCTTGATTACTACAAAATGTAAATTAAACGCGATAAACACCGTAAAGTCATTTTATTTAATAAATATTTATAGACATATTGTGCTAAAGATAATAATGACCCTGTAGTTATATTATTAAACTAATAAAGCGAGTCTATTAATGTGCTGACATTTTTCGTAAATTAAAGTCCAGTTCTAAGGCAATAATATCGAAGATCACGTAACACATTATTAAAACAAAAACACAATAATTAATTATCAAAATCACAAATAATATTATTATTATAAATAAGGAAGAGGAACTTTAAAAACTTAAGATAGTTAAAATAGATCGGAATATAAGATAAAATACAAGATCAAAAACACGAAATGCAAATCTTTAAACAGGTTTATAACAAGTTATGAAAAATCCCGGAAAAAAACATTTCATTACTTTTAAGTCAAACCTAATTAAAATTAATATCGATAATTAGTGTAAGCACTTGGACTCATGTCTGCACCCATTAACCTGTTATGAGTTAAGTGGTAAAAGGCCTTAGTACACTGTAAGTGTACTGTGCCTAAGGTTTCACCGGTCTTGTGAAATTTACAAACTCGATTTTAAGACGACATTTTCAGAGTCTGTGATTTCAGGAAACCTTTTTATGTTGAACGTGTGGGCACGTCCTATTGTAAAATGTGAGGTGGTTTCCTTTTATTATGATGTTTCATCAGCCAGCCTCGTGCGGAGTCTTCGAAAACTGTAAAGAAATACTAGAAACGTTACTATATTATACTATATATATATATAGACGCAAGAGTAAAACATTTTAGGAAATTTAAGAAACTGCCTCCAGCATGGGTATGGGCGTGTGCTTTAAACCGTAGGTCGAGGTTCGAATCTGCGGACCAACAAATTTTCATTGATGTTTCTTGTTGGTTAGGGCAATATGGAACGATCACCCAATTGTCTGAAAACTAAGATGATCCATGTCGGATGGCCAAGTAAAAAGTCGGTCCACCCACTAACCCGCATTGGATTAGCGTGGTGGGATACGGTCCAAAACCCCCTGATGGATAGGGGTGTATTAGGGGAGGCCTATGTCCAGCAGTGGACTATTACAGGCTGATGAGATGAATTCAAAGAGGTCAAATCCTATGCAGTCCGTTCTTATAATGATGTGCTTGGCCATTTTGCTAACATCAAAAAAATCAGTTTGATTCTTTGAAATGAAATTTTATCCTGTATTGACAAAAATAACTTTTAATGATGTAAGAAATGGTAAACATTTAAACACCCTTATTTTTATTTTTACATATGTTATTAAAAGTACGCAATGTCGTTAACTAATCTATTAAACAAAGATAGGAATGAAAACAAATATACCTTAATTTAAAAAATAATGATTTAAATTTAATTTAATAAAATAAGGGAATTTAAAATGTTGATTCTTCCATTAACCTAATATTCGGAAATATTAGTTATAATAAATAATTAATCTTTGATAAATTATAAATTTAGAATTAAAATTATATAAATAAAAAATTTAATATTTAAATATTATAAATATTATAAGATATTCAAGTTTAATTTTTTATATTCTAATTAAATATAAATAAAGAATGTCCATTTAAGAATATTTGATTTTGTATTAAAGAATTAATAGCATTAAAACAAGGAATGAAGTAGTTATAAAATAGGGAATTTACGTCAGAGAACTTTTTTTATTACTTTAGATAGATTAAAAAGCTTAAAAAATGTTCAAATTAACAGAACATTTTTAATTTGAATTGTGAAAGAATTTATTAAACAGGAAACGAAGTTAGATTCCTAAAATAAATTCGATCAGAAACTTTAGATACTAAAGAAAGAAAACTTGGTTCGTGAATTATAGAAATTGTTTTAATTTGTGCATAAAAAAAATTTAAAAAATCCAAAGGAACTAATTATTTAAAATTTAAATTATTTTTATATCTATTAATAAAAAAACGACTTTTCCGTTCTTTAAAAAATTTTTATTTTTTAGTTAAGTTTATATAATTTAAATTACCTAATTAAATGGAATTAGATTAAAACAATTAAAATGTTTAATTTAAAGTTTAGTAATTTCAAATTTCCAAAATTAACTTTCTTTTTTTGTAAGGTTATTCTGATTCTTTAAATTAACCAATTTTAAAGAAATGGGAATAAAAACCAAAATAGGTTTAAATTGATTTGATTAAAATTAAATTAGAAAACAAAATTATATTGAATAAAGCGCTTTTTAAAACATTTGAACGAACTTGCCTGTTGCAATTGATTCAACTTACAGGTTAAATTGCTTTTGGTTTATAAGTGGAAAAGCAAACTAATGATTGATCTGATACAAGAGGTTAAAGGCAACTTTACCGCCTAGATTTGTTATCATTGTTGTCTTATGAAGTACCAAAGGCCCGGTTTATAAACATTTAAATATAAAACTATTTAGGGATTTAAAATTATGTAAGTTTTAGTAAACAAAACCAATCACTGATTATTTAACTTTATCCTTGCCATAAATTTTGTTATACATTAACAATCACACTGAACATTGTAATGTTCATATAAACCCGATGAGCACAGTATTGTTAAATCGTGATATTTTTAATTTAAAACCAAACAAAAACTAATTTAAATTAAAAAAAAAATGGATTTTTTTTATTTACATATACTGCAACCTCATCAATTCATATTATACTAAACTTTTGATTTAATACACAACGTTTCGTAAAATATTTTATTTGAATTTTAATTACTATTTCAAAATTTTTTGCTTTGTTAATGTTTATTGCCATAACTTTGTCATTAGTCAATATTTAAAATATATTTTTTAAGTGCTCTTTCTCTACATAGTATAAAACAAAGTCGCTTTCTCTGTTCCTATATCCCTATGTATGCATAAATCTTTCAAAATACGCAACGGATTTCGATGCGGTTTTTAATCGATACAGTGATAGAAGAGGGAGGTTTATATGTGTAACATGTGCTTAATATTGCAGGTTTATTTTCTATCAGCATAGCTCCCATGGGAAGCAGGGGCGGATCGCTAGAACATATTAAATAAAACGGCCTTTACGACTGTGTAAGACGTAGGTTCGATCATGCAAGGCATTAAAGATGTTTCTTATTTTTGCTTTTACCAAAAAGAGCCTTTTACCCTGCCTGGAATGTATGATAGATAAGTTGGAGTGGCATATGAAAAGTGGACACCGCTGCTTGACGCCATCCTTGACAGCTCTTATAGGAGTTCTGCTTTAAATGGTTGAATGGATATCTAATCTACCCTTCCATCAAATGCTGCTTGCCTTTTGCATACCCATGGTAAGATACTATTCGTTCTACGTAAAAACTGTTATCTATATGAAATTGGGTTGATAATAAGCTGGTTGATTATATCCCAAAATGACTGAGAAAAAAGTTAAGGCTGCTATTAATTCTCCATTTGACTATAGTATTCTACGTGGTCGTCACTTTACAAATTGTAGGTTTTGGGTTGATACCGGGGTTTAATAAAAAATCCAGAGAACATGAGATAATGCTGCTTTAAGAATATTGTTATTCTTGTAGTAAAGACAATAGATAGTTGCGTCAGATTTAATTTTGGATTAAATTTTTATATTATTGCGTAGTTTGAACTAGTAATAATTAATTAATTGAACGTAATTAAGTATTTTTACGCAGTTACGTGTCTATATAACTAGTTTAATTAAAGTTATTATATATAAAAATAATTCAAAACTGTACTTTAAATAATATTATTATCCTGAATCATGGTGTTGATATTTTCGAAGATTATTTATGAATATATAATATATGACGAAACTTGTTGCATCAATGATAAAAAATATAAACATCATGTAGTAACTCATTATGTTCATTATTTTAATTTTTAAATGAAATCATACGCATCATTTAAATTAATTGGCTTCGGTCCGTTTCCTCATCAATGAACACACTTCATATGAGAAAATATCTGCGTAAAAGATGACATATCGATTCATTGTTATTAAGAAAAATAAAGCAACCGACTTTATTTTTCTTAATTTTAAGACGCATAAAACAATTAAAAATTACTGCTAAACAGCACCAAAAACTATTTTTTATAGTAACAAACAATAGGCTATATTCGGTATTAAATTTTGCCTTTCACAAAAACCTACCAGCATCATTGGAATGAAACGAAGAATTGATTGCAAAACACTAACTGTGAAGCTTCTTGACCCGGAAACAATGAAACTTTGTGCCGTCGCACTTGAAACCCTCACCGTCACTTCCCTGCGGAGTTATTGCCTTTTTCAAATTATTTGCCGGCCTAAGGTACAGAACGAATTTACTGTGAAATAAATCATCACTGATTTCATTTAATTCCATTAATGCATTAGATGTTTATCAAGTATTTGTCAATAAGAATAAATATTTTTGTAACATCTTAAATTCATATATATATATATTATAGTTTAGCTATCGGTGCTAATGATCACTACTCCATAAATTGTATTACTTGAATCCTTTAATATACTTAACAATGTACTTTTCTGTGCTTACAAGTGTAAAAAATGATTTAAGTGATATTTGTACTACTGTTTAATTTGCTACTAACAAACAAGTTATAAATAATGAAATAACTAACAAAATTAAATATTTTGTGCAATCTTTGTAATTAACACGTAAAAGGAATTACTCCTTTTAATGAACTAGGGGAAAAGGTCAAATAGTAACCGTACCTTCATGTCCGATGTAAACGTATTCGATAACACCAAAGGACGGCGTGGAACTATTGAGATACATCCTGACCCAAACTGTTTGACCCCTCCAGAACCATTATATTACGGACAAGGTGTATTATGTTAAACAAGCGGGTGTTCCAAGTGTTACCTATGAAGGTTAATAATAGTAACCATTCTTCGACCACATAAAACAACCTTTCAAATAATTTTTCTTATTTGTATTATTTTTAATTGTATTATCACAAAGTACAGGACAAAAGACATGTGACAAAATCCGTCATCACTCTATCAGCTTAGCTTTCAATCGACAATATAGAATATTTGCTTATTAATTATAGTAATGAAAAAAGTTCTAAAACAAAACTTGCAAAATAAATATTTTATTTATTCAGATTTTCTAACTGAACATCTGAACTTTGTATATTTGGATCCTTTGTTTTAATGAAAACGTAGACGCACACAATATTACTGTAGTAAAGAAGATGACATTTTGTAAGTAGCGCTGTTTTGTTTAAGATATTTGTATTTTAAAGATATCTGTTTGTAACGTTTTGTTAAAATCTACTTAAATATTTATAATTTTGGTACAGAGACGGAACGCGTTATATTTAGATATAGTTAAAAGAAGCTATTTCCGTAGTAGCAACATTGTGCGCATAGCTCGGAACTACGAACGAACATGAAATATTTACTAATTAATTTGATTTAACAGCTGAAAAGTCTTGGAAACCGTCTCTTAGACTATTTAACTGTCTTTTTACAATATACAGTACTCTAACATTATTTTTAATATATTTTTATAACGACAGGTTTCATAATTTTATTTGATATTCTCCGAGATTTATGTTGCAATTAGGAACACTTCAACATCTCGCATTGCCTTTATTTAATATTACCGAGTAACATTTTTTTATAATTCGCCGCATGAAAAACGGAAAAGGGGCGCCGCCATACGAAAATGAGGGTAGGGGTTGCTAGTGCGAAAATATAAGTTTTTATTGCTTCCGGGTCACGAACCTTCTCCAGTTGTATTTTGCAATCAATACGTCCATTTTGACCTCGGTTATATTGCCAATCTTCTCACATTTAATAATTATATTTTAATTTTTTTATACATTTTAATCGTTGTTATTAATTTAAATATGGCGATATATATAATTTTTAAATTAAAATTTAATGTTGTTTTATATGTTTTCTTTTTTTTATATTTTATATTAACATCTCAAAAGAATTATAGGAATATTTGTCTCAAAATTTTATATTAATACATAATTGGACATTAAAGAAATCTGAGTAGGTCAAGTTACAAAAGGTAAGCAGGCAGGGTACATAGGTAATATATGAAAGTCAAAGTGAAATTATTTTAACAATGGATCAAATAACTAGGTAATTACTAACTAACAAATGCATACACGCTTAAAAGTAAAGGTGTGTATGGAAATTCGTTAAATGTGCTTATTATATACGAACGTCTAAGATCCGTTTATTAACGTTTAATCTTACAATCAGTACCTTGGTTACGCTCACGCAGTTTCCGCTTCCACAAAAGCAACGATTTTAACGTGGAAATGAGCGGCCTTATTGCTTCGGGCGTGTAGGCCACACAACAATACTAAATCAAAACTCGACGATCCTTGCGATGTAACAAGAATAGGATATTAAATCTGACATGTGTCGGGTTAGATGGTATGTAAAAATAAAACACAATTGTATATTTTTCGATTTGTTAAATGTGCCGGAATATATTCGGTCACGGCTTCAAAAATACTAACGTTCAGAAAGTATTAATTATTTACATGAACACTAACTGAATGTATTTTATATTATATATACAAATGTAAGTATAATATAATATACGTCATATATGCATTATATATATGTATAATGTATATGTATTTATACTTAAATGTTCTCGTCAAAAAGTGGATGTTTTTTCAAACATAAAAAATTCTGGTTATAGTATTATTACCATTATGATGTTATGCATTGTTTTTACGTTTAAAATCTTTTGTTTGTATAACGATGTTGTTCAGCGCTGGCTGAACATAAGAAGTATTTCGAAAATAATTAGTACTGAGCGAACGCCAGAGTGCAAATAAAAGAACTCACGCAAAAGTTTATTGCTTTTTTAGCAGCAATTTGTTTTTACTTCTATATCTTGCGAGATTTATGCAGTTATTATTGCGGAAAACTTTTTACCGTTGCATTATCTAATAAAAAGATGGATTTAATCAGAGAAACTATATGAATAATTAGAAGAGATTTTAAATAGGCATTCGTACACGCGTATTCCAGAGTAGATTGTGTACGCAATGCAAGTATGTGCTATTTTCGAGACGCGTTGTCTATATATGACACATCAAAAAAATAATTATTCTTATTGATAACATACATATATGTATATATATTATTATTTATTATTATTATTATTAATTTTCAACCTTGACAATTGCCATTGTAATAAAATCCGCCTCTGCACAGCCTCTGAATAAAATCGAAACAATTATTTCTTTTATGTACGCGATTACTATACTTTTATGGATTTTATGGATAGAGCACGAAACGTCTAGAATAAATTTGAATAATTAACGCAAAAATCCTCTAAAAGTGGATTAAATAAGTAAAAATAAATATTTAAATGACCGTATTAGACTAACTGAATTCTAAGTTTGTCCAAAGCTTTCAATAAAGAGAGCCGGCTCTAACGTGAACCGATTACGTAATTGCAAACCTGACGCATCCTCGAAACCTATTTTTTCTTCGATTTCAATGAGGTCACTGACAAACTGGTAATTTTAAAGGGGACCAAGCAGATTGCCCGCAAAATAATAACATTGACTGAGTCATTGGAATTCAAAGTTTGCGTAATTCAAACTCGTGTAACTAACGACGTAGCAGAAGCCCTCCGGCTGCAAGTTCAGTACATTAAATTTGAGTTAAGAGTTTAAGCGTCATATTCCAGTCCGGGTATTTAAATGCTTTGGGACAAACAAGCGTAATTATTTGTATTCTGTAAGTGTACAGAGTTAAAAAGCTCTAAACGAGCTTAAGTTTGAATTATCTATTTCTTAATTAAGTGACAACGATACTTTGTTTCGTTTTAGGTCTCATTGTACTGACTGATATCGTCATTAGAACTCTTAATAGCTTTTCGAAGTTCGCTTTTTCGTCCTTAGATCGTTCTTTTAAAAATTTCGAAAAAAAAGATATATTTTCGAACAAATAACCTTCCCACTGGATAAACATCAAATTGTTGAAATTGCGATCTTTTACAATTTTCGTACAACAATAAAAATAATTCGCAACGACAACGCACGGACTCGACTCGAAACTATCATGTCTCGAAATTCGGGTTTTCCTGCGAATCAAACTATCTCCATCTTACTTACACGTGCGTCGGACGTCTTGCTCTAACTTGCGGAGGCTTGCGCGGAAAGAGAATGTGGGTAACGAACGACCTTTTGGCGTTACGGCCAGGCAGTGCGGCCCGCGCGTTCACCGGGGGCGGTCCTATCTAATGTGTCAAAAAACGTTTCGACCACCTGACAACCTGAAAAATTACGTAAATATTGCAACACTCACGCATTGATTATAAAACGTTCGTATCCATTTTAATGTTACCGCACCGTGTTCCATTCAAGGAATCGCGGGCGCGATTATTGTAATCGAGACAGTTGTGTGCCGTTTGGGACGTGTATTATTACGAATTGTGCGTTTCTTGTTTGGCCCTGGTGATAATTCATACCATATTCTGATCTCGTTCTGTGGAGCTTTTTTATTTTATTTTTGCCGAACCGATTGCCTTTGTGTTGTGACTGCGGTTTGATTGGATTGTCGCACTTATAGGTGAGTAGCGTATTAAGTATGTAAACAATATTTTTGTATAATAAATTTGAGCCTTTTCTAAGGGTTTTAAGATTTACAAAACTTAAGTAACTTGTTAATGTAGTATACTAAGTGAATGGTCAACATATGATGACATTGAGTATGGAATTAAAGGGCATAACGGGCGGAAACACGCTCTCTTTTACTTTACTTCCGAAGTTCTTACTTATAATTAGCTTACGCAAACATAACTTTGCATATTAATAATGAAAGGTCAATCGTTTCATTGGTATTGAAATAAAAATTAAGTAATGAATAAAACTATTAGCCTCTGTTGTTAATGAAAAATATTTTTTTTTTTTTATATCTAATCAAGTCGTCAAATATATGCATATTGTTTGTATAAAAAATATACTGAACATTTCGTAAGTATGTTATGATTAGGTCGTAGTAAAAGTCACGCATCTAAGCCTCGTGGGATATCAATAAAAGTTACAACTTCATTACTCCGTCCTTTCCCTCGGTACTGTGTACAATAACTTGTTTCTTTAAGTTATTGAATACTGCATATATGACTTATCAAGAAATGATTACGTCTTGGTGCGTTAAAACCTTTCAATATTACAACAGGATTAAGTGTTATTTAGGATTCTTATGTAACATAAGAAACGTGTTTTAATGTGAACAAATATTTTATATAATTATAACGCGGTTTCTGCAATACATTTCAATTTCCGTATAATGAAATATATTTAAGCTCACCGATTTTAAAAGAGGCCGGCAAAAGTAACCTTAAGCAATAACATGGAAAAGTTTTTGTGTTCCAATTTGGAGTATGCTATAATAAATGTAAATATTTGATAATGAGTACACAAGACGTTTTTAGTTGCAAGTGAAATAAGTTTAGTTAGCGTTATATCCTACAATTCTTAACTGTATTTATTTTATGCAAATATCACGCTAGGATTATTCGTTAATAAACCATTTTTATATTATACTAAACTAAAGCATTATTAAGATTGAACATAACAATATTAGTATATGGACATGAAGGTCTAAATTATCATTGATCTGTAGCAAAACTAACTGGTACAAGATCCGGTTCGGCGTTAGCAAACAGTAAGTAATTTGTTACCTCGTAGGAATGCGCAGTGATTCTATCTGGAACATTAATTTTGAATAAATTGATATAACTTTGCTCTTATAATCCTTTTGTAATGTTACTTTTAATACAAATCTAATCTCATCAGTATAATACTAAACGTCTTATAGTAGTAGAAGCAATAAAATAATCCCTAAGATGGTCCAGTGAGTAATAATTTAGTAGTAATTACCTAATCAAAGTAAATATCGATTATGCATCACGTTTGTGCTTTAATTGAATACATTTTAACGCGTATTTATATATAGTCGTAACAAGATTTAATTAAAAGATGGCAACACAATGTCTCACACAGAAATTCTTCGGTTAGATGAGTCAGACATCAGTAACTGTACTCGAGGTCACCACACGGTATCCGCCTTCGCTTGATACAAACAGATTATCCACACGAGATTTTCCAAGTTTATCCAATCCTACACAACCAAGAACATTACGTACACCAAAATATTGAAGCTTTTAGCAATTATTTTATCGATGTATGTATACTAAAAATCTTCTAAGCGAAGTCTTTGTTCTCAATTAATTAACATTAAGGTGCACTAAATTACTAAATCTATAGCTGGTTAAACGGAACCGCCCTCTTTCGCTCCCTAAAAACAAAACAGACCACATAAATTATTCGCCGGATTAATTGCAAATTAGATTTTAAGCTTTGTGTGAATCTCGCTTCAAAAGGATTAGGACTAACTTAGTGGGAGATAAACTGAACGCGTTCCCCCTCGAACGCACTATTAGTCGGGTCAATAAGTTTCAGTATTAGTCAAGATTATCTGCAGTGGAACTACTTCGCTGCACGTTAAATAATACTATAGACATAGAAACGAAACGAACGCTCGTAAGGAGGCGATCAATTAGTTTGAATTACACGCAAGAACGGATCCTCGATTTCACCACATATACGCTACGAAAGTCGCGAATAATTCGAGATTCGTCGGAACCAATTAGTCGACAAATGGGTCCGGCACAATAGAATATCATAAAGAATCTAATGCATCATATTTCTCGTCACGTATTAGGTTACCGTTCCTTTGTTACGTGAGCCACTTTCAACGAGTGAATAGGAGCGGAGGACCCCGATGTGCGTGGAATATGATTAATTATTTGTACTTATTGTTTAGAGTGCACGGGGGCACAACGGTTGGGGTGTACCGAAAACTGTTATTTGAAAATTGTATTGTTTTATCCTTTTACAAAATGTAATAGAACATAACATTTAAATATTCAATCAATTTAAGACCTCTGTCTGAAATACGGTATTTCATCAAGCGAACCAGATGGTTTTTGCGAGGAAAATGCTTATATACAAATATAGAAGAATTATATATGAATTTATTATAAGTATTGTACGAGGACGGATTGCAATCGCTTATGAAACCCGTTTCCTAACAGCGTCTGCATATAAGGCACGGCCAATGCTTCTTGTGCCCCGCCAACATTCCTAGTGTTAATCGACACGTCACGAAAGCCAGTGATTTACAAACATTATGATATATGAATAATTAAAATGTTTTAAATAGATACGCTCTTACTAACTATTTAATGTTTTTACTAAATATATAAGAACAAATATTAATATTTCTCCAAGTCATTATTTCTTTTATTTACGCGATTATTATACATATCAAATATATTTATTCCCGGCGTTTCGAATTCTTTCCAGCATCCATGATCAAGGGCAGACTTATACCAACTTAGTAAATTAGTGGATTTGATATATTACTCCAAGTCGTTATAACGCGTTAGGGGTTGTACAAATTTTGCTGTTCCTAATTCTGTTTATGTTGTTACGCCAAGTAAAGATTCAGGTTAAATTAAAAACGAACTCAAATTAGATTGGGTTGGTTGTAAGGAACGTGTTTATTAAGAAGTTCTACAGTACCATTCGGTAGTTATTTAACAGGTCAGACAGTTTGAACAGTGACAAATATATTAAATGACATTAACCAAAAACTCTGTGTCGTTGCAATTTCAAAACGTTAAAAAATAAATCATATTATGGTTTTCTCTACAAAAATACTCGCACAGTGACATTGGCTTTATTCCAAGATATCGTGCCAAGGTTCAAAACACGGCACGGGTTTTTGTCCGGGATATAATGCTATCATTCTCTTTGAGATAAGGCAATAAATGCCACTTGAAAGAAAAGCTCATTTATCTACGGGATATACTGCAGTGAACTCTTTTTTAATTTACTCCTTTTGGTACTTTAAGCTTTACTTAGTTGTTTTAATGGAAATAACAAATTATGCGTCTAAATTTTTAGATCTGTTATGCATCATTATAAATTACTTGATCTGAAAAATCTTTGGATTAATTCTTTGCAAAATTTGTTTATTCCTTATGATTAAATACACTATAAATACAGAATATTAGTACAGATCTTCAATTCAGTCTTCACCAAAACACTACTGTAGTACACAAACTGTACTTAAGATCGGACCATGATACCCATAAATCTATTACAGTTTGCACAATAATAAAATATAAATGGAAGAGAATCTATACAACATCAAAAAAACCATTTTAAATTACTTTGTGATATATAACCGACACCACTCACCAACCCGCATTGGACCAGCGTGATGGGATACGGTCCAAAACCCCCTAATGGATAGGGGTGTACTAGGGGAGGCCTATGTCCAGCAGTGGAATGTCACAGGCTGATGATGACGATATAACCGACACATGTATTTAAAATTTTTGTGTGTCGGTATGAATGGCTGGTCCGATTTTGATGAGACTGGATGATAGGCATTTTTTTAAGAAATATACGTCTTCTTGAACTTACCATGCGGACGTTTTGGCGGGCATCGGCTAGTAATTTATATTTGCACTGAGCAGAGCCAAAAAGAAGTTTAGGTTTTAGAACAATAATTATATAATACATATATTTTTGCGTAACACTTTTCTTAGACATAAAATGTAAAATGTTATTCTGACATTCTTTCAGCAAGAACAAAAGGCTTTGTTACATAACATAGTATAGAACTAAACCAAAGATTTTGTAAACTGTTTAAAGATAAATAAATATTATCCAATTGAATTCTGTACTTAAAGTTGTCATTCTAACATTTGAATGCCACATAAATTTTGAGAAAACAAAGAAGTTCCATAATTTAAACGCCAAAAATTCCGACGCGAGAAAGTGCCACCTGCTCTTAGCGGATTTCTCATGTAAACACCAATAGATGACAAAGAAATGCTTTCTAACCTGTTTACTTTCACCTTCCACAAATTCGTCGAAGCGTCTAAAATTGTCACTCGATATTTGTGCCAAATTCACCTTACGTAATAATACATCTAAATATAATTAAAAGTATAATTAAAATTTGTTTTCAATGGAAAAAATACTAGATACTATACACAATAGAATGTACACTAAGCCATTTCATATTTAAGCCGGCGTAATAGATATTAGTTCAAATATTAAATTTATGAGATTCTACGCTAGAAAAATAATGTTCGTGACTTGTATATTTTTTTAAAAAACAATTATAAGTTTGTCGAACCCTGCAATATAATATAAAGCGCATTTTTATTCCAAGAAATCTTCATCAAAACAACATGGCGCCTTCTAATGAAATTTTATTAAGCGGTCAATAGTACAAGTTATAACGAATTTCTGTGTTGGAAAAATTTGTATACCTCATTTTCATTCGCTTTTAGTATCAACTAAAATGTAAAGGGCTTGACAGGGTATTTTTATGGAAATGAGACACCTAATAATTTCGGACCATGTGTATATTACACAAAATGGCCGTCAGAGGCTGGCGCAAACGGGCGTCGACGGGCGCGTGGAATGCGACCGCGCGGGAAAGAATTTTCTAGATATACAAAAGATTCGCGAGGTGTTATCTGTATCTTGTATTGTACTGCTTAATTAACATTATTAAGGAGATGAAATTTTAATTTATATATTGCGTTGTTTAATAATTAACAATTTCAATCAGTGTTTTTTTTAAAGCTACGTATGTATTTTGCCATTAAAGTCAAATCAAACATATTTATTCAATACGGAAACCTTACATTTTATCACCAGTTGGGAAATGTAAGCCTCTAACCTGAGAACAGCCGTCGTTAGAAATTCAGCAGTGTTAATAATAAGTTACAGTTTATTTTATACTTTAAAAAACAAAACTTTAATATTGACATATTATAGTCGATTCACGTATTTGTTATCGATTCCACTGTCTATTCTAATACGGATGAAACTTAAGCTAATAGCTTTTGCAATTTACTTTCTTGCTATTAATCAATATTAACAAATAAATACATTTTATAAAGACTACATGTCGAAAAATACATGAAACACATGTTATATTCATAGAAAGAAACAACAGAACATTGGACAATCAATCAATGACGTGCGACGGCTTGCGTTGTATTTCGCTGCATACATCTCCGTCAAGTACCAACACGATCGCGTCATTAGCATGCCGCTCTCATAGGGCAGGTAAATGTCCAATATGCAAATGCTGACGTTGATGTCTCAACCGGCACCAACCGCAAGTGCCTGGGACCCGATGAAAGTTACACAGAACGATTTTCAACAGAAGTGTTGTGATCGAAATATTTTAACATGTTTTCTTTCATTTAGAGTGCATCTGCGGATTTTAAGCAACAACTTTTAAGCATATCGATGATGTATTAACGGAATGTAAATACATTATTAAATAAAAATTTAATAATGTATTTACATATTGTATAAAGCAAATAATTATACAACGTCAAGAAATCATCAATTGATATAGAGCTTCACGTTAAAGAAGTCGCAAAATATACTTTATTTTAAACCTTAGGTATATCTTTGTTAATAAATTTACCATTTTGTTTTTTGTATCTTTAATTAATGTGAATTTTTAATGATCGTCGATTTATTATTTTCGATTATTATTATAATTTATTGTTATTGTAATAGATCGGTCGAACAATTCAAAAAAATATTGATTAAAGTGATATTAAAAATATTATTTTTATCGAAGCGCACTAATTGATGGATACATGAATGTAAAATAATTAAAATATGGAAATAAGATTGATCATAAACGAATGACGAACCTAACGACTTACGTTTGCGTGCCTAATCGTAAGTATCATTAATATGAAGATTTATTTCCGTCTCGAATGGAACGAGCAGATATAAAATTATTATGTTATGTGTATGACTATACTCACGATAGCATATATCTGATATTTCAATACAGGTTCTATAAAACTTTTAATATAAAACTTGCAAAAACCTCCGCAAACAACGTCCTTGCGTACGTCACTAGAATATCCATTGGTGAGTATATGTATTACGTCAGCAGTTTTCCCTCTGTACCAATGATATTGTCTGTTACGTGTTACCTTATTATCATATGTCAGGAGTATGGAAATTGTACGCACATTTTTCTTTCGTTTTTTTTTTCATTAATATACATGGGAACGTGTTCTCTTAAACAAGATGACGTATAATAAATACATTTAATAAAATTTGTTTCTTTAGTGTCGTATTCACACGTAAGATACCTAAATTATATACAGAATATATCAGTTTAATTTTTTTCATCTTATGACAGCTTACATAGAAGCTCAATTTTACATATGTCAACATCAATATGGCTTCATTAATATCCAATACAGGTACGCGTTCTTGGGCATACTCAAAGATATTTACCTATAAAGTGTAAAAGTCAATCTTGGTGTATAGATTAACACTAAGTTTGTTTAGAGTGTTAATTTAAATAAATTATTTTCATGATTATTTCTTTTGCAAAAATTGTATACACGCATTTTTATGTGTCTATTGACTTTATGATCATCGTAAAAATATTAAGATGGAACCTTCTCGAATTGCTTAGTTTTTATACGTCTGGACGTCGTTTCGTTATTGTTTTAATAAAAACCTGTATAAAATAAAAAAGTACTAATGAAGTAAAAACGACTAAAGCAAATAAATCCATAGTCGTTTTTATTTCAAAACCTTCTTTAACGTTGGTACATTAAAACATTGAAAGGTTCGTCCTGATCCAATTATCTCAATAAAAATTTTGTATGATATAAAATATTAAAAGGGTAAGAGAAATTTCATTATTTTGCGAACAGAATTGATTGAGTTATGTATATAAGACTTAGAGTACATTAAAAACATTTTCCCGTGAATAAATTGAATCAAAGATGGATTTTGCATTAGGTATTAATAATTCTTTACTCTTGTATCTTTAAAAAATGGAGCGTTCGCATTCCTTTCGTTATTGAAATATTGTAACAAGATTCCAACAACACGGGGCAGGAAATATCGAATATGATATAAAGCAACATATAAAGAACTCATAAATACACATATCGTGAAGAAATGATTTCCGAAAGGTAACTTTATATTATAAAACTTTTCCTTTACCTCGTCTGACAGGGGCTCCAGTTCCCATCTCAATATGTGAAATATCTTATTTTGTACTTTTCACGTCAATCCAGTGTCACTTGTTAGGAGTGAAGATGATATTGGAGTTCCGCTGTTATTACATTTACAAGGAGCTTTTTATACATTATTTAAGGTACAATATGAGATCTTTTACTAAAAATAGTTATTATTATTTTGTACTTATTTTAATATATGATACAAAGTTTGACTTGGTGCCAATGGCATTGTTTCATAGTGAACCTGTAGATAGTTTAAATAATAAAAATAGTGAACACAAATTCATTTAATTTATATTCATATGTACATTAAAACAAAAACATTTAAGTTCATATACATATTAATACAAGCACTAAACATTTAACATCAAATATTGAGAATTAATTCTGATTTTAGAGGCATCACCTGATGATTTTTATCGTAGCTTGTTTTACGAGTAAACCGATTTGGATCAGAAAGAGGAAAGCGTACAGGCAGAACCGTTTTAAGGACATTAAAGAAAACGATTATCCGATGAATGTAGAGTTTCATTACAAATTTCACCAGAGATACCGGTATTACTAAGATATAGGTAGAGGTTTATGTACTTCTTCGTAACAAAATAATAATCTGTTAAAATGTTATCTTTCGCTTCATTCTACGTTTTTTACAAATAAATATCTTGAATACAGTTGTCAGTTGGCAATAGCTAACTTCAGGCTGCTGGTTTTTGTGATGATGTGGCGCTAAAAGTAGTATAGCTACAAAAATAATTGTATGCGCTCCTAAAACACGTCTTTTTAAATGGAAAATGAATTGTTATAACAATTGAATATACGATAGAAAAGCACATTCGAATGCATTTGTTTAAAAGTCAGTTGAGCGTATTGCGGTGATCTGCATTCAAGTCGAAGTAAGACCATAGTTGACAAGAGCAGAATATCGTATAGCACCGGTGGCTTTTTGGCTGACAATTGCATTATGTGTCTTATCATATCTTCCAACTCAGTGTGCTATCTATGCTTAAACGCAAGTTTTCATCCAAAATTCTCTTTTTCTTTTCAAACTTGACTTATTGCTACGTCAACAGCTAATCCAAACCTAAGGATAATAACGTTTTACATACTTTAAGAGTTGGTTGACTTTTTAAACGCTTCTTGAAGAATGTCTATATTCGTTTGAGCGTAGATTTGTACGATATGAACTTTGGTCATGAGGTTTACTTATTTAAAAAAATATCGTAGCGATAGATTGCTACCTGCACCATTGTAGGATGCCAGAATAAATACGATGTCAACTTGATAAAAATAAGTCAATAACAAGGGGCTGTTAGCTTCCCAGAAAATATGAAATGAGCCAGTTGAGAATTTTTTACCAACAATAAAATCTGGCGGGATTGCGAAAACGACAGACATGACAGACAGTATTAAAAACATTGAAAAGAAAGTCAACCCCAAAACATTGGTTTTAACTTACTGCGTATATACCACAATACACGCCATACAGCCAAGTTTAAAGCCGAACTAATACGGACTTAGTAGTTTCCAAACAAATTATTATTTATAAATTTTGGAAGAAAATATAATGATAGTATGGGTCGATACTGATCGAGTATTGACGGGTTGGAACATTTTAGAATGAGGAAAGAATTACTAATGTACACTAGACACTACCATGAACTCGGTTTGTGTTTATTTATTAAATTGCTTCACAGACACCATTAAAGTAAATTTTGTAATAGTTCAGACCCTTAGGTTTTTTTGTCTGGTTTATCGTACCACTAGTAATGTGAAACCAAAACATTCACTTAATTACCATGAAACGAATTTTACAGTTAACATAACCTTTACTAAAGTAATATAAATAATAACGTTATTAAATGCCCATACAATGGTTAAAAGTGATCATCGTTTTATTCATTATTAATATGTATAATTGTATTTTTGTATTACAAGTAAGATACAGATAAAATCATTTATTGAGATTTTGCTTCCATCAGTTATGCATGTTTAGTATTCAGAAAAACATGTCTAAATACTGGTTTTGAATTGTAGTTTTTGGTCGTTATCACGACAGACTGTTTTCCGGATTCACGTTAGATCAGAAAAAATATCACGACCACAAAGAATTATCAAAGAACCAAGCGTAAAACTGGGTATTATTGATGATATATGATATTTAATATAAATACCTATGTATAGTCATTTTTTATGCGGTGATGCGTATGTAATGTACTACCTCCGTAGCCTAGTGGTATGGGCGTGTGCTTTAGAAACCGGAGGTCGTGGGCTCGAATCCTGCGGGGACGCAACAAATTTTCGTTGTTGTTTCCTAGTTGGTTAGGGTAATTTGGGCCGATCACCCAATTGTCTGAAAAGTAAGATGATCCATGCGTCGGATGGGCATGTAAAAAGTCGGTCCACCCACCAACCCGCATTGGACCAGTGTAGTGGGATACGGTCTAAACCCCCTAAAAGATAGGGGTGTATTAGGGGAGGCCTATGTCCACCAATGGACTAAAAATGGCTGATGATGTGATGTGTGTGATGATGTGATGTAATGTACTAACAATATATGCAGAAAGTTGAACTAATGCACAACGATACGCTCAGGCCATTCAAAATGTAGCTCATTACACTACGTTGTTTTCTGCGTTTATTTAGTAGCTGCGGGAACGCTATAATCGGAAAACAGTAGTGTTAGGATACTACTGTTCTTCGAGAAAACTAGGCATCACGTTGGTAACTCCATAGTTGAAATATCAACTGAAATCAAAAGAATGCTATCATGCTGTGGTGTTATGTAACTTATTTAAAAGTAACGCTTAAACAGAATAAATTCTGGACTAATATATCGTAAAAGGTTGTGAAATTTTATATCTCTCATTGTGATTTGTCTTGCAATTCAATTTTAGGCTAGGGTATTAATACGTTTAGAATAACTTCTAACAACAATTTAATAATTGGTATATAGATTTTAGATACAATGTTTATACGGATATTAGCAAATACCCGATCAAGCGGATATAGCAGTAGATACCAAATTTCCTTGTGGTTTAACTCATTTTTTGCATGCGAATGCAAGTAATTAATTAAAGTCATAGTAATTCCCAGATTAAAACTTTTCAAATATTTTCCGTAAGTTCCTATAAGTTTAATATTGTTTTTTTTACACTAAATTGGCTGATTGAAATGGAAGAATTCAACTGTCCTAAACATTGATATTTTTATATAATTTTGCTTAACCGTTTAACATTTATACATAATTTATGTGCAGACTATGCAATGGTCGTCCATCGTTTCCTTTATGACAAATTGCGATGCTATTTCGTGGAAATATAAAACGCTTTCCCAGTGAATAACGCCGTTCGAACAGTTTGAACTGTTCAAACTTTGTAAGAGCGCGAAATATCCACAACGTCGCAGTTGGAAAACAAGTTTAGGATCACGACCAAGTACGGTATGTGAGCGGCGGCTATTTCTTTGGTAAGGCGTGGTGCGTCGAGGCCGTCTGGTGCTATGAAATCGAAAGTATAGACCAATGAACACCGAGCAGCTTGAGCGCTGACGCAAGGAGGTGAACTAGTTGTCATGGCGCGCGTGATCACTGTGGCTTTTATAGTATTGCTGCAATAAAAACATTCACACCGGAAGAGTGTTCCTTTTTTAAATCAGGATTTCGAATTTGTAAAGCATAAAACATTTAAGTGTTAATTACCAATGGTTTCCTTAACTTGTAGATATAGTCATTACATGTAAATAAACGTAGTACATATCTCTGTTTTGTAAATTGAATTTTGTCTGATTTTACCATAAAGTCGGAGAAATTTGTGCTCAAAGATACTAAAGTTGCACGTTACAGAGATGCGCGCTCAATGATCAGGCTTCTATCGTCATTTGATAAAAAATCTGCAAATTAAAAAAAAACACAACAATTCATAGATAGTCGATATATCTTTAAATGCAAAACAGATTGACATCTATCTTACGGCATAAATATTACCTACTTCACCCACATACATAATAGTACAGACTGTAATAGAAAATAATGCCATTACCGCTACAGATATCGGAATATTAAGTTCTATCTAAGCAAATTCAACTTTGTCTGCCCGCAAAGCAAATCCATCCAAGTGTCTTTCCAGCAAAGTGTCTGAAACATTGGGAATATTTTAAACTAAAATTGCGATAATTTTCGAAAAGTATTTAATTAAATCCTGTGTAGTTTGAATGCTCGCAGCATGAAAGTATTGATCAAAATCCATTAAACGCTATTTTTTTAATTTTAGTCGTTGTTTTTTTAATTGAAAGAGCAGTCAAACTGTTTATTATTGCTCGCAACAAGTTCTTGTAATGCAGCTGCAATTCACATATCTGAATGGAAAAAACTCTTTGTGTATGCTGAATGAACAACATTGAGACCGACTCACTATTAATTAAAGTTAAAAATAAATAAGTGCATAACAACTTGGTTTGTGATTTTGTTAAAAAATTTAGTACTAATCGAATATAATTATATTCGATTAGTACTAATTTATAATGCAATTAATTATATAAACAATTGCTTGTTAGTACGACAGTGTTTATTAATGCTGTGATTATCATGAAGGAACTTCATGATACGGATTGTTTGTAAACATTAATCTTTTAGTAGTTACGTATTTTAAATCGTTTAAACGTGTTGGTATATATATTGTTGGTTTGTATAAAACCAACATATAACATGAGTTATACCTCATGCTATCGTTGTAATTAGTGGGTCATTTAGACACATTTGACTTCTACATACGCATACTAAGTTACATGTTGGAGATTCGTCAAATGTACCATGATTATATACTATCCATTATACAGCTTCGTAATGCACTGTATATTTTAGTACCTAAAATTAGTAATGTGCAAACATTTCTGTGTCCCGATTATAGCAGTGTACATAGTGCATATTAAATTACCAAGACAAAATCCTATGGAATATTAAAACAATAGTATTGTTGCCTTACGCTGCTTGCTTTACACGTAGCTTTACTTAGCTTATATTACACGTCCCTTCGGTTCATTAAAAGCATAATCAGGCTATTGAAAAGTAATTTTAATTTTGGGGTTATCATTTGTCATAACAAATACATACTTAAATACAATTAGTTCTAATATGACCGAGAGAATGTATTGACAACATAATAAATTCATATTTCACCGTCTTTGGCTAAACGGTAGTATCCGAGTTATATTTTACAGATTTCTTTTTCACTTACTTTATTATTCGAGATTTCGAATCGAAAATACTCAAGGAAGTAACTCTTGAAATTGAACTTACAGCGATTTCATTCTGTAATATGATTTTGTGGCGTTATGATATTTTAATATTCAAACCACTTGCTGCAAGAGGCTTGTCGCTTAGAAGGAGATCAAGTGGTATTTATAAAGAATTCTACCGTGAATATCTTTCGTTCGTCTTTTATTTTACGAACCGGTCTTTTATTATGGTACCATTTTTTCTCACCCGGACACGAGGATGATATCTGAATGAGTTATCAATGCCCTTCACAATTTGCATAAGGACGATGTTTCAAGCGTGTTGTTTTGATTTTAAATAGCATTAAGCGATCCTAAAAGTTCTGAGAGAGTGTCGCTTATCTTTTATTTTGAAAGGGTAATAAATAAAGTATTTAGAATAAAAGGGTCCATTTATAAAAGTGATAAAAACTTTAAAAAATTATAATAAATTCTTAGTTATGAAACAGTTTTTTAACACTTATTGTAACTATTCACTATTTTTCTTAGAGTTGTAAGCGAGTATCTGTAGCATCGAAGGCTACTTAAATAACGTCGGAAGGCCGCAAAGAGTGAAAGCGTATATATCAAGGGAGGTAGGGGGGATGTTGGGAAAAAAGTGGGGGGACAAGGTTGCCAACCGACCTCAAACGCGCACAAATATCTCGTTGAGTAATAAGTAATAGAAACAGAACTTATACCGCGATACGTAATTTAGTACTTGTAGATGTTAGGTTTATGTAACTTATAACGCACGCGTCAATAGTAATTTGTACTTTACATATTCAAGATAGAGGTAAAAGTAATTAAGAAATTTTTCAGAAGGCAAAAATATTTTTTTTATTAAAAATAGAAAACAAACAGCCTGAATATAGAAAAACAATCATTTCTTTATTAGGCTTAACATTCTGAATTATTGCATTTACTCTATCCATACTTAAATAAGTTGTAATTAATAGTTCATAAAGATCGAAAAGTCCATATATAAATAATTTTGATAAAACTTTTGTTTCTTTTGCTAAGGCAAAATTGTGGTAATACCACCTTCCAAGCGATTTGCGACAGTAACCAAACGTTTTATTTGTTCCGTCTGAAAAGTGGATTAAAGCAATTTATGTTATTACTTAAGCGGTAACAATTTTTATTCGCTCCAGTTGCTTGCTTTACAAAGTGGAACAAAAAAGATAAACATCATATATGACTTAAACTTTTTCGTATGATTTTATGACTTTAGTATAATGTAATTTTTACCACCGAAACTTAACGTGCATATTTCTAATGCAAGAACTTTGATTATGATGAAACATTTAAGGAAACATTATTGAAATTAGCCCGTTTTTCATAACGAAAGTAAAATCAAGCAGTTGCGTATGTTTCTATTTTTATTAATTAATAATTACGAAAAAAATACTTTTTTTAAATATGATTATTATGATGTATATAATTTCCTTTATGATTTATATTAAAAATTATAAAGTTCTTACAGATAAATGTTTTGTCGTCGGCACAGCTTTTAGGTGGTATAAATAAATAAAATTGGAAAATATTTTAAAATATAATTCAATTTAAATAAGTCAGATTTAGGTAAATAGGTTTTTTTTCTATTTTATTTCATTAGAAGAGTATGTTTCTGGTTCTAACATCCGTGTTAGGCCATAGATATCTAGAAATATATGAATAAGAAATAAAAATCTTCTGTGAATATTGCTCCGAAATGAATATACTACATATTACCTATCTTCATAGCAACGTTTTATATTATCATTTTTTTGTCTTTTTAACAGAACCTTTCTAAACTTTTTAACCCGAGTTTCCATTCCTGTAAATCCCTTTAGTATTCCGATCTTCTTAAAACCGTCCTTCAGTTCTCGCAATTTTTAAAAATAAATAAAAAACAACCTCCATGGATGCGGACGCCCTAAACTTATTCTTGTGCACACCTTTCGGTGCCTAACTTTGTGTAGATCAACATAAAACATTATAGACAGCGGTTCCATAATTTCTATAGCAAGTATAACTACTTAATAACTAAAAAGTTTTTTTTTTAAATAAAATGCCAAACAAAACCAAATGGGGGCATTTTGACTTATAGGTAAATGACTATGCAAGCAATCGTTCATTTATTCGATTGTTAGTTTTTGTATCGAATAGTTACTGCTACATGTGCTTGAAGGTTTATCACAAGGTGGTCGATTGGTGCTAACTATTTATGTCTTTTAGTCACGAAATAATTGATCATTGGCGAGTCGTGCCGTGTTTGCCACTGTACTCGTATAAAGTGTCAAATGAACCTTCACATAGTTGTTAGTACTACTGATACCTTGAGGTAGAAGGTGTGTTATTCGAGGTTGAAAACCAATCAACAAAAAATGTTCTGCGATAGACTTTATATTAGTATAGTCACAACTAAGCTTGGTATTAAAATAAAAGAAGTAAACCACAGAATAAAACTGCATCGTGTGTATAAATTTATTATTAGTCGTGAGTCTGAATCGTCTGACATCTATGTGTATATTCATCAATGAGAATGCTACATGTTGTTCATGTAGCCACTTCGTTATCGTAAGATAGTTGGTATACATTCATTTTCAGCTAGTTTGGTTAGTTAGCCTGTCTGAGGGAAAAGTTAGGAGATTAAAAGTATATTCCTTGATTCAGGAGCGCATACTACAAAATTGTTGTTTGCTTTACATAGCTTTGTAATGATTAGTAACTTTTACAGTTTACAATAAAGTCAACGAGCGCATATATAAATTTAGGAATAACTCAAGTAACCATTTTAGTTGTAAATATTTTTAAAAATGCGGCATAATCAATGCTCACTTTAGGTATACAGTATTATTCCTTGAAAAATTTAATAATTGAATCATAAAATGTGCCATAGACAATATTTAAATAAAATGGATATCATACCAAATATCACTGGTTTAAAATGCGGTTGTAGATTTTGAAAAGGCAGTTACGTGCAATATATAATTAAACAATGTTTGAAATCGGTCAAATTTTAGTTTAAACTTAACTAAAGCATGTAACAAGTAAACATTCTCATGCAGCGCATGGCTCGTCTTACTTTAAAAGCCATAGGTTGATTAACACAGTTCTGTGCTTATTGAATCATAAAAAGCAACTAAACACTAGGCAAAGGTGGCAGAAAAAGAAATCAACAATACAATGGAATCCAATATAATTATAAGGTAATATTTTTTGAAATCATTACACTACACTGATTTGTGCAACACAATCAGAGACACTTTATTATCCCGCCGTCATTAATCGGAATTGAATATATGGACGCTGTTGTGACGCAAAGCTATGGGCTCCGAACACGACAATGCGTTGGCCGTGAGAATGTTTCATAACCTCCACAATAGTGGCAATTTAAATCTGCTTTAGACACGCTTACACTTACGTTATTAACTTGTATGGGACCGGGCGCGTTGTGCAACGTCCTCGCAAAGTAATTAAGCACTCAAACATTCGCAACTCCGGTGAACTTGCGAGATGAAAAACCGAAAAATTTATTCCCAGAGCTAATTGATTAAGTTTCATATCAATAAATACTGACATGCAATAGCAGGGTTTTAAATATCTTACTATTGCATTAAAATCAGTTATGAAAGTTATAATCGCAAATAAATCTGATATCTAATGCTTTTATTTGTTGATCACAATAGATATAGTTAAAAAAAGATTTTTTAGATTATTTTTATATTATGTTTAAACAAAATGTTGTTTAATTAATTAATATATTAATAACTGATTGCAAATATGTTGATTTCTTGTATTACTGTAATATTTTTATACATATACAGATAAAAATCAATTTATCGTGATTCTCGCTAAAACTTCAGAACGGCTGGGCTGGCTAACTAGGTAAATACAAAATAAAATTAGTATATAGTAAATATGTGATATAATTTCCTGTTCCTTCGGAAACTATTGCCTTGAATTTTAATTCAAACATTTCATATTCAGCTCCATGGTTTGCAAATCAATTAAATTTAATAATCTTTCAGAAATATAAAGAATCACAAGAACTGTAATTGTAAGTTCTCAAATTTTACTTGTTCTAAGATCTTTCTTTTTTGTATCGTCACATGCAATGTGTGCCCCCGTGATGTAATGACATCCATATTTAGGTTAGTCGTAATAATAATAGGCCAAGAAATAATAATGTTTGGTCCTTCAACTATGCTCGAACGATGGGTTATAAAATGATCGTTAATATACTTAACTACTTTTTTTTCTCGAAGATTTGTATCAGCACATGCGATATTTATATCCGAGATGCAATACGACATATCGTTTACGACAACAGGAAAGAGTTTAGACCTTTAAGATTTGTTGGAGCAATAAGTTCCAGCAAAACTATAACTAAATTTAAAAATTGGTGTTCATTCTTGTAATTAAAACACCTATTTTCTCAAAGATTTTTTCTCTCGGCTCCGACACGTATAATGAATACTTCTAAGGTGCAATAATTTCGACATTCAGATTAGTCATCATAATATTGTCCCGTCATGAGAACATTGTTTAACAGTTTATAAATTTTTAAAACGTTAAATTTGTTAAAAATGTTAATAATATACGTTCGTTGATCTAGTTATAATACTTTCTTCCTCAAATATCTTTAAAGTATCGGCACATGAGATGCAGCAATATCGATATTTAGGTTGGTATTTATAATATTGTTATTGACATACATTGTTGTTTAACACGCTATAAATTTTTATGATATAAGTTCCTTAATCTAGTTAAAAACTTATCTTGCTGTATTATCTTCAATGTATTTACATATGCTGCAGTAATATTGATATTAAGGTTGGTCTTAATAATAATGTTATTGAAGAACACATTGTTGTTTAGCACGTTATAAATTTTGATAATATACGTTTGTTAATCTGGTTAAAATACTTCGTTCCTCGAATATCTTTAATGTATTCGACAAACGATGCAGTAATATCGATATTAAGGTTAGCATTAATAATAATGTTATCGACAGATACGTTATTGTTCAAAACATTATAAATGTTATACGTTCGTTAATCTAGTAAAAACTTTTCTCCCTTCAATATCTTGAATGTATCCTTACATACGATGCAGTAATATCAATATTTAGGTCAGTCTTCATAATGTTGTTATTTACGGATACATTATTGTTTAACGTGCTACAAACGGTAATAATATAAGTTCGTCAATCTAGTTAAAGTCCTTTCTTCCTTTAATATTTTTAATGTATCGGCGTATACGATGCAGTAATATCGATATTTAGGTTAGTCGTAATAACAACGTATCCGTCAATAGAACCGTACGAGAAACTGGGCATCGGGCCGTGACGCGCCGCTTTCACGTTCCGAACGCTAAGCCGGCGATATCTACGTGACGGCATGTTTGCGCGTTACGTTTCACTACGTTTTGTATTCACGTGTGGTGCTTTCTTAAAACGGGCACGTGGCCATAAATATATTTTGAATTTTCATTGGTGACCGATGACCGATTGGTATCCGGTTTTGTAAAGATGATGTCGTAAACCATTTACAATATATAGGGAGGAAATTACATGATTGCAGTATATATAAAGATAACATTTCAGTAAGAAATTTCTTACTGATTAGCATTGAAATATATAATATAAAGTCATAATAAAAGCTGGAAAGTGTGTTTAGTTAGCGCTTATCTTAAGCATTACTTAATCTATAAAGAGTAACTTTGCACTCATTAATATTCTTGTGTGGACATGAAACTATGATAATGTCCTTGTTTCTCAGCCATTTTATAAGTTACCATGAATCACATCTTATAAAATCAGTATTACCTAAATAATAGAATAACGTAAAGACTTTAGGCTATTTCCTCAATTGTTCAGGTACCCTAGACATACACATTCCCATATATATTTTATAACGAGTAAAACACGTCTTTTCTCTGTCTAATCAAAACCTTCAACCTCAGGCTTGTAAGGCAAAATTTCTAGTTTAAGTGCCTTGAAGTTGTGGCCTTTGTTGCCATTTAATAAGTTTTACATTAGTATTAAAACTAGAAAAGATTTGTATTTTTGTGTATGTTTGTAATGAATATTCCCAATAACACCTGTACCGATTTAATTTTTTTTTACTTAGAAAACTACATTTTCCTTACTAACATAAACTATTTTTTAACACAGGAAATCAATTTCAAAAATCTTAGAATAGCACGGCATAGATTGACTGCTGATTTATTATCTAATTATAGAGAAGAATTTAACTGATATTCTATCTATTATTCCTTAATAACCTTAGTTACATATGCTTTGCTTCACTGTCTAGTCATGTGTACATTTAAATTATGTAGAAATGAAAATTAAATATACGATTGATGAAATGTTCTTCAATAATCATTTTGTTATTAATCGTTTTAAAGTTAATATGTAATGCCCTTTTGTAACATGTAATATTCGAAACGTTTCCTTAATATACATTAAAAATAATATATCATTTATTTTATTACATCTAAAATGTAGCTTGGCAACGAAAGTACCTTATGTAAAATAAAAAGAAAGGAGACTTTATTGTTTATATTCATAATTTTAAAATTGGCTATAGTTATTCATAAAAATAAAGTTAGACTTAATAACAACATATACATGGTGTGTATTAAATATATACTATCTCTATATATTTCTCGTTACTCTTGTTATACTCTTCATGTTACTCAGTAATTCAATTTCTACACCATTGCCTCAGTTAGTTCTGACCCACGTCACGTAGTATGACGTGTTAAATACTTCACCACTTCTACTGGCTTGTTTGTAGCAGGTTCAGAATTTTTATACGGAATCCTGTCGATGTAATCATAATTCAGGCGTCGTATTGTTTCGCACTTTCTTTATCTTACATCGCAAAATCATTATTGGTAATGTAATCTAGAATACGCGAAAATCTACATCTCCGTCTTAACAATGAGCTTTGATTATTTCGGCAGTGTATTTAGTATGTTTATTTTTAGGACACTTTTATTAAATCTATCTAGTGTTTAGGCTAATTAGACAGAGATTTTAAACAAAGTAACTAAAGCAACCCCTTTTTATGGTATTTTTATAATTCTACTGTCATTCAGTGATTGAAATTTTGCTGAAAATTTATCAATAAGAATTAATTTCATAGCAAATTGTGTGACGTCACTTCATTACCAAAGCTTACAATATTTCAGTCTATATTGGCCCAAGCATAAGTATAAAACTAAGGAAACAATTGCATACGTTTTTGAAATTAGACCCAAATATTCATTGTGTATTACGAACGAAATATTTATACATATTACTAATGGTTAATATTTATCCTTATATTTGTTTCAGATCTAAGCGAGGGGAAAAAACGTCATCGATCAATGTGTGTGACAACGCACTTTCGCCTGTTATGGATGTCTTGAAAAATAAGAAAAGCGAATAGCACAGAGTGAGGTTGCAATATTTTAAATGATACGGTGAAATAAAATAAAAAAATGGCACGACGCCGCTGGAGGATAGTTACTATCGCAGCTTTTTTGCTTTTCATCATAAAGGATGCGCAATGCCAAGGTAATTTAATTTTTTAATTTACAAAATTAAATTTACGTTGACATAGATTGATTTTAAATTATTTCTATTACCATTATTATTACATCATCTAATACTCATTTAATTTTAAACTGTAAAAGCTTCTGCCTACTCAAATGGCAAACACGTTAGTTAGCAGCCATTTAAACCCTCAATCTGTCAATTATTAAAAAGCGCGTGTTATGCTGTGCGTAATGGTAAAAGCCTAAACATAACAAGGGACACTTTTAAATTTTTATTTACATATACATATATTAAAATGAATATATAAAACGGATAAATAAAGTCATTAAAAATCGTAATAAGTTCACATGATAGATTTATTTATTATTTGTTATTAAATCAATTTTGAAATAGTCTTTTTTTATCATACTATTAAAAACTTATTACAAAATTATCCATTTATCATGATGAATTAAGCTATACCTAAACAGATAGGTCATGTAAGACAAAAAAGATACAAGTAACCCAACGATAACGAAGTACTCCAAAAGGACACCTTAAACCATTCTAGTCCATACGAGTCTTGTTTCGGGCAAAGCTAGGAGCGAAATAAAAATGCCAGTACGCCTAATGTGGGCGGACAACATCGGCTGTATTCACCCACGTGTACCGACTAACTGGCGCTCTATTTATTATTCAGAGCCAAGTTACGAACACCGACCGCCTGTGATCGTCGTTAGGGCTTATACACATGGCACCTGCGTTTCTGAAACTGCTTTCGGTTGCCTTTATTGCTGACACCTGAAATATTTCAGTTCACATCAGACAGTATAAAGTTATATTTGGAGCAGTTGTTTCGATTGTTATTACTCGCTAGTTGGAACTGCCGAAGTAGAAAATTACGTACGGTTTTCTTTACTGATGTTATTATATTTTTGTTGACATGATAGTCTTTTTCATTTCTATATTCTTTTTGATCTTTTCCGTATTGTAATTCAGAACGTCAGATTATACTTATTTATTTATACACAAATTATTTATTAAATACACATATTACGTACGTGTATTATATATAAATTATAATATCAAAACTAAAATTTGATATTTATGTCGATTTTAATTTGAATTTAACGAAATTGTACGCAAATGGAAATTGTTCTTAACGTTCGCCACTGAGGCTATTTATTTTCGCCCGTACACAGGAACGTATAAATCGCCGTAGGCCAGCGCACAAGTTCTGTTTAAGTTTAACTGTAGTGATATTTTAAGGAAACATTTTGACATGTAATGTTTTAACCCGAATAGGATAAACTTAGTCATGAGCACTTTTTTTAATCCTTCATTGCAACTGTTGTGGTATATGTATTTACAATAAACGATACAGTAACGAAGTTAAATGTAATTCAACTTAATGTAATGTTGAATAATATCTATATATATTTATGTCTTTCTTTAATTCGAACATTTCATGAAGCCCGTTACAGATTCACGATTATTGATTCCCTTTTACGTTCAGCGACGCGATGGTTAATGCTCCGGTGATTATCATCCTGTACTTAATTAGGAATATAATACGTACAAAAGTAATCCCTTTCATTTAATACCTCCATTAGACTTAGCTCTAATCTGACGCTTGTCAGCGATAAAAGAGGCGACATAGCCGAATATGAACAATATTATTATAATTAATTAAATATACGTTTTATGATTTATTTACGAAACTTTTAAAAGTGTCATTTAATTTAGTAAATAAGTATTTGAGGTTTTTTTAGAGCTTTAAAGTTTAAACACTACGCCGGTATGCGTTCGTTTAAAATAATATTTGCAATATAACATGGAATTAAAATTTTAATGTAACTTCAAAATATTTCGAGTTTACTAGTTAGTACGTCTACACCTTTTAACTATCAAAACTAGAGCGTTATTTCATGTCAACAAACTTGTTGTCATTGTACTACTTTTGATACGAGTCATTTTATGGTCAGTTACTACATAAAATATAATTAGTGCATTGCACTGTGCATTAAAACTAGATGTAGTCATAATGAAATCAATAGTGTACGGCTTTTCTGGTGAATTTTAAATAAATTTATTCTATACACCACTGCCGTGTGCTTCAAAAACCGTGGGTTCGAATCCTGCGAGGACTCAACAAATTTTTACTGCTGTTTCCTAGTTGGTTCGGACTATTTAGGCTGATTACCCAATTGTATGAAAAGTAAGATAATCCCTTCGTCAGGAGGGCATATAAAAATTCGATCCACCCATCAACCCGCATTGGACCAGCGTGTTAGGATACGGTGCAAAAACCCCATAATGGAGATGGCGTGCATAAAAGGAGGCCTATGTCTAGGAGTGAACACACGGGCTGATGATGATGATGAATATACCATTGACCCAAAACTTTATAAAAACTGGCATTTTTTGCTCCCGTATAACCCTCTGTCCGAGTTTCTATAAATACAATTTATTATTGCTATTATAACTTCTAAAGCAATATACGGGGAATACTGCTTCAACTTTAACTACAAGTTTGCTTAATTCAAAGTTTTATTTAGTGTAAAAGATACTGTTATTATTTCTGAATGCTGATATAGAAATATTTAACAATATTTGGCAATATTTAATTACATTTAGTATTTGACTAATTGTAGTGTGTCTATCGCTTTTATTTGTAAAACTAATGCCGTTTATTATTATTTCAGATGAAAACGACTTTTACTACACACCAGTAGAAAGAAACTTTGCGCAAGTTCAACCATCTTTATTTTCAAATACTCGACCATCTTCTTATTACGAACACGGAGAGAGTTACAGGGTATCGTCTAATACTCAACAACCGCAATATAATAGTGGTCAAGCGCGCTTCCCCAGTCCAAGTTATAATCAAAATCCATCACCATTCCAATTACCTACAGGAAGAAGTCAATCAGGTGCTCAATACTACGTTAACCAACCTGAATTCAATACACCACAAAGACAGAGATTTCAGCCGTCATTACCATATAATTATAAAATAGTTCATCCAGCGTCTACTAAAAGGCCAGATGTCACTCAAATTCACTCTATAGCATACCAAAATGATCCAACAAAGCAAGAAACTTTTTTGGGGCAGATTACTATTAATAACCCTGACATCGATTATTTACAAAACAATAGATTTAACACAGTTCCTTTTGATGGCAACAGTCTTAAAAGTAACGGGCAAAGTGGCCATATAGTTCATGATGACGATATGGAAAGCAACAATCAAGATTTATTTGATCAACACAAAGTTACTACTTATAACCCTAATAGCTTTCTGTTAAAGCAAAAAAATAGCGTTAAACCAAATAACCCTCGATACCCACATTTTAACACTCCTGTAAATGTTGGAAAAACAAACTTACTTTACTCCGGAAATCCGAACAACAAATCAAGTTTATTGAATAACAAAAATATTTATAGCTCTTCTACTGAATATAAATCGCTTCTAGATATAGAACCTTTACTTGAGGATGATATAAGCGATTTAAGTTCTTTCAGAGAATTGATGAAACAAAGTCATAAATCTTTTGATGTGCAAGTTATAAAAGCTAAAACAGTTCAGAAGGAGAACTATCTCACGATAGCAAGGCAGATGCTACTTTTATGAACCCTGATAATATATGCGAAAGATCTAATTTCAGTATCACAACCACATAAAGATACAAAAAAGCCGGTGTCTTCTTCAGATCGACCCGTCACTGAAATTTCAGAGGAGGATGAAAGTGAAGAGGAAGATAATGAGGGTGAATACGTCGATTACTATGACGAGCCTGAAAATACTGATGTACAAGCAACTACCACACCATTGCCTGAGTCAGCTACAGAACAAGTTACTCATATATACGATGATTATGATGCAACTGAAGCTGAACAGGAAAAGGAAATTGAAGAAGTAAAAAATACGTCCAAATCTTTTGATGTTCTTATAATGAAGCCCGTTAATGCAATGGTTAAAGACGATAACTTTAAAGAATTTGTTGACACCACAGTAATAGACCAACCTGACAATGAATCTAATAATTCAACTGCACCAAACATCAAAGTTTACTCGAGTGAAGATATCTCGTCCATTGAAACTCCATCAATATTAGGTCAAGAAATAGTTTCTGTTGTTACAACTAAGAGTGTGGTAAATGGAACGATATCTGTTCCGGATGTAACTTATCCACCAAGTACTTCAAAAGCAACTGAAAAAGTAACATCCGATCATGTTAATGATCCAAACAGCGAATCGCTTCCTCCTGTTACAACCGAAAATTGGATTGTAGTTGCATCTGTTCAAACAAGTCGCAGTGTATCGGGTGCTCGCTTTTTGCCTTTTCCAACAGTAGAACAAGAGGAGAAAAAACAAGTGTTAACTGACGAAAAAGAAGACGATGAATCTGATACTAACAATGATCACGTTGGTGCAATTAACAGTTCATCGTCTACTGAAAATATAAATGATAAATTAGATAGTATACAATCTGAACTATCGAGTAGTGTGTTATCGGGTAATTTAAACAGTGAAAACAAAAACATTGAGTTAATAACAGAGTCAACCACAGAACAAATGAACTCCACATCTAAAGCTATAATAACATCTACAACTCTCTCTTCTCTTAATGTGTTTTCATTAAAAGCACTCAACCGCCTTCTATAACAGAACGATCAGCACCGGATCCTTTACCAGTATTAATTAAAAAATTCACACCGCGAGTTACATCATCGACTACACCTAAACCAAGAAAAAAACCATCTTTAGTAACTGTCATGGATGACCTTACTGGTCTTCTTCCTCCTGGGTACAAACCAAAGCTTTCTTTTAAAGACAAACGTACAAGTACATCAACAACGACTACTACTACAACTCATACAACACCTACAACTACTAGCACTACAACTACGACTCCTCCGATAAGTACATCGAATATTCCCATTATAAATGGAACTCAGGCCAGATCTTCTGGAATAAGCTCTAAAAATAAAGTAATTATTCTTGATGTGAAATCATTACTTCCAAAGGAGTATAGGCCAAAGGAAAATAAATCTCAAGAAGAAATACTTAAAAAAATTAAAAACGATGACCTGAGCAAATTCCTTCCTCCCGGATACAAGCCTCCTGTTTCTAATACATCGCAGGATAATGATATTCTAGGCAAAGTGCAAAAAGTAGATATTTCTGCATTTTTGCCTAAGGGTTTTAATTTAAATAAAACATCCTCTACGACGACAACAGAAGTTCCTCAAGCAAAACAAACTGTTGATGCTGAACCTCTGGATATATCTGCATTTTTACCACCAAATTATAAAGTAAATAAAACGGAACCTGATGATAGTGACAATTTATTAAACAAATTTAAAGTCGCCGAAATTTCTAGTTTGCTACCTCCGGGATTTAACATTAATTCGCCAGAGGAACCTATCCAATCAAATGCAAGTTCTACCAGTACAAAATCTCCAGGGGGAATAAAATTAGTATTTCCTTCAAGACCTGGTAGCAAATCTGCTCGAAAATCAACCCCTAAACCAACCTTAGAAATAGGACCTAGTCCTGTTACTCCAAAAATTCAGAAAGGCTGGCCGACAAGGTAAGCTTAATATTATAATTAGAATTATTTAAGATTTTTTTTAGTAGTGAATACAATTTCTATGCAGTGTCAATAAAAGTTAATGCACGAAACTTCTGATCGTGCTGTGTACACTATACAGCGTACTTTAAAAACTAATACTTTTAATAAAACTTCCTTTTTATCGAAATACAAGACGTTTAGGAGTTTATGTATATTTCTAAAAGGCAAACTAAGATAGAATTGTTAACATAAAGATTTTATTGTGTACATAATATAATTAGATTTATTGCGTGTAACTAATTCACATTTTATTTATTACAAGGGCTTCTACTGAATTTACTGGCTGGCCATCTCCGTCAACTACGCCCTTCTCTATAGAAAAGCTTTTGGAGGCTCAAAGAAACGCAACAGCTACAACTCCATTTAATATTGCGAGTACCGAAGCAACAACAAGACGAGTGATATCTACGACTACAACGACAATGGCACCACCACCACCTACTACGCCTGGTGTGTGTCGACACGAGTGTGAAATAGCAGGAACAATAAAAATAGTAGCAGGTATATTTTTATTTCTTTACTTTTATATTTTTAAATAATAACTTTACAAAACAACAACATATGGCATGTACGATGATAAATTTTTGAAATTGAGTCAGTTAATCTTTGCACGTAATAGTTTAAAGAAATCATGTATATAACTAAAAATGTTTGTAGGAGTTAAATGGGTACCTGAGCTATTAGATCATCATACTGAAGAATGGCAGAAGCTGGCAAAAGAAGTTAAAGAAGAGGTGAGTCTTATTTGTAGATCTCTTGCCGTTGAGTCCATTATATTATTTTAATGATGTATTCATATTGCAAAATATTTAGTTTCTTTGCACTAAATTGTAAGAATATTTTTTAGCTCAATTCAGTCTATACCAAATCGGATCTATTAAGAAAGTGGTATAAAGGAGTTCGCATCGATGGATTCACACAGGGATCAGTTCTCGTTGATTATTTTATTGAGCTGAACGATGTTGAAGAAAGAGTAGATACATTACAATTGAAGAGATTATTCCATAAATCACTTAATGAAGCTAAAACTGGATCTGTAGTAGAAGAGCAAGTTGTCGATGAAAAGTTTGACCCTGATGTTATGCTGGGTGACCAACCTGATGAGGATAAAATGAAAAAGAGCAATGAAAAAATGACTAAAACTATAGATAAATCTGCTGGAAAGCTAGAAATTGGAAAGTTTGTGATGGATCCAGCTTATACAGAATTTATTGGTAAAATATTTATATTATATCAATACAGAATTATGGTATGTTGGAATTTTATTTATTAATTGTATTATCAATTACATTATAGTATTACCAAAGCGGAGCGAGCCGACTATTATACAACCTGATGAGGAAGCGTTCCTTCCGCAATGGGGTATAGCAGTTATTGTTATTGCCATGGCTTCATTACTCTTCGTTGTTATCTTTGGCGTCACAGTCGTAAGTTTAAATTTAGCAAATAAGTAAACCAAACAAATTTAAGGGATATATACAGAATTAATTCATTATTGCTTAAACAATCTCATATCAGAACAGTGAAAATGTAATATGCTGTCATAAGGTTTTAATTAATCCATAATAACTAGAAACTTAATCTATTTGAAGTACCTATCTGCATAAAAATGTGCAATATTATTCATTTACAGCTTGTTAATCGCCAAAAAAGTGCAAAAGCAAAACAACCAATACCACTAAGTGAAGATATGCTTCGAGAATTAGACAAAAGCCACATGGGAGGGTTTGAAGATACCCATCAAATGAAAGAACGAGACTTACCGTATCTGCCGTCTGGAAAAGTGAGTCCGATAGTGAGAAGAATTCAAATTGTCGTTTTATTTTCAATTCATATTTTTTGGATACCATATAGTTAGAAATACAAATTATTACTTACGAAATTATGATTTTACAGAGAATGTCAACGGCATTTATTGAACAACTTGCATATCCTAATCCCGGTGATTCGTGGAGATCAGAATGGACGCCTCAGCTGAATAAGTATATGCAACATTATACACCTGACTCCGGTCGTGGCTCGCAGTTGTACGGAGCTACTGGTAACGGTTATGGGTTAGTATAATTACCAAAATATTTAGTTTATTTAAAAAGAAATATTTCATAAACTAATAATATTTATTATTTTCCAGTTATGGAGGCTCGCAGTTGTACGGACAGACAGGCGGTGGCTCTCAAGTGTACGGTTACAGTGGCGAGCATCCCCGGTCACACTACTCGCGTCGTCGTTCTGACTATGATAGCAACTTCTAAAAGAATCGAAATCGATCACACTCACTAACTCAGACTTGACTTTCTTGACAATACCACCATATTTTCAAGTAGGGCTTAGTGAAAAGCGTAGTCTAACCATATCCCTTAGATTTCGAATCATTCTTTAGCTACCCAACACCAGGTTGTGAAAATGATAATTTATGATAATTTTGTCCAAAATCATGACAAGATTTGTCAATACGACATCGGAATTTATTCGATTTCTACATTTTAAGTAGTTATTACGATTTTACATAGTTTAAAATATTTTTAGTAGCTTTTAGTCCGGCCTATTTAGGACTGCATATAGTGCCAATCGTGATACTTTGTTTGCTTTTGACATGTTTACAATTGTGAATTTCTTTTCCGGCTTTTTATTGTATATTATCGGTTATCGATGTTCCCTTGTGATAGCGAAAATTTATTAAGTGATTACAAAAAGTATTACAATAAGCCAAGTTTAATGTTAACGGATATATGAGGACTATTCTATAAATTATTGTTCGTCATTATTATACAACATACGACTGATTGCGGGTGTTAATTAATAATTATAAATACTCACCTTTTACTATACTCGTGGTGAAGCGGTATTTCTGTAGATATATCTCTGCATACCTACATTTGCTCAGAACCAGTAGAATTGATAGAGGACAATGTGTGTGTGTGCATGAAATGCGTAACGTGCCAAATATTAAAGCATAGAGTTATGTAAATATGGTAAAATCGTAAATTCATTTGGTGTTCATAATATTTACTTGTATCGTGTGACGTACTGCCAATTTAGTGTCACTGTTAAATTATAACATGAATGGTACAGTGCTAGGATGTTTTGATTGCTGTAATGTCTGACCTTTATCCAAAACACAATGGTGCAAACAAGATTATTATAGCGCGTGACGGATATAACTATTATATTAAGAACTGTTTTATGAAATATTGTCAATTTAAATTAGTGTGTATAAGGTGTTATGATGTTATGGAGGAGCTAAAAACAAGTTTCAACGTTTTTAATTTCCAAATTAAAGAATTGGCTACAAATCACATTAAGTTTCTTTTTTATGAATCTCGATGATTATCAATGAATTGTTTTTAAACTCCTACTACTTCAAAAGTATCTACCAACTAATATAGTTTTAACATGAATGCATGATTACTGTATATAAATTTTGTACATGTAGATCTATAATTTAATTATAATCATAATTTACAAATAAACTTTTAAGATCCATAATATAGATTACATTATACGCCTATTTCTGGAGTTTTATTTCGTACACATTAAAGTGACACAATTAAAGCAAGTACGGGCTGTTTTTAAAAATAGCAAATCGTGTAGTGCAGTTTAGGTTCACAAATAATTTACTTATCCATGTTTTACTTAATAAATCGTGTAATATTTTTTCACTAGCAGTTAATACTAAAAATGTGTAAATCAGACACGCAAAATTAACTAAAATTTTTCAAAAAATCTGTTTTGTAGTTTTAAACAAATTTTACTGTGATATTAAAATTATATGTATCTATTTTTAACTAGCCTAACACTTTATCATGCTATTAACTACCTTGGAAACGCCCTCAAACTTTCGGACTGCACAGAAATGTTTTACTTTTACGAAATAAACTGACACTTCTACGTCGAAGCCGAAGATTACTACATTCCTTTGACGCTTTTGATACATACCTAAGCAGAAACTTAATTTTTGGATTTTAATAGAAATTCTATTACGTTGAAAATAATAAAATTTTACTATTTTACAAATTAAAAGGTAACAGTTTAAAACAGAACAGTTGCAAAAGAATTAAGTACCCCAAAATTTAATGTACGCGTGACTAAATCGAAAGACTTGCCCACGAAGTAACAACGGCTGCTGATATATAACAAAGACCTTATCGTTAATTTTTACTATGTAGGTATACATGTAAATAGGAGTGAAAATTTTATGTTGTACTTCATCAACATATCATGGAACATCAACATGGAATAACAAGCGAAATTTTAACAACAAAAAATTTACCGACTCCAAATAATATAATCCATTTTGCGCAATATAAGACGGTGACAACGTGCCCTTTGCATGAAAGAGCCCTGCCAGTTCCGCCACTGCATTTTAAATTTCTATTTAATTTTTCTCTTTCTATTTTTTATCATTTTCTATTTCTATCATGAGCTTTGAACTTGCCTTACTGCGATTTTCAACAATGTTTTACATTTAAATGCTTGTCGGTTATTCTTAAAACAAAGATATATGCGCTCCTGAACTATATTATAGACCATTTTAAGAAGTACAATTATGTAGAACATACTTTGAGTTTATCTTTCACGGTTTTTACAGCTTTGCAATGAAATCGCACGACGTTGTGATTTTAAAAAGTCAAAAGTCTATAATCCTAAAACTTTTAAAGTAAACTACTTGTCACAAAGTTATTAAAAAACTTAACACATGAAAACTAGTACCCACCATTTAAAAAAAGGATGATCAAAATCGGATCGCTAGGAGCAGAGCAACGAGGTAACATAATATATGAAAAAACATACGCTCCGTTGTCAATTGAGTAACTCTTTTTTCTGGTAAGTCGATCCAAAAAAAGACAAAGTATAAGAATGAAATTACCTTGATGAATGTCAGGCTGCTTCTACTGATTAACCACGACTAGCTAATTAGAAAGTAATTTTTTATTAAATATTCTCAATCATAAAAGGATAAGTTTGCTTTACCAAATTTCACCTAGCCGAGAGACACGAGTCTATAAACAACGTCTTAGTTGCTGCTTCGTTTCTCATCAGTGACTTGTTATCATTTTATCTCTTTATAGATAATAATGCCATTATGTTTACAGGCCAGTCTATTAAATCCAAATTGACTTTCTTTTTATTGTCTATATAGGCAGACGAGTACTAGGGTCAGCTGATGGAATATGATCACCGACTCCCAAAGATATCTGCAATACCAATCAACGCGCTGCCTACGGTGTACGTCTTATTTACCTAGTAATTACGCTGGCTACAGTACCCTTTGTACCGGAGCACTGTAATATTTTCATACAAGCATTAGAAATAGGCATCCCAGTGGCACGACCCTGTACGGCCCTATGTAAAAACATTCATGTTGTAAAGGTCAGATATCAGTCGACCTGCGTGTATACTGTTATGAAGGTGGTGAGTGTCTAAGAAGTGGTCTCCATGGGATCTGGGTGGAAAGGGATACTATATTCTACAAAATTTTATTGATATATTTAATTTTACGATTGTCAACTAATCTTTTAAATCATCTGTTAAACTATTCTTAAAAATGTTGACGAAAACTTAAAAAAGTTAATAAATGTTAAAATAAGTGTTGTGTACAAACTTTACATATTAAGAAAAAATATACGTCCTAATTTGAATAGACAAAATAGCTGTTTGGGATTAAAATTGAAAATTCACAAAACGAAATAATGTAAAACTAGCTACGTTCAAAGAAACTACGTAAAAATAAAAATTGGAAAAATATTTGAAATAAAGGATTTTTTTTTCATCAAACATTGCTTATTATTTTTTATTCCGACAAATAATTTAATTTATTTCAAAACTATGCGTGTGTGATTTAATAGCAAAATTCTCTCAAGACACAGCGTTGCTCTTAAATTGTGCAGGTGTTACAGCAATAAGCGCTTAACCATTTATATATATTGAAAAAAGTATATAACTTCTACAATGCTTACTTAAAAATAATATACCAAAAGAACACCTACACCATATATCCATACAAACAAATTTATTGTTGGTAATAATAGAATGTTAGAAGTTGAGAAATATAAGAAGAATAATAGAATTAACAAAGATATCGTGGATTTGTAATTTATATTTATTTTTTATAGGACAGGCAATATGCCTATTGCTATCATTTATCATCATAATCAGCCTGTGTTAGTCCAATGCTGGACATGGGTAATACACGCCTTCTCCATTAGGGGGTTTTTGCACCGCGTTCAACCTTTTTACATGCCAATCCCAAGCAAGTTTCAGATAATCACACCGATAACACAAAGTCGTTTCCACGCGGGATTCGAGCCCACGACACCCAGTTTTTAAAGCAAGGGTCAAAAACACTAGACCACGTATAATATATTGCTATCATTACGCCTGAAAATGCTCTTTTAGTGACGTTTTTATTTATACCAGTGATCCAATTTTGTCCAGCATAATTAAAGCGTACATGGCTGCCTTCGATAAATAATGCGGTCGAACGTAAATCTAAAGGGAAAAGGTAATTAAACTCTCCGATTGCTAATTGAGATAATGGCTGACTAAATGAAAGCTCCGATCCTCTTTGTATTGGATGATTAAATGGTTACTTAACCAATAAATACCCTTAGTGTTCCGTTAAAATAATTATTAGAAAAAGCTGTGTTGTGCTCTTAAACGAAAAAAAGGATTTAGTTAATTTTATTTTTTTAAATAAAATTAATAAATTGTAATAATATCATAGAACATTTGGTACATGTATAAATTATAAATTAAAGCATTTCAGCAGTGTGTTTACACTTCTGCTTTGAAGCAGAAATAGTGTATTATTTCTTCATATGGTCCGACAGTATTTTAAAAATACCACTTACTATTACAAAAAGAAAAAAAAACTTTTGTGCTATTTGTACAACTTTCCTGGTTTTGTATAGAGGTACCGAAAACCTATATGAAATTTGCTTTGATATCCATAATCAGCAGAACAATTTTTAATGTCATTTTCAGTGTTAAAATATTTTATATTTATATATTACACACAACAATAACATTATTTATGTTTATGACTTAAAAAATATAGTCGTCAAAAGGCTTAAGTTAAATAAAGAATATATATGGTCTTTGAAATGTTTGTTACTCGCTATATAAAAAGGTTTGCTTAAAATTTTGTCGTAACCATTGAGCATGTTGAAAATTAACAGTCAAAATTAATTGATGTAATTAGTTTCGATCGATACGTCTAGTAAATAAAACCAAGTCGTTAAAGATATTGCGCACTTATATAAGAACACAAAAGATATTTACGACTATTATAGATCAGCTGAAACTAGCGTGGCCAGTTATATTTTTAACACCCATTACAGTTATCTACATCAGTTTAGGTCCATTATTCGTATATCTTTATATACATATTTTTTTTAGAAAATTGTCTCATTAGTTTAACTAAGAAGATAAAGCTGCTGAATTCTTAAAAATTTTAGCAAAAAAAAACAATTATTATAAGTTTCCAATTAAAAAAAAGAAAATCATTCACCTACTTTAGAGCAGCTGTGAAATACTTGAAGAGCGTGTCTTCGATCTTCACGCTTGGACGGTCGCATTGAAAGTGTTCACTGCAGTGAACTCGCTTGAACGCTTTTGTCATTTCGATGCTTTTTCTTCAATGGGGCGGCATTATCCACTTGTTACGAAATTAATATTTATTGTTATCCACAGATAACAGAATTAATGAGATTTAAAGAAATTAACAACTGCTTTTCACTTGAGCAAATTATACCAAAAATAATAAAATATTGCTTAAATTTGCCGTTTTTGGTCGCGAGTTAATAAAATATACAAATAGAATTGGATAATTTAAGTTCGTTGCAATAAGTGTATAAAAATTATTTCAACGAGTTCAAATGCCTACGTAGCCTTGTGGTATGGGCGTCTGCTTTAGAAACCAAAGGTCGGAGGTTCGAATTCTGCGGGGACCCAACAAATTTTCATTGTTGTTTCGTAGCTGGTTAGGGCAATTTGGGCTGGTCACCCAAATGTCTGAAAAGAAAGATGATCCGTCGGATGGGCATGTAAAAAGTCGGTCCACCCACCAACCCGCATTGGACAAGCATGGTGGGATACGGTCCAAATCCTCCCTAATGGATAGGGGTATATTAGGGGAGGCTTATGTCCAGCTGTGGACTGTCACAGGCTAATGATGATGATGATGATGAATGAAGATTATTCAATGAATATTTTATTTCAACTTTGACAAATTTTAGTAGTTAATTTATAGATTCACATTCCTTTATTTCAACATGATTTTTTTGTGCTAGTAAGTGGTTGTTATGTGAGTGCCTACAGGTTTCTCAATATAATAATATACCAGGTTACAATTACAAAGTAAATACGATAGTTCCCCTTCTTTGGACAATAATATATTATTGTTATGATCACCAAAATTAACACAATACTGTATAATACTTGCTAAACCAATAGGGATTCGTTAATCAAAGTAAATAATTTTATAACTTTAAGATGAAAAAAAATTCCAGTCTAGGACGAAATAAATTTGGGCACTTGTAGCTCAAACGTTGATAACCGCATCTATTAGCAATAAATTTTAAATAATATAAGGGTCTTGAAACTATTTTATTCTTATATTGTTTAAAAAGTTGTAAGAAAATGTAAAATTTGTTAATATTCTTGTTAAAGTACGTTCAAAGAAATAAATTACCATCTAAATAATTTATAAAAAGTCTACATTATTTTAGAGACTCCGTATAATATTTAACACACATTGACTGAATTTCGATAAAGTTGTAACAGTTCAACTGAATAATTAAACTGAGTTCACTGTTTCGAAACAATTTCACAAATTACATTCGAATACGGATTTTCAGTCACCTAAATGATTCACGAGCAATTTTGTTTTAACGCGTATTTTAAAATATAAGGCGAATACTACTTTCATTATTTTTATGCAATAAAAGATAAGTATCCGAATATGGTTCATATGACGTATTATAGTATTGCTAAATAGAGTAGTAAATAACAGTTCACAGTGACATAATACGTGAAAAAAAGACGAATTTAAAAAGACGTTTTTAATACAAAAGATAAGATATTTAAAAAAAATAAAAAAGCGGTTATGAAAAAAAATTGTAAGGATTATATATAATATAGTGTTAGTATATTTACAATAATGAGTAAAATAATATTATTCAAATTAATGAAAATGACCCATTTTCCCATATTATTTCTCATTCTTGTATTGTAATTGTTCTCATCAATGTATTACTTAATTAAAAAAATGTATAGAAAAGGGACGCGTAATTATAGTTATGCTTACAGGGTTGGTTAGAACAAATAAATCATAGAAAGTATTATAAGATCTTAAATAAATATACATCTGTGTTACACGTATGTAAATTGTGATGTGTATAGAGATGATGAAACTTTAGGTACACGAACTTTATTATGCAACCTCCATACTACTGTTTTACGAAACATCAAACCTGGTTATAAAGTTCGAACATACTATTTTCTAGTTTGTGATACACGTTGCATAATAGGGTTTTGTTATTAATAACAAGCGAGCAAAGTTAGTTAGCCATATAATGAACAACGGTGCAACTTTGGTTATTCAAAACAGTTCGCTAATTGGCTTTTAGTTCATATTTAAAACAAAAGTTCCATAATTTGCTTAGCTATTGAATTTATAAATGAAAGTAATTATTAATAAAATTTACTGCAGTTACAGATCAGTTTAACAGTACTTTTACATTACCTGGTGTGATCCGTGCAATGGTAGGCAGAGAGAGGTTGTGGGAAGCGGTCGCCTTGTTTTGCGAGACTGTCATGGCCCAAGAAGAGTCCGCTGAGTGAGAAAGGGACAATAATCCTTCTAGACAACGCACGGGGTGAAGGTGTCTGATGCTACCCCTATAAGCGTAGCTGCGGTTGTTGGATGGGGAGTAGGACATCCGGTAACATCACGGCTCAGAGTGCAAGCTTCACACTAGGCGTAGTCGGCTAACTGTTCTTGAGCACGGGAAATGGCTGTCCCACTGCCAATCCACGAAGGTACAGTCCCAGGAACCATCAACGCGCGGTATAGCGATCGCATGACTCAGTAGATCGCTTTGCCACCTAGTGGGTGGAAATCCCACCTAACCCGGCGCTGCTCCACACGGTGTCATTTGAACGATTTTGTCTCGTAAAAAAACGACAATAAGGGCTGATCAGTTGGGCATATAAAATTCAGTTCCGGTTTACAAGACCATTTGCGACAGTGCTTATAAAACGTTAGTGACTTTAAATTAACTAACAGTAATTTATCCATGGAATGCTGTTTGTCTTTTGGATTGTGGAGATGTCAGATGCTAGTTGCTCTGTGTTAGATCATTTAAGCCAAATCTGTATGGATTAGAAACCGACCCAAATTGCATAAAATGGCTAAAACTATCGTTAAAGTTTATCATAAAAAATGGGTTTTTACTTTTACTATAAAAGTTAAAAAGTAGTTTTATTTTTTATTTATTGTATTTATTTGTTTTCCTACCATTTTCGACCGGATAAATGTGTCCCTAGCATCATGCCGTAATATATACGTACGTAATATGATAAAATTATCTTTTAACGTTGTACAATACAAATTAAGACATAATTTAAAATTTTTAGAACTAATCAGAAAAAATAATTACGTAGGCCGAAGAACTGAGATGGATGTCAAAACAGTTATAATACATTTGGTTCAAAATTGTTTTGCTGTTTTGTTACAATCTTTCTTAGCTAAGGTACGTGCCCAATAGGAAAGCAATATAAGATTGAATATGAATGGGTGTAGTTCTAAAACTTTGAGCACGATCATATAAAAGTATATTTCTACCACAAACAGCGGGCCCGAAGTTTTATTCTATAAAAGTATTATAAGTAAATATACATTTATTGTTTTTTTTTTGTTGAAGACTAATGTTCTTACTACATTAATAATATTTTATTTCCTAACATATCTTATTAACATACTGCTATTGACTGTAATGTTCTTTTCAATCGCAAAAGATAGAACGTAAATAGACGTCATTATTGTTCAAGTTTTAATGATACTATTACCCAATTTTAATACAGAATCTGAAATGTGAAGGAAAATAAAAATCTTTTTGTTTCGCTGTTCTCTCTGTGGGGAAAAACATTGCCATATATCTCAACGCCATAAAAGATAAACGTGTTTGTGCCATTTTCGTAAAATCTTTGCTGTCTTGGTATGGGTGTAAAGAAAAAATCTTACTTTTAAAAAATATTTTATTTGGGCTTGTGCTGAATAATATTTCTAACTTGTTATGCCAAATTATGCTCAAATACGTTTTAACAGCGTTAAAATCAAATAGAGATCGGTTATTTATAATAAAAAAGCGTTGTCTTTTTTCTATAAATATTATTATTTTCTGTAATATATTTTAAGTTATTTGATTAAATCATAAGCGAAACGTTTGTCAACCATTCAACCATTAAATAACTGTAGGCACACCCTAAGACATCATTCGTGTTAGAAGATATCAATATTATATCATTTACAATATAAGAAGCAATACCAGAGCCGAGTCAGATTAATAATGCACGTAAGCAAAATCAAACATTTTGCTCAACTATAGCATTGACTCTACAAAAAACAAACGGTTGTCATGCGGCAATACACGTGAATGTTCACTCATCACACTTTTGCATGATTAAAATCTGACTTTATGATTTCCTTTTAAAGATTGCAAATGTAAAGTTTAGACACATACGATTTAAAGTAGATGTAAACATGTAAAATATTAACAAGTGCGTCATTACTGATTGTCTTAGAATAATTCCCAAGTATTAAAACAACCCAATCATTGTGTGCGTGTAGGGAAGGGCGGGTTATCTGACGGATAACATGGGGCACAATTTTTTTTGTTAAGTGACCTTACGAGGCAAGTTGGGGTATTAAGTGTGGGGTATGAAGGGGTATTGGGGCAAGATGAAGTTGTGAGTCTAGGATCATTTAAGTTTCTTAATAAAAAAAAAATGATTCATTATTTTTTAATTAAAATTGTAGTACGTACCTACGTACAAGAAAAAAACAAAACGGGAGAATGGTGGTTAGATTTTATGAAAATAGCTGTAGATAAAGTTTTAAGGAAAAATATGGAATATAAGAAAACTGCTTCTGCACACGCAGTGCCTCTTCTTAACATATCGTCCGAAAGAAGACTTCTTTCGAACGATATGTTAAGAAAATTAAAGAAGGAGTGAAAAAACTCTTCTACAACCTGTACAATTAAGAATTTGTAATTATTTAAGTACTACGCATAAATTAAAATAGTCCTGACTTTAAACAGTCATAATATTTATTAAAATGAAATCAATTAGTGTAAAATTGCAGATATATCGTATAAGCCGTTTTTAAAGAGGACAACACCTAAAGAAGGTGAAGGTTTTTTTTTAATGAAAGGAAGCCCAGCTTAGAGACAAGACACAAGACGTGACATCTCGTTAATCCCTAGTCTAATGAGAGATTGCGCCTTAGTAATATAAAGCTGTGAAGTTTAATGAGTAACTCCTGAATTGTTTTAGTATGGTTGATTTCTTCCTGGTTTAAAAAATAACATAAACAGTGAAACAATAGACTGATATAATAACTACCTACATTATTTTTTTAATTACTACATTTGACTTATATGAATGAGAGTATTAAATTTATTTTACAAGAAAATAAATTTACACTGCTACTTATATCACATCATCACATCATCAGCCTGTTTTAGTCCACTGCTGGACATAGGCCTCCCCTAATACACCCTATCCATTAGAGGGTTTGGACGTATCCCACCACGCTGGTCCAATGCGGGTTGGTGGGTGGACCGACTTTTACATGCCCATCCGACGCATGGATCATCTTACTTTTCAGATAATTGGGTGATCGGCCCAAATTGCCTAACCAACTAGGAAACAACAATGAAAATTTGTTGCGTCCCGCAGGATTCGAACCCACGACCTCCGGTTTCTAAAGCACACGCCCATACCACTAGGCTATGGAGGCACTGCTACTTGTATAGTGATCCTTTTTTCTAACGTGGATATATAAAATTAATATAAAAACTTAATAAATAAAACTATGTTATTGGTAATATGTAATAATCATTTATTATATACCTAAATATATATTTCTTTTTCCTGTATCAATCTATTACAAAAAAATTCTATAGCACTGTACCAAGTAAATGCATTTAAAAGCTGTAGTATTCAAAAGTTGACAGTGAAATGCGGCAGAAGTAGGCACCGCGGTGGTACCAACCAAGACGGTCCGCTGTAAAAAGGGGACCTACCACCAGTAAATAATATGTTTTTTCTAAGGTTTTTCTCAATTATCTAATCGCACCCTGTTGTTTTACCAGTTACATTATATTTACAAATCTTACCATAGAAGTTTTTAAGTAAAGTTATTAAAATATCAAGAGAATTAGCCAAGATTACATAAGTCTTCTAGTTAGGTCTAGGTTTAACGTTGCAAATATTAAAATACAAACAAAAAGAAATATATTTAGTGTATTTATATTTTTTATATTAATTTTATTTACGCGATACACGATGTACGCAACAGTGATTTTGTATTGTAGCGTCGTTGAGCTAGAAATATCCTTTTTTGCGAAGCAAAAACAAGGTGATAAAACCATGTGATTAACGATAATGTTTTCCTGATATTGAATATTTTATGCAAATATTATATTATTTATTTATTTATTTATTCTTTTTGCACAATTACATATACAAGGCAGGGGCTTATGCCTTAGGCATTATCTAACAGCCAACCTTAGGAGGTTATGAAAATTTAGGTGGGTGCTCTTAAGGTACAATATGAGAATAACAAAGAATCAAAAATAGTGTAAATTCGAGATAAAATTTAGTCAAGGTAGCAAATATATTATTTAATAAATAACGATTAATACACTATAGGCATACATAAACATAAATATGTATATATAAATATATGCTTACTTATGCATACATATATAATATAATATAATATAATATATATCAATATATACATATACACAAATATGATTATAAATACATAATTACAAAGTCAGTTGCTTCGCCGATTCTTCGTCCAGTAAATGTTTACGCACTTTTCTTTTAAACTGAAAGACGTTTTTAGCCATCCTGATTTCCAAGGGTAGCGCATTCCAGAGAAGTATGGATTGAATTTGGAAAGATTTGTGAATGAAATCTGTACGATGAACGGGACACAGAAGAAGACGATTGTTTGTAGAACGAAGATCTCTAAGACTAGCGACACTGAGGTATTGGAAACTAAGACGACAAATAAGTCGGAGAAGAGGACGATACAAGAAGAAAATAGTGTGGTAAGTGCCCTTAACGATCGACGATGACGAATCGGTAGCCACCGGAGTTGGGATCGGTACGACGACACATGGTCATATTTACGAATATTGAATACGAATCGAATGCAGTTATTTTGAAGCCGGTCGAGCTTATTGAGTTGATCTGCATTCAGGTCAAAGTAGTACACGTCACCATAGTCGATCAAAGGGAAAATTAAGGACTGCACGAGCGTTATTTTGTTTGTATAGGAAGCATGTTTTTTAGACGATAGAGAGATCTCAGAACGCTTTGTAACTCATAAGAAACACTCGCTACTTGTTGTTTCCAACTGAGTGTGAGTCAATCATCAGTCCGAGGTCCTTTACACTGTCACTAAAAGGAATTATCTGGGAGTCAAATTTGATTGGTGGAGATTTTGTAAGTCCAATTTACTTATAATACGATTGCTTCCCACAATCATAGCCTGGCACTTCGTTGGATTGACAGTTAAGCCTGAATTTCAGAGACCACACTCTAATAGCGTCTAGGTCTTCGTTTAATTTTACGAATTGCGTCTGAGATCCCATCTACTGTGTCCTGATAGTACAGTGCAGATCATCGGCGTAAAGATGATACGAACATCGAAGTTCAGTAGTTATAAAATTAATGAAAATAGAAAATAAAATTGAGAAAGAATACCGCCTTGAGGCACGCCAGCAGTGAGATTAAGCCAGTTTGAAAACTTTTCTATTGACATTAACAGTCTGCTGACGGCCCGAAGATAAGATGAAAACCAAACCAGTGCTTCATCCGAAACCTTTAGATGGAGAGCATAGCTAACAGGATATCGTGACTAACGGCATTAAAAGCGTTTGAAAAATCTATTAATACCAAGACTGTGACTTTAGTATTTTCCATGGCAGCTCTAATGTCGCCAGTCACTTTAAGAAGAGCGGTAGTAGTGCTGTGGCCTGGCCTAAATCCAGATTGAAGGGCTTTAAGTTGTTACTCAACACAAAGTGGGAGAACTGTTCAGAACACAGGACTCAAGCACCTTAGACAGAAAGGGAAGGATTGAAATAGGCGGTAATGGGCAGGCATACTAGGATTTGGGCATTTTGGGAGAGGACGAACATAGGCATTACGCCACAATATTGGAAAAGATCCGGTGGTAATGGAGAAGTTGATAATGTGGGTGATAGCAGGAAGTAAATAATCTAGAACGGGAAGTATATTGAGGTCCTATGCAATCAAAACCTACTGCATTGGACTTGATTGCATGAATTGATTTTTGGTTTCTTCAAAAGACACTGGTCTGAAGTAGAAGGATTTAAAATTTGGGTGCGTCAAACCATTTAAGTAGGAAATAGCGCTAGAAATAGTACTAGGATCTATCGAAGAATATGTGACAAAATGATGATTTAAATCATTAAGAGATATTGAAGATGGAAGGTTTGATAACGCGACTTACTGATACCAAAGTTCCAAGGAACTTCCAGATATCGGAAGGTGAAGAGTTAGATAAATTATCAAGAATGTGACGGCGTTTAGCATTTCGTACCATCTGATTACACCGATTTCTAGCCAATTTGTAAAGCTTCCAATTATCTTCCGTGCGGTTTTGCTTAAATTTTCGGAATGCGCGGTCCCGACGTCTCATGGCTGTCCGAACCTCTGTTTAACCAAGGTGCTGGAGGATGTCTTATTCTTACTTTTTGATAGGGGCATGTACATCGTAAAGTTTAGTGAAGTTAAGTGAAAGCTCAAACCTAATACTTACTAATATTAGGTTTGTAGTCATTTCTTTTAATATATTATGTCATTAATTTTTGTGTTATACGATTACATAATTTTTATAATATTACAAAAGAGTAATGATATATTTTTTCATGATGTTTATTTAGTTCTCAAGAGATAGCTAAATAAAGAGATGTCACGTCAATGAATTAACAGTTTATATTTTTACGAAAACTAAATATACAGATTAATTATGGGTCAGTCATCATACATTATCCGACTTACACTCACATAAGAAACACATGAAAATCCACAAACAGCTTTTAAATTGTTCACACTCACAAGAATTTCGCTTGTAATCATTGAAAATTATATTTTATGCGCAGTCTGTAATCAAAGTTTTTGTGGTTGATTTATGATTTCTATACTGTATAATTATTTTATTTTATACTCTAAATTAATGTAAACAAAAAGGACAATGACTGCCATTTGGCAATTGACAAATCAGTGACAATTTATCAATAAGAACCTTAAATTTATGACGTCACTTCATTTCCACGTGTTTTAGTGACCTATGTTTAGATCTAATCTGAGTCTAGTTTGTCTATACTATAAATATCTACAGATAATAAATACAGAGTAAAACAAACATTAAACTTCAAAAGTTTAATTCATTATAACTATAATTTATTATAACGACTGCAGAATTTTATCAGTTACTTTTCTGTTATTCTCTCTCTTTTTTTTCTTTTTTACCTTAATGATCTTATTTTGCTGACTATTCATTTAGGCATAATTAGAGCATACACGGTAGCCTTCATAAATATTACGGTCAAACGTAAACTTAAGGGGAAAAGGTAATTAAACTCCCGGATTGCTAATTGAGGTAAGGCCGACTGAATGAAAGCTTTCTTAGTGTTTTCTTAGAATAAAAGTTGCGTTGTGCTGAAATTAAAAAAAAAACTGCTCTTTAATTAAAATATGAAAATACTCAAATATAAAAGTTTGTAAAAAAATATGATTCGTTTAGGCGATTGCTGCAGATAAATTACGTAGTCAAAGTTTGGTTTCGAAACTGGTTTTATTTTTGTATACGATGACCTGCTTGGCGCAGTGGTTAGTAATCTGCCTATTGCGCCAGTGGGTACGACTTCAAATTCTACCAGTGGAAAAATATTGTGTGATGAACATGTGTTTTTCGCGTGTCTGGGTGTGCATCGAAATTACATGTTTTTATTCCCAAAAGAAAGTATTTTTTTTGCTTTAAATTATTCAATGTTTATTGTTTATTATTAACACAAATATGTTTATAAAAGCAAACTATAGAGTTTGCTTATATCTACTATGTCTAATTTTAGACAAAGTTAACTGCAAACATGTAAGTAACATAATTCTTAGACACTAAATTTAATTCTGAGCCAGTGCTAATTGTTGCTAGGTCAACGGAGTGTTCAATATGAAATTAAAAGAGTATTTCTAAAGTCTCTGTTCAAATCAAGCGCGACAAACCAACAATAATACTCATTGTACATCTGAGGCTCTTTACGAGATTTCCCTTGGAAGTTCATGGCTCATAAAGTAAAAGTTTTTCTTTGTTTACAGGAATCGCTTTCCTTTAGAATCTATTGCAATTTGTTTAAAAAGTTACGATGCGATCGTAAATTTTCTGGCCTCGTAATATATTTGTTTATGAGTAGCATAATGTTATATTTAATTTTATATATGACCCAAAGTTTGATCTATCAGATTAAAGCTCCTGACGTAGTATTCGAATGCTTAAATTAAAAATTTATGGCGCATCCAGTATGCAGTGACCAATTCATATTATTTTATTGTTGGGGAACGAGTACAAAAACAATCTTCATTATTTTGAGTAAAAACAAACCCTAAAACTGAAAAAATAATATTAGTTATTCTATTAATTATTTAATACATCAATAGTTCAAAATAAATGAATGGTAAAGAAATTGTTAAAATAAATGTATAACGAGTTATTTCTATGAAGGACTATAGCACTATGGTGTAATAAAACTTATTTTATATAAAACAAAGTCGCTTTCTCTGTCCCTATGTATGTTAAAATTTTAAAAAACGCGCAGCGGATTTTGTTGCAGTTTTTAATAGGTAGAGCGATTAAAGAGAAAAGTTTATATGTATAATTCATACATAATATTTTACAGATATCACTATTGCACCCGCACGGAGCCGAGGCGGGTCGCTAGTAACTAATATAATGATATTTTACTTAATTATCTTAACGAAGAGTTAAAATCTAACCACAAACTATTAAACCATTTTATGGAAATTAATGAAAAATAAAAAAATGTGACATTATTAAAAATATTGTGTGCTTAGCAGACAATTATTGTTTTAAATGATGTCTATTTATTCTTTATGTTGGCTTTTATTTGCTTACCAATTTTAGTACAAATACTTTAGAAGTAAGCTATATCTTATATAATATAAACCTGAAAAATAACAGTTAAGATTCGATGTCACGGTCACTTGTTTACGAGCAAAGAATACATTTTGCTGCCTAAAATTTCTTTTGCTTTAAAATATTTATGAACATAGAAATTTAACTGGCGTTTCGTTGATTTCTATTGATATTTGTAATTTATGTATATACTCCGCTACTTCGGTTATGTAGTAGAGTAGATAACAAATGGTAATATTTATATTGATTCCCGTTTTATCAATCATTGCTTTAACAGTCATCATTTAGCATCGCAATTAGACCAATTTCAAGCCCCTTAGCTAGAATAATAATGTAGTGAATAATAAATTAATAATACTTTAAATTATATTACAGTATAAAATGTAGCTAGCGTTATTAAGTACTGTAAGAGTACTGTAAGATAAAAAAAAAACGATTATCGCTTGAACAATAGCTTGATGAATTGCGAAATCACTTTTTGTCTTCGTAGATATTAATCTTTCAAAACACAGTGGTAATATTTTCTTGAAACCTTTTAGTTAAAATTTGCAGGCCCTTTTTGAAGTTATACTTCTTTAGGCGCGTTATGAAAAATGATGAGAGTGAAATTTTACGATGCATCACACAAAATTAACAGTTTATAATGAAAACGGTGAAAATGTAATAAGGTATATTACATAGTGATAAGGTTGATTTTTGTGAGTGATAATGGAGTTGTCATTTTTATTTGCGATAGTTGTTGCATAATGTGCTCTATGAGTTAGGATTAAGGTTCGTTTTGGATATATATATATATTATTATTAATAATATATTTTATATTATTTAAATTTATATTAAATATATATATTAAATATATTATTTTATAAATATACCAATATTTGTAATGATGTTTATTCAACTTGATATAATGGTAATATTTTTATTCATTTAATATATCAACATTGTGATTTATCTATGTAATACGTTTTAGATAAGCGCCATCTACTCACACATAATCAAAGCTTATGATTTATAGTACCGCTGTACAAGTAAGCCAACATCTCTTAGAAATTCTACATTTGTAAGCAACAGATGGCGCTGAACTACCAGTTATATGGATATATCAAACGTCAAAAGTACGTCTTGTGACGCCATAAATTCTTAATCGAATTATTTATGATTAGTTCTTGTAAATCTATCATCTTTAATCGTCTTAATTATTTTTGATTGATATTACTTACTATTTGTGAATATTAGTGAAAAAAATTGTGCTTATATACTTTTCAAGTGCTCCAATATAATTGAGGTTAACTATCCGTATGTATTATTTATTGTATTGTAATTAATTATTTGCATGCAATTAAAAACTATTTTTAATGATGCCAAAGAAGTATACTTCTCACGCGCGTACATAAGTACACGCGCCCATTTTTTATAATTTAAAACGCTACACAATTTCTATTTCAAATAAATGAGTCATAAAAAATGCATTTTTCTCTGGCCGAGTTGTATTTTCTACAGAAACAACCAAGAAACCTACAAGGTTTACGAATAATAAACAACTTACAATCAAATAATTTTGTTGTACATATACTCGATAACTGGTGATATATATACACCAGTTATCGGTGATTGTTTATCGTTATAGATAACTGGTGATATATATATCACCAGTTATGGGTATAGTGCTAAATTTGACAGAATAGAAACAGAAATTTACATCTGTTTATGTCTGTTTTAAGTTAATTTTTATATATTATTACATAACATAAAGTATGAGATAAGAAATCTAAAACCGTGTAAATGATACTCACAAATATATAAAAAAAGTATTAAAATTTTAAACCGAGCGCGTTTTATAATTGCTTAAGTAATTAAAGCTTCTTTGCAAGTGACAACTAAAATGAAATATTAATTAGCTTTAAAGATTAAATTACAAGAAAGGAACGCGTGTAAGAGAATGAAATATTATATAATTACCGTGCAAGATAACATTATTTCCAACCAAATTGTTTTTGGATTCCTTATTTATTGGCGGTTTTAAATGTAATGATATGAATTTTGTTATACATCATTTTGAAAATGCTTTCCTAACAATAACAACAAAAAAATGTGTTATTTATTGTTTACCTATAGACTAAAATACTACTAGACTAAATTATTATAACCTTTAAAAACAATGTTTGCTTTTAAAAGTGGACGAATATCGGACTATAATATAAATAAAACAGACATCACATAAACATTGTCAACGTTTAAGTTTTTGTTTGATATGAAAATAATTAATATGAAAATTTCAGTTAAACTATATATTGTTGAATTTTAATTTATTTCTGTCTGGTTGTAACGGACTGCATGGTTGCTAAATACGTATTAACAATTATCAGTTTTATTACAAAAGAACTTATATTTTAAGCAGCAGATTTACGTTTTACTAACTTGTAAAGTTTTGCAATGGTAGGACTACTTTCAGAAAGATTTTTTTTATTTCACGTGTCAGAAGCGTTCTGTTAAAAGGTTGTAAAGCTTTGATAATTATAAGTACATGTATATTTAAAAAAAAAAATTATCTACTTATACTTCCTTTTTTTTACGGACAAACGCTTGTATTGGTTTTCTGAATTGTTTTTACAGTTCTATTAGTACTTTTTTTTAAGGTTTTTACGAATTTGTATTTCAAAAAACGTATAACGCACTTAATATATCTTTAATTTGAATTACACAGAGAATAAACTTGAGTTACGTGCTCCAGATTAAAAATATTGAAACACGAAAGCTATAACTGATACAGCAGGTCAAAGGGCAAAGTCTCAAACTTTGATACTGATTTCAAAGTCCATATAGAAATGATAATTATTACTTTATATTAACTTAGTATACAAGACTATTTTCGCATGAATTAAATTAGTACGGGAAAAATATAATACGACTTCAGTAGAGGTAACTAAGCATTGACTGCATCCAGTTAAAAAAATTGTGATGAAAATAAAAGTAAAACTTGCAGCGATAAAAAGAAAAAGAGCAGTAAAGAGTTGGCAGTACATTAACGTCTGATTGAATGCCTCGTTAATGAAAATCGTTCGTGAAGTTAATCAGACGTTTCGAAATCGTATTAACTCCATTTCATCGTTAAGAATTTTCATGGTTGATATTGCCTTGTTTGTTTCCATGATAATTCAGCAAATTATCGTTATTGCTTTAGGAAATGTTTATATATTTTTTGGCAAGTCAAAGTAGTAGTATTTAGAATAAAGATTCACGTTGCATGTTGCTCAGATAATTTTATTTATACGACTTTTATCCCGTTTCCACTGAATTGTGCAAATAAGTCTAAGGAAATAAACAAGAATTTTATTGTAATAAATTTACAAAATGTCATATGCAATTTATCGTGATTGTGAATAAAAAAATATTTATCAATGGGCTACTGGCGAATAAAAGTTACTTTTATAAATTGCTTTCACAAAAGTGTAGCAGTAGCAGAAAATTAACAGTCTTTACGTTTAAAAGGTATTGTAATCCATAACTGATATGTTTCCAATAAAAAACGTCTGTACACTGCTGGACAAAGGCCTGCTCTAATGCACGCCACCGCTTCCGACCTTCAGCTATTCTCATCCAGCCCACACCGGCCACTTTGCAAATGTCGTCACTCCATCGTGCCGCAAGAAATAATATGTTACCAAAAATATATATTCACTATAGCTATTTTGTTTGAGATACACGACCGCCTACGAGGAAGGATCAAGGAGCTTTTAGAATGAGATAGAATCTAAAGACTATTTATTCTTTGTTATTGTCACTGAATAAGTCTATAAAGGCATATTATCCTGAATAACAAAAAAGTGTATAATGTAGTAGTTGCTTAACAAAGGGACTACAAAGTTATTTCATTATCAATTTTTTTTTCGTGATTAAATATGAAATTTTCGTAATTTTAAAAAATTATTTGTGACACAATTAACAGCAATTGATACTTATTATCGTTAAAAAAATTAAAGTGGTTTCCTTGAAAATGTAACATTGTTTAAGCTTGACTAAATGTTGTGGTATGTAGCTTAGGTGTAGCTTTAAATAAAGTTTAAAGTTCTTAGTTAGATATCATCAATGCAGGAAAATCAACCAAAAGAAAATTTTTATCGTGAATGTTAACTTGATATACTTCAAAATCATCGACGAATGTCAGTTTTACAAGAACCAGCGGGACTGTTTTATGTTTCTAGCTTAAGCGTTACTGAAACTGCATTTACATTAAATGAGATACATATATAATGTATCTCATTTACTTATGTAATAGATACGTAAATAAAAAGGAGACAATGTAGAAAAAAAAATATAATTTATTTAATAGACAATATTTTCAAAACACGTTTTAACAATCCAATAATCAAATGTAAATCAAAATGTCTAACATTTTTTTGCAACTACATTAAATGAATTTTAATATTCATTTATACATTGATTTTTAAATAAATAATAACATAGTTTCATAACTGATAAATAAAGCAGTGTTTCCTTATTCGATGGGTAGGAACTTATTTATGTTTTAATAAATAATTATTTCTTTTTTAAGCTGAATTTCTATTTTAATAAAGACAGAAAACAGCACTATACGTGACCGTCATAGAATTGAATAGCGAGACATTAAAAAGATATAACGATGTCCGCAGTAAATGTATTGCAGACAGTTATAAAACGTCAGTAACAGAATTGCATTCATAACCAGCTAATGGTCGTTACTTTTAAATATCTTTATGTTATTTGAGTTCGTAATAACGATCTTAATTTGCCTTTTAATGCCCATTCAAATCGAAAAACAACGCTTTTATAATTATATTTCTTATAATATCCTGTTTCACCCTACTTGTTGCAGAAATATTTGGATATCATTCTCAATGCTGTTGCGAGTCTAGCAGAATACTTTACTGTATATAATAATATCTCATAGAAATTTTATATATTAAAATTAAAACGGAAAATACATTTACATAAGACTAGTTGCAGTGTCCTATAAAACGGCAACAGCAATATTAAGATATTATGTTTGTTGTAATGTTAAATTAGACATTATTTTAGTACAGCCCCATTTAAGTAAACTTGCTTTCCTACTTTTTCAAATTATCTAACATAAAATATTTTTTGGTAACAAGGTATATTTACAGGATATTAGAAATCTGAAAATATTAAGAAAAAAGTTTATGTGTTCTTAAATTAAGCGCTAGGGTAATCTGAAATATATAGGGCATAGTTAAAAACAATGTAAAGTTGAAATAATAGGATTACCCTACGTCTAGTAAGTTCCATTCAAAATAACGCATGTAATATAAAAATAATAAAGCCGAATCCCAAAAAAGGCTTATTATCTCAATACACCTTTGATAATCTAATAATATCATATAAATAAATAAAATAAAAAGCCTTTATATGTTCTTAATCAACTACAATTTAACTTAGAACTATTTTTAATTTAGCTTAAATCTAAGAACCCCTGGTGGGTAAAGGCCTCCTCAAAAAGAATTCCAATGTTTCCTGTTCTGAGCCGCTTGGCACCAGTTCGGTCCCGCAACATTTTTAATTTCGTCTTCCCATCTTGTAACCGGTTTCCCTCTTCTTCTTTTTCCTTGTGGACCTTTCCGAGTGGTGATTTTTAGAGTCCATCTTTGGTCCGTGAGTCTCGGTACGTGTCCGGCCCATTTTTTTGAGCTTTTGTTATCTTTCTGATCCTAGTGTGTCTTATCTTGTCTATTTTTTTAATATTAGGCATGCTTCTCTCCATTCCTCTCTGACAGGTAGTGATTTTCTGCTTGGCTGTTTTTGTAAATTTCCAAGTCTGGCATCCATACGTCAAACACGGTAGAACGCATGAATTCATTATCTTAGTTTTTATATATATCATATATCCTTTAGACTCCAGTGTTTGTTCCAAGTTCGTTGTATTCTTCTTTCGATATCCATTTCGTTACTTGTTTTATCAAAACTAATATTTTTTTCTAAACATATGTAATGTTCATTATATTCTAAAGGGTTTTCATTTAATTTTATTTGCTTTTTAAGGCTGTTTGTCAAGATTTTGGTTTTGCTTATATTTATTTCCAATGCTACGCTGTGGCTAGCTGTCTGTAGGGCTTCGATCATTAGCAGTAGCTGCGTACATGACTCAGATAGCAATACAATGTCGTCGGCGAATCTTAAGTGACTCAAGTATGCGCCTTGAATATAAATACCTGTCTTTTCCCCGTTTAGCTTTTGAATGTGCTTTTGTAGGACTGAAATAAATAATTTAGGGGATAGCGATATAGATAACCTCTCTTTATAGGAAAGCTTGGACCTAGTGTCTCTTACTTTATTTTTCCTTGGTTGTTGCTATAAATGCTCAAAATGACGTTTACGTACTCTTCATTAACTCCCTGCTCTTCCAAGCTATGCCAAACGCTCTCGTGAGTTACCGTATCGAACGCTTTTTGATAGTCAATAAAAGCCAGGTACAGTGGACTACGTTGTTCTCGGTATTTTTCAATAATCAAATCTATTGTGTGTATGTGGTCCACTGTAGTGAAGCCTTTTCTAAAACCTGCAAGCTCTACTGGTTAATTCTTTTCAATAATTGGGCTAATTTTTGATTTATTATGGCGGAAAACAGTTTGTTCAAACTCGGTAGCAGACTAATAGGTCTGTAGTTACCTATATCATTTGGGTCATTTGGGTCACCTTTCTTGTATATTAATATTATATTGGATTCTGACTAATGTTTCGGCGTTTCACATGTTCTTAATATTAGATTGAATAATTCAGCAAGTGGTGCAGCTAATATATTATATGCTGTCTCTTTAGCTTCATTTGTAATCTTATCATATCCAGGATCTTATCAGACTTTTGCTTAGCCCTTTAATAGCTTGGATTATTTTAGTTTTATTTATTACTTTGACACCTTCTGCACCATTTTGTCTCGTGTCTAATGTGTCCAGTATCATGTGTGAATTAGTTGGGGCATTTACAGCATCCTTCAAAGAGTTCTTTTTACTATATAGGTTTCTATAATATTCTGTAGCTGCTGTTATTATATCCGTTCTTTTTTCAGTACATAATTAGACTCCTTCAGGGACTGAAGGAGTCTAATTCTTAGTTCTTTGTAGGTCCTATTCGTGCTGCCACTGTGGTTTAAATGTTTCTCTATTATACTTTGCCTATATTTTGAAAAGTCATTCTTTATATATTTGTTAACCACCTTGAACAATACAGCAAGTTCTTTTTTCATCGTCATCTTGTTTTGTTTTTGGCTTTTTGTAGTTCTTTTCTTCTACGTAACAGAGTTCGTGTGTGCGCTGACAATATTTTGTGATCTTTATGTTCTTTTATACTTGTTTGGGCGGAGTTAAGGCTCTTGATGATAGCGTCTGTGATAGTATTGTAGTAGGTTTTTACTGTAGTGTCCTCCAGTAACAATGGGTGGTCGGTTATCTCAGTTGACAAAGTTTCTCCATATTTTGAAATTTCTTCTTCAGACTTTAGTTGGAATGTTCGTCGGCCAGTGAATTTGGCTCTACTTTTCTTTTAGATGGCAAGTTCTACTGTAGCTCTAACTATTTTGTGATCTGAGAGATAATTTAAATTCATTGTTCCAATATCTTAAAATATTTTTGGTTGATTAGATAATATGTAGTCTATTTCATTATTGATTTTTTCGTTTGGTGATCTCCATGCCCATTTTTTGCTTAATTCCTTTTTGAAACATGTGTTTATTATAGTAAGTTTATGTTCGAGCGCGAAATCGACTAGTTTTTGGCCTCTATGGTTTCTCGTTCCGTAGCCGAATTTTTTAGCTACCAAGTACTCCTCTTTTTTTGATTCACCTATCTTGGCGTTAAAATCTCCAAGTAATATTTTTATCTGGTGTGAGGTACTTAAAGCTTTCTCTACGGTTCTGTAAAATTCTTCCACTTCATACTCACTTGCCGTCTCAGTTGAGGATTAAACTTCTATAAAGGACACCGAGTAACCTTCAAAAACAAGGTTTAGGATAGCAACACGTTCCGACGTACCAATCAAGCTTTCTGTATTATTTTTAAGTGATTTATTGATAATAAAGCCAACTCCGTGATGTCCGGGCGTGTGTCCAATATAACAGAATACAAACTTTTCGAGTTCCTATATTTTAGTGCCTAGTCTTCTTACTTCTGACATATATCATTTAATGTGCTATAAAAAGATACTAACAAATGGAGCAGTTCTTGCGATTCCCTTAAATAGCTCGAAATATCAGTCTAAACATGAATAACCTCTCATAATTTTTATTCTGCATTGGATGGTAATTCATTAACATCTATTAAATTAAAAACTAAAAGAGTAAATAAACGTGATAAATAATCCAATATTTGTAATGTATATTTACTTTTCTTTGGAGAGAACTGAACTGGAAAAAAAAGGTAAATGAATTCCCACTGGTAATATTCGAATCTAGATAATTACAATGGTTTAATTTTGCTTCGGTCCTTATATATATAAGGACAGAAGCAAAATTAAACTTTTTATATATATCATATATAGTAACCCTATATAATAACTAGTATATATAGTAACCCTTTTTCTGTCCAATATTTATTTTTTAGATGTAGACGGGACAATTTTGTTTAATTAAATTTTCATAAAATGCAAGTAAAATGTCTTCTTGAATATCACACTTGTATATTATTATTGCGTTTGTCTCTTATAAAAAAGGCTGCTACCGGTTTTCGCATGAGGCGGCATGCGTACTGGCTTGAACCCCTCCTTGGGACGTTGACGCCTCTGTCCTAGCATAGGTCTATAGCCATCGCACCAGAGCCAGAGCTGGAGATAGAGAGAAGGCGTCGCTCCGCGCATGAGGGTGTCATGCGGTGGAAACGATCTATGCAAGGAGATTGGCAGCGACCTCCCATTATCTAGTGTGATTCACGCCATGGTAGACAGAGTGAGGTCGTGGGAGGTGGTCACCTCGTTTTGCGAGGCAGTCATGGCCCAAAAAGAGGCTGTTAAACGGGAAAAGGAATTAGACCCCTCCTCGGCGCGCATTCCCCGCTTTGTCGCCACAAACGCGCGGAGAAGGATCGCTGAGGGGTTTTAGTTGGTGCACCCCTCCCTTTAGTTGGAGAAATCCCACATAACCCGGTGCTGCTCCCCACGGTATCTGGTATCTTTGAAAGATTTCCCCTCTTTAAAAAAAAGAAAGGCTGCTACCGGTTTAAATAACAATGCTAATGCTAATCATAAAACAACACTTGGTCTTGAGTTTGTAATAATAATCCTTAAGGTATCAGTTACTCGAAGTCGTACTTTTTATTATTTTGATATAATTGAAAACTATTTTTTTATAACATTTAGTCTTCTATTAGCAATAACACGCCGAATTGGGCTACAAATTAACCTAAACTTTTAAGCTGCTTATTTAAGCTTTAAGCTGATTATAGTTGGGTTCGAGTTTTAAACATTCATATGAAAAATTATTATAACCGAAATGATTAATTCTTAATGTTCTTGTTAATGTTTTATTGTGTATTAAATGTTTAAGCATATTAAGCTTAAATTAAAAAAAATAATATTATAAAAAAAGTCTTAGTAATTAAATTAAGCTGAACTACTTGATTATTTTGCAACGCATGAAGTATAACCTCAACAAACGTTTCTAATTAAAGTGTAGAAATAAATGGCCATCCCTTTACACCTCGTCCATTTAGAACAACCATCGGGTCATTGTAATTAGTAAAAGTTACGACCAGTGAAAATATGTTCCATGATTTATTTTATGTCTTTAACCGCATAAACGACCTGATTGTTTGTATAAAATAGAGCGTTCAATTACTTGACAATAATTTAAAATTATTCGAGACGTTTCAAATCTTTCCCAGTGTCCAAGGTATCTATTAATTTAGTTATTCTATTTATAATCCACAGCTCTAAGACAAACTTTTTATCAATATAAATAAGGAAGATTTAATAGGAAAATGAAAAACGACTAAAATACGCGTGAGTTGGCCAAAAAATATACTCCATCGTAGTGTTACATCAATATAGGTCAATAAGTTGAGCAACAATATATGCATAGTTGTGAAACAATGCCACTGACTGCGTACCATGTTTCCAGTCATCATGTAGAAAGGATGGTGTGTATCAGAAGACCCAAATAGATTTTATTAACAATAAATTAATTTGATTTAACACTGCAATACTCTTTGTAGCTGTTAAAGTAATATGAGTTTATTTACCTCTTTCACAAGGAATAGAATTTTCGTAGCAAAGGAAATTACTCATTCATAAAAGCAAGGCAGTCCATTATAGCAGCCCGCTGCCTAATTTATTTTGTGTAATATTTCTCACTCTAGAAGAAATTTTAATATTCTCTCTAAAGGTAAAGAAATTATTAACATTACCGTAATTTAGTTTTTGTGTTTTAGACGTCATCGGAAGTCAGATGTACTCAAATATTTTGAATATTTATTTTCTTTACATAGTTATTTTACAGTCTATCAAATTGATTTTCAAAAACATGCTTTTGAAATGCGTATGAATAATTTTAACCTGCGAGACAACATCTTATGCCTAAGTGAAGCGAAAAGAGTCGGTACATCGTACGCCATTTATTGCAGGCAGAGTATATACCTTACCATGAGATGAGTATACTACTTTCATAACAATTAGAAAGCAATGGATCACAAAATAATCTATATGATATCCTATTACTAGTATATAAACACAGTGTGTAAACATAGTGCGTAAATTCTATGTTCTTTCAATGAAAGTATATTTGTTTTGTTATAAGCTGTTTATTATTATTAAACAGCACTTGCAAATAAAAAAAATTTAAACCATAATAAGATTTCACTGTTGTACATCCATCCGTCTGACTGTCCGTGTGTCTCCACTGATTCGGTTACTAATGAAGAGACCGGACCGGTATTACGAATTATATAGAAGTCCATAACGCCCTATAAAAATAACTAAGCATTCCACAATATTTATTAAAGAATATAATAAGTTCTTCGATTTGTTCTATTTTTACGCATATAAAATTATATACACAATCTACGTAATACCAACTTGATAAATAAACAATATATCATTTTAAGAATTATTAATATATCACTTCTCTATTTTAACTTACTATAACGGATTGATGTATCTTTAATTGTTTTTAATTATACACATATGACTTATATTCATTCAAAGATATTTAACAAAAGCCGTTACTTTTACGCTCGTCACATAAAAGTTGTAAGGTTTGAGAAAAATTATAGGGTTTTCAGAGATCTCATACATAACGTAACTAATGAGGCACTCAAAATGCGAGATTTTGAAAACATCCCGTAAGAATAGCTGGCGAAAAAATAGAAATAGCTCATCTTCAAAACACGTCGTAAACTGAAAATGTGTGAAAAGCCGGGGCACCCTTACTGTTCAAGAACTTTACGAACAAAGCTGCATACTTAATTGAAAAAAAATTAAAATAAATATATGATTTGATAACAATATCTGTTGATATGTTATTACAAACAATAATATAGAAAACGATTAACAAAAAACATCGACATTACAGTAATCCTTTGAGTACGCGTTTTTGGAAATGGGGTCATAAAAGATAACAAAAAAAATGTTTCATACACATAATCCTAAAGGACAAGCCAAGATAGTATTTTTTTAACAGCCAGTACGGATGGCTGCTGACAAAAAAATGCGCGGAAACTGAAAAGCCAGGCTATTTTTTACGCAAGAACGTAATGAAAAATATATTGTTGAAAAAAAATTAAAATAACTAGGTATTTTTAACAAAATATGCGTTACTTTTCAAGTAACGTTGAGAAAGAAAAACATTGACACTAATGTTATTCTTTCAGAACCTTGTTTAGAGATGGGTTCATAAAACATAACGGATTTGAGAGCTTTGTGTAATCCTCTAAGAGAGGCCCAACATAAATCTATTTTGTGAGTGATTTACTGAAATCTTTTTGGTGTTTACACTGCATTCATAGAAAACACTTACGTAAATCATTTAGTTTCTCCTTCTTAATTAAAATAGTAATTACAGCTTATGTGCAGCTATAAAATTTAATTTAATTGTTTTCCGTAGAGATGTAAAATGGCTTTGTTGTAACATGATTATATGAATGAAGGACTTGGAATATCCAAAATCAACTCAACAATAGAATAACAGCAGATAGGAGGCGGTGGCGTGCATTAGGAGAGGCCGATGTCCTGCAATAGACTGACATAGGCTAATGATGATGATGATGAATCACTGCAGAGCTGTAAGATAAAAATCTACTGATCTTTAATATTGTGTGGCCTGGTATGAAGGGCACTTACATTACATTACATTTTACAAGTCAAGTTGGAATTATTGCATTTTATTAACACGGCGTATAGCTACCGACTAGTAAAAGATAACTATAATATTAAAATCCACCCACCCTTTTAAAATGTTAATTTCACTACAATTGCTTAATCATAGGCAGAATCTGCGTGAAGGCAATGCAGGATAGCTGACATAAAACACAGAACTCTAACCAAGTCAGCAGTTAGTAATCACGCATTAAATCATAAAAACCAATAACTTTAAACATTAAATGTATTTTATAGCATGTAATATTAAAAATAATTTATGTGTAAGTAATCGCAGAGAAATCTATAAGTTATTGTATTCAATAATGTATAGTAGTCGCTTAAACAAGGGATTATACAGTAAAGTTAATAGTTATTAACTTTATCCTAACTCTTTTCATTGATAATAATGAGTCGATTACTTATATTACAGGTACATATTAAAGAAACATATACAGATGAAACTGAATAATTAACCAAATATATTTTCCAATTTGATTCAAACCCGTAAATTACATTGAAAGGGGAGTACTGCAAGAAATGAAAAAAGACTGCTGACTCTACAGCGTCGTCACTTAACCTTTTGATTAAATTTATTGGTACGTTAGATTAAATCAGACTGAGACTGTCGTCAATTTGATTAAGACAATTTGGGATCGAAATCATTTCCCTCCTCGGCTGTATTTACTTTTGTCGTATACCAATGTTATGAAAGCTTTATATTATTAGATATCGAACCAACTATAATTTAACAATGTAGTCATTTGTTAAGTTTTAATTTTAAAAAAACATATTTAAGAGGAAACAGAAATTGTTTATTAGCATACATAATTATACAGGAATACCGCCATCACACGTAATCGCCTCCGTAGCCTATTGGTAAACATTGCCTTTGCTGTACAAACCGGAGGTTTTCTACAATTCAGTTCTACATGTTGTTACGACACAAACATGTACTATCGTTGTTTTCTGGCCAGTTAAAATTTAATTGGCAAACACCAGATTGTCTAAAAATAAGATGGTCCATGCGTCGGATGGGCATATAAAAAATTCGTTCCGGTTTCAAGACCACTTTTGGCAGTCGTTGTAATGTACTGTAAACCAAATTATTCATTATTTGCAGTTAACTTTTTGGTTTGTGGAAATCAGAAGCCAGTCGCTCGCTCTGCGTAAAAACTGTTACTAAAAGAAAATATTGATGAATTAAAGGAAGAAAGTTATTATGGAGTAAGCCCATGATAGCTTATAAATATGGCTGGAATAAATAAAAGGGGTATTCGACAGAAATATCTAAAAAACATACATTTTTTAATTCAATAGACATTCATTCAATTAATTATTATTATTTATACCATTCATCATCATCAGCCTCTGTTCATCCACAGCTGGACATAGGCCTCCCCTAATATACCCCTATCCATTATGGGGGTTTTGACCGCATCCCACCACGCTGGTCCAATGCGGGTGGTGGGTGTACTTTTACATACCCATCCGACGCATGTATACGTTTTTTTTATTATTTACAAGAAACGCACTGTAAGACGGTACAAATTCTCTCGAAATAAAGATAAGTTTACGAACCTTTTTCCCGTTGCCTCTCTTTGCGGATATTGTTACGTATCGGGAATTTATATGTATCGTTACTTCGCATCAAATGTATCGGTATTTACTTATTCTGAATATAGTAATATAACTAAATACATTTACTTGAAAATATTTGCAGTACTAATATTGATGTTTGTACTAATATGTAAAAATTTTTGTCAATCATTCAAACATTTTGTCGCTCTTCTACCAGCTCATTAAAATAATTTAAGACTTATACTGGTTAAATGATGTTATTAAAACAAATATTTATTATATTTAAAAATGTATTAAATTACTTATGCATTTTATAGCGATAGCATATCTAATAAATATAATAACTAAGAGAGAATGGTACATGAGATTAGTTTTAGCATATTTTTTATTGGAAACTTGCCTGTGACAGCACGTATATGTTTTATAAAACATTCCTAGATTTAACTACAACTTTGATTTGAAATTTTATACCTCAAAGTTTTCCTAAATAATGTTCGTAAAATATAAAAAAATATTAAAATCTCTTAGGTTATATGTTGAAAAACTATTAGAAAATCAAATATACTCTATTGCCGTTCAGATAATCGAAATTACTACTATAGTCATAGAAATGCCTGTGGGACTTAAACTTTATATATTAAATTTATACAAAGAAAATGGGTTTCTAACAACACACGAAAACTAATCTTAGTAGCTGGTTTTCTGTAAGAGCAGTTGAAACGGGTACTCTATCACAATATTAATTTATAATTTATTCAATAAATGCTTATAGTTTTCTATCAGGTAATTTATATTTAATTTAACTATCAACAAACAAATACACGCATACAAAAATATATGTATCGTGCCAGGTAAGGAAAGTTATTTCATGGTAAAGGTAAAAAACTATGAGCTAGTTATACCTAAGTATATTTTAAAGAGAGCATAATTTACAAGTTCGAAAAGAAAATCTGTACTAAAATCGTTTAAACGTTATTGAATCATTGTTCTTGGAGAACAATATTTACATCTTTATGGCTTTATTAAGTTATTTGGTAGGGAGGAATCTATGTGTTAACAATTAATGACGTCACTAGACAATCAGTGCGATCAGCCTACATCATACATACACGATATCTAGCTCTTATAAATAGGTTTACTTTTGTCATCAAATTACTAATAAGTAAAATACGATAATTCGACAACTTATTTGATAAACTTGTTAAAATCTAAAAACTTATCATTTCGTTTTTGACCTTTAAAATTTACTTAGCCTTTGGCTATCACGACTTAGTTTCAATTAAATTCGAGACAAGCTCGTAAATAACACGGATTTGATATTGTGTTTAACACAACAGTTGTAAGCAGATTCCTCCCGTCAAGGCAAAACTTTATAATATAGTACAATTAATTTAAAACTTAAAATTTTATCGGGAAATACTTTTATGTGTTTATAGATGTATCGGAGATTTTGATTTGAATAATATAAAAAACATTTCTTTATTTTCTCTGAATAAAGGTCCCCACCTTAAAAACTAGTGACAGATCTAAACTCTTTAGTAAATAGACTAGTCCTAGGAATAGTTTATATGAGAACCTGTCCTACAGGTAACTGGGCGTCTCCCCCTAGGCCATATTGATTGTAACGTTTTAACTTCATATCTACTTGCTTTCTTTGGATGCTATCTAAAAGGAGGCAAAGTATGATGTTTTAGTGATGGTCGATGACTGTGTGTTGGTTGTGCATATTGACTAAACAATCAAGTAACGCGGTCCATACATGTCGCATAGAAGAATCACATAGAACAGGAATTTATACACATTTGCGTAATTTTTTTTAATAACATTGATAACTTTAATACCGGGTCGGTGATAACCATTGTGTTGTCTTATTTTTAAATAGGATGTTACACTTGTAAATAACTTGTAAGTAAGTTTATTTAGTTTACTACTCTTAAACATGAAGAATTCTCCTTAGTCTCAGATATAGGCTACATAAGAACCTGTACTGCGAGTTACTTGGCGTCTCCCCTAGACCATATTTATTGTAACATTTTACCTCATATCTAATTGCTTTCTTTGTATGCTATCAAATGTATCATTTACTTACTCTGAATAGTAATATAACTAAATACATTTTTTAAAATATTTCAAACAATATTGATATTTGACTAATATGTAAAAATTTTTGTCAATCATTCAAACTTTTGTCCCTTCTACCAGCTCATTAAATTATTTGACTTATACAGGTTAAATTATGTTATTAAAACAACTATCTGTTATATTTAAAAATGTATTAAATTACTTATGCATTTTATAGTGATAGAAAAACAATATCTAATAAATATAATAACTAACAGAGACTAATTTTAATCAGAATAACAATTTGTGACAGCACGTATATGTTTTATACAACATTCCTAGATTTAACTAAAACTTTGATTTGATTAAAAAATTGATTAAATTAAAATTTTATACCTTAAAGTTTTCCTAAATAATGTTGGTAAAATATAAAAAAAAATATTAAAAGCTCAGAGGTTACATGTTGAAAAACAATAAGAAACTCAAATATACTCTATTGCCGTTCAGATAATCTAACTTACTACTATAGTCATAGTATATTTTAGTCATAATATATTTTAGTTATAACTACCTGTGGGACTTAAACTTTATATATTAAATTTATACAAAGAAAATGGGTTTTTGACAACACACGAAAACTAACCTTATATTTTTTACGGATGACTCACGTTGGTGGAGTTAACCGCTACAACCCAGCAGGTTCCGGGCTGTGCAACTTTAAGTGTGCACAGACTTCACCTATTCTGGTGGCTCCGAGGGACCCCTGAAGGGACCTCGGCTCAGGCTCCACTTCTTTATCCCGTAAGCAGGGCTTGATGAGGGTGCCCAAGAGGCGAGCCTCGACTCGATCAACCGCCTGGTCAGGTCCATGCCTATACCGTTAGCAACATTTATCGAGGCGCTCCGGTGGGCCGAACCTCGGCTCGATAATTTGCTTAGGACTTATTAGTGGAAAGTATTTACCGCCTACCCTACGGTGTACTAGTTTGCCCTCAACGGCGAGGACAAGATGTTGCATCTTAGGGAGTTAAAACGTGCTTGCACGATTGTAATCTCATCGTCCGGATCTGTAATCACGTTTTGCGCTCTTCGATGGATGTCGTTTTAGCGAGTGAAATTGTTGGTCTCGTAAGCGGCGGCGCTCCGAACTAGATCGTTTGGGTGTTGCGAAGCCGAGTCGAAATATCGGATAGAAGCTTGTTTTAGGTACTGTTTGATTGTGGCAATTTCAGATCCAGGTGCAGGTCAATGTTGCGCAGGTAATACGGCACCAGTGGCCCTGCGCATGAATCTGTTTTGCGGACTTGAAGCTTGTCATATGTGATCGCTTTGCATGTGCAAAGACAGGACTGGCTATTTGTTAAAATTGGACGTATGACTGTCTTGTATAACAACACCTTATTGCGCAGAGATAACTTGCTTTTAGGATTTATTAGTGGAAAGAGTCGACCTAAGACGTAGGCCGCTCTGTTTCTGAGGATTTATCTAAGATTACCAGAGGTATTTGGTCTGTTTGACCCAAGCGGATAGGGCAATCTAGAGAGTCGGACATTGGAAGGAAGGCATCGGTCTTCGTCGCGTGAACAAAATGGTCGCGCTTTTGGAAGGATTGATTTCTATTCTCCATTTCCGGAACCATTCCCTAGGATATTGGCTGGATTGGAGTCTTTGACTAACTAGGATAGGACATCTACCGGTTGAGTATATGCAGGTGTCGTCTGCGAATAAGGCGGCGACTAATCTTAGTAGCTGGTTTTCTGTAAGAGCAGTTGAAACGGGTACTCTATCACAATATTAATTTATAATTTATTCAATAAACTCTTTTAGTATCCTATCAAGTAATTAAAATTCAATTTAATTATCAACAAACAAATACACGCATACAAAACTATGTGTATCGTGCCAGGCAAGGAAAGTTATTTCATGGTAAAGGTAAAAAACTATGAGCTAGTTATACCTAACTAAGTATATTTCAAAGAGAGAATAATTTACAAGTTCGAAAAGAAAATCTGTACTAAAATCGTTTAAACATTATTGAATCATTGTTCTTGGAGAAACACTTGGAGAGCTCGTAAATAACACGGATTTGATATTGTGTTTAACACAACAGTTGTAAGTAGATTCCTCCGTCAAGGCAAAACTTTATAATACAGTACAATTAATTTAAAACTTAAAATTTTATCGGAAATTCTTTTATGTGTTTATAGATGTATCGGAGATTTTGATTTTATAATATAAATAACATATCTTTATTTGCTCTGAATAACCACCACCACCTTAAAACTAGTGACAGATCTAAAGTCTTTAGTAAATAGACTAGTCCTAGAAATAGCTTATATGAGAACCTGTCCTACAGGTAACAAGGCGTCTCCCTAGGCCATATTGATTGTAACGTTACTTCATATCTACTTGCTTTCTTTGGATGCTATCTAAAAGGAGGCGAAGAATGATGTGTTAGTGATGGTCGATGACGTGTGTTGGTTGCGCATATTGACTAAACAATCAAGTAACGCTGTCCATAACGCATAGAAGAATCACCTAGAAAAGGAATTTATACCCATTTGCGTAAATTTTTTAATAACATTGATAACTTTAATACCGGGTCGGTGATAACTATTGTGTTGTCTTATTTTTTAAATAGGATGTTACACTTGTAAGTAAGTTTATTTAGTTTACTACTCTTAAACATGAAGAATTTTTTAGTCTCAGATATAGGCTACATAAGAACCTGTACTGCAAGTAACTGGCATAGAAGAATCACTTAGAACAGGAATATATACATATATATTTTTTATATTTTTTTTCGTTGTTAAAGATGTTAATTACGTTGATAACGTTATTACCGGTTCGGTTATAGCTATTGTGTTAGGCAATACAATTATTTTCTCAATGCCAGGCAATTGAGATGACGTTTTAAAAGATTTTACTTGAAGCTTTATAAAAGTTTACAATATTTAAGACGTTTTTGGAAACTTACTCTGGCTATTCAATCTGGTGTAATTATAATACTCATTGATATGATCACCGGCCGACATGATTTTTTTTTTGAGATATAATAATTTTTCCCACTTATTTTATTGTTGATAACGATATCAGACCTTATTTTATAGTAATATATCAGATTTAAAAAAAAATTATGTATATTTGCTATTTCATTACCTCCGTTGCATATTAAACTCGGTATGATAAAACAATGCGTTAAGACATTGGATAAAGTAAATGATAGTTTTAAATACTTTAGCAAAACAATTTTGGGGGTAGGTCCCGTTTTACAGGGGACCGTCTGGGTGGGTACCACCACGTATTTCTACTGCAGATCAGTAGTGTGAAACACTACTGTGTTCAGGAGACCGTCACCAGAGCCAACGAGGGCACCGTAGCCGAGGTATTTACTGGGTACAGGAGACTTAACATCCTATGTCTCACGGTAGGCAGCGCGTTGGTGATACCGATGGTATTGACAATGTCTATGGGCGTGAGACCACTTTCCACCAGTTCACTGTTCGTCTGCCTGCGTAGGCAATAAAAAAAGGTTATCAGATGCAAAAATAAAAGAAGGAGTGTTTAATGGACCACAAATAAGATCTTTGATGACCGATGAGAAATTTAATTAAACATTAAATACAACTGAATCAGAAGATTGGCTGGCGTTCAAAGATGGTGACAATAATTTTCTAGAAATCACAAACACTCTGATTAAAATAATAATAATGTTACAAATTTATTCAATAGGTATCTAAAATTGGGGTATAATATGAGTATAAAACTCCATTTCACTCCATAGATTTACATTTAGATTTTTTCACTGATAATTTTGGTGAAAATAGTGAAAATCACTCTTTTAGCCTGTTCGTCATCAAGTACCAAGACATCAAAACTATGGACAGTAGGTACCAAGGCGATGGAGTATGAGTATGATAGCTGATTACTCCTGGTCAATAAAACGTGATATTATTGATGATTTCCAGAACAAAATTACTCCCAGATATAATTTTAAAGTTAAACGCAAAAGATGACGTTTTCTATAGAAATTTTGAAATATATGTATTTTTAATATAATAAATGATATCTTTCTTACAATAAAAAAATATTTTTCTTGTTTGTAAAAAATCTGATGTGATAGAGTAATTATGAAGGTGATTTTGTTTCCAATGCTATAAATTAGTGTTATTTATCACTCCTATCGAAACACCTTTCAAAAGTCTTCATTTGTAAGCCTGTGTAGTTGATAAGATACGTATCAAGTAAGAATTCCGAAACATGATCAATTTAAATTAGGGAGGAGACGAATTGATAGTTGGCTAAGACGTTGTGGACGTCACAACACAATTATAACACGTTTATTATAGGCTTCATTTTAAATTCAATATTTTTTTATTATATATTATGTTGAATTTAAGGACATTTATCGGACTTTTTCGTGTTTATTTTACATATTTACATTCCCGACGTTTCAAATAGTTTCCAGCGGCCGTGGTAACGAAATAGACTATGTACAATGCGTTGTTTAATATTAAATAAAATATAAAGTTACAAAAATTAAGACATTTTGAGTTAAGGTATAAGACATATTGTATGCAAAAAAATATTATATTTTAGGCATCGATACCATTATTATTTTCTTATGTTTATATTAAAATGATGTATATTAAATTACATATATATTGATAATGAGGAACCTAGAATTAGTCACCGATAAAACGATCTGAAGAACTTTTAATAAAATAATTTGTATTGACAGATTGTTTTATTATTTAAAAGCTAAGTTCATTGACTGCCTTTTCTCTTACCATTTTATTCTTGACGGACAATGGTTCCAGTGATGTGCGGATGAATAGTCCGCTCCTTTTAAGAATTTGTCTTTTAAGCTTGATTGTTATGAATGTCAGTGATTTAGAGGCCGCGAAAGCGGGAGCGTATTTTTAAGGGTCCTGCAAATAATGGCCGAGGCCTAATCTTTTAAAGTGTAATATCAAACAGAGAATAATTTGTAGGTTAAAAATTGCAATAATACAAATTATAAAGAAAAAACTTATTTCAGGTTTTTACTGATATTTTATATATCGTGACTTATATCATTATTAAAAATAAGAAAGTAATGAAAAAGATTTTAAAAAACCTTAAAGATATATAAAAGTAATTCAGATTTCGTTGCTTAACAGCTTCAGTCGATTATAAATCTAAAATATGACCTTTATTTTGGTACCAATTTATTAAAAAATATATTTAAATTATTAACTATATTTTTTAAAAGCAAGATAAACAAACAAGAAAAAATCTTGAATTGGATGTGTAATTTACACTAAGAGCTACCTGACTTAAAACTCTAAAAGATTATCCCTTGCCTTGAGAGGTGCTAATGGTTTTGCCGTAAATTAGAGAGTAAGGATTTTGTTAATTGAAGAGATAAATTGATTGTAAGAAATAAATTTCAATATGCTCAAAATAACAAGTTCAAAATGCGCTGTTTTTTAAGTACTAAGTATACCAAAACTATATAAAAATATTGTACAATAAAAAGTTTAAATTGTAATCGAGGTGTTTTGTTCTGTAATAAATTTTTAAAAATAAATGCATGATCTCCTTCGAAAAATCGTTCGTAAAGCATTTGTTATTTTTCTCTGCGATGCTTGTCGTGTATGCATGTTTAATTTTAAAGTATTATATTTTGGTGTTTAGTGTCTCTAGTCTCAATACAATTACATACTAAAAATCTTGCATTTAATCTAGAAAAAGTGTATTGTTCTTGATGATCAAAATATCTTTAAATGGATTTTATCGAGTTTAAAGAACCTTATTTTTACCATTTTAACTCCGGACTTAAAAAACAGAGAAAACTGTCGCGGCCGTGGCCACGGGGTAGACTGGCCGTGACCACGGCCGGTGGAAAGTGTTCGAAACGTCGGGAATTTAAAATGTAAAATAAACGCGATAAAATCCGTAAAGTAATTTTATTAAATAAAGTATAATATTCGCGCAAGCAATAGAAATAATTACATATAAATGTAGTTTGTTTCGTTATATTTCTCCAAAGAAATAATTTAATTTTCTTACTTTTTAGAGAAACTCAAGATTTAAGTGAAATTTGACCTGTAAATTAGTGTAACAAAATAGACAAATTATTTCTCTAGATTGTTCCAATTAGTTTCGCCCTACTAAGTAACTTATGAAACAATGCTTAATAATCATATCCATTCCAATTAAATTCAGGAATGCTTCTCTTTGTCCAAGGCATTTGTAATATATATCGATAATATATACCATATAAACCTAACATATACTTTGTTTTAAGGATTGATGGGAAAATCGGGTTTAATATAAATCGAGTTAAAATTTATGTAAGTCGGGTTCAAAAGAATGAAAAAAAAAATACAAATAGATAGAACAATAAATGATTTTTGGTGAATTTACAATGTATTTCTAAAGGCGCCTATTTCTACCGCAAAGCAGTAGTGTGAAAACACTACTGTGTTCCGGTTTGAAGGGCACCATAGCCAACGTATTTACTGGGTAAACGACTCCGGATCCAACGGGGGTCCCGACATCAGACCCTACACACCACACGAGTAGGGTTAGCACACACTCACCTGTAGTTCGCCCTCGCTTACGAGCACAGCGACACACACACACCGCGTATACTAGATACACCCGCGTTCCAGGGCGGTTCTCACCGCCGCCAGCAAACGATTAATACAGTCGCCAGACCGTCAGCGTCTCGGTCTGTAAACCGAATGTCGATGATCCATAGGAGACATAAACTAATGCCTATCTCACGTACCTTCTGTACGTGTGTCCTTCATTTTTAGCAAAAAATGTGGGCCACCTAGTTCGTGGGGACGAGAGCTTCTCGCGAACTCTGTGTTAGATAAAGCTTACTAAAGACATGAGTCTGGAAGCATAACTTCAAGGATTAAAAAAAAGGAAAAAAAAACCGTGCTTACGGTATGTATTTTGAACAACGTATAATAAGGCGAAAGATAGAATTTAAGTAAAGATTTTATCATGTTACGCCAAAGAAGTATATTTTCTGAAACGTGTACATACATAATTACATATATTTTTCCTAATGTTATATGTATTCGAGCATAGGAGCGGTAATACTAACTAAATCAAAAATATTGCAAAAATTAAATTACATGATGCTATTTTAATTTTAATTATGTGATTAGTTATAGTTAAGTCCTTATGAGTCTACAGTTTCTACAAAAAAAAATGTCAAATTATACGAAAATTATGTTTCTGCCAATTAGCTACTGATTAGTAAATTATGGTTTTCGAACTCGAGTTCAGAGAATTTAACTCGAGTCAGCTCGAGTTAAGCCCAACTCCAGTTAACCAAAAAGTTTTTTTTCTGCCCCTAATCTGTGGTGTATAAGCACTTTTGTCTTTTGGTTTTAAGGGTACCGTAGCCAGCATTGCTGGGGAATTAAAGGAGCCGTAACATCTTGTCACAGGTAGCACTATCTAGCGCAATATTTCTTAAGGGTTAGACTTATAACATGAATATAAAGGGAAAAATTTACTTGAATAGCTTCAACAAAGCAATTTAATTTTTTTTATTTAAAACACGTTTAAAAATGTGCCTCTCAAAACAGCTCTATAAAGCCTAAACTGAATAAGACATTCACTTCAGCAGAATAATAAAAAAGTTCAGTGACAAACGATGTCCATATCGCACGCCTCTTTCTGTCTCCTTTTCTCCGCCTCTTTTATCTATTTTAATTTCGCTTATACCATGTGGATGGTTTAAATGTACCTATTGACTAAATATTTATGAAAAATAGGAACGATGACTGCAGAATTAAATGCCGGTTCATCGCTGGATAGGTCACAACTTCTGAACCGGTGGTAGAGGTCATGAGATATGCATACATGAAAAATATATAAACAGACCAAATACCTCGGGGTAATCTTAGATAAATCCTTGACATTTGGCCCGCACATTACGCGGGTCAGAAACAGAGCGGCCTACGTCTTAGGTCGACACTTTCCACTAATAAATCCTAAAAGCAATTTATCTCTGCGCAATAAGTGTTGTATACAAGACAGTCATACGTCCAATTTTAACATATGCCAGTCCTGTCTTTGCACATGCAAAGCGATCACACATTGACAGGCTTCAAGTCCTGCAAAACAGATTCATGCGCAGGGCCACTGGTGCGCCGTATTACCTGCGCAACATCGACCTGCACCTGGATCTGAAATTGCCCACAATCAAACAGTACCTAAAACAAGCTTCATCCGATATTTCGACCGGCTTCGCAACACCCAAACGATCTAGTTCGGAGCGCCGCCGCTTACGAACCAACAACTTCACTCGCTAAAAACGACATCCATCGAAGAGCGCGAAATGCGATTACAGATCCGGACGATGAGATTACAATCGTGCAAGCACGTTTTAACTCACTAAGATGCAACACATCTTGTCCTCGCCGTCGAGGGCAAACTAGTACACCGTAGGGTAGGCGGTAAATACTTTCCACTAATAAGTCCTAAAAGCAAATTATCGAGCCGAGGTTCGGCCCACCGGGGCGCCCTCGATAAATGTTGCTAACGGGTATAGGCATGGACCTGACCAGCGGCTGATCGAGTCGAGGCTCGGCCCTCTTGGGCACCCTCGATCAAGCCCGCTTACGGATAAAGAAGTGGAGCCGAGCCGAGGTCCCCTTCAGGGTCCTCGGAGCTAAGCCACAGAATAGAGGTGAAGTCTGTGCACCTTAAGTTGCACAGCCCGCGAACCCGCTCGGGTTGTAGCGGTTAACTCCACCAACGTGAGTCATCCGTAAAATAAAAAAAAGAAAAATATGTAGAAAAAGTTTTAATGTTATTTCAAAAACGTATGCCTTAATTTGTTACGTATAAGTTGTCGATTTGAAGATTTCTGTCAATCCCGCTTTAGCTTTATATTAGTTAAAAAAAAAATTTTTATTTGTGGTTTCACTCCTTTTAATGACAGCTTTTAATCATATATGCCCATCAGCCTGTTTATAGGCATAAATTAGCGCTTTATGTCAGGATATACTTTTTTAAATGAGCAGATGTTCCCAACCCGCAAAGACCTGCGTGGTACGACACGGGCCAAAAGTCCTTGGTGCTAAGCCAAGGACTTTTGGCCCGTGTCGTAGCAGCATTAAGGGAGGCCCATGTCCAGCAGTGTACCGACTTGCTGGTGGTGGTGGTTGTGTATATGAAGTTCCCGAAATAAGCGCGCCCAAGTAAACTGACGAATTTTAGAAATCTCAAACAATTCCATGTAAAAATGATAACAACAATTGAATTTCTTTTATACTAAAAAACATTAAAATGGCTCACGTGACCCCAACAACGGCCACTATGTCTCGTAAGGACGAGTCGATGTATAACACCATTTAACATACTAACACTACCACAGATGTACAACATTTACCACACACGAGGACATTTCAGTTTCGGGTAGCGGCTCACAAAGATCTCTCCTTCCTACATTTCAGATCCGTCTTTTATACACGATCTCGGACAGACATATCGTCAATATCGAGACTTCTTTTCTTAAGTCCCCGCTTTAGGAATAGTATTCTGACTATAGTTTAAGCATTACATATAGTGTCCTAAATTTTCTTATAAAAACGTAAATTATAGAGTACATACAGCAATAAATATATATACTTAATTATTAAAACTATAACATATTAAGATGCTTAAGTGATATTGATATATGACAACAGCAATAAATCTTATTCTTGAATACGAATACGTACCTATGTATTAAATAATAAAATTACATAATAATTTATGGTACTATTTATTGAATCATTATATTTTTTTGTTAGCTGTCCTTATTTCTGTTATTCCTAAAACACCTTGCAATTTTATTTTGATATAAGAGATTGTTAATTATGAAATTCGATAGTGGTTATTAAATAACAATTTAATAATTATATCATCGAAATGGTAAATTTTAGAGTCAAAAAGTTACTGATTATAAATATAACGTAAAGTAATACTCTATTGGTCTTCGATATAGATATTTAGTAAGAGCAAAAAATAAATCTAGCAAAAGATTAAGATGATAAAGTGACCATCCTTCTACCCTAACCCTTTTCTGTCGTAATAAGCGAGCTATCGCAGAAAGGCCATTAGATATTTGAAAATCGAAATAGGGAATAAAGGGCTTATCGAAACCTCTCAAGTCCCTGACTTAGTTTTGAGTAATTTATGTGCCAACAATTGCCATGAACCAATTGAGTGCTCAACAGTAACACTATTTGATAAAAATTAAGCAAATTTTAGATTAATAGTGCCTGCTCTAATGCACGTTTTTATTCATACTTAAGATAAACGGTTTTGCTATTTATCTGCTTCTGTTATTACAAATTCCTAAAATTAAATAAGTCAATGCAAAATATTAATGGGATAGCTAGTTAAACAAAACGCCTTTTTTATTATGGAATATTTTTGTGCCCAAACGATGGCTGAAAGTCTCTGTAAGTCCAAACCAATTCACTTTATGTTCAGCAACAATTTCCGCTATTCTCAACTGATATAGCCAATCTTTTAAAGCTTTCTTAAAAATACTTTTTTGTTGGTATGGGTAAAATGGTTGAGGATTAAGGGGTAAGCTAAAACGGTTTTGTGTTTACGACCGGCTTGGAGAATTGGTTTGTAATCAGGCACAGGATACTCCTGGTTCGATTTCAAGCACGGTAAAAATATAGTATGATCAACACAGGTGTAGTGTGTAGTGTGACGTGTTGTAGTTAGTTACTTCAATGTGCGGCTGACCTACCTACGTATCCTAATGCTATACTTATACAGTATTAAAACTAAGTAAAGAATAATCTTAACAGCAGTTTATAATAAAGCAAAATAGTTTTATTAGAAACTATATATCCATAATATTTATTAAAAAAACTAACAATCGTACTGGTTAATTTTTTTCATATATAAAATACAAAAATAATCAATAATTTAGACTTTCAACAACTAGGCAGTTTGAGTCAACTGCATATTGTTATATAATTAAAAGTATTTGTACAACTACATACACCATCACCGTAGTCATTTAAGCATAATATCAAAATGTGTCTAGAATTTTATATAAATTACAAATTGCATATTGCTATATCTTACCGTGTAATGCAACTCTTCTATAGATTTTACTATGATGATCAATTTTAAGGGCATTGTAAAAGTTTGAATGGTTCAGCATAACCACGTAGATTGCTCAGTTCTCATCCTTAACGTCACTAACGAAGCACTTTGCATGCTCGATGCCGAAAATATTCGGCAAGGATGATTGCGAAAAAAAGGATATAGTCCATAACTTACAAACGACTTGAAAACAGGACCACGAAAACGTATTAATTGTATTAAAATTTCATCATGTTTACCAAAAATGTACATAGTAATTTAAAATCTCAAAGAGAAAATGTATGTATCAGGTAACAAATATGGGTAATATTGAAAGACGAGGATAATTCTACTCTGGGCCTCTCAACTTATAGTGCAATTTTATTTACAATAACAGAGTTTTTTGTTACAGTTAATAAAGTAACGACACGTCAGCCATATAGGTATTATTTATGTAACATTAATTTGTAAATCCAAGTGCTAAATTTAAACCATTTAAACTAATGCAGTTGAAAAGTTAATAAGTAAAAACAAAATAGGATGCCGTCCATTGAAATTCGGAAACGTAAGACATGCGTTATTCCAAATGACTATGAGTTCGGCTAAAATTCATCAACTTAATACATGTATTATTTGTAATAACTGCTATCTGATCTACATACATAGACATCCAAGAGATTCTAAAACTAAGATCGAACCTCTTTAACAATGTGAATGACTTTGATGCAAAATTACTAAGATGGGATTCAAAGTCATGTTTTCTTGTATATTATGCAAGTGCTTATGATTTACATTTTTGTGCAATCTGAAAATCCAGATTTCAAGATATAAATATAAATAGAGATCTATAACAACCGATTTTAATTTTTTAATGGCTGGTAAACGAAAGTATAAATGAAATAGAAACTGATCTTTCAATCATTGAACAAATGGTGCAGGTTTTATGGAAAAAATTCTTAGATAGTACACAGGAAGATACGTTTCATTTACTGCATTTTATTTAAATGATTCTTCAAGAAGAAGTTTGTTCTATCAGATAAATAACCAGTAAATCATTTCATTAACTGATGTACAATTGTTTATAAGTTAGTTTAAGCTTACTTTATAAATTATAATTGGATACAAACAAATAAACAAAAAAATCAAATGGCAGGGACAGTAAAAGTAAGTTAAATCAGCAGACTGTCAGTGTACTCTTTTAGTATTATTATTATTATTATTAAAACTTTATGCACAAGTAAGTACAAAGGCGAACTTAATGCCAAAAGGCATTATCTACCAGTCAACCTTTGGGTGGTACAGAGAAAATTCGGAAGGTGCGCAGATATTTAACAAAACAAAGAAAAGATTTTTAAAAAGCTTAGAGTTTATGTGTGTATACATTAAAACAAAATAATTATATATCATTAATAAAATTACGACAGGAATATTAATACATATTCTATACGTTAACTTACTTAAGTTAATACAAATACATAAACATAAATAAATATACATATATAAATATATACATATACATATATATTGTAAATATAAATATATACATATTTTATAAAGTTTAAGAAAAAATACATTCGTTCATACTATGCCTTTGAACTTTATCCGCCGAAAAAAATAATAAAGCAGACCTTATACTTAGGTGACAGTTTTTTTGAGCAAGTGTTCCCGAACTTTATTTTTAAAAATGAGGCGACTCTCTGCCATCCTGATCTCGAGAGGTAACGCATTCCACAGAAGAACAGATTGAACAAAGAAAGAGGAGTGCATGACATCCGAGCGATGTGAAGGACAAGAAAGTAGACGGTTATTTGTAGAGCGAAGATTTTTGTCATTAAGCGAGCAAAGATATTGAAAATGGGAAGTTAAATAAGAAGGAGTGGTAGCAGAACTAAGGAAAGAAAAGAGCGTCGTCAACGCTCTCAATGACCGCCTCTGGCGTATAGGTAACACGACAGTTTGGAACGATATGGCGAAACGTTGCCATATTTACGTAGATTAAAATGAATCGAATGCAATTATTGAGAAGTCGGTCTAATTTATTGAACTGATCTGCATTCAGGTCGAAATAGCAAACGTCACCATAGTCGATTATAGGAAAAATTAGGGATTGTACAAGCATTACCTTGGTCTTGATTGGCAAAAAGTTTTTAAGTCTGTACAAAAGTCGCAAGGCACTCGTTACTTTTTGACTTACTTGTGACATTTGACCATTCCAACTTAGGTTTTCATCAATTACCAAGCCCAAATTTGTAACAGTTTTACTTAGAGGTATAGTGGAGTTATTATATAAAATTGGTGGGAGAGAATAAAAATCCACTATACTGACGTTCCTACGACTGCCAACTAAAAGAGCTTGACATTTTGATGGATTTACAGGTATTCCAAAATCATTAGACCACTTTTTTATTTTGTCAAGGTCCTGGTTTATCCGGTTTAATGCTTCAGGAAGCTTTTCGATGGTAGACTGGCTGTAAAGCTGAAGGTCATCAGCGTAGAGATGATACGCACACTGAAGCTCTTGAGTGATATAGTCGATAAAAACGGAAAATAACAATGGAGAGATGATGCCGCCTTGTGGAACGCCAGCAGTGACATGAAGCCAATCAGATGATGAATCATCAGAATAAACTGCCTGCTTGCGTCCACGAAGATAAGAGGAGAACCATTCCAATGCACTGTCTGAAACCATCATATGTGAGAGGATAGCCAAGAGGATGTCGTGACTGACGGCATTAAACGCGTTTGAGAAATCAATTAAGACCATTACTGATACCATATTGTTCTCTATACCTGCTCTAATGTCGCCAGTCACTTTCAGGAGGGCGGTAGTGGTACTGTGACCTGGTCGAAATCCAGATTGTAACGGATTTATTAAATTGTTACTGTGAACAAATTGAGATAATTGTTTAAGGACGCAGGACTCAATAACCTTTGACAAAAAAGGCAGAATAGAGATAGGTCGGTAGTGTGCTGGAAGGGAAGGATTGGAACACTTTGGGATAGGCCGGACCAAGGCTTTGCGCCATAAGGAAGGAAACTTAGCATTTTCTAAGGAAAAGTTTATTATGTGATGTATAGCAGGAAGGATGTGGGTTAGGATAGGAATTACCATGCGCCGGCTGATTTTGTCAACGCCTACAGCATTGGATTTTATGGTTATGATTGCTTTGTTGATTTCATCAGTAGCGACTGGAGAAAAATAAAAAGAATTTATATGAGGACGCGCCAAACCATTTAAAAATGAAATTGTTTCTCTTGACTGCACATAATTACTTGAAGGAATGTTTGTGAAATGGCAATTCAGGTCATGTAAGTGAATTGAACTAGAGGATGGGTTTGTTGAGCGCATTTTACCAATACCAAGAGTTCCTAGAAACTTCCAGATATTGGTAGGAGAAGAAGAAGAAATACTATTAAGAACGTGTCGGCGTTTAGCGTTGCGTATCACCTGATTACACCGATTTCTTGCATGTTTGTATACAGACCAGTTAGCTTCAGAGCGTTGCTTTTTATACTTTTGAAAAGCACGGTCCCTTCGTCTCATCATTAATCTAATGTCCTCAGTAATCCATGGAGCAGGTAAACGCTTGAGCTTAACTTTTTTCATGGGCGCGTGATCATCGTAAAGCTTAGTAACTAAGTCGTTAAAGACACTCACCTTGTCATCAATAGACTCAGCATTAAGCAATGGTGCCCAATCTATCTTCTCCGCATCCTCACAAAGTCGTTGCCAGTCGATTCTCCCAAAGGAACGCATGTACATGAATTTGGGTTGGGGCTTGGGAGGTTTTAGGACGTAGGATAGGAATAGAAGATCGTGGAGAGAAAACCCCGGAGCGGGATGTTGTCCATGGGAGGAAACCAAAGCGGGATTAGATGTAAGGATCAAATCAAGCCAAGTGTCTTCACTGAGGAGGTTGTGGTGGGTAGGATGGAGTGGCAGAATGAAAACAGCTTGACTTAACTATATTAAGGAGTTTAAGGGCGCGAAAAGAGTGAGGTAGTAAAAGGTTGGTATTAAAATCGCCCATGATGACTTGGTGAGCATACTCCGAACCTATAGATTCAAGAACCAATTCTAAATCGGTGAAATAGTCAGTATTTGGGGGACAATATATAACACCTAAGACCATTTTTACACTTTTAACAGTTATTTCAATAAAAAGAAATTCAGCGGAAGCTGAATATTTTTGGCCGGAGGAAGCTATGACTTTAAACGGAAGGTCGTGTCTAAGATATATAGCGACGCCTCCTCCCCTTTTCCAATGCGGTCGTTTCGAACAAGAACAAAACCAGAAATAGAGTACATAGTAGAAGGAAGATGAGGTTTGAGCCAACTCTCAGAAATCAGAATGGCATGCACATTGCAGCTAGAGAAAGCTTCAAGGAGATCGCTAAAATGGCTGGGTACACTTTGCGCATTTAAGTGACAAATGTTGAGATTATTAGTAACATTTTCAGAGAAAGTTTCATTTAAAAATACTTTTAGAGTTCCCTCTAATGAGGTAAAACTGTCGTCGTCGCTAGAGCTTGAAGATTCAAAGGCAGAATAGTACAAGTCGTCATCAGATGAGTTTGACATATATGATATATAAATATATATATATAGATAAATATATAAAAATAAGATAAATAAAATTATGATTTAAAACTTTAGGTTTCAAAATATCTCTGTACCACCCGCCAGCAAACATTGTAACAAGCTTAAGTAAAAAAAAACTTGAACAATAAAAAAAAACACTGCTAAAATAAGATAAAATTTTTCCAATACCAACAACATGAGAAAAAAAATTAAAAGTAGAAAAACAATTTAAAAATCAAAACTTAAAAATTAATTTATAGTGAAACGGAACGTAATGACAGTCTAACAATCTATGCTTTACGTCAACTAAGCGTCGAACAACAACATATGTCAATGAAATACAAAAACAAGATGCACAGTCTTAAATTGTTAAATATTCTTGGAAAAAAAAATAAACGGTTATCAATAAAAATAAGTATTTTGTATAAAGTTAGTTTCAGAATAAACTATATAATAAAGTTAAACATTTCTAAGAAATTCCAAAAAGAGAAAAAAAATATATCATTTGTATGGGACTTACATGATAACTCCAGGTACGTTGTAGATATGAATATTATATAACAATAATTACTATTATAACATCTTTTTATCCGTAATATTGTATTCTATAGACTGTTTAACATAATATTAAAGGAATTAAAAAAAAAAAACACTGAAACTAACTTAAGATTATGGTTTACTTTAAAGCTGAAGCCTTCTCTGGTGTCTTCGGAAATTGGGCTGTGAGAGATGTTAGCTCTTCATTCGTCGTCAGTTTATGGCTGCTACCGCACGGAGTTTTAATGTGAACTACGCCGTTCTGCGTCCATACACACCGCATCCCGAAGTGGAGACAAGCTTTGAGGAAAATCTTGTCTGCCTTGGCTTCGTCAAAAACTCTTTGAGTGATATACCTGTACCCCTCAGCTTGGATTTCAGTTTCAGACATTGAATTTAATATCAATGCCTGTAAATCTAACCAAGATAGGCCGTTGGCGTTCCTTATTAACTACTCCAAGACGATGGCACACCTTAATAGAGGACGTGGATACCTCAGTCAGGCCCAACTTCTTGTTGAGAACATCAAGCACCAATTTCGTGGGATCCTCCTTATCCTGTTCGGTATGCCAGAGACAATGAGTGCTTTTTCTGTTCCGCATATCAAGCTCATCAACCTGTTTAGCACAATCATGAATTTGCTGCCGCAGAAGGCTCAATATTCCGAAGATGAGCTCTCTAAAGTTCCGCAACTCCTCAGCAACTTTTGCCACAGTATCCTTGGAGGAACCAGCATTCGTAATTTGTGCCTGAAGATTATCCAGCCTTTTCGAGATATTCTCCTCAAGCCTGTGCTGAGTTGTCATAATTTGATCGATATTGGACATTTTTAGCAAGTTATCAGTGTTTAAATGCAGTGAAGTAAATCAAACAATGTGCTGGCAGGTGGTGTTAATTAAGTAATGTAAACTACATAAATTTCACTATTAATGTAAGTAGCACACACTTTACACTTTAGGAGTTACTTTGCATTGAATTTAATAAGTTTGTAATGTTATATATAGGGTAACTTAGGAGTAAATTTTGATATATAAGTATCACTAATATATCAAAATTTACTCCCTATAGGTGATGACTCCTCGTTTTTCTAGGGGGCTGTCTCGGGCAGTACTACCGTTGTAACTATTTTTTACCGCAAAGCAGTAAAACCAACGTGTATGTGTGTGTGAAAATACCAACGCGTTCCGGTTTGAGAGCAAAGTAGCTAACGTATTTACTATATAAACGAGACGTAACATTCAATGTCTCAGTGTGGTGAACGGACTTATGGCGTCATACACTACTTTTCTTGTGGGCAAGGCGTTTCACTTTCCATCGCGTGAACATTTTGCTTGTCTCGTCTCTACACTAAATAAGAATATATATATATATATATATATATATATATAAACCTATAAATATATAAAATTCTAAAAGTACAAAAGTTTCGTGCTACAATGTTCGTTCCCAAACTCCTCCGATACAGCTTGACCGATTTGTTATGATTTTTTTTTTGCATATTCAATAAGTCTGAGAATCGCCTGCTACTATATACTACTACTCTCTGTTTTTGAGCCCCTAAGTTACATTTTCTCAATTTTTCTGTAAATACTTTATTATATATAATAATAAATTATCTTACCAAGTGATATTAGCTCATGTTATCGAGCGGGATAAAAATGATAAAATTAATAAAATGACTAACATAAAGCATGGGTGGGTTATAAAAAGTAAAAACTTTGGCATTTTTTTTTATTTTTCAATGCCGCATAATAATAAAATATTATGAAAAATATTACTTTTAAACTTAATAAATAAATTAAGGTGGACATACCTAATAACTATGGGGTTAAAAAAATAGATAGTACACAGACTTATTAAATATGCATAAAAAATTTCATGAGAAATGATGGTTTGGGAGGAGTATGGGATAAACATTGTGACTCGAGACTTTTATATATTATAGAAGATAACACCTGTTTCCAAATAATTGAAAAAAAATAAAAAAAACAACATTATTTTGAATATTTTTATATAAAAACTGTACATTTGCCATCGATTTTTTTATTTTAAATTTTAGAGTTATGAGTACTTTTTAATGTAACTTATAGTTATTCGGGATTGATTCAAGGAATAACTCTATTATTTAAATAACTTTTTCGTATAAAAAGATGTAGAGAGCAAAGTAAACTCCACTCGAGGAAAGGTAACTTAAGTTATGAATGTCTAAGGAGGCATTCGTAACTCAAGTGGACTACACTTCTCCTAAGTATTTTGAAGTTGACACTAGGTTTCTACATTTGACCTATTCAGAGGCCCTTTACGAAGAGGAAAAAATACTAAAGAGAAATATTTACACTTTTTTTATTAAAACTTAGTTTCGCGCTGGATGTACGAGATATATATGATGATATCATATGAGACGAGTTAGATTCAATAATTATTTTTTACAAGTAGAGGCAACATTAAGGCAACGGTAATCGTGCTTTAATACATTGTCTACAAATGTTGAGCCATAATTCGCATACTTGTCACTTTTAAGACGGTAGGAATATATCATATAAAATACATTATGAACCGATTTTAAATACAAATCGGACATTTATCCAAGAATGTTATTTATATATGAAATTAAAATTAATTTGCACGTAAAGTTTTGAGTATGCCCTGCTTCAAAATCAAGCAGTGCCGTTGCGTCTTTTTTGAACTACAGAGACGCTTCCAGACTCAGTGTCTTTATTAACCTCTACCGAGCAAGGAATCCTAGCAAAGCCGACATTTACTAGAAGTAAATACCCCGGACTCATACCCTCTGTTTCCTAAATTTAATTTAGTGTTAATTCTAGAAAATGGTACTTATTATATACAACTGTCAAAAGTCGACGTTTTCGATCGAATCGAATTTTAATCGCAATAGATTACTGTTTAACTAACACATGTTTATTGCTTAATAAATATCTCTCAAATTTTTGGTCACATATTAGTTCAAAAATAGAAGTAAATGGCCCGTCTTTACAATAAAAGAAAACATTTTATACTCGGTAAAGTTTAAAAAATATGAAAACACTACGCAGGCTACTTCTTGAAATACGAACGACGAAACGAGTCAACTTAGCGAAAAATCATATAAATGCGATATGGCGTATACTTAAAAAACTTTATAGACGAAGTGAATATCAGCAATCACTCTTTAATTTTGTATATGTTTACACATCTTTTTGGTATATACCTAGTAATAATTACACATACACTGGCCAAATGGATCTTGATAAATATATATTTCAATTAGTAAATTTGTAACTAAACAACGTATTACCAATGAGCCTACATAACATGAATATCTCTTTAAAATTAGGCTTATCCAATTTATCAATACATATATGATTTCTTAGATAAAAAAATATTAACATTAATATAATATTTTATAAATTCTTTGCTTAAAACAAACTTTTCATACGTTGGTTAAGGCGTTCTTTAATCATCGGTACGGAGATGCTGTCATCTAATCTTTAAAATTAATGATCAAATTTTCAGGATTACGTCATCTCCACAAAGAGGCTTTTAAATTATTTAATAGAAATAACATTTTAGGCGGACCATGAAATTACGAGATAATTAATTAGTTTACCTGGCTTTGCGGGTGTTGGCTTTGCGGGTGTTGGCTTTGCGGGTGTTGGCTTTGCGGGTATTGGCTTTGCGTGGTACGTACACGCACAATATATATATATATATATGCATGTGCTTTGACTTAGAATAGACGCAGCAATAAATTAATAAATGTTACATCTAGCTTGTTTAAGTCTAAGATTTATATACTGTAGACTTAAACATTTAAACACCATATGATTGACGGCTTTTCGTTGCTTCGTTGTTAGGTACGTGTAGGGTTTATGGTGGTCGTTAAGTCCTTCTCCTACCTTTTGGCATTGTGTAGTAGAACTCGGTTTAAACCGTTTAAGTGATTATCAAATGATTGTATTGCTCTCAGTTTATTTTCATTATTCCGAATAGGTAAGTAATAATGACACGCCTAACAACAGAGAAATCGTTTTTATTTTCCTAAGGCTTAAAAAATATCAAGAATCTTTATTTCTCGTCACCATATTCCAAAGTTATCTAAGAATCGTGAATAGAAAATATAAGTGCACAGTATAAAAAAAATTGAGAAACGTCATTGCTTTTTTCGTGTAATTTTTTCTGTATAAGTTATTGAGCATTTGAATAAAATCGTGTATTAAACTTATTACTTACACATTAAAAGTTCATTTCTTTATAAAAATAGAACATCAACCAACAACAGTGTGTTTTAGGCTTTTAAATACACCATGACCAAATGTACTATAATCAGTTTACAATAATTACTATACAAGCTAAGCCAAAATGCTAGAAGTTTGGCAGTTTTGTTGAATTTATCAAAGTTATTATGATTTAGGGCCTTAATAAGCTTGACGAAGAATAAAATCGTCCTCAAGATCGCTCATTAGCAAGTCATCTGTGAATTTCAACCTATTGCCGACAGCTCGAGTTTAGTGCAAGAGATATAGTTTTTGATAATCAAAACAAGTTTAAACGGATTTTATCGAGGTTATTTACCGTTTTAACTATGGACTTTTCGAAATCTTTCGCAGCCGTGGCACAGGCTGATTATAGTTTTAAAGGCTATCAAATGTAAAATCGTTAAAAGATAACAATTTTACCTATAATTAAATACTACTTTACGGTTTTATCTTTCTGGTTATCACTTCTAAAGCATTTACATTCATTTATCCAACTTCAAGCAGCTTTTCATTTTCTCTTACCGCACTATAACATGAGTACACTTTATGATTCTTAACTCTGCTTGAAGAATTAACTACATAGCCTAATAAATATTCTTCACTGTCTATGATAGGCAGTAAAGAATATTTATCATTAACAATGATCATTATTATCGCTAAAATCAGATGTGAAATACCAAAATCCGACATTAAGCAATGACTATGACAAAGAGATTCAATAAAAATAGAAAATTTATTTTTTCTCTTTTCTAGTACTATTTATTGACATGGCGTGACCTGACAAGAGAGGCATGGTGTTATAACAACAACTGATGCAATCTTTGCGCTCTAACTCAGAGAATTAAAAAAAAAATTGAATAGTTATACGACTGTACTAAAGCATGTATTAGTTGACATCATATACTGTTGAATTTTCTCACGTAATGTATTTAGTAACTTAGCGTACTGTAAAGTGGTCACTTGGCAAAAGTTGTTCAGAATTTTAACCCTATATTGGGCTTGAATAAAAATAAAATATATATTATAACCTGAAAACTGTAATTCAAAAATAATTTTATTTCGAATCAAATTCTAAAAACGTGTAAATTGAAAAAGTTTGGCCACTAGTGCGAGTGGCAGGTTATTAATCAAAAACATAAAGTTTTGTTTCGGAAACAACCATTTTCGTTCGGTTTTAAATTTGAACTAAGGGTAAACGTTTGAAGATTATCATTATATATTTTTTATTATGTAGTCTATACTATTATTATATATGTTCAAAAGAAAAAAATATTTCCTTATTTTTAAGACAAACTTAAGACGATGTAACTTAAACATAAAATAGTCACAAATTATTTCTACTGATTCTGGAGACTGCATCTCAATTGTAACTAAGAAGCTTCAGCACAATAAAATTCGAATGAATATGCATCTCTGCTTAAACATTGTCTTCCATCTGGCTACTTGTTAAGATTTACTGCGATGAAATGAACGATTCTACATGCAGATAGATGACGTAGCAATGGGCTACCCAGTGTCTCCTATTATCGCTGATATCTTCATGGAGAACTTTGAAGAGACGGCTCTCAATACAGCTCCAATCCGGCCAAGGTACGTAGATGACACATTTGTCATTTTACCAACAAACTAAATAAATGCATTTCTGGATCATCTTAATTCTTTGCACCCCATAATAAAGTCCACAACGGAAATAAAGGCAAACAACTCCTTAGCCTTCTTAGATATTTTATTCGTTAGAAACTCTAACAATAGCTTGAGCCATACAATTTTAGAAAGCACAGCGGATCTACGACGAGGAGCATTTGAACTGGAGAATGTCAAACAGGTGCTGCGTGACAACAAACTTTAAGTTCCACGTCTACGTCACAGTCATCGTGTGAAACCAGCCACAGTCGAAAGAGTGCGTGCCGTCTTACCTTACATCAGAGGAGTCACCGACAAAATCGGTTATATTTCAAAGCAAGCTTCGATAAATACATATTATAAGCCGCCGAAGAAGATTGGCCAATTATTACCAATTTTAAAAAGGCCAATTATAATTCCTTTACAGGTACCGGGCGTGTACAAGCTAGACTGTGATTGTGGTCTCTCTGACATTGGACAAACAAAAAGACCAGTTAAAACCAGAGTCAAGAACATATAGCTGATGTTAAGCACCGACGCCATAAGAAATTTGCAATTTGCAACTATATTCTAGACAAGCCCAATCATTATATTAGATTTTATGAACCAAAACTATTTGCAAAAGAACATCGATTTATACTAAGGATGATTCGGGAAGCAAAAGTAATTAAAAAATATCCAATTTTTAATAGAGAGTATGGTCGGTCTTTGCCACCTTCATGGGATACAATAATTTTAAAATTAAATCCAATGATATAAAAACTACAAAGCCGCAGGACAACATAAGTACTTTTTGTCAAACCAATATTCAAAATTAAGAAATTGAAAGATATGTCAATTTAAAAAATGAACTCTGATGGTTATTCCAAAACATTGAGATACAGACATATACCAACTTAATCTGCCTGTGATCATGGATGCTGGAAAGAATTCGAAACGTTGTAAATAAATATATTTATATAACGCGAAATATTCGTAAATTAGGGGATTTGATATCTACTCATTCTTCCAATTCGTATGTTATGTAACTTATGGATCAGCGCCTAATAATGTTATCCATTCGAATTAAATTCAGGAATGTTTCGCTTTGTTTAAGGCATTTTGTAATATATATCGAAGTAAACAATTAGAACTGAATAATCTGCAGAAAGTATTAAACTTAGAATATGCATGTTTCGCTAATCACTGGCATTGTTTTAAAACATTATTGTAAATTTATTTAATCTGTTAACACTGGGAATACATTCTGGCATGGATATTGATTTTTTTAAATAAATGATAAATCTTTTAATTACCAAATATAAATTATACGCAAAATTTAAAACAATGTAGAAATTTATGTAAAGACATTCAGATATGACATCGTTGTACTCGCCTATGTTACCCAGTATTTTTTTTAGCTAATACTAGCTGTTGTCCGCGTGCTAATTAATAAAAAAATAAAATCATTAATTATGACATAATTGCTGGGTAAAGGAGCCGTAACATCTTGTCTCAGGTAGTGCTTACGCAATATTTCTTAAGAGTTAGACTTAGAAGGCCATCACACACTCTCTGCTCGTCTCGTCGCTATAATCTACCCCAAAAAAAATCTGAAATGGATTTACCAGAAACAGTTTATTTCAATTGCTACAACGTTCCACACTTAATTTTTTTAATAAATAATGAAAACTGTTACGAATTTGCCTCGTACAAAGGAGCTCTAAAAAGCCGACACTGAATAAAATATCCCTTTGACTTTCACTTCAGCAGAATAATAAAAAGCATCGGTGACAATCGATTTCCATAACGCACGCCTCTCTCTATCTCTTCTTCTCCGCCTCCTTTTTCTTTTTAATTTCGTTCATACCATATGGATGATTCTAATGTATAGGTCCAAATTTCCGAACCGGTGGTAGAATGACGTTCATAAGAGTCCGACAGAGCCTAAATTGAATAAAGGATTTTTAAATTTTTATTTGAATTTACATAAATCCATGTCGCAATATGTGTAGAAAATGTTTTAATGTCATTTTAAAACTAAATTTGTTACATATAAGTTATCGATTTGAAGATTTCTCTTAATCATGCTTACTTTTGTAGTAGTTGTATGTTTCTTTTATATAACTGTATTTTTTTAACAATTTTTAATTGCAGTTTCACTCAAATGCCACATTCAAATGGCCTTCCTGCGCACGACTACTGCATGACTACAGATGTACGGGCACTAGGGCCGAACTGTCACCACGCCCTCGCTGCGTCAAATGCCTTGGTGACCATGGCACTCCGATTGCCCTAGACCCAGAGATAGGCAAGTACTCACCACGTACGAACCGATGGCATGCGTTAACTGCCAAAGCGCTAGCCACGGCCAACTACCTGGGCTGCCCTAAGGCGCCCAAGCGCAACTACCACCACCCTCATCCGTCTCCCAAGGCGCCCCAGGTGCCTCCCTCACATCCTTCCCGCCCCTCCGACCTATTCCGGCGTGGCGAAATACCATGAAGCGCTCCGCGTAGCGCTTCAGTGCCCGCTGCCAACAACCATCACCGCACCACAACCAAGCGCTCCGCGTAGCGCCCACAGCTTGCTAGTCTAGCAATGGCAGCAACTTGGAGACATTAGCCGGACAGATCGACTTCGCAGAGCTCGATCGCCTTACCGCGAATTCGACGCCGTCGTCGGTAATTTCGAGCCCGTCTTGCCATACTTCGTAAGTATATGCAATTAGTCGACTTAATTACGGGACGTAAATGAATAGTACGCCTATACTAAATAGTAGAAACGGCCCGTGCCGTCTGAAACCACGCGCAGTTAATATTTCATTTTTAACGCAAACGGTCTCGCGGATCAAAAGACCGAAATCTCAGTTTTCTACTCGAAAACGACGTCGACATTCTACTGGTGCAGGAGACGTTCCTAAAGCTCGGAAGAGGAGATCCGAAAATAGCTAATTACAACATCATAAGAAATGATCGGGCCGGCGCTTCACGGCGGCACGCTCATTTATTATAAAAGTGCACTGTGTAGCAACCGACACGCCGTCGACGCTAACGCACCTAGAAGCCTCGGTCTGTAGGCTAGCCATGACAGGACACGCACCAATCACCATAGCCTCGGTCTACTTACCATGTAGAAGCTCTTCCGAGATAACTCAATCCGACTTCGAGACGCTATTTTCCCTAGGGGGCGCCGCCATTCTGGCAGGTGACTTCAATAGCAAGCACACCCGATGGAACAGCTACAAAATCAACTCGCGAGGTGCAGCACTAGATGCACTATCAGAAACTCTTAACTTTAGTGTCATTGCTCCGCTTGAGCATACGCACTACCCGCACACGGTAGGCCACAGATCGGATGTGCTTGATATTGCCCTCCTTAAAAACGTTAATCTCACTTTCAGAGGTATAGAGGTCATAAAAGATCTAACCTCCGATCATCGCCCAGTCATCCTCAAACTAGGACCACCTGACTCCCAAAACATCCAATCCAAAACAATAATTGACTGGCGCAAACTCAAATCTCAGCTAGACTGCACTAGCTCGCCACACCTAGATGCCATTCCTAAAGTCCTGCACAGTGCTAATGACGCGAATCTCGCTGCTCATGCGCTCACAAGACATGTCCAAAGTGTCGTCGAGGCCTCCTCGAAGCAAGTCCCGGTGGAGGAAAACCCCCGCTGGGCCTTGAATCGCAGCCCTCTTGCGACGCAAGAGGTTGCGTTTCGTGCCTACTATTGGTATCCAACCAAACGGAACCGGAGACAGCTACGCGCCCTTGAACATCAGTCCTAGACCCGCGTAGCTCAGTCATTCAGGAACGATCGGTGGGATACAGATCTAAGCAATTTGCACCCATCCCATCAGGCCTTCTGGCTCTTCCTAAAAGCCTGAAGGGCGGTATTGGAACCCTCCGATGCCGCCTCTATCCCATCCCAACCTTCCTGATGCTCCTCTAGCGTTTCTCGATGAAGAAAAAGCCGAATGTCTAGCCGACAGCCTCGAGGCTCAATGCACGCCAAGCACTCAACCGATCGACGCCGCTCACCGCCAAATGGTGGAGACCGAGGTCGAGCGGTTGACCCAACTTCCTCCTCGCGATTTAACTTCACCGGTGACCGGAAGCGAAGTCAAGTCGATTATCAAAAATCTCAAACCTCGGAAAGCCCCGGGCACCGACGGAATAAACAACCGCGTCATTAAAATCCTACCGGAACATTTAATTAACATCCTGGTCCTAATTTATAACGCAGCTCTTTCCAAGGGTATTTTCCCAAACACTTGGAAGGACGCTGAAGTTATAGGGTTCCTCAAACCCGGCAAACCACCTGCACTTCCCAGTTCCTATCGTCCCATTAGCCTCCTCAAGGGTTTCGGAAAAATATACGAACGTCTTGTCCTAGCCGCTTATTAGATTTTATGAAATCTAAAGTGCTCCCTACCCCCATTCAATTTGGCTTTCGAGCCAAACACTCTTCACTAATCAAATTCACCGCATCACGGTGAAAATTAAAGTCAGCTAATACGAGGCCATCACACAGGGCGCTTTTCCTCGACGTGGCGAAGGCGTTCGATAAAGTATGGCACGAAGGGCTTTATACAAGTTATATAAGCTCGGCGTGCCCGACCGTCTCGTACTCATCATACGAGTCTTCCTCGGGAATCGAACGTTCCGATACCGCGTAGAGGAACCAAATCACTAACTCGACCGGTACGTGCCGGCGTACCCCAACGCTCCGTATTAGGTCCAATCCTATTCACTCTATACACTAATGATATCCCACAGCACCGTCTTGTAGACACCGCCTTATTCGCAGATGATACCTGCATATATTCAACCAGTAGATGCCCTATCCTTGTTAGTAAAGACTCCAATCCGCGGCCAATATCCTAGGGAATGGTTCCGGAAATGGCATATGCCAGTCTCATACATGCAAAGCGATCTCACATTGACAAGCTTCAAGTCCTGCAAAACAGATTCATGCGCAGGGCCACTGGTGCGCCGTATTACCTGCGCAACATTGACCTGCACCTGGATCTGAAATTGCCCACAATCAAACAGTACCTAAAACAAGCTTCTATCCGATATTTCGACTCGGCTTCGCAACACCCAAATGATCTAGTTCGGAGCGCCGCCGCTTACGAACCAACAATTTCACTCGCTAAAAACGACATCCACCGAAGAGCGCGAAACGCGATTACAGATCCGGACGATGAGATTACGATCGTGCAAGCACGTTTTAACTCACAAAGACGCAACACATCTTGTCCTCGCCGTCGAGGGCAAACGAATACACCGTATAACAGATATCGGCACGTACCAGGCCGATTCTCACCAACCAGATATTAACTTATTTATTAACAGGTTATTAACTTCTCACTAATAAGTCCTAAAGCAACCTATCGAGCCGAGGTTCGGCCCACCGGGGCGCCCTCGATAAATGTTGCTAACGGGTATAGGCATGGACCTGACCAGCGGCTGATCGAGCCGAGGCTCGGCCCTCTTGGGCACCCTCGATCAAGCCCGCTTACGGGATAAAGAAGTGGCAGCCCGAGCCGAGGTCCCCCTTCAGGGGTCCCTCGGAGCTAAGCCACAGAATAGAGGTGAAGTCTGTGCACACTTAAAGTTGCACAGCCCCTCGAACCGCCGGGTTGTAGCGGTTAACTCCACCAACGTGAGTCATCCATAAAAAAAAAAAAACATCCTTTGTCCCTAAACCTTTTCTTTCGTAATAAGCGAGCCATCGCAGAAAGGCATTTGAAAATCGTAATAGGGAATAGAGGGCTAATCGAATCCTCTCAAGTCCCACAATTATAAAATTTCAGTAAGCAAATAGAAAACTACCTAAATATAAAAAAATAACCCAAAATTATTTTAAACAAGCTTAAAAGAACTACAGTTAAAACTGAAACAAAATGAATAAAGTTTTTTTATTTATATTTTTTCTTATAGCGGCTAAAAGTAATCTAAGGTATGGCCTAAAAACTCAACTTTTTATTGATTATGTTACTCGTAAGTGTCTCGTAGGAATTTAAATTGAAATTAAAGGCGAAATGCAAAGCAAAAGTAAAGAGGCAACACAAGCAATTTTATTTTATTAATAAAATATTTGTTGCTATGAGAAAAAATGGTAGGGGATTGAGGGGTAGACTGAAACGATTTTTGTTAACGATCTTTGCTTGGTTAGAGTCTAGATGATATTGTGATGCAATACTATTATTATTACCTAATCTGTGTTTTGGATAACAATTAAAACTTTAAATGAAATACATTGATTTAGCTACCAAATTAACGAGAGCACAAGGGCACTATGTAAGTAAATAATTTTATATATTAATTATAATTGCATGATTATTAACTTTATTGAAAATTAATACATCCACTGAAGTAAAAAAATTAAATGCTTAAAATATTATATAGGAGTTGTTATTGAAAATAGACTGTAAGTGCATCCACGGGGTAGCTTACATAAAAAGGCGTCTTGCAGTTAGTTACTTCAATGTGCGACTGATATACCTATCTAATGCTATTTTTGTATGTAACCTAATGCTATTTTTATACAATATTAAAATAAAGCGTTTTAGGCTTAACAGCAGTTTATTATAAAGCAAAATAGTTTTATTAGGAACCAAATCCATACTATTTATTATAAAAACTTAACAATCGTATTGGTTAATTTTATTTTGTATGTGAAATACAAAAATAATAAATAATTTAAACTTTCAAAAGTTAGTCAGTTTAAATATACTGCATATTGTTTTATTACTAAAAGTATTTGCACATCTATATACACCATCACCGTAGTCATTTAAGCAATATATAGCAATCGGTCAATAAATATTAAAATTTGTTTAGAAATTTATATAAACTACTAATTGCATATTTGTTTATCTTACCATGTAATGCAACTCTTCTATAGATTTACTATGACGATCAATTTTAAGGGCATCCTAAAAAAGATTGAATGGTTCAGCATAAACACGTAAATTGCTTAGCCCTCATCCCTAACGTCACTAACGAGGCACTTTGCATGCTCGAAGCCGGAAATATTCCGCGTGGGTGATTGCAAAAAAAAAGGATATAGTCCAAAACTTACAAACGTCTTGAAAACAGGATCACGAAAATGTATTAATTGTATTAAAATTTCTTCATGTTTACCAAAAATGTATATAATAATTTAAAACCTCAAAGAGAAGATTAAAGTATCCGGTATCAAATATATTAAAAAGATGAGGATAATTCTACTTAATACTTTGGGCTTCTTAACTTATGGTGCAGCCCTTTCGGGATTGAAAATAAAAAAGTTTATAGTTTATGTTAATATACAAATGAAGCGTAAACCATATAGGTATCATTTTGTCACCTGAATTTGTATATCCAAGTTCTAAATTAAAATTTTCAAACACACGACGTTAAAAAGATAATCATTTATAACAAAATAGGATGCCGTCTATTGAAATTTGAAAACGTATATCAAACGTTATTCCGGGTAACTATGAGTTCGGCTAGAACGTATAACCTAATACAGTTATTATTTGTAGTAATTGCTGTCTGATCTTCATATATAGGCATCCAAGAGATCTTAGAAAATAAAAACTAAGACCGAATTTAATCTGAAATTTGCAACATCTTATTTAACAATCAATTTGCTATGATGAATAACTTTGATACAAAATTACCAAGTTGTGGTAAAAATTTATGTTTTTTTGCTTAATAAGCAAGTGCCTATGATGTACCAATTTTCGTGCAACACATAATACAGATCTTAGTAATCCAGATCTTCAATTTTCAATCCGATTTTGAATCCAATTTTCAATTTTAATGGCAGATAAATAAAAGTATAAATCAAATAAAAACCGATCTTTCAATCATTTAACAGAAGGCGCAAGTTTTAAAGAGACATTTTCTTGATAGTACACAAGAAGATACGTTTCGTTTCCTGCACTTTATTCAATGGGTTCTTCTCGAAGAAGTTTGTTCTCTCAGATAAATAGTCAGTGAATCATTTGATTAACTGTTGAACGGTTACCTATAAAGTTATCTAATATACGTTAATTTAAGCTTACTTTAGAAATTTAATTTAGAAAATATTTTGATACAATCAAATAAACAAAAAAATTCAAATGACAGTGGCAGTAAAACTTAAAAATCTTTATAAGTTTATGCTTTTAGTTGAATATCAGTGTACTCTTTTAGTAGGACTAAGATATCAAAATTTACTCCCTATAGGTGATGACTCGCCCTTTTCTAGGGGGCTGGCTGGGCAGTACTACCGCGGTGCACATTATTAATCGCAAAGTAGTAGTGTGAAAACACTAACGGTTCCGGTTTGACGGGCACAGTAGCCAACGTATTTACTTTATAAACGAGACGTAACATTCAATGTCTCATTGTGGTGAACGGACTTATGGCGTGTCACTTTCAATCACTTGAACATTTTACTTGTCTCGTCTCTACACTAAATTAGAAAATATATACAAATATACCCATAAATATATAAATATCTAAACCTATAAAAGTTTCGTGTCACAATGTTAGTTCCCAAACTCTTCCGAAACAGCTTGTCTGATAATCGCCGGCGATCGGCGATTCTAAGGCTTATTGAATATGCAAAAAAAAATTCATGAGAATCGATCGTTTGAGAGGAGTATGGGAACAAGCATTGTGACGCGAGACTTTTATATATCAGAGAAGATAACACGTGTATCCAAATAACTCAGAAAAAAAAACATTATTAACTTTTATATAAATGCTGTACATTTACCATCGATTATTTTTTTATTTAAAATTTTAGACTGATGAGTAATTTAAGAAAGAATTCTTCAAGATATTATATAATTTAGTACTGTCATCTAGGATTATTTATATGACTATTTCGAGGAAAGGTAACTTAAGTTATGAATGTCTAAAAAGACATTCGTAACTCAAGTGCCTACACTTCTACTAAGTATTTTAAAGTTGGCACTAGGTTTCTACATTTGACCTAATCAGAGGAACGTTTGAGAGAGTACATTAATGTACTCCTAACATAACATTTAATGCTCGGTAAAGTTGTTAAAAAATATGAAAACATAGTACGCAGACTACAAATTTAACTTGCTTATTATTCTCGTCGCTTCCATGAGAATGAGAACAGGTGTGTATAATGGACCATATATTAATAGCATTAGCGGCACTTAATGTGATATTGCAGTTGTTAAAATTTTCTTTAAAGATAACTTTGCTTTTGGACTTTACAGACTTTGAATTTCCAAGAATATTTAAGATTCAACTTGCCATGCTTTTGTAATAAGCAGCTAACACAATAGTTTACAAATGTTTGTGAGTTGCAGTAGCATCAGACTTCATGTCTTACTTGATTTGCCGTCTCAAAGAAAACAGGAGGGATTATCAAGTACAAAGGTCAGTACAAAGGTCAGGTACAAAGTACAAATTTACGGTAAAAACGTTTCGTGAGGGGAGTTATTTATATAATACTAATTTATGTAATTTTATGATTATGATATTAATTATAATATATAACGTTAATTCATTCGCAGTGTATGTGTTATAAATTTAATATATATATATATATATATATATATATATATATACCTGACATGAGCTACGGTGCCGAGACTTGGACACTTACGGTTTGAACGGTTGACAAATTTAAAATCACTCAGCAAGCTATGGAGAGGGCTATGCTTGGAGTATCGCTGAAGGAGCGCATCAGAAATGATGTGATTCATCAGAAAACCAGAATCACCGATATAGCCCACCAGATTAGTAAGCTAAATTGGCAGTGGGCCGATCACATAAGCCGCAGAACTGACGGAGGCCGAGTCTCGGCAAACGTAGTGTGGGACGATCTACGGCAAGATGGATCGACAACAATTGTAAAGTTGCTTGTGGGCTGGATGAGAATAGCCGAAGATCAGAAGTGGTGGCGTGCATTAAGGGAGACCTATTACCATCAGTGTACTGACACTGACTGATAATGATGATGATTATGAAACTTCGTTTCTACATAATTCTGGCCAAGACATAAATGTCTATGATTGAAGGTAATTTGAAATTCCGTTAAGTACCTTCTTTATTTTTGGTGTTTAAAACGAAATATTTCCAAATCATTTAGTCGTTTAAGTCAAATTCATTCACATATTTAAATAAATAGGTAGCAATGACATAGATATTTCTTAAACGTTTTTGCACCTCCCTCGAAGTGGTTTCGGAGTACGTTTACCTAGGGCAAACGCTCCAACTAGGGAGAAACCACTTTAAGGAGGCCAACGAAGAAGGATTCAGCTGGGCTGGGCAAGTCTCAAGCTTTTCGAGTTTTCACGTTACCATCCCACAGTGCCTCAAATCGAAAGTCTTCGATCAGTGCATCCCTACCCTTTTGACCCTACGGTACCGAGACTTGGACACTTCGGTTCGACTGGTCACAAATTTAAAGTCGCTAGCGAGCTATGAGAGGCTATGCTCGGAGTATCTCTGAAGGACCGCATCAGAAATGATGTGATTCATCAGAAACCAGAATCACCGATATAACCCACCGGATTGTAAGCTGAAGCGGCAGTGGGCCGGTCATAGCTGCAGAACTGACGACCGCAGGAGTCGAAAAGTTCTGGAGTGAGACCAGGCATCGGCAAACGTGTGTGGGACGCCCACTGCAGGCAAGATGGAGTTACGACATTCGCAAAGTGGCCGGTGTGGGCTGGATGAGAATAGCCGAAGATCGGAAGCGGTGGCGTGCATTAGGGGAGGCCTATGTCCAGCAGTGGACTAACACAGGCTGATGATGATGAAACGTTTTTGTATATCATTTAACTTTTGTACTTGAGTAACATTTAATTGCGGCGCTTCTGTAAGTAAGGTAAGGTATAGTATAGATGATATCAAGATGTGTCGTCTTTATAAATTAACAAAAAAAATCATTTTGATTCGTGTCTGGGAACACTATATTTTTTGTGTAAGGATGTTTAAACAAAATTATTTGCCTGTTTTTCTTTAGGGCTTTTGCAGTCATTGTAGGGGGCATTTTTTTTACCCTTTTAAAGAATAAAAAAATGCAAAATTTACATCAAAACTATAAAATTTCTTTAAACACAACAAGTAACAAAAATATAATATGTTCTTAAATTAAAAATATTTTATTTGCATAGTACACTTTTAATTTGAAACGTTTGTCTTGAACGCATAAAAACATGAAATAGAAAGTTAAGAACAATATGTAGCCTACATCGTCGCTTAAGGAAAACTTTAAGCGCACCCAATGCTTGGTTAGTAAAATAAACGCTCAATTGTTACTTTGCAGTAATGGAATGAATTGTCTGCGAAAGAGCTTGTTACCTCAGCAAAGCTGTCTATGCTTTAATCTTTTATTTTTTTACCAGCTTCTTAAAATTAAACCGTTTATGTTTACTCATTACCTCATAATTAATAAAAAATATTATTAGTAATATCGGTATGGAAAATTACCCAAAACAATTTTTTAAAAGGAGACCACCTGTAAAATAATGTGTTAGAATGTATCCCAAAACTATTAATAGTTAATTAAGGGTAACTTAAACTGATGTGTCCAGGATTGACAAATAGGAATGTTTGTAACAATATGATTATAGCATAGAATTTAATGTTACAACAATAGCGTCATTATTTTATAACTTATTAATAAGCACACGTTGAATTAATTTTCCCAAATATTTAAGCTTGTATTGTCCAATTAATACGCTTCCGAGCTTTGGCTATTCTTATCTAGAAACAAAACTTTATTATAGTTCTATCAATTTCCCTTATTATTTCAAGTTTCCATAAAATAGTATTGTTGAAATACAATATTAAACATTTTGGATGTATCTCATCCAGTGCCGATTTAAATGGAACAATGAAAAGGGGTTTTTTTTAAACCCTATAATGGAAAAGGATTGTCGTGGTTGTACCCTTCCAACCAAAAATCCCAAATTTGGCCTAACAATTGTTAAATTGGCTGCGATTTTATTACTTTTAATCTACATGGATAATATGTCAATAACGAAGCAAACAATTTATGTTTAATATTACTAAAACTTTTATTATTTTTATTTAACTATTGATGATATTATAATATTTGCAGTTGGCTAGTGGTACAGACAGATTTAAAAACTGAGGTATTATTAGATTTACGTTTTATGCTATGTGATATCAAGACAATGCAACACAAAACATAAAATTCATCCGAATAGCTAGTAAGACCTATTTTAGGCCCTATCCTAGAGTGAAAATACCTTCATCTGCCTAAATACTCTTAATTTAAAGTCCAAAAACATAGATTGACGCCAACGAGGAGTCTACGTCGTCACTTACTTGTAGAATATTAGTATCTTTTTAAAATATACATTTTATTCAATTGCCTTCGTTGCCTAATGGCATTAGGCCATACTTCGATATCGAGATTAATGTCGGCTGACTAGTTTACTAGCTTTAAGTTTGCTGACAAATAACTAATCCATGGAGTTTGGTTAACACAAAGGGCAACAATTACGTAAATTTTTAATATGAAAAGATATTATACTTTCAGTTCTTTAATCATGGTAAATAATACAGTATTACAGACGTTATTGCCTTTAATTTTTTTACAAAGATATTCAAATATTACCTGGCAAGAAGATTAAGATATTGAACGTCATAATGTCAGAGTAGAACCTATCTCGAGTAGGAATGTCAATAAAACTATATATATAAAATTTATAAATATAAATGAATCAATTACTAAGTAAAATGAACAAATAACAGTCAAGTTAAAGGCCATACATTTAAAATGAAGGAAATAATCCAATTGATGGCTTAATCCCCATTGATACTGTTAATTCTGAGTAACAGTTATGCTTCGCATACTAATAGCAGATTACTCTTCAGTTACGGACCCTTTACGGAATTAATGGAGATAAAACGTATTGACGTTATTAACAATAAGTTACTAGTTAAATATTAGTTTTCGGCGTTGAATTAAAGGTTTTTGTAGTATTATATTTGCGATAGATATGAAAGTGACGCAATTTTATGTAATTAAAAAGCCACATTATTATCAGTAACTTATCATGCATTTTATGTTTATTAAGTGATTGATTGATAATTAGTAACAAACGGCCATATAGTCTGTAGTATATAACAATATTAAATAAGCATCAGAGCAGGGAAGTCTCAACTAGTATGTTTCCTTATCCTGCCAATACCAAAATGTTTTTGTACATAACTGAAATAATAAATTAATGTAATTATAATTTATCTCTAATAAATATGATCAATGGTATTTTTTAACGGTTTTATTTTTAGAATTTGATATTTAAGCACCTTTCCGTTGTCAGATTTTTCTGAAATTTGGTACACTCATTTAATTTAGGTGACAATACAATATAATAAAATAAATATCATTATAAATCTAAAATGGCCGCCAGTACAAAATGGCGGATTACATATTTTTCCTTAAAATATGGGTATCAAATGAAAGGGGCAACATTAGTAAAACACGATGATTGTGTCAAATTTTAAAATTCAAGATGGGCGCCGTTCCGATATGGCGTACTAAATACATATTTTTTCTCAACCACCACAATATGGGTATCAAATAGTAGGACTAAACTAGCAGAATACTGTCATTATGTTTCTTACTCAAGATGGACGCTGTTACATGCGCATGATTAGTCGTGTCGAGAACAGTTGCGTCCAAGATTGTGTGACGTTAGAGGGGCAGAAGAAAAGCCTAATATGCCTAAAAGTTAATCTATAATACTAAAATATTTCTAAACTAGAAGGTCAAAATACCTACTTGTTTAAGTGGGGCCTTTAGTTTACCACGCCGCCTGGTTATGTTTTTCATGAAATGCCTTTCGACCGCTGCATTGGTTCATGTTATGACAACCACTACCATCAGAGAAATTAATGACCGAGATCACCTACGTAGGCTGATAGGCAAGTGACTATTTATTTATTTTGTAGTTTTTTGTCCAGTGCACATAAAATAAAACCGTTTAACTTAAAAGGTTTATTACCGATTTTTATTTAATTTTTTTATTTTGAATTAGTAATATAAAAATCACCAAATTATTTTGGTTCCAGTAATGATTCAAATTTTCCAACTATTACCAAAAATCTCTACGTTCAAAGTATTACAACCCGAATAATCATTAACATCTCAATTTTTTACAAAATGTCTACATATAATAGTAATCGAAAGAAAGTGATAGGTACTTTGTTATAAATAATGAACTTCTGAAGTTTAAATTATTTTATTAGCAGATATCTGAATTAAGTTAAGTAAGTGAAGAAGATTGATTCCATTAAGTTTACATTTTCTATGAATAAGGTATACCATTACAGCTGCTTTTTGCTCCAACGCAAACACAAAATATTTGATTAAGAAAAACGCAATATCTACTATATTAAAAATGTTAATATAAAAGTACATAAACTTTACTTTCTTTTAAATATCTTGTTTTTATTTTTTTGACATTTAATAGGAAAACTATCATTATCGTAGCGTTAAGTTGCAAAAAATTAAAAGTGCAGCCCATAAGCTGCTTATTGAAGTAATTCAGTAACTTGGAAGTTTTCTGCCAACATTTACTGCGGATGCGATTAACTCTCATCTTTCATCACATTTATAAAATGTCGCGACGGGAAACCGTTGTATGAAATCTCGTTTAGCATTGCTTTTAAGTAATGGTATTTAACAAGCTGTTTTATTTTGAAATAATTCATCATCATCATCATCGTTGGCATGTGTTAGTCTTCTGCTGGACATTACTGGGCCACGTTGGTCTGATGTGGGATGTTGGGTGGACCGACTTTTTACATCGTCGTTTTGATCCATGCGTCGGACGGGCGACGCATGGATCATTTACTTTCAGACCATTTGGTGATCCCCAAAATTACCCTGTTAAAACAATGAAAATTTGATGAGTCCCCGCAGGATTCCAACCCACGACCTCCGGTTTTTAAAGCACACGCCCCTAGTTATATCAGATTATAATTATTATTTTCCTGCCGGAACGCAATAGGTTTATCTTATCTCTTCAAGTCCCTGACATAGTTTTTTCACCGACTCAAACTAATTGGACGCCTGCCACTACCAGCATTGCTTCAGTCGATATCACTATAGGTTAATTTTTTATATATTTTGTTTTTATTTACTCAAATTTTACGTGGCATTAATAACTAAATAACAAATTGTTTATATTTTAATTTATTTTTAAATATAGATATCATTACAGGTTACCCCTAAGTGATTTGTATGAATAAAAATGTTAAAATTTCTAAAGATGGCTATTCTATATTACACCACTTTGGACCTCATTTTATTGAAGAGGTGATGAATCTAAATTTATTAATATTATTATTTATTTTTATTTACTTATATTATCAAATCTAATTAATTTTATATAACTAGTCATAAATTGTATTTATGGGCAAAGTACAAATCAAGTTCAATCACATAATGATTATGAAATATGTCAAAAAAATTGTGTGTTATTTGCATTTTTTTTTCTTAGCTTCGTTTGTTGCATACTAATTACGTAAATTAAGTTTACGGTAGGTTACCTAAATATATACTGTAACTAGCGGACCTTACCACGCGTTGCTGCAGCTAGGATTTACTTATTTTACATTGTAATAAATAATTTAAGGGCTTAAGATAAACGGAAAGAATATAAGTTATGAGGACCACCTTTTATTATTAGATAAATGTCATTTTAAAAAAAAACAGTGACCTTGATGGTGCTACTTTGCTTAAAATGTTGAAAAATTACACTGGTATAAAAATCGATTGGATTAGTATATAAAGTGGACAAACTGAAGACGATTTATCAAAATGTGATCAACTTGGCGAGCCACGTGACAGTCACAATGAAGTGACAAACAATAGGTTTTTTCCTTGGAAAAATATCTTGTAATAACGCCAGAACTCGATTAGTACTGTAATTTACGATAATTTTCAGACAAGTCAAAGGTATTTCATCGATATGATTGGGATTAGCTCGTTGTCTCGTCCCGTCTAGCACCCAGCTGTTGAGATCATAATGCATTGTTTGAATAGGCAAGGTAAGTTTAGCCGTTATTTTAAAACATTATTTTATTTAATGTGATACCACCTTTTACGTGTAACAAAGAACAACCGAGTACGATACTAGCGGCTTTCTCGCCTCTAAAAAAAGGTAGGGAATGCAATTTTATTGTTTAAGTAACGTACATAGGATTAAAAAAATACAGCAAAGTATCTATGTAATCTTTTTTAACTTCTCAAGTCAAGTAAAATACTAAGTCGAGAAATGTTTTGCCCAAAAGTAATTAGAATCGTGAGAATTAATGATAAATCAAAATAAAAAGGTTCGATAAGGGCCTATAGGTAAAGTAAATAAAACGAGAATATTTTAAGTATTTCTAAAATCATAATTGTCCAATCGAAGATATTAGGACAATTTGTTTAAATTAATTAAAACTGAGTGTTAAAATTAATGAAGCCTTTACGAACTTTTGGCTTATAGATTATAGTAAGTCACAGTCTTATGTTGCTATATAGCTAGTTTAGAAGTTATATAAATGATTGTCATCCGAAAATATCTTGTCTACATAAAATACCTAATTTTAATCTGTACTTGTTGAATTCCACAATTTACCACATTGTAATCAAATTTTATCTATTAAAATAATCAAATTTATATATTACATATACAAATCATGCGTGTGCATTAGAAACCGGAGGCTTGTACATTTGAAACCAGAGGTCGTGGGTTCGAGTCCTGCGGGGACTCAACCAAATTTTCATTGTTGATTCGTAGTTGGTAAGGGCAATTTGGGCCAATCACCCAATTGTCTAAAAAGTGAGATGATCCATGCGTTGGATGGGCATGTAAAAAAGTCGGACCACCCACCAACCCGCACTGGACTAGCGTAGTGGGATACGGTTCAAAAATGGATAGGGGTGTATTAGGGATAGGCCCATGTCCAGCAGTGGACTACCACAGGCTGATGATGAGATATAAATCGTATCGTACAAGTTTTTACTCGTATTATAAATGTTAATTGTTTGAATAAATTATGGAGTGAGCACAATTTATTTAATAATATATCTCTTAAACTTTTAGATCGACTAACTTTTTGTTAGGAAAATATTAGGCAAATATTTATGTTTGTTTGTTTATGCCTTAGGATGTAATATCGGAACAACTTTAGATTTCCCTCGTTTGATTAACGCTTGAATTTACTTGTTTTGTTAATAAACTCTTGGTTGCTTGCTAAGTAAATGCTTCATGAATAATGGATTTTGCTTTCTCTTGGTCAGTGTTGTTGATAAACATTCAATAAATAATAAACGAAATAGGTCGAATTAAAATAAATTACAAGAAAAAAAATAATAATGGTGGACGCTTAAGAAGAAGAAATAAGTAATACATACATTTAAGGGTAATAGATACGATTGAAGTTTTAAATTACCCTTTTTTAATTTGATGACAGGAAAATTCTCGGCCATCTAACATTATGTTGGATTACGTTAAAGATTAGACGTTGACAACGTAAATCCATACCCATGTTTATTTTAAGAAGCCGTCATGTAGCATTGTTGGATTAAGGGCAACATTAATAATTAAGACTAATACAGTCCGTTTGGCGTTTCTATGACACAATTAGAATTGTTAATATTTTTCTTACTATATAGACAATTAGTAATTGTAAAACTTATATTCATTAATATATTTATAATTCCTTCTTTCGTATTTTTCGTATTTGTATTAAAACCATTACGAACGAACTATCATAAACAGTCATATTTATCCAATTTGTATAAAGATAAAAACGTGTATTTTTTATGCCTTGAATATAATAGACAGATATAAAATAATCTTGAATTATTTAACTTTGTATAGTTACGAAACAGTTGCAAGTGACAAAATCAAAGATATTTATATTAAAAATGAATGAATTCATATATATGATATTACCGACTGTTTTAGAAGATTTAAGCAGAACTAATAATGTTTAAATGCAGAACGGTGTCTTATTACTTTAATGTACCTTATATTAAATGACTAAATGCCTCAAGCATCAATTTATTGTTTTATATTCTTTAGGGTTTATTCTTTTTTAATTATTTAAAATACTTTCGGATTTTTACGAGCAACAATATCTTTTCTAGTGATACAAATGTCAATAGGGTATACTGTACCGCACTTCTATTTCGCTTACTATTTTTAATTCAAGCTAGAAAACTTTTTAACAAAGAAATGTATGATAGATAGATATATTTATTTATATATGTATATATTATAGTCTCATATATTTTGCGGTTCTCTCAAGGATGACCATTTAATGGGAAAAACGATAACAAATAGTATCGTTTTTCCCATCAATATAAGTATTTCGTTTGATATCTCTCCCATTTCTCTAGGATGATGGAAAAAAAATAAACAAGAATTTGTGTTGATAACATTTTACAACGGAGAACGGTCCTATATCAGTAAGGGTTTATGGGTTAAAATATGAAACTACTTATATTATCAGCATGATCTTCTATTAAATGTAAAATATTTTTGTGTATGTAATGTTTACTGAAATATTATTTTTTAAAATTAAAGTACTTTAACAGATTTCCAAAAAAAATAATGACTTTTGAAATCACTTTACTCTTTAACATTTTACTAACAATAAATTAAACTTTTACCTCAGAAAAATCTCGCATACAATCGTTCCAATTTAACTTTTTACAGTAATCTCAATAAACATTCGTAACATTAAATTTGTATTTCAAATAGTGAGTCTTTTGCACCTAACTAGTATTAGAACGTTTTGGACATTCACAGCACAAATTAATGCTTTACGAAGTAGTGGAAATAAGTGACGATCATGTGTAAAGAATTACCTTCTCCCTTTCAATTGGCATAGTCAACGTGAGTTCATTTTAAAATATAGAAACGTGTCGTGGTGGGTTCACTAGTTGGACCTACAAACCCGCGTCCCCGGATTCATGCAGGATCCTCTTGTTATATGAAACGGTGGCATCTGTCGTCTTAATGTTTTCGTCCCAATCTTGAATATTTACATCTTTTGTTATGTATTTGAAAATAGTATAGAGAACTTTGAAAAAAAATCTTGTATAAAAAAAGTTTTTAAAGATGTTTTAAAATTAAGTATGTTAAAATAAGATAATGATTTAAATATTTATTGTTTCTGAATTTAAAAGATTCTATTTTTATATCAAAATACCTTTCAAAAAGTGACTAATTGACAAAAGTTTTAAAAATTTAATATAATAATTTAGTAAAATCTTTTGATTATCCTTCAAAAAGAACAAATCGTATTAAAAGCACAATTTGCATTAGGGGTTTCGTGGATGCTAATTCACTAACAGGCCTCTCAAACATGTCTCCTCGATTAATGGTTTCAATGAATCAAAACATTCTCTTAATTAAATCTTTCACTATCAATTGAAACTGTTTTTAGTTTGGGTAATCATGTAACTAGATGTACTCTAATATTTTGTTCTAACCCAGTGTAAGATTTGTAAATATTTCAAAAAACTATCACATAATATAATTGTCATATATTCCATTTTACAACTAATTAATGTAAATATTTTTCCCAAATGTTACGTTGTTTGACGTCAGATATAAATGCTGTTGTTTTAAAAAGTCTAAGTTTCTTAAACTCTTATTAGGAAAAAACGAACCTTTAACGATTATTAAGTATCAAAATAAATAATGAAATGTTTATAAAACGACAAAAGGCATCATCATCATCTGATATATCCTTCAGTGCACTGGATAGCCTCCCAAAAGCAACACTTCGATCTTCGGCAACTCCTCTAGTCACACAATATTGCAGGTTGGCTCACGATCTAACGGATGATTCAATTAGTAAATAAAATCCAATCAAAACATCAAATAATATGAAAGGTTCAATAAGTTGTAAATTTATTGCTAAAAAAAACATTAATTACAATTTAGTAAAAATCCAAATAAATTTAATCTATAGTCAACAATAAAAAATAATTATAAAAATGATAATAAAATATTATTAATTTAGAACAGTCTTTAAATTTGAATTAAATATTATGCCGAAAAAATACAAAACATATTTTAATTAATAACCCATTAAGTTTAATAAATTTAAAGAAAAATTTCCCCTTTAATACATTTTAATTCAAATTGCATTTTGTAATTAACTCAATAGAAACAAGTCACTAAAGTGATCCAATAATCCAAGCACAAAGTTGTTCAGAAAGAAAATAGTGTCCCATCAACATAAATAAATACAATTAGTTTTAGTATTAAGCTTGGTAAAATTTGGTGCAAATAAATCGCTCTTATATGATAACATTGTTAAATCCTGCCTGCAGGACCCTATATAAAATAATGGACAGTTTAAAAGCTTAAAATGAACATTGACAAACTCTTATTATAATGATAGGTAATAGCACTGAAATTAAGCATGATTTGATTTCAGTTTACCAATTATCACCTTTAGGTTAAAAAGATTATTGTGTGCGTTCCCATGTGTCATTAATGAAAAACTCAACAATGGAAAATATATAAACTTATAGTTTTTACATCATTGAATGTAATCAAATACATTTTCAATTGTTTGACATAATAAATTCATAAGTAATATTATTTTGACCAGGATAAATCTTCTGCAAAAGACAATTAGCAAAATAACTACCATTTTGGCATTAACATTAAGTGACAATGCAGTTTAATAGATTTTCTAATTATCTGAGGAATAATACTTTTTGTATAGGGTTGAAACAGAAGCACAATATTAATTGTAAAAATTTTTATCAAATATAAATCAACTTCTTCAAAGTTCTAGATATAAATTGGTAATTGAAAAAGATAATGTAGATGTTTTGTGCTTTCAGACAGAAACCAAAATATGCATTTGACTAAAAACTATTCATTGCCAGTATATTCAACCATGATTTGCTATTAAGGTGGAGTAGATTTAACACAAAAATTGTTTTAAAATTTAAAGAAAACGACTCACAGCATACTCGTTTGAACGACAATGTGAGATTCTTGTGCCAGAAAGACAATATTTTTGTGTATGACCTCCCTTTGGTGATTTGGAATTTTTATTATTGAGGATACTCTGAAAGGAAAATTATAAACTCAAAACATATTGTTGTTGGAACTAAATATAACATTCTATGTTCACCGTTTTTAACTCTATTTAAAACTTCAACTTTTAATGTTTTAATGACAACTAATTAACACCATTGCCTCTTGTATTGATAATGTTTTTAAAATTGTAAAATTATAGATTCAAGAGCTATTCTTAAGCGGTATTCGTTCAGATCTCAAAACCTTAAAAATACAGATCCTTTTAGTACTCTATAATAACTTTCCTGTCTGTATAGGAACCATGACAAGGAACCAGATAAAACAATTTAAATTAATGTAAAAGCTAGCTTCAAACTAAATTGCTTGGATCAGAATAAAGAACTTTTTGGTCATTTCTATTATTTTCAGTGAATACAATCTGTTTTTACTAAGAAGTTAATAAATAAAACCAAAAATGAATTTCTGTGGAGCTTAAATATAGGAATTAGGCAAAGTGAGGAATTATTTATTATCTGTGTAATAAAATATTAACATCATGTGAAATCCATAACTATGTGAAAACATTAAAAATTTAAACATTTGTTTTTAAGCGACGTGGATTTAAATCCTAAAATGTCATCTCTATAAGAATCAAGTACTAGGAAGTTATTAATACAAACAAAGAAATCAAACAGAGGACATGGCTAAATATTAGGAATAAACTGTTAAAAAGGTCTAAGGTAACTATTTTAAGGTTCAAAATTGCATAAAACATAGTCTTAAACTACATTATGCTTAAATTCTAACCAATTAGCCTTATCACACCTACAACAATTTGGATCGACAATGTTTCCTTGAATTTTAAAATTTTGTAAGTTAGCCCTATAAATAATAGTGAGGCATTTTAATAAAATAAAAAAAAAAACAGAAGACTTGTGGGTTATAACTTGAAAAATTTTATAATTTCGATATATCTCCTAGGCCAAATATATTGACTAATAAGACCTTAATTCCAATTAATGCATTCAGTAAATATACCACTTTGGTCAATTTACAGTTTTAATAAAAATTTAGCCAATCTATACTGAGCACTTAGTAAAATTTCAAGAAAAATTTTGTTTTAAAGAAACTGTTAATAATGTTTCCCTAAACTGATAATTATAGGATCCATGTACTTTTTATCCAAGGTTAGAAATCAAACAGTAAATGCTGGTTAAAATTAGTCTCTCGATTCTCTATGTGGCCAGCATTTAGTCAAAAATGAAAATATTATCCTTTGTATTCTTGGTTTTGGTTGATTTTAATTGCACTCCACCAATTAGAAAACCAGAAATTGTAAATCATCTGTTATCGAGTCCTTGTGATTTAGTTTCCTCAAGGATCAATTTTGGACATTTTCTGGCTGGGCTATCTACTTCCTCCTGGTAATGAAAGAGTCTGTCCAAGTTGCCTTTTTCGAATCTTCTCTTCTGCTAATAAAAAAATAATGCCATAACTTGATGAAAATGGAATTGATATTGTGCAAGGTTTGCCTCAGATAATTGAGACAGAACCCGACAAGCCAAGTTAATAAAACATCCTTATTAAAAGCTATTTATGTTATAGAAATTTTATTGAGGCCAAATAGTGGAATGTTAATTTTGGCACCAAGTCCCTAGTAACTTTAAATGTATTTCGATTTCTAACTACTAATATTTTAAAAAAAAGACCATTAAAGTTTCTTGCATTTCTTTTCTCTAGGCGGGTCCAGTTTGTGAACCATTATAAATGATAATTTTGACGTTCATAAGTGCTATGTAGAGCCTAAATTGAATCAATGATTTTGACTTTGACTTTGAACACCAATCACACTGGTTTATTAATTATTTAAGCATACGTAAGTTGAATAAAATTCCTTAATTAATAGTTGATGTAAACCTGTACATATTTATTGTTATAAACACAGTTGTAAGAAAAAAAATATACATATAAATAGGTCACTTGAGTACACAAAAATATGAAGCACTGAAAAATTCATAAACACTTGTATATTATTCAATATTTTGCCAATGCTCGCATTTATGACCATAAAATTATATACTACTTATACTTTAGAAGTTGTTTAACTGTAATTGATTCTTTTACGTATTACTAATAAATGAATATTTGCCCAAATTTATTTATATTTATGAACTGACGATAAAATTGGTTCTTTATAATTAATTTCAACATCATCAACAATAAATTAGTGATTGAGAAATGTTCAAAAAGAGACGGCTTAAAATTTTATAGAAACAGGACGGGAAATGGAATTAGGAGATAATTAATTAGTTTACCTACCTGGCTTTGTACAGTAATTAATATAATTTTTGCTAACATTGAGTTCAAAAGCAAACAGTAAATTACACTTTTCGATATATTTTAATTTAAAATTCTTAGGAACTAAATACAATTTAATATAAACCTATAAATTAGTATTTTGAATATTGCAAAAGACAAAATTGTGAACAGAAACCATGACAAATTAAAAAGCTTTAAACATTAATTGTAATTTCTAATTAAAACAAGTAAAAGTGTAAAGAGTAGAAAATTTACGATACACCCTGTGGCCTACTCGCAGAGATTTGTTTAAGCACACCCGCATGTTTGATTAGAAGACTAATTCAATGTATTGATAAAGCAAAATGTCTGCTAAAAACATATTGCAAAAGCTGACCGCCTTATAATTATAAACTTTTAATTACTCAAGCCAGTTGAAACTTTGAAATATTTAACAACACTATATTAAATGATTCAATCAAATCAATTAATCATCATCAGCCTGTGTCGGTCCACTGCTAGACATAGGCTTTCTGTAATGCACACCACCGCTTCCTATCTACGGCTATTCTCATCTAAGCAACAATTGCAAATGTAGTCACTCCATCTTGCCGCTGGGCATCCCACACTACGTTTGCCGAGCCTTGGTTCTCTAATTCAGTTTTCCCAACGTTTTAGATACTTTACAGGATCCATGGTCACGGGCCTGTCTGTCGAGATAAATCCGTAAAATGTCAAAAAAATATATTTTGTAGGAAGTAATATATAATGGCAAAATTAAAAAAGCTCCGCTAATAATACATTCAGATTCACAAACTACGACTAATGTAAATTGCAAGCAAGCTTAACCAACGTCCCGCCAAGATAATCCACTGAATTTGTTATCCGCGGTGTCTTTAATTAAAAAATGTTCCCGCATTTCTGTATGCCTAACAACCGCAATTGGTTACCAATAATCTTCTTTCCTTTCTTCTATACCGTTCTTTCCCTGCCCTCCTTTTTCCTTTAATTTCCCTCATCTCGCGAAGAGAAGGTAAAGGAAAATACTTCCGTGACGCGGACGGCGATACTCCTTCGCTTAGCGCATTATATTTTAAAGTCACGCGACGCGGGCCCGGCTACTTCTAATATTTGTTTACCGCGAACCCCACCATTACCGGAAGCGCGTGAGCTGTGTCGCCATCGGACGAGTATTTATCGCCCTTTATCGCATTAATCCGGCTTCATAACCGTTGTCCGGCGGATTACCAATGGTCCTTTCAACCATCCTCGCCTGGTCCTTTAATAGGATCAGCTATATGCCGTCACTCAGCTGGTTGGTACAACAATTGGCTGACGAAACTTGAGTGACCACGCGCCCGCGTAACCAAGTAACATTCATACTATTTGAAATGACTCGATACTAGTTACTTATTTTACTTGCTCATTTGATACTTCCTAAGTTCGCAAGATTTAAATCGATGCTTGTACAATAATTAAAACATTGAGAACTTCCTGAATATTATTGAGCAATACCATTCCTACATTTCGTTTTTTATCTTCCCCTATTTTTAAAATTGTATGGTACTTACCTATGTCATACTTTAAGCATAATGATCGTAATTTTTAAGAATAAATTTTTTAACAAAAGTTTATTCATTAAAAGCCGCTCGTTCATCTCAGTGAAGGTGAATATGGTATCATGTTTATAAATGGAGCATTGCTGTTTTAAAGCTATTTTGGGAAATGGCATATTTCCCGAGAAAGTGCTATCGTTATTACCCTAGCGGAAATTATTGTTGGCTATTAATTATGTTATACATATGGGCGGAAAATTCTAAAAGCATTAAAATGCTTTTATTTGAATTTGTATTTGCATAACACATTAAAATGTGTTATGCAAATACAAATTATGAGACAGGCTGAATTTCAAAAGTTCCTCAAATACTTATCCGCTTCATCGTATTAGATAAGTCTCATTCTAAATTCAAAATAAACTTCATAGTAATTATCATTTAGTAAGAAAAAAATAGGAATAGCATTACTTTAATGCAATAATAGAAGTGGGTTTAAATATGTGTTTTTTGACGAACATTTAAAAATACTTTATCGATAATCGGTTTTATTGTAGTCTAATAAAAGGAGGTAAAATGGTTAAATCGGATTTTCCTTAAATCCATGATTAAATAAAACATAACAGATTACTATAAAACTAATTAGAAATAATAAACAGAGTAGAAATTCCTTAAATTAATGGAATTGCTAGGAATTAAGCAATCAATTTTGGTCAGATTCTTTAATTAAAAGTTAAACTAAATGATTATCTTTTTATACATCTTTTTTTTTGTTTTGTATACTAAACAAACTTAAAAACAATTAATTTTTATGCAAATCCCAAAGCAAAAAACGTCATGAATGGAAAATAAAATTCAGATTTAGATTTATTTATTTAAAAATGGTTACGGAATTTGTGATCTTTTTGAAATGGGCATCGTTAAAAGGGCAATTAAATTTATATGGGTTTTATCCCTTTTTGTAACCAACCCTGGCCGTTTGGTCTTAACGAGTAACAGTATGGGGCAAATTCATTTTATAGTTGGAATTTGACCTCCGGAAAGATAATGGTTTCAGTTTATTAGGTTATGATAAAATGAAATTACGCTTGCAATTTTCAATTATATTATAAAACAAAATATGGATTTTCGTTTTGTTTTTACATTTTTACAAGGAAAAATTTTACTAACTTTCATTAAATTCAATAAAATACAAAAAATCAAATTCTTAAAGAAAAAATCTTAATTTTTCGTAGCTTTTTGAATTTTACTTTTTCCTTAAACTATTAAGAATTTTTTATTTATTTCCAAACCTTTGCATTCTTTTGACCTTAAATATTTATTATTTACAATAGAAATACAAAAAACTCATAAATTCAACATAAGAAGCAAACAATATTTAATTTACAGTAATAATGCTAACCCAAATTAATACTTTGTCTCTACAAAGGTTTATTTATTACCTTAACTTTTGGCTTCTGTTTTTGAGATTTAAATATAAGAAAACATTCATGAAATTTGAATTGAAACGTAAACTTCACATCAATGTTGGCAAAACGGGAAAAATAAAATCTACCACGAATTTAAAAAGTTATTGTTTTAAGGTTAAATTACAACACTTACTTTAATTAGTTGACTATTTTAATTTTTTCCTTATTACTAATAAATATAAAGGGAAAAACAAGGAAATCATTTAGTTTTGTTTTCCAATTTAAATCATTAAATACTGCACATAATTTTGGCCAATTAAAAAATAAATAATACATGATCGTATTTTCAAAAAGTTAAAGGTATTCAATTATTCTTTTTTATAATATCAATTAAATCTAGAATGATGTTAAAAGAAAAGTTTTTAGTAAACCTGAATTGGTGAATAAATAATTTCAATCAACCTTTAAATTAACTTTTATTTTAGAAGCACATTAATATTTAATTACTAACTTTGTATTAAATTTAATTTGAAATCATAATCCAAACATAACACAGAATTTAATAAAAGTGTTCAATATTCCATATTTATAAATTAATTAAATCAAAAATTAGTTAAAAATAAAGAATTAATTTAATTGAATTTAAGGCCTGGGAAATTTGCTGAGTTAAAGGAAAATTTTAAATTTGGAACAATGGTCCGATTTAAAAGCTTTATTTGCCTTGAAAAATTAATAAGACGAATTTATTTTATTAACTTTTTATTAAATTTTAGAAATATAATCAAAAACAAATAACGTTAATGATTTAACAAAAGTTAATTTGTTTTTTTCAAATTAAGTCTCAAAATGGTATTGCAAAGGACCTAGTTAAACATTTGAGAATGGAAGATTTATTTAACTCAAATTTATAAGGTTTCTTATTTCCGAGGTTAATTTGGGAGTTTTTAGAACTTCTTTCAAATGGTGGAGACCTTTTTATTAATGCTTAAATTTTATTTTCTTTAGAAAAAAATTAAAATTACTAATATTTAGCTTTCCCCTTATTTATTTGATAAATAATTAGAATCGTTACAAAACTTTACGAAATTAAAAACCGTTATTTTGTTAAAAGGTCTGTAGATGGTGGCCGTTCGACGGTTCGAGGCAGGTCCAGCGTGAACTTGGGTAGGACCGCAAGTTCGACAGGTTGTGACGTCAGGGTAGCTGTATCGGCGAGCATCGGGCAGCCGTTCAAGGGAGCAAAGCCTGCGCATACCCGTCCTCGCAGGGGCAAAGCCGGGTTATGTCGGACTCGCAACGACTAAAACCACCACGTTGTTCCTTCTTGACGCCTTAGAGATGGGGTCATAGGAACTCTTTGGAAGTATTCTGCGAACTCACCAGCGCTAGCCACCAAAGCAGCTCCGTCTCGGCCCTACGGCGATAAGTCTGCCTCTGGGCACGTCATAACTAATCGCCCTTTCTCTTGGCCCTTATCCTAGGCAACAGACTCCCCTGAGTCTTTTACTTAGGGGCCATGGAAGACTGGAGATCCTAGCCCATGCAGGGACATGAATCCCAGCCCCCAGCGGCGGCCTAGGTGTTGGGCTCTGCCGCTAACACCGTTTCGGCCGCAGAGGGAGAAGAAATCGACGACACCATGCTAAATGTCTCCTCGTCCCACGACCCATCCACACCACATCAGCGGTGCGTCCCGCTGAGTCGTGGAGAATAGGGAGAGCGGCCTACGGAATACCGACACTCCTCTTCCCCCGCGACTCCTCTTTGGTTATAAAGAACAAGAAGGGGCACACCTACATCCTGCAACCCGTTCCACGCACTAATTGTATTATTCAATTGTTCACATTTATATACGGTTTTATATTATCATATACTTCCCGACTTAAAGATAACAATTTTATTCCTATGAAGTTAACAGCTTATGTTATAAGCGTGAGCGTCAATTGAAAATTCCCGTCCTACCAATATAAAACAAATTTTTTGACTGACTTGTGACACTGTGCCCTGTATCGGTGAAGCACTTTCTTTATCTTTAAATGGCCATTTCAATTCCCTTCAAGGTTCAATAACGATAAATAATAATAGCTGTTGATGATGCTTCGTTTTTTTAAGGTCAACCATCAAAATTGTCCACACGCATCTCAAAATTCATTCGTCATTCAACTTGACAGTTGACTGTGCGTTTTCCCACGCTTTGGAGCGAATTCATGGTGTGTGGTCTACTCGGATCACTGAGGTTTGGACTTCGGAGTTGAATGATGGAGCCATGTCTTATCCATTGTTGCATATGGTCATACAAGCTTGGAATTATTACGCCCGATCATCTACAAACCCACTCTAATCATCTTTTCCTTTTTTTTTTGATCAGAAGTGGCTCCGCATTCCAACTTGCAGTCCTTTTTCCAAATTACAATTCTTTCAGGTCGAGAATTTCCAAACGCAATTAATTAATTAATACAAAGCAATATTAGATAAAGATATTTGACTATGAACATACAAATTCAGCTACACAGAGAACTTAAATATTTTAGGGGAACAGTCTCCAGTCAATATACAAATTGACTAAAGATTATTGTATTAATTATTTATAAGAAAAGCTTACAAAAAACAATAAAGAGCTTTGTCTGTATTAATATAAAGTTCGGATTTTAAAAAATACACAGAGCTCACAAAGAGCTAAAAACATAATTAATTACAATATACGGCCTACATAGCAAAAACTACGTTCATTCATTCTTGGTTAAAAAAGATATTTGCCATAAAGAAACAAAATGAATGTAGTATCTAATAAAAATGAGAAAGCTTTTGTTTTTATTCTTAATACTAATTTCATTGTTTATTTTATTTCATTGTTTATAAGTTTATTTGCAGAGACATAATTCAAACGACAAGGAAAAAATAAAGAAAAACGTTTTTAAAATATAGGATAACGTTAATTAATGAACTATTAGCCAAGGACAAAATACGTTAATACTACAATATTTAATTACTATAATACAATCAATCTGTCTCAGGTATTAAAACTTTGAATTTTCGAAATATCTTACTTTATTATGACTTGAACTCATTAACTTGACGAAGACTACCTAATTTCATCTTCAAAGTTTGCCCGTTAGTAAGTTATCTGTGAACTTCAACTCATTACTAATAACACCAGCTAATAACTCAAACAATAAATATCTAATTCTAAAACTTAGTTTGAATGAAGTTTCAAATTAATCAGACTGTACTATTTTTACTATGAAGACCAAACCTTTTATATCATAAATGTTTTTTTTGTCACACTCTTAAATAGAGCATTAACGGACACATAATTAAATATTAAAATACGCACAAATAAACTGTTTTATTCTTATCTTGTAATCTTAACAAACAGATACTCAAAATTTTCACCAAAGGCTATCCTACGTTTTTTAAATTTAATGGTAAGCCATGATTTCCGACAAAAAGAATTTTTAAAGACATAAAACAAGAATACGAATCTATCACTCTGAAGAGGTAACAAGTTATAAAAACTTGATACATATTTAAAAAATAATCTAAAAAAATTGCCACTGACGTCACAACAACCATTTTGAGCAATAGTTATTACAACGCTGTTTGCGAAACTAATCCGTGGTTTTCCCTTCTTTGTTCAATCTCTGATTCTTTATTTATTTCAAATTTGTCATTTTGACCATTTATATATACAATGAAAAATTACCTTTTATTTAAACTATACTAAATGTGGTTTGAATAGCCTTTGCTATTTTTAACATTGACTTTCATTAAAATGGCATTTGAGTTATAATATTTTTTAAATGATACCGGGCAGATAAACGTCGCACCAATGGAAAATGGTCATCACCCCTTTTTGCCATGCCAGTGGCATCACCAAGCGTTGCTACCTAGAGTTGATTATTTCTTCCAGTAAATACATAACTTGCAGCACTGTCTTAGTTATTTAAAACATATAGCAAGAGCTGAGGTCGCGCCAAGATGGTGTGACTTACCTCCTTTCAACTATATGTGTGACAAAAATGAATTCTATATAACTACAATAACTTTAACATAAATTCTGTAAAGGTTGTTGTCTTGTCTAAATTTCTTTTCCAAAAACAAAAACTTTGGTTTCTTTTCAAGTACATTGTTTTTGTAATATTCAAAATATTCTTAAATTAAGTAATTATATTATAACAATTTTCTTCAGTGGCAAATTTTTGCAAACATTAAAGTTATTTGTTAATATTAATTCTCAAACTACTTTCTGAACAAGAACCAATAATTCCAAAAGCTATTCAAGGTGTAATTTTCATAAATTAATATTAAAAATTTTATTTCTATAATTGACACAAGACATTTTGAAAAACATAACATTCTAAGATATAAATTTAAACTGAGGTCGAAACCCAAGTTAGCATTTGTTTCAGGCCACTATTGCTCAAAATAGTTATAGACTGTTGGAGTCAGTCCAAATGTTTTTGAGAATTCCTTGTAATTTCTTTCGTTTATCTGAAAAGGATATATATATATATTGAGTTGCAAATAATAATTTTTTGTCTAAAATTTCACCTGTAATTATAACGTAAAAAACATATTTAAAAAAAAACGTAATTCGAGTCTAACTAACTACTTTTCAAACTCACATCAAATGTAAGCTTTATCCGATATGAAAACTCTACCAAAACCAAAAACTTTTTGCCAATTTAAATATTAAATTAAGACCAATTATTTTAAATAATTTCAAATCAAAATGAAATAAAATACACACATTGGGCTTAAATCAGAATTAAGTTCGGATCTAATTACCTCCATTACTTCAACCCATGGTAATCGTTTCTCCTTCGAAATGCCTACTTATTTCGGTAAGTAAACCTAATCCCTGGATTTGGCTACAATGTCAATTTGAATTAAAATAAAAACTTGTTTTGAAATAGTGACAGAAATATCGTTTTTTTTTCAATAAATAACGTAAAATACTTTATGTTTTACCTTCTCTTATTTCTTGTAATATTTTTAGTAGGCAAATCGGAGTTATAATATTCGCTGAAATTCACAGTTTTATACTCGTACTGTTATTTAAACTGTTATCACATTTAGAAAAAAGGTCTAGTTTCTTGGGATTACAACAAAGAGAAAAAAATATTTCGTAGTTTGGGGAGGAATCAATATTTTTTTACTTTTGCCAAAGGAACATATATAAAAGGAAAACGCATTTCATTTTCTGTTCTTTATTCAAAGGATTCTCGATACAAGTATTTCTGCATGTAGTGGCTCAAATAAAATATTATTCTTTTTTATACTAATTACATTATTTTTAGTTAACTTTAGAAACAAAACAAATATAAAGAGTTTATTAAGTTTATTACGAGGTTGCTACGATTTTCAGAATGTTTTGTATCAAATGTTTTATGTTTACATATCATTAATACTTTATTTTTTAATAAAAAAAACTAAAGATATATAAGTCATTGAATTTCGTTTTAAGCTTTAATCGACTATAAGTCTAATGACCTTTATTTTGGGTTATTTTAAACGTACTAAACTAATTTACTAAATTTAAAAATGAAATAAATACCAAGATTAACAAACAAGAATAAATCTCGAATCATGCTAATTTCACTAATGGCTACTATTATAACTCAAATTATCCTTGCAAAGAAGTCAATGTTTTTCCAAATGATGAGTTGGTTCCTTAAGAGATAAATGTTGTACAAACAAACTTCTAATAAAATCAAAATACCTTATTTCATTAAAACCACTAAGGATACCAAACCTATATAAATATTGTACAATGAAAGTTTAAATTGTAATTGAGTTGTTTGCTCTGTAATAAATTTAAAAAATAAATTATCCTTCCAAAAATCGTTCCAAAAATTGTGATTCTTTCTCGATCCTCATCGTGTTTACAATACAATTACATTTTAAAAACTATAATATTCTTTGTCTTTATAATGCCTGTGTAAGATTTGTGCATACGGTAATAGGTACTTTTGTTTTAAAATATTATTATAGTCAAGTTTTGGGCACTATGTGGTTTTTAAGTCTAAGTAAAATTAAGGGATATCTCATTGATTTTAATTTATTTTGTTTATTTCTATCGTCGTTCGGAGTAACGCTTTTTATTATACTTCACAAATTTATTTCTCAATGTTTTCAGTAATTTGAAAAAGTTTATTTACTAAATATTTCATAATTTCATTTCCGAATGATTTTTTATATTACTTTAAAGTTTATATGTTATTAAAGAATCTGAAACTACCCATTTTTGAGGCATAATTTTGGCCAATCTTATCATCATAGGCTTGTTGGTCCACTGCTGGAAAGCACCCTTCTTCCCTTGCCTTTCTCAATCAGGGGCCTATTAGACCGTAGCCACCCAAGTGTCCAATGCACCCATTGGACAGGTACAACAAACTCTTTATATTACCTACATGAATCATCTTACTTTTTTTAATATTGGTGATCGGCCCAAATTATCAACCACCAAAAACAATAACACAAAGTTGTTTCCCCGCAATAAGACCTCCGGCTTATAAAGCGGGTCAATACCAGTGAACCACGGCGGTTTATTTATGGACGTGAAAAAAACGATGGACAATTTCAATAATCGACACTTATCATTGCATTATATTTTCTTAAAGTAGCTTTATCTGTGTTACTCTAAAACTTAACTATTTTAGTACAATAAACATGTAATTTGGTTTTTCTTTAGTATTTTATATTTTCTGCATTTTAAAATTTTATTTAATTAACTCGCTGCATTATCGATTAGGTGTCAGATGGAACTAGGTCTTATAAATCTTTAGATAGTATGGCTTGGGGTGAACGTTAATGAGAAGAGATTATTTGACGGTAAGCCAGTGATCTTTCCTTCATTTCCTAAAAAGATATTAAAATAGTAAATTGTATTTACCTTTGTGAAAGGTATTCAATAAAAATTAAGTGGAATTGCTCGAAGCCCGATAACTCGAGAGCCTCGTGGTGGCCATCTCCAGTGTGGGAGAGTTTATCATTCAATGGTCAACACCAAGTGGATTGTGACCTATCTAATTATTAGAACGTTGGTAAATGCAAATGGCTCTCTAGGCTCTCCACTTAATGGAGTGGCCAGGGGGTCTTGTGGGCCACCAGTGTGGTAGCAAAGGTGCATAACTAAGGATTTACAAGGACATCCTTTGATAGCACAAAGGACAACTAAGTTGGTTCCGTGGATGCAGCCAAACTAACCTGTCTTTGTTCCTGGGTTTGTATGACTTATTCCTTTATAATACAGCTACCCAACTTATTTTAAATGTTTTATTCCTTGATGATTGACTTAACACTAATATCTCTATAATTCTTAATTTTAAAATTTAATAATTTTGTTAATAAAAGTTAAATAAATTAAACATTACACTAAAATTAAATATGAAGAACAGTATCTTTAACGCTAGTGTCTTTTCTTATAATTATATTTGAAATGATCCAGGCATTACGCAAAAGAGACAGGAAAATAAGTAACATGTAAATTGGGTTAGAATTTGGCGTAATAACACCTGGTTTAGTCTGTTTTTTGTAATTTGAAGGCATTTTTAGGTCGACTGTTAAACATTGAATGTTTACAATATAATAAATCTATTTTATCTTAATTGACATTTTTTTAAACATTGAACAGGAAATAATTTTTTAATTAAACCAAAATTGACTATCATAAAGACTATTATTTTTCTAACTTTTTGATTTAAGTCTTTGTATAAATCAGATCTCCAGATCGGGTGTGTTGGTCAATGGGATATTTGTCAGATTCTTATAATTCTTAAAAAATATTAATTGACGACCGGTTTCGTTTTGCTGTGGAAACACAATAAAGTACTTTTATCTTTTAAATCAGGACTTTTCTTGACATACTCAACTTGGCCTAAATAATATGATGTTACTAAACAATTAACACATAACTTAATTTACATTGTAATCGGTTAATAGAATATGTCTATGATATTTTAAGGCGAATTCTAATAGATAATCTAAACACGGTGTCCTGTATCATAATTTGAATAATTGCTTGGGATTGACTTATGAACGTCTTTGTTTAAACTCAATCTGGTAATATTGAATTACAAAGAGTTAGAGCATGGTAATGCATTAGTACATGCGATACCAATTCAATAATTTTCTAATTTGTTGATTATAGAATATTATGAAGTATCATAATTAAATTTCAGACTTTATGAAAAATATTCTCAAACATGAACTCCGTTAACACAGTGGGAGATGTTTGATTTTTTAAAAATCTCAATTTAAAAACTTCTTGACATGATATCTCTTTAAATTTGTAAGCTAATTTACGATATAATCTTTTGTTAAACCAAATAATAATATCATTATTCAATTGTTTTATCAATTCTTGCAAAAAATATTGCTTAATAACTTTATTTTCTTAAAATTATTTAACCATCAATTTGTAATGCTTTGTCAGATAATCGTTTGAATTAATGATAAAATTTGGAGTTAAGTCATCTCCAGTAAGAAGATTTTAGGGGAGACTGAAATCAGCAGATAATTAATTAGTTTACCTGGCGTTGCGGGTGTTGGCTTTTGTTACATGAGCTAATATCTATATGGAAAGATATAATATGAACAGACCCAAAAAGTTAAATGTTAAATTTATACTTTTGTGGATTAAATAAATATTATAAAATTACCAATTTTTGGTAGCAATGTATAATATATCCTATTATTCAATATTAATAACAATATCTTATTTTAAAATTTTTACAGCTAAATAATACAATAACATCTCTAATAACATACCTATTAAAAAGTTTACAATATTATAGCTAAACAGAAAGAAAGTGATAGATACTTTGTTATAAATAATGATCTTCTAAAGTTTGAATAATTGTAATAGCAGATATCTGAATGATGTGAGGTGAGTGAACAAGAATGAGTTCATTCATTTACATTTCCTGAATAAGGAAAAATACTGATTGTTTGTCAGCCAAACATTAGATTAAGTAAAACACATATATAGTATATATTAAAAATATATAAAAATACCAAACTTTTACCTTTTAAATATATTGTTTTGATTTTTTTGCTATTTAATAGAAAACTTATTATAATAGCGTTAAAGTTACAAATTTTCAAGTATAGTCCTAGCTGCTTTTTAAAACAATTTAATACTAAAGTTTCTCCCATTTTTGTGGACGTCATTAGTATTATAAATTCCCAAAAGGGGTTTGTACGAAATCTCCATTTGCTTCTTTAAGCAATGGTTATTTTACCAACTGTTTTTTTGTTGAGATTTCTTCGTCATCATTGATGTGGTTGGAAAAGGTAATTTGACCATTGGTTCCAATGCATTAGGTTTAGTGGTGGAATTTTCGCATTGATGCATGGATTCATCTTTTTCTAGTGTATTTAGTTTACACAAATCGAGTTGCCAACACTCTTGTAGGGACCACAAATTATCTTTCCCGGGTGAAACGTTGCATAATTTTCCAAATAAATCAAGTGGTTTTAATTTTCTTAAATAAAGGTTTAGCTTATTTTGTAACTTTAATTTAAAAGTAACAAATATAATTTTAAATATTTTTAATAACTATTTTTATCTAAAACAGAAATTTGCATTAAGTAATTGTTCTATCTAAGTAATTAGTTTTCTCAATTTTTTGTATATTTGAAAACCCTTATTAAATTGCCTAAGTTAAAAGTTATTAACGTGCTTTAAATCGTCTGGTTCGATCTCTGGAGACTTAAAAATTTTTATTGTTGTTTACACTGTTTTAAGGATTTGCAATACTTATTTTCTCGAAAATAAAAATGATCATCTCGGATGATTAAATCGGTAACTACCAACCGGTTGGCAGTGAGTAATATCTAAAACCCTAATGGAAATTTTTGAAAAGTCTATGTCCGCATGGCTATTAAGTATATGAATGATTATATTTTGTAGATTTTCTTTGTTTCTTTATGCCAATAATAATATTACGCTTTGATTTATTTACAGTTGATTAAGATAAACAAAAGCATAATTTTTTTAAATACTTGTTAAAATCTTTGTTTTTCAGGTCTAGTACATCAAAATACTTTATGCATTAAAATTAATAATTACAATTCAAATATATTACTACTTTATAATTAATTAAAACCAAAGCATATTGGTTATGTTGAATTAAATCAGTGTAACCTTTAAAATTAGGTTATCTTATCTAAACTTTAAACATTTAAATTTAATAAATATTTGCATTATATTTTAATTTAATTTTATTGAACAAATGTTTTTTTTCCAATCCAAATTAATAAAAGACAAATAAAATTGATTGGTATTATATAATGCATTAAATAACTCTAATTCAAAATGTTATATTTCAAATTTTTGATTGATTAATTTTTTTAAATAAACAATAATTTTTAAACTTCTTTAAAGTTGTTGATACCCAATAAATAAATGTATAAACTGTGATGTAATATATAAAATTCCTGGAAATTTTTCTTTAAGATTATCTGGTTTGTTTAACACCTTGAATATAATGTAAAACTGCTTTTGATTTTGTTACATTTCTTACCTTTAAATTTGACACTTTTGGTTCGTCAGAGAAAACCTTGGACATAATTTTTTAAATGAACATAATTCATTAAATGTAATCTTAATTGAATACCATTTATATTGTGGGTACTTTAAAAATAATTAAGTAATAATTTACCTTGAAATAAAAACATTCAAGGATTACCAAAATATTGTTAATACCTTATAATAAATAATATAAACAATAAATAGTTAGTATTGTACGTAATTTGTTATAATATTTAATTATTTTTCCCATGGAAGAACGTTTTTCTAGCTGACTTCTCAAAATTAATTTAGATTTAAACTACCTCTCTAAATATAATAAATTATTTTGAATATACCATGTTACATTTGTTACCTTTGGGAAGTCAACGTTAAACCTAAGTTAAAGCATATTTTAACTTTAAATCCTGCGCTTATTAAAAGTGTAACATTATCAAATTTAAAACTCTTTTACAAATCGACTGTTTGATTTTAACGATTTTATTGTTTTGGTTATAATAATCGGAAATATTTGTTTTGAAACTATTGTTATCAAGTTATAAATTTAAATAACGTAGAATGAATATAGGTTTATGGAAATGTCTAATAATATTTGTTTTGGAAAAATTCAAAATTTTTCATTTTGAGGTTTAAATTGGATTGCTATTCATAAATAAAAAAATAAACTCCAAAAATTAATTTCTTTAAATTATTCAATATTTTTATCAAAAATTATTATCGTTTTACTTAAAATTAAAATTTTGTTATTTATCAAAGAATTTTGTAATAAACAACACGAACAAATTGAGTTTATTAGAAAAGAAATAAAACAAAAATTTCGATGATTAAATAAATAACAAAATATTTAAAATTAAATTTTTTATTTTTATTTAAAATTACATCTTAAATAGGTGAAGAATGTTTTCATCTATAAATCTATGTACATCAGGATAATCTGCTAATTGTAAACTTTTCCCAAGTTAATTATTAATGCTTTAATTTAAATTAAAAGGTTTAAAGCTTAAGATTATTTAATAGATTTGTTCATTTGAATTTGAAAACTAAATTTAATAATAATTTAAAAGGTTTAGTTTTAGCCTTGTTAAATAATTCTTTTATAGCCTCCTTTTCTTCATTATTAATTCGTTTATTAATTTCTCTTTAAATTTAACTCAATATATTGTTTAATTTAAAAACAATTTCAAATTACGTTATCCGTGATCTATTTAAGGTAAATTCTATATCAAAAGTAAATTACTTATTTCAAATTTAACTATTTTCAAGTCTAAAAATGAACAAAAATATAAGTAAAATTATTAACGAATAAAAATAATTAAATTTTGTCATATTGATTAACTAGGGAGAATGTTCTTATTTTCTTGAAACAATGGGGATCGTAATTGCTGACCACTAATTTAAATTTTTCCTTTTGCAAACAGCTAAGCCTATTTATTAAGAAAATAATAAAGTTTTTTTAAAGTTATCTAATAATTTAATTGGAATTAATTGAAAATATTTATTTTCTTTGTTATATTCAATTAAAACATTTCCTTACTGTAATTTAAAGAAACAATGAAAAATAAAGATTCGTTGTTTAGTTCGATATTTTAATGCAAATATTATACTTATATTATTTTATATATTAATAAGATATTGTTAATATCATAAATAATCTTTAAAATACCGAAACTCTTCATTTTTACAAAAGGTTTTGATTTAAAAAATTTAAGATTTAAAAATACTATAGTTAAATTCAACAACTGACTAAAATTATAAATGTTGTTTTTAGTTTGTCTTCAAATTTTTATTTTTAAAGGTATTCAGACAACAGAAAACAATATTTTAAGGGTTAACGCCCGTGGGGTGAAAAGAATCAATTTATGGACCTTTAAAACGTAACTTGTAATGAAACCTTTTAATATGTCAAAATCTATGGTAAAAGTTTACATAACCGGACGTATTACAAATTGCAAAAAGCTTGTTTCCATTACTGCATTTTAACATAAAATTTTACACTTCAAGTTATCCGGAATATTACGGAACATATCCTCAAAGGAAAGTAATCAAAACATATTTAAAATTACGACTAAAATTTCAAAATTTCCTATAACATTTAAACGTCCTTTCGTTATTGGGTATAACAATCTTAATAAATTCCTTAATGACCCCTTTATAAAATTGTAAAAATTGGGAATAATTTTATTTAATTAAGATTATTAAAGACCAATATTTTAAATTTCTATAATTGGCATAATCAATTAAGTAATTAACCTTTTTTAAAACTTACAATTAAAAATATGACATCAATCCTTTACTTAATAAAAATTTTATTTATTAGGCTGAGTCATTATACTTGTTAATTTTAACCGGGCATTTGATCCGTATAATTTTGTAGCTTTTCCATTCAACCAAATTGATAATTTTACATTTTCAGAAATAATACAGGTTAAAAATCCATTACAGACGCATTCGGAGCGCAGTGGATCATTTGGTGAATCCTGCAGGCCTAACATAAGTTTATTCTAAGTGGCGGATTGAACAACTTGATCTCAGCTTAGAATGCAATTAACAAATACTTTAAGGCAATATCTGGAACTTAATGTTTAAAAGAATTTGAGCATTATTTTTAAAAAGTCATTGGGTTTTTTTAAATTTTAAATGAAAAATTTGAAAATAAACTTTTTTTTTTTTACTACTTTGAAAATTTTCATATTAAATATTCTTTAAATTCTTTGTCGGCCAAACCCAAAATAAAAATTATTCCCGGAATTTTTATTCCAAAAACAGGGTCATGGGATCTAAAAATGTTTAAATACTTTTAATAAAATCTTAAAATTTTGGTTTTAAGAACTTAATTTATCAAAAATTTGTGCAAAACTTTTATCAAACCCCCTTTAGATTCAAAGAAAATAAAGGGGAAACCTTTTTTAAATTTTTTGTTATTTAAAGGCCCCAAATTTGAAACCTTTCCCCGATATTCTTTTCCCCTTTCTTTTTTAAAAATTTTTTCCCACTTAAATAAAAAATTATTTTAAAATTAAAAACTTTTAAACCCGGGGACGGACATGTTCCATTTTTAAATAGTCCCAAAATTTAAATTCTCAAAAACAATTTAAAAACCAACCCAAAAAAGGTTAAATATATTTTACCCACAAATTCAATTAAACATCTTTGGGTTTTTTTGAAATTTTTCCGGTTGGGGGGTTTTTTCATTAATATTTTTAATTTATTTGCCCTAAGGCTTGTTAGATTAAGAAAATGGAACCCCAAAGGTACTTAAAGGGGTTTTAAAAAGTTTAAAAAAAAGCGTTTATTTTCAAATTTAAAAAAAGCGCAAATGAAAACCTTGGGAGTTTTTCCCTAAAACCAAAAAGGGATTTACGCTTTTCAAAACCAACCCGCATTTTAAAGCCAACACTGCCTGTTTAAATTTAAAAAACCCCCCGCTTTTTTCTTATATTCAAAATTTACCCCCAAAAAAACGCCCAAAAACCCTCTTAACTTTTTAACCCTTTTTAAAGGACCTATTCCGTAAAAATTTTTAAACACTGCCTCCCAACAATAATAAATTTAAAAAATTTAATTTTTTTAAAAATTGAATGAAATCAATTTTAAGTTTTTTTTACTAATTTTTTAGTTGAAATTTTAAAAAATTTACTTCTTTCCGATTTGGGGGATTAAATTTTTAAAAATTAAATTGTTCTTTAAATCATAACCCTTTTCCCAAAAGTTTAAAAAAATGTCCCAGGCGCCATTCGAAACAAAAACGAAAAATTTTGGTCGTTTTGGGTTTTAACTAAAAATTTATTGTAATTATAAAAGCCCTTTAGAGTACACCTCTTCCTTTAGGCAACCCAGTAAAAAGTCAAGAGGGTTTAAATCTGGGATCGAGGAGGCCACAAATGGGACCCAAACGACCAATCGCATTTATTTGGATATGTGGATTTAAATAAGAACGGACGTTTGCACCATAATGTGCAGGACAGCCATCATTCTGTAGCCAATGGGATTCCTTATCTCCTCAGGCACTTCTCCCAATAAGGTTGGGAGATCATTTTGTAAAAGTTTAAGTAACTTTGGGAAGATAAATTTCCGGCAGTTCGAAAGGACCAATAACTATCCATTTAATATACCAGTCCAATAATTTATTTTGAACTGGTATTGGACTTCTTTCTCGCATTAGATTTGGATTTGAGAGTTGCCAGCTGTGCAGATTATGCATATTAAAGTATCCGTCTTTTTTAATGTAGATTCGTCGCTCCATAGAATTTTTTCAAAGAATTGTGGATTTTCTTCTATTTTGTCAAGCATTTGTCGACAAAAAACAATCTTGCATGTAATCTCTCGGTTGCAGAGCTTGGACGCGTCTAATATGGTAAGGATGATATTTATTTATTTTCAGTGCACGGTGCACGGTCGTTTTGGATTCCGGTGCGACGTGATATTGCTCTTGTAGAGGTAGATTGGTCTTGCTGAATTTTATCAAGCACAACATCTTGAGTATTAATATTCACTTGTCTTCCGGAGCCTGTACCACCAATGCCGCTGCCAGGTATTCTGCCATCCGAATAACAACTGTGGACTCTGATGAAAACACGGTAATCTGGATGACGCGCATTAGGGTACCTTTCCTATAAGGGCTGCAGCGGCACTTCGGTTGCCCGCACTCACCATAGATGAAGTGCATATTGGCGTATCTTGTGCCGTGTATTGAATGCGTGGCATTTTGATTCACAGAATCAGTCCAGATACAAGCCAAGGCGTCGTAAAATTACCAAACAAAGTCCAAATCAGTAAGCAAAACGGTAGTCCAATAAAGTAGCCAGAAGTCGTCGTTATAACACTGATTCAAACTCACGGAGAAATGAGAAAGGAATGCACATGCGTTACCGAACAAGTCGAGAGACGCACTAAGTAAATGTCTTTGTATGTGCCTGAAACCGATCCGATGATGACCAAACCGGTCTACAGTGTAAAATGTTTGAACATAGTACTCTCCTCTCACTCACTCATACTCTACAAAATCAACCTATCCTTGTCTCGTGTAAACAAAAATGGACCGCTTGGGCCACGCTCAGGTAGTAAATAGTATTGTTACACCGTCCCTAGTGCAATAAAAAGTGACCCTTTTGTTACTGTTTAAGACTAGGTAATTGTTTTTCAATTTTCGTCTTAGTTACCTTTTGCATCTCAATAGAATAAGTTCGTAATAGTATTAGATAAAATGATGTGTTATACCATTTTGTAAACTGTATTAACTGCGCATTTTTTTAAATACTTGGCCACTTGGGTTTCCATACTTTTTTTTTACATGAAACACTCTCAAACTTTGTCAAAATTATTTTGTGATCAAATTTCATACTAAAAATTAAAATTGATATATTTTTGTTAAAAAAAGTACAATAGATACTCATGTTATTTATTACTTTTGTAATAGTATAGTCTGTGAGGAGTAATATAACACCAAAAACGTAAGCAAATTCATTAATTTGCAGTCACTAGTACATAAATTGACAATAACATCATAAAAATGGATTTACGTTTAAAAAAATCATAACTTGAGTACCAGTTGGAATTTTTTTTTGTGTATTTTTTTCGAGTGCCGGGTAGCTGTGCTTATGGCGCTCAAGGATTATCCATTCTAAATGGGACACCCTGTATATAGAAAGGTTACTTGACTGTAGCAAATATACTATAATATAAATATAATACTATGTGTAAAATATATAAATAAGATACTATATACTTACAAACAAATATACATAGTTATACGTAAATACAGATACATATCAGTATATATATATATACAAATAAATACAAACATATACAATTAGCTTCATACGAAAGTACATAAATAATTGACGAATTTACTATTCTGACAAGTTTTTTACAAGAAACTCTTAGCTTTTCTTTTGAATTTCATGAAACTTTTGGCCATCCTGATTTCGAGAGGTAGTGAATTCCACAGAAGAATGGATGGAATAAAGAAAGAGGACTGCATGAAGTCAGAACAGTGAATGGGGCATTGAAGGAGGCGATTATGCGTTGAGCGAAGTTCTTTGTTGCTGACTGCACATAAATACTGAAAATAGGGAGATATATAAGACGGTGTGTTAGACGAGTTAAGGAAAGAATAAAGAGTGGTTAGTGCTCTCAACGACCGACGTTGGCGAATAGGTAACCAGAGAAGTTGGGCACGGTATATGGATACGTGGTCAAATTTACGCAAATTGAAAACGAATCGAATGCAGTTGTTCAGAAGTCAATCAAGTTTGAAAAACTGTTACAATATACCCATTTTTTAATATACGATTTATAACGAAATGAAATAAGATCCAACGTCGTCGTTTGTCAAAATTATTTTGTGATCAAATTTCATACTAAAAATTAAAATTGATATATTTTTAAAAAGTACAATAGATACTCATGTTATTTATTACTTTTGAATAGAATAGTCTGTGAGGAGTAATATAACACCAAAACGTAAGCAAATTCATTAATTTGGCGTCGCTGTACACATAAATTGACAATAACATCATAAAATGGATTTTCGTTTAAAAAATCATGACTTGAGTACCAGTTGGAATTTTTTTTTTATTTTTTTTCGAGTGCCGGTAGCTGTGCTTTTGGGCGCTCAAGGATTATCCATTCTAAATGGGACACCCTGTATAATAAATTCATGCACCTCCCCACCTTTAATCTCTGCACCACCTCAAGGTTGACTGGGAGAAAAAGCCAATGACATTAAGTCCGCCTTTGTACACTTTGTGCAAGAAGAATAAATAAATAAATATTATATATGTATATACAGTAAGCCTTTTTCTGTCCAATATTTGTTTTAGATGTAGACAGAACAATTTTGTTTAATTAAATTTTCACAATGTCTAAGTAAAATGTCTCATCGAATAAGTCTCTAATAACAAAAGGCTGCTACCGGTTTAAATAATAAAGCTAATGCTAATCATAAAACAACACGACTTCGATTTTATAAAAAGTAAGATGATCCATAGGCGTGTAAAAAGTCTATCCACACATCAAACCGCATTGGACCAACGTGGTGGAATACGATCTAAAACCCCTTAATGGATAGGGGTGTAATAGGGGAACCCTATATCTAGCAGTGGACTATCACAGGCTGATGATGATGATGATGATGATTAAAATGTATTAATATATGCTGTTATTAAATACTATTTGATTCGCAGTACATCGTTTGGGAACTTTGAAATATAGGTATTACAAATCTTAAAAAAGTTATTAACATTTTAAAAAGGTGGTACTACATTTACATTACTAATAAAAAATATAGTAAGCCGTTCCATTATTCCTATTTTTACTCATATATGCCCAAGCTACGAAATACCAACTTTTTTCGTAAGTTACCAATGCTACATTTTCAATTTTATTTAATATATCAGTTATCTACATATTTGAATCATTAATAGCCGATTGTTTTTAACTATGCACACATATACAAAATAACTTGCATAAATTTATGGATGAACAAAGAAAAGCTATTACTTTTATGGTCGGTTTAAAAAGCTGGAAGGTTACAGCAACATTATAGAGTTTGCACAGATCTCATACGTAACATTGCTAATGAGGCACTCAACATGCGAGATTTTGAAAGCATCCCGTGAGAATAGCTGCCGAAAAAATAGAAATGGCTCAACTTGAAAACACGTCCTAAACTGAAAATGTGAAAAGCCGGGTCACCTTCACTATGCAAGAATTTTACTAACAAAGCTGGATTCTTAATTGAAACAAAATTAAAATAAATATATGGTTTGATAATATTAAAAGTTAACAAAAAGAAAAAAATTGACATTGCTGTAATCCTTTGGGTACATTGTATGGAAGCTGAAAATTATTTTTTTTTTACTTAATATTATAATACAAAAACAGATAATAAGAGTGGCTGCCAAAAAAATGGCTCGAAATCTTGAAATCATGTCACAAAATGAAAATTTGTGAAATGCCAGGCTATTTTTTATGCAAGAACGTTACATGACGTTACACGAAATATTTGTTGTTGCGTCCACAGAAACATTGAGAAAGAAAAACATTGACATTAATGTTATTCTTTCAGAACCTTGTTTAGAGGTAGGGTCATAAAACATAACACATTTGAGAGCTTTATATAATCCTCTAAGAGAGGTACAACACGAGTCTATTTTGAGAGAGATTTACTAAAATCTCTTTGGTCTTTAGGGTGAATTGATAGAAAACACTCACGTACATCTATTGATTTCTCCTTTTTATTGAAATAGTAATTACAGCTTACCGTGCAGCTATACAATTTGATTTAATTGTTTTGCGTAAAGATGTAAAACGACTTTGTTGAGACATGATTATATAAATGAAGGACTAGGAATATTCAAATTCAAATCATCACTGGAATAACCACAGATAGGAGGGAGGGCGTGCATTAGGAGAGGCAGATGTCCAGCAATGGACTGACACAGGCTGATGATGATGATGAATCACTGCAAAGCTGTAAGATAAAAATCTACTGGTCTTTAATATTGTGTGGTCTGGTATGTAGATGTTACATTACATTGTATAAGTCCATGAGTTAACCGTTGGAATTATTACATTTAATGAACCCGGCGTATAGTTAGTTACTAGTAAAGAGACCTAAAATATTAAAATAAGACCCCCTCTTTTAGAACGTTAAGTTTACTACAATTGCTTAAACATAGTCAGAATTTGCGTGAAGGTAATGCAGGAAAGCTGACATAAAACATAAAACTCCAACCTAGTCGGTAGTTAGCAATCACGCATTAAATCATCCAAATTATTACTTCTAAACATTAAATGTTTTTCTTGTAATGTTAAATATAATTTATGTGTTAGTAAATACGATGAAGTGTGTAAGTTGTTGTATTAAATAATATATAGTAGCCGCTTAAACAAGGGATTATATTCATCATCAGCCTGTGATAGTCCACTGCTAGACATAGGCCTCTCCTAATATACCCCTACCCATTAAGGGGATTTTTTGAACCGTATCCCACCACGCTGGTCCAATGCGGGTTGGTAGGTGGACGACTTTACATGCCCATTCGACACATGGATCATCTTACTATTCAAACAATTGGGTGATCGGCCCAAATTGCCCTAACCAACTAAGAAACAACAATGAAAATTTGTTGAGCCCCTGCAGGATTTGAACCCAAGACCTCCGGTTTCTAAAGCACACGCCCATACCACTAGGCTACGGAGGCAGTCTTCAGGGATTATATAGAAAAATTTATAGTTATAAACTTTATCCTAACTCTTTTCATTAATTATAATGAGTCGATTAATTATGTCACAGGTACATATTAAAGAAACATGCACAGATAAAACTAAACAATTAATCAAATATACTTTCCAATTTGATTCAAACCTGTCAATTCTAAATGACTCTACGGCGTCATAACTTAACATTTTGGTACGTTAGATAAAATCAGACTGAGACTGTCGTCAATTTGATTAAGGCAATTTGGGATCGAAATCATTTCCCTCCTCGGCTGTATTTAAAATTCCTTTTGTAGTATACCAATATTATAAAAGCTATATATTATTGGATATCGAACGAACTAAAATATAAAAATGTAGTCATTTGTTAAGTTTTTGAAATTATTAAAAACATATTAAAGAGAAAATAAATTGTATATTTGCATACAATTATACAGGAGTTATACATATACCGCCATCACACATAGTGCTCCGTAGCCTATTGGTAAAATTGCCTTTGCTGTACAAACCGGAGATCATAGATTCGAATCCTACATGTTGTTACGAAACAAATTTATGCTATCGTTGTTTTCAGTTACAATAATATTGGCTAGTAATAAAAAGATATATGTAGGTTATATAAGGCGACTTACTTGAGTTAATAATTGTTATTTATACCATTAATTATTCTATTTATTTAAGAAAATAAAAATTTGTGTTAATTAGGTAATAAATAACGTTATTTTATTATTTATAAAAAACGCACTGTAAGGCGGTACCGATTCTCTCACCACTCTGATACATCATATTTGTTACATCCCATTTAGCCAGGATTGCTAGCTAAATTTCAAACCGGACGTCAGAAATTTTTATAAAATCCTAATTTGAGGCAAAAATAGACACCGTAGTGGTACTTTCCCTGACGGTCCCCTATAATAAAGAAACATTGCTACCACGGTCATAACTGATTATGTTTTTAACTAAAAGCATTATCTAGGAGCCAAAAAAGACGATGTAGATCTGACGTCGTAAATTTATTCTTAAAAATGTAAATTTATTCACCAATATTTTGATTAACATGTACATATATTTGTATTTTATTTTAAAAACAAAATTTGTGCTGAAATATTACCAATATGCGTCGATTTGCTACAAAAAATAAGATTACGAGCTTCTTTTCCGTTTCCTCTCTTTGCGGATATGGTTACGTATCGGAAATTGATCTGAGATACTTGTATCGTTACTTCGCAACAAATGTATCGGTATTTACTTACCCTGAATATAGTAATATAACCAAATATATTTACGTTAAAAATATTTGACCACTAACTTACTAAACTAGTATTAATGTTATAACATTATAATTATCTTTGTTAAAGATTTTAACATTTTGTCGCTCTTCTACAAGATCATGAAAATTATCTAAGACTGCCACTGATTAAAATCTGTTGTTTAAATTATATTAAACTATTAACACCATTTTTTATAGCAATAGCAAAACAAAATCTAATAAATATATTAACTAAGAGAGAATGGTACTTGAGATTAGTTTTAGCCATATTTTCTGTTGAAATCTTTTGCATGAGTAAGTATTTCTAAAATATAAAAAAAATATTATTAAAATCATATGGGTTAGGTATATGTTAAAATAATTAGAAACTCAAAAAAAAATTGCCATTCAGAAAATCTTACTTACTACTATAGTTATACAAGTACCTGTGGGACAAACTGAAAATAAAAATTTTATCCAAAGAGAATGGGTTTCTAAAATCACACGAAAACTAATCTTAGTAGTAGGTGACCGTAGCTGGCTCTCTGTACGAGTAATGATGAATAGTAGAAACGGTTACTCTATTAGAACATAAATTTCTGATTTATTTAATAAATGCTGTTAGTATCCTATCAAGTTTTTAATTTACAATTTTTTTTAGCAAGAAACAAACACACACATAATTTCTTAAAAATTTGTGCATCGTGCCAGGTATGGAAAGGTACCTAGATACCTAGCTGTTTTTCAAAGAGAGTATAGTTTACAAAGTTCGAAAGGCAAATCTATTCTACAACTACTTTTACATTATTGAATTATTTTTCTTGGTAAAATCTTTATTTAATTGTTTAGTACAGAAGAATCTATTTATTAACATTTAATGACGTCAAGAGATAATACGGTACGATCAGCCTACAGTACGCATACTTACCGCTTGTTAGTAAGTTTATTTCAAAAACACATAATCATTAAGTAAAATAACATGATTGGATATTTCATTTTATAATGTTGTTGAAAGTTCGCTTTTGACCTTTAAAATTTACATTGCCTCCGGCTATTACGACTTAGTTTCAATTATATTCAAGATAAGCTGGTAAATAACACGGACTTGCCATTGTATTTAACACAAAAGTTTTAAGCTCTCGTCAAGGCAAAACTTTATAATGTAGGATATTTAATTTAAAACTTTGACATCTGCCTATTTTTATCGGGGAATACTTTTCTGTGTTTACAGATGTATCGAAGATTTTGATTTTAATAATAAAATTATATATCTTTATTTTCTCTTAACATAGGTTACCAAGGTATCTTAAAAACTAGTAAAGGATATAATGTCCTCAGTAAACAGACTAGTTCTACAAATAGCTTGCACGAGAACCTGTGCTTCAGTTGACTGGGCTTCTCCTTCTAGGCCATATTGTTTGTAACGTTTTAACCTTATATCTAATTGCTTTCCCAGTATGCTACCGAAAAGGAGGCAAAGAATGATGTATTAGTGATGGTCGATGACTTAGTGTATCGGTTGTGAGTGTTGACTAAACATTTAAGTAACACTATCTATAATCGCATAGAAGAATCACATAGAACAGGAATTATTACATTTTTGCGTTAAATTGTTTAATTACATTGGATATAACTGTTGTGTTGTCTTATTTTTTAAATAGGACGTTACACATGTAAATAACTTGTAGGTAAGTTTATTTAGTTCACTACCCTTAAACAAGAAGAATTCTCCTTATTTTCTTAATGCCAGGTAATAGAGAGGACGTTTATATCGATTTTACTATAAGCTCTATAAAACTGGCAATGTATTTTTGCACAAAATTATGAACTTCTGCATGTTATACAATATATATATATTGTATTTTTGGCGCTGGATACCTTCCACGTACCTCTCAGTCGCATATTTAGCTGCACGAATATTTAGTTTTTCAAAAATCCACAACCGGGATTCAGCACCAATTTTTCGTAGTCAACCTTATATCATCATACTTGCAATCAAATTATCTATATTTTGATATGAGGTTTATCACGTAAGTGAATAGTTGCAAATCACTTTTGTCAATTTACCTGTATATACCTGCCTACGTAATAATTGCACGGGAAAAAGAAGACAATCCAGTGTTACATATTCTATAAGCTATATACTTTCTATTTGTCTACAGTTTATTGCGTAAGAGAGTGCGTGTAATGTTTAAAAAAATTTTTTTAATTATTAATTAATTACACATAGCATCAAAATTTTCAGCCAACCTCCTCGAAATTATTATTTTAATACAATAAATTTTAGATAAAATTAATTTTTATCCTGTAATACGATGGGTGATGGTCGTATTGTGGTGGGATCTTATACTAGAAGGTATGCTGTCATTTAATCCTATTTTCACATAAAATTTAATAATCTAATTCTATTATAAATATATTAAATATTATATATTTAATTTATTCATTCTATGTGCACAAAACATGTCATAGACAACATTTTAATAAAATTAATACCTTAATAGATATGAGGTTTATCATGCGGTGGCAGAAATCAGGATACTGTTAGGTGCACAGAGAGTGTTGTTACCCGTTTATATTGCCCAAAATGTTTATATATTGGGTGAAGTCATTCTTATTATTTATTCATTAGAAGTTTCGTTCTTAGTTATGTATTAGTATTTGTATTATATATACATATTATTAAGAAAAAATATTTTAAATTTTTAAAATTTATTTTAGGTGTTTACTGACATTTTTTATATACACACACAAAAGGTGATATGAAAGTTGCTATATGTTGCTAGGTGGTATGCATGCCACCCTTCCTGTCCTACGCAACCAAGGTGGAGTCACGTGGGAAAAAGCGTATCGATAGTTCATAGACCGCTCTCCGAGCCGCACCGCTGATGCGGTGTAGATAGGCTGTGGGAGGAAAAGTCATTCGGCATCATGACGTTGATCTCTCCTCCTTTTGCGGCCGAAATAGTACTGGAGGTCCAATATCCAGGCCGCTGGGGCTGGGAGACTTACTTACTCGAGTTGAGATGGCTACTGTGCTTCCATGGCAACTAGGTGGCAGATGCGAGGGAGTCTCTTTCCCAGATCTAGGGGCGCTCAAGTTTCAACGGGCCCAGAGGTAAAGTTGGCAATAGGCCCGAGATGGGGCTGCATCAGCGGCCAGCATTGGTTAGGACTGCCTAAGAGTTTCTGTGAAAATATAGGAAATAAATATTTTAATTGTATTACACTACTAATTTCTTAGTATTTGGGCTTTTGCTCATTATATTTAATAGAGATTTCTATATTTAAGAAAGTTTATACAAAATAAGCCTTGTAGACCAACTGTAAATAACGGTATACAAATATGTCATTTTATTTTGAATGCCGTCCGTGCAAAGTAAACTTTTCAGTTTTACAAGAGGTTGTAATTTGAATACGGCTTATTTTGGTCGCTATTTGGCATAACCATAACACGCTTCTATTCAAAATAGGCTAAATATTATTGCATTTTTTTACATTTAAAGGTAAAAAAAGCAAATATTTAACGTAAAAATAATATTTGTTGTTTTTGATACTTAAGTTTTATGCCTTTATGTATTTCGCGTAGTTTTATTGACGTTTCAAAAAACCCAAAGGTTCAACCCGCAATTAATAGATACTTAAGTGTTAAAGTTACGACTTCGGTAAATTTAAAAACTTTAAATACTTAAAATAATTAAAATATAAAAAAACTATGTTAAAAACAAAAATTAATTCTTCTACATGTATCAGGTATCATTTTACTATTTAAATATGAAACGAAATGTTTATATTGTTAAAAAACAACCAACATAAAAGCAAGGAAACAAATTTATGTACTTTTTATTGGTTAAAGTCATTATAAGAGCAGGATGCTCACCTCATAGAAGATAACAAAGCCGCAAGGTGCCAACTTGAAATACTACTTGTTGACCTAGTGTTAGCTACGCTCCTCCCAAACATGTTCTCATTTTGTCGTCGCGGCCAGTACCTGCGGCTAGCCCAGCCGTGGGAAGCTAAGAGAACCTGACCGGCCTGTGGTGAAAGGCCGGTTGAGGAGGAGGCTGCTTCAAGCGGCTGAAAATGACCGCTTTGGTGGAGTCTTTGGAGGGTGCGAGAAACGGTTGCAGGAGGTAGGTGTGCCGCCCTTCCTGTCTTTCGCATCCAAGGAGGAGTCGTGGGAAAAAAGGAGGAGTGTAGGCGACTCGGGGGCCGCACCGCCGATGCGGTGTGGAGGGCCGTGGGAGGGGATATTCAGCATGGTGTTATCGATCTCTCTTCCTCTGCGGCCGAAATGGAGCTGCGGCGGAGCTAAACATCGGGGCCGCTGCTGGGCTGGGGTCTCGTCCATGCGTGGGCTGGGAACTCCTGGCTCCCATGGCCTCTAAGTAACAGACTTGGGGGTGCTGTTACCTAACTACAGGGGCCGAGACGAAGGGCGTGTTAGTTCCGACGCGCCCAGAGAGAGGCAGATGGCCATAGGGCCGAGATGGGGCTGCTTCGGCGGCCTGCGCTGGTGGGGTCGCCGAAGACTGCAACAGAGTTCTTTGCCACCGCTAGGACGGGTATACGTAGGCATTTCCACAAAATTAGTTAGCTACGCTGGCCCTTTATCCCAGAAGACTGCGGCGATTACACATTTCTACACGAATGTAATAGGCACTGCGTGGACATACCCTAGACAGGTTTAAAAGAGACTACTTTTAAAACAACGCTACTTACAACACCACACAATTAAATTAAACGTACGTTTCGTTCTGTTTTGACCGACTTCCCAAAGGAGGTACTCAATTCGGAGCGTTTTTTTGATTCTCTGCTCCTAGAGCTTCAATTTTGTTCATTCTTTTCTTTTTAGTGATTAATATTAGCTGTCATTTAGTTCCATTTTTTATTATTTTGTAATTAGTAGTTTAGTTTAAAAGATATTAAAGTAATTGAGAAAATGTCGGCATAAAAAATTACAATCTCATGCGATTAAATTTACATAATTGTATTATGTGGTCTATAATAAAGTCCACGAACGCATATTTTTTTAAAAAATAACCCAAAATAGGCAATTTAAGTATAAAACATAGTTAAAAAATGCAAATGCATATTCAAACCTCATTTAAGGTAATAAAGTGAAAATTTACATAAAAGTTAATGCGGTTAGAACGTCTGAATTCAATATGCATAAAGTTGAGTTATGAGTCATAAATAACGTTTTGATCAAAAGAATGCCTTAAAAGCTATTAAAGTTTAAAACTGCAGTGGCAATTAGATAATCGGCCTAAATCGTCCTAACTAATCAGGAACCAAAAATATCACATTTGTTTCTGCGCGGGATTCGAGCCCATGACCTCCGGCTTATAAAGCGGAGACGGTTCATTAGGCGGTTATTATTTATGACAACAGTTAAATTAAAATTAAAAAAATCTTTATCTGAAATGTAACAAAATCTGAAAATAATTTGTAAATATTAATTTCTAAGTTAAAGCACTGTATGCATCTTCATTAAATTTGAACACAATGTATTGACCTGACTTATCAATATTTATAATTGGCATACATAATGATTATAAAATTAGGTTATGCATTAACTGTTACAAGGCAATTACCGGTGGTAGGTCCTCTTTTTACAGGAGACCGTCTGGGTGTGTTCCGGTTTGAAGGGCACCGTAGCCAGCGTATTTACTGGGTAAACGAGACTTAAGACCATATGTCTCACGGTAGGCAACGCGTTGGCGATACCACTGGTATTGCCAACGCATAATAACACATAATAACATAACTAGCCGATATAATAAGATTCCCAAATTATGAACTATTTACAAAGATAATCATAGATAGCAGTGTAGGATTAAAAAAACAAGCGCAAATTAGCGTTTTTATGTTAAGAAAAATAACGGCGACAAACTTTTGTTCTACGAAAATAACATTAAACTTGCACGCGGACTTTAAACGAACGTGCCTTACATCCAATTCGCTTCCGTGAGAATTAGAGCAGGTGGATGCGATGGACCATATTTCAATAGCATCGACGGCACTTACTTCACTGGAATTCATATATTTTCTTTAAAATAGCTTTGCCACTGACGGTTATATTATAAAAACTATAATTAAATCCTATTATAGTATAATATACACGTAATTTGGCTTTTATTGCTAGTATTGTACGCATTTTAAATAACATTCCATTCCATTTTTCACTTAATAAAAAAAATGGCAACATATACTTGTTACGTTATTATTGTAGTGAATGTTAAAGAAGTGATCGGCGGTGATCTCTTACTGACAAGTAAGCTACATGTTCGTTTGCCTTCATCCCTATAAAAATATATTAAAAGTAAGTTTTATTACATTATATTGATCACTTAAGTAGAAAAAGGTAATTAAACATATAAAGTGAAGTGGTAATTAGCTCGTAGACCCGACAACTCGTAGGGCACCGTGCTGGCAATATCAGGGTAGGATGGGGTTAGTTCTCAGTCCGATGGTCAGCACGAGATGGATTGCTGACCTATCTAATTATTATAATGTCGTTAAATGCAAATGGCTCTCCAGGCACTCTTCTCCCTAAGGCCAGCAATGTACCGGGCTGCATTGGTGGCCAGTGCTAGCGTGGTAACAAATATGTGCATAAGCGTAAGGGTTACAAGGACTTATCCTTTGGGCACCAGGAAGGAACAACTAAGTGTGTGTCGTTGATGCGAGTCCGACATAGCTCTTCTTTGTCCCTGGGTTTTGTAACGACGTTTTCACAAAAAAAATCACAGGTTACGCTAACATTATGTTCTAAATGTTTTCTTCCCTTGATGAATTACTTACTTATACTACTATACTGATTACTTATATTTTATTATTTTTTTAATAATATTAGTAATAAAAAATAATCAATGAATTAAACTATACGCTAATATTTAATATGAAGAACAGTATTTTTAATGCTAATGTGTATTCTTTTAATTATATTTTAAATGATCCAGACATTACGCAAATGAGACAGGAAAATAAGTAATAAAAAATTGAGGTTAAAATATGGCGTAGCATTAACTTCCCTTTCGTTTCGTCCTTTTTTATAATTTGCAGAACATTTAAGGTAAACTTATTACATTGAATGTTTACAGTATAAATAAAAAAATAGCTTAAAAAGCTAAGTATAATAAATTTTAGACTGCCTCCCTTTGTAAATCTTGTTACTTATCCTTATATTGATATTTTTATTCAAACATTGAACAAGAAACTAAATACTAATTAAAAACGCGAAACATAATCAAATTAGATTATCAAATAGACTTTATCTTTTCTAATTATTTCAAACTACCACAAGGTCTCAAAGAGGTCAGGATGTGTGGTCTCATAGGGAAATTTTATTAAGATTCTAAGTAAATTCTTAGAAAATATTAATATGACGACGCTAGTTTGGCGTTTTTGTTGTGAAAGAACAATAAGAGTTCTAATTCTGTAATAAATCCTACTATTTGTTTTAATCATGGAAGCCATGCCTCTTGACATACCATAACTTTAGCTAAAATACATATGATATTGCTAAACATTTACTCAATACAAAGTGTTCTGTAACCAAAACGTTCATTCAATATGTCTATGATATATATAAGAGGCGAACTTATAGTACATAATCTAAACACACAGTGTCTTGTAGCGCATAATTTGATAATTGGTTGAGGCTCAGAATGCCTGTATAAACGCTTTGTGTTAAACTCAATCTGCGTGTAATATTGAATTACAAAGAGATTAGAGGTATGGTAAATGCGATTAGTACAGTGCGATACTTAATTGATATTATTTTCTAATGCTATTTGTATTATAGAATATTAATACAGAGAATTATTAAATAATTAAACCTTTCGTGAAACATTGCACTGAAAATATATTCTACAAAAGGGCTGAACTCCGTGAAATCAGTATTGGACCCGATTTTGCGTATTTACCAAATAATTATATAGAAAAAAAGAATATCAACAATTACTCTTTTAATGTACTAAAACATGTTTTTATATGTTTACACATATATGGTAATAATAATACATACAGTTGGCAAATGGTATGATCTTGATAAATATATCTCAATTATAAAATTTTTAATTAAACCACATAACAACTATAAGCTTACTTGAAACGAATATCTCTTTGAATTTAGGTTCAGCTAATTTTATTTAAGATGTTTTCTTAAACAAAAAATATTAACATTTATCCATTGTTATATCTATTCATTGCTTGAAACAAACGTTTCATCCTGCTGTAAATAAATTGATCAACCTTAAAAGGCGTACTTTAATCATCGGTACAGAAATGCCGTCATCTCATGGTATAAATTCATGATAAAATTTGGAGGAATTACGTCATCGCCAGAAAGAGGCGTTTAAATTATTTAATAGAAACGTAACATCTTAGGCAAACGCTGGAATTACGAGATAATTAATTAGTTTACCTGGCTTTGCGAGTGTTGGCTTAGCGTAGTACGTACACGCGCAATATCTATGTATAATATAGATATGTGCATACTTTCGTTGAGAACAGACGCAGCAATAAATTAATTAATGTTATATTTAATATGTTTATTTCTTTATTTTATATGCTGTAGACTTAAACATTTGCACACTATGTGCTTGATGGCTCTCCGCTGCTTTCTTGCGTTTGCTTACGTTCAAACGTCCATTCCTTTCCCCATTGTTCAGTAGAACTCTGTTTAAACTGTTTTTGTCATTATCAAATGTTTGTAATGCACTTAATTTAACTTCATTATTCTGGAAAAAGAAATACACCTACCAACAGACAAATCTTTTTTATTTTCTTAGAGCCTAAAAAAGATATAGAATCTTTCTTTCTCCTCGCCATGTTCCAAACTTATCAAAGAATTGTGACTAGATAATATAAAAAAATGTAGCGAACAGTAGAATACTTAAGCAGCAGCATAATTATGTATTTATTTAAGAGTAGACAATTGAAAATTTTTATTTTGCACTACCATAATGCACTGACGCGAGGGTGTATGTACAAGGAAAACGTTGTTGTTTTTTTCGTGCAATTTATATTTTTGTGTATGGTTATTAAGCACCCAATAATAAAAATCGTGTATTAAACTTATTACTTTCACATTCAAAAGTTTATTTCTTTCAACCAACAACGGCGTTAAAATGCAACGTGACCTAAAATATCATAATTCATTTACAATATTAAATCGTTCGTGCTAAGCCTAAATGCTAAAAGTTTGGCAGTTTCGTTAAAAATATCAAAGTTATTACGATTCACAGCCTTAATAAGCTTGACGAAGTCTACGCTGAAGTCGTCCTCAAGTTCGCTCGTTAGCAAGTCATCTGTGAACTTCGACCTATTACCGATAGCTCGAGCTCAGTGCATCATGATAATTTAGATGATCAAAACGACTGTAAACGGATTTTAGCGAGTTTATTTACCATTTTAACTCCAGACTTTTCTAAAACCATTAAGGCCGTGGTCACGGGAAAGGCTGATGATAATTTTTAATGCTATCAACGTTAAAGCGTTAAAAGATAAACGTTTACGTAGACTCAAGTACTATTCTATCGTTGTATCTTTCTAGTTCCCGGTTATAAAGCATTTACATTCATCTATCTACTTGAAGGATCTTTTAATTTTCTCTTACCGCACTCTTTCTTTTCTTTTTTGATTCTTAACTCTGTTTGAAAGTATTACCTACATGGCTTAATAAGTTTTCTTCACTGCTTACCATATCATTAACAATGATTATTATTACCTTTACATGAAGCAATGACTATGTTTCATTTTACTTCTTTTCTAGGACTATTCATTGACATGGCAAAGAGATACACGATCTGACTAATAACAATCGATACAATCTTTGCACTTTAACTAAGTGCAAATTAAAAAAAAACTCGAATAGTAATACGACTGTACCAATGTATATATTAGTTGACACCATATACTGTTGAATTTTCTTATGTAATATGTTTAGTAATAACTGTAAAATGGTTATATAATAGAATATATATTGTGACCTTAAAACAGTGTTTAAAAAATATTTCTTATAAAGTGTAATATTTTAAAGAAGTGTTAATTGAAAAAAGTTTGTCCGCAAGTGCGAGTGGCTAGTTATTAATCAAAAAAATTGAGTGTTGATACGGGAACAACCATTTTTCGTTTGGTTATTAAATTAAAAGAAATAAAAATAAAAAACGAAAGTAAGCTTAAATGTTAAAAGGGTTACGGAAAAAGTTCTTGCAAATAAGTATATTCAGTGCATTTAAAAAACCGTACAACTAAAAATAATAACTATTATCAAAAACAATAACATATTACCAAACAATTTTTTGACAAAATAAGAAATGGTTAGGACATGGTAAAGTAAAATATAAAGTGGGTATTTTAAAATACATTTTTTTAATTTTTTTTATATTTGGAGCGCAGGATAATACAAAAACTATCATCTTTACGTTGCTTGTTTTGTTATATATTCTGTTATTTTTTATTTTTAAGAGAAACTCAAGATTTTTGTGTAACTTGACCCGTAGAATTAGTGTTAGGACCTATAAACGTCCAACTAGACATTAATAACTAAAAATTATTTCTCTAGATTGTTCCAATTAGTTTGCCCTACTATGTGACTTATGAAACAGCGCTTAATAATGTTATCCATTCCAATTAAATTCAAGAATGCTTTCTTTGTCCAAGGCATTTGTAATATATATCAAAGTATACATTAACAACTGTATAATACAGCAGAATGTTATAAACCTAACATATACTATGTTTTAAGCTAATCACTGGCATTGTTTTGCCATATTATTATAAGTTTATGTTATGTGGCGTTATGGACTTTTACTCATTTGGTGTCTGGTAAGCTGGTGATACATTCTGCCGTGCACATTGGGGACATTTTTACAGGAATTAAATATCAATTATACGAAAATGTAACATCCATCGTTCATCCAATATGACATCGTTTTACTGGTCTATCTTGACACCTTGTCAATTTTTTAGTTAATACCGTCTATTGTCCGCAACATCGTCCTTAATATTATATAATGAAAACTAGTATTAAAAACGACGTAATAGTATTTAATAAAAACAATATTCTAAAAAAAACGTTCACCTGGTCACTTCCAGTTAAATTTATCGGAAATCCTATCTAAGTGGCACTGGCAACTTTAGATAATAGTTATCAGACAGGCAGACAATATAAAAAAAATTTTGTTTCATGTAACGTTTATTTATTTATTCTTTTGCACAAAATTATGTACATACGGCGAACTTAATGCCTTAGGCATTGTCTAACAGCCGACCTATATAAGTACATATGTATATAAAAGATAAAGAAATAAATACATAGATTAAAACAAATAAATAATTAAGTAATCCACGAAGCTAATTATACTACTGCCAGTTCTTCCAGAATATGTTTCCGAACTTCACGTTTAAACTCAGAAATGTTTGATATATATTTATAGATTTGAAAACGGTTATTTTATTGCTACGTACAAACATTCCATTTTTATTTATTAGCATCGACAATACACTACAACATTTTTATATTGCCATAATTAAATCGGTATGGCGTATTATAATTTGAACTGAACCCTCGTGCCATCGGCATAGGTGACTGACTAAATTTGTTTTTATTAGCTGCGTCTGATCTCGTTCTACGGTCGTAAAGCACGGCTAGACATGACGCGCACCGAAGTGGATGACAAACATACCACAATTTCGCTTATATGCTGCAATGGTGAATATGCCAGGTATCCGGCCGCAAATCTCTCACAAATGCGAGAGGTAGCCTATCAAACTTTTTTTTATTTATCGTTGCCCTGTAGTTGGTTTGAAGTTGTACATTTTCCACCTTCTTATGGACAAAGTTGTATGTATATATATGAGTATTTTAATATTTTGTCTCATTTTTTGCTTTATTTTGTCTTCGTTATGCTATTGCATCATGCAATTTTAAATTAATTTTAAAAATTATCATCGATTCTGCAGAGATTCTAGAAGCGAATTGAAAGTTACAAAATAGAGCCTTATATGGAATTTATTATTTCTGCCCAAATCAGTGGTTTATAAACACTATTGTCTTTTGGTTTTAAGGGCACCGTGGCCAGCATAATTGCTTGGTAAGGGAGCCGTAACATCTCGTCTCAGGTTGCGCTATCTTACGCAATATTTCTTAAGGGTTAGACTTATTACTTGCCACCACACACTTTCTGCTCGTCTCGTCGCTATAATCTACTTCAAATAATAATCGGAAATGAATATAACGGAAACAATTTAAATTTAAAAATAAATAAAAAAAAAAAAACAGTAACAAATTTGCCTCTCATAAAAGAGCTCTAAACTGAATAAAACATTACTTTGACATTTACTTGAGCAGAATAATAAAAAGTTTCGGTGACAAACGATCTCCATAATGCACGTCTCTTTCGGTCTCTTCTTCTACGCCTCTTTTATCTACTTTAATTTCGCTTACACTATGTGGATGATTCTAATGTAAATAATTATGAAAAAGAACAACGACCGCAGAGTTTACTGTCGGTTCAAATAGGTCATAGCTGGATAGGTCAAAACTTCTGTACCGGTAGTAGAATGACGTTCATAAGATTGAAATATATGTAATATACGTACAAAATGTTTAAATAAAATGTTTCTAATACTTCTAATCAAAAGACTTCTGTTAACTATATTATTGTATTTATTTTACAATTTTTAATTGTTTCACTATTTTTTATGACAGCTAAATGTGATATGCCCATTAGTCTGTGTATAGACATAAATAAGCGCTTTATGTAAGGATATATTTTTGTATATGGGCATGAATTTCCCAACCCGCACTGGACAGGCGTGATATCATACGGTCCATAACCCCTAATCGAGTGACATTGGTGGCAAGCATTAAGGGAGGCCCATGTCTAGCAGTGAACTGACACAGATGGTGGTGGAAATGAAGTTCCCGAAATAAGCGCGTCCAAGTAAACTTACAAACTCCTAAGGTGTTTACGTTAGTATAGTTTTGAGAAATCTCAAAGAATTCCAAAATGTAAATATGGTGACAACAGCTGAACGTCTTTTATACTAAAAACATGGAAACGGCTCACGTGACCCCGACAACAGGCACGATGTCTCGTACGGACGAGTCAATGCATCACCATTCAACACACTATTACTACCAAAGATGCATTACATTACATTACATTATTACACACGAGGAGATTTTCGTTCCGGGTAGCGGCTCACAAGGATCTCTACGTCTAAACTTCAAACCCGTCTTTTGTACACGATCTCGGACAGACATAACGTCAATATCGAGACTTATTTTCTCTAAGTACCCGCTTTAGAAATAGTATTCTGACTATAGTTTAAATATTATATAGAGTTTCCTGAATTTTCTTCTATATTCAGGAAACTCTAAATATAACTGTTAACGTCAAATATAGAGTACATACAGCAAATAATATACTTTATTTTTAAAATTATAATATATTAAGATGTTTGGGTGATAATGATGAATGAATGATATATGACAACAGCAAATATGAATATGTATATGTTGAATAATAAAATTACTAAAAAAGTAATGGTTACTATTTATTGAATTATTATAACTTTTTTTGTTAGCTGTCTGTATTTTTGCTATTCCTAAAACATCTCTCACTTTTATTTTTGTACAAGAAATTGTTAGTTATGAAATCCAATAGTTAGGTTAGTAAGTAACAATTTAATAATTATATCTTCAAAATGGTAAATTTTACAGTCAAAAAGTTACTAATTATAAATATAATTTAAAAATAATACGTTAGTTGTCATAGTCCTAGATCTAGATATAATAAAAGCAAAAAATAAATCTTGCAAAAGATTAAGATGATAAAATGGCCATCTTTCTACCCTAACCCTTTTCTGTCGTAATAAGCAGCCATCGCAGAAAGGCTACCAGATATTTGAAAACCGGAATAGGGAATAGAGGGCTAATCGAATCCTCACAAGTCCCTGACATAGTTTTGAGTAATTTATGTGGCAACAATGAGAACAAACCGATTAAACGCTCGCCAGTAACAGCCTTTGTTTAATACTGCCTGCTTATATTTTTGTTTAGTCTTGTTTAAGCATAAATGACGGAAGTGGCAGTTCTCTCACTTTAATTTATGACTATATATGTGTATACTTAAGCATTTCACGTCAGAAGAGTAGCATTTTTTTTATTAAAGAATAAGAAAATTGTTTGTATATTGCTTTTTATTATATTTAATATTGCACTTCTAACGCAGGGCGAAATTAAAAGTAAAACTTTTTTTTCCCTTCTTCCGGTATTTATTTTAACTCGTTTTTAAAAACAAAGAAGAGAAGGAGACGAAATTTTTTTTTGCTACCCGGAGGCAAACCTATCAAGCTCCGCTTCATTGCAAAATTGATATTGCATAAAAATTTTTGATGACCAAAGTCAACTGTTAATGCACAAATATTTTAACATCACTGCTTTGTAAACTGGTAACATCTTATAATTTTATTTTTTTCCATTACGCCTGATAAACTAATCAATTGCCAGAATATTATATAAAAATATAATTCATATGCAAAACTTATAAACGAAAAGAGTATATGCAGTCTTAAAGGGTAACTGCAACTATAAAATTTGAGTGAGTCAATAAAATGAACACTACGAGTATATTTCAAATTCATAGCATAAACAAACATTTATTTTTACACCATCAGCTGGTGATTGTTCACTGTTGGACATAGGCCTCTCCTTATACACCCCTATCCATTAGAGGGTTTTTGACCAAATCCCACCACACTGGCCCAATGCGACGCATGGATCATCTTACTTTTCAGACAATTGGGTGATCGGCCCAAATTGTCCTAACCAAATAGGAAGCAACAATGCAAATTTGTTGAGTCCCTGCAGGATTCGAACCAATGACTCCCGGTTTCTAAAGCACACACCTATACCACTAGGCTACGGAGGCAGTTACAATTGGTTTTGAAAATGTTAAAATAAATAGTGACGGTTTAAATTTAAACAAAACAATTTTCAATATACAACAAATATACGTATGGCCTAAAAATTCAATTTTGTTATGATTGCACGTTAGCCTGTAACTACGAGTTTCGGGGATTTAAATTAAAATGAATGGCGAAATGCAAGGTAATAGTAAAAAGGTAACATACGCAATAGCCATTTACGATGACGTACGATGGGCTTATTCTTTGTCCTAAAGTAAGCTTTACATGTGAAATAAAAAAACAAAAAAGCGAGCTAATGTAATGGGTTAATGCACAAATGTTTAATAACACTGGAATTGATTACTTTTGTCTTAAATTTACTTGTATTTTTTCATTTTTGAAGTTTTGACAATTTAAATTAAACTAAAATTAATAAACAATTAAGCGTAATATAACATGTAATTAATATTCTTTATTCTTTATTTATTCTTTATTAATATAAATGCTTATTAATACCTTGATAAGTCCGATGTTTTATTTTGTTATAGATAATTGATGTTCGCCACTTGGGTAAAACCTTTAACCTGTAATCTCAGAACAATTTATCTTTCCGTCCCTCCGATGATTGCTTCGTTGAAATTGCTTATTGATTATTCATTACTGCTTCACTATGCGATGCATATAATATTCATCTTTCTGGCAAACTTCTCATGTAATGATTAAAGAGTTTATCTAAATAACTTAATACTCATTTTGCTACCGAATACAATTATTTATTCAAAAGACGTATCGTAAAAACTTTCGGCTTCTATTATTTGAAATTCCTAAATTTCAATAAGTCAATATTTAGTATAAATGGAATAGCAAGTTAGTAAAAAAGCCATTTTTTATTTTGGAATATTTATCTGCCCAAACGACGGTTAACTTCTTTGTAAGTCTAAACCAATTCAGTTATGTTCAGCAACAATTTCTGCTATTCTCAACTGATAAAGCTAATCTTTTAAAGGTTTTGTTACATTATAATAACAATTTTTAGATAATGATACTTTCGGGTTGCTATTGGAAAAAATGGTGGGGGATTGAAGGGTAAACTAAAACGGCTTTTTGTTAACGACCGGCTTGGCCAATTGGTTCGTAATTCCGGCTATTGCACAAGATAGTCCTGGTTCGATTTTAAGCACTGTAAAATATTGTGTTATCAACAATATTTTTATCTGTGCGGGTGTTTGAATATATGTTGTGTGTATTTGTGTTATAAACAATAAGTATATATTCATCAGTCCTCTAGTACCCATAGTATAGCTCTGCTTAGTCAGATACTTCATGATGTTGTGTTATCGTACCAATATTTTTATTATTTCCCAATCTGGGTTTAGGATAACTATTAAATGAGTTGTTATTATTACTATTATTAAAACTTTATATGAAATACATTTATCAGCAGCAGAATCGAAAAATTGTATTCTTCTAATATGAGATGTATGTAAATAATTTTATATAATAGTAAGATTATTAATTTTTTGGATAATTAAAAAAAAATCATTAAATGCATATGATATAAGAGTTGTTGTTGTATTAGAGTGGAAAATGGAGTGTATGTGCAGGCGCGGGCTAAATAAAATAAAAAGACGTGTTACAGTTTGTTACTTCAATATGCGGTTGACCTACCTACGTATCCTAATGCTGTTTTTATACAATTTGAACGATTATTATAAAGCAAAATAGTTTTATTAGAAACCAAATATGCATCATATTTATTAAAAAAAACTTAGCAATCGTATTGGTTAATACAAAAATAAACAATAATTTAATCTTTCAATAGATAGTCAGTTTGAATCAACTGCATTTTGTTTTATTACTGAAAGCACAACTACATACACCATCACCATTGTCTCATTTAAGCATCATATAGCAATTGGTCAATAAATATATAGAAAGTCTGTCTAGAAATTTATATAAACTAATAATTGCATATTGCTGTATCTTACCATGTAATGCAATTTTCTATAATTTTTAAAATCATGATCAATTTTTAAATACATCCAAAAAAATTTTGAATGGTTCAACATAACCACGTAGATTGCTCAGTCATCATCCCTAACGTCACTAACGAGGCACTTTGCATGCATTTTGACGCCGGAAATATTCTGCAAAGAAAAATGATTTGGTCCAAAATTTACAGTCGACTTGAAAACAGGACTACGAAAACATATTGACAATATTAAAATTCTCTATCATCATCATACTCAACAGCCTGTAATAGTCCACTGCTGGACATAGGCCTCCCCTAATACACCTCTATCCATTAGGGGGTTTGACCGTATCCCACCACGCTGGTCCAATGCGGGTTGGTAGATAGTTGGTAGGTAGGCGGGGTGGTGGTTTTACATCCGGCGCATGGATCATCGCACTTTTTAAGCAATTGGGTGATTGGCCTAAATTATCCTAACCAACTAAGAAACAACAATGAAAATTTGTTGGGGACTCAACAAATTTTTATTTTTGCAGGATTCGAAATATCGGTAAAATAAGAAAGATGAGGATAATTCTACTTGATTCTCTAGGCCTCTCAACTTGAATTCCAAAAGGGTTGCACTATTAGGATTCAAAATAAAAAAGTTTTTTTTAGTTTAAGTTAACGTTAATAAACTGATGAAGCGTAAACTATATAGATATAATTTATATTTAAACACACGACGTTAAAATAATAATCATTAACAAAAAAAATAGGATGCCGTCTATTGAAATTTGAAAACGTATATCAAGCGATCAACTAGCGATAAAATGCTGTATCAAGTTGATTCATTTTAGCCGAACTTATAGTTACTCGGAATAACGCTATGTAAGGTATATTGTAGTAATTTCCATCCGATCTTCATACATAGACATTCAAGATATTCTTAAAACTAAGACCGAATTTCACCTGTCTAACCGAAGTTTGCGAAATCGTATTTTAATCAATAGGCTGTAGTGAATAACTTTGATGCAAAATACTGACATGGGACTTTAAGTAATTTTTTCTTGCTTATTAAGCAAGTGCTTATGCCATACATTTTTGTGCAATCTCAAATTTTAGATGTCAAAATACAAATCTATAACATCCGATTCTTATTTTTAATGGCAGATAAATAAATGTATAAATCAAATAGAAACCAATCGGCGCAAGTTTTAATGGGAAACTTTGTTAGATAGTTCACAGGAAGATACTTTTCATTTCCTGCACTTTATTCAAAGGATTCTTCACGAAGAAGTTTGTTCTCTCAGATTAATAACCAGTAAATCATTTCATTAACTGATGAACGGTTACTTATAAAAGTTATTTAATTTACGTAAATTTAAGCTTACTTTAGAAATTTTTTTAAGAATATAATTTGATACAAACAAAAAATTCAAATGGCAGGGGGCAGTAAAAGTTAGTTAAATCAGCACACTGCAGTGTACTCTTTTAGATGACTAATATATAAAAATGTACTCCCTATAGGTGAAGACTTCCCGTTTTACTAGGGGGCTGTCTGGGGCTGTACTACCGCGGTGCGTATTTTTTATCGCAAAGCAGAAGTGTGAAGACACCATCGTGTCTCGCTTTGACGGGCATAGTAGCCAACGAATTTAGTATATAAACGAGACGTAACATTTAGTGTCTCAGTGTAGAGAGCGCCTTATGTCGTCATACACTACATTTCTTGTGGGCAAGGCGTGTCACTTTCTATTAGGTGAACATTTTGCTTGTCTGGTCTCTACACTGAATAAGAAAATAATATAAATATATAAAATTCTGAATCTATAAAAGTTTCGTGTCACAATGTGCGTTCCCAAACTCCTCCGAAACGGCTTGACCGATTTTTAGGATTTTTGTATGCATATTCAATAAGTCTGAGAATCGCCTACTGTCTATTTTTGCTACTACTATATACTACTACTTTTTATTTTCGAACTCCTAAGTGATAAGGAGTGTACATCCCATTTTTTTTACATTTTCTGATTTTTTTCTTTAAATATTTTACTATACAGAAAAATAAGTAACTTACCAAGTGATAACCTAAACATATTATCGAGCGGGATAAAAATGATAAAATCAATAAAATGGCTATTAAAAAGCAGGGGTTGGTTGATTGGTTGGGGTGGACATCCCTTATAACTTAGGGGTTTAAAAAAATAGACAGTAGGCGATTCCCAGACTTACTAAATATGCATAAAAAAATTCATAAGAATTGGTCGTTTGGGAGGAGTATGGGAGCAAACACTGTGATCGAGACTTTTATATATTAGAGAAGATAACACGTGTATCCAAATAATTCCGAAAAACAATTAAATAAAAGATTATTTTAAACGCTTTTATATAAATACTGTACATTTACCATCGTTTTTTTTTTATTTAAAATTTTAATCTGATCTGATGTTATTCGGGATTGATTCAAGAAAGAAGTCTTCTACATATTATTTTACTTAGTACTGTCATCTAGGATTATTTATATATCTTTTTCGTATAAATAAATGTAGAGAGCAAAGTACACTCCATTCGAAGAAAGGTAACTTCAGTTATGAATTCTGATTCACCGCACTTATTGCAATTTTAACTCTATTTAAAAGCTTCAATCTTCAATGTGTGTTTAATGAACCAACTAGATTAACACCACCTTGTGCTTCTTGTATTAATAATGTGTTTGTAAATTGTAAAGTTATAGATCGGGCTGTCTTAAGCAGTATTCGTTCAGATCATTAAGCCTTAAAAGTACAGATCCCTTTAAGTACTCCTATAAGTGACTTTCCTATCTTGTATAGACCTATTACCAGGAACAGAATTAAACAATTTAAGTATAATGTAAAAGCTAAGCTTCCAAACCTAGAATTGACTTTGGGTCCTGATAAAGACTTTAAAGGATTTGTTAATATTATTTCCAGTGAATACAATGCTGTTTTTACTAAGAAACTTATTACAAGTAATAAAAAACTGAATTTCAGTGACTGGGCTACTATGGGAATTAGGCGTAGCGGGGATTATTTTTATCTATTGTACGACAAAAATCATTAATATCTAATGTAAAATTCCATAACTATGTGAGAACATACTCAAAAATATTTAAACAAGTTTGTTTGATGGCTAGGGCAATGTATTTAAATCATAAAATAAAGTCATCCTCTAATAAATCAAGACTACACGCAAGTTATAAATACGGAAACAGGAAGAAACACAAAACAGAGGAATGATCTAGAACTTAATATACAGGTAAAACTGTTAAGGTAAAGGTTGAGGTAGCTAATGAGTTCCAAAATTACTTTACAAACATAGCTCTTGAAACTACAAAACACTTAAATTCTTGTTCTTAATCACCTTATCACACCTAAAACTATTGGATGACAATTTTCCCTGATTTTATTTTTTTGTAATTTTCGCCCTATAGATAGAGTGAAGGTATTTTATAAAATAAATAAAAAGATTTAATAATTCAAGATATATCACCCATATTGGCCATAACAAATCATTTTATTTTTGTAATTTTAGCCCTATAGATATAGTGAAGGCATTAATTAAAATAAATAAAAGATTTAATAATTCAAGATATATCACCCATATTGGCCATAACATATAATGCATCTATAAGTACCTGTAGATTCCCACGGTTAATGAAATTCAGTAAAATAGTTCCAGTCTTTAAATCAGTTACAATCGTGCAGTTAATATTGAAAATTATAGACCAATCTCTATACTGCCAGCACTTAGTAAAATGTTCGAAAAAATTATGTTAGAATAACTTTTAGTACACTTTTCCAAACATGATATTTAAGTGATCACCAATTTGGTGAGAGACCAGAGGTAGATCAACAGTAAATCTAGTATAAAGTTAGTCTCTCCGATTCTATTGGAATCTTCTGAGATCTTTCCAAGGCTTTTGACTGTGTGGACCATGACATATTAATCAATAAGCTAAAGTATTACGGTGTACGCGGGTTTGGTCTTGATTTTCTATCTTCTTACCTACGCAATAGAAAACAATATGTAAACGTAAATGACACTCTGTCATCTGACTCCCCTGTGCGGATAGGTGTTCCTCAAGGATCAATTTTGGGACCTTTTCTGTTCCTGGTAAATGACTTGCTTCTGGTAGTGGAAAGGCTGTCCAAAGTTGTCCTTTTTGCAGATGACACTTCTCTACTGCCAAGAGTAAAAAGAAATGACCATAACGTTGAGATACCAAATAGGGCAATTAATATTGAGTTAATAAACTGGTTTGCGTCCAATAATTTAGTACTCAACGCGAACAAAACTAAATGCTTACGTTTTACTCTTTGTAAGTTGCCAGATTTTCAAAATATTAAAATTGACAATGAGGTCATTCCTTACAACTACACTACGACCACATTTCTTGGATTTTCTATTGATCCCAAGATGCAGTGGGGAGCACATATTGACGAACTCTCTAAGAAGCTAAGTACAGCAATCTTTGCCATACGCAAAGATTAGGCAGCTGACTGACGAGGCAACTGTAAAACTAGTTTATTACGCTCAATTTTACATGCCTATGTCCTATGGATTATTATTATGGGATCTGCAGCCGGTTTGGACACAATATTTATACTACAAAAACAGGCTGTTAGGCAATCTACAATCTGGGTTAACGGGAATTTTTACGTAATTTTTTTAATAAAACTGAAATTTCAATATATATATTTGAAAATATTATGTACGCGCGTCAGAATATTCATATATTTGCTAAAAAAAGATATTAGGCCGCGCAAACCCAGATTTAGACTGACCCGAACTAAAAAATCTTTCGTGTATAATAGCATAAGAATGTATAATAAATTAAATGCCTGCCAAACGCAAATGATTCGAGCTTTCGTAAAGTTGTCAAAACAACGCTTATAGAAAAAGCCTACTATTATATTAAAAATTATATTGAGGACCAAGATGTGTGGAAATAGTTTATATTCTTCACTTGCAAATCCCCTGGTAATTTAAAAAAAATGTATTGGACAAATTTTGTAAACACTAATATTTAAAAAAGACGAGAGTTTCTTGCCGGTTCTCCTTGGACGTGTCTGAGTTTGTGAACCGCTGGTAAATGGGTAATTATTAACTTTTATAAGTGCTCAGTAAAGCCTAAATTGAATAAATGATTTTGACTTTCACTTTGATTTTGAATGTTAGGGAGGTATTCGTAACTCAAGTGGACTACTCTAAGTACAGTAAAATCCGTTTATTATGACTCCGCCTATATTGAACAACCGTTTATTATGACGTAATTTCACTACGAAGTTTGGTTTTCATATAAAATTATTTATAAAAAAGCCGGATATAATGACTTCCCGTACAGGGACATATCGCTTATTATGACCCATTTTTAATCAATTATGTCCGGTTATAATGACCGACATGATTCTTACACCTCCGGTAGGGTTCGTTGATTCCCGACGACGTTCGGTACGGGGCTCGTTTTTGTTTTGTATCTCAGTGAGTAATTGACGTTTGAAGGTCACGAATTGTTTTTTGTTTGTCATTACTGTGAAAAAAATGATATCTCAACGGCGTAAAGCATTTACAATTTAGGAGAAAGGTGCAATAATATGCAGATTAGAAAATGGAGAATCTAACTCATGTCTCGCAAAGGATAGCGGCAACATCGATAGCGCTCTCCTCGCATCCAAAGAATAATAATAGAAAGAAGATGAAAATATCGTACAAAGCATTAATTCTAAGGAAATACTCGAAAGTGATGGGGAAGAGGAAGTCGAAGAAGAACCATTACCTACCGCATAAGAGGTATTAAAAGCTGCAGAACTATTATCACGATTTGTTCACAGTAATATTGAAAATAATAATTTGACCATAGCGATGTCTTCTATACACAATAGAATTAGAGACTGTTTTTACAATAAAATGAAAAAACAAAAGCAAACAAAAATTACAGATTACTTACAGTAAAAAATACATTTGTATGTTTTATAATGTACTGATAACGTGCAATTTTGATTTATATTTGACATGTATGTATACATATGTAATTACTAATTTTCTTTATTACAATACTTAAGTACATATATATTTATATAATAAAGGTATTTCACAAAACTTGTATGACGTCCGCTTATTATGAGGTGTTTGTCAATTCCTTTCGATGTCAATAAAAACGGACTGTACTGTATTTTGAAGTTGACACTAGATTTCTACCTTTGACCTAATCAGGAACCCTTTACAAAGTGGAAAAAATACCAAAAGGATATATTTACACTTTTTTATTAAATTTTAGTTTCCCGCTGGATGTATCAAATGTTTAGCCAAAAATCCCATAGCTGACGATTTTAAAATTAATAAGATATTTACCTGGACCTAACCAAAATTTATATATAAAATTAAAATTAATTTGCACGTAAACTTTTGAGTATGACCTACTTCAAAATCAAGCAGTGTCATTGCGACTTGTTTGAAATGCAGGATGCTTTCAGGCTCAATGTCTTTATTAACGTCTACCTAGCACGGAATCCTAGCAAAGCTCACGTTCCCTAGAACTAGGTAGCCCAGGCTCATGCCCTCTGCTTCCGAAACTTAATTTTATGTTTATTCTATAAAATGCTACTTATTATATAATACTTTAAAAAGTCAATATTTTCAATTTTAATCGCAATAGGTTACTGTTTAATTGACACATATCTAATGTTAATAAATTTCTCTGAAACTTTTCGTTACATAATAGTATTAAAATGGAAGTAAATGGCCCGTCTTTACAATAAAAAAACATTTTATGCTCGGTAATGTTGTTAAAAAATATGAAAACATAGTACGCAGATTACAAATTTAACTTGCATTTTATTCTTGTCGCTCCCATGAGAATGAGAACAGGTGTATTAACGGCTTTTAAAATGATGTTGCATTTGTTAAAATTTTCTTTAAAGGTTAATTTGCTAGACTTTACAGATGTTTAATTCCCAGGTTTATTTAAGATTCGATTTGCCGTGCTAATATAATAAATAGCTGATACAATAGTATACAAATGTTTGTGATTTGCAGTGTACTAGTGCATAAGACCTCGTGACTCAGTTGACATGCCATATGTCAAAGGAAACATTGTTATCAGCAAGTCTCATTAATTTACGTAGTCAACATTCTTGACTGTCTCATCATGATAGCCAATATAATTCAGTTACAATTAAACTAGTTAAATTGTACATGTGTTCATAAATTTAAGCAAGTACTATTATAAAACTGTTGGATTACCTAGCCGCAGAGAGACTCAGCCACTTTGACATGACTTCTGCAATCAGTCTACCGTCTAGCAGAACGATAGCTAGTTAATCGCAGTGTGAATGTCGGTTCACATTACCCTTACACATAAGTTTATGTCCTTCTAGTCTGAGCGTCTTAAATATTGATGGACAATTTAGAATACGTCTGACAGAGCATACGGATGGCTTATGTCTTTACGTATGTGACGAACTAACAATAAACGATGTCATCTGATAAAGATATTAAAATTTTCAAATGATATTATTTTATAATTGTCAATAATTGCAATTTAAAATCTTCCAAAATCTAACTTGATTGTCTAATACTTCCGATCTCAGCAATCTCATCACCGACCACTTTGCAAATCGTCACTCCATCTTGCCGTCGGTATAGATCTGCTGCTTCTTTGCTAACATTTTCGTTTAGTTATTAAAATCTGATATAAAATTTAGACTAAAATATATCTTTTTTGTCTCTATAATCGGTTAGCAGTTTCCTTTAGTTGCATCGTCCCTAAATTTTGAAATATAAGCAAGTGGCCTTCCTTTTAGCCTAGTTTTATAAAGAATAAAAATACCAACTGTTTAATATGTGCTTCAAAAGAGTCATTGTAATGTGACAACATACAATATTTAAAAGCTTTTTCGTTGGATTAAATTATAGATTAGAAATAAAAAAAATACTAACACTACGAGGGCTGCACTAAAAGTATCAGGAATGGAATATTTTCACTATTCCTTTCGTATTAAACCTTTTTAATTGCAAACTTATAAATAGTTTTGAAAATAGAATACCATTTATTTATTTAAATAAAGATTCACGGTCTTGTCAAACTTTTTTCTGTGAAGAGCAAAAAACGGCTCGCGTTACTTGGTGCGTCAGAACTCTCAAAAATTTCTCGCAGGATCTTCAAATGCTGTATACAACATCATATCGGGTGACGAACTTCGTATATACGCGTACGAAAACGAAACGAAAAACCAGTTACGAGTGTGGTTGTTCGAAAATGAGTTAAAACCAACAAAAATTCTCATCCACGGAGTGTCGCAAAAAAGATGATGGCCACGTTTGTCTCTTAAACCGCCCATATTGCGACTATTCCTCTTTAGAGACAAAGACCGGTTAATGCAGAATGGTATGCTAGCATTTGTTTGCTACAAGTCGTTTCTGAACTCCATAAAGAGAACTGCAACCGCCACATCATCCGCCATCACGACAATGCGAGTTCTCATACCGCGCACAGCACAAAGCAAGAAAACATAGAATTATTAGACCATACCCTGTACAGCCCTGACCTGAGCACTAGTGATTTCTATACTTTCCCTGGAATAAGGAATAAAATGTGTGGTCAGAGATTTTCATCACCTGAATGGCCATTTTGGTGACCAAAACTTCCGAATGGAATGGTTGCTTCAATGATTGGTTCCATCATATGAAAAAATGTATCAAATTTCGCGGAGGTTAGTTCGAAAAACAAAAAATATATTTTTAAATAGTAATGTAGTGATACTTCCTTGATTGCCGAAATTTTCAATGCAATATAATGCTGCCCTCGTATACAAGATAAAAGTGACATATGTATCAAATTTTTGTTTATAAAATTCCCCATTAAAAAGTATCAGATCGTTTAATAAAAACTCGCATAATACTAATCAATAATGAAATAACAACTTTATTATAGTTATATCAATTTCCTTTATTATTTCATGTTTTCATAAAATAGTATTGCTTGTAACTTTTACATATTAAACAAAGATATCGTTTGTCTGTGCTGATTTAAGTGGAACATGATGAAAAGGGTTGGCATTTATTTAAACCCTATAATGGAAAAGGATTGTCGTGGTTGTACATTTCCAACTACAAATATCCAATTAATTCAGCCTTCGTTAACAATTGATAAATTGGCTGCGATTTCATTCCTTTTAATCTGCATGGATAATATGTCAATAATGAAGCAAACAATTCACGTTCAATATCACTAAAACTTTTTTTATTATTATTTACTATTGATGGTTTTATAATATTTGCAGTTGGCATAGTGGTACAGTTAGATTTAAAATCTGAGGTTTTATTAAATTTACGTTTTGTGCTATGTGATATCAAGACAGTGCAACACAAAACATAAAATTCATCCGAATAGCCAATAAGACCTATTTTAGGCCCTATTCTAGAGTGAAAATACCTTCATCTGACTAAATACTCTCAAATTAAAGTTCAGAAACATAGATTAACGCAAACGAGGAGTGAACATCGTCGCTTTTTTGTAGAATATTAGTAGTATCTTGTTCAAATATATATTATATTATTTTTATTTGAATATTTTAGATATATTCACTACTATTATATAGAGCGATAACAATTTGAATTAAGATTTTCATTTTTAAATTGGTAACTAAACGCCAAAATATTAGTATGCGAAGCATAACTCTTACTCCGAATTAACAGTATCAATAAGGATTAAGCCATCAATTAGATTATTTTCTTCATTTTAAATTTATGACCTTTAACTTGACTGTTATTTTAGAGGTTCTTTGTTCACTTTACTTTGTGATTGATTCATTTAAATTTCACATCACACATCATCAGCCTTTGTTAGTCCACTGCTGACATAGGCCTCCTAATACCCCTATCCATTAGGGGTTTGGACCTGTATCCCACCACGCTGGTCCAATGCGGGTTGGTGGGTGACCGACTATTTTACATGCCCATCCGACGCATGGATCATCTTACTTTTCAGACAATTGGGTGATCGGCCCAAATTGTCCTTTACCAACAGAAAGCAACAATGAAAATTTGTTTGCTCCCGCAGGATTCGAACCACGACCTCCGGTTTTTTATAAGCTACACGCCCATACCATCTAGGCTACGGAGCATTTGAATTTATAAACTTTATAAATACAGTAAGGCTTAGTTAACTAGTCAGCCTGACACTGAAGAGAGCTCTAATGCCCCTAGTCATGAAGGCAGTCTTCTATAGAATACACTTACACAATTTTATTAATTTTATTATTTTATGAACTTTCGCATATCACATTAGGCGAACAGGAGGGACTTGACTATACGTATATCTGAAGATATCTGTGTTCCATCTTTAAGCGAATGAGTGATTGATCGATAATTAGTAACAAACGGCCTCATAGTCTGTAGTTAATAACAATATTAAATAAACATCAGTACAGGGAAGTCTAACGCAAGTAAACGCTTAATTAACATGTGCCTTGTCCTGCCAATACCAAAATGTTTTTGTACATAAAAGAAATATTAAATTAATATAATTATATTGTATCTCGAATATTTTTATATTTTATTTTTATTTCCTGAATTAGTAATATAAAAATTACCAAATTATTTTGGTTCCCAATGTGTAATGATATCCATCATTATTCATACTATTACACAATAACATTATGTTCAAAGTTAATTGCATCCCTAAATAATACAATAACATCTCCAATAACATACCTATTAAAAAAGTTACAATATATTAGCTAAACAAAAATAAAATGATAGATACTTTGTTATGCCTTCTAAAGTTTGAATAATTTCAATAGCAGATATCTGAATTACGTGAAGTAAGTGAAGAAGAACTAAATCCATTCATTTTACGTTTCCCATGAATAAGGTATTACGGTAAAATGACTGACCGTTGCGCCGTCCCAAATACAAAATATTAGGTTAACTAAAACACAATATATTAAAAATGTCAATATAAAAGTACACAAACTTTACTTTCCTTTAAACATATTGTTTTTATTTTTTGACATGTAATAGGAAAACTATCATAATAGCGTTAATTTGCAAAGATTTAATAGTGCAGTCCATAAGCTGATTTTTAGAGCAATTCAGTAAGTTAAAGTTTTCTGCGACACATTTACTGCGGACGCCTTTAAATTTTATAAATTTCGCCACAGGAAATATTGTACGAAATCTCGTTTAGCATTGCTTTTAAGTAATGGTAAACGAGACGAGGTGTTTTATTTTGAAATAATTCATCATCATCAGCATGTGTTAGTCCACTGCTCGCATTGCTGGACCATGTTGGTCCAATGCGGGTTGTTGGATGGACCGATATATCTAGGCCCATCCGATGCATCTTACTTTTCCGACATTTTGGTGATTGGCTAAATTGTCGTAACCAAACAGAAAACGCAAACGCAAAGTTGTTTTCCCTGCGGGCTTCGAACCCATGACCTACGTTGTCCTTTCGTTTATAAAGCAAGGACAGGAGAGGGTTTCTTCGAAATAATTAAAAAAATCAAATAAATATCTTATTTTTCAGTGACACGCATATAACAACGCTGACACATCGTCAAGGGTAGGCAAATAAATAAAATTACGCATAAATATCTCATCGTAACGTACCTGCGAAACCAAAATAGATTATAGATATCAAAAGAGATACGATCTTGGTTGTACATGACAGAGGCAATAGCCCTTAACTAACCCTTTTGATCCTTTGACTCATTTTCTTACCTTTTAAAGCATATCCTATCTCTAGTTTGACAGGTTGCGCCTATCTCTCTTGTAGTTATCATCAAAAACTTATATAAAACTTATAAGTTATATAAAAACTTATATAACTTATTCCTTTAGTACGCCACGGACGGAATCTATCGGTAAAAATTTTTTTTGTAAATCAAGATGGTTGAACTTTATTGCGAATAAGGTCTATTGGTTTTGTAACTGTCTTTATTAGGCTTAAGTAACTATAATAGTAATTTGTGAAGAATCATAATATAAGAACCTTGACATTTTTATCAAAAAACTAAAATATGGCTTTAAGTAATAGTGGTCTCTGGTATTCAGTATAGTTTGCTTTTTGTAGTATTTATTACACATATTTGTTTTATTATTCTAGTAGTTTAAATAATAAACTTACTTTAATATTCTTCATTTCAATGCTAAAGCTTTCTTTTAATAAATTGTTTTACACTAATATTATATTTTTATGTTTTATTTGTAACTGTAGAATTAATAAATATTCCTTTGAGCCCCTTTAAAGTACAGAATTGATAGCTTTACTTCGGTTACATATTTCACAACCAAAACGTTGCTAACGAAACACTAGTATAGTAGTATTCACGACGCCATACACAGTGTGAATCTATTATTTAAGTAAAAGGCTTGAGTATTCTCTGAGACTAATAATTTAAAGTATGATATAGTGTTAGCGTGATATTCCTTAATTTTACTGTCGATATTATTACAAATAAAGTTTAAGTGTTAAGGTCAACGATTAGTGAGTAATCATTTATTACCCTTTTTGAAACAATAAAGTTATACGTTGTAAATAATGTCATATTCTTTTACGCTATGTTGTGAAAATTGCAATTATTTTTTATAATTCATTAAAGATCTACGAGGGACGGTGTTCAGAATCTCTTTTTAAATATTTATTTGTGTTATATCCTATCTTAGTTTGGCCATGATCATGGATAGTGGAAAGAAACGTTGGGAATAAATATGAAGAATTAACGCTAAAAATCCGTAAAAGGGGGATTTGATATATCATCATCATCATCATTAGCAGCCCCTAACAATCCACTGCTGAAAACAGGTTTTTTTCAATGAGTGCCAAGACGGCCGATATTATTACAAGTCACCCCTAAGTGATTTGTAAGTATATCTAATAATGGCTATTCTATATTATACCACTATGAACCTCATTTTATTAAAGAGGTGATGAATTTGAATTTATTCACATTATTATTTATTTTTATTTACTAATAATATTAAATCTAATTAATTTTATATAATTAGTTGTAAATTATATTCATAGGCAATATACAAATCAAGTTTAATCTTATAATGGTTATAAAATATCTCAAAAATTGTGCTATAATAGTGATAAATGAAAAGTAAAAACAGGAAACTATGCACTATACTTATTCTTCATATATTCGTAAAAACTTTCTACTTAAAAACTGGAACACCATCACTGTAATATCAGCAGGACAGTCAATATATCTAATGGAATGAATTATTTGTATCTTTTTTTCTTAGCTTCGCTTGTTGCATACTAATTACGAAAACTAAATTTACCGAAGTAATAGGTTACTTAAATATATACTATAACTATAAAAGTGTAACTGAAAATCTTATTATGACACCATAATAAGTTTTCTTTAACTAAGATATTACATTATATTAATGGTTTTCTTCGATAATCTCCCGATTAATTACTGTAAATAAATAATAACAATTTATGCTCATCTTCTTTGCTAAACCTTGAACTGTAATCTCGAAACAATTACGATTTTCTCTCCTCCGATGATCGCTTCGGTGAAATTGTTCATTGATTATTCACAACTACCTCATGATACGATGCATATTTTATTAACAATTCTAATGAAACGCCATAACTTATTTATTACATGTATAGATGCTTAAACTTTTAGTGTATTAATATTGTGCTATAATAAAATATGTTCAAAATAACCTAAATATTACTTTAAATAAATAAGCAAGATCTAAAAGAGAAAACCACATTATAGGTGATTAATTTAATAATATTTGGGCCGATGACGTACCGTTAAAATTGATGAGGTTTTTATTTGAGTCATAACTAAAAATTAAGGTCATTAGGACTCGGAACCTCATCAAGCTTGACGAAAACTCTGCTGAAATCACCTCAAAGTTAGCCCGTTATTAACTTCAACCTATTAGTTGCACAACCATATAATAAAAGGAAATAAAAATGGTATTTCAAAAGGTTAAAGATTAAGATTGTTTTCATGAAACGATACGAAGACGAACCGATCATCCGGCTTCTGTAAAGTAAGATGATTTATGTCAGACGGGCATGTAAAAAGTCGATTCTGCGTCTATTCCTCCGGTCGTGTCCTTTTCCTTTTTTCGGACTATCATAGTGACGGAACATTCAATCTTTTGCACTTTTCAACAGTGTCAAATTTCTAACATGGATCATCCGCCGCAGAAACAATCTTCTTCCAAGAAATTATTTGGTGAAAAAACTCAAAAATGTTTAATCTTTCGTTTTTGTGATGCAATGCACAGCGACGCCGACAGTAAAGAAAACCATTCAATTGATTATTTTACTATACTAGCTATTGCCTGCGACTTCAGCCGCGTAATATTTCAAAAAATTTTCCAACAAAAAGTATAAGCCTAAGCGTAATTTACCCTAAGTTACATTAGCTATCTGCAGTGGAAAGTCCTGTCTGTTTTATACAAACCAGGCAGACGGATAGAAAACATGAAAAAATGCTTTTGAATAATCGTACTTAAGTATGTACTAATTTAAATGATAGCTGAGTACATCTAAACAAGACTTTAAATATATGAAACGTTCAATGCAAGGCGACAGACAAACATCCCTTTTTAGAGAAAACCTTTGCTCAATACGTACTGGGCGTCATATATAAGAACTCTTACTTATCAACAACGTTTAAGTTTTTATGATAATGTTTCAAATATCCGATACAAACACTATTGAAAGAAACCAATTTTAACGTAACTTTTTCCGATATGGACGATAAAATTGAATAAACCGGCAACAGTCGGACAAGGTCCTTTTTTTATTACCTAGCTTTGGAGAGTTTGCACAGTCCTAAAATAATAGAATAGCCCAGGTAAAAATATCATGATATTTGTGAATATTTAATGCTATTTTAAAGCATCAGTTACGAAGAAAAAAATCACCTTGCTTTCCTATATGGGAAACCCATTGAATATTTATTTAACATATATCATTATTACTGTTTATAAGCTACGGCATGGTATCATACAGACGGACATAAGGACTATTGAAATATTTCTGTTGATTTGTAACCTTTCGGTACAGAGCACTAAGAGGTGAATAATCAATTGTTTGCTTTAAACGTAAAATGCTATTATGAACATAAGAATAGAAGCGTAAGACGCCACAAACGCGCTCATCGCTCTAAGGCATAATTTCTGACGTCTGGTGCTTTTCAATCCGGTAGTACCACCGCGGTGGAACTACCCCAGAATGTCCCTGGACACAAATATTAACCAACCTTTACTATTGCTCAACTTTTATCGTTTTATATAATTGACACTTACAGAGTAGTCGTATTTATATTTAACTAAGATACTTGATATTTATTACAAAAATTCATAACAGAAACTTCTTGATGTTTTATTTAATTTTCTTACTAAGTTTCGCAGAAACAAAGGCATAAGCTTAAACAAAGACATTTTTATCGCGGACCATAATTGATTTATGGCGCGGTTTATAATCACACAAGCCGCATACGGTGACAATGGTGGAATTCAGATTTTATTACATACACAGCTGTGCGCTATTTCATATGTAATTTTTTGCGTTTGCTTACAAACATAAAAAGAAAAGGATGAAAAGGAAAGAAATAGAAGGAAATAAGCTGAAAAAACCTTTAAACTTGTTCTAAAAATTACATGTATGCAATTAAAGCGATCCATATTTTTAATGTTCCTCAGCGACTGGATAATAAATTAAAGTATGGTGTACTCAATAATTTCTTGTTTCAAATAAGTGGTTAGGATTGCATATCTAAAATAGAACACACCAGTTAAATATTAAGAAAAATTTAAATACTAACTGATTCAACTCTAAAAAGTTGTACAAGGAGTAAAAGGCGTTCAAAACACATAAATGCCTTCATTTCGATATTAGTCAGAAATGTCCGACTATATATATTGAAGTAAACGAGCTCGATATCAGTTACTAAGAACAAACAATTGATAAATATTTTACTATTTCAAAAAAGTTTAGTTGTCTTCTTCTATACATATACTTTGCAAGATCAGTTATGAGCAATAAAAATAAATGCATTCTATTTAAACTTTATCAAAAATAGCCACTCAATTGGTAGCACCTGCCTCCGTAGCCTAGTGGTCACAAATTTTCATTGTTGTTTCCCAGTTAGTTAGGGCAATTTGGGCTGATCACCCAAATGTCTGAAAAGTAAACTGATGGGCATGTAAAATGTTGGCCTGACCACCAACCCGCATTGGACCAGCATGGTAGGATACGGTCCATAAACCCCCTAATGGAGAATGGGAGGCCTATGTCCAGCAGTGGACTTACACAGGCTGATGATGCCGTAAGTAGGAATGTACACAATATATCATCACACGTACGATACTTACTTATTTAAACATTTCTGGTCTCATTTAATATTACTCTGCCTCCGTAGCCTAGTGGTATAGGCGTGTGCCTTAGAAACTGGAGGTCGTGGGTTCGAATCCTGCGGGGACTCAACAAATTTTCATTGTTGTTTCCTAGTTGGTTAGGGCAATTTGGGCCGATCACCCAATTGTCTGAAAAGTAAGATGATCCATGCGTCGGATGGGCATGTAAAAAGTCGGTCCACCCACCAACCCGCATTGGACCAGCGTGGTGGGATACGGTCCAAAATCCCCTAATGGATGGAGGTGTATTAGGGGAGGCCTATGTCCAGCAGTGGACTATCACAGGCTGATGATGAATGATGATGATGATTTATATTACATCTACGTACCTATCTAGGTACCTTTAAATATTTATTAATGTTTATTTTCATACTTCAATGAGAAAATAAATAAAATATGTACAATATGAATATTTTCTTGTATTTATGCAATTACTTACATGATTTAACAGAAAAACTATGTTTTTATCGCGTTAAATTTAGTTTACAATTTTCCCAACGTTTCAGATACTTTACAGGGTCCATGGTCACGGGCATGTCTGTCGGGATAAAATCCGAAAAATGTCAGACAAATATATTTTGCAGGAATAATATATAGTGGCAAAATTAAAATAGCTTCTCTAATAAGAAATTCATATTTAGTAACTACGACTAATGTAAGTTGAAAGCAAACTTAAGTCCCGCTAAGATTACCAATCCAAAATAGTCCATCAAAATTACCAAATTTGTTTTCCGACATGTCTTTCATTGGAAGTTACATTCATTCGATTTGAAATGACTCGATACTAGTAACTTTTTTCGAATTTTCTTAAGTTCGCAAGATTTAAATTGATGCTTGTACTAGGTAAACATTAAGCACTTCCCGTATATTTTTTGGTTTTGCCATTCCTACATATATTTTTTATGTTCCCCTATTCTTAAAAAAAATCGAATATTTTAATTATTACATGAAAAATTTTATAGTACTTACATATGCTATACTTTAAGCATAATTATTGCAACTTTTAAGGATAAAAACAAAACTTATTTATTAAAAGCCGCTCATTCGGCTTAGTAAAGCTGAATGCTATCATGTTTATAAATGGAACATTGCTGTTTAAAAGCTATTTTGGGAAATGGCATATTTCCCGAGACAGTGCTATCGTTATTACCCTAGCGGTCGAAAATTATTGTTGGTATTTTAACTATTTTATATATGTGGACGGTAAATTCTGAAAGCATTTTAATGTGTTATTTAAAGTACAATATACGAGAGGGGTCGAATTTCAAAAAGTTCATAAAATACTATGCCGGTTCATTGAATTGGATAAATCTCAATCTAAATTAAAAACAAACCTCATTGTAATTAGCATTTATAAAAAAAAACTTTTATTACTATCAAATCTAACTTCAGGCCCGTGCGTGTATTAGTCTAATGTAATAATAAAAGTGGGTTGGTGTTATTATACGAAAATTTAAAAAAATTTAATTACTTAATCGATAATCGGTATCATTGTTATCTAATAGAAGGAGGTAAAATCAATGTGGAAAATGTTTTTTGTTACAATACACAATTATTATGTGGCAAACCAGAACTTAAACGTATAAGTAAAATAAGTAAAATAAATGAGATTAATCAAAAAATGTTAAAAATTGTAATACTACTATGGGCACCGTCAAAGCAGTTAAAATATGGTTCATCTTGTACACCTGCGTTTATTTTCACGGAAGCGACGCGAATATTAAGTAGGTTAGATTTTACTCCGAGACTTTTTTTTTAATTTCAGCGTCATTCTGCTGCATTTTCATACCATAATGACACAAATAGAGATAGAGATTTTGTTGTTGTGTAAGTGATAAGAGGCATAATGTCAATAACATTTACTGAAATCAAATGTAAATTTAAAAAACAAATGTTTAAAGTTAAGTTATTACGGCCGTTGTAGTGTTCGAAACGTCTGGAATTTAAATGTGTAAAATAACCGCGATAAAATCCGTAAAAAGTCATTTTATTTAATGCAAAATATGTTATTTAACATAGTAAAACATTATGCAAGATGAGCAAATTTTATTTAATTCGTAATTTATAAGGTTTCACTAAATTAATTAACTAAGGGGAGGAATGTTCTAAAAACTTTTCTGTGAACAAAATGGTGAGATCGTTTTTTTACGAGCTTATCTAATTTAATAAACATCGTTTACTTGTAAGTCAAACACGATTAACGCGAAGTCCTCCTTCTATATATGATAAATATTTGTTTCATTTAGAGGGGCTTCTAAATGAAACATCTTAAAAATTCTTAGACATCCATATTAACAAAATTATGTATCACCCATTTATAATAATTAATCACGGTAACCATTTTAATAATAAATATTCTTCAAGGTTAGAATTTATATAACATTTCTAAAATAATGTAAACAATATTATATGTACTCAGAGGAAGTAATATCAATACGAAAATGCGAAGTAACGCTACAAAAATCTCATTCAAATTTCCGATACTTAATCATATCTGCTACATCCCGCAGTAGCAAGAATAGTCTTATCTCCTTTATGGCGTATTGACGCAACAGAATTTTACTTGCAAATTACCTTTTATATACCTTTTAAGGAAATCCAGGACATAGATAAACATAAAATTTTATTATAGTTTAAGATAATACAGAGGATAATGTTTTTTGTGAGAAGATTATATAAAATACAATACAAAAAAGCTCAAATGAACAATAATGTTTAACATTTGTTATATATTAAATATCAGAAAAATATTATCTACGCTATATAATCGTATATATTTTAATTTATAAGTGAAATAATTTTTCAAGAATTTGCTTTTTATTCGTAACCAAATATGAATTTAAAATGTAAAAATTTTGAACTGAATTTTCCTGGAGTAAAATTAGTATTTAAAGCATGTTTGAAATCGGTCCAGTACCTGTTCATAATATAAGATATCCATTTAGGATAAGGAATATATTTAATTATTCTGTTAAGTTGTATTTTAAATATGCATATGAAAATATTAACACGTATTGTGTTAATATTTTCATATGCACATCAATAATAACAACTAAAATGTTAGAAGCTTTACTATTTAACGTAACAGTGATAAATTATGAACCAATACATTTTCCTTCCGTGGCATAATTTTAACATTTTCTATTTTATACTAATTACAATATTTCAACGGTAAGTTAAATAATTTAGGATTTTAACGGCTACTTTAAAGCTGCTTTATAAATTATAATTCTAAATACTATTTATTTGTCGCCAAAAATATAAAATACCATAATGGAAAAGTAAAGAAGTACTTAAAAAATACTTTCTGCATAGTCATTGTTCAAGGGATTGCCGGGCGTTAAACAAATTAAAAACGTCCAAGATTTAATAAGATTTTGGTTCGCCCCAAAGGGTCTTGTTGAAAACAATGTCCTCCGTGGGAATTTAAAGCGAGACGACACATAAAATTGCTCAAAACGTAAATATTTTCTTTTTTGAATCAATTTAGAAAAAATTTAACTTCTTGGTTCTAGAGATAGATCAAGTTTTCGTTAAAAATAATTTGTTATATCTTAAAAGAAGATAAAAATTTAAGCAATAATATAAAATATTTGAATAAATAATTTTTATTTTTTGCCACCAATTCTGTATCGACACTTTATAAAAAACAAATTTATTTGACGAATATTTCCCTAGAAACTTTTAAATTTTTAAACAAAAAAGTTCCAATTTAATTTAAAATTTAATAATTATAATATTTATTGAGTAAATATTTTTTGTTTTTGAAAACCATACCCTTTTACTATTAGTTCAAATAAATATTAAAAAAAAGTTGAAAACATATAAATGATTATATATCAGTCAAATAAATTTAGGTAGCTGGGATGACATTTTCTTTGTTTTTTATATTTTTTTTTAAAGGGACTAATATTAAACACATTTTATGTATTCATTACATTATGACTTTATACCATATATAGACTTTTCATACAATGTATAATATTCAGATTCTGATCTCCGCTTGTTGATAACATGACATTATATTCATAAAAAAAGTTCGCAATAAATTAAATAAAAAGAAATCGTTGAGTGGTTCCGTTTCGGAAATATTAAAAGGCCAAATAAAAAATTGCGTAATTTACTTTGTGAAAAAATGTCAGTCAGTATATATTTTATGTGCTTTATTTTTTTTAATAAATAACAAATATAATTTAAATTAATTGATAAAATTTTTATAATTATAAAAAAATTTGAATAATATATTTATATGTTTTATTGATAAATTTTTAATTTGTTAGACTTTAAATAAGACGATTAAAAAATTAAAAACAAAAATATTGAAAAGTCAAAAGTTAATAAAGCTTACTTTTTATTTATTTTGATTCTTCACCTTCAAATTTTCATTAAAAGTAAAAAAGTAATTTTTTGTTACGCTCAAAGGGTCTATTTGTAAAACAATGCATCTGGGAAATTGTAAAGAAGGGAAAACAAAATAAATTGTAAAAAACACAATAAAATAGAGATTTAAACAAAAACCTTTCAAATTTAAAACGAGCTGTGCTCTACTTCTGGGGATTGCAATTTTTGGAAAAACAATCTTATTTTTACAAATTCAGATAAAAGGAAAATTTTATGTTAAATTCCTAAAAAAACAGGTTTTTTTTAAGAATTACTTTAATCTTTAACTCTATTTTAGACCCTTTGTTTTTTTAAAAACATACTTAAGGAAAAGGTGTACCTGCGCTCTATAACGACATACTTTTCATAGTTTCAACTTGGGTTTTTAAGCTATAGGATCATAATAATTTTGGTCCATTACTGAATATTTTTTTAAAAGCTAAGAGCGTCATCAGTGACGTCACGGATTGAAACTGAGAAATTATAAAATTGACTTTCTGTAATATTTAAATAGGTCTAAATATTTAATTGTAATAAATCCAAATACAATTTCTACTAAAGACAGGGCGCGAGTCATTTGAATTAAGTTAATAGTTACTATGTTATAATAGTACTTAATATTTCGAAGATATTATTTTAGATAGATAATATTTTTATTGAATAACTTACTTACTACCTTACATTGTATCATTAACCGAATTGAGGTCATTCAGTGCAAAGAAATATTGTTAGTCAGCTCATAAAATATACATTACAGTCTTTCCTGTGTTGTTTTTTGCATTAAGAATTATCTATAATAATTATCAATATATTTTTTTAATTAAATAAAACTGTTTATAAGCTACTGAGATGTTTAGAAATAAGAGAGTGAGATTTGATTACAAAGCGAGTTGCAGTAATACAATAAAAACTGTACATGATTTCGTTTATGGCCCTAACTCACCAACGTTGCACACATTTTAACTGATTTAATAATTTCAAAACAAATCTGATGTATAAATAATGAATTCGACAATCGTCGAGTTAAAGTTGATGAAGTAGCTAAAACTTAAAATCCAAATCTTAAAATCCTGCAAAAAAATTGGATGTCACATAGACGGCACCATTGTTGACGATCACAAAATGAATGTGAAATTTAAAGCTATGATTGGATATGAAGAAGGGTAATTCGGAATTTTTAAAGTCGATTTGTCACTGTAGACTTTTGTCCACAGTGTTGTCTACTCCTTAGTTCAGTATTTTCCAATAGAGTTGAAACAGCAATCCGACGCTATAATTGACTACTCGAAAAAGGAGAAAGCAATCACTGTTACCGTTTAGACGCTGATTTATTAAACCTATATCATTTCGAATTGTTCAAAAATGTCTAAAAATTTTTCAAAAATATTGTTCTTTCATCAAGACAACGGCGCTTCACACTTAAACGAATGCAACGGAAATCATTTACGAGTTGGACTTCGAGCTAGTTTTGCATGCTGCATACCTAACCTATTGTGATTACTTTCTTTTGATTGAAAAAACGTTGCTGGGAGCCTACTTATAAAACATACGATGCAACATTTTACTTCAGAAAATGTAGCATAAAGCGTGCGAAAAATTTGTTATTACGAGGCAGCAGTGATTCGTTGCATTTTTATTGATATTACTCTTATTTTTGTAGCTTAGCTGAAAAATAAGAACAGCGAGCCTAACTAAAACCTAATTAATTAATTTATTAAACAAAAGCTAATTATCCTAGTTTTGTGATACATGTTTTAGAACGAGGAAGGTATTTATGATGGTCCTTAAGGCAAAATACCTTTCTAAATCTAAGATTGCCTAAAATATAATTTATATATCTTTTAAGACTAAGCCACCTTTCGCAAGATAAGAAGATAACAACCCTTTTAAAAAAAAACAGCCCTGCTTTATTTTCTACTAAATATATGAGAGAACATGACAATCGTTACTCATAAAACAATAAATCGGTCCATTCGGAACGGAGTAATGAGATAACATAAAAAATGTTTTAATTTTTTTTTTACCATAGTCCAGCAAAGTCCAGGTTTGCTTACTGCTAGTAAAAAGAACTTCTTTTTCCTAGTAGTTTTACTGTCATAAAAGAGTTTACTACGGTTACGAATGTCATACACCTAGTCTTAAAGCCTATAAAAAATTATTACTTGAACAAATCTATATATATATATATATTTGTTATATGCTGCCTCCGTGGCCTAGTGGTATGGGCGTACGCTTTAGAAACCGGAGGTAGTGAGTTCGAATCCTTCGGGGACTCAACAAATTTTCATGGTTGTTTCCTAGTTGTTTTGGGCAATTTGGGTCGATCACTCAATTGTCTGAAAAGTAATATGATCCATGCGTCGGATGGGCATGTAAATAGTCGGTCCACCCACCAACCCGCATTGAACTAGCGTGGTGGGATTCAGTCCAAATCTCCCATGGATTAGGTGTATTAGAGTAGGCTTACGTCCATCAGTGGAATATCACAGACTGATGAGGGTGATGATGATGATGACTGTCTTTCGTCCGTCATATTTTTTTGTACAATTTCATTGGTTTTTTTCATAACATAACATAACTCTGACTTTTAAGTGACCCGCCACCGGAACTGAATGATATAGGTCGTTAATTTAAATTCTGCGGCACTTAGTGATATAGTTTGCAGTTAGAATTGCATACCTAATTTACTTTTTTTAACTATGAAGTTATACTTCCAGACTCTATGGTAAGGTTCATCTAGCAAAGAGTAGTAAGGTGACCATTAATTTTTAGTAAAAGTCATTTTCAAAAGAGACACCAAAAAGGCATTTTGGATCGTTAACGATCGGTTTGCGAACATGGACGCCTATGATTTGTCATTTTTTATAGGTTACTGGGGGGCGGTGAAGACCGTCCTGAAAAGTGGTGAATCAAGTCCACCTAGTAAGTCTCCCTGTGTTCATAAGCAAAGGCGAACTACAGGTGGGCGTTTGTTGCTATCATTACTTCTCTATTGTATAGAGTCAGTTGGAGGGCCCCCATTGGGTCTGAAGTGTCAGTGATCCCTTCCTCATTCGGATCGAAAAGTACATTTTACGGTCTACGTTTTTGGCAAATAGCGTTTGGATCGGCCATATACGTTGCTGCCTTTACCAGCAGCGGGTTACTTTACAGTAACCCGCTAGGAGTTACCTCCTATATTGGTAGGAGTTACCTCTAATCACTGAAAAGTTTGGTGATATATACACAGATGGATATGTAAAAAGACGCCACAGTTTCAAGACCATGTTTGATGGTTATTAAGGACGCCAGTCATCATCATCAGCCTTTGATAGTCCACTGCTGGACATAGGCCTCCCCTAATGGACCCCTATCCATTAGGGGTTTTGGACCGTATCCACCACGCTGGTCCAATGCGGGTTGGTGGGTGAACCGACTTTACAAGCCCATTTTGACGCATGGATCATCTTACTTACAGACAAATGGGTGTCGCCAAATTGCCCTAACCAACTAGGAAACAACAATGAAAATTTATTGAGTCCCCGCAGGACTCGAACCCACGACCTCCGGATTCTAAAGCACACGCCTATACCACTAGGCTACGGAGGCAGTACTAAGGACGCCAGTGCTTTACTTAAACTAAAAATAGTTATTCAGCAGGCAAAATTATAATAAACATATCCTAGTCTTATTATAATACAAAAATTATCCATATCATATATCTACATCATAACAAAAGTGTGAAAAGTAAATTCTGTAGTACTGATTCATATTTTAAGGCATCTGTCTTCTCCATCTTCTTTGAAATTCTTTAAAAATAATGATGCACAAATTTTCCTAACCTTTAGAAAGACCATTAAAGAAGTAATAAGAAGTACACATATAAATTATGCGGCTGATTACCGTTATGGCCTATCTTGTTTTCATAAACGAATAATTTCCTCTGCCGTGAAAATTGCACTTCTCTTATAAGAGTTGTCCTTTTTCAGATGATTTTTTTAAGGAATAATTTTACCAACCGCAAATAATATTATCAAATAAAACTTAATTAATAATAGCTGTTACCCGCAAATTCGTTAGCGAGGAATAGAAGAATTGTCCGCCACGCGTTTTATTATCTAGACCTATCATTCACAATAATGTATGGCTTTTGCTTCGATGGTGACCAATTTCTTATTAATTTTCGTCCTCATTTTAACCCCTATTTCTTTCCCGTACAGTTTGAAACTACAAAATTGCTCAAAACCACCAATTATGGGTAGTTTAAAGCTGTGACAAAATTTCGTCGTTTGTGTTCAACAGGGACTATTTTCGTATAAACTTTCAAAGAGATCATTTCCATATAAACTTTCATCCTATATTTCAACCCTTTGAAACACTTTTATAGCAATAATTAAATTAGCCTAGGTCCGTTTTCGGAATCTATTCTAACTATATACCAATATTCATCGAAATTGGTTTAATGGTTCAGACAGTAAAGGACAGACAAACAAAAAGATAGAATTACTTTCGCATTTATAAGAACAATATGGATAATATTAGGACGGAATTTAATTAAGCGGAAGTGTATTTTAGTGAATATTCGTAGTGACCAGTGCCTATTATAAATTGTGCGATTAATGACTCAGCGGTTACTTGAAGGGTAAAAGGGTTGGCCCTAATTTCAACTCTGTAATGGCAAACGTTTGTCGTGGTTATACATAGCGTGTTTCAAGGAATCTATATAATTAATTCCGTCAGTGTAACAGTTAACTATAAACATCTATTTAACCTTTTGATGGTCTGTTTCGTTAAAGAGCTATTCATTAAAAGCTATTCGGAGTCATTTAAGAAATTAGAGGTTTTTTTTAAAAAACCCTCTAATGGATAGGGAAGGCTTATATCCAGCAGTGAACTATTAAAGGCTGATGATGTGATGTGCATTTAAGAAAGAAGGATTACGCAAAAAAGTCTATCGTATCTATTGAACATTGAACTGCCAAAATCAAAGATACTAGGTACATTACCTCCAGAAAACCTGCAGAACTTTTGCATATGCATAATAAATAAAAATATGAAAAACACGAAACCTGTTTTTTTACAGGGGGAAATCATTTAAACGCACTCGACACCGTAGGGAGCAGCACCAGGTTTTGTGAGATTTCCACCCATTATAACCCCTCAGCGTTCCCGCAATGCGTTCACAACGCCACTCGCACCTAGTCTCTGGGACTCCATCTTCAAAGACAGGCTGTGGGCCAGCCATTTCCCCTGCACCAGAGCAGCGTACTGATAACACCTAGCATTCTGCTCGCTCTCCGAGTCGTAATGTTAACGGACCATCCATCATCAACACCCATGGCTACACTCATAGGGGTGTCATTAGATGAGCGTAAGCTCGTCGCCTTCGCCCTGTGCGAGGAAGGATCTACTTCCTTTTCCCGCTCAGCCGCCTTTTTTTGGGACCAACAAAACCTGCGCTGATATCAAGTAATATATGAGTAAAAGGTAAGTTATAGTTATCGTTATAATAAGGTAGGTGCAACAAAGTAATCAATAAAAGAGAGAAATTTTGTATGTGTGTGTGAATGTATAGATGAGTTTTACCTAGCATGAATTACAACATTCTAAGATATAGAAATATTCATGTATATATATTAGACCAATATAAAAAAGCAATAACACATACATGTAACACATATATATATACATATGGATAGAGCGTTGTAAGCGCTCTTTGTTGGATAGGCAAAAAATTGAGGAGATCTGGTCAAAGTAGCATACATCACCATAGTCGATTACAGGAAATATTAAGGCCTGTGCGAGCATCATCTTAGTTTTAATGGGCAAGAAATTATAAATACAAGAATAATAGCCTATAAAGCAAACGAATAGTGTGGGTTACTTTACGGCTTACGCTGCTTACTTGGTCTCTCCAATTTAAGGTACTGTCAGTTATGAGACCTAGATTTTTCACAATATGAGATATTAGTATACACGAATTATGAAAAACGATAGGAGGTAGGACAAGTGAATTTAAAGTTTTTATAATCCGCGAACTTCCGATTGCACCTGCTTGACGTTTTGCAGTGTTGACACTTAGCCCGAAATCATCACTCCACTTTTTGATTGTTGACAAATCCTTATTTATCTTTTCGATGGCATGTTCGAGATCCTCAATCGTAGACTGAGCGTACAATTGAAGATCATCAGCATGCAGATGATACGTACATTGAAGATCGTGAGTGCCACGCCACTGTTCACATCTAGCCAACTTAAGTCAAGTAGTTAGAAAACGTTGCCTGCCGGCGCCCTCGAAGATATGAGGAAACCATTTCAGTACTTCAGGAAACCATTGAGTAGGAGAGAATGGCTAATAGGATATCATGGCTGACGGCAACAAAGGCATTGGAAAAATCAATTAAGACCATCACAGTAATCATTGAATTCTCCATGCCAGTCACTATGAGGAGAGTAGTCGTTGTGCTATGACCAGGACGAAATCCGGATTGAAATGAACATATCAAACTTTTACTTAGAACAAATTGTGAAACTTGTTTAAAAACACAGGATTCAACTACTTTTGACAAGAAAGGCAGGATACAGATAGGTCTACAGTCAGAGGGAGTGGAAAGATTGGGACATTTAGGGAGGGGACGTACTAGGGCATTACGCCACATTGATGGGAACGTTCCAGTATCAAGGGAAAAATTTACGAGATGAGTGATCGCTGGAAGTAGGAAGTCAAGGATGGGAATTATATCATTATTAAAATACGTTTAATTTTGTTTTCAATAAATAATTCATCAGATAATTAATACTATATGTTTTAATACAAATGTACTTATTAAAAAATAAGAAACGCCGACAACATTATGTGTAAAATTATGTAGCAGAACAAATTATTTGCTTAATATGTAAAGTCGTTACTTGTTAATAGTTACTGATCTGTATGAATTTGTTTATATATTATTAACAGTTTTTTAGTATTATAATAAACTAATTTTTAATATTTACATGGGTATATATATAGACATATAAAATCTATGTAAAACCAAAGCAAATAATTCCAAAAGTCTTTTAAAATCTTTATGTACTTAATATATCTATACCCGAGCACTTACCATGCGGCTTAAGTCTTTTTTTTTAAACCAAAAAATACTTTTGAGTTTGAACATATGATAATAACGCAATTTCTTATGTAATTGTACTGTTTATTGGTTTTAGTCTAGTAATACTTTTTTCTGTCTGTTTTATTTTTACATATATTGCTGATCCATATTAAATAATGATTACTTACCATTTAGACTTTTAAAACTAATTCAACATTGGTGTTTAGCTAACTATTATGCAAGTGCCATTGCTGTATTTGCACTTAATTAAAAAAATAATAATTACGATGGCAACTGCACTATTAATCTTCAGGTGTCACAGCGTGCAGTTGACGTGCATAGTTTGCATAACAGTTTATCATGTTTAGAATGCTCGAAATTAATAAATTGACGATGGATCGCAACTGTTGCTACTAATTTAACCCACAACTGACATTTGATACTGAAGAAGCGCTTGTTTTTTTATGAAAAATGATTAATTTTGCTAAAATTAATGAGAATTTTTATCTCCACCACCAAACATAGTATTTTTTGACTGTGTTGTACAATACTAGATATGGTTTTACTTACATTTTAAAATGTTTATGTAATATGAAAAAAAATACATTTTTTTTGTCGATGGTACAATTTATTTATATAAAGTCAAACTATTTTAATTAAAGTTACGGAGGTTGGAGGAAGGAAAAAATTTACTACGTTATTAAGCTAAATGCATCTTTTCAATTTGCCACTAAAATTATTAAAAAAATTGTATTAAATCTACCTGTTGTTTTCTTATCATTCGTTCAAATGTAATGTTAATTCAAATCATAAAGGATGTTATAAACTTTGCGACATAACTTCAACAATTTCTTCGGAATTCAACCTCTTTACCAGGTAAGTTAACAATTTATGTCATGTACACATTCGACACAAAAATATAACATTCAAATTTTGTTCTATAAATACACAGATGTATGTTATATCGTATGATATTATATATGTATATGCTATAACTTCATGTAAATTAGATAAAACGTTTATTATATGACTGTCTTATTTAGTTCCGTTATACTCATATCTGCTATGCCAATTGCTATTAATATACTAAATATTAAGTTCGACTTCTCAATGGTTCCTGTGTGCAACAGATTTTTCACGCTCTCACTTGCACTATAACTTTACAGCGGTGCCTTGTTTCACTCTTGCGTAAGTAGATGTAAAACTAAGAAGTTCACTGGTTTTGGATAGCGTTGTAGTAAGTTTTGGTTCTTTTACGATTTTGATTCTCAATTAGCTTTAATTAATTATAACGATATGCTAGGGGGCAAAATATTATCGACTTTCAGGTCACTGCTACTACTTACTAGGTGGTAGCTCTCTTTTTTACAAAGGACCGTCTGGTATAGTACGACCGCGGTGCAGCGAGTGGATTAGTATTGTCTTACGCTGCTTTTCTTATCAGAGCAGGCCAGATCGTATCACTTACCATCAGTCGAACGTCTTGCGTAAATGGGAAGTCTATGCCTGTAGGCCTGTTTTGCCATCTCCGGTTATACCAGTACGGTTGAAACCATCCCTGACTTTCTTCTGACTAAAGAGGAAATTAAACGAAATGTCACACGGCTATCAAACTCCACCAAAATTTTAGGGCGCCCTTTCAAAACAGAGTGCTTAACTGCAATTTACTATACCTGTTGATTATATGAAAGTGCCTTGATTTCCTTGTCTTCATGGAACAATGTGATGCACTCCACAATAGCGTTCTGCTGCATAGAAAGTACGCCTGAAGTTATCTAATCACTGTAATAGTTTGAAGTCTCTGTCTTGTGAGTTTCGTTAAACAATTTTTTTATATACGCTTTAAAACCAATAAAGCTTACTGTATTATCATCATCATCATGATCATCAACCTGTAACAGTCCAATGCTGGACGTAGGCCTCCCCTAATACACCCCAATCCTTTAGGGGGTTTTTCGACCGTATCCCAACGTGCTGGTCCAATGCGGGTTGTTTGGTGGACCGATTTTTTACGTGCCCATCTGACGCATGGATCATCTTACTTTTTAGACAATTGGGTGATCGGCCCAAATTGCCCTAACCAACTAGAAAACAACTATGAAAATAAGATTCATATTTGCAAGTCTAGTGCAGAATTTGTGCACAGTTTGGAATGAATAAAAATGTTTTTAACATTTTCACCAAAAATTAGGGTAAAATTACGGCCCTCTTGAGTTCTAATTAGCTCTCTGCTACATTTCCATGCCAAAATAATATTTATAATCTATAATGGTTGTGTAGGGCATACAATAGACTTTTTCCAGGTGTAAATCCTGATATAAATATAAAACAACAGAGTCGAAAAACTATGAATAAGTTAAAATTATTAATTATTTTTTGTGTATAATGTCATTTTCTTGGTTTCTATAAAACCAAGAAAACGGAAATATAAACAATGAATAATGAACTTGATAGTTTTAACCTTCCACTAAATAAGATTTCGAATACGAATCCCCACAAAAAGTAAATGCCAAAGCCGCTAGCGATCTGATCTAATCCGCTAACAGTTATTTCTAAAATATGTCGTTTAATTATGAAAAATTACACCACAATGCTGCCATGCCTCAATACCATGACATCGGTTAACATCAAAAGCATAAAATAGTTCTGAAACAATTTAATGGCATTGGTGACTAGCCTAAACCTTAATCATCAACTTGATTTTTTTAAGTTATAAAGGTTAATTATTAAGGTACTGCGTATAAATTAAAATAGTCTTGACATTAAACAGCCGTAATATTTATTAAAATCAAATCGATTAGCGTATGATTGCAAAAATATAGTATAAGCCGTTTTTAAAGACAACAATACTAACAAGATGGTGAAGGTTTTTTTAATGAAAGGAAGCCTTAGAGGCTTAGAGACAAGACACAAGATGTGACATCTCGTTAATCCTTAGTCTAATGAGAGATTGTGCCTTAGTGTGGTAAAGCACTGTAGTTTAATGAGTGACTCCTGAATAGTTTTAGTATGCTTTATATCTTACTGATTTATGACATAACATAAATTGCTATTGATATTATGATCCGTTTTTCTAACGAGGATAAATTAAATTAATATAAAAACTTAATAATTGAAATGATAATATTATTAATATGTAATTATCTTTTATATACATAAATATGTACGTGTTTTTCTGTTTCGGTTTATTACAATTTTTTTGGCGCACTGTATGTATTTCCAAAAGTTACTGCATAAAAGCTGTAACTCAAAAGTTAAAATTCAAATTCTAGCACAACTAAGCAAACTGGTATTTCATGTATATGTATATAGATAATATATATACATGAAATACCAGTTTGCTGGTACTGGTTTGTATATATATAGATAAGAACCTGTATTAGGAATAACGTTTGATATTTAGTAACATTGTATAATTTTAATAAAACAACGTTTCTATATATGAAGCATTATTTAAGTTACTAGAAATGTTTGTTTCGATAAATGCAGATTCAAAATAGTTTCCCAAACTTTATATATATAGACGAATTAATTTCCTAATGCATGAAAACTATGCCAAAAATAATAATATAGAAACACAACAGTGTTCTGGCTTACAGGACACCGTATCTAGTTTAGTTATTGTGTAGTCGAAACGCTATATCCCATGTCTTAAAATAGCGAGCGGACTTGTGCCGACAGAAGCTGGATATATCTCATTATTATTTCAACGTCCTGTTGATTTCCACGTATTCGGCTGTTTTTTTTATATGGAGAGATGATGTTAAAAAATTAGCTTACAAAAAACTTTCTAAGCACCTTATAACACCAATACAAGTTCATTATAGAAATAATATTATAATTGTATTTCGTCATGTAAATTTAATAATAGCATAATTATATTACGTAACGTGAATTTAAACACAGCGAAGTTTTTTTTACCAGTAAATTATATTTACGCGTTTTAGCTACAACATCTGAAATGTTTGATCTTTCAAGCATCCGTGAAATACATCAAGGGGTGTCTTCGATCTTCATGCATGGACGGTTGCATTGAAGATGAACACTGCAGTGCACAAGCTTGAACGCTCAGTCATTTCGATGCATTATCTACAATGAGATGTAATGCGAGTTACTAACGTGTCACCTAATAGGCAATAGGCCTTAAATATATGGAATTTCTTTAAAAAATTCAATTATTTTTAAATAAATTAAGCTTATTGAACTCCACATTAAATTGTTTTATCATAGCCTTTACTATGATTATAAACTCGGTAAAGGGTGAATAAAGTTAGGTAAAAAACAATGTAAATAATGGCAGTAATAAATTCGTAAAATTGTTTTTTATTTATAAAGATTTTGATACAAATACGTATTTAAAATGTGTAAAAAAGTTTCATTTCTGCGCTTTTTATCAATAAGACAACTCGAAACATTATGCCGTCCAATAACGCAATTGGTATTGTATGATAGATTGACTTTATACCTAGCATTACATACACGATATATATATATATAAAGCTGTTTTTAAACATGTTACAAAATAATCCCACTGTGTTATTAAACTGAATGCGTTGTTTCATAACATCTCCACGAATTACATTCGATTACAAATTTTAATCACCGTTGCAGTTTTGTCTATAAAGCAATATGTTAATTACAGTTGGTGAAATATTGTTTAAAGTGTGCAAAAATATATCATACGCATATAAATATGTTTCTACTACACAAAAGAAAATGCCGTTTTGATAATATTTAATGCTTCTCAAGTCAATAAAAGTGTCAACATAATTTAAAATTTTAAATAACTAATAAATACTTCTTACGCCAATGGTTTAGTAATAAAAATATGGTTTTTATTCCACTATTATGCAAAAAAGAAACTTGTTAAAAATTTTATGCTTTTACTTTACGAATGCAGACGTGAATACGCTAAGTCAAACTTTAAGTAAAATCTTAAACTGCAATTAAAAAGGAATTTTGTCATAATCGACTAATCTATGACAATTTTAGGTTATTTCTATGTCTAAAGTGTTCTATACTGTTTGGTGCAAAAGTATAAAATACTTTAGGCATAGAAATAACCTAAAATATTGTCATAGTCGGTTAAATCACTTTTAACTTAAATTGTCAAACTTTCGTGCATAAAGTGAAGTTCGAACTTCCCTCATACTGCATTTATGGGAAGGTAAACCTCGTTATAAAGTTGAACCACATTTGTTACATATGGAGGTTTTGTTTCTCATAACAACAAAACAAAATTAGTTATCTATCAACAATACACAAATAATTTTAAATATCTTTATTAATAACTACAGCAATGTATTTTAGTTTAAAGAAATAAATTTTGATACAAACATATGTTTATTTTAAGCAAGTTGGTTTGAGTTAGGTTAAAAGAGACAAAAGTTTTTACTATAAATACCAATTTCACTATTATGTCCTAAAATGTGTAATATAATGTAACGCAACATAACGTAAAATTAAGAATTAACTTTTAACACTTACAAATGGTTCTTTCAAATTTAAGAAGAAAAACTTTTATAACATCACATTTTACCTTTTTTTACGCAGGTTAGAAGTTGTAGACAACATATTATTGTGTCTTTTTGTGCTTAAATCTAAAAACACGTGAAAACGAGAAAGTATAAGAAATAAAGAATAACACTTGTAGGAACCTATGGACGTATCTCTGTGACTCTTTCTTCTTAACATGAGATTGAATGTGATGAGATATATAAATATTACATATAAGGGTTTTGAATAACATCAAGTCCCTATTTAATGAAATTACAGAAGAAATGTTACCTTATAAGAAAAGCTGTTTAAAATTTAAAAAAACACTTCTTACGTTAATCAGTTACAGGATCCGGTTTTATCTATGCATGTTTACTCTTTATCCGCGGTCATAGGGGTGAAATAGTGTTACTCGGATGTTGTCTCACCGTCTATACCTACAGACACCCAACAAACTTATTGGAATGTATTTGAAAAAAGAAATGTATTTACGTCTTACGTACTAATGTTTATAAATCAAACAACGTTATGTTTAGACAGCTCTAGGCTGTTGAAAAGAACGGTAAACATTTAGTTTGGTTACTATAACCAAACTATTGTCGAAAAAAGAGATGTAATGTTGGGTTAAATATATAAATCGAAAATTTTATCAATAACGGCAGTTTTAGGCAATAACACATTATCAATTACATTAGAGTCTTTTCTTGAAAGGGAAATATTTATTCAGCTATACCCTTAGTTCAATGTGATGTTATTAGCATTGAAACCGAGATTGTTCTAAAGTTGAATGTTCAATATAAATGATAAATTGAAAATTGTAATGAAAACGCTTTTGTGACATCTGGGCTCGGCTGTTATGAATTAGCTCATTTCGTATTTTATAAGCAGCCCGAACTTCTTTCGAAGTCAACGCCATAAATTTCACGCCATCGAAAAAAACTTGAAGGGCCCGCTTGGTTACGATTTTTATATCAATGCGATTACAATATTAGTTGGATAATCAAAGTAATTAAATTCTAAATTTTTTCGTATCGAGGCAGAAAGGAATGTGTATATGTTTTTTATTTTGTACATATATTGACGTCAAATTTAGCATTAAAATTTTAATGAGACACAATTCTGCAAGGAGTACGTATTTCCATCAGATGAATTGTTAACAATGAGTGTAAACTAAATTTGTAATTCTATCGATATACCACGGATACAGCAAAAGGGGGAGGCCTATGTCCAGCAATGGAATAACATAGAGACTGATGATGATAATGAGCAATTTTTTCAGTGTTCTTTTATTTTATTTAAATATTTAAGTAAAGTCTACTTAAAATTTTAATGCAATATCTCAAACTTTATTGTTTCCAAAATGTACAGCGTTATTATAGGTCTTTGGTGCCAAACGTTAATATAATCATATATATCTGATAATCTGGCGATTTTCCACTAATATTATACTACTTTAAAACCTTATTTAGATACATTTAAACTATATTATTATATATCCTGTTACGGAATTTTACTAAAAGTAATATCGTTTTTTTTACTATGATCCAGTCAGGTCTAAATGACAGTATTCTAGCGTGGGGGGGTCCAGCTTTTTCTATTCTATTGCGTCTAGAAAGAGCTCAAAGAGGTGTGCTTAAAGTAGCACCGGAAAAACGTCTTAGGTATTATAATTATATTTAATACGTAATTAGTTGAAAATAAATGCATATCGAGTTATTTGTATGTAGGACTATCGCACCATGGTATAAAAAATCTTATTTTTATATCAATAATGGTACTCAATATAATTGAGTGTTTGATTTGTGTAGTATCACTACATAGTATAAAACAAAGTCGCTTTCTTTGTCCCTATGTCCCTATGTTTAATAATCTTAACGAAGAGTTATTATGTTATCATAAACTATTATTGTAGTTGATGAGAAAACCTATTATCAAAAATTCTGACATTATTTAGAGTATTGTGTGCTTAGCAGACATTTATTAAAAACTAAACGTCGTATATACCATAACCATAGACGTCCATTTATTTTTTTTAAATGATGTCGATTTATTCATTATGTTGGCTTTATTTTGTTTTATTACAAACATTTTGGAAATAATACATATATCTATATACAAAAACATAATCTTATATGACATAAAAAACAACTACTGAAAAATTAACAATAAGTTTCGATATTGACGAAACAACGATATTGACCATGACGTCAATATCGTTTTTTACGAGTAAAGAATACATTTTATTTACTAAAGTTTATTTTGCTTAAAAATATTTCTTACCATAGAAATATTTCTCGCGTTTCGTAGATTATATGATTGTAATTTATGTCTATACTCGGCTACTTCAGTTATGTAATAGAGGCAACAAGGAAATGTTTAAATTGATTTCCGTATTATCGTTGCTTTAACATTTAGCATCGCCCTTATAACAATTCCAAGCTCTCATCGCTAGAATAATTATCTAGTAATAAATAAATAAATACTTTAAATTAAAATACTGTTTAAAATGTAGCTAGCATTATTAAAGGGATTGTTAAGAAGTATTGCAAGATAAAACATTTTGGCTTATCGCTTAAGCAGGATTGATGAATTGCGAAAACACGTCGTGTCTTTGTAGATAATGAAATATTTCAAAACACAATGGTAATGTTTTCTCGAAATATTTTATTACTATTTATAGAACCCGCTTTTTTCAATTTAATACGCTACAGAGTTTCCACTTCAAATAACTAACTCACAAAATTCCTAACTGAAAGGAATCAACATTTCTCGTAGGCTTGCGAATTAAACGACAACTTAATTTCAAAAATCAATATGCTACAACTATACCTATAACTGGTGATGTATAGAAAAATATCACTTTTAAACTTATAACAGAACTTTACATCTGTTTATGTCTTATTTAAGGTATTTTTTTAAATACATTATTTATTTCATAACATAAAATATGAAATTTAAAACAGTGTACAAGTAACTTACAAATTCATATAAAAAGTATTAAAATTAAATCGAGCACGTTTTATAATTACTTACATAATTTAAGCTTCTTGGCAAGTGACAACTTGAATGAAATATTAATTAGCTTTGAAGATTAAATTACAAGGAAGAAACATGTCTAAGAGAGGAAAATATTATGTATATACCGCACAAGGTAACATTATTTGTAACTAGTGTCCGACCGAAATTTCGGTTTCGGTTTCGGTTTCGGCCGAGTTTCGGCCGCAGTTTCGGTTTCGGCCGAATTTGGCCGAAACTTTTGCCGAAACCGAAACTGGTTTCAGAAGTTGTCATGTTATCAAAATTAAATGATTTTAAAATGGAAACAAAATTGTATCGAAAGTTAAGTGTATCAAAACTCAACTGAGCTCAAATCAGTGGATTTTAGTTCAGACAACCATTTTAAGCTACTTAAAATAGATCGATGATTCTTCTAGAACGACGAGAAGGGATCAAAAAGTAGTAAGTACAAAATAGATACTCCTTGGTAACAAAAATAAATAAATACTGGAAGGCATAGCTCAGATATTTGTTATGTTAATAAAAATAATCTTCGATTCTCTTTGCTTTTTTCTGAATGTAGTGCTTTGTTTGCCTTCCTCGGCACGTTTTCACTAAATTGTAGAAAAACCAAGCGGGGGCTTGTTAGCGAAAACCCCTTAAAAAAAAAATAACGGTGCATAATATTCAATACGATTGTGAGGCAACATAAGAGTAGTCTGCTCTGCCGTATTCCATTGCCATAAGGCTAGTGTCCCAATTTTGAGTGAGAACGAGCACGTAAGACAATATGACATTGCAGCCGCCCATCAACCTCATTTTTCTAAGAAAATGCTGCTAAATTCGAAACACTGTTTTAAGAGATCAAAGAATTACCATCCGATAGCTAATTCAAGGAACGGGCATTTTAATAACATTCAGCTGTTATATGTAAATAAATTTGAAAAAGTTTGAAAGGAACATTTGTGTGTTAAAGGATATTATTGCTGTAATGACTTGATAGATAACACGCCCTGGTAATGAACTGCTCGCTCCAGGCTATTCCAAACTCTTAAAATATATCGTTGTATGTAAGAAAAATTGTAAAATTAATCGGTAAAAAAGAAAAAAAAAACCAAACCGGTGAAAGTTTATTTGACAATCAATAAGAAAGTGTAATGCTTCTAAATTGAATAAAGATATTTGACTTTGACTTTCATATGGAGGTATTCAATCCACATTGACACAACTTTTGTATATGAGAAAAGTCTCCGCAAGATGCCGAGAACCAAAAACAATATTGACTTGACATTTCGAAAATATTGTTGGACAAGTTATAACAAGATTCGGAAAACTGTGTTGTCTCGTTTTGAAACAGTCGATGAAACATAATGATGGGTTATCCTTTTGGACCTGGAGACAAAACTTAAATGTTCGCAATGAAATGCGCCAACTCGAAGAACTTTCATGCGTGGCATCGACCGGCAAGGTTATGGCCTCAATATGTTGGGACTCAGAAGTGATATTATTATTTACTACCTAGAGCGGGAACTACATTTAATTCAAGACATTTAATTAAAGAGGAAATCGTCGTAGAGGTGTGCTGTTTCGACTTGATATCGCACCCGAAGTTAGGTTGGTAGAAACGATGGCCGCCATTCCAATCGGTTGAGAAGCCCCTTATTCACCAGATCTGGCGCATGGCAGTTTTTTTTATCTTGTCACCAAATTTCCACAATATTTAAGAGGAAACATGTGCGAAGATAAGTAAAGAATGCTGTGAAGTTCTTTTTGCAGGACTATGACAATTTTTTTTGAAGATTGAAGCCTTGGAAAAACATTATTAAATAAAATTACTTTACGGATTTTATCGAGTTTATTTTACATTTTAAATTCCCGACGTTTCGAACACTTTCCAGCGGCCGTGGTCACGGGGTAGACTGAGATGTCATGCGTCTTCTTGCTAGTGCTGAAGCGGGGTTTCCAGATCTTAATTTTAATCTGTACTCTGACCTATGCAAAATGAACTGATTTTATCTGTACAGCCGGCAGTGGTATTATGCATGGGTTTAAATTTTAATTTATTAATTATGGGATCCCAAGCAGGTGGTAGAACCCAACCATCTTCTCTATTGAAATTTGGATGTTTTTAATCTCAATAGCCTCACGGATAGAACAATAGAAATAGAGCAATATAAATAATTACCTTGGAAAAACGCTACAGTTAGTGTGTAGAAATGGTATATGTAGAAAAATCAATAATTAAGTTATTAATACTCATTATATTCTATCTTATTCCCATTACTTTTTGATCCCTCCTCGAAACTACAAATACAAACCAGAGCATTAATTAGTAAGATCTCAAAACACCAATAGAAAGTTTTTAACGCAACAGTAACAATTAGAAATTTGTTTATTGATAACTGATGTTTATTTCGCTATGAGAATATTATTTAAAAATATTTTTTTAATTTTAATATTTTATTATATAAAAAAGAAAAACAACTTAAATATATCATACCAGAAACTAATTGTTTCTCTCTTTCATGTCTTAGTTTATGTAGAAAAATGGCTAAAAAGCATCAAATTTCAGTATTTTAAGAACTTTGGTACTCGACCACGTGAGTTTCGGTTTCGGTTTCGGCCGAAACTGAACTCATGGCCGAAATTTCGGTTACGGTTTCGGTTTCGGCCGAAAAACCAGTTTCGGTCGGACTCTATTTGTAACGAAATTATTTTGCATTTCTTATTTATTGGCGGTTTAAAATGTAACGATATAATTGTAATCTTAAAAATGATTTTCCCAACAATAATGTAGCAACAGAAAATTGAGTTATATACTGTTTACCTATAGAGTACAATAAATTCCTGCCTAAAACAGCTGGAGCTTTAGAAAATTACAGTAACCTTATAAAACAATGTGTGCTTCTAAAAGTGAATGAATATCGGATATTTATTAAATATTAAAATAAATCATAAATAAAACAGTCAGTACATAAATACGCTTTTGGTTTTTTTTCGAGAAACTACCTATTTGTTGCTATTGTTTTTATTTCATAGTAATAAATATTTCAAATAAAACCATACTGGTCTGGTTTTAACAGACCAAGTTGGAAATACTTTTAAATTAAGTTTTAACAAAGTTGTTTGGCCAGGCAATTTTTGGTCTTTTAATTTTTAATTTAGAATAAATTAAATTTTTTAAATTCACCGTCAAGAAAACGTTAGATAAAAGTTTGCCGTTAGTATAAGTACATATTTAAATTTTTTTTTTTTATTTTTTTTAAAAGCTTATTGGTTTTCTGAATTGTCTTTTAATTCTATTATATTTTGTTTTGTGTATTTAAATTGTTTCCAAAAAGCAAAACTTTAATTTGGATGACGCAGTTTATAAACTTGAGTTACGGCTCCAGATTGACAGACGAATAATATTGAACACACGAAAGATATTAATGCTGCTGTAACAGCCAGTTAAAACTTTGATACTGATTTATTTTTAAAACAAGCACGTGCATAGTGAAATGTTGATTATTATAACTTAAAATCTTAGTATGCAAGAATATTTTAGCATGAATAAATTGTGTATGGGGAAAAAATAATATGACCTCAGTTGATGTAACTGTACATTGACTTTGTCCCAAATTTGGTTTTGAAAAAAAGTAAATTGCAGCAACCGATTGGCGTACATCAACTCGTTTCCTTTAAAAAATCGGGGGTTAATCAGACAAAATCTATTAACCAATTTCATCTAGAACTTTCATTTTTTGATTTTTTGATTTTATATAATGCCAAAATTTAAGGAAAATTTTAAAAATGTTAATATTAATTTTTAGAACGTCAAAGTTAAAAAGATAACTTCCAAATTTTTATTTGAAGGATTTTGTCCAATTACAAAAGTATTAGATTACATTATTTTGTTTTTAAAAAGCAACAGATAAATATATATAAATCTGACATAGTGACTAGAAATATAAATTTTATAGAAAATATTTAAATAGTAGAAGTAAAATAAATTTAGAGACTGATCAATAGTAATTGAAAAAAAATTTATAAAATTTTTATCTAAACTTAAAATTTTCAAAAAATAAAATATAAAAAATTAAAATTTAAATTAAAACCTAAAATTTCATGACTTAAAAATATTTAATAAAAGCATTTTAAGGAACCCTTATCAAGAAAAACCATTGAGGAGTTATATTAAAAAAGTACCCTCATCCTTTTTGTTAATTATTATTTTTTATAATTGTATTTGCCTTTTTTTCCGATTTTCATTCAGGAATATTTTAAAGGGGATTGGTTAATTTAGGACCTTAGGAATAAATACATTTTGGTATACCCTGAGGAAAAAAGAAAAAGCAAATTATTACTAATAAAATACGCAAATAAACATTGATTGATGCGGCCCACTTGGGTTAAAAGGGCAATAAAAATGTAAAATTATTAATATATCTCATTTATAAAATACTGTTCATAAAAATTTTAATATGGACACAAACTCACTCCCTTATTATTTTTAAAAAGTTTAAGCACGAAAAATGTAACGACTTGAGCGTTTGGTAAAAATTGTGGTGTTAGCTCAATTTACTTCAGTTTTTGGGACTGAAAGAGGAGGCCTTGGGGCCGTTTTTCCCGTTAAAGGTTTCCCCAGAAATGTGGATTTTTATTCTTTTTTATAAATGATAAATATTTACTCTCATGTGATCCCATTTTTTAATAAGTAGTTTATAAGATATTTGAATAATAAATAAATTACAGCACCAAAAGTAACAACTTCGTGAATGGTTGATTAAATTGCAAATGCCATAACCATTTTATTGTAAATATTGGTAAAATCAAATAAGGAATTAAAAGCTCATTTTAAAAGTTATAAGGAAAATTTTAAAAAATTTTTATTTTATATTATAAAACAGAAAACCCATTTTGATTAAATGATCCCAAAAGATATTTGGATTCAAAATGAGGGGAAAAATGCGGGTTTTCCAGAGCAAACTCCCCTTATTTAGGTGAAATGGTTGAACGTTTGGGTTGGTCATTTTTTTAATTTTTAGAAACTTTGTCAAAGATCGGGTTTAATGGTTCTTCTTTACTTTAATGAACAAAAACTTTCAAAAACACTTTAATATGAATTAACGAATTAAATCAAAAAAAAGAAAAATATTATTAACCATTAAGAACTTTATTTTAAATAAATAAATATTTTTGTTTTGAAAAATCAAAAAACCTGTTTTTCATTCGATGGGTATGAACTCATTCATGTTCTAATAAATAATTATTTTTTTTAATCGTTTTTTTTTTAAAAGACAAGGCATTTCACGAGACCGTAATAAAATTTTGGGGGCTTAAAAGATTTAACGATATCCCAGAAATTTTGCAGACGGTTATAAAACTCGTAACAAATTGATTCATAACCGCAATGGTGATTTTTTTAAAGATATCTTTACATTTGGTTCAAAAATGATTAATTTTTTAATTTTTCATTTACTGGAATATTTTATATTTAGCAAAAAACACGCTTTAAATTAAAATCTTTATATTATCACAAAAAAAAGTTTATTTAAAAATAGTAAAGTGCCTATTTAGCCCAAAAACTATGGAAAACACCCTGTTTCAGTTTATGAACTCCGGCTAAATTTACTGGGTTAACGAAATTTAACTCCTATGGTGGTACGCAGCAGTTGGTGATTCCTATATTGAAATCTTGGGTTTTTCATTGGTTTTCTTCGAGATGGTCTTTTGGTTCCTTTAAATAGATCGAAATATCAGTCTAAAATTTGAATTAATTTTAATTTTTTAATATGTTATATTTTTAATCATAAATCACAGTAAAATTAAAAAGTTAAAAAAAAAATTAAATTTTTTAATTTATTTTGTAATGATCTTTTCTTTTGGTGAAATCAAAAAGTAAAAGGAAATTTCAGGGGTGAAAGTCAATAATAACAATGTGGCCTTAAGGGGACAAACAAATTTAAAGTTTTGGGCCTTTTTGTCCTATTTTGTATTTAGATTAACAGGACAATTTTGTTTTAAATTCTTTTACTATAAAATGTCTTATCGAATAAAGTTCAATGGTGCTTGGGTTTAAAATAAAGTAATTAATCATAAAACCACTTTTTTAAAAAAGTTGGGTCTGGGTTTGTAATAATAACCCCAAAGGTAAAGGGATAAGTTGCTTTTTTTTTTTGATAAATTGAAAACTCATTTTTTTATAAATTTTTCTTCCCTTCCCAGAGGTTGGGCTCAAATTTATCTAAATTTTTGCTTGATAGTTGGGGTTTCAAATGCTCAAAAGATGTTTAGAATAAACTTAAATTTGACAAATTAAAAATATAATTGAAAAAACTTAAATAAAAAAATCAAACCCAATTTTTAAAATGGTCCCTGACAAAACTTTCTAATTATTGGGAAAAAGGGGCCCTAATTTTCCATTATAAAATTTTGGCCGTTTAATATTTGACCAGTTACTTTTATTTCCTTTATCCTGGGATGTTTGCGTGATCGAAGACACAAAAGTTATATTAAAAGAATATTATTTTAAAAACACGATCTTTTTTGCCAAGAAAAATGTTTATTTCCTCTTTCAAGAATTAAGGCAAAGGGAAACTCTTTTTAAAAAGGCATCCAATAAGCAGCCGTTTATTTTTTCAATATTTTCACCCCAAAAATTTAACTTAAAGGTAAAAAAATTTTTAATTAAACCAAACTAACTTTAAAAAACAAAGCCATTATTTTTGTTTTTTTTGAGATCCTGTCGTGGTCTGTTCTAAAATATTTTGAATATTTGTTTTCTTCATACAATGATTTTAAATTCTTTCAAATTCTATATTAAAATCATTTGCAAAATAAAATTAACAGGTGATGGAACACCCCTCATCTCTTGGAGAGAAAGTCTGCATTTTCAAACATTTATTATAAGCAATATCCCTTACTATAAGATGGTATATTACTTTTGTAAAATTAAAAAATGGATCTTAAAAAATATTTATATGTCCCATTATTAGTTTAAAATTTAAGGACCCTGGCAAAAGGACCGTCTAGGGGGCCTCCCGGGTGCCATTTTGCCGATTAATAATTCCCAGTATTTTTTTTTTAAGAAATATTTTAGGAGAAAAAATAAATTATTTTTTTCTTTTCGCGATTTTTAAATAAACCTAATTTGGTTTTTCGCGTTTTAAAATTTTTATTCCCGATATTTGTTCTTCCAGCATCCATGATCACGGACAGACGTTGGTATATTCTTATTTTGTTTTAATAACTCAGTTTTTTTTAAAAAATTTTAATATTTCGTTTTTAATTTTGAATACTAGTTTTTCGTCAAACCTATTTGCCTGGTTACATTTAAGTAACGAAAAAATATAAATTGGGGATTTGATTGGATAGTTTAATGGGTAGGTTTATATATAAAATCTTTAAAAGAAAAAACAAATTTCGAACTTCAACGAACCATTTGTCAAGGAATTTTGATAAAACGTACCTTTGAATTAAACATAAAAAAACCTGTGTAGTCTTTGGTTTCATCCCATGCTCTATAAAACCATAGAAATTTTAATAATTTTCAATATTACTTTTGTGGGAGAATTTCGACTTTTCATCAGGCGAAGAAAATAGTTTTTCTTCTAATAACGATATTCTTTAATAAAAAAAAAAAAACTTGTTTTTCCGGTGCATGTTTTTTTTTTTTTTTTAAACCGCACTTGCAAAGTGGCCAAAGAATCACCTTTGTACGTCTGTCCGTCCCGGAGACCGGCCCTGGGTGGGAAGTTTAAGTCAATATAAGGCATAAATTTTGACATTTAACAAATTTGGCAAAAATGTCATCAATATGAATACATCTTTTAGGCGACTTATATTACCACAACCTTTGAACAATCTCATCACCTAGTCGGAGGGCCTCCCAAATTTCTTATAAAGGGGTTTTGGGAATTTCCTCACCTGGTCAATGGATTGTACTTTACTAATGTTAAGTTTACGGGGTCCGTAAATTATTGGAGTTTCTTGACCACCTTTAATTTTAAAAACTTTTTTTAAGATATATAATAAAATTTCAACATGTTAAATCAAAAAGATTTCAATTTTATAACATTTAATTTCAATAAAGAAGTAATCTGTTGGATTTTTCTTTCTACATATTCTTTTAAAAAAAACCCTTTTGTAAATTAAAATCCCAAATAAAAATCTACATTACCTAATATTTTAATTTAATAGTCATTTTTTCAACAACACATAAAAATAATTTGGGATTTATGGATATACCAAGGAAAGCCATTATTTTTGGGTCGTCCAAAAGTTTCCAAACTTACACAACAAATGAGTTTGCACGCCCGAAGGTTCAATAGATACTCAACATGTGAGATTCCAAAAGCATCCCTTGAGAATAGCTCGAAAAAATAGAAAGCCAACGAAAACCGCCAAACAAAAACCAAAACGGGTCACCTTTATGCAGAGGTGGTCAGGTCTCTATGCAATAAATTTACAATTATATGTTATTATAAACAAGATAAATTGATATTAAGCGATAAAGAATAAAATCGACACTACAGTAAGTAAACAAAAATAAAACATAACTAATTTATTTAAATTAATGATTATTTTTTTTACTTTTAAAATTCAAGGATGTTAAAAAAGTGCAAACTTGAAAACAATTTACAAAATGAAAATGTATGAAATGCCAGGCTATTTTTTACGCAAGAACGGTATGAAAAATACTTTGTTAAAAGAAAATTAAAACAACTACGTATTTTTACCAAAATATTTGTTGATGTATTATTTTTCACAAGAAACGTTAAGAAAGTAAAACATTAACATTAAAGTGATTCTTTCAGAACCTTGTTTGGAGGTGGGAACATAAAACATAACAGATTTGAGAACTTTATATAATCCTCTAAGAAAGGCCAAACACGAATCTATTTTGAGAGAGGTTTACTGAAATCTCTTTGGTGTTCAGACTGAATTCATAGAAAACATACACGAACATCTTTGTTTCAACTTTTAATAAAAAATAATAAAATAATTTGTTTTCCCATAAATAGGTTTATTTTTGTATACACATAATTTATAAGTAAAATTTCATGATTGGGAAACTCATTTGATAATCGTGTTAAAATCCAAATATTAAACGTTCCTTCCAGCTTTAAACACTTTGCCCACTCAGCTTAGTTTCAATTAAATTCAAGATAAGCCGTAAAATAACATGGGCTTCATTGTGTTTATTTTTTGCTTCCTCCGTCGAAAAAAACTTTATAATGGGTAATTTGATTTCTTTGACTCTTTTTTTTCGGAAAATACATGTTTAAAGTTTTGGAATTTTGTTTTAATAAAGAAAAATCTTTTTGTTTTAGAAGGTTATCAAAAGTGAAACTAGTGATGTTTAGAACAATATATTGTGTGAAGTTGGTCATCATTTTTGTTAAAGTTTTCTTTTCTTGGGTTATTATCGTTTCCATTACATGTACAAATTATAAAGAAAAAATATTTTAAATTTATTATAAATTATTACTGACATTTTATATCCAAACAAATGAGACAAAATAATTTTAAACAAAAAATGGGAAATGTCACATTCATATTTTTCCCTATTGGTTGTAAATTTAAATTTAAATAAACAATATCTACTATATAATAAAATAAAAAACTGAAATTTTTTTACGTTAAAGTTTTTTGTTTAAACATCCGAAAGGCGGGTGAAACCTTCTCCTTTAAGTCGGGTGAACGCTCAATATCTGTGATCTAGGCAACTGCGGGGAAGCTTAGAAGAAGGTGGCTGGGCAGTGGTATGGGGCTGGCCGGAGGAGGTCCTCGGTGGGGGATCGTTTGGGGGTGGCGTGAACCCTCCTTCCTTCGCAACCGGTGGTCGCGGAGGAAAAGGGGTCATGTCGGGCTCAATCCTGCGCAACGAGGGGCGCACCGCTTTGCGGCGTGGATGGTCGGGAGAAAGAATTGGCAAGTCGTTGACTTTTCTTTGCGGGAAATAAAACTGAACCAACATCGGCGGGCTGGGCTGGGGCTGGGCTTGGGGCTGGAGGCGGGGGCTGGAGGCGGGGCTGGTCCTGCTTGGGCTTTGTCACCCGGCTCCCTGGCTCCCGGGAAGTCGAGGTCACTGCCCTGCAGAATAGTATCAACATTTGTATACATGTTCTAACCCCAAAAAGGCCAACCACCGCATCAGCCTCCATTGACCGAGTTTTACACCCACAGAACAAAAGTTTAAACAAGAAAACATAAATTATCGCCATCCCCGTACAGCCCCATGACCTGTTTTTTTCCTAAAATAAAAAATTGGTGTTTAAAAATCACCTGAAGAAGGTGGACCCCACAAAACGGGAATTTCAAATTGGGTTTTTTTGTCGAAATAAAATGATTGGTTCCATCAAAAAAATGTGTCAAATTTTCGGAATTACCAAATAATAAATACATTTTAAATAGTATGGTGTTCCGGATTTCAAAAATTTCAGTTGTAAAATTGAACCACGTTTCCGTTCCGATTTTGACGCTTCGCAAAAGAAGAGGCCGATTGGGGTTATTTTGATCTCCGCCCCCGAGCTTCCATTTATGTTCTTTTTTATTAATAATATTCTATCCCTTTGGTCTTATTTGTTTATTTTTTGGGTCAAAAATCAACCCTCTAATAAATTTTTAATTGTACTTTTTTGTAGTCTGTAATATGTTTCCAGGCATGATCTATGTTTAAAAAACCCAAAAGCCATTTCAATATAAAACTTTTAAAAATTCAACATATTCCGAACCTATTTAAGGTAATAAAGGTTTCTTTAAAGTTAATGAGTTTATGCATAAAAAAGTCATACGACATTTATTCAAATAAAACTTAAAAGCTTTAAAAATTTAAAAAACGTCGGGATATGCGGCAGTTCTTTAGAACGCCGTTAGCCTTGGGGTTGGGCGTGCTTTAAAACCAGGCGTGGTTCAAAACCTCAGGACTTAATAAATTTTCATTTTATTTTCCCGTTGGTTGGGAATTTAACCATCACCCAATAGCTAAAATTGGGATGATCCGCGTGGATGGGCATGGTCGTCCACCCACCAAGGGACTGGTCCACGGTGGGGTCGTATTTTATTTAAAAAATTTCCTTGTCCCTAATAAATTCGAATAAATAAGTCGTAACCCCTGATTTCTTTTTTAAAGATATTTAAAAAAGGGACCAAAAAATGAATAGATAAAGATTAAAATGGGATCCATTTTCGGGTCCAGATCAGGAATAAGTTTTAATTGAAAGGTTTGTTTGATGGTCGAAAGTAAACGTATTTTATTTTCGGTTATTTGTTTAAAGGATTTTTAAAAACATTTCTAATTTTAGTCAGTCCAATAAAATATATTATTTTCACTAATTACATTAATTTCTTACGACGAGGAATTAAGATACAAAACAAAACAAAACAAAATTTAAAATTCCTTAAGTGTTAAGACAAGTGTCCTGCGATTCCCCGAATGTTTTTTCAAATGTCTTGTGTTTCAACATAATTAATACTTTATATTTCAACGTAATTAAAAAGATATAAAGAAACATTAAAGATATATATAAGTAATTCGTTTGTTTAGAGCTTTGGTGATTATAAGTCTGAAATATGCCTTGTTTAATTAATTTTTAATAAAAATTTAATTAATTTAATTAAAAAAAAAATAGAAAATAAAGCAGAATTAAAAAGGAAAAAAATTCAATTGGATGCCCAATTTTCTAACAGCTACCTGACTTAAAACTCTAAAAGATTATCCCTTTTGCCTTGAGGAGGTGCAATGGCGCTAAATTAGATAAGTTTTGTTAATTAAAAGATAAATTGATTGTGAAATAAATTTCAACAAAAACAAATTCAAAAACGGGTTATTTTTTAACTAACTTTCGAAAACAAAAATATAAAAATGTCAATAAAAAAAAATAAATTGTAATCAAGTTGTTTTGCTCTGTAATAAAATAAATATTTTTTTTCAATAAATCGTTTTGTGCATTTTAATTTTTTTCCACCCTCTTTGGGAATTTAATTTTAAAGTATTATATTTGGTGTTTACTGTCTCGTTTAATAAATTCTTTTAAATTACTGTTATTTCTTCCTATTAATGCCCTTTTGGTTTAAACTACATTAAGGTACTTGTTAAAACCAAGAAATATTATAATCAACTATTGGGCACTATTTATTTTTAAGTCTGAATATAAAATAAAGGTATGTCCCATTGATTTTTTTATATTTAGTTAATTCCTATCGTTGTACGGAGTAACGCTTTTATTTTATTCATAGGTAACTCATAAATTTAAGAAGTATGAACAATTGTATTTACTAAATATTTCATAATTTCATTTTCCAAGAACATGTTACTTCAGAAGTTAATATATTTGTAATATAGATAATGAAACTATAGAAAGAGGTGTCAGGCAAGGTGATCCATTATCACCAAGAATGTTTACAGCAGTTTGAAAAAATTTTGAAAATTGAATGGGAACATCTGGATCGAATATAACGGGCAGACTGGTCACCCAAAATTTGAGATAGTTTTCTATTGGGGAAGACCCAAAATAATTGAAAAAATGAAAAAAACCTTAAAAGCAAAAGAAGGGATGGTCAAAGTCAACATTACACGACTAAAATGATAAAAATTCAACCCCACAGACATCACAAACAAAGGGACAAGATTCAGTTGGAGAACATATATACTGTTATATATATCTAGGACTAATATTGGTTTATCTAGGAAATAATTATAATGATAAATGTCAAAGAAATTAACAAAAACGGCCGAGTGACATTAAGACAAACAGAAAGATCCGAAAGGGTATGGAAAGGAGCATGCTAACTTAAAATTTAAAGAAAAGTCAAATGTGACATAATAAATAGAACCAAATTAACAGTGCTATATGTCTGTTTTTTTTGCTTAAAGTTGCGGGGATAGGAAACAATGGAAAGGATTGGAAACCCGTTGCCGTTAGGCACAAAATCAGACACAAACCCTATTGCAGATTATAGTTATAGTTTTATTTTTGTTTTAATTTTTTTAGAAATAACGGCTATTTATAGTTATAATATTGGCAATATATATATATAATATATATAATATATATAGCATATATTGTAAATTTTTTATATAATAGTTTGTTTTTATAAACAATTATTAAAAAAAAGGTTTTAATCAATGGGACAAAAACGAAATAAGTTATAAATATTAAGTTGAAGCACTGTGTGTATCTTCGTGTAAATTGAAGTACATAGTGTACTGCTTTTAAATATTATATAATCTTCGAAATATTTTTAAAGTAATGATACCGTTATATTTTAATTTTGCCTTCTTTCAATCAAACGACCTGACTTATCAATATTTTCCAAAGCCTATGTTTCAAAACTGGTTAGGTTTTTTTTTAAGCGAAATAAATACACCCCAAAAAGACGAAAATACTATCAATAATTATAAAGTTAACAAAAGTAAGCCAAAGTTGTCTCGAAACATATAATAAAATTACCAAATGATCAACTATTTTTAAAGATAATCATAAATAGCAGTGTGAGATTAAAAAAAAAACAAAATTGGATGTTAAGAAAAAAACGGTGTAAACTTTTCTTTAACAAAATAAATTAAACTTCCACGGGACTTTAAAAGAACGTGTTCATCCAATTCTCCGTGGAAAAGGGTGGATCCGATGGACCATGTTTCAATAATCGAAAGACACTTCACTGGAATTCTTTATTTTCTTTAAAAAGTTTGTACTGGTTATATTATAAAAATAATTTATTTTATTTGTTTTATATACATAATTTGGCTTTTTTGCTAATATTCACAATTTAAGTAACATTCAAATCCGGTCCCTTATTTTCCCCCTCCTTGAAAGATTTAAAAATAACTTTTACATTATATTGATCCTTTAGTAGAAAAGGTAATTAAAATAAAAGTGAAGTGGTAATTATCGTTGATCATCTCGAAGAACCCATGTTGGATCCAGTGTAGGATGGGTGGTTCTCATTCAATGGTCATGAGATGTTCGGTTTATCTAATTTTAAATGTCGTTAAAGAAATAGCTTTCCGGGGACCCTAAGATCACCAATGCAGCGGCCTCGGTCCTTTCAAGGCTCCGCAAGGAACAAAGGTAAAAATCTCTGCCGCAAGGGTTCAGGACTTATCCTTTGGGCCCAAGGATAAGTCCAAGCGGGGCAACTAATGTGTTGTTGATGCGGACATGGCTTTCTTTGTCCCTGGGTTTTAACCGTTTTTCCCAAAATAATTCTGGATTACCTAAATTATTTCTAAAGTTTTTTCCTTAAATTTACTTTACTATATAATAATTACAAATTTTATTAAATTTTTTAATATTAGTAATAAAAATTGTCAATAAATTAAAAATTAAAAAATTTAAATGAAGAAGTTTTTAATGCTGGCATTACAAAAAGGACAGGAAAATAAAAATATAAAAGAGGTTAAAAATGGCGTAATTCTTCCCCCTTCTTTCTTGTTTTTTATAATTTGAAATTTTGAAACTTATTTTGAATTTCAAAGTATACAAAAAAAATAATATAAAAAAATTTAAAAGATAAGTATAATTAATTATAGACTGCATCAATTTGTAAATCTTGTTATTTATTCTTATATTGATATTTTTATTCGAACATTGAAGAGGAAAGTAAATTCACAGTTGATTGAAAACACAAAGATAATCAAATTAGATTATCAAATAGACTATCTTTTCTAAATAACTTCAAACCACCACGAGGTCTCAATCTGGTCTGGACTGATAGGGAAATTTTATTAAGATTCCAAATTTCAAAAATATTAAATGGACTGGTTTGGGTTTTTCGTTAAAGAAAATAAGGAGGTACTACTATTTTCTTAATCAGGAACATGCCTCTTGATAACCATAACTTTTAAAATACAAGGATATTTTAAACAATTCAATAATACAAATGCTTAAAAATTATTCAATTGTCTTGATACATATAAGAAGGGAAATTTGTACATAATCTAAACCCGTGTCTTTAAACCAAACGTTTGGTTGACCAAGCCTGTATAAACGCCTTTGTGTTAACTCAATCTGCTTGTAATATTGTTGCAAAAGATTGGTATGGTAAATCGATTTACAGCGCGATTAATTCGTATTTTTGTAATGCTTAAATTTTAAATTTTTAATTATTAAACATTTAAAACTTTCGTGCGACATTGCACTGGAAATATCATCTAAAACGTAACCCGTAATCGGTATTTTACCGTTTCGGAATTTTATATAATGTAACCAACTGAATATCAAATTACTCTTTAACTTTTACTCTTTGTATATGTTTAAACATATTTTTAGTGTATATATGGTAATAATAATCCATAAAGTTGGCAAATGGTTTGATCTTGATAAATACATCTCAATTATAAAATTTGTAACTAAACAATACATTGGTAATTATTTCTTTTTGGGAATATTATAATTATTAAAAAATTTCTTTCGGGTTTTACCCCGACCCAAATTCCGATTTTTGAACCTTTCCACGCCGTTCAAGGAACAATTAGCCTTGTTGCCGGAGAAGCGGTTTAATCTTTTAAATTAATTAATTTTTCTTCTCCGACTTAAAACGCTGATTTATCTTTACGGCCAAACATGGAAGCTTGGGAAAAAATTTTTCCAAGCGGGGAGGGCAACCACTTCTCTTTGTTTGGGGGTTTTTTCAAAGCCTCCGGTCTCCGGGAACAGGTTCAGCGGGGTTTGTGACAAACTTTTAAGGTTTGGGTGATTTATTGGTCCCCACACTGCCCTTTTGTTCTTCAGTTTGATTCGCATTGGTTCCTTCCGAGTTTTTCTCTGGCCCCAAATGAGCCATACTTAGCAACCTCCTGGGCTTTTAAGGAATTTGGCACTTCGGTGGTATAACTTCTTCAGCCGAAATGTTTTGATTGAACCCCGCCCAAAATTAACCAATTTGCAGTTCGCCTCTCACAAAGGTAGAAAGGAAACCGTCCACCTTGGTTCCTTATTTGGACGCTGCCGTGGCACTTTGGGCCGGGTTTCCCAACAGGAGCTCAACCGCCGGTGTTCATCACACCTCGTCTCTCTAAAGCCAACCCCTTTTTAGGGCCATATGGAAGGAAAACCCAAAACAAATAAATAAAATGGAAACCCAACCAAGTTTTAATTGAAAATCTTTTTTCAAAACCAACTGTGAGATAAACCTGGCTAAGCATGTTAACAAATTCTGGACACAAAAAACTCCTGGGGCCCACGGTGACCTAAGCGGCAAATTTTGCCGCAATTCGCCCCGGTAAAGAGGCGGGCCTTTCAAAAATTTAAAGCCGGGGTTCCCATGCCAGGGCAATATTCCCCCAAAGGGTGGGGGTGCCCCTTTTAAAGGAAAAAAAAGCAAAAACTGGGCCTTGTAATAGGCCTGGGAAAAAGTGGCAGTGTTTGGCCTCCAAACCCCCAAATGGGTACCCAAAACCTCCCAAAAAAACCCATTCAGGGTATCCGTGAAACCAAGGAAAAAAAATTTCAATGGGAAATGGTTGGTTCTCTAATCGGTAATTAAATTAAAAAAATACCACCTGGGAAGAAAATATTTTTTTGGCAATAGGGCCGTTAAATTATAAAAAATTAAAATTTTACGGCCCGGGCTCCTGGTTTGGTAAAAAGTTGGCGGGAAATTAAAATTAAAATAAACGCTAAAAATAAATTTAATAAAATCTATTGTAATTTTTTTTTTGTTACAAAATTCCTTTGAATTTACTCATTAATTTTTAATCATAAGTTTTTCCTAAACAAAAAAAACATTTATCCATTATTTAAATATTATTTACAAAACAAATTTTCTTGCTGAAATAATTTATCAACCAAAGGCGTATTTTTATAGGTAAAGGAAATCTTAATCTAATCGTTTAAATTATTTAAATTTAAGATTATTCCCCAGAAAAGGGTTTAAATTATTTCATAGAAATTAACTTTAACCAATTAATAAGTTTACGGTAAAAATGAAAAATAATTATTAACAATAATTTAAGTTTAAAAGCGAAATGAAACTTACCCATTTATTTAAATTATTAAATTACGTTTGCTTTTAAACGCAATCCCCCCCATTGTCAGAACTTTTTGTGATACAAAATGGAACTCAATATAATTTTTATCAGGAAAAAAATGGCAAAACAACAAACGTTTTTTTATAAAGCTTAAACTTTTAAAAATTGTGACCCAGTAAATATAACCGTTAAAAATTAAGGGAACAATAAATACCTTTTTCCTAAGCACATAATTATTAAAATTTTTAAAGTAACAATTAAAATTTTTTTAACCTTTTAATAACACTGAGACTTATTTTTTTTGTTTTTTATAAACATCAAATAATAAAAATCGGAAAAACAAACTTACTCATTCAAAGTTTTATTTCCAACCAATAAAGCGGCTTACGAGTTAAAATACCGTATAAATCATTCACTCTAACCCTTTGTAACCAAAATGCAAATCCAAATTTAACATTTTCAAATACAAATTTCCATTCAACCTTAAAAACGGGGTCACCTGATGTCCCCAAATTGCCAAAACCCCACTTGAACTCATTTACCAATAACTCATCCAATTTAATTAAAAATTTGTTTTATTTAAAAGTCTTTAAACAAAACAAATTTTTCTTTTAACCATTTTAACTCCGGAATTTTCGGAAACTGTCGAGGGCGTCGTCACAGGAAATATTAACGCGTTAATAGATAACAATTTTACCTAGAATTAAGTACTACTCTATCGTTGTATCTCTCTGGTTGTCGGTTATAAAGCATTTACATTCATCTTTCCAACAGCAGCAATTTTCTCTTACCGCACTATAATATCACTCCACTTTTTGATTCTTAACTCTGTTTGGAAGTATTAACTACATGGCTTAATGAGTATTCTTTACTGCTTTTCATATCATTAACATAATCATTGTTATCGCTAAGATCAGATGTGAAATACAAAATTTAACATAAAGCAATGATTATGAAAAATGAGATTCAATAAAAATAGAAAGTTTAATTTCGCTTGTTTTCTAGGACTATTTATTGACATGGACAAGAGATGCATGGTCTATCTAAAAACAATCGATACAATCTTTGCAGTTTAACTCAGATTATTAAAAAAAATGGAGTAGTAATACGGCTGTACCAAACCTAATAACCTAATAACCTAACCTGTTTAAAACCGTATTTGGCTTGAATAAAATTTATATATATGTATTAAAATTTATGACCTGAAAACTGTGCTACAAAAATAATTTTATTTCAATTCAAGTTTTAATAAAGTGTATTTGGAAAAAAGTACCTGTGGTTTACCGGTGGTAGGTCCCCTTTTTACAGGAGAACGTCTGGGTGGGTACCACCGCGGTGCCTGTTTCTGTCACGAAACAGTAGTGTGAAAACCCTGCTGTGTTCCGGTTTGAAGGGCACCATAGCCAGCGTATTTACTGGGTAAACGAGACAACACCCTATGTCTCACGGTAGGCAGCGCGTTGGTGGTACCACTGGTATTGCCAATGTCTATGGGCGTCGGTGACCACTTTCCATCAGGTGGCCCGACTGCTCGTCTGCCTGCGTACGCCATAAAAAAAAAGTTTAACCACTAGTACGAGTGGCAGGATATTAATCAAAAACATTAAGTGTTGTTTAGGGAACAACCATTTTTCGTTTGATTATTAAATTGAAACTAAGCTTAAATGTTAAAAGGATTACCGAGAAATGTTCTTACAATTAAACATATATTGATTAATTGTTTATCACCATATTCAGCGCGTTTAAAATACTATACAACCAAAAATAATAACGTATTACCAGAACAATAACATATTACCAAAGAATCCATTGACTAAATAACAAATGGTAAAGACGTGGTAAAGTAAAATATAAAATTTCTGAAGTTTGTAGCGCAGGATAATACAAAAATATTATCTCCATGTAGCTTGTTTTGTTACATAGTCTGTAAAGAAATAATTTGATTTTCTTATTTTTAAGAGAAAATCAAGATTTTTGTGTAACTTGACCTGAAGAATTAGTGTTAGAATCTTTAAACGACCAACTAGACACAATTTATTTCTCTAGATTGTTCCAATTAGTTTAGCCCTACTATGTGACTTATGAAACAGCGCTGAATAATGTTATCAATTCCAATTAAATATAGGAATGCTTCTCTTTTTCCAAGGCATTTGTAATATATATCAAAGTATACATTTACAACTGTATTAAGCAGAATGTAATAAACCTAACATATACTATGTTTTAAGCTAATTACTGGCATTGTTTTGCCACATTATTATAAGTTTATGTTATGTAGCGTAAGAACTTTGACTTATTTGGTGTCTGGTAAACTGGTGGTATTTTCTGGTATGCCCATTGGGGACATTGTTTTTTTTATTGAATAAAGGACTCATCTTAGCAGCAATTAAATATTAATTATGAAGCAAATCTAAAGCAATGTTAAAATTCGTGTGATTACATTTACATATGACACCGTTGTACTGGTCTGTCTTGTCACAACGTCAATTTTTGTAGTTAAAACTGCCTGTTGCGACTTCGTCCGTGTGTAATTAAAAAAAACACTAGGTCACATCCAGTTATACTTATCGATAATCCTATCAAATTTATATATTTATCAATTTTTATACAATATTAAAACTAATCGTTCGTGCATATTGCTATATCTTACCATGTATTGCAATTCTTGTATAATTTTTTTTAATCATGATCAATTTTTAAGGACATCCGAAAAAAGTTTGAATGGTTCAGCAAAATCACGTTGATTGCTCATTTCTCGTCCCGAACGACACTAACGAGGCACTTACATGCTCGACGCCGGATACATTCCGCGAGTATGATTGCGAAAAAAAAAAGGACTTGGTCCACAACTTACAAACGACTGGAAAACAGGATCACGATAACATATTAATTATATTAAAATTTTTCCATGTTTACCAAATATGTATATAATAATTTAAAACCTCAAAGAGAAAGTCTTATTATCAGGTAACAAATATGGGTAAAATTAGAAAGATGAGGATAATTCTACTTGATACTCAAGGCCCCTCAACTTGAATCCCAAAAGGGTTGCACTATGCAAGGCTTTTGGGATTCAAAATAATGAAGTTAATAGTTAATGTTAATAAACTAATGAAGCGTAAACTATATAATACTGAATTTGTAAATCCAAGTACTAAATTAAACTTTTTTAAACACTCGACGTTAAAATGATAATCATTAATAACCAAATGGGATGCCGTCTATTGAAATTTGGAAACGTACATCAAGCGTTATTCCATGTCAATAGCTGAAATGTTAATAACTGTATTAAGACCAAGGTAACTTGAGTTATGAATGTCTAAGGAGACATTCGTAACTCAAGCGGACTACACTTCTACTAAGTATTTTGAGTAAGTTGACTCAAGGTTTCTATATTTGCCTATTCAACGGCCCTTTACGAAATGGAAAAACTACTAAAGTGATATAATTACACTTTTTTTATTAAAACTTAGGGTGTAACCAAATTTAAAAATAAAACAGTGTCATTGCGTCGTTTTTGAACTGCAGAGATACTTTCAGACTCAGTGTCTTTATTAACCTCTACCGAGCAAGGAATCTTAGCAAAGCTCCCGTTCCCTAGAACTAGGTAGTCCAAATTCATACCCTCTGTTTCCGAAACTTAATTTAATGTTTTTTCTAGGACATGGTACTTATACTACTTATTATATAATACTGTAAAAAGTCAACGTTTAAAAATTTTATCGCAATACGTTACTGTTTGACATACATAGATAATTTTTTAATAAATATCTTTGAAACTTTTAGTCACATATTAGTTTTAAAATGGAAGTAAATGGACCGTCTTTACTATAAAAGAAACGTTTTATGCTCGGTAATGTTATTAAAAAATATGAAAACATATTACGCAGACTACAAATTTAACTTGCTTTTTATTCTCGTCGCTTCCATGAGAATTAAAACAGGTGTAAATAATGGACCATATTGTCATAGCATTAACAGCACTTAAAGTGAAATTGCAGTCGTTAAAATTTTCTTCTCAAGGTTAATTTACAATTAGACTCTACAGATGTTAAATGTCTAGATTTGTCGAAGATTCTATTTGCCGTGCTTATTCGTATGTTAAATGTGAGTTGCAGTAGTACGATTCCATCAGACCTCGTGTCTTAGTTGACATACCATGCCAAAGAAAACAGTTGGGATTATCAAGTACAAAGGTTTCATTAAATTTATGATGGCAACATTGCATGAGGGTAGTTATTTATATTATACTAATATATTTAATTTCAGTTATGATATTATTCTAATTCACACGCTGTATATCCCCTAGCGCATCGGAGAACAATTTTGGATTGCATTTTTCTTATAGACCCGGAGCATGCGGATAGGCTCAGTCAGCCTACGTTGACGCGAGACTGATCACAATTGATGGCACCTCCCTTGAAGAGGTTTCGAAGTACGTTTACCTGGAACAAACGCTTTAACTTTTCATAACATTTGTCAAATTATGTTTACGTTACGAAGTACGTTTACCTAGGGTAAACGCTTGAAACTTCCATAAAATTCGTCAAATTTTCTCATTACTCATCGCACAGTGCCCAAATAGAAAGTCTTCAATAAGTGCGTCCTACCTGTCATGAGCTACGGTGCCGAAATTGTAGACTTACGATTCGACTGATCGACAAATTAAAAGGCGCTTTATGGAGACTGCTATGGTTGGAGTTTCTCTGAAGGACCGCATTATAAATGATGTGATCCGTCAGAGAAAGAGAGTCACCGATATAGCCGGACCGGATTATAAACTGAAGTGGCTGGATGGGCGGTCACAAAGCGCAAGAACTGACGACTCCTGAGGTGCGCTTACTTTCTGAAGACCAGACTCGCGCAAACGTATGGGGCGCAATATGGAGGACGACGTTCGAAAAAGTAGTCGGTGGCGCTGGATGAGAATTGCTGAACATTACAAGTGGTGACGCGCATTAGGAGAAGCCTACGTACAGCAGTAGACAGACTCAGGCTGATGTTCATTGATTGATTTGACTCAAGCGTTTAATATAGTGCTCTTACATATTTCTAAAATTTTTACTGGCTGGACTAATTAAAAATTACATGACATAGACAATTCTCAAACATTTTTTATATTATATTCAAAATTCAAATATCTTTATTCAATATAGAAGTTTACACTTGCTTATTGATTGTCCACACCACCGGTTCCAAAGAGGACGCCTCAGACTTGAAGAACCGGTGAAAAAACTCAGCGGCTATTTTATAAGTATGTCATCTTTTAAAAACAACAAATAATTTGATGCATACATATTATGCAATTTTGAAACAAGACCTGGGCGAGCATTCCATTACCAAGCATGTGTTATCGTTTAAAAATTCATTATATCGTAATAACCTTTAACACATAAACTTCCGTTTACACGTAAACGTTCTGACTTCCTTGACTACCTTTTAAATTTATTCATAGTTAAATTCTGAACGTTTATTAGAGTTTTGTTGTAAAAACGATACATTGTCCCATAAAAGACTTACTTATTCTTCTGCAGTCTAGTTGTTGGAAGAATTAAATTATTTTGTTCCTTGTATCTATGTCATGCATGATACAATGTCTGAAAATCATGAATTCGGAAATCATGCCTATTTTTTGCACATACATTAAATTTTCAAATATTAATTGAGAACTAACGGTCATTATTTTTATTTTTGTGAGCAACTTTCTTAATGATTCTTTGGGGCCCAGATTATAGACTGCATGAATTGTATATATATATATTTTTTAATTAAGTAAAATAAAGTTGTTCTGCTTCTATAAGTAGGGTAAAGTAAGATATAGTGCAGATGATAAAAAGATGTACCGCCTTAATAAACTTACAATCACAAAAAATCATTACTCCATTCGGTGTGCCTGTAGAAACAATGTATTTTGTAGGAAATGACGATATTCAAAAATTTATTAGATGACCTGTTTTCTTTAGTGTCTAGTTGTGCAAAGTCCTTTCCCTAGCAATGTATTTTTCACGTATTTAGCAAATAAAAAAAAGTTGAACAAAACTTTTTAGGCAATTTATTAAAAATTAAATTTGTTTCTAAATTGAAAAACCAATACTCTGCGTAAAAAGTATTCTAAAAGAAATAGAACTCAATACAAAAAATCTCAAATCTCTAAACAAATTAACATCGAACTATAAATTTTCCATAAACACTACATGAGCTGCTTTTCTTAATTTAAAAATATTTTATTTGCGTAGTTCTTACTTAATTTTAAATTAAAACGCATGTGTTAAACACATAAAACATGGAATAGAAAGTTAAGTACAACATGTGTCCTACATCGTTAAGTTTCCCTCAAGCGTACCCACATGCTTGGTTAGAAAAACAAACGCGCAATTGTTACTTTGTAGTAATGGAATGAATTTTCTGCGAAATGGCTTTGAAACACAGCAAAGCTGCCTATGCTTTAATCTTTTACTTAATTACCAGCATCTTAAAATTTACCCGTTTATGTTAGCTTATTACTTCTTTATAAATAAAAAATACGGAATTAGTAATATCTAGACAAATTACTTCTAAACAATTTTTAAAAGGAGACCTACCTTTGTAATTAATTATGTTAGAATGTATACCACAACTATTGATAGTTAATTAAGAGTATCTTATATATCTTATAAGTGTATCTTCATGACTACCTAACAATTATAGAGTCATTTCTAAAATTTTCATGATTTTAACACACACATAAAAGACGTACAAAGATATTACAAGAACTTATTTTTACATGTAAGCCGGTACTTAAATCTACTTGTCTACATAATTTCCATCAATATTAAAGGTAGTTCTATAACGTAGCACCCTTTTAATACCTCCTCATCAGAATTCGACCTAACTAACTTGTAACCTGTTCACAATGTACAGCTCTTCGTTATTGATTGAAGCTGACCACCCAGGTGTTTTTTAGCAGGAACAAATAGCAGTCACTGAAGCACTCTAGAATCAGGGCTGTATGGAGGATGATCTAGTGTTTCTTTGGTCCTGTTAGCCACATGTGGACGGGCATTGTCATGCAGCAAAACGTTTCCCTTACTCAACTTGCCACGTCTTTTGTTCTGGATTTGACGACGCAGATTGTTCAGTGTCTCATAATAAGACGCTGCATTAATTGTCTCATTACGAGGCAGAAACTCCACTAGCAATTTTCCTTTTCTGTCCCAAAAAACTGTGCACATGATTTTCTGAGCAGAGATTGTTTGCTTAAACTTCAGTTTTTGGGTTAATTGGAATGTCTACTAGTTTGTGTGTTATTGATTCACGTTTGGTATGACTGAAGGACCACCCATGTTTCGTCACCGGTAACAAAATGGTTTTCAAGGCGACACGAAGTCAAAGTATTTGTGATACAGCAGTTAACAAGTTAGCCGGCAGAATGTTATAAAGAGGGTATTCAAAAACTGGTGCCACGTTACGATAAGTGCTTCTTACTCACGTAAATTATCTATTTAAGTAGATGAAGGTACAGCTTTCATTTCATCAAGAATATTTTTAAATTCCAAAACGGTACTTACTAAAAAAAAATTTCAATCTCCAATTTTTTATCAGGAATAACCTTGCACGCTTTGTGTTTTACCAAAATACAAGCTTATTTAGGGAGAGGCATGAGCAACTAACAAACGTGGATATCACATGGGCAAAAAAATAAAAGGGCATAAAGAAGATTTTGTCTAATTTCAATAATAATCAAGAACCTTAACAACCAATAAGCGAATGTTTAATCATGATAAAAGATATTTAAATTTGAATCTAATGTGTAACATTAGATTCAAAATTAAATATCATTAAAATAGGTTCATCATTTTATTACTTATTATTAAGCACATGTTTGATAAAATCTTCCCAAATATTATTAAGTTTGTATTGTCCAATTAATACGCTTACGATCTTCGACTATTCTCATCCAGCCCACTCGGGCCACTTTGCGAATGTCGCCACTCTATCTTGCCGTCGTATAGATCTGCTGCTTCTTTGTTAACATTTTTGTTCAGTTATTAAAATCTAATATAAAATTTCCACTAAAAGTCCTAAGTTGCATCGTCCCTATATTTTGGAATATCAACGACGTGGCCTTTATCTTAGCGTAAGTTTATAAATAATAAAAATACCAATTTTTTAATATGTGCGTCATAAAAGTAGCTTATCATTGGAACGTGACATACAATACTTAAATAGCCGTTTTATGGATGAAATAATAGATTTCAGTTAAAAAAATTGTTTAATTAAAACTGTTCAGGATAAAGAAAAAATATAATTTAATAATGTCCAATCCACCGCAAATGTATCATTTTTTTTTAATTCTCCGTTAAAACTATCTGACCGTTTAATAAAAACTCGAATAATACTAATTAATTATGACGTTAATAAAAATAAATATAAATATATTATAGTTCTACCCATTTCCTTGTTATCTCATGTTTCCATAAAATAGTAGCTTGACTTTACATAAAACAATGATATTGTTTGTGTTAGTTGATTTACATGGGACATGATGAAAAGGGTTGGCATTTGTTTAAACCCTGTGATGGAAAGGATTGTCGTAGTTACACATTTCCAACTACAAATATCCAATTATTCGGACTTCGTTTACAATTGATAAACTTGGCATTTTATCGTTTTATAAATTACGTCTGCGTAATTTATACGAACTTCAACAAACCTTTGATAAAGTTTCCTTAAAATTCTTATTCAAAATTATGTGCCTATGGTATAACAGGTTCATTACTGGAATGGTAAAATCAATCTGACTAATAGATTATCTTTGTAGCCGTCAATGGATAATTCATCATTCATCTATTAGTTCAGGTGTGCCACAAGGCACACATTTTGGCACAATTCCTTTTAACTTTTTTATAAATTATATTTGTCACTGTTTTATTAACTCAAAAGTGTTTCTGTACGCTGATGATCTAAAATTTGTCAGACTGATTAGAACACAAGAAGAAACGAGACTACTTCAGAGTGATTTGGACAGATTAATTGACCGGTGTTCCAAAAATAAAATGTCTTTAAACTCCGATAAGCGCACACATATATAATTCTATTGTAAGTGCAACCTTAAAGACTCTAGTTACTATATTAAATCCAGAGTAATAAAGGAGGTAAACAAAAACGACCTAGGCGTAATATTTGACACTAAGTTGACATTTGGCGCTTATTTTGAAAACATCGAAAAGAGGTCCAAGATGCTAGGATTCGTAATAAGAAATTGCAAATCGTTTCGTAATAATAAAATAAAATATTTCTTCATAACAGTCTAGTTAGAAGTATTCTAGGACATTGTAGTGAGTCGACACCTCATTTACGACATATTCGATACTGATTGAGAGGATACAAAAACGTTTTGTGTTATAAAGCGTTTTCGAAGCAAGCAAAGCAACTGCAGCATATAGTTAACAGCTCCAATAAAATATAATGAACTCCTTATCAACGAAGAAAAGCTCTGGACGCAATATTTTGTTAAAATTTTAGAATAAAATTGACAGCCCTCAATTATTAAAATATATTTAGATTCCGATTCCTTCCAGAACCCCTCACAAACCTATTACTAACTCTGTTCACAACTGAAAGAACAGTTTTAGGGTATTTCACCCTATTGCAAATTTTGCTAAATTATCAACAACTAACAAAATTCTAGTTGTTTTTTTAAATATAAAGCTATTGTGTTATTGATGTTTATGTAGCTTTTTATTTTTTTTGTGTAATTATTTTTTGTTGTAACTTTCTTATGAATTGTGTATGTTGTGTTTATCTAAAAGGGATTGTAACACTTACACATGTTATTTTAAATTAATATTTATCTTACTTGTATTGTGTTGACAATTGTTGATAAGGCTGCAAATGAAATTAATAAATAATAGTATCTTTTTCAAAATATATATTATATTATTTTTTTAAATATTTTAAAAACATTTAACTGCCTTCGTGGCCTAGTAGCATTAGGCCATACTTCAATGTCAAAATCAATGTCGGCTGACTAGTTTACTAGCCTTAAGTTTACTGACAATTAACTTATCCATGGAGTTTCGGTCACACAAAGGGTAACAATTATTTAATTTTTCATATTAAAAAATATTATACTTTCAGTTCTTTAAGTATGGTAGGTAATACAGTGTTACACACGTTATAGCTTCTATTTTCTTTACAAATATATTAAAATTTAACGTGACTTTTCAGACTCTTTTCAGTGTCTGAGGAAAGATTAAGATATTGAACGTCATAATGTCAGAGTAGAACCTATCCCGAGTAGGAAATTACATAAAACTGTATTTGTAAAGTTTATAAATTTAAATGAATCAATCACAAAGTAAATTGAACAAAGAACTTCTTAAATGACCGTCAAGTTAAAGGTGGAAATAATCCAATTGATGGATTAATCCCCATTGATACTATTAATTCTGAGTAAGAGATATGCTTCGAAAACTAATAGCAGATTACTCTTCAGCTACGGACCCTTTACGGAATTAATGGAGATAGAACGTATTGACGTTATTAACAATAAGTAATTAGTAAAATTCTAGTTTTCGGCGCTGAATTAAAGGGTTTTGTACTATTATGTTTGCGATAGATATGAAAGTAACGCAATTTTATGTAATAAAAAAATAATAAGCCACATTATTATCAGTAATTAATCATGCATTTTCCTCATGTCGGCCTCTACCCAGTTATGGGGCCGTCAGAAGCCCAAGGTCGTGTTTCAAATCCTGCGAACTCAACAAATTTTCTGTTGTTTCCTAGTTGGTTAAGACGATTTGAGCCGATCACCCAATTGTCTGAAAAGTAAGATGATCTATGCGTCCGATGGGCAGTAAAAGTCGTTCCACCCACCAACCATTGGGTCAGCGTGGCTGACTGGGGAGTTCATGTCCAGAAGTGGACTATTACAGACGCGTGATGAATGAATCATTCATTTTATGTTATTACAAGATCTTTTCATTTTAAATAAACAAAAATTTAAAAAGGATATTACTAACAAAATTTGACAAGAATTAGCGATGTAGTTTTTAAAGTGCCACGACATTGTTTTAAATCATAAAATGCGTTATATTTAGTGCTAAACATATTTAAATTCTAAGATAAGTTTTAGAGTAGCATTGAATATTTATAATATATTTAGTTACCAATTTAAAAAATTAAAATCTTAATTCAAATTGTTATCGCTCAGTCATGAGTATAAGTTTAACAATTGAAGAAAATATTTTTCAAATAGGATACACTTACATAATGTTATTACTTTAATTATTTCATGAATTTTCGCATATCACATCAGGTGAACATAAAAGAATTGACTAAACGTATATCTGACGATATTTGTGTACCATATTAAAGCAAATAAATGAATATAAATTGATTGATAATTACAAACGGCCAAATGGTCTGTAGTAGATAATAATATTATATAAAGCGTCAGTACAGGGTGTTTCCTTGTCCTGCTAATACAATTATATTTTGTACATTAAAGAAATATTAAATTAATATAATTATAATGTACCTCTAATAAATATGATCAATAGCATTTTTTTATTTTTATTTCTTGAATTAGTAATATACAAATCAGCAAATTATTTTGGTTGCCAATATAATAATATCCATCATTATTTATACAATTACACAATATCTGTATGTTCAAAGTTATTTACAGCCCTAAATACTACAATAACGTTTCTAAAAATAAACCTATTAAAATATAATAGCTAAACAGAAAGAAAATGATAGATACTTTGTTATGAATAATGACCTTCTAAAGTTTGAATAATTGTAATAGCAGATATCTGAATGATGTGAGGTGAGTGAAGAAGAATGAGTTCAATTCATTTTACATTTTCATGAATAAGGTATACCGTTACGGTAAAATGACTGATTGTTGTGTCGACCCAAACATTAGATTAAGTAAAACACAATATATAGATATATATTAAAAAAATTATATAAAAGTACACAAACTTTATTTTCTTATAAATATATTGTTTTGATTTTTTTGCTATTTAATCGTAAAACTATAATTAAAATAGCGTTAAGTTGCAAAGTTTTACAAGTGCAGTCCTAGCTGCTTATTAAAGTAGTTAAGTAACTTGAAAGTTTTCTGCAACACATTTACTGCGGACGCCATTTAATTTTATAAATGTCGCGACGGGAATCGTTGTACAAAATATCGTTTAGCATTGGTTTTAGGTAATGGTATTTAATAAGCTGATTTATTTTGACATAATTCATCATCAGCATGTTTTGGTTCACTGCTGGACATTGCTGGACCACGTTGGTCCAATGATAAATAATAATAAAAGTGTAACTGAAATTTATTTTATGGCACCATATTAAGTTTTCTTTACCACAGATATAATATTACATTAATGATTTTCTTCGATAATCTCTCGATTAATTACTGTAATTAATAATAAACAATCTATGCTCATCTTCTGCGTTAAACCTTGAACTTTAATCTCGAAACAATAACGATTTTCTATCCTCCGATGATTGCTTCGGTGAAATTGCTTATTGATTATTCATAACTACCTTAGAATATGATGCATATTTTATTAACAATCCTAATGAAACGCCATAACTTATCTATTAAATGTATAGACGCTTAATCTTAAAAGGTATTAACAATGTGCTATAATAAAAACATGTTTAAAATAACCTAAATATTACTTTAAATAAATAAGTGAGATCTAAAACAAACAGTGAATCACATTATAGGTGATCAATTTAATAATATTTTGGCTGATGACGTAGTGATAAAATTATTGATATTTTTCTTTAAGTTATAACTAAGTTAACAGTCGTTTCTATATAACGAAGGTTTATTACAAATTAATGTTGTAGGAATAGATTCTATCCACAATTAAGTTTAATGGTGGGTCAAAATAACCACCGCGGGCTGGATCGTCTAATAAGGCGGGCCAAATAATCCAAAAGACTAACCGTAGTCATGTAAGCTATGTACAAAATGTACTACATTGGATATTATGCAATTTTTTTTCTATCCATTTGATTTTTCGGCTTTAGAATTATGTTCAAATTCTTTTTAAGTTACTTATAAAAGTTTTGAAAACGTTATCAGCATTGTCAAAACTTGAACTATCAATCAAATGACAGAAATAATCTAAGGTTACCGTTATTTAGTAGTCGTATCATAGTCCAGGCACCGAGAATAAACATGACATAGTTGTAATTTATTTGTAAGTTGTTAGTTGTTTAATTTAAGAAAAATCTACGAATCACATTTGACGGAGTAGTGTTAATCATCCTAAGTATTCTTATTTGCTACATCGCAATTATTAGTCTTTCATAATTAAGATTATGCTTATATGAGTTTGTTGATTATTTTATTGACCTAAATACTTCTTTTGTTTACGTTTACAACAAATTGGCAGTTTGTAACCACACTTTTAATCACACACCATTACATCAGATTTGATCGACCACAAATCCTCACTAAAGAACACCGATTCCTACCAAGGATGATCCGTAAGTCTAATGATTTCAAAAATATCCAAAATTCCAATTGAGAAGATAGTTGGTTTTTACCACCTGCTTGAGATGCCGTATTAAATAAATTAAAATTAAACCTAAACTTGATAATACGGTTGGAACATGAACTTATTTTATCATATAAAAAAGTTCATGTTGCAATACAGAACTAAAATATTTTATTATAATTAAGATCTGGAAATCCCTTTTAACCTGGCATCACATCTTCAGTTCTGTGACCACAAACAATGGAAAATGTTCGAAACGTCGGGAATTTTAATTGTATAATACCAGGACTGCACTTAAAGTATCAGGAATGGAATATTTCCACTATTCCTGTCATATTAAAATCTTTTTAATGGCAAACTCCTTTGCTTTGAAAATCGAATACTATGTATCTATTATTTAAAAAATATTCTCGGTCTTGTCATAAGGTCTTGCAAAACTTTTTAAGTGGTTAAGAAAATGGAATTGTTTCGAGAAAATTAAGGTGCGACTATTGAATATGATTTTTGAAGGGGTTTAACACAAAAACAATCTGTTGACCGGATGATTTCTGTATTTTGCTGAATTTCAACTTTGTTGAACTTCTTCTTCATTCCTCAGACAAGCTCCGTAATGATCCCCAATCAAAGTCGCCCAAAAACTGTAGTCACGCAAGAAAACGTTGTTGCTGGGCGGAAGCTGATTGAGGAAGATCGACATGACATTTTTTGTAAACAGTAGTTTTCCCGATAGATACCGCAATCGATCTGTAGGAGCAAAATGCGGCTCGCGTTACTTGGTGCAGAACTCTCGTAAGATTCTACGCGGGATTCTCAAATATTGTATACAACATCATATCCGAAAATAATCGATAAATATTAATATATCGATAAATAAAATTGAATATTACCTAGAGTTAGCTCTTCCAATGGAGCCCAAGGTGCAACGAATTTAGTTAAGTGCAACATCATGCAGGCTAATTGGAACGCTAACACAATTTATCAACATGGAAACGCTGTTTTCTTTGTGTATTTAAAGGATTTTTCATCTATGGCACGTGGCTGAAGTGTTTTAAAAATTATTTGGGATCGCGGACGACATATTTGTCTAAGATGGTATTGACGTTTTATGTACTGATTTGGCAAATATAACAGCCATGTTAAATTTGCTTCCACGCTTGAATCTGTATTATACTGATGTACAATGGCCTGTGCGGTCATTGTTATGTTAACGTGGAACCTTTGTGATGATGTGAAGACAAAGGGCTTGTTAATCGTGTGAGAACATTTATAAACTATGTTTAAAAGGCCGGTAAATGTAGTAACATTAAGCTTTGTAGGAGAAATGTAGTAACATTAAGGTTTGACTTTGTTTAAGTACGTACATTTTCTGTACCTTAACGGATTTTTAGAAAAAAAATTTAAAATTGTATATTCATCGTTACTGCAGTAGTTCATAATTTAAAGAACTTTTTTTTTTATCTGAAAAAATTGGAATATATTAAATTTTTCGTATTGTGGAAACCTGAAATTAATTTGTTCCGAATCAATAACCTAGTTTGATTTCAAACTAAAACAAATTGCATTATTAGCACGTCGAGTGAGCGATGACCGGTAACCAAACAATACCAACACGTGATCAGCGTATTTACTTGTTAAACGAGACGGGTGTCCAGCCTCACTAGGCAGCGCTGATGATACCCTGGGTGGTGCCGATGTCTAGGTGACGGTGACCTTTAACATCAGGGGCGACTGTTCTCTGCTTTCGAATGCGAATAAAAATACATAACAATAATGCTGGACAAGATATAAATAATAACTTCCCAAATGTAAAAAAAAAACATATTACTCCAACAAAGTAGGAAAAAAATTTTGTATTTTGATGTATTTTATTACTATGAATTCATTGTTACAAAAAACAATAAAAATTTTAAAACATGAAAATATAAAAAACATTATCATTTGTATCATTACCATGATCAATAAATTATATTGCGCTGATTCATACCTTATTATATTTAGTAATTTGAAATAATAAAAGCCCGATTTTAAAGAAATTAACAACTATTCTTAATATTGGTAAATTTAGTTCTGAATAAGTACTAATGTACTTAGCACTTGTCACTAACTAGTGACCATATCTGAATCTGTAAAAGTTTTTACAAACCTTTTCTGATATGATTAGTACTGGCTAAGTTGTGTCCTTTTGTTTCATGATTCGTAACTTAATTAAAATATTCGATCACCATCGCAGTGTCATAAACTTGGCCAGCAACGTGACAGGCGTAAAAAAATTACAAACGATAGTTTTTTTTCTTAGGAAAAGTATCTTGTAATACGCCGGAACTCGATTAGTACCGTAAGTTACAAAAAGCTTCAGAGAAGTCAGAGGTATTTCATCGATATGATTGGGATTAGCTGGTTGTCACGTCCTGTCTAGCACCCAGCTGTTGAGATCATTATGCAGGGTTTGACATGGCAAGGTAAGTTTAGCCGTTATTTTTAAATATTATTTTATTTAATGTGATACCTTTTAGGTGGTAATAAAAAACAACCGAGTACGATATTAGCGCTTTCCCGCCTCTAAAAAAAGGTAGGCAATGCAATTTCTTCGTACAAGTATCGTACATAGGATTAAAAATATCTATGTAATCTGTTTTAACTTTCCAGAAGTGAAACAAATTACTAAGTCCAGAAATTTTATGCCCGAAGGAATTAAGATTCGTGAGACATAATGAGACCATCAAAATAAAATAAAATCAAAATAAAAGGTTCAATAACTGTCGTTAGGCATTGTAAATAAAACAAGAATATTTTAAGTATTTCTAAGATTATAATTGTCCAATCAAAGCCCGATATTAGGAGCAGTCGTTCAGTCTTTTTAAATTAATGAACAATTTGAATGCTAAACTTAACGAAGCCTGCAAAAGCCTTTAAGAACTTTTGGCTATGGAATTTGTTTAGTAGCGTCACCGTTCTGTCAGTATAAAATTCCTAGAACTCTCTTAAATTTTCTCCAAATTTTAAAATATTTACTTATAATAGCAAGTTATTATATATTATTATACTTATATAAATGATAGTTATGCATGCCACGAAAATATCTTGTACGCATAAAAATTATTTTTAATTAGTTTTAAATAGTATTGTTTGGTAAATTCAGTTTTCATCATCATCATCATCATCATCAGCCTGTGTTAGTCCACGCTGGACATAGGCCTCCCCTAATTCACTCCACCGCTCTGATCTTCGGCTATTCTCATCCAGCCCACACCGGCCACTTTGCGAATGTCTCACTCCATCTTGCCGAGGGCGTCCTCACTACGTTTGCCGAGCCTCGGTCTCCACTCCAGAACTTTTCGACTCCAGCGGTCGTCAGTTCTGCGGGCTTATATGACGCCCTGCCACTTCAGCTTCAATCGGTATTTATTAACCTGTATAGTAAGCAATAATTTTAAAGCTATTCAAAATCATTAAATTTATGTTTTAGGACTATTAAGAAACGAAATGGCAAAAGTTACGTGGATGGCATCGCTTGTTTTAAAACTAGTTATTTTATACAGCTACTTTCATCCAGCTACTGTGCATACAAGTTTCACAACTATAACAACAGAGACAAAAATAACGGTTTGTCCAATAGTTAAATCAATATATTTACTTTTCTGCATACTTTACTTCGGTTTACTTTGAAAAATGTTTTACTGATTGATTGGTGTTTACTACGAAACTATGATTTGGAATAAATTACTACTAAGGTACTTAAAATTTAATTAAATTTTTTAAATTTACTGTTTATTTACACTTTGTTTGTGTTTAGACTTTTGAACGATTTTATTGTAACTATCTTTCACTCTTTTAACACTGTTCAGTTACTTTTGCTTGTTCAGCTATTTAAATAAAATCTTTATTTTGTTTTATTTTACCTTTGATTCAAATAACTGCTGGTTACTCGAAATCGCAAGACATTATTTACCAACAGGGGTCACTCGAATATGGAATCTATTTGTATTATATATAGTATGAAAACGCATTTAGTCGGGTCTCGCTTACTCGGCAAGTCTCGATCTGCCATCTCTTTTGCTCGGCCCGTCGGAAGGCAAGATGCGAAAAGAAATAGCCTATCGCTGTTCAACTGACAAATAAAGACAACGACGGGCCGAAGTTTGCCGATAACGTGTTAACAAAAATAACTACTTTCAATTTGACACGAAACGGTTTGCGTTTCTTATAGCGCAACCAGTTATTGTAACTGATGAAGTGAAATAACGCTCACGCCTACTTATAAATTGAATGACACGAAAATTATCGACCATCTAACATAACGTTGGATTACGTAAAAGATTAGACGTTTGCAACTAAAATTCGGACCCATGTTTAATTAAAGGAGCCGCCATGTAAAATTGTTTGACTAAAGGCAACAACACAATAATTCAGAATATTTTTAAAAATAGAAAACGACTAATACAGTCCGTTAGGCATTTCTATGACACAATTACAATTGTTGATATATTTCTTACTATATAAACGATTAGTAACTGTGAATCCCATTTTCATTAATATCTTTACATTTCCTTCTTTCGTATTTTTCGTATTTGTACTAAAACCATTAATCTGATGTTGATCTGATGAACTATCGTAATAAGGTATGAGTCATATTTATCCAATTTGTATAAAAATAAAAACGTGATGTGAAGTACTATATATAAAGAAATAAATAATAAAATTATATATATGATATAACCGACTGTTTTAGAAGATTTATGAAAAACTAATAATGCTTAAATGCAAAACGGAGTTTTATTACTGTAATGTACCTTATATTCAATGACTAAAGACCTCAAATATCAAAATATTGTTTTATATTCTGTAGGGTTTATTCTCTTTGAATTATTCAAATGGAACATTCGGATATACTTACGAACAACAATATCTCTTCGAGTAATACAAATGTCAATAGGGTATATTTTACCGCACTTCTATTTCGGTTGCTATTTTTAATTTAACCAAGAATTGTATGATAGATAGATACTGAAATATTTTATGGTTCTCTGAAGGATGACCATTACTACTTTGCTATCGTTTTTCCCATCATTATAAGTATTTCGTTTGATAACTCTCCCTTTTCTCTAGGATAATGGAAAAACATAAACAAGAATGTGTGTTGATAATATTTTACGACGGAGAACGGCCCTATATCAGTAAGGGTTTATGGGTTAAAATACAAAAATACTTATATTATTAGCATGTTCTTGTATTAAATATAAAATATTTTTGTGGTACGTAATGTTTACTGAAATGTTACTACACGTTGCAGGTTGCATATTATAAAATATAATAACGAGTAAAACTCACGTAGAATCGGTGTAGATTCCGACTAGTCGGACCTATCGAAGAGCTTTGGCGTCCCGTCTGGATTTAAGCACTGGATATTCTTTTTGTTACACGAAACGGTGGCATCGGTCGTCTTAAAGCTTTCGTCGTCTCACAATCTTAAGTATTTATATCTTTTGTACTCTATTTGAAAATAGATAATATTTGATAACCGCCTATGTGGCCCAGCGGTTTTTTTTGTTGATGGATCTCGTGCTCTGGGGAAAAACCATTAAACATAACCGGTTTAGGGGCCCCTGCCAGGCGCGTCTCCCCATAGTGACTTAACTTCACCGGGGCCCCAGAGGAGCCTAGGCCAGGCCGTCACTTTTCTGGTACCCGTTAGCATGCTGAATCGAGGGCTGCCCAGGTGGGCGGACGCTTCGGCTCGATTCAGACGCTTTGCACGATCATTTAATAGCTAGAAGGCTCTATCTAAATTTTACACCATTCAAAGCGTTGGCGCTGGGAGAAAGTCGCAAAAACCCAGCAACGCTCCCATCTAATATGGTGTTAGCTGTGGTCAATAGCAAAGGGTGTAAAATCGACCTCACCGGTGGGGGCCGATGTCAGAGTGTGATGCCGGCAACTCTAAAATTAAGGGTGTGTCCGCTACTGCTGGTGTCGCTACTAGCCTTAAGGGCAGTAATTAAATTCTTGTATTTAACAAGAGGAAAACCTAACCATCGCGTCGCGGCGGCGGCGGCGAAATCATCTGCTGCTTGATTTGTTCGTTCCAGATAAAAGATCTAGCGACTTTAAGAATGATGCTATATTGTTGCCAGTGCTGCCATTGCTATGGCTAGCGTGCTGGCTCTTTGAGGCGCGGCGGGCCGCTGTGCCTCGGAGTCGGGCTCCGGCGCTGGCTGTGCCCGCGGGGCGGAAACCCGGCGTTGGAAGGACGGAGGGGTGGGAATGCGGTGGTTTGGATGGGATGGGTGGTCGCCTGGAAGAGGCTTCCCGGATCGCAGGAACTCGCGTTTTGGCGCCTTGGGCAGCCGGAGGTGTTGTCGTGGTCGGGATGCGGCAGTTTACGCACGCAGGAGGTTCGAATGTGGCGAGGACTTCTTTGCCTTGGGTCTGGGACGGGATGCGTACCGTGATCCCCGGGCATTTGACGCAACGGGGCCTGCGAAACAGTTTGCGCAGCGGACCAAATTTGGCGGTTGTGACACTGCCCTGGCAAACTGTTAAGTGAGGCCTCAAAGAGAGACGGCCGATCCCACACGTTGCTCGACTTCATATATGCGTTTACCTTCCTTAGCGCTCGAGCGGACCCCGCCAAGGGCGTTGGTGCGTGGTTGTACATACGTTGTACCCCTAAGACTGGAATTCTAACTTTTAATGCCGAAGTTATTCCGAGCATGAGATCTCCTTAGGCAGCCCCGACCACTGCTAAGTACCGCTCATCCGGGAGCGCGAATTGTGGAGTTTCCTGGAGGTGAGGTCACCTTCCTAAAATCGTCTGAGTTCTCGAGTTGTAATTTGATCCCTGATTGCATCAGAGGTTTAAATCATTGATAGGCCGAGCGAATCGCCCTTTTCCTTTCCGCGGAGGAAATCGCGGTGGGCGTTTTCCTACGGGTAGCGTCCGGAAGGCTGGGACGGCTGGTCGGGGCGGGCCGGGCGCCTAGATCGGCGGATGGATGGATAGGGGTTTTGTCCTGGAAGGACGACGGTTTGGGAACCTCTGAGGGTAGGTGGGGGGATGTCAGGCTTGCAGCCTGACGGAAGGACGAGTGCGGTGACGAGGTGCGCAGGTTGCGCTTCCTCTTGGATTTGACGGTTTTGAAGCCGTCGTCTGGTTGGGATTTTGAGTGCTGAATAGCCTCGACCTCCATGTCGATTCCGAGCGGATGCTGACGTCGACATAATTGTCGTCGTCATCATCCTCTGGAATGGACGGGACAATCCAGGCGTTGATGCGGAGTATCGCTTTCGGGAATGTTTGGGATATTAGTTGGTGCACGGCGTCGGTGAGCTTCATATAAAGCTTGCGACCGAGCTTCTCGCTGATCTCCTTGGTGTCGAGACCAAAGCGACTAGAGAGCTCCCGGTCAACCATTATGGCGGTAGGTCGCGTCTAGCTAAGGCGAGACATCTGTAGCGTCATCTGACGCAATCTGTGAGTCCTGGCGATTGCCGGGCGTATAATCCTTACCGCCTGTGAGGTGTGTCTGGCTGGTTTCTGCAACAAGAAACAGAATATTAAAACGTTCTGGGGCCTAGTAAAGTTGTAAAACAACTTGTTCGGCCAAAAACAAGATTAATTAACCTAAGAAACACGATTTACGCTTAGCTACAAGCGGCTAGCAACACATTGTGTTATGCAAACAAGTTGCAGAACACAGCTGCGTACAAGCCAACCGCTTGAGGTAGCGCAATAAATCGCTACCGCGATTGCGTCATCGGTGCGACAAAAGGCTTTATGAGCGCAGGTGCACTTATAAAACTCAGATGGCGCAGCGAGACGACTTCCCGGAAGCGGACAATGGAGACTGCGAGGCGAGCTTGAGACTTGCGGCGAACACGTGCGGTCGGGACCGCTGCTGGAGGCGCTCTGTTTAGTTGATTAGTTGTTGTGGCCCTAGCGATATGAGCCCTTGCTTTATAAACCGGAGGTCGTGTGTTCGAATCCCGCGGGAAAAGCAATTTTGTGTTATCGTTGTTTTCTGGTTGGTGTTGTTGTGGGCATGTAAAAAGTCGGTTTACCCACCAACCCACATCGGCCTAGCGTGGGTTATACGGTTTAGATACGCCCTAATAGAGAAGACGTGAATTAGATGTTATAATAATTAATATGATGATGATGATATAATATATTTTCACCCAGAGCACTTGCTAAAAAAATATCTAGCACAAATTAAAGTTGTAAAAAAACTTTTTTATTAAGAATAATAATATTATTTTAATTATATAGAATGTTAAAATTGTATAATACTTTCAACATATAGATAAATATTATCGCTGACCTTTTAGTTACAATTTCTGTTTATACTTAAGTTGCACATAATAATTCAAATTCAAATATCTTCATCCACACTACTCTTCGTATACCTGCTCATTGATTGTTAAACACGCTACCACCGGTTCGGATAAGACGCATCAGACCTGAGAATAAACAGCGCAAGGGACTCACTGGGCTATTTTTTTATGTCATCTTTTGAAAAAGAAAAAAAAACAATTTGAAGTCTTAACATATTATACAATATTGAAACGAAACCTGAAGCTCGCATTCCATTACCGGGCTGTGTATGCTATAAATTCATTAATATTGTAATAACCTTTAACACGTTCCTTGTGATTACTATTAAATTTATTAATAGTTAAATTCTGAACATTTACTGTGATTTTGTTGTAAAAACGCATGCATTGTCCCATAAAAGACTTAGTTAGCAGTCTAGTTGCTGGAAGAGTTAAATTATGTTTGTTCCTTGTATGTATGTCATGTGCATCACAATGTCTTAGGTAATCATGCCTATTGTTTGCACATATATTAAGTTCTCAAATATGTATTAAGATATAACGGTCATTTTTTTTATTCTGTAAACAACTTTCTAAGTGATTTTAAAATTACTATTTATTATTTTTTTATTAAAAAGCGCGATTTTTAGATATTTAAGAAGACCTATTTTTATGCCAACAATCACACTCTAAAAGTTTACGTGATTAAAAAATTACTTTCAATTATACTAAATATTTTTTCCATGTATTTTAAAAATCTTTTTATTTAAATCAACTTACTAAAACGGAGATACAAATCGGAAAATAAATAGCACGATTCTCAACCAAGAGGTTTTAAATTGGATGCATAATTTACACTAATAGCCGCCTGACTCAAAGCTTTAATAGGTACTCCCTCGACTTAATGGTTTCACTGTAAATGCAAAAGAAAATAAATTCTTAATACAAAAGATATATCTATTTTACTATCAAGATTAGAAACTGGTTTTACTAGTTTGTTGCAGTACACAATGTAACAAGATAGTTGTTCAGTGTGCAGTGCAGTACACCTGCTAATGATTTTGTTTTAATGCCAACACTATAAAAAACTATCCACATGTATACTACGTGAAATACTTACCTATTTCACGAGCTTATTAATTACTTCTTAATTACTCTTTTACCACAATGTTTCGTTGTTTGATGTCATGCTGTATGAACATAGCTGTTTGTTATTTAAATTGCCCTTTATAACTTGATTGTTCTTTATAACGATGCTTCCATTACAAGAATAAACGTAATTATATTGAGTTTAGTTGCATTCTATTAACGATTCTGACAACTTATAAAGGTGTCAAAATCGTTAAAAGAATGCAATATGCTAGTAGGATTAAACAAAACAACAAAGAGATATTAAAATAAAATTTTATTTGTTATATAAGTCGAAATTCCACCGAAAACAAAGTTAACTTCTACATATCGTCCATATTAGATCTACTGTACTAGTAGATGTAATATGGACGATCTAAGACAATGCCTTGTACGTACGAACATTTACGCATTTTGTTATCTTTATTCATGGCAATTTTTTTAAATATATAATGGTATAAAGAATGTTAAGATTTATTTAATAGATAGTTTTCCATTACAATGTAGAAAATAATCATAAATAAATCTAAAAAAAAATATGTAAATAATCATAAAAAAATATTTTTTTTTTGACTTTAAAAGTTATAGATTCTGTACCCCTAAAGGAGCGTAAATTCTTTATACCAGCCCTCGTTTTTTGTTTTATTTAAATTAATTTTATTTCTCTAAAATATGTAGCTAAATATTTGTTTATATAAAATAATGCAGGGATCAAAAACAGTTATCGAGTGATACTACATAATATGTATATTTAGGTCTACAAAATATCGTATGAATTTATGGACTAAAAATAATCGACATCGTAATAAGACTACTAATATCTGAAATCGAACGTGCTCAATATTCTTGTCGCTTCCGTGAGAATTAGCAGGTGGACGCGATGGTCCGTATTTCAATAGCTTTAAAGGCACTCAATATTTTATTGCAATTCATAGCATTTCCTTTAAAATTAAAATGAATACCTTGAGGAATAGTAACGAAAACGTTTTTAGCAAACCAAAATTTTAATACGAGTATGCAATATTAAGCATTGCATTTAGCATGTTAATTAATTTTAGCATGTTAATAATTTAATGCATTTGGCATGTTAGACAGGACCGTTGGATTTATTAACAATAATTTTGTTCAATAAATACGGTAATAAATAAACACCGTTTTTCTTTTTACTTTGATGTACGTCTCTACTCGGATTTTAAAGCGTTACAGAAGAATAACTAATAACACAGTTACAATAGCGTCGCAATTCTCCTGTCCACATATCAGTTTCAACTGGTTTTCCCTATATAACAGTCTTTAGGTTTAACAGTGTAATGATTGACACATAAAGCAGCAATCTGCGAAATAACGTATAAATAAGCAAGAATTGCTGTATTTTATAAGATATCGGTTGGGAAAAGGTATGTGTAAAAATAATAAATCTTATTTATTTTAAAAATCCAAACTAAAATGCATATAAATAGAATGAATTTACATCTTTTTTAATAATTTTAGTTTTAGTAGCTTAATAGATATTTGAGAAATAAAAAAAATAACGATAACAAAAATCACAACCTCGGGCGATTAAATCGCAAAAGCTACCGAAACCGTTAAAGATAGACTTAAAATATGTTCTACATAATTTTAACTTCTCAAAATGGTTTGTAATAAAGTCCGCGAGATATATCTATGTTTTAAAAAATTAGTGTGAGTTTGTCACATAAACTTTACCTCAATTATACATTTATTATAAAACATAATTGTAGCAAATTAAAAGTATGTGACACTCATAAATAAGCTCCCACTAAGAGTACACCGAAAGATAAGAAACCGTGAAAAATTAATACAAAATGTATAATATTCTATATTAGACCAACGCTTGCATTAAATACAATAAAATCATAAATATAACTTATACTTCAGAAGTTATTAATAACATTTGGACAAATTCGTATAATGTTATTAATTGAACCTAAAAAATATTATTTATTACTAACGTCAAGATGTTAACGCAACAAATTGATGATTGAGAAACGTTCAAAAAGAGACTAAATAATTTCATGGAAATACAACGTTTAACTTTGAACAGTACTTTCATTACGGTCATTCCATGTGAAATCGACAAATTTTTAACCTAACCCGCTTTGATTTCACTGAAAATTTTCTTTTTTTTTCTATCCCCCGAAAGTCATTTTTCAGATTTTTTTCAAAAATTTTTTCCCGTCTCAAAAAAAGTTATGAATTTTACAAAAAAACCGCTCATATTTTTAAGTTTTCAGAACTTTTTTAAAAATTGACCGTTTGGGAAGATTTACTTTTAATTTTTGATTTTAAATATACATTTTCAAAATTCCAGATATATGAAAGATTTTAGTTTTTTTTGAAAAAATCGTAATTTTCTCAAATCCCAACCGTTTTTTTTTGCTCTAAAAATATTTTAACTAAATCTGCAATGATCCCCGTTAATAAAAAGATGTGACGACAATCACTTCTAATTTTTTTTCTTGATTATAAAAAAAAATTGTTGAATTTTTACTGATTTTATATAACTTTGATCTGAACATACGCTTTGAAGTGGAAACCTTTTTTTTTGAGAATTAGTAGTGCAAAACAATGTTCACCTGCAAAATAATGTTAATTAATTATTGACACCGTGAACTGGGATAAACATATTTAAGCATTTAAATGATTTCATCTTACACCTTCAATGATTTTTTATAGTAATAAAAATATTCGCCGCCGTCGAGTCAAGTTTAAGCTCCTTGACAAAATTGAACTATAGAAAGTGAGGTCTCAGATCTAGCGGAATTTTCTTATTTTTTGTAAGTTGATCACGTTTTGTAGGAAAATAAAATTAATTAAATTGCCTCTGGAATGTAATTACGCTGCAGCAAAAAGAGGTCAAGGTTTTCTAGTTAGTTAGGTTAACGCGAACCGATCGTCCAGTTGCTGTAAAGTAAGTCGATTCTGCGACTGTACCTTCTGCCGTGTCCTTTCCTATTCATCGGACTATGATAGTGACAGAAGATTCAATCTTCCACACTTTACAACAGTGTCTGCGCATGCATTACAATATCTCCTGCGTGTAGATGGCGAATCTCTAATATAGATCGTCCTCCATAGAAATTATCTTCTTAATATAAACTATTTGGTACAAAAACCGAAAAATCACAATGAGATTTATTACTTATTTTAAACTTTCGATTACACTTTTTATTATTCAATATTATAATGCGACGCCGACGGTAAAGAAAATCGTTCAATTGATTATATTAATATACTAGCTGTTGCCTGCGACTTCGTCCGCGTGATAACATTTATAAGTAAGTATTTGTTATTCTAAGCGTAAGATACTCCCAGTTACATCAGCTATCTTTCATGGAAAGTCCTGTCAAATTCAAACAAGCCATTCAAGACATTAGCCATAACAAACAGACAGACAGAAAACATGACAAAACTTTTTAAATAATTGTACTGACTAAATTAAATGATATATATATTTAAACAATACTTCAAAGATATGACACGCTTAACGCAAGTCGGGTGCCCAACATCCTTTTTTTTTTAAATTTATAAAATCTCATATTTATTTTTAACGTTTTTATAATACTGTTGTTTGTTAAATAATTTTAATTATATTTTATGTATTATATTGTTATGATATTTTAGGATACAAATAATATTAAAAGAACTTTTCATGGTCACTTTTTCCGATATGGGACGATAAAATTGAATACAACGGCAACAGTCGGAAGACGTCCTTTGCAATTTTATTACCTGGCTTCGGAGAGTTGGCACAATACTAATATAATACAAATGGATATGTATAAATATCACAATATTTTGTGAATATTTTAACCTATTTTTAAAATATTGAACAATTTATTTAAATGTATCATCATAATGGTTTATAAACAGTATCATACAGATGGACAGAAGGACAATGTTAGCATTTCTGTTCGACTGGCACGACGAGTGAAAGGCGTTAAAAACAAAGCCATTTATGCTTTTTCATTATTAGTCATAAATTTCGAAGAAATGCAAGGAAGTTACAAAAATTTATACTAATAAATACATTCAGATTTACTAACTTCGATTTGTGTAAATTAAAAATTTTGACAAAAACATATGATCGACTTCAAACCGTATATAACCATTTTGCGCAATATAAGTTGGTGATAATGTGCCTTCAGCAAGAAACTATTCTACGGTTTCCGCCACTGCATTTTAAATCTCTAATATCTTTTAAAGTATCATTTAATCAAAAGGCTGAGTTATAACACGTTATATACACGTAATAATTTTTTTTTATTTTTATTAACATTTATATAAACTTACACTACATTTTAACTTTAATTAGGTTTATATAACAATATTTTACAATAAAAAAAAAGTCGGTCAAAACAAGTCTATTTAAGGTCGCACCAAAATTGTTTATCACTATTAACGAATTTGTTTGCTAATATGTCTTTCATTTGGAGTAACATTCGATAATTACTTAATATGGTTACTTATTTGATACTTATTAGTTTCACAAGATGTGGCATAACTATATATCTGTACTTCTAAATTCCCATACTCTTAACAAACATTTTAATCATTATTTATAAACTCGTATCGTAAACTACTAAAAATATAAAATAAACATTAATGACCTTGAGAAAAAGTTTGACCTAAAGTCATAAAACTGCATAAAAAAACTAAATATTTTAATTTCAAATATTAGCGTAACACATACATAAAATTTAATTAAAAATTCTAACTTTTTCAAACTTTTAATACAAGATTACCAAATATGACAAACATATTTTTGTTTTTGTGTTACGCTACATTTACACTCGTGATGTGGATATCATGTTTTGTTACAAGAAACTATTTTTAGAAATCTCCAAAAAGTGAAAATGATGACAACAACTGAACATCTCCTATACTAAAAAAACATTTAAATGGCTCACGTGACCCCGACGACTGCCACGATGTGTCGTACGGACGACTCGATGCATATCACCACTCACCACACTAACGCTATCACAGATGCACAACAACTATCACACACAAACAGAGTTCCGTTCTGGGTAGCGGCTTACAAGGATCTCACTCTTTCTATAATTCAAACCCGTCTTTTATACAAGATCTCGGACAGACATCACGTCAATATCGATACCACTTTTCTCAAAGTACTCGCGATAGAAGTAGTATTCTGACTCTTTTCATTATCAGCCTCTCCTAATTCTCTTCTATCTATTAGGGGGTTTTGGACCGTATCTGACCCCGCTGGTACAATGCGGGTAAGTGGATGGATCGACTTTTTACATGCACATCCGATGCATGGATGATCTTACTTCTCAGACAACTGGTTGATTAGCCCAAATTGCCCTAACCAACTAGGAAACAACAATGAAATTTTAGTTGTGTCCCAGCAAGATTCGAACCCACGACCTCCGGTTTCAAAGCAAACGCTCATACTACTAGGCTACGGAGGCAGTTAATAAACTATTATTTTGTGCCAAATCCCAAAACTTAAACTTAATGAATAAAGTAAAATAAATTGGATTTATTAAAAAGAGCTACGAATTGTAATTTTACTTTGGGCACCGTTAAAGCAGTTAAAATATGGTTTATCTTTTACACCTACGTCGGTTTCACGGAAGGAACCCGAATATTTAGCACGTTAGATTTTTACTCCGACAATTTCAGCGTTATTATATAAAAAAAATACGCTGCGTTTACATATTATAAAGAAACAAATACTGATTTTGCTTTTTGTAAATTATAAGCGAGATAGTGTTGCTAAATGTTACTGAAAATCAAAAGTAAGTTTACAAAACAAACCTTAAAAATTAAATCATAGTACGGTACTAAACTAAACGGGTACGTCAGCCAGTTTTATATACATAATATATAAAAATATAACTTGATCAAACTCTCTTTAAAAATTGAATAAATAACGTAATAGAATAATTATTACTCTCATTTACGTGATTACTATACATATTAAATCCACTTTTACTCCCGAACTGCAACCTAAAGTCCGCTTCACCACATTAAATGTAGGCTCACTAATTGAGAAGACATCGGAACGAAGATAGGTGGATGGAGAAAGATAAGAAAGCTGACCCCACCATCATGGGGATACTAGCTAGGAAGAGAGAGAGATTAAATCCACTTTTATGCATTTTCCCTTTTATACTTTACGTTCACTTCCGACCATTCGGACTATTTCTAGGTTTCACACCTGCAGTCTGCCCGTGATCATCGACTGATTAAACATATGCAATAAAAATATAAAATACTAAATATAACAGTTTTATAAATGATTTTCTTTATAGCAGATGTTACTAGCTTTAGGAGCCATTTTAGAGCTCGTTTAAAACTCTTTGAAGACGATATTTCATTTTCCTTATAACATTTTGCTACTTGTTCTTACGTGAAATAAAAGCAAATTAAATTTATGAATAAATACTGACCAAACAATGAACGTAGCTTTACAACGTCATATTGTTCGGGCAGTTAAACAGTGCTATATAAATGTCACAAAAGGTTTATGTTCACATAACACTGAACTTATAGTCGGATTTTGTGATTCTGAGACTGAGTCATGAATTACGAACGGGAAATAACAGGACATGCTATTTCATTTTAATAGATAAAAACATACAAATTTTAATTCTAAGGCACACGCCTATACCACCAGGCTACGGAGGCAGTTCCAAACATTTTAGAGCACACCTGCTAATATTGTTTTAGTCCTAAGTATTAACATTAATGACAAAAATATAAATAGACCCAAGCCTATTTACACAAAGGACATTAATAATAAGTGTATCAATATTCTATATTTTTTAAATATCAATATAAAATCAGATATATTCAGTTAAAAAAATAAATAACCGTTATTTAGTGGATAAGCCTGGTACCGTTAGGCTGAGTTAGAAATATTTAAATGTTAGATCGCAAGTTCAATTTAAAATTTGACACTTCTTGAAAAATTTACTTTCTTTATTGTATTTTATATTTGTCCCAATTTAGTAAAACTTTTGTGTACTAAAATTGAATATTGAAATCGATAATCAAAAACAAATAACGTTCAGTTATGTGAACTATCACAAAAGTCACGTTACGTATATCACACCTAGTTTAACGTCTGCAAAACCTGTTACAAAAAATAGGAAAACATTATGCAGGATATGCAAAATTTAATTTAATTCGTAATTTATAAGGGTTTTGCTCTAAGTTAATTAACTAAGGGGAGGAATGTTCTTAAAACTTTTCTGTGAACACAATGGTGAGATCGTATTATTTACGAGCTTCTCTAATCTGTAATTTAAAAACATCGTTTACTTGAAAGTCGAAAGCGCGTGAAAAATTTCTCAAAGAAAATAGATTAAACGGTTTTTTATGAGATTTTGTCTAATAATAATAAGATATTTTAAAAACATTTCATTTTCATTCTTTTTTTTTATATCCACATAAATGAATAGTATAATTACATCCTCACAATAAATGAAATCCAACTACAGTAATACAATTTACGATTGTTGAGTGCACAACAGTTTTATACTAAACAATGTGTATAAATCATTATCTTATAGGCATAAATGTAATAAATTTTATCGTCGACTTCTTTGTTATATATATATCAAATTAAATCTTTATGACAATATCACAAATCTCTTACATTTTTTTATATAAATGGTTTGATTTAGAAAATATTTAAGAGACATTAAAATAAGCATAATTCAAAAATTATAAACAGACAGACAAAAATGTTAAAAATATTTATATTTGTGTCAAGGTAAAAAATTTAAAACGGTATTTAGAATTTACAAACCAAACATTTCATTTATTTGTATACATTTAACGTCCTCGTTCGGTATGATAAAGGTCGTTTCGTAAGCCCCTCTAAATGAAATTTCTTAAAAATTTTAGACATCCATATTTATAAGATTCTGCAAATTGCAGTTATAAAATTAATAAAATTTACAAAATAATGTATCATGGAACAGCGCATCATCATAAATCTGCCTTTAATAGATGTCTATTTATAATAATTAATCACGGTGACCATTTTCATTATAAATATTTTAAGATTAGAATTTTTGTAACATTTCTAAAGCAATGTATCTGATATTATATTATGTACTCAGAGTAAATAATATCAATCCTAGAAGCAAAATGACGGTACAAAAATCTCATTCAAATTTCCGATACGTAATCGTATCTGCTAAATCCCGCAGCTGCAAGAAAAGTCTTATCCCTTTATGTCGTATTGACGCACTAAATTTTACTTGCACACTTACCCTTTATATCCCTATTTAAGGAAATCGAGGAAATGAATGACCATAAAATTTTATTATAGTTTAAAATTATACAGAGGGCAACGTTTTGTGAGAAGATTATATGAAATACAATAAAAAATTTTAAGTTAAAATAAATATAACACTTTTACTTCACTTCTAATTATATTAAATTCATTCACTGCTCAGTCCGTGTTTTTTTGAACTTTTAAAATGGATATTCCTAGGGTAAAATGTAGCCTATGTTACAGAAAGTTAATGTAGCTTTCTAGTATTAAAAGAATGTTTGAAAACGGTTCAGTACCTGTTCATAATATAAGATCTCGATAACTCTTTTTTTGTTTACAAGGTAGTTGCACTTTTTATGTAATGAATTTGTTATCATACTTGTAGATAATAGGGAAATCGAAAAATATATATATAATCAAAAATCACAACCTTTTACAAAAAATTAAACCTTAAAAGATGGACTAAGACTACTGATGTAAATTAGAGACCAAGAACGCATATGTATGAGATGCGTTTTCCAATTAATATAGAGCAATAGATTGCTTATGCCAATAAATGCTTTAAAAAATTCATTTCACGAAATAATAGAGATAGAGATAAAGGTGATAGGGAAGTATACGTATTATATGCGTTTATGGTATTTAATGCAAGCGTTGGTCAAATATGGAATAATTCAGGATGACTGAAAATTTTAAATGTTAAATCATCGTAATTCTTTTGCATTTAAATAAGGTTTACATATTTTTAACTTTATGTAAATCAATTTTCAAAATATATGTTTAAATTAAATAATGAATGACATGAAATGAGAATGCCTTGTTAGTGACGTAACGAAGCAGGAGTGTGCAAGCTATGTAACTTTACTAAGTAGTGTAGTTTTTCTGAAGTCCATAAAAAATAGTTGACCGTAAAATCAGTATACATTACACGTCTTTTAGTGGTAAAATGATTGTAATGTGAGTATTCATTCGTAGAGTAGGAAGAAGGACCAACGCTCATTCTCTTTCTCTCTGTCTCTCTTTTACTTAAGCAGGCGAACTGTACACGAGTAAGAGAGACGCGTGCCTCTCACTTTCTCTTGTTGCTTAGTTGCGTTACGTGAGCGGCGCTGTGACACAATTTTCACAGTTTCGTACATTTCTTATTGAAATAAGAATTGAGAAAATAAGCAATACAAAGTAAAATATTTTTTTTTGTGATATTACAATTAGATACAATGTCTATTCTTATAAAAATATATAAAGAAAAATAAAAAACTGACCCTCAATCAAAGTTTGATTTTAACCTTTTCTGACTGGACATTTCCCAGTAACAAATGATCCTATCCCTCAGTTAAGCGAAAACAGATATTAATAGCACTTTCAATGGAATAAATGACACTTAATGGACCGTCACATTGTCTTTTATATATTTTCCTCATTGGTTTATTTCCTCACTGTTTGACTACCCAACTACCACAACTATTCGACTAGAAACTGGAGGTCATAGGTTCGAATACTGCGGTGACTAAACAAATTTTCATTGTTGTTTCTTAGTTGGTTAGGCCAATTTGTCTGAGAATAAGAAGATCCATGCTGAATTCGGATGGGCATGTAAAAAGTGGGTCAACCCCGCATTGGAACAGCGTCGTGGGATACGGTCCAAAACCGCTGATAGATAGGGGTGAATTAGGGGAGGCCTAAGTCCAGCAGTGGACTATCACAGGCTGATGATGATGATGAATTATACACAGTATTAAATAAAATGTGTTTACTTAATTAACTTTAAAACTCCATGATATGTGTTGTATGTTATGAACGTGATTTTATTAATAACGTTAATAAAAATCACGTAAATAATTTACATACCATCATTTATGCTATATTTATAACAAGTGGAATTTTAATAAAAAAATAAGGCCGATTTTTAACAGCGATTAACCATTATACCCATTATACGCAAAATAAACAGGAACAACGTGCTCTCCGCACGAAATTGCGTCGCGTTCTCTGCCACCGTATTTTTAATCTCTGATAACTTTTAGGGTCTTTATTTCTAAAAATAGATACATATTGATATTATTAATAAACCTTGCAATGATCCCGAGTCCAAAGGTAATTATTATAGCAATTACTTTGAAAATGTGCCATTTGCACAAATAGCTCTCAAAAAGTAATGTTCCATTTATAAACATAATTTTCATACTCAACTCTACCAAGATGACAGACACGGTACTGACGGAAAACATTTATTTCTATTCTTACTTCATTTATATGAAGTAAGAATAGTAATAAATGTTTGTATTAATGAGGTTATATTTTATAAGGCTAACTCAAAAATTTCCAAGCTGCTCTACTATTAAAACATCGCAACGCTCAATTAAGTATCGTATGTAACTCTGGACGGTTTTAGTAGTAAGAGAAATTCCTACCCTAAATAAACTGGCAAGAAGGGAAGCCAAATAAGAGTAATAAAAAAAATACCTAAATATTAAAGGTCTTTCACAAGAACAGGTTATCTGTTACGATAATATTTATAGTGCATTATTAAATTTCATAAGATACTTTCTTACGTATTTCATGAACAAATCACATATAACCGATAAAAGAGTAAAGCTTCAGCTTCAAATATCGTTATGAAAATATACTATTAAGCAAAAATATTTAAAAGTAATAATCATATTGACAATACTCTGTCCCCTGCAATGCAGCTGGTATAAAAATTTTTACTGCCCATACTGTGCCAGAAAAATATGGTTAGACGCACTGCGTAAATGCTTCTATAGTTAAAGTTGACTGGGGTTTAAACTATATGTTAAAGATGAATTTTATTACAGCGATTTCATGACAGATAATTTTTTGATAAAAAATGTTGTGAAACTAGTAGAAACTTTAAAGGACGTTTAAAAAAATTTACGGATTGATTATTTTTGACTAGAAAGTTATCATTCTTACATGGCTAATAAATTTTAAGGATAATAATAAATGATTTTTACATTAAATAATTTAAATTACATGTACAATTAATTGATTACGTTATTTTTTATTATTTTACTTGAATTCTTCCAAATAAGTTTTGCTGACACATACATGTTTGTTAAGTTTCTGTAAAAAATAAGAACACCAAAACAATTTTTATTAATTAATCATATTTTCCATAATTAAAATCAACGAAAAGGCTGCATTATATTATATAAGAGTTGCAGCTTTTTTTAACCTCCAATCGATTTTTTACAAGTAAACAACATAAGTTAAACATTATTGACTGTTGGCTCTTATTTGGTTAAGCTTCGTATATTAAGTAAAATAATACTTTTTAACGCATAAATATTTTATTTTATGGTAGAACAGAAATATTATATAGATAATACGTGTAACTCTTTATTAGCAAAAATCGTGAGTGTCTGACTTTAACGTAGTCTCTGTTAAGCCCAAGTTCTTAGTAGCTTTAATAAATTGCAAACCACTTAACTTCAATCCTTGCCAATTATTAAAAACGAAGCATGGTTGTAACTATTTATGTTTAATCATTAAAATATATTGAAAACAGTTTTAGGTAGTGAATAATTTTAGGAAATGAGATTATTTTAAATTAAATCAATTTATTATGATTGAACGTTCTGATAAGGAAATGTTTGCTCACCGATTTTTCACTTATGTGGCAATTTCAAACTTTTCTTTCGCTGGACCGGTGGTAGGTCCCTTTTTACATGGAATCGTCTGGGTGGATACCACCGCGGTGCCTATTTCTACCGCGAAACAGTAGTGTGAAAACACTACTGTGTTCCGGTTTGAAGGGCACCGTAGCCATGCGTAATTACTGAGAAACGAGACTTAACATAGTATGTCTCACGGTAGAGCGCTGTTGTGATACCAGTATTAGCCAACGTATATGGGCGTGCTACCATTTCTCATCAGGTGGCTGAACTGCTTCGTCTGTCAGGTCAAAGGTGTTATATTATGATTCAAAGGTAGCATTCTAGACAACTAGAAAAAATGTAATACAACAAAATATCTGTATGATATTATAACAATGTTCAATATAATAATACTTTCGGTCTTTCACAACCGTGTACATTTACCTATATGGTTTAATTGAAACAGCATGAAAAAAATTAAAAGTATACGAGCATAAACTGTTCCTTTGCACTTTAACTCTCTCAGACACTTCATTCCGTTGCTTCAAAGTAACAATCGCCGTTATTTCTTTCTCTATCCACGCATGTGGGCAGTGGATGCTAAGTAAAACTTTGCGATGTAGGCCACATATTGTTCTACCCTTTTATTTCCTATTTTTAAACACTTTACAAATAAATCTTTAAATACAGAAATTGTTGTTTTATGATACAGAACAGTTTTAAAGATTTTAAAAAAGTCTTGCACTTTTGTAAAGACGATATTAAAATAATCAAAACTATGTCGTTAATACATATTTACATTTTCTTATCAACATCACTAACAGTCGCCCGCCTCCGTAGCCTAGTGGTATGGGCTTGTGCTTTAAAAACCGGAGGTCGTGGATTCAAATCCTGCTGGGACTCAACAAATTTTCATTGTTGTTTCCTAGTTGGTTAGGGCAATTTAGGCCGATCACCCAATTGTCAGAAAAGTAAGATGATCCATGCGTCGGATGGGCATGTAAAAAGTCAGTCCACCCACCAACCCGCGTGGTGGGATACGGTCCAAAACCCACCGATGGATAGGGGAGTATTAGGGGCCTATGTCTAGCAGTGGACTATCACAGGCTGATGACTAACAGTCGCCTTAAAGGGCCAAAAACCTATTCCTAGTATAGACTTTTCATACAATGTACATATTGATTCTAATCAATAATTATTGGAGACATAACATGATTCTTAAAAAAACGTTCTCAATAAATTAAATAAAAAGGAATCCTTGAGTGGTTCCATTACGACGAGTCCGGAAATGACATTGATAAATGAAGTTATCAATCAAATGGTACAAACGAAAGGCTTTACCTAATAGTGACAAAAATGTCAGTCAGTAAATTTTTCATGTGCTTTACTTTGTTTTTTAATAAATGAAGTATATTTATCGAAGTTAATGCTAGATCAAATTTTATATTCTAAATCTTTGTGAATACATATATTGAGCAATTTTTATTAATTATATTTTAAATTGTTAAAAGTAGTATCTTTATCAATTTTTGGCTCTTCACAACATTTTCATATTTAATTTTTATCATCTTGTTTAAAGTTTTCATTAAAGTATTTTACGCGCTCATATGTCAAATGTAAATTTTTATTTGAGGCCTATACAATAAAATTTAACCAGCTTCAACAGTATATGACCATTCCGCTCATTATAAGCGAATAACAATGTGCTTTCTGCATGTAACTGCCCTGTGATTTTTTCCCTGTATTTTAAATTACAAATCTTTTAAGGTATTCATATAATAAAAATAAAGTTAATGATACGTTTTTTGTGTATAGATCTTTTTTAACAAAGATTTACTATAAGTAAGATATTTACCTATGTAGCACTTGGAGATTTTCTTGTAAACCATTTCGAAAAGTAGAATTACGTAGAACATAGTTTTCATCTTTTACGGTTTCTCCAGCGTTCGCAATTTAATCACTCTGGGTTGTACTTAATATACCTATACCCGAGTAAGAATTACTTGGGGCTTAACTCTTTTTTAACACCAAAAACTTTTTGTTTAAACATTTTATCATTACAAAATGAAATTTCTTATTTAATTGAACTATTTTATGATTTAAGTGTGGTAACAGCATCTTTTTAGCTGCTGATCCCTATTAAAAATTATTCCTTAAACATAGACTTCAAAAAAGCTAATACAACATTGGTGTTAAGCTAACCATTAATATGCATTTGTCATTGCTATATTTGCACTAAAATTAACAGGAATTAGTAGCGATGGGAATTGCGCTATTAATCTTCAGGTGCAACAGCGTGCCTTAACACGAACTTAACGTAACTTATTTGACGTGCATAAACACGTTTATCATATTAAGACTGCTCGAAATGAATAAATTGATGATGGATCGCAACTGTTACTACTTTTTTTTACCGTGGAGAAATGCCTACACATACCCGTCCTCACGGGGGCAAAGACGGGTTATGTGAGACTCGCACCGACTAAAACCACCACGTCTTTCCTTTATTTCTTTAGGGCATACGCAGGCAGACGAGCAGTCGGGCCACCTGATGGGAAGTGGTCACCGACGCCCATAGACATTGGCAATACCAGTGGTATCGCCAACGAGCTGCCTACCGTGAGACATAGGGTGTTAAGTCTCGTTTACCCAGTAAATACGCTGGCTACGGTGCCCTTCAAACCGGTACACAGCAGTGTCTTCACACTACTGTTCCGCGGCAGAAATAGGCACTGCGGTGGTACCCACCCAGATGGTCTCCTGTAAAAAGGGGACCTACCACTGGTAAAGTTCCTTCCTTAAGGGTGGGGTCACAGGAACGTGCTTCCACTCATCTGCAACCCCACCAGCGCTAACCGCCAAAGCAACCCCATCTCGGCCCTACGGCCCTCTGCCTTCATCTGGGCGCGTCGGAACTAACGCGCCCTTCGTCTCGGCCCCTATAGTTAGGTAACAGACTCCCCTAAGTCTGTTACTCAGGGGCCATGGGAGCCAGGAGTTCCCAGACCACGCAAGGACCAAACTCCCAACCCTAGCGGCGGCTCCAATATTAAGCTTCGCCGCTAGATCCATTTCGGCTGTAAAAGGAGGAGAGATCAACAACACCATGCCAAATGTTCCCTCCTCCTACGGCCCTTTACACCGCATCAGCGGTGGAGCTCACCGAGTCGCGGAGGATAGGGAGAGTGGCCTACGGAATACCGAGACTCCTCTTACTCCGCGACTCCACCGTGGTTGCGAGAGACAGCAAGGGCGGCACACCTACCTCTTGCAACCTGTCCCTCGCATCCTCCAAGGTACATCCAAAGCGGGCTTGTTCAGCTCGCTTGGAGCAGCCTCCTCCACGGCCAGCCAGGTTCCTCTTAGCTTCCCCGCGGCTGGCCTAAACCACAGGTACTGAGCCCCACCGCTACGACAAAGCGATAACCTGTTCGGGGGCCAACTGTTACTACCAATTTCACCCACAACTGACTGAATTTAACCCAAATTTGATTTAAAAACGAAAAAGTGCTTGTTGGTTTTCATGAAAAATGATCACTCTTTGGTACTCTACGTAGCCTAGTGGTATAGGCGTGAGCTTTAGAAACCAGAGGTCGTGGTTTCAAATCCTGACGCAATAAATATTCATTGTTGTTTCCTAGTTGGTTAGAGCGATTTGGGCCGAGCACCCAAATGTCTGAAAAGTAAGATGATCCATGCGGCAGATGGGCATGTAAAAAGTCGGTCCGCCCACCAACCTGCATTAGACCCGCCTGTTGAGATATGGTCCAAAACCCCTAATGCATAGAGATGTATTAGGGAGGCCTATGTCCTGTAGTGGACTAATACAGGCTGGTGATGAGTATGTGTGTCAAAATAAGATATAAAGATAAGATAAAATCTTAAAAAGGTTTTATTAAATGAATCTGAGGAAACCTCATCATTTGCGGAAGAAATTCCAATCATAGAGGATAATAATAGCTTTAAGATACAATTTCAATAATTTCTTCGGAATTAGACCGCTCCACTAGTTAGGGGAAGAATTTACCTCAATATTACACATTTCTCACAAAAATACAAATTTCAAATGTCTTTTCATAAACGTGTTCATAAATGTATGTTCTTTTATATAATAAAATTGGTTGCGCGGGCGCGTGGTCACTAACGTTTTGTCAATCATCAATTGAATTGGCAGTTTCCAACGGCTCCCTGCTAATTTTTGCAGCATCACGGTGTAATTCCTCAACATTCAAATGTTTAAAAGATCGCACGTGCAAGACCTTGGGTTTGGGCTTAGGTGGTTATAGGATATATGATAGGAAAATTAGGTAGTGAAGAGAAAAACATGGAGCTGGATATTGGCTGTAAGTGGAAATCTTAGTGGAATTTGAAGAAATGATTATGTCAAGGCAAGTGTCTTCACTAGAGAGGTTATGGTGAGTAGCCCGTCGAGGCAGTACATGAAAGCAGCTTCACTTGATAACATCAAGGAATCGACGAGTCCGGGAAGCATTTGGTGCTAGGAGATTAGTGTTAAAATCGCCCATGATGACATGGTGAGTGTACTCCGAACCCAAATATTCAAGAACCGATTCTAAATCAGTGAAAAAGTCGGCATTTGAGGGACAATATACTGCAGCAGCTATGATTATCTTGGTTATACTTTATTTGGAAAATCACTTCATAGGTAAATGGCGACACCTCACGCCCTTCCTATGCGGTCGTTACGTACCAAGATAAAGCCGGGAAGGGAATACGTAGTACTAGAGAGGTGAGGATTGAGCCAACCTCGGGGATTAGTATGGCGTGAGCATTGCAATTGAGAATATGTCATACAAATAATCAAAATAGCTTGGTTTTGTATTGTTTATTTTTTGATTGTATTGTATATTAACGTAGCCACAACGGGATGCGATGCTAATCGATTCCTTAATAGAAGAATTTGAAAGCGGAATAACATTCAAATTAAGTTGTTTACAGCACGCGATAGTTATTATATTATTTTGCGAACCGTTGTCTATAAGTGAACGTACGGGTACAAAAATACCATTGCTATTGTTTACATAAACTTGCGCAGTAGAAAGAAGTACAGTCGTAAATAATGGATTATGTTTAGCTTGACACACTGGCTTCAACGATATCACAGAACTAAAAGATTGAGATTCATTTCTTGGTTCGACCTTAGAAAATGAAATATTTTCATTTTGCGGCTGAGTGACGCAATAAGAATTATTATCAAATGAAACATACTGTTCATAATTGAAAATCGTTACATTTACAATTATGTAATGTATTAAACTAAGGCAATTCATACATCCATTATATTTCTTAACACATTTAAACTTATCCTTTGCAGACATGGATCTAAATAAAGAACACGTATTTAAATAAACGTGGTTATTTTTCTTACATAGGACACACTTGCCCTTACTATTGGAATGAACAATATCGCGCGATATGAAGGTATTCTGTGCTTGTTGTTTAGGTTGCGAGCGAGATGCGTCCGGCGGGACACTATTATGCGACCGATGTTGACGGCTTGTGTAAGGCGTAATATCTAAACGAGTCGAGTTATAATAAGTTGACTGATTATTCATAAAAAAATTAGATTGAAATCGAATGAAATTAGCGAAACTATCAAAAGAAGGTATATCTTCTTTGCGCGATTCCATCTTAAAAGCATTAATAATGCTGGAAGGAAATTTCTTTAATGCAATATGTAAAAACATAAAATCTGCCAGGTTATTAATTTTTAAGTTTTTAACGCGCCAACAGCTGACACATATATATCTAAAAAACTAGTAAAAGTACTAGCGGAAGCGGTTCCCAACATTTTAAAATTTAACAACTGATCGAAATATGTTGACGCTAAGGTACGCGTGTCCTCATAGCGGTCAACTAGCGAGTTCCATATTAAGGAATAATTTTCTGGACATGGTGTAATACCAGCAAAAACATTAGAAGCCTTTCCAGTTAGTTTGCCTAAAAGGTAATACAATTTGTCGGCATTGCTTAGCGAATTGTTGTTATGCATGTTAGACTACAAACTTATGTAGAATAAGGGCCATTTTCGGATGTCACCGTCAAACGATGCGAATTCAATTGGCGGTAACCACGATGGCGCGTGCGACAATTGTTAATCTTTTGAAGCGCGTTGTGATTCATTGCACAATTAAATAATGCGTAAAATATACGAATACATTTCTTCGAAATCGGAAAGAATACAGTAATCTATTTTAGCGATTGGATCAACAGTGATTAATAAAGCGTTATAATTATCTAAAATAGTACTAAATTGATTTCTCATGTCTTCTAATGTTTGTACACTGCTGAAATATTTCTTTACTTTGTTACTGTTGAGAGCGCATTGTGCTTTGTCATCATATTCTTAATGCGTGTATTTAAAGCGTCACGTTTAGTGGTTAAAATAGTTAATTGATTAGCGTCAGTTCTAGAAATAGTTGCGTCTTTTTAGGTGGCATCTTGAATATATCCACGTACAAAGCGATATGAAAATAAAATTATTAATATTTAAAACTGCGTACAGCGGTAGGCGTAAATGCGTTGGTACGCGTAAGCGAAAGAACGTTGCGTTATTGAAGTAGATGAAACTGTCTCAAAGTTGAATGCGATTATATGCGTAAACGAGTGATTTTAATGTATAGCGATTTGAAAATAATGCGTTTAGTACCTAAGCCTAATGTATATAGATAGGTACATAATAGATAAATGGGCTGGCTGATATACGTTAGGCAAAATAAATTATAAAGTATTTATGAAATAAACCCAAAAATATTGAAATAATTTTGAAAGAAGAATCTACATGCTCGTGTATTATATGACGTGGTCAGGTTATATGATATAAATATTGCCGCGATTAAAAGTATTTGAAAATTACAAATATTAGTTACGCAATCTACGATATTTTAGAAGGACTATACAGGATAGGTAACTGATCTATCCGGCTCGAAGGACCAAAATTTAATGGTTGCGCGGGCGCGTGGTCACTCAAGTTTCGTCAGCCAATTTGATTGGACCAACTAGCTCGAGTGACGGCGATATGGTAGATCCTATTTAAGGACCAGAAGCGAGGATGCGGTTCGAAGGACCATGTGCGTAATCCGGCTCGGACAACGTGGTTATGAAGCCGGATTGGAAATGCGATAAAGGAAGGATAAATACCTCGTCTGATGGCGGCACAGCTGCAGGCGTCTTCGGTGATGCGGTTGGGGTTCGCGGTAAACTTAAAACTATTAGAACGGAGCGTTGGCCATTCGCGTCGCGTGACTTTAAAATATGATGCGCTGCGTAGGAACTCCGAAGGCAATTGTTGACTGCGGGGCGCTGGCCACCGACTGCATCACGAAGTATTCTCTTTATTATTATTATTATATATTCGAGATGAGGAAAAATTAAAGGAAAAAAGGAGGGCAGGCGAAAGGAGCGGTAGTAAGAAAGGGAAGGAAGATTATTGCGTAACCAATTTGCGGCTGTGTTAGGCGACATAGAAATGCGCGCGAACAAAAATATATATTATTATGCTTGACAAATTGCTATATCTTCATGTAAATTCGATGATAATAAGCATAGGAAAGGACAAATAACTTGTAGACTCATCATTACGATCAGTTCGTGTTAGTCCACAGTTGTACAAAGGCTTTCCCTAGGCGGGTTGGTGGGTGGGCCTACTTTTTACATGCCCATCCATCGCATGGATCATCTTACTTTTCAATTAATCAGTGATCGGGCCAAATTACCCTAACTAACCAGAAAACTACGATAACGCAAAGTATTTTTCCCCGTGGGATTCAAACCCGCGACCTCCGGTTTGTAAGGCAAGGGCCAATACCGATAGACCACGGAGGCGGTAAAAATGCTAATTAAATATGTATAAACTTTGCATTGTGCAATATTACCCAAATTATAAATCGTTTCATCAAATTAATCTTCAATGTACAAAATTCATAAGACTAAAGTATAAAATACATAAATATAATACATAAATAAATTTAATAGTTATATGAGCAGAATGTGCACTAGAATGAATAAAATATGTTTAAGAAATTCGACTAAGCGAAGAAGGGCCTCTGAGTTTTTAATTACTTCTCACTTTCCTGACTCCTAGAATATTTATTACAATAATTGTAATTGATTTATAAAGAAATATCTAAGTTGTTCCTTTAGATTACTTATGCAAAACTCAAATTAAAAATCGTTATAGTTATAATAACAAAGCACTGTTAAAAGTGAAAATTTGCAAGAAATGCACTTAACACTGGGAAAAATGTTTTTTTATTAAATTATTTACCTGACTCCTGATGTTTGTCGAGTAATTTCAACTCTTCCAAATCCATTTTTCTCCAGCAGTCTACTTTGAGATATTCAGGTGAAGATTTGGTCAATATCCATCTTCAAAGACGTGATAAATTTAAAACATTAAAAATATTTTATATCGATTTACTGTTATGGATATTTCTCAGTGAATTTTTTCCAGCAGTAATTACTGTTTTCATTCCAGCTGTATGTATTCATTTAAATATTTTATTCAACGTATTCCATTTTGCGTAATCTAATTGTATTCTTAATTTTAGCCATGAATAAGGCAGTAGCGTATTTTGGTACACGCCAAATCATCAGACGTATCTATTTCATTCAGGTTATACAGTGTAAAATTTGACTTATAGGATGATTAGTCTCGTTTACCCAGTAAATACGCTGGCTACGGCTCTAGTCTTAAACATATTGACACATATAGCAATAGCTGAGTCACACATAAGTAATGTGACTTACCTCAGCGCGTGTAAATTAAAAACGCCAGATGTCTATATATAATGCCAGATATCTATGTGCTCTTTTGTTTTATTTTTTTAAACGAGTATTGTCAACCTTTTTAACATGAAAACTTCTTAAAGTTGTTTTCTTCGTCGTTATTCAACGAATGGCTAAAATTTTACTTTGTTCATCAATCGTAAAACTTTGCATACAACATTTGTTTTTTTTTCATCAAGTACGTTGTTGTTTACCTAATATTACTGAAAAAATGTTCTAACCTTTTGACTGACTCCCTAAAAGAAAGGGCGTACTCAATGACGCATATTCAAAGATGATTCAAGGTTATACAGTGTGAATTTTCATAAAAGTAATGCATTTAAAATATCTTCATTCGATATGCATAATACGTGTCATACAAGACATTTTGATTAATAGCACTGTTTTGAGTCGGTCAAATGTTTTAAATTTTACTTGATTTTTGTTTTAGTTTTTGGGTTGCAAATAATATTTATCGTCCAAAATTTCACCCCTACACTACTAACATAAACAAAACGAATCATATTCCTCATAATCGCTAAAAGACCGTTTGCGAGGCCTAACTAACTACTATTGTTTTTTTTCCGCTAATAAATTTAAAAGCAAATGTTCTACGTTAAGATTGCTTTCATTGACATAGAATTTATGTGATTTCGATGCATATTATCTTTACTCACTTCACATATGTAAACAAAATCCGATGTGAAACTCTTACGTCAAAACCAAAAGCGTTTTAATTGCAGACCGTCATATGCAAATACTAAGAGGGCGGCACTGAAAATTTCGGTCTCCAAAATGGCCGTTTTGTAGTCGTCCACAGCTTCTTCAGGTGATGAAAATCTCTGTTCACGCAATTTATTCTTTATTTTAGGAAAGTACAGAAATCATTAGGGTTCAGCTCGGGGTTGTTCGTGGATGGCCTAGTAATTCTATGTTTTCTTGCTCTAAAAACTCTTTTATTCTGTGAGTGGTGTGAGAGCTCGCATTGTCGTGATGGAGGATGATGTGGCGGTTGCAGTTCTTTTTCGGAGTTCAGAAACGACCTGTGGCACACAAATTCTAGCACCATCGTCATCAGCCTTTGATAGTCCACTGCTGACATAGGCCTCCCTAATACATCCCTATCCATTAGGGGTTTTGGACCGTATACTAACCAAGCTGGTCCAATTCGGGTGGTGGGTGACCAATGCTAGCATACCATTCTGCATTAACCGTTCTACGTCTCTCAAGAAGAATAATCGCAATATGGCCGGTTTTGGAGACAACCGAGAGCACCATTTTTTTTGCAACACTCCGTGAACGATTAATTTTTTTGGCGTTAACTCATTTTCGAACATCCAAACTCGTGACTGGTTTTTTTTCGGGTTCGTACGAGTATATCCAGGATTCGTCACCTAATATGGTGTCGTATACAGCATTTGAGGATCCTGCATAGAATTTTTCGAGAGTTCTGACGCACTAAGTAACCCAAGCCGCTTTTTGTTCGATTTTTAAAGTCATGGAGTTTGCAATTAAAAAGATTTTAATATGACACGAAAATGGAAATACTCGCTTCCCGATACTTTTAGTGCAGCTCGTAGCAATTTCCGACATTAATTATATAAGACCTACGTTCAAAAATCAATATACAAATAAAAAATACAAGTTGCAATTGGCGCTTTTCGATCTACATTGAGAACTATGTTCATGAAATTAGCTTCCATTAACTTCAATCGCATGAGTAAACGTTCCTCCCTCTCGGAAAATGCACCACTTCATTTTCGGTAATGGCTTGATAGGGGATGCAATGTCCAATTGAAATTCGAAATGCAAACCTAGTTTTGAAATAGTTACAGGAATATTATTGTTTTTTAAAATAAAAATAAAGACGTAATATACTTTATGTTTTACTTTCTCTAATTCTCGTAATTTTTTAGTAGGTAAATCGGAGATATATTTATCGCAAGGTTTCACAGTATTAAATTCGTTCCGTTATTTAAACATAAAATAAGCAGTACAAATGTTAGTACAACTAAAATTTATTGATTTGATTGTTAAATAAATTCGTTAAGTTTAGTAAATCATATTGTTCACCAAACATTATTTTAGCACTAAATTTCTAAACGTAAAGTTATTGCGGTGTAAATATGTACGGCAAGGTACATAAAATGATACCGTCTACAAAACGAAAAAATTTATAACAAGTATCACATTTTAAAAAAACGGTCTAGTTTCTTGGGATAACAACGAAGAGAATAAATAATTGTGAATTTGGTGGAGGAATTAATCTTTTTTTATTTTTATAAGGAAGAAGTGTATAAATAGTCTTTTTTTTTTATGGCATACGCAGGCAGACGAGCAGTCGGGCCACCTGATGAGAAGTGGTCACCTACACCCATAGACGTTGACAATACCAGTGGTATCGCCGACGCGCTGCCTACCGTGAGACATAGGGTGTTAAGTCTTGTTTACCCAGTAAATACGCTGGCTACAGTGCCCTTCAAACCGGAACGCGGCAGTGTTTTCACACTACTGCTTCGCGGCAGAAATAGGCACCGTGGTGGTACCTACCCAGACGGTCTCCTGTAAACAGCGGACCTACCACCGGTAGTCTGCATATAAACACAGCTCTATGCTGTTTTTAAAATAAGACATATAAGTGTCGTCACAGCTACCTCCGTAGCCTAGTAGTATGGGCGTGTGCTTTAGAAACCGGAGGCCGTGGGTTCGAATCCTGCGGGGATTCAACATTTTTTTACTGCTGGAATATGATGACGATGAAGTGACGTAAAGGCAGTTGTTTACTCAAAATAAAAAAAATTACAGGAATTCTCAACACAAATTTAAAAATTTAACGTATGCGCAGAAAATCAAAAATGTTTTTGAGGCATATTATAATGTACATTACATAAATAAATAGACCAATTTATTCAGCAACTAGATTTTGAACGATAACCACATCTTTTATGGGAAAATGTATTCGATTTTCCAACAAATCCCAGAAATCGTTAAAAATTTAACTATTAATAAATTTTAAAAAGTTGTCAAGAAACTTTTGTGTGTGTAAAGGGTATTACATAGAATTTTTAAATAATAACATACTCTGGTAATGGAATTTTTAGTGTCTTAGTTTTTTTTAAGGTTCATGTAAAGTAATGTGTTAATAATATTTACTTTATCCAAGCAAAAAAGAAGGAATTTTTACCAGAATTACTAAATCATTCTTAATATCCTAATAACTTTATGGTCTGGTCCACAAATTTCAAGTCGCTCAGCGAGCTATGGCGAGGGCTATGCTCGGAGTATCTCTGAAGGACCGCATCAGAAATTATGTGATCCGTCAGAGAAACAGAGTCATCGATATAGCCCACCGGATAAGTAAGCTGAAGTGCCAGTGGGCCGGTCATAAAATAAATCCATTTTTACTTTTAACGTTGATCCTAATCTCTACAAATTGTTCTTTTAATTTTAGAAATAGATCTGAAAAGCTGTCTGACATATCCCAGTAACAAATGATCCTATCCTTCATTTAAGCCAAAACAGGTATTAATCACCCTTTCCATTAACTGTCAGTTTGACTTATCTTTTATATTATTCCCTCTCATTTATTTACACATTACCTAATAGTTTTTTTGTTTATATAAAATTTATGCAGGTAACCTAATAAATTTACCACCACGTGGCTACTGGCCAAACATAGTAAAGAGAACTCAGAAGGCACAAAGAGAAATTGTCCCCGATCTTATGTTTAACTTTGGATATCCTGCCGGTAGGTACGATTACTCTAGCAAAACTTACGTATCGAGTGTCTCGTCAACTGCCATTGTGGTTTCCGATGCGTGGAGAGCATCAAATCGGTTTTAATAATGCCACTTTAGAGCCCATCCCGGTTTGTCGGAAGTTAGGTCGGAGAGTAGATTTCATCAGGCGGGCCCGCTCTGGCTGTTACCCATATTCGCGGTGCCTGTCAGCAATCGGTGATCGCTACCGGTTGTAAACCAATTTATCACAGAAACATCCCCGAAAATGTGTCCGTCATAATGAAATCTATGTAAATGCTCAAGAACAGTTTACATAAGTTATTGTTACGTAAGTTTATGTACAGTTATTACCAAATAAAGTCTTACTAAGGAAAATTACCCATTTTCTCTTATTATTTCTCATTCTAATCTTTCTAATGTATGTTACATAACAAAAAAACGTTATCATAGTCAGTAAATCGTGAAATCATAGAGATGTTTTAAATTGTGAAACTTTAGTTACATGAACATTATCATGCAACCTTTATACTACTGCTGTTACGGGACATCAAACCTGGTTATAAAGTTCGAACATAGTATTTTCTAGTTTGTCATACACGTTGCATAATAGGGTTTTGCTATTTTTAACAAGCGGGCAAAGTTAGTTAGCCATATAAAGAACAACGGTGCAACTTGGGTAATTCAAAACAGTCTGCAAATTGGCTTTAGTTCATATTTAAAACTAAATTTGCATAATTTGAGTTTATAAATGCAATGAGTTTACAAATGAATAAAAATTACAGCACGAAAGAATCGGTTTTAGCGTACTTTTACATTAATGGTGGCCACCATAATCTTTTTGTTGTGCTGTTTTCGGTGAAAAGAAAAACATCGCCATATTTCTCAACGCCATAAAAAATTTCAGAAAATCTTTGCTGCCTTGGTATGGTTGTAATGAAAAAATCTTACTTTGGAAATAATCGTTAATTTTGTGTTTGTACCGAATAATATTTCTAACTTGTAATAGTAAATTATACTCAAATACGTTGTAACAGCTTTAAATCAAATACAGATCGCTTTTTATCTTAAAGAAACTTTTGTTTTATTTCTCTGAATATTATTATTTTCTTTTATTCATGGTAAGTTGTTTGGTAAAAACATTAGCACAAAATTAGTAAACAATTTATTCCATTAAATAAGTATGTATTCCTACTGGCAATGAATTTTGGCATATCCTACATTATCAATCGTCTTCGAATTATCGATATTATATCACTCTACGTTATAATAAGTACAATTCCACAGCCAGACAAGATTATACATAATGCATGTAAACAAATTCAACAATTATAAAAACGAAGACTCTACAAAAAAACAGACGGTTGTCATGTGGCAACAGACGTGAATGCGACCCACCAAATAAAGCCCATCACAATTTTGCATGATTAAAATCTGACTTTATAATTTCCTTGCCTTCGTAGCCTAGTGATATGGGCTTGTGCTTTAGAAACCGGAGGTCATGGGTCCGAATCTGCGGGGACGCAACAAATTTTAATTGTTTTTCCAAATTGGTTAGGTAATTTGGGCGATCACCCAATTGTCTGAAAAGTAAAATGATCCATGCGTCGGATGGGCATGTAAGATGTTGGTCCACCCACCAACCGCATTAGACCACGTGGTGGATACGGTCCAAATCCCTAATGGATAGGAGTGTATTAGGGAGACCTATGTCCAACAGTAGACTAACACAGGCTGATGATGATGATGATAATGATGATGAATTTCCTTCAAAGATTACAAATGTAAAATTACACATACGATTTGAAATAGATGTAAACAAGTAAAATTTTTAATCTGTGTGTCATCGACGATTTTTTTTGGAATAACTCAAAAGTATTAAAACAATTCAATCAATGCATGGTGTATTACAGTGCAAACCAGCAATTAGCTGCTTAGAGAAATGTAGGGACACTAGTAAAAGGTAGATTTTAGAAAGGCCAACATTATGCAAATATTTACAATTTAATTAAAAGTTAATTGCTTTTTTATCAACTTTTACGTTGAAACACTATGAATGAGTTAAAATTATTAATTATTAATTATTTTTTAGGTATAATGACATTTTCTTGTTTTGTACAAAACAAAGCAAATGGATGCATAAACAATGAATAATGAACTAAAAGTTTTAAGCTTACGAAATAAGCCCCCTTAACAAATGGAGCAAGCATTTTGTCAAACAAGCCGCGGCAAACGAGAAGGTGGCATGCGATACATGCCCCAGCCATCTCAACCGTTTCTGCTTGAGCAGTGCGGTGAGGCTGGGCAGCTTTGCGATTTACAACACCTTTTTCGTTCGTCGCTCTGTCCGTCCACGTCGAAGCATAGAATGTTACGCAGACAGCGCATCTAGAAGGTGTTCAGTCAGCGTTCTTGCTTTTGCGTACGATGTCCAGGTTTTCGCCCGTACAGAAGTATGCTCAAAATGCATGTTTGGAACACTATCATTTTGGTAAGATGTTTGCTGGTCCAAACTCTTATACGGAGCTTTCAAACATGGCTGCCTTTGACAATACGAACGTTGATCTCTGCATCAAGCGGGAGATTGTTCGACACAGTGGACCCAAGGTAGCAAACTGCTCGACTATTTCTAGGGTCTTCCTAACCAGTAGAATCGCTGGGGTGGTGTGACACAACCCTGAACCAGAACGACTGTCTTCTTGGCGTTTATGCTCATGGAGAACAGAGTGCATGCGTAAGAGAACTTGTCCATCATCTGCTGGAGCTCGTGGAGAGGAGCAACAAAGGCTGCGTCGTCCGCAAACAAGAGACCGTCAACGTGTAAGTCCTCGCGATACCGTTGAGACTTGAGAAGGCAGTATTAAAAAGTCTCCCATCAGTCCTTGTGTAGAGGTGGATACCCTGACGGCACTCGCCAAAAGCAACTTCTAGGAGAAGCGAGAAGAAGATACCAAAAGGTAGGTGCAAGACCATCCCTGTCGGACGCCTCTACGTACTGCGAAAGGTCAGACAGATCGCCATCGAAACAACAGAGCCTTTCATTTCTTCGCGAAACGATTTAATGAAACCTAGCAGCTTTGTGGACATCCTATGCTCTCTAGTGCCGTGTCGTAGTACACGTGTCGTAGTACACACCGGAATATGTAGGATTTTCTGTTTCAGCCAAACAAAGAAAAATATTTATTGTATATTCATATTTATTTTATTTACGCGATATACGATAGTACGCAACATTCATTCTGTATTGTAGCGTCGTTGAGCAAAAGAAACCTTTTTTGCTTAGCAAAGAACGACGCCATAATTCAATGTCTCAAACGTTAATATTTTCATGACATTGCATAAATTTACGTGAGTATTATAATAAATATTAGGTGTAAATTCAGTTGTTTCAATACAATTCATTTATTATTTTGTATTATGATAACTGATACTTGTAAAAATGTTATATAAATTTAATAATATATTCTCTCATGATATGTATTAAGTTCTGAAGAGATTAATGACTAAAGAGATGGAACTTGCATGAAAAATATTATAATTTTTATAAAACTAAACATATATAATATTATTTGTGAGCCAGTCATCGGTAGCATCGATTATCCGACTTCCACTTACATCTTATCCACAAACAGCTTTTTAATCATGCAGACTCACAATGAATTTCACTTGTTATCTTTTAAAAATTATTTGTTTTTATGGGCAGTCTGTATTCAAAGTTATTTGTGGGTTAATATCATTTCTATACTATATAAGTATTTTATTTTATCAGTAAAGCAGCGTCGTAAGTGGAATATGTGATTTTCATTAGGCAAATGACAAATCAATGACAATTCATCAATGAGAACTTTAGATATATGACGTCACTTTGTTATCATAGGTTACTATGCTTAGATCTAATCCGACTCTAGTTAGTCTAAACTATAAATATCTACAGATAATAAATACAGGGTAAGACAAACGAAAAATTATTAAGTTTTCTTCAATTTTAGATTGTATGTAACCTCGGTAAAACTTTACAGCATTTGAACGAACAGAATGTATAACTAAATAGGTATTTTAAAAATATTTTCCTAATCTTTTATTAAGCATCCATGAATAACATTAAGGGTGTCTTCGATCTTCATGCATGGACGCTTGCAGAGAAGATGAGCAAGCTTCAATTCTCAGTCATTTCGATGCATTTTCTAAGATGGGATGTAACCAAATTGACAACAGCTTCAATATTTATTAAATTTGATATTACTTATAAAAGTTTTGATCAAAAAAGTTCTTCTTTATTTAAGATAACTAATACCATCCAATAAAGTGAATAATATTCTATGATAGATTAAATTTATTACTATTGGCAATACATTCACGAGACATTGATAGAGCTGCTTTTAAAAATGTTACAAAACAATTCCAGTGAACATTAAACTGAATAAGTTGTTTCATATCAACGCCCCGAGTTACATTCGAATACGAATTTTTAATCACCTCAACCAACCCAACTCACTCGTAGCATATATTAATTTCAGTTGGTGTAATATTAGGAGTTGGTAACAATATTACATACGGTTACTAATATGTTATGTAACTGCCTCCGTAGCCTAGTGGTATAGGCGTGTGCCTTAGAAACTGGAGGTCGTGGGTTCGAATCCTGCGGGGACTCAACAAATTTTCATTGTTGTTTCCTAGTTGGTTAGGGCAATTTGGGCCGATGACCCAATTGTCTGAAAAGTAAGATGATCCATGCGTCGGATGGGCATGTAAAAAGTCGGTCCACCCACCAACCCGCATTGGACCAGCGTGGTGGGATACGGTCCAAAATCCCCTAATTGATGGAGGTGTATTAGGGGAGGCCTATGTCCAGCAGTGGACTATCACAGGCTGATGATGACTAATATGTTTGCCTGTTAGGGTTCTAAGTAGGGTTTTTTTCTAAAATATGGTTTATAAAAAAAAAGAAATTGGAAAATACTTTAACTTTACGAATGGCGACGTGAATTCTCTATTAATATGAATATTATCTTTATTAAATAGTTATTAAATTGCCTTGTAAAGCATTTTTATCACAACTTACTTCATGACTTATTAAGAATTCTTTACTTTAAAAAAAAATATTTTATTCATCATCTAAGTTTTGAATATCCCTTATTGCAATTTTTTAACTGTTTGCAATGAAATCGTTATTAAAACATAGAAACATGCACCCCCAGTTAAACACCCCTTCTCGAAATATCGAACAGGCTACTTATCACATAATTATAAAAATAAAATGGGACCAAATGACAACTAAAACCTATAGTTTAGAAAAAAAGAACCAAATCGGAGCTCTAGCGGAGCAACTAGGTAACATATATATTAATAAGGGTACGCTCGGAATTGAGTTCCTCCTTCTTTTGAGAAGTCGTTCCAAAATAAAAATATTATCAACTCACTTATTTTTTCTTACAATATTTCAACGATCTAACATAGTCTCACAGGTAATAGTCAGGTAGATCACCTTCAACTTAAATTGTTTTTCTAGTTCATACTTCCCTCAAACTGCATTTATGCGAAGGTTCAACCACATTATTTTCCAGTTTGCAACATACTGTTTAAAGAGGTGTCCTTAAAGCAGTACCGGAAAAAACTCTTATGTTTTCTATTGCTACTCTCTACGTGAGAAAGTATCTCACAACTTTTCCGACTAATACATTACATAGATTATAAAACGCCTTTTTCATGTCCCTATAACTTCTACATATATGGATAAACTATTAGCCAAAAGCGTTATTCACCCTCATGGAGGCATTAATTTAATATATACGCTATGCGTTTATATGATATTACTGCGCTGTTAAAATAATATATGGATGTGGCAAAAAAGACTGTATAACCAGTCGCAGGTGTGTAAAATCATTTCAGTCTAGGATGAGTTAAAAGTTTTAATTTATTTTAAATAATAACAATATTGTGTAATATTTATTATACAGGACAGTTAAAATATTATCATAACGACTGAAAAGATTTATCAGTTACTTTTCCCTTGTTCTCTCTCTTTTTTCTTACCTTACTTACTTTAATGATCTTATTTTGCAGTCAATTTATTCAGGCATAATTAAAGCATACATGGTAGCCGTTCGTAAATATTACGGTCAAACGTAAACTTAAGGGGAAAAGGTAATTAAAGCCCCGGATTGCTAATTGAGGTAAGGGCCGACGGAATGAAAGCTTTCTTAGAGTTTTCTAAGAATAAAAGTTGCGTCGTGCTTAAAATAAGAAAAAGAACTGTTAGCTAATACAGATTATTAAAATATAAAAATAAAACGTTTGTAAAAAAATTTGGAGAAGCCTCCGTAACCTAGTGGTATGGGGGTATGCTTTAGAAACCTGAGGTCATGGGTTCGAATCCTGCGGGGATTCCACAGATATTCATTGTTGTTTTCTAGTTGGTTAGGGCAATTTGGTCCGATCACCCAATTGTTTGAAAAGTAAGATGATCCATGCTTTGGATGGTTATATTTTTGTATACGATGACCTGCTCGGCGCAGTGGTTAGTGATCTGACTATTGCGCCAGTAGGTACGAGTTCGAGTTTTATCACTAGAAAAATATCGTATGATAAAAGTGATGTTTTCCTCGTGTCTGGTGGTGCATCTATATTACAGGTATTTATCCCAAAATAAAGTTTTTTTGTTTTTGGAGAATGCAAACAATGAAACCTTTTTATATTATGACAAATATTTTTATAAAAGCAAACTACACTAGATATTGTAAACTGCCGACATTTGAGTAACAAATCTATTTAGACACGTAACATAATTATAATTACATTATCATTCTGAAGCAGTGTTAATTGTTGCAAGGAGAACAGAAATTTCAATAAAAATAAAAAGAGTATTTTTATAATCTCTACCACCTACAATAATACTCGTTGTACATCTGAGGCTCTATTCGAAATTTCTCTTAGAAGTTCATGACTCATAAAGTAAAAGATTTTTCTTTCTTCAAAGGAATCGTTTTTCTTTTTAAATGGATTGCAATTTGTTTATTATGTTACAATGTTATAGCCTCAAAAAATATTAATTTATAAGTAGTATAATGTTATATATTTAAATAGATTTAAGCTTATCTTACGTAGTATTCGAATGCTTAAATTATAAATTTATAGCGCATCCAATTCAAATAATTTTATTGTTGTTGAACGAGTACAAAAACAATCTTTATCATTTTGTGTAAAACAAACCCTAAAACTAAAAAAAATAATATTAATTATTGTTTTAATGATCTTATATGTCAATAATTGAAAATAAATGCATAACGAGTTATTTGTATGAAGAACTATCGCGCCATGTTATAATATAACTTATTTTTATATCAATAATGATATAAATATAAAGTGTTTGATCAGTGTAGTGTGACTAATATAATAATATTTTACTTAATAATCTTAACAAAGAGTTAAAATCTGATCATCAACTACTAAACCAGTTTATTATTATTAATGAACAAAATTACAAATTGTGACTTTATTGAAAATATTGTGTGCTTAGCAGACATTTATTACAAAATAATCTAATTCCATAGACATCCATTTATTGTTTTAAATGATGTCTATACATATAATTTAAATAAGGAAAAATAACAGTTAAGATTCGATGCCATTGTCAAAATCGCTGTTAACGAGCAAAGAAAACTTTTATGTTAAGAAGTTTCTTTTGCTTTAAAATATTCCTAAACCTAGAAATATTACTGGCGTTTTGTAGCCTACATGAATGTAATTTATGTATGTTCTCCGCTACTTTAATCATGTAATAGAGGTAACAATGTAATGTTTATATTGATTTCTGTATTATCTGTCAATACTTTAACAATCATCATTTAGTATCACCATTGAAACGATTTCAAGCACTCATTGCTAGAATCATAATGTAGTGAATAATAAATAAATAATTACTTTAAATTACAATACTAAGAAGTATTGTACGATAAAAAATTTTTCGCTTACCGCTTAAACAAAGGCTTGATGAATTGTGAAATCACTTCACGCTTATGTAGAAATTAATCTTTCGAAAATATAGAAGTATTTTCTTGAAATATATTAATTAAGATTTGTAGGAACTGTTGGTGCTACATAATTTTACTTTAAATAACTTACTCATAAAAAATTAATACATTGAAGAGAAACAATCTTTCTCGGTCTGTGTTGTATTTTCTACTTTGTAGGTTTACCTTTAAACTCAACTTACATTCAAATAATCAATCTGCTACAACTATACCTATAACTGGCGATGTATGGTAAAAGTTCACTTTTAAACCTATAACTGAATTTTACATCTTATCATTACATGTCTGATTTAAAGTCAAAAACTTTAAACTAAAAATAAAAATATTTAGATATTATTACAAACATAAAATAACAAAATGAAAACTTAAAAAAAATGTACATGTAATTGACACAAAAAATATTTAATTGAGCATGTTTTATAATTGCTTCAGTCATTTAAGCTTCTTTGCAAGTGACAACTTGAATGAAATATTAATTAGCTTTGAAGATAAAATACAAGAAAGTAGCGAGTGTAAGAGAGGGAAATATTTTGAATTTACCTAGTAAGGTATAATTATTTTTAAGTAAATTGTTTTTCCATTTCTTATTTCTTGGTGGTTTGAAAAGTAATGAAATAATTTTGCTATGCATCATTTTATAAAATACTTTTAATAATAATGAAGTATCATTGATAGGTAAAATGTCTAATTTACTGTTTACGCTAGACTACAATAAATGTATGATTCCCCTGAAACTGCTGGAACTTTATTAAATTATAATAACTTTTAAAATATAATATTTGCTTAAGATAAGAAATATCGAACTATTAAAATAAAACATAAATTTGTTATTTTTTTTACAAAGTGTTTATTTGTTATTTTAGTGCCAACCTTCAACTTTTTATTTGTTATAAATATATATTTTAGATGAAACCATACCTTGTAGCATATTAATTTAATACAAAAATGTCTTGTTTAGACGGACTGCAAGGTAGGTAAATACGAATTAACATTTATTGGTTTATTACAAAAAAATTAACATTTAAAGCTGCAGACTGTTGTTTTATTAATTTAAACATTTTTGCAATGGTAGAAGCTACGTTAAGAAAGATTTATTAAATTTTCACGTCAGAAACGTTGTTAATAATTCCTTACTTTTATTTTTTGAATGATTTTGTAATTAACAGCCTACATTGCTGACAATTTGTATTAAATCATACAAAAATACAAAAAAAATAAAAAAGATTTAACGATGTCCGCAGTAAATGTGTTGCAGGCAGTTATAAAACGTCAGTAACAGAATTGCATTCATAACAAGATAATGGTCGTTACTTTTAATGTAGATATCTTTATGCTATTTCAGTTCGTAGTAACGATTTTAATTTGCCTTTTAATGCCGTTTCAAATCGTATTCTGACAATATAATAGCAGAGAAAAACTTCGTTTTTACATTTTTTCTTCCTGTTTCACAATTATTGTTGCAGTAATATTTGGATATCACTCTTAATGTAGTTGTGAGACGGGCAGAATACTTTACTGTACATAACAATATCTGTGCATAGGAATTATAATATAATAAAAATAAAATGAAAGTCACATTATTCACATAAGACTAGTTGCAGTGTCCTTTAAAACGGCAGCATTAATATTAACTCATCAAGTTTGCTGCAGATACAGGCATTATTTTAATACAGTCCCATTTAAGTAAACCTACTATTCTACTTTTGCAAATTAATTGGCACAAAATATTAGAAAATATTTTTTGTTAACAAAACTGTTAATTATGAAGCATTTAGTAACTATTGTGTTATATGAGCGTAAAAACTGTTAGCAAGACAAGATAGTATAGATCTGAAACTAATAAGAATAAAGTTTATGTGTTCTAAAATTTAGCGCTTGATAACCTGACATATTGAATAGGACATAGTTAAACACAATGTGAAGTTGAAATAAAAGAATAACCTAAGTCTAGTAATTTTCGTTTAAAATGACGATAATAATATGAAAATAATAAAGCGGAATCCCAAAAATGGGTTTAGGACTAATTCGATATGAATTACGGTCTCACAGTTCTAATCCTTTTTTAAAAACAGCGTTACATTACATTAATTTAGTTATGTCAAGTTACAGTCGATTCAGTACTCTCAACTCATAATTCATAACGCTCGCTTCTAAAATATGTAACAGTTTATCTGAAACGAGCCCATATAGCCAGATAAAATAAATTTGGTTTACATATAAAATATTTGTAACATAATCTATTCTCTTTAGAAAAAATAGTTTAAGTTTCATGCTACGGTTGTTTTGCTCAGTCCTCAACCAACGGCGCTAATGAGTTACTAAAAATGCAGTACAAAAGACACAACTAAACTGGACAACAGGCAGAAACGCTGAAAGCATTTTAGTAATATGTATGAAGACGTAGAAACTACGTTATTTATTATTAAATAAAATTCTTTACGGATTTTTATCGCGTTTATTTTACATTTAAATTCCCGACGTTTCGAACATTTTCCAGCGGCCGTGGTCACGGGTAGACACGGCCGTGGTCACGGGTAGACAACGCGATAAAATCCGTAAAGTAATTTTATTTAATAATGTATAATATTCGCACAAGAAATAGAAATAATTATACGATATTTATTATAATAAAGAAATATATTCATCATCATCATCATCATCATCATCAGCCTGTGTCAGTCCACTGCTGGACATAGGCCTCCCTAATGCACGCCACCGCTTCCGATCTTCGGCTATTCTCACCCAGCCCACACCGGCCACTTTGCGTATGTCGTCACTCCATATTGCCGCAGGGCGTCCTACACACGTTTGCCGAGCCTCGGTCCCCACTCCAGAACTTTTCGACTCCAGCGGTCGTCAGTTCTGCGGCTTATATGACGGCCACTGCCACTTCAGCTTACTAATCCGGTGGGCTATATACTATATCGGTGATTTTGGTTCTCTGACGGATCACGTCATTTTTGATGCGGTCCTTCAGAGATACCCGAGCATAGCCCTCTCCATAGCTCGCTGAGCGACTTTAAATTTGTGGACCAGTCGAACCGTAAGTGTCCAAGTCTCGGCACCGTAGGTCAAAACGGGTAGGACGCACTGATCGAAGACTTTCGATTTGAGGCTTTGTGGGATGGGTGACGAGAAAACTCGACGAAGCTTATGAAAAGCTGCCCAGCCCAGCCGAATCCTTCTGTTGGCCTCCCCCTCAAAGTTGTTTTTACCTAGTTGGAGCGTTTGCCCTAGGTAAACGTCTCCGAAACAACTTCGAGGAGGTGCCTTTCAATGTGATCGGTCCCGGATCAACGTGCTCGTTAAACATGACCTTGGTTTTACCCAAGTTCATCCGAAGGCCGATGCGCAGAAGACTCAGCCAGGCTTTGCACCATTTTCTCCAGGTCCTTTGCGGTTTCAGCCATGATGACGTACCGTCCCCAAATCGCAGATGTGAGGTGTACCCACCGTTAACATTTATGCCGTGACCTTCCCAGGTCAGCGCCTTGAACACATCCTCTAGTGCGGCGGAGAACAAATTCGGAGACATGACGTCTCCTTGTCTCACACCGCGGTGCAGGGGATAGGCTCAGTCTGCCCACTTTGGACTACGACAGACATAGTGGCGGCTTGTAGGACATCTCAGTATCTCGATATATCGCCAATCAATTTGGCACCGCTGTAAGGACTCGAGGAAAGACCAGGTCTCGATGGAGTCAAAGACCTTCTCATAGTCCACAAATGCCATGCACAGGGGCTGGTTATACCATGTGTCTTCTGATAACCGCCTCACTGTATGGATGTGGTCTATGGTGCTTAACCCTCCGAAACCCGGCCTGTTCTCGAGGCTGCGCTTCGTCGAGTTTTCGTGCAAGACGATTCTGAGATGACCCTCGAAAACAACTTATAGACATGACTCAGGAGCGATATTGGCCGATAGTTCTTCAAAAGGGTTTTATCACCTTTTTGAAGAACAATACGACCAAACCCTATGCCATGCCTCAGGAGTTCTCCCGAGAGAAGGACAGAGTTAAATGACGGCGGAGTCTTTTCAGCACCGGTTTACCGGCGGCCTTCAGAACTCCGTCATGACCCCGTCCTCTCCCGGGGCTTTTCCATTTTGAAGTTGCTCAAAAGCCCCCTTGATTTCGTCTAGGCCGATTTCTGGAAGATCCTCCGACACATGGTGGGTAAGAATGGCTCGAGAATCCTTCTCATCCGGCTCTGGGTGTGCCGAGTGCGACGCGTATAACCGGCTGTAAAAGCTTTCAACCTCCGAGAGAACCTCTGGTCTCGAAGCGACGACTTCTCCGTTCTCTTTGGTCAACTTCGTTAGATGGCTTCTTCCAAGCTGCTGTACGAAGACTTTGGACCCCCTGTTTTGCTCAATAGCTCTCTGTATTGATAGCGTATTGGAGTGACGAAAATCGCGCTTTACCAGCTTGGAGATGGTCTTGTTAAGAACCCGCTGTTTTAACGAAGTGACGGTTGATCATTTCGTCGCTTAGCCATGAGATCTAGTGTTTCTCCTGAAAGTTTAGACTTTTGCCCGTACGTCGCATACCGCAGAGTTTTGCACCCTCGTCCCGAAGAATTTCTACCACTCGATCGAGTTCCTCGTCCACGTCGATTGTATTTTCCAAGCCAGCAAATCGATTTTCCAGATTGATCTGAAATGTGCCAGGATCAATGATAGGCTGGAGCAGATTAGGTCGGAGCGTAGACTTCATCAATCAGGACCGTTCAAGCTTCAAATCTATATTCAGGGTGCTCTCAGAAGTCGGTGATCACTTCCGGTCTTGAACCTTGTGATCACTGGAGACATCCCTGAATATGCGCTTTTGTCCGATATAATGAAGTCTACCTCATTTTGGTCATAGTATCGGGGCTCTGCCACGTCCATTTCCTTGGGGCTGTTTCTTAAAGAACGAGTTCATTAAGAACAGCCCCTCCGCTCGAGGAAATTGACGAGCATTTGCCCCTATGATTTCTCCCGTAGCCATATGATCCCAGCATCGATTCGCTCATGCTTGTACTTATACTTTGGCGTTGAAATCCCCCATGACAACGTTGAAGTGAGCCTTGGTGGTGTTATGTAAGGCTCTTGAGAAGTCCTCGTACATATCTTCGACGTCATCATCCGAGTAAGTCGACGTTGGTGCGTACACTTGGATAAATTTCAGGCTGTAACCTTTGGTCAGCTTTATCATACGGTACGCAACCCTCACCCGACACACCGGATACTTCAATCACATTGTCAATGAGGGATTTATTGACAAGAAACCCGACTCCACCCTGTGATGGATTTTCTCCTTGCCCGAAGTACAGAAGATGGCCCGACTCTAGGGTAAGAGTATCCTCGCCCTCTCTACGGACTTAACTCAATCCCAAAACGTGCCATCTTATGCACCTCAGTTCCTCTTCCAGTTGGGCCAAATGAGAATCTAGCCGTAGCGTGCATCCGTTGTATGTTGCGATGGTCAGTTTGTTGTGGCGGCCTACTTACTCCCGGGGATGCTTAGCACCCCCCGCCCTGCCGTTACCGTGGCCGCCGCCTTGGCCAGGAATAGCAAGGCTACCGGGAACTGGGGCCGGGCGTTTTCGTCTCATCATTTGGGGGTTTTGGACCTATACCCACCACGCTTCCAATGCGGGTTGGTGGGTGGTTCCCAACCTCGTTCGTTTTGTCAGGTGCACCACGTAAAGGGTGAGGTTTTTGGGTTCCTTAGATTTGTGAGGATCCCCCACCCATCAAAGAAATATATTAGGATCGTTTTTAAACTATTAAATTATCAAAAACATATTAAAGTAAAAGGAATTCCAAAATAAATATTTAAATTTCATACTATTTATTTTTCCGTGAGTCCGTTATGACGGCTTTTATTATTTTATTTATATCGTATTCTATGAATGTATGCTATAAAAAATGGAGAGGCAGTTTTTGATTCCTTAAAAGGAAATATTGAATAAAAACAAAACAACATTTGAATTTATACCTCATAATTGTTGTTATTTGTTTTGAATTGTAAAAAAAATCTTTACTTAAAAATTAATAATCCAAATTTTATTCTTCGCATTACATTATATAATGCATATTTACTTTTCTTCGGAGAGAATTGGACTAGGAAGAAAAGAAAAAGGAATTCCTCCGGGTAATTTCAGTTAGATAATAACAATATGGCGCATAAAAAGTCAAAGCGCAATTAAAGTTTTATAGACAGTGTTTTTTTTGTCCAATATTTGTTTTTTAGGAGACAGAACAATTTTGTAATTAATTTTAATGTCTTTGTAAAATGTCTTATTAAAAGCATATATATTATTGCAATTTCTCAAATTACAAAAGGTGCTACCGATTTAAATACAAAGCCAAGAATAAAAAATAACCGACTTCTTAAAGGTTGGCTTGAGTTCTAATAATAACGTTGGGTATATTATAAAGTCTCTTTTCAGATTTCGATAAAAATTAAGAACTATTTTTTAAACATTTAGTTGTTTTAGCAACAACACACCGAATTAGGCTACTAATTATCTAATTTTTTTAGCTGCTTGATGGTTGGGTTCGAGTTTTTAACATTCATATCCAAAATAATTATAACCGATATGATTAATTCTTAACGTTCTTGTGAATTTTCTATTGTGTATTAAATCCTGAGAGATGTTCAAGTATATTAGGCTTAAGTTCTAACAAATTGCAATATAATAAAAAAAAGATCGTAGGAATTAAATTAAGCTGAACCACTCGATTATTTTGCAACGGGCGAAATGTAAACACAACGAACGTTTCTAATTGTAGTATAGAAATAAAATGGATACCCCTTTACACCTCGACCATTTAGAACAGCCATTGGGTCATTGTAATTGTAAAGTTGACCAGTGAAAAATTTTATAATTTATTTTATGTCGGCACAAAGACCTGATTCGTTTATAAAAATAACAAAAATAAAAATAATACAGAGGTTTTCCGATCATTTTATATTATTCCCGACGTCTCAAACCTTTTTGTATGTCCATGGTTACGGGAATATATTAAGTGTGATTATATCCCTTTTAACACTAATTCTTTATTTATTCTTTTATTCTATTGATGATCTACAGCTCTAATACGAACTATTTATCATTATGAATCAAGAAGATGCATTATAAAATTAAAAAAACAACGTTAAAAACAGATCCAATGTAAGTGAACTACACTACACTACTTAGGCTATGCTAACAAAAATACGAGTGGGTTGGCATATTTGAACAGTAGGTAAAAAAGTCCATCGTGGTGTTACATCAATAGGGGTCAATAACTTGAGCAACAATTTATGCATAGTTGTGAGACAATGCCACTGACTGGGTACCTTGTTTCTAGTTATCCTGGAAAAAGGATGGTGTTATCAGAAGATCCAAACAAATTTTACTAACAATATTCTTATTTTATTTAAAACTGTAAAATTCTTAGTAGCTGTTGAAGTAAAATTAGTAAATTTACCTTTTTGTAAAGAAATAGAATATCGCAGCAAAGGAAATTACTTATTCATAAAAGCAAGACAGTCCATTATAGCATCCCGCCGCTTAATTTATTTTGAGTAATATTTCTCACCCTGGCAGAAATTTTAATATTAACGGTTAAGGTAACGAAATAATTAACATTAATGTATTTTAGTTTATGTGCTTTAGATTTTATCAGGAGTCAATTGTACTAAAATATTTTGAACATTTGTTTTCTTTATATTCTGACTGATTTTACAGTCTATCAAATTGATTTTCAAAAATATGTTGTTGAAATCTTCTACCTGAATTACTTTTGCGCAAAGGTAACTCTTACGCCATTTTTATACGAATGGACAATCCTTACTTAAGTGGGTTGCTTTTATAACTTTAAAAGCATTAAAAATAAAATATTTTGATGTTTTCCTATTATTAGTAAGTAAACACAGAGTGCAAACATAGTGTGTAAACAATACTAATTTGCAATAGGTTTAGTTATTACACAACAATAAATTTGATAAAAGGTTTTAATTAATTTTAACATAAGTCATATTTATGAACCATAAACCACGTAATTTCTTGGGTAGATTTAATGTCATAAATCTTTAACGAAAGTAAAAGAAACACTTTTTGAACTTCGCAATTGAAACAATTTGTCAAGGTAATTTGATAAATAATACTATCTATGATATTAAATGGTTTAATCTCAAGCTCTCTAAAGCCATAGAAATTCTGAACGTTATCAATATCGCTCCTTAATAAGGTTAAGAATTTCGTTGGCTTCTTTATCGTAGGCAAAAAAAATAGATTTTGTATCTTTACTTTTATTGTAACGTTCATACGTTTAATTAAATGGATTAATTAAAAAAATAAGTTCTATGTTCTTTCTCTGAAAGTACTTATTATGAGCTTCAGCTTATTAAACTTAAAACAAATGAAAAATAATGAATTACACTTTTACGTCCGTCCGTTGACTTTCGTCTGTCTTCACGTTTTGTTAATGGGACCGGACTGGATAAAGTTTAAGTTAATATAAACAAAATTCAAGTTTGAAAAAATTTGTAAAAAATATCACGGAAACTTTAAAATGTTCTGATGCTTTAAAAGTATTGGAAAGGGAAAACAAGCTCACCATAAAATTAATACTATCTCAAATTATCCCTGTCCACTAATGGAATACCCACCTAATCACCTACTCCATTTTTGGAATTCCACCACGTTGGTCCAATGCGGATTGGTGGGTAGATTGACAATTGGGTAATCAGCCCAAACAGTCCTAACAAACCAGAAAACAACGATCCCTCAAAATTGTTATCCCGCGGGATTCAAACACTTGTCTTTTTTTTGACCACCGGTTAATAAAGCAAGGACAAATACCGTTAGACCACGGAGGTGGTTACCACGATGGGCGGGTGGAAAGAACAACAAATAATAATCAACGTTATGAAGTGGAAAATGTTTTTAAAAGTTGAAAGATATCCTGAAAGTCGCAGTACGAAAATTCTGGAAACCTGGAACTGACCAGTGCCGAAGATTGTAGGGCCGTTTAGTAGAACGTTTGTTGGTGGTACTAAAAGCGAAGTCTTGAAGATAACACCATGCATCCCGTTAATTATATGACTAAAATTTCTGGCTGAAATAAATACCCTATTATTTGCAAAATGACCATTGTAGGTTAAAATGGCTGATCGCTTGACGACTTTTCAAAACCAATTTAACTCCTACGTTAGCTCGCGGGGCCCTATTCCTTAAAGAGTTATGCTATTGAACATTGTCTTGGAACTCGTATGAAGCACGCCGATACAGATATCCTGTAAAAATGTTAATTTACTCACCAAACGGAAGAAACCATTATTTTAGTATCGAAGTAAATTTGACTTAACCTAACGTTGTCTTTACAAAGACGGGTACGCGTAGGCATTTTCCTACGTAAGTCATCGGCAACTCATTGAGATCCTGGCAGCCGCCTTGCGAAGATCATCGCTTTACGTAGGTTGCGGGCGTCGTACGCTACTAAGCTTAAATAAAATATTACTTACTACTTAAAATTAGGTTTAAAATTACTTTCTTTTTTAAGACAACTATTTTACGTATTTATGCAAATCTTTAGACAAAAATATCTATATTTTCATAAGCTACTACATTTGTAAATCTTATTATCTAATTTCTTATTTCTTTGTTCCTATATCTATATAAAGCTATATAAATCTGTATAAAACTCCTATCTAATTTTAATTTATTGCGTTCGTAAAATAAAGTAGATACTATTTTGCTATATAATTTTTGGTGGCCTCTTCCAAACCTTACCAGTCTTCTCTTTCCCGATCCGTCCCAATCACCCCCAAATTAAATCATATTCCATTTTTGTTTTCCGTTTTCTTCTTTTTTCTGTCCCGTCATCCCTCGTTCATCGTTTTCCTATTTGCTTTTTCTGATCCTTTATATTTTTTGGCATATAGCAATTTTCTCTTCGTCCTCATTTCTTATTGACTACATCACAACCATAAGTTGCCAGAAAAAATTTGTTTTCATTAAACTTTACCCCAGTATTTTTCCATGCTCGTGTTACCTTTTGTTGTATTTCTTCTTCTGTGCTATTTTCAAATGATACCAATTGACCTAGATAAATATATTCCGTTACATAAACTACTTTTTTGTGCTATACAATAATATCTTTCGGATCTTCATCAGTTAAGATCTTAGTTTTTGTTGGGGTGAGTACCCAAAAAATTGAATGATTCTTTTTAATCAATACTAATTCTTTTAAAAATTATTTTTGAAAATATTTTATATAAAATAGTCTTGAGACTAATAGATCAATCGTTCCAAATTAATTTCTGTTCCCTTTCTTGTACAGTAATATAATTGTAGATTTCGACTATTTTCTGGTATGGTTTCTGTTGAAGGAATATTATTAAACGTTGTTTGAAGGGGTTTTTGAAGTGAACATGATAAGGAATTAAGCATTGCAATTTTATCATTTCCAGGAATAAACCCTCATTATTATCAATTCTAAATTTTACTTAGTTAATTTTTTATAGTTTTCGATCACGCACAGTTTGGTACTGTAAATAAATCATAAAATTGCGTCCTAAATTTTAGATGGAATGTTTTTCAAAGTGATACTCTTTCCAAGATTAAAGTATGCAAATCTATGACATCCTTTAAGTTAACCAGTGACCTTACTGTCAGTCCAAATAAGTTCAAAGTAAAATCTGTAAAACGCAACTCCACTGTTGTTGAAGGTAAGTATTTAAGCAAACAAAAGGACCACATGAGGGCTTAAAAAGCGCAGAATCACAACAGTAAATTACAAGTGTAGTCCAACAGTAATTGATATCTTGTATTGTCTCTATAGATTCGTTAACCACTTCATCACAACTGAAAGGCAAACCTATCATACTTTGTAAATGGCTTTTTGCATTTCGACTTGATTCACTTAACTTTTTTACACTTAACATACACTGAAAAAAACTACTAAATGAAATACACGACAAGCAACAAATTATTGATATTTTATTAAAGTTGTTTACAAAACTCAATTTAAAATGCCTTATTGTAATACTATAGATCAATGTATCATGAAAGTTTGTAAACCAAGTTTATAAAGTCCCGAACAAGTGGTAATAACAATATTCAATTGGATTTAAAAAAAATGAGCGCTTTTTCTTTATATGAAATTAGTTCATAGCTCAAATGGTTTATTGTTCTAAATTTTTTACCAAATATCTTTCCTCGTTCTTCTTAAATTAGTTTCAAGTTTTATAACATTATATTATTATTATTAACATTATACATATTAGATGCAATAATAAGTAAAACTTTTTAAATTATTTAAATAATAAATAAATCAGAAATACATTTATTGACGCCGGTGCCTTTTTGTCAAATAGTATACTTTTTAATATACACATTTTACACAGAAAACGTTTTTTTTTTATTTAATAACAGCAGACTGATGCCACCCTATAACATAATGTCTATTTATATCGTAGCAACAGACATTCTCTTCAATTCTTTCAAAAAAAAAACCCAGTCAAATAAATAAAGGGTGGTCCCTTATGAAAATAAGATGACCTATGGTCAGAGGGTTGAAAGTCAGTCGTGATGGGATGGTCAAAAACCCTGGACTAACACTTTGGGATAAAATTTATATGTATATGAAAATCATCTAGAAACACTAACAAAATCACTCAAAACAAAATCAGCAATAATAATTTCACAATATATACATTTCATTAAATACATTTTGCATTAAATACAATCATAGGTTTTCTCCACTGGTCTTAATACCTTTAATCTAAATTAATTCATAATTAACGTATGCTGAGAGCTTTCAGCTGTAATCTCATAACAATTTTGCTTTTCGCTGCTCTGATGATCACTTCACAGAAATTGTTTATCGATTATTCATTACTTGCTCAGTGACAATCCATATTAAATAAAGGCTTCTAATAAAGCTTCTGAGTGTTGCTTTAATACCCTTTTTTTAAAGAGAAAGATGAATGAAATGAAATAACATTTTTATGTTATGTTATGTTAGCGTTTACAAGCATTATTTTATTTTTGCTCCTAATGTTTGCAAATTGTAACTAAAATTAATTTAGGGGTGAATTTTGAAATTAAAACGTTATAATATCTTGTAACGATTATTACTAATTGTTTCCAAACAACCATAATAAATTTTATGGGATTTTACAACACTTATTAAAGAATATAATAAGTTCTTCGTTCTATTTTTTGTTCTATTTATACGCATATTTACGCAATTTACGTAATATTACCCTTACAAATTAACAACATATAGTTTTCAGAAATTAATATATACCCTAAAATAAAGGTTGATTTTATTTTAATTGTTTTTAATTGCAAAATAATATGACTTTTTATTCATTCAAAGATATTCAACAAAAAGCCGTTACTTTTACGCTCGTCACAAAAAAGTTGTAAGGTTAGAGAAAAGATAAAGAGTTTGCAGAGATCTCATACGTAACGTTACTACTGAGGCACTGAACAGGCGAGATTTCGAAAGCATCCCGTGAGAATAGCTGCCTAAAAAATAGAAATAGCTCAACTTGAAAACATTATGAACTGAAAATAATGTGAAAAGCCGGGTCCGATTGCTATGCAAGCATTTTACGACCAAAGCTGCGTACTTAATTAAAACAAAAATAATATAAATATATGATTAAATAATAATATCTGTTGATATGTTGTTATAAACACAATAAATTGATATAAAACGATAAATAAAAAACATCGACATTACAATAATCCTTTAAGAACGTTTTTCGGAAATGGGGTCATAAAACATAAAAAAATTTAGTGTTTCGTAGACTGAAACCTAAAGGACAACCCGGAAATTACTTTTATTTCGCTTAATATTTCAAAAACAGCTAGTAAGGATGGCTGCCTAAACGAAGGCTCGAAATCTTAAAAACATGTGAATTGAATGTTATGAAAAATACATTGATGAAAGAAAATTAAAACAACCATGTATTTTAGTAAAATATTTTTGTTCCGTTACTTTTTCACAAAACATTAAGATTACGAACTTTTAATTTCGGAGTTGGGTTAAAACAAACGTTTGAGAGCTTTTTCCTCTAAAGGGCCAACCGAATCTATTTTGTGAGAGATTTTCTGAAATCTCTTTGTATTTGGACAGTTTATAAAAACACCACGTCACCATCTTTTTTAAAAAAATACACTTGCTTACCGTAGTAAAAGAAACAAAACCTTATTCTTTTTTACAAACAAAATTTAATTATATAATATAATTTTCTTTGAGACGACAATAATATTACATTCAATTGCTTACCATAAAGATGTATAACGACTTTGTTGTGACATAATTAGATGAATGAAGGTCAATGTATGGTAGAATATACAAAATCAAATTATTCCTGGGTTAAAATCAACTGGTCTTTAATATTTCATTAAAAATTTAAAACTTATCTTGCAAGTTATGGGTTCCTTTTTAGTAGTGCTAAATCTGACTGTGTTGGTCAAAGGGCATCTAAAATAACAAAAGTATAAATTTTATAGTCAAAAGCTACCGGAAATTATAGGATTATTTTATAACAAGGTATACATATGACGAAAATTTTTTCTGGTTAAAAGATACCTAAAATATTAAAATAAAGTCTTTGATTAAGTAAATTTAGGAATCATTGGTTAAACAAAGGCAACAACCAGAATTCCGCCAAGTTAGGTTTACGCATTAAATCTCTCAACTATTCCAAACTTAAATTATTTAACCCGCCATTGGTGACATATACGAAGACCGGTGACTGAAAATTCTCCCTTTTCGCCCCCTTCTTCGGTTGGTTTTTGTAACTGGTGGCCGCCTCGTTTGATTCTAAAAGTGGTGCCCCGAGTTTTGGGCGAATGCATTCCGGGTTTTTTGCAAACCCGGTCCCGAGGACAGGCTCATCAAACAAAAGTAAAATATTTACATGGAATTTGCCTGAATTTAAAAGTTTAGAATACATCAAAACTTAGTACTATTGTTAGTTATCTTTTTTTTATTGAATTATTTGATTAATGTGATTTTTTAATAATTTTATGGATATATTTTTAAAACAATAAAATATGGTACAGATTCCTTTATTTAAAAAAAATTGTTTCAAATGTCTCGAAAAGAACAGGCCGTTCTTGGGCTCTTTTTAACAAGTTTTATCTTCGGGAAACCCACAGTAATTATCGGATGCAAACGGAGGCGATGTGAAGCGAAAATCCACAGATCGAAATACGGACAGGAAAGAGGATTTGAGGATCGAGTCATCGGGTAACCCCTTTATTTTACCAGGAAAGGACAAAACAAAAATGGAAAAGAACCCCATCGTCAATCAGTCCTCCCAAAGGCCTTTTAAACTCAGTTCCGGGACCAAAACGGTTGTGGCAAATATAAAGGATCCTCTTTTTCAACCTTTTTTGACGTGGGTATAATTTAATAATTTAAACCAACCAGTTATAGTTAAAACATAAATATAAAGGAAAACAATTGCCAAAGGCTAATCTAAAGAAAAAATGTTTTGCCTATTGTTTCGGGGTGAAGAAATCCAATAATATAAATGTTGATGAGTTATTTAGAACAGATGGTGGTTCGTAGAGATATTTCGTTATGATGTCGTTTGGTTTCTGCCGAGTTTTTGATTTGACGACTGTGACAAGGCATCAGAGGAAAAGAAGACCTTTCTAACAAGAAATCTTTGGGATTTGCAAATTCAGGATAATTACACCTTATTCCATTTGTGACTGTTGATGAAAAAATTAGAATTTTGGAGATGCTCATTCCGGCAAATATCCCAATAAACCAAACCCGTTGGCATTGAATTCAAACCTCTGTGGTGCTAAAATGTTTTTCCCCTTCAAATGGAAAGGCCGGAAAACGATCGATGAAAGTCCAAAATTTGATAATTCCCGGCCTGTGTTGCCAATATAAATACGGTCGTATGTGGTTTTCCATATCCCTTAGCGAAGCAATTCCAGAATGGTCACAATTGGGACAATCAAAAACAAAAAAATCCCTGAATTCGTGTTTTTACGTGGTCAAGTTCGTCAAACTTTCCAAAATGGTTTTTGGTTTCACATGTTTTAAGACTGCAAAATGTCTCAAATTGCCTTGCACAATAATGCTGAAGTTATAGAAACTCAAAAACCTGGATTATTTTTGAATTGAATGACACCGGGTGGAGGAAAGTAGACCGTTTATCAAACACAAGTAGGCAACTGAAGATCTTGGTTTTTTGGCTATCTCAATTTCAAATCAATTAAAGTCGGATAATCAGTAAAATCAAACTCAAAACCAACGCCGTCACTTTTTGGAGAATTTGCCAAAACTTATTGAACCTCATCTGGAAAAAACACAACAAACACCTGACTGACGGAGAAAAATTTGAATTTTAAAATTATGATGGCCGGTTCGTTGGTCCTTTCGTAAAGGTCGTTGCCAGAATTGGGTGGAAAAAGAAAAACAAATACTTTTTCCAAAATGGAATACCTTGCCTTGGCATAAGACCTTTTAGAAGCTGTTTGATTCCCAAAAGGAGTGATTTTTTGAGAACTTTTCTTTTATTTTGTTAATATATTTTTTTCTAAAGAGCAATGTCATAAGACACAAAGGCGATTTTAGTACAAAAAAGTTAAATACTTTAATTTCCAAATTTTTATAATATATCTAAAACCATTTTTTAGGTTTTAAGTTTAATTGTAATAAACAACAAAACTGCTCATCAATGACGGTTAATTATCATAATTTGTTAAACTCCCAAAAGGCCCTAATGGGTTGGGTGATCACCTGAAAAACGTCACGAAATTGTTTTCCCGCGGGATTATAATTATAATATTAAATATAATTTAATATTTGGGTAAACATTAAAACTTAAGTCATTGTATAAATTATCTTAGGTTCCCAAAAAAATTTCATCCGTGTTAAATAAAGTCACTATCGTCAATATTTAATTAAATCCCTTTATCCGAGTCTTTTTTATTAATAATGTTGAGTCGTTTACGTCTACGCTTATTACTTTAATAATTACTTATAGGTGCAAAAAAACAATTGAAACCATTTTAAATTTAATTTGTCAATTGGAAAAAAAACGTTTGTTGCCTTAAAAACCAGAGGTCGAGTTAAATTTTGGGGAAAACATATTTACGTTCTTTTTTTTGCCGATAATATCGGGATCTTTTAAACATGGTATATATTTGTATTTAATTTTGTAAACAAAATTTGTGCAGAAATATAATCAATATGCATCGATGTATCACAAAAGATAACTTTACGAATCTTTTACCCGATGCATCTCTTTCCGGATACCATATCCGGTAACGGTAAATTTTTTTCATATAAATTTACGTATCATAATTTTTTTGAGATATTTGTATCATTACTTCGCATCAAATGTATCGGTATATACTTACTCTGAAAATAGTATACCATTGTATACAGCCAATGGTCCAATTCGGGGGGGGACCTACTTTTCGCTTATCCGACACATGGATCATTTTTTTCAGACAATTGGGTGATCGCCCCTTCTTAAACCAGAAAAACAACAAACACAAAGTTGTTCCCCTCGGGTTGAACCCACGACCTCCGGTTTATAAAAGGGCAAACCCTAAGCCCCGGGGGGTTCAATAATTCATTTTGAAATTAAATACATTTCCAAATTATTCAACACTTATTGATTTAAATAAATTCAAAAAATATTTTGTAAAACATTAAAACATTTTTGTCGCACTTCTACAAGATCATTAAAATTGTTTAAGACTGATTAAATTATGTTGTTGTTCTACTATTACAATTAAAATGATTAAATTTTGGTTTTCATACAATAAGGGAAATTTTAATAGACGAAACCTACTGTACTATCAAGAAAAACTAAATAAACTTAACGTAAAAAAAGTAATACTGTTCACATTTCCCTACCTTAAGCTGGAGCATTGAATTGTTATATGCGTACTTCGTTATATGAACCTTTTGAAGTTGTGTTAGAAGAAATATTATTAAAGCTATCAGAATCTAAGTATATCATAATTTGTGGTGACTTCAATATTAATTTATTAGATAATTCTACAACCACAATTTGATTCAGATCATTGTTAAGTTCATATAACCTTATCAAATTATTTCTTGAACCTTCTAGAATAACTGAGACTTCTGCTACACGTATAGATAATATATTTACAAATTGTCAACCTTGAAAGAAGTCAATTATTAAAACATTAAGTCCTGACCACAGTGGTCAGCTTGCTTCTTTTAAATTAATAAAATATCAGACAAAAATACGATTAAAAAAATTATAATTGTTCCTATGTACAAAAAACGTATTGAGATGTTAAGAAGTATTATATTACAAAAAAATGACTATTTACAGTATGACGATAACCCACATGTGCTGTATGATATATTATTCACTTTTATAAGGAAAGAATTTAAATCAATATTTACTTCTAAAAAGGTTAAATCAAAGAGTTCTGTAGCTTTTAGTGAATGGGCAACAGTTGGAATTCACAGAAGCAGGCAAAGATTATATGAGCTTTACAGTGAAAAAACATTTTATCATAATAAGACCTTTGTTGCACATGTCAGTGCTTATTCAAAAGTATTTTAAAAGTTTGTACTCTCGCGAAATCTATATATTATCAAAAAAAGAATAAAAATTCACCAAACAAAATAAAAATTACTTAAAATATTATCAACAGTGAAACTGGAAGGGGTACTCAGAGCAACTCTAATAAAACACTAAATATTGATGACCGCTGTATAGAAGCTGACGAAGATGTTGCTACTTATTTCGAAAAATTCTTCTCAGTCGTTCCAGTTTCTACTACCAAGTCACTTTTATCTTCTCCAACAGTTGCTGAGTCACTATTAAAAGATGATACTATTAAATGTACAGAGAAATTTAATTTTACGGACGTAAGTACCGGAGATGTTGTAAGCACATTTAAAACTTTAGATATTAAAAAAAACTACAGACCTATGGGGGATCTCTGTTAAGGTGATAGTATCGATGTAATATCACCTCACCTAAGAGCAATATTTAATGTAAGTATCAGAAGCGGCGAGTTTCCTGACCTAATAAAGCATAGCAAAATTATTCCGATATTTAAATCAGGATGTAATACGGACCCAAATAACTTTAGACCAATACCTATACTGCCTACTCTTAGTAAATCATTTGAAAAACTGTTGCTAACCAATTGGTTAAACATTTCAATCGTATTTGTCTTTTAAATAAAAAGCAGTTTGGTATTCACTAGGGGTCGCTCAGCCACTGACGCAGCCATCAGGCTAGTTAAAACCATTTTGAGGCTTAGGAAGCATCACAGGATACTTTAGCCATTTGATGGTCTCAAAAAGGCTTTTGATTGTGTACACCATGAGGCTCTGGTCAGAAAATTACGTCACTGTGGTATTAGAAATACCGCTCTCAACCTTCTGTCTTCGTACTTGAGCCATCAAATTCAGAGGGTTGACTTGAATGGTAAAGATCCCGGGCCCGGTATATATGGGGGTCCCACAAGGATCCATTCTTGGGCCTTTTCTCTTCCCCATTTATATAAACGACTTACCATGTGTGATAAATAATAGCGAAGAGATAGTATTATTTGCAGATGATGCCTCTTAGATTTTTAAAATTAAACGACATACGTAAATAAATGACGATGTAAATAATACTCTCTCTAGAGTAGTAAATTGGTTTAGTGTTAATAACTTGATATTTACTGCCTCCGTAGCCTAGTGGTATGGGCGTGTGCTTAAGAAACCCGAGGTCGTGGGTTCGACTCCTGCGGGGATTCAACAAATTTTCATTGTTGTTTCCTAGTTGGTTAGGCTAATTTGGGCCGATCACCCAATTGTCTGAAAAGTAAGATGATCCATGCGTCGGATCGGCATGTAATAAGTCGGTCCACCCACCAACCCGCATTGGACCAGCGTGGTGCGATACGGTCCAAAAACCACCTAATAGATAGGGGTTTATTAGGGGAGGCCTATGTCCAGCAGTGGACTATCACAGGCTGATGATGATGAATGATGAACTTGATATTAAACTAAAGGAAAACAAAAAGTGTTAGATTCATGACTGATGTGAAGCATGGTAAATTTGAAGTGGTTATGAATGGGGAGGCGTTAGACGTAGTTGAATCAACTGTATTTCTAGGAATAATTGTAAATGCAAATCTACAATGGGGCCCCATATATTAGGCTTAGAGTAAACTTAAAGCTCTGCAGCTACGCAGTAAAAATATTAGATTTTCAACTGATGTGGTGACAGCTCGTTTAGTATATTTCAGTATTTTCACAGTATTAGACTTGGCATTTCACTGTGGGAAATGCGCAGATACTAATCACGATCGTTGTCCTCCAAAAAGCACCTGTGCAGTCAATAACCTGGCCAAAGAATCATTAAGAAAGTTGTTCACTGAAATAAAAATAATGACCGTTAGTTCTCAATACATATTTGAAAATTTAATGTATGTGAAAAGATTTTTTGTGCAAGAAAGTTTTTTTTATCTTTATATATAAATGGGTTTCTAAAAACACACGGAAACTAACCTTAGTAGTAGGTGACCGTAGCTGGGTTTTTGTACGAGTAATGATTAGGTGAAACGGGTACTCTAATACAATATTACGTTCTGATTAATTTAATAAATGCTACTAGTATCCCATCGAGTGTTTTATATTTATTTTTTTTACCAAGAAACTAATACACACATATTTTCATGGAAGGTATTTCATGGTAAACGAAAAAAAACAGAAGCTAATTATACCTAGCTGTATTTCAAAGAGAGCACAATTTACAAAGTTCGATTAGCAAATCTGTGCTACAACTGCTTTTATATTATTGAATTATTTTTCTTGGTGAAATGCTTTCCTTAATTATTTAGTACAGAAAAACATATTTATAAACATTTGGTGACGTCAAGGGATAATCCGGTACAATCAGCTTACAGTACGCGATACTTACCGCTTATCAATAGGTTTATTTTTATGATCACATTACCATTTAGTAAAATAACATGGTTGGAAATTTCATTACATAATACTTAACGTTCGTTCGTAACGTACTTTTGAGCTTTAAAATTTACTTTGCCTCCGGCTATTACGACTTAGTTTCAATTAAATTCCAGATAAGCTTGTAAATAACACGGACTTGCCATTGTGTTTAACATCAAAGTTTTAAGCAGATTCCTCCCGTCAAGGCAAAACTTTATAATGTAGTACATTTAATTTAAAACTTTGACATCTGCCTATATTTATCGGGAATTATTTTTCTGTGTTTACAGATGTATCGGCGATTTTAATTTTAATAATATAAATTATATATCTTAATATAGTCTTAACAAAGGTTACCAAGGTATCTTAAAAACTAATAAAAAGATCTAATATCCTTAGTAAATAGACTAGTCCTAGAAATAGCTTACGTGAGAACCTGTCCTACAGGTAACCGGACGTCTCCCGCTAGGCCATATTATTTGTAACGTTTTAACCTTATATCTAATTGCTTTCTTTAGATGCTACCTAAAAGGAGGCAAAAAAATGATGTGCTAGTGATTGTCGATGACTTAGTGTGTTGTTGTGAGTGTTGACTAAACAATTAAGTAACGCTATCTATGGTCGCATCAAGAATCACATAGAACAGAAATTAATATACTATTGCGTTGTTATTATTTTTTTAATTATATAACTTAAAAATTAATTAGATAACTTTAATACCGGGTCGGTTATAACTATTGTGTTGTTTTATTATTCAATAGGATGTTACACTTGTAAATAACTTTTAAGTGAGTTTAATTAGTTCACTACTCTTAATCAAAAAGAATTCTCCTGACTTTCTTAATCGAGATGACTTTTATACAAATTTTACCTTAAGCTATATAAAAGTTTATTTAAAATTTAAGAAACTTACTAAGGGCTATTCAATGTATAATAATTAATAATATTTGTTAATATGATTTGTTTAGTTTCGTATCAAGTAAATTCCAAAACACGATCAGTTTAAATTATGGGCGGAAAGGAATAGATACGACGTTGTGGACACAACATTGACTATAACACGTACTTGATAGGTTTAAAAACGAATAAAGAATATAATTTATAATCGGTACTGTTTTTTAACATTACATAATTATTGTCTAATATTAAGTAAGAGTTTTTAAAATTTAAGATAAGATAGAAATTTAATATTAGAGATATTTCGCATTGAGTTATGAGGCAGATTGTTTGCAGAAACATAATAATTTGTAACATCGTTGACCATTATTATTTTATATATTTCTATTATTTTGATGATTCGCCAATAAGTTGTATTGACCGATTATCTTTGTAATGACATCGTAGTTGCATAACGTGTATTTTCTTAACGGTAAAAGTATTTTTGTAAACCAATATTTAAAAATTACGTTAAATATCTGCATTTTCCCTTTGCATTTTCTTGACGGACAATGGTTTCAGTTTTTACGGATGAGTAATCCGCTCCTTTTAAGAATTTGTCTTTTAAGCTTGAGTGTTATAAATGTCAGTAATGTAGGGGCAGCGAAAGCGGGAGCGTATTTTTAAGGCTCTTGCAAATAATAGCTTAGGCCTAATCTTTCAAAGCGTAATATGTAGGTTTTAGATAAGTCCACAAATTCCACTTTATTTTTTGAACGACTTTTCAGAAGAAGGAGGTACTCAATGCTTATTAGCTAGAGGTGAAGTTGGCGTAGGGCCGAGGTGGGGCTGCATTATCGCGCAGCTTAGTAAGGTCGCAGAAGACTACCCTGTGATCTTTAAGGTGCCAGGAAGGAACATCGTGGTGTTTTAGTCGCTGCAAGCCCTGACATACTTTCTTTGAAAGAAATAAAAAATAAATCTATAAATATATCAGGGAGTTATAAAGGCGATAAGGGTAATTCCATTATTGCGCTTTATTTATTCTATGCGAAATAAGTATCGAGAGCTCTGAATTGCAATTGATTTACTTATTTTATTATAAACCTTTAATAAATGCAGGAAATAAATATTTAAATTGTATTATATTGCATAATTTCTTAGTATTTGGGCTTCTGCTCAGTATTTTTAATAGAGAAAATACAAAAAACTACACAAAAGTAGCCTTGTAGACCACTTGTAGATAACGTTTCACAAATATGTCATTTTATTTTGAATGCCGTCAATGCAAAGTACACTTATCAGTTTTTTAAAAGGGTGTAATTTGAATACGGCTTACTTTTGTTCGTTATTTGGCATACCCATGACACGCTTCTTTCCTAAATAGGCTAACTAGTATTATATTTTTCTCATTAAAAAGGTTTTAAATTTTTAATTTTTTTAATACTTAAGCTTTTTAAAATAATTTAATAGCACGTTCTAATGAACCTAAAGATTTTACCTGCAATTAATAAATAGTTAAGCGTTAAAGTTAGGATTTGGATATATTTAAAAATCTAAAAACTTAAAATTATTAAAAAATCTAATAGCTATGTTAAAGACGAAATTTAGCTCATAAATCATCTTACTATTAAAATAATAAAACGAAATGATTATATTGCTAAAAACAAAAAGCAACGATCGAAATTTCTTTTTTATTGGTAGATGATGAGAAGAGCAGAATGTTCACCAGATGGTAAGCGATACAACAAAGCCGCACGCTACCATAATACTTGAAATAAAACGTCTTGTTGACCCAGTACTGTTGCTAGCAAAAATACATATTTCTACATGATAGAAACAGGCGCTGCGGTGGTACCTACCATAGACAGGTTCCTTTAAAAAGAGACTACCTGTAAAACATTGCTATATACTACATTATACAGTTAAATTGTACGCATGTTTCCGTTCTGTTTTTGACCGACCTCTCGAGAGAAAGAGGTACTCAATTCGGAGCATTTTTTTTCTCTGCTCCTAGAGCTTCCATTTTCTTCATTCTTTTTTTGTAAATGATTAGTATTAGCTTTAATTTCCTCCCATGTTTTTATAATTTTGTAATAAGCCGTTTAGATTAATAGATATTAATGTAATTAAGAAAATTTATGCGTCAAAAATCGCAACCTCGTGGGAATAAAATTACATAATTATACTTCTTTATGTGGTCTATTATAAAGACTACGAGCACATATATCTGTTTTAAAAATAACCCACAATAACCATTTCAATATGAAACATTGTTAAAAATTGCAATATTCAAACCTCATTTAAGGCAATAAAGTACGAATTTGCATAAAAGTTAACGAATTTAAAGAATTCTTTAAACTATATGCATAAAATGAATCTATATGCACACATGACATTTTAATCAAAATAATACCTTAAAAGCTATAGTTTGAAGTCGGACATATTTTTGGTTAAAATTTCACTTGTCCCTAATATATATACATCTTAAGTAAGTCGTAATTAACCCCTGATTTCTATTCTATAATTGTAAAACAGACCTTAAATTAAATGAATAGATAAGATTCATATCTGAATCCCTTTGATACAGAGTACCAGATCAGAAATAAATTTTAATAGAAAAGTTTGTTGGATGTTCAAAGGAAAACGCATTTCATTTTCTGTAGTTTATTCACAGGAATCTCGACAAAAACATTTTAACATCTAGTCAGTCATATTATATATTAATCTTTTTTCACGAATTGCAATTTGTTTAATTAGTAGACTTTAGAAACCAAATTAAAAAATTCATTAAGTGTTAAAAAGAGATTACTGCGATTTGTAGAATGCTTTTTATCAAGTGTCTTATGTTTAGACATAATTGATACTTTATCTTTTATCATAAATAAAAAGATATAAAAATTACTTTAATTATATATTAAAGTAATTCAGATTTCGTTGCTTAAGAGCTTTAATCTTGGTACTAAAAAAAAATTGGTACGAATTTGTTTTAAAAACGTACTTAAATTAATTTACCATAACAAACAAGAAAAAATTTCGAATTGGAGGCGTAATTTTCACTAATAGCTATCTTACTTAAAATTCTAAAAGATTATCCCTTGCCTTGGGAGGTGCTAATTGTTTTGCCGTAAATTAGAGAGTAAGGATTTTGTTATTTAAAGAGATAAATTGATTATACGAAATAAATATCAACAAAAACAAATTCCAAATACGCTTTTTTTTTTATTTTAACTACTAAGTATACTAAAAATTATAAATAATGTACAATAAAAAAATTAAATGGTAACAATTTTACAATAAAAATCCGAGTTGTTTTGTTCTGTAATAAATTAAAAAAAGTAAATTCAATATGATCTCTTCTGATAAATCGTTTGTAAAGCATTTGTATTTTTTTCTGCCACCCTCGTCGTGTATGCATATTTATTTTAAAATATTATATTTTGGTGTTTCGTGTCTCCAGTCTCAATACAATTACAAACTTCAATTACTAAAAAACCAAAATATTCTCTTCCGTGTTAAAATTTATGACGTGTACATCAATAGGTACTTTTTGTGAAAACGCAAGAACTTTGAACTGAACTCTTTCTCTCTCATATTATTATTATCAACTTTTAGGCACTATTTAGTTTTTAAGTCAACATAAATATAAAGTTATAAGGTATATCCCATTGATTTTTATTTATTTAGTTAATTCTTATTGTCGTACAGAGTAACGCTTTAAGATCTTATTTATACCTCATAAATTGATTTCTCAATGTTTCAAGTAATATTAACAGGTGTATTTACTAAAAATTTCGTAGTTCCATTTTCCAAAAACATGTTACTTTAGAAGTAAATATGTTTGATATAGAGATAATTAAACTACATTATTTAAGGCAATAGTAGTTTGTGGTATTTATTACATATCATCATCATTATCATCATCAGCCTGTTAGTCCACAGCTGGATTTAGGCCTCCCCTAATGTATGCTTTCTCCATCACGGGGTTTAGGACCGTATCCCACCACGCCGGTCCGATACAGGTTGGTGGGTGGACCGAATTTTTACATCCCCATCCGCGTGGAACATTTTAGTTTTCAGATAATTCGGTGATAGGCACAAATCGTCGTAACAACAATAACACAAAGTTGTTTCCGCGAGATTCGAGCCCACGTCCTCCGGCTTATAAAGAGGGCAATACCGTTAGACCACGAAGGCGGTTGTTAGGCATTTATTTTTATGACAACAATTATTAAAGTCGTTATCATTAATGTAACAAAATAAAAAAATAATTTGGTAAATATTAATTTCTAAGTTAAAGCACTGTTTGTATCTTCGTTGAATTTTTGTACACAGAAATGAATAAATGTTATATAACTCCTCGATAATATTATTTAAAGTAATGATTCATAACGATACATTGTTTAAGTTTACCCATTTACTTATTTAATAAAACGACCTGACTTATCAATATTTATAAAATGCATACATAATGTTTATAAAACTATATTATGCATTTATTGATACAGCAGTGAATTGCAGGTAATCCACCTGTCTGATTCTCACGCATCCGCGTGGACCATATTTCAATAGCATCGATGGCACTTATTTTACTGGAATTCAAATATTTTCTTTAAAATAGCTTTGCTACTGTCGGTTTTATTATAAAAACTATAATTTATTACTATTTTAGTATTATGAACATGTAATTTGGCTTTTATCGCTTATATTTCAAACTTTTTAAGTATCATTCCATTCCATTTTCTATTTAATAGGAAAAATGTAAGCATCGACTGCATTATCATTTATATTAATCCCAGTTAGATAGAACTTAGTCATTCAGGCTACGCATTTGGAGATATTATGGTGTAGTGAACGTCAATGAGCGGCGGTGATATCTTACTGATAGGTAAGCCACCTGCTCGTTTTCCTTCCTACCTATAAAAAGATATTTAAAATAAGTTTCATTACATTATATTGATCACTTTAGTAGCAAAAGGTAATTAATAATATAAAGTGAAGTAGTAATTAGCTCGTAGACCCGACAACGTCGAAGAGCCTCGTGTTGGCCATCTCAGTGTAGGATGGGGTAATTTCTCATTCCAATGGTCAGTACAAGATGGATTTATGACCTATCTAATTATTAGAATGTCGTGAAATGCAAATGGCTCTCTGGGCACTCCACTCCCAAAGACGGAGTGACCGTGGCCAGCACTAGTGTGGTAACAAAAGTGTGCATAAGCGTAAGGGTTACAAGGATTTATCCTTAGGGCACCAGGAAGGAACAACTTAGTGGGTTTCGTTGATGCGAGTCCAACATAGCACCTCTTTGTCCCTAGGTTTTGTGACGACGTACTCACATAAAAAAATCACAGATAATGCTCTAAACGTTTTCTTCCCTTGATGAATTACTTATTTATACTACTATATACTAATTACATTTTATTAAATAAAATGACTTTACGGATTTTATCGCGTTTATTTTACATTTTTAAATTCCCGACGTTTCGAACACTTTTCAGCGATCGTGGTCACGGGGTAGACTGACATGTCATGCGTCTTGTTGCCAGTGCTGAAGCGGGGTTTCCAGATCTTAATTGTAATTAATTATTTTTGGTCTGTACAAAAAACCTGTCCGTTATGATGAAACCAGTTCATTTTGCATTGGTCGGAGTACCTACATGGTCGCATGACATATCAGTCTACCTCGTGACCACGGCCGCTGGAAAGTGCTCGAAACGTCGGGAATTTGAAAATGTAAAATTAACGCGATAAAATCCGTAAAGTAATTTTATTTAATAATATATAATATTCGCGTAAACAATAAAAATAACTTAATTATTAATAATTATATCAAAATTTGAGTAATATTAGTAATAAAAAGTGTTAAGCAATGCACTAAAATTTAATAAGAAGAACAGTATTTTTAATGCTAGCGTGTTTTCTTTCCAGGCATTACGCAAAAGAGACATGTAAATAAGTAATAAAAAATGGAGGTTAAAATATTGACTTCATTTACTTTAACTTCCCCTTCGTTTCGACTGTTTTTATAATTTCAAGAACATTTTAGATACACTTAATACATTGAATGTTTTCATTATGCATAAAAAATATGGCAAAAAGCTAAATATAATTAATTTTCAACTGCTTTATAGCTTAAAAAGCTATGAATGATAAAATTTTGAAACTTTTAAATCTTATATTTTTATCCTTTTATTATTATTTTTATTCAAACATTAATCGGGAAAATTAAATTCATAGTTAATTGAAAACGCGATACATTTTTAATTAAAAATAAATATGATATTTCTAAACTATTAACTCTGACTCTACCTCCGTACCGTAGTGGTATGGGCGTGTGCTTTAGAAACCCGAGGTCGTGGGTTCGAATACTGAGGGGACTCAACGAATTTTAAACGACTATCAAAGGTTGATAATGTAAACAATTAACGCATTACTCAATACCAACTATTCTGTAAAGAGACGATTGGTACAATATGTCTATGATATATATAAGAGGCGAATTTATAGTAGATAATCTGAACACACAGTGTCTTGTAGCGCATAAATTGATAATTGCTCGAGGCTCAGAATACCTGTATGAACGCCTTTGTGTTAAATTCTACCTGCGTGTAATATTGGATTACAAAGAGATTAGAGGCATGGTAAATGCGATTAGTACAGTGCGATACTTAATTGATATAATTCCAATGCTATTTGTTTTATAGAATATTATTATAGTGAATTATTAAACAATTTACACTTTCGTGAGACATTGCGATGAAAATATATTCTACAAAACGGCTGAACTCATGTGAAATCGTTATTGATGCCGATTTCGCGTATATACAATATAACTTTATAGACAAACTGATTGCTAATAATCAGTCACAATTACTCTTTAACTTTGTACTAAAACATGTTTGTATATGTTTATACATCTTTTTGCTATATACATAGTAAGAATAACATATACAATGGGCAAAAGGCTTGATTTTGAAAAATTTATTTTTCAATTATTAAATTTGTAGCTAAATATCGTATTACCAATGAGCTTACTTAACATGAATATCTCTTTAAAATTAGGCTTATCTAATTTTAACATTACATAAATGTTTTCTTAAATAAAAAATATTAACATTAATCCAATGTTTTATGAATTCTTTGCTTAAAACAAAATTTTCATACGTTGGCTAAGGCGTTCTTAAATTATCGGTACGAAAATGCTGCCACCTAATCTTTTAAATTAATAATAAAATTCGAAGGATTACGTCATCTCCAGAAAGAGGCGTTTAAATTATTTAATAGAAATAAAACATCTTAGGCGGACGCTGAAATTACGAGATAATTAATTAGTTTACTATTAGTAAGTAGTTTACTATTAGTTATTATTATTAATTAGTACATACACGCGCAATATCTATATATAATACAGATATGCACGTACTTTGACTTAAAACAGACGCAGCAATAAATAAGTAAATGTTACATCTAACATGTTTCAGTCTAAAATTTATATACTGTAGACTTAAACATTTGAACACCACATGATTGACGGCTCCTCGTTACTTCGTTGTTGGGTACGTGCAAAGTTTATGGGGGACGACTATTTCATCTCCTACCTTTTGCCATTGTGTAATAGAACTCTGTTTCAACTGTTAAAGTGGTTATCAAATGTTTGCAATGCACTCAGTTTATCTTTATTTTATTTTAAACTGAAAAAAATATTATTTCAGAATATACGCCTAAAAACAGAGAAAACGTTTTTATTTTTCTAGAGCTTAAAAAGAGAATGAATAATCTTTTTTTCTTCTCACCATATTCCTAAGTTATCAAAGAATCGTAGTGAGACGTTATTGCTTTCTTCGTGTAATTTTATTTTGCATAGTTATTGAGCATTTAATTAAAATCGTGTATTAAACTTATTTCTTACACAACAAAAAGTTTATTTCTTTATAAAAATAGAACAACAATCAACAACAGTGCGTTTTACGGCTTTATAAAACACCATGACCTAATGTACTATAATCAATTTACCATAATTACTATTCAAGCTAAGCCAAAATGCTAAGGTTTGGCAGTTTTGTTGAACTTATCAAAACTATTACGATTTTAGACCTTAATTAACTTGACGAAGTCTACGCTGAAGTCGTCCTCAAGTTCACTCGTTAACAAGTCATCTGTGAGCTTCGACCTATTACCGACAGCTCGAGTTTAGTGCATGAGATTTAATCCAGAAAAAATGAATATAAACTGATTTTGTCGAGTTTTTATCGTTTTAAACTGAACTTATCTAAATCTTTCGCAGCCGTGGTACAGGCTGATTATTGTTTTAAGGCTACTCAAATGTAAAAAGCAGTAGATAACAATTTTGTATAATTAATTAATACCTATCGTTGTATCTTTCTGGTTGTAGCACTTAATCATCCAACGTCACAGCTTTAATTTTCTCATGCTGCTCTGTAATATGAGTACACTTTTTTATTCCTAACTCCGTTTGGAAAAATTAACTACATAGCTCAATAAGTATTCCTCACTGCCTATCGAATCATTAACAATGATCATTATAATCGCTAAAATTAGATGTGAAATACCAAAATCCTACATTGAGCGATGATCATGACAATAGAGATTCAATAAAAATAGAAAGTTTAATTTTTCTTCTTTTCTAGTACTACTTATTCACACGGCGTGACCTAACAAGAGAGGCATGGTCTTATAACAACAATCGATACAATCTTTGAACTTTAACTAAGACAATTAAAAAAAAAACTCGAATATTTATACGACTGTACCAAATCGTATATTAGTTGACTCATGTAATGTTTTTAGTAAGTACTGTAAAGTGGTCACTTGGCAAAAGTTGTTTAGGAATTTAAAACCGTAAACCAGCTTGAATGGAAATAAAGTATATATTATGACCCGAAAACTGAGTTTTAAAAATAATTCTATTTCAAATCAAGTTCTAAAAAAGTGTAAATTGATAAAAGTTTGGCCGCTAGTGCGAGTTGCAGGTTATTAATCAATAACATAAAGTGTTGTTTCGCAAACAACCATTTTTCGTTGTGTTTTAAAATTGAAACAGAAGGTAAACGTTTAGAGGCTGGCATATATTTTCTAAAGAAAAAAAATATCTTCTTATTTTTAAGATAAACTCAAGATGATGTAACTTGACATTATATTATTAGTTTTAGAACCTTTAAACAATAAAATAGTTACAAATTATTTCTCCTAATTTTTCCAATTCGTTTCGCCTGTTATGTGAATTATAGACCAGCGCTTAATAATGTTATCCATTCCAATTAAAATTCAAGAATGCTTCTCTTTGTTCAAGGCTTCGTAATATAGATAGAAGTAAACATTTACAAGTGAATAGTCAACTCACAAACTTAGAATGTACTATGTGTCGCTTATCACTGGCAAAGTTTTACAACATAATTGTTTTTATTCAACATTTTTATTAAATGACAGATCTATGAATAATCAATTTTATAATATTTATTTATACGCAAAATTTAAGGCAATGTAGAAATTCGCGTAAAGACATCAGATATAACATCGTTGTACTCGCCTGTGTTGTCACCCTGTCGTTTTTTTAGTTAATACTAGCTGTTGCCGACTTTAAACTTTAAACATACACTAGGTCACTTCCAGTCACATTCTGTAAAAGTCCCGTCAAAGTCAGACTAGCCTTTTCAGAAATAAGTTAACAGTATGTTTTGGTTGTAATTACAGTAATCATTTAACTGCCTCCGTAGCTCAGTGGTATAGGCGTGTGCCTTAGAAACCGGAGGTCGGGGTTCGAATCTGGGACTCAACAAATTTTCATTGTTGTTTGTTGGTTAGGACAATTTGGGCTCGATCACCCAATTGTCTGAAAAGTAAGATGATCCATGCGTCGATGGGCATGTAAAAGTCGGTCCACCCACCAACCCGCATTGGACCAGCGTGGTGGATACGGTCCAAAATCCCTAATGGATGGAGTGTATTAGGGAGGCCATGTCCAGCAGTGACTATCACAGGCTGATGATGATGAATCATTTAAAAAACGGTTATGTTAATTCAACATATAGACTATTTTATTATTATATATTATACTCCAATTTTATAATGACAATTTGATAACTTTTAATGTTTTTTATATTTACGTTTTTATATTAAAAATGCCAAATTAAATTGGTATGGCATATTACAATAACGGCAGTACCCTCATGCCATCGGCGTAGCGGCTATTAATTTTGGGTCTATTAGCTGCGTCCATTCTCGTACTTCGGTCGCAAAACACGGCTACACATGGCGGGCGGTGAAGCGGATGACAAACATACCACAAATTCGTTGTTTATGTGCTGCAATGGTAATATGCCAGGTCCCACTCAGCCGCATATCTCGCATAAATGTGAGAGGTAACATATCAAACTTTCTATACCTTTATCTTTGCCCTGCAGTTTGTTTTGAGGCCGTATGTGGTATTATTGCAAGTTTTTTTTTTGTTGGTTTATTTTGCCTTCGTTATGCTATGTCATCCGGCAATTTTTAAATTAATTTTAATAATTATCATCGGGTTTAAAGTTTCTAGAAGCAAACGAAAGTTGTAAAAGAAAAATTCATCATTGCTGCTGCAAATCAGAAGTGTATAAGTACTATTGTCTTCTGGTTTTAAGGGCACCGTATCTAGCACAATCGCTGCGTAAAGGAACCGTAACACCTTGTCTCTGGTAGCGCTATCTTATGCAATATTTCTTAAGACTTAGACTTATTACTTGCCACCACACACTTTCTGCTCGTCTTGCCGCTATAATCTACTCCAAAAAATCTGAAATGGATTTACCAGAAACAGTTTATTTCAATTACTTCAACGTTCCATACTTAAACTTTTAAATAAATAAAAAAACTGTTACGAATTTGCCTCTCACAAAAGAGCTCTATAAAGCAAAAACTGAATAAAACATTCCTTTGACTTTCACTTCAGCAGAATATTAAAAAGGTTCGGTGACAAACGATCTCCATAACGCACGCCTCTTTCTGTCTCTTATTCTCCGCTTCTTTTTTTTTGCTTTAATTTCGCTTATACTACATATGGACGATTCTAATGTATTGATTAAATATTTATGAAAAAAGGAACGACGACCGCAGAGTTTAATGCATTAAATTCATCTCTGGTTAAGTCCAAAATTTCGAACGGGTGCTAGAATGACGTTCATAAGAGTTCGACTGAGTCCAAATTGAAAAAAGGATTTTAATTTTTATTTGAATTTACACAAATCTATGCCGCAATGTGTGAAGAAAATGTTTTAATGTCATTTCAAAAACGTGTGCAATTTACAATTTCTTAAATGATGTTTCACTTCTATTAATGACAGCTTAATAAGTAACAGCTTAGGTGCTTTTATAGGCATAAATTAGCACTTTACGGTGGATATATTTTTAAATATGAAGTTCCCGAATCACCCGTGGTGGTTGTTTGTGCCGCAGTGGAACTAAATGAGACCAGGTGGAATGCCGATCTCCGTGCAATAGCCGGTTCAAGTTGGCAGCGAGTAGTAAGGGATCGGCCGTCTCGGCTTTCATTGAAAAGGCCTGTGTGCAGCAGTGGACGGATAAAGGCTGCTAATGATGATGATGAAGTAAATTGACAAGCTCCTAAGATGAATACATTAGTAAAAATTAAATATTACATACAGTGTCCTGAATTATCTTAAATATTAAAAGTAAAATATAGGGTACATACAGCAATAAGATACTTTATTATTAAAATCATGACATATTAAGATACCTGGGGGATAATAATATATGACAACAGCAATAAATCTTGCTCTTGAATACAAATACGTATGTATTGTATAATTAAATTTCTAAATATTTAATGGTTAGTAAGTTACAATTTAATAATTATATCTTCAAAATGGTAATTTTTTATGAGATTTTATACAGTGAAAAGGTTACTTATAAATATTACTTGAACAAATTCTCTAGTTGTCATAGTCCTCGATATAGATATTTAATAAAAGCAAAATTTAAATCAAGATAATAAAGTTACCCCCTTCTACCTTCTTCTTTTCCGGCGTGGTAAGCAAGCAATCGCAGAAAGGCTATTAGATATTTAAAGATTTAAATAGGGAATAAAAAGCCAATCCAATCCTTACAAGTCCCTGACATAGTTTTCTGTAACAAATGTGCCAACAATGGCCACGAACCAATAAAATGCTTAATAGTAACAGAATTAATTAAAATTCAAGTAAATTCTTGTTTAATACTTCCTGCTATTACGCACGGTTTTATTCATCCTTAATATAAACGGTTTCACTATTTTTAAATATTTCTGCACTTATGTATTTCACAATAAATTATCAATGGGTTTTAAAAATAATACGAAATGACTTTTTAGATCCTATTTTTAGAATTTATAAGATCACATTTTAAGCAAATTATAAAACATAATAAAAATAAGTAAAAATATTTACTGAGAATAAATTTACCGCTTTAAAAAAATGTTTATATTTTATGTTTTACAGTTGTTTTAATGCTATTTACTGCGGACAAATCGTTATTTATTTTAACCCGCCTTTAAAAACAAGGAGATGAGAAGTTTGCTAATAATGATTAATTTCATTTTAATGTGTCAATTTTGCTACTGAGAGGCAAACCTATTTAAGTATGAAAAAACTCTCTAGCAGGCTCCACCTGAATACAAAATCGATATAACATAAAAATTTTCGACGACAAAAGGCAGTTAATGAACTCATTAAACTTTTTTTAATTTTACTTATGTCTATTACGCCTAGGTAACTCATAAGTTGCTGGAACATTATAATTCATGTGCAAAACTTATGAATAAAAAGAGAAATAAGTGTAAAAAGTCTTAAAATGTGATTACAACAATAAAATTTCAGTAAGCTAATAAAAAACTGCCACAAGTAGATTTTTACCATATAGCATGTTGGATAAATATAATAAAAATAAATATTTTTTATTTAAAAATTTTCTGAATGAATAATTATTTTTTATTTAAGAATTTTCTTATAGCGGCTATAAGTAATCTAAGTTATGGTCTAAAAGCTCAACTTTTTATGTATTATGTTACTCGTGAGTCTCTAATAAGAATTTAAATTTAAATTAAAAGCGAAATGCAAAACAAAAGTAAGAAGCAACGCATGCAATCTCCGTAAACCATGAAGAACGATAGGATTATTCTTTTAGTCTTAAAGTACAAAAGCTTTACATGTTAAAAAAAAAGCGAGCTGATGTAATGATAGACATTTCGTGGTCAATGCCAATTTTATTAATAACACTGGAATTTATGTCTAGAAGTCTTAGTCTTACATTTACTTCTATTTTTACACTTTGGAAGTTTTGTCAGTCTTAAATTAATTAAGGTTAATAAACAACAAAGCGTAATATAAACTGTAATTTATATTAATCCTTATTTATATCTTGATAAGTCTGATGTTTTATTTTGTTATTGATAATTGATGTCCGCCACTTGCGTAAAACCTTTAACCTGTAATCTCAGAAAAATTTATCTTTCCGTCCCTCCGATGATTGCTACATTGAAATTGCTTATTGATTATTCATTACTGCTTCACTACGCGATGCATATAATTTTCACCCTTCTGACAAACTTTTCTAATGATTAAAGAGTTTATCTAAATAACTTAATACTTTTATTGCCACTGAATACAATTATCTACACAGAAAGACGTATCGTAAAAACTTTCGGCTTCTATTATTTGGAATTCCTAAATTTCAATAAGTTAATATTTAATTAGGATAGCTACTTAGTTAAAAAGCCATTTTTTTTGTTTTGGAATATTTATCTGCCCAAACGACGGTTAACTTCTTTCTTAGTCTAAACCAATTCAGTTATGTTCAGCAACAACTTCTATATCTCTATTCTCTACTGATATAGCTAATCTTTTAAAGGTTTTGTTAGATTAAAATAACAATTTTCATATAAAGATACTTTCTAGTTGCTATGGGAAAAAATGGTAGGGGATTGAGGGGTAAACTAAAAAGACTCTTTGTTAACGACCGGCTTGGCAAATTGGTTTGTAATTCTGGCTATTGTGCAAGATAGTCCTGGTTCGATTTCAAGGACGGTAAAAATATTGTGTGATCAACAATATTTTTTTCTGCCCGGGTGTTTGTATCTATATCAAGTGTTTTTTGTTATAAACAAAAAGTATGTATTTATCAGTCATCTAGTAGCCATAGTACAGCTCTGCTTAGTTAGATACTACATGATGTTGAGTTATCGTTCCAATATTTTTATTATTACCTAATCTGGGTGTAAGATAACTATTAAAACTTTATATGAAATACATTTATTTAGAGATCGAATTAACACCAACACTAGGAAGCAGCAGCGGAAAATTTTATTCTTCTAATGTATGATGTAAATAATTGCATGATTATTAATTTTTATAATAATTAAAAAAACTCATTAAATGCCCGAGATATTTATGGGAGTTGTTGTTGTATTAGAGTTGAAATTGGAGTGTATGTGCATGCAGGGGGTAGATAATATAAAATGCGTGTTACAGATTGTTACTTCAATATGCGGTTGAACTACCAACAATCCTTATGCTATTTTTATACAATATCTAAACTAAGCGTTTAAGTATCTATATATATATATAATCGTATTGGTTAATTTAATTTCGTATATGAAATACAAAAATAAACAATAATTTAAACATCCAAAAGTCAGTTTGAATCAAGTTCATATTGTTTTTATTTCTGAAAATATTTGCACAGCTACATACACCATCACCATTGTCATTTAAGCAATATATAGAAATAGGTCAAAGTTGGCACTAGGTTTCTACATTTGACCGTGTGTGAGAGAGTACGAAGTGGAAAAAATACTAGAGACATATTCAAACTTTTTTTATTAAAACTTATTTTCCCGCTGGATAAATAACCCTTGAATGAGATACTCATTCAAGGGTTATTTATTACAGGTAGAGGCAGTATTAATGCAACGGTTATCGTGGTTTTGTTACATTGTCTACAAATATTTAGCCATTATTCCCATAGCTGTCACTTTTAAAACAGTAGGAATATATCATATAAAATATAATTAAAAGCGAGTTTCAAAACTAATTTGACATTTTCCTGGGCCTAATCAAAATTTATATTTATATATAAAATTAAAATTATTTTTGCATGTAAAATTTTGATTATGACTTGCTTCGTAATCAAGCAGTGTCGTTGGGTAATTTTTGAACTGGGGAGACACTTTCCCACTTAGTTTCTTTTTAACCTCTACCGAGAAAGGAATCCTAGCAGAGCTCACGTTCCCTAGAATTAGGTAGCCCAGATTCCTACCCTCTAGTTCCAAAACTTAAAATAGTGTTTGTTCTAGAAAATAGGATTTATTATATAATACTATATAAAGTCCACGTTTACAATTTTAATCGCAATAGGTTACTGTTTCACTGACACATGGTTATTTTTTAATAAATATCTTTGAATCTTTTAGTCACATATTAGTTTTAAAATGGAAGTAAATGGCCCGTCATTTACAAAAAAAAACATTTAATGCTCGGTAAAGTTGTTAAAAATTTAAAAACATAGTACGCAGACTACAAATTTAACTTGCTTATTATTCTCGTCTTTTCCATGAGAATGAGAACAGGTGTGTAGAATGGACCATATTTTAATAGCATTAACGGCACTTAAAGTAATATTGCAGTTGTGAAAATTTTCTTTAAAAGTTAATTTGCTATTGGACTTTACAGATTTTGAATTTCCAAGAATTTTTAAGATCCAATTTGCCATGCTTTTGTAATAAATAGCTAACACAATAGTTAACATATGTTTGTAAGTTGCAGTAGCATCAGACCTCCTGTCTCAGTTGATATGCCATCTTTAAGAAAACAGGTGGGATTATCAAGTACAAAGGTCTCAATTAATTTATGGTCAAAACGTTACGTGAGGCAAGTTATTCATATAATACTAATATATATAATTCCAGTTATGATATTAATTATAATATATAATGTTAATTCATTCGCAGTGTATGTGTTATAGGAAGTATATATAAGTAACGGCATCTCGGCCGTAGCTCATGTCAGGTATATATGCTTACATAATAGTTAAATTTATAACACACATGATATACATGACCATGGCACCAAGGACTTGGACACTTATGCGGTCGACCAGTTGACAAATTAAAGTCGCTCAGCATGCTATGGAGAGAGCTTGCTTGAGTATCTCTGAAGACCGCATCAAAGTTGATGTGGTCCTTCAGAGATTAGTGTTAAAAAAAAGGCGGGCCAATTAATCAAAAGGCTAACATTGTCAAGTAAGCTACTTACAACATGTACTACAATGGCTATATGCCATATTTTTTCTATCCATTTCATTTCTTGGCTTTCTTATCTTTTATGTTCATATCCTTTTTAAGGTACTTATAAACTATTGACAATGTTGATAATGATTTGTATCTCATCATCAGCCTGTGATAGTCCACTCGCTGAACATGCGCCTTCCCTAATCCACCCTTATCCACTAGGGGTTTTGGACTGCATCCACTACGCTGGTCCAGTGCGGGTGTGGGTGGACTGACTTATTTACATGCCTGTCCGACGCATGGATTATCCTCAGTTTTCAGACAATTTGTGATCGCCCAATTTGCCTAACCAACTAGAAATCAACAATGAAAATTTGTTGAGGCCCTGCAGATTCGAACCCATGACCTCTGGTTTCTAATGCACACGACTCCGGTTTCTAATGCATTGTATGATTTGTATATGCCATTAAAAATACATTAAAGGATTTTGAATAGCCTAAAATTATTGATTACTATGGAGGTTGAATAATACAAATGGCAGAATTTACGAAACAAGTACTATATCAAAAATTAGGTTACATTTTTATGTATACAAGATATTTTCTTTGCATGTACAACTATCATTTATATAACTTCTAACAACTAGCTATTATAACTGAATATTTTAAAATTGAGAAAATTTTAGAGTGTTCTATGAATTTACTTACTGACTTATACTGACAGTATTGTGACTTTATGAACAAATTAGTACAGCCAAAAGTTTAAAGGTTTTGCGCTGGGTCCTAATACCTTCGATTGGACAATTATAATTTTAGAAATACTTAAAATATTTGTTTTATTTACATTACCTAATGGCAGTTATTGAACCTTTTATTTTGATTTTCTTTTATTTTGTCTCATTAAGTCTCACGATTCTTTCTCGAGTCAATTCCATTTCTTAACGACTTAAAAGTTTTGCAAGACCTTGTGATAAGACCGAGATTTGTGGATGCTGGGCTAAGCTGATTGAGGAAGATGGACATGTGGCATCCCACGAAATTCAGGCAGCAACTTTAGACACATGCAGAGTCAAATATGAAATAATCTGCATATAACAAATAAAAGTTGTTTTCCTGATCGCTCTGTAAACCTGCAAAAGCGGCTCCGGTTCTTGGAAGGTCAGAACTCTCGAAAGATTCCACGCGGGATTCTCAAATGCTGTATACAACATCAAATTCCGAAATAATCGATAAATATGAATAAAATTAAATATTACCTAGAGTTGAAGCGCTCCTTATGGAGCCCTACGAATATAGTTAAGTAACCTCATGCAGGCTAAATTGGAGCGGAGGTACGCTAACACAATTTATCAACATGGAACCGCATCCGCTAGGAGTTAATGGAAAATAATAAATATTTTTTATAGTATAAAACTGTTATATTGTTTTAGTATTATGCAAATGATACATTAAGCATGTCGGTAATTTATTAAACGGCGTTTATTTTATAGTTTTTAATATTTTAACTACAATTTTATATAACTCAACGCGTTAAGCGCTCTAAATTTGGTTCTCCATATGAAACACATTTACTTTTTCTTCCCATTTCCCGCAAAAGGATCAGATCATCCGCCACATGATAGATAAAAATATAATCATCCGAAGTCACTACCATAATTTTTTCTTTTTTTACGGATGACTCACGTTGGTGGAGTTAACCGCTACAACCCGGCGAATTCGAGGGGCTGTGCAACTTTAAGTGTGCACAGGCTTCACTCTATTCTTGGCTTAGCTCGAGGACCCCTGAAGGGACCCGGCCTGGCTGCCACTTCTTTATCCCGTAATCGTCCCGCTCGCCTGACGGCCGAGCCTCGGCCTGATCAGCTGCTGGTCAGGTCCATGCCTACCCGTTAGCAATATTTATCGAGGGCGCCCTCGGTGCCGAACCTCGGCTCGATAATTGCTTTAGGACTTATTAGTGGAAGATTTACCGCCCTATCTGGTTGGTGAGAATCGGCCAGGTACGTGCCGATATCTGTTACATGGTGCTAGTTTGTCCTCGACGGCGAGGACAAGATGTTGCGTCTTAGTGAGTTAAAACGTGCTCTGCACGATTGTAGTCTCATCGTCTGGATCTGTAATCGCGTTTCGCGCTTTCGATGGATGTCGTTTTAGCGAGTGAAATTGTTGGTTTGTGAAGCGGCGGCGCTCCGAACTAGATCTTTGGGGTTGGAAGCCGAGTCGAAATATCGGATAGAAGCTTGTTTTAGGTACTGTTTGATTGGTGGAATTTCAGATCCAGGTGCAGGTCAATGTTGCAGGTATGACGCACCAGTGGCCTCTGCGCATGAATCTGTTTGCGGACTTGAAGCTTGTCATCGTGATCGCTTTGCATGTGCAAAGACGGACTGGCATATGTTAAAATTGGACGTTTGACTGTCTTGTATAATAAATATATAACAAAATAAAACACCTATTGCGCAGAGATAACTTGCTTTTAGGATTTATTAGTGGAAAGAGTCGACCAAGACGTAGGCCGCTCTGTTTCTGACCCGCGTAATGTGCGGGCCAAATGTCAAGATTTATCTAAGATTACCCCGAGGTATTTGGTTTGTTTGACCCAAGGGATAGGAAGCAACCAGGAGTCGGACATTGAAGAGCGCATCGGTCTTTGTCGGGTGAACAGAATGGCCGCGCTTTTGGAAGGATTGATTTATTCTCCATTTCCGGAACCATTCCCAGGATATTGGCGGATTGGAGTCTTTTGACTAACCAGATAGGACATCTACTGGTTGAGATATGCGGTGTCGCCTGCGAATAAGGCGCGGTGTCTACAAGACGGTGTTGTGGATGTCGTTAGTATATAAGGTGAATAGATTGGACCCAATACGGAGCCTAGTACGCCGGCACGGACCGGTCGAGGTAGTGATGGTTCCTCTACGCGTATCGGAACGTTCGATTCCTGAGGAAGTCTCGTATGATGAGTACGATGGTTCGGCACGCCGAGCTTATATAACTTGTATGTACCTTCGTGCCATACTTATCGAACGCCTCGCCACGTCGAGGAAAAGGCCCCGTGTGATGGCCTTGATTAAGCTGACTTTAATTTTCTCCGTGATACGGTGAATTTAATGAGTGCAAAAGTGTTTGCTTGAAATGAATTGAATGGGGTAGGAGCCATTTAGGTTATAAAATCTAATAAGCGGGCTAGGACAAGACGTTCGTATATTTTCTCGAAACCCTGAGGAGGCATGGACGATAAGAACTGGGAGTGCAGATGGTTTGCGGTTTGAGGAACACTATAACTTGCGTCCTTCCAAGTGTTTGGGAAAATACCTTGGAAAGAGCTGCGTATATAAATTAGACAGGATATTAATTAAATGTTCCGGCAGGATTTTAATGACGCGGTTGTTTGTTCCTGGTGCCCGGGGCTTGAGGTTTGAGATTTTGATAATCGACTTGACTTCGCTTCCGGTCACCGGTGTTAAATCGCGAGGAGGGAGTTGAGTCAATCGTGACTCGCCTCCACCGTTTGGTGGTGAGCAGGGTCGATCGGTTGAGTGCTCAGCGTCATTGGCCTCGAGGCTGTCGGCGGCGTCGAGGGATTCCGATTCCGCCTTTAGGCTTTTGGGAAGTTGCCAGAAGGCTTGATGGGATGGGTGCATATTGCTTAGATTTGTATCCCACCGATCGTTCCTGAATTCAGCTATGCGCGTCTTGGACTGATGTTCAAGGGCGCGTAACTACCATAAGGGGCATGAATGCTTAAATGTCTAGAGAGGTGAAGGTATTTGTGAAATACATGAACGCAAAATAAATAATCTTAACAGGCCTAGCTATACACAAAAAAGTTGAAAGAATTCGGGATTCTTATAATATGCTGTTTTATTTGTGCGTTTAAAATATTTTATATCTATGGCACGTGGCTGAAGTGCTTAATAAATTATATTGAGTCGCGGATGACGTATTTGTCTAAGATGGTATTGAAGTTGTATCCATTAATTTGGTAAATATACAAAAACTACTACGTAATTTCAAATAAATTTCAAGAATAACAGCCATGTTAAATTTGCTTCAACACTTGAATCATTATTATACTGATGTACAATGGTCTGTGCGGTCATTGTTATGTTAACGTGGAACCTTTGTTATAATGTGAAGACAAAGGGCCTGTTAATCATGTGAAAACATTTATAAACTATGTTTAACAGGCCGGTAAATGTAGTAACATGACGCTTTGTAGGAGAAATGTAGTAACATTAAGGTTTGACTTTATTTAAGTACGTTAATTTTTTGCACCTCAATAGATTTTTAGAAAAAATATATTTAAAATTGTATATTCATAGTTACTGCAGTAGTTAATAGTTATCTAATTTTTTTTCTCTTTTATCTAAAAGAATCGGAATATAATGTACGTGATTTTTTGTATGGTGCAAATTTGAAAGTAGTTAGTTCAGAATCAAAAAAATACTCTAACGCGCTGATTTTTAAACTGTGTTTACTTTTGTCCCAAAGCTTATTTAATATATAAACGAAATGGTCACTACTATTAATAAATGCAATTTCTTAGTATAAGTAACGCACATAGGATTAAAAAAATACAGCAAAGTATCTATGTAATCTGTTTTAACTTTCCAGAAGTCAAACTAGTCACTAAGTCATGAAATGTTATGCCCAAAGGTAATTAGAATCGTGAGACTTAATGAGACAATCAAAATAAAAGAAAATAAAAATAAAAAGGTTCAATAACTGCTATTAGTTAATGTAAATAAAACGAGAATATTTGAAGTATTTCTAAAATTTGTCCAATCGAAGATATTAGGACAATTTGTTTAAATTAATTAAAACTGAGTGTTAAAATTAAAGAATCCTGCAAAAGCCTTTAAGAACTTTTGGCTACAGAATTTGTTCAGTAAAGTCACCGTATAAAATTCCTAGAAGTCTCTAAAATTGTCTCCAATTTTAAAATATTCGCTCATAATAGCAAGTTTTTAGAAGATATGTAAATGATAGTTATGCATGCAAAGAAAATATCTTGTATACATAAAAATGTAACCTAATTTTTAATATAGTACTTGTTTCGGTAAATTCCGCAATTTGTATTAATCAACCTGCATAGTAATCAATAATTTTAAGGCTATTCAAAATCCTTAAATTTATATTTTACAGGAGGCGTGTGCATTAGAAACCAGAGGTCGTGGGTTTGAATCCTGCGGGGACTCAACAAATTTTCATTGTTGATTCCTAGTTGGCTAGGGCAATATGTTCACCCAATTGCCTGAAAACTGAGATGATCCATGCGTCGGACAGGCATGTAAATAAGTCGGACCATCCACCAACCCGCACTGGCCCAGTGTAGTGGGATACGGTCCAAAAATCCCCTAATGGATAAGGGTGGATTAGGGGAGGCCCATGTCCAACAGTGGACTATCACAGACTGATGATGAGATACAAATCATATCGTACAAGTTATTACTCGTATTATAAATGATAATTGTTTGAATAAATGATAGAAGTGAAACTTGACAATTTTATTTAATAACATATCTCTTAAACTTATAGATGAACTAACTATTGGTTAAGCAAATAGGTTTATTTATGCCTACAACATAGCCTTAGGATGTAATATCGGGACAACTTGTGAATTTCCCTCCTTGATTAACGCTTGAATTTACTTGTTTTGTTAATAAATTATTGGTTACTTGCTAAGTAAATGCTTCATGAATAATGGATTTTGCTTTCTCTTGGTCAGTATTGTTGATAAACATTCAATAAATAATAAACGAAATGGGTCTGATTAAAATAAATTACAAGACAAAAACTTACAATGGTAGACGCTTAAGGAAAAGAAATAATTAATACATATATTAAAGGATAATAGATACGATTGAAGTTTTAAATTACCCTTATAAATTTGATGACAGGAAAATTCGCGACCATCTAACATTACGTTGGATTACGTAAAAGATTAGACGTTGACAACTAAAATCCGTATCCATGTTTATTTTAGGTGTGTGTTTTATGTTTGATTAAAGGCAAGAACACAATAACAAAGAATATTTTGGTAAAATAAAATACGACTAATACGGACAGTATTAGTCGTTTTTATGTTTGGCGTTTCTATAACACAATTACAATTGTGGATAATTTTTCTTATATAAATAATTAGTAACTTTAAATCCCATTTTATTAATATCTTTTCAATTCCTTCTTTTGTATTTTTCGTATTTGTACCAAAACCATTAATAATGCATAAAAATAAAAACGTGAAGTGAAGTACGTGGATGATATTATATACCTATAAAGAAATAAATAATAAAATTAAGTGCGACATGGCTTTTTATGCAAAATCCATGCGTTTAATAGAATAGATAGATATAAAATAATGTTAAATTAATAAACATTGTATAGTTACGAAACAGTTGCAAGTGACAAAATCATAGACGTTTACATAAAAATTAGTTATAATGATTCTTAGTTTATAACCAAATAATTAGCATAATAGGCACATGATTTAATGTTATAATTTGTTAGAAGCTGACTAAAAAGGACACCGCATATGCGTAGTTACGATATGATATTACCGACTGTTTTAGAAGATTTAAGCAAAACTAATAGTGCTTAAGTTAATACTGTAATGTACCATATATTCAATGGCTGAAGGCTTCAAGTATCAAAATATTTTTTTTATATTCTGTAGGGTATATATTTTTTTAATTATTCAAATCAAAATAATTTCGGATATACTTACCAACAACAATATCTCTTCTAGTGATACAAATGTCAATAGAGTATATTTTACCGTACTTCTATTTCGCTTACTATTTTTAATTCAAGCTAGAATACTTTTTAACGAAGAAATGTATGATAGATAGAACCTCAAATATTTTCCGGTCCTCTCATGGATGACCATTACTGCTTTGCTATCGTTTTTCCCATCACTATAAGTATTTCGTTTGATAACTCTCCCCTTTCTCTAGAATAATAGTACAACATAAACAAGAATTTGCGTTGATTTTGCCGATAAAATGATCCAATAAATTAAACTTTTACTTCAGCAAAATAACGCACATACGTTCCAATGTAACTTTTTACAGTTATCGTGCAATATAACATTTTTGAAAATTTTAATTCATAAATAATTTTGAAAACATAATTTAAATACTACATATTAATCTTCAGTTAGCCTACTTACCAATATAACTAGTATGATAACGATTTGGACATACACAGCACAAAACATGTTACGTACGCCTTTGTCACTAAAGTAAGTCGGAGATAAGTAGCGAATCATGTGATAAGCAGATTATCTCAACTCTCTGTTCAAGTAAGCATTGTACATGCAACACATTAGAGGTTGCATAACATAAAATATAATAACGGGTAAAACGCACGTAGAATCGGTAAAGGTTACGACTAGTCGGACCTATCGAAGAGCTTTTGCGTCCCGCACTGGATATTCTTCTCGTTACATGATATGGTGGCACCTGTCGTCTTAAAGCTTTCTTAGGTAGCAATCTTAAGTATTTATATCATTTGTACTCAAAGCCATCTTAAGTATTTATATCGCTTGTACTCTTTTGAAGTATTATTTGAAAATAGATAGTTTTTAATAACCGCCCCACTCACTAACCCACATTGGTGATACAGTCCAAGACCCCCTAATGGATGGGGGTGTATTTGGGGAGGCCTATGTTCAGCAGTGGACTAACACAGGCTGATAGTGATGATGATATCTTCCATTTTCAAAAAAGAGCACTTATTAAAAAATATCTTAAATAAATGAAAGTTCTGAAAAAACTTTAGAGATATTATTTTATATTAATGAAGTATGATAAAATGGTATATTCTTAACTTATATATAAATATTATGCTTACCTTTTAATTGTAGATTAATTACCATATATTGTACAATTTCTGTTCTTAATTAAGTTGCACAATATAATGATTTAAAAATTAAACTATTTGAATTTTTAGTAAAAAGCGAAATTTTTAGATATTCAAGAAGACCTATTTATATGCTAACAATCAATTTACTAATAAAACATCTATTTTTCTTACAGGATTAAAAGCTTTTTTAACTAGTTTGTTACAGTATACAGTGCAACAAACGCTTCAATTTGACATAATATTCACAATAGAGAAAATGTGTGCGTATTAAGCGTATACTCGTGGTGTGAAACTTTTATGACGTTATTTTTCAAAAAAAAAATATTAAATGCAACTTTACCTGAAATTGGTTAAATAAAGTTAAATTAGATAAAGTTTAATCAAAAGCTTTTATTATCGTAGACATAAATACAAATTCTACAATTATTTCATTTTAGCTTATTACTACGAAGATTATTATTGAATTTCATTATTTGTAATAGAATTATTACTATCATTGATGTTGCTATTATATATTTGTGTTATTAATGGCTTATGTTAACTGAAATACTAAATATATTATAAATATATTGATAAGAAAAAGATGACGCGTAACGAAAAAATGTTACACTAATTTTTTTTCCAACCCCGATAAAGAAGTTTCACTTCAGTACATATTCATAAGGCATTTATATGCCAGAAAAATGTATACGTGCAATTTGTAACGTTGGGCCGTTAGAATCCTGTAGAACTCTCTTTCCTAAGCTTGGTGTCTTAACGTTAACAAGTTTGTATATATACGAGTTAAGTGTATTTGTAAAAAAGAACAGCAGTCTTTTTATCAAATATAGCGATATAACATTATATAGTAGCCAATTTGTAGAAAAATTGCACCTAACACAAAAACAAAGACAAAACTAATAACTGTTATAATATGGCTGTTAAAGTTTATATTAATCTGCCATCTGACATGAAAAAAATGACTACAACACTATTTAAAAAGAAGTTAATAATGTGGTTAAAAAACGAATGTTTTTATTCCTTAGAGGAATACTTTGCCTGTAAACACAACCAGACATCTCGTTAATATCTGGACAATTTTGTTGACTTTTTTATTTTATATTGTATATTTTATGTTGTTTTGTTAGCTTTGTTAAACTATATATAATATTTTTTTTATTATTATCAATGTACTATAACTTATGATATGTTAGTCAATATTTCGTAATTAATTTCTATCTGACATTCAGTTGAAAATGCGTGTAACAATTCTTTCGATTTTTATTTAAATTGATGTTATATATTTTAAGTTATAAATGATTTGCATGCCAATGTGGTGAAATCACGTATTAACTAAATGTGTGTTTAAGATCTGGATTTACCGTATTTTAGCAAATAAAGATAATTTGAATTAATTTGAATTTGAATTTCAAACTGTCCATGTAGTATAAATTGTGATATACCTAACCATTTCACAAGCTAATTAATTACTTATTAATTACTCTTTCGCCACATTGTTACGTTGTTTGACGTCATGTACGTGAACATAGTTTTTGTTATTTCAAGTGTCCTGATTGTTGTTTATAACGCTGCTATTATACAAAATGAAAAAACATCGAGTAGTTGTTAAGGTGTTAGTAGCATAATTAGAACGCAATATTCTCGATTAATTAAACGTAACTAACAAAAAAATAATCAAATTTTAATTTTATTTGTTATTACAGTCGAATTTACATCTAAAGATGAGTTCTATATTTCATCCAGTCATAAATCTACTTGTACATCAAGGATAAGGTGTTCTACGTAAAAAAATAAAAGCTAAGTATTGACTTTATCAATGCTATATTTTTTTAAATATATAAAGGTATAAAAGAGGTTAAGACTTATTTATTATTATTTTTTTATCATTTGAATTAAGAAAACTAAATTTGCTTTTTACAATTTCAAAACTTATAGGGCATAATTGCACAATGGGGGTACTTTTTTGTCTTCCACACTTAATTTTTGAATGATTTGCATAAATTAAAATAACGACAACCTACACACGGTTTGAACGCCAATCATATTGCGTTTCTTCCCATATATTTTAATTTAAAAATTTACGGATTAAAAAGCAATTTATTATAAACATATAAAGTAGTATAGTGAACAAAGCCTGACACATTAAAAGTTAAATACTATAAAAAGGACTTATTAAATACATTAAATATCCATAGCATATTCATAAACGACAATATTTTTTTTAATGTTGCAGTAGAATTACAAGTTTATCAATCTGTGGCCTACATCACATATATTTGCTTAAGCACGCCTGCATGCTTGATTGGAAAAGACTAATGGCAATGATTGCTTAGCAGTAAAGAAGCAAAATGTCTGCTAAGGAGCATTAGGTAACCAGCAAATTATTATACATTCATAAATTAAACCAGTATAAATCTTTAAAACAAATAACAACACTATATTAAATGTTTCAATCAAATCAATCAATCAACATTAGCCAGTTTCACTGCACTGCTGGACATAGGCCTCTAATGCACGCTACCGCTTTCTGTCTTTGGATATACTCATACAGACCGCACTGGCCACTTTGCGAATGTCGTCACACAAGCCTTGGTCTCCACTCCAACACTTCCACTCCAGCGGTCGTCAGTTCTGGGCTTATTAAATGCTTTGATGATAACAGTTTATCTCATATTATGGACTTAAATACCCTAAAACAAGCTAGAGATTACTTATTTGCATTTATTAGTAATTATTAAAATTAAGGTTGGACTGAATCACTAAAAGTTTTACCGTTTTGTGAAGTTTATTAGGGTCATTACGACTCGGAGCCTCATCAAGCTTAACGAAGACTCCGCTGAAGTCACCTCAAAGTTAGCCCTTTAGCGAGTTATCTGTGAATTCCAAAATATTACTTGCACGAGCACAACCATAGAATAGAAAAATATGAATGGTATTTCTAAAGGGCAAAGATTAAAATTATTATCATCTTTGCGAAGAAGCTAAATAACTATTCGTTTATCGACACGATTACTACACACATTGAGATAAAGATTTATCTTTCTACCCCTGATAATGGAAGGTGGAAAAAATCCGAAACGTAGCCAAATAAAATAATGAATAAAGGCGAAAAGACCGTAAAAAGTGAATTTAATGAAATAATGTTTCATCAAAGTGAAAATATTTATCTTCATAATTTACATGAAATTTAATAATTTGTAGTTAGTATATGAAGAATCGGAATTACATTAGGTAATGCATGAAGATGTTTTATGTCTTAACATTAGAACTTATGATATACAAAAAAATTGTGATAAAGGTTCCGACTCCGCCCAAATATTAGTCATCACTTTTATACTATGATACCTTGACCGCGGGTTAAATTAAAAGACAAGTTTTCTGAAGTGGGTACCTCTTTTTTTCTCACCTCTTTTTTTCGCTCCTCTTTTTAAAAAAAAATTGTACTGCAAATGAGGTTTACCTGCAAAATAATGTTTTTTAAATATTACCACAGTGGACTAGGACAAAGATTTTTAAGCTTTTTAATGACTTCACACCATAAATAACTTATTTATTGTAACAAATCTTCCCCACCGTCAAGACAATTTTAAGTTCCTAGGCAAAATTCAACTATAAAAAGTGAAAAGTACTCAATTATCTTTATGACAATATCAGAAATCTCTTACAATTTTTTACATAAATGGTTTGATTCAGAAATTATTTAAGAGACATTAATATACGTATAGGTAAAAATTACGAACAGAAAAACAAAAATGTTAAAATGTTGTTATATATATGTAAAAAAATTGAAACAGATGTTTAGAATTTACAAACAGAACATTTCATTTATTTGCATATATTTAACGTCTTGGTTCGGTGTGATATAAAATCGTTTCGTAAGCCCCTCTTAATTAAACATCTTAAAAATTCTTAGACATACATGTTTATAGGATTCTACAAATTGCAATTACAAAATACAAAATTTTACAAAATACTGTATCATGGAACAGCGCATCATCACAAATCTGCCTATAATAAATGTCTATTTATATATATAAATGGCAACGTAACGGTATAAAAATCTCATTCAAATTTCCGATACGTAATCGTGTACTCTAAATCCCGCAATGGCAAGAATAGTCTTATCTCTTTCATGGCATATTGACGCACTGAATTTTACTTGCACACATTACCCTTTATATCCCTTTTTAAGGAAATCGAGGAAATGGATGAACATAATATTTTATTATAGTTTAATATTATACAGAGCGGAATGTTTTTGTGAGAATATTATATAAAATACAATAAAAAATCTTTAGTTAAAATAAACGTAACTCTTTTACTTTACTACATTTGAGATTACATTCAATATCAAAAAAAACTATTATCTATTCTATATATACGTATATATATTTTAATTTATAAGTAAAATATTTTTTAAGAACAACATATTTGACTATTATTGTAAATTGGCTTTAACAGTATATAATATAATTCCTTACAATTATATCAAATGCGTTCACAGCTCAGTCCGTGTTATTTTGTACTTTTGAAATGGATTTTCCTGGAGTAAAAAGAAGCCAATATTACAAAAAGTTAATGTAGCTTTCTAGTATTAAAATAATGTTTGAAAACGATTCAGTTCCTGTTCATAATATAAGATCTCGATAACTCTTTTTTTGTTTACAAGGTAGTTGCTAGTAGTCCCTTTTTATGTAATGACTTTGTTATAATGCTTGTAGATTGATTTGTTATAATAGGGAAATCAAAAATATATATGTAATCGAAAACATTGCAAAATAACACTGTTAATTTAAGGAAAGATAATTTAAAACTACTATTAATATGATGTTTAAAATTGACTACACTAAAGACTCGTTTCAAATTATATATATGTATGTTGCTAATCAACTAAATTTAAATCATCATTAATAAAAAGTTAAAGATGTCAAATTTGAAAATTTAATTATCATAAGTCAAATGGTAATTCTATCAATAAATTTGCTATTAAAAATTAATTTCATTATAGAAAATAGATAAAAAATTGGTCAAATATGAAGATTTTCAGAAAGCATGGTCCGATAGAAAAATCCATAAAATGTTAAATTCATCAAATATTTAATTGCATTGAAATATAAGGCTTTCACATTTTCACTTATATAGTGAAATCAATTTTCAGAAGAAATAAATTCTTTAAGCTACGTAAGAAGATTTCTAAAGAGACTACAAAGGACTTAGTGGCTGAGAACAAGTTAAAATATATGACACTCAAGTATACAAAAAATCTGTAATCTGCACAACCTACTTGATAGGCTATTAATGTCAGAACATTACTTTAAGACGCTATCTTCTCATTGTTTCTCAATGGTATTGAAATTACGGCTAAATACAGATTCGTCATTAACAAATAAGTAAATTTATAAACTATGTAATCATATTTTTATAATAATAGACGGACTTAAACAATAGTCAAAATCTAAAATTAATTAAATTAAATGAACGGTACGAATTACAGCTTCAATTGTTCTGAAAATATATGATCTATTTGTGTGTTCATGTAAAAATTTATCCATCACAGACTCTTAGGAGAAGGCTCTTTGGAATGTCCAGCATTGGACTAAAAAGTAGAGTACTTGTGTATTTTGATATTTTTATTAGGGTTATTGAAACAACGGGACTAAATCACAGGATTTTACGTCAATCAAAATAAAAACAATTTTTTTATAAACAATAGTTAACATAAAATTTACAAATATACGACGGACTTCAAAACCAACTTAGTATAGTAAAAATCATAAAATTAATTCAATTCATAAATTAAATGTAATCGTGTCCGCAACTGACAGCTTTCTCAATTTATCATATATTATAATATTCATGTATTTTTTTTCAGAAATATTCATCTAAATTTTATGCTGTTAAGGACAATTAACATAAAAAGAAAAATGTATAAAGGGTACTTATTTGGATAAGGATTAATGATGTATTGCTTAAAATCACACACATACAAACACACACATTTATGTTAATTGTGTTTTCAAAATCATTTATCGGCAGTTTTATAAATCACGTACATGTCACTTTGTTCTCCAGGAGGGGGATCTGATGGCCTAAAATACAGGCATTGCTTAGTTTAGACATCAGTCTTTATTTACATTATCTTGATTGGTGAAATATTGTACATCTTATTTATTTTTAATGTGTAACTAATATGGTGATAAAATAGAGTTATTATTATTATTATATATATACCATATGAATCAATCTATAATTTAAAAAAACCGCTTCGTAGTTTGAAAGATTTTAGCATACATACACGAACAGATAATGATAGCTATTTTGTTTTATACTATGTAAAAAAGATTATCACTATAATAACATATTCGAAGCAATTATTTCATAAATCTGTATCACTTACATAATTTTTAAACGCCATCATCAGCCATTTACAATATAAATAATTATTTGAATATAAAATAAAACCTTCAACATAAACTCAAAACAAGGGTTAAGGTAATGATTGATGGCTTACAGAATTCGGAACTCTTCAAAAACAGAAACAAATGTCCTTTAATTAAATGAGGAAGTGATTTCAAAACAATTTGTTAACAGGTTTTTTTTATAATTAATAACATTTATTTTTTAGTTATGAAATATTCATAACAATCTTTCTGTAACTATGTAACTGATAAGTGACTTTTTTATTTATTACTTTTTATTTTATTTATTGATATAAAAAAATGCAGTACTTCGTACTGGCCCATAAACTTAGAAAAACCCATGCAAGGAATATGGGTACGAAAAGAAAAATTCATCATTGATGTGGTAAGATATAATTCTAAGTAGGCTGTATATATAATTATTTCTTTTGTTTACGCGAATACTAACAACTTAAATGTAATGACTTTTACGAGTTTTATCGTTTATTTTATATACTAAATTCCGATGTTTCGAACACTTTCAGCGGCCGTGGTCACGGTAAGTCTGGGATGTCATGCGTCTTGTTGCCAGTGGTGTATGGGGTTTCCAGATCTTAATTGTAATTAATTATTTTTAGTCTATTCCGACCTATCGAAAATAAACTGATTTTATCATTACGCTGGCAGTGGTATTATGCTTGGGTTTAAATTTTAATTTATTAATTATGGAGTACCAAGCAGGTGGTAGAACCAAATGTCTTCTATTGTAATTTGATGTTTTCTAATTCAATAGCCTCACGGATCAACGTTGGTAGGAATTGGTGATCTTTAGTGAGGATTTGTGGTCAATCAAATCTAATGTAATGGTTTGGGTGATTTAAGGTATGGTCAATCACTCGTCCGACTTGTTGGATCTTTTATGTTTAATGACAGCTATATGTTCCTTCACGCGGGTTCTTATTGCTCGCTTTATTTGTCTAATATAAGAGAGGCCGCAGCTAACCGCTCTAGCTTATACACTCCTGAATCTTGTAGAGGAATATTGCACTTGACAGGTGGTAGGAATTGACCAATCTTCTTCAGTGGCTTGAAATACGTTTTGATTGAAGCCCGCCTCAAAATGTAGGCAATCTTGTCAGTTGCGCCACTCACAAAGGATAGCACAGCAGGTACTCACTCCACTGTTGCTGCCTTCACTCAGTCACTGTGACGCGGCCGTGGCGCAGCAAGCTTGTTGTCTCGCAGTACTTTCTTAACACGTGTAGCTAAGCCGCCAGGCGTTTGTCATCACAAATTCGAAAAGATTTGCTCTATGTAGGTAGCTGCTGGATGGATGATGGTGTAATTATCGTTTAAATATTTGTTTGTATGGGTTGATTTTTATACACAGTATGGCTCAAGGTGTTATCAGAATTGCGAATGATTAAAACATCAAGAAAAGCTAAAGAATTATTATTTTCTAACTCCACAGTAAACAATATTTTTGATTCATGGAGTTAAAGTGGTTTAAAAGTACATTTATTTTATCATATGGTAAGATGGTAAATGTATCATCTACATATGCTTCTTATAAAATCTTGATGAATGGGAGCAGTGACTAGGGCCTTCCTCAAAGTCTTCCATAAAATGTCACCAACACATAGGGAGACACCAGGACAACCCATCGCTACACCTTCCATCTGCATATATAACTCATCTTTACATAACAGCCAGATGTTACAATGTTTAAGTAAAATACATATCATCTTGTTACAATATTGATGCAATCTTCTATTGGTAAAGATGCAAACAAAGATTGGACTTCAAAACTAACCATTGTTTCATTGTTAGCAAGATGTAGATGTTTTACCTCACTTACGAAATGGTATGAATCCTTTGTAATTGTTTGTCCTCTGAGCGGTGAGTTTTTACTTAATGTTGAGCCAATTTATAAGTGGATGAGTCAATTTGGCTAATAACAGGTCGCAATGGAGCATTAGATTTGTGTATTTTAGGCATCTCATACAATTTTGGAGTCTTGGGACATGAAATGACCGTGACCATGGCCTCTGGAAAGTATTTATAACGTCGGGAATTTAAATATGTAAAATAAAAGCGATAATATCCGTAAAAAAGTGTTTTATTTAATAAGCTGTATAACTTTATTTTCACCTATTAAACTCTTCTAAACCATGATACTTTTAATTGACCTATTTTCAAAAGCAGATAAGTTTGCTTTCTCCAAACGGCATATTGACTAGGCGTATGGGTATTATTTAACTCGCAAAAAAAAAGAAAATTTAAATGCAGGAAAAATTTAATTCATTGTGGCAAATAATATATTTTTTATGCTATTATATTAAATATTGCGTTAATTCAAACCCATGGCATATGCAATGAATTAAAATAGAAAAATTCCATTCAATAGCTTGGAATATAGGCAAATTTATTGCTTAATTTGCATAACTTTATGGCATATCATGACATCGTTAAATATTTAAATGCTGCCACTCGCCATTTATGCAAAAAATAATGAATACAAAATTAAACACACACGTTTAAGCTAATTTGAAGCTAACCATTGCTCTTATGAATGAATGTGGTAAAATAATTTCTAAATAACTGCCAAAATAATTTTCAACCGCTTGCAACTATCCCATTCTGTTTATATTTATCTATTGACTGGGCAAACGAGCAGTCGTGGTGACTACTCGTGTTATGGAAAGTGGTCGTAAATGGACATCGGTAATCACAGGAGTTGTCTACCGTAAGATATAGGATGTCACCAAACTACTGATTTGCGCCTTAATAACTTACAATTTCCTGAAATCAATCCACTGTTACTGTATAAATAATACTATTAAATATTTTTAAATTGGTTGAATTACTTACACCACCAAAAAACAGGTCAATTTAAGCAAGGCCACAAGCTCTGTCTTTTTAATTGGACTAAATGAAGGAGAAATTAAACTACGAAATAGGGACGATATCTCAGCCTATTTTTTGATCAAAAATGCCGTCAAATGTCAAATAAAGCGTTAAATTGTTAATATTTATAATGTGTAGTATTTGCGTGAATGTGGCTTTGTAGTGCGAGCCTGATGAGCAGGTTGACGGCAAACTGCGGTGTTTGCTCATATGATGAAAATGCGGTTTTGCTAATGCATAGTGGGAAGGTATACAATCTGTTTTATTATGGATCTACAAATTTATAAACATTTACTATTTTGACTTTTCACATTAATGTATAATTATTAGAATGAAGCATTCAACCATCATTTTTTAGTGAAATACTGCTTACCCATACCCATAATCTAGAGAGTTTGAAAAAGTTTACAAAAATATTCCTGCAATACCCCCTTTTAGGCGCCAGAAGAAGACAGGGACGTTGTTTAAGTCGACTTCGACTTAACCTACCCTTGCTCCATTTTCTCTTGTAAAATAATAGGATAATAAGTGTAAGCAAATTTTATTATGATGACCACTTTTGGCTACCACTGTAAAGCTAAAAGATAATCCCTGAGGTACATTTCTGTATATGGAAATATTTTTTAATTGTGCGAAGTTTTATATGTACCGGTTATGATTATGTACGTCACAATGTATTATTAAAAACGGCTATTTTAGTGTTCAAAAAAATATTTCAATTTTCTTCGTTTGTATAGATAAAATTGTATATCATTTAGGTAAATAAAAGTGGAGTGTCTGTCGATCTAACTGTTTGTTCTGGATAATCTCTGAAAGAGCTGTTACCATTTTGATGGAACTTTCATTAAAATAAAGCTGATGTAACTGGATGTACCGAGGTTGTACTAAATTTTTCGTTTAATTTTTTTTACTAAATAGCCTTTTATTTAATAAAAAAAAACTTGCAAAATGTGTGGAGGCATATAGTACAGTAACATATTAAATATTATCATTTACTCTTAATTCAGTTTAAAAATACCCTGCTACTGTATAACCTTTGGAAATGCTGCTGTATAAACGAATTTAACATATTTTAAACATATATTTCCTGAGTTAGGAGCTAGGACATGCAATTGGCTTAACTTTTTTTTACGTGTGGAAATGCCTACGCATACCCGTCCTCGTGGGGGCAAAGACGGGTTATGATGGACTAAAACAACCACGTTGTTCCTTCTTGGCACCTTAGAGATGGGGTCAAACTCTTTAGCAGTCTTTTGCGACCCCACCAGCGCTGGCCGCCGAAACAGCCCCATCTCGGCCATCTGCCTCCCTCTAGGCGCGTCGGAACTAATGCGCCCTTCGTCTCGACCCCTTTAGGCAGGTAACAGAGTCCCCCGAGTCTGCTGCCCAGCCCACTTAGGGATGAGACTCCCAGCCCTCAACGGCGGGCCGGTTGTTAAACTCCGCCGGCCAGCCTTACACCACAGGCCGGCCGGGTTCCTCTTAGCTTCCCCGCGGCTGGACAGACCGCTATTACTGAGCCCCACCGCTACGACAGATTTTGATTTGTAATACAAACGTTTTGTCCTTTATAATAAGACAGTGTTTAAAAACTGTTTACTTTTTTGTAAAAGATACTTTATAGTATGAACTATAGAAAATATTGTTTTAAGCAACTATTAACCGGAAAAGTGGCACTATAAATCTATAAATATAAAAGATATTCCCACCTTTATATTGACTCATCACGATATCTCTGGAACCATTAGGCATAGCGACTTGAAATTTGGTAGGAATATTCCTTTCGCTGAGTAGAGGTCAGCTAAGACGGTTTTTACGTTAAAAACGTTAAATTCCACCCACAAGGGGGGTTGCTAGTTTAATATAAGCAAATTTATTGAAACTTGATAAAATAATTGAATCTAGAATTTAAACTAATTAGAAGTCAAAGAATAATTTGTTTATATTATGTTAGATACTAACATATTATTTACGTTAAAAATGTACTCTTAATAATTATATTTCTCGTTTGAATAAGAATTGAGAATATAAGCGATACAAAGTAAAATATTTTTTTGAGATATTACAAGCAATTGGATACAATGTCTATCTACAGTTCTTATAATAATATATAAAGAAAAATAAATAAAGAACTGACAGAAATCTTCAATCAAGCTTACCCTAACCTTTACAAATTGTTCCTTTGTTTTAGAAATAGACCTGAATATCTGACTGGCCATTTCCCAGTAAAAAATGATCTTATCCTTAAGTTAAGCGAAAACAGATATTAATCGCGCTTTCAATGGAATAAACGTCACTCAATAAAGCGTCACTTTGTCTGTTATATATTTTCCTCATTAATTTATATACTACCTAATAGTTTTTTTTGACTGCCCTAGTAGCCTTGCAAAACACACGCCCTTGCTTTAGAAACTGGAGGTCGTAGGTTCAAATACTGCGGGGACTTAATTTTCATTGTTACTTCCTAGTTGGGTAGGCCAATTTGTCTGAAAAGTGAGATGATCCATGCTCATATCGGATGGACATGTAAAAAGTCGGTCCACCCACCAACCCGCATTGGACCAGCGTGGTGCAACTTTAAATGTCCAAGATATAATTAATGTATACTACGATAAAAATCACGTAAATGGCATGAAAAAACATACCATCATCTAAGCTATATTTACAACAAGTGGAATTTTAATAAAAAAAAACCGACTTCTAACAGCGTTTAACTATTTTACGCAATATAAACAGGGACAACGTGCTCCCCGTACAAATTTACGTCGCTTTTTCTGCCACTGTATTTTAAATCTCTGATAACTTTCAAGGTACCCATTTCTCAAAAATTCCAAAAAAAGATACAAATTGACATTATTAATAAACCTTGCAAAGATCCCGAGCGCAAGGGTTAATGATTATACCTCTTACTTTGAAAATGTGCCATTTGCCCAAACAGCTCTTAAAAACTAATGTTACCATAATTTTTATACTCAACTCTACCAAGATGACAGACACGGTACTGACGGAAAACATTTATCACTATTCTTACTTCATTGTATTGTATTGTTGCATCACAATATTTTGTATAAATCTCCTGCATTAGGCTATATTTTATAAGGCTAACTCAAAAATTTCCAAGCTACTTTGCTATTAAAACATCGGAAATATAAAACACGCTCAATTAAGTATCGTATGTAACTCGGTTTTAGTATTAAGAAGAATTCCTAGCCTAGATAAACTGGCAAGAGAAGAAGCCAAATAAGAGTAATAAGAAGAAAAAGATTAAAAAACTTTCACGAGAACAGGTTATCAGTTAGAATAATATTTATGGTGCATTATTAAATATTCTTCATAAGATATTTTCTTACGTCTGTCATGAATTTATCACATTAAAACTTCTGCTTTAAATATCATTATGTAAATATACTATTAAGCAAAAATATTTAAAAGTAACAATCATATTGACAATGCTCGGGCCCCTGCAATGCAGCTGTGTTAAAAAAAATTTACTGCCTATATTGTGCCAGAAAAATATGGTTAGACGCACTGCGTAATTTCTTCTAGAGTTAAAGTTAACTGGGGTTTACGCTATATGTTAAAGAACAATTTTATTACAGCAATTTAATGACAGATCATTTTTAGTTAAACAAAATTGTGAAACTAGTCGTAACTTTAAAGGAACGTTTAAAAAATTGTTAAGGTATATTTTTTGTGACTAGAAAGTTATAATTCTAACTTAGCTGATAACTTTTAAGGATAATAATAAACGAACATTACATTAGTAATTTAAAGTACATGTACAATTAATTTTATTCGTTATTAAAATTATAATTTTACTTGAATATTTCTAAATAAATTTTGCTGACATACATATAGTTAAGTTTCTGTAAAAAATAAAAACACCAAAACAATGTTTTATTAATTAATCACCATAATTAAATAAACGAAAAGGTTGCATTATATTACATAAGAATTGCAGCCTTTTCAACCTCCAATCGAATTTATTATTATTTTTTCATGTATTCTGCCCCATAAAATAATGTGTGGATAGGTATACCCACGCATTCTCCGGGGCACTTTTAGCTAATGCTAGCTTTTGTTCGTTTCACCCGCATCGTGACGGTTATTTAAGATTATAAAAATTATTATTATTAGGCCATATATTTTTGCAGTTTGCACCAGAATACTTTGCCAATTGCAGATTTTTTCTACGTACAAGGCACTATTTATTATATCTTGAATATACTAAACTATATACTTAAATAATATAGGCTATAGAGTAGCGATTGATGTTGCGTTATTAATCTTCGGGTGCAACAGCGTGCACTTAATGTGCAAAAACGTTTATTATGTCAAGAACGCTTCAAGTTTTCAATTTTAACAAAAAATCTCCAAAACTGCAGTAGTGATTTCTTTCTAAGACAACGAAAATATATATCTTGAATATAAATAACAAAAGTTAAACATTATTGGCTGTTGGCTTTTAATTGATTTCGTTTCGTATATTAAGTAAAATGGTACTTTTTTTATATAAATTAAGAGTATACGAGCATAAACGGTTTCTTAGCACTTTAACTCTCGTTTAATCTCTCTCGTTTAATTGCCGTTTGTTCTTTTCAACCAAGCATGTGGGCGGTGGACGCTAAGTAAAACTTTGCGATGTAGGCCACATATTGTTCTACACTTTCTGTTCCCTCCTTTTAAACACTTTACAAATAAAGCTTTAAATCATAAAAACGAAACAGTTTAAAGATTTAAAATAAAATCTTGTACTTAAGTAAAGTCGATATTAAAATAATCGAAACTATGTCATTGATACATATATACATTTTCTTTTCAAAATCAATAACAGTCGCCTTTATGGGACAAAAACCTATTCCAGCTTTCCAATTATTTGAACCATCCAAAAACATTACTTGGTGCTTGCCATGCCAACATGCCCATGATCTCAGTTATTTGAAGCACCTTGACACATCCGTCATAGAATACGATATTACGATTACTCTTTCAGCTGACTATACTCAGTAGTGACATCAATCGGGTGACCAGAGCGGAAAGACTATTAACATTAAAATTATTTATAACCTTTGAATTTGATTTTATTTATGGAACTAACAAACCATGCGTTTTTAAAGTAGCACAACTGAACATTTTTTTTTTTAAAGCGTTTTTACCTGCTAGTGATAATGCCCTTCACCAAAAAAAATATATTACAAATGGTTTTCCCCAATTCCCTAAGTTAAAAATAACTTTTCTTGCATCTTAAATGGAATTAATTGTATAACATGCCACGTGCCACATACTCGGTATCGACCCGTTATAAAAAAAACTTTATGAGAAATTTCATAATTTATTTTACAGTAAAATTGTAAATATTCTAGTGTATAAAAGGAGGCTTTTGTCCAGCAGTAGACTATAGGCAGGCTGGTGATGTATGTATGTATATGTATATATTCTCCTAGAAGCAAATCTTTTAACCATGTTTGAAATGTGAATTAATTCCATTATTATATAATCGTACGCAACTATCGTATTGTTTAAAGTTAATTTATTTTACGTCTCCGTCGTTTACCATCCATTTAAATAAATTTATAAAAAAAATAAATATATAAACGGTTTTATAGTAGTCAAATAAATTTAATAGTAAGCTTGGATAAAATTTTCCTTTCTTTATTCATTAATTTTTTTTATTAATATTAGGTTAAATATTACGTTCTCATATTAAATTTTTCATATTTAGTATTCATTAAATTATGTCTTCATACTATATATAGACTTTTCTTACAATGTACATCTTTATTCAAATCAATGAATAGTGGTTACATTACATTACATTTCAAAAAAAAGTTCTCAATAAATTAAATAAAAAGGAATCGTTGAGTGGTTCCATTTCGACGAATCCGGAAATGACATTGATAAATGAGCCTATCAATCAAATGGTACAAACGTAAGACTTACGTATATTTACCTAATTGTGACAAAAATATCAGTCAGTAAATAACAGTATATTTCATGTGCTTTATTTTGTTTTTTAATAAATAATTATATTTATTAAAGTTAATGCTAGATCGAGTTTTATATTACATATTAAAAAAAACCTTTTTTTAAATAATTTTTTATAAATTTATTAATTGTTAAAAGTAGTATCTTTATCAACTTTTGACTTTAAATATTTTTATGTAAGACGATTTCTTGTTTAAAGTTTTCATTTGAGTATTTTGCATTATGCGCCCATAAGTCAAATGTAAATGTATATTTGAGGCCTGTACAAATGAAGTTTTAACAAATAAAATACGGCCAACTTCAACAGTATATGACATTCCCACACACATACCGCTCAATACGCCCTGTGATTTTTCCCTGTATTTTATATTACCCATATCTTTTAACGTATTTATATTATAAAAATAAAGTTAATGATACGTTTTTTGTAGATACAGCGATCTTTTTAATATAGATTTATTTTTACTAAGACTTACAAGGTATTACCTGAGTTGCACTTGGAGATTTTCTTGTAGACCATTTCGAGAAGTAGAATTACGCATAACATAGTTTTAGTCTATCTTTTACGGTTTTCCAGCGTTCACAATTTAATCACGCTGGGTTGCACCGTAATTATTTTTAAATCTCTATTAATCTGCTTGTCACAAATTAATTTAAAAATTGAACAACATATCAGATAAAACGTATCAATAAAAAGGGCAAAGGCCCGCTCTGAATTGAGTCTCTATTTCTTTTGGAAATCGGTCTAAGCCAGCAAGCATATTTAGGTACTGTAAACAAGCCTCAACATCATATTTCTCATGGAAGATACTGCGTTGGTGATAGGCAGCGCGTTGGCGATTCTATTAGTATTGCCAATGTCCATGGGCGTTGGTGACCACTTTTATTAAGGTGGCTGGACTGTTCGTCTTTTTTTTTATGGCATACGCAGGCGGATGAGCAGTCGGGCCACCTGACGGGAAGTGGTTACTGACGCCCATAGACATTGGCAATACCAGTGGAATCGCCAACGCGCTGCCTACCGTGAGACATAGGGTGTTATGTGTCGTTTACCCAGTATATAAGCTGGCTACGGTGCCCTTCAAACCGGCACATCAGTATTTTCACACTACTGCTTTGCAGCAGAAATAGGCACCGTGGTGGTACCCACCCAGACGGTCTCCTGTAAAAAGGGGACCTACCACCGGTAAATTCGTCTGTCTTCGTTGTCAAAAAAAATAAAACAAAATATAATTATTGGCAGCGAAATCCAAGTCCGATAAGTATTCAAATTCATTAACTTTCTACGAGTAGCTACGAGATAAAAACAGCAAATTACAGAGAAAAAAGTGAATTTCGATACCTATGTAAACTAACTCATTGTACAATATTAAGCTGCCTATGACTTATCCACCTCATTCGAAATACTTATACTATGAATTATGTTAAACAAAGATTATCAAAGAACTACAATGTCCGATATATTGTTCCATTTTTTAGGAAAGAAAAAGACAGAAAAGAATAAAATATACGTGCCTATTTTGTACAAATTCGGTATAAAAATTTGAGAGATTTTTGTAAATCTCTAACAAAACAGGTTCGTGTTGGACTCTTCTTCTGTTCTGGTTCTGGGTTTTCTCTCAGTGGATTACTTCAATCTTTTACATCTGTTTTTGTGACGGTCGTACTAAAAAGTGGAGTTATGGGATTACTTATACGTATGTTGACCAAACTTCATATTTGTAAACTTTTCAATATCAATCAAAACTATATAGGTAAATATATATGGTTGTAATTTTTACGTTTTAACCATGATCTTAACAAGGTACTTTAAAACGATTAGGTTACGAGTTTATAAATATTTAAAAGTAAACTTATTAAGTGTGTTTTCACGATTTCTATCTTTGTTATAAAATCATTAAAGAGCATACTTTGCTTTTATCAAAACTTATTCAAGATTTATTGATAGAAAAAGTGTATCTGCGCTTTATGACGTCATGCTTTTCATAGTTTCAACTTGGATTTTTAAGCTATAGGATAGTGTATAATTTTGGACCATAGCTGAATATTTTTTACACAACCTAAGCTCGTCATCAGTGACGTTACGGATGGAAACTGTAGAAACTATATAACTGCTATTTTTCAATATTTTAAAAAGTCTTAAAAAAATTATTGTAATAAATCCAAATACAACAGCTACTGAAAGACAAAAAGCGAGTCAATTGAATCAAGACAATCGAAGATTAATTGATGTCTATGCATGATGTTAATAAACATTTTAATTATACCTACATAGTTGCTATGATATATTGTTAATGTAAAAATTTTTGTTTTTGCATATTCCCGACAGAACATCTCGTAACCATGCAGGTTAAAAGGAGTCTGAGTTGTCTAGAAAAAATATAAAATTGTAAAACGTATATTCAGAGAACAGTGCTGTTTATCAGGTATCTAGAAAAATTATTGAATCGCATATTTCTTGCTTCACAGAATAACGTAATATACAAATTGTGTGTGTACAATATAAAATAACACCATACTTACACGTATAACATACTAAGTTTTCTTTCTTTTCTTTTTGACGAATATTACCGATATTAAGGGAAAATCTCGCATAATATCTCACAATATACTCTCTCTATTAATTTACCACCAAAGAGGCTCGAGCCTTACCCATGGAGTGTGCTAGAAGTAAGCACTTTACATGCTTTTAGTGGGCATTGCAAGGAAGTGCTGCGCAAACATTCAATACATTACTGTATTGAATAGATCTTACATTGTTTCTTTAACCGAGTTGAGGTCAATTTGTGCCAAGATATATTGTTAGTCAGCCCAGAAAATATACCGTATAAGGTATATTTTATGGGCTGCACATGCACAAAACAGTACAGGATAGACTATAGTCTATCTTGTGCTGTTTTTTGGATTAAGAATGATCTAATTTAACATGCATTTTTTTTAAATTACTAAGTACTTCGAGATTAGCCAGTGAGAATTTTTTACAGAGTGAGCAGCAGTGAGTTGCAGTGCTACCAAAATGATAACTAAACTTGATTTCTTATATGGTTCTAACTCACCAACGTTGCAGACCATTTTTAAGTGATTATATAATTTCAAACACTCTTCTTCTGATGCTTAACGCTCTGGTCCCCGATCGAAGTCTCTACCAAGGATATTATTGTGAAGGACATAATAATGTACTCGACAATAGTCGAGTTAAATAGGTGAAATAGTTAGTCTTTAAATTCCTTTAAAAATTTTGGCTATTGCAAAGCTGGCACGATTGTTGATGATCACACAAAAACGCGAATGAATGTGAATTTCAAAGCTATGATCGGATAATATGAAGCGTAATTCGAATTTATAAAGTTGATTTGTTACTGTAGACGAAACCTTAGTCCAGTATTTTACAATAGAGTCGAAACAGAAATCTAACACTTTAATTGACTATTCGGAAAAGAGGAAAACAGTCACAGTTACAAATTATCAAAAAATATTGCTCTTTCATCAAGGCAACGTCGCAGTTTGCACCTGAACTAATGCAATAGCAATCATTTACGAGTTGGGCTTCGAGCTTGAGTTTCTCATTCTCATTCATCATCAGCCCGTGTTAGTTCACTGCTTGACTAATGCACGCCTTTTCCATTAGAGGTTTTTGGACCATATCCGACCACGCTGGTCCAATGCGGGTTTGGTGGACTGAATTTTTACATGCCCATCCGTCGCATACATTATCTTAGTTTTCAGACTATTGGGTGATCGGCCCAAAATGCCCTAACTAACAGAAAACAACGATACATAACACAAAGCTGTTTTCCCGTGGGATTCGAACCCACGATTTCTGGTTTATAAGACAAGGGCCAATACCGTTAGACCACGGAGGCGGTTAAAACGCTAATTAAAATAGTTACTATATTTTAATAAGTATAAACTTTGCATTGTGCAATATTACCTAGATATTAAATCTTTTCATCAATTTTATCTTTCATGTATATAATTCATAACACTAAAGTATTAAATACATAATATTATGCTAGAGCAGAATGTGTGCACAACTCGGAATGAATATATTATGTTTTGAATTTTCGAGCTGGTGAAAGAAGGACCCTCTCAAGTTTTAATTAGGTCTCTGCTACATTTCTTTATCCTGGTAATATTTATAAAAATATTGTGTTGATGTATGGCGAGAATATAAAGTTGTTACTTTGTAATCACCAACGCAACACACTCTAATTAAAAATCCTTTATAAGTTATTAATGATAATAGGCAAAAGTTAATAATTAAGAAAGTAATACAGGAGAATGCACTACAACACTGGAAGCAAAGGGTTGTTTTTAATTACATTTTTACCAGACTCCTAATGTTTTGTTGTTATCTGCCTCCGTATCTCAATGGTAAGAGCGTTTGCTTTAGAAACCGGAGGTCGTGGGTTCAAATCTCGAGACAAACAAACTTTCAGAGTTGTTTACTAATAAGGTATAGGCTGATCACCCAATCGTCTGAAAATTAGGATAAAAAAAATTGGTCCTGCGCCTTATCTCTCTCCGGTCGTGTCGGTTATCCATCCCATCGGGCTTTGAGAATATAATTGAGAGTATATCGGATATGATAATGGAGAATATTATTATTATTATTTTTGTGTCGAGCTGATTTAAAATCTATCAAAATCCATTTATCCCTTAGCAGCTCTTCTTTTAGGGATATTCAGGTAGGAGGTTCTGTTATATCAAGGTAATTTTTTGAAGAGTGATATATTTAATTAACAAAATTACCACGAAAGAAACTTTCTTATATACGCTTTTCTTTTATGGAGTAATTCTCCAGTAGAATTTTGTACGCTCCAGCAGTAATCAAGCATCATATTTACATTTCATCGACCTTGGTATTGTTCTTCCGTCATAAGAATATTCTGATAGCAACTTCTTCTTTGTTTTTTGAGAAACGATCTTAATAACTTAAAAGAAAATGTAACTTGATACTCATTTTGCATAGCCGCTGGTAGTGCAGCATTAAACTCAAAATATTTTGTAAGTAGTCGAGTGAAATTTTGTTTCATCGAAAATTTTTCACTACCCAATTATACTCGATACTCGATGATTTTTTTTCTTCTATCATAAATTTAATAAAACGTTGGTCATATATTAGGTCCCTCATTAGGACTATCAAAAATTCATGATTCCATCTTTTCAGTACTCAGTTTTGAATTGTTTTAATTAATCTCAAAACATTCACCATCTTTCCCACAAGGATAAAAGCACAGGGGTATTTAGTATGTCCGCGCTGCTGACCCAAAAGAAATGCGCATGTAATCCTGTTATGTTCAACTTACTTAATTTTATCCATGAATAAGGCTGTAGCGTATTTTGGTACACACAAAATCATTCGAAATATCTATTTCATATAAATCTGTTTTTGCTAACAACACACAAACGTAATGATGTAACACAATATGCACACACAAAATTAGTGATGTATGGCTTGAGGGCTTCGGACCAAAGTATTTCCAGAAAGAATCATTTACGTAGTTGGACACTTTCAAACGACTTTCTTTAAACATGGTCTCGACACAAATGATGAAAAACTATTTGCATTACTATCACATCCTCACGTCGACGTGTCGGTAAATACTCGAAATTTAGTGAATTTCTTACCTTATAGGAGCTTTTGTTATTGGAAAATTTGACGTCTACTGTATTTTTAAATGAGAGCTCATTTTAACAACAAATCAAAAGTTTGATTTTACAGCAGAATCACAATAGTTTTACTCTTAGGGTTGATTCTTCAACGGATTTTATGTCTTGTTCATATATCCATATCGGTAGCGACGAACACCCTCACATCTATGCATGCCTATATAGGTACTACATTGATTATACTTAAAGTGATCGACTCACGAACAAAGGTCAACTGGCTATAAATTCTGTGCTTTAAAAATTTCTATCTGCGGAGTTCGTAAAGTAAACTTAGCACGAATGTATGATCAACGGGTAAGAAGTCAAGCGAGTAACGTCAAGATTTGTTACAATCTAATAATCAGTTATAAAATTAAATACTTTTACAAAATGATTTATCGTATATTAAAATTTATTACTGTAAATTGCATTAGCTATTCCGTTTCAGTCGCGTATATTGTGTTTAGTAAATTCCACGAGACTCATAAATTCTACCTTGTCCGTTGCTATGTGCCGCACGTTGTTTAATGTTTTATATGGCTATAATAATTGTTGCAAACAAAATGTAATAAAATATGTGGTAGTGCAATTGTTAATATCATTTATAAAAGAGTAAGTATTTAGAGAAGAGCTTTTTTTTACAGTAGGGAAATGCCTTCGCTGCGAGTCGTTGCCATTCCGACATAACCCGTCCTCGCGGGATCAAAGACGGGTTATGTCGAACTCGCAACGGCTAAAGCCACCACGCTATTCCTTTTTGGATTTTTAGAGATGGGGGTCAAAGGAACTTTTTGGAAGTCTTCTGCGAACCCACCATTGCTTGCCGCCAGTCTCAGCCCTACGGCCATCAGGTTGCCTCTGGGCACGTCAGAACTAACGTGCCCTTCGTCTTGGCCCCTATACATACGCCGCTAGATAACAGATACCCCCGAGTGAGTAGCAGTCCCTGCAGTTCGTGTTTTTATTATTACAGCTCGAGCAAGAAATAATAATTTTCTTTCTAACAGTTGTAACAGAAACTTCATATGCTAAATAATTCCCTTCCTAGTAAAAAAACTCCTACCAAACAAAAACAAGATGAGTATTTTGAAATTTTTTAACATGAAAACTTCTGAAAAGTTGTTTTCTTTGTCATTATTCAACGAATGGCTAAAATTTAACTTTTTTCATCAATCGTAAAACTTTGCAAACAACATTTGTTTTTTCTTCCTTCAAGTACACTTGTTTTCATAATTTGTTGTAAAATATTGTTAAATTAATGTTAATTATAAAAGATAACAATTTTCTTCAATGGCATATTTTCATGCATAAGGATTGAAAGATTTGTTACGTATTTATTAATTGTTCAAACTTGCTTTCTGAACATAAAAAATGATTCACTGTTTTAAAAGAAGCTCTTTTGACCGACTTCCCAAAAGAAGGGGGTACTCAATGACGCATATTCAAAGCTTATTCAAGGTAATACAGTGTAAGTTTTCTTAAAAGTTAATGCATTTACAAAATTCTTTATTCTATATGCATGAAGCGTGTCATAAAAGACATTTTGATTGATGAACACCTTTAAAGATATAAGAGATTTAAATTGCGGTCGAAATAGCAAGGTAATACGTGAGGAGAGCACTTTGCTTCGGGCCATTATTGCGCAAAATAGTTATACACTGTTTGGAGTCGGTCAAGTGTTTTTGCTTAAATTTTACTTGTAATTTCTGTGTTCGTAGTTTTTGAAAAATAGTTCATAAATTATTTTGGGTTGCAAATAATAATTTTTTTCTAAAAATTTCACCTGTACATTACTAACATAAAGAAAACGAAATTAAAAGAATAAAACAAATTATATTCCTTATAATCAAAAAAATACCATATGTGGTCTAACTAACTACTTTGATATTTTTCCGCTAAATAATTTAAAAGAAAATGCTCTATATTAAGATTACTTATCATAGAATTCATTCGATTTCGATGCAGATAGATTGTTTTACTCACATCGCAAATGTAAACAAAATCCGATGTGAAAATCTTACGCCAATACCAAAAGAGTTCTACTTGCAATTTCAAATGTTAAACATATAAGACCTACATTCCAAAATCAATATAGAAATAATAATAGTTAGCAATTAGCTGATTTCAGCGCCAATTGCAAGAATAGCTGGCTAGGCTCCCATTAACTTCAACCGCATGAGTAATCGTTTCTCCCTCTCGGAAAATACACCACTTCATTTTCGGTAATGGCTTGATCCGCCTGCATTTGGCATGCAATGTCCAATTTGGAATTGAAAATGCGAAACTAGTTTTGAAATAGTGACGGAAATATCATTTTTTTGAACCAAAACGTAAAATACTTCATGTTTTACTTCTTTTATACCTTGTAGTATTTTTAGTAGGTAAATTGGAGTTATATTGTTTGCTAAGATTCACAGTTTTAAACTTGTTCTGTTATTTGAACTATTAACACATTTAAAAAAAGGTCTAGTTTCTTGGGATAACAACGAAGAGAAAAAATTATTCGGAGTTTGGCGGAGGAATTAATTTTTTTTATTTTTGCCAGAAAAAAATATATAAGGATCAAGTGTATGAATAGTCAGCATATAAACTCAGCTCTATGTGTTTAGAAAATTAGACAAATAAGTGACGTGAGACCGCCCAATGGGTTATATGGTTTATTTCCATATTTAAATTTATATGTATTTATATATATTCTTTTGGCAAAAATAAAAAAATATAATTCCTCCACAAAATTCCGAATTATTTTTTCTTTTCGTTGTTATCCTACGAAACTACATATTTTTTTAAATGTGATTCTTGTTATAAAAATGTTTTGTTGACGGTTTCATTCTATGTTATTTGCCGTACATTGACACCGCATAACTTTACTTATAGAAATTAAATACTAAATAATGTTTTTTGAACAATATGATCAGACACACTTCCCACGGTTCCTAGCCAAGGTAGCGGCCATGGTGACGGTGCGACTGGTGCTAAGAATCCCTGGGCTACAGATCGCTACCACCAAAATCTTAACCAGGTATAACGGATGAACGCTTAGACTTAGTGAACACCTGGCCGAGCTGAAGGTGGAACTGGGTAAGATCCGATGGCACATTTTAGGCTTGTGAGAAGTCCGGCGATAGGGAGAGGGCATCGTGACCTTACCATCGGTTCACCTTTTCTACTTCCGAGTGGGCGACCATCCGTCACAAGGCGACGTGGGATTCCTCGTCAACAAATCCTTTGCTAACAATATAATCGCAGTCGTGACTGCGATTATATTGTGAATGATTGAATATTGAATCGCAGGGGACAAATGTCAATCAATTTATTCGAAAAAGGGTTTTCAACGAGGGTTGAAAAATAACAGTTAAAGACCTTTATAACATTTTTTTTTAAACAGTCGACATTTCTAATCAGCAAATACTCAACCTCATAATTTTTCCGCGCAAAGATTCTTCCACTTCTTACCGAAACGTGTTTATAGTCTTTTCCCTTAGCTTTTAATTTAGTAGCTGAATGTAGATCTTTGTTAGCTGGATATAGATGTTCCATAACAAATACTGAATATTTATCACTTGTAACTCCAAGATGTGAACTGTTCAGTTTATCGTTGGGATTTGATCTGTTATAATTATGTACCGTTGCTACTAGCATGTCTCGAATCTTCGGTGAGCCTAATTGGAGTATGATAGATCTTGGACGTTTATTTTCCGGATTAATCTTTGATATGCGAGAGCAATAAGAAATATCACTCTCTTTAAGATTAAAACCACACGTAGATCCTAGTTTCTTAGCAGCGTTGTATAAATTATCTTGCTTCCGCTCAGGTAAACATTGCAATTCTAGATTTGAAGCGCGCGAATGTTGATCTTAATAGTTAAGACGCCTGCTTAAATCCATTATTTTGCCCTTTAGCGCACTATTTTCCTGCTCCAGACTGCTAATTACTTTATTAGTTGTGGCTAATTGGCCTCAATATCTAAAAATTTATTATGCATAAATGCCACTGACACTTTTAGATCACTTATGTCTTTAATGCTTGGCTGAAGCTCTTTGTTGACGGTATCTATCAAGCAAGATATAAGGTGAGCGTACATAGAACTTGTTCGTTTTTTAACACACCTGTATACGTGTATAGCTCGTATTTTATCGGAACTAGGTAGGCATGGTTGAGGCGGAGAGGTCATTGCTAGTCCTTTATTACCCCGTTCGGTGGAAGTGGGGCGAATAGGGGTGTTATCTTTTTTTAACGCCTTAGGTAGTCGAATTAAACAGTTTGGGCACATCCACTTTTTATATGCATTTGTGTTTTTAGCAATTTCAGGTATGGATAGACATAAGTAATGATACGTCTTTTTCGTTCGTTTGTTCCCTTCTGTGTTTTCCTTTGTACAGCAACCCCATGTTTGCGATTTGGCAGTAATTATAAGTAAATTAATATTATTTAGAACAAAATTGCAAAATAAATAATTGTTTGTATTTATTATTTTATTTATGTAGGTATAAGACTCGATAATACCAGCAAAGTCATCTCCAAAGTATTACAAATCAGATATTTTTAAAAAACGTTTCGGAAAGAACGACGTAAGCGCCATACATTTCGTGTCGCTTACGCGTTTTTGTCTAGCACTCTGTCACTCAGTCAATGTCGGTCGACGGATTTATTTTGGTTTTCAAATTCGATTCCTGAATGGTAATTTTAAAAGTTTATATCACCCAACACTTCACTATTTCCCAAAACTGTCAAAACATTGAATTTAATGTTCAAATACAACTTATTACACCGTACACATTACATAGTAGGCAGAAGACTTGTGTAATATTATGATTTTTAACATTAGTTAACAGAGGCAAATTAAAAAATATGTTAACCGCACTTGTTACCGCGTAAAGTCTAAAAAAAAAAACAAAGTTACATTATAAAATTTGATGAGTAGTAAAAGCTTGAATCTGAGATATGTTTTTTTTCATTTTCATACCATCTTCCATATTTCTGCACAAATTTTGTTTATAAAATTCCATACAAATATGTGTTATTGAAAATAATTTTAATTGCTTTTTTAAGAATAAATTTAAGTCGTCAGATCTATATCATCTTCATTGGCTTTTTTTATGGCATACGCAGGCAGACGAGCAGTCGGGCCACCTGATGGGAAGTGGTCACCAACGCCCATAGACATTGGCAATGTCAGTGTTATCGCCAACGCGCTGCCTACCGTGAGACATAGGGTCTTAAATCTCGTTCTCAGTAAATACGCTGGCTACGGTGCCCTTCAAACCGTAACAAAGCAGTGTATTCACACTACTGCTTTGCGGCAGAAATAGGCACCGCGGTGGTACCCACCCAGACGGTCTCCTGTAAAAAGGAGACCTACCACCGGTGCCTTACGGAGAGTGCTTTAAGATGGAATCAAAATTACAATTATGACCGCGGTAACTAGGTCTTTTTTTACAGAAGACCGTCCAGGCAAGTACCACTGCGGTGCCAGCACAACTGGCTAAATGGGACGTAACGTATAAGATGCACCAGAGCGGCAAGTGAATTTGAACCGTCTCACAGTGCGCCTTATATGCAGGCGATACCCCCTGCCCATAAGTGCACTTACTTACTGGGCAGAACCGTTCTGCTCGTCTATCTCGTCTCGCAATTTATTGCATTATTACCATTCTAATTTGAGTTATTCATTGAAGTTAGTCACCATATATAAAAAATCTTAAAGATAAGCAATGACTTACATATGTCTTTTCTGTGCTTCGTTACAAAATATTGCTGCTATTGTCGTCGGATACCTCTTTTTCTTTCTTTACTAGAAGACTTTTTTTATTTATAACTTGTCATGGGCCGACTCCATAATAACTTTATACTTCTAATCAATCTATTTTTATTTCAGTAATAGTTTTTACGCAGAGCGTCTAACATCTGATCTCTACAACCTAAAGGGTTAACTGCAATTATTGATTAATTTAGTTGTCAGTGAGTATTAAGGCCATGCTATGACGACTGCCAAAATGGTCTTGACAACCAGGAACGATTTTTTACATGGCCATCAGAAGCATGGTTCATCCTTATTTTCGGACAATAGGGGGTTTGGCCCATATAATTGTATTTACCACAAAACAACGTTAGCATATACTTGTTACCTGCAAAGCGAACTTACGACCTCCGGTTTGTACAGCAAAGCAATACCAATAGGCTGCGGAGGAGGTTCTGTGTGATTTGAACATACAATTAAATATATTTTTAAACTAATACTTAACAAATGAGTACATTGTTATATTGTGTAATGTTAGCCATTCATTGGTTCTATATCGAATAATATTAAGTTGATATAATACTGCTACAAAAGTAATTTATTTTGACTACAGCCGAGAAGGGAAATGATTTCGATCCCAAATTGCCTTAATCAAATTGATCGCAGTCTCAGTCTGATTTAATCTAACGTACCAATAAATTTTATCGAAAGGTTAAGTGATGACGCTGTAGAGTCAGCAGTCTTTTTTCATTTCTTGCAGTACTCCCCTTTCCATGTAATTTGCGTGTTTGTATCAATTTGGAAAGTCTATTTGGTTCATTATTCAGTTTTACCTGTGCTTGTTTCTTTAATATGTACCTGTAATGTAAATCGGTATGCGTAGATGTAAACGACTCAACATTGTTAATAATAAAAAGACTTGACATAAAGTGAGTAACCTTAGTTATGAACTTTGACGATAATGATCTTTATTAATATCACATGATAATCATTTCCTTTGGTTACGCTAACACTACACATTATTGTATTTCAGATTTTATCGTGTTAACTTACATATCAAGTTATATTTAAATATTATATGCTATTAATCCCGCCGGAAACATTTTTGGTTATCGTTGTTTTCTGCTTGGTTAGGACGATTTGGGCCGATCACCCAATTGTTGTGCATTAGGGTTGACCTATGACCAGCAGTGGACTCACACAGGCCGATGATGATGATTAAATTCATTTTATGTTTTGAATTAATAGTTAGGATGATTCAATGCGTGATTACTAACTACCAATTTGTTGGGAGTTTTGCGTTTTATGTCATGTATATGTGCCTTTACGCAGATTCTAGTTGTTGCCTTTGTTTAAACAATTATATCCAAATTGACGTATTTAAAGTCGGGATTTACTTAAGTATTTTAGGAATCTTCTTATTGAACGCAGTAACGAAATTTTATGTGATAGTAAGCTATACGCCGTGTTTATAAAATTCATCCTTTAATTTCAACGGTAAGCTCATACATTTATAAATGTAATAACCTTTGATATTGTTATGGTGCCCTTCGTATCATAGCACAGTCACGATGTAACACTAATTTTAAATTAAAATTAAATGCCTTTGAAGGATTTGATTTATAGTCCAAGACCTTCATTCATATAACCATGTCAACAAAAAGTATCTTTTCTGTCTACTCTATCTTTACTGTTAACAATAAAATAAAATTTTATAGCTGCACGTTCTAATGGAACCGTTTCCATAACCTTCGGCGCTGGTATCCATATGCAGGTCAGTCTCCAGGTTTAGATCAAAGATTTTCAATACTATCGACATTTATATGATATCTTTCTACTTTCTTTTTCCACCTCAAGACGTTGACTTCTTTCCACCTGCCCATCGTGGCAACCGCCTCCGTGGTCTAGCTGTATTGGTCCTTGCTTTAAAAATCGCAGGTTGGGGTTCGAATCCCGCAGGGAAACACATTTGTGGTATCGTTTGTCGTTTTCTGGTTGGTTAGGACTATTTGGGCCGATCACCCAATTGTCTGAAAAGTAAGATGATCCATGCATCGGATGGGCATGTAAAAAGTCAGTCCACCCACCGACCCGCATTAGACTAGCGTGGTCGGATACGGTCCCAAAAATCCCCTAATTGAGAAGGCGTGCATTAGGGGAGGCCATGTCCAGTAGTGATATAACACAGGCTGATGACGATGATGTGGTACTATTACGGTGAGCTCTGTTTTCCTCTTAACAACTCTTTCAAAAAATCAGAAGTAAATGATGCCTTTCGATCAGTTATGACATTTCGAGACTATTTTAAGTACTGTTGTTGTAATTTATGTTCTTAGGTGACTTAAATTCTCAAATAACTTATAAGTCTGTTCAGAGAAACAATTTGGTTTTATTTTCTCAAAATTTTGCAAAGTGCGTAATTTTTGTCTTATATTAACTTAAACTTTCTAGCGGTCCGGTCTACTTTTTTTAAAAAAAGTCAGTGGCGACACACGGACAAGCGTACAACGATGTAATCTCATTATGGTTTAATTTTTTTCTTCTTTTCAAGTGCGGATTAATAATATGAAGAAGCTCATAATATATTTTCATTGAAAGAACATTGAACTTAATTCTTCATTTTGTAAATATTTAAATATTATATTCTTCGCCTACGATAAAGAAGCCAACGAAATTCTTAACGTTATTAAGAAGGAATATTAATAACGTAAAGAATTTATATGGCTTTTGAGAGCATGAGATGAAACCACTTAAGACTAGCCCAGCGTGTAATTTCATCGTTTAATAACAGATAGCATATTTTATTAAATTACCTTGACAAATTCTTCCAATTGCGAAATTCAAATTTGTTTCTTATACTTTCGTTAAAGATGTATGAAAATTAACCTACCCAATAAACTACTTGTTATATGCCCTTAAAATATTTGGATAAGAATTTATTACTGAGTAAAAACTAAATCCTATGTGCAAATCAGTAGTGTTTACACACTATGTTTACACACTGTGTTTACATACTAATGATAAATCACCATATAAATATTTTTTTGCTGCATGGATTCATTGCTTTCTAATTGTTATGTAAGCAGTATACTCACCATACCATAGCATATCCCTTACCATGACGGTAAGGGATATGCTCTGCCTATAACAAATGGCCGACCCTTTTCGCAACACTGAGATACAATGATGTTGTCTCGGTGGTAGGAATTATTTTTACATTTCTCAATAAGCATATTTTGCAAAATCAATTTGATTGATTGTAAAACCGGTATATAAAGAAATCAATTATTAAAAATATATGAGTATATCTGACTCTTGATGACGTCGAAAACCCAAAAACTAAAATAGTTTAATGTTATTGATTTCTTTATCTTTAGAGAGAATATTAAAATTTCTGCTAGCGTGAGAAAAAATATATAAAATAAATTAAGCGGTGGGCTGCAATAACGGACTCTCTTGCTTTTATAAATGAGAAATATATTGCCTTTGCTACGAAAATTTTATTCCTTTCGAAAGAGTAAATTAACTCATATTACTTTAACAGCTACAAAGTGTCTTACAGTGTTAAATTAAATAAAACTATTGTTAATAAAATCTGTTTGGATCTTCTGATACTCACCATCCTTTTTGCATGATAACTCACATTGTTTCACTTCTATCGATGCATCGTTGCTCAACCTATTGACCCTAAAAAAGTCCATAGTGATACATCAATAAGATGTATCACTATGGACTTTATTATATATTGTTCAAGTAGACCAACTCACTCGTGTTTTTGTTAGCATAGACTAAGGCGTAGTTCAATTAAATTGGAACTGCTTCTGACATCGTTTTTTTAATTTTATAATAAATCGTCCTAATTCATAATGATAAATAGTTCGTATTAGAGCTGTAGATCATCAATGGAATAACAGATTTAATAGAGAAATAGTGTTAAAGTAATATAATCACACTACATAATATATTATATTCCCGTGACTATGGACACTGGGAAATGTTTGAAACGTTGGGAATAATTTAAAATATTTGTAAAGTAATAAAATCCGTAAAACTGTATTATTTATTGTATTTGGTTTATGTTTTATGCAAACGACACCAGGTCGTTTATGCTGTTAAAGACATAACATAAATCATCGAACATATTTTCACTAATCTTAACTTATACTAATTACAATGACCTAATTCTAAATGGACTAGGTGTAAAGGACTAGCCATTTATTTCTACACAATAATTAGAAACGTTTGTCTTGCTTTTACCTCGTCCGTTGCAAAATAATCAAGTAGCCGGTGACAATGGGGCCTCTGCAAGAAACTACTCTGATTCCGCCACTGCATATTAAATCTCTAAAATCTTTTAAGGTATTCATTAATCAAAATATCATGTATGGCACGTTTTATTCAGATGGAATTATTTTATTAACTGCATTAACTTTTATGTAAACCTACATTACATAACCTTAAATGAGGCTTGAACACTTGCAATTTATAACAATATTTTACATTAAATTGGCTATTGTAAGTTATTATTCAAACATAAATATATGCGCTCTCAGAATCTATTCTAGACCAATTCAAGAAGTATAATTATTTAGAACACATTTTATGTTTATCTTTTACGATGTCGGCAGCTTTGCAATTTAATCGTATAAGGTTGTAATTTTCGATGCTGACATTTTCTTAATTTTTTTAAGTAATTATTTAACTATTTATTTCAATATTTGTAAAAAAATGGGACCAAATATCAGCTAATACCTCTCATTTAAAAAAAAATAACCAAATCGAAGTACTAGGAGCGCAGCAACGACCAAACGTACAGGGGGTACGTTAGGTCGTTGCTCCGCTTTTATAAGAAGTCGGTCAAAAAGGGAACGATTTCTATTTATTGATACCCTAAGGATTATTATTACAAACTAATAAAGATAATCTTCTTTTAACGAAGTAATGCTGATGTATGATTAGCTAATGTGAATCATTTATTTGTTTGTTGTGTAAGTTGTGGGTATTTATTTGCTTTGTTGTTTAAACCCGTGGGAGACTTTTGTTACTGGACAGACAATTTCAATTATAATAAACGAGTGCGATATTTGAATGAGACATTTTAATGATATCTGATATCTTATATCATGAAAATGTAATTAAACAAAAATATCCTGTCCAAGAGTAGAAAACAAATATTCGAAAGAAAAGGGTTTATAGTGCATGTGTATATATTTAAAGTTAAACTTTGTTTCTGTCCTTATTATAACGCTATTATTGTTATTATCCCATCATCAGCCTAGTTTACTGCTGGACATAGGCCTCCTCTACTACACGCCTTCTCTGTTAGAGGATTTTTGGACCATATCCCAAGCTGGTTCAATGCCCGGTCTGTCCAAAGTCGTTTCACCCACCAACTTACTTACATGCCCATCCGATGCATGGATCATCTTACTTTTCAGACAATTGGGTGATCGGCCCAAATTGTCCTAACCAACCAGAAAACAACGATAACACAACGTTGTTTCCCCGCGGGATTCAACCCGGGACCTCCAGCTTATTAAGCAATGGCCAATACCGCTAGGCCACAGACGGGGTGTTATTATCTAGACTAGTATATTCCTGGAGGATTTCATTTTACTTTTCTTCCTAGTCCATTATTCTCCGAGCGAGGTAAAATATACATTATAATATGTATTACGAAAAAAAATAATATTATTTATCTTGTTCATTTACCTTTTTTATGAAATAAATTGATAATAATAATTTTTCAAAATATAATACATAATACAACTCCTTTCAGGAGATAAAATTCATCGATTGTCATCATCAGCCTGTGATAGTCCACTGCTGGACATAGGCCTCCCATAATACACCTCCATCCATTAGATTTTGGACCGTATCCCACCACGCTGGTCCAATGCGGTCCGACTTTTACATGCCCATCCGACGCATGGATCATCTTACTTTTCAGGACAATTGGGTGATCGGCCCAAATTGCCCTAACCAACTAGGAAACAACGATGAAAATTTGTTGAGTCCCCGCAGGATTCGAACCCACGACCTCCAGTTTCTAAGGCACACGCCTATACCACTAGGCTACGGAGGCAGTTATTGTACTATGATATTTCTATCTATTTACGGACATTTTCAAATATTTTGGTTGCGGAATCGTAGTAACTGCTTTTCCGCTTGTTAGCGATGTTTTGTAAAGCCCATCACATGGTATTTTAAAGTTATCAACGATGTATAAATTTATATAATAAAATTAATATTTAAATTAATATTTAAATAACTTACAACGACACAATTACGGACTTAAAATAAATACTTAGATACGGTTTAAGTATTCAATTGTGGGTTTTAGGAGTTAAATATAATAATTTTTGTTGCTTCAATACCTTTAAGTAACCTCTTCCAATATATTTTTCTATATACATTACTTAGTTCTTAATACACTATCACGTTTTTATACATATTACTAAAATGCTCCTAGCGTTTCTGCCCATTATCCACTTTAGTTGTGTCCGGTGTACTGCACTCTTAGTACCTCATTAGCGCCGTTAGCCGAGGACTGAGCAAAATGACCGTAGCATGAAACCTAAACTCCATTTTTTATAAAGAGAAAAGATTATGTTAAAATATGGTATGTGTAAATCAATTTATAAAGCTAAAGTTATTTACTTTATATATATTTTGCAATTTTATTTTATTTCGCTATACGGGCTTGCTTCAGATAAATTGGTTTTGAGACACAGATTTTTTACATATATTAGATACGGGCGTTATAAATTATGACTTAAGAGTACTGAATCGACTTTACCTTGTTATAGCAATAACGCAGCAGTAATAAATTGGCTTCAAGTGGCTTAAAATAGATATTAACTTATTATAGAGCAGACTAAAATAAAAAAGGAGTAATTTTTGGGATTCGGGTGTTTTTGTGTCAACTTTACATTGTTTTAAACTACGTCCTATATATTTCAGGCTACCTAGCGTTTCATTGAAGAACACATACTTTATTCTTAATACTATCAGATCTCTAATATCTAGTAAATATTTCCGTTAACAGTTCTTTAATTCTACTAACATAACATAACACAATAGATACAACATATAACATAACGCTTCATAATTAACAGTTTTGTTAAAAATTTCTTTAAAGCATTTTATGTTAGTTAATTTGCAAAAGTGGAGTAGTAGGTTTAAGTTAAATGATATTATAATCTCTAAGCAGAGATATTATTATAATTTGTAAAGTATTCCGCTCGACTCGCATCTGCATTAAGAATGATATCGAAATACTACTTCAAAAATTAGTGCAAAACAGGATAATATATAACTTTATTTGTAAAAGCAGAGAAAAACTACTCTGCTATTAAATTGCCAGTATACGATTGAAATGATGGAACAGCATTAAAAGGCCAATTAAGATCGTTATTGCGAGCTCAAATAGCATGAAGATATCAATATTAAAGAGTAAGTTACAAACATTAGCTGGTTTTTAATGCAAATCTGTTACTGACGTTTTATGTACTGTTTGCAGCACATTTACTGCGGACATCGCTAAATCTTTTTAATGTCTCGCCATTCAATTCTATGATGGTCTCTTATAATGCTGTTTTCTGTCTTTATTAAGAAATAAATTCCGCATAAAAAAAGAAATAATTGTTTATGAAAAAACATTGATTTATTTATTAGTTATGAAACTATGTTATTATATATTTATAAATCAATTTATTAATGCAGCATATAATGTAAAATATTTTTATACACTTTGATTTACTGTTGATAATTCGATTATTAAAGCCTATTTTAAAAATATTGTCTATATTACCACCAATCATTCAACCAACCAAGAACCATTTAACAGAACCGCTGAGCAACGCATTCTTAAAAGTTTTAACCAAAAAATATGAACGACTACAAAATGTGCATAACCAATTTACCTTTCTTAAGCCCTATGCAAGAAATTTTCCCACGATTTCTGCCTATGCATTGTGAATCTATAATAGCTTTTAAGGTATTCATTCAATCAAAATTTCATGTATGAATTTCTGATATTACCTCAAATGAGCTTTGAATATGCCTTATATCGATTTTTATCAATATTTACATTAAAATGGTAACTGTGGGTTATTCTTAGAACATAGATATATATACGCTCGCGGACTTTATTATAGAATATTTCAAGAAGTACAATATAATAAATACTTTCTAAGTCTATCTTTTATAGTTTTAGGCAGCGTTTGGAATTTAATCTCACGGAGCTGTGATTTTTGGTGCGTAATTTTGTTATTTCTCAAATATCTATTATCTACTACACAAACTTATTATAATAATTAGACCACCTCACAGCTAATATTAATGATTAAAAAAAGAATGAATGAAGTCAGAGCATTAGGAGTGGAGCACTCAATTCCGTGCTCCACTCCTCCTTCTTTTGGGAAGTCGGTAAAAAAAAACAGAACTAAATTAAACAGAAGCAACATTCACATGATTTTTACCAAACGCACATAACGTTACATTTTTCGTAAGCTTCGATTATTATTAAAATGATCATAAGAAACGATATAATACTAAGATCAAAAATTTGGTATTTTCAACTTTAAAACTACGTTAACAAGAAAGGGACAAAATAATAATAATTAAATACTCTTTCAAATATTTTCTAAAGGAGATATATGTATAATCGTTAAGCGATTTGTTTAGTGCCCGCAACTTTGCAAAGAATGGCCAACAATTATGTTTGCATACATGAGGTAGTTTTTTTGTTAAAGTAATGTCCTCAAGAGAGCAGCAGCTCTGCCTTTAGAGCCAGAAAATGCTATTAGTAATAATTTTTAAACAAAAGAGAGGTTTGATTTCAAAGTTTTTTCAGTATCTTCGATACTTAAATATTTTCTAACAAATATTTGGGTAAGTTAATGATTAAAGCAATTTCTTGGCACTGGACTATTGATCAGTACTTCGAATAGACTAACAGTACTTTATTATTTACAGTGACAATAAATGACGTACAAAATTTTGCTGATTTTTTTATAAAATTGTCTCTATATCAGATTTTATCTGTTGCTTATCAAAAGTAAATTTATGTAACCTATAACTTTGTAATGTTAACGGGACAATAGTTTGTCGACAATGTCGGAAAAATTATTTATTACATAAACATTTCCAAAAGGGATATCGAGTGACTTCATATTATATTTTACTAAATTATAATTATAACAAACAAGACAAAATCTTCTTAACGGCAAAATTGAGTTAATACAATTTCGCAACGTCTGATTAACTCACTAACGATTTTCGTTAACGAAGCATTCAAACAGACTTTTTTTATTTTTAATTTTTGTCACTAATTTTTAAATTGGACGTCACATCAGTTCGGTTACTTCTACTGGAGTCATATTTTATTTTCCCAAATATAATTTATTGATGTAATAATATTCTTGCATAGTAAGTATTAAGTAACAATAAGTATCACTTTACTATGGATTATTTTTAAATAAAATCAGTATCAAAGTCTTAAACTCCTGTAGGGTAAAGGGAGATATATTGGTGATATAAGTAATTTGGTGATATTTTTCAAACACTTTTGTATGACCGCGTTAGCGAATTGCTACAAGTGTAAACGGTATAAAACCTTTTCACTCGCTCCGGTAATTTGTCTCAGCGTTTGGCGAACAAAGCAATTCGCTAACGCGGTCATACAAAAGTGTTTGAAAAATATCACCAAATTACTTATATCACCAATATATCTCCCTTTACCCTACCATTTATACATCTTTTTTTAATGGATCTCGATTCTTTCTATCCTTGATTACCTCGTTCCTGCTATTACCCATATTATTAATTGCTCCCTATCTAGTGAATCTTTTTTATATTATGGCGAAAATATTTGGTCCATCCTCTCCCTAAAAATTCAAACCCTGTCGCACCTAGCCATTATTCCTTTCCAAGATGCTTGAGTCCTGCGTTCTAAACCATTTCTCCAACTTCAGTCTATAATAACAATTTGATCGATCCCCTTCAATCTGGATTCAGGCGAGGCTATAGAGCAACTATTGCTCTCCTTAAACTAAGTGGCGACATTCGAGCAGGCATGAAGAAGTTTGAAGGCACCGTTTTGGTGCTAATTGACTTTTCCAATACTTTTAATACCGTCAATCTTGATATCCTACTGACCATCCTTACCTACTCGATGGTTTCTTATGTAGCACTAGGTTGGTTTTCCTCATATCTTCGGGGTCGTCAACAATCAATCTATGTTGATGGGGAATTATCAACATGGCTTGATCTTAAGCGCGGCGTTCCTCAAGGCGGAATATTTTCTCCAATTTTGTTTTCTATTTTTATAAATTTTAAACTCATGATCTTCAATGTTCGTACCAACTACACGCAGACGATCTACAATTATATGCTCAGGGACCCATTGATAAGCTTACTGGTTTGATTTACAGCTTAAACTTGAATCTCGATATGATCAGTAAGTGGTCTAATAAGTTTGGACTTACCGCTAATCCAGCAATGTGTCAGGCAATTATATTAGGAAGTAGCCGAAATTTAAGTAGAGTAGATTTGTCCTTCTTGCCACCAATATTGTTCGACGGCACTACACTTCAGCGAGTGTTTTGTTTGTGAAAAATCTTGGTTTGCTTCTTGACACGATGATTGGAAGAACCAGGATGCAAGCGTTTTTCTGAAAGTGACATGTGTTCTTAGATCTTTTCTTTGATTTAAAAAGTTTTTCCCCTTACAAGCTAAGGTAACGCTCATGCAGGCCTTAATTTTCCCCTTACTCGATTATGGTGACATGTGTTACTTTGACCTGAATGCAGATCAACTCAATAAACTAGACCGAATTCTGAATAACTGCATTCGATTCGTTTTCAATAAGACCATGTGCCATCTTATCGCTCTGAACTTCAGTGGTTACCACTTCGTGAACGGCGGTTGTTAAGGGCTCTTACCACTCTCTTCTCAATTCTTAATTCTCCTTCACCCACTAACCTTACTTCCTATTAACAGTATTTAAGCTCTGTCAGCAATAAAGGTTTCTGTTCAACGAATAACAGTTCTCTTTTTTGTCCCCTACATCGTTCCGATTTACTTCAGAAATCTTTCTTTATTCAATCTATCCTCCTTTGGAAGGCGCTGCCTCTCGAAGTAAGGATGGCTAAGAACATTTCTGTTTTTAAACGTAAAGTAAGGAAACATCTTCAGGTAGAACTGCAAGTGGTATAATTAGCTTCGTGGATTACTTAATTATTTATTTGTTTTAAATTATGTATTTATTCCTTTATCTATAATATACATATTTATTTATATATATGTATATATATATATTATACTCGGTTTCCTATGATCGCTTTTAATTTCGTAAATTTATATCTGTGCACCACTCTGTTTTTTTCGTAACCATCTAAAGGTCGGCTATTTGACGATACCTAAGGCATTAAGCTCGCCTATGCACATAATTTTTTTCATAAGAATAATTAAATAAATAAATAAATAACTGACTGAAGTAGCGGAGTATTTACATAAACAGATATTGACCATGACAACGAATCTTAACTCTTAATTTTTCAGATTTATGTCACGTAAGATATAGCCTATTTCTATAATGTTTGTACTAAAAGTGATAAGCAAAGAAAAGTCAATATAAAGAATTAATCGCGTTCATTTTAAACAATAAATGGACGTTTATGGACTTTTTAATAAATGTCTGCTAAGCACACAATACTTTTAATAATGTCACATTTTATAATTTTTATTTATACTTATAATATGAATATAATACACAAATAAAATGGTTTAATAGTTTATGATTACATTTTAACTGTTCGTTAAGATTATTAAATAAAATATCATTACATTAGTTACTGGTGACCCAACCGGGCTCCGCGCGGGTGCAATAGCAGTATTGCAGTTTATCTGTAAAATATTGTGAATTATATATATAAACCTTCCTCTTAAATCGCTCTATCTATTAAAAAACCGCATCAAAATCCGTTGCACACTTTTAAAGATTTAAGCATACATAGGGACACAGAGAGAGACAAAGCGACTTTGTTTTATACCATGTTGTAGCGATACTACACTAATTAAACGCTTAAAATTAATATCAATATAGAAATAAGTATATAATAAAAATAAGTTTTACTATACCATGGTGCGATAGTCCTTGATACAAATAACTCGATATGTATTTATTTTCAACTATTGTCGTATAAATAATTAAAATTGAATATATTAGTTTTAGGGTTTGTTTTTAGTCAAAATAAATAACATTGTTTTTGTACTCATTTGCCAACAATAAAATGTATAATTTAAGCAGTCGAATGCTACGTGACAAGAGGCGACTAAAAGGACAACATCTGTCAGATAATCTTTAATCTCTTTAATAATATAACATTGCTGCTTATAAATGATTGTATTCCGAGTCCAGAATGCGATTATAACTTTTTAAACAAATTGCAATATATATTCTAATAGTAAAACGAGAGACGAGATAATAGATTCTAATAGTAAAACGATTCCTGTAAACAAAGAAAAAACTTTTACTTGATGAGCCGTGAACTTCCAAGGGAAATAAAAAAGAGCCTCAGATGTGCGATGAGTATCATTGTTGGTTTGTTGCGCTTGATTTGAACAGAGATTTTAAAATAAAATCTTTTAGTTTTATATTGAAATTTCCATTCACCTCGCTATAAAGAACAAAGCTTCACGATGCTAATGTAAAAATAATTATGTTCCGTGTCTAAATAGGTCTGTAGTTAACAGTATCTAATATAGTTTGCTTTTCACAAACTATTTGTCTAGACGTTAAACGATAAACAGCGGATATTAAAAAGTAAAAATAAACACATATTTAAAAAAAAATAACTTTCGTTAGAATTAATACCTATAATACGTATGTCTGGTTGTACATCAGTACAACCAGACACGAGAAAGACACCATGTTCATGACACAATATTTTTCCCGTGATAAAATTTGAACTCGCATCCACTGACGCAATAGGCAGATCACTAACCGCTGCGCCAAACCGCTTATACAGAAATATAACCGGCTTCGAAAGCAGACAGTGTTTTATATAAAAAAAAACTTTACCTACGTAATTTATCTGCTGCAATCGCCTAAACGAATCATATTTTATTACAAACTTGTTATATGAGTATTCCCATTTTTAAATAATATGTATTAGCAAACAGTTTTTTTCTTATTTTCGGGACGATGCAACTTTTATTCTCCGAAAACTCTAAGAAATCTTTCATTCAGTCGGGCCTTTCCTCAATTAGCAATCCAAGGGTTTAATTACCTTTTCTTTACTAATAACGACGGCTACGACGTACGCTTTAATTATGTCTAAAGAAATTAATTGCAAAATAGGATCGTTAAAGTAAAAAGAAACAAGAGAGATAAGATAAAAATAATGGATAAATTGCTTCAGTCGTTATAATAATAATTTTACAGATGTCCTGTAAAAAAAACACTACACAACGTTGTAATTATTTAAAATAAAATGAAACTTGTTACTTATCCTAAACTAAAATGGTTTGACACAGTCGAGCTGGGCTTAATGGGCTTTCTCCGTACCTACAGCTGGTTATTTACACTTATTTGCCTCATCCATCTTTTATTTTCACCGCGCATTTACAAAAACGCTATGGGCCTACATGAGGGCGATTACTGCTTTGGCAGATAGTTTATCCATACATGTGTACTAAAGTTGAAGGAATCTAAAAAAGACGTTTTATAATGTCACTAAGAGGTTTTTTCGGTGCCACTTCAACGACACCTCTTTGAGCTCTTTCTAGACGCTATAGAATTGTTAGCTTTTAGGCTGGACCTCCCCACGCTAGAATGCTGTAATTTAAAACTGACTGAGTCAGAGTAAAAAACACCGTCATATTGCATTTTGCTTTAGTAAGTTCCGTAACAGGAAATATAATAATATAGTTCAATTGTACCTAAATAAGGTTTCAAAGTATTATAATATTGGTGAAAAATCGCGAGATGAATAACGTTTGGCACCGAGTATCAATAATACCGCTATATATTTGGGAATCAATAAAGTTAGAAATATTGGTTTAAAATCTTAAATAGACTTTTCAAAAAATATATCTGGTATTTACTGATGTATACTAGATTTTTTTGAGTATAGCAGTCTGAAAAATTTAAGCTTCTAATGCGTCATCATCATCATCAGCCTGTGTTGTTATAAAGCTGGACATGGCCTCCTCCGATGCACGCTATCTTCATAAGACGGTATTTTTGTTACCCTCTAACGTGTATCTAGTAAATATTACATTCTATCGAGTTACGAAAACTTTTTAACAATGTTTTAGTCGAAGCATTAAGAGGATTTGTTCAGTCCGAAACCTCAAAATTTTTATTCTAAATTATCAACCGTTAAGGTTACTCTTAAAAATTGAAGTAAATTAGGGTTAATTACCATTTATACTTTCAAAATAATGCTACGCAACATTTACAACTTGCATTTCTTATAATACAATTACTAAATTGTACTACCTACCGCATTCTACCCGTTTTTTTAAATACCTTATCCTAAATCTTTTGCCGTGTCCGTAGTATATCAATAGAATTACATATTGTTGCAATAGTTACAGTTCACACTTGTTTTAATTTTTCATTTGCAGATAAAATGTTAATGCTACATTTGACGTCAGTATACGTACATAATTAACCAAATAAACGTTCCTTTTCTTGTCTATACGTAAAAATTAATAATTAACAATTCAATTACTTTCATTATCCAATTAATATTGTTATCGCGTATATATGTAGAAATCGTAACCAGAACTGGTCCTTCAAGTTTTTTCCGAAATTAGAAAATTTATAGCGTAAGCTTCGAAACAAGTTCGCGCTGCTTGTAAAATACAAAATGAGCTAATTCATAACAGTCGAGCCCAGATGTCACAGAAGCGTTTCAATTACAATTTTCAAATTATCATTTATATTAAACATTCGTCTTCAGAACAATATCGCTTTCAATGCTAATAACATCAAACTGAACATGGAGAGTATGCTTTAATAAATGCTCCCTTTTACGAAATGGCTCTAATGTTATTGATAATTTATTATTGCCTAAAACTGCCGTAGTTGATAAAATTTAGATTTATATATTTCACTCGACATCACATTCCTTTTTTTGATTCTAGTTTGGTTATAGAATACCAAACTATATGTTTACCGTTCTTCTCAATAGCCTAGGGCATTGGATATATATAACGTTCCTTGTTTGAACCACCATTAGCACGTAAAGTAAATACAATTCATTTTTTCTTTACATACATACATTCATGCATTGCAATAATTTTGTTGGGTGTCTGTAGGGGTGAGACAAAGTCCGTGAAACATCAGAGAAAACATGCTCGGTGAAACCGGAGCCTGAAACTGATTAACCTAAGGAGTGGTTTTTCTTAATTTAAAACAGCATTTCTTATAAGGTAGCAATTGCTCATTATTTATTTTTTTATTTCATCAAATAGGGGCTTTATATTATCCAAAAACCCTTATATTTAATGTTTATACATATTTGAATATCTTATCATGTTAGATCTCATGTTAAGAAGAAAGAGTATCAGAGATACGCATTATTTCACGTCATCAGTTACAATAACTGGTTACGTGATATGAAACGTCATAACCGTTTCGTGTCAAATTAAAAGTAGTTATTTTGTTAAAACGTTATTCGGGCCAACTCGGCCGCCGTCGTCTTCGTTTGTCAGTTGAGTGAGCGTAAAGCACTATATTTCTTTCGCATCTTGCCTACCGACGGGCCGAGCGAGAGAGATGGCAGATCGAGACTTGCCGAGTAAGCGAGAGCCGACTAAATGCGTCACTCGCCGTGAGTGAAGCATTTAGTTTTCATAGGTATGACTCATACACATAGATACCACATTCGAGTGATCCCTGTTGGCAAAAAATGTCTTGCGATTCCGGGAAACCAGCAGTTATTTAAATCAAAAGTATAATAAAAATACTAAAGGTTTTTATCTTGTTTTATTTTACTTTTTTTAAAACTGAACGGTGAATATAAGAGTGAAAGATAGTTATAATAAAATCGTTCAAAAGTGTAAACACAACAAAAGTCTAAATAAACAGTAAATATTAATCATCGTCATTGTAACAATAAAATTTAATTTAAAGTACGCCAGTAGTAATATTTTTATTCAAATCATAGTTTCGTAGTAAACACTAATCAATCAATAAAACATACTTAACTTAACAAACATAATTATAAACCGCAGTAAAGTATGCAGAAAAGTAAATATATTGATTTAACTATTGGGCATCATACACGAAACCGTGATTTTCGTTTCGTATGTAACCGTATAGTTGAGAAACGTACGTAACTGTATAGTTGAGAAACTTATGTATGCACAGTAGCTGGATGAAAGTAGCTAGTTATGAAAATAACTTGTTTTAAAACAAGCGACGCCGTCCACGTAACTGGTTCCGTTTCGTTTCTTAAAAGTTTTGTAACGACCCACGTCTACTATCAGGACTTATTCATGATAGTCGTAATAGAATCTTTACGTATCTTAGGGACGCCATGGTTATAAAATTATTTCAACTAACGAAAATAGGCTGAGAGTCTAAGCAGATATCAATAATAAAATTGCCTATGAAACAGACATTCATTCAATCTCCAATTATATTGAAAAGACTTATGCGCAAACATTATGGTAAATATTGAATTATGAAATAATAATACAGCCTACTTCCTTTAACGTTACTACTAGTAAAATACAAACCAAAAGTATAAATTTGTTCTTTTTTTCTACTGGGTTTGATATACATCTGATGTAATATTTCACCCGCTTCCGGAAAGATACGCTCCTTGAGCCTTCTTGTTTATGGTTATCATGTGTTTTTTAGATGTAACAGACGCAATATGTTGTGTCTGTTATAAAGATTTTCTTCTTAATTTCCGAAGAACCTTTTGTACTGGTTAATCTTACATTACGTTAATTGTTAGGTTATTACAGGACATAATAATAGTGATGTTGATATTTATAGTTAATATCGTTTATCTGTGTTAACCTAACTAAACCCAACTGCTTATAATAAAATATGTTTTATCCAAATTTATTTTTTAAACTAAAGAACATTGCTATAATTATTAATAAAGATGTATAAAATTATTTGCGTACTGTTTTTCTTTGTAACGCAAATTTCACTTTAAATTATACAAATAAATTACTTTGATTGATGCGTATATTACAAACTGGAAAATAATGTCGTTGAACCTTCGCATAAATGCAATATGAGGGAAGTATGAACTAGTTCATGCAGGAAAGTTTGACAATTTTAGTTAAAGGTGATCTACCTGACTATTACCTGTGAAATATGTTACATTATTGAAATGTCGTAAGTATTTTATGATTTTTAACGAAACACATTTTTATTTTTGAACGACTTCTCAAAAGAAGGAGGAAGTCAATTTGGAGCATACCCTTTTTTAATATTTATGTTACCCAGTTGCTCCACTAGAGCTCCGATTTGGTTCTTTCTCTCCTAAATTATAGGTATTAGTTGTCATTAGGTCCCATTTTATTTTAATAATTTTGTGATGAGTAGCCTAATCGATATTTGAGAGGGAGTCTTTAACTAGGTGTGCATGTTTCTATGTTTTAAGAATAAAAACGATTTCATTGCAAACAGTTTAAAAATTGCAGTGAGAGTTATTCAACATTTAGATGATAAAAAAACAGATTTTGTTTAAAAATTAAAGAATTCCTTATAAGTCATGAAGTAATTATTATGATAAAAATGCTTTACAAGTCAATTTAATAACTACTTAAAGTTTTAGAGAAATCACGTGGCGATTCGTAAAGTAAAAGTATTTTCCGATTTCTTTTTATGCCTACTATTTAAAAAATAAACACCTATCTTTTTTACAATCCATTGGTTTAAAAAAAACCCTATTTAGAACGCTAACAGGCAAACATATTAGTAACCGTATGTAATATTCTTCCAAACTCCTAATATTACACCAACTGAAATTAACATATGCTATATTAAGTGGTTGATTGAGGTGATTAAAAATAATATAAAAAAATCGTTTTTGAATGTAACTCGTGGCGTTGATTTAAAACTAAGTATTCAGATTAATAATTCAGTAGTATTGTTTTATAACATTTTTAAAAGCAGCTTTATCATTATCTCGGGAATGAATTGTCAATAACAATAAACTTAATCTATCATAGAATATTATTCACTTTATTGGATAGTATAATATTTCTTTCCATTAGTTGCCTTATTGATAAAAAGGACAGAGCTAATGAAGAACTTTTAAACACATTTCAAGTAGGTATTTTGATAAAACGAAACAGAAAAATTACGGCACCAAAAATCAGAACCTCGCGCTATTAAATTGCAAACGCTGCCAAAACCGCTGTAAAAGATAGACATAAAGTATGTTTTATATAATTGTATTACTTGAATTGGTCTACAATACATTCCGCGATAATCATATGTCTGTTTTATGAATAGCGCACAATAAGCATTTTATTGTAAACATTTTTAAAATTGCAATCAGGAACATTCAAAACTTATTTAAGATAATACAGTTAATATTTTTTAAATGACCAAAAGCATTACCCACTAGTTAACCTTTAGGTAGTATATGTATATATATATATATATAGTATAAACTATTTGTTATTCGACATAAATGAGCGGACGCGATCATTTTTGTAAAGAAGTATTGGTAAGGTGTTTAATAAATTTAATCAAAAGCTATTAAATTTAAATTAAAGCACAATAGATTTAGGAGTAGTTATAAATATTATATACGTTTACATACACAATAATAGTTTAAACACTTTGCAACGTTTTTGCTTTTTTGCGATTTTTTATTGATGACTCAATCAATCAATAAAAATCGCTTTGTTACCATAGGTTACTTAGTTTACATTGATTCCAAGTTTTATTCGGCCCTGGAATTGTGATAATAATGTAAGTCGTTTAATATCAATATGTTCTAAGACGAATGAAATCGTGGTGTGCCAAATTATCTTAGCAGTAGGCATATTTTTAAGAAATGCTTTGGTAATGCTTTGCTATGGAAATGATAATAATAAATTTAAAAAATAATAATAAGCTATATATAATAGAAAATATAAAGACATATAAATGTCTATTTAGTTTGATAATTTATGAATAGTTTAGTATTAACAAGTTAGGATTATTATTCGGTACAACCACAAAAATTTACTTATATTTCTAAAGCAAGATTTTTTTATTTGCAGTAAACCATACCAAGGCAGCAAATAATTTCTGAAAATGGCACAACCACGTTTATCTTTTATGGCGTTGAGATATATGACGATGTTTTTCTCCTCGGCGAAAACAGCGCAACAAAACGATTTTATTTTCCTTGATTTCAGATACTGTATAAAGTAAACATTGGGTACTATCATTAAAACTTGAACAAAGAAAAACATGTATTAATGTTTCGTCTTTTGCAAGTATAAAATGCATTAGAAAAGTAGTGACCACTATTCTACAGATGTTTATCTATAGTTTTTGTGTAGTTGAAACAAATTGACAAACAGAAAATATATATTTGCCTGTAATACTTTTATAGTTTGTGGTAGAAATTTACTTTGATTTTATCGTATTTAAAGTTTTAGAACTATACCCACGCATACGCATGTTACATTGCTTTCCTTTATGGCACGTACCTTAGATAAAAATAATTTTAAGAAAACAGTATAAATGATTTTAAACCAAATTTATTATAATTGTTTAATCATTGATAATTTTATCATTTACATAATAGAACTATCTTTCTATTAGTAGCTTATGGAATGATCCTAGGTTTACATTCATCGAGTAGTAGATGGTACAAAAATTGAAAAAAAATCACTCTGCTTCAAGATTTTACTAATTTTCAACTGTTATAATGTGCGTAAAAACCTTTTTTTTCTTGATAAACTTTAACGATAGTTCTAGCCATTTTATGCAATTCGGGTCGGTTTCTAATCCATACAGATTTGGCTTAAGAGATCTAACGCAGAGCAACTGGCTTCTGACATCTCCAGAACCCAAAAGGCAAACAGCATTCCATGGATGGTTATTGTTAGTGAATTTAAAGGCAATGACGTCTTATAAACACTGTCAGAGATGGCCTTGGAAACCGGAAGCGAATTTTACATGCCCATCTGATCAGCTCTTATTGTTATTGTTTTTTTACAAGTGGAAATCTTTCAAATATAACCGACACTGTGTGGATTTCCACCCACGGGACATTCTTGGGACAGTGCCTTCGTGGATTGGCATTGAAACAGGCATTTTCCGTGCTCCAGAATACTATACTGAGTACGCCTAGCGTGCTACTTGCACTCCGAGCCGTGATGTTTCCCAGTATTGTACTCTATCTATCCAACTATCGCAGCTCCGCTCATAGGAATCAAACCCTTTCGGCTCGTGCGTTGTCGAGAAAGGATCATCGTCCATTTCTCACTTAGTAACCTCTTTTTAGGCCCTGACAGCCTCGCAAAACAAGGCGACCGCCTCCCGAAACCTGTCTCGGATTCTCCATTACACGAATCACACCAGGTAATGTAAAAGTGCGGTAAAATCGATTTTGACCTGCGGTAATTTTTATTAATTTGTACACTCATTGTAAATTCATTGCATTTATGAACTCAAGTTATGTAACTTTACTTTTAAATATGAACTAAAAGCCAATTAGCGGACTGTTTTGAATAAACTAAGTCTCACCGTTGTTCATTATATTGCTAACCAACTTCCCGCTTGTTATTAATAACAAAACCCTATTATGCAATGTGTATCACAAACTAGAAAATAGTAGTTTAGACCTTTATAACCAGGTTTCATGTCCCGTAAGAGCAGTAGCATATAGGTTGCATAATAATGTTCGTGTAACTAAAGTTTCACTATTTAACTGAAACATCTCTATACACATCACGATTTACTGACTATGATTACGTTGTTTTTTGCTTACGTAACATACATTACCATTACAAAAGAAATAATAAGAGAAAATGGATAATTTTCATTAGTAAGACTTGAAAACACGGTGATCCTTTACAAGTTGTGTTCATCAACGCTTTTTTATTTTTCAAAATGTCTTATGTTTTGTACTAATGGTCTTTCGTTTTTATTTCACATTTACGTAACTATAAACTGTTTTTTTATGAATTACTAGATTTCATCATAAAGGACCAATAAACATATTACAGGATTCTCTGTGGTCAATGATGATTTGAAACCGTAGAATCTCAATTGCTGAGTGCACGCGAATATGAGGTTTTCAGCAAGAGTGAGCACATCATTGAAAAAATCTACTCTCGACCTAACTTCAGACAAACGAGAAGCTTGAAAATTCAATTCTGAATTAAATTAAACCGATTTACAATGCACTTAATCCATAATGGCAGTTACGAGACAATCGATGGTTCTGCATGAGTAAAGCTACCGCAGAAATCAAATTAAACGTAAGATCAGGTTGACAATTTCCCATAAACGATATAAAATCATGGGTGGGATTATGTTATGTTTGATGGGAGACTTTCGACAACTTAGAGAACAGTAAAGAGAGCTAAGAGCAGAACATTTAAAGTCTTGCCTTAAAGTTCCATTATGAGTTTGTAAACGTCTTAAAATTAACTACAAATTCATGAGAACATTTGGGGAGGAGTTAACTTTTTCTACAAAGTTAGCTTTAATGACATCAGGATAACCTCATTTTGAAAATAAAATTGAAATTAAAATTGACGACTCAATATCAAAAGTTTACCCTAAATCAGTCCTAATAGAAATAGATCTATCATGGTGTGTCAAAGGACATAATTGAGCGAGAACAGTCTAGCTGGATAAGTTATGAAGATAATTTAAAGTAAACTCCCAGGAACTGCATACTTATCTTACACATTATTGATAATGTAATGTATCAGAAATGCGTCCATTACCTACAGGAGTTTCTAATTCTTTGAACTAAGTGGCTTCCAACTTATTCTCAAATTAAAATAAATGCACACCAATAATTTTATTAGAAATCTTAAACCATCAAATTTTGATAAACGGGACCCGATTTCAAATCAAATATTTTGTTTATATAACGTGATCGTATGCAATAATTTTTGACTTGGCACCAGCAGTTGGTCAAACATGCTATAGATATTGTCGACTAATGATTCCAAATGATGTCCTTTTAATTTAAAACATTCAAATTTCCACGTTGAAGTTGTCTTTCGCTTTACAATTCATAAATTCAAGAGGTCAAATCATTTAAACAGTAGGACATTGATTTGTCAGCTGTTTTCAATTCCAACTCATTGTAGTCGTTGTCAAGAACAGGTTTTTGAAAATCAATATGTATACTTCTGCACAAGAAAATAAAACTATTAAATATAATTTACTGAGACTGTTTAAAATAATTGTGTTCTTTTAAAATTTGAAAAACTAACTTGTTCTAAAAGTAATGTTAACTGAAACATGGCGCTAGGACAAAGTCATGGTATCTAGCTATAATTCGTTACTAAAGCTGAGGAGGTTGTTCATAAAATTAAATGATCAAATATTTTATTTAGTGTTGAATAGACAGTGTGTTTATATTTAAAATTCTAAGTGTAATGTACTTTACATATCGTTGTTTGACAACTTTTAAAGTTGATTAATAGTTAATTTCTGAATATTTTCTGGGATTTGCTTGTAAAAGCTAATGACATTAGTCCGTTCAAAGCCAGATTTGGTTTTCTCCGCAGTCTAGTTGCTGAATGAAGTTTGTCCACTACGTTCTGTTATCTAGATTCTTTGAATAATACATTATAAAATACCCTACAAATGTTTTGAATTGTTCTGCTCAACGATCTAAATTTGTCAGAATTTGTTAAGAACTTCTGTCATTATTTTATTTTAAGTGAACAACTTTCGACATACTTTGTAGTACAAAATGTAGAAATCGGAGCGCATTACTCTACAGCAGATATCATTAAGCTTTTGTACTATGGAAATAAACCATATAACCAATTTTGTACTTTCTCAGAATCCTTACTTTTCAATTTTAGATACGACCATAAGTGAAAATATTTTATATGGGACTAATATCAGTTACACTAGATCCAATTGATAAGTTCATTTGTAAAATAAACAAAAATAGTCCCTGCACTAAATCTAATTATTTTTACTCTTCGTGTTAAATTTCATAAACCAGTTATATTTTTAAATGTGAATTCTGTTACTAAGTTTGTTCCAATTCTGTTGAACAGGTTTATTTATAATAATTACCATCATTTACTCCGAAATAAAACTATATTAAGAATTTGCGACTTAAAAAATGTTTGTAAACAATATGATAGGCATTTACAAGTAAATTTACTCCAGCAGGTCAACATTTCATCTAACAATGATATGATGCATAATTATCAGCTGCGAGTTCGTTCAATTCAAATGCAGTTCTGAAATATGGTGAGTTTACGAAAGATGTTTTCAATTCTATTAAACAACACAAAACAACGTTTGGTGGACTAATAATTTAGTTAACCGTTACTTAATCTTACAATACGGTAGACGTTCTCTATTTTATTTTATATTTTCAAACATTAAAAATGCTATTGAATTAAGATGTACTAACATTTGTGACCATCGTATTGTACAGTTTAATTATAATGAGAGGTTTATAAAATTGAACCAAAATTATTTATCGAACAACGTAATATTTACGAAATTTGGAAGTTAAAACTACAAGTATATTACGTTTTTGACACTTTTGAATGTTTGAAAAAATATAATATTTCCATAACTTTATTATATATTAAAATTGTGTCTTGAAATTTCCAATTCCAAATTGCTTGCATCGATATATTGTCTATTTACGAAAATAAGTGTGCATTTAATCCGGAGGAAAACGTTTTCAGCGGTTTGTTAAGTAGAAGTAATTTCATGAACCCAATTGTTGCATACTTGATAGCTTTTAATTTACATAAAAGGTAATTCACTGTTTTTAATATTTTCTATATTGATTTTGAACGTTGTGTTTAGTTTAATTTATCGAAAATTGCTAGAGTTTTATATACGGAATGGGTACTATTATGAATTTTTCTAGTAATTAAAATCTTAATTCACAAACTCCTTAGATTTTTGAATAATCGATACCATTTGATTATTTAAAAAGATTTCCAGTTTATTCTACAAGTTTGTCTAGATAATTTTCATAGTCGTTATTATGTAAATACGGACATCACTTCGTAGAAATTTTAATTAAATAGCTTTGAATTATTATAACTTTCGAAGTAGTTTAATCAAAACAGTGTAATGAACCTGGATGAATTTACTGCATTAATGATCTGCTCCATCAAAACCAAATATATGCAGTTTTGATTTATTTTAACAAACAACAAGTCTTCGTGATAGATCCTTAAGTCATTAAAACTGACGAGTTCTAAACATTAATTAAAATTTGATCTATGCTAATCTGATTTGGAAGATTCGAACATTTGAATGTCGTAAAATTCAGAAGCAATTTATACATTGAAGCATGAGATAGATACGACATTCCTCTGTGAATGAGCAAAAACAGGTAATTGCGTTTTATTTCTTTTGCATTAGAACTCAACAAGTATTCAAATCCCAAATTGCGGTTTCAACTTCATATCAAGGTGGATTGAATCCTGATATCACGACGAATCATTTCGAGAAAAACCATCACGAGTTTGGAGTTCGAAAATGAGTTATAAGCCAACAAAATTGTTCTTCACGAAGGTTGGTCTAAAAATTGTGCCAGTCTTAGGACAAAGAACGGTTAATGCAGAATTTATATAGATTTGGTTTGCACAAAAAGAAAGAAAAAGTTTTGTGCATAATAAATTTTATGACCAATCCCGTACACTCCGACCATTTGAGTTACAAGACTATCAACTTCGTATGTGATTCCTACTAAGTGATAGAATAAATGCTCAGAATTTTCATACTTGAATGAACTTTGGACGCTACAAAACGCATTTGAGACCGATAATTTCGCCCTTAGTATTGCATGTCCGGATCAGTAAAGCAAAATGCGTTTTGGTTTTACGTAAGGTTTCCACCAGTTATTGATTTACATATGTCAAGTGATGATAAGATAAGACTATCTGCATCGAAACATCACTGAGTAATGTTCTAATGTTAAAAGCAATCATGTAATGTAAGCATTGCTATAGAATTGTATTAGCGGAAAAAAAACAGAAGTTAATAGTCGAATGAACAGAAAAACAAGCAAAATTTTAGAAACATATTGTGCCGACTTTGACAAACAGTGTAATAACTATTTTGCGACAATAAAATGGCCGATTACACATCATAGCAATCTCTTACTTATTCCCTGCAATTTCTGCGACCGCAATTTAAATCTTTAAAGGTGTTTATTGCTATAATCAAAAGTCTTGTCCTGACTATATATGCATATAGAATGATAGATTTTTTTTTAAATGCATTACTATGTATGAAAATTAACTGTGTAACCTTGTAATTGATCATTGAATAATGATCATTGGTACACTACTTTGAGGAGTCAATCCAAAGATCTTTCTTCAAAACAGTGAAAAAGTTGTTATGTTCAAGCAAGCTTAAACAATTAATATATACATAACATAACGTTCAATGCATTACTGGCTGAGAATATGCTCTCTGAAGATGGTTACCTTTCATAATTTACAATTAATTTTGAACATTTTTCAGCTTACATATTACGTAAACAAATATGTGACTTTGAAGAATAATGAAAAAAACAAATGTTGTTTGCAAAGTTTTACGATTGATGAAAAAAGTAAAATTTTTGCTATTCGTTGAATAACGACGAAGAAAACAACTTTACAGAGGTTTTCATGTTAAAAAGTTTGAAAATACTCATCTTTTTTTTTTGTTTGGTAGGATTTTTCTTACTACGAAGGGAATTATTTTAAGAGAAAGTTTCTAATACAATTGTTAGCGAGAATAATTATTTCTTGCTCGATCTCTAATAAAAAAAAAACTGCCTAGATATTTATTAGAACAATACAAATATTATGGAATAATAATCATCTACGTGGTCTTTTGAAATTCATATGCAAGTGCATAGTTCAAGTAGCTTATGTGTTGCTCACGTATACGCGAAGACGATTAGAGACGAGACGAGATTGCTTCAGTGGCCAACGCTGGTGGGATCGGAAAAGAGTACATATAATTTAATAAAATATATTTATAATTCTATAATAAATACAGAATAATTTATTGAAAACAACAGTAATATATTTCATTAATGTTATCGTAATAAAAATGTATACGTATTTCCATATGCCTATATTCATAGTTAATTATGCACCTTTAAATACTAGAAACTAAACGACTAAAAAACTTTTGAGGAAATGTCATAAAATGTATATGTTTTCCGCTAAAACTATTGGAGAAGTTGAAACCCTCATCCTGAGCTGAACATGCATTATTTATAGATGTTATCTAGATATTGATTATTCCATTTATTGTTTTAATTTATTATTGTCCTATTATTACGAACATATTATATTTGCACCGATAAGAACTCAATTTTAAACTAGGAACACAATATTGGTCAGCTAAATAAAAATTAGCGCAGGTTTCGTGCGATAAATATTTTTATTCATTATAAATCTGCAAAAGATCTGCAGGTTTTCTGAAGGAAATGTACTTTGTATCTTTAAGGTACACTAATACTTAAAATTTTTGTTTTCTCCCACGGCGTGGAGATTGAACTTGGTGGCAGTAAAATATTCAAGTAATACTTCAGACTTTTTACGTAATCTTTATTTCTTAAATGTCTAAACTATAATATTATATACTCCGAATGACTCCTTAGTAAAATGGACCATCTAAAGTTTAAATAGATGTTTATAGTTAATTGTTACGTTGACGGAATTAATTACATAGATTCCTTGAAGCGGGCTATGTAAAACCACGACAAACGTTTGCCATTACAAGGTTGAAATAAAGTCCAACCCTTTTACCCTTAAAGTAACCGCTGGGTCATTAATCGCATAATTTATAACAGGCACAGATCACTTTTAATATTTATGCTTTACTTAAATGTTAGGTAAATGAAATATAAGTCATCTAAAAGGTTAAGTTTATATATATATATATATATATATATATATATATGTAATATATATGTATAATGTCATTTGGGGCTCGTATAAATTGTTCCTTAAAAATATTATTTAAAAAAGGTAAACTCTTATAAAAAGAGTACAATTTCAAGGCAGAGGAAATTACTCATTTATGAAAGCAAGATAGCATTATGCAACCGACCGCATAATTTATTATGTGAACTTCTTACTGCAAGATAAGTTTAATGTTCTCTCTAAAGGTTAGGAAAATTTGTGCATTATTATTCTGTGAGTATTTTAAGGTAGGTGGAGACGTCAATTGCCCTAAAATATGAATCAGTACAACAGAATTTACCTTTCACACTTTAGTTATGATGTATACGATGTGGATAGCTTTTGTATTATAATGTACCAAGATAATTTTATCATAAATACATATACTAATCATGATTTTCCCGCTGCGTAACTATTTTTGCTTGAAATGGAGAAATTGCGTATTAGTAAATTAAGAAGAACTGACTTTCAGCCTTTCCATATGTCATCTTTTACATGTCCAGTCGACGCATGTATGTTTATCGTATTTTAGAAATTTTAAAAAGATTTCACCAATAAGCATTATACGTGGACAATGGCATCCCTGAATCGTGTGTCATTAAATACATGTGAGGACGGAGGTATCAGTGAATCGCACGTCCAACGCACACACACAACAGATACGTAAACAAAAGCATCACCAGATCACACGTTTCGTACCAATCGTTGGTTGCAGGTACTTGGTGTTGTCCTCGCAGCCATGATGCGATATCACTTGAGCCATTCTGCAACGACTCGGCAGCCATGCGGCACCGCTTCGCCACGAAACCTGCTCAGCAATGCTGCGACGCCACCGCAGCCATGCCGCGACGCCACCGCACCTATTTCTTAGCGAAGTAACAGCCTGTACGATCTGTAATAACTTAAGACGGTACACCGTATAATATAAAAAAACTTTCAAAGTTATGAATTCTTTATCCCACTTCTGATTTTAGAAATCTCAAAGAGAGTTTCAAAAAGTAAAAATGCTTACAGTTCTTTATCCTACTTCTGGTTTTAGGAATCTAAAAGAGATTTCCAAAAAATATAACCGATGACAACAACTGAACGTCTCTATATATGTATACCAAATCACATTGAAATAGCTCATGTGACCCCGACACCAGCCATGATGTTTCCTACGGACAAGTCGATGCATAAAGCCACTCAACACTAACACAGATGCACAACACTTATCACACAAGAGGAGAGTTTCGTTCCAGGTAGCGGCTTATACAAAGCTGTCTCGCCATATTTCAGACCCGTCTTTTATACACGACTTCGGATAGATATAACTTCAATATCAAGACTTCTTTTCTCTAATGCGGGTAGCATTAGAAATAGTATTCCGACACTAACTATTCAGGCTGATGGGTAATTAACCTATAGAGCAATATAGGTACCATAAAAATACAGTAGCGAAAAGTTGTTTCCGAGCATTATTCGAATATACAAGTACGTCACAGGTTTTATATTCTAATCAAATTATGAGAGGGGAGGAAGACGTGCGTGTGCGCGTAAGATACATATAGGCAGTAATGTTCTAATCTGTAATGTTTCAGAGAGCAACAGATCCAGTCAAAAAATATGCGTAGATATTGATAATGAACAAAAATCTTTTATTTTCTACTATGATTAACTTATATTTTCCTAGGTTCACTTCTAGTAATTTAAATGAATATTAATTTGACAAAAATATTAAAATCTTTCTTGTTTAAACAAGAATTTATAGTATAATCATCAGATATTTGGAAAATCTATACAGGAATTAGAAACCTAATAGAGTTTCCTGAAATCCCGTACAAAATTCTGCGTAATTTATGCGCTAACAAGAACCAGAAACTAATTTGGTGCTTGCCAGGAGCAGTATTAATTCAAATTCAACTTCACTATTCTTAATTTCGTTTCTCATATGTGTCGTGATCGTGACACAATGTCAAAACAAACTAAATTTTCAATGCAAATAAGAATATTCTGGTAATGGTTTTTTATAATAGGGTACAACTTTAACTTTACAATTATCGATATATTTGAAAATTGTAAGTTATTAAAGGGCATGAAAAGCTTCAAGTCAAAGTATGAAAGCAAAACATTTTATGTAATAAGAGTTGGTAAAATAATTTAACGATATCACAAAAAGTTCACTATTGTCTTTGCCTAAAGTTTGCGTTTACTTTATCCCTATCAAAAGAATGGAGATATTCAATTTAGAACGTATATGTCTGTATATTATCTTGTTACTCCGTTCCAAATGGACCAATTTATTGTTTTATAAGTAATGAATATCTTATTCTCCCATATATTTAGAGGAATATAAAGCGGGGCTATGTCTTATAAAAGGGTTGCTCTCCGCAGATATTGCAAATGGTAGTTTAATCTAATGATCCAGATTCCTTTTTAGACTGCGTGCTTACAAGATGTTCTGTTGGAAAATTTTTGAGTTCTTATATCGAAATTGTACAAAACAAGCACGTTTATTTATTTTTCCCTTTTCTATCTTTTGCTTTTCTAAAACTATTAATAAAAATTTGTTGGAAAATATAGTTTTTTTTTGTCTTTGACTGACATATTTCCATATGTTAGTATTTGAAATGAGGTTTTTAAAACAAAGGCAGTTTAATTTCCTAGAAAGAGTTAGTTTAGATAATTATCGCAATTTAATTTTTCTCTGTTATATGTTCTTTTTATAAACTCTACTTTTTATAATCAATAATAAATTTGTGACAGGCAGTTTAATAGATATTTGTTAAAATTAAAAAAAAAATGGGACCAATAATCGCAACGTTGTGCAATTAAATTGCACACGCTGGCAAAACCGTAAAAGATAAACTTAAACTATGTTCTTCGTAATCTTACTTTTTGAATTGGTCTACAGTAAAATCTGCGAGCGCAATTTAGGTAATGCAGTGTAAGTTTCAGTAAAAGTAAGTAAAAGAAATAATATATGTAAATGTTGAAGAGTCAAAAGCTGATAAATTCATAAACAATTTAAAAATAATAAATCAAAATTATTGAATTTTTATATTTACAAAGATTTTTATATCAAATTTTATCTACCATTTACTTCAACAAATAATCTATGAACATAAATAACTTCAATAAAATAAAGCACACAACAATATATATACATACTGACTGACATTTTTGTCACAATTAGGTAAATGTACGTTAGTCTTACGTTTGTACCATTTGATTGATAGGCTCATTTATCAATGTCATTTCCGGATCCGTCGAAATGGTACCACTCAAAGATTTCTTTTATTTATTTTATTGAGAACTTTTTTAGGAATATAATGTTATGTCATCTATAATCGTTGATCAGAATAAATATGTACATTGTTTGAAAAGGTATGGTATGGTATAAAGTTATAATTTAATGAACACTAAATATGTAGAAAATAAATATTAAGTCGTCATTTACAAATACTATATGCATGGACAAAGGAAAATTTAATCCATGCTTCGTCTCAAGTTTATTTGACAGATATGTAATCAATTATAAGTTATTTTTTTTTTAATAAAATTTGCTTACAATAATGCTAAATGTATTAGTCATAAACTAAATTTACTTTAAACAAGACTATACTTGCGTCATCATCATCATCATCAGACTTTGATAGTCCACTGCTGAACATAGGCCTCCCCTAATACACCCCTATCCATTAGCGGTTTTCGACCGTATCCCACCACGCTGGACCAATGCGGGTTGGTGGGTGGACCAACTTTTTACATGCCCATCCGACGCATGGATCATCTTACTTTTCAGACAATTTGGTGATCGGCCCAAATTGCCTAAACCAACTAGGAAACAACAATGAAAATTTGTTAAGTCCCCGCAGGATTCGAACCCACGACCTCCGGTTTTTAAAGCAAACACCTATACCACTAGGCTACGGAGGCAGTTATATTTGCGTACGAAAATATAATTAATGGAATCAACTTTCTATATGAACCGGAATTTTTTATCGTAAAAACATATTTAAAATTATAACGTAAGTTTTGCTTTTAGGAGAATATTCACAATTTCACTAAATTATAAATTTTACGTGTTTTTTTTTAATATGGCGAGTCGATATGTCGGCACAAATTACTACTGAAATATCTTATACAATATTTGTAAAATTTTATTCTATTTAAGATTTAAGCATTTTTACTTTTAGCTTGGGAACTTCTTTAAATCTATATTTACAATATATAACGTTTGCTTTAGCATTTTGTTATGTCGGCTTCTGCTTTAGAATTGCCCGGAGAAGGACATTGTTAGATCAACATAGACCCTTGTTGGTAACGTGAACACAAAGCACTTGTTTAAATTGTGACAACATTTATAGAGTATTTGTTTAACTGTCCGGCAATCCACTGTTGTTAGGTTACTATGACTAAGCAAAAAGTTTTTGTTTAAGTACTTCTTTGCTTTTCCATTATCGTACATATGTTTGGCGATAGGGACAGCCTTGAAGTAGCCGTAAAAATCCTAAATTATTTAATTAAGACAAGGATGTTACGCTTCCAGACACTTATCTATGCTAAGCTTCATCTAACACAGAGTTCTTCGTAAGCTTCCGTCCCCACGAACTAGGTGGCCGACCCTTTTTGCTTAAAATTTACCGGTGGTAGGTTCCCTTTTTACATGGGACCGTCTGGGTGGGTACCACCACGGTGCCTATTTCTACCGCAAAACAGTAGTGTGAAAACACTACTGTGTTCGGGTTTGAAGAGCACCATGTAGCCAGCATATTCACTGGGTAAACGAGACTTAACATCCTATGTCTCACGGTAGGCAGCGCGTTGGTGATACCAGTATTGACAATGTCTATGGGTGTCGGTGACTACTTTCCATCAGGTGGCCCGACTGCTCGTCTGCCTGCGTTAGCTATAAAAAAAAAATAGAGAAGGCCATACGTTCAAAAGGCACGTGGGTTTGTTTATATCTCCTAAGGATTGTCGACGATCAGTCTACTTACCGGTACACCGACTGTCTGGCGACTGTGTTAATCGGAAGCTGGGGCCGGTAACCGCCCTGGAACGCAGGTGTACCTAGTGTACGCTGTGTGTGTGTTTTTTTGTGCTCTTAATCGAGGATGAACTACAGGTGAGTGTGTCCTATCCCTACTTGTGTGGTCTGTAAGATTGAATGACGGGGAGTCCGTTCCATTGAGTCCGGAGTCTCGGCGACCCCTTTCTCACCGGGTCTAGGACAACATTGCGCAGTCTACGCTTTTGACTAGGCGCGTTTGGATCGGCCATGTACGATGCTGCTATTACCAGCAGTATTATTATGATTTACAGTCATTGTGCAGGTCTATGTTATGCTGGTACTACTGCGCCCCGGTGGCGTGGCTGATGAATTTATTTTACACAACCTAGAGGCTAATGCAAGAGCGCGGACGATACATGAGCGAATGATTGGCATGCGTAATCCATGATTGGACCTCATATAATAAGAGTTTATACTTTAGCAATATTTTTCTGTGCGAACTCGATAGTTAGATAGAGTCTTCCCAATACAAACATTACCTTTTTCCTCCGACCTCTATATTATTTTGATGTATTATTGCAATAATATAAAATAGTAATGGTCAAAATTATATCATAAAGTGAAAATATACTGTTCATAATATAAACTACTAAAACTTGTAAGAAATAAAGTATTTACCATTTTAAATTATTGTTTTAAAGTTTTTATTTTAAATTAATATTAAAGATAAAACTTAACGGACTATTTATTTTACTTTATCTTAATATTTAGTCGTTCCATGGAGACAGAATTTATTTAAAATAACGTGATAAATATTTTTTGTTTTCATATATATATAATATAAAAATTTTATATATATTATTTAAAATTCTGTCACAGTAACAAATAACGGCTCTATTTTAACAATTATTGTTCATGAGATAATTTGGGTAAAACGTAACCACCCATTTCGCTTCGTAAGCTAATTAATTATATTCCAATTACACTCTTCCAACAATATTATTTTGTTCCACGTCCTGTAGCATGCCGCCGTTTCCTATTTTAAGTGCGGTAATTGGTCTTACGCTTACCGCGTGGTTCTTAGAATCAAAAACAATTAAAACGTGAATTATGAAAGGAACGAAAGCAAAGAACCTTAAACGACAAAAAAATATTTGTTTTCTGCTTAAGTTGTAGTAGAATTAGATGAGATACCTTCATCATCATCGTCATCATCAGCCTGTGATAGTCCACTGCTGGAGATAAGCCTCCCCTAATACACCCCTATCCATTCGGGGGTTCTGGACCGTATCTCACTACGCTAGTCCAATGCGGTTTGGTGGTCTAAAGCCCATACCACTAGGCTACGTATGCAGTTTGAGATACGTTACATATTTTTAATAATAAGTGCTCTGGAAATCGGAATCCACCGTTTCCTTTTCATTGTTGTTTTCATGGTAGGGAAATGCGGGCCAATTACCGATTGTACGTACAGTAAGAGTATCCATGCGTCGGATGAGCATGTAAAAAGTCAGTCCTGGGCCTGATCTTTCTTCGGTTGTATTGGTTATCCATCTCATTCATCACTTTAATAGTGAAGGAATAAGGAGTGCACCTGTATCCTGCGCGGTCATTTGCGATTGGCTGATCTAATTTACATCTGCCGCGGTAGTCAGAATCGACTGGGAAGACATTATATTATATGACTTATATGTCCTAAGTGCATCCAGGGCGAGTTTCATAATCTCGCTTAGAGCATTCTTCATGTCAGACTCACAACATAAGTTGGCCATATTCTTCTTACTTTCCCCAGAACCTTCATCAAGTGAACATTATATTCCCTGAAAATACGTCAAAGTAGGAATTTATACAGGAAATCGCATCATGCGCTATGTAAACAATTTCACAGATTGTTGATTTATACAATTGATTCGGCAAAAACATATAGTTACATTTACCACCATAATATTAAAACACTAACGCAGAGCGTTCTAAATAGGGATTGCGATAACTACTTGAACAGTCAGTTTAAAAAAATATTCTTTGTTATAATCCATTTGACTGGTTTGCTATCCAGTGATGTGCAAAAACTCCGTGGAAGTAAACAGATATCTCATTTGAATTAATTAAATGGCTACGACGTCAAGCAGCACGTCTGTGCTATTTTGCGTGTTTGTTAAATGCATTAGTGTAATATTAGCTACTAAAATTTGCGTTTATCGTTTGTTTACTACGATGTTAATTGTTAACTCTCTTAGCTATAATACATGCTGGACGTGGTAAAACGTAATAAATCAAAGCTCATTTATTTAAAGGTAGCACAGCACATTTATTTAAGTGCCAACTTTAAAAAACAATTGCTATTAGGGTCTTATACATGAAACTGTCGAAATGACTAATATTAAAGTACGAGACGGACAACGGGTTAATTATGAGTGAAAATATGAACATACTATTTAACATATATTCCAAAAAAATAAATAATGAAAGTCACAGTTCTCAATGTGAGGAATATTACATTCTTATTTAAATACACTTGAAACTGTTCATTCAACATATATTTCTCTGGTAGTTATTGCAGGCAACGTTACTTAAATTATCACTCTCAGAAATATACATAGTAAACATGGGTTTGGCCGACATTTAGCTCCGAATTTGATTGCCATTATTTTTTATATAATATGAAAACAATTTGTAAAACCTTTTTTTTCGTGAATTTACATTTTTTTACTGGCAGCTTAAATTTTTTTAATGAAAACTGTCAAAAAGAACAAGAACCGCCACTTTTAATTTACTTTTTTGGTGCTATAATAAAAACGATTGGTGCGTTAGTACCATGGCATCAAATTTATTGCAGACCATTTAGAACTGGTTAAATAATTTAAACGTAATTAGTCTGTGCGCTCTGGTCACTCGATCGATGTCCCTACTTGCTATAGTCAGTTATAGAAAATATCGTAATACCGTACTCTACAACTCATAATTAAAGGTTCTTCAAATTTATGAAATCATGCGCATCTTCGCTAATCGAAGATCAACGGGTAATGTTTTGGAGGAGACAAATAATAGTTAGGTCGCTGAAATAGGTTTTCTGTCCTTAAAGGCGACTGTTATTGATGTTGAAAAGAAAATGTAAATATGTATTTACTCATTTTTTTTAAATACCATGACGACATGTATTGTTTATTTTAGAAAAATATTTAATGAACGGAATTTAAATTAATTAATAGAACAGAAATCACAATTAGAAGATGTAATAAGGAGATAATTAATTAGTTTACCAGGCATTTCAAGTGTTTGCATTGCGTACTCCTTGAACAGTATTGAATTGTATTGTTTACTCTTATACATATATCTGCCGTACTTTATTATGTACAGGCGTCGATTTTAATAGCTACAGTATTAACACGTTCTCTGCTAACGCGGTCAGTGCTGGCCGTCAGTGAATTGATTGATGAATGCGATTTTTTCTTGGCATAGAACGTGTTAAGATTATAAATAAGCAAAAGCTTATTGTCTACTTCACAAAGAGTAAGAGAAAACCAAAATGGTTTGATTTCTATGAAACAATAGTTTTTGTAGTTAAAACGTTGTAAAGTGTTTAAAAGGTGGGAAGAAGAAGTGTATAACAATGTGTGGCCTACATCGCAAAGTTTTACTTAGCACCCAACACTCACATGCTTGGTTGAAAATAACAAACGGCAATTGTTACTTTGAAGTAACGAAATGAATTGTCTGCGTGAGCTTCAGTACAAACAAACCGTTTATGCTCGTATACTTTTAATTTATTTCATACTGTTAATTTAAACATGTAAACTTAAGTTGATACATTATTTAAAATTAATACATTGCACATATTTTGAAATATTACATCTTCTATTATTGTCTAGAATGCTACCATTGGATCATAATAGAACGCTTCTGACCTAAGTAGGTCAAGCGAAAGAAAAGTATGCATTTACCACGTAATTGGGAGAGAGCGTTCCATAATCATAAAAACTGATTTAAATTATAATAACCAAACTTTTATTGTAACCTTTAAACTGCTATTCTTACTACTGCTAGCTTTACTACTTAAAACTGTTTCTAAATATAATAATAGTTAAATAAAAAGTTACAACCATGCATTTATTAGCATGCACGTTGGGTTGAAGTAAGTACTTTGAAGTTTATTAATGCTACAACTGCCTCCGTAGCCTAGTGGTATGGGCATGTGCTTTAGAAACTGAAGGTCGTGGGTTCGAATCCTGCAGGGACTCGACAAATTTTCATTGTTGTTTCCTAGTTGTTTAGTGAAATTTGGGCCGATCACCCAGTTGTCTGAAAAGTAAGATGATCCATGCATCGGATGGGCATGTAAAAAGTCGGTCCACCCACCAACCCGCATTGGACCAGCGTGGTGGGATACGGTCTAAAACCCTCTAATGGAGGAGGCGTGCGTTAGGGGAGGTTTATGTTCAGCAGTGGACTGTCACTGATGATGGTTATGATGAATGCTACAACGAATTTGGGCTGAACAGAATCTACGCTACGTCAAACAGTCACGATTTTGGCTAATTAACAATTAAATGCAGACCTATTTAATATGTTAACAGTTTTTCCAAATAATCAAATATTTAGGCGTTAAGAAGTAACCATTTTACTTAATATACGATTTTAAAAGGAATCAAATGAAAACAACAGGCAAAAATGTTTAACTTGTGTAATTTACCTGTATATTTAGTTGTCTTAAAAATAAATAACTAGTGCAATTTTTGAGATTTCCTGTAAAAATTTATATTTTAAAGCGTTCTTGACATGTTTTATGCACGTCAAGTGCACGCTGTTGCACCTGAAGATTAATAACGCAACATTAAACGCTAACCTTTAGGCTTTAAATATAGTGTAGTATATTTAAGATATAGTAAATAGTGTAATGTTTGTAGAAAAAATCTGTCGTCGGTAATGAATATAACAATAATAATATTATTTATAATTAATATCGCATGTAAAAAGTCGTGCCACCCACCAACCCGCATGGTAGGTTTCGGTCCAAAAACCCCCTAGTGGAAAATGTGTGCATTAGGGGAGGCTTATGTCCAGCAGTGGACTAACACAGGCTGATGATGATTATAAATATTATCTTAAATAACAATCACAATGCGGTTGCAACATTAATAATTTTTAAATATTATTTTATGGTGCCAAACATACACAGAAACAATTTAAAAATCAATTAGAGGTTGAAATAGTTGCAATTCTTAAATAATATAATGCACTATTCAAATTCAAAGGTTATTTAGAAATATTCAAGTAAAATTGTAGCAATAATATCGTATGAAATTAATGGTACAGGTAATTTTAATTATTTAACGTACATACATACATACATCATACATCATCAGCCTTTGTTAGTCCACTGCTGGACATAGGCCTCCCCTAATACACCCCTATCCATTAGGGGGTTTGGACCGTATCCCACCACGCTGGTCCAATGCGGGTTGGTGGGTGGACCGACTTTTACATGCCCATCCGACGCATGGATCATCTTACTTTTCAGACAATTGGGTGATCGGCCCAAATTGCCCTAACCAACTAGGAAACAACAATGAAAATTTGTTGCGTCCCCGCACGATTCGAACCCACGACCTCCAGTTTCTAAAGCACACGCCCATACCACTAGGCTACGGAGGCAGTTATTTAACGTAATGTTCGTTTATTATTCTTCTTAAAAATTATCAGCCAAGTTAGAATTATAACTTTCTAGTTACTCTAACCAAACATTAAATTTTAACGTTCATTAAAAGTTACTGCTAGTTTAGCAATTTATTTAACTAAAATGATCCTAAAATGATGAATCTTTAACATATAGTAAAACCCCAGTTAGCTTTAACACTAGAAGCATTTACGCAGTGCGTTTAACCACATGGGCAGTAAAAATTTTATCGCAACTGCATTGCAGTTGGCCGAGTACTGCCAATATGATTGTTATTTTTATCTATTTTTGCTTAATAGTATACTTTTATTATGATATCTGAAGCTAAAGCTTTTATTTAGGTTAACCCTTTTATGGGTTTTATTTCATGAAAGACATTAGAAAGTTTCTCATGAAGAATATTTCACGGTATACTATAAACATTATTTTAACGGATAACATTTCCCGTGAAAAGCTTTAAATCTTTAGGTATCCTTAATATTAAAACTGAAAATAATATGTCTTGATGTAAAACTGTTTCAAGGGAGAATAATAAATATTGAATGCATCTGCTGGTTTTTATTAAATTTGCCACAGACTATTTTTTTGCTATTTAAATAAATAAAAATAAAAGGAAGGGTAAAATAACAGTCAAGAGTTACACATACGATAGTTACGTACGTAGTGTACGTACGTAGTGTATAGATTAATGAGTAAAATATATAAAAGAAAATGTGACGTTTCATCGAGTGTGATTTATTGCTTTGAAAGGGCGATTAATATCTGTTTAGCTTAAATGAAAGATTAGATCATCGGTTCCTGGGAAATCTCCAGTCAGATTTTCAGATCTATTTTTAAAATTAAAGGAACAATTTGTAAAAGTTAGAATTTTATTGTTTGATTAGATTTAGACTTTTATTGTTTATAAAAGCAATCTTTGATTGAAGATTTCTGTCAGTTTTATTTTATTTCCTTTATATATTTTTATAAGAACTGTAGATAGACGTTGTATCCAAATGCTTGTATTATGACAAAAATATTTTACTGTGTATCGCTTATTTTCTTAATTTGCTTGTTATTTCAATAAGGAATGTGATTAATAACATTATAGTTTTTAATGCAATAAAAATTTTCATTATCATCATCAACCTGTGATATAGCCTCTCCTAATATGCCCCTATCCATTAAGGAGTTTTCGACCGTATCTTACCACACTGGTCAGTTACAAATTTGCACGTAATCGGTGTAATCAGATGATACGCAACGCTTAACGCCGGTACTTACTGAACAGTATTACTAAATCAACTCCTGCCGATGTCTGGAAGTTCCTTGGAACTCTAGGTATTGGTTAGTCGCGAGTGACAAACCTTCCTTCAAGTTCAATAACTTTACATGAGTTAAACTTTCATTTTACTTCCACTACTGTTACAGATCATCCATCTGTAAGTGACGTTATTTCCACACTTAATGGTTTGACGCGACCTTCTATAGAATCTTTTAAATTTTCTCACGTTACTCCTGAGGAGATCAAAAATGCCATCCACTCTATCAAATCCAATGCTGTTGGTTGTGACATAATTAGCCGACGCATGATCATTCCTATCCTTAATTTCCTTTTCCCAATGCTTACGCATATTATTAACTTTTCTATTCTTTCTGGGACTTTCCCATCCTTATGACGCAATGCTATCATCCGGCCGCATTATCGACCTATCTCTATTTTGCCCTTCCTATCTAAGGTGCTCAAGTTTTGTGTTCATAACAAACTTTCTTACTTCGTATTCAGTAACAAACTGATAAGTTCTTTACTATCGGGTTGTAAACCTGGTCATAGCCCTACTCAAAGTGACTGTCGCTATAAATCGGGAATCCACCATGATTACAGTTTTAGTTCTAATTGATATTACTAACGCTTTCAATACCGTCAGTCATGACATCCTTCTTGCAATCCTCTCTTATTTAATGGTCTTCGAAGAAGTGCTTAAATGGTTCACTTTATATCTTCGACAACAATCGGTTAATGTTGATGAATCATCATCGCGTTGGTTAAACATTGAGTCTGGCGTTCCTCAAGGCGGCATTGTTTCCCCACTTCGTTTTCTATATTTATTAATTTTATCGTTCATGATCTTCAATGTGCGTATCATCTCTATGCCGATGACTTAAAATTATACACTCAACAATCAATTGATAAACTACCCGAAGCGATCCTAAAGCTAAATAACGACTTAGCGGCTATTAAAATATGGTGTGGTAAGTTTGGATTAACTGTTAACCCCTTAAAGTGCCAAGCTGTCTTGATAGGTAGTGCACTTTGAGAAAGGTTGATATGTCATCACTTCCTCAAATTACTTTTGATAGCAGCCATATTCCACTCTCTATGGTGTAAATAAAATGTGCAAATAAAATTTAGTGCGTCAATACGCCATAAAAGAGATTCTTGCCACTGCGGGATGTAGCAGATATGATTATCTATCAGAAATTTTAATGAGATTTTAGCACCATTACTTCGCATCTTACTATTGATTATTTACTTATTTATTTAAAGACTACTTTAGAAATGTTACATAAATTCCAACCTCAAAGAATATTTATTATTAAAATGGTAACGTTATTTATTATTTATTATAAATTAAATATATGCAGATTGTTAATGGTGTATTGTTTTGCGATACATTACTTTGTAAACTCTATGTATATTAAAATTGGAATTTGCAGAATGCTTAATACAAATTTGAATGTCTGAGAAGTTTTAAGATATTTCATTATAGGGTCTTGCCAACTGCTACTTGGCATACCAAGCGAGGACATCAAATCTATACATATAAATTAAATTGCAAGGTCTGTTTGTAAATTATTAATAAACAGTTTTAAATAATGAGATTGTCACATTTAACCGATACATAATAACATAATTTATTATTCTGGCTAACCTGTGGAAGAGTCGGTCCGATTTTGACGGGACTTTCACTGCAAGATTGTGCATATGACTGGAATTAACTTAGACTACTATTTTTTGGATTTTTTAAACAACAGGACGGTACTTTACATCAAGCCAAAAGCTTCTACTTTACAAAGCTCAGGTCAGGCCTCACGTGGAGTATTGTTCCCATCTCTGGGCCGGTGCCCCAAGTATCAGCTGCTTCAACTCGACTCCTACAAAACGAGCCATTCGAATCATCAGCGATCCAATGCTCACGGACAGGCTGGAACCTCTAAGCCTACGGAGATATTGGCTCTCCTGTGTGTTCTACCGCCTGTTCAACGGAGAGTGCTCAGCGGAGCTGTTTGATATGGTACCTACCTCCCATTCTATTATCGTACTCTCCGTCACCGGACTAGAGTTCATCCATACCACCTGGAAACCGTGCCAACAAATACGTTACGTTTCCAGAGATCATTCATGCCACGCACTATTAAACTCTGGAATGAACTCCCCTCTAAGGTTTTTCCTTCGCGCTATGACATGTCTTCCTTTAAACGAGGTATAAAGAGAGTCCTTTACGGTAGGCAGCGCGTTGGTGATACCCTGGTATGCTAATGTCCATGGGCGTCGGTGACCACTTCCCATCAGGTGCCTGACTGCTCGTCTGTCTTCGTTGGCAATTAAAAAAAAAAAAATCACCTAGTCAGTTCTCAAACACTGCTTGATTTTGAAGCCAGTCACGTATTATTTATTTAGATTTTACTTGTTAAACAACATTATTTTAATCTACTTTCTTTACGAAATTTTCCACACGCTTTAGCTTGTTTGACTAACAAGTAAACGATGCTTATTAAATTTGAGATAAGCTCGTAAACAACGCGGTCTCATTATTGTGTTCACAGAAAAGTTTTAAGACCATTCCTGCCCCTTAGTTAATTAACTTAGTGCAAAAGCTGATAAATTACGAATTAAATTAAATTTTACTTATTCTGCATAATATTGTATGTATACGCTTTTACAACAAAATACCAGTAAACGTTCAGAATTTAACTGTTAATAAATTTAAAAAAGTAGTAAAGGAACGTTTATGTGTTAAAGGTTATTATAACATAAATGAATTTATAAATGATAACACAGCCTGGTAATGGAATGCTCGCTTCAGGCTTTTTCAAGTATAATATACGTATGATAGTACTGTATGTAGCTCATAAGAAAATTTATATGTGTATATTTGATTATTTTAAAGATGACAATATAGGCCCGCTGAGTTTTTTCGCCGGTTCTTCTCAGGTCGGAGACGTCCTATTCCGAACCGGTGGTAGCGTCCTTGACAATCAATAAGCAGTGTTACACTTCTATATTGAATAAAGATATTTAATTAATTTGAATTTGAATTTGAATTGAATTTGAATTTGAATTGAATATTTTACTATTTTTTGTAACAGGTTTTGCAGACTTTAAATTAAATTGGTTGTGATATACGTAACGTGACTTTTGCCATAGATCATATAACTGAACGTTATTTATTTTTGATTATCGATTCAATATTCAATTGTAGTATACAAAAGGTTTACTAAATTGAAAAAATATAAATATTCCTTTTAAAATACAATATCGGCTTCATTATTTTTTCAAGACATGTAAAATTTTAGATTGGAACTTGCGATGTAACATTTAAATATTTGTAACTCAGCGTAAAGGTACCAGGCTTATCCATTATATGATTTAACTGATTATCTAATTTTATTAGAAAAGTATGAGGATATTTATAAAATATAGAATATTGATATACTTGTTGTTAATATCTGTCGTGTAAATAGGCTTGGACTAAACTGCTTTAAAAGAAAGTGTTATTTTTTTATTTGATCAATGCTTTAACGAAACTACGAATTAACAATTTACCGCCTTATATTAGATTACAATAATACCGATTATCGATAAAGTGATAATTCTTTATAAAATAAAAATAATGGGAGTGGTTTTAAACCCTCATCACTTCACATTATTGCATTAAACTAATGCGCACCTGCCTGAACTCAGCTTTAGAAGTAATAAAAGTTTTCTAATAAATGTGAATTACCATAAAGTTTGTTTTAAATTTAGATTGAGACTTATCGGCATAGTATTTAAGGAACTCTTTAAAATTCGACCTGTCTCAAATATTGTATTTTAAACAACACATTGAAATGCTTTCCTAATATTCTGCCTACATATATGAAATGTTTAAAATACCTACAATAATTTCCGACCGATAGGAGAATAACGATAGCATTTTCTCGGGAAATATGCCATTTCCCAGAATAGCTTTTAAACAGCGATGTTCTATTTATAAACATGATACCATATTCAGCTTTACTGAGATGAACGAGCGGCTTTTAATGAATAAGCTTGTTATAAAAAGTTATTTATTCTTAATAGTTGCGCTCATTTAGCTTAAACTACATAGGCAAGTACAATACAATTTTAAAAATAGGGAAACATAAAAAAAAGAAATGTAAGAATGGCACAGCTATATAATATTCAGGATGTTCTAAATGTTTTAATGATAGTACAAGCATCGATTTAAATCTTGCGAACTTAAGAAGTATAAAATGAGCAACTAAAAAAGTAATTAGCATCGAGTCATTGCAAATTGAATTAATGTTACTTCTAATGAAAGACATCTCGGAAAACAAATTTGGTAATCTTGGTAGACTATCTTGGCGGGACCTTAGTTAAGTTTGCTTTCAATCTATAATAATCGTTAGTAAATCTGAATGTGTTATTACCAGAGCTTTTTAAATTTTGATTTTACGTATTTTATCGCGACGATAGGCCCGTGACTATGAATCCTGTAAAGAATCTGAAACTTCTGGAAAATTTTAAAATAAATTAAACGCGATAAAAACCATAATTTTCTATAAAATCATGTAAAGTTATTGCATCATACAAGAAAATATGCACATTATATTTATTTCCTCATTAAATTTTAAAAAATTACATTAGTTACTATCGTATACTTTACGTATGTATGTCGATATATTGTGTACTTTCCTACTTACGGGATACAAGGTTTACCTGAGTTCTGTATTTTAGTTACCATCACCATCATCAGCCTGTGTAGGTCCACTGCTGGATATAGGCCTGCCTTTCCATTAGGGGTTAATGGACCGTATTCTACCATGCTGGTGCAATGCGGGTTGGTCAAGCATGCCCATCCGATGTATAAATCAGTTTACTTTTAAAAACAGTTCGGTGAACAGCCCGGATGAACTAAAATAAATACATCTTTTAATTAAGTAAGATATTTTCCTTTGCAATTACAGTGGAAATATTAGGGTCGAAGGAAGACCTATTAAGATTTAAGTCGGACATAAAAATAATCAACTAGGTTTAAAAAAAGTAAGCAAAAGAGAAATACAGTGCAACCCATTAAGTGATTTAAAAAAGAGTAGACTACTTTTATTGTGTTAAGTTTATCCGTAAGTAAGTCGGTTCGAATTATTTGAAGAAAATGAGATGCCTAAGAATGTATAACAATAATATGATGCTTTAAGTATTTAGTGAATGAAAATAAGGTACGTTACTGCAATAAGAAACGTTTCGCCACTCAGGTATTATTAGTTGCACCCTAATCTTTTAAAACAGTCCGTAATCATATGGGACTACTAAATACGGTATACTTTACAGTGACCACGTGACAAATTATAAAATTAAATCCTGTGTCTATATACGACAGTTATTTCGGTTATAAACTTAAAAATTACCGCTACCACTTAAATCTATACATTTAATGTTAATGTCTATGATTCTGTCGATTATAACTGTTTCCTAACTATACAAAGTTTATTTGTTGAACATTATTTTATATCTATATATTCTATTTAGCTCATGGATTTTGCAGAAAAAGTCATGTCGCACCTAATTTTATTATTTATTCCTTAATATATAAAACCATTTCTTACTTTACTTCACGTACTTATTTTTGAACTAATTAGATAAATAAGATTTATAACTGTTTACGACAGTTTAATGTAGTTATTATATAGAAAAAAACATAATATTTATGGTTTTAGTACAAATAGAGAAAATACGGAAGAAGGGATTGTGACGATATTAATAAAATTGGGATTTACAGTTACTAGTTAAAATTGAACTCTACAAGCAAAAAAAAATCATTGTCATATCATATTTATCGTTTTAATTAAAAATCTTAATTTTTATCGTTGCCTATAATCGAACATTTCTACGTGACGGCTTCTTAAATAAAAGGTGGGTCCGGATTTTAGTTAAAATCGTCTAACATTTTACAAAATCCAATGTAATGTTAAATGGTCGAATTTTATTGTCATCGAATACATAAGGGCAATTTAAAAATCTCATTCAATCGTTTCTATTATCGTCACCTTCAATGTACGTTTTACTTATTTCTTCTTGAGAAGTGTCCATTATTAGTTTTTGTCTTGAAATTTATTAATTTACTGCCGACAATACCGAGCCATTTTATTTATTTATTGTTAATTATTCATTTGTTATTTATTAAACGTTTATCAACAATATTGACCAAGAGAAAGCAAAATATTCATGAAGCGTTTACTTAAGCTTAGTAAGTAACCAATAATTTATTAAGAAAACAAGTGTGTTCAAGCGTTAATCAAAGGAGGGAAATTCAAAGTTGTTCCAATATTACATCCTAAGGCTATGTTAACATAAACAACCTATGTGCTTAACCAAAACTTAGTCGATCTAAAAGTTTAAGAGAAATATTATTAAATGATCATGAACTTTCAAGTTTCACTTCAATATTTTTTTCCAAAAAATTATCATTTATAATACAATTAAAAACTTGTACGGTATGATATGTAATATAACTTTAATGATTTTGAATGGCGTTAAAATGGTTGATTATTCTCAAGGTTAATAAAAAATGCGAAATTTACCTAAACAAATAGTACTGTATTAAAAATTGGTAACATTTTTATGCATACAAGATATTTTCTTGGCATGTGTAATTTTCATTTATTAAACTACTACGCTTGCTGTTATAATTTAATATTTAAAAATGGGAGAAAATTTAGTCTGAGTTCTAGAAGTTTTATGCAGACAGTACAGTGATGCTACTGAACAAAATCTATAGTCAAAAGTTCTTAAAGGCTTTTGCAGGCTTCGTTAATTTTAACACACAGTTTTAATTAATTTAAACAGCCTTCCCTAATTCTGTGCTTCGATTGCACAGTTATAATTTCACAAAGGCTTAAAATATTCTCTAATATACCGTATATAAAGAATAAATTGCATACCCTATTTTTACATCATACTTCATACTCGGTTGTGCTGTGTTAGCGCCTAATAGGTGGGATCACGGCAACTCCTTTGCGATGAACCACTTTAATAGTTGTTTATTGGTTCAAATATTGGGCTGTCGGAACTGGGCACGTCGGAAGTAGGGAGCCATTCGTATTTGACCAACAGAATCTCCCCAATCCGTTATGCGATCGAGTCCGTGATGAATCCGTCATGAATCGATCCGAAGAAAATTCATACTTTTCTAGGGACAAAATTTTTAGCCTCTAGTGATAGTCCCGGTGGAAGGAAAATAGATCGCTGGCACCATACCAAATAAAGGGATGGGCGATAAGTTAGTGTAGTGGCTTACGAAATACACAATATGGGACAATATGGACCGATCAACCAATTGTCTGAAAAGAAAAAAGTAAGATGATTCATGCGTCGGATGGGCATATAAAAAGTCGTTCTAGGTTGTCAAGTCCATTTTTGGCAGTCATTACAGGCCGTTAGTACCTTCTCCCCGAACAGGTTCTCGCTTTGTCGGAGCGGTGGGGCTGCTCAGAAGATTCATAAAAATCTTGGAATAATTATGCGTGTAACGTTTTATACAATTGTATTACTTATTATAAAATAAATGAGGATTAGGATGTTTATAAAATAAATATAAAGTGACACGTTAATTATGCAAAAGAGCTTAACGCACATTTAATAAATATTCAACTAATTAGGCTAAGCTTTTGTTCCATCAGTAACGGTAACAAACAACATTCCTATTTATTAATGTGACACATACCAGTATATATAGATCAAGCTAATTAACTGTCAATAATTTTAGGATTCATAAGTAAAAATATTCTAACATACATAACTCCGAAAGTGGTAGGTCTCCTTCTAAAAAATGTTATTTCTCTAATAACAGAAATAAGAAATAACAATGAAAGAAGTAATGAGTTAACGTAAATGGTTTAATTTTAAGGAGCTTGTATTAAAATAAAAGTTTAAAGCATTAACAGCTTTGCTCCGTTTTCAAGCTGTAACAATTGCGCGTTTGTTTTTCTAACCAAGCATGTGGGTGCGCTTAAGAGAAACTTTATATTTTAGGCCACATATTGTTCTTAGCTTACTATTTCTGTTTTTATGTGTTTCAAATTAAAAGTGACTACGCAAATTAAATATTTTTAATTTATAAAGAGCAGATTATAGTATTTTTGTATAGTTTCAAACGTTTTGACGTTAATTTGTCTAGCTTTAGATTTTTTCTACAGAGTTCTATTTCTTTTAGAGTTCTTTTTTCCACAGTTATATTGTTTTTGCATTTTAAAAGGAAATTTAATTTTACTTACAGAAATAGCACTATTATCTATGTCATTGCTATTGCTATTTATTTAAACATGTGTATGAATTTTGCTTAGAGCTACTAAATGTTTTAGAAGTATTTAATTTTAAACCCCAAAAATAAAGAAAGGAGGCAGGTACTCTACTTTCAAATTACTTTTAATCATACGAATCATGTCTTGCCCAGAATTATATAGTAACGAAGTTATATAAGCATCATCATCATCACCTTCATCATCATCACGATCATCATCATCATTATCACTATCATCATCATCACCATCATCATCATCAGCACTGCTGGACATAGGCTTCCCCTAATGCACGCCACCGCATCCAATCTTCAGCTATTGACTCATCCAGCCCACACTGGCTACTTTTCGCATGTCATCCCATATTACGTTTGCCGAGTATCGGTCTTCATTCCAGAACTTTCCGGCTCCAGCGGTTGTCAGTTCTGCGGCTTATGTGACCGGCCCACTGCCACTTTAGCTTACTAATCCGGTGGGCTATATCGTTGACTCTGGCTATTTGACGAATCACATCATTTTGATGCGGTCCTTCAGAGATAGTGCAAACATAGCCCTCTCCATAGCTTGCTGAACGACTTTAAATTTGCCGACTAGTCGAACCATAAATGTCGAAGTCTTGGCACCGTTACTCATGACAGGTAGGACGCACTGATCAAAGACTATCGATTTGAGGCACTGGGTGACGAGAAAACTTGACGAAGCTTATTAAAAGCTGCCCAGCCCAGCCTAATCCTTCTGTTGGCTTTTCCCTCAAAGTTGTTTCTACCTAGTCCGAGCGTTTGCCCTATATAAACGTAATCCGAAACCATTTCTTGGGAGGTGCCATCAATTGTCATCGATCCCGAATCAACGTGGGCAGACTGAGCCTGCCCGCCTGCTCCGGGTCTATAAGACGTCATGTCTCCGAAATTGTTTTCCGCCGCGCTGGAGGCTATATATCGTCATCATGGCTAAGACCGCAAAGGACTGGACTGCAGAAAATGGTGTAAAGCTTGGCTGAGTCTTCTACATGCATAGGTCTCTGGATGAACTTGGGTAAAACTAAGGTCATCAATTACAACATTCAACGAGTTTTATAATAACAATGTTAAATTTATAACACATGTGCAGCACATGAATTAGTATAATATCATAACTGGAATTATATATCAGTATAAAATGCATAATTCCCATGTGGCTATCATACATTTAAAGAGACCTATGTACTTGATAACCCCAACTGTTTTCTTTGACATGGCATGTCAACTGAGACAAAAGGCCTGACGCAATAGTACTACTGCAACTCACAAACATTTGTATACTACTTTGTTAGCTACTTATTATATAAGCACGGCAAATCGAATTTTAAATATACTTGGAAATTTAAAGTTTGTAAAGTCCAATAGCAAACTACCCTTTAAATAAATTTTTAACAACTGCAATATCACTTTAAGTGCCGTTAATGCTATTAAAACATGGTCCATTATACGCACCTGTTCTCATTTTAAATCTAATTTAATAAGCAAGTTAAGTCTGTAGTCTGTACTATGTTTTCATATTTTTTGACAACTTTACCGAGCATATATTTTTTATTGTTAAGACGGACCATTTACATTCATTTTAAAACTAATATGTGACTAAAAGTTTAGGAGATATTTGTTAAAAAATAAACATGTGTTAGTCAATCAGTAACCTGTTGCGATTAAAATTGTAAACGTCGACTTTTTACAGTATTGTATAACAAGTACCCTTTTGTAGAATAAACACTAAATTAAGTTGCGTTAACAGAGGGTATGAGTCTGGGCTACGTAGTTCTAGGGAACGTGAGCTTTGCTAGGATTCCTTTCTCAGTAGATGTAAATAAAAACGCTTAGCCTGGAAGCGTCTCTGCAGTTCAAAAAAGACGCAACGGCACTGCTTGATTTTGAAGTAGGTCATACTCAAAACTTTACGTGAAAATTAATTTTTATTTCATATATAAATGTTAATTTTGGTTAGGTCTAGGTAAATGTCAGATTAGTTTTTAAAATCGCTTTTTATTATACGTTATATGATATACCTCTGCTGTCTTAAAAGGAATAGCCCGATTACCGTTACCTTAATGCTGCCTCTACTTGTAAAAAACTAAACCTTGAACGAGATACATCCACCAGGAAACTAAGTATTAATAGGGAAAGTGTAAACATATCTATTTGGTATTTTTTTTTCCACTTTGTATAAGGCCTCTGAATAGGTAAAATGATGAAACCTGTAGTGTAAACTTCAAAATACTTAGTAGAAGTGCAGTCCACTTGAGTTACGAATGCCTCCTTAGACATTCATAACTTAACTTACCTTGCCTCGAATGGAGTGTGCTTAGATTTCTGCATACATTTATAAAAAAGTATAAATAATCCTAGATGACAGTAAGTATACTAAGTTAAATGGTATCTGGAAGAGTTCTTTCTTACAAGTAATTATGTATAAACATAATTTACAGTAAAAACTACTCAAGATTCTGATATTTGTATATGTAAATGTTTAGTCTTTATATAAAAGGTTATTATGTTTTATTTCTATTTTTTTTTTGTGTTATTTGGATACACGTGCTATCTTCTCTGATATGTCAAATTCTGGTGTCACAATGTTCGTTCCCATACTTCTGCCAAACGGCTTGACCGATTCCTATGCAATTTAATAAGTCTAAGAATTGCCTACTTTCTTTTTTTTACACTCCTAAGTGGGATTATTATATTTATAACTCTTTATTGAATATGCATTAATCGGTAATAATCGGTCAAGCCGTTTCGGAGGAGTATGGGAAAGAACAAGCAAAACGATTACCTGATGGTAAGTGACACGCATTGCCCACGAGAAATGTAGCGTATGACGCCACAAGTCCGCTACCATACTGAGACCTTTGATGTGAGGTCTCGTTTACATAGTAAATAAGGCGGCAACAGTGCCCTACAAACAGGAACACGGTAGTGTTTTCACAATACTGCTTTGCGTTAGAAATAGGCACCGCGGTAGTGCTGCCCCAGATAGCCCCTAATAAATAGGAGGAGGCATCCTCTCTATCGAGTAAATTTTTATTAAGATGTTTAAATGTTAGTGTAAACATCACTTAAAACTTTTTTGTCACTGCCATTAGTTTATTTGTTTCTATCAAATTATATTCTAAATTAAATTTCTAAATTAAGCTTAAATTAATGTATATTAGATATCTTTTATAAATAACCGTTCATTAGTTGATTAATTAAATTAATGATTAACTATATTTAAATTGTATTTATCAAAGAGAACAAACTTCTTCGCGAAGAATCCTTTGAATAAAGTGCAGGAAATGAAACGTATCTTCTTGTGTACTATCTGAGAAAGTTTTCCATTAAAACTTGAGCTTTTCGTACAATGATAGAAAGGGTTTCAGAAACTTATCAGCTACTATTTGATTTATACTTTTCTTTATCTACCATTATAAAATGAAAATCGGATGTTACAGATCTTGATTTGTAACGTCTGAAATTTGGTACATCATAGGCACTTGCTTAATAAGAAAGAAAACATGACTTTGAATCCCATCTTAGTAATTTAGCATCAAAGTTAATCACTACGGCTAATTGATTGCAAAATAAGATGTTGCAAGCTTCGGATAGACGGGTGAAACTCAGCATTAGTTTTCAAGATTCTTTTGTATGTTTATATATTAAGATCACATAGCCATTAATACAAATAATTACTGTATTAAGTTGATACATTTGAGCCGAATGCATAGTTACTCGAAATAACGCTTGATATACGTTTCCAAATTTCAATAGACGGCATCCCATTTTGTTATTAATGATTATCTTTTTAACTTTAGTACCTGGATTAGCAAATTCAGGTTACATAAATAATACGTATATGGTTTACGCTACATCACTTTATTAACATTAACAATAAACTTTTTTATTTTGAATCCCGTAGGGGTTGCACTATAAGTTGAAAGGTCTTGAGTGTAAAGTAGAATTATTCTCGATTTTTAAATTTCCCCTTTTTGTTACCTTAGTTTTAAATTTTCTCTTTGAGGTTTTAAATTATTGTACACATCTTCGTTAGGCATTTTAACATGATCAATACGTTTTTGTGATCCTGTTTTCAAGTCGTTTGTAAGTTTTGGACCATATCCTTTTATTCGCAATCATCCTCGGGGAATATTTCCGGCATCGAGCATGCAAAGTGCCTCGTTAGTGACGTTAGGGATAAGGGCTGAGCAATCTACGTGGTTATGCTGAACCATTCAAACTTTTTTCGAATGCCCTTAAAATTCATCATCATAGTAAAAATTATAACTCGCAGACGGGGTAAGATATAGCAATATGCAATTAGGAGTTTGTATAAATTTCTACATACAAGATGTTTTGATATTAATTGATTCCGATTCCTATAGGTATACTGATCAAATGACAATAGTGATAGTGTATGTAGATATACAAAGACTTTCAGTAATAAAATATACAGTTAATTCGAAATAACTGTGCATTGAAAATTAAAATTTTTTTATTTTATATATGAAATAAAATTAACCTATACGATCGTTAAGTTTTATTGATATATAATATGGATATTTGTTTTCTAATAAAACTATTTTGCTTTCTAATAAACGGTTGTAAAGCTCAAAACGCTTACTTTTAATATTTTATAAAAAAGCAATATTACGTGCTTACGCCAGCCGCACATTGAAGTAACAAACTGCAACACGTCTTTTATTTAATCTAATCTGTGCTGATGTAAGATGGAATACATATGCATATATATTCTATAATAAATTTCATTTAAAGTTTTAATAGTTATCCTAAACTCAGATTAGGTAATAATAAAAATATAGGGACGATAACACAACATCATCTAGTCTCTAACTAAGCAGAACACTATGTTACTAGACGACTATAAATACATACTTTTGTAGAAAGTATTTTTTATATGAAAATTGTTATTATAATCGAATAAAAGCTTAAAAAGATTAACTATATCTATATAAGATTAACTATACAGTTAAGAATAGCGGAAGTTGTTGCTGAACATAAAGTGAATTGGTTTAGACTTAAAGAGACTTTCAGCCATCGTTTGGACAGATAAATGTTCATAATAGTAATGGTGTTTTGACTAACTAACTAGCCCATTTGCATTTAACAACGACTTATTAAAATTTAGGAACTTAAAAAAACAGTAGCTTTTTTTTACAATATGTCTTTCTTTATCAATAAATATACTCGGTAGTACATCGAGTATCAAGTTGTTTACATAAACTTTTTAATCATTACAAAATTTCCTCAGAAGGGTGAATATTATATATGCATCGCATACTGAACCAATAATGAATAATCAATAAGCAATTTCAAGACAGCAATCATCGGAGGGACGGAAAAATAAATTGTTCTGAGAAAAGGTTTTATCCACGTGGCGGACATCAATTATCTTTAACAAAATAAAACATTGGACTATATTAATATTAATATTAGATACATGTTATATTACGCTTTATTGTTTTTTATTTAATTTAAATTGTCAAAACTCTTATAATGTTAAAATAGAAATGAATGTAAGACTGAGTTGTTGTGTTATGTTGAGTTGCATTGACCACAAAATTTCTATCATTACATCAGCTTTACTTTTTTGTTTTTTGTATTTATAGGTAAAGGTTACTTTAAGACGAAAAATAATTTCATCGTACGTCATTGTTAACGGATATTGCTTCTCTTTACTTTTGCCTTGCATTTCACCTTTCATCTCAATTTAAATTCTTACAAGACTTACGTGGTCACGTGGTCACGGGGGGTGACCCCGTGACCACGGCTGCTGGAAAATATTCGTAACGACGGGAATTTAAATATGTAAAATAAACGCTATAAAATCCGTAAAAGTCATTTATATATATCAAATCCACTAATTTGATTTGCGTAATTTATATTTATTCGACGTTTCTTTCAGCATTTCACGGGCAGACTGCCCGTGATCATGATGCTGGAAAGAATCGAAACGTCGGGAATAAATACTATTTTAAGTAACGCGAAATCCGTAAATTAGTGGATTTGATATGCTATAATCGCGTAAATAAAGAAATAATCATTTTATATAGTAAAATTTACTTAAATTTGAATAAATTCTGTTACTGTCGAGCACTTAATTGGCTCGTGGCCATTGTTGGCATATAAATTACCCAAAACTATTTCAGGGACTTGAGAGGATTTGATTAGCTAACTATTTCGATTTTCAAATATCGGATAGCCTTTCTGCGATGGCTCGCTTATTACGATAGAAAAGGGTTAGGGACAAGGGCTGGTCATTTTATCATCTTAATCTTTTGAAAGATTTATCAAGGAGTATGAAAAGTAGAGTATTTGTTGACGTGATATTTATTATTAGTAACTTTGACTCTATAACATCTCATAAAAAATTATTAAATTGTTTCTTACTAACCATTAAATTCTTAGCAATTATATTATTCAACTGCCTCCGTAGCCTAGTGGTATGGGCGTGTGCTTTAGAAACGGGAGGTCGTGGGTTCAAATCCTGCGGGGACTCAACAAATTTTCATTGTTGTTTCCTAGGCCAATAGGCCAATTTGGGCCAATCACGCAATTTTCTGAAAATTAAGATGATCCATGCGTCGGATGGGCATGTAAAAAGTCGATCTAACCACCAACCCGCATTGGAACAGCGTGGTGGGATACGGTCCAAAAGCCCCTAATGGATAGGGGTGTATTAGGGGAGGCCTATATCCAACAGTGGACTATCACAGACTGATGATAGTGATGATAATTAATTAAATTATTCAGTACATATGTATTCGTATTCAAGAACAAGATTTATTTCTGTTGTCATAATATTTCATTATCGCCCAGGTATCTTAATATGTCATGACTTTAATAATTAAGAATATTTATTGCTGTATGTACCTATATTTTACGTTTAATATTTAAGCAAATACGTCTTAGGAGCTATTCAGTTTACTTCATCATCGTCATCATTAGCAGCCTTTATCCGTCCACTACTGGACATAGGTCTTTTCAATTAACGCCAAGACGGCCAATCTCGGCCATTAATAGGAGTAAAACAGCAATTAAAAATTGTAAAAAAATAAAATTATATAAAAGAAACATATAGCTATTACAAAACTAATGGAGGATTAACAGAAATCTCCAAATCGATAACTTTTACGTAACAAATTAAGGCATAAGTATTTGGAATGACATTATGACATTTTCTACACATATAACTTTTTGTAAATTCAAATTAAAATTTAAAACCCTTTATTCAATTCAGGCTCTATCAAACCCTTATGAACGTCATTCTACCACCGGCTCAGAAATTTTGACCTATCCAGAGATGAACCGGCAATAAACTCTGCGGCCGTCGTTCCTTTTTTTAACAATATTTAATCGATACCTTAGAATCATTATCTATATATATAAGAGATTCATACCTATATATTGACTCATCACGATATCTCTGGAACCATAAAGCGTAGCGACTTGAATATTTGTAGGAAAATTCCTTTCGCAGAGAGAGCAACCGCGAAACCCTAGTATAGTATAAGCGAAATTAAAGTAGAAAAAAGAGGCGGAGAAGAAAAGACTGAAAGAGCGTGCGTTAGTCATCGAACCTCTTTATTATTCTGCTGAAGTCAAAGTCAAAGGAATGTTTTATTCAGTTTAGGCTTTTAAGAAATCTTTTATTAGAGGTAAATTTGTAACAGTGTGTTATTTATTTAATAATTTAAGTTGTTTCGTTGAAGCAATTTAAATAAATTGTTTCAGGTAAATCCATAACAGATTTTTGTGGCTTAGATTATAGCAACGAGATGACTGGAAAGTGTGTGGTGGCAAGTAATAAGTCTAACCGTTACGAAATATTGCGTAAGATAGCACTACCTTTTTTTTTACCGTGGGGAAATGCCTACGCCTACCCGTCTTCGCGGGGGCAAAGACGGGTTATGTCAGTCTCACACCGACTAAAACCATCACGTTGTTTTTTCTGACGCCTTTAAGGTGGGGTAACAGGAACGTGCTTCCACTCATCTGCAATCCCACCAGCGCTGGCGGCCGAATCTCCCCATCTCGGCCCTACGGCCATCTGCCTCCCTCTGGGCGCGTCGGAACTAGCGCGCCCTTCGTCTCGGCCCCTGTAACAGACTCCCGAGTCTGTTACTCAGGAGCCATGAGAGCCAGGAGTTCCTGACCACGCAAGGACCAAACTCCCAGCCCCATCGGTGGCTCAGATGTTACGCTTCGCGCTAGCTCTATTTCCAGAAGGAAGAGAGATCGATGACACGATGCCGAATGTCCCCTCCTCCCACGGCCCCTCCACACTGCATCAGCGGTGTGGCCCTGCCGAGTCGCGGAGGATAGGGAGAGCGGCCTACGGAATACCGACACTCCTCTTCCCCCGCAACTCCACCTAGGTTGCGAGGGACAGGAAGGGCGGCACACCTACCTCCTGCAACCCGTCCCTCGCACCCTCCAAAGGCGCATCCAAAGCGGGCTTGTTCAGCCCGCTTGGAGCAGCCTCCTCCACGGCTTTACTCCTCAGGCCGCAGGTACTGAGCCGCACCGCTACGACAAAGCGAGAAACTGTTCGCTTCCTGTGAGGCCCTATTTTACAAACTTCAATTCGCTTCCAGGAACATTATAAACCTGATGATAACTTTTAAAATGAATTTAAAAATTGACGAAATAAATCAACAAAAATAAAATACTTAATGTAATACAACTAAATCCATAAAATAGCATGTGCGGCTTCAAAACCAACTACAGGGCAAATATAAAGGTAAAGAAGTTTTGATATGTTACCTTTCGCATGTATGAGAGATATGCGGCCGGGTGCGACCTGGCATATTTATCATTGCAGCATATAAGTGAAATTATGGTATGTTTGTCATCCGCTAAGGCGCCCGCCATGTCTAGTCATGCTTTTCGACCGTAGTATATACGCAGCTAATAGACCCGAAATTAGTCAGTACTTACACTGATGGCATGGGGGTTCAGCCGTTATTATAACACGCCATACCAATTTAATTATGCCATACAATATAAAAATGTTCTAATGTATTATCGATGTAAATAAATAAAATTTGAGTGTCTGTATGTATCATTACAATACCATTTTTTTTTTAATGATTACATATTAAAATCAATACATATAACAAAACAACTTCATTTCTTTAATTTTTGCCAGTCTGTCTGTCAGCTAATCTCTGAAATGGTTAGTCTGACTTTGACAGGACTTTCACTGAATGTAACTGGAATGATCAGAATGTAACCTTGAGTATGTTTTTTTAATAATTTTATTCCCAACAACTAGTATTAACTAAAAAAAATGACGAGGTGACAACACAGGCGAGTACTACGATGTCATACGAGAATTACTAATACGAATTTTTACATTGCTATATTTTTTTTGCATAATAATTATTTCATTATTGCACAAAACTGTCATTTATTAAAATCCACGATGGACGTGGCAGAATGTTTCCCCAGTGTTACCAGGTAAAATAAACTTACAATAATGTTGTAAAAATATTCCAGTAATTAATGTAAAATATAGTATATTCTACGTTTAACACATCTGCTATAATATATATCAATTATATATATTATGCAGTTGTAAATGTATTTTTCGATATACGTATATTACAAATGTTTCATAAGTCACATAGTAGAGCAAAAGTAATTCGAACAATATATTATATAACTTTGGTTTTTTGTTTAACTTTATCACTATCATTTTGTCAAAGGATTGTTAATATTTTTGGCAATATTCATTTTGGTTACATGTTATTTTTAATGCGCGAATATAATTTTAAACAATTTGTCAATAGATATATATTAGCCAGAACTTTTTTCGGTAACCCTTTAAACATTTACCTTTAGTTAAAATTTGTAAACCGAAAGAAAAACGGTTGTTCGCGAAACAACACTTTGTGTTTTTGATTAATAACCCGCCACTCGCACTCGCGGCCAAACTTTTTTCAATTTACACTTTTTTAGAACAACGTTACGCTTGAACTACTACTTCATTTGAAATAAAATTGTTTTTGAAACACCGTTCTTAGGTCGTAATATATGTTTTATTTTTATTCAAGCCCAATACGGTTTTAAATTCCTGAACAACTTTTGCCAAGTGACCACTTCGCAGATACTACTAAACATGAGAAAGTTGAACAGTATATGGTGTCAACTAATATTTGCTTTGGTACAGTCGTATGACATTTCGAGTTATGTGTATCGATTGTCGTCAGAAGACCATGCCTCTCTTATTAGGTCACGCCATGGCAATAAGTAGTATTAGAAAAGAAGAAATATGAATCTCGATTGAAAAATTCATTGATTTATGTAAGATTTTGGTATTTCACATCTGATCTTAGCGATAATAATGATCATTGTTAATGATATGATGTGCAGGGAAGAATACTTATTGAGCTGTGTAGTTAATACTTCCAAACAGAGTTAAGAATCAAAAAGGGTTCTCATATTATAGTGCAATGAGAGGAAAGTAAAAGCTCGTTTAAATTGAATAGATGAATGAGAGCTTTGGAATCGACAACCAGAAAGATACAACAATAGAGTATTACTTAGTTATAGGTACAATTGTTATCTTTTTACGCTTTATCATTTGGTAGCATTATAAACTATAATCAGCCTGTACAACGGCTGCGAAAGTTTTAAAACGGAAAATAATCAAGTAAATTAACAGGATCTATGGTCACGGACAGACCGAGGTGTATATATATTTTTGTATTTTATTTATTTGTCCCTTTTACGCATACCGAGCTTATGGTATCTTGTGGTCTAGCAGTAATCTTATGTTTGGGTTTAATTTTGTAAATAATTGGATCCCAAGCAGGGTTATATAATTTTATCAATACTATACAACATCTTTATACGTAAGCCTAATAAATAAACTATTAGTCTAAACAATGTCTCTATTTTACATCATTAGGTCTGTACTTACAGGGAAGATAAGATTTTTACTTGTGCATTATTTCTGTCAACATATAATATTGATAAAAATAATGCACAAGTTTTTTTTCTCGTTGATAAGTTGTTTCCGAGCATTGTTTGAACTAGAGTTCACCATATATTTCTATTTTTTTAAGTTTTAAACCACAAGGTGTATAGAATATTTCTCTAAATCATAATCAATTCCTTTAAGACGCTTAAAAATAGAACGATTGCTCTTACAAGCGGTATGCGAACAAAGACTATGCTGGCTTACCGTAAGAACGTTACAGCCTTTAGGTATGAAATAGTAAAAATATGCTATAAATCAAATAAAGGAAATCATAGTTTATTAATTCTATGAATAACAATAAACATTTCTCTTGTAAGTATACCAAGAATTTAAAATAAAGTCAGATATTTGGAAAATCTAACCTAATCTAATCGTATTTCCTCAAATCCCTGACACAATTCTGCGTACCTCATTTTGCTTAATTTCGTTTATCATACGTGTTTCTCATTCATGCGTTTCGCAATGTTCGTGACATTCAGAATAAACTACATTTGCAGTGCCAATTAGAAAAAATGGTGATGGTTTTCTTATTATAGGCTACGGGTCATTTATTTTACAGCAAGAGTTTTTTTTATTTATTGTGGCAGCACTTCACCGTTTTATAAAATATTTTTATGAATATTTTAGCTAAATTTGTAACAGTCTTTATTCCAAAGACTGTGCCCACTAGTGTTAATGACTTTAACCAAAGAGAGGTTCTTAAAAAGTCTTATCAGACAGTCATCAGTAATTTTCAAACAGTTTTATTCAAATAATAAAAAAAATAAAATGCTCATTAAATCAGATCACGGTTCATGGGAAAAAAAGAACACAGGGTAGGCTATAACGTATTATTTTATGGGCTGACTAACAATATTTCTTCGCACTAAATGACCTCGACTTGGTTAATGACACAATGTAAGGTCTATTCAATAAAGCGCTGTATTGAATGTTTGCGCAGCACTTCCTTGCAACGCCCACTAATAGCATGTAAAGTGCTTACCTCTAGAACACTTCATGGGAAATGCTCGAGCCTCTTTGGTGGTAAATTTATAAGTCAGTATATTCCTTGCAGATATTGTGCGATAGTATTATTTCTTAATATCGGTTCCATTCATCAAAAAGAAAATGAATAACGGAACATACAATATTTGTATATTACGATATTCAGTGTACGGCAAGAAATAACCAATTCTATAAAATACCTGATTAATAGCGAAATTCTATAAATATGCGTTTAACAACTTAATTATTTTTCTAGATGTTACAGATCCCTTTCAGCTTGCATAGTTACGAGATGCTCTGTCGGAAATTTGTATGGTTTACGATATGTGTAAGATTCATACAAACAACACAAAGCTTTACCTAGATATTAGGCAATTTATGTAATGTCGTCTTCGTAAAATTAAAACTTATTATAACATAGTAACTATGTAGGTATTAGACATAAGTTAATCTTCCACTGTCTTGTAAATGACTCGCATCGTGTCTTTCAAAAATGATTATAATAATATTTGGAGTTACTTTTAATTATTTATGTCTAAATATTGCACTATTATAGTTTAGACAATAATTAAGTTTATACTGGATATTATTATTAATTTAAAGTTCAATAATAATATCCAGGAATGGCCGACAATTATATATGATGTTATAGCTTAAATACCTAAGCCAAGACTATAAAAAGTATATTGAGAGTGAATATGTTTTTGTAAAATAAAATGATGATCTTCAAAGAGCTTTATAGATAGATTGAAGTCATGAAAAGAAAACTTATAACCTGGTCCTAGTTTAATACAAAAAAAGAAAAATTGGTATAGTTTGGATAATTTTAGTTTAGAATTTTTATAGTGAATTTGAACAAAACAAGCAAGTACACCTTTTTCCTAATTTCTAAAAACTGGAATAAAAATGTTTCGGACATTGCAGGTTATTCATTATCTTTGATCAACATAATTCCAAGTGTTAGAATTATTATTTAAAATTATTATTTAAAATTAGGTCTATAAGAGACAGGCAACTTACTGTCATCACTACATAGTATAAAACAAAGTCGCTTTCTTTGGCCCTATATCTCTATGTATGTTTAAAAGTATGCAACGGATTTTGATGCGGTTTTGTTTAATATATAGAGTGTTTGAAGAGAAAGGTTTATACGCATAATTCACGCATAATATTGTAGGGAAACGCTGATAAATTTGTAAATTTTTTCCATAGATTTACAGATATCAGTATTGCACCCGTGCGAAGCCGGGGCAAGTTGCCAGTAAAATATAAAAGAAAAAATTAAATTGCTTTACAAACAAACTAACTCAGTTTAATTAGATATCACAATTATTTTTTTTCTTTGCAATATGCTATCATTATAAACCAGTTTTAAAATGTATCATCTCGTAGCTGCTCTTAGAAAGTTAATAAATTTAAATATTTAATGGACTTTATTTAGCTGCCAATAGTTATTCTTAATATTTTATCACCAACGCGATAGCTTCTAATGGAAGCCATGAATGTATGAATTTATGACGTTACGTTGAAAGTATGATGTTGCGGCTCGTTAACCCAGAATGGTAATATACTGTTTGAAGTCGATCATATTTTATTTGTTAAAATTTCACTAGTATTTTTCTCAAGTATACATTTACATTTGACATATGGACTCATAATGGAAAATACCTTACATACCTAATATTAAGCACATCATAAGCCAAGGTAAACTACAATAATCAATTAACTATAATAAGCATGCAATCTGGTCCGAGGTGCTAAAACTTTAGCAATTTTGCGAAATATATTACAGTAATTATGACTTGGAAGCTCATTAAGCTTGACGAAGACTACGCTGATGTCATCTACAAGTTCGCCCGTTAGTAAGTTATATGCGAACTTCAACTCATTACTAATAACACCAGCTAATAACCCAAGCAATAAATATCTAACACTAAAACATAAAGTTTGAATAACGTTTCAATGCAAATATTTCAATTAATTAATAATTTATCTAAGACTGCCTTATTTTTATTATGAAGTCTAAACCTTTTATATCATCAATGTTTTTTGTTACACTTTAAAATTGTGCGGCAACATAACAAAATATTAAAATACGCACAACTGTTTTATTCTTATTTCGTGCAATCATAATTTAAAGAATTTTTGTCATCAAGAATCATAATTGAAAGTTTTCGAAAAGATATATATATATATATATATATAATATATACCAACTTTTTTTTAAATTTAATGGCACCAGCTTGTTATTTCCGTCAACGAAAAGAAATTATTTCACATGAAGCTCATTACTCATTGAATACAAAACAAATACACAGAAATCAGTCCCACAGTTTATTAAGAAAACGAAAGCTCCCAATTGACTACCTCCTGTTGAAGTCGTCAAGTCAATAGTATATATATATATATATAGTATATAGTATATATATTATATATATATAGTATAGTATAAAAGATTGAGTGTCTGTTTGCAAAAAACGAAATAGCCGTTGTCTGTTTCAAAATAACCGTTTTTAAATTATTACATTGTGATATATAACCGATGCGTATTACAAACCAACATTTTTTTACATTTTTGTCTATCTGTTTGTTCTAACGAATCCCTGGAATGGCTGGTCTGATTTTGCCGGGGCCTTAAGTGAAAAGGTTCACATAATTAGACCATTATACTACTCTTATTTTAACAAATATATGTTTATATTTTATATACTACCACGTGACTTTGTCCACGCTAAACGTCTTAAACATATTGAAACATATAGCATGCTGAGCAAGCTGAGTCATACATTGTGTACCTCAGCTCAGCGTGTGTCAGTAAAATAAAATCGCCAAATGTCTATACAGCTTCAATAACTTTATTTCCATTTAGGAAGGGCGCTTTTTTGTATAGTTTTTTGTTATTTCCGCTTATAATATGACTAACCTATCTTCCTGTTTTTAGAATCTTCGTACTTTCACAAAATCTCCGCGCAACGTAAAATAGTCTTTTCGTGGAGAAATGCCTTTTCGTATGACCAAGAACGGCTTATGACGGACGAGCATCGATTAAAACCACCGCGTTTTTCCTTCCTGACATATAAGAGGCAGGGTTACTAGAATGTTACCGCAGTCTTTTCCGATCCTACCAACGTTGGCTGCTGAAACAGTTTCGTCTCGTCTCACATCGTTTACCGCGTATACGTGAGCAACACATAAGCTATGTGAGCTATGAATTGCACAAAAGGCCACGGAGACGGTTAAATGTATATAATTCTAATAAATATCTAAGAAGTTAGGTTTTAGATTATTAGAACTCAAGCACGAAATTTAATTTTCAAGCCAAGAACAACAGAATTTCTGTTACAACAACAGAAACTTCCTATGCCAAATAATTCCCTTCGTAGTAGAAAAATCCTACCAAACAAAAACAAGACGAATATTGTCAAACTTTTTAACATGAAAACTTCTGTAAAGTTGTTTTCTTTGTCGTTATTTAACGAATGGCTAAAATTTAACTTTTTTCATCAATCGTAAAACTTTGCAAACAACATTTGTTTTTCCTTCCTTCAAGTACACTTGTTTACGTAATATTGCTGAAAAAATGTTCTAAAATTAATGTAATTTATGAAAGGTTACGATTTTCTTTAGTGGCATATTTTCGTGCGTAATGATTGACAGTTATGTTATGTTTATGTAAATTGTTTAAACTTAATTCCTGAACATGAAAATTTATAAATTTTTAAAGAAACTCTTTTAACCGAATTTCCAAAAGAAGGAAGTGCTCAATGAGGCATATTCAAAGCTTATTGAAGGTAATACAGAGTGAGTTATAATAAAAGTTAATGCAATTAAAAAAAAACTTTATATGCATAAAACGTATCATTTGGTTGATAACGTTAACACTTTCAAGAATATAAGAGATTTTAATTGCTGCATTATTGCGCAAAATAGTTATTCACCGTTTTTATTAGTCGGTCAAATGTTTCTATTAAAATTTTACTTGTCATTTCAGTTTCTGAAAAGCAGTACATATATTATTTTGGGTTGTAAGTAATACATTTTTATCTAAAAATTTTACGTGTACATTACTAACATAAAGAAAACAAATTTATAATAATGAAGCGAATCATATTCTTCATATATACTAAGAGACCGAGAGTGAGGTCTAACAAACTATTGTTGATTATTTTCCGCTAATATATTTAAAAGAAAATGTTCTATATTAAGATTACTTATCATAGAATCTATATGATTTGTATGCATATATATTATCTTTACTTACATCACACACGTAAAAAAAATCTAATGAGAAACTACTACGCCAAAAGCAAAAACTAATTTCTGACCGTCATATGCAAATACGTGCAATTTTTTAATATTACAAATATACAAATAATAAATACAAGTTGCAGTTGGCTCCCTTCGTTCTAATCAGAATAGAGTTTAGGCTAGGAACATGAAATTGGCTCCCATTAACTTAGACCGCGTGAGTAATCGTTTTGCCCTGTCGTAAATTGCACCACTTCATTTTAGGTAATGGCTTGATAGGGGATGCATTGTCCAATTTGGAATTGAAAATGGCTTTGAAATAGTTAAAGAAATATCGTTGTTTTTCAATAAAAAACGTACAATACTTTCTAATTTCTTGTAATATTTTAGGGGATAAATCGGAGTTATATTATTCGCTGAGATTCACAGTTTTACAATTTTTCTGTTATTTGAACATACAACAAGCGTTACAAATGTCAGTATATTTTAATTCTAACGAATTATTAATTATGAAAATATAAAATAAAATAGAGAATGTTTATTGCATTGTAAGATAAAGTGACGGTTACATTTTTTTGGTTAATTGATGCATAATTTATGGTAAATTGTTCGTCTACCAAACAGATTTATTTTATTGTTTAAAAAATTCGATAATCTCCGTAAAACTGCACCATATTTCAGAACCGCAGCAATATGTTATAACTTCGCAGCACAAACATTATCATATATCATGGTTAGGTGAAATTTAAGACTCACCGGGGAAATTTACTTTGGTAAATGCCTTATCATATTGTTCACCAAACATTATTTTAGTATTAAATTTCTAACCGTAAAGTTATTGCAGTGTCGATGTACGACAAGTTATATAGAATGAAACCGTCAACAAAAAGAACAAAGTAATAACAAGAATCACAATACATTTTTGAAAAGTTCTAGTTGCTTGGAATAACAACAAAGAGAATAATTAATTCGGAGTTTAATGGAAGAATTAATTTTATTTTTACAGAAAGAATATATAAAGATCAAATATATGAATAGTCCGCAAATAAACCAGCTCTATGCTGTTTATAAAATTAGAGAAATAATTGACATTGAGACAGCCCTATTGATTATATGCTTTATTTCCATAGTATAACGTCTTGTGACAGTCTGCTGTAAGGGAAACGCATCCGATATTAATACTATTTTTGTACCACAAAAAAGAGCTATTCGTATAGTTGTTCACTTAAATTAAAATAGTGGCAGAAGTTCTCGACACGAATTTAAAAATTTTACGTTTAAGCAGAAAATCGAAAATATTTTTTGAGGCATTTTATAAGGTACATTATATAAATACTAGAAACAAACATAGACTAATTCATTCAGCAACTAGACTGCGGGATTAACCAATTTTTTTATGGGACAATGTATTCGCTTTTACAACAAATCCCAGAAAATGTTCAAAATTTAACGATTAATCAATTTTTAAAAGTTGTCAAGGAACGTTTGTGTGTGTAGAGGTTATCACAAAGAATTTTTAAATGATAACACACTCTGGTATTGGAATACTCGCTCCAAGGTTTTTTTTTTCAAATAAATTGTTGATTTTATAATTGTAATTTATAAAAAAAAGTCACGCTGACTTTCTTTCGCCGGTACATCTCAGGTCATAGGCGTCCTTTTCCGAACCAGTGGTATCATTTTTGGTAATCAATAAGTGTTTTACTTCTATGTTGAAAAAAGTTACCTATTTCACTTTTAATTCGAGCTTTGCCCCAGGTTTCACATTTATTATTATGCGTTGTATTGTTTATGCTCAAAGGTTTTTGCGCTACATGCCAGAATAGCACGCAAAAGATTTTTATTTACTTTTTTAAGACGTAAAATCTCGTTTTTCTAAAAATTACCGAATAGCTTTTTATACATGAAGGGTTCATGTAATGTAATGTGTTAATAGTATTTACTTTAATCAAACAAAAAAAGAAGAACTTAAGCTTTACGGTATTTTTACCAAATTACTTCTTAATAATTCTTAATCTCCTAATAACTATAAGGTAATAACCTAAGCAAATTTTTCTTACTACTACTAATCAGTTTTACATGATAATCATTTCTATAATATTTATATTTTATCAGGAGACATTTTTAACTCTATTCATTACTTCCAAGGAGATTTAGAATATCAAATAAATTTGGGCCAATGACGTTAAAAGGATGTACATTAATAAACTTTAAGTTCTGGCATTAAATTATTACTTCTGAATGAGTAGGAGCATTTTAGTACATAAATTCAATAACAAGTTCGCTGTTTTAATAGATTTAATTCAGTAAATGTAATTGTTTTAGGTTTTTTTTTTACATTTATATGCATTATTTTCCAACTAGCTTTTTCCCGCAACTTGTCCGCGTGATATGTAAAAAAATCTTTTAGGTTCCTCTTTTCAGAAAAGAAGCCCCAGATACTCCCAGTTATGTTAGTTATCTTTTAAAGAAAATCCCGTCATAATCAGACTAGAGATTCTAGAGATTAGCCATAATAGACAGACAGGCAAAAAATGTTGTTTTTGTTATATGATTTGGTAAAAACGATTATTTTAAAGTTAATTTATTTGAATTTATCGTTTCGCGAGATACCTACTACATGTTGTCAATAGTACTACATTCTTTGAATCTCATCAGAGCTAGATTTTTTCCTTTTTCAAGAGAAGAAGACAGACGAGCTTGGGCCAAACTGATGTGCAAGTGTTACCGCTGCCCATGGACGTTTGCAACACCAGAGTAGCTGCGAATGCGTTGCCGGCCTTTTAAGAATGAGTTGGCTCTTTTTTTAAAGGACCCTAAGACTTTTGGGCCCGAAAATACCGCTGACAACTAGTTGTTCCATAGCGCACACGTGCGTAGGCAGGAAGTGACGTGTGAAACGCACTGTAGTGAAACGCCAGCCATCAAGGTGGTGTTGATGATACTTGGCAAGAAGTCGCGTTGTGTGGTAACAAAATTTTACAGCGGGTATTAGACCGACGGGTATGTCACACTAGTACCCACTGTAAAATTTTGTAACCTCAGAGCACTCACCGTTGTACAGTCGGTAAACATGCATCGATATACAATAACTCTCCAAAGCTAAAAGGATCGAGACGATCAGTAAGAGCTCGGTGGAAAAATGGATACTTAGGTAGAGACACCTAGATGAGAACTAGAACAGATATGAGAACTGTATTATATACGCAGCTTAACTTACGCCTAATAAAGTTCCAAAACATGGGCTTGAAATACTGCCTCACTTTACTTAGGACGTCAAGTTTTTTGAAGCCGATTTGGTATCAATATTCGGTCATATACTTACGAATTGATACTGAAGTAAAGCAATGTATATGGCCCTTTATGTGACGTTCCGAAAAGGGCTACTTTCTTAATTTCGCACGAGATTCTTTTCTATAAATTTAAAATCCTTAAACATTTTCAGAAACCCCTCTTTATTACAATATCCTTGTTTCTTAAAAAGTGTATAACTAAGAGAGGCTTTTGTAAGCTAGCTTTTAATTAATATAAGAGGTTTATCAAATGTTTTTAAGAAGGACACTTAGCGTACCCACGAGAGTTTTGTGAGGAAAAATTTAAATTACTTACGACAAAATCAATAAATGAAATTTAATTTATCTCCTAAATTTTATTTTGTTTTTACGTGAGTACTATATATATATATATATATATGTTAAATAAAATATTTGATTGCGTCCCATCACATCACAGTAATTTTATATATTTATTCCTGACTTTAAAAGTGAAAAGTCAGGATACTGATTAAAAGGTCAGCGAAATACAAGAAAATATTTTAAAAAAACATATGAACGACTCCAAAATCAAGCAAGTTACGATAACTGGTATTACGTAAATAACAAAGTAAGTAGGGTAATTTCGCTGGGTGGCAAACTGTTAGTCATGTTTTCAAATTTAAGTTAAAATTACAATGAGTGGTATACAATACAAATAGGCTTATATTATTTTAACCAAAAAGGACAACTTCGGAAAAACCAGAGGCAAAAAAGGTCCCAAAATTGATCCTTGAGGAACACCCATCTGCACAAGGGTGTCATTTACGACTGACTGTTTTCTGGCTATTCTCTGGGATGGCTGGTCCGATTTTGACAGGACTTTTACTGCTTGTAGATAGCTGGTATACATTGTAGTAACTTAGGCTACAAAACTTTTAGAAAACATATATGTTTTCTAGAATACAATACCACAAGGACGAAGTCGCGTGCAATAGTAATGTGTATAATAAAACATTACTTGCATTTTGTTAATGTCTTCATTACCAATTAACAAAAAAATAAAAAGTTTACACAGAATCATTTGACCAGAAATTGAAAACGAAACAAAAGTATTGAATAATTTATTAACAATCGGTAAAAGTTTTAAACTGTTTTATTGCTTGAAGTGCAAATAAAGTTATTTTTCTTTAGAACTAATAAGAATACTTGTGTACATTCCTTTAGATACGAATATTACGAAGAAAATGCTGTGTTTTGGGTACACATCGAAGTAAAACGTAAGTATAATGAAAGTATAAATTAACAGGTACACAATTTTACGTATGCTAAGCAAAATTTTTCTTACTACTACTAATCAGTTTTACATGATAATCATTTCTATAATAATATTTTATCAGGGAGCATTTTTAACTACTATTCATTACTTCCAAGGAGATTTAGAATATCAAATAAATTTGGGCCAATGACGTTAAAAGGATATACTTAATAAGAGAATGAAATCATAAGTTGGCCGTAAGAACATTACCAATAAAAATAAAAAAATCAACAAATATTTTTTGTTCAGTCAAAGTTGTAAACAATCTATGATTTGTTTTCTCTTAATCAATATGTTCGGGCCTGAAAAAGAACAGATATTCAATCTGAGACGAAGATAGTACATACATGCCCTCTACTGCATTTACTTAATAACCTTACATAGCATAAAATAACAGCATGGACAGGCAGACCTGCACTGAGTATATATAACTATATGCAAACAGTATTCAGTAAAGTTGTATATAATTTAATAAAAACAATACATAATAATACTGTCTTTAATGAACTGTCATTAAATTATATACAAGGAAATGCACAGAAAGGAAAGTGGCTCAATATACAAATTAAACAAACTCCTATAACATGTCCAGTATTTATGGATGCTCCCCAAATATAAAAAAGGAACTTATATTTTTACAGGAATACTTTAAACAATAAAAATCCTGACTAGCAAATGCAATGTTAATATAAAAACCTGCTATATTAAAATATGTAGTATAACATTTATTATGTTATATACTATTATTGTAGCATATGCTGTTATTGAACCCATAACAATAAATGTCAAATTGACTATGTTACGAGATGCAATGCAGTGATACTGTAATAGTTATACTTATAAGGCTATTACTTATATACTAAGGCTTATACTTGATCCAAACAAGATAATGATTATTTGTAAAACATGTTATTCACTGAGCACCTTTTAGCATCTAAAATATGCCATTTTAATTGGTTTACTGTTACTCAGCAATTAACAATTGACTTTCTTTTAAACAAAAAGGTCTTCAAGAAAGGCTGTTACAAAAATTTCATATATTATTTGGATGAAGTTTACAGAAAAAACTTGTTTGCATAAATAGTATAACCATTTTACTTAGCATTTATAACAATATTTGTCGTCTTTTTACTGCTTTTAATTGTCTTTTAATCATGTTTACCAAGCACAAGTCTGTTATTAAATAATTGTAATGAACACATTCTGTTAAAAAGTAAAAAATCTTAACAACCTGTTTGAGTTTATTCTGTTTTCTTAACAAAAGTTCTTTTAAAGTATACAACATAAGATTTGAATGGTCACAGGTAAATTCACAAAGACCATTAATAATAATATAATGCTTTTATTTCCCCTAGTGTACACATTTTAAAAGATAAAAATAGTTAACAAATTACTGCTTATCATTTAAAATATCATCTAGAGATAGAACAGTTACAATATTTTTTAGAATAATTTGGACCAACATTTATCATGTAGAAATTTTGATAAGTATTGCCATTGCTTACTTATAATACAATTTTTTTTTCCAAAATAAGGATAAATATCACAGCCAACTTGTGTTACAAACAAATGTGTCAAATTATTGCATATTACTAAATCTTAAAAATTATTGGCTTGTCATTTGAAAAAGCTATTTAACATTTCATTTGATTTATAAAATATGGCACCAAAATATGATTTGCTGATATGGCATGCTTCACAATGATTTCATTAAAAACAATTATAATACTTTCATTAAATTGTGACCTTCTACTTTTGTATAGACTTATTAAAAGAAATTGTATTATAACAAAAAACAATCATGAGTACTCCAATCCATAGATCTTTAAAAATCATTACTTTTTCTTTGGTAATTATTATATTGTCTATGCATTAAAAATTTGCAGAAAATAATAATTTGATAATTGAAATTTGTTGAATAAATAATTTAAAACAATTACATAACAATTTATCATATAAAAATAAATGAGTACAGTCACCCTATGACCATATAATTAGTCTACACACATTTTGACCATTTAAATATATAAACATATAAAAGGTTATTATACTAATACTGAAAAAATGCAGTTAATTATATTGTTCATTATATTTTGATTAACATTATTTGCATGCTTTGTAACTTATGTAGTGAAATTGTTACTTAAATATAATGTGCATATAGCAATTGATACAAACATTATGTGGATACAATTTAAGTGCACTTTTATTATATAAAATTGTGTTTTATACACATCAAACTTACATATTAGAATAACAAAAAAGATGACTCGATACCAAATCCAAATGTAAAGATTGTCTCTATCATGTTCATTTATAGTTCAATAAAAATAACTTACAAATTTTATCATGATATTATAATTTTGATTTTCCGTTCTATACTTGCTCTACACATGGGGCATATATCAACACTAGATGTTCCACAATTTTGACAACAACACATGTGACCACAAGGCACAAATACCACCTCCGACTTTTCATCCATGCATATAACACATTCTCCTTCCAATAGATTTTGTGGTTCTTCCACAGCTTTAACAACACCAGAGCAAGCTTGTTCATCTGAATTTTCCATTGATGGGGCTGAAGGCTCTGCTTCTTTTACCATATGTGACACTCCCTGAATGTTATTGCCCATTTTTACATCTATATAGTATTTAATAGCATTCAAGATACCATTTCTATCCGAAGAAAGTGACACTCCATTCTCTTTTAATTTTTCTGCAGTTATATTTGCTAATGATTCACCAGAAAACAAAAACTTTACAAGGAATGGCAAGCAATGTATCACCTCTTCTTGCAGCAAGTAATTAGCCAAAATCGGGTCTAAGTGCTTACTTACATTCAAAAAGTTTTTAGGTGCTGAATCAATAAGCTTTTGATAATTTTTCAACCAGAAGTCCGTAGTGTTAGAGTTTTCCATCTCAACTTCTTTAATAGTTTCTATGAGTTGTTCCCTCCTCTTATTTCTTTGACAAAACAAATCATCCAGCAAGTTAACCAATTGCATTCTTTGATTTAGCAATTCATTATAATTGTAAGCTATTTGCATTTTTTTCTTTTCTTGTTCTATCACACTCAACTTAGCCAGGTGTGAAGAAATGAATGATATCTCTTCATTTAAACTCCATGTCTTCGAATCAACTTTCTCCAACAAAGATGTAACTATAGCCTTTTGTAGATCTTCATCATCTAACAGTTGCTGAATTAAAATAGTCCGTGAACTATCTTTTGCATTCAAAAACTTGGATAATTTAGAATTACTCTCAAATTCTTGAGTGAGAACATTTTCTTTTACATTATTTAAGTTATCCTTATAATTCTTAATGAAGTTCTGAACAAAATATTCATTAGTTATTTGATTTTCCATAGCTTTTAAAACTTCAGATTTTTTAATATTATCATAATTCTGTCGAGTTATTTCTAGTAACTTATCATGTTCCGATTTCTCATATGCAAGCTGCTGTTGCACAATTTCTGGGTTAAGCCTGTCAGATTGGATAAAGTTTTTAACTATATTATCAGTTTCTCTTTCATCTTTTTGTATCTCTTTAATCAATTTCTGCCTATCGGCTTCCTTTCCTTCATGCAGCTTTGCTATTTCTGTATCTAAGTTTGATTGTTCTTGGATAATCTCAGAAAGGAACTTGTCTCTTTGACGTTGATTAGCTTTATGAATTAGTCTTTCCTTCTCAACAATGGCAGCCTCCTGCTCTTCCCATGTTGTGGTGTCACCTTTTAAAAATTGATCATGCCTTTTTTGTATTTCAGAGACAGGTGACATGTCTACATCTATATCTAAAGGATCTACATACTCTAATTTCAGATACTGACATAAATATCTCATTATTGCTTCAGTACCATCACAAGTAATGTCTGATGGTGGGAAAATAAACTGAGCTCCATCAACTTCAATATGTGACAAATTATGAGCAAGGCATAGCTCTGGACATAGTTTATTTAAATCTATATTGCATTTTAAATTAAGTTTACTTAAACATTTTAAATTACCCAATGAAGGTGTAATGGCTACAAGTTTATTGTTTGACACATCTAGAACTTTCAAACATTCCATGTATTTAATGTTATCTGGGATATCTTTTAAAAGATTATCATTTATATATAGTTCAGTCAAGTTTACCAAATATCGTATGTCATTGGACAACTGAGAAAATCTGTTAAAACTAATATTTAATACCTTAATCAAATGCAGATCTGACAATTGACCCCCATGGTCAAGCGACTGCAAACAATTTTTTTGAAGGTATAAATTATCTTTCCTGTAAACCTTACAAATTGAGAATATCCCCGAAGGCAACAGCCGCAATTCGCAATCTGATAAATCAAAATCTGGTTCAGGCGACTCTCTGGCAAAATATAATTTTCGTTCAAGTCTAGAACGTGCGTCGTTAGAGTTTTTATTAATCAACGACATAGTAGCTTTACGCACACCGACACGGCACAACCCATGTAAATAAGAAAATTGCAGCACTATTACTCAAATCCTTCAACATCAATTATTTTATGTCATACGACGATTTTTTCACGAAATCAAGTAAAAAACTTCAAATAAGTTACACATATGTCACACATGCTTATCGTATCAACAAAAAATATAAAATAAATAAAGAAAGATAAATTCAAAGTATGAATATCATTAACTCGTTTGTCAATTATGTCAAACGTCAGTCAATGTCATTTATACATTTTTTAGAACAAGTGATATCTAGCGGGTCTTTATCTTAGTGAGTTCAACCCGTCGTTCATTTGGATTTTTTGTTAAGTCTCGTAAGTAGTCTCGTAGTCTCGTAATAGTTTTTGGATTTCTGTAATATATCAAAAGAATATTGTTTTCATAAGAATTATAAGTCGTAAGAATGTAAAACGAAAACCATCACCGTCGTTAAGTTTAGGATTGTTGTAGAAAATTCTTGTACTAAAATTACATAGTGCAAACGCTTTATAAAATGGAGATGAACGCTACCTAGAGCTCTTAGTTTGTCATCATCTGACCTAGAGCCTAGACCTGAACTTTGTTTGTCTTAGTGCTCTGAATAAGTTATTGTCTTATTGTGTTACGAAGTGACCTAAGTCATGGTTCATCCTCTTGGGGGTCGGAACATGGTGAATATACACTATTACTACTACGTGTAATGCCCTGCAAATTAAAATACTATGTAATATAAAAACAATACAATGTCTTAAGGTATAGAGCTGAATTATGCAAACTATAGGCCTATTGCTTGTGTTCAAAGTGTAAATTGTTAAAAAATAAACATTTTTGTCTTAAAAACAAATTATTTATTTAAACGAAATATGCACAAAATTTATCACAATTGTTAATTTATATTGTTCTTTTAAATTTATTTTCACCTTAGTGGCATCTATTTCTATTTATATCTAGTTGTATATTTTATACCCGCATTTAGTTCCGTATATTTTCGAAGGTTCTATAATAATTTTCTTTATCTTTATCATTACCAGTTTTAAGATCTGCAAAGGAATCGTCTGCATTGTACATCTTATACCAGGCTTTGGATAATATAGGTACAGGCGTACTTATTATTCGATAATTTTCATGCATTTTTATATTACTCTTGATTAGCTTAGGGTGTCGCAAATATTCTGGAATGTTAATTTGTCTATATGTTTCAGTATAATCTCCATCCTCTTTACTAGAATATGATTTGTCATCATAATCGTCTTCGTACCTCTTTGAGTCATCATTACCATTCCACTTCTTATTTGCCTGTATATTTTCTTCCAACAATTTGCGATACTTCATATTTGCTTCTTTTTTGTCATATACGTAGGCATCGGTAAAATTACTTTTGGGGTATAAACCTATTATTGCATCCGTGTCTGGTTCCTCAATAAAATGCTTTGAGTTATACTCAGGTATTGATGTTGTATACGATAAATTTTTATCTTCGTAGCTTTGAGGAGGGTTTTCTATTTTACTTTCATTGCTGTCTTGTAAAGTTTCAGTTCTGTAAAATGTTGTAGGAATAGGTCTAGCTAGTTGATCATCACTGTCGTGATTTGTGTGTTTTGTTATTTCAGAAATATCAAAATCAGGCTTATCTGTTTTATATTTCTCTATTGGTATTTGAAAATCATTGCTTTCGTTACCCTTAACTTCATTAACATTAATGTTTTCTTTTCCTTCTGTAGAATATACACGCTCTTTAATTTCATCGTTTAATTTCTCAAAAGTTTTACTTATATCCATAATTGACTTATCATTTATGAAACCATCTTGAATTGACATATTTTCTATAAACTCCCGTACATTTTTCTGATCATTTTCGTTATTTTCTATTGAAGTCTGGTTTATTTTGTCAACATCATCGTAGTCATCTCCTTGATGTGTTTTACTTTCATTGTGTTTATCTATAAATTTAATGTTACTATTACATCAGGGCTATAGATTGCATTTGGCTTCGTTGTAGTTGAATCATGTGAGGGCATTATTTTTTCTCCAAATCCATGACTTCCGATAAACGTTTCTGACACGGCTTGCGGCGCTTTACTAAAATAATCAAATAGATGAAATGTAGGTATATCAGGTAATCTATAGGTTTCAGCCGCTGGAAGTTTAATAACCACAGTTTTACCTTGGTGGTATCCAATACCATGGCCTTCGAATGGTTTATTTTTGGGATTCTTCTTTTTATTCGGTTTCTTCTTCACTTTATGACTTTCCTCATCGTCGTTATTAGAATCGGCGTCGCAATACATTTTATTCAGTTTTTGAGAATCCTTCTCGGAAAGACCAACTCGTTGTCCGATGTCCGCACCGTTCTATAAATTATATTTTTATTGCACTACCATAATTAAAAAGTAATAGTTATTAAATATAAAGATATGTTACCTGCTTTGGCACTAAAGTGTCCTGCCCGTTAGAAGAAAACGCCTTTTTACTATAATGCAAGACACTGTCATAATCATATCCAACTCCAAAGTCGGAAACAGAGAATGTGTTGTATTTACGGAAGTTGTGTCTTGCCGCTGAAATGATATACACGGAAAATTTATTTGAGTATCTACTTGCAAAACTTTATAGTTATTAGAAATAAATCTTTGGAATTAATAAAACGGTGCATAGGCAAAAAACTCTTTGCATCTGTTCAACTGTGATTCTCGTTAAAATAATCAAATGAACCACTACTTACGTTGAACTATATTCTCCCAGAGTACATCAATGTAATCATCTCTATCGGGGCTGCTCTGCATATGGTAAAAACCGAGGGTATGCAGCATCTCATGCACCACTGTGCCATGACGGAAGCAGCCTCGGCCAACTGGATGCCGTCCATTTAAGTTCAGCACTTGGTAACCTCCTTGATAGCCCACTTGTGAAAAGCAACCACGTCTACTGCCCTATAAAGAATTTAAAAAACCTTTAACCTTTTAAACATCAAACCTCCTTGTCTCACTCTCTCTCACTGAAACCTTTTAATGAACACGTTTATACAGATCTAAAAAATAGAATATGATAAAAATATTTAGAATAAGACATTAAATTTAGTTCTATTGGATGGAATTGTATTCAAGATACCTAACTATTCATTTTTGTATATGAGCACCGATGTTTTATTTTTAAATGGTGTCATTATGCTTTTGATACTTTTTTATTCCTTTTATTTTTATGAACCAGGCATTATCTGGCTCTAATTCTTTCGTCTCCAAACTGCGTGGGCGACATGCTAGTCATCTATTTAATATCAGAAACATAAATATATATACGACTAATCATTTTGAATATAACTCTAGATTTATTAAATCTTGCATTAAAGGCATCCTAGGTACTCTAACCCGTTTCTAATTCGTATTGAGTACGCGTACGAGAAACCGTTCTGCCTATCAGAACACACGACGACGACTCTTCTGAGAACAGCTATATACATAAAGCCACAGTATTTACGTAACATACGACTTGACATATTTGTTTTGAAAGTATTTGACGGTACTTACTGTATCTCATTATAATGATTAAAAGTTTTTAAAGGACATACCTTTGGCAAAAAATATAACTTACTTAGATAAAAATTATATTTTTTGCCAGATACTTTTTAAAGACCACCAAATTAATTAATCACAAGAATATAATTTTACAGTTTTATAGTCATAACTCGTATTTAAAAAGCTGTTGTTTTAAATTTTACTTAAATAATAGGCCTATTATTTTTATAATGGAATCAACATCGTCATGTTTAGTGTAGCGTTGTTATTGGTGAATCACATGGGCCAGTAATTAACATCTTGATGACAATCGACCAATAAAAAGCTTGATAAACGGTTCAGCATTAACCTTGGGATACAATAACAAATATTCCGCACAAAACTCAGCTTAATAATTGAGAAAAATAATAATGATTAAATGCCTAACCTGTATAACTACAGCGTCTTTATCTCCTTTTCTGTACGGTCGAAATTTGATACAGGAAGCTTGAGCGATGTCATCGATTCCGTTCTGTATCGCTTCTAGTTGATCTTCAGCTGAAAATAATTACTAACAGTTTTATATATTTAAAATTATGTCAACTGTAGATATAAATATACAGATACAACATAACAAGATCCGTGAAACTTCAAGTATATTTCTTTTAAATGTCAAAACCTATGGATCCTATTGACGATTGTTCGTTTTGTTCTTAGTTTACGCCGAAGATATTATTTTAAGATCATTAGCAAATAATTGCAGAAACCTTAAGATGGCTCTTAAGGTTTTTACAGTTTTGTTGTTATGAGGTTAAAAAAATTCCGATTAATACCAATTTCTGTTGAAAAGTATACATGTATAGTCTCCAAATAATAGAAGCGAAGTAATAACAATTCTTCTAAAACGGACAGTGATTACTCATTTTATTATAAAGAAGGAGCAGCTGCGTGCATATACAAAAATATGTAAACAAAAAATATTCATATATGTTTTTCAAAATGTTACACAGACTGTTAATAAATATTTGGCAACGCATTTATTAATTTCTGCTTATTTTCTATAAAAATATAACTGATCATCGCTTAAAATATCAACTTTTGTACATGTATCAGCAATAATTATTCGTCGTTTGAATACCCACAGAAATGTTCGCGTTGAATGAAATAAACCACTTCATTGTCAGGCCATCTCTTGGTGCTGTCTCTCAGGCCATTCCTCGACAGTCCTTCGGCAACATCCTCGACGATCAGTCGTCTTTGCCGTGCATTTAGGATAAGGTCACCCTCGAATTTTCCACTTTCCTCCCACGCATTATCAGAAACCGTGTCATCATCATCGGCGTCAACATCAGGGTTGCCTTAAAAAGATTTTAAAAATGAATATAATTTGAAGCCCATAAAATCCTTAGACCATTAACATCGCAAATTTTATATTATTTAGTTAGCCAAATAAAAAAGTTTGCCTTTTAAACCGTATGGTATTAATGATATGAATGTGAGGAATGTTATTATAATTGTGCGATAAACTTCTTACTTTTTAAATTCAAATCCAACTGGGCTGTCTTCTCTAAAAAGTCACTAAATTCGTCTAATTCGCTCTGGCTCATTGCCCAGCACTTTAACACCATAACATTTAACAACAATACCAAATTATACCACTTCATACTTATATACATTCAAAATATCACCGTTCGACTATGTGACAGTGAGCAACATTTTCATTTAAAATCGACCGAATACTGATTTACATCGACATATAAGTATTTCGAGAGCGAAAGTATACGTTGTCCACTTATTATTTCCGCTTAACAAAAAGCCATCGTGACGGGCGGAATTTATTATAGATTCTGATACGACCATTTCACAAGGTGTTGGGCCGCAACTGTCGTGTCTTGCGTCAACGCCTACAGCGCGCTCTTGTTCGCTCCAATGCTTGCCTACCACGAAACGCAGCCATTGTCGCGGCGCAAGAGAATTGCCTAATATAACGAGCAAATTGCCTTATAATTCAATAAACTTCGATTAGATTACATTACAACAATACTATTTATGCCCTATTTGTGCAATATGTAATATTGCAACTACAAATAGTTATTCTCTTGGTGTTACGTTTTTTAATAGTAACTTTATCTATTGTGTTCAATATATCGATTTAGAGGAAGAGGTCGCATGGGTTAGTTGTAAATATTGTTAAAATAATGTTATCATGCGTTAAATTTTTCTGCATAAAAAATATATCCATTCTTTTGTTTACAAAAAAAAACAAAACAAAGTAATACGACTGAAAGTTTTTATTGTAAGACGTAAAAAACACGTCGCAATAAAGGAAGAATTAAATTAAGAAAATTTGATTTTAATGTACGTCAAGGCAATATAATTGCAACACCTTGTCCCAAATACAATAAACAGCAATTACAAACTAATAAATGAGCGTTTAATTTTGAAATAAGAATTGAAACAGCGTGTCATCTAGCTTCTTTAACTTCGCGACGAGATGTTGCAAACTTAAGATTCTAAAAGTGACCGGTTCACTTTCTTTTCGCTTCCGATTTCAACTGCGTCACAAGGATAGTGTCCTACTCACAGAGAACTTGTTTTAGAATGCTTCTTGGCGTTGAATATATTACATATGTAATTACTATTAAAAAAGAAAATAGACAATACTCTAAAGCAAGACAACACTGCAAAGAACATATTTAATATTGTTAATAGTAATTATGTATATATTTTTGTTCCATGACGTATCGGTTTTAATCTTAATAAAAAACATATAAAAGGAAAAAATATCGTTTAATGTACTTCATCGTATATGTATAAGACAAAAATCTTGCTTCAGATAATTGCGACCGTGGATTCGAGATTATTAAATATAAAAGGATTATTTGTTGTCGACGACATCTCCAGTATCACAGTTATACATTCTATTAAGTTTCTCTATGTCACTGTTTGACATGCCCACCCTTTGTCCAATAGTTACTCCGTCCTGATAAAAATGTAATACATAAATAAAAAAAATACATTTTTATATGTATATGTTAATAAAATATCGCATGAATAAAATATTTTAAATAACAACTGAAAATTGCAGATTGGAATATGAGTATATACTTTATTGAAGTAGATTCGTCCTAATAGTAGAGCTCAGTACCGAGACGTAGTCCAACTGCGGAAAAGCTGAAGAAGAAGAAGTTGAACCTAACTGGCCTAAGTTATAAGGCCAAACTGGACAAACGTCTCCAAGCAGGCTAGGGAGGCCCACTTTGGTTCTAAAGGGTAAGTTGTGATAAGTGCACCGCCATCCATATCCTCTGCCGCCAAAGCAGAGTCACGGAGGAACAAGAGAGTCGTCGAAGATTTGAAATTCGCTCTCCCATTCTTTATAAAGCCGACGCAAAGTGATGGGCCGTAGAAGGAGGGGACAGTCGGTATGTTGTCATCAATTTCTCTTTCGCGGCTAAAACGAGGCTGGCGATAGAGCTTGGTAGCGACGGGGATGGCAGTTTTGTGCCAGTAAAGGCCTGGATCTCCTAGCACAAATGGATCCTGGGTAACAGATTTGGAGGAGTGAGGTGCTAGGTGTTGAGACGAAAACCAAGGTAAGCAAAGGTTCAGCTAGGTCAGAGGGTCGTCCTGACTGAGTGACTTAACGATTGCTCTGGTAAGCGTAGTGAGCCTCGCAGGATTACGAAAAGCTAACAGATCACACAAGTCAGAGGGGCGTTTAGATGACGTTATTTAAGTTCTTCTGGTTAAATATTGACTCGACGACTTCGAAAAAGCTCAAAGGAACTATAAAGCAAGGTGTCACATCATCGATATAACATCTTATCAGTCCGTTCAATGATTATCAATTATGTTAATGATTTTAACACACCATGCTCCAAAATATGTCTTAGTTTATTAAATGCATTAATGTGTTTGACTTAGTATCAAAACATAAAAATAAACAATAAAAACTATAACCTCCAGCGGTACAATGGTCCTGCGTCCGTTCCTCGAGAAAGAATACGCACCGTAATGCAGTACGCTACCATAGTCGTACGGAACTCCAAAATCTGTCACTGTTCTATTGTCGTACTTGTAGAAATTATGCTCTTTCCCTGAAAGTGAACTGACATCTCAGTTAACAAAAACTATATCTGTAATTGTTTTATTTGAAAAGAAATCAACAAGAAAGTAATTTTATATAACTTATTAAATTTTGTCCAATAATATTCTATTTGGCATACAATTTATATTAAGAGACCTAGTTACCTCTAAATAATATATATCCATGGCGATGTTATATGATTATGTTGATACATATCGACTACACATTTGGCAAATCTATATACGGAAGTTCAACCTACATTAACATGAGATTAATTATAAGATCACAAAAAATCAGATCTATGGTTTTTTTGATGACCAATATCACAAATTTCAAAGACCAGAACAGCCTATACACGTTATTATATAAAATTTTGTCTACATCATTTATGGACATCTACTTAATAAATCAAAATCATAATTAAAATATTCTTTATGCAATATAGTGTCTGTCGAGCTATTTAGAACGTCAATCTAACACCGGTTCTGAAATTTTGACCTGACCCGAGAACAACCGCAGAGTTTCCCCGCGGTCGTAATTTTTTTAATATTTATCTAGTTAGTTACCAGGGGATATGTCAGAGCATGCATCATCGTTTATAAATTATTTGCATACAACTTGCAACTCAATGTAGTATCTACTAGAATAATACGGTTTTTAATAATTTTCAGTTGCCTTTACAACATTTCAAAAGCTGACATCATTCAGCAACACCTGAGGGTGATTTAGCTTAGTGTACATTGTGACACAGTTATACAATAGAAATTATACATATAAATCCTAGTAAATAATATAGTTATTCTAACAATTTTTCCAATTGACTGATTTATTATTTCGCACCTCTTTGAATATTCCTCCAAACTATTTCGACAAAGTCATCCCTGTTGTACGTGCTTTGCATGTGATAAAATCCTAATGCGTGGAGCATCTCGTGAACGATTGTCCCGTGTCGGAAACAGCCCCTCGCTAAGTTCAAAACTTGGTCGTCCTGTGGGTCGTTCTCGTTGTAAACGTATCCAACGCTTGAAAAACAACCACTCCTGGCACCCTTTAAATCCGTAAAAAGTGTATGTAATATTTTAGAAATTGAATATGATAACAATTATTGAATAAAAGGACTTTTTACGGATTTTATCGCGTTTATCTCACATTTTAAATTCCCGACGTTTTGAACACTTTTCAGCGACCATAGGTCACGAGGTAGACAGTCTACCCTGTGACTATAACATCCGTAAAAAGTCTTTTTATTCAATAATTTGTAGTATTCACGTAAACAAAAGAATTAATTATAATAACAATTTGCAAAACAATGTAACGCGTAGACTGTTTGGCTTCCCGGGAGAAGCGGCAGAGGATCTGAAGGTTTAGGTGGTGTGTATTCTACGTAAGCTTTACTATTAAAAATCTTCTCATATCACACAATTTCTAATGCGATAGTCTATTCACGAGTATGGTAAAAGTATGATAATCGGAACAGAGAAATGTTTGATTTTTGACAGATGTGGATAATATTGGGGCACCATTCTATTTAGCCATCTGTAAACAGAATCACCGTAGCTTTGAGTATCTAAAAATGCTTCAAGGCTTGCCACTTGATTTCCAATTTGCTGCAATGGCTTAGCCAAATTACGTTCGGTATTCGTGTAAACAAAGTAACGCGTTATTAGTAATGCTGTTATTAGTCGAATGTCCTTCAGTTGACATATCGACAGCAATTCATCAATAGAAACAATTCTATCTTCATCGTTCTATATGTTAATTAGCTTTAATATATAGTGACGAATGGTATATTTAAAAAGTAGATATAATCACCGATATTCTGACGGCGTATTCGTTATTTGTTCTATTACGAAAAATTATACATGAATTGTTTTCGATTTCTGCCATTGCGTCTTTTATTAACGTTTTTTGGTTTTCATCTGAAATTGCACAAAATAATTAGAAATTATCAAACATGTATTACGTAGCTAATAAGAACATTTAAGTACATTATTACAATAAAATAAATAAAAAGCAATGGACAATAAAAGGGTAATTATTTTATGTAGACGAATCAACCAAAAGCGGTTAAAAAATTCTTTCTGACATTGGTATTTAAATAATAAATAACAAATATATAGTCCAGTAACAACAACTGCATATCCTTTCTTATACAATTAGTAAAAAGTAAGACAATTTAAAAGAGATTTGACAGCCTCACCAAACTCGTTCTCTTGAATAACATAAACAAGAGTGTTATTAGGCCAACGCTTGGTGACATCTATCAGACCGTTTTTACCGGATCTCGATAAATATAGCCACTCTTTCTGTTTGTCTGTCAATACCATGTCTCCTTCAAAATATTCCCCCAATTCTTCATGCACAGTATGCGGGTCTAAAAATATATGTAAAAGCATTTTATTTATAACTTTTTTAAGTTGAACTGTAAAACTATGTAATAATTATTAACTACGACTGATGTTTTATTTACAAGATTACTTTCGTGACCACACACTTACAAAAGTAATATTTAAGCAATTATAGCTTTTATTATTATTTATTTTCATGATGCTTTTACAGCCTAATAATGGTATGCCGCAGTCGATCGGGAATTTAAATCCTACGGAGACTCGACGTATTTGTGTAAATATTACTGATAGTTTTGAAAAAAATAGTATGGGAATGTTTATTTGAGACAGAATACGAAAACACACATATTTTTTTAATTAAGTCAATACAGACTCAGACATTAATAATAATAAATACAATGTATAATACTAATAGCTCCAGAACAGAACATGTTTTTATTAGTAGACGGCGGTCATTTTTAATCTTGCGCGATGTTTAACTAACGGCAAATAAGTTTAAAATAAAATTTTCTGACTATAAGCATAATTAGAGGGCATCAAAGCCGTCCGGTCAATTTAGACATTCGAAGTTACCTAAACTCTTACCAAGCTAAAATCGTTAAGTTGTTAAAATATCATCAAAAAAATTAAAAGAGAAAAATTTATTCCAGGTCAAAGGTAAAAAGAATTGATTTTGTGCGATTATTAGAAAACGTTAGGTTTTATCATAAAAATATTTCAAACAAAAATTGTAGATAATGAAATTATCTACAAAAAATTCAATAATACTTTTTTCTAGAGCAGTTGAGATATAACTATTTAAAAGTTATAATCATCATAATATGAATGAGTACGCCACGTATGGGGAACTTTCCAATTTTGTTTTTAATGATATTTACAAACAATTTACCGATTTTCAGTTTGGTGGGATTTAGGTAACTTTACTCTTATTTTTTGGTCTAATTTGACCGGACTATAAAACAACTAATGTCTGGCGGCGAGCAGATTAATGGCGTCCTACGCTGCATTTCTTATGTGCAGGGAGTCATACATACATACTTACATCACGGTGAACATCTTGCTCGAGTCCCGCCAATCAATTAAAAAAAAATGCAATTACTATGCACAAGAAGTTTTTCACTTTTAGTAATGTACGACTTTACTGTACGTGGTATGTGAATAAAGTACTATGAATCTACTACGAATTATGAATTATGAGCAAGGTCTCATTTTTAAGTAATAAATTTTAGAATTTAATAATTTACATTTTGTCACTACTTAATATTTTATCACCGTAAATTTTCAATTTCACCTTTAGCTACGATAACATTTAATATTTACTATAACTTAAGATTTTTTAAAAAATGTTACTAGAAATATTTAAATACTACGACATATATTTACCATTTACAGCTTCAATCGAATCACGATAATATCTATCGTTAACACTTACAGAGCCTTTAAATAAGGCACACGTTATAAATAATATTACATTCCACATATTTATAAATTACAAATTTAAACTGCAACACTATACTGCAAAAGCTTATTTAAGAAGTAACGGTTTTAACTAACTTTTAAAGTAATCATAATTACTATGAACAATTTTAACAGGATGTGATAAAAAATAGTTAAACATCGTTTCACACTTTTGACCTACTTTAATAAAAAAAAAACAACTTCCGTTGTATATTTCCATTTTTGAAAGTTATAATTTGTTTTGAGTGTTACTTACATAAATATACCATTAATGGAAAATAATATTTATAATATATATATTATTATAATGCTACTATAGAACGAATTTACCCGTGTAATATAAATAACAGAAAAAAATCATATAGAAAATGCGAAAAGGGTTCTCAAAAAAATGCAATTCAATCTTTCACAAAAAATTTAATACATGAGATAATACTGCAAGCGGGTGCCAAAAAATATAAAAGTGCGAAAAATATTATTTCCTAATTACAATTTCTCTTCCACGTTAGAGGTGCAATACATTTTGTTTAATTTAATTATATCGCTTTCGGACATTCCTTCTCTTTGCCCAATTGTAACTCCATCCTGAAAAATATAAAACACACAATGTGAAAAATATCGAAATATCTATTCTTACCTACGTATCGATCTTAAAAATTCACACTACATAGAATAAAATATATAAAAAAAAAATTATGAAATAAATTGCAAAATTTTATGCAAGTCATTAGAGAAATATATAGAAAATATGATGTAACCAGGCCGATATTGTAGTATGCAAATGTCTAAGTTACCTGTAACGGTATAATAGTCTTGTTGCCATTTTTCGAGAATGCCTTCTCTGGGTAGTGCATAACGCTGTCGTAATCGTATGCGACACCAAAGTCAGTCACCGTGTCGTTGTTGTACTTCGCGAAATTGTGCTCCGTTCCTGTCGTTTTAATATTATTGTGACATACACTAATGTGTTTGTTATAAATCATAGAAAATAAAAAAAGGCATGCGCAAAAGTGTGTAAAAGTATTTAGTAGGAGTACAATAGTTTTATTACTTAAATGTGACAACTTATACTTAAGGGTTTAACTAAAAACTGAAAATAAGTTTGATGACAGCCCCACAGGTAGGCGGTTTTAAACAACTAAAATATTTTCAAAAATACAATACCGATAATTGTAAAATAAAACTATTTGTACACATACCATATTGGGTTAACAAAAAATAAAATGCCACATATTAAATAATAAAAGAACTGTAACGAAAGGCTTTCTTTACTAATTGGTGTTTCTTAAAAAGCAATCCATGGTCATGACTTTAGCATATAAAGAATATTTCTACAATCTACATAATTTATCTCGAATTTTTCTATTTGAATGAAAAGTGATTGAACAATGACAATGAGATGAAGAGACTCTGTCATGTAATATCAGCGAACGATTTACCTGCTCTAATATTCTCCCAGACTATTTCAACAAACTCATCTCTGTTGTAAGTGCTCTGCATATGATAGAAGCCGAGGGTGTGCAGCATTTCGTGCACAACCGTGCCGTGTTTAAAGCAGCCTTTAGCTAAGTTCAGGACTTGCGGCACTTCGTCCTCTTCTTCGCTCACGTTGCTATAACCAACATTTGAGAAGCAACCGTTTGCTGAACCCTTAAACGAAATTAACAAAGAAATATATTATCTCCTTTTCATATTCGTACTACCAAATTCTTTGGAATATAAATAATAAACATTAAAATGTATATTTTGTACCACAATACTTGAATTATAAAATATTTCTTGGGATTTTGATTTTGGAAAGTGTCGTTACCTTTATGAAAACTGCATGCTCATCCTTTTCTTTTGGTCTAAATTTTATGCATGACTTATTAGAAATGTCCTCCATCGCTGCCTCTATAAGCTTTACTTGGTCTTCATCTAAATAAAATTTACGTTTTTAACTCTTTAAACGGTATTAGATATAACATAAACAGGAGTTAAACCGGCATTGATCAAGGCTTTTAAAAAAGTTTTAGTTAACCTGATTATTCCCATTGTAAAAAGCAAAGTTTGCTAGATGACTCACCAACTATTTAACTTTTCATTTCAGGGAAAACAAATATATTATATATACGATCACCCAGTAACGATGAAAAGTATATGTTAAAACCAGAGGATTTTCACTGCAGTGAGAATAAAACCTATTACACTAAACGGGTTTCCGATTGTTACATCACAATTAAAAGCGTGAGTTAAGTATCCAAACATGCGCTTTTTAATGCGACTGATTTGCTGGAGTATCTGCTCTTTTTTGACACTAACTATGCGTTTTACCAATCTTAGTTCGTAGGTTCTTATTACACTAACGCTATGTAATGATTGATTCCTCGTTGGTTGGCAAGTATAAAATCCGAGATGTAAGGACCACCGTCAAATGGCGTTAAAGGATGCTACTATCTATACCAAAGTCAAATTTGATTAAACCTGAATTTAACCTGAATTTATATAAACAAAAACTAATATTAAATTCTAACGGCATTAGAATGCTTAGCTAGGTTTCCGTAACTTCAGTGATTGGTTTCTTCGAACTAATAATAATTAAACAATGTTTAAATAAATTTCCATTCTTATTACGACCTTCTTTAAAATATTCCTTCAATCCATCCATCGCATGAAATCTACTTCTTTGGGTTGTGCAGTTCGGACAGTTTTTGCGCTTTTTATTTCAATTGTAAACAGTAGTTCGCGTAATGTATATATTATATATAAAATAATAAGAAACTAACCAAAGTCTTCTTCATTGATTTCATATATAACTGTGCGTTGCGGCCAACGTTTCACACCGTCTATCAGACCATTGCGATTTGTCTCCGCAGTAGAAATGGCATGTTTCTGTTGAGCATTCAGTATAATGTCTCCTTCGAAGAAGTTTCCGAATTCAAAATCTACACTGGAAACTGAAAAACCAAGAAAGTGATTAGTAAATTTATTATGGAGTCTTATATCAATAAATATTTGTATAAATCACTCATCGTCGATCATTTTAAAAATTTGATTGATTGATTTTATATGTTCTTCGCTATTCACCATTACGTTCCTTTACAATTTTTTTGTGACAATCCTGTCAATCAAACGGACCGCAGACAGTTCTGTGTCTATTCAGATTTTTTTTAAATAAATCAAACAAAGGCAATAAAGAACTTTTAACAATTAGGAAACAATCTCTTGCACTTTAAATCAAAAGGACACATTAGTAAAATTTGTTTGGTGAATAAATACGACTTTACAACTATGATGAAACGTTTTGAAAACGTTTTTAGGTAAGTTTTATAGTATAATGGAGCTATAAATATATTACAATAAAATTTAAGCAAATTACATTGATTGAATGAAATGTAGGATACCTTTGTCTTCATCTGGATTATTTCCTTTTAGAGGTGCAGCAAAACACGAGGAAATTAAAACTACAAGATAAAAGCAATACATTTTTAAGCTTGAAAAATAATGTACACGATTTAGACTTCAATGCAATGCACGCTATACTGCGATGACAAACATTTGTTCGCGCCTTTTAAATAAGTAACAACAGTTATTCCTGCCAGTGGGATACGTCTATAGATTACCTAATTAGATAAACGGCACTTACGCTTAAAATACTAAATGTTTTAGATATTTCAAGTCATCGACTTAAGATAACATTCAGTAAGTCGAGAATCCCTGCCAGGCTAACAAGGTTTCTCTTAATGATATGATAAAACGCTACATTTTAAAGCACTTTGCTCTTGTTTTACATACTGAATAATCAATTGAAGTAACTACGTTACTTTGTTATTTTTAACGTGTTGCTAGGTTTATAATTACAAAAAAAATATGTACGAGTAAATACACAATATACAAATAGGTATATTTTTTTCGTAATAGTAACACAATTCGATCTCCACCGAAACATGATCGGATGGATAACGAAACAACACCGATGGACGAGCTCATACCCTAATGTAATGTTAGATGAGCTAAATATGAAAATGAAACATATTACATTTATATGTATTTATTTGTTTAGGTGCAATACAGTAACTGTTATCCGAGCCGATTTCGATTACCGTGGTCGATCTATATTATAGATTACCAAACTACTTTCTTTATAAGGATGTTATGCTTCCAGACTCAGAACACAGAGTTCACGAGAAGCTACCGCCCCACGAACTAGGCGACCGATACTTTTTGCTAAAAGTGAAGGGCACACGTACAGAAGGTACGTGAGGCACTTAGTGTCTCCTAAGGATCATCGACAATTAGTTTACAGACCGGAACTCCAACGATCTAGTGACTGTTTTAACCGGGTGCTGGAGGCGGTGAGAACCGTGCTTAACCGCAGGTGTACTTTGTGGGGGTGTGCTTCGCTGTGCTCGTAAGCGAGGGCAAACTAAGGGTGTATGTATGGTGCTATCCCTACTATTGTATAAGGTTAGGTGACGGAACCCACATCGGGACCGGAGTCTAAGTGACCCCTTTCTCGACGCGGTCCAAGTTTGCGGCAAGAAGCCTTTGGATCTGCGGTATACGTTTCTGCTTTTACCAGCAGAGGATTACTGTGGTTAACTGTGATCTATATGTTTGCGAGTTAACTTTTTAATGTGTTCGCGGTGTCGCCAATTTGCAATCGCTGTGTAAATCTACGTTTCGTTGGTACCACTGCGCCCCGGTGGCGCGGAGGATGAATTTGTTTACCAAACTACGCAGAATATTATTATGCACACGTGTACACTTGTGAAAACGCTTGCACTCCCTCTTCCTATACTCAATAATTTGATGGGACGAAAAATACCGACACAACCGAAAAGAGATTAGGCATAGAATTAACTTTTTTCCTGTCCAACCGACGCCTGAGTCATCTTACTAGTTACTTTAAATATATTAAATGTGTGGCTGAAATATAGTACATACATTTCAGCCATTTATTCTTTCGTTGTTCAGTAATTGTATAATTAGTTTACAGTACCTATAGTATAATTTTTTACCAGTAGTTAGATTATTGGTAAAAATTATACAATTACTGCAGCTAAAAACAAGAAAAAATGTGTAGTTTTAAACCTGTAACAATAAATAGTGTTACTATAAAGCACTTCAAACAAGAAAAATATTTAAGTATCATTCTAGACAATCACCTTTCTTATTAACCAATAAGATTGCCCGAATTTTTTTCGGAAGTAAAGTTTCACATCAGACTCCATTCTCGTAATTATTAGTAAGAAAATACAAACCTTTCACAACAAGCGTTTATTTGTCATTTTAATATAACTCATCATCATCATCATCCTGTGATAGTCTACGGCTGGACATAGGCCTCCACTGATACACCCCTACCCATTTTTTGGACCTTATCCCACCAAGCGGATAATAATACTCGGACACTAAAATTGATCCATTTTTTAGCAGTTATGGTCGTTATCTCCCGATATGGAATGTATAATGTGCGCATAAATTAGCTAGCAACCTTTATTAACACTTGTAAACTTCAAAAAATATAGACTCGTCCAATAACAACCGGAACAAAGAACACTAATTCCATTTGCGCTAAACGTATTGGTTGAACATTACGAGATCCAATACATCGGCAAGCGACCATTCAAAGTGATTTATAGTTTTGCGAGTTTACTAATAGATTTAATTTACACAAATTCCTGGTGGTATTTGGCTCGGTTTATAATAAACTTTTTTTGCCACATACAAGTAAATAGAAATTTACAGGCCAGAGCTGTAGATAGATTATCCAAGTTCTTGGTTGTCATGGTTACCCTCTATATACAACTATGTTACGAACTACGTCTTTGACACAATTGATATTAGCCCCCATTTCTTATTATACGATGTCTTGAAATCGTAAACAATTTAAAGTTATTTAAATCAAAATATTTACTAATAATTTAAGAAAAAATATTTTTTCATTACTTCTCGAGGGGATTGCTTACTTGAAGTTTAATAAATTAACTTCCATCCTCGTTCAATTCCTCAATAAATTAATAATGCATTATCCTAACATTGGGGTTAGTAAAGCAATTAATATTAAAATAAAACGCAGTACATTTTGTAAATAACGTGCTATATTTATATTACAAAATAATTACAAAAAAAAAGTTGACACACAAAATGTAAACTGTACACGCATGCAATTCAGATACAGTGTGATTTACGGATTAAACATAATGTACAATCTAATGCAATTATTTTATTAAAATACTTACAACTAAAAAAAATAAACAGTATCGTGTAAAACGAAAAACAGTCGTAAATGACGAACATAGAAAAAAATAAAAAAAAATCCATTTCATACATTATGGCATTTTCGTAATATAATACTGATGTTGCGGACACAACAAATATATACGCCGGACATTACCCATAAACGATAACTGTCCTAAATTTTACGGTAAAAACGAAAAAAAAAACCATCAATATGCAATAAGCGACTTCAATAAATACGCCAGTACAATATGCAATAAGACGAGACATCCAAACGGGATTTTTCTACGCAACGTAGAAAAAAAATCACATAGAACGTGTCAATTAATTTAGGCAGTCTTCAATACATTTTCGTTTCAACATTAAACACACCGAATGAACTAAGACGAGAACAAACGTAAACGTAACTACACCAACTCAACACACATTTAAATGCTGGTATAAACTGCAATAACAGCGATTATACCAATACCAGATTGAACTAGAAATTGATGTAAGCACTGTAACCATGGCAACGGAGTGGCGTCATACACTGTCTAACTGACGTACCTGCTGTACGTGTGGCCTTCACTTTTATCAACAGGTGTTGATCCTAGCTCGTGGAATCTGTAGCTACCCTGTACGAACTTTGTGTGAGATGAAGCTTAACCATAGACAAGAGTCTGGAAGCATATCTTTATAGTTATCGAAAAAAAAACACAAACTGTCACTGATACGACAATCACCGAGTGACTGTTGAGTAATAACAACACCATACTGACGCGTCGTTGCTATGGGTTACATTGATAACATCAATTCCGAGTGAAATTTGGTCGCGATATTCTTCAAAAGCACTGTAAAACATTCTAAATATTGGTCTAGTAAATTATTGCATAAGACTCGTGTCTCCTTTTTACATTAACGCGATATATCAGATCGTTGTGATACCATTAAATAGTTACGTTTTAATACTACACTGCCCCATACGATAGCACAAAATCCTAAGAACGCGATAAAATGACAAATTGTATATCTATTAAAGTACGTCACTTCCGAACACGCATCACAATGGAACCCTTTCGCACTGAACCGACACAGGAAAAAGCACCTTTCTTTAAACAGTTCAGTGGGAAAAGATAATTTGTACACGACAGCAGTAATAAAACGACATTCCCTATAAATACACTATTCACCAAATTATATTGTCTTGACAAATGAGTTTCAAATAACAAACGCCGATTGAATCATGTGAATACTTCATCGAGTAATCAAATAATATCATGTACCATATCTCTATACGGTATAAAAAATATTTTCCATATCGTTGTTAAGGTTCCAACACTAACACATCTAAATTAATAGTGGTTTTTCACATTACCTTCTCACGTAAGAAAAATATTTACATACATGAAAAGTTGTAACACGACAATACATAAATACCATACACGTTTTAAACCTTTAACTTGAATTGGATAACAAACATTATTGAGAGTTAAATTTAAACCGGAACAACTGTGTTTCATGTGTTAGAACCTAAACTTAAATAAGACATTGTTATCAAAATAACAATACGTTTCGACTCGTTCGCAAAGACAATATAACGTCCGTCCCAGCGAAAACTCCGTCAAGGCTCGCCCCGAGCTTAAAGCTAGCGCTAACATTCGCCTAATATAATTGTCTATGGATAGAGGACGTCAACTGAGTAGTAAGCAACACTCTAAATGAGTAGTATCACATCGTGCAGCAAATCTACTAACAATCGAAAGTTTTATTGCTATACCATTTAAGGCCCGTCCGTTTTAAGGCAAACAAACGCTGAACTATTTCCCTATATTATATTATAACACCACTAGAACGCTTGTCAAAGACAACACGATTGTTCTAGACTCCCAAAAGTATTTATCATATTACCGATTACGAATAACTTCACGCTATCTAAGAGCAAGTATTGAATCTAAAGCTATGTTTTAAAATGCCACAGAGTGTGACGCACGTTCGTATAAACAAGTCTAGATCTCAAAAGTATCATCTTCGTAAATCGTAGGCCACCTTGGAGGCGGCGTTCCATAAGAAAAATATAACATTCTGACTATCAAAAATAATCGTGCGCGTTCAAATTTGAAAAATCACGCGCGAAAATGCATAAAAATATTGCATTAGTTATGACATTTAGATTATTCATATCGAATGACGTTATTATTGAACAATCACGTTCTACGCTTCTACGCAAGCGTGACCAGATTCGGCTCATATTCGCTTATAACATTTTTATTGCGTGTATTCTATTTAACAATAGCATCGAATTCATGTTAAATAGACAACAATACAGTCGGTTACTGTTTCATACATTAGAATTTCCTGGAAATAGAATATTAAAATCCAAAAGGAACTCTCTATAATACAACCAAATAACACATAGAAATTATCGCGTCGTTCGTAAAGCGTGTTCATAAGTCAAATGCCGCTTATTGATTGAAATTTGAGTGACATTCGCCAATAGGAACTTGATGTATGACACCATTTCGTTGCTATGAATTACAATAAATTTATCTATTCCTAGACTTTTTGGCTATGCTATAATATAAACGATATCGCAGTTTACATAATATTGGAACATACAATAGTCTCCCAAATGTAGCAATCGCGACCTTATAGCTAATTATTTCGTAACGATGCACAAAATTCATATCGCGGCCCAATGACTTATTGTCTCTTACGATTTTATATTAACGCACGTTAGGAATGCCAATCACTTGTACTTTCACATTGTGTATTGCTATTTAAAGTTTAGTTGTTATGGGACAGGTTATATTGTACTTCCCGTTTGGCACTTTTCCAGATTGATATGTTTCATTTGTTCTATAGAGGTAAGAGTAACCATTGGTTAAATGTATCCTAGCCAAATTAGATATTGAATCTGTAACTCATATGAAGTCACTGCGTAGCGCTTATAAGATTGTATTCGTGGAGTTTACTCTAGCTATCATATGTTTCCCCTTATTATTCGCCGACCAATAAGGCTTCGACAAATAACACTGGCGTTACTATGATGTGTGTGGGTAAAGTATCATATCCTATTTGATTAGCCACAGTAAATTATTGAGGCTTTTTATTAACCATACGACAACGCGTGGTCACCGGTCGGCACGATTTCTATACGATTAATACGCATCACAAACACTATATGCAAAGACAAAGATCACTTAACACTCGTAAATTCAATACAAACGCCATCAAGCCGCTATATATTAACGATTTTAAAAGTACTTCACTAATTCGATGTATCATATAATGGTGTTAATTTCAAAAAAGTTTCAAAATACAACACCACAAAAGGCTATATATGTATATAAGTTAATACCGAAATCGATGGCAAGTCACGACAACAAGAATAGAGTTCAAAGTGTACTACGTGTGTAAAATTAGGCGTCTAATGCACTATTATATAACATCTAAGATATAGGCTACATGTAAACAATGTGACCGTTGCCATGGCAACGATGCAGCGTTGTAATTGGTAATAGCTTAGCCAATAACATCGCTTTACGCTGGGCGCGTGACGTCACTACCGGTAACATTGTCTACAATTGTATCCATATACTTTATCTGCTCTTGTACAGTAATCTATTCAAGTCACACGCTGATATGTAGAGACAGTAACTTTCAAATACTATTACGAAGTGGATCGATTTCATACAATACAATATTTACGTTTCAAAGAGCGTTTAGTTGGCGTTATTATACGTTTTCCAAGCGCGTCGTTTCGCAAAGTTCGCCCTCCGGCCCGATCACAGTTTAGAAGTAGCATATTTATTCACAAACACTAAAGATAATTAGGCCATATTAGGACAGATAATCACTATATTCGTACTAATTTAATACAATTCCTTGCGTGTACATTTCTCGCGTAGTAAACGGAGCTCTTCGCCTTCGTTCTTTATTCTTTGGATATTTTTTTTACCTGAAAGCACAATAAATGAACTTTAAATTTTAATTAATTCTTTTTTTATTCGATTACTACGCATTATTGATAATTACTAAAATAGATTTCAACACGGCATATACTGTCACGTGATAATGACTGGTTAAAACTGTTGGAAGCTTAGGGTGTTAAAAGAATTAAAGATGTAAATAGACGCTATAAAATCTGTTAGCCATTTTATCTGTGCAAATTGAAATTGGTATCTAAAACTAGAGTTTTTAAACTAAAAATAAGGCTTATTTTTATTTATTTAGTAGCTTATTAACATTTTCGTCGTGTCGTTGTTACGTTGTAATATCTTAAACTGCATATCTCATTGACATTTCCTTGACCATATTACCTTTGCCATACAAAAACGGTAAACATTTGACACACACACACCGTTTGGTAAAATCGCTCAAGCGGCGGTCTGCGCTTGAGCGGGAGCGGGGGCGGGCGCGGGCGCGGGGGCGGAGGCGGGCGGCGACGGAGCGGAAGCGTTTCTGGAGCGTCCGCCGCGCGGCTTGATGCTCTCCGAGACCTGCCACATCGCCTCCTCGCTGAGCACGTCGTCGAAGCCGTTGAACATAGCCTGGATGCGCTCGCTCTTCTTGAACTTGTACTGTCTGTGTACACGGTGAGACAATATTATAATAATGGTATGTTAAATTGAATATATATTTGAAAACATATTGTTAAATATATAGTTAGTTGTAGTGTTAGATGGAAATTTAAAGGCTCTACATGATATCGTTTTAAGTAATCGTAAGTATTATCACCATTAAGGAACCATCCATAAATTACATCACACATTATGGGGGGGGGAGTCAACAACGCATAAATAGAAATATACAGAAAAAAGAAAACACATTAAATCTTGTTAAGTTTCTATGTAGCGGTTACAAAGAAGGGAGAGGGGGTCAATAATATTTAAATTCGTGTGACGTAATTTATAGGTGGCCCCAAAAATATCTAAATATTTATTATTTTGAATGTTTATTATATTCCGTAAGACGATCAGAAAGTCAGATATGATAGTATTTTGAGTATGTACATCATATTCAAACCAATGTTAATTTGGCTTTTCGAAATTATGGGCAAAACAAATTTCAATCAATAATTTGAATAATCCAATAAAAATATTTTTTTTGATAAGTTAACTATATATAATATATAGTATAATGTGCTTGATCGATCTACGTACTCCTTGTGAAACCTCTTCATGCTTTCCATAACTTGGTACTGCTGCCATCGCTTCGTGAAGTTAATACTTCCATCTGGCAATAGATCAGGATTCCCAATGTGGACAAATGTCAAGTCCTGAAGTACGAGACCACTGCAAAAAAAAACCAAACGTAAGAAATCTGAACTAATTTTTGATATTTTATTTAATCATATTTTATTTAACTTAAATTATTTCTCTGTGGATCACACAAGTTTTAACGTCCTTCAAGCAGTACTACAGTAAAGCTCTATTATAATTAGCGACTCTGGTTCAGATTATGGCATAAAAGTAAATTAAGCCTTATCTTATAGATTGATTAAAGAACTTTATTTATAGAGTAGAAGTATAAATAAATGTCTAAACTAATCGTTACTTTTACATTCTCCCCGACCTCTTTAGTTACCCGACCGCAAAAAAAGGAAAACAATAAAGACGTGGAAGGATTACCAAATCACTAACATCATGCGACTAATACTCAAACATTTCCATTTTTACGACACAAAAGAATGATCTTAAGGAATCAACTCACATATAAGGTATGCACGGCGGTTGAGTCTCGGCTAACGCCGTCCTATAAGCACTGAATGATTTAGAGGAATCTATGATAGCGCAGTGGTCGTGCAGCGTGTCCACTATGGCTCTAGGCCAGCCGAGTCTCCTAACGGGCGGGGAATCTAGCGCGGACACTAGCGCTAAGTACGAGTTGAAGTTGTTCATCTTTCGTAGCGCCTTCATCACCTTCAGGAATTTGCTGGCGTACTTCTCTCGCTCCCTTGCCTCCTCCTGTCAAGAAATAAGTCAATAATGTGATATTATAATATATATTATTTCATTAACAATATATATTTTAGCACGATAATAATCAATCATCTGCTCTTTATGAACGAAGCTTGAATAATGCTGGGGACTGATAAAAGGATAATCTATTTCTTTGTTTAAATACTTAGGTTTGAGATAGTCAGTGTTTATCACATATTTCGAACATGGTGGAAATCTTTTATTTACACGAATTCTACACATTATTGCACGATCTATCTCACATCTATATATTTGGCACCCATCGAAGACTTGGTAACGGGACCGCTAGAAGTCAAAGTCAGGAGATAAAAAACATTTAAATATAAAAGTAATTACATTCGATAACAAGTGTTCAAAATCTATCATAATTGAACATCTATCCTAGCCCAAGAGATAATAAAAGTAGAGTAACAATACCTATAAAAGCCCCGCACATATATTTTACGCCGATATAACATATTTTGTATACTTAGAATACCTGCCCTTATAATCAAATATTGTACACAAAAACCGACCTGTTCCAATATCCTGGATCGCGCCCAGTAGCTCATCTTGTTGAAGTGCTCCGTGAACCTGGTGAGGTTGGGCGAGCTCTCCTCCGACTGGTCCCTCGGCCACGAGAGCACCTCCGCGGTCGTGATGCGGACGAACAACGCCGCGTCCAACAGCGTCATCTGCTCCGCCAGCTCGGAGGCTTTAAAGTCCAGTAGGGTGTCTCTGCGTAGAGAGACGGAGCCGTAACACGGTGTCTCGTATTCGTATCGGTTGTTTGTCTGAAATGAGAGTTAATAATGAATAATGTAAGCTTTATTTGCTATTTCACCTATTGTATGTTAAGTTTGGATACGTTTTTGATAGAAGATTTTACTGCAATTGAAATCTAAGAAAAAAAATACATTTTTGCAAATTCGAGATTGTTGGGATTATTATTTATAGGTGTGTTCAGGTGTTTAGGTGTTCTATAGAACTACCCCGTATTTCTTTAATTTATGTATTGTTAATTAGTGTGAAAAATTCAACATAGTAGGTGAAAAATCCAACATGCGGCTCTAAAGCAAATAAAGAAATTTTACATATTTATGCTGTATTTGTTGATTAAGTAAATACAGGTAACATGAAGTTTAAATTCCTTTAGTTTTTGCATTTAAAACCTTGCATATATTCATAACAAAACATTTGTAAATTTAATAAGTGTGTTCCAAAGATTGATATAATTTAGGTTAAAAGATATGCCCTCACTTGTTGGAAATGCAGTTGCTTCTGTTTATCGACTAGTATCTGTCGCAACGCCTTCGCTATAGGCAATTCTTCTGCGTCGACCAACCAGTAGATGAATTCCATTATTTCTTGCATTAACGGGCGATCCAAATCGGCCATCCTGTAATAAAACAATAATTAACTTCTGAAAACTGCAAAATTTTCTTGGTTTTGTTGTTTTAATAGAAATAAATTAGCAGTTAGGGTTTAGTGGCGATTTGGAAATTAGTTCTGTGAAAACATTGATCTTTAGTGATTATCTTCAGATTTTAAGGACATATTAAGAAGGCACCATGTCAGGACCTTTCTTCTGTATCTATATAATCGTATTGTATTACGACCCAGCAACACGTGTAATTATTAGGAAATAGGACTTCAAATCTCAATTCTAAGGGCGAGTTGTAATCTGTCGTCTAGCGTAGAATTTTTTACGCACGACGTATCGCTTGCTTTACTAAACTAAGCAAACGAGTACTAGTCGATTACGTTACCACATAAATGACACTACAAGTGACGTCACCAGCGTCGATGACGTCACCGCCCACGCGACATGTACTCACGTGAGGTCCGCCACGATCCTGGTGAGCAGCGCGAGCGTGGACCTCAGCTCGTGGGTGCGCGAGCGCAGGTGGTGCGCCCTCCGCACCAGGCGCGCCACCAGCCCGCCGGGCGACACCCACGTGCGGTACGTGGCGAGGAACGCCTCCTGGTACGCGAAATCTGCGCACACGCACGCGTCAGTAACGAACGGCTCCGGTACGAGTGAGCACTGAGCAAGGTGCGGATGCACTAGCGAACCAGCAATGCTCGGAAGATTTTAAATTTATCTATGCAGAAGACATTCTGTTCGTACTGTAGGGCTGCGTGCGAGGTTTTTGTAATACCAGTGGCCAATTGAGATGTGAAAATAATTAAACTCACTGGGTATAAAGACGTTGTATTTGGGGCGTTCTTACTGGTGTAACATCGCTAAGCTATCATTATTTGTTACTGAATAACAAGCCACCAGTAAGAACGCACTAAATATTACATCATTGCAAGCCTTTGGCCCACTCTATAGTTAACCAGATTACATTTGGAATTGATGTTATGTTGCTCTGGCTTACTTTAAATAATATGTTATAAAATTTTTAAATTGCTGGCTTTATCTAGCGTATCCGCAACTTGACGGTTCACCGAGCTGCGTGGTCCAATGGTATTAAAACAATTGAAACAAACAACTTCAAGTTTAACGCGGTGTACCGTGCCGTATGATTTAGAAGACAGATGATCGTAACGTAAATTTAAAGCCAATCTTTAGTAAACTGCATGGATTATCAAAAAATATGTTTTTAATAGCTTTTAATTTTGTCGCTTTAAGTAAACACAAAGTTATCAAATTATCATAGAAATGCACTAAGCGTTGGTTCAATCATGAGACAGTTAAGTTGACTTTACATATTCTTAGTGCAAGCTAATAGTTTCTCGTGATCATTATGAAAACTATATAATATCTGGCACCCAGCCAAAGCAAAAAAAACGTGCAATCATATTGTTTCTTTTGAAACAATCGTAAAATAAAACATTCCTTGCATGCTGTTCATTGCAGTGCGAAGGCAGGCATTTAAGTGCAAGACCGTTAAACTTAGCCAAAGGCCAATAACTCCAGCAATATTAGCTAAGCGTCAAAAGGTAACATTAGTGAAAACCATCTTTTCTCAGTTCCCGAGTCATACAATGAGCCAAACACTTACACTCGTCCGTTTCTGTAAAGTGAAAGCATGTTACATGGTTAACTGCGAGATACTGATGATATGCTGGAGACAAGTAGGAGAAAATAATTTGTTAAACCTGAACCAGATCTATAAAGCGCACTTAAAAAAAATACGGCAAAACTCAAGAAACCTTAATGTTCATCTCATCAGTGTTTGGAGGTAAATTTTATTGTCTTACAGCTTTACATAAATTTCAATAAAAACTAACTACTTAGTCTTAAAAACACATCTTATGCCTTTACTTTAAAAAATATACTCGTTAGAAAGTAGGCAGATTTTGCCTGTTTAAATATAATATAACTTATAAGTGTCGTGGTACCGTACGTGATGAAAACGCATTAAAATTCTATCCATGAAAACCGGAAACCCTAATGTTTACAAAAAGTTAAGTTCAGTTCGCTTTATAGACTACATTTAATGTTAGAACTTAGAAGTAAAGAGTAGAGAGGTATATATATTGAAGACAAATTAGATTAAGAATTGATCTAAATCATTGAATCCGTTGCAATGAAGCGTCGTCGTACGTAGAGCATTGTCATTGGCCGGCAATCATTCAGTGATTGATATATCGATAACAATTTACCAATAAAAATGCTAGATGTATGACGCCACTTCGTTGCTGTGGGTTACAGAGAAAATATCAATTCCAGTCTTGTTTAACTGCGATAAAATTGATGATTCAAGTCTATATAGGAAACTCCTACTGGTATAAGAAAGAAATGATCTGATATTCTTTTGAAGCCTCATGCCTTTTGAAAGATTAAATAATGTTGAATGTTAAGTTGTACGACCCAATTTAATTAGCCACATGCTATTTGAATACGATTCGTTTCATATACAACTGTTATGATACAAATGCATCAATAGTGAACTAAAATAAAAGAATCAATTATGTAAACTTCACCGACTTAAGGAATAACAATCACATAAGATTGTATTATGACAACAATTAAAAACTTACAGTTACTTAATAAAAAACAAACACGGACAATGAGTACAAACTACAAAAACAAGTTTCCTGTATATTTTGCTCACGTTGACTACGAAATGAACAAACATTATGAAATATAATATAACAAATTTAATTACTCTTAAATATCATGTCAATGGACAACACGGTCATTTAAATAGCAATTATTACAATATGTTAAAGTGCATAAATACCTTTGGTAGCCTTCGTGGCGAGCACAATAAGTGCATCCGGGTGCCCACCCCTAACTTCTGGTCCGTCCTTTGGTGGGACTTTGAGTAAAAGCCACTGACTGATGTCCGTCTGCAATATTATGTCGTCGGCGTCCCCTGTATTAGTACTGGTCTCCTCTGCGACGCTGGGAGGCTCAATTGTGTGTTCACTCCTCTGTAAATAATAATAATAAATAAAAAATATTAGCTTAACCAATAAGCCGGCATTTAATTTGTTTTTGTTAATTTATTAATAATTAACATACTACAACAGAAGTTATGTATTAATTTTGTTGAATCCATTCCTTTCCTTGGTTTTATAAATTTCTCAAATTTATAAATAATCCATTAAAATTATTTGTGATACCAATTTTAAGTCAATTTATGCTTATATCTTATATTATGCTTATATTATGTCGAATAACTATATTGGCCTGATTTAATTACATGTATGTATTGAAAATCGTCTCAAATCACGCTAAATACATACTTAAAGCTAATTTTTTTATATAACCTGTAATTATTTACTCACTTGCGAGGGGACCGGTGAGGGCAGAGGCTGCTGCACAATATTCTCCAGCTCATCCTCGAGCGGGAATTTGCCAGGAGCATTGGAACTCAGGTACAACTCTTCAGAACTCTGCAAATGGATATACAAATAATATATGTTGTGTTATGATTGAATTAAATTTTGGCCCTTAATAACTTTACATTTAGCAAATTTACTTTTATAATTATTGCTAAATATCAACGGCTGTATTGAATTATTTTTTAATAAGACGATTTATGTCAGTAATGTTTTTATTTGTAAAATCCTCTATCTTCATTATTAACAAGTATAAGCAAAAACTATGTTTTAGATATGTTGCACTTACACGATTTTAGAATTTCTAATTAGACAATCAATACAGTATCATTATTTTCGACAAAATGATAAATAAATTATAGTACATTCAAATTTTCAGTAACAGTTTTCGAGTAAGAAAATGGACAACAGTACAGGAGTATAGATTCCGATTGAGCTTACCACATTGTTCATAATGGAGTCATCTATAGAGCTATTGTGAGATGAAGGCCGAGGTGACGGCGGGGGCAGCAGTTCATTGCTCGAGTTCATTGTGACCTTCCATTAGAAAAAATACATTTGAATGACAAATAATTAGTTATTATTTATCTATTTATTTCACACTTTACAAAAATCAAGTCAAAGTCAGAATCATCTTAAATTGTTAATAGTATTGTAATATCTCTTTTCAAATGTAAAGCTATAAAGACAAGTATTGTTTAATAATGTGATTATCACACTGGTTCCAGTACCGGCAATATTCAAAAATATGGTTTTTTACGTCTTCCATCCATACAGGTCAGCTATGACTTATCCTCATTTTTTGTAAATGTTTTAAAAAAGTATGGCGTAGTTATAACTGAACTGCGCCCAGTAATTTTCATTTAGCAATGATCATGCTAATAAAACGCTCAATGTTTTAGCCGCAATTTTTATTATTAATAAAAGGTTTCGCACCTGCTTATTCTTGTTCATCTTAGGTGGTAACGCAGGCGGTTCCGGTGGCACGGGACTAGTTCCGGCGGACGATTTCATCATAACGCTCTCATCAGATCCACTATAATGGTAAATAAGATTAAATATAACAACCACATATAAAAAAATATTTTAAATAATTTATTTTTATAAAATTTATTCATCAAAATATAATCAAGAGAGATTGAAACTAAAAAATCTTAGGTAACATAGCACTAATAAAACAAACTAGCAAAAACAAATCCATAAATATTTTTTAGCTTAATTATATTAAAATCAGAATGGAAAATGCCTTCTATAATAGTTCGAATTTAACAAGCAAATATTATAGAAAAACTTGAACCGGCTTTAACCACTCCACCACTCCCATCACTATGTGATATGATGATGTAAAATCTTTATATATTTTTCGAAATATAATTGTATTAACACAAAAACATAACAAGACAGGGAATTGATAGTAACAATGTAAGCCGTAGGAACAACACTTGCGAAATACGACCAACGTTGTTATTGACGAGGTGTCAAGAGCGATAATCGACTAATAAAAAGACAGTACTCTGACGCCTTTTCGCTATCAATTATGGAAATAACGATATCAAAAGTTATGAGTATATAGTTATCAACCATATAAGTGGTTTCTATAGTTATTTTTGTAATTTCTTTGATTACTTACCTAAGTGCCGGTGGTGCGGTGCCAAAGTGTTGCACTGTAAAGGATTGGGCAATCGAGCGCTGCACTTGCTGGTGGCGCTGCACGCTTATGGTACCGCTCGAAGTGTGTTGGGCGCTTAACAAAACATATACAATGCAGATATACTAAATCACCGACCCGATCCCATGATAACTTTGAAAAATGGTTAGGTGAAAAATGATACTGAATATAACCAATTCTATTTTATCAATAAAAAATAATTTTACCGCCAATAGCAACTAGTAAATATATTATTCAATTATTTACAAAAAATATATTAAACACAATAAAGTACGACTAAAAATATCAGGAATTAAAAGTTTTTCACGATTCTTCGTGGAGATATGACCTTTTTTGAAAATTCAAGACTCACCTGGCCAGATTGTACGTGTGAATCGAGTGACGGAACATATCGGGCGGCGCGGCCACACTATTAGGCGGATGGCTGCAATTCCCGAACATCTCCATATATGCCATTACTGCGCACAGATTAAAACGAATAAACAGACAGTACCACAAACTAAATACGACCTCGCTATTAGTGAAAACGAAATAAACTAGCGACGCCGAACGGGTGCGCGTCCAGCCTAAATTAACACGACACAGCGAAACGAATAAACTGGTAATGAAGCGCTAAGTGCATCCATCATCGATCGATACGTACGCAGTGTTAGTAACAGGTGAAGCGACGTAAGCCCAATTAACGTATCGTGTGAACAAGCAAGCTTTGATACCGTGTTATTTACGTTTCGAAGCCTTGTTGCCAGCTAAAAGCGCGATATGCGATCGATTGCCTCCAACTGGTCAGTATTATGGAGTGGATCAGTGGTGTCTAGGACCAATGATGTATTTTGTGCGCAACACGCCCCCCGCCCGAGAGGTAACGACACTCCGCACACCATTTAACACTTAAATAGTTGAAGTCAGAAAATTCTTTATTTATTAATTTTACATTTAGAACGTCAAAAAATATTGTCGGTATCAAAGACTAGAAATATAAAATTATAAAATATATATAAAAATCTATCCATAAAAATAAAATATATCTAAAAATATAAAATGATAGCCAATAAAAATCTTAGCGTTCATTTTTTTAATTTAAAGTTAATAAAAATTGTAAAGACGGCATTAATACTATCGCAAAGGAATCAACTAACTTGAGACTCGAAAGTAATGTCCGCACATCTTTGTCCCCAAAGAGTAATGCTTTAGGGCAAAAATATTTATTAACAAAGTTTACATATTGGCGTAAACATTACCAACTAATGGTGTTCCATTCCACTTGTGTTCTGAATATTCAATAGAAATTTAAACAAAATCCGACTTTACACGACGTTCTAATTTGCAATATATAAATAATTAAAATGGAAAATATATTAAGCGTTGCAGATTTATATGGCATATCTCTCAGTCGGTGTGCAGAGGGCCGAACGAGAGGGCGAACGTTCGTAAAACGTAGCTATTTAGGGCTTCTCATGCAAAGATCCACTCACCGCTGTACGCGACGCTTTGGAACACTGCCGCGCCGCACCGTCACAACAGACAAACATGCCATTATAGCCCCCCATTCAATCACCACATCGTATATAAGCCCCAATCACAACATATCGTCGTACAGTATAAAACAAACAATACCCCACTTTCAAAAATATATTTCCATATGATAGATAAATATCTTAATAAAGATTATAGCCATACACGAAAACCAAATAAAATGTAGAATACTTAAACGTCACCGTCTTCGTTAATATCTCTCATTTAAGGTATTACCACGATTATTATGTGATAAATAATCTTTAATTTAACTTCTTCTGCTTTTGTATAACGATCAAAAATGTAGAACACAAGGTATATAAAATGTAAGCGATTTAAGAATAAATTTTACACTGGGTTTGCCACCTCTTTTACTAAAACCGACAGTTATAATGTAATTTACTGGTTAACTTCATAGAAGTTAATTATTACATTTCTACACCTTATTCGGCTTTAATATGGCATACGTGACACATACACTGACAGTACAAATGCCGCATCCAATCCATTACCAGTGAGGGTTTGCATCACAAGGGGACAGTTGGACAGTAGAGTGCACAAGCAGAGATGCAGGAAGTGTGTCTTCACATTGTTATTTAAAAGAAAACATGTTCAATAAATGAGATTTAACATTAATAAACATATTTCTAAGAAAGTTATTGCATCCAATACCATGTTACTAAAATACTAATATTAACACGCCTGTATTTTAATACGCGAAATACTTGTTTCGACTCTTCCACTATATTCCGATAACTTTAATACTCTACAACTAAAAACAAGTAACTAGCATAGTAGATAGCCTTATAACGGACATTGAAGAAAGTTGGAAGATATAAAAATACATTTCCATCAGTCAATTAAAAAAAAATACCTATGCAGTAATATTTCGATTAAAACAACCGAAAATCTACTATTAAGTGCTTTAATTAAAATAAATCATAGTTAATAAAAAACGTCATCTTCTACAACTAAGATAATAATTAGTAGTGTCCGACCGAACTTTCGGTTTCGGTTTCGGTTTCAGCCGAGTTTCGGCCAAAATCAAGTTTCGCGAGTTTCGGTTTCTAGCCAATTTGGCGAAACTTTGCGAAACCGAAACTGGTTTCAGAAATGTTTTCAATTTCAAAATAGCAGCGAAAGTTAAATGTATCATTGCTACAATCGAGCTCAGATCAGTCGATTTTAGTTCAGACAAACATTACAAGTTTGACAAAAAAAATTGATGATTCTTTTAGAAAGACGAGGAGGGAACAAATAGTAGTGAGAACAAAATATATACTCCTTGGTAACCAAAAAATAAATACGAATAATACTGGAAAGTGTAGCTCAGATATTTGTTGTGTTAATAAAAAATCTTTTAGTCTCTTTACTTTTTTTCTGAATGTAGTCATTTGTTTGCTATGTGTGGTGAAATTTCGTCGAAAAAAGAGAAAACCCAAGTGCGACCTTGTCATTAAAAACCACTGTTATAAAAAGTTAACAACGCATGAGATTTACTGCGGCTCAAAGGCAACATGAGAAGAGACTGCTCTGTCATAATCAATTGTCGCAAAGTGGGCTTCTTAATTTCGAGTAGGGAGAACGTACACGGAAGACGAACATAGTTGCAGACTTGCATCGAGGCCAGTAATCAACAAAAATAAGTTTGGCGTGAGGTGGCGCCTTATGAATACTGCCTCCCCATCTCTTCCTGTGGGTGTCGTAAGAGACGACTAAGGAATTAAGAAACCAACGAACCACTGCATCTTTGGCTCTACGTCAATCGTACTGTCTCAGGGCGGTCCATTGGCTCAAGGGGCTAAGACAAGAGAGTGGGCTTGCGTTTGCGCAGCTTGTCCACTATAATCAAAATCACGCGCCGATGACCTTTGCTATCTTGTTTATTTGGATTCCAAAGATTCAAAAGCCCTGCGGCGATCGAGTTCTGGTGGTGGAGTTTCCAATTTAGTGATACTGGTCTCTAGTTGGCACTCGGCACGTAGGCGGCTAGACGAGAGTGGTCGCTCTGACTCGATTCGAGGCGGGAGTACGGGTTCGGCAGCACGTCTAGTGACAAAGCAGACCTATTTAGGAACGATATGCTGCCGAATCCTGGTGTCTTTATAGAAGAGATATTAGAAGGCTGGACTCCTTCCACCTTAAATGCTTGCGGTCTATCCTTCGGATCAAATGGCAGGACCATATATCCAACGCAGAGGTTCTGCGGCGCACTGGCATGCTTGGCATGGAAGCTATACTAATGAAATGCCAACTTAGAGGGTCTGGGCACGTCCTGCGCATGGATGATCGCCGTTTGCCAAAAGCAGTGTTTTATTCTGAACTTAGTGTTGGAAAAAGAACCAGGGGTCAATTCCTAAGATATGAAGACGTTTGAAACGCCACTAAGTCATTGCAAGATCGCACCAGAGAAATGGGAAGAGCTTGCCTATGCGAAGCCGAAATGGCGTGTTGATACTCAGACTGGACTTGAAGTTTGAAGAGTCTCGTCTTAAAGATCTGAAACGAAGCTGTGCTTCGGAAAACCCAAAGGTCACCTATACATACACTTATAATCTTCAGGAGTCCTTTGTAGCGCAGTGTGATCGCACTTTTAAGACCAAAATCGGATTTGCAAGTCATGTTCGGGCTCATCAAAGAAATAAATAGCAGAGGTCGCCGTTGTCGGATACGACTAGGCGGCCATCTATGGCCTGGCCGGGGTATGGCCTCAATACTTTCGGACTCACATGTGATATTGTTGTTTGATTACCTGGAACATGGAACCATCATTACAGATTATGCAGCTTTAATACCGAGGTTGAGAAATACCGTCAATGATAAAAAAGCGGCAAACTTTGACCGGCGAGCTGTTTCATCTTGCCAACGTACCGGCTAATAGGTTGGCATTGGCGATGGCCACCGTTCAGCATGCTAGCGTACAATTTGTTGAGCATCCCCTCTTCACCAGATCTGGCACCTAGCTGTTTTTCATCTTTTCTCCAAATTGATACAATACTTAAGAGAAAACATGTGTTAAAACTATTTATAACAAGTAAACGATCCGTGGTGACCTTTTGCAGGACCAAAACAATCCTTTTTAAAGGAACTGAACCATTGGAAACTTGGAACGCTGGACTTGGTGTGTAGGTGGACTCGGAGATTATGTAGAAAATAAATAATTAAGCTATCATAGTCAATATATTTCTATCTCATTTTTACTTTTTAATTCCCCTCAGACTACAAATACAACCCAAAGTATTAATTAGTGATTTCAAAATACCAATGTAGTTTTTAATATTACTAATTTATTTACTAATATCTCATATTGCTATAAGAAATTTACTTGAAAAAAATTAAAATATTTTTAATATTTTATTACACAAAAATATTATTAGCTAACTGAAATAAACGATTACCACGTTTAATATACTGTCTCCATTCCATGACTAAAATAAAGCAAAATAATAGATAAAAAGCTCCATATTTTAGTATTTTAAGAATTTTTATACTTGATCACGTGAGTTTCGGTTTCGGTTTCGGTTTCGGCCGAAGACAAAGCCACCAACTTTCGGTTTCGGTTTCGGTTTCGGCCGGAAAAACAGTTTCGGTCGGACTCTAATAATTAGTGTTACTTCTTAAGGAAATTATTAACAGATAGTGAATGTTATTCATTTGATCCCGTACCATTTGGTTAAAACTTAACCCGTGCTTAGAAAAATATATTAAACAGTTAATGTTAATAAAGACGAACCCTTGGCTGTAATGAATATGCATGAGATGGTGTTAAAATATGTATTGAACCCATCTCGTAATAAATATATTTGTATTTAGTATTTACATCCACCAATTTTATATGTACCGAAGCCAAATGACATCCAAAGTTTATTTAAATCTAGACGGAATGTAATTGTATAATGTCTACCCTCATTTTGCTAGAAGGTTGATGATTGACTTAGGAAGTAAAATCGCCCTTACATTTTGACGTTAAACTTTTTTATATATAATTTTAGGCCTTTTTTGGCTCTGATGTAAACACATGATTTATACACATAATATCATTGAACTCATTAACGAAACAGCGTAAAATCCACAGTTGACAACCTCTATTATTCCAACAATAAGAACGTCATAAATGTTTCACCAATTTGTATTGTGTACATGTAGAAGAAATGAAATAGTAAAGTTGATCTTTTTCTTTTTGCTTCATAGACAGCCTCAGAGGAATAGCTGTTGATTAAAAAGGTTATTAATTAAAGTATGTTATATGAAATAATAGTAAATACTGACTGTGTTTCTTCTTAAGAGGCAGAGGTGGCGGCCTCGGCGGATGATGGTCGGCCAATGTGTGCGGTCTGGCGTCGCCGTGTAGGGAACATATAGGGCTTTGCCTATAAAAGTGATAAACTTTTAAATTGATATTTTCAATTTATTATTAATACACAACGTTGTCTGTACTTTTTTAAGCAATCCTTGAAACTGAATTAAGTTGCAATGTCCAGAGCAGCTAAAATATAAATAATATATAACAGATAAATAGAATAACATCAATACAAAAAAATTCTGGTCGATAACGCCGCAAAATACAAAAGAAAAGGCAATGTTCAACCTCTGAGAGCATTGGCGGTTAATCAGTTAATTATTATTGCCATTTTATCGATTCGAATTGTATTAGCTATTTTTTTTTGTAAACGTCAAACTTTTCGTACCTGATCTCGACTGTCGGAAAGTGTTGCTGCACGTCAGCACGAATGTTGCGTCGCGTCTTCACTGGCAACTCCGGCGGGGTTTCGCTCTCGTCGGATGTTATACTAGCCAATCTGGTAAGAATTTAAAAAGAGATAATCAGTTATAATAATTATTTGTTAATTCATTTCGATATAAAAACCTTTGACCGTCACTCTTGCGCGGAATTCCTACCACGAGAAAGACTTTTGATATGAATCGTATGGGTTATAGGTCCTGAATTATATAAATAAAGCCATTTTCCCAGAATTGTAAAGGTTATTATAAAAAATAATTACTCGGTAAATCATTAAAAAATTTACCTCTTAAAAAAATAGTTTTTTTAGACGACTGCTTATTTTAAAAGATGGATTTTATAATGTTTAAGTCACTATTTACCAAAACAATCTGTGCGATACGAAACAAATAGAAGGACTATGTGTGTAATACGAATAAAAAGGCAGAAAATACATAACCGCTTTCCAGTTTGTAGCAAATCAATCGAAATTTAAATAACAATACACATGAACATAATAAACAAAACTGGCAATGAAAATATGTAAAAAACATTGAACATTACGAAGTTAACAGTAACCATGTAAGAAAACACAGTATTAAAAGAAACAATAATTTATAACAGAAACAAAATAAGAAGGAGTAGAAAAATATACCAAACAACTAAAGGCGTCGATGAGAAACGATTCTTATTGCTTTATTATCATTAATTACAATAAAATTGTTCCACCAGTAAGAACTCACACATGAGCGTAATTTTTTAAATTATTTGAACTCCGAACATATATATACATATACATCTTTACTCCTCCTTACTGATTAGTTACAATTATGATAAAGCACTGAACATTGAACAAACAGACAGCGAATGGCACGTGACAGTGTAGGGAGATACAAACAAAAACAAAAAAAAAAACACTCACTTCGAGGAATGGTGCGATGATACACTGTTCACATTGATTACATTCATGCGGCCCTCAAAGCTTTGCAGCGAGCACTTCATTTCGCTCACATAGTCTGTACTTTCAAAAGTACTGCAAAGACAACAACGGGCAAGCGTAAGGGGGGCACGTGGACGCATAAAGTGTTAAGGTGCGTACACACTTGCGAGCGAAACATTTAACAGTAGTGTCACATACATTATTTGTCTCATACTCACGGCAAATACTTGGCAACTATCGAGCTGCTTGAGATTTACTTGAAGTGCGTTTGGTATAATTATACACGAGCCAAATACGATAAGCGATCAGTAAATAACCCTTCTTAGCGATTGTTCACCAATAAGAACATCATTCATACCAATTTATCTAATAATATTTATGGTCTACAACGATAATATATTTAATTTATAACAAAAATATAGTACACATACCGTAGCAAAACAAAATACGGATCTAATGCGACCAATCTAACCTAACGCAACGCATAACGCTACTTCTTCGGTACGAATCAAATAATTTTCATTGCCTTCTTATTTGACCTTACATAGAATATTTACTACAACTATTGCTCGCAAGTGTATACGCACCTCGATATTAGGTGCTTTGTTATGTATCACGCATGATCGTCGAACAAACAATGTCACGATGGATGGAAATACCTGTCCGTATGACTCGAGTAGTGGTGTGAGGCGAACGTTGAGGTGAAACTGTGCTCGGTCGATATCTCCGAGTGTCCGACGGATACGAAGCCCGATTCGTTGGAGAAACTGTAAAGTGTAAAAAAGATAATGTTTTCAATTATTTCTTTAAGCGAATTAATGACTAAAGGCTTGATAAATTTATTGATTAAGTTGAAAAAATGCAAAACTAGAAATTACGTTTTACAATAATACTCAAACATGTTTTAGATATCTTTGTATCAATAATATAGAAAATTAAACTATGAGAAAACCAGTATAGTAATTGCAGATGTTTAAAAGTGTAAAAATTAAGACGGGCGTAAAATAGTACACGAAATAATATTTTAACCCACATTATAAAGGACGAAATATTTTTTTTAACATATTATATATTATAGGGTCAAATTCAAACTTACTTGTTTTTATAAATTCACATTAAGTTGTATTTACTATCAGCCCTACTCCATCAACATTTTAAGATACATATTTTATAATTACTTATAACACTTTCAGAAAAAAAAGAAAAAAACTAATTATTTACTAATTGAGTTAGTCACTAGGAAATCATCAATTTAAATAAAAATTGTCCCCTATGCGTATTTAGACATCCTACACTAATATGATACATATTTATTTATAAATGAGTTTAACACCAACACTTTAAGAAGAAAAAATAAACAAACAACAAAAAACTATTTACTAATTAACTTGGATAACCTCGAAATCTTTAATTTAAATGAAAATTGCTCCGATCTGAGTGTTCAGACATAGTACACTAATATGACACATATTTACTTTATATATGAGTTTAACATCAATAACAACGCAAACCAAAAGGGTTTTCTAGACTTAATCCTTAAACTTGTTACAAAGGCCTGTGGTTGCTTGTAACGTTTTTTCTAAATTGAAATAAAACAGAAAGTGCGAATATTAAGTGTACATCATCAATCACTCATACACGTAATTGCTGAATATCATCAATAATTTACTCATTTTAATGGCATATAATCATTAATCAGACTACCAATAACAATAATTTTTATTTTACCGTAAAATAGTAGCTATTTTACGTTTTTTAACATTTAAAAAATTAACATAATAAGACATACCGATTGTTGTTGGAGTGCGAGTGTAAATTGTTCATGTGCATTTCGTGAGATTCCATCGACGCCCGTATTTCGTTCGCGCTGTTGCAACTACACATACCTGGGGAAAAACCGATTCCATATGAAATAACTGTTTAACAAAATATTTTTATCTAATATTAATAAATAAAATAATCCATAGAATGGAAACAAACATAAATCAATATCGTTCATGATAGATGTGAAAACCGATGTGTCCGAACATGTTTCAGCTAAATTGGGAGAGTAAAACACTTTCTTTTCCGCGAACACTCCACACGTTAAATATATCTATTTTTATTTTATTTTTTCAGTTCATTTGCTGTACAGTTTATCTCAATGTTTCAGACAGTGTGCATTGTTATATGTTAATAAAAATGTGTAATAAAAAAGTTACAATCCGAAACATAAGTTTGTTACGACCATATTAAAATTATTACAATCATTAAAATTCTAGAGGTGGTAGGTCCCCGTTTTACAGGGGGCCATCTAGGGTGGTACGGCTGCGGTGCCTAGTTCTGTTGCAAAGTGGTAATGTGATAACTCTATCATGTTCTGGTTTAAAGGGCTCCGTAGTCTCCGTCCTCCAATGTATGTGTCATCATAACCCAGATTAATAAAGCCATGTCTGATTACAACTAAATGTTTGATCATTTTATTTTAATCATTCTTACTTACCGACTAAGTCAGAATTCGGCGGTGTCGCGAACACTTGGTCGTGGTTGATTGAATCGTGCGCGTTCCTGTCCTCGTCGTTGGAGACATTGAGCATGGAGTCTAAGGAACCGCTGCTGTGAGACTGCAATGACAATCTATAAACAAGAAAAAGTTGATTTTTATATATAAGTAAAGTCCTACAGCAATTAATGAGATAAATTTGTAATTTATGTTCTTGACACTGATTTACAATTTAAGACAATTTATGTCGTCTTTCTAAATGTACGTGAAACATACAAATATTACTTGAGAAGAATGAATGAATGAAAGAAATGTGTATAAAAGTAAAAAACAATTTTTTTCTAATTATAATAACAACATACATTAAACTAATATTTTATATATTTTAAGAGGCATTTTTGATATCTTTTTCTTGTTGTGTTCGTTGAATAGAAACTTCCCACTTCACTTTAATTTTAGCGTCTCTTAAAAAGTCGTCGATGTGTTTCAAAATTAGGGTGTTATGTAATATATAATTGCGCCTATACTTGAGAGGCCTAGAGACAGAGATAAATTTTTAATTTAACAATATATATATATTAAAAATAGAAATTATAAACTGCAAAATAATAAAAATAATGTTATAAATTTGTCAATAAACGTTATATAAAAAGTAGAATTAACAACGTAAAAAAATATTACAATTTTTTAAATAAAAGTACCGCCAACTCGATATTATATTTACATTAACATAACTTTCACTGTATCACGCTTAGGATAGAAAGTAAAAGCTCATTTCCTGTCAGCTACTCGGAAACAACTAAGGCAAATAAATAAATGTCGAGGTAAGATGTCGTAAATGAATATTTATAAATATTATCGCTGTATAGGTTGTTATATGCATATATTCATTCTAATTAATATTAATATTCGAGTGAAACGTGCATAAACACTAAACCTACTTTTTATCACGCATATTTGTATTAATTTGCATGACAAATTTACAGTTGTGTCAGACATTTTAAATAATAGTTAATGACGAATATTAAAAATAATACATCTGAAGCTTATCAAATAAAGTATTTATTATATAAAGTTATAGTAAATATTTTAAAAATTAAAGCTATTAAAGTACAGAATTGTCGTCACTAATGAGCACATAATGCGTAATGGAATCATAATTCTGGCGTTTATAACTGCCTTCGTAAATCAAAGTATTGCCATTCAAATTGAAAACTAAAGGATACTTTGGAGCCGTGTAGAGAAATAACTTCAAATCGAAAGTCCTTCAAAATCAAATTTACTGACATATCATTTATCTATCTAATATAAATAAGTATTTCGGCTGTGCCTAAGTCAGTGGCTTTGCGTAAATATGTAATTAAGGTGATACTGAATGCATAAGAATCAGATTGTACACTTGCTAAGAAGAAAACTCATGATGTGAAATAATCAACCCCACTAAGTACGGCATGAGGGACGTCACGATAATGCTATAAAATAAATACCATACAAGTAAATATTCGAAATACACCATAAAAGAGAGTTAACAAACATAGAACCAAGAAAACGTTGCCTTGACTAATTTAACCATTTTTCTTTCATCATCAGCCTGTGATAGTCCACTGCTGGACATAGGCCTCCCCTAATACACCCCTATCCAGGGGGTTTTGGATCGTATCCCACCACGCTGGTCCAATGCGGGTTGGTGGGTGGACCGGGCATGTAGCCCATCCGACGCATGGATCATCTTACGTTTCAGACAATTGGGTGATCGGCCCAAATTACCCTAACCAACTAGGAAACAACAATAAAAATTTGTCGAGTCCCCGCAGGATTCGGACCCACGACCTCCGGTTTCTAAAGCATACGCCTGTACCACTAGACTACGGAGGCAATTAGTTTTTCTTTCACCTAGAGATTTTCCCAAAATATCATGGGGTTTGTTCCGAAAAAACAGTTTTTACGCGAGCGACTGGTGTCCGACCTCCGCATCCTAAAGGGTAAACTGCGTTGTATGGATGAATTAGTTGTCTGTAAATTCCAGAAAACAACGATAACACAAATTTGTTTCCCCGCAGGATTCGAACCTTCAGTTTGTAAAGCAAGGGCCAATACCGCTAGGCCACGGAGACGGTTAAGTTTGACTAATTTAACTTTTCTAGTTCATTTTTGCTGACTCTTTCATTAGCTCAACTTAATTACAATCGGTGTTATCGATATGCAATCACTACTATAATTTTAATTTAATCACATTTTTATTTACGTAAGATTATTAGAAGATGTTAGATTGCTTACAATTTGTATTTATATACGTAAATGCGGTCTGCATTGAATGCAAGGCCACAAGCCAGCCATGACTTTTGGACCGAATCTTGGTGGCACAAACGGCTGCCGACAAACGGCAACATATTTATTACCCAATAAAAATTTACTTTGCATTGCAATGAGGGTCATTTGTAGGGTAAAATAAGAATAGAACCACAGAGTAGATTGAAGTGACGTGACGCAAGGTTGTAATAAATAATGATATGACCAATAAAATGATGAAGGCTAATATTAAACGAAACATTTAAATATATATTAAGTATTCAATCAAATATGCAATATAATTTATTTTAGGATCGAGATTTGAACCCACTTTTTTTTCTAGAGTGTCCGAACTTAAAGCAAGTGCATAAAAATTGATCAACAGTGGTATAAATATTACTAGGTATTTATATACATAATTGAATCAATCAATCTACTCTGATATTTAAGGAAGCACAAGCTGAGTATTATATAGGTTGTTATACTTTAAAATACGATATTACCAACTGCCTCCGTAGCCTAGTGGTATGGGCGTTTGCTTTAGAAACCGGAGGTCGTGGGTTCGAATCCTGCGGGGACTCAACAAATTTTCATTGTTGTTTCCTACTTGGTTAGGGCAATTTGGGCCGATCACCCAATTGTCTGAAAAGTAAGATGATCCATGCGTCGGATGGGCATGTAAAATGTCTGTCCACCCACCAACCCGCATTGTACCAGCGTGGTGGGATACGGTCCAAACCCCCTAATGGATAGCGGTGTATTAGGGGAGGCCTATGTCCAGCAGTGGACTATCACAGGCTATAGATAGATAGACCAAGTATAGATATTAACATAGTGTATTTACGAAGAATAATTAAACAGAGTTAACATTCAACTAAAAATGATAAACAACATAGTACAAACTAAAATTACTTTATGTAATTAGAGAAAAGTATTCAAAATGTTTCACTTCTTAATAGTTAAATTTGAGATTTACATAAGATATTTAAATCTATAATTTAACAAATAAAGTAATTGAAAGAGAATAAATGCTTTAATATATTATTTTATTTTACATTTATACACAATTTGTCGGGAAACCCTAAGCCATAAGATATTTACGTAATCATTTATAATTAATGAGAAATGCCTTGGGAATAATTATTTAAGAATATTAAGACGCACGTGCAAGGCCTCGGGTCGCAAATGATATTAAAAGCTTAATGCGTTTATTTAATATATTGCTATGAAATGGGAATTCATAAGAAAAATAACATTATCTCCGGTATATGTGTAAGGTAGTAAATGTTTATTTAAAAAATATATGGCGAACGGATAATATTATATAATATAATACTACAAATAGATCTCAGATTATAACCCATAGAAAGGGTTACAACTAGCGTTATTAGAAATCAATCGCTGAGCAATAATCGACCAAAACAAAGTATCACGCTACCTGGTTTATATATATGCTATATAAATTATTATATTTATATACAATATGATTGCGATGTTTTTTTATTTTTCTGCACTAAATTCTTAGCCGAATTTAAAAAAAACTGTTGAAACTCGGCAAATTCTGTTAAATATGTCATAAGCAGAATGTATTTTTGTTTCAACATTAGGACGCTATATACGTCCGATGCAAGTGAAATAATGGTCCAATAGTAAACGGTCTACTGAATAAATGCCATACGTCGTGGCGTCATATTTGCTTCATCTCATACGGCTCAAAGCGTAAATATCAAAGCGCTCACCTGTCAATCGAGAGGGCGAGCAGGGAGTTGTCGTTCGCGGACTTGCGCTTCGGCGGCAGTGGTGGGGCCAACTCGATTTTCCTGCAAAGCGAACGAAATGGCTTTCACTATTACCTTATTTTTTATTTATTAAAGTGTTTATTCATTAAAACGAAGAAACGAACAGAACTTATACGATGATAAGAGATGTCACGTCTCATTTACCCAGTAATCACGATAACTAACTAAACCCTCAAACCGCAAGACAGCAGCGTCCATACACCACTACTTCGAGGCAGAAATAATAATACCATACTTTCCCAGCCGGTGCCCCGTAAAAAGTGGGCCTACAAACAAACGGCCCGCACAAGCGATTTCGCCTAAAAGTGAAAACGCAAGATGACCGAACCCACTGCCAAGGTCATGCGAATATATTGACCGCCACAACCGGAATCCGTTCGACACGAAAGTGAAACGAAATCGAGTGAAACTCGACGAGCCGCCACGCCAAAGAGGCGATCGGACGAAAAATGAGAATCGATTATGCTAAACGCTCGTTGACGTTATTTCACTCTCCGATGAACTCTGGGATATCGCACCGCGAAGTTACTTTTCGTAATCGAATTGCGAGCGATTGCGCAATTGCACCGTCGCCTTTGATTCGTTCTGGACCTATTTATAATTCGGATTCTTTTACAAAACGTCGAAATAAATACAAATTAGTTAGTCAACTTGTAAATCTCATCAAAAATCATTTTAAGGCGAGGCCATAAGGCTACGAAAACATAAGACGGCAATTACATTTTGAATAAATATATCAATGTGTTAATCATTATTTAAATTACTACATATTTGAATATATATTTAATAAAAATACCATATTATAGGATTGATTGTTAAAAATTACTTTCTCATTAGAAATGATACCTTATGGGCCTGGCGGGCTTGGGGGGCGGCGAATCGGGCGCATCCAACACGGACTCGGAGGAATGTGACGCGCGAACTCCGCTCGTCTCCGTCCCCGATTCACCGGTCAGTAGCGATCTCTCCTTTGGTGTTAAGGGAATATCTGGAACCATAGATAAAAAATAATTAAAAAATTACCAATAACCAACCTAGCTAAAAATAGAGGTTATATTTAATCGAATTTGATAGGAAAATTTCTTTACTAATAATATAACGAAAGAGTGGCAGGAACTTATGTAAGTGCTTTATAAGGAATCACACGCATGAATCCTGTAAATCCTTAACGATTAAAATAAAGAACTTCGAAAAAGTTAACCGATTCACATTACCGCCGCGCAGTAGATTTATCGTAATATATCTAAATACTCTCGGCACTACAATGTGACAATTCGTAAAGGTTGATTTTAGCAAAGTCAACCTTTTTTAATTTTGACGAGCACCCGTGACATAAGCAATACCAGGGATATCACCAACGCGCTGCCTACCGTGAGAAATAGTATACTACGTCTCGTTTACCCAGTAAATACGCTGGCCACGGAGCCCTTCAAGCAGCAACAGTGTTTTGACACTATCGCATTGCGACCGAAATAGGCACCGCAGTGTTACTGCCCCATACGGCCCCCTATTACAAGAAGAGCTACCACGTCTAAAGTGTCTTGTGGTACCATTTGTTTACAAAAGACTAAACCTTATCAAACTCACCAGGCAACGAGTTCCGCTGCGTCGACGACCTCGGCGACACGAGCGGCGGCCGCGGAGACAGAGCGGGCCGCGTCATGTGTTGCTGCGCCAGCGCTGCCACCTCCTCCACGGCCGACGTCACTCCCTTGACGACAGTACTGACGTGTTCCGGCGATAGGGCCGCGGCAGAGGTGTCCAACTCCTCGTTGGTCGCATCCGCACGCAAACTCACCGCGGTCACCTCGTCGCATAGGCGTATAAGCATCGCCAGCGCCGCGCATAGTCTCTTCACCGCGCTCGTAAGCGGCGGCGATCGACTGCAGTAAGGCTTTATAGCTGCGAAAGGAGGTATTTTATTAATATTGTATGAAGCTACTTAAGAAAACATATTTCTTATGTCGCATGATGCGACCAAATGATAAGCAAGATTAATTTTTGTTCTCGCGCTAGTATGAAATTGACAAACATCACAAATATGTTTGGCACTTTTTGTATTAAGAAATCATAACGATATTGGCGAGCTACTACTATGCAAAAAATCGACAAAATATGTTTTCTATAATAGTCGTTAGTCACCTTTACGTTTTCCGTTCTATCGTACCCATTTTATTTACGTTACAAAAAAAAATATCAATTACATCAGCTAATTCGCCTACAACTAACTAGTACTCAAAATGGGCGAGCTCAGCCGCAACTTTCCTACACGAAAAAAACCGACAAGACCATCGCACACCATCCCGCTCCAATCCGTCTCTCTAGTCGGTTTCGCAAAACGGAAACCGCGTACCGTGTCGTAACAAAGCGTAACGTAACGCTCGTTCCTTACCTTTGTGTATGTTCGCTATAGACTCGAACACTATGGTGCCGTTGTCGGGCAGCATCTCTAGTTTCCGCTTGGTGATCACGTCCGAGAAGTGTTTTAGGCCGAACGTTACCTGGAAGCGTTATAATCTGTGGTGAACATCAATCGTACTTGCTGTCTCTGTTCGTTTTTAATATACTACATTACCAGCGTGGCGTCTTGATCAGTGAATATGACTGTTGCGCTCTAAGATGTGGTTACGATTCTCATTATGAAAAAATACCATTAGATTATGTGTTTTTTATCATGTTTGTGTGTGTTATACGTACACGTAACGTAATATTCATCTAATTTACAGCTCCGCTTATGTTTTGACTGGATGATGCCAATGTTCCCAATATCTTTATTCATTTATTTACACATTCACGTGTATAATCTATTCACCAAGCAGCTTTAACATATTTAATACTCAATCACACAATGCCACTAATCCTTAAGCTTGTTTGATTACTCGGTTTTCAACTCACTTCTTTGACTAGGCGTTCCAACTCTTTGGCCGGCGTAACTTCCCCCTCTTCGACCGTGGCCACAGACTTAGGCCCCATGTTCCGAAGCTTCGGACTAAGCGGGGAGTGGGATCTGCAATAAAACAATTGATTAGAGATAACTTATAAGATGTTAGTTCTACTTTGATAGGTAATAGACAAAGTAAATTTCACCACGGTACAGATTACGGATAGGTGATATCACTCATACATCTATATATCTACAGTTACAGTAAAACAGAAGTGTGTGTGTTATTATTACTAGGTAAATAAGAGGTAGCTAGCAACCAATGCGTCTTAAAAGCAGCACTTTCGTAAAAGGTGCATTAAAAGCGTTTCTTATACGTAGCCCTTTACCCTACAATAAAGCAAATAATCTGATAGTCGCTTTATTGATATTTGAAAAAAAACTACACATATATTACTGTACGAAGTATGTTTTCGTACATTTTTAACATGTGTGGTTGACTTCACTGATGCTAAGACATAAATTGGCCTTTGGATTAACATATAAAAGCTACGCTTTCAATACCGTTGTTATCATGCCGTTGTTGTAAAGTAACAAAAGGTGTGTGTTATATAAAACACTTGGAGCAGGTTTCAACTGCCTTACAAAGTATTTCGATATAGACACAATAAATATGCATACAACACACCGATGTCTAAAAACAAAACTAAGCAGTATTTGATATTCCCTGCACGGTACCGAACTCGATGCATAATCGAATAATCTTAACATTGATTTATAAGTAAAAGAAACGAAGAGAGGAAACATTAAAGAAGTTACATGTTATGTCACAGCAATGTATATTAAACGATACAGTTTAATGGCCACAATAACATCTTATAACAAGTCTGAAGTACTAAGTATATCCAACATTGATTATAATGTTAAGATATGCCACTGACATAAACAAATAACTGTTAACACCTAACGTATATTTAATCAAATTACAGTATTAATTTGGGTATCCTTTATAAAAAAAAACCTTCAATATAACAGTTATCAGTCTGTTTTATAGCAACAAAACGTACTGTTTGCCATTGTTCGCGAAACGCCTGTGCAGCCGGGTCGTGCGTTTGTTGAACCAGCCACCGACCGGCGAGCGGGGGGCGTTCGACATTTGGTAACACTCGAACGACTCCGAACGGGCCGTGAATAAATCGACGCCAATTATGCGTCAATTCGAACGAATCACGTTCGAAAAGTACGAACTACGACCGTAAAAGCACGAATTGCGATCGAAAAAAAATGAACTGCGATCGAAACGAACGAACTTTGACCGGAACAAAAAGCAACTTATATCGAGCTGAACGAACTGCGATCGAAAAGAACGAAACACGATCGAACCGAAACAAGGCAAAGACAAGACGACCGCGCGGACGGGTCGCTCGCGCACATTAAAATGTAATCACTCAGCATTGCACGCACAAAACTAATGAGATTTAAGCGGACAATGTCATTAATGAGCGCGACGCTGCTAGGTCGCGGCACTGAGTCATTGCGACACGAACAACTTATTACAGGTACAACATTACTGTCACCGCAGCACTAATATACGCGCGTTCGCACAAAAAGCACACGAATCGGAGTTCGAACCCTATTATGCGAAAGTGAATACGAACATTCGATGAAATTGGTGATACACTATCGCCGACGACTACTTAGACACTGAGTTATGTATGGCAGTAACGTTTATTAATTCAGATAACAAAAGAACCAATATAGTGTGGCTCGTAGGTTTCATAGCAATGCACACAACGACGAGATAAAGTTGAGCAGCGCGAAATGTCTTTATCAACATATTATGGCAGTTAATAAGATGAGATAGCGAATGTATACAATTTCATAATATAAAACCGAAAAAATATTGTCTAAAGCTATTGCGTTCTAATGACGTGGGTAAATACGAACAGGTAAATAAATTGGAGGAAAAATACGTTTATAAACGTTAAATTTACGTCATACGCGTGACCCGCAAAGAAATTATGTAATTACTATTTTCCTGCAATAAATAGACTCGAGCAAAGGCAATTGTTTACTAGACTAAGCCGCAACTGACGCTAGAAATATCAATAGTAACAAAGATAACGACGTGCTGGCCTAGAAGCGCCATGCACGCATTCAACGAACGTGATAAAAGATCATCGGTCAATTAAAGTACAATTAGAAACAACGGGCGACTGTTTATTGTGACAAAAATATCTAGATATGTCGCTTTATAGACTTTGTACATGACTCATTGACGGCAAATAGTTTTGTTTCTTGCAACCTAATATATAAATGATAACTACCATGGACGTATTAAAAAAGTGCTTGATCTGCTAAAAAACACAATTAAATAAAAAGGAACAGCTTACATGCACATATATATATTTATATATATTATATTATACACATAAAAAAAATAATTTCGGTTTCACAGGAACTTTTTTATAAATTGATTAAAATTTAGGCAATGACGTAAAGAAGTAATGTAACTTACTATCAGATATAGTCATATTTATATGTAAAGCTAGACTTGGATTCATTGAAAACAAAATAACCCGTAGTTATGTTCAGCGATTAGAATCTCGGTGACAAACTATCAATAAGAAGGCTAGATGTTTGACGTTACTTTGTTGCCAGGGGCAGCGATGTTTATATCTATTCAGAATCTAAATCGGCTAATAGTGAATATAATACAAACCAAAATACACACACTGCCTTATTATAACGTTAGCACAACAGGATGCCACCACTGGCCTTCGCAGCTTCACGTTCACAACATCGACAACAGGATGCCAACGATTAGCACCACGTACCTGATTGCGGACGAGAGATGGGGCGGATGGTGGGCCTGGGCCGGCGATCGCATGTTCGAGATCCGCTCGAGCAGGTCGTCCTTGAACGAGCGGGCGCGTCGTGCCAACTTATTGGCGCCGCGCAACGAGCCCCGGTGGCCCGAGCCAGGCTCTCCGCAAACCTCGCTCTCTGAAAACAAGGCAGTCGTTTAGAAGGATAGAAATCGATGAAAGATATTAAAAAAAATACATGGAGATAAAATAACGGGAAAGGAGAGACCTATGCTCAGCAGTGGGACACGCTGAAGACGACGACGACAAGATAAAAGAAGACCATACTACTCATCAAGTACATCAGAAACATACAACAAAAAAGTTTAAAAGTCTGAAGAAATCGATAAACTTGTGGGAACCCACTGCCGCAGATACCTTGAAATAATACTCAGACAAATCTGTAGACTGCTGCAATATAATTCTGTAACAATATTTAATGTGCTAGCTTCTACAATGCGACATTAATGAGTAAAATTAAAACAGAAACCTTAAACATAAATATTTTGTGCTTACACGCTTGACGCTTGCTGCGCAACAATAAGATTTCTCGACATTAGTCACAGTTGGAGCTACACGAACAAATGCAATCATTGATGTTGCACTCAAATGTGCTACCGTGTCAAAATTGCATATTAACTTTGGGTCATCGTATCACGCTTAAATTAACGACCACATTATATATAATCTTTTACTTTTGATATAAGGGATTTTATAATGTTGTTACGATGGTAGATGGCAGATATTACAAGTTGTGCACTAATTTTACTATAGACGGTTAGATGTTACCACCACCTTCTTGGTATCTTATTATCAACACAAATCTAACACATTTCCGCTTTGATTCGTTGCGTAAATGAAGTAAGCGAAACAATATTAACATTCGGAGATAATGGCTGATAAAACTCTATTCTGTGACCATGGTTGCTAAACTAAAACTAATAACGGGCGGGTATTCATTTAAACTAAATAAACACGGTGACACCCGTAAAGTCTTTCATTAAATAATTGATATTATATCTAACAAAGATCCATAACGCAGTGGTTATCTCATCGACCACACGACCGCACAAACATATCAAATTAGTGTCTATTGACTGCTACGATACCGACACGCGACCTCCGCTCACATTTCAATATCTGGTTTCGCGTGCGAGAATTAAGGACATGCATATACCAAACCAAATTAAACTAATGGACATTGCAAAAAAACTGTAATTATCAAAAAGGCCATACGGAAATCGTACAATAATCAGATTCGGCTGACTTGTTAAAAATATATACGCAATTATAATACTGTACAATCATTCCCAAAAGTGCACTCTGACTTCCAATCTCTTGTATAATATAACCGTTAGCAGTTTCACCAATCATGGTATACAGTTATAACAGTCGTAAACGATAGCCAATTTCCAATGATGAACAATTTCACCCAGTCACGATAATTAACTCATTGTACGGATTTCATTACTTCCATTTGCACTTAAATTTGTATTGTGTCAGCCACAGAGAAATTTTGTTGAAATAGGAAAATACATTAACGAGAACACCTCATGTTTTTAACGGCACTAACTTTAACTGTAACCACAGTTAAAAAAGGTTAGGTCTATGGCAACAACGCAAACCATAGCATATTTCTAGAAGCCTTTGTATAAAGCAGTTATCAATGGTCCAGCTAGACATGAATAAGTGCTCTATAATAATATCTAATCGTGTTGGATATTTTCTTTTATGAAAAAAAATAGTACACAGCTCTGCGGTACAGACACAACGGTTATATGATAAAAGCCAAAATAAGAGGCCGCGTTTTAGTAACGGTCCACTGAGCTACTAACCTGAGAGAATTGAGAAAACGCCGAATCATTCGTTTAAGATCTGAAGGTAATGTTTAAAAAAAAATAAAAAGATAAATCTTTCCTGTAGCCACATTTCAGCTATAAATTAGAAGCTGTTAAACTACATTGGTGCTAATCCATAATACTTTTTGATGTTAATTACGCGAATGTTATCTATGCACGATTAATAAAATTTTACGTAGTTTACCGCACTTAATTAAATTACAACTATTTCATAATTAATTCCGAATTTTATTGACCCTTTTCATCGTTCATGACGTCCATAGCATTACAGCATTAGCATTAGCACAAAATATTACTTATCAAGTGCTAGTAATTTACAAATAACAGAACAATATCTATATTGACGTTCGTATGTTCCAAAGAGATCTTAAAAATATTTTGCGTAATTACTTAAGCAATTACTCGTTACGGTATGTCCATGTGTAATCAGCTTACGTCATAGACAATTCTGCAACTGTAAGGAATGAATTTTAATTAACTAACCAAAAATAATTTAACGCCTTAATGAAAACAAATTGAGAATGAAGTTTCGTATCTAGACAACAAATTCCTGAAATACAGTTATACAAATATAATTGACAGTGATATTTCCATATTGTTATAATTCTAAATAAAGTACGATGATTAATTTTATAAGGAAAATCCATCAAGGTTGACTACTAAGCCAAAGTGATCGAGCGTTAGCTAACAGCACCAAATTAATATCGAGCCTTCTGCTCCACGTACTTGTTACCACTAAATTAAGAAACAGCCGTCATTTCATGGTTAAATAAGTAAAGGACAAGCAGATTTCATTAAAGAAAAATTAATTTACATTAATTTTTAGCTGATTTTTTTGTTTTTATCAAAGTATTGGTAGCGATAAATAACGGTAGAAAATCAAACCATATGGGTCATCGTTAGCCCCTAAACAGACAGAACAAATACGCACCAGATGCAAACAAATGCCGAATGTTTCACTTCGAGAGTTCCAAATAAATGCGTGGGTGGAGATATGGACACGAAATGAAACGGGAGATATCAATGAGAACTTTGACCCTGCTTGTCCCGGGGGCGTCGCTTCAGGTATATTTAGTGTGTTAGTAATGCGCAACATCGATTTCCTTATACGTTTACCATTGTCGGACAGTACCTTATGTTGTTCCGGACACTTCCAGATGAGAACTAAACATTAAACACAACTATAGATATCAACACAAAGCAATAACTGTGGAATTAAAACTTCAACAGATGAGGCAAGATCGTATACTGTTTTCATAAAGGAGGTGACGCGCTCGCTTATAAATATGCGCGGTGACAGGACGCGGGCGGTAGCGCGTGACGACTGAGGAGCGAGGATTGTGGGGGCACGGACAAGCGGACGGTGGGACGGGAGCGAATGCGTCACATATAATAAACATTGAGATGCCACAACACCTACTTAGCATGCGGTCCGGGCTGTTCCCGTCTGTTCATGTCGGCGCCCGCGGGACCGTCTTGGGGTTCGTCTTTATATCACAGAAGGCAAGTGTGGGCTACACTAATATTTGGATCGGCTCATATTTTATTTAATTAATACACTAATGTCTTACAATATATTAGTAAGTCCTTAAATCATTGGCATCCCAAAGCGTCAAAAGCAGAAGTAGCAAGAAATAATTTAAAATAATTAAAAGCGATTCAATTCGGAAATAAAACAAATAATTTTATTTACCAATGTAAATCTTTCAGTATTTTAAAACGAAACTTAAATTGTGCATACATATTAAATTTATTCTTTTATTTACGAACAAGCGCCTAAGGATTAGTGAAAATATAAATTGCATAGTAGGCATTATTTCCCGACAAAAAACAATAATGAAAATATTCAATGGGTAAAATTTATTTTATATAATATTTGTAATTTTTTTTTAAAAAGAAGCGTATTACCAATCTTTTGTCGCCTGTTTAAATATTTTTATACATTGTAAGTCGAACCAGGTTGCGTAATTAATTCAGTGCTATATTTTTCTTTAGCATTATTTTATCTTAAGCACAACTGAAATTTAAGCTTCAATCATGTGGTTGACATGATTGTGATTGGTGTTTACATTTGAAATTCTTTCTACTAGCTACCTAACCTTTCTTTAACAATTTACGTTGTATGTGTAAGTTACATTTAAAAGTTATAACACTCAACGATAGGTCAACAACTTAAAAAAGTGGAACATCATTCGACAACTGACGAACGCATGGTGTCTTGACAACCAGGACTGACATTTTTCATACCCATCCTGCGCATGGATCTTGTTACTTTTCAAGCAATTTTCCGAGTAAGTGTTAATTTTGTATGATGTACTAGTAATTTGCAAGTTACACCACGAAAAGGCATCGTAAACGTAATAATGTGTCTAATAGAATATAGTCACGCAGTTATCATAATTACAAAATACTGAAAATACTACTAAATCAATCCGTAAATAACACAATATAATACAAATACAATACGACTCTTTTTTTTTCATGATGTACCTAATAATGGAAATAATTACATTGCCGAATATAAAAATATACTTTACATTATTATTCACCAAGAGAACTTTGCAGTCACCAAGAACAAGTTTGTACGTTATTAACAAATATAATGCCAGAAAAATATATTGTTTATCAAACATATACTAATAAAACTACTAATTCAACATATTTACGTGGAGATCATCGTAAAGCAAACGCCAATTATGCCAATACAGTGATGTAAGTGCGAGGCTTTACATAATATTTGAATATGAAATCGTTACGAAAGAGAACGGAACTAAAATAGCAGACGAGTGGGTACACGGAAAGTGTTAAATCAATGCTTATCATATTCGAGTGTTTTGCGAAGTAATGCTATTTTATGTAATATTCAACATTTAGAGTATACGTTATTTCATTTGTATTATTTAAAAAAATTTTTCTTTTGTCAAACTAATAGATTTAACTTTAAACATTAACTTTAAGCAAAATTTTACCAACCCGCATTGGAACAGAGTGGTGAGATACGATCCAAAACCCCCTAATGGATAGGGGTGTATTAGGGAAGGCCAATGTCCATCAGTGGACTATTACAGATGATGATAAAAATTTAATACTAACTTCAATAAAGAAGGTTGTAAAGTAGTCTTTTACAACAACTAAATGTTGGGAATATTAATCTTATTATAAGTAAGCATATTATTATATTACTATACACAACCAAATAGGACTTGGAATTTATATAATAAAAGCCTTATGTCAAAAGATAATTTTTTGTATCATTATACCAAATTCTTGTGTGTTAATCCCCGCTTACAATTCCCACGCGATGTACAACCAATAAGGAACACTTGTTTACAAAAAAAATATTATTCACTACGTTTTACGGTAGCGTTTTACTAATGGTGTTTTATAAAATAAAACAGAGAAACTATCACAAGACCTATATTTATTTTGCGCTTTAATCTCAAAGCCTTAGGATTTTCGCGTTATATCTTTTTAGATAAACTTTATGTAACAATTATAGTGCATCAGTCGCCCCAATACAGATTCGACAACACATGTAACCTGCTTTCCTGTACCTAATTTGTAAATCATAATGAGGCGAGACGAAAAAAAATATTAATACAAAGTTGAAGATTTCGACCAATACGAAAAAAAATCACCTATCAATTTGTCAATTTAAACCAACCATACATCACCTTAAGACCGTACAACGTTAAGGCGACATAATTAAAGAAGGCCATCGAGATCGCATTAACAGTCTATCCACAGACTAATGACAGAAACAATCGCTCGAGTGAATAATTAAAAGCGAACAAAACGAAGGCAATTAACGCACGCACAGCGTTGTATCGTCGGAGCGCACCGGTTTTCGCCGGCGGCCTTAACATTATAGAAAGAATGGGCACAATGCTGTGTTCCCGCAAGTATTACGTCTTATTATACAACAACAGTGGGCCGATTACAAGAACAATATGATGGGACTGTACGCTGCTTGTACCGAATTGTCGGCATTGTCTGACGACAACCAAAATTGTCAGTTGATTAGCGATAAGCTGTATGCAAATGTTCTAGACATTTTTATGCTGGTAGGTATTCTGATTACCTGGCATTTAATGAAGTATAAGATTAACTGTAACTCCGTCTTTAGTTCGTTCCAATGGCTTTTTCAATTATACTAAATAATTTATAACGTATATGAATAGTGCGTCCCTACAGTTGTACTCCAAATCGAAACCATGTTTCTAAATTAGTATAACGGCTTTGTCACAAATCAAATTTTGGTTAACTACTTACCATATCTATATATAAATAATACAATTGGTGTTGTTATTGTCTATCGTGCCGGTCTACTTTTACTTTAGACTTTGTTTACAATTGTTCTACTTACTATTTAGCTCTGGAAAATAATAAACGCGCCGGCTCATCTAGATGGTGTTAGTACCAAAAACCGACAATTATATATATAGTACTATAATAGTCTGTCTTTGTCGTCTATGGTCTTGGTATATTTAATCAGTGGTTAAATTGAGCTTGTAGTGCAGTTATATTGAAACCGTCCCGATAAAGCACTGTCGGGCGCCAGATAGGACATTTACGAGAATAAATGATCCCGGTCGCCTACTATTGACCGCATAGATAATAGTGAAAGGCAGTTAAATAATAAACGAGCTGTTTTATAAAGGCAATTTCTCTATAATATCATGCGTAGGAAATAAGTTAATGTTTTAGTATTTCTCGCTTACCAAAGGACATCAATGCATATTTCTAGATTTTACCTTACATTTTGATACCATAAAAAAATTTACAATTTTCAACTCAAACTTTAAAGTGTATTCGCGGATACTGCACATTTTTGGTACAAGTATATTGCGTTTGATTAAAAGTGATTATTTTGCGATCAAGATTATTGAAGTTATACTTCTTTAGGCGCGTTATGAAAAATGATGAGTGAAATTTTAAGATGCGCGCACCTGTGACACAAAATTAACAGTTTATAATGAAAACGGTGAAATGGACGGTGATATTGATAAGGTTGATTTTGTGTAGTGATAATGGAGTTGTCGTTTTTATTTGCGATAGTTGTTGCATAATGTGCTCTATGAGTTGGGATTAAGGTTCGTTTTGGTTGCGTTTATTTTTAAATGTATACTTCTTTAGGCGCGTTATGAAAAAATTATGACTGAAATTTTAAGATGCCGCGCACCTGTGACTACAAAATTAACAGTATGAAGCCGTCTGCTAATAATATATATATATTAAATATATTATTATATAAATATATAAATTTTTAATGATGCCAAAGTATAACTTCTCACGCGTACATAAGTCACGCACCCATTTTATTCTCAATGTTTAAGAACCTTGGCAATGTTAAGCTTCTATTCTTTTTATAGTTTATCTCAAGTATAGAAACTCTAATAGTTTACAAAGTTATAACCAATTCTACAAATATTGCGGGAACGTACGATACTCTAAGATCGGACATCAGATGAACAAATAGGACCAAAAAATTGGAATAAGCAAGTAAACAAATAATCGCTAACTTAACTTCTTATCGCACAGTACGTCAGTCTGACCCTCGAGCATGGACTTGTAATGTAGAGATTGAATAGGATTAAAACGCGACAATAACAATAAAAAGAAACAAGATGTTGTTGTCACGTTTTACTTCATATATTTATCCGTTACAAATATTTAGTTGTGCTTCAATTTTCAAATTAAAAGTAAGATTTAGATGTTCTTGTCTTACGTTTTTTAGTCGATTATTTATCCATACACAAATATTTACTTGTGCTTCAGTATTAAAACTACAAAAAGATGGTACGGCCTCGTGCTCTGAAGAATAGTTGGCTGATGGCCACATTTAGGAAAACATAGTTTTGGTCGATCCCCGACCAGGTGGGATGGTGATCAAGTTGACAGCGAGTAGCAGGGGATCGGCGGCCTTGGCGTTCATTGACATAGGCCTATGTCTAGCAGTGGAATGATTTTAATTATGATGGTGATTATGATGATGATGATTATGATGATGATGATGATGATGATGATGATGATGTAATGGTAAATGTTCAAACGCTAAGAGACGATCACCCGAACGACAACAACGTCGATCAAATAATGCAATGGCTTTGTTTACGAAAAGGCCATATCTTATTGGACTAAGCCTAATTTAATTCTAAATATTTTAGTACACATGTAGGTGAAATTTTAATTTCTATAGTAGTGTTTGCAAATGGAAGCAAAAAAAATCTGTCAATTCCCAAAGTTACGGTACAAAAATTTTATTGCATAAATACCAGAATCGTCATGCAAATACAAACTTTTTTCTCTAAAAAAACAAACCAAAAAGTCTTTCAGCTTAAAATACTTTTGTGCCTTAAAAAACTTGTTCATACTAGTTTTCACTTTTGTAGAAATCTGACTTCGAATAACAGCTTTTTTAGCGGGTATTCTCAGCAACAATATCAATTTCATCCTGATAGCAAAATTATACAAAAAATCAACATAAAGCATTATCGTTAAAAGTAAGCTTTTTATTTCTCATATCGCCAGTGATGATAAATTATCTCAGAAAAATGCAACACTTTAACGCAGTGAATCTTCTAGCATTGATGTCCCTCGTAATTGCCTTATTTTCATAATAAATAAATTATATAACTTATATGTCATAAGTAGTAATTTGAATATATTCCGTAATGGATATAAACATCCACGCTTTTAACATAACAGCCAGGCGTTGATGTGCCACAAAATAAACACAATAAGCATATTGCGAAAAAACTGGAAAGCCAATTAGTCACTTGCCATTATGTTTGTTTCATTGAGCCCTTTTTGAAAAGTACCTAGCACATGGAATGCTTGGAGTAGAGTATATTATTAATGATAACTGCAGTAGAACGATAATGATTATCGTTCTACTGCATTATCATTAATATGACTATCAAAAGGAACCCAAACTTGCTCCCTTTACATAGATTTAATATAAGTAAAATAGGTCTCGACTAAAGACGAAACAAAGACGAAAGCAATTACCCTTTGTGTTTCTTTTATCAGCGCATCGATCGCCAATCTGTCTATAAACCCCGACGCCCGGGGCCGCAGTACTTCGGGACACCCGCCTCACAGGCCGCCGGCGTGCATCAGCGACCGAATAGGAATTCCTCACATCATCCACGCGAGTCGTTACCAAACACTCATCAGAAGGCGAGGAGAAATGCTTCAAGTTCTCTTCGCACACGAGATCCTGCAGACTGATTCCGCTCCTGATTTTCTCTCTCTTCAAATCGCCGTTCCTAGTTTTCTTGAGCGTCAAATTATCGAAACTCTTACACGAACTGAGCGGTAAAACGTTATTGTTTCGCATATCGTAAAACTTACTCGCGTCGAACACACTGATCCTAGGAACGCGGACGGCCATTACGTCCTGACCTCTGTACTTGGCATTTTGCACGTGGGATGGGCTCGAATCTGGTTTGTGTCTGTAGCCTCGCTGTTTGATATTTCGAATGTTCCGTTTAATAACAGAAGTTCCCCTCTCCTCGAGCGCTTGCAAGACATCGCCGGATTCCAGAATGTTTAATGGGCTGAGGCCGTTTTTATAGACGCGGTAACTGCGCTTGTTCCTCCTTTGATTTTGACTGTCGTCATAGAAGAAACTCTCGTCGTAATGTGGCATCTTTGTATACCTTATGCAGCTCATTATAGCATCAAGTCATCACTATTAAAATAACACACGATGCACTCCGTATGAATACAGAGACGCGATTGCCATTCACGTCTCGTCATTAATTGTGAAGAAAACGGGTAAACAAGTATTATTAGGCAATATAGTTGGCAGCAGAGAAAGGGAGTGCCCTGTAGAAATCTTCGAAAGTGGGCACTGCACTTGCGACGGTTTCACTTCAACTAGTAAATGTGTATGTACATCTGTTGTTTTACACACAAACACTCAAGTTAAGGTCTAGGGTTTGTCGCCCCGATCCGCGTATCAGTCACACACCAAAATAGCACGATATAATCTTGAATTAGATCATTATTTATTTACAGTGGACGTCGTAACGTGAAGTCGTGATCGCTGTGCGCATCTTTTTGGCTTAGCCATACACACCGACGAACGTTGTGATCCGACAACCTTGACACTGAGATTTTACGGGAACATATGCCTGGCTCAAATAAACCCGGACATTTATCACATCCCAGAATAAGATATGATGCAAAAGAATTCAAACAAATTTATAAAGCAAATATTTCTGTTTTACAGACTTTTGACACTGAAAGTACAACTATATTTTTCAAACAAATCGATTTCCGTAAACACTTTACCGATATCACAAAACCCGTACACTTAAAGTTCCAAAGCCAATCTGTGACCACTTTCACTGAGATGTTGAATTTTCATTTCCCATCTGTAACTTAGCGGAACACTGTCACCGATCTATTTACTTCCGGTATTATGATCACAAACAGGCCCGCGCGAGTCGGACGCTGGACAGTCGATACAGACAAGACAGTACGTGCAAACGTTCACTGAGGAACAGCGTCGGTGAAGACAACGTAACGCACGTAGGGAATCCTAAAAATAGGTGCAGATTTTTCGCGGCATACACGATATCTATACCGAGTAACGGGGCCGAAGTATTAAGACCGGTCTTGGTACGCGAGTGCACCGGTGCGGCCGGCGGCGCTGGCGCTGCGGCACTGAGGCTAGCGCCGCGACGCTCGACGCCGACAGTGAAAGTGCCGTCATCTCCTGCTGCCCGCACCTGCCCCGGGGCGCACGGTGGCGTAACCGATGCCCCGGGCTGAGATCGACGACGGCTCTTTAGCGTGAGCGAAAAAAATACCATATGATGATGACAGTTGCATAATGGTGGTATACGTTGAGAACCATCACCTCGCTACATAAATTTCTATACAATCCTAGTACTATATGTATTTATTTTATGGGGATAGGATATTTTATACGCTATTACTCTGGAACGCAAATACTCTTGGCGCAGATTTTTATAAATTTTCACAATACTCAAAGTTAAATATCTTTATTGATTTTCAATAATTTTACCACCGATTCCGAAATGTCGCTATATACGACTAGAAGACAATAAAATAAATGTGTACAGTGCACCTTAATCCAGCGGTATTACTATCGCAACTTTGAAACTATGCATGTACATTGCTTTGGTCAAATTTAAACTCATCATTTCAACACATAAATATTTAGTTATCCTTACGCCCGCAATTACAAATATAAGAAATAAATATTGTCATGATCCACCAATAAGAACTTGTTCGCTTCCGGCGCCATCAGTGTTTTGAGTCTAAATTGGCTAAATTATAGACCCGATTATGATAAGGAATTTTATTTTAATACTATTTAAACTTATGACCCAAATATCAGCCAAACAGTGCGTGGAAGTTGATACTTTGCGGCAGAAGTCAATTCGTGCGCTTTCCGTTTTGCCGCCATAACAGTTCCATCTAATTTAATAATGTTTATATACATTCTACGCCTCATGTTGCATAGATACAGATAAAATATTAATAACACATAGCCTATTATGTTAACCTCATTGATAAATAAACATTTTACTCCACTGCCCAAAACGATAGAGCGCAACAAAATATTTTCAGATTCATGATGAAACACCGTATCCACTTGAAAGGCTTACGATAGACGGCCATTATACGCAATTATTACGTGACTGAACGTATAAGAGCTATCGATGTCCCTAATGACAAAATAATGAATGGTTACAAGGAAAACGATTTTGCCCGAACGCTTAAATGGTTGTTATAACATCCATATCCGATTATTTAACATTTTTATGCAGATAGACCAAACTTCACAACAAAACTATTAATATATATAACCTTTTAAACAAAGCTATAGTTTACGAGTTATTTCTTTAGTGTAAAAAAATAGTTTCTGGCCTTATTACAAAAGTTTAGGTTTTGGCTTTGTGCATTTGCGAACGCTAGAGGGACCTACAAAAGATCGATTGGGAAAGTACCACTTCATTGCATATTTTGGTCGCAAAGCTGTACAGTTAAAATATCACCGTGATATGGTTTGAACGGGACCATAACTGGATTAATTATTTAGTAAAAGACTTCCATTTTGATCAGAAATGTAAAAAGTCACATACATTACGGCGAGCGTACTTACAGCGTTGTACGCTGCGTTACTTACGGGCCCGATTACCATGAACGAAATCCTGCTTACTTGTTTAACATATTTCTCAGGGCTAGAATAAATATTTGATTTAAAAAATAAAGCAAATAAATAAATAGAATAAATAAAAGGCGCAAATGCATTTGTCCACAAGTACAAACAAGTTTTAGGGAGCGGTAGCTTCCCACAATGTCTGTGTTAGATGAAGCTTACCATATACAAGAGTCTGGAAGCATAACGTCAAAGTTACAAAGAAAAAGTACAACACTTAACAGCACCCAAATATACGCTTCCATCGCAACGTGGTTCAATTAATCGACGCTGATGAATGCACATACAAGTGGATCTAAATAAATCGCAACGAACCAAATGTGTGCTGCCTATCTGTGTCACTTGACCATTCACGGCCCGCGCCAGGGTTACACGCAATGGCATTTGTGAGCTACTTATAACTGTACCAGCGCACGCGAATAGAAAACAATCAGTGTTAAATCCCCTATCCAACTGTTAACCACCCAATTGAACTTAATTTCAATTTTAAGCTCATGAGATTTCAGATTAATCTGGTGGGCTCTGGTAAAAAAATTGTAGTATTTCGAAAACGAGTCGTCGCTAACGCTTAAAATTTTAATATAATATTCATGTAATGAAGCCAAAGAAGGATGACTTATTATAGTTATTTTGTAGAAATATATACTATAATATTTTTTCTATTACTTAATAGTAGATTATTTTGCCTTATCAAGGTTTAGAACATATGTTTACACGATCCATTATATTAATGCATACGCATTTGCCTGCGATTGGTAGTCACAAAAATGGATCTAAACACATTAAAATTATTTACAATAAATACGCACAAAATCCTGTTACACCGAAAAAAAGAAGCCACTAATATGAAGCAAGATTTTAAAATATTAGGCTTATTTTCTACTGTTACAAATACATAAAAAGCACATTACGACATATCGTTTGACCCAGCATAATATTATATCATATTTTGTCATAGTTTAATATTCATGTGCCATACTGTCCAAGTTACGTTATAAGCTATGGCAGTAAAAATTATAATTACGAATAATTAACTCAAAGACATGTTTATGTTGGCTGGTAGTGAAACGGCGAGACGGTATACGCTCTAATACACAATGAGCACTCATAACATAAACATAAAATGTATAAAAGACATTAATAAGGTTGATATTAAAAAAGTTCTAGAGCGAATTGCAAATGGTTACCTCTGTTTTTTCATTACAGTTATGTGCCACAGTGACTACATTTTAGGGTTTAATTGATAACAAACTGCAATGTAAATAATTTAAAAGGTGCAGAGCCGACTCTCTGGCTGATTGTAACAGCATTAACAAAACATGCTTGATCACTCGAAACTCACCCAATCTTAAAATTTTGTCCCGTTAAAATCACATCTCGATTCAGTTAGGACAAAACGTATTGCTTTTGATGCTTCAAGGATTGTTGCAGATGTAGTGCATAAATATATCATGAAAGAATAAGTCTTCAAACGCTCTATATTAAAAAAACAACAAAAAACCGACTTTGTGCTCCAGATAAACTTGTAGCACTATGAAAAAATTGAACCAAATATATAAATAAATATATAACACTAGCACTGCCAATGATTGTAGATATTTGAAATTGATTCTCCTGGGGTAAAAAGTAGCCTATATTACTCTAAATGAATGTAGAATGTAGGAATGGGAAAGAATTTTAAATCGATAATCGTATACTTTTGAGTTTATTACCAACTATACAATTTTTTCTCTTTAAGTATAATAATAGTATAGTTTACAACCAAAATTTAAAGTTAACAAACATCAATATATAGCATACTTAAACTCTCATCTCCATCAACGAAAATCGCATCTCGCTCCGATCGAGTGTAACAGGAAATCGAACCGAGTCAACGGCTCCATAACAAGACAAATAGAGAATCGCCCAGTCACGGATGGTATTGAGGAATTAACGCCGCATTGACAATCAGGGCGACAGACGAAACGTGATAGTACAAGTTTGAATAACTGCCAGTCGCGGAAACCGTACAACGCGACAGACGACTGGCACCAAATGTTCTAATGACAGCGGAATACATACAAATTGGGACACCTTAAAGTATGGGTAAATACTTTTCTTTGAAAATCAGATATAACAATTACCTATTTCGATATCTATGTAGTCACACATTGTTTTTTCAACTATATACGATGTTTTTCGCCTATCTCTACTACTTTAAGATTAAATTTAACATTATTACAAAGTCTCGAGCTTATTTTTATAGATATATTGTCTATCTATCCGTACAAACGTTGGAAATACAACAAAAGAAAAGAGAAATAAATTAATCCACATAGTTCATTAGTGAAGTCCATGTTAATATGTCCGAGTCATTAAATCAGATACAGCGGACGCAATAAAAAATTCCTTCCTGATGTAGAAATACAAGTAACTATTTCCTCTCTAAAGTTTATTGACACAATCGATAGAATCGTTTAAAATTTTTTAAACGATTCTTTTTGATTAAATCAATAAAAGTGATTATTTTGGAGCTCTAATTCTTACTTTATTCTTGAAAATATGTCGGGCGCATGCATATTCAGTTAAAACCAAGAAAACTAAAACATTAAATAAATAGCAACCGGAACATACATAAAATCTCCCCAGCGTAATGCGAACCGTCTGCCTTTCCCTACATCAGGAAGCGAGAGGAGGGCGTCGGTGCTTACTTTCCAATGAACTAGCTCGTCGCAATACCTAGACCTAACGGTACATCAGCCGGGGCGATCACGGTCCTTACGATACGATTACGATACGACCATCAAGTCGTACGCTGCGGCCACACGAATTATTTAAATTAGCAACGCGCCACCATTTCGTGAATTGCCAACGCGCCGTGGTGAGTTACCGTTGCTGACGCTTAGGCAACGATTGCACCATCACAATGGACCAGCGTTTAATATTACTTTGACGCGGTGGCGGCGCACCTCGACGCGACTTTTTGTCGTCGACTGAAAGGTATCAAGTTAGTAAAAAATAAAGTTCATGTCCGTAAACAGATTCGAGCGACGCTAAATGGCGTCGCTTAGTTTTTTACTCAAGTGCTACAAGAATGCCAGAAACGAAAACAGGGCCCTCTTTTTATAGAGGATCGAATAGGGCTTATGCTATTTGCATTGCGATGCACATTTCTGCCGCGAAACAGTATGAAAATATCACTTTGCTTCAGTTTGAAAGGCACAGTAAACAGTGTAATTTTTCGCTTTATTCATGATAAATAAAACAATGACACCGCGCGTAATAATGTAGAATGTTGGACCCCGACTATTATATAGTCTGTTTATAATAAACACCTAAACAACACGTAAAGACCTTCCTCAAATTCTAATGTGATAACTCTTTCACAAGTATGAAGGTTAACACGCGATATAACACACAATACATTAGTTTGAACAATTACGATACAAATTAACTTTTAGATAGTAGCTATAATTCGTAGAGGTATACACTGAAATTGTTTCCGCAATTGCATTCCCCAACCAACTCTGGGCGTAACAATTGGAACATTTTTTATAGAAACAAAAACATTTTATTATAGATACGGTAATCTTGTTGCTTAAGGCTTAAGAAATATGTAGGTAAGTAACGACTATCCTAGCACGTAACGCGGTAACAAACTCACATAACAACAGAATAGTTGCAACAGCGCCTAGCTTAGCAAAGAATGCAGTTTACAGTTACATTTAGGCAACTAACAAAAAAAAAGAAACGAATCGATTAGATCTAGTGTTGAACAAGAAATCTCGTGTAATACTGACATTTTGGCGAACTCGAATTTTTGCACGCATGAGTCGATACATGAGAACTTTACCGCCGTAACAAATTTTATCCATTAATCAACAGTAGAATAAAATACATAAGTAAAAATACATAAGTAATGACATAATTTAAAAAAAAATTAACTAATGTCCTTTCTGTTTCGCAAAAAAGACATGATAGACAAAAAGTAAACAATGAAGGGCGTATCGTTTAAAATAAATCACAGATAACCTCTAGGCAACAGCTTAGAACGGCAATTGTTGATAAATCACGACATCGGTCTATTAAACATTGTTAAGATCTAGGCAATTATGTTTAAGGTCGAAACAACATAGAAGACTACGACCTTCTCTCTGAAATCGGGTTGTATCAACCGGACAGACGGTCAGACGCAAAAATAGGTGTTGAAATAGACAAAATAACTATCGAATGCCTCTCGGGTCAGCGCAGGGATTAAATGTAAAGATTGTCCTGATTTTAGTACTGATTCTACTGGGACCTTTAATTGCATCAATCCCCTACCCATTGGCCTAAACTACTTGCGGGGCCAAGTGGTTTTAAACTCTTGCTTACAAACTAAAACCTGTAGGTTCAAATATTTCAGTGAAACAACTGTATGTTATCCTTTACTGCGTTGGGGTCACCCAATGGCCAAAAAGTTAATTACGATGGTCAAGACCACTTTTGGTAGTCAATTTACAATGTCAGGAGCTCTAAATTTAGTTACATTTATCCCATACATCGAATGCAATTTACTCTCTATAGTTCAAGAGGTTAAATTCCAGTCGCTTTGTATAAATGTTCAGGAAAAATTGGGAACCATTGAAGCTGTTTGCTGGACATAAGGCTTCAATGGTACGAATAGTACGATATCTGAGAATGATTCGTTTTGGGTACGGAACGAAACGAAGACTTCGAGTTTGGGTACGGAACCCCAATAAAAATAGTACTTACTGAAGTACTAGAAGCCTTTCACTTTCATCAAGATTCAACAACAGCTTAACGGGCCATCCTCTAATGTTACCCGCAGATCAGTCAAGGAGATCCACAGGCTGCGTAATGGACGACGATAGACCTTCGTTTATGTATTCAAATAAACATTTGCAAGTGCTATAAGCGAACAGGTAAACGTGGGGATAATGACGTGAAGCCAGTGCCGCAAATGCGTTCCCTATAACGGACCCCAACATACCTATATATCTAGTAAAAAGCAACATTCATACTTCCACACGTAATGCGAAAATAAACGTACGAGTGTTGTTTGGTATAAACTAATATTTTGGTAGACGTTATTATTAATGTCCGACCCTGGACCACCAGCCATCCGACCAAATAATCAAATAGATTATTTGGTCGGATGGTTTGTGGTATACTTATAGGTTAGTATGAGTTAGTAGTTATTATCAACCATAAATTTTATTGTAAAATTTTGAAATGTATAGAATCAATGGCTCTATTGCTTTGTATTGTTATTGGCTCTAATGTTTTAACAAAGGAAACTCCTTCTCTACAATCACTCTTGTCTTGAAGCACTCTATCGAACATTTTCTATGAAAATCTATTAGCAAGACGTAGTCTTTGAAAGTGGCTTTATATAAGCGTTATACAAACTACAATGACGGAAAGCTCTCTGGCTAACATGGGACTGGGTGGTTTTAATTGCCACTTAATCGATGGAACATAGATATATAGTAAAACATAAAATATGTATATAGTCGGAGAATTAACACGAATTGAAGTAAGTTATCTGTTTTAAAAAGAGAAGAAAAATTTGTTATTGTTACTCATAGTATTTTTTTTTAAGTTAAACAAAACATCATCGTTATCGTTTGTGACTTAATAGGCGCCAATTAATTTCGCTGAAACAGCAACAGAGTAAAGAAAGAAATAGCGTAGTATAATGTAAGAAGGAAATCGCAATTCACTTACGAGCTGATATACGATATACACGAGCCTAATAAGATCCGAAATTTATGTGAACAAAATCTAACTAACTTTACACATACATACATCATCAGCCCGTGATAGTCCACTGCTGGACATAGGCCTCCCCTAATACACCCCTATCCACTAAGAGGTTTTGGACCGTATCCCACCACTGGTCCAATGCAGGTTGGTGGTTTGACCGACTTTTTACATGCCCATTCGGCGCATGGATCATCTTACCCAAATTGCCCTAACCAACTAGGAAACAACAATGAAAAATTGTTGAGTCCCCGCAGGATTCGGACCTACGACCTCCGATTTCTAAAGCACACGCCCATACCACTAGGCTAAGGAGGCAGGTACAACTAACTTTATTGACGCCAAAAGATTATTGGCTGAATATCGTGCAACTTTTAATAATGGCGGGATTTACCAATTAGGACGCTTTAGGTAGTGGCGCAGTTAAAGATTTCATAAATTCCATCTCTTATTTCGCTCTATAGTTAATAAAGCCAACACATATGCACAATTTCTCGTTTTTTTCGTTTTTTTTAATATTGAGATGCTTCCGTTACACAAGATTTATCTCAAACGGTTCACTTGAATTTAGTTCACAAATGGAACGGTTTAAACAAACCAAAGGTTATTATTATAAATGCTAAGAGGCGAAGCCGTGTAGTTGCAGCTATCTGAAGTATCTGTGCCGACCTGGTACCGTTAGAGGCCTAGTAGATCGGAGATGCGGAGCTTTTGCATCACATTTATCGAAATAGGTTGGAGTTTCCTTTACAACGATAATACGTGGAAATAATAAGTGTCGTATTATTTTTTCGTAATTAATTTCGCCTTGCAAAAGTAAGAGAAAACTGAGTTAATATATTATGCATTCAAAATAATATAAAATTTTAATACTGGAACGTAAAAAATATGAATCATAATAAAACTTCTTGTAATATTTTTGTTATATCTCAGGCTTTTGCGATGACCTTAAGAATTAAAAGAACAAATTTCTTTTAAATCTTAATAGTCACATATTATACAACTAATTTTGTTCACTATTTAACACTCTTTTCCAATGATTCGAACTTAACTTAATGATGTGAAACTACACTTTACCTCTGCAAAAAACTACGACTTCGTTTCGATTTTAAGCAACACAAACACTGAATCGGTTCAAATGACTGGTTTCATAAAAAGTGCTGAACCAAATAGCGGTACTGTGCAGATTTTTTCTTTTTTAAAGACCTATTCACACTTCATCCTCACCACATTTACTATCGTGAAAGTAATAAAGGAATAATTGAGAGTAACAATGGACGTGCAAATATTAGGATAATGTGAACACACCTTAGGCAATGAGCAATTGAAATGAACGCTCGGAGCGGATGATAACCGCAATCACGTCCGTACCACGTCCGTGACCGGGCCACAACTCTGTCCCTTAAGCATTAATTATATCCGTCATAATATCTCATCCATGCAATATTTGTTAATATTTTTGTGGCATTTAAGCGAATACTACAGAGACAATGTCGCATTCAAGAGAAAACTACACAGAGAAAGTCGCATTGAAACGAAAACTACAGAGAGAATGTCGCATTCAAGCGAAAACTACAAAGAGAATGTCGCATTTAAGCGAAAACTACAGATAGAATGTCGCGTTCAAGCGAATACTAGGTACAGATAACAAAACTATTGTATTACTTTATTTAGGTTTTATTACTTTTAAAATTTTCCGTCAATTTGACAATCGTCAATCATAAGCGTATTTCTATGCTCTGTGACTTTAGTGCTAATACTGCATGGGTCTTTGCAGAGTTCTTTACTTCGGAGGTCTTTGTCCTTATATTTAATTATGTTTTTTACGTATTACAAATATATTGATACCCTACGTAAGTTGTTTTATCCTTCGATAGACGTCAATATATTATTTTTCGCCGTGGTTATAATAAAAATACTAATATATAAGTCTTGAAGTCCCAAAAGTATATCGTATTTTACATTTTCCTTTAATTGTGCAAGTAAATTGTATAAAAAAGTTTTGGTTTAAAAAAAACAGGTTTGAATTGGATGACTTCAACAACTTACGATCAATCGATACATTAAAAGTCTTGAGAAATGCCTGATAATAATCTATTTAATTTATAGTAGATTCAAGCACGACCTACAACAAATTAAGCTACAGAAAGTAAATATGTAGAATTTTTACTTTGCTCGAGGCAATTTTATACCATTTTGAAAGTAGGTATTTTCTGAAGCTATACTTTTGTCATTAATCAGTTGTTTTGTATAAATAAAGTATGAATATCACAAAACAATATGTATTCCGAGAAAGATTTGAGCAAAGTAAAAAAATATATTTTATGTATTACTGATAATGTAATTAGCCGTTTAAATTAAATTAAACAAGTGGTGCCGATATATGAATATAACATAATTAAGAAAATAATAATTGAATTCCAGAAAGGACCATCAATGAAGTTCTTCACTGTATTTCTTTTGCCGCGACATTATCATACATATTTTGTATGATAATTAGACAGCCGATAAATATAAAGTACCACATTTGCTGTTATGATTTGCATCGTGTAATTAACGCTGGTAATGTGCGATATTTCATTGAAATTAATGTATGCTAAGCAAAGTGTCATTGACGTGCTCAATGGCAAGTACTCAATGAAACGTTAAACGAACAGTTTAAGTGTAAATAAAGAAAAAAACTTATTTACTGCCATCAAATAGAGAATGAACAACTTATTATATAACACAAACGAGACGACACAACAAACAATACAAAGGGAAAAATAAATTTAAAGTTAATGGTTCCGATTGGTAGGTTCGATCAAACGGAACACTACGACATGACTACATAATATAAAATAAAGTCGCTTTATCTGTACCTATATCCGTATGAATGCTAAATCTTTAAAACTACGCAAACGGATTTTGATGCGTTTTTTTTAATAGATAAAGTAATTGAAGAGGAAGGTTTATGTGCATAATTCATTTACAGATATCAGTATTGCACCCGTGCGAAGCCAGTCCAGGTCGCTAGTATTATAATAATACAAAATGCATAAAAACATTTTTCAATAAATTTACAACGGAGACGAATAAGATATAACGAAGCTCAGTGAGTTATACTAGCCATAGATGACGCTACTAGTAGTCATTACTCATGAATCTGAATGAACATTGAACACAAAAGTTATCACACATTACTGTGAAATAGACCAAGCAGAAAAGAGACCTAATATCTAATATAAATGAATAGCTTATATGCGCTTACAATACCGGGCCTAAACAAAATATTTAAACATTACAAGTGTAGGATACCAAAAGTTTATTTTAGATTGTTAAGCTGAAAAATCTCACAAAAGCTCAAATCATTTAAATCCTAGAAGGAAACATAAGTCGCGAGCGGAAATAAAACGACCAATTCTATTATGTAATAAGATGGCAAATAACTTTCACAACACTTACACAGACTTTAATGCGTTTGTATTATACGTATCGCGTACTTTCCATAACGCCATAACGCTCAACAAATATTAATAGAGCGTAAATAGACGGCACAAATTAATAGTATACCATTGCGACCGCAATGAGCATTCCCTTACGTGGAATATTAATACAATGAATCAGACGGTCGTATATAATACCATTTAATAGTTCTTATTACATAATAGACAACCAACATAAAAATCGTTTATCCATTGTAATAAACAAGCTGAAGAATAATGTGCTACAGTTGTGCGCGCTGAATTTTTTTTTAGTGTTACGGTGCGGTACGGCTTACCTATTAGTCAAGGCTAGATGGTAAACGAATGAAGCGTATACCATATAATAAACAACTGGAAGATCTATGACCATGTTTAGAAAACTGTTCCATTACTCGCGAGTTACCTGTATTTATTATTGGTAAGGAATTTAAATTTTAACACTGGCTTTTAGCATTAAACGCATTTATTTAGGCGGAGATAAAATATTACGTCATATGAATTTTTTTTTAGACGATTTGATGAGAAATCCAGCAATAGATTTATAGGTAAAGAGTAGTTTAAGTGAAAAGTGGAGTCAGTGAAGATTGTAATTTTGATAAAAAAGATCTCACTTTACTTTCATACAACCCGGGTCGACACTTCAAATTGTTTAAAGTGTCCATAATAATTTTGACCTATTTACTATGACAGCTGCACTAGGCCTCTCTCTCTTAGGACGGAAATGTTAAGGATTTTAAGTAATATGTATCTTAGCTTTCGGTTCTCATTATAAGTTATTGTCAAATTTAGTTCTTAGTTTATTTCGTGTGTACACTAAACTACGAAAAATGTACTAAAGTCAAGAACCTTGGTACTAAAGTCGCAGAACCAAATAAAGATTTGTAGTAAAACACATAACTCAGCATCATGCAAATAAACATTCAATGGTGTTAACAAAAGACACGAACAGCTCCGCAAACGTCTAAAGTTAAATAGGATCAATTTTCATCTTTCTTTAAGTCCAAATTGAAAACACACTATACATTTTATTTTAAAACTAATAATACAAAAAGGATCTTATTCTTATGCGATCATTTTGAACATTGTTTAGATAAATTTGGTTTTGATTATGATAAATATGATTGGCGTACCGAATAGGTGGTCTCGAAGAATGCACAAAGCCCACGTACAAGCGATCAGCCATACCAATACGAATATATTAGATATTAAATAATCGTATTTGCTTACGCGTCCCACTTATATGAATTCCTGAATAGCTATGTTACAATAAAAATATAATATTCCGAGTTAACATCTGTTATAACACTCGCGGCACTTGTTGCGAGTCGCTTTTCACTTCACGGTTAATTTGACTGCTTGAAAAGACACCGCGAACAGCTTTCACGATTGAATGGAAAATCAACCAAAATAATCACAACGCGTTAGACCACGTAAAACCGCAAGCAAGACTTTAACGTTAAACGAAAAGAAAAAATATCTGAATCTTAGGAAAAGAACAGTAAAAACACATTGTTAAAAGCGAAAACAAAAGTAACATTTGTTACAAGATGTTTAGAGCTAATAGATGAGCAAACATGCAGAGCCTATCTTCTAAAAAAATGCAAATTATTACAATAGCAGCTTCTTTCGTTTTCTTAATTTTTACATTTTAATCCTGAGCCAAAAAAGGCTTCAAATAAAAAAACAAGCACTAATGCTGGAGCAGAAAATATAGTATTCCGATTGGTTTCTGCCACTAGAAACAATTCATCTTAAAATATTGCCACCATTTAAAACTGACAACAACATTATTACATACTATTTTACCTTTTTTTAAAAAAATGTTACACCTGGTTATTACCATGAAGGAAAATAGCTGATCTATCTTCCAGAGAAAGTGACAATAGGAAGCAAAGTTTTTGCTATTTATGATCTACAAATTCATACATGTGATTTATCAAATATGAAATGATTTCGATGAACAATTAAAATAAATTTCTTTTAGAATCAACACCAAGAATTTCATAAGATATTAAAAATATCTTTATTTAAATAAGATGTGAGAAAATTGTAACTACACTGAATCTATCACATGTCTACAACTAAAAAAAATCTGAATTAAATAGAAACACTAACTCACTTTATGATAAAATTAATTTAAAATTTCATATTTTTCATCACTTTCGTTTAAATATTATTTAAAAATACTACATTGCGTTTTATATAAAGTGAGAAGATAAAAATGTAATTTATAAGTTTTTCATGTGTTTCTACAAAGTATAAACACAAAGTCGTTTCTGCTTCTAAATCCTAATAATGTACTTTAAAACTATGTAGATTTTCGTTGTTTTATAGAATAAAGAATATTGAAGGAAGTTTATGACATTAAAGCTTATTCATGGTAAACTTATATATTTTTCCATGATTTTCAAAATACACACCTATTACGGATTGAAAGAGTAGATTGCTATAACTAATATAATGTACACAAAAGATTTGTATTTTAGCATGTCTGTTGTAGAAATGAAATAAACTCAAAAACTGAAATTTTAAAAATTCTTGACCATTAAATTGATGTTGACTTAAAGTAATGCATAAACTTATAACCTTTTTTTAAAGAAATCTATTTAAAAAATTCACACCGTGGATTGACGGAATAAGTAGAATAAGTAGAATTGTGCTTGATTATTTGTTGTAGATCAAAACGGTTTATTTTTGACATTTTTAAGTACATTGTATGATAAGAAATAAAATATTTGAAATACAAAGAAAAAAAGAGGTGAAATATAACATAGTAAAAGAAATAATACAAATTTGATGTTGATAGTAAAGATAATGCCAGTAAAACAGGTGATGACCTGTTTTACTGGTACTAACAATAACGTAAATTTCTCATTAATTAATATTTATATGAATAACAAATGAATAAGAGTTGTTAGAAATATCAATACATAATTATTCAATCTATTCATGCTAACAATTTTGTTATGTGAAATGACTAATTTTAAACATGATATTTAAAGGATATTATTGAAAGAAAAGTAACAATTGATTCATCTCAATAACACTATAGACTGTGACATATAATTTTAGGGTTCAAAATATTTTTATAATCGCCTATTTAGAATTTTAAATACAACTCTTTCCAAGAAGAATAGAAATAAATATTATAAGAGTAATAAAAGTACATTGAAATTGCTGCCACATTAAATTGCTATTAATTGTACTACAGAAAAAACAAAAACAATGCCCACTCAAAATATTTAATCAATATACGAAATATTAAGAAAATTACCAAACTCTAACAATGTTATTTACACTGAATACGAGGCTACATAAAAAAATGCGTATTATTGTTATGAATTTTCTACAAACTTTAAATCATTACAAAATAGTAATGACGTATATTGGAATATGCGATGGCATTTCCGTATGAATGAAGACTCAAACAAATCTGTCGGCACATATTGATAACAAATTATTATCACAAGTTTATCTCAATTCATAGCATCATTACTCTGTGTGAGAAATATCATACAAATTAAGAATAATATAGACTTTTATTTAAATAGATTTAAACAAGACCAGTTAGTATTTACGCTTACTCAACTATAACTCCTTAATAACATCCACAAAGCATTATAATGGATTTCGATGAGAAATCTAAATAAATTGCCATTATTATAGATTGAATTTTAAATACACATTAATAACTTACCTAGGCCACATTTTTCCGACTTGGGGGTAGAAGTCATCATTACTTTAACACAATTCACTAGGACATATTAACGCACAAAATAGGTTCTTCGGCTTTTTAATAAATAGTTACAAAAATGCTAATATAGAAAGAATCGACCGGCAGCCATATTAGTTGGACAACTTATTTTTATTCTGTTAATTCGTCTTGTTTACGCACTTAAAGAATTGTTTAAATTAAGTTATGAATTTTATCCTTAAACTGACGATTTACGAGTCGTTTTTTAAATAGGAAAATAATTTAGTCTTTAAAAATCTTAGTATTATTATCGATTACGTTTCTTTGGAAAATTACATACCTATTTAAAAATATTAACAATTTTATAACAAAATATATCTCTTAGTTTTAAAAATGCTTAAAATGTGATTGCTTTATAATTTTAATATTTATTTGAATACAGCATTTCATAATTTAATTGATTGTGAAGGACTAAAAGTAGTAACGAAGTTTAAAGTATATATTTTATTATCATTGAATAGCAAGAGTATTAAAAAATGAAAATAAAAATAGTTTCTAATTATAAATTTAACTCTATAGAAGCGTTAAAAAGTATAAAAATTGTATATCATTTATTTAATCTGTTTTATCTTTTCATTTCGTTGTATTAGATACTCTGTAATTTTTGACACTGTATAAAACAATTTTGACTTTTTGACACGGTTGTAGTTTGGTTATTTGGATTTATGCATAAAACGAATTTCTGAAAGATTACCAATTTTAATTTTTACAAACATGGATGTTTACTACTGAGGCATAAATTTGCTAACATTTAAAATAAGTAAGGTGACTTTGGCTGTCTGATAAATATAGTTTTTAGCAGTGCGACGTAATCATGGCGGACCCTCTCAGTTTACTTCGACAATATAATGTAAATAAAAAAGAAATAGTTGAAAGGGATAATCAAATTATTTTTGGTGAATTCTTTTGGCCAAAAAATGTGAAGACTAATTATCTTATGTATGGGTAAGTACAAAATAGAAATAACGGTACAATTTATGAATTAATCACTGTTAACTTGTTCTGTATAAAGCTCAATAATTATTTTATAGGTCTGGGAAGGAGGGCAATAACAAGGAATATTACACGCTAGAATGTCTCCTATTTATTTTAAAAAATACACAGCTGTCTCATGCTATGTATGTCAGACAAGCTGCAGTGAGTATCAAAGAAAATCAATTAATGTTTAGGTTCTAATGTAATTAATCTCTTCTACCGGTGTAGTCCCTTTTTACTGAGACTTGTCTGTGGGTATCACACCGGTGTCCATCTTGCCTGAAGAGAGTTGTGCATACTGGTTCGGTTGAAACTGCACTGTGCCACATTACTGGGTAAACGGACTTAACACTTCGTCTCACGGTAGTAGCGTTAGCGATACCACTGGTGTTGCTATGTCTATGGATGATCACTTCCATCAGGTGGCTAATGCTTTCTTCTATGTCATAAAAAATAATTAATATACCCTTGTGCTTGATATTCAGCAGCTAATATACGTGTCCATCTTCCTGATCGTAAAGAGTTGCTTGCATATCGACGTGAACTCACTAGCTGCAAGACCAAAATCACTCTTTAAATTCTACGGGTGCGGTATAGTATTAGTATAATCATGTTATGTATTTAAATAATATTCTTGCCTCTAAAATGCTTCATTCTATTCTATAGAAGATGGTTATATATACTGGTGTTGAATATTTACTTAGTAAAGTGACCTGATAAATTTTGTCCCTAGTCCATAGTGCAAGACTTAATTAACACATATCTTTCTTTACATTTTTATATGTGCTATAGAATGTAACATAGCAATTCACCTAAATAAATATTTAATGGAGGAAACTAAATGACATGATTTAGATAAATTTAACATTAAATTTTAAAGTAGTCACATTTACTTCATGTGATTTTCACAAAGTATGTACCACATTTTAGTTGTTCTGCTTTTCTTTTAGGTTATGTTGAACATAATTTTGGTTTTTTGATTGAATACAAATTAAGCATCTTTTTTTATTTATATTGTAAAAATAATTTTCACAATAAGTGTAACACCCAAAAGATACAAAAAGAAGATAATAGGTCCCTATTAAAGTGAGGTGTCTTGTGTAACTCATGTATGTTAGTCAGTTTAATTTGCAATTGAAACTGATATTAAAACTAATTAAAACAAAATGGAGTTAGATGGATTGTAACGGAGATGTCAATCACCGAGTGGCAGTTGACTAATAACAATGCTGTACATACACTCAATACCATTCTTAGATTACATCTATACCGAAAATTTACATACATTTTGGTATAAAGTAACCAAATAGTTATCAGTATAAAAATCTAATATTTATTGTTATATTGCAGCTAGCAAAATACTCTAAGGGCATGAACTTACTATTAAGTGAACATCCTACAAGTCTTGTTGCTTCACTCAATAAAAAAATACAGCATACTTTTCAATAGAGGCTTGAATCTAATGACAAAAATTAGGGGGCTATCTATTACATTTTCATTTTAATTTTTTTTATTAACATATAAACATGCAATCTATTTGGTAAGCACATAGGAAAGAATGTTCTTTCTTCTTGCATATCATTAATTTTATTTTAATATTATCTTCCAAATAGGTGAAACGCTCACATGACCATGATGGAGGTGAGTCAGCTGCTAAGAAACCACGCATTGAAGAGACGCACGTACAAAAGGTGCGAGAGCAGCTGGCTGCCCGCCTTGATGGTCCTAAAGAGGCCTCAGTCACTGTTGATAACATTAAGTAAGTGTCTATTATGAGGTAATATGTAATTAAGCCAATGGATTTTTTTTCCTAGGAAACAGAAGTATACTAAAATAGCATGGTATAGTTTATAGGTGAAAGTAGCTAATAAAAATATTGGGCTGATAACACATAATATTAAAAACAAATTGATTATTAATATTACTCTTTTTATTTACATTTAATTGAAAAATAACAAAATGAAAATAACAAACAATATATTTCCTTAAAATAAAATAAAATAATGGTGTATTTTAATATTTCATTTTGTGTAACTTTAGGTCATTGTCTGAGGCTATGTCAGTAGAAAAGATTGCTGCAATTAAAGCAAAGCGTTTAGCAAAGAAGAGAACTACAATTAAAAGCAATGACTACTCTGATACTTTAGGCGTTGTTGGCTCTGATCTAAGGGCCATCTTAGACTATGATGTTGATCTTACCAAAGACATCATAAGTCGAGAGAGACAGTGGAGGACAAGGACAACAGTATTGCAAAGTAATGGCAAGGTATGATATAGAAAATAGCACCTTATGTTTTAATAAATTTACCCTTCCGCGTTACTTAAATGGCATATACCAACTTAGTCTGCCCGTGATCATGGATGCGTCGGGAATAAATATATTTAAGTAACGCTGAAAATCCATAAATTTGTGGATTTGATACGTATAATAATCGCATAAATAAAAGAAATAATTATTTACCTTTTTATGTTCACAATAATTCCACATTTTTTTTTTATGGCATACGCAGGCAGACGAGCAGTCGGGCCACCTGATGGGAAGTGATTACCAACGCCCATAGACATTGGCAATACCAGTGGTATCGCCAACGCGCTGCCTACCGTGAGACATAGGGTGTTAAGTTCAGTTTACCCAGTAAATACGCTGGCTACGGTGCCCTTCAAACCTGAACACAGCAGTGTTTACACACTGCTGCTTCGCGGCAGAAATAGGCACCGCGGTGGTACCCACCCAGACGGTCTCCTGTAAACAGGGGACCTACCACCGGTATGTGGGAACACCACCACATTATAACTGTGGGAACACAGTTTTACATTAATAAGTAGCTAATGAATAACTCTTAGTACCATAGTTACAAATATTGCCCCACACTACAGATATAAACAAAAAGCAAAAGTAATAAATAGAAATGTAAGACCATATTACACAACAAATTTACGCATTTTAGTGAAATTAAAATTTGATTTTATTTGATAATATTTTACTATAACTTGTTTTTTCAGATATTTGCCAAAAGCATTCTAGCTCTCTTAGGTAGTATTAGGGCGCGCGAAGAAGGTAGGCCAGGGGCACCAAGGCCTCAACCTGTTGTAATGCCACCTCCATCTTCTATACCTGCACAGCAAACTCAGTACAACAGATACGACCAAGAAAGATTTATTAGACAAAAAGAAGGTAAGTATTTATCATATGAGCCATAGGGACTTTCGTGATTTCGTAATACACCAGTTAAGTCAAAATCACAAATGATATTTTTGGTGACAGCTGCTGTTCAAACTATATAAAATAACCTTACTTTTTCTCTCCAATTGAGTGTAACATTAGACTATAATTACATAAATTTTAATTCTAAATTTGCTATTGATAGAAGTTTTAATAATAGGCATATTATTCAAAATCGTTTTTTGTTGACAGAGACTGAGGGTTTCAAAATCGACACAATGGGAACATATCACGGAATGACACTGAAGTCAGTGACAGAGGGACCCAGTGCGCCTGTTGCAGCGCGGGCACCACAGACACCTAATCATCCAAGACAAATGATGTGTATGTTTACATATTAATTTGATAACAAAACTCTATATATATATTTTTTTTTTGTGCTCTATTTACATGAGAATGTTTTTATCTCTTTCTTAGTTTCTTTTAGCACTTAGCTGTATGTATAAACTCTGCTGGTTGAACGCATACTGTATTTGAATAAATTGCATTCATTTCTAAAAATGTATTAAGTAACAAAGTGCAAATGTAAACTAAACCAAAAAGGATAATTATAAATTGAATAGATCACTTTAATTTAAGGTTTATTGTAGACTGATTATGTTAAAATTTTGTTTATTTGGCAACATTATTGCGTAATACGTTGTTTTGTCATGGTAATCGATACACCTTTACATTGTAGATATAAATAAAATAGGAGAATCAGTCTGTAACATTAAAATAACCCTGTTCAATTTTTTTATTTTTGTCTTTTCTGGCATGGCTCTCTATGGAATGGCTGGTCCGATTTTGACAGGACCTTTACTAGTAGATGATTATGCAATTGGAAATAACTTGTACTACATTTTTAGAAGGCAAAATTTTACACAATTTTTTCTTATGTTACTACATGGGAGAAGTTGTGGGTTGCTGCTAGTCTATAATTTACACTCCCTCTGAGACTGGAATAGAACGGCATATTTACTATGATTTGTTCTTGTTTTATTTCAACACAAAACACACTGTTAAATATTTTTATTTACTCGAGATTTTAATATATTTTGTATTATTTTGCTCCTAACTTAGTATTTATGACCAACTTTGCCATAAATGTGTCTATTTATTTACTATTTTCAATCAAAAAAAAAACAAGTAGTTATAAATTACATATTTGTATGTATTCCTGATATACAATTTTTATTTTTGTTCTAAATTAGTTTTAATGCTATTTTCAGCCAGCGGTGGTGGCAGCGTTGGTAACGGTTCCTCCACGCCCGGCCGTCGTGAGTTGCTCCCCGCTGCGGTGGCCAGAGCCCCGCCAGCTGGAGCCAAGAGGCCCTCCCGTACACCTATCATCATTATACCCGCCGCTACAACCGCCCTCATCTCTATGTATAATGTGAAGGACATGTTGCAGGATCTCAAGTGAGTATTAATTTTATTTTATTTATCAACTTTTACTTGTGATTCTTGTATGAACATTTGTGTTGGAAACAAGTGATGTATCGGAAGATTTTTGATATGATATAATTTGGCTTGCAATGATAATTTTTTGAGTAAGAGTTATTCTAATACTCTATACTACTTTTTAAGTTAAATAGGGTGAGTAAACAGTTGGTATGTTACAACTAATAATACCCAGCCCCATTGGGATTAGAAATTATACTTCAATCAAATAATGCAAGATGTAAAAATAAAAGAATGTGTTATGCATTCTTTAATTCGCTAAGTTAAATAATGGTTTAATGTTCTTTTATTATTTAAGATTTGTACCTGTGGAACAAAAGAAGTCTGAGGGGGCTGCGAGGGAAAATGAAGTTTTACTGCAGAGAAGGAAAGGACCCGCCGGTGATCAAGTTCCGAATAATGCAACTACTATAACTGTAAGTGATTATTAGATATTTTAATGAATAAAATGATTCTATCTTTCACTTGTAACTTTTGCTATTATATAGTAGTATGTATTGTCCATAAAGTGCGGTACACATATTTTGTGATCATGGTGAATTCTTGTGTTTTATTAAATAATGCGGCAAGACGAGCATGACGTTTACTTAATAATGTGTTTTACACCCTGCTCTCAATAATTGCAGCATGGTACTGATACGTTAACTAACTAACTCCCGCTCAAGCAGATCCCTAGTAAAAAGGCCGATCACCTTGAAAAAGCTTGGTAGTACTAGATTTTAATCCTTCATGAGTATATCTGAGCTAAAGGAATAACAGCATTAAAGTAAAAGAACGTAAGCCTTTCTCGCCAGGCTGCCAAATTGATGAAGTTTTACCAAGATGTCTATCGACTAACAAAACAATACGTGCGACGCCACATAGTTGATATAGGTTATTCCTTATTACAATTCTGTCGTATCTTTAGAACTTGAACTATTGCATTCCATATCACCAGATTTTGCTGTGATCCGATTCGCGCTTGTTTTTCTGTATTTTTATTACAGGACATAACTCTATTTCGCAGGTACCATATCGCGTGGTCGACAACCCAGGCCGCCTGTCCGCCGCGGAGTGGGACCGCGTGGTCGCCGTCTTCGTCCAAGGCCCCGCCTGGCAGTTCAAGGGGTGGCCCTGGGACGGGAATCCGGTTCAGATATTTGCTAATAGTGAGTTTTTCTATATTACTTTGTTAAGTTAATGCTTAATTTATAATTAACGACGCCCAAATGAGATATAGAATCTCGTTGAACAGAGTCTAAAGACTAACACTTGAAGCATAAAATCATGGAGGGCACGTGATTTGGTAGACGTTGATCTTTCACATTGAATTGTGTACACCTTAAATTTTAGCGCCAATTTGAAACTTAATAACAGGCTCTTTTTACGAAAGTTTTATAATTTACATAATCTCATCTTATTCAGCCTATTTAAGTACATGTATGTTAATTATTATCAGAAAACATTCACAAATATAGCAGACCATTTGCCTACGATGATAAAAAGCAATAGGCCCTAGTCATAAAAATATAATATTGCTGTTTTGCATTAAAACGAAACAGGTATTATATGTTGGAGACCACACAGCAATGAGATGAAGAAGCAGTCCTTATGATTCCATAGATTTTTGCAAATGTTCTCTAAATAGATAGAAATATTTGTCATGCCTTTTTAAATTTATGTCACCTCAAGTTGGCAGTATCTGCTTCCCGCCAATTTTGCTGTCAAGCGTCATTGCAGTCTTCATCATCAGCAAGCGCCTTGGTTCAATGCTCCAACATATAATACCTGTTTTGTTTTAATGCAAAACAGCAATATTATATGTATTCAAAAACAGCAATGAGTTGAAGACTTGTTTGATTTCTGCTGGTGATCATAAATTGTAGAAGACAAGAATGGAATGTGAACTAACAATTTTTTATTGATACTTTAATTTAACTATTGCTAGATTTATTACCTCACGCACGCTGATTCTCAAAATGAAATAGTTGAAAATAAAATATAATTACAAAAACCATCAGTATTATAATAACTCAAATTTAAAGTCAATTGTAAAATGTACAACATTAATTATTCCCAATAAGGAAGTGTATTAAAATCCATTTATTTGCAATAATAATTGTCTACAATATTTATTGAAACATTCAGAGAGATAAATATTTTACTGATTAAAATCAAATGCTTTTTGCCAACTTCTTTCAGTTATTTGGTTACAAACATGTAATGGTCATCAAGACTTTAGTATTTTAAGTAAATAACTTGTATACATGAATTTAGTGAATTTATTTATAAATTGTCTTTAATATCTGACTAATCTGATTTTACTGACTCTTTGTATAATAATACTTCAGATGCAGACTATTTGATCATTGATTTATATTTTAGGCTTTTTAAACAAGTTATTCTATTGGCTTACTCAAAGGTTTGATGCTTAAATACACCATTCTCTGCTTAGAAAGCAGGCTAAACCTTAACGCAACAAAAATGTATTACCTTGAGATAAAATGTATAATTCTGAGGACTTGAACCATATAACTGTCTTAAGTTTTACTAACTCTTTAACATTATTTACAGAACACATTTTAGGCTTAATATTATGAATAAGAAGCCAATCACATATTTTAAAATGATCTCAAGCCCACATCAAAACAAAATCTTTGAAATGGTCGATATGTTCTTTGAGCAAATATCTTCAGTATGGTTAAAAGCTAAAAGCTCATGTAAATAAAATATACAAGTGATAACATAACAAGGTTGTATCCAGGAGCATAAAAATTGCAGGAAATCTTCCAATACTTTTTTTATCTATTAAATTGAAATGTTCTTTCCAGGCAAAATGTCTAAAACTTTGTTCTGAGACATAAACAACACTTAAGTGATCTATGGCTTTTGTCAGAGATTGTGTTAACATTACTAACTACGAATAAAAAAATTGACAAGTAACATAAATGTTATATATTTGTTACTCTTACTGGACATCATTTATTCATCAATACTTTTTAATCGTGGCTCCTGAGATGCTTCCGGAGCAACAGATTTACATAAAACAGATTTTAAGCACCATTTTATCTGCAACCTTGTAATAGACAAGGTGATTAATAAATTACTTACCTTTGAAGCTTTGTTATTACATTTTTACTTTGAAATAGGTTTATATGTGTGAAATGAAAATGGAAATGAGAAATGAATATTAGGATCCTCCTTTATTGAATTTCATCCTCTTCAATTCAAATACATGATACACCATGTCCATAATTAGAGCTATTTCAAGTTACTAAAGACAATTTTACAAACGCCATTAATCTTTATTGTACAAGATTGAATATGGTTGACTAAGCTATGTAAATAATGATATGATTACATAAAGGTTTATCCAGCATTAAATTGCCAATCTTCAATATTTTATATCTTAGAGTATAAAATTTCTTCAGCAATTCTAAATACCTTTGATTCATGAGTCATAGCACATAGTTGATCTAGCTTTTCAGAATGTTGTAGTTAAATTATTTCTTATCACTGAAAAGACTAAATTGAAGTAATAATGTTATATTTTCTACATCTTATGACACTTTCATGATCTCTATCTTAATATGTTGGTCTAATGCTTCGATAGCAACTAGCATAACAGGTTTAAGCACCATTTACTCGACACCTAATAGACAGTGATTAATTTACTAAAAGGTGCTTAAGTGAATGAAATGCAAATGAAAGAATATTAGATATCTCAGAAGTCATCCTCAAGTTTTAAGTACTTTAGGCTCAGCCCTAATTGATGCTCTAGTTACGCATTCCAACAACCACTGCCAGGTAATTGTCTTCATATTGACATTTGTCTGCTTAGTGCAAGAATTTATGATTTTCAATCTATCTGATTTTGCCAATTTTAATAACTTTCTATATTAGGTATATATTTGTATTTAATGAATAAGAGGTTGACATCTTGTATTCAATTATCAACTACTTCTCAAGATTGCTGAACTGTTCTGGACATTCACTAGCTTCATATTAGAAGTAGTTAAATATTATGACTAAGCTAATAATTATACATTAGCTAACCAGCAATGCATGTATTTCGCATAACCTAGGGTCCTAGCTAATAGGGTTGGACTGTCCTGATAGCTATCAGCTTTCACCATCTATAGGTCGTTAGATCAATGAGGCTATAATTGTATTTTCTACTCGTGAAAGACACAGGTTTAAGGACCCAGTTCAATTGGCATACTGACATTAATCATCGCTCTATGTAGTAACTAACATAAGAATTAATGGCATGTCTTCTATAAACAGTATGTCATAGTTTGCAGAAGCAAAACGTAACTTTTAAATTCATACTCTTAACTGCGTATTATGTGCCATTTGAGTCTAATATAAAGCAATAGTTTCAGTAACTACATATCACCTTATAGTAAGCTGATGTATATATTTATCTACTCTTTAGATTTAAATCCATTTTGCTGAGCTCATTAGAAGATTATTACCTTAACATGTCACAACTATTAAAGTGAATTCCAATAACAGTCATTACAGTATAGTTTTTAATAGAGTAATTCCCTTCATTTTTGCAAAATTCCTCTATACCTGGTTCAGTCTAATTCTTATCAGCTGCTATTATATTAAAAAATCATGCAGACCATATTGTGTCCCATGAGTCTAAATATGCCACCATAAATACATTGTATACAAGTATATATTGGCAAGAGCTTGTTGACATTTCTAGCTCAAAGCACCCTGTTCACTTCTTTATTTAATATATTCATTGAAATGAAATATATTAAACAGGCATTTTAGCTTTAAAGTTAATGGTCTTTTAAATTATTTGTGCATTGAAGTTTTTTTTTCTTTATGGATGGTGAATACCATATTTACTTCAATATACTTAAAAACCTTAATGATTATATTAATTTTGTTATAGATTATCACATAATAAATGGATATATGCTATCAAGTTTAAAATGAACTACTTAATTTCTCCGCATTCACTTTGTCTTTGAAGTTGCCAGCATATATTATTTACTATTAAATAAAATATGCTATTTGAGTCAATTCCTTTTATGCTCATAGTTTAGCCTTTCCTTATAGGTACAAATTTGTCTAAGACTCAGTTTTCTAACATATTGCATAAAATTCCAAATTTATAATTTGTAACTCAGGTTTTTACCTCAATTGTGATATTCATTTTTATTTTGTAAGAGTTTGTTTAATTATTCAGCCAATTATGTGACCCTCCGAGGGACTATAATTTTCAGGCTATGATAAATGTTTGTTAACTGGGTCTCCAAACTATTTGTTACATTTTTATACAGATGCGCAAAGATATAAAACATTTTCTAAGCACAATTTAAAGAAAAACAAATTCTAGGTAATATAACATGCACCTTGAGTTTTGCATTATGATTTACCGGTTTTGCATAAAAAAGTATTAAGAAATAAAACAAAATGTGACAAAACCATTGAGTTTCCAAAAGTTCAAGCCACAAAAAAGTGTTAACTTAATACTAGTTCTCAAAGAAACTTTGTAATCATTTAATTTTTCCATACAAAAGATTTCAGAGGTTTAGTAGACTTATTCTAGTATATTCTAGCAATTATAAAAGCTTAATAGCAGTATGTATATTGTTTATTTATGACTTCTTATCATAAAAAGATATTATAATTTTATGTTATTAAGGTTAACCACATACATTATTTTAATAACTTTGAAAATCTAGGCTAAAACGGTTATATACATCAAAAAGGTTATGAACATCATCATTAGTAAACACACTTGTTAGATGTTAATATTATCAAACCTTTCATTGTTAAAAACAGCATTTATATTGGCACTGGGATTCCATTTATACAAGTGTATAATGAACCTAGTACTCGCTTAAATATTTCAATCCCGAATTACTAGTGGTATTTCAATTAAAACATCTTAATAATTTATACAAAGAATTTTAACAACACATATTTGATGAGTCAGGATGGTAATTACTTGACGAGGCGTATTTATGCGTACTTCTATTGGTATTTGTGTAGTTTTTTTCCTAAGCTCCGAGCATAATAAACTGCCTTTTAAAAACCAAGAGCGTGTATTTTTAATGTTCTCTTCATCCGAAGTAACAAAGACTCGCTCAAGTTCGCTTTGCCTCCACTTACCGGACTAATTTTTTGAAAAAAAAAAAGCACTTACGTGTCTCAAACATCTACTTAAAATTGCTAACTAACACTATTTTATCACATATAAAGTAGTTTCGTTAGTTATTTTGCAATAGAAAAAATGTTTTCATTTACGGAAAAAAAATTGAAAGATTGATTTGATTTGACGAAAGAATCACAAGAATGCAATGACGCTTGACAGCAAAATTGGCGGGAAGCAGATACTGCCAACTTGAGGTGGCATAAATTTAAAAAGGTATGGCAAATATTTCTATCTATTTAGAGAACATTTGCATAAATCTATGGAATCATAAGGACTGCTTCTTCATCTCATTGCTGTGCTTTCGAATACATATAATAACCAGTTATTACATTAGCTTACGACACTCTTTAAAATTTCCTAACCGCTGGATGAACGATTGACGTTCATAAGAGTTTGGCAAAGCCTAAATTGAGTATTCATTATTTTTATTTTCATTTGAATTTACTATTTAATCATTACCTGCTTGACTTTTAGTCTGCGCGTTTCACCTGAAGTACGACGAGATGAAGCTGGACGCGAACGTGGCGCGGTGGGCGGTGACCGTGTTGAACTTGAGCCGAACCAAGCGCCATCTTGATCGCGCCGTGCTGCTCGGCTTCTGGGAGACGCTCGATAAGTATGCCGCCATTTTGTTTTGTTATTTCATTTGGTCATTAATTATAGCATTGAATTTAAAAGTCACTTTTGTATTGGTGAAAAGTTATTAATTTTATGTAACTGATTCTATTTCTTAACCTAGTTTTGCGTAATGTTTTTACTGTTAATATTAAATGCAATGGCTGTTGATGGATCAGGGTAACAGTTTTAATGATTTGAATGAATAATTCTTTAAATATTTTTTCCTGTAATGTGCATTTGTATCGTATTGTTTTCACAACGGTTTGACTTATAAACTAATGTTTATTTTTAAATGTTTCAGGCACATGATGAAGAATAAACCACACCTTAGGTTCTAAGTTTGTTGTAGCGTTATAGAATTTTATCTTATAGATTATTTTACTGTGTGAACATCTAAATGCCTTGCAGCATTGAGATTCTAAGTCAATTCAAACCATTTTATGATAGTTTGGCTACAATCTTTGAATATATGAATATTATATTGAATTAATGGAACCAAGACAACTTTTGAAAAAGTGTTTGTTTAGCATGTTTGTACATTGTACTTGCATTTGTGCAGAAGAGCAACATTTTATTTTGTGACATGTAGTTGCTTTAGCAAATTTAAAGTTAGGTGAATTTTGCATACCTATTGTTTAAAATTTAATACTTTATCCTTGTTTAAAAGTATTAGAAAAATATTTTATTATGATATAATTATTTGATAATACAAGTATTAACCGTTATTGAGCAATCTTTACTGTATGTGACAAAAAGCTGTTATTCCTTCTAACGTCATGTTTACAATCGATTAAATTGAAAGTTATAAAAATAATGACTTGAATACTCCTGCAATTATGAAAATGAAAATTTTATTGTTACCATTGCAATAAGTGTTATTACATACACTGCAATGACTAATGTATGCCAATAGTAAATTGACTAAAGTTCATGCATAGAAAACATACTACTCTATAAATTCATTCGGTAACTAAACTTTAGGGTTTGGTACTTTAAAAAGTAGAAAACAACAAAAATCCCTTTAAGATCGTTTTCTTGTCCGTCTAACTATCCGTTTGTCAATAACTATTTTTTCAGGAACCAAATAGACCTTGCAAATTAAATTTTATACTTAATACTAAGATTTATGATCCTAAGACAACACCATGAATAGATAAGACATATTTAGATTTTGTCAAATATTTGTTAGTCCCAAAATTTATTCAGTACATTATGGTGCAAAATTCAAAATGGCAAAGGCCCCTTGACTAAGAATTAATAAAAAGTTTCGAAAACGGAAATAGTAAAAAGTTAAAAATTTTCAAATAGGAAATAAAAACGCTCCAGTCAATTACCGATGTCTATACATACTTAAAAGGAACAGAGCTTTTGTGTTGTATTGTAAAAGCATATCAGCAATTTTTATTTAATCACAGAGAAGGTAGACTAATGTTAATTAATCACTATTTTGTAACGATTACTGCATGTCCGAAATCATATAACATAATAAAAGCCATTTAGGATCTGGTATATTTGTTATTAAAGGAATAAAATAGCTCTAAAATAGAGTGCATCATTATTTTCTTATTAGTATAATATCGCGTAGTGTCTTTTCGTTGGCGGTCATCCACCAATAATAGCGTTTTAACTATACAAAAAATCCAGATTTTATCTGATTTACAAAGCTAGAAAGCCGTTTTAATCACCCGTTAGTAAGGTTTTTAAGACTGTTATTCCAGGATAAAGTTGTTAATTAAACACCATGCTAATTACGAGCAGTTAAAACGTATCAAATGTATCAAATATTTCGTGCCTTTAAAAGAAACGTGTAACGAGCAATACTAAATGATAAACGCCCATTGTTATTTGATTTACACACGTTGAGATATAAATATGTATGTGTGTATGTTCGATAGAATATAATGCCTTCCTAAAATGATATATAAAAATGTATGCTAACGGTTCTTATACAAATGAAATTGATCTGTGATATAGTATATTTGATGTGTCGTTACAGAATCTAATTTCATTTGTTAACACAATACGACGGTATTGTTCATTTTTAATGATAATAAGTACTGAAAGGTGCGTGTATTTGAGGAAGGTGCTTAACTGTGAATATGATTAAAGTATATTGATATGATTACATGTTGTTTGAGTGCCAATGTTTTTAACTCCAATAGTCCGATAGGTGTTCAGGTATTCCGTCCTTGTGTGTCGTATGAGACGATATTCGAGATTTCTTCGGCCTTCAATAATCATCGCAATAGAATTTAATTAAAATACCTTAACAAAATTGACGTCGTGCCTTTAGAAGTAATAATACGATTGTAGTCAAAATGTAAGAAAATAACACTCTTTCCTGTAATCTCTTTTGATTATTAGATAATTTCTAACTAGCGTACAGACATCTTTTTTCCGTATTCTGTTTTGTATATTTTTCTATCTTTCATCTAACATAATATTAATGGCACTAAACTGATACTAAGTTTGTAATTTAAAAAAAAACACTTGATATCATATAAAATTTACCGGAGAATAAGAATTGTAGCCTTATATTAAAAACCCAACTTAATAAATAATTGTCCACAAGCGTACAGACCGCCATCTCCGATGTGATGATTCACACTACTTGAAGCCAATCTAGACTCCGAATTCATGTAACTAATGTAACCAATAGATACGGAAGGGCATCGTACGTAAGTTGTTATTAGTTGACTGTCACCCAGTGGTCGTCATTTCGGTGTCAATCTATACAAATAAAGAAAATTATGGTTTCTGTTTGTAATATTAATATAACCGTTTTAAAATAAGTACATTGTGATATTAAACAAAAGGACAAAATTCAAATTTTGTCTTTTTGTTCTGGCTAATTTCTGGAATGGCTGGTTAGATTTTGACGGAACTTTCAATGAAATATGTAACTTTGGCTACTTTAATAAAATTAGTTTTTTTTCTCTAGTTCATTAATAACAACCCTAGACGTAGAATGCCACTTCGTTGCCTATGGATTATATTGTTTAGATCAGTTCCATCTCTTCTTTGGTTTAGATATACCACTTAAGTTTTATTTGGAATACTTATAAAACAATTTTAACAATAAGTCTTTATTTATTTTTCAATGTCTAAAATTTATACTTAGTCCGCTTGCCAAATATTGGAGTGGCGATTAATTTTTAACAATAAGTATGTTTTATATATAAACTATAAAATTGTCTTCTGCCAGATGAACCGTACTTCTATCGCTTACCGCCAAGTCAACAGCTTATCTTCTCGTCTTCACTGTGAAGAAATATTTTTTCTAGTGCAGGTAGAATATATTTCAAGACTCTCATACCCATAATTCTGCTTGTGCGCCTAACCGTTTATTGTCTCTCATTAATGGACTAAAATCATTTAAATGCTATTATAATAAAGAATAGAATAGTAAAGAAATAGATAATAGATCAATTTACCCATTTATATGTACCATGGTAGTGAGGCTATAGAAATAAATACATAACAATATAGATTTAATTTTGTTATTCATATGTATTTATATATATATGAATTAGGTATGTTGTATAAACTAATTGAGTGAAAATTAATGAAAACAAAAGCACATGAGACGCAATGTCAAATACAATCTGTCTGTGTTGTCTTATAATAAGAATTGTGTTGCCTTTTTACACCGAGTTTAGTGTTAGTGCAAAGGAATTCGATGAAATGCCTAAATATCCATTTTTAACTGTTAATATGACACCGTATGACTATAATGTATTAACGTAATAAAAATAATAATTAAAAAATAAAACATGACGTTTTTTGGATGATTGTCGAGTGTTGTACAAAACCGAAAATTGTTTATTGTTCCATTATGTAGCCAAAATATATTTAATGGTATTGAAATGTTCAAAGATCGGTGATCTTTGCATGACAAAAATAAATTGTTAAATATTAAAACTTTTCGTATTATTTCACTATCCATTAGAACCATGGTGCCATCACATTTTTTAGGTTTACTATCTCGAATAATATTACACTGTATATAAAACTGACACTATGACATTTTTAGCTTTTGTGTCTTGTTTTTTTGATTTACATAAAAAGCTTACGCTGTTTTTTTTACTACATTGTTATCTTAATTATGGCAATCTTAAACTTTTGGCCGCTGTGTATTTTGTTTAGCAAACGAGTAATATAAAGCTTTGACGGCCTCGATTGCATTGACATTGAGATAGTAAAAATCAATGATAAAATTTGTAACACATGTTACTTTAATTTTTTTCTATAAAAAGAGCAATTAACAAAAAATGCACAATGAACTTTAATTTGTCTTTATTTAAAATTTCAAAAAATCAATGTAGTATTGTGTATAACAATAAATAAAATTTGTTTTCTCCCAGTGGCGAACGATAAGTACAGATGATATATCAAGGTCAGTAAAGATTTGCATTATACATAATATTTCATTTAGACAAAATAAAAACTTTTTAGTTAACAATATCACATCGTTAGGTGTGTGCCCGATATTACATTATAGGTACAAGGATAAACTCGGTTAACTGTATATTTCAGATAAAACCTTAAAAGTAATTTGAATGGGAGTAAAACGGTAGTTTTATAAAAATCATAATAAATTGAAATATTTTAGCCTCTAATTCTAAAAAATATTCTTTTTACGAAAATAGTTTCAAAATAAAACTTTTCGACGGTTTTTTCTGCCCCGGTAAGGAATGATAGGACCAATTTTTACCGATCGCAGATTCAACCGTCAAAAACAATAAAAGATCCTAACAAATCTTAGTCTCAAAACGGGATAGTGTTAGATAATTATAATTGTCTATGACTTCCGAAAATACGATTATATAAATTTATATTTTAAAATCGAATGATAATTTTAACAAGAGAACTTTATAAGATTCTTATAATACGTAATTAAAATGTTTACTTAACTTTTGTTACCAATTACATTTTTATTAAGAAATTATAACGATTTTTTTATTTATCCAAACCGTTTTTTCTACTGAAGTCACAAAATTCTTCCACTAATCCCAAATAAGTTCAAATATTTTTATTTATTAACAATAAAATAACAGACTGTTCCGAACATGACACACAGATAAAATAATTAACTAAGGCTGGCTACCCATGGAAAGATGAACTACTAACTATGAGTTTAGCACAATCACTCATAGTGATGCAAAATGGCCCAAGCCCATTCGAGATCATCGTAGGTATAAATCAATGTTTTAACAAAGCGCTGTAACACATTTTTGTCAAAGCTAATATTTCGAAACCACTTGGCCACCCCGGAATGATTCGTGCAAACTAATGAAATGGCTGATGAATTAGATTTTATTACACATCTATGAACAAAAAACCCTGCCTTTGTCTAAGAATCCTTATTATATCTAATTTGAGTACACTACAATAAAATTATAATTATTATACATGATTGAATAGATTCCTATAAATGTCGCTATTGAGTTTTACGTCATAAAGTTTATTTACGGAATCAATTTATATTATTAATATAAAAAATTAATGCGCACAAATTAATAAGAACTTTAAACCTATATTAATATTACACATATAATAAAATATTATCAAACACATATCTTATTTTTTGCATACGGAGAACAAGCAGGTAAAAATAAACCTAATAAGTAATATTATAGATATCCGTTTTTAATATTATTTTTACTCTTTACGTAATTAGTAATAGCTTCAATATGTATTTTGAATAATTTTGGAATACTTAAAGGAACATGAAAATATTTCAGTCAAATAATATATTTAAATTTTAACTGTAAACTCACATTCATTTCGTAAATTTACTATTCGCGGTGATTTAAAAATATTTCTTTGTTATGTTACTCGTTTATTCATTACAATTTTTATATAAAATAAAATTTATTAAATTTTAAACAACAGAAATCGATTTAAATAAATGTCACCCTAGTTTTTAATTAAACTTCCAGACGCCTAAATATAATTTGGTAATTTTATAACTTACGTAACAATTACGTATAAACCTAAACTGACCATCATAATCTTAACCGTTTATTATATTATCAGTGAACAATAACATTGGGATCATTCCGAAATATGCTTTTTAAAGTCTAGCAAAGACTTTTCAATACTCGAAAGTTGTTGACGTTGGCACCACTTCAAGCACCATTTGCAGGAAAACGGTAATTTTATCTAAAAAAAAAAACATTTAAATACATTAGCAAAGTCTGTTCCATCACACCGCAGCGTTAGTGTTGGAGTCCTTAATTTTAATACAGATATATAAATACGGAAATATAGCTTACTGTCTCTTCTGTGTTAATTTAATTTTCCGTCAGACATTCAACAATTCTTTACATAATGAAAAATAATTATAACTCATAATCTATAATTTTCGTAAACGTAATAATTCACTATATAAAATGTCTTACCCATAAATGGCAAGGAATATCCCCATTTCACGAAGGGGACATACACCAGCAATCCGCCAAGAATGAAGGAGGCAGCGTAGAGGTACTCCCATTGCGGTTTATCCACTATTGGGGCGACGACCAAGTACGACGACACCAGGAGCACGATGTACGGTATTATAATAGGCACCTAATAACACGAACTTATGTAACGAATTGTATACATACTTATAATCTTTATCTATTATTTTCTTTTATGCATGTGTTGACAGTAAGAAAACAGTGAAGATGGGTCGGATGGGCATGTAAAAATTCGGTCCACCCACCAACCCGCATTGGACCAGCGTGGTGGACTACGGTCTAAAACATCCTAATGGATAGGGGTCCATTACGGGAGGTCTGTGTCCAGCAGTGGACTATCACAAACTGATGATAGTGACGATGACAGTAAACTGCTCCTAAACCGCTGAATCAATTTGGATGAATTTTATATGTGCGCGTTCAGGTGGATTCTAGAATGGTTTAGATTCACATCTAAGCAAGGCAGATGGCGCTGCAGTCGGTATCGAGGTTATTTGTCTATACTGCAGGTAAACTGCTGACTCGATTTAAACTTTCGTTTCTTATTTTGTTTATAATAATTTAAATCCTAATCGCTTGGTACATCATGCAGGACAACATCTGCTGGGTCCGCCGGTCTATTATATATATTATATGTTATATTTAGTATATAATATGTTATAATACTTTGTACGCAAACGAAGTCGGTTAACAATAAAACTATTTTTTTTTATTTCACTAAGGCGAATAATGCTTAATAAACTTTATTTGTTAAAACAGTTTCACGGATTTTATTGAGAGTACATATTTTTTTTGCTGATACTTATTTTAATTAATCAAAGGCAGTGACTATTTTTTTTAAATTATAATGCATGAAATAATATTAAAGTCTTAGGGTAGCAATCAGTTGCTGTTCGGTATAACTTTGTACAAAATTAAATAAGTATTAAATTTCTGGGCCCGGTCGGCATAACAGTCAGCTTTTCAACGTAAGATGGTACTCTCAGTAGGTACTTGTAAGACATTGATTAATAAATTTAGTGTTTTTCTTGACTCTACTTCTTTGTATCTTAAGTCAATATCTGATTAGTAAATTTATAACTTTGTTTATATAAGGTTTTATTCACAAAAGAAGAGTAAGTTTGTATTTGTCAATAATTAGGTAACCACTGTGTAATCGTTAGTGCTGGCCAAAATAATAATGGGGCTTAAACGAGTATGGACTATTTAACAAACCTTGTATGGCCTAGGCGCATGAGGCTTTGTGTATCTCATCACGATTAGTGCGAGCATCGCTCCACCGTAAAATATCCAAGCGGTGAAGGAGAAGAAATCGATCAACGAGTCGATTGTTCCGTATAGAACCATGGCCACCGCAATCAGCGACTGAAATAATATAAAGTACGAAAACAATTCAGTGTATGCATTAAGTACTTGTTAGTAGTGGTAGAAATTCAAATATGTTAAGCATATCGATCATTTTGCGAGGGTTTTTAATATATATTTATGTCTATATTTTGCGACGGTACTTATACTTGTATCACCGAGATGTACGCTTACGTATGTGGATTAGAAAGAAAACGCTGCATTCTCTTCATTAGACTCATGAGTTTGCAGTTGCAAAAAATATATGAAGAAAACACCTGAAATTCGCCAATCTTTACAGTTTAATGGAGACAAAACCTGTAATTTTCTGTAATAGTTAAGGTGACTAAAAATTTTAAAGATTGCTTTTATTTATTATCAAAACTATGTATAAAAGTTGTTTACGTGGAATATCAGTCCGGGGGCTGGAGTGAATCGGCGAACGTGTACGTACGACAGGATGTCCAGTAAGTGTCCCTCGCGCGATGCCGCAAAGCACAGCCTGGGGAACAATAATAGTTAAAATTATTTACAAAAATATTGCTAAAACTAAGCATACAATGTACAATATAATAACTAATAACAATCCTTTTTTAACTTTCCTATAACGCGATAGTTTATACTTGAAGTTATAAATCTTGTCAACTTGTCATGTAAATGTGTAGAAAAAAAACTTCTGCCCCATAAAAATTATTAAGAATAGGCTACTAACAAAAGTACATGGTCATAAAAGTAGGTATCTTAAATTATCTGTACTAAAACACTATCGTTTAATACACAGAATTAAAGGTAACGATTGGGGTATAGCGGCGAAGGAAGAGACTGGTTGTCAAGACGTGCCCAAAATTACAGTCATTCTATTTGATTACAATGCGTTAACGTATATACATTTACACTTATACTATATACACACTTATACTACAATAAAACACGGCTCATCATACAATCATCTTCCAATCAAAACACGTCCTACATAACATGTGTATCGATATCAACCAACTAAATATACACATACTAACATATAGACTGGACATAGGAGAGGCCTATGTCCAACAGTGAACTGATACAGGCTGATGATGATGATATACATACCTGCCAGCAACGAACAGGGTTCCATTCGCCGACCCGAATGTCGATATAGTGACGGCAAGTGGCATGAGCCAGGCCAATGGTCCCAACAGCCTGTTTCCAAAAGTGACCGCCACCGCCTCGCTGTCCGCCATCTCGCTAACCGACATCACGGCAAGGTAGGACACGTTCACCAGCGCGTAGCAGAGCGTCACCAGTGGTATGCCGATTATAATGCTCAGTGGCAGGTTCCTATAACATCGATTCACGTAACCAAACCGATAACAACTAAGCCAATTCAGTTCACCAGACAATAGGCCAACAACGTACACTCAGACAAAGTAAGAAAAGGTCCATATTAGCACTATTGTTATTAGTGTATAGTGAATAAAGGTTCATTATCTCTTCTTGTCCCACCAATAAACCACCATTTCCATTCGACTTTGTTTTCGTAATATTTCTCACTTGATTTGGCTCTGGTATGGAACATGTTATCGGAGAAGGACACAAGTAATTAAAGAGTTGAGGCGTAAGGCTGTAAACCGTCCACATTTTTGTTGTTATTATCTAAGATCACATTTTTTTACATATTAGGTTTAAAATTTTACGCAATTAAAATTATATTTATAAATAAAACAAACAAAACATTTGAGTTTTTTCAAGCGTGTTAGTTATTAAAACAATTATACCCAGACATCAACATAATTTTACCACCATCTGTGCCTGGAACTCAAAAACGAAAAAGTATGAACTGGTGATGAATAAAGAATCGTTTGAGGTGATAAATTAAGTAAGCGACATGTAATGATCTACACGCGGCCGCAACTACACTACGCACTTACTTGGATGGATTTTTAATCTCTTCGGTTACATAGTTGAGGTTATTCCAGCCGTCGTAGGCCCAAAGGCCGGTGTAGAATGCGGTGGCAATGTTGCCCAGAGTCGCCGTGCTACTGGCGAAGTTGGGCTCCTGTAAATGTCGCGTATTACCTGCACCATACGGACACAACCACCTGTCAGTCTGTATCTATATATTTACATCCCATCATGGTGACATGGTCGGTGATCATTGCGTTAAGGTGACAATGCGGTTAGTAACGAAGTGTTCAGGGCTGCCAGATAATCATAATTTACTTCCGAAACGATATGTTTATCGGTACATTTTAATTTATCACACAACACTTCTGACAGCCCTAGATGCGATTAATGATCGTCAGAGAATCTGATAGAGGAAGTCGTTTACTAAATTACAAAACACTAACAAATAATCGTAACGCACACGGCTAATTGCTCTAAATTTAGAAGAGAACTTATATCGTGCTGAAATTATGAAGATAAAAAATGCTAACGTCTAATAGATGAATGTAGGCGGTGTATGAAATGATTTTATGAGTAAGTATTATAATAAAGTTGTTCCTCTCGATCACACAAACATCGATACGGTTTATGTTTGATTATTACCTAATATCAGTTTATATGCTCCTCCGCATACGATTATGGCGATCGCGACCAACTTGGCTGCGGTGAAGATGTTTTGAACATTCGTCGCCAAATTAACACTGTAGCAGTTCACCGCCAAAATCATCACTGTAAGAAAAAATAAACTTTACAAAATAACATATCATTTCTTTCGCATGTTCCCGAGCCAACATAGTTTGGGATTTGACCACAAAGCGTGATCTTTTGATATCACTCGTGATAGCATTAAATTATAAATTGTGTGCTTCTGATAGGCGTATTATTAAGAAACTTTTAAATGGCGTATATACAGAAAAATCTTATACAAACGTGTTATAAAAAATAATATATTTGCGTGTATGCAACACATTTAAACTATCAGCCTATTAACCTGAAGAGTTTCACTTTACAAGAATACTGTTGAGTATTCCTACGTGAAATTACTTGTTTTATCCCTTACGGTCCGACGGGATATATAACCGATACGATTGAGAGGGGAACAAGCACAGAAAAGCTTTATATATGCCATGCCTTCACCACCATGGTAAGGAGATGCCAGATTGCTGACATTCAAACCATTCATTGTGGTTTATCCTTTGATTTGCAGAGATCAGATGCCAGTTTACTGCGCAAATAACTAATTTAAGGTAAATCTGAGTGCTTCAGAAAAATGGCTAGGAGAAAGCATATCGTAATATAGATACAATACACTCCAAAAGATTCATCATCAGATTTGCTTATCTGATGAAAGTAAGAAAATCATCTGGTGCGCTCACCTATGGACTGTATGTAACGTATTACTAAGAAACATTAGTTTATTTTTACCAATTGAGATGACCGCGACTAGTTTCACGAGAGCGTCCGGTGGTTCGCATTCGGACACGAATGGCTCGACCGCGTATTTCGCGAAGCTCAAGCAGATGATGGCCATTTGTGATGGCTTCAACACCAACGTCGAGACCTGTAACGTCGATGCTAGTTTGTAATTGGTATTTTCTTTCGAGTGGTGAAGCGTTATATAAATTAAATTCCGAGTTCAAATGATAGACTTTATTAAAAAAGAAACAAAACTACGAATATTTTCTAGTCATAATTAAGCAAATACGTGTATGTCATACTCATATTATGAATACTAAATATGGTCCGAAGTTATATAATGTCAAACTTTAGTGGCATAAAATTCACACTTACATCGTGTGATGATTGGCAGAGAAAACCACTAAGTTGTAAAGAGCACATTACTTTTAAAAAAGCGTTAGGGTTCAAAATTTGGTTTTAGTCATATATAAGCTGCCTCCGTAGCCTAGTGATATAGGCGTGTGCCTTAGAAACTGGAGGTCGTGGTTCGAATCCTGCAGGGACTCAACAAATTTTCATTGTTGTTTCCTAGTTGGTTAGGGCAATTTGGAGGCGATCACCCAATTGTCTGAAAGTAAGATGATCCATGCGTCGGATGGGCATGTAAAGTCGTTCCACCCACCAACCCGCATTGGACAAGCGTGGTGGGATACGGTCCAAAAGCCCTAATGGATGGAGGTGTATTAGGGAGGCCTATGTTCAGCAGTGGACTATCACAGGCTGATGATGACATATATAAGAAAAGCGTCCCGTAGTCCGTTACTTTCTAAGATATAGAGTTTTTTTTAAAGACAGCTGACATGACATTTCTGTGTCACAGTTTTAGAGTGATTAAAACTGTTGTATTGCCACCGTAAGGACTAATTTCGTAGTGTCCTTAAATAAAGTTCAATAAAAATAAAAAACCAAAAATTGATAAGCACAGAAGTGTCTTATAATTTCATCTGTAGTTTTGTCATATATATTATTAAATTTAGAATTTGATATTCATTTGATAATCAAACAATGACAGTTTTAGAGTAAGGGAAAATTTCACAGACCGAGTTGTCAGTCAAGTTAAAAGATGTTTTAGCTCAGCGAATGCAATCCAGCTTATTGTTAAGTGTCGATGAAGCCGTATTATGTAGCGTGTATTCTATAGGGACTATTCTCCGCCTCATTACGTAAAGCAACTAATTAAATTTGTTTTTACTATAATATTTACTTAATTTGCACTCAAAAATACTCATCATCATAATTTACGGTTTATTATACTGCTATTTTTGTTGTAACTTTAAAAGTATATTAGTGTTATTTAAAAACTATTTAACTGAATTACGTTGTTTGTAATCATTTTAAACCCTTAGTATTTTAAACAGCATAAAGTACGATAAAAAAAAGGAATACATATAATTTATGTGAAGTAAATGTCAGTACAACGTTGCAAACATACAGAATCTTGTATTATATAATCAGGTGATTCATTACCTACGTAAATTATTCGTTTTATATAAACAAGGAGGATATTTATATTGTACTAGAATAAAATGATTTAACATTTCGGTCGACGCATATGTCTGACCGAAGGTCAACGTTGGGTCACACCCTATGCCGAAAGAGTGACGTTAGTTCAAAAAAGATAAATGTTTAGCAATTTCAATACTAATAAATTTCACCTGGATTTTTGGTTAACTATGAAAAAAGAAAAGCGCAATTTCCTTAGCAGAATTGCCAAACGTATGGGCTGTTACTTTACTTTTGCCCATAAGTACATACATATATCCTCTACAAAATCATTCGCATAAGAAAAACTCTATAACATGGTTAGGAGGCGAATCATCAAAAATCGATAAATTTTAGGATCTCAAAAAAAGAAAACTCTTAACTCTACGGATCAAATATTAATTTAATACCAATTAAAAATACAACTTAACTTTAAACCACAACAATAAACAAAATTAGGTCTCATATACATGACATTAAAAAATAATAAATTTGGATGAAACGTCATTATCATCATCATTATAAAGCTGTGTACTTAGTATGCTGAAAGACCGCATCAGAATAGTTGTGATCCGCCAGAGAACCAGAGTCAACGACATAGCCCACCGAATGATACATATGTCTCAAATACAGCTAATTCGAGCTCCTGGCTGCTAAACTGAACACCGGATTTAAATATAAAAATATGTGATACCCATGAGAACAGGAAAGCGGGTGGCCCACCAAACGCGTCCATGAAGTATGCATACTCAGCACCTGATGAGGTGTTCATTGTTCCCAGCTCAGCATAAGCGAGCGCCCCTGTTGCAGATTAAAACGGTGTTTAGCCAGCTAATCTTTATTTACCCATGCGTAGTAACTCTTACATCAAACAGTATTACAGTTTAAGCTGATATTGATGACTGCCGCCATGGTTTTCATCTCAGTTTCTTCAGGTATGCCAACTTTATAAAATACGTAATCAATAGTAAGGATGGAGGAAAGAAATATATCGTTTTAACAGGCGGAAAAATATATATTGTCATAAACCATTGCGGCGGTCCACCAACAAAAAAACTTTACACGATTATGGCCCTCTATACTTTGTACAATGTCAGGTGGGTAACTGTAACTGCCTCCGTAGCCTAGTAGTATGCGCTTGCGCTTTAGAAACCGGAGGTCGTGGGCTCGAAGCCTGCCTTTCCTAGTTTGTTTTGGAAATGCGGGCTTATCACCCGATTGCCTGTAAAGTAAGATGAACCATGCATCGGATGGGCATGAAAAAGGCCGGTCCTGCGCCTTATCTCTCTCCGGTCGTGTCGGTTATCCGTGCACCTGTACCTGCGCGTACACTTATGCACTATAATATCTCCTGCTTAGTTGGCTGATCTCAAATACAGCCGCTGTAGTCGTTATCTACTAGAGAACATTATTTCATTACACTGTCAGTTAGTAAGTTCAAACAAGGCGGCAAGCAAATTTTGCACTGTTATTTGCCGGTTGCCTAGTGCTCACTTATGAGGTGTTCTGTAAAATTTAAATGAAGTTAATATAAAATGATCTACACATATATGTAAAATGGACCTCTGATCACCAAAAGAACCAATCAAATAACCCCACTAATTTTAGATTTCTAGCGATAAAATCAGACCAGAAGATTGCAATAAATGCAATGCCATTAAGGCTTTACCAAAGTAAACATCCACAAAGTACATAAAAAGTTCGTAAATTATTGAGTAAAGTTCTGTTGATAAATCTTAAAATGCTAATTCATTAATTTGTAAGTTAAAACCGTATTAAATTATATCTTATTTTATTGTTTTGTTAAAATCTTAACTTACCAAGCAACGAGAGCAGGCCGCATGCCATCCATATGATGAAGCTGATGCCTACCGAGCCTGTGCGCTCTAGAAGCCCAGAGGGCGAGACGAAAATTCCGGAACCTAGAAAAATTATTAATTGAATAAAAGAACCTATAGGAACCGTAAATAGTAATGTATTCCGATGTTTGATAAGTGATAAATGTAGCCGAAAGTTAGATTAATAGTAAATAAAATAAAATATAACAACAAATTTCTGACTCATTTTGTGCCGAAACAAATATTATTGGTCTTGCAATTATCACTTTATCACTGTACTATCTTGCGAATACAACGCTTTAGTCAGCGATGATTGGGATCTGTGTCAACATAATAATCGGCAATGTACACGTTTAGTTACCTTGTAATTGAAGAATCAAACATTAATGCTCGCCTCAACAGCATAACAAAGCGACATACAAATATATTCGCTAGGAACACTAAACTTATGATACTCTAAAGCTCGAAAATTTCGTCTAGTAATTGCGAACTGGACTATATTTAAATTGTTTGAATACTCTCAAAAATAGTACATGTGAATCTTCTGTGACGCAAATCGACGTAACACAACGAGCATGTGATTTAACATAAATAATGAATGTGTCAAGGTTTCCTTCGCAGATCTTTATCTTTTTTTTAATCACGTCTGAATACCTAAAGCTAACAGATGTAGAGTCAATAATTCCACTAAATAGTTATTATGTGTAAACATTTGAACGCTTTATACCTATTTATTGTCGTAGCCTTTACCTATCCATAATGGAATCAAGTTTTTATTACAAGTGACTTGAATAGGACAAGGTCACACGAAACAAAGGAAAATCATAATTATATATTCCTGATTTAGAAAAGCATTTTTAATAAAAAAAAATCTTTTACACTTATTTAATAATTACAAAAGTAATAATTCAAATAACTTATTCCGTCAGTACTGTCTTATGCATCAGAATTTAAAAAAGTCAAGTGAAGTAAATGTTAGCAAAGAATTCCGCTCGTAAAAGCCACACAATAAAAATTTTGTAAAGTTTACTTGCCAACAATGTTACTAATTATTGTGCTTAAAAATTTTGTCGAAAAGCTATTAATGAAATGAATATATAAAAATTTTAATTTAATCTGAAAACTCTTGTAGGAACAAGTTTTATTTACATAAAACACCGACGGGCAACATAACATACGTAGCTTATGAACTGACGTTTAAATAACGACGTTTATTTATACATAATATTGAATCAACTCCTCAGTTAATTTAATTTTATGTCTAATTTGACGCCTCAAACAGTGGATGTTTGTGCTTCATCTGTACTTGAAACTATACTATAGTATCGTGAGACATTTATTCATGTTTGGGCAGAGAGGATTGATAACTTAGTTAATTGTATAATGCTAACGATCGAAGTCAGTTGCACAAATAGTTCTTTTTTGTCTGAGCAAAATAAAAAAATATATTTTTGTTATTATAAAAGCAAGCTAGAAATAGCATTAATTAAAAAGTTAACGCTATTATTAAATAGACCAAAATATACCTGCCATACGATTTGGCGCCTCACCTCACTTATACAAATAAATATTAATTTTTCAAAGTTTCAATTAAAAAAGTACTTAATATAAGGTATATGTAAGTATATATATACTTCCGTTTATTAAAGCGTTATACGTTTAGATACCCAAGAATACGTTAATGCGATATTTTAGCCATCACAATCATTGTTACGCAATCTGTTGTATGCCAAATAAGCGTACTACGGCAAAGCATACGTCAATTCATGTGTTAGGCGTCAATAACAGCTTTCTATATGTTTTAGACGCGCGGTCATGTCTCTTATACTAGGATTCATTTATTTATAGGACTTTATTGCGTTAATATACTTTGCGTTTAGCTTTCCGCACCATTGAGGAGTCTACTAATTCTTGGCACAAAGTAGTATATTTAAAAAAATATCGGCATTCTCATACGAAAAAAACTTTTCCGTTAAAGCGTTAAAGAAATTTTGTGTGACAATTTTATTCTAACAACATCTGTAGGAGCAATATTAGCGATTTCTAATGTCAAATGCTACATCTTTTTTTTAGCACCTACGGATAACACAATATTTAAGAAATTGAAGCTTTTTTTTAAATTGTTTGAACAAAAACTTTTGTTAAAAAAACAGTAAATTACTCTCGTAACTATCTGTATTTTTGTGCGCATTAGTTGTACTTATATGACGTCTTACTGTAAATATATGTTAGCTTGGTTAAATATATGATACGAATACCTTTATAAACACTTTAATATTATTGTCTGTTGTACGTAGCAATCTGTTATTGACAATAAATAAGAAAATACTAATAATCGCTATTGATTGGTCGATTTTTTATTTACTATCCCCACAAAACATGGGTGGTATTTGTGAATAAGCTTGGTATGACTGATCTTGACTCTAGCATCACGGGAACTGGGTTCGATAATCACCACGAATAAAATAATTGAGTAATATTTGAGGTGATATTTCCTTGTATCTATACCAATTTATGTATTTATTGTCTTCAATCAAAGTCTCCTATAATTTAATATTAAATTCTTTGTTTAGTATTACAATCTAGCATTTACAATCTTACCAATCATGGTGCCGACAATTAGAGCCACCCCACTGAAGAGTCCCACCCGTCTCTTGAGGTGAACAGGGTCGTCCGGAGCTGCGTCCGACCCCTCCAACTGCGTGAAAAATCATATTGAAATTGATAGGCTCCCTTTTGGGGATGAAGAAATCTTAGGTATAAAAAACCCTTACCCCTTTGACAGGATAACGACTGGGAAAGTAGCATCGCGTTAAGCGGAGCTTATTTCTACTGTAATACAGCAATGGGAGTAATGTTTCGGTTTGTAAGGCTACTAGAGATAGTGTTGTTCCTTGGTAAAAGGGACGTAACATCTCATGTCTCTGAAATGCGAAAGGATCTGCGACGTATCATGCATTGGTTATGGGCAAACATATCTCTCATCGCCGAATATTATAAAAGCGTTCCTGTGACCCCACCTTTTAGGCTAATGGAAGCAAGGGGTGGTTTTATTAGGTGTGAGTCCTTATTAACCCATTTTTACAATTGCGAGGGCGGATATGCGTAGCCATTATGTTTAAAAATAGGATATCACTTATAATCAGATTACCATTCTGTTCGGCTCGTCGTTGACCATTTTCCCACGTTATCATGGGCTCGGCTTCTAATCCATCCAGATTTACCTGATTAACATTTATTACGCAGAGCGACTGGCATCTGACCTCCGCAACCCAATGGGTGCATTCTGAGGCTGAATTATTGGTTAGTAAATTTAAAGTTTCTGGCATCCTATAACGTCCGCCAAAGATGGTCTTGACAACCGACTTTTTCATGCCCGTTGCATAGATCACCTCTCTAGATCAATTATCCAATTATCCCTACCAAAAAACAACGATAGCAACAAGTTGTTTCCTCGCAGAATTCTAACCGACGACCTCCGATTCATTAAGTAAGGGCCAACACCGCTAGGCCACAGAGGCGGTTAAAACTTAAACATGGCTAAAACAAAAATATAGTTTGATATTTATATATATATACCTAGGTCACGAAACTTATTTTTTTTTGTCAAAATACAATTCATGTAAGTGTGACTTACTGTACATAAGTGTAAAGTAAAACCAGAATAAATATTGAAACGTTAAATTATTCAATGAATGGTAAATAATTTAGTTTTTCCGGAAAACATGACATACACAAAAACGTTTTTGGTTAATCCAATGTTTTGATGGATAAATAGTCCTTTCATCGAATAATTTGTAGTGTACGAAGTAAATACGAGTTAAGTAAAACCAGTAAAATGTCAAGCATATTTAACTAACGACGCCTTGTAGCGGCCATTACAAAACGTAAGTTACCTTGTCTCCTGGGTTGAGGTTGCCGTCGTCGAGCGCTCCCGCCGCGCCATCTTCGGGGTCGCACCCGCCTGAGCACCCGCGCCACACCAATCCGCCTTCGCGTGCGCCCCCTGCACAGACATAACACTTAAATGCTACAAAAGCTTCAAAATTTCTAACGGATTGTTTATAATCATATAAGGCTTTTGCAGCGATACGACGGCAATTTGCTCGCTTGGTTTTATATATGAAAACGATAAAATTTTAACAAAATACATGGCCGACAATAATAATAATAATAATAATAATAACTCATTTAATCGACTTCGAACAGTGTATGTTCTCACGGACTTAATTTTAGGCCCATTAGTAAAAATTATACGAAATATATATATATATATATATAAAAGGTTGTGATTATAATAAGTATATAATTAGGTAGGTTGTATTTATAATAGGTATTATAAAAGGTTGTAAATATATATTAAGGTTGTAATTTTTGACGACGTAATTTAGTAGGGGTGGTAGAGATCTAGTAAGGAACAGATGGTCGTTAACGATTTAGATGCTTTAAAGTTTCCCGTGGTAGGTGTCTACGAAATAATACGCGTCAATGACTATTTCAAAACGATCTATCGAAGAATCTAATAAAATGTAACATATACTTTATATACACTACCCTACTAAAGTGATGTACTAAATGGATCGGTAAGCATTAACCTACGCAGATTTCATCATAATCTTTAATCATTAGTCTTTGTTAGTCTGCTGCTGGACGTAGGCCTCCCCTAATGCACGCCTTCTCTATTCGGGAGTTTTTGGACCGTATCCCACCACGCTGGTCCAATGCGGGTTGATTAGTGGACCGACTTGTTACATGCTCATCTGACGCATGGATCATTTTACTTGTCAGGCAACTGGGTGATCGGACCAAAATGTCCTAACCAACGGTACACAAAGTTGTATTCGCCGAATTTAATTCGAAATTCGAACCCACGACCTCCGGTTTATAAAGCAAGGGTCAATACCACTAGACCACGGAGGCGGTTTAAGGCCAGACAGATTTACAAATCATCTAAGTAAATATGTGTATAATATGCAATCGCTAGTATCATTGAGTGCACTCGAAGTTAATTCACGTTAGAGCTTTTAATGTGTTATCATCTAAAACCGGTTCAAGGACAAAAGGCACTGTAAGCGCTTTGATATTGATCGGTGCAATGAGGAGTAGTGGTCGGTCATAATAAATTTACGAGCATAGCAGAACTATGAATGATACTCTTTATTGCTTTTGCTTGAGTGGATTGGAATTATTACAGATAATATATATAAATATCGATAAATGACACGGAGTTAGGGACTTAAATATAATAATATCACAAAATATAATATTCTTTTGTTGAAATACGTTATTAATATAAAATAAGAAGGTATTTTCTTATTACGATTTTAAATAAAGAGTAGCAGAAAATAAATATTTCGTTGGGAATAACGAGAAGAATAGGAACATTTCCTTCTCTTCTTCAGCTGCAGTTTCTTCAACTCCTTTTAGTTATAGTAAAGATAAGGTAAAAACGCAGATAAGTAATTGTTCTTTTAGTTATAATAATAATAAAGAAACAGTTGGTAAAGGCGACCAAGGAAGCTTTAGAAAATTAGACTCGACTCTTTCCATCGTGTAGCAAAAACGTTATCAATAAAATTATGAATCAATCAAAAGCTTGTAAAACTTTTACGTATACGAGAAATAGAGTGTGACACCTATAAACTATTTCATAGTTGAGATTATAAAACATTGAAATACACGACGTAGGTACTTAAAACAGAGAGATTTTAATAATGATTATTAATCCAGCGAATAAAATAAATGATCTGTTTTTGTTTTAATTTTATTTAGTGTTTTCATGATTGAAACATACCACCTTTCTCAATATCTATGCTATTAATAATCGTAACGACTTAAAATTTTGCTCATTACAAATTGGTGCTGATCATTGGTAGTTGAAGTAAGTTCCGAGGTAATGATGTAACGTAATGGCAAATATTATCTCTCTGTTATTTCGATATTTAAATGTAAGATATTTAGTACATTAAGCTTCAATTATATTATATTATTAATATTAATCATGTGAAATAAGATGACACTTCATTAGTAAGTATACACTGTCTGAATCAAAGTGAATCACTTCATGAAATGAAGAATTTTACTAGGAATTACATTAAAACAGGTCAATAAGAAAATTATCACGAATATTTAATCAGTCGATAATCAGTATTAAACATGAATACATATCAACAAGAAATTAGGCCACAAGTGCTTGCAACGAATATGATGAATGTACAATTGGCAAAAATCAATTAGCCAGCGCAAATATTATTATTGAATAGGTATTACCGAAACGATTTTCCGTGAAGTGTGCACATATGAGGTCATAAGGTTTATGTTACTTTGTCCGTTCAAGTTTCTATTTGATGACGACGTGATGTCATATGAAACCGCCGGACGCGATGTATTCAAAACAGTGCATGCCGCTCATCACGTACACAATCCATTTCTTACTCAAACATTTTTAATAATGACTAAGCCGATTCTGACGCTTAACTTTAATATAGACAATATGTACAATAATCTGACATCCACTGACATAATCTGATCGCCACATGGTTTTACTCGCTTAGGCATGGTAATCTTTAAAAATGAAGATTATGCATTATATTGCTCGAAAACCCAAAGGTTTTGCTGTGCTCGCTGAAAGAAATTCTGCATACTGTTTTTATACATTATAGTCTATGAGTTATTCTGATTTATAAGTTACGTTATTTTATTTTTGCATGTGAAAGAGTAAATTACATACATCCAGAAATTCTTACAGACTTTCACATGTTATAATATTAAAAAAGATATTTAACAACACGCAACGGCAGGTCAGTGAAATTTTGTAAATATCCTCGAACATACTTTCTGAACGTTTGCTCGTAAAATTCGTGCGATGTTCTTGAAAATCTTTGTGCAGGTGAGATAAAATATTTGATGCTGAAAGCAATGTTGTTTAAGATTTATCGTCATTTTCTCGAATGACGCAACCTTCGCATCGTCACGAGCTGAATTTAGGATACTGGTATAACCCCAACGTTATACGGTTTACATAATAAATCACAATGAAACGTCTCACCTGCGGTTACAACAAAATATAAACAGAATAAATAATAGTAATCGTTGTCATTCGCGCTCAAGGTTCGCAAACAATGTTTTATTTTGAAAAATTACGTATATCCTACGCAGTAGCGCTTCAACAAAATGTAGATATTAGACAGGTTAAACAAAAAATAACGATTTACTCACTTGTTTTATTACATTTAAATGGTTAACATGTTAACAATGTCAAACATTGTACGAAATATCAGTTCTTTCGTTTAACTAATAAACGCTAAGTTTTTTTTAAACATTTATTCCAATTTTTGCATATTGAGAGTGTGGCGCGTAATATAAATCAATTACAATGTTGATGTTAAAATTTACTGCCAACACGTTAAGGATAATGATCAATAAACATTGATTCTCCCATGACATCTGGATTGTTTCCAAAATGGATGCAACTGCAACGAATTGTAGTCAAATTATGTCCGTCTGTCTCACTTACACAGTTTGTGTTATGTGAACCAATAAAAGTTTTAAGATTATATACAAAATACACAGTTGTATATAGAACGTATTTTTATAAAATATGGCTATCCCATAAAACAAAAGAATGAAAAAAAAATCGTTGTGTGTGTATTATTGAATAATTTATAAGCACTTCGATTGAACGACGTGACAAAACGAACAGGAAAATCGTATTTTCATAAGAAATGCGTCCTGGCAAAAGGAATTACTTCGATAAATATTTCAAACTGCCCATCGCCACTTGAACTTGACGAAAAAAATGTTTCCCTAATAACATGCAATCATAAAGATGTATTATATATATTCTTGTTTTTAGATGCAGTTTTAATTTTATTTTGTGCTTTTCGCGGTTTTGTAAAGATAACAAATACACTTCAGTTTCTGTTAGTCATATCTATAGTTAATTATGTCTATATTATATATAAAGGATCACATTTTTTGTTTATAATATAAACATGAAAAGCTAGTAATAGCCATGTTTAAATAAAACATTAATAAAAAAGATTAATAAACAATTGTTAAACACCAAATCGCCGTACCGAAGTTCACTTGAAATGAGGAAAATATCCTTAAAACCGCAAGTATTAAATGCAACTGAACTGTGAATTCCACTTATGTAAAACATGTTAAAAATTATATTGATATTAACAATTTAACACAACAGCAGCGCAAGTTGAATATATCGAGTCATCTCGTGGTCGGTTTCCTAGAGTAAATTATTTTTTTCGTATTATAAATAACACGAGTATAGTAAAAATACGTCCGGTCTATAAGAAGTATTTACATAAATATTGATTCCACCAATTTGTTATGTTTCGTTTTCCCTTAATGATACATCAGGCACTGTGATTGTACTTCTGTCAATAGGTAAGTAAACTTATCACTTCAAAAATACTACATACTTTATAATACAGTATCTCTGATCTACAAATAAATGGCGTCATACTTATGATAATAATTTTGAACGTACGTAACGTTTTATTTTTCTTATTAAAAGAAGTGAAAATAAAAAAAGGATTAAACTGTTCTGAACTGAAAAATATAGCGTGACGCCTATCGAGGTCTCTTCTTGAAAAAAAATGCTCTAAAAATGCTATGGAAAAATCTTCTTGATAGTATTATTAGATACTAAAAAGCAAATTAAACAATAGCAACGATGTAGTACTATAGCAAATTCAACTAAAACTTCATTCAACATAAACTTAAAATACTGAAGATTCTTGAATTTATAACGGATTTAGCTGCCTGTTATTGCCGTTTAGAAATTTATTCAAATCAATACGCAGTGATATCCAGAATTTATTAATACTAATATGATCTTTTGATGTAAGTTATACAGTCCTGCTTCGTCATTATCCGTTTCTTCGGAATAAGTAAGTCTAATATTAAGAAGGAAAATCAGCTTCTGTTGCTGCCCATGCACTAACTTTATATCTTACGAGCAGTTAGTTTATTTTATTATTTTGTTTTACGCTTTTCGAGAATCTTGCCGTTGCAGTTTAAATAGAAATGAAAATTGAAGAGACATAACACTCAAACAAAATCAACAAACACAGGCGTAGGTACTCGGGAGAATAACTCCGAAACCTATGTCTGCTGTCCTGTGTAAACACTACTACAATTCAATTTGAAGAACAACGCTAGCTGCGTTGTTCTTGCTTAATTACTAGATAAGACTTAACAACCAATGTCTCAGGAGTGTTTTGTTTTGTAATTTGGAATTTCATGCTGCTTCTCTTATAGACAGCGCGTATCGATTCGACTCTTTACTCAATTTAGTGTATTAAAGTAATGTTACAGCTTACCAACGAGCACACGTGTTAAACAATTAAAACTTTAGAAAAATTTCACTGATAATATATTCTACAGACGGCTGAACTCTCGGGAAATCGGTTTTGGTGCCGAATAGTATCGGACCTATCGGAGGTCCTTCATCAGGGTGAGTGGGATAACTGTACAGTCGCTTACTGTCTCGCACTTAGGTCCCGGAGTAGCCGTCTGTAGAATGTATTGTAACCACACATGTGTTTATACTTAGTCATTGATACAAAACGGGTTTTAAATGGTGACAGTTTGAACCTTCATCTGCGTAGACGAGGACGGGAGTGAAGGCGGGCCCCTGCAGTTTCTCCGTGTTCTCGTTGTGCGTACGCGCATTCGCCGAGCCCCGCAGCAGCGCGGCGAGTTTATCACGCATCGCATCGCACATGCGCCCGCGGTGTAACGGCGCCGGCGTCCAACAAAGTCGCGTCGACCGACCAACTCGAAATAAACCGCGCGACTATCCTTACAGGCCCAATGTCGATTGAGCAACCTCAGCAAGACTTCTTAGCACCTCAACAATCACTGTATTACGTCAAATTAAATTAAATTCGCAACGCCCGAGCAATAATATAATGCACTAATTTTTTTAATATTTAATTTTTTTTTAATATTTGTCACTTATGTTTTTTGATTTATTTTGATTATTAATTTCAACGTGTAAAGACAAAACGACGACGATGTTAGCGGAGCGGTCGCTCGGGGCGAACTGTCTATTCCGGGCTTCAGCGAGCACGTGGGCGCCCGCGCGCCGCCCGCCCACCGATCAATGGGCGCGAGATTCGATACCTGAGCCATCACTATCCACACTACGTGTGATAACTGCGAACGCATCCAAATTATCATAATTAGAACGGGAGCTTTCTCCCGTGATGGAAAGTTAAAAAAATAATAATTATATTTTTTTTATAATTTCATAAAAATTACCGCAATCGTCAATTATTTTGTTAATGTAAAAAATAACTATCCGTAGAACAATATTTATATAATATGATAAATAGATAAAAAAGCATAAAAATATAGAATAATATAAAATTCTAAACCATAAAATAAAATAAAATAAAAATGAGTAATAAAAAATATTTCGCTTTAAATGTGCATTCGTCTAACTAAATTAACTGAAATATTAAGTAACATCTGCTTAACAAAAAAAGGTCCACAATAATAACACTTGCAGCGGAAATAAATTTTAGCTGCCAGGCAAAAATATGTATTGTGTTAAAATAAACAGAATTGTTATACTTTAATATTTATGACCATCGTCTTTCTGGGTCTATTTCTAAGTTAAACGTTTTAAATATATTTCTATCATAACAAAACTTTGATATTAAGCAATAATTAAGACGCGTCTAAAGAAATACATAAAAATAAAAATATATAAAACATCAAGAAAATACATTTTAAAAAGCCGGTGTCACTTTTCGGTGCATATTTGTACGTAGCAAAACATTCAACGCAGCTAAAAATACGCATTTTCCAAGGTTTAAAAAGATTACACTGGAAAACGGACTACATAAAACGCACGATACATTTTATAAACAAATGAAGGAATCACAAATAAATAATACTTTCCTCTAATGATTAAGAACATCATGGATGCATCGTCGCATTCCAATGTATCGTAAATCAATCAGACATAATTATCTTAAATTTCTTGCCAAGACTATACTCGCGTAATTATCGTGATGCTTACATTAAGGACCATATTGCACTATGTAGAATGAATTTATATAAAATTTATAGCAGGGCAAGACTAATTACTCCAATATTTAGCAGATCAATGAATAATGTTTACGAAAACACAAACGAATGTTAAAACTGAGTTAATTACAAGCAAAAATGAGTCTTTTATTGTGTCTTTTGTATAATGTACGAGGCAATATTTTAATTAATACATTTCGAAATCTTGACACAGACACGACTGAACAAATAACGTTTCTTGTCCTCAAATCTCGAAATAATATCCATCATAATAAATAAGGCTGACGATCTCGCTTATATTTCAATACACGGTTTAAACTACTAATTCGATTGTAAAAATTCTTTATTAAATTGGCTTCAGGTTTTAAAATATATCTTTAATTTCAACAAAATGAAACTTGTCCATGTGTAACTGATATAAAACGAACTATTCGTAGCTACATACGTTTCACTTTGAAATTAATTTAATGCCAAATTTCCATTCAAAACATCGATTGACATCTAGAAATTTTAAATATTCGCTAAGGCCCTGTACAGTCAATTAACTAAAGCGCGATTACGCTTTCTGTCAATTAACAAAAGCGTAAATGTTCTGATTTTATTTTCAAGTAATGGTTCAAATAAATTACTATACTGTTACGTTATATTATATTGTATACTATTAGTTATTCAGAGTCGAGTAGAAGCCATCAGGAGTACTTAAGGACAATTAACGCAAATTACAAAGCAATGTCCCCTTATAATGCCGAACGAAATGGCGTTCACCCAAATTAATTCGTCTCGGGAGATGTGAGACGTCGCAACGAAATTGGGAACGAACGGCACTCAGTACATGCATTAATTCGAAGTCCATCGAAATCAAGAGCGTCTTGGTAACAAGCGAAAGGTTTTATTGGCAGTTGATAAGGTTCAAATCAGAACCGGCCCGTTCTTTAAGTCTCGATCGAAATGCTGTTGATAGGTAATAATATGCGGGTCGGGAGCGGTGATCGCTACGATTGCCAACACAATTGCTGCGTATCAGAATGGAACGCGTTATAACGCGAGTTTTTGCTAAAATTAAATGACATTGCACGTCTTCTATATTTCTTAATTATATTTAGCGTAGATAATAGATTCCTAAAAGCTTTACGAACTTTCTATTTTGATGATAATAGATTTTAGCGATTTCTGAGGGCTGTAATAACTTACGAGACAATGATGTCTATTAACTGTTATGTGGATACATAAAATACATAGAGTAGAAATTGCTAATGTACACGTAGCTTTTTGTTATTTACAAATGATGCGACTTGTTGGCATTTTGTATTTTATTTGTTTGTTATTTTAAAATCTTTGCTATAAAAAAATCTTTTAAATTTTTACAACAGCATTTGCCAAGGCATTGTAATAATTAATATAGAAGGTAATAAATTTTCTGAACATTTTAAAATTCGTTGGAATAAGAAAGCTTTTGTTTTATGTTTGATTCTTTTTATAGATTAGACACAACTGCGCAATTGTCTATATGAACATGTGCCGAACCAATTGTGTTATATAAATAATTGAAATCAAGTCCGGCGTCAATCCCATCAAACATGAAACAAAATGGAAGGACATGTGCAACGACAATTGAATGTTTTCAGTCACTCGTCGCGGAAAGTCGTGACCTAATTGCTGACAGATGTAAACTTTACGGTGAAGGCTAAATCCGACTGGTTATCCGGTCACAACGATAACATTCGTCACTATATCAGCGCTGAAATAATCACGAGTGGGTATATCTAAATCGTAAAGAAAGTATTTAAGTATTTAGCGCCTTTTGTTATTTACTTGGATTCGAAAAGCAACCTTATAGCAAGTTGTTGTGTTTCCTATTGTATTATATTACCTATGTTACCTATTATATTACCTAAGTATTATATTACCTAAAACACCATTACGGTTACAAAGATGTGATGTTGGAAAATTGTTGCGATTATATATATATATATACACACCCTACTAGAAACTATATATCCCATAAGAGTATTTTAAGATTCTGCTGATATTACATCTAAAACCCGTCAATTAAATTGCAAATTTACTTATATATTGATTTTTTCCACTTTGCACTATCATGTTTTATGCTATATCTAATTTAAGCAACTAGTTAAAACAAAGAATAAGCAGGAAAATGTACTTTGTATCGTTTAATATGTTGCAACTTTTTTTCATGATTCAGAAATAAAAGAAGGTCGATTGCGTATGAACCAAAATTTGCAAACTAAGATTAAGACTATACATCGACACATTTAAATTTTAATTTAACTTGAAAATATTTATATAAATAATAATTCTAACTTTCAGAATAAATTTTCAACGGTAAATAAAAAAGCAATTTACCAATTATTAGGGTACAGTTAAGACGGTAATGAATCCATAAAGTATGTAATGAATATATTATACGTATTAAAATAGTGTTAATCCTAACTATTTATATACTGAAAGGGGTAAACAACCCCGAAATGGTTTCGGTATAAAATCGGAGACGCTGTGGCGCCTTCAAATGTCCTCCACGCCCTTCAAGAGACCTTCGTAGTTCTCGCTTGTTTTATTGCTGGAGTTGCTAAAGTATGTATAAAGTATGGGTGTAATAGAAGACTTACAAAGATGTGAGACACGGCAAATATTATTCAATTATACAAGTGGTATTAATAAATAAAATATATTTAGCGTGATAAAGAAGTATACAGAAATATACAAATAAAGTACTTTGGCAATAATTATGTTTATGAAGGAAATGTCAAAAGTTTTGTCAAAGTGATGTTTTATTGAATATTAATATGTGTATAATTTAAAATAGAATTTAGTAGAAACAAATTAAGCTCATTTCTAATATTATCTTTGAATGTATGATATCGTTTAATTTAGGCACGAATTTTGAAATTATAGTATCTAACAGTTTCTGTCATCATTTAATAAAGGAAGGAAAACTTTCAAGGCAAAAATTAAATAATATAGCGGGATACAGCCGCTATAATCAAATGTTAAAAAAACTTTTGGCAGTTAAATACCTGAAAAAGATTAATACTTTCATTATTTATATAATATTGGCTGCATTTTAAAATATATTTACAACGGATAAAATGTCTTCAATTCTAATACTATTCGATAACATCAATTATTGGAATAACATATATACATACGTTTTATTATATTATTATTAATCACAACTTAAAACAACTTTGAAAATATATTTGAATACATATCGAAAGTTTGTATTTGTAACTGTATGAATAGAAATATCCATAGAAGAACTGTGTAACTGTATAATTTAAATGAAAATAAAAAAGAAAAACATTCGCAATGACGTCCATCATTCCAACTCACAGCGCACATGCGTTTCATAATTAGACGCGACAGTCAGTTATTCCAAGCGGGCAGGCAATGTCCCGTGACCAATATCAACCAAAAATAATAGCCTCACACATTAAATTGACTATTTAGAAGTTTCAAAATTGATTGTTTAGACATTTCCATACGCTTTGTCTGCCTCGAAATATTCTAACGGCTGTACAACAGTGGCGCTTGTTCAAGTACCAATTAACGCAGCGATACCCTTGACGAGTATGATTTTATTAGGCTCACGCCTCGTTGTCTCAATTTTTCCAGTAGTGAACCTCTGAAGGTCACCTTGGAAACGCGGAGCAACGAAATGAATCTCGATAAAGGCATCTTCCTATTAAAAAAAATAGGAGCGAAGGAGGAAAATCAGCGAGTGACTAATCAATATATTTCACGCATGCGTCCACCTTAACGTCTTCGCAAAACGGCGAGCGTAGACCTTCGGAGCTTCATTCATAAAAATGAACTCGATATTTTTAGTTATTAATTATTATTTATTCCATCGAAAAGATTTACAATTATCTAGTAGATATACTAACATATGATTAACAAACTTTTAACTTATTTCTAGTACGCGAGCACTAATTTAAAATAAAAATAATATTATTTCAGATCTTATTACTTTATTTCAGGGGTTTTGAAAATTTTGCCGTATCCATGATGACACTGTATCTGTGCATTTTTATATTTATGCTACGTGTATATATGATTAAGTAAATTTATTATTGTTATTAACGCTAATATTAATTAACCTAATAAAGATGCATAATAGTGAACTATCCCTCTAAATCTATATACTTGTTAAGAAATAACCTATTGTATGCATATAAGAAATGTCTTTTAAATTCCTAAAAGCAACCTCGAAACACAATTTAAATTCTTTAGAAGCGAACGGTTGAAACATTTAAGTTTTACGTGACTTTCATTTTGATTTAAGTGCTTGAAAATGTTCAAATTTTTTTTATATCAAATAGTCTGAATTTCTAGCACCCCCATTTTTTCTTCATTTACTAACCGTAAATTTTACAATATCTTATATCTTTTCTAATATCTTATACTTTATAACTTTTTAAAGTGCATCATATAATAAATACAATTGATTCGTACGTTTAATTATTATTGTATCAAATATATAATTTTAGGCAAATTTAGCTAAAAAACCATGCGCTAATTGAAAAAGCTATCTTATTGTCGAAGGGCTATTGCCAGAATGATATAATTTATATTACAAAATTATTATAAAACTTTTTCACATTACTCTTTTTTTAATCCATTTGTTGTTAAAGACATGATTTTTAAGATTTAAGTGAAGGTGATATTTAGGAAATAGCAAAATATTCAGGAATTGATTATCAACTTGATTAAACATACCTGTTCTCGTTACCTTGTATTCCGAAACCATTAATTCGTCTATTAGTACTAATGTAATAAAAAAAAAAGTTATAAAATAGTTATTACTAAAATGAATTTATTGATACCACGTTAAACCACGAGAAAAACCTATTTCTTATAACGGACAAACAATTACTGCGAATCATAAAAATAATCTTATCACAAATTATAAATCATTTATTTTCACCAGATATCATCTCCTGTCAAGTTTATTATTCTAAGAGTTATAGTCGTCAGAATTCTGCATATATTTACCTCAGAAAATATTCACGTGCCTATGGTCAACATGTGATAACTCATGTGATGTTTATTTCGCAAATATTGGATTCGGGGAGGTTACAAGTATTTGTTTTCAAAATTATTTCCGCGATCGTGAGGAAAATACTCAATTAGTAAGCCAACTGATTCTCGACGATTTTCTACCCTCTTATCTAATTATTAGGATTGCAAGAACGCTCCTCAACCTTTAATGACCACACCACCAGGTTCCTCGTTTAAAAGTAAAAGGCTCTAAATGACTCTAACCCAGATACTGTCCCCCATTTTAACTTCTAGCCTATAGTCTCTGTACTTGGGCAAAACTCTCTTAAATCAGTAACCTATGGATCGTAGACAACAGAAAGTTTTTTTCCTTAGTAAGCCTAACCTTAAACAAGAGCCTTCCGCGGAAGCTTTATTGTATAGTTCAATTTCAGCGAAAAATTTGCGAATTTGCTTGATTTCTTGAGCATGCGTTCGAAAGTTCCGTTTTTTCTACTATTCATTTTCCCAACTTGTCATAGGGTCTGAGGTCTTCTGATCCAACCAAGATATAGAGACCGTTCAATATTTAGCCCAGTAATATCAGGAGCGATCTAAGAAGCCGTGGGAGGAAGGGACATTCGTAATGGTGTCCGCGATCTCTCCTGCGGCCAAATCGGCGGTATCAGCGAAGCTGGCAGTCTGGCCTAAATGATTTTGAGATTATCTGGCCCCCGTGGCCCCTGGGTAAAAAATCCCGGGGAGTCTGTTACCCAAGTGCAGGGGCTGAAACGAAAACGCGTTAGCTCCAACGTGCCCATAAATGGAGTTGGCCGTAGGCATCAGATTGGACTGCTTCAGCGGCCAGCACTGGTGGGGTCGCAGAGGACTGGCGAAGCGTTTCTGTGTACCTCTAAAGTGCTACGAAGAAACAACGAGGTTATTTTAGTCATTTCTATACCGACATAGCACGTTCGTGCCCCGCGAGGGCGAATGTGTGTTCATTTAGCTAATTTAAAAATTAAGTTGTAGGTAAATTAAAAGAACCATACATCCAGTAACGATTATTTAAGATAGTCTCAAAACCGGGACCGTCTTATTATGTGACCAATCCATGCCATGGATCATTGTATTTTTCAGAAAATTGGATGATCAGCTTATATTGCGCTAATGAATCAGAAAGCAACAATACACATCAAAACAAAGTAGTAACCCCACAGAATGGACCATGGGCCACAGAGGCAGTTGAGAGATTAGTTTAGGGGTAGCACAGACTAGTACTATCTAATGTCATAAGCAATTTAAATTAATTTGTAAAATTTTATGCTGTCAATGTGACTACGAAAACTATAACTCAGCGTAAAATTTAAAACTTACTTTATGAGTTTTCCATTAACAGTTGGTTTATGCACTATCTTTATATAGTCACACGACAAAAATATAGAGCCATTGGTCACCGAGTAACGTAATGACAGTAATCAAAGTCAATGTATAGATGACAGTGGCTGCATTCACTAAATGAGGTCATATCTCTTTGCTATACTATATTCCCTTCATATAAAAACCCAAAAATATGGATATATCTTATTTTACTTGTATACAGATTTTTTTAAAATAATTCTTAGTAACATATTTTTCAAACAGAACGAATGAGAATACGCTGTATCCGTATGGTTTGACACTCATCTACATGATTTATGCAATGACCCATTTCGTTCCACTGCAATATCTGAACCAAAAAACATATATTATCTATGTATATGTACCTCAAACCCATGGGCAAAATGTAAGTCGTTACAATCGATGATTAAAAAAAAAGTATGCTATAGTGCTATTACCTACCGTATTTTTTTCATTACTGGACCGAAGCACACTGCATAAATACAGCGCGGCATAAAGGCAAACATAAACTCCTGAACTAATACCATGACGATGAGGAGGATAACGCGGCATATTAGAGTACAGTGTAAATGTGGTATATAAATAATTTTTAGAAAACTTTATCATTAGTATTACCGCTATTAGATAATCTGGGGTTGGTTAAAGTACACAACTTTATGCATAAATTTTAAAGTTTGCCTAAAAGCTTTTCCAATAATATTCTGCTCGGGTAATCTTAGTTACATATCTACAATGTTATAAACTTTTTAATCCGAAACAGCTAATCGGTATGTTATATAATATAAACTTAGTCCGGTGGTTCCGTCTATAAATATAGGTATTACGTAAAATCATTAAATCATTTTACCATTATTCCTATTCAGCTACAAGGGCTTTTTGTAAATCCTTTTAAAAACTTCTTTTTCATGAATGGCATTAACACTTGCAAGAGTGACAAAAATTTCAAGTAAAAAAAAAGAAATGGTGACTTTTATCATTGGTTGAGTGTAATCACTTTTAAATTCCCCAAAAAAATTGTCTAATTCGCAGACCTTGAGAAGCCGGTACCGTATTCGGCACTGAAGGGTAACATAAAAAAAATGTAATAGGGTAAATTTTGCGTAATATAAAAGTAGGATTAGTGAATAACTCCAGAAATGTGGGTCGATTTATATAAAATTGATATATTTATGATATGGACAATAATTTTATAAAATCGGTAATAATTAAATTAAAAAATAAATCTAGTCACATTTCAACGCGCTAACTTTTTGATATTCTGCGCACTGTTTGCCATATCGTTAATAAGGGATTGACTTGACATTAAATTCTAAAAAAAAATCCAAAAAAACATAATATAACATATTTTATTACACGCAGGCTTACGCATACTATGCGACTTCTGAAAAAATATATTTATGTGTATACATAGTATAAATTGATTCAGTCTCATTTGGTTGAATATATGTATATATATTATATAGACTGAATCAATTTCATCAATCTAATTTTCATTTTCTGTGATTAATGATTACTGTATGAGATTGACCAACTTATTGCGCCAATTTAGCTTGTTTACGTAAATTCTATCTCTAAATAGGTTAAGCTTTTATATGATTACAATGATCCTTTCATATAGCAATTTTTACATATTTTTATGGCGTTAGTTTCTAATACATCCAGATTTATGTAAATAGCAGTTTTTAGTAGCTGTAAACTATATTCGGCGTATAGACAATTTCAGTAAATCTAGAGGCACTGACGCCCTATAACCGAAGACCGTAGTGGGTGATTGTTTTTTTATTGCCTACGCAGGCAGACGCGCAGTCGGGACCACCTGATGGAAACTTTACTTTACCAACTTTACTTTAGTACATTAAATGTTAGTCCTTATATTTTTTCTATTATTAAAACTTAATACTCTAGTAATATATACTTTAATGTCACCTTTTACTAAACTTAGTGCCTACTAATATCGGGCATACCATAAACGTTTTAAAATATATGATATTACTCTGATTTCTTTTTATCATAGTTCAAGCTAAGATGATTGCGATTTAATATATTTAACTGTTCGATTCCTTTGAGTATTATAAACGAGGTATCTTGGACATGAAATACTATATATAGTTAGATATCTATATTGCTTATAAGTAAGAAATCAAAACCTAAGTCATGGTTCTAATTTGATTTAAATAAATTCTACCAATCAACTGTTGGAAATACAACAATTAAACAGGTCATCATCATTATCAGCCTGTGTTAGTCCATTGCTGGACACAGTCCTCCCCTAATGCAAGCCTTCTCCATTAGGACGTTTTTGGACCGTATCCCACCACGCTGGTCCAATGCGGGTTGGTGGGTAGACCGACTTATTACATGCCCATCCGATGCATTGATCATCTTACTTTTTAGGCAATCGGATGACCGCTAGACCACGGAGGCGATTTTAACACATATATTCACATATACCTTTTGTTCATCTACATCCAGTCCGTATTCACATACTGTCACGTTATATTTTGTAACACTACATTTATAAGTCACTGGCCTATGGTAGTATACCGCTTTCATTGCAGGCATTTAAAATATAAGTGGTCCACATTTTCATAAATTTGCATAATGCGTCGATAAAATAAGAAAAATATTATTTGCGGTTAACTGACTAGATATTAATTGAATGACAGAATTTTTTGATAAAAGGCAAAAGACGCGACTGTGTATACGGTCGCCTTGCTGTTTAGCCAGTAATCTTGGTTCAAGGCAACTGATCGTCACAGTCTAAAGAGATTAACTGCATTCGATGTATTGATTGAATTGATTAATGGACTCGATATTAGAATGATACTGACGTTGTAAAACGACCCTAAAAGTTGGAATTGCAATCGAGACTGACTCTATATATGCCCATGTGCAGTATGGATCTGCCTGCGTTTCGGCTAATCCAGTTGGCAATCTGATTTCGGTATAAAAAATAATGCTTTCTTTTATAGGCACTTTTTTAAAATTTCTTCTAACTTACGATATTTTTATTTCCAATAGTAAGCTAAATATACTATAAGGACCATAGAATAATATCTTAGTACACAGTATGGCCTTGTAGAGTTGACTGTACGTATACGGATATGTGAAAAGCTAGTCCCGGTTTCCGCAACCGTCTTTGACATCCGTTTGTTCCATCAATCAAATGTAGACGACCCTTTTTGACTATGAAGGTCAAATGAAAAGAGCTATACGTAAACTGCGATATTGTTTACTTTGAAGGTGATCCCGTGATAACAAAAGTAGAAAATGGCTTGGGTCAAATATTTTTAAGGTATGCTATGAAAAGTTTTCTGGCTATTTATTTTTTCATTTACTAGCAAGTGTCAGGGAAAAAAATATATTTGTGTCTGCATAAAGATCATCGCTCAATAGTGCCATCCGGTACCCATTCTCCGCCGCCTTGACGAGGAGTTCGTCCGTTTTCAAAGTGTGGTCCGCAGGTGGACGTTGTTTCATCAACCGGTGAACCAAGGAGTTCGTGCGTGCTCCTCCGTACTGGCGGCAACGAATCGCCTAGGACGTGAGGCGTCGTCGGGTCGCGTCCACCTATGGACCACGTGTTGAAGTAGTGCGGAGTAGTAGTAGGGTGTTGGGTGGCTCTATTAAGGGTTGAGCTTAAAAGGTTTAAAGTCAAGTATTTTTGAATTAGCAGCACTTTGGGTGAGCACCAAATCGCTGAAATACAGGCACTATTCATAAATGACTAAAACTTCTACTAATAGATGACTAAAACTGCTACTTATAAATGACTAAAAAATAAGCAAATAATTATTACTATTGTTTGCGCAATATTATACATTATTAAATAAAATGACTTTACGGATTTTATCGCGTTTATTTTACATTTTAAATTCCCGACGTTTCGAACACTTTCCAGCGGCGTGGTCACGGGTAGACTGAGATGTCATGCGTCTTGTTGCCAGTGCTGAAGCGGGTTTCCAGCTCTTAATTGTAATTAATTATTTTTATTCTGTACTCTCGACCCATGCAAAATGAACTGGTTTTATCGTTAGAGCCAGCAGTGGTATTATGCTTGGTTTAAATTTTAATTTATTAATTATGGGGTCCCAAGCAGGTGGTAGAAAATAAGCAAATTTTATTATGTTACTTATAAAACCACGTAAACCTAATTTTTAAATAGTAATGTAAGCAGAGGTAATCTCTATCTTGCACTAAAGTGACACCGGCGATAGTTAAGATATCAACTCGCATACAATATAATTACCTATAACTGCTTTGAGTTACCGACTGTTCGTTTATTACGGTCTTGATAAAAGAAACTCTAATCGATAATCTACTTACCTATGACGCAACGGCTTAAAATTTCCTTAAATTGCGTATTAAACTCAATTTAATTTACCTTATTATCACCAGAACATCTTATTATTAAATATAAAAAATGTACAGATTTTATCGATTTTTATTATTTTCTTTTTTTACTATCTTTTCAGCTGACGTGGTTCGGAAACAGACAAAACGCTTTAATTATTCATCTGACAGATCAAATGTTATTACAATTACCTTTTGTCTTTAAAAAATATCCATTACCTTATATATTTTACAGTTCAACGGAAACTATGAATTATTTTTGAGTTAACTTTTTTGCAATGGAAGACGATGTCTTAATGAAGCATGTACAGTATTCGTATGGTAACATATCCAAGGTTGTTCTCATTATTTATGTAATGAATTGCTTTTAACGCATGGATTACTTTGCATTAAGAAAAATGACACTATTCCGGCTAAAACTTCAAGTCCGAGGTTATTGAAAGTTAATTGAAATAATAAGTCTTTTTATTTCTATAAAAATCACTCGAAAAACAAAAGATTGAGCATAAATAATTAAATATTTAAATTGAATTGAAAAGAAAACATCCTTCTTATAATTAATTACAAACGTATACGTCTACATTAAGAAAATTACTTCGCAAATCATTGCTACCAAATTTTATAAGGCTTTCTAATTATTAAAAAATGAATACGCTGGAGCTATTTTGGATTTACTAATAATTACATAAATTATATTTTGTATAAGTTCACCACCTAGTATTATGTTTTATCGATTTTCAGGTGTCTTAAATGAATTCTGTAGTAAAATTAACAACCAAATAATTAAATAGATCAACTTTCTATATTTTTTTCTACTACGCCAAAAATATAATGCATATTAAATTATATTTTTACCGTCTATACACGGTTAGGAATATGCCTATCAATAGTCACAATTGTATGTACATTAAAAATGCTATCTTATTTACTAGATCGTGCATAGCTTTCTAACAATTAAATGGTTTGATTAATCTGCAGAAAATATTTTACGTATGGTACCGATACCTTTAGTTGATACTCGTCTTTCGACTCTATTGATGTGTTTATTCGTTGACAGCCAAGTATAGCGAAGCGTCAAAATATATTATCTGTAGCAATAAATAAACGTACGTACCATTACATGCGTTCCCTTGCGGCTGTTCATGTTGATGCATTTCTTAAAGCACCGCGATGCGTGTGAAGGATCGCACCCTTTCATGTCACAAACGAGACTAAATTGCACGAGCTACTAGACGCCTGAAACGCTGGAGCTTCGAACCCCTCCCCCCTTCTTACGTACCTACCGTTTCCCCCCTATCCCTCGCAGACCGCATGCGCGAACTCTTAATAATATTCGTACAATGAATGGCTGTGATGAAATACGCGACGGTGTTACGTAGCCAAGTACTATACTAGTACCTTTTTGGTACTAGTGTAGGCCTGAGGACCTACAAAGTAGTGGTATTCGACATACTAAAAATGAGCAATCGACCTATTTAGCCGACGTAAGGATACACTTTTGGTTATTTGCCATGATAGAGCATTTACTAAGCGTACTACTACATCTATAATTTTCTTCTATAAACGACAGTGGCTTACGTTTATCAGTAAAAAGATTTATATATTTTATGCAAAATTTCATTACGCTATATATTTTTTGAAAAACTTTAAAATGGGAAACCTAATTAAAATCATCTGTGCAGCTGTGTAATTTAATTTGAATTAACGCTGTTAATTAACTATTAACGCTGTACAAAGCTGTTGTAAGAACTAAAAATATGATCCTCGGATCCTGACCCGTGTTCTTCTGTAAACAAAATTGATTTCATCACGACGAACAAATGGCTGAAATTCAATAACGTCTCGGATGACAAGGGTATCAATAGCAAAGCGATAGTAGGTATCTCCCGACTGCTAAAACACGTTGAATCTTAACGTTAAACAGAAAGGGCCTATTTTGTTAAAATTCAAGACTAGTCCGCCTGTCACTTGATGTATATAACTCCAACAAACTCATGTAACTTTTAGTACAAACAACACAAACATGTACACAATATATAATTTACAGAGACTATGATTGCTAAAATTTTGACGTCCATTGTGAACGCCTAAAACGTGGTATTTATTTGGGTTTTAAAATTATAACAAAACAAACGAAATTAAACACCAAATCGCCTTGACATTTCGAAGATATTGTTGACAAGTTTCAAGAAGAGTCCAAAAACTTTTTATCTCGTTTCATAACACGTTGGCTTTTGCTGGTAAGGTATGGCCTTAATATTTATGACTCAGTAGCGACATTATTGATTAACGACCTGAAGCGTGACACCACTATTACAGGCCAATATAATGCAGCTTTTATTATCAAGTTAAGGAATACCATCAAAGAGAGACGGAAAGGTAAACTTTGAAGGGGTGTGCTGCTTTATATGATCTATCACGACAACGCATCCAAGTCAGCGAAAGCCGCCTTTGAATTAGTTGACGACCCCGAAAGACGACTAACACACATACATTATTTTATATTTTCAAATATGCATTAAGAGGCAACAATCACTACATTTATTTCAGAAAAAAAAAATTCTCGGCAACCTTTTGGGACCCAGTTAATGGACTGCTCGGATTGCTCTCTTTTGAAATACGTAAACAGTATTTATATCAGCCGCGTTTCGCCACAGTAGGATGCTATAAGACATTACACTGAAAATATAACTAAAATACACCCAGTTACCTGTCTAATTTCTTGATTGCGTGTGTCACTAAGCTGAGCTTACTCACTAGCTTATAAATAAGGGCCCCATTGTAGTTTAGAATATCTTCTTGTGCCAAGTAATATAGTCATATCATATATTTCGTTTCATTTTCATACAAATTCAAATTGTTGGAACTAAAACAGTATCACACTGGTGGAGATGGGCCTCCCCTCACTATGCCTTCGCAATGAGGGGGATATTGGACCGTATCCCAGCACGCTGGGCCAATGCGGGTTGGCTGGTGGACCGACTTTTTACATGTCCTACCGACGCGTGGATTATCTTACCTTTCAGACAATCGGGTGATCAGCAAAATATATTTATTTAATTAAAATATAGTTATTTAACTTCACTTTAACTTTAACTGCCCCTGTAGCCTAGTGGTAAGGGCGTGTGCTTTAGAAACCAGAGTTAGTGGGTTCGAATCCTGCGGGGACTCAACGAAATTTTGGGGATTGGGGAGGCCTATGTCCAGCAGTGGACTATTACAGGCTGATGATGTGATGTGTGAAAGATATTTTGAAATAAATCATTTAGTAGCAAGTGCATTATAACGTAGAAAAAGTATAACATTTGAAATATAGGTGTTAATTTGAAAAGTATTTTTACGAGAGACCGAAAAGATGATGGTGGACTGGACATTACATTGCGTTCATGTAACTGCCTTACATTCATATCTTCGTTTTGCCGACGATGTCAGCAAATTATAAAGACTAAGACATCTGCAGAGGCTGAGAGAATGACGAGAGTCTATGAATGCCTCGAGCGGCTATTCTTTGTACAAGCTGACAGACAAAGTCATATTCATGTCAACGCGCAGATCATACTTTCTTTTTTTTGCCGTTAGCAATGTCCTGTTTGGATTCCACCGAGATTAGGTGCGCAAGAGGATACTGAGAGGCATCCACATAGGTATGTCTTAGGATCGGAACGGCTGGTATTACCACTAAAGAACAGTCCTTTCTATCCAATCATCACTCTCAAATCATCCTCTCCAATAGTCACCACCCGGACCGTGGCTTCAGGTTTTTTTTATCCCATACGCAGGCAGACGAGCAGTCGGGGCCACCTGATGGAAAGTGGTCACCGACGCCCATAGACATTGGCCATACAGGTATTAACAACGCGCTGCCTACTGTGAGACATAGGATGTTAAGTCTCGTTTACCCACTAATTACGCTGCTACGGTGCCCTTCAGCGGAACAGTAGTTCACACTACCTGCTTGCGAGAAATATGCACACGTCAGGAGATCTCACCAGTACGGCCCTGTAAAAAGTGGACTACCGATATGCCGGCTGAGAGCCAAACAGCGTTGGAGGACGCGGCTATTGAGACATAGATGTGTAAGTCTGTACCCTATTGACCGAACGGTGCCCATGGCGAAGCCCAACACCTAGGCCTCCACTGGGGGACGAGAGATTTGTGCCAGCAAGCAGCAGTATCTGCATCCCCGAATTTGTTACCGGGCAGCTCAAGGTAACAAAGTCGAGGAGTCTGCTGCCCAAATGCCGGCCGAGACGAAGGACGCGTGAGTTCCCTTGCCTTTGAGACATGCCTTGAGGTGGATGATGATGGTGATGGTTGGCCATAGGAGGCTGGACGAGCTATGGAAGTGCTATGCTCGATACTCTTATAAAAAATCCCGAAGAAGAAAACCATTAGAAAAACATCGTTACTTATATAGTACGCTACTCTACTTAAAACAATAAGCTGAAGTGGCCGTCACCTGGCCATGTGTTTCAAAGAACCGAATACTACCTTTTATATTTTAAAATAGGCTCGGAAATTCGCGCTTGCGTAACCTTTACTCAGACTAATTATTTCCGATGCACTGCGACTTCAACCTTCAAGATTTACGCTTTAACTTATGCTACTCCGATGACTACGGATCTCTATAACTTGAGAGAGATTGAAATTTGTAATTTAATTTATAGCCAAACATATTTGTTAGTGTTTCCGTTACATCAGCAATGCTTATGCCAAACCTGTTGGTACAACGTACCTAAACAAACACTATTGTGTACTTGTAATTATTTTTATTAATTTTGGCCATAATGCTAATCATCTAAAAACAAATAGCTCCTTACAACTGGCACAACGGCTTGATTTACAAGCTGTACATTCTCAAAGTGCCGACAGGCTGGTTCACATCATCCAAGCCTACTTGTCAAATCGCTCTTTTCGATATCGAGTCGAGGGCACCTTGTCCACGAGCCGTCCGCTCCAAGCGGGCGTCCCTCAAGGATCGGTCCTATCACCTTTATTATTCGCGCTCTACACGAGCGACATTCCAAAGCCCGACGATGTCAATCTGCACTTTCGCCGATGACACCGCTCTCATTGTTCGTCGCTTAGACCGAACTATATCTATAAAAGCTCCAGAACGCGATCAATCGTTTAGGCGAATGGTTTTGTAAATGGAGAATCGACGTCAATCCCGATAAAGTGTGCAATACACTTTCATCGGTCTAAATACGTCGTGATTACACGATACTCCCGGTCCTCAGCAGGCGTCAGGATAAGGCCACGCGCTGGCCGACACCAGAACACTAGGGCAACCTAAAACTTTACGGCCAACCGATCCCATGGGAAGGAAGGCCAAATACCTAAACGTGACCTTCGACTGCAACATTTCAAGTCTTTGGATGAAGAGGCTTTATCTTACCAGCTCATCACTAACCCGCCGCGCAGGAGGTACCAACATGTCGTTCAAAAGTCATATTCGACGTTGGAGAAGCTTTGTCGTTTCGACAGCTCATCACTAACGAATTCTAACAGTAAAATGTCGCTAAAATATAAACTTTTATTGTACAAGGTATGCAACGACCAATCTGGCTTGCCTGCAAACGCTCAGCATCCTCCACACTCCTAAACAACTCAAGTAGTTCAAAACAAATTCATCACCCGCGCCACTGGGCTCAGTGGTACCAACGAATGTGAACTTAACAGCGACTGCAGAATTGCCGACACTCCAGGAGCACTTTAAAAGTTAACCGCAAACACATAGATAAAGTAGTCAACCACAGCAACCCTCTGCTGGTAAAGCAGCAACGTATCAGCCGATCAAACGCGTCTTCGTTCTTCTCGACCCGGACGAGGAAGGGTCGCTGAGACTGCGGACCCAACGGGGGTCCCGACATCAGACCCTACATACCATACAAGTAGGGATAGCACACACTCACCTGTAGTTCGCCCTCGCTTACGAGCACAGCTACACACACACACCGCGTTTACTAGATACACCCGCGTTCCAGGGCGGTTCTCACCTCCAATCGATTAATACAGTCGCCAGACCGTCGGCGTCCCGGTCCGTAAATCGATCGTCGACGATCCTTAGGAGACATAAACTAATGCCTATCTCACGTACCTTCTGTACGCGTGGCCTCCATCTTTAGCAAAAAATGTGGGCCACCTAGTTCGTGGGGACGGGAGCTTCTCGCGAACTCTGTGTTAGATGAAGCTTACTAAAGACATGAGTCTGGAAGCATAACTTCAAGGATAAAAAAAAAAAAAAAAAAGCTACTTACAATTGAATATATATGATCTAAATTATATCTAGAATTAAGGTAAACAGAAATTGCTAGGGCTAATAGTTAAAGTATTCTTATATGTTAATTTTTGCTAAACCTGATCAATGAATATGCTTTCTTCACTAATACCATAAACCAAATTTTATTTTGCTTAGTCTTTCAATCCATGTATACTGCTTTCCAAGCTCTGTATATAACAAATAATACGAAGCATTACCTATATTAATAAATATATTTTATATTTTTTTCTAAAAATGGTAGCCAAGGGTACTCCCAATTACGTTAGCTATCTTTTAGTGAAAGTCCCCTCAAAATTTGGACCGGCCGCTCAGAGATTCATGGAGATTAACCAGAACAAACATTTTAAATAATGCAGTATTTTTATGTACCGGTTATATACAACAATGTAATAATTTAAAAACTGTTATTTTAATGTTACAAACAAACACTCCAATTTTATTTATTTGTATAAATAAGCAAGTAGCAGGACTTATGACTCTGATAATGTACCTTTAATTTTTACTTAACGTTTTAGTTATTATTGAAAAACATATTCATGTTGCTTACAATTATTTAGAAGTTACTGTATTTACGACATCAACGCACAAGTTTATTATGCATAAATATCCAAAAAAAACCTTATAAATGATATAAACGTGTGCTCCAACTTTTTAGGAATTTCCTTTCAATATATATTATCAGCGTACGCTGCGAAACTAAGATAACAGTTCCACTATTGGTTAATTTTGAATACCAACTTTTACAGTAATTTACAAATTAGTATTCTGATCTCAGTACTTTAAGACCTTACTATTCATATAAATTGTGCATTATGTTATACTTTATGATTGTTTTTATTTTCAGCATAACACCCACATTTTACTATTTTATGTAATGACTAAAAGAATTATTTCGACAGAGACCAAACCCCTCATGAGTTTGGAGACATATGATATATATCAAAACGTAAATAATACAACTTATTAAACTAAGCTGTATTATCCAGGATGCTAAATGAAAACGTAAATTTTTAAAATACAATACAATGACAATAATTATATAGTAAAATGCATCTTCATCTTAGCAGTTTTTCCAAGTTGTCATTGAATTTGGGTGCAATCCATTTAAGTTCACCTGAGTAAGTTTCCCCACAATGGCATATTATTGAAATAACACCAACAATTACCTTTACCTACCTGAAAATAATAACGGAAAGATCTTTCCACAGGGTTATAAACCACATTCTCTAGTTAGTAAAGAAAATAGTGACACCAATAGACCAGAAGAATAGTTTATTTTTATAAAAAAAGAAAAAAATTAAAAAGTTGGACTATCATAGATATATAGGTTATATATATATATATGTTCAGTGAAATGTAATCCTAGGTGTGGTTTTGTGAAACTAACATTAATCTGATGTCTGATTGATTGTATTTATGCAATATCTTTATTTTACAAGGATACCAAGAAAATCTACATATTTTTACATATCTTGTAGGCTTAGTTCAGGTTATATTTATTAGACTAGTTTTGTAATAAGACTATTAGCGGATATTTTCCCATAACATTTATTTGGAATACCAAAAGTTCTAGCGGTGAGCATTTTATATTTTACTTCACATTGCTAATAATTTTAGCTAAAATTATATCTTCATCACATTAACTAAAATCTGGCAACATGCTCTAATTTTTTACAAGTCATTATGAGTGTAAAAGACAGAGGGAACTTAAACATAAAAATGACTTATAGGAAAAATAAATCCTGTTAGTTTGAAGTCAATTAAGCTCATATAATGAACTCATACAAATGCAATGCCCAGTATGCATGGAGACAGTCTCTAAGAAAAAAAATACAATCATATTTCTGTTTACTTACAAGTAATTGCTTTTTACAAACAATGAAACTGGATTGGGGTGTTAAAACATCATTGAACTTTTAAATTTTTTTATTAATATAAAATAAAAAGTAACTATTATTACAGCATACATTTTCTTTTATTACCATATCTGAAATAGATAATTCTATCAGATATCTTGGTTTAACATAAATGCTCCTTTAAGGGGTTTAAATTATTTTAGAAACATAATTTCAATAGGAAAATTCTTTTCCAATATGCAAGCTTTTTGATTTTATTGCTTTATAACAATATTAAAACAATATCTTTAGACTGGGTCACATAAAAAATTGCAGATGCATGTTAAGCATGCTATACAGCAGTGATTCAGTTATAGTACCTCTTGAGAGCCAAAACTATTCACATGGATAATTTTAAAATAAAAGTTTAACAGATTGACTGAAAATTTTCCTAACTTATCTTATAACCATGTTACTTCACCATTAACTACTTAGAACTAACATAAATTTCAAATATATACAGAAATATTTTAGTTTGGTAATTAACTTTTATAGCAACTGCATTACTTTTTTAATATTTGATTGAATTTTATAATTTCAGCAAGTAATCAATTTACCAATAAAATGTAACACAGTAAACAAGATAGATTTAACTGAATAATAATGCTAGTGATATTTTTTCAAATCCCTAATTATTAACAAACAAATGATCCTTTACCAATATTAATCATAAATAATGCATGTACAAATGATTATCAGTGTTTGAATATTTCCTATCCACTAATGCAGATAATTTAAGTAGATAGAATATGTAAGTTTTTATGTAAAAAAAATTAAAGGCTTCACACCACATGGCTTCACAATATACAAAGTGTTTCGTATTGCAATCAATTTTTCCTTTACTATTGGAAGAGAGTATGTAATATTTATAAATATCTCTTCTACAACCACTAGCATGTCATAAATGGTATTAGTCATAATTGAATTACAAGTTTTATGTTTGTTGAGATTTTAGCAAAATAATGTCATGTTCTAAAAACTGATCTATAAGATATAAAAAAGGGAATTAGTATGAAACTATTTAATAACTATATTTGTTTTAACACATTTAGTATAAAACTGCAGAATATAATTATTATGTTTCTACGCACAGGCATATTATATATGGCATATTTTATACTGTCTATATTAATAGAATGTTTGTGATTTTAGAGTTATTTATTTATAATGAGAAACAAAAATGAGTTGTACTTTTGAGTGGGTGATTTCTATTCTAATAACAAGCTCCAATTTTGCTAGCAAATAGTGTGCATATTACACAATTGATATGTGCATAACAAACAATAGCAAAAGAAATCTTGTGGTATTCAACACACATAATTTTTACATAAAGGCAATGATATCAAAGTAATGATTACTTATGCATTATCTTTATATTCTATTGTTATAGTTTTATATAAAATTGAGATACTAATATATTGCCATTATTGGGGTCTTCTACAGAAGCTTAGCAAGCACAGTTGTCTCCATCTCTGTTGCGACCATTGTCATTAGCGTTAAGCTTGATTTGGTCCGGGAATTCATTGTACAATTCAGCTTCAGTTTCCTGTGCTAATGCATTCCGAGCAATAGTCTGGAAAGCCAACTCAACATTCACGGCTTCTTTGGCACTCGTTTCAAAATACGGAATATCATTTTTGCTTTGACACCACTGTTGTGCACGCTTGGCTGATACTGCACGGTTTTCCAGATCTACTTTATTGCCTAGAATAACGAAAGGAAAGTTATCCGGATCCCGCGGCGACGCTTGTATCAAAAATTCATCTCTCCAACTCTCCAAGGACTTGAAGGTATTAGGTGCCGTTACGTCAAACACTAAAACGCAACAATCCGCCCCACGGTAGAACGCCACCCCCAATGATTGAAATCTCTCTTGACCAGCAGTATCCCAAATCTGCATTGTAACAATTCTGTCATCGACGATCACTTCCTTCGTGAGAAAATCTGCGCCTATTGTTGCTTTATACTGATTGGAAAATTTTTTATTGACAAACTGGTTCATGAGAGATGTTTTACCCACACCGCTATCTCCGAGGATGATCACCTTCAATAAAACCTTTTTTCTCGATGCCATTTTGCACGAAAATCTTGTGAAATATATAAAAACACAATTGAAAATTACTCTTTGTCTGTTCTTTTGACATAAAACGAAATTGATAAATGCGTCACCTGTTTATGATGTTGCTAGCGTAATGTTTATTAGATTATGGAAATTTACTACCACGACGTTTTTGGTTTCATCTATATCGTCTATATAGAAAAATCTTGAAAATTTTAAAATTATAAAATTACAATAATTGTATAATAGTTTATTGATTAGATAATTATTATTAATTCGCTTTGCGGCTTTATAAAAAAAATATTATGTATGTCAACATAAGTAAGTCTTTACGAGTATTTTTTTTCGTCTATTGTATTAGGTATATTTGGTTTCTCTAAATGAAAAATAAAATATTCAAACAGATAGTTTTAAGTGATGGTTTACTTCTATATATCCTTTAAGTTCTTTAGTATTTTGTAACTTCATGAATTATCATATTATGTGGATAATTTCTTCAAGGATACAGTGTTTAGAACCAGGCCTATAAAAATGCTATAAACGAACTGTTATCATTTAGTCAATGTGATAAATAAAATCACTTCCATCTTATATAATATATATTTTCATAATAGTAAAAAATTATGCAATTTTACATAAATTATCATACATATCTAAAAAAAGTATGTATTGTTTTAACTATTTGTTAGCTGTAGACAGAGGATGGTCTGCGCTAGTTTCCGCAGATTTCCGTGTGTTTCATGAAATACAGGATCGAAATAATTCTAATTAGTTTTTATAACATCAACAGTCCTGCGAAAAATTAATAATGAAATACAATTAAGTGATGTTTTTTACTGATTAGGTTTTTTACTTTCTACTGAAACGTGCCAAGAAAAAGGGTAAGACCTTATAAATTACTTTTAAAAGAATGAACAATCCGTTAACAAAAAAATTATAAAGTTTTAACTTTCTATTACAGAATGGAGAACAATTTAAGTCGAAGTGGGAGCCGTTCGAGTTCTGTTTGTGAACTTGAAAAGGATCTTAACGATATGAAAATAATGAAATCTAGGACGAATCCACGCAATACAGTGGGTTCAGCTCGCAAAGCAAACGTATAAGATTTTTTCGAAATGGTGACAAATTTTACTCAGGTGTGACGATCCCAGTCTTGCCAGAACGATACAGGTAGGCCGATTTGAGAATTTTATGTGTATAGATTGAATTAAACATAGATTGCAACTTTCACTTTTCTGCTTATTTTACATGTATCTATTGAATATGCAACAGCTGTAACACCCACAGTTTATACCTGAATCATTTCTTATTAAGGACTATTTATAAAGTATATCCCTGTATAAAGTTGTAGAAAAAATTAACAAGGTTTTTCTTTTTTTCTCTAATTTGCCTTAAACTCTATGATAATTTATGCCTCACGGTATTATTTCGGAAAAAGTATTTATCATTATTTTTATTTAACATCTCTTTTATGCACATTTCAGATCTTTTGATAGTTTGACTGCTGATTTAACTAGGGTATTAGTAGATAATGTTACTTTACCAAGTGGTGTGCGAACAATATACTCTCTTGAAGGTAGAAAAGTGAGTATACTGTATGTGTTAAACTGATTATGAATTTATACTTGCAATTTATGCCTTAAGTAATATCCCTCTCTATTACAGATAGGGAAATTAGACGATTTAGAAGATGGGCAGTCCTATGTATGTAGCGGTTTTGGTGAGCCTTTTAAAAGGTTAGATTATGAAGCTAGTGCAATAACACCGCAATCCTTCAGACTCAGTGGCCCTGAGTCATTGAGCGATAGTGCAAGTCCGTCTCCAGCAAGAGCCATTAATAGACTGTCTCGTTACTTATTAGTAAGTTGAATTGGCTCTTCTATCTATTTGATTAACATAACATGTGTTTCATTTATCTGCCATGCTTTACTCTATAAAAGTAATTTTTTTATTATTATATTGTTTAAGTTGGTTAATAGGGCAAGAAAATGTGTTAACCTAATTTCAAATTAATTTAAAAAGTTTGTTTTAAGTGGTTGGTTTTTTTTCAAGTGGCTGTGATTTATGTGAATTATTCATAATATTTTAAACATAAGCAAGTGAAAAATATTTTCATTTACAACCATAGTGGAGTAATTGTGATGCTCACTGTAGCATGAATATAATTGTTGCTTTTGTAACTGTATTTTCAGTCTGCGGCACGGTAATGTTAATATATTTGGTGGTTGATATTTAAGGGATTAAACTTATTTTGGCTTCGGATTTATTTTATGGATATATTTCAAATCAGTTTAGAATTATGATTAGATATTATTTAGAATTATGTTTTTGTTTAATTTAACACCATACAATATGTCTTGAATTGAGATGTTTGTTAAAATTAAATGCATAACACAAAAATAAAGTTATTGTCCAAGAATAATGTCATACCTTATAATTCACTGCTTCATAATTATAGCTGACAACATATTTAAGTCTTTTGAGGGTTGCCAGATCAAAACCTTTTTCCTTTTTTTTTTGCAGACAAATGGTAGCAGCAATACTACTGGTAATGGGACAGCAAGAGTCAGCCCTGCTGGGGACAATGTAGTTCGCCCACGTATAGTAACTATTATCAGAAATGGTGTCAAACCACGGAAGGTCTTTATTACTTATGACTAATAAGAGAATCTTATGTGCTTACAAACAAGTAATACTATAGTACTCATTCAATATTTCCAATTTATCATCCTGGTTTTAAATATGCTTTCTGTTTCAACCCAACTAGCATAATTCTTAATTTTATTTTATTGTATTATTTGACCTTGGCTTATTCAGAAATTATGCTAGCTTTGCATTAGTGCTTTCAAATCCAAATTGTACACTGCCATAATACTTGCCAATTCCTTGCTCCGAAAAAAGGACATCACAATATAAAGCTGCTTATTTTAAACACTGTTAGTGTATAATGCATAATTGACTGAGTGCTATTGTAATGTAATGAATACTATACCATAATAGAGAGCAAAGTCTGAAAAATATTATTGCTTTCTATACCAGAGCTATAAATTGCTTAAAATAGTTTATTTTTAGTGAGATGTCAGTCACTCAAGCTTCAACCAAAAATTAAAAATACTTCCTTGTTGTGGGTTACATTATCTACATCAATTCCAAATTTAATTAACATTCACAAAATGCTAATCCATGTATTCATGTAACAATTTTATACATTTTGTAATTTAAAAAAATCTGTATTAATGAAACTACACTAAATCTCAATTCCTTCTAAATTAAATTCTTGCTAACAATCATCCTCTATACAATGTTAGCATTTATTATTAGTCTTAGTTGAAATAGAGTGTTATTCAACTTGAGAAGAATTGTGCCGAAACAAAAGCATTTATATCGGGGGAAACCGACAAATGTGAATCATATGTTTTAGTGTTGTTTGTAGTTATGATTAGTGTTAGTATGGCTCAGGTATTAAATAATAATTCATATTTGTGTCTATGTGTAATAGATTTCTTTGTATACCAAATGTATGTGACAATTAAAATTGGCCATGGTACTCCAATGAGTATGCATTAGCTTTTGTCAACAATAGTGTTTGAAATAAAATTTGTTTACATTATAAATAAGTCATTCAGCTTTTGTAATCAGCAAACTGATTTGAAATGACGCTTTCCAATATTGTTAATGGAATATTAATAAGCTGCTTGTTCAGTGACACTACTGTCCCTGTGGAAATAATATTAATAATTAAACTATAATGACCCCTATATATAAAGCATTCTAATTAGTGAAATACCAGCCCAGTCAACCTGTCAATCTCATATCGCCAGGCAATCTGATGATATAGCTATTGGAGACATGACTGTTTGAAATAATACTTTGTTTATGTCGTTTTCATATTTTATATGGCAATACAATAACAAACAAGCAAAGCCACTCTAAGAGCCTATTTTAAAATAGAAATGTGCACAAACAAGTGTTATTTTTCTATCTTTATACTACTTACACTCTGCTTCTAACATGTGTTCATTTTATTTTTTGTCCAGCACCAATATTATTATTTCTTTTTAAGGTGTGTCGATTACTACTCAACAAACGTAACAGTCCCACTCTGGAGCATGCTTTGGCTGCTATAACAGAGTGCATCAAACTGGATACTGGATGTGTACGTAAAGTGTTCACCCAATCTGGCACAGCAGTAACTGCTCTCAACCAATTCTTTGAGGATGAGGATGTTTTCTTTGCCTATGGAAATGAGAGGTATTTAGTCGATTTCTATAATTTTATTTTATCAGAGTGAAAATTTTTGGTTTTATTTGGTATTACAATATCAGTTACTTTGTAATAAATATATGAAAAATTAAATATTCCAGAGTTAATCAGGAAGACTTTGAACTGGAATTTGAAGAAAGCAAAGCAGTTCTACAGTGCAGAAAGAACCCAATAACCAAAAATTCTAGGTATACATTGACACTACCTTACTACTAAAGTTTTCTTTTTGTAACAGTAATCTATCGGAATCTAATATAAATAAAACATTATTAGAAGCATGGTTTTAATATATAAAGTAGTATCTCTTTTTGCCAGACTACCGACTGTTCAGATTACTATTTAGGAAAGGAGTACTAATTACCAACGACAAAAGTAAACCCCTTTTCAATAATGGATTTAATCAATTTACATCTATACTCAATCTCGGTATTAGACTTTGTTTAAATAAATTTCTTTAGTAGTTGTCGTAATGCCAAATAATATTAACTTAAATCTAGTCAAAGAGTGAAACATTACTATTTGTTATTGAGGACCATACTATATACTCAGCTGTATAAAATACAAAGCGAGATTACATTTTACTGTAAAATTTCAGATCAGGGCCTAAGCCGCGTATGCCAGTGAAGGCGAGCGGTGCGGCTGCCAGTAGCGAAGCGAGAGGCGATGCCGAACCCGCCGCGTCTCAACTGGTGCCGCATCCACTTCGTCTTAAATACTCTGTAGGGAAAATAATTGGTAAGCACTTAAAACTTTTTTTAGTTATTTGATATTTATATCAGATTAATGTCCGACGAGCCGAGTATGACTATGGTTGTTGATCTATATTAGAGATCAGCGGTGTACGCGGGAGTTATTATAGTGTACTAATAATGTATGTGTAAGGATACACTCCTCTTTCGATCACTCTCCTAAACCCATAGGACCAATAACCGACTCAAACAGATGTCAGATCACATATCAGAATAATAAGAATCCAATTAAGTCTTTGGATGTGTATAAAATTTAAAACGTTACCATAAATGACTTCAATTCTGTAAGTTATAAAATGAAAGAGAGATAGTTATTATTCTTGTGGACATTTATTTTTCCATATCAATTAGTTAACATTTTCAAACGTTATAGACAACTCCTATTGCTAAATATTTCAATAGTAAAGCAATATTTAATATGCAACTTTTTACATCAACAGGTGACGGCAACTTTGCTGTTGTACGAATATGTAAGGATAAAACAAGCAGCAAGGAATATGCACTCAAAATCATTGATAAAGCCAAGTGCAAAGGCAAGGAGCATTACGTCGAAGCAGAGGTATGCATTTAAAGATATCAATTTTTAACCCACTTTAAACTGGCGATAGTCCCTTTTTGATTCCATAATTTGTTGTAGTTTATTAAAGAATCTAGATTTTACCTATATTTACATAACATCAAATTGTATACAAAACAAAAACTATAAAACGCCAAAATTCATTTGAATGTAAAACTGCTAGTGGTAATTGACCATTTGCCATCCTCTACTTATTCTTCATTGAGTACTAGCGAGCCGCCCCTGCTTCGCACAGGAGCTATGCTGATAGAATATATACCTACAATATTAAGCAGGTGTTATACATATAAACCTTCTTCTTCAATCACTCTACCTATAAAAAAACCGCATCAAAATCCGTTGCGTAGTTTGAAAGACTTAAGCATACATAGGGATATAGGGACAGAAAGCGACTTTGTTTTATACTGTGTAGTGAAAGAAAGTTCATTAACATGAAAACAGTTGATACTTATACTGTAGCATTGCCAGTTAACATCCTAAATATATGTACACTAAGAAATCCATAGCAACAAACTATATCAAATCCACTAAAGGCACTAACAGCACAGCATCCATGGATGCTGGAAAGAATCTGAACTGTCGGGAATAAATATATATAACTAACGCATAAAATCCGTAAATTAGTAGGTTTGATAAATATAATAATCGCAACAATTGACTTAGCTATATTTACTTGTTAAAATACTAGATGTATAGTCGTTGCTGATTACATTTTATTCGTGAATTGTACACCTCAGGTATATTAAAAGTAAATATTAAACAGGTACGCGTCATGAGAAAGTTATGCCACCCACGCATTGTTTCCCTTATTGAGGAGCAAGACTGTCCTGAGTGGCTGTTCCTCGTCATGGAGTTAGTAAGTGGTATGTATTATTCATTTCTAATATATATTCATATTAATTTCGTGACTAAAATTTATAATATCTATTGACTGCATCAAAATACAATGCTACTAGGCTTTGCACCTTTTAATACGTTTATTTGTTAAATTTCGCATGTTACCTTGGAACGATCTCAATTTTAAGTATATTTTTTTTAAATAATAATGGTTTTCTACAATAAAAATACTCTTTTATCGACGATTATTACTTTTAGGTGGCGACTTATTTGATAGCATTGCAGCCGTTTGTAAATTTTCTGAGCCCCAAGCTCGTTTGCTAATCGGTCATCTAACATCAGCTATAGCATATTTACATTCTCTCTCTATTGTGCATCGTGACATCAAACCTGAGAATTTGTTGGTAAGATCATCTTTTAACAATCATTTTTCATATGGTTACGGTTTATTTTTTTAAGTGGAATGAAAACTTTTGTATTGAAATTATTATTTTTTAAACTTACCTTTTATAATGTTTTTAACAAAGAGGGTAGTTTTTATGAAGATTCCACCTATTTTTTCGACTAGATGTTATGTCTTCTTTAACCAATAAATACGCAAGCTACTGTGACCTACGTGCAAGGAACACGATAGCACCGCGGAGGTACCACCGCAGACGATCCCCTGTAAACGGGGATCTACCAACTCTTAATGTTTAATATTTTACTGCCTAGGGTGATGAGGATGAAGTGAACTTATGATAGCGGAAATATGGAGACCACTTCTTATTCCGCTTGACTCGCTTGTCTTTTATCTAAAAATTTCAAGACTTTTTCTTACCCAAAAGGTACAAATAAATCGATGGTACTAAAAATATATTGATTTTTCAGGTCGAAGTTGGTCCAGATGGTAGTATACGCGGACTAAAACTAGCCGATTTCGGTCTTGCTGTAGAAGTATGGAGGCCCCTTCACGCCGTTTGCGGAACTCCGACATATGTAGCTCCGGAGATCCTCTTGGAAACTGGTTATGGACTAAAGGTAGTTAGAAAATGTTTACTTTGGTAAATTTTCTCGATAAATAGCTAATTTTGCCCCGAAATTGATGTTAACATTGTAACCTATGGCAACAAAGTGACGACACAGCGGTCCTACTGATTAGTTTTCTAATGATATGTCGAACACTGAGTGACACTCTACTAATAAAAATACTAATATGCGGCGTCGCTTTGTAGTTATTGATAACATTGCTATCATCAATTTCGAGTATCAGTTGACTATAACTTGCAGTTTAGGTTGCATCATAAACATTAATTATATTCTCAGATTGATGTATGGGCGGCCGGTGTGATCCTGTACATCCTGTTGTGTGGTTTTCCACCATTCTCTTCTCCCGATGGCGACCAAGAGAAGTTGTTCGATGCGATACTCTCCGCGCGCCTGGAGTTCCCCGCGCCGCATTGGGAACGCGTATCGGCAGGAGCTATTGATTTAGTGGCAAATATGCTCCGACCACAGCCGGAACTTCGCTTTGCCGCCGAAGATGTGCTCGACCATGCTTGGATGTCGGTTAGTGTCTACGTTATTTTGAATGCGATATGATGAATATTTTTTTCTTTGCTACCCAAATTATAATGACCCTAATGAACGATAACGGCTATTATTCTCTATATCAGAGATCAGCCAACTATGCTCAAGGGCTCTTAAACACAGTAGCCATGTTTTGATTCTCATAATCCGATGTGTTTGCGCGGTTCAGCTGTTGTAGTGATTGAGTGGACTTTATATTTCGCTTTATCGAATTTAGAACCCTATAGGATGGAATAAAAGTCTTCCCTAGACAGTTACGGATAGGTCAAAATTCCAGCCTTAAGATGAGGGAGGCATACATACCTCGTATTTGTCGTTTCTGTGATGAACCTTCGCCTTAAGATCAATATGGATTTGATAAAAAATTTAAATTCTGCACTGCATTATAACTTATTTCTGCGACTAAGTAAACATAATAGCTTGAGCAGTTAAGACGAATGCAAACTTTCTAAAAAGGTTAAGCCTGTCGTGAAGGGAGACGCCATAGGAGAGGATATGCGAGGCATAGCTCCAATTTGAACAACGAAATTAAATGATTTACGCGCAACCACGATTGGAGGGCAAACTGACAAGTACCAGGAAAAGGTTAGGCACTAGACAGACTTTCGATCTGCCCATCCAACCCATAGATTATGTTAGTACAGACAATTGGGAGATCAGTCAGTATTGCCTTACCAACTAGGAAACAACAATGAAATGTTGTTAAGGTAGGGAAGAAGGATTCAAACTCACTCCTCCTGGTTTCTTCTTGCAGGTCTATGGGGGTAGTTAGCTTGTGATATTCTTCTACAGATAACAAAGTAAAATCATATTTAATATTAGATGAAGCTTTGTCCATCAGCAATGTCCAACCATGTCTTTCAGTGCCATGGTTTCAAATGTTATACATTTATCTGGCCGTACTAGTATTATAAATGCGAAAGTAACTCTTTCTGTTTGTTCGTCTTTAATGTCTAAACCGTTGAACCGATTTCGATGAAATTTGGCACATACTTAGAATAGGTTCGGGGAAAGGGAATATAAATATCATCGCCAATGTAGAAATTCGTCTTCGTCGAAGCAAAAGCCATTAAACATTGTGTCTAATGATAGGCACATACAATAAAAACACCTCATTTATATTATACTATGCAGTATATTTGAATACATCTCGCGGACATTTTTCCGATTGCACGCGGACGAAGTCTCGGCCAACAGCTAGTGATATTATTTATATAAATATACTTTGATCAAAGCAAATTTTAAACACATCCAATTTCCTTATTCTAGGATGACTATGATGAAAGCTGCGACTTCCGCACGTGGTATGATGAAGACTCTTCATAGCTGAGTTTCAGCAGCGTAATAGGTACTATGTCCGAGCCCATGTGACTATTTGCAGCAGAAACATGCTTGTCACAATTAATATATCTGCTACTGTCTCAGAGCTGTGTGCTGCCTTGATCACAGCTTTGTATGCCTATCGATGCGTTAACACCAATACCAAAGTTATTCATTAATGTAATATTAAATTTGAATACAACAATGGTACTGTATGAGATTATAATATTTTCAACACTTTTACACTTAAAATTAGCGTGAAACGGCAGTATCCTCGTTTGTTGGGAAAAATTTTGGTACTATTTTGATTTTATACAACAGTCACATTGTTATGAATGAGATTTCCTCTTCAATAAGAAATATTATTTTGAAGTGTGAATATTGTGACCGCTTTAAGTATTACTTTGATAGATTTTAATTTTTTCTCCTTCAGTTGTAAGACAACAAATGTTCACTTTTCAGTTATTTGCAAAACGGTAATAGAATCGCTTAATTATGTAGGAAACTTTAACACTCACTTGCTATGACAATTATATAAAGATAAAAAAAAAAATACAAAAATGTAACAAAAAAACGGACATTTTAGATTGTTTTAAATAACATAAGACAAATGTCAATGCCTCTTAATGTTTTACTTGCAAAATTTATTAAGTAAATAATTTCTTTTGCTGTCACTATTATTTGAGACATTAAATTTGGTTTCTTTAATGTGACTGAAATGTATGCAATTTAGTCATTATCATATCTTATTACCTGAGGGTCTCTAGGACACATATCAAGTGCTTCTTGTTTTAAACATACTGTCACAAAACTATGAACCCTGCATATGTTGGTAATAATTTTATGAATGAAGCTTACTGTAATAGTTTTTATTTATATAAATAGTAGATTTAAAGAAATTATATGGTATTTATAAAATATTTTATATTTATTATAAGTTGCTGTATGATATGAGTAATTTATTTAATTTAATTACTTTTTCTTAGTAAATCTGTTGTGCACTCTCATATATGTTTAAAGCAAAAATTATATAAAACTTGCAAACTTTATTATGTTATGTAATTTATTTTTTTTAGTTCTCTGTACCTATCTCTACAACTGACTTTTAATTTATGTTTGGTGCTCATAACACAACACTTTTTCTATGTCAAATAATAATATTATAAAACATGAAATTGAAAACATTTTTGCTGAGGTACACTATTGAGTAATTTTATGATGTAAGGGTTTTTTAATTTATTTCTAGCTGTTAATAAAAGTATAGCAAAATTTGTTGTATTATATGATGGTTTGATAAAGAGGGTTTTAAAATTTTTGCAAAGTTTTGTTTGTTGGACAGGATAGGAAACATTCATTTTTAAACTTTAAGTTTCAAAAATAAATAACTGGTTATTTGACGTAAAAGACTATTTGATTTAAAAATATTCATAGTGCACTGAATTTAGGTGCCAAATCTAATAAATTATTATGATTTTCTTTGATTTTCCTCGAATATTGACCTTATTATTTAGGTATCCATTAAAATTAAGGTTTTATATGTTTTCAAATCACGTAAAAAGCATTCCTCATAATTTCCTTGCAAGAAAAATTTGACATTGTTGTATGTCATGTTAATTATAGGCGCATTTAGAAGCTTTTGCCTTATGTATCAGGATTTTATAATTTTGTAATGTATGAATTAAATGTAAACATAAACTAGTACCTTTTGATACAGAAAAATTTTTGTCAAAAGTTTTATCCAGATTGAAAGAATTTTGTGAAAATGATAGTCATGTTTCATTATTAGTACAAATGTCATTATTATTAAATGTTTTAAAAAAACAGGGGCACGAGACATAATACAAAAAAAGAATCTTTTATATATATGTGTGCACATTTTATATACATATTGGATGAAATTGCAACAACAAAATTTAGAATTGGTGTATAAAGCCACTTTGGTGCTGTGATATACTTTTACAGATTATACTATTTATTTCTTCTTTGTCCACATTGCATTTTTAATTTAACATTGCTATCACTTTCTCCAAAACAATTGACTAAAATGTCACTAAACATTGCCATTGAGTTGCACATCAGACTGAAATTTATATTAGAATCCATTTGGGACTTCCTTTAGAGTAGCATATTCATTTTACAAGTTATATATATGCAAAGACTTCAACATTCACATACAAACTTTATTTTACTTTATATTGCATTTAGTTGATATTTGCATTTGAGTATATAAATTAAAATCTATAAACAATGTGTAACATTATTTTTATTATAAAATGATACAAGTATATTCTTATTTAAGTATGTAACCACTTAATAAAAAGCCACTCGAACCATTCATTGTTACTTCAGGGTGTGTTCTTTCAGGTAGAATCTGTAATAGGAAGCAGTTATGAACCACATATTTATATGATGAGAAATTTTTATTTCATTTAATAAAAAGGAATTTGGATGCTTACACAAACATAGTTTTTTTTTAGTAAGTGCCTAGTGAAAAAGTGTACATACACTAACACTTTTTTTTTCTGCCCAGTAATCATTAAGGACCAGCACGGATAGATACGGTCCAAAAACTCCCTAATGGCGAAGGCACGTTTAGAGGAGGCTTATGTCCAGTAGTGGAATAACACATGCTGATGATGATGAAGAATATTGACTTCCCTTTTACTTTGTGTATTCAATGATGCAGGCCCACCTAGGGCTTGTACACATACTTTTTTTTTATTCTGTTGTACATGCTTTTTTTTAGAATCTATCAACATTACACCAGCTAAGATAAAACAACACTATCTAAGATAAAGCTAGCCTAAATCGGACACAATTCTTAATATTTCATTTAAGTTCATGTAAGATGTAAATATGGGGTAGGTAATATATTTCTTATGTCCATTTACAATTTCATTTTATTTACCTTATCATTTACATAAGCTGATCAATACTTTAATATTAGCAGTATACTTATTGTATATCCTACACCATCCACAAAGTTATTATACAACATACCCATAGTTAAAAGTATCTCCATACAGGATTGAATACACAATCTCCGGTTTAGAGACTAATAAAGGGGGAGCAATGTAAGACCACCAAGGTAGTTATTTAAATCTATTGCATGAAATAATATAAAATAAATCTTACCTGATAGTTTCTGGTCCAGTTACATGTCAATTTTAAACCAGCAACATTGTTTTGTGTTCTTAATGTCATATACATGTGTTGCAAAGGTTCTGCTACATTATAATAAATAACAAATGGTCGGCCAGGCTTAACAAAATTTGATAATACATTGAATATATTTTGGGGATCTTCTTTACAAGCAATAACTAATGAGTCAACTTTTTCATACAGCAGTTGTGCCGCTGTAATGTTTAAATAATGCCATTTAGGTTTTTTCGGTTCACCTTGTGTGCAATTTTCTCCATCATTGTTTTTTGTTGGTTCGTTTTTACCACTTGTAACATCTTCAAATTTCTCTAATTTTGCAACTTTGTTATTACAATCAGAAATATTTTGTTCTGCTTTTCTTTTCAACTCATTTGATTCCATTTTCTCTACTTCAGAAATGTTACCAATAGAATTGGTATCACATCCCTGATAATATTGCCTTAATGCCGAATAAACATTAACTGAAATACATCTGTCCATTTGTTCACAATCAAAGTTCATAGCCATTAATGCCAATTTTTGAGACATATTTCCAGGATGCATGTGAATTAGTTTACCTTTACTCTTCTCTCCAATTACACTCATTAGAGCTGCAGCTAACAAACCATTTGAGCCAGAGTCATACAACAGATGATTACCCTCACAGCTTATATTACTTAAAGTAAGTACCTGTGATAATGTGTCCATTCTTATGCCTTGTATTTTAGTGGGATCCAACCTATACAATATTTCAGTTATCATTCTTAAATTGGGTCTTAGAATTTGAAGATATTCAAAATATTTTTTCTCCTTTTTTCTCAAGTATTTTTCTTGAGAAAATTCAGTTTTGTTGTGAAATGTATTTGAATTGGTTATGAGAGTTTCTACAATGTCGGAAGCTCGTAAAGAATCGCTTCGGAGTTCACTTATTTCTGCTGGTGTCAATTTTTGGGAATGACCATCATCAAATATGTTTCTGTTATCAACGCCTGATACTTTTACATCAATCTCGTTCTTAAGGTCAAGAGCTTCTTGAGTTAATTCTAAATCATATTCTCTACTTCTTTTATTACTTTTAGGTAGCATCCTAAAAACAGAATAATATTCACAGCCGTCTATCCCCAATAAGTTTACAGTATCACGTCCTATGCTTACAGATGAATTAGCCTTGTTAAATTTATGAAGCTTTTTATAGTTTTGCTTTTGAATCACAATATAATCTCCAACTTTTATTAGTTCCTGGGTCATTTTTATAGAATTATTTTAGCTTTAAAAGATTTATTCTAACCTAAATCAGTAAACATACACATGTCACATAAATATACACTGACAATTCCTGTCAGAAGAATTTTAGTCCAGAAATATTTTATAGAGGCAAGCTTTAAAGATTTTCCCTGGTAAAACACATATAAGAGATGATAGAGTATAATGATGATAATGGAAAATCGTATCCAGGGAATACCGTATGAAAAACATGTACAAAAGAGTGTTGGGTAAAAGATTTTTTTATGACTTTAATCTAAACTTCAAAATATAACAAAAGCACTAAAATTATAGGTAGATAATTATTAATTCTTTTTGTATTATTGCAGCATTGCGATACTAAAACATTATAAATGGGCATTGTGCTCTAACCCATCGCCAATAATTACAACATACAACACCGTACTGTACTGATACAGATAACAGTTATGCTTACTGACGTCAGTTTGACGTTAGTTTATATAAATCATGTATCCCGTATTTTCAAACTTAGTTTTGCATACATTCAATTTGACTTGTTTTAAGTATTCATTTTAGCAATGATTATCACTATTGAAGTTACAGTAGAACATTTTAACGTACTTCTAGTTCGAGAATAAAGTTATAAATCATGAGTTTTAAGGCTTTGAAAGTAATTAAAAAATTTTACTCGTCAGGTAACAATGTTATGCCTCGTATTTGTATTGTCGGTTCGGGTCCAGCGGGCTTTTATGCAGCGATGCATATTAGCAAACACCTCAGCAATGTTAATGTAGACATTTTTGAGAAATTACCAGTACCCTTTGGATTAGTAAGGTAAATTAAATTTTTTGTTACGGATAATCGTGGCGGTTCCATTTTTTATGAAGTTTTTTTAATTTTCCAACTCTATTTTTATCATAGGTTTGGTGTTGCTCCGGATCACCCCGAAGTCAAGAATGTCATTAATCAGTTCACAAAAGTAGCAAATAAACCAAATGTAAATTTTTATGGAAATATTACTTTGGGACAAGATATAAGCTTATGCCAACTGCGACAATGTTATGATGCAGTGCTTTTGGTAATTATTGTACAATTAATATATATAATGAAGTCAACATTAGGTATTATTTATTCATTTATGTTTAAGACTTATGGTGCAGAGGAAGATAAGGTGTTGGGCATTGAAAATGAAGAGGCAGGCAATATAGTTGCAGCAAGAAACTTTGTTGGCTGGTATAATGGTCTTCCTAGAGATGCCAATCTAAAGGTATGTTAATATTTCATGCATATTTCACCGTTTTAGTCTAAACAATCATTACTACATAGATTATGACCTATGTTATGTTGACAATATCTGACACTAAATCATTGCAAGGCTATTTTTTAAAATATTAATGTTAAATATAATATTTTTGAAACATGAATAAATTTAAAATAAATTATCTTTAAAACTATACTAAAATTATTTCCTTAGGAATTTAATCATATCAAGATCTTGTTAATTTTATTACTGCTATTAAAATTAATAATTGTTAATGATTTTCAAAATTAGTAGATTTTCTCTAATGACCTTGATTTAATTATAATTGTTTTATAATTTGTAATTTTTTTCATGAATATAATGTAATTACTAGTTATAACTGTGCGTGTGTACACCTTATGCATCCACTCTGTGCTTGACCTCTGAAAATATTTAATTTTCGTATTTCAGGTTGACCTTTCAGGTTCAACAGCTGCTATTTTAGGTCAAGGAAATGTTGCCTTGGATGTGGCAAGAATTCTGTTAACTCCAATTGATATTTTAAGGAAAACTGATATAACAGAGCATGCACTTTCGGCTCTAGCTGAATCTAAAGTGAAAGAATTATATTTAGTTGGCAGGAGAGGACCATTGCAAGTAGCGTTTACTATAAAAGAGTTAAGGGAGCAAATTAATCTTACCAATTGTAAGACTGTTTGGAGAGAAGGGGATTTTGATGGTGTTTCAAATATAGTAGGGACTTTGGGTCGGCCTAGAAAGCGTTTGACAGAACTCATGCTAAAGTCAGTTAATGATTCCTCTACAGATTCTACCCAAACAAATCTATTTAAGCCCATATTTTTCAGAAGTCCGAGTAAATTTTTGATTGATGATAACAGAAATGTAAAAGGAGTAGAATTAATATGTAACAAACTTGTAGGTGATAGTTTAGAACAACAAAAGTGTGTCCCAACAGATGTAAAAGAAATTTTGGACTGTAGTTTGGTATTTCGAAGTATAGGTTATAGAAGCATTAATGTAGATAAAGATATAACATTTGATCCAGTGGATTTGTTAAAAACGAAAATGGCCGTGTTCTTGAACATAGTGGACAGCAATCATTAGGACGTTTATATGTTGCTGGCTGGCTAGGTACTGGCCCTGTGGGTGTTATTTTACATACTATGGGTAATGCTTTTCAAGTGGCTAAAACAATGTGTGAGGACTTGAAAGACTTAGATAATATTTCTTCTAAGGGTGGATTTGAAGAAATTAGAAAGGAAATGTTAAAACCAGATCATATTGTTGTGGATTGGAAAGGTTGGGAGAAAATTGACAGTTATGAAATTGAACAGGGTAAAAAACATGGAAAACCAAGAGAGAAAATTTGTAAAATTCAGAAAATGCTAGAGGTTGCTTCTTCATGAAACATAAACTGTGAATTCATAAAAAGCACAAGAAGTAAGAGAATCCTGCACATGTATTCTGATATTCTTAGCAATAGGCATGATGACAATAATTAAAAAATGGACCTATAATATCCAGAAATATATATTATTTACAATGAATGAGATATTTCTGCAGATATTAAAAGTTATGTAGGAAAAAATGCATTTTAAAATAATAATTTAAATTTCCCTAAAACGCTTCTTAGCGTCATGCGCTTGTGACGTCACGTTTGAGTAATCAAAACGTAAACGCGCTGCGCTCGTGTAAGAATTTAGTTGTTGTATTTTTAAATATAAATTTGAAAGTGTATAGGTGGTGTGGGGTTTCCTTGTGTGAGAATACATTCATTAAAACTCCTAATAAGCTATTTGTGTTCGTTCCTCAAAATAAAACAATACGAAACAAGTAGCGTAAACTTGCAAGGATTCAAAATGTATATTGCCTAGTACTCACCTTTATTTTTGTGGAGATCACTTTGACGTAAGATTTTACATGCTAAAGCGTGACGTCATGCGCTCTGATTGGTGTTCAAGATATTATGGCGGATTGCCTTATTTTGTAGTTTTATTTTATAAAAATAAATAATAATCACACTTGAAATAAAAAACAATGCGTATTTTATATTCCGAGCCTTAAGTTTTATACAATAAATATAGTATTTTAGTAGTTTTTTATTACTGTCATCATGCCTATTGTCTTAAAATTATTTATTCTATATCATAACTGCAGGATAAATTAATATAATAGTCAAAGCTTAATTTAAGTGAAAGTGCTTGACGATTGTTATTTAGTGCATAAGATATTTATATGTCTTAGCTTTCACATCTGGTTATGTTTACAGTCATGTTTTTGTTAATTAAGGAGAAAATGAAATATTTTACAATAATCATTAATCTCATACGAAACATCAATGCATGCAAAATTAGAAAAGTAATTTTTCAGTTGTCAAATAATAATACAATGTTAATATTTATTACTTAACTATAATTGTTAAATAAAATAATAACTTTAAGTAGATTGATTTAAGTTATATTTTTTCTACATTTTCTTGTTAATTGAAATTTCTTAAAAATATATTTATAACTTTTTAATAATTGTTTAATTCTTTCCTAACATTATTAATATAATATAAAACTATATGCATAAATTACCTATTTTATATATTAAATGTCTTAATCAGATATATTATATATTAAGACCTCTTGATATTCAATATACAGTTAATTTATTGACACAAAGCCTGGAAGTTTCATTTCTTTGTGTGCACCAAATTTCATGTCAGTAACTACAGTCCCAAAGGTTGTTTGGTAGATACTTAATAGACAGACCTATTGGCATAAACTCTGCCATTGTATAAACTAATGCTTAGTTCTGATGAATTAATAAATACTTTAGGGAAGACTATTTGTATAGCCTTATACATTCAGGGATTTCCTTAAGTTGCATCCTTATTTATAATTATAATTAAAACTCAAGTAACTAAAATGCCTGATATGCATCAGTTAAGTTTTTGGTCAAGAATGTGAAGCAACCGGAATGTATATATCAATACAAATAAAACTGAAGTGTTTGTTTGTAACATTGAAAAAATCGATTTTTAATGATTATATTGTGATACATACCAGATATTTTTAACAAAACAATTTTTTTGGTTCTGGGGAATCTCTGAAACGGCTGGTCGGATTTTGCCGGGACCTTCATTGAAAGATAACTGATGTAACCTGAAGAAACTTAATCTACTTTTTTTTTAATGTACATCCATGCGGATGAAGTTGCAGGCAACAGCTAGTAAATAATAAAGTCTGCACGTAAGTCAACCCTTCTTTGTCTATTATAGACGAAATTTTATGTTTTCCTTTTTATATGGTTATTTTCCTTCGCTCGTATTAGACATAGAAGTGTAATTATTAGACAAGTATATTCGGAATTTCGAATCTTTAAGGGAAACAACTGGGTATTTGTTTTCTGTCATCTAGACTGGTTATATATAGGTATTAAGTGCTGTAATGTTTGACTTGTAACTCTTCTTTTTGTTGTATGTAAAGATAGTCGAAAAAATCTTATAATGTGCAGCGATAACTCCTGCCTATAAGAACAGCGTGGAAACCACAAATTAACTTGCTACCCGGACACATGATGTGTAAAATCACTTTTACACGAAATAATTGAACTACCTTCGTAGCTCAGTCATATGGTTCAGAAACCGGAGTTCGCAGGTTTTATTTTTTTATTGCATACGCAGGCAGACGCGCAGTCGGGCCACCTGATGGAAAGTGGTCACCGACGCCCACAGATATTGGCAATACTGGTATCACCAACGTGCTGCCTACCGTGAGACATAAGATGTTAAGTCTCGTTTATCCAGTAAATACGCTAGCTACGGTGCTCTTTTAACCGGAAAAAAGTAGTGTTTTCACACTACTGCTTTACGGTAGGAATAGGCACCGCGGTGATACCCACCCAGACGGTCCCCAGTAAAAAGGGGACCTACCACCGGTTCCTACTACTACTACAGGTTTAAATCCTGCCAGGACTCAACTTTGCACGCGTTACGATTTCGACTAACTTTAAAGTACGATGATTCATGTGTTAGATGCGCATTTTAAAGTCGATATTGCGCTGGATGTCTCTTCTGTCGCATCGTTTTAGTCCACCCCATGAGAGTTTAGTGTGAAGGAAAATTAAGAATTTGGCAGCTTATTCCCGCCTTATTGTATATTTCATTATGCCTATGCCTAGTTCCGCAGCATCATCGCATGTAAACGTAATGGATTAATTTGAACGTATTCCTATTTATACGGTTTATAGAATTAGTGAGAAAATATTTAATAAACAGCTCTATTAGAGCAATAAATGTAAATGCATAATTAAAAATTAATTTTGTAGTGAACTTTCTGTACAAAATTAGTTTTATAACCTTTTTTAACGTCACAATTCTTTGACAAACGTCTTTTATGATTTTCATCGGTTATATATTTATGATTTTATTGAAAAAAATTGCCTTTATTTCATTTATTTATTGTCCTTAAGAAATGGAACAAAAGGTAGTAGGACGTTTTTTATATAATTATTAGCTCTACCTTGCCTTTGTTTAATTTATTTGAAAGATTTTTCTATACTATAAAATGTAAAGCAGTTTTCTGTAGGTTTACAAAGGCTAGGATGATCATTGTGATTACTTTTGCCCCAAAAAGTAGCGCGATTACAGTACTATAGTTCAACTTGAAAGCACTAAAGCTATTAAATTACTGTGCAATCATAGGCTTAATCTTTAGTCACTTTATGTCTTCTGTTGCTTTATAGATATACTGTTAAAATAAATATAATAAAAAAATTAGGGGTATGTATTACTTTAAGCAACTTTTGTGCCATGTTTATAAAATTGCAGAATTCTGTCTTCACTGGGTTCTTAAGAGACGGTAAAAGAAGAATCGATCTAGTTCTAGTTATCAACGATGACGGCAATGGGAAAGTGGAGATGTTCAGAGTGAACTTTTTAAACAATATAATAAAAGCGGGCTTAGACATTGAGCTAGAATCAGGAGTGGTATATACTTTTTATAATATTTTATATCACCTCAATGTATGTACAGGTGTTATTTGTTATACTTTGTTATTTTTCTGGTAACGCTATGGTCTTCTATATTCTCAACATAACCCGAAAACTTTTGCGACTTCGGTGACTTCACATTTGACGATCGTTTTTTTTTTATCATTGGGTTAAGCATGAGAAGCAACCATGCATACTAACAAACAAAATAATACGATATATGAATAAAAAATGTGATAATTTATGTTTCGTTTTGACATTGTAGAAGCCAGAACACCAGCATCTTATTTTCGTAAAGATACACGCGCCGCCTAACGTTATTCAAGAATACGGAATGTATTTTGACGTGCGAAGATATTTTAAGGATAGTCATGCTGAGTTAATGAACGTTAAAAATATATTTCTTGATATGATTAAAGAAAGGGAATTGATAAAGGCCGTGCGGTAATAATTTTTTTCGTTTGTTCGTTATCTTAAAATGTTGCTGTAATTAGTGATGTGCCGAGTCGATGTTTTGGTAAATCGAGTCGACTCGAGTCAGTATATAAGGTATTCGAATCATGACTCGATTCCCCGATTCGAGCCCAGTACTCGAATTATATTTCAAGACTCGAGTCCGGCTAGACTCGAGTCTTGAAATTCGAGCCCAGAATTCGAGTCTAGAAATTTTAGTCCCGAACTAAAGTCCGATTTTAGAACAAAAAGGAGAAATTAAAAGGAGTTAACTTTATTTTATCGCCGTCCACTTTCTCAAAACAGTTCCATACACCTAAAGTTTTTTTCGGCGCCATTTATTCATAATGGTTAATAACAAACAAATCACTTCACTTCCAGTATTAATAAACAATTAAATAAATTCACTCAGAACTAGGTACTCAATACTTACAATAACTGCTAACTGACACAAAACAAAAAATCAAAACAAAAAGTTACAGGTTTAAACTTGTTTATATTATTAGGCGCGCGCCACTTCATTGCTTAGGTAAACTGTTTGCGAGTAAAAACGAGTTTACCAAACTCGAATACTAGAATCGAGTCAGTTGGACTCGTATGAATAGAATCGAGTACGAATCGATTCTTCCTGACTCGAGTACCGAAATCGAGTCCGGCGTACTCGAATCAAAATAAATTGGTATTCGAGTAAGCGAGTCCAAAGCAGGAATCGAGTCTGACTCGAGTCAAACCGTACTCGGCACATCACTAGCTGTAATCCATATAAAGTTCTTTCCCAAAACGGTTAGATGCTCGATTCGGAGAGTAGTAAAAAAAAATTGGTATTTTACATTTGGCCGGTTACATTCTTGTTGTTTATATTCTAAGATGTAGGTAAAGACTATTTTTTTTACTTTATAGATTACACGATCCAGGGCCAATAAATTATTCAACCATGGAAAGAAGCATTATAGTTTATAGAGTTCTGTTAATGCTGCCTTTTGGTTTCCATGAAAATTATTTCGGTTTAGACAGGTATCTGTGTTCACGATTACGGTACTTCTTTATAAAATCTTGTGTTTATTTTGATCGAAGCTGGTTCTTGTTGTGGCCTTTTTCAAATAAAATAAATTGCCGTCAACGTTAGTAACCATTTTTGCACATTTGCACAGTGAAATGTTACAAGAGTTACGATTTTGGATTTTGTCCTCGCCCGCTGAAATAATGGTTGTATTGGAAACAGTTTTAGCAGTTATATTACTCGATTTTCATGTAACGCTTAGCGGTAATTATTTGCCTGTATTACAGATTGCTCAAAAATCAAATTATTTTGGACGCTTACCCATTACACGATGGGCCATACTTTTTTCTTGATCATCAAGATAAAAATGTTGTAAATGGACGTCAGGTAATTTTCTCCATTGTTGAGCTATAAGTTTTTTAATACGTTAGCCACCATACGCTTTTCTGGGACCCATTGGTACATATGCAACGCAGCGCCAATCGGGCTCTCTCGCTACTCGCTTTTTATTAACCAAAAGTGTAGCAACCCTAATGAGCTTTAGGCGGAAAATTTTGCTCTACAGCTGTGATGACGAGCGTTGTTTTGCAAATATATGGCGTTTGTTAAATCCTAAAGAATTTACCAACCATTATGCATTGTGTGTAAAAACACCTTGTTGCTTCATTTACAAAGATTCTATATCTCATTTGGGTCAGAAAGGAGTATCGCTTTTAGCAATACCTTTATAAATAAAATAAGTGTATTAGTGATCATCCCTATGTATTAATTTGTACCATTTATTACATGAAAAATATTTTTTACAAAAATAATACTTATTTAAATTTTGTCCTAGATCCTATTTCATTCTTGGCAAAATTTATTCAAAATAATAAAAGGACAGCCAATAAATCTTGTCAATGAGTATTTAGGCCACAAAGTAAGTTTACACGTATGTATCTTTGATTATTTGAAATACATTCAAAGGAAAAGTAATTAATTTCGTCGTTTAAGGTAGCGTTTTATTTCGCATTTTTTGGTTTTTACGTTAGAGGATTATTCGTGACAGCAGTTTTGAGCATTCTGATGACAATAATAGCTATTGCTGTAGGAGATAAATTTAACGTGACGTAAGTTTTAACTAACAACATTAATCAAACGTAACATTTTAACTGTTTGTTAGTTAGTAATCAGCCAAATATTAGCGATTACTAATGTTTTAGTGTTTTGTAATCATTTTTACTTCTTTTTTAGTTCTTTGACATGCAATCCTCCTGATACTTTGCATTCAGAAATATGTCCAGCCTGCACTAACGAGCATTGGTGCCCAATACGACCAACAAAAGATTATTGCTTCAAAGCCCATCTTGTGCATCTGTCTCATAGCTTGCCTATAACTTTGCTCTGCTTACTTGTAGGCTTGTGGAGTAAGTCATTTCATTATTTTAATTTTATAATTAACATTTAGCAAATCTCTTAATCTCAAAAGCCTCAATTTACCTGATTGCAATATATAACGACATATAGTTTTAAGATATTTTTAAATTTGTACATCACCAACCCGAGTTTGGGACGCTATACGAAGAGAGAAGTCCTATCCTTTGCTTAGAGAAATTTTGCCACTTTACTCACTATCAATGACAATGTCTCACCTATCTAGTATAATCAAAAAGACGTATAGAAATTGAACGACATAACAGACAAAATCCATGCAAACAATGTAAGGAATAGTAATGAAGTGGTTTTACACGTTAGGCGTTGTTTCTTGCTTAATTATTGAAATCTTTACGACAATTTATTGGTACAAAAAAAATACATGACGTCGCTTCTTCTTATTGATTACGTTTTTACATCCTTTCCTCTTATCCGCGTGTTCTTAGGTTCAGATACTTATACCAGTAGCGGAAATTTAAGTAAAAAAAATTGTTTGTTATTACCCAGGTATAATTTTCGTTACGTTATGGAATCGGAGGAAAAATTACTTGAATTGGCTATGGGAAGTAGATAGAGAGGATATAGAAAATGCTGTTAGGTAAGTTGTTTCAAGGTCGTTCTTCTTTTGCTACCGCTTGGCATATGCGTTCTCTTGAAAGCATTTTATGTCTTTAGATTACCCGCTGCGCGTTCGTTATAGTGACCTCATCAGTACCTTGATAAAAATTTTGCCTTGTAAAAGCGTTCTTTTCCCCATTGCACTTTCTTGCATTTACGCGAATACTATCCATGTAAAAAATGCATTTAATAAAAGACTTAATGGATTTTATCGCGTTTAATTGGTTTTACATTATTCCAGACATTTCAGGATCCATGATTATGGACAGATTGAGGTATTGTCTCGTCCTATCCGTATACATGTACAATCCGTAAAGTCGTTTATTGAACAAGATACTTCGTCAAGTCACTTAGGACGCGACGAAAGAAACTACAACAATAGTCTTATTAAATTCGTCAAAATCAATCAATAATACATACACAACATATGATTTTATGACAATTTCTTTCACTGTATGAGTTTTAAACAGTGACTTCCGTACTAATTTTGACTTAAATGCCCGTACAACCTAAGCGCTCCAAAACGCCACAAGTCTGGTGCCCGAACGAGACATTAATATTTCGCTTACCCAGTAACTACACTACCCAATCCGTCGCCCAAACCGCCATACGTTACTTAAAGATAGGGGCCGCGGTTGTGTTTTCTTAGTTGGTAACAAATAGGAAGAGTTATTCGCTAATTCGTTTACATTGAAAGAAAAAAAATACAAATATTTTTAAGGGCGTATGTTCTAATACCTACTTATTTAAAAACTGACAGATCTGACTATACTATTTTCGGAAAGAACATGGCGAAGAAATATAATATTGCCCATAACAAAACTATCCTACTGAACATTGGAATAGTGCTGTATAATGCTGCAATTTTTTTACTTTATGTAAGTTTCGTTTTGTTCGAAAACTTTTGGGTACGAAAGATAATATGTAATTAAAACCGATTTTTTTTAAATATAATAATATTTTCAATAACTACGAAAATCTTTTTCTCCCTATGATTCCAGTTTGCTTTCATATTTCTTGTGACGATTATTATAATGCTGTATAGACGGTGGTTTTTTTATTTGATATTTGGTACAAAACAGTACGGATTTTTTTATCTGCTGTTGTCACTCATCGGTTTACTCTATTTGTGCTTCGCTAAAATGATGGAACGGGTAAGTTGTATAAAAATAGTTAGTAATACTTATATCTTTTATAATAAAACCTTTACAAGAATAAATATTTTTGTTCTTTATTTTTGTTACAGATTAATAAAAAAATATCGTTTACCGTAACTGATTACGAAAATCAAAAAACTTACGCATCATATGAAAGACATTACGTTTGGAGATTTTTCGTTTTAAATATGCTTGCGTATCTATATTTTTATATTCATTACGTTTTATATCCAGTAAGTGGAAGTATGTAATTATGTATTAAAAAATATGGATCTATTACTGTAATTAATTTATGCTCAATAATCTATTATTCTACCAAGTTAATGATTTTTCAAACTAATCTCTATTTTAACTTTCGGAATAGTTTGCTTTATAAACTTTATTCACGACCGCGAAACTGATTTAATACAAATGAACAGTTACTGAAAGATGATGTTTTTAAAATTTATCAATTAAGGCTTTTATAAATCGCCCAGCCCCATTGAAAGTCAAATGTAAATACTAACATAAATATTAACTAAGACTTTGCAGAAGAGCATTAATGAAATTATTTTTATTACGTTAACACATTAAATACCAGAAAGATTTTTAAATTTTAAGAAATTAGATTAATGAGTTCAATATTGTTGAAAAATACAAAAAAAAAGTAGATCCGACCAAATGTTAATTTTATATCAGCTTAATTTTGTGCATTACAAAGTTATTAAGGCAGTAAAACAAAACCCATCACACTGTTGATATGGCAAGGCGACTAAATGTTTTATTTACTAAATGGCGCTTATTATATTTGTACTTATTTTATTTTGTTTGTATTAATTTCGTTAAAAAAATGAATGTATTTTTAAAGGTGTATACATATGAGTTTCGCTCAATGCCCGGTAGAGATCCAACTTTTTTCGAAAAGATTCGTTACATGAACTGCGGACCGTATGGTTGTGTAGACGAGATTTTTATTCTGTTGCTTGTGACAGGTGTTGTTCAAAGAGTTCTTATTCAAATTGCCCATGCGCCTCATTGTGTAAGTAATATCATAATCATAATTGTGACAGTAGAGTAAGTTATATAGTATGGTATATTCTTTCGTTAAGTAGCCATGATGGGCGTAGTTGGTGATAGTGGTGACCGTTTTTTACTTTCGTTTTATTATTCTTTACATTGTATAAAGCGACAAGACGAATGGGAGGTCACCTGATGGTTAGCAGCCATCCCGTAAGGAATTAATTCTTATTAGCTTGCAATAAATGTGGTGAATTACAATAATAAGTGTAATTTTATATAACTTTACAATATAATATACCCTAAGTTTCGAACCCTTAAAAGAGTTCGTGGTTTTTGGCAGATTCTGTTATTACTAGATTGTAGCTTATTAATTGACATCTTATTACAATTCATCGATAGTCATTTATTAGAGATCATTTTGTTTCTATAAGTTACATGTTTTACATAAATTCTGTCTATTCTTTGGCTTAGATATATGTTAATACTTTTTATCTATGGTACTGTAAACAAATGTGAGAAATAAGCGTGAGAACCCATTTTATTATAGAACACAAACGGATTATAACCGTGGTGCATCAGAAAACTTACACGTACCATGCTGGGAAAAAGAGTACGAGTTAAAACCTTTAAACGAAAACTGCCTCGATGATCAATATATGAATTTAAGTACGTAACTTATTATTTATTTACATCAAAATTTTATTATTTTTTTAATTGTTAGTACTTTAAAATATTTACTTGTTTACAGTTTTACAGTTCGCGTTTGGAACATATTTCGTCCAATCGTTTCCCTTGATGCCTCTGTTGATGTTTTTTATTAACCTATGGCACCTAAGGTACATTTTATATTAACACTATCTTCCCTGCGAAACTGTCTGTTCAGTCTTTAATGTTTTTAAAAATTGCAAAATGCTTATAGCGTGTTACATATGTATTATTTTATTGTATGCACTACTGAGAACTTGATTAATCTATTTTGAAGGGCTTGCCTTCATGTGCAATTTAAGTTTTCGTTTCATTATAAATCTCTTCAATTACTTATTCATTTTTATCAGTTATAATGTCAAATGCATTTTGACCGGTTGTCGTCGGCCATTGGTGCTTAATATATCGGGGATTGGTGCTTGGGGAAAAATCATTACTGTCGTTGGATATTCTGTGCCATTCATTAACGTGAGTATTTTTATTGTTTCTTTTAAGCGTTTATTTATTTACATAAAAACATATAGTTCAAACAGATAATCAGTTTCTTAAATGTGCAATCTTAGCCTTCCAGCTGCTAGAATTTTTATGTGTTTTTTTTTATAAACGGGTTTGTTTGAGCTATTAAAATGCATCGGAAAAATTGTATGAGTAAAATTTTAAGCATAATGCAATACAATATAGACACAGAGTAAGGAAATGTAAAATAATTTTATTGTTATAAAATTTTAAACTCACAATTTGGGCCAATTCTAATAATTGGCTCATATTGTCATAATAACCTTAATAAAAGAAGGAAAATAAAAATGATATTAATTTTTATTCGTTACTTTAAAAAAGTATTATTGATCAATAATGTTATAATTACTCTTATATCCGATTTGGTAGATTTTATCGCTAGCTTGGGGCTCTCAAGTGGTTGAAAGATGGATATACTGCTGTATGCAACAAGACGATTCAAATCCGCAATCGAAACATTACGTGAAACTGTATAATACATTCTTCCGTTATACTACAACAGCTGTAAGTTATTTTTAGTAACATTAATTTTTTCGTATAATCGTCACTTGTTATTATATTATATTTGTACCAGATTATTATTTTTACATTCCTAATAACATATAGAGTACTTAAAAAAATAAGTGACCAATAGTAGCTTCGTTGCACCATTCTAATTTTGTTGAAATAAGTAAATACCGTCTTGTGATTTTATTAATAAATATTAATGAAAATAATTAACTGCCTCCGTAGCCTAGTGGTATGGGCGTGTGCTTTAGACACCGGAGGTCGTGGGTTCGAATCCTGCGGGGACGCAACAAATTTTCATTGTTGTTTCCTAGTTGGTTAGGGCAATTTGGGCCGATCACCCAATTGCCTGAAAAGTAAGATGATCCATGCGTCGGATGGGCACGTAAAAAAGTCGGTCCACCCACCAACCCGCATTGGACCAGTGTGGTGGGATACGGTCCAAGCCCCCTGATGGATAGGGGTGTATTAGGGGAGGCCTATGTCCAGCAGTGGACTAACAAAGGCTGATGATGTGATGTGCTATGTGAAAATAATTATGATATTAAATGATACTTTTGTAATCGGACTTATTGAGTTTTCTGAATGGCTTTACGAAATAAGTTTAATGTTTAAATCTCCTTTTCAGACTTCTTCGGATACGTGTAACTTTCCTAGTAAGTAATTAGTTATAAGATATAACTTATTTTAACTAGGGTTATTTTGAAAATAGTATTAAAAATTGTAATACGTATTAATCACTTTTACCGTTTGTTTTTTAAACCATCAAACTTTTTCAATATTGGATTTCCTTGTATTCTTCTTGAAACTTTTTTAAACTTATACAGTTATGTTGGAGAAATCGTTGCCATTGAATCGTTACTGGGAACCGAAACGCTGGAAGTGGTGGATTATATTTTATTATGAGGTAATTATTGCAACCATACTGAATGAAATATATAATATATAAAACAATAAATAAAAAAATATTAAATAAAGTAATATTTTAGAACATTACTATAAACAAATACTACGTCATACCAAATAAATAAAAAACGGTAATTATTTCAGTTTGACAAAAAAGTATAAAACTAATATATTGAGATCAAGTGTGACAAGAAGTGTTATTTGAATAAATATACGTTTTGTTCAATAATGCAACTATAAATATATATTTCAGTAATATGTTTTAAATACCACTATAACAAAACATAAGTTTTAAATGTTATTTATAGAGCCTAACCTTCTTTCTAGCAATTGTCTCAAGTTATCACGGGGTCGGCTACAAATCCACATACAATCCAATAGATTTCCATTTTCGACAAATGTAGACATCACAAAATTTGATGCCATTGTTCCGTAAAACTTTAAAAAGTTGGCCTTTTTTTATTATGCTCTTCCGAAGTGGGTCCATCTTAATTTCTGTCAGTCGGGAGAATGGCTGTAATATTCCAATTAGCCAGAAAATCAAGATACCTCAAGGGATTAGACTAGCTTATACTTCGAATTTTAATAATTTCACTGATATTTTTAGCACTTCGCCATTTTGTTCGCATTGTTGCTTCGATGGTTGCTGCCTCCGTACTCAAAGGATGTTAAAACAACAACGATAATAGAGCGTGATATAAAACACAAATATTTTATTTCAAAGGGTATCAACAAATAAAAAAATTTGCAGAATGGAAGATAATTTTATAAAATTTTGCAAAAATTATGTAATAATTACTCGTGATTTTGTTAAAATTTTTATCATATGTAATTTAAATAAATGTTTATACGTTGTAATGAGTTTTATTATTAATTTATGCTAAATCAGAACCAATTAGGCTATGAAATGTGGCCTGCTACCTTTTAAATAATCTTGATATTTGAAACGGTACAGCCGATACATTTGTCACTTGTACCTATAGGTCAGCGTAATCAGAATCGAATAAATGCAACAGGGTAACCATACAACTAAAGTGGCGTCATACATCTAGCGTTCTTATTGATTAATTGATGTCATTTACTACGTGACAATCGACTAGTAACAGCGCCGTACGTACTGTTATATCACTGGATAATAGGAAAGATAAGGGTTTGCTCTGACGACAAAGCACAGACACCCATCCTTATATAACGAGCTTTCAAACATCGCGCATATTAAACCTGGACTTGCGCAAAATCTTTATATAACGTACTAAGTGTAATTATAGTTGTATTGAATAAATTTTCCTCTTTTTTTTAAAAAGGATTTTTAAATTTTCTCAACATTTTGGTGTCCTTCATCACATTTTCATTCATAACATACATACATACATCATCAGCCTGTGATAGTCCACGGCTGGACATAGGCCTCCCCTAATACACCCCTATCCGTTAAGGAGTTTTGGACCGTATCCCACCACGCTGGTCCATTGCAGGTTGGTGGCAGGACTGACTTTTAACGTGCCCATCCGACGCATGGATCATCTTCCATTTTATTATCAGCCTGTATTTATCCACTGCTGGACATGGGCTTCCCAAATACCTCTCTCACTAAAGATACTTTCGATTCTTCGTATGAAATGACCTGTACCACTCCCACTTCAATCGTCTATCGGATCACCTCATTCCGAATATAATCTACCTGAGCTACTCTAAGCATAGTCCCATAGCCTTGCTATCTTAAATCTGTAGACCAGCTTTAATGTGTCTTTGTTTTGGCATTGCATGTTATGACGGGTACGACGTACTGGTTAAATATTTTCATATTTAGACTCTGTGGAATTGGTGTTGCTGTTTGCATCTATCGCAAGTCTAGTTTGGCTAAATCATTGCTTGTGTTATAACAACAGCATGTGACGGTAGTGGAGATTTTTTTACTGTTATTATATAATGTCGCACATTCTGAAACTTCGTCATTGTTTGTTAACTAAAAGTAAATTCACATTATTTTAACGTAAAAAGAAATTATTTTAATTGAAGTATTTTAGTGTTTATCCCTAATTTTAAAGTGTAGAAAGAATAATACGTCTGAAATGTCAATATATCATTTTCGTGACATGCAAAACCCTATATATAATTGAGGGATTTGTAATTTGATATATTATTTATTTTATAATTGTTTTCTTACGTTATACACGTTGGGTTATTCCAAAGAATAAATAAGCTATTGTTTGCACAACACTAATAGAAGATGAAAAACGAACCTCAAAAATCTACGAAATTGGTATGTTTTTTTACTTCACTAAGGCTTTATAAAATATTTGAATAGTACATTATTAAGCAGTTTTAAAGTAGGTAGTACCTAATATTAGTTAAAAATAATAGGAATATTTTCTTACTTAGGAATCACACGATCACAATAATGTTGCACGAACGTTTAGAGACGGCGTAAGAACAATCGATCTAATAATTGTTTTAAAAGATAATAACAAGACAACCGTCGAAGAATATAAATTAAAATTTTTGGTCAATATTGTAAAGCTGGGATTGGAAATTGAGTTAGAACATGGCATCGTATGTTAACTTACTTTTAATACTACACATTATGAAACAAAATATAAAATTATATTTGACCACCAGACGTTTTTGTGTCCCGTGACCACGACACGTAGGTCTTAGGATGAACATAGACAAGTCGAAAGTCATGTCTTACGCTGCTGTCATGCCTACGTCAATGGTTGTTGGGAGTGCTGTGCTCGAAGTTGTAGACGAATATATTTATCTTATGCACGTTTAGGTAGGGCAGCAAACAATTTCGAGCCAGAAGTCAATCGACGAATCTAACTCAGATGGGCAGCGTTTGCTAAACTACCATATCAGCATATCCTCTCGTCCAATGCCCCTTAATGTCTGAGGCTAATGTCTTTGACCATCGTGTGTTGCCAGTTATGGCCTACGGCACTGACACTGTGGGCTGTATGAGAAAGCCCCAAGTCACTCAGCGCGCTATGCAGTGAGCTCGATATTTCTCTTTGTGATAGAGTGCGAAATGCAGACATCCGCAGCAGAACAATGGTAGCCGACATAGCTCGCAAAGTTAGTAAGTTCCAATAGCAATGGGCCGGCCACATAGCTCGTAGAACCGACTACCATTGGAGAAAAAAGGTTCTTCAATGGCAGCCTTGTGTTGAGCATCGCAGTGTACGACGAGAACCCACGAGATAGAGTTACGACCTGTGCAATTGTGTTGGGAGTCAGTAGATGCTGGCGCCACAGGATCGTACCTCTTGGAAACTCATGGCAGAGACCTAAGTTCAGCTGTGCAATTTTTTAGGCCGATATGATATGATGAGCTAATTTGGATTTGTAATAAATGTAACCATATTCATTTAAAAACAACTATTAAATAGGTTGTTTAATAGCAAAGTCAACAACAATATTTTTTAAACAAGGCTGCATTGGTATTTTTCATATGTAAAAAATGTTTGCCTTTCTAGATGGATATTCACAAAGATATTATATTCGTAAAAGTACACGCTCCTGATATGATTCTTCAGGAGTATGATTACCTCTACGGACCCACGCATTTAAACAGCAATCGGGAGGAATCATTAAAATCTTCATATGATTGGCAATGGACAAATACAGTAAGGTATTAATAACACATATTAGATTTTTGTTTATATTATACTTTGTGGTTTTGGTTTAAATTTATATTTGGTTTAATAAATGTATTCATTTTGAAATTATTACTTGCAAAAATCAAGTAATAATTTCAAAATGAGATTTTATATTAATAATAATTTAGCATTGACGCGTCGAATCCACGACGGGAGCATAGGTATATGGCTCCTAAGTTAGTTATTACGTTTTATATACATTTTATACTCATAGAATAGATAGAAGTTTAAATCCTAATCGGTATGTTAATAAATTTTTATTTAGGTGATATTTGTTTAATAAACTAGGAAAAAGTAACATATGACATTCACGTAATGTTCGTTTTCTTTTTTTTAATAGGAAAGATTACACACAGCCATTGCGTTATTCAAATTTACATCGGAGTCTAATAGTTTACATGATTATTTTGCATTTACCATTTGGAGAGAGGGAAAACTTTATTGGCGTAGAAAGGTAAGCAATTTTTTGCAATGTCCATTATTTACTGTTTATTAATAAAAAACAGTTTATTTTATTATTTTTCTAATATTATTTGGCTAACGTATGTCGACGTAAGGTGGTAGAACTTTTGTTTCGAGAATGCGTCGAGGAAAGCACCATCGTAGTGATTGTTTTCACACTAAAACCTTGCATCGCAAACACCACCGTAACCTTAAAAGTTTTTGAAACATTGGCGATCCAATCCAGTTTCTAATACACTGTTACTAACATAATAGCAAATCTTTCATTTTTTCCATCTATTTTTTATATAGATATTTTTTAGGTTGTTACATCGTAATATCATTGTCGACGTATTTGCATTGCATGACGGACCTTACTATTTGCCAGAAAACGGAAACACTATGAAAGTTAATGCAAGACAGGTAACTTAATAATAAAGTTATACCACAATTGTCTAACTTTTATGCAATTAAAATACACAAAATTTTCTGTCTATTTTCGTTATAGACCAAAAAATGGATTTGTGATTGCATACATTTACATATAACCCTGTGACGTGTGAACGTGTTGTATCTATTGTAATGTAACTTGTCGTTATGTCTAAATAAAATTGATAAAATGTTAGAAACATTGCTGACGCAAAACCCGTGCATCTTTATATTTTCGACGTTATTTTTAGATCTTATTCTACAACTGGGGGGTTGGAATATATTTAGACGGCAGCCTTTGAATTTAGTAAATGAATATTTTGGACCAAAGGTGAGCGTACTTTAAAAAATTAAGCAAGCTATGTCAAAATATTTAGTGGTTTGGTCTAAACTTGCACTATATTACTTTAAATGACGTTTGAATATTGGATTTATATAGCAATTTTTAACAATGTTCTACATTAAAATGGTTGTTGTGGGCCATTCTTATAACATAGACATTTGCGCTGAAAGATTTTATTTTAGACCATTTAAAGAAGTACAATTATGGGAACATAGTTTAAGTCTATCTTTTACGGTTTCGGCAGCGATTGCAATTTAATCACACGAGGTAGTGATTTATGACGCTAAATTTTTTTTAATTTCTTTACTATGTATTAAACTATAGATTGAAAAATTATTTTAAATGGACCAAATGACAGTAATAGACAATACCTTTAATTTAAAGCAAAAATTAACAAAAACGTAGTACTAGGGGCGTAGCAACGAGGTTACATATATTAAAAAAAAATTGAATACCTATTGGGAAGTCCGTCAAGAAAATATGGCTTAGACTCATATATTAGTTAAAAGGCCATATATAATTTCATAAATTCTAATAATCTCTATCTGTGTATCGTGTAATGGTCATTAAAACAATATATTGGAATATAGAAGAAAGTAAGTCTTAGGTTGCGAAATGGAATTTTATATGAAAATTTACTGTAATAAATTCTCTTTCCCTGGGTTTTCTTCGCTTGTTAATAATATGCATATTCAATTATATAAGTCCTACATACTTATTTTTTTTCTACTCATGCAGATTGCATTATTCTTCACATTCTATGGATTCTACAATTGGGCGCTCATAGTTCCAGCAGTCGGTGGACTTCTAACATTATTATTAGGTGCTTTAATGAATGAAAGATATACATCCTTGATGTAAGTTGTTAACTTTTTACGAACAGTAACGTATAGGGTATAGTTTGCAAAGGCAACTTTTTGATTAGTAAAGTAACTTAACAAATTCCATATCTTTGATTGCTAAACTTAAGAATAACATAATATTAGCTTTTTTAAATAATTTTTACGCTACTGGGTTATTGTACGTCTACTTTTTTACAATGCCTGTTATAGCATTACTAAGAATATGCAGCTAACAACAGTTTAATCAAGACCTTACATGTTTGTCTCAAGGCTACAACCGGATTTGTGGTCACGCCGTATCAGATTTTATTTTTCGCCTTTTTATTATATTATATTTTTATTTAGATTATTTGAATTAAAATATCTATTTAAATTTAATTAGCAATTGTTTATAGAAAGCCGGTATGCGATGACTCCTCAGATATTGCGCTATGCACTTACTGTCACGGATGGAAGTCAACGAATACCTCAATATTTAACTGCCCAATTACTAAAGTCAGAGACTATTGTCCCGCATACGCGATAAACATTATTTTGGATAACAAATTCACCCCGTATTATTCTGTACTACTCGTATTATGGGGTGCGTATATATCTTTATTATTAAAAGAATCTTTATTATTTTCAACAAAATTAATATTGCTTTGCGTTGTTAAGTATCGGTAAAATTTTAATTAAAAAATTTATAAAAATATTTGGTGTTTTTATTATGTTATAGGAATTATCTTTGCATCCTTTTGGATAGGAAGAGAAAAATATTTAAACTGGACGTGGACAGTTCGTGACAAAGATCTTAAGCCATTGAGGTATGCAATATTTATTATGAGTTTTAATGTAGAGTTAATGTGATGAGAAGAGCATGACGTTCACCTGAAGGTAAGTAATACGCCCTGCACATAACAATGCAGAGAAAGTCGCCCCAAATCCGCCCACCGCCCTAGGGCATTGGATATTGTCTTGTTACCCAGTAATTAGCCTGGCTACTACGCTCTTTAAACCGGAAGACAGTAGAGTTAACATGTTACTGATTAAAAATGTGGGCCACCTAGTTCGTGGGGACGGGAGCTTCTCGCGAACTCTGTGTTAGATGAAGCTAAAGACATGAGTCTGGAAGCATAACTTCAAATAAAAAAAAACGTTACTGATTTTCTCCCTCGTATGAACTTTGTTACAATTTTTATACGTTTGTTTTTATTTATATCCATACATAATTTAACTGAAATAGTGACGTAACTTAAAGTTTTAATTAAGACTTTTAAAAATGTATTAAAAATTAACAACCATTAAAAAATGTAGTGATATTTTTTAAAAGTATGCCTAATAAATAAAGTTTACTACATGCTGCAATTAATAGCATTTATTAGTAAACAAAAAATAAAATATAGCACAAACTTTATGTTTATCTTTGACTTATCTTGACTTATCTTTAATACAAAATATTTTAAATTAATGCAACGAATTATCGTAATTAAAAGCTTTCAGACAAATGTATTAGTTTTTACCAAATTTTAATATCTAGTTAAAACTAATACATTTGTCTTCAATGAGTAATAATAGAATTAATAATAGCGTAAAATAAATATAACGAATAGTTCAATTCCTTTTTACAGGCCAGAATACGATCTAGACCGTATAAAAATTCAAGAATCGAAAATGACGGGAATCACGGTTCACAATAAGCTTTTCATCGATAAAATTAAAATTATCGGAATTTACATCATATTTGTAAGTTACAATTTCTCGATAAAATAAAATTTAAGATGATTTTTTATACTAAATCAGAGCGATAAAACAGTTGGACTTAATGACAAAGCTCACGTAATGAACTAAATCTTTTTTATAATATTGTATATATATTTGACTGTCAATAACTAAATAGTTCTTTCAGATATTATGGTCTATGCTTATTTGCGCGATATTTCTAAAAATAAGGAGCCTGCTTCTGGGAGTTACCGCTATTCACAAAAACTACATAATAAGAGATTTAATAATTTTACCTATAACTGCTATAATTTTTGCTTTAGATGTTCTTTTCTTTGATGATGTAAGTTAATGCCAAATATATGTTATATTTTTTGCGCACTATATTTGACAGTAGTATTATATTTGTAAACGAATTAGAATCTTGGACTGTGGGTGACTTCGTTGATTGTGGATTTGACTATAGGAAAATTGATAAGATCATTGTCGCTTTTTAATTCATTATAGTGTCCTTGTGTTTCAAGAACTGATATCAATTTCATAGTCAGAATTATATAATTTAAAATTTTGCTATCTTACCGGCAAAAATCATCACTGCGGTGATTTTTTTAAGCATCGTTATTATTAAGTTTAATCTGTTTCTTCGTTAATATATACAATTGTTGTCAGGACATTTTGCCGTAATCTATCTACTAAATAAATCTATCCACCTCTAAGGACTCAATCTGCCTATTACAAGATTGTATTCCTTGTTTTTAAATGCATTATATTGCACACACATTCACAATGACGGTATTGTTAAAAGTGTTTTTTCCAAAAACGAACGTAAGAATGAAAGAAATGTTATCTTAACTAGAATTGCCAATTGCTCTGTGCAACAGCACTATTCATGATTACATCAGAGCTAAATATGACTTGGAATTTGTGTAGATAATGAAACCTGTCAACGAAGAAGCCTCGAATGTAAAGCGTGGTTATAGATGGTTTGTTCACCATTGATTGACTTATCGGTTACGAGTCATAGATAATCACACTTGATGATCACACATGATGGGATGTCACTTGATTTATATAAAATTTCCATATTTTTTTGGCTTTAGAGAAACTTTCTAAAATTTCGTTTTTAATATTTTACAGCTAGCAAAAATTATTGTTCTCTATGTAGTGGACACTGAGAATCACAGATCATATCAATCATACTACAGGTCGTTAGCGGCGAAGCTTTGCTGGATTCTTTTTTTACCGTCCTTTTTCCTTCTTGTCTACTTTGGATTCGAAATGGTATAGCACTTCAATCTTAACCAATAATTTGTTTTAACTGTAATAAAATATAAATAAATGTGCTAAATATTTACACAAGATTTTCAGCTACATGAAAGCTTCTTACGAAGTTTTGAATTTTAATATGGGCGATTTGTTTTCAAACCAGAATTAACGGTCGACCCCTAACTGATACAGATTTGTATCGCTGTTGTTTCCAGTTCATTAGGTTAACATCATAAAAATAAAGTAGCTTAAAAAGATGCAGACCCAGGCACACACCAGACACCGCTTTATCGAATGATTTTTTTATTAAAATTGTCAAGCTAGATGCTGATGTTGATCCTCTGAAAATGATCTGTTATGTTTGTTCGGCATAACGTTTACGAATATATATATATAGCTTATATATATATATATATATATATATATATATATATATATATATAAAATATATATATATAATATATTTATAATATATAAAGTAGACCTGAAATTTTTGCGTCGTAATTTACTGTAAACAATGCTATAGCAAAGAATAACTGGTCTCTTGTAAGAGTAAGCTGATTCAGCAAATACAACCAAAATAAAAAAAAATGCAAAACTTTCTTAATTGATAAGGTTAAGTTATCACTAATTTTCTCTTCTTCCGTAGTTCAGAAAACTTTTAATATTGTATTTAAGTTTGTAGTTTTTTATCATATCATATTTTCATTATGCATTCAGGAATATTTTCGTCTGCGATTTGGTGTTCACGCTGTCAACAGCATACTTATAGTAAAAAGTTGTGGACTAACCTCATGCCTTTACAAACTCGGTTTGGCATTTACAGTTGTAATACTTTTACCATTCTCAATTATAAGACAAATGACGCTGTTTTCGAGGTAAATAAAATACTACTAAAGATAGTTCTAAATAAGATAATCTAATTGAGAATTTTGAATGATTTGTAACAAAAATTTTTAGAAAAACTGATTATAATCAAGCCGCTAACATAGTTGAAAGCATTCCGTGCTGGGAGAGAGAATACCAATTACAACCCTTTCTTGAAGACACCCTAATCAATAGAATGAAAATATTAGGTTAGTATTATGAATAATCAATCCAAAAAATTGTCAATTCAAATGTGGTAATGAGAAAACAATAATAATGTCTCTGAAGTCTAACAGCGCTTTCATCATCATCATCATCAGCCTGTGATAGTCCACTGCTGGACATAGGCCTCCCCTAATACACCCCTATCCATTAGGGGGTTTTGGCCCGTATCCCACCACGCTGGTCCAATGCGGGTTGGTGGGTGGACCGACTTTTTACATGCCCATCCGACGCATGGATCATCTTACTTCTCAGACAATTCGGTGATCGGCCCAAATTGCCCTAACCAACTAGGAAACAACAATGAAAATTTGTTGAGTCACCACAGGATTCGAACCCACGACCTCCGGTTTTTAAAGCACACGCCCATACCACTACGCTACGGAGGCAGTCAACAGCGTTTTTACTGATTGAATTTTGGCTAATAACCATTGAAATAAATATTGTTCACACTAACATACTGACTGCTGTTTAGTAACAAATACATAAAAACATAAACACTAGATAAAACATATACTTTCTTTTCCTTATGATCAGCCTGTGTTATTCTACTGCTGGAGATAGACCTCCCCTAATACACGCCTTCTCCATTAGGGGGTTTTCGAACCGACTTTCATCTTACTTTTCAGACGATTGGGTGATCGGCCCAAATCGTCCTAACCAATCAGAAAACAACGATAACACAAAGATGTTTCCCTGCGGGATTCGAACCCACGAAAGGGCCAATACCGCTAGGTCACGGAGGCGGCAAATCTTTTCACTCATAAATATATAAAAAACCGGACTGCAGAAAAGTAATATATTCATCAAAAAAATCCAAAATTTATGTAAACATGGTCTGATGTCAATTTTAATGGCACTGAGATCGCGTGGTGATTGATTTTTATGTATGGAAATCAATTCGAACGCTTTTTGTTTTGGCGTTATTAGAGATTGACGTTAGATTTGTAACATATTGCATGTTTAATTTACATAGCATTCTGCTTAAAAACATTTTAAGAAATTTTATATGTTTAATCTTATATAAACGAAATTCTTAAGCTAGTGTTATGTTTATACGATATCTGTATTTGTAAGATATTTCATTGATCATAGTTAAAATTTTCTTCTTAGTCTGTCAGTTTGCATTCATCATAATGTTTGGTATATCTTCACCTGTGGCGATGATTTTGGTTCTATGCCTCAACGTATACGACTTGAAGTAAGTGTACACTTTTAATTATTTCTATTGCTTGCGCGAATATTATACATTATTAAATAAAATTACTTTACGGATTTTATCGCGTTTATTTACATTTTAAATTCCCGACGTACGGACGCTGTACAGATAAAATCAGTTCATTTTGCATAGGTCGGAGTACAGATTAAAAATAAATTAATAAAAATTAAGATCTGGAAACCCCGCTTCAGCACTGGCAAGAAGACGCATGACATCTCAGTCTACCCCGTGACCACGGCCGCTGGAAAGTGTTCGAAACGTCGGGAATTTAAAATGTAAAATAAACGCGATAAAATCCGTAAAGTAATTTTATTTAATAATGTACACTTTTTTATATACTTAATTGTGAATTAATAATAATAAACAACATACATACATTAAAATAACACTTTTGTTTTGATCGTATGTTACATAAAACTTTAAGGATTGTTTTAATGTACTTTTGTTTCGTCTTGTTATACACATGCAATAAAAAATAATACTCATCGTATAATGCGCAATGATGAGACTTGATACAATCTAAAAGCCTATGTAAGTACACCAGGCAAATGAATAATAGTTGTAAATCGTCACCTGTTTCGTTTATTAAAAAACAGAAGTAGAACCCTACTTATAAGCTCAAACATATAATATCTAGTTTTTGTTAAAATAATTATTTCATAAAATACTAGTTAGCAGTAGCAGTAGCTGTTAATTGCTAGTCTAAATAACGTACGGAATTCACGATAGCAAAGAAGTTTTGACCATTTAAAAGTCAGTTATACTCACCGCAATTGTCGATTTCTGCGCTATGTTCAACATATTTACATACATGTTCTTTCACTCGCGTTATAACGCATATTTTCTTCGCTCTTAGTTTATATTCAACTTCTGTACACAAAATAATAAATACTGCACTTATAAGTGTAATTATCAGTCAGTCCGATTATCACAGAAATGATCATTGAACATTGCCTCGGTTTAAATATCAATTGTTCAAGTATTCCGTTATCTGACTTGACCTAAACCAAAAAAGATACTAAATGTACGAAAATATAGAAAGACAGCGTAACTCGCTTTTAACAGTTGCAAGTAATGACGAGAGGTTTTAAAAAAAAATGCTATTAGATTTGGCGTCGTTAGTCGTACATTTAAGACATTGTTATTGAGTTTCAGATCTTATTTTGGTCAGTAATGGTGTGACCATGTTTTTAGTTCAATAAATTTTATATTTTTTAATTCCACAGACGGTCCTCTCAACGAATATTACTCAACTGTCGGAGGCCTTTGCTTTTTAGAGACAACGGATTTAACATATGGTCGAAAATATTGAAGATAATGGTTTATTTGGCAATTTTGGTGAACGTACGCATAATAAATTCTAAGTTGCATAATTTAGCCACAAGAACCATAGAACATTGTAGGCTTAAATATTTTATATAGCCTATATTTGTCAATTGTAATATATGAAAGCTTTTAATCATATTTTTATTTGCTAATATGTCAAAATAATAATAATAGCGTCCGCTAAATCGGTGCAGACTACGACAACTACTATTAAAGATAAGCTTTTTACGTGGGAGATAATATAGTGCACAATAGTACGTGGAAACAATGTGTCAAAAATGACCGACTTGTTACATGCCCATAAGAAGCATGAATCACCTTACTTTACACACAGGAAATCGGGCGATCCAGGGTTCGAACACTGGACCTCCGATCTCTAAAGCGCAAACCAGTACAATTGGGCTACGGCCGTAGTTTACTAAATAATAATGTAAAGCAAATAACAATGATGTTATAATGGTTAGATATTATGCTTTCAGGTCATAACGTTGATGTGCAATTCTAACTTCCTCCCGATTTATTTGAACGAAAAAAGAAAATCAGTTGGAAATAATGTCAAAGGATACATCGATTTGTTATTCCATCTTATTTTTGTTGCAGAGGTGACTAATTTTTATGTGTGTGTGTCTTTGTAGTTTCTAGCAAGAAGTCTTTGACAAGTTAATATAGAGGAATAATGTAACATTATGGCCTTGGATCAAATAACATTATAAAAACTGTTAATAAATTTTAGCATTAAAGTTTTTAATATAAGCTTAATTCTTTTTAGACTCGATCGGAATACAAGAACCTATGCTATGCACATTGTAAGTATTACTTCATTAATGATAATATATGAATATCTCTATCTGTTTCTGTTCTATCTGTCTATCAAGCTGCATTGTATATTAATAATAAACTATAATTGTAACCATTAAGATAATGATGACTTTCGTTTCATCATCATCATCATCAGCCAGTGTTAGTCCACTGCTGGAAATAGGTCTCCCCTACGTGCAGTACGGCGGCCTTCTTCATTTAGGGGTTTCTGGACCGTATCCCACCGCTCTGGTCCAATGCGTGTTGGTGGGTGGACCGACTTTATACATGCCTAACGCATTGATGGATCATCTTACCCGACGCATGGATCATCTTACTTTTCAGGCAATTGGGTGATCGGCCCAAATTGCCCTAACTAACTAGGAAACAACAATGAAACCTTATTGAGTCCCCGCAGGATTCGAATCCACGACCTCTGGTTTATAAAGCACACGCCAAATACCACTCGGCTACGGAGACTGTAAACCTGACCTTCGTTCAATATAACGTTTTTACGGTATTTGTGTTTTAGCGTATTATTCAGATGATGGAACTCAAGAGGACCCCAAAACGCTAGAGCAACAAACAACTGCCGACGAACTGAGGACCTATCAATATTTTTATGTATTTATATTTCAAGTAAGCAGTTTCTATTTTATAGCAACGTTGATGAGGTCGGCTTCGCATTCAACTATTTTACCCGATTTACAGTATTTACGCAGAGCGATAGACTGACTTTCATAGCCCAAAGCGATGGATGGTTTAAATAGCAGTATAAATGTAGTGAGAAACTATTTTCCTTCGGGAAAACTCGGGTCTTAATTGCAATACAATGCCTGAACTGTCAATAAATGATCGTAATAAATTAACGACATTTTCATATTCATTAATATAAAACTTTATCGCTTAGTGTCGAATATCAAAATGAAGAATGTCATTGTATAATATAGAGATATATAGGAAAAGAAGCTAGTTGAGAGCGCACGAAGAATATGAACTTTTTCAAAAAACTACAAAGGAAAATCTTTTCTCACTATATAGCATTTGAAGCGTCAGCTCAGTGCGAGTTAAATTATGTATTATAATTTAGTGCCGAATTTGGTTTTAGCTATCAGGAAAGACTGTTTATAATATTTTGAACGCACGGACGTCTTACTTTTAAGCTAATGGTCTGCCGCACCAACATCGACTTACCTAACCAAAAAATAACGATAGCACAATGTTGCTACACTGCACTATTCAAACCCACGACCTTCAGTTTGTAAAGCAAGTACCACGCATATGATGATGTGAATTCTAGACTAGTGCTAATTTTAATTTTGGTCCTAAAAACTCCTCGTTACCAGCTAAATTACGTTGTGTTGTATTTTGTTTTTTTTTGCTATCGACTTGATGCATCTTTAAACTTGGGAACGTATGACTTATGGACTTTCGGTTGGCACCAAATGTCTGTTAGTCACAATATATAAATATTGCATTGCATTTATAAAATATTTTTACATACATTTATATTTTTATTTACCTATAATTTACATAAAATAGCCCAAAAATGTATTGAAAGATTTTTAAACTATTTTTTGCAATGTTTGTTTGCATTTCAGTTTCATAAATTACAACTTACTTTTAATACCTATAATTCTTCTGATAATTAATTTTTAATAACAGTACTTGCGATTGTTTCCAGCACATTATGATATCCATATTTGTAATAGCGCAATATATATGTACTAACAATGATGATCTCAAAGAAGCTTTGAAACAAGAAAATCGTCTACTTGATATACATGATTCTTCTCCAAGCCGAGACGAATAGTATTAATTATCAAATGCTGTTAATTTTTTTAATTTTACTTAAAATTATTGTACGTAACGAGAGTAAAGATGTCAAGTACGATGATTTGTTAATGTTGAACAAAAAATATTTAACATATACCTACCTACCGGGAAAACTGTTATTTTAATACTTCCATAATGGCGCTTTAAATGAAAGAGGGTACATTTTTCACTTTTTATTTCCGAATTTTTGATAGAGTGTAATATACATAGGTACTCAATTAGACTAAAAACTCTTAATACGCTTGTTTCCACCAAGCGGACTGTTGTCGTTAGCTAACCAAGCGGTGTTGCTGTAGATACTATCGTCACTTTATTAATTATTATTTCAGTATCACTAACGTATATATGCCTTTTTTTTAATTGGCCAAAAATTATATTAAGTAGTATGTATAGTTTTCTTTTTTTTTATATTTTTTTGTGAAAAATAATCAGTCATAGAACTTACGTCAACGTCAAAATTTTCCCGACCAATAATTTTGTCTGTCTATGCCGATTAACCATCTATTGAATAATTTACCTATTTTACAGTATTATAAAAGTAAATTGAAGCATTTACGATTGAGTATAATACTTAAACTAATTAGTTGAAGTGCTTTTATTCTTTGTTAAAATTTCACAAAATGTCTCATGTCTCAGACATGAAAGTTCTTTTTACGAGGTTGTTTTCTGTTAAAAATGGGTAAGTTAAACTAATTTTAATAAACTTACTTGTAATAATATAATTTTAATATTTGAAGTTAAGTATAACCTATAGATAAAAAAATTCATTATTTGTAAAATCTCTGTTGCCTAATGTTTAACTCATGTTTCTATACTCCATACAGTTATAAAACAAATGTTTTTTTTTTATCATTGCCTGTTTAGAATTACAGTCCTGTTTTTCTTGAAAATCTATTCCATATATACATTGCTATCAAATTATTTCAATGTTAATATTATTAATTTACAGATTAAATCACATTAAGTGGAACAGGAGACATTATAGCAGAGATTCTGATAGAACTACACCTGCTGTTAAAACCAATGTGACACCTTTGCCACCATTATCAGAGCCTATGCCAAATTTGCCTCCAGTTAGTTACTCCACAGCCAAATCAGAGGATGCTTTCACAGAAGTCACTGTACTAAGCAATGGTTTAAGAGTTGCATCAGAAAAGAAATTTGGTCAATTTTGTACTGCTGGAGGTATGCTTTGAAATTGCATTTTAATTACTTGATACTTAAATATAGTAATAATCTTTTCTTTTCTTGTGCACAGTTGTGATTGATTCTGGACCTAGATATGAAGTAGCCTACCCAAGCGGCATTTGTCACTTCCTTGAAAAATTAAGTTTTGGTGTAAGTATAAATACAATATATATCTCTAATGTGTACTTATATTATTAAGAAGAATTATTTGTATTTTGTGCATATATATGTGTAGAATAAACCTAAGGACTAGTGTGCGGATTTAAAAAAAAACTTAATATAGGAACAATCATTAATGGAGCCTCAAGTAACTCCTGCTCCTTAACTTACTGGAAGGCCATATTTTAAGATAATACTTAAAATATATTTTGTATATAATATTTTGATAGGATATTTATATATAATATTTTGATAAGTCAGAAATGTGAAGGAATAAATCTGCACATTTTTATCTCATAATTGCACTTAATGTTTTAACCCAAAAATTTATTCATAAACTCAATGGCTTGATATTAAAGAAAAATAGACCACCGTAAAGAATTTATCTTTGGCTAATATTATATGTTTCCATTTCTAATTTTCTTTTAAGTTTAAGAAGTTTTTTAAATAAAGTCTTATATTTTATTTAGTGAAAAGTACATTATTATCTTTCTAGTTTAATATTTAAAACAACATTAAGTCTATGGAATAAATGTCTTATTATAATATATTTTTCATTATAATATATTTAACTATAAATTTAAATCACAGGCCACTAATAAATTCCCAACAAGAGATGTAATGCTAAGAGAATTGGAGAGACATGGAGGTATCTGTGACTGCCAAGGATCTCGGGATACCACAGTTTATGCTACCAGTGCTGATTCCAGAGGGCTGGAGGCTGTTACGCAGGTCTGTTATTATCAATTACCCTTTCTGTCATATATTTTCTAAGAAACTAAAAGATAAAGTTTTAACATAGCCATCTTTTAATGAACTGTTATATTATTTCACAGCATTTTTCATACTTTTTGCCACTAGGCCTTTAGAATTTACCTGCTCCCTAATCAAATATAAAACTTAATCACTTACATTTGTAATAAAGAACATAATTGTCATACAAAATGTTCTTGAATAATTTCCAGGTGTTAGCAGAAATAACACTGAGGCCACAGCTGTCCTCTGATGAAATAGAATCAGCCAGACAAGCAGTTGCCTTTGAACTGGAAACCTTGTCCATGAGACCTGAACAAGAAACTATTTTGATGGATATGATTCATGCTGTATGTACTTTTAAAATGTTGTTATGATTTTACTATAAAAATGTTTTGTGTTGTTTTAGTTTAAGCTTTAGTTACTTAAGGTAAATTTACCTCGTTAGATGTATTATTAAAATAGTTATCATAGAAGTTAAAAAATAATATTGTAAATATTTTCATTTAATGCTCTTAATTAAATTGATGCGCTTTTGATAATCTTTTGAATTAACAGTTATTAAAAATGGGAAATGGTTTTGGTGTATAAATTAAAAAATAGGTAAATAGGGACAGGAACGCAATACTAAAACTGAACAGAGCAAAACAACTATATCTTAGCTATCGATGAAGGGCATTTTTTTTAATGAAATTAACAGTCTGTTAAAAAAGATATTAAAACCTATGGTGTCATTGTTATAGGAATTGCAAAGTCATTTATGCTTGTCCGTGCTCTCTTAATTAAGCTCCTTCTCTTTGTATTTTAGCAGAAGAGATTATTAGATGCACATATAATTTAAGTATAAAATATTGCAATTTTATAAAAGTATATATTTAATTTTATAATTCCAATAACTTAATGATTTATTTCCTATTTAGGCAGCATATAAAGGCAATACTCTAGGATTACCTAAAATATGCCCAAAGGAAAATGTTAATAAAATAGACAGAGGTATAATCCTCAATTATTTGAAGCATCACTACACACCAGATAGAATGGTTGTTGCTGCAGTGGGAGTAAGTAACATTTGTCCATGTAAAAGTTTCTATTTCATATTATTATCATTACTACTGTTTTTTTTTAAACTTTTAGGTGGATCATGGACCATTTGTGGAATATGTACAAAAGTATTTTGTGGATATGAAACCTATGTGGATGACAGAAAATAGTAATACATTTACTCCTAAGGTTGATAAATCTATTGCTCAGTATACTGGTGGTATTGAACAAGTAAGTTTCCTGTAGACAAAAGTCGTCTTTTCTTCTTTTCGTCTTTTGTCGCAAAATAGTAGTAACTAATATGTAGCAAAATAACATATAACACAATAAGTACAAAGTGGTTTTATAATGTTATGTATAATAAAGCAGAGATATTGCTGTAGCTTTCAGCTAATTTGATGTACTTTTACTCTCCATATTATTTTCTTAAAATGTTCTTTAGAAGCTTAAATAATGTATTAGTATGAACAACACTTATGAAAATATCTTCTAATAAAGTCAAATATTTATAGGATGAGTGTGAGGTACCCTTGTATCCCGGATCTGATTTGCCAGAACTTTCACATGTGGTAATTGGAATTGAGAGTGAGTGAAAACATACTATGAATTTGAAAATACCATAATTTTTGTTAAGTTATTTTTATTTAATCTGTATTTATTCTTACATGAATTCTAGGCTGCTCCCACAGTGATCCTGATTTTGTTGCGACCTGCGTTTTGAATATGATGATGGGTGGTGGTGGATCTTTCTCAGCAGGTGGCCCCGGGAAGGGCATGTACACTCGTCTTTACACAAATGTTCTTAACAGGTAATAAAATTATAAAATTTAAATGCAATTATTTTTAAATGCTACGATATATATTACTCCATCTTTTTACTCTTTAAATTCTTGGAGTATTTTAAATGAAGTATGATTTTAAAAGTTACAGTTTGTATACTAGGGAATTGCCATCACAGTGCCTATTTCTATGGAATATCATTAGTGTAAAAATATTACCTTGTTTCGCTTCAAAGGGCCACTGTAGAATAATTACAAGGTAAAAGAGTCTAATATTTCATATCTCAGGACGACAAGACTTATGACGTCATGTGCTGCATTTCTTATGGGTGCATCTCTCACCATTGGGTCTTGCGTCATATAATAAAAATTAAGAAGAAACAGAATTAATATGTTTAAAATGTTTGATATTCATTATTTATTTTATATTTGATTGTTATTTGGTACAGTATTATGTGACATATTTCAATGCCTTTTAAAAACTATAATTACCCTGGAACAAAAACCTTTATTCTATAAAATTATATAAAAGGAAAAAGATGTGTTCACTTATATATATTCTGAACAAATTTATAGATACCATTGGATGTTCAATGCAACTGCATACAATCATGCTTACGGTGATACTGGCTTGTTCTGTGTTCACTCTGCATCTCCACCGAATCGCATTTATGATACAACGCTGGTCATTGCTCGGGAACTTGCTAATATGGCTGGCAAAGTCCATGAAACAGAATTACGGGTGAGAGTCCTTTTTGTATATATTTATTTTAATGTTGATTCTTTAAGGAATATTAACAATACTAAAATGAAAATGGACATAAAATATTACAGTATGTTCGTTGATACATCTGTAATATTTATTTGTTAAGGAAAAGATAATTTAAAAAAAATGTAAGAAAAATTTCAATTGATCATGTACATATTGATGCTATGCCTAAATGTAATTTTGCTTGCATTTATTTAATTTTGTTTGAAAAACATTGTAAGGACAGTCTCTGCCTAATATTAATAAGAAAATGTTTACATTGCAGAGAGCAAAAACTCAGCTGCAGTCAATGTTGCTTATGAACTTGGAAGCAAGACCTGTAGTATTTGAGGATGTTGGAAGACAAGTATTAGCCACTGGCAAGAGAAAACCACCGTCATATTTCATAAACGAAATTGGTAAGTGTTCATATAATGAGATATATTAAAATACTAACTTAATGTTTATTAGTCGGAATAGTAAGGTAATTAATATAGACGAAAAAGTAAGTAAATAAGTTCTTTATATAAACCATACTATAACTAGAGTATTTTGCATTGTTTTTTATAATAAACCTTTTTTTTTAAACACAACTTCTCTTTATATCTGAAACATTAATATGTTACATCTTTTTTACATGGTAATATTTATGATGATTAATGTCAACACCAAGTAACAATTCACACTCTTATATAGATTACACCTGTATTATTGTCAGTTCTTTTCTTTCTTTAAGTATATACTTTAATTAATAAAAATAACTATTCAAAATAAATTTTCCAAAAGAATGTTATTGATTTTTGATACCTTCTTCACAGAGAAAATAACTGCTGATGACATTGTTCGAGTAGCAAAAAGTATGTTAAGCAAAAAGCCATCAGTTGCAGCCCGTGGAAAGTTAACGCATTTACCAACTTTTGAAGAAATACAGGCCAATATGTCTTTAACCAAAAGTGATTCATCCCCGCAAGGCCGTCGTCTCAATTTGTTTCGAGCGTAAAAATAATTTGCATAGTGTTAGATTTATATATCTTAAATTTATTTTGGTCAAAATTTAGTAATAAAGAGTTTATTTATAAGATTAAATTTTTTATTGAAATAGACATTAAAGCATAAATTCTATTACAAAATATCTGGAAGGTGTAGATAAATATAAGATCAACAAACAAAATAACATTTATAGTAGTTTAAATAATATTTTGTATTATTTAAGAGATTTAATAGATAGAAATAATATAAACATAACACAGTAGAAAGTTCTAGTACACAGACTAAAAGACAATATTAGCATATGCAAAAGAGAGATATAACATATGAGATACAGTTACTGCTTCTTGTTAAAATGTTAGTAAAATGAATAGTTCAGTCTCAACTTATGACTCAATGTTTTAACATAAAAATGAAACAAACCAAACCCTGATACATTTCAGACTTAAAATTAAGATTTTGTTACATTTGTTGTGTTTTTTTTACATATTCGTGCTTCCTATACTACGTTTTATACAAGGCCAAATAACAGTTCATATTACTGTGCAAGTTGGACAACAGTCTTTGCAGCTTTGTCGGCGTCATTGATAATTTTAAAAGGATAGCCAGATTCTTCTAAGATTTTCTTTGCTACTGCCGAATTTGTACCTTCCAATCTAATAACAAGCGGATGTTTTGGTGGGTTCTCCTTACAAGCTGACACAATACCATTTGCAACTGTTGCACAGTTCACAATACCTGAAAATATATTTTCTTAATTTATTTATTAACGAACCATATTATTCGAATAAATTCATAAATTCACAAGTAACATACATAATTTCTTTTAATTTCTCAAGCCATAAGTATTTTTAATGCATGTAAATATATGATTTCTAATGCATTTATTATAATAATTTTTGCCATTTTTTGGGAACCTATTTAGTGATTGTGGCTTTTGACTGCCCTACCTGTGTATTATATGTGCAATCCCTTAAATTAGTTCATTATAAAACATCTTTAAGTATCAATATTTTGTTTTTTTTTTAAATAACAAAATTATTCTCTCATGTAAAAGTATTATTTATAACATTCTATAAAGTTATCTTTGGTAAGAGTTGTTTAATCTATATATGGAGAGTCACCTTAAACTGGGTTAACAGAAAGCAACTTGACCCTATTGCTACATGATTACTGTAATTGAGAACTTACTTACAAAAAAATGTCACTCACCAGCAAAAACATTTACAAATATTGCTTTCACTTTGGGATCCGACTCCAAAATTCGTAAAGCGGCAGATACTTGAGCCTGTCCCACACCCCCTCCTAAATCTAAAAAGTTTGCTGGTCTGCCACCACTAAGCATTATAAGGTCCATAGTAGCCATCGCTAATCCAGCACCATTGACCATACAACCAATACTGCCATCCATGTCAATGTAAGTTAAGTTCAGTGACGCCGCTTCTCTCTAAGAAATTAAAAAAATTGTTAGATATAAGACAATAGTCCATGTTAACACTACATTATTCAGAAAAAATAAATTTATCAGGTTTTCAAGTAATTCTAGCTATATTAGAATCTAATTGGAAAAAGAATTTACATATGCAAAGTAGTCCAATAATCATTACCCTTCCATTTTGTTGAATTGAAAAACTTTAATGAAACCAATATAATTGTTATAAACCTTGGTGCTTAACAGTTTTGTATAATACTTTAAGTAAACTTCATGTCCTATGGGGTTTAGGTGTAGTTATAAAAGCGAATGCAGGCTTAAAATAAAACTTCTATTTTTAAGAATGTAAAATATTTTTTCTGTTGCCTTAATAACACCTTGGCATTTTAGCTTCATCTGCATATAATTATCATGAATCCATCATTACATTAAATCTGAATATTTTCCAATATTTATGCTTATTTAGAAGTAGTTATATGATTCAAAATTTTGTTTATTTAAAAATAGTTATATGATTCAAAATTTTGTAATAAAGTTAGTATTTAACAATATATTCTGTACATGAATATACTAAAATGACTATTTCATTATCATCATCATCATCATCAGCCTCTGATAGTCCACTGCTGGACATAGGCCTCCCCTAATACACCCCTATCCATTAGGGGGTTTTGAACCGTATCCTACCATGCTGGTCCAATGCTGTGTAATATCCAATGGGTTGGTGAGTAGACCGAATTTTTACTTGCCCATCCCACGCATGAATCATCTTACTTTTCAGACAATTGGGTGTTCAGCCCAATTGCCCTAACCAGCTAGGAAACAACAATGAAAATTTGTTGAGTCCCGCAGGATTCGAACCCTCAACCTTCGGTTTCTAAAGCACACGCCTATACCACTAGGCTACGAGGCAGTTTATAAATATATTTGTAATATATTTCATTATATTACAAATTTATTTATATTGATGTAATGACCTTCATGTTTACTAAGCAAGACAAGATCTTTAATATGATGTAATTTATGATAAAATACTGCATAATGACATGAGTTTTATTATCTGTAGTAGAGGTCATTTGGCTATAAATACAAGTGTTGTTTAACAAATTCTAGTTGTGTATTCAATGATCAGCAAATAATATATTTTCAGTGATAAAAAGATATAGATAACTTCAATATTATTATCTAAGCCAATTTTGCATTGCCAAAATGTTAAACATTATACAGCATTTCTCATATTATATTTGATTCAAAAATAAGATTATAATATTGCAGGCCAGGAATAAATGAAATCCAGAAAATATAAATAAAAAAAAGAGGCCTTGACAATTATCTAAAAAATAAAATAAATATTAATGGATGGAGATCATTGCAAAGTAAAGGGAATTATTAACTATTACTCACTTCTCTTGGGTCTACTCCTGAAACATCATCAAGGGCGAATATCTCTTGTTGTCTAAATTGAGCATTGTCATCAAAATTTATTTTGGCGTCAACAGCTACAACACGGCCATCATCAGTCTCCACTAAAGGATTTATTTCTAACTGTGTAGCATCAACCTGTAACAAAAAGAAAAGGTTTATAGATGATTTTTTTTTGTAAACATTACATAGTTGTTGTAAATAATAAGTAAGGTGAAAAATCTTAACAACAACAAATTTCAATTTAGCTTATTTATTTTAACATCTTCTATATTACGACTTTAATTTAAAATGCCTGTGAATCAATAGTAGGTCCCTTTTTCATGGGCCGTGTGGGATGGTACTACCACGGTGTCTATTTCTGTCGCAAAGCAGAAGCTTTAAAACACTACTATGTTCTGGTTTGAAGGGCACCATAGCCAGCGTATTAACTGACTACTTATGGTAAACGAGACTTCATGAGGCAGCATGATGATGATACCATTGGTATTGCCAATGTCTATGGGCATTGTTGACTACTTTCCATCAGGTAACCTGACTGCTTGTCTAGCCAATAAAAAAAAATATTATTCCTGCAAACTAATAATCATCTTGCATTCTTGTTGTGCGATTAGAGGCTGATGGCAACATGATAACTTGAGAAATTTGCAAGGATAAATAAGAGGAATAACACACTTGTTGAATACAATTACTTAAAATTAAAAAATATGCTAACGCTTATACAGACAAAAACTTTTTGGCTTGTAATTATGTGCAAATAGATAATCCCGAGAATAATATATTTTAAAAGAATTTTTAACTAAGGTTTTTAACTAACAATAGGTAAAGAGGTCAATAACATACCTAACAACTTGGCTCTTACAAAATTTGAAAGAAGAGAAAGTCATCATCATCGTCATCAGCATGTGTCAGTCCACTGCTTTACATAGGTTTTGAACCATATCTCACCATGCTGGTCCAATGCGGGTTGGTAGGTGGACCAAATTTTTACATGCCCATCTGACTCATGGATCATCTTGCTTTTAAGACAATTGGGTGCTGTGAATTGCCCTAACCAACTAGGGGTCAACTATGAAAATTTGTTGAGTCCCCACAGAGTTGAACCTAGACCTCCAATTTCTAAAGGACATGGCTTTGCCACTAATAATTCATGATATATCTATAGACTAAAGCTACCATTACCTAAGAAAATTTTATGATTTATACAAAAAAAAGTTCCTTTCATAAAACTATCATATTTCTGCACAAAACATTTAAATAAAATATTATATAGTACCTTTATAAATAATTCCCATAGTTTCTTTATTTCTTCTGCACATTTCTTAGCCATTGATCCTTTGAACTCCAAAAACTCTGCAATTTCTAAAGCCATCTTATCTGTTATGCCCTCATATATATCTATAGGAACTGTTTTCAATAAATGCGGAGTTTTTTCAGCAACTGCCTCTATGTCCATACCTCCAGCAGGCGAGGCAACTAGTGCTGCACCATTATAACTCCTCTCCATTACAATACTAACATAAGTTTCCCTTAATATATTTACACTTTCTGCCACCATAACCTTGTCTACCAAGATACCTTCCTTGGGAGTCTGTTTAGTAATTAATTTGTGACCAATCATGTTTTTGGCCAAAGGTAATATATCAGATGGATTTTTAGTTAAATGTACACCGCCTTTAAAACCATTGTCAAAGTGACCTTTTCCTCTTCCACCGGCTAATATTTGAGCTTTTATCACATATTCTTTAGCTTGAAAATCAGATAGTGATGAAGGATCTAACTTAGAGTCAAGAAGCCGAAAACTCTGAATGGAAACTTGATGTTTTCTTAATAAATCCTTACTATGATATTCTTGAAGATTCAAATTCCTCTTCCAGTTTATTTGAGGGCTAAATTTTGCTCTATAGCCCAAAATATTTAAAACTTTTAAACTTCTACTTTTGTTTAGAGCTGCCATATCAAATAGGTTACAGAGAGAAGTATAGTAATAACGTACTAATATATGCAAGTACGTAAAAAAAACAACAAATTATATAACAAAGTTTAGATTATTAATAACTTACAAAATAAAACCGAGTAAGTTAGATATGGTAAACTCGCTCTTACGACGAAACGTTATCAGTTGTGCGATTGATAATACGATATCGACCATACTAGCTGTGGAATGTAACACCGCAGATTAAATAAAATAAAGTTATCAATGTCATTTGTTTTTATTTCTATAAATTAAGGAAATAAATATTTTACAGTTAATCTCATCAATGCCGTTTGTATTTTGATAATTATATTAATACCGAACGATTTTTTAACATGATTAAAATTTAAAAGTTATGTAATTTTAAATGTAAATAACTTTTAAATTTCAATTTTATCAAACTTTTGAAATTCATCGTAGATATATTTACTTTAAAAGAAGTAGTTATCAATACTATTATTTAACAAAATGTTTATAATTTATTAATAACTTAAAGTTTATGATTAAAATTTTTAACGCGCAACATTACTTTCAGTATTGCCAGCATGACGTTTCCTATGTCTTCGTAATACAATTCGCTTCCTTTTTCTCGTGTTCTTTTGACAACACGAGGTTATAATTTCTGTTTAGCATAAAAGTATGTGTTATTTTACTCAAATTAATAGTTTTTAAATCATCAAAACAAAAGTGAATAGTAATGCATGTGTTTACGATTGTTTTAGGTGCTAAATATGGCCGAGGAAAATTGGAACGAGGATAATGCCGAAGCGGGCAGCATGGCTGTGGATTCCATGCCACTTCCCCAGCCGGCAGACATTCCTGAAATCAAACTTTTTGGGAGATGGAGCTGTTACGATGTTCAGGTTTCAGACATGTCCCTCCAAGATTATATTTCTGTTAAAGAAAAATATGCAAAATACCTGCCCCACTCCGCTGGTAGGTACGCACACAAGCGATTCCGTAAAGCTCAGTGCCCAATTGTTGAGCGTTTAACGAACTCCCTGATGATGCACGGCCGTAACAATGGCAAGAAACTGATGGCTGTACGTATCGTGAAACACGCCTTTGAGATCATCCACCTTCTCACTGGAGAGAACCCACTTCAGGTACTAGTGACCGCTATCATTAACTCTGGACCCCGTGAAGACTCTACTAGGATCGGTCGCGCTGGTACTGTCCGTCGTCAGGCCGTCGACGTTTCACCCCTCCGCCGTGTCAACCAAGCTATTTGGTTACTGTGCACTGGTGCCCGTGAAGCTGCATTCAGAAACATCAAGACGATTGCAGAGTGCGTTGCTGACGAGCTCATTAACGCCGCTAAGGGTTCATCGAATTCTTATGCCATCAAGAAGAAGGATGAGTTGGAGCGTGTTGCTAAATCCAACCGTTAATACTTTAAGGCTGGGTCAATAAATTTAAAAAGAAATACAGTTTTTTATTTATTGACCATTTATACTAATTTTTCATTAAAAAGAGTTCAGAACTATTAAGAACAACATTACAGTATAGATCACTTTTGGGTTTCTTATTGGTCATGCATTGTATTTTGATAAATTAATAGATAGTTTGCAAAATTGAAATGTGATTTTGTATCATTTGTATGGCAATGTTGATAATTATTAATTGAAAATTTTATATTTTATTAAAGGTTTAGATATGTATCTATCAATTTATATTTTATCTTTAGTTTATTCCGTCTTATTTTAAAAAGATTTTATACAGCAATATAAAGAATAACTTTGTTATTTTAACAAAATTGTTTCTTTACTAATTTTAATCTTCTTGGTAACCCTTGAAAGTATTTAGTAGGTACCTAACCTGCTAAAGGTTCCATTTTATTTTAATGTTAAATCTATATGTATAAAAGAAAGTTATATTAGTTTCGCAATTATTGGAGGGGAAGATTTTTGTTCCATTTTATTTTAATATTGAACCTATATATATGTATAAAAGAAAGTCATGTTAATTACCCTATTTATTGGAGGGTAGTTACTTAGTAGTAGATGTAGACAGGTAACCTGTTTTCATCTTGTTTTTAATTTCTTTGTGCCAACATTTGGATTGTTCTTTTGAAGACTCATTGCTAAATTGAGTTTTACATCTTGGCGAAGTTCTTAAAATACATTTGCAAATATTTCATGAAAGGCTATAAGGTGTTTGTGTTCTTTTGCATCAAAACTTGCTATAACAACAATAAAAGTGCAATATCAAGTTGGTCAGTAAGTGAAATGCAATGAATTTATTCGGTGTATATTCACGTTTACTGAGTTAACATCTGCACCATTACTGGATCTAAAGCCTCACACATTTTGCTTGTTCAGTTAGTTGTATATATTAAAACAGTTTTTTTAAAGAACAGTACACTTTAAATTTTGGTTGAAAAAACCCTTACCTTACCTAGATCAATGGCGCAATTCAGTAGACGATTTAAATGAAATTTGTACATTTTATTTTCTGGAAATAGAATATTTACAAACTTAAAAAAATATAACTAGCTGAAATTAACGCACAGCATAAAATATTTTGTATGATTAACTGTTTTCTTGTCATGATTAGGTGCATGTATTACTTTTATTTTTTGTAGTTAACATATCAGAAAAATGAAGAGTTAGCTCATTTTCCACTCATTGTGATATTTATTTTTTATTTGTACATTCATAGTTTTTTGGCAATACTGCTACTATGCATCATTTTAGTGGTAAGGATACAGATGCATTGCTTAACAATTCCAGTCCATAATAAAGACATAGCATTAAAAGGGATGTTTCCTATTGAATGTAGCTAGTTCAATTGATAATTCTATTTTTAGTCCTAATTACTTAATTCTGTAGAAAGCAAGGTTAAATATAAAAATTTCAAATTTAGAATTTAATATTTTGTTCAATTGTTATTTTTTAAGCGTCACAAATCAATTGCATGTCTAAGAAAGAAAGGTACATTACAACAATTCAGAAAATTTTGTAGAACAATGTCACTGGTAAATTTATGTAAAATTTTGTGCTAATCGTTGTCTGCATGTAAGTAGTTGGCAAAAAGTATATATATATATATATAATATATACCGATTTATACACTTATTTAATTTTTTCTGAAATAAGATTAAGACCTGACCGTATATATAGTGATCAACTGTTCTCATTTACTGAGTTTTTTTTTTGCATGCGCAGGCAGACGAGCAATCGGGGCCACCTGATGGAAAGTGGTCAACGACGCCCATAAACATTGGCAATACTGGTATCACCAACGCGCTGCCTACCGTGAGACATAGGATGTTAAGCCTCGTTTACCCAGTAAATACGCTGGCTACGGTGCCCTTTAAACTGGAACACAGTAGTGTTTTCACACTACTGCTTTGCGGTAGAAATAGAGACTGCGGTGGTACCCACCCAGACGGTCTCCTGTAAACAGGGGCAAAGGGGACCTACCACCGGTTGAAAACTACTACTACTATGCTGTACTCTAAAATTGCTTATTTGTATAATTTTTTATTCATTTATATTCAAAAAACATTTTTTAAATTGTTTTATTGTAATGAAGTAAATCAATAATACCTTTACTATAATATTAATGAAAATTATTTTTTTAAAGAAGTCCGAAGAATAACTTTATATTTAAATCAAGAAAATTTTAAGACAGAATAATGAGAAAATAGAACATAACAAAACAATGTAAAAAATTGCTTGATATCTTAATTAATTTTAGAGTAGGGATATGTTCTACTCTACATGAAATTTTTTTTAGTAATTTATTTATGATCTCCAATCACTAAGGCTGCTATTGAAGGGGTATATGTACTATTGAATAATTATTGGAGCAGTAGGAAGTTGCGACTTTCTGTAAAGACATCTGCCATTTAACGGCCAAATTTTATATGCAATATGAAAGTTGTTCGGATGTGGCTATTTTATTTGACGAACATTCACATTTAACAAAAAACAAAGTTTTATCGTTTTATCTTATTTGTTTTCGCTTATAAATTACTCGCAAAGTGTAGTCTTTATAAACGAAAAATAATTGGTCACCTTACAATATAATATTAATAATATTCTATGGTCCAGCATTGTGCGATAAATCTTAACTGACCTATATTAAAATTCTTATCTAGTTTTAAGACTAGATGGCGTTGTTATTGATTAGAAACATGTCTTTATTACTAGCGTTAATGCCGGTATTTATTAGCGTCGACTGTTTTGTTTTATACAAAAACAATTGAATGTAAGATAATATGATATGGCATGTGAATGTGGGGATGTGCGTAAAACATTCATATTTTGATATAGGCTAAAATAAACTAATATTTTTCTTTGAACCTTACTATTTAAGTTTAAAAAGAAAAAATATTGGTTCGATTACCCAACTCAACCCGGCATGATCGTAGTTTATGATTACTTTTAAGTTCTTGAATTAAAACTGATTAGTAAGCTGCTGGTTTAGTTCTCATAGTATCAACCTAGAAACTCGATTCATAGTGCGAGAATGCGTTTTATTACAAACTATAGAATAGTGGATGTGTGGGAACTGTTGCTGCCTTCTGCTTCTTAAACTGCTAGGTTAGGTTCAAGAAGTTGACTTTCATCCCTGAGACATGCTTCAAGAAATCTTGTGAAGACGTGAACAGGAACATTCGTTTTCAGACTGTGTTTAGCTAAGTATAATTGTAGTCCAGCTTCTCCCAAATTCCTTTTGACTACATTTGCGAGAATTTATTACCGGTTTGTAAGTAAACCAAGCTGTTATCTGATTCAAAGCCGCAGATCTTATGTGCGATGATGAGAGGAATGTTATTTTTGACCAGCTCGTGTTCTATGTTATGATGCAGTAAGTAAAATCGTAACAAAACCATTGAGTTTTCAAAAGCTCAAACTAAAAAAGATTATAAACTTAAAACTGGTTATTAAATTAGGTCACTAAATCCTCAAAGAAACTTTGTAATCAATAAATTTTTCCATACAAAAGATTTCTGAGGCTTAGTAGACTTATTCTAGTATATTCTAGCAATTATAAAAGCTTAATAGCTATATGTATATTGTTTCTTTATGACTTCTTATCATAAAATGATATTACAATTTTATGTTTTTAAAGTTGACCACATACAATATTTTAATAACTTTGAAAAGCTAGGCTATATAGTTTATATAATGAACATCATCATTAGTAAGCACATATGTTGGATTTTAATATTACCAAACCTTTCATTGCTAAAAACAGTATTTATATTGGCACTGGAATTCCATTTATACAAATGTATAATGAACCAAGTAGTCGCTTAAATATTTCAATCCCAATTTACTACTGGTATTTCAATTTAAACATCTTAATAATTTATACAAAGAAAAAATTTTTACATTTACGGAAAAAAAATCGAACTAATTCGAAAGAATCACAAGAATGCAATGACGCTAGACAGCAAAATTGGCGGGAAGCAGATACTGCCAACTTGAGGTGACATAAATTTAAAAAGGTACCAATATTTCTATCTATTTAGAGGACATTTACATAAATCTATGGAATCATAAGGATTGCTTCTTCATTTCATTGCTGTGTTTTTGAATACATATAATAACCATCGTGTGTCCCGCTATGGCTAACCTATTGCCGTGGCCATGGCCTATGACCTCATGGTTTGAAAAATACGACTTTCGTTCATTATTCGCAATATTATAATTTAGAAGCTTTTATTTTGACACCAAAGGTTTTAAAACATTTCAACACGTACGTGGGGTAAAAAAATATGCAAGCTTTTTAGTCTGTCGTTCAGTTTCCGAACTGTTAAAAACCTTTGCCTTTTAACTATTATGGATTTGAGTTTGACAACTAGTTAAATTGTCAATGTTTGACTACTGACCGATTGTTGATTATTTTCAGATTTAATGTTTTAATTTAAGTTAACGTTATGAATATTGTTTATATGCTGGATTAGAAATTGTCTATATAATAAAGATATTTTAGTTAATACCAGCTTACGTTAAAAATGATTCACAGTTTATTTATCATCAATCCATCTGGGTAAGAGATTGTACACGTCGTACAACTTTTGTTGTTACTTTTTAAATATTAATTCATTTCAGTCGTTATATCTATGCTGCAATTACCATTTATTGATGGTTTCAGTGATGTTTTCCTCGAAAAACATTGGCGAAGCGTCATACCCAGATCAGTATGCGATTATTATTTAGAAGCTCAACGAGCTTCTCCTAATGTAAGTTACCAAAAATATAAATTTATAACACAATAAAGTAACACTGAATCGTAAATAGTATTATTTTATACATATTTAACAAAATTTGGCCAAATTTATCAAAACACTTCTGCAATTCGATTTGCATTAAGACATTCTAATTATATTTTTTGCTAAGCTGTCAATGTCAAAAAGCCGATTGTCTTAATATAATTATACCATTTCTGTTATTAAATGTTTGTAAACAAACATTACAATGGCATTAATTTATCATTCTTATTGGAGGACTGTTGCTAAGTGTCAGATACTTGAAAGACCATACAATAGAGCTAATTGTATTTAGTGTTAAACTTCATTGAAATATAAACTTTTGAAAATGAGTTATAAATTATCAAATTGTCCATTAATTAAATAAAACTCTTGTTATGATTGATTGATTAACTTTCATGGATTAACAATTTCATAGAAGTTTTTACTTTTCAAAAATGCTGTTTGATCTTAAAAGCAGCTGATTCGGCTACACTATATAAATCCATTGACCTTTTACACAACAATCATCATTAGCCTGTGTTAGTCCACTGCTGGACATAAGCCTCCTCTAATGCATGTTTTCTCCAAAAGGGGGTTTTGGACTGCATCCCACCATAACACATAACAACATAACAATACCTAAGCTACATTTAACCTGTAGTTGTCATGCTTCAATTGTGCTAAATCTAAAACCTTTCTAATTGGTTGACTTCCACTATAGTTTTGTATATTTTAAAATCAAATGGAAGCCTTTCTATATGCTATAAAAGTCTAGTAAAAATTGTAGTTTTGTATACTTTAAAATCAAATGGAAGCCATTCAATATGCTATAAAAGTCTAGTAAAAATTGTAGTTTTGTATACTTTAAAATTAAATAGAAGCCTTTCTATATGCTATAAAAGTCTAGCACAAATTGTAGTTTTGTATGCTTTAAAATAAAATGGAAGCCTTTCTATATGCTTTAAAACTCTAATAAAAATTGTAGTTTTGTGTACTTTAAAATCAAATGGAAGTCTTTCTATATGCTATAAGAGTCTACCACAAATTGTAGTTTTGAATACTTTAAAATCAAATGGTAGCCTTTCTATATCCTATAAAAGTCTAGTAAAAATTGTAGTTTTGTATGCTTTATAAATCAAATGGAAGGCTTTCATATGCTATAAAACTCTAATGAAAATTGTAGTTTTGTATACTTTAAAATCAAACAAAGCCTTTTTAGCTATAAAACTCTAATAAAATTGTAGTTTGTATACTTTAAAATCAAATGGAAGTCTTTCTATATGCTATAAAAATTCTACCTAAATTGTAGTTTTGAATACTTTAAAATCAAATGGTAGCCTTTCTATATCCTATAAAAGTCTAGTAAAAATTGTAGGCCTATACATAAGAAATGTTCTAATTTTATTGTTATTTTTTTTGTTATAGGATGTTCCTCCAGTGCTGGCTGCTCCCCACCATTACTTAATATCAATTCAGAGGGGAGGGGTGGCTCTTGTTGCTGTCAGTAAGCAGGAGGTGGCTCCACTCTTTGTAATAGAGTTTCTTCACCGGGTTGTTGATACATTTCAGGTGACATTGTGGCATTTTAAATTTTATTTAAAATTTTGCTGATAATTTAGCTTACTCTACTAGTACTAGATTAAACAATTTTTATGTGTAAGTATTTATGAAAAGGGTAAAATAATATGTTAATAAAAATCAGAGAATAGCACTAAGTCATAACTGACTAATCATAAGTATAAACTTTGTTGGAATATATAATCAGTATTTTTTCTTGGTTTCAGGACTATTTTTCAGATTGCACAGAAACTATTATTAAAGAAAACTATGTTGTAGTTTATGAGGTAAATATATTCAACTAATATTGATTCTTATTTCAATAAAAGTTTTTGTTATTTACTATTAAAATTGATATGATCTACCATAAACATTATTATATTAATGGACGCTGATACAAAATATGAAAAAAAGAAACAGGTTTATTTTAAATATTATTTATATAAAGCTATTTGACTAATAATTGGTATTACCCCACTATTAATTTACAACTTATTTTAATTATTTATATAAATCTTGCGATGTGAGTAGTGATGAGCCAACTTTTTTTACAAAGTATCTTGCTATACATAAATGTACATTCTTTAAATAAAATCACACAAGTAATGATCAAAAATAAATTTTTTGAATTGTTTTTTGGCTCTGGTGAACAATTTTATTTGTGTCAGTTACAACATTATTGTTATCTTCCGGCAATATCTTGTATTATATTTGAAAATATTGTTGAATAACATTTGGTTATACAAATTATATCTAAAAATAAATTCCTCTTTACAGTTATTGGATGAGATGTTGGACAATGGTTTTCCTTTGGCTACAGAAAGTAATATTCTGAAAGAACTGATCAAACCACCAAACATTCTAAGAACAATTGCAAACACAGTCACTGGAAAATCTAAGTAATAATATTAATATTATATAATTGCTCCTAAAACTATCAAAATACATTGAATTTGCTTTGATTTAAACATTTTTCCTTGTTGTTTTAGTGTCTCTTCAATATTACCATCTGGACAGTTATCTAATGTCCCATGGCGTCGCTCTGGTGTCAAATATGCCAACAATGAGGCATACTTCGATGTGGTGGAGGAAGTTGATGCAATTATAGATAAAAGTGGGGCTACAGTATCCGCTGAAATACAAGGATATGTAAGTGTATCAAATCCTTATTTTATACTGTGTACCAAAGTAAAATAGGAGATGAAATTGATGGAAATACTGAACCTGTAGCTACAAAACTGCTTTATGTGCCTATGGTTCTTGTTGATAAATTGTGATGGAGATGTTAATTACTAGGCAACATTTGACTTACAACACATTATGACGAACAAATGCCACATACAATCTTTGTTATCAGTTTCAAATCTTATTTACTTTAGTCTAGTTTCATACACAAGTGTAAAAATATATTAATGGACAGATATAGTGTTGCATAAAGAAAGAAACAGTAAAGGCACTTTTTTTTTGTCTGTGCTATAATTTTACAGTTCTTAAAAATAGAGAGATTTTATTGTTGAAGGTACTTGGTGAATATATTAATAATTAAAAATCAATATGTTATTTTCAGATTGATTGCTGCATAAAACTAAGCGGTATGCCTGATTTAACATTGACATTTGTCAATCCCAGGTTATTTGATGATGTATCTTTCCATCCCTGTGTGAGATTCAAAAGATGGGAGGTAATATTTGCATATTTTAAATTATTTACCTACACAAATAAATAAAATCGGCGTGTCTGTACTATTAAAATAACTGTTTCTGTATGACAACACTGTGATAAAGCCGGTACATATAACATTTTTATTTTTTTTTGTCTCTTGTTAAGTCTCACCAATTGTTTGTACTGGTTAATCTTTTAAATGGCTGGTCAATTTTTAACAGCACTAAAATTAAGGTATAAGGATAAATTATGTAACTGGGACCAAACTTTTTTTTAGAAAAAAATTCTAGCGGAACTTTTTATATATGTTATCGCGCGTACGAAGTCGAAGGCAACCGCTAGTAAGCAATATTTGCAAATAAAAAGTGTAAGCTAATATTTGAATTTTTATTTGCAGTCAGAAAGGATATTATCATTTATACCACCGGATGGTAACTTCCGGCTGATGTCCTACCATATTGGATCTCAAAGTGTGGTCGCCATCCCAATATATGTAAGGCACAGTCTAACTTTAAGGTCGAATGGAGATCAAGGAAGATTGGATTTAACTGTTGGACCTAAGCAAACAATGGGAAGAACATTAGAAAGTACGTTAAACTACAAAATAAGTATTAAACATCAAGAAATGTTGAAATTATTGAAATGTTGCAAAAATATTAAAACTTTCCCATTAGTTGACGAAAGTTCCACGTAATAAGTTACGACCACTATAACATTTAGTGCCATTTTTGCTGCTATAGTTATTTTGCGTAGTCATGATTATGTATTACAAGGATATTTTATATTTCATTTAGCCGCAATATACATACTAAAACATGAATGAAACTATAAAATTCGTTTTTTATAAAAGTTTCTTCATGCTTCCGAGATTATTAATTAATTAATTAATTTGCACTTCATATACAAAAACATAATTTAATGGCGGACTTAATGATAAAGGCCCTAACCTTAGTGTTGTAATTATAAACTTGTCATGTCACTATAAATTCTTCTATTATATATTTTCAGATGTCGCCTTAGAGATATGCATGCCTAAATGTGTATTGAATTGTTCATTGACTGCAAATCAAGGCAAATATTCATATGATCCTGTAAGCAAGGTCTTGTTATGGGATATCGGTAAAATTGAACTCCCAAAGCTACCAAACATAAGAGGATCGGTAAGTATCAGATATTAGTTAATTTAGGTTCATAATTCAATAAGAAGTAGGTAATTCAATGGAATATAAGCGAAAAAAAGGGTTTTATTGTACTCACTGGCGCTTAATATCCATTTATTTTTTTGCTGTTTTATTGCTGTGATTCTTGTATATCCGCGAATTTAGGATCTATTTGATATTTTTACACATACTAGTCATAGGGATCAAGTAATGCACAGAAATACAAACTGGAATGTGCCCCTTGTTTGGTCCCTTATAAATTATCTTTTTAGCCAATGTTACACTATATAATGCATATGGCTTTTAAAACACCGATTATACTTTTAATACCCAAAGGGTAAACTAAATATTATATTTAAAGGCGCTATCGCCCTTTATTGATTGCTAAAGATTGGGTTGACGGCAATTTTTTTCCTATCCGACATATCGTTGTTCGGATCGTCTTCCTTTTTATGGAATGGGCATGTGCTATGTTCCTATAACCCAATATTGGGTAATAGGAACCATGTACAACTTCCGTATTCAAAAGCATGGGGGGCAGTTAAACAATAGTTTTATCTTCAAGAGATATATAGATGGCTTATATATTATATATCTGACTTGATAAATACTATGTGGTATTCAAGTCTATACGAATGTTTAATTTACGAACCGCCTGGCGTAGTGGTTTGTGACCCTGACTGTTACGACGATGGGTATGAGTTCGATTCCCGCCACGGGAAAAATATTGATTGCGCGTTGAACGTTATGTTTTTCTCGTCTCTCGGTGTTTGTATTTATATAAAACATTAGCAGACCCTGCCACGCGTTGCTGCGGCTAGGTTTTACTTATTTTACATTGTAATAAACAATTTTAGACTGAAGACGATTAATCAAAATGTTCCTTCTGTTGATATCGTGCAAAATTCCATATAAAAGATTTCGTTTTAAAAATTATTATTGTTTATTTAATTCCTACTTTTCTATTAGAAATGTTATAATTTGAATGGATATGGAGCATTACGTAGTGTAGCACGCTCTGCGGCAAGATGGAGTGACGACATTCGCAAAGTGGCCGGTGTGGGTTGGATGAGAATAGCCGAAGATCGGAAGCGGTGGCGTGCATTAGGGGAGGCCTATGTCCAGCAGTGGACTAACACAGGCTGATGATGATGATGATGATGATGATGATGGAGCATTACCACCAAAAACACAATATTAATGTTTTAGTTGCATGGTTATTGAAAAACAAATAACAAAAGTTGATTACATTTGTCGCAAGCGTAAGGACACAACTATCGTATGAAATAATAAATAACGAATATAATTCCTTCTATCATCAAAACCTTCAATCGTATCCGCCGTTGAATATGTCATGAAAGTATTTCCTTTATATAGGATACAACATCACTTTTATTAATTATGCTCTGTAAAAATTCATTTCTAATTTCTACATTTTATGTTGTTGGCGCATGTTAGGAAGCTATTTTCTTCATTACTTTTTTTTAATTGATGGCCTGGTATAAAATAACGGCGTTATGATATTGCATTTTTCTTTTTAACAATAGATAAATATTAATATAAAATTAACTAACCGCAATTAATTAATTTTTAGGAATTACTTTTTATTGTTTTTTTTTATCAACGAAAAGTTAATACTATTAAACCGCGCCATTTATTGACAAACAACACAATCAATCGCCAACCAATCAGCTATTTGAGAGGGCAAGATATATACGAACTTTATGAAGAAATAAAAAATTATAATGGCATAAGTTTAGATAAAAAATGCTATGCAATACCTTGCCATGCTAGACCTTTATGTTGCTTACAATATTTCCAGGTATCAGTTGCAACGGGGGCTGACACATCAGGCGCAAATCCCAGTGTTAACGTACACTTTACGATACCACAGCTGGCCGTTAGTGGGCTTAGAGTAAGCCGTCTCGATATGTACGGAGCTAAATATAAGCCGTTCAAGGGCGTTAAGTACATCACAAAAGCGGGCAAGTTCCATGTGAGGATGTGATTTCAGAAGAACGTCGACGCACCCCGTATGTTTGCGCAGTTCGCGTGAATATGGCGTCGGCGGCTAGACTAAATACAGATTAAAAAACTTTATGTAATTAAACAATATATATTCCGTACAGATATTTGTTTCTTTGTAAAACTTTTGGAGGAATACTGACGGATAGGAGAAGTTATAAACACGTGGCCAAGTTAGCTAACTTTTGAACGTATTGCATAATAATGTATAAATATTTCGTATATATTTAGTATGAATTGATCTGAAAGTTTTTGATGTCAATATTATAAAACTAAGGTATCTTATTAAAATTTAATGGAAAATTTGACTTTTTATTTTATGTATTGCGTAACTGCATCTCCGCACAAATATTGGATGTCGTGATGTGATAAGGTACATCGTTGTCTTCTTTGGAACTTATTAAAAATTTTTAAAAGACAAAATTGAAACAAGACTTATTGTCTTGTTATCAATGGAGATCAGCATTTTGCCGCACTTCACGTAAATGCGCGTTTTATGTTTGACTTACGTTTAATCAGAACTTTCCATATTATTTGATGCTACTGTGCAATTATATAATAACAGTGTTTTCACGGACTAAATGAAATTTACTTTAAATTAGCTCTCTTGTTTAAAATCATAAAAAAATGTTGCATGCATATGCATACCTACACATACCTTAATTACCAGAAACTTATATAGGGTACCGTGGGGTACTATGTTACAAAATCTAGGGTGTAGCCAAAAAAATATGGTTTAAATCTGAAAATTATTATTACTTAATCATTCTAAACATAAACATTATTAGCAACTGCTGCAATTATAAATTGCACTTTAATTAAATCAGTCGATCGTAACACTGAATCTGATTTACTCTGTTACAGAATAAGGGGCACAATGTTACAATATAAAAATAACAGTGAAATAAGGAAGCGTCTTTAACAATTATATATATTTTTTTTCTTTAGGAACGTATAAACTTCTGCCTGTCTTTTGGCCTTTTTTCAGCAACATTTATAGCAAAATTGTAATATCCTTTTAACTTCCTTAAGGTTACCTTTACAAAAACCACACGACGGTAACTTGTAATTTAATATAAAATACATAGAACAAAATCGTAACCACTCACCTAAATATAACACGTACGTCCAGACGGAAATAAAAACTTTATAATGATTTTTATCGTTTAATCATACAAAAACCGTTTCCGTTTGTTATTTTTGCGGGAAAACCGTGATATCGATACGGACAACTGTTTAAAAATGCCTAATTAAAAGCTTTACATATGTGTATAACAACATCATGAAAGTGAAAGACAAAGACAGATATGAGCGTTATAACATTAACCATTGTGCCCCATGTTAACCTACACATACACTACTGGCCAAAAGTGTAAGTAAAAAATATTAAGAATAAAAATCAACACCTTTAAAACCTTATGAAAAACATAGTTTATTCACATGTTACACACAAAATTTAAAATAAAAAAATATCATGAAGTCTCATGATTACAATGTTCTGAAGAAAATACATATAAGGAAGTTTTCAACGATTATTCATCAAATATCGTCATTTGCATTTTATTAAATTTTGCATTCTGGTAATTAATTAGTTAATATTTAGCCGAAGGAATATCTCACATATTGGTGCAGCTTTTTCTTTTGTACTCCTCATAGCCTGCTGTAATGCAGGACGCTGCTCCCTTACGTTTCTTTTAAGCTCTCCTCACAATACTTGGATGACAGAGTTAATATCGGCTTCTTGAGTTGGTCCTGTGATATTTTCTGAATTTCTTGTAAAAATAGAAAATAAAACTTTGCTTTACAACTTTGAATTGTTGCAAATTAATCCTTAGCCGATATTTTCTAAGTCCGGAGGGAATAGGATATTTTCCAGATCTATTTATAATTAAACATTTAAAACAACATCAGTGCGAGATGGGAAGCAACCGCGAAGTTATCCCATTCGTCCTGATGAAGGACCTCCGATAGGTCCGAAGCTAATCCACATCAATAGCGATTTCACCTGAGTTTAGCGGTTTATAGAATACATTATTACTACTTTACAATGCTCCTATTCTGTAATTATTATACTGCAGGCCAGATTTACAGTCCAGTAAATGAAGTGATATAATTTTAAAATTTGCGGTTTATAGGTACGGGATTAACATGCAACAAAAACACTTATTTTGCAGGGTTTAAAAATGTCCATTATTTGGTAGACTGTATCATAAAGTTAGGTCAAAACAAATCTTTCTTATAGCCATCACGATGACCTCTTGGGTAGAATTTTATAAAACCACGTTCGCTGTATGACAGGCGTTGTCTCTGCCCGCCGTTTATCTTGATTAGAGTTGAAGAAAACTAGCGTAAGGAATACGAAATGCGCGTTCATGAAATTCTATTTGTAATCAGTTTGTTCAACGGTATTCACCACCAAAACAATCTAACGTACAATTGTACATCGTCATGTACATCTAAAAATAAATATTTTGATAAAGTGTATTTTTGAGATGAGGATGAAGATTTTTAAGAAACATTCGTGTAAAAATTTTATCTTAAGCTTGCTATGCATAGAACAGAAAATCTTTTATTTTTTCCTAAATTTTGCACTATTTCTATTCTAGCCGTCTACAACGTCGTTGTTCCCGTCCCCACAAAGGATTGTACCCATAACACTTATAGCACAAATGTTTTGTTTTACTTTACATAGTAGTGGTTTTTGCTGGCAACTTATTAAGAAACAGTTTTATACTTAATATAAGTATAAAACAGTTTCTTAATAAGCTGGTCACTCGGCTATCTTGCTAGTAATATAATCACAGCTTCTGATGATCTTGTAAAATTCCGTTCGTATAGCTCATATGACTTTTGTCATGACATCGTTATATTTGTAGACTCCGTGTTTTTATCGATAACATAAATTTATGATTACTAAAACCGATTCAGATAATTATCTTAGCAGATAGTTCACACCGAAGGCGTTCTATAAAACTGTAAGTGTTAAAATCTGGATGGATTAGAAGTTTATGTTGCATTTATAGATATCTACTCTTCTAGATTGCTAATGACGAGTTTATATCATTAATATTGCCTGAAAGTGGTGTTTCAGTATGTTAGCAATCTAAATATAACAAGCAAAATCATCATAAATATATGAATAACATGTATCAAACAACGTAAATAAATTTATCTTCTAAAATAGCTATATGGACGAATATTTAACTTTTTATTTGATAACTTGTTTTTGGAGTTCAATTATTTATGCGGTCAACATGCACACTCAATTATTGTTATTTAAAATCAAAATTTAACATGGAGCTTATACTGTCATAGACAATTTATTACGTTACTTTAGTTTAATATTCGATTGAGCTTAGTTTTGCTAAATTAATTATATTATTTTCTGAATATAACCATAATTATACTCTTTACTTGAAGAAATTATTGCACAGTCATTATTTTTTTTTTTACTTGCTTATTTCGTTTTTTTTTTTACTTTACTGTGAGTAACATTATAAAATACTATAATAATATGTAGAAGAAACGTCTAAAATATTTTTAACTTTTGGAAAATACTACAAACCGCAATGGTGACTCAATTGCGTGGGGAGCCATGCTCTCATAGCCTAAACAGGTCTTTTGCCCGTGTAGAGATATATTTGCATAGTCTGCAAATAAATTACTATGTAATAAAAGTACCGTATTACTGTCCTTTTTTAAAAAATTATGTGCTACTTAGCTTTTTAGTATTATTTATTTATTTTTATGTAGGAAACTAAAGCTTTGCGAATAAAAGATGGGCGTAATACTTAGCCTCTCATATAAAACGCAATGTATAACGCAATAAGTTCATTCAGCAAACTGAGACGTGGAGACCTTTCATATCTCCGGCGTTCAGTTATTATTTTATTGCAGTATTGATTTTATACTAATTCTTTGCGGCAGAATTAGGATGTGGCAGCATTAACACTATCCGCTGTAAAACGGTGAACAATCCATAACATTTTTATGCGGCATCTTCGTATTGACTTTTTACTTTATAGTGTTATCGAACAAATAGGGGATATTATTGAATAGTAGATATTTCATTACCACCCTGCCCTTCAAACCACCTTATTATTAAAATAATCTAATTAATGGATTAATTTGATTATTTGCGTGAATTATTGCTGACGCATCAATCCCTTTTTGGCATTCATGGGCACGCGACAGTTAAAGCCATTATAAATACGCAATAAAACTCCTAAATAGATTTATTATAACAATGATTAATGACGATTTATTCTATGTGTTGTTTTCACTTAAATCCCTGCAACCGGCGCCCTAGTAAAAATTATGTTCAAATATTTTCCAATGGTACAGTAGAAACTGAAGTAAAGTATTAACTTTCAATTATATATTTTAATGTATTATTAAAATGAATATGATGCGTATAATAGATTACGAGCAATGTATAAAAGTTTTAACGCAACCCGCCATTTGTTTCAATGTCATTTCCACTTCCGTCGAAGTGAGACAGGTAAAAAAAGAAATTAAACATTGACGGCTCTACAAAGCGGTCATTCTGCGTACCTGTTTTTTATATCTATTTATTCAAGTGAAGTTCCATTGGACCACCGACGTTCTTTGTCCTAGAAAATATATCGGTGGAAATAAATGGATTAAGACTAACCGATAAACTGTATCCAAAACATTAAAAAAGAACAGCTGATCCGATTTGATTGTGGGTCAATACAAAGACTAATTTTTAACTTTCATCGAAGCGATTGGTATTTTGTATTGTAAGAAAATAATGTTATGAAATTAATTATTTATTGAAATTTGTGCATATATGTTTACTTGCGTTATTATTATACACTAATATTGTATTTAATAGTCTTAATAATTGTTAAAAGCACTGAGATACTGATACCAATATCAAATGATAAAAAGTAATAAAAATAATATTTGCTACAAATCCTTTAATTTATTCAATAATAAAAAATATTGAGTTTACTAATAAGATGATGCTGCAACACATAACTATTATTTAAGCTACTGCATTAAATCGATAAAAGCTTAGTTTGAAAAGCTTAAAAATATATCAATACTAAGCCAGGAACTGTTTTAATTATTATTGTACATAGTGTACAGGAGAGCGAAGTAAGAATACGATCGAGTTAAAATCTGAAAAGAAAAGAAAATTGAGCTAAGTATTGAAAAATATACTATAAAATCAAATATATTAAAGTAGTGATACTTTAAAGAAAAAAGTGTGACAAAACTGTGTAATAAGTTCCCAAAAAAACAAATATTCAATAATCATACATTGTGCATTATTTATTCAATTTATAACATTCCTTTTATATATATGTATGTAAAAGATTTTTGTAAATGATTGAGACTACTTAGATGGTTTATACAAATTTCAACAACAAAATGTGGTTTTAAAATGTAAAACACTTACCGCAGAATAAGTAACAAGCGAGATGTTAGTAAATTTCATAGCAGTAAATGCTATCGGCTTTTGTGATCTGCAATTTCCCACTATCATTATAAAAATACAAGCTAGAAGTACACATAAACGCAATAAACTATTTTAAACTAAAGAAGAATACACAAAAAATGGGGTCAATTATTTTATAACTTGCGATCAAGCTTATCACAATTTAATTTAAAAAAAGATCATAAAAATAATAAAAAGTATTATAGTATTTATTTCATATTTCTATATATATTTTATATATTTATTACATATGGTATTATTTTAATACTCGCCTTTGTATAAGGAAAAGCAAAGCACGCCTGCAACGTGGGCTTGTTTTATACCAGCTACTGTTATAAGCGGCTGCCGCTACGTCGGCATTCTGAATGTAGAAGCATATAATAATAAAATTAGATGGTATGTAGTTTTAATGCTGCTATTAAATTATATATTTAGTCCTTAAACTAAATGAAAAGAAAAAGTAAAAAAAAATATTATTACGATAAATATTGTAAATGAAGTAACTTTTTAGGATGAATTATATTATAGCAAAACTATTTTTATTTAAAGTTTTAATTGAATTTCTGTAATAATTATTTTTTAAATAACAATACTCAAACGAAATAAACGATGGAAATAACGTAAACATTATCTGTCTTATGTCAAACTCTAATGACGTCTGAATCTAAAGCGTTTTAATTGATAGACCGACGTCATAATAACCGAGCTACTTTCTTCCAATAATCGATTACAAATCAATGACTCGAATTGTAATTAAACGTAACGTAACAATTATCACGATATAATTGTAATCTAATATTATAACGACAATTCCTATATTTTCAAACAGTATATTAAAAATAAAGTTGTACTTACCGCATGATAAATATCGTCCGCATACCAACATAGTACTCCGATTTGTATCAAAGCGGAACCTAAAAATAATTTGTTACTCACGGCCATAAAAGGTTCAAGTAACTGAAATAAATTATTTTTTATTATCTTACATATAACTTTATATTATTTTAAAAAAATCCGATAAAAATATCTGATGATTAGTTGGCAAGTGATAATCATTATTAGTTTTCATAAAAATTTATAAAAAAATTAAATAAACAAAAAATATAATGTTTTACATACCACAATAACGAACACTACGCAACAAATATTCACAGAGCTTAATACGATATTTATAAGGTTCACTAGAGAAAAGGCATCTTCTAAATTGTTACAATATCTGAAATAATTTAACATTAATAATTGTATAAAGAAGATAATTAATTACATGTTATTTTCAAGAATAAATGTATCTTTATTTTAATTCCTTATAGATTCTACTACTGTAATATATACTAATAGTACAGAGTGCCAATTATATGTATAAAATGTCTCAAGTGCCGAAATAGATTTGTTAAACTATGATACAAGAAATCTTCCTTCAATGATGAAACTGGTTAATAATGTTATTTTATCCGCCTTCAATTGCTTGTTAACATAAAATTATTTAGTAACCAACTGGTTATTTAACTATAGAAATTTGCCTTATTAATCGTTGGTGAAGCTTTATAATTGATAATATTTCGTCGTAGTACTCTTCGTCAGGTTTCTGAACTGTGGCGTTTGACTCTAATCTCCGCTGCAAGAGACGTAATAGCATTCCAATGTGACTAGCCATACCAGAGAACAACAGGTCGGTGCAGATCATTATCCATACGCAGGTTTGACCTAAAACGATAGACGTTATTAAATTGCAACATTTTTTATTTAATTTAATGACTTCGTAAGCAGAATATTGTTCTGAAGGCAAAGTAGCCCAGCTCATAAGAAATGCCGAGTAAATCTAAACAAGACGCCTCACAAGATCATCGTTCTAACATCCTATTGCTACGTCTTGTTTACCCATTAATTACCTTAACTACGTATGTCTCTCGAAGTGGAGACACTAAAGTTTACACTTTACTACCTTACGGCAGAAAAAGGCACTGCATTAGAGCTCCTAGGGGTCATCCAAACTCAACCAACCAGTAATTTTTATGATAAATCTTCTGCAACATCCATCGTAATAAACAGACACGCAACGATAAAATTTAAAAGCATCGTCTAATGGCCTGCTTACGATTAACTTAATACGGCGAAAGCTTGTCTCGATGTATGCAATAAGTAATGAAATTGCTTAGACCGACATAATCAGGATGCGGCTGGAATCTCGTAAAATTGTATGTTTTGCAAATCCAGTTCTGTTAGGCTCGATAAGCATTTTGCTCGGATTCAGTGCAGTAGGCTTTAACGGTTTTGTTAAGTTCTTATTACTTTAGTTTATGACACTAAAAATGTATATTAAGACACTATTATATGCATACGCTTATTTAATTTTGTATTTTGCAGGTATATATTTGTGAGCAATTTATGTCCATATAATAAAATATTTACGATGCAGTGGTTTTATATTTCGCTAGCGATCCACCCCGGCTTCGCACATATGCGATGCTCTGTGTTATATCTCCGGTTATTACATGTTGTACAGGGCAATAATGATATATAGTAAATGGACAATGTATTTAAGGGACTTAATGGGATAAGAATTAATGCTGTATTGATTTACACCGCTTCCTAGAATATTATTTTTCCCGTAATATAAGGGATAAAAACCTTCTGTGAGTTATCCTTAAATGATACATATAACATGGCAGACTGTTTTTGTTGAACTTTTTACGGTATACATTATTTTGATAAGCACATAGAAAAGAATCCGAAACGTCGGGAATAAATATATTTAAGTAACGCGAAAAATCCATAAATAAGTGAATTTGATATGTATAATCACGTAAATAAAAGAAATAATCACATAGAAATTGTTTATTTACGACATCACTTTAGAAACCTCTAAGTTTATCAGAGTTTCTCTATAATATTATGCATATATTGTATATATAAACCTCTCTCTTAAATCACTGTATCTATTAAGAAAAAAACGCTTTAAAATCCGATGTATATTTTGAAAGCTTTAAGCATATATAGGGACGAACAGACAGTGAAACCGACTATGTTTAATACTATGTATTGATATAGATGCGTATAATTGATCATAAATAAAACATTTACCTTTTATACGTGCTTGTAATATAGACTAAGAATAAACTAGTACAACCATTTATTAAGAATGCGTAATGCACTTTTTTGATTCTTATGTATGCATATTTTTAAATTAAATAGTTGATTAATACTTTTCTTTATTGCCTACAAAGGCAAACGAACACTCGGGCCACTTGATGAAAAGTGGCCACTAACGACCATGGACAAAGACAACACCAATACAAACGCACCGCCTACCGTAGAAAATAGGGTGTTACGTCTCGTTTACCCAGCTGTCTACGGTATTCTTAAAACCAGAACACGGTAGTGTTTTCACACTACTGCTTTGCGGCAGAAACTTGGTAGTACCGACCCAGACGGCCCCCGGGGAAAAGGGGCCTACCACCTCTACAATTATATTAATCGTATTTGGTAACTTCTTTTAATAAGTTTAATAAATATTTATACTCATGTTTCATGGTAATTATTTACTTGACTTTTCTGTGTGTAAAATAACTAGATATTATATTGTTATGAATAAGTGGATAGTTAACGTTTTATTATATATATATATAATTGTCTTTAGCTTTCTCATATATAATTGTTAGTTTGAACTGAAACGCATCCTAGAAACTACTTTCACAAGCTCTCAGTGATAATGAAGTTGTTTAGGCGCTAACGGACAAATCTTAACTGACGGAAGTGAAGAATAAATAATAAGGTACTTGCGCGTTGAGAAATCGGAACGGATATGTTTTTATATTGTATTATTTTGAATAATCACTCAAACAAGAATATGCGCTGAGTCGTTTTTGAAGGCCGTTATTTTGATGCGATTACTTTGTCATATTTAAGCAGTTAGTGTCTATTTTTTATAATTAGTATATTTACATTTTAGGTATTCCATTTCTATTTTAGGCATAGGAAGTATTTTTTTATTTACGCGATTATTATACATATGACATCCCCTAATTTACGGATTTTTCGCGTTAGTTATCTATATTTATTCCCGACGTTTCAGATTCTTTCGTTTCGTATCTCAATGTTTTGGAATAACCGACGGTTATTCTCATACAGACTTATACCAACTTAGTCTGCCCGTGATCATGGGTGCTAGAAAGAATCCGAAACATCGGGAATAAATATATATAACTAACGCGAAAAATCGATGGATTATCAAATCCATCCATTTTGCATATGTCAATATGCAAACACATATATCAAATCCATCCATCCATTGATAGATGCAAACACAACTAACATATAACATAATTTTATCTAACATGTATGTAGAATGATCACTTATGTTTACTAACACTAAATATTTTTTAAAAAATATATCGAATGTAAGTAAGTATTACAAGATGTTTCTCACAATTTAAAAACAATGTCTCCGAAAAAGAAATGAAATATTAGACGGAAATGTGTGTCACTCTTACCCGCAAACATTTCAAATACGTAAACGGCAATATGGCCAACTGGTTGGTACTTATCGAACGGGTACCACGACACCCACACAAAGCCAACTTTAGCATTCTGACCCTGCCATAGACGAAAGAAGTATATCCCGATCGGCGTCAGATTGTAGAACCAAACGCCGGATAGATTGAGTCCAAAGTACCCTATAAAATGTTTAACGCTTAAAAAAATATATTAGTAACATGAAAATTTAAATTTTTACCGTATGTTAGTATCTTAACAATGTACATTAAACTACTCAGATCTTTTATTTAATACTTTGTGATTTATGTGAGCGGCAGTTGCTTAATGTACGAGCACCCGCTTCATTACGGTTTATTAGAAAAAGTTCTAGATTAAAACTTTGGCGTAATTCGTTATTTATATATTGCAATTTTCATGTCGAATGATTCCTAATAATTTTATGTGAAATATTTATTTCACACTTTATGAATAAGAAAAGCACAATGGGGGACTCAATGCCAAAGGTATTATGCTATCCGTCAACTATTGGATGGTTAAGAGAATAATGAGTAGGTGCAATCATTTCAAAAATAAATAAAAAGTTGTGGCGAAAAAAGGTTTCTTAGCTAGGAATTTAAAAATTTGGGAAGTACTAAAGTCTAACCATTCAGCACTAGATATACAAAAAAATAAACAAAATAAACTCTCCCAAAATAATTATATGCCTAATACTATTACTTTATGTAGTTCACCATTTTCTCCTGTTTTTTTATATGAACACTAAAGCTTAAGTTAAAGCTTAGCTAATTTCTAGGTCGAAAGTTATTGATGGGCAAAATAGAAGATAACTAGTATTCGCTAAAATGCTAGACTGCTTTGCCTATTGGAAAATTACCATCTTCATAAGAAAAACTGCTACGACTCTAGTAACCTTTATGGAAATATCTGTCCCATAACTATGGACGCAGTTAAAGATCATAAATATTGGTAATAAATTGCTCGCGTGTAAATATATGAAGCCGCATATTAAATTAATGTTGAATCGAACATATCAATAAGTGTTTACAAATTGAATGCAACAGCATAGATGCAATTAAATAAGTCGTGCATTAACTTCGTCTCCCTAACAAAACTATTTTCTATACCAAATCTCTTTTATGAACACTACGAGTAATAGATATAAACATTTATGACATTTATTGAAAAGTTTAGTAGGTTAAAAAACTAGGACATAAATTGATCCTGAAACCAAACTAAATTTATTACAATAAAGCCCTAAAATACGAAATTATTAGTCAAAAATAGTTTATAAATTTTTGTACTCTACTTAAATTATTAAATGAAGATTTAAATGACTGAAGGGACTTTATTTAAAATATTCAAGAAACAATAAATTATTAGAAATATAAATTTGGAATTTTAAAATGGTATATTTTCTTAAACAACTAATTACTCACATCTATGCGTTATACGTAAAGCGGTTAGGCTTTTGTTTTTAATATTTTCAGCATCTTCACTGAGCGGAGGTGTAGGCCAAATGTCGGCTAGCTCACGTAGGAGTTGTCCAAACACATTTTTCTTATACCAGAGTACAAAAACCTTTGCGATGCCTAGAAAAAAAATATAAGCTCAAAGATGCAATTCCCTTAAAGAATTTGTTGAAAACTCTTATTATTATCACTAATAAATCACGTATAACTGCCTTCGTAGTGGACCAACTTTTTACATAACATGCATGATGCATGGATCATCTTACTTTTGAAACAGTTGGATAGGACAGATCGGCCCAAATTGTCCTAACCAACCAGAAAACAACGTTAATACAAAGTGGTTTTCCACACCGGATTCGAACCCATGACTTTTCTAAAGCATGGGCCAATATGCTTGACTACAGAGGCGGTGCTCGTGGTAGTTAGTGGGTAAATAAGACTTAACGTCCTATATCCCAAAGTGGCGTAGACTTGTCGCGTATCACGCTGCATATATTATGGAAAAGGCGATTCCTTTCGGCAACCTGCTATTCAAGCAGGTTGTAATAAAATCATAATCGCATTTTGTAATAAAAAAAATTAAACAATTAACATAAATTCCATACTCAGCACGCCGTAGCCAAATGTATGAAACAATGGAACAACATCCTCGACACGTGGAGAATTCCAAAAAGTCAATCCAATAAATACCAACTCGCTGAAGACGTGATAACAAATACTGAAAACCGATATGATGAAAAGGAGCTTTTGACGTATAAACGATGAAAAGCTGTCGGGTGCATCAAACGAGAATCCAATACGATGCATGCAAAAAATACTTAAAAATAAAGACGCTTCAATTTCTCCTTTTGCGTCATTATTAACGTCAACCATTTTTAGGAACACTTTCAGAAGACGATGGAAACGAAATGAACACAGATATTTACAGTAGCTAATACTTTGCTTGTTTTACATATTTATGAAAAGGCGTTATTTACTCTGCTTTTGTTTTAAACTACAAACAGTTTTTAGAAATTAATGGAGGACACTAGTTTTAGAAAAGTAACTAACGCCGCGGGCCGATAGCTGTTATTATTCATTTCGAAGTGATAAGTGAGGGCGGTTTTTCGAGAAATTTAAATGGAAAAGTTTAGAAGTAAAGCAGTTTAAAAGACAAGGATTGATTGCTTGCTACGCCTTTCATGAAAGTACTTATTAACAATTTATGTTTACGTTAAACGTTAGTAATTATATTTAATTTAGCCCTATTTCTTGCAGTAACTTTATCTTCTAAAAAGTAAATAAACATTAGCAAAGTCAATTTGAGATATGTAGCGGCTAAGAAAAATGTTGCACCATTTGTAATAGATTTGAATGTCAAGAACATATCTAATATTAAATAGGTTAAGTGTCTCAATTACAAATTCCTGTTTATTAAACATACCTTATATGTGTGGTTAGTGTTATGTTCTTGTATGTAGAAATGACGCGAGGAGAAAATTCATCTGAGAATGAGCAAAACGGTCTATAGATTTCAAACCGGGACATTGAAGCAAATTAATAGTCCAAACGGACTATTAATTTGCGGTAAAAAAGGCAGAACTTCATAATTCGTAGAAGAACCAGTTCTGTTAAGTAATAAAATAATAAAATTTTATAAGTAAATTTGTCCATAGCTTTCCGGGGAATACTGCAATAAAAATACAATTGAATTTGTCGTTTCGCATTGCAATTAGCTTGCTAATATTTGATTTATAGGAATATACCTAAATTTTCAATAAGCTTTCTTAGCCCCAGTTCTAGGAGTAAGGCGCCAGACAACCAAGCGGTACAACGGATCGTAAGTGGTCGCCTAGTATGGGCATCAGTAATTTCAGATATGTACCGGTTCGTGGAGACCTAGGCAACTTCCCACTCATGTTAACCAATTTAAGGATAGCCGATTCGTGTCTGGAATATGTGATTATATTCAGTGTATTGTTGCTTTTATGTTGTCTTCATTTTATTATGTAGGGTTATTAAAGTGCACGGGTAGCAATGTGATATTACAGATGAGCTAGAGGCCTTGAAGTGTGAAGTCTAGATTACTTTCTGTCGATATTAATTTGATACTAAGATATTTATATACTTATAAATATTTTAAAAATATGTTTTCTTAACATCAAAAATAAAATCTTTCATTTCTAAAGAATAAGCTATAATCGAAATATCTCTGAAAGCAATTAAAATGCATCTTCAAGCTTCTTTTAGCTTAATGCAACCGATATATGCAAAAGCATTTAGGATATAATAAATGTACGGTCACTACGGAGAATGCAGTCAACCGTTTGAATACCTATCAATGTGTCTCATATGAATAGCAAAAACTACATTAAAACATAAGTTTTTATTTAAAAAAATAATTTAAAAGTTTCGAAGCTTTAGAAATTGTAATTGATTCATTGAATCAATCTACGAACACGACTCTGTTTGTTAGTTAATTCTTACGTTGTACAAAACTGAAAACAAAATATTATTACTGTTTAGTTTGTTGTCACGGACAAAGTATCTTTATTAAAAAACAATAAAAATCATTGTTTGTTTTTTGTATCTTGTGTTGCTTAATCTTTTATATGCCTGTTTAAGAGGGCCTTATACATTAAATCTTAGCTTACGCCAAAAAATTTTCTTGGTAAGAAAATTTCACGAGGTGTCCATTAACATTAAAGTGTAAAAAACTTTTTTCCATCCATTTTCCAAAGTTATCTTGGTGTCAGGTTCTAATCCATTCATAAGTACCTGATGAAAAATTTTGACGAGGGGCATCTGATTTTCACAATCCAAAGTGTAAACTTTCGATCGGTGGATTAGTAATCAGTTTTCAATTAAACAACTGCCAAAGAATAACAACATACATCAACTTTTCGCATGCCCATCACACGAATTGATCATATTACTTTTCAAGAAAATCGGTGATGGGCTCAAATTGCTACAAAGAACTAGAAAACAACGATTACACTACCTTATTGCCCCGCAAGTTACGAACTCATGATCTCAGATTTGTTTAGGTTTGCAAAGGTAAAGATAGTCATCAAAATCAATAACATAAATTAAATTATTTTCATGTTGTAAAATTTATTACTCTTAGTAATATTATCGACGGCTCTCCAGTATAACTACTTCTGATAAAAAGTTCGCAGATAGTTGTGACATACTTTACGCCTAGTAAACCATTGTTGACTGTTATTTTATCATTATCATCACCAGCCAGCGGTAACACGTACTTATCCAAGAGCCTTACATGGGGCATACCAATTAACCCCGTCTTTGCTTGTTATAAAAAAAAATGTTTTACGACAAAAAAAGGAGTATATTAAATAATTCAAGTATCTTAATTGCTATGGACGACATTACATATTTATTGGCTATTTAAAAACATATCGAAATTCATATACAAATATTAAGTATCTGTTACACTATATAATGTCAGATTTGTAATGTTTGATCAATATTTCATGACTATAAGTATAATTATGGAACTGAATTGCTTGAATAGTATTGTTTTGTTGTAACGGATCGGAGATTAAGTACTTTCAAGATAATTGACACGATTATCTAAAGATAATTGTAAATAATTTAACACTTTAGACTTTCACACCTTTTAAAATAGTATTAGTTATATTTTTTGTTCCTTTGATGACTCGTTCTTAAGTTATAATTATAAGAATGAACAAGACAAGAATGGCAACTAGCCTTTCTTTCGTTTACGAGATGAAATAAATATGAATTAAACTGAAAGGAGGGAATGTCGCATTAAAAAAGGTAAAAGAAAAGCTTATAGTGGAAGTCTGATTTTACTGAGGATCCTGCTATTATTTAAAATCAATTTACGATTTTAGTACTATCAAAGGAATAGCAAAAAATGCTACTTAATGTGCTAAAATTTCTATATGTTTATAAAAAAATCAAGATGTTTTAGATCATACAATTGTATCATGTATGTAACAGCTTCAACTTCATTATTAATAATCTGTGACACATTGTTTAATTGTAATTATTTTGGTCATGGGCATGGTCATCGGCTCGAATTGTGACTATTCGAGACATTTCCCGCTACAGATCGCGCTGTTTCGGCAAATTTAGCACGCGGCGCGCGATCCGTGGCGGGCTTTACAGTTCGCCACCGTTACGCGGCCATTAAGACGAGCACGAGCAACGCGCCGCCTAACAGACGCCCTATTGCGTCCGCAACGCTTCTGCACTTGTCATCATCGCTGCTCCACATACAATTATTTGTATTCGCCAATTTAGAGATGGAATTTACGTAAGCAAAGTTCAATATCCAACTGTTTTGCCGACGACGCTGGTGGAGTTCTATTCGGTCGAATATCGCGCGTTGTTACAGGGCGGTGGTCAACTTATTAGAACGCTTTAGGTTCATGCGCTATTATAGTTTAAGATTAGGCTTTGTTTACGCTGTTGTCCATTTCCTATTTGTGTCAGGTATGGATAATCAAGCTGCTATGGAGAACTCCTGAACATATAGCTCTGGATATGTGCAAAAAAATGTTTCGAAAAGCTTTGTATTAGCTCAGTGCGGGCACGAGAGTTCTCCTTGTGAAGACAGAACAGGGCGATGCTACTGATGTATTATATAACTACGTTAATAAGCGATGTCAAACTTTACCATTAGGCAAAAGCATAACTACTTCTTCATCATCATCATCAAGTTTAGTTCTTAATTATAAATAATCAATCGCAATAAAAATTCTTGGCATCAACACAAACACTTCACATTACAATATTTGTTCCAGCAGTCTTTATTGACACGTTTCTCCACAGGGTACATAAGTTTCAACTTATGTAAATAAGTAATGTTTGATCATAAAAGCTTGATGTTACACCAGAAATTTAAAATTTTTGCGAACATTGTCTACAAAATAACTTTGAAGACAGTTTTAATTTGATATCTCAAAAATTTTATTTGGCATCCTATTAAAAAAAATACAATTTCAGATGTTTTTTAAGCATTTAAAGAAAGCTTACTCGATCGATGATATATACAAACCCTTGAGGCGCTGCGAAACATCTTTTCTATTTCATTCGTCTGTAAAACATTTCATGATTGATTACACACGCTTACCACAATAGATTTCTACAATTTTAAACAGCATTAAACGTAGGCGTGAGTTCATTCTAATGCCGAATTAATAATCGTCGATCTCTCCAACACTAAGTAAAAGTGTTATTATCAATGTTTTGGACGGCCGACCCAGATCTATCACGAAGCTGGCGTCCGCGCTGATCGCAAAAACATCTGACAAATGAACACCAAATAAAAGGTGTGAAAACGAAGTGAAATAGATAGAGGTTTTAGCGAGTCATGCGCCGGTCTGCTGCACGACCTGCCGTTACCTCGACATTAGCTGCAATGCGCCTTCGTGGTGTAATGGATTAAGTGGCAGGCGCATTAACACGTTAACCCACATCAGAGGCATTAAATTCATTCAGAATATTAGTCTTTTGACTTGATTAAAACATGCCAATGCTGCACTAAAATAGCCCCGCCGTCCACGATATCGACTGTAACAATATGCTCAGAGACTGCACAGTCGATCGATAATGAAATACGGGCGGTTAAATTACTTGTAAGCTTGTAACATTGTTAGCTAGCCGTTGCAGGTCCCTATTGAGTATCTCGACTGCACAGTGACGACCCACTTTGACGGCCCTTACAATTGTGTTTTGTTGTATTTTTTAATACGTAACTTTTGATATCTTCTCAACATCATGCACCGGTTCATGAAAGATAGAAAGCACGATAATTGATTTAATAGATAAGACGTGGAAAGTATTTTCATTATTATTATTTTTTGCTATCAAAATCTAACAAACATGTGTTTCAATGTACAAATATTATTATTCAATTACAAAATATTTTTGTTTGGTAAATGGAGTGGGCAATCAAATTATCTTTAACACTAATATAAATTCAAGTGAACTGTTTTTTATACATTTAAACCACTTTGGTAACTATTATATGCGTCGGATGGGCATGTGAAAAGTCGGTCCACCCCGCATTGGACCATCGTCGTGGGATACGGTCCAAAAACCTCCTAAATGGAAAAGGCATGTATTAGGGGAGGCCTGTGTCTGTGGCTGATGATGATGATGATGATGATTATAACAAGTCTAAAATATTATAATTCAAAGTTAAAGTGCCTCTTCATCACATGTAAAATTTAAGTCTACATAAAGAAAAATAAAGCTCAAATGCACTCCCAATGCATAGCTATATTTTGAACATGCATTTACTATTGTAACAAATTCAAATTATATTTAATAATTTTTTATTTCCTTAAGAAAACCCTTAACTCAATTATATATGGAAGTCAATACTAATTAATAAATAATACTATAGTACAGCAAGAAAGCTTACTGCTATCTAGTGTATTTTTTGATAAAGTTTTTCTCATTTTATCGACGAAGTTTATCTATATTTATTTTATGCGCCGATTGATTTTTTCACTGTCACTCTTAAAAACGCTTGGCCATACACAAGCTGATCTAAAAAGGTTAGAGTACCATAGACTATATTTTTACGAAATGGCGGATCTTAGAGAACACTAAAAATTATATCTTACTAGACGCTTACGGACTACGACAAAGCCTTTGATGTTGTCAAACTTCAAGCAGTTAGGTTAAAAGAAGATGTATCGAGAGATATATATAATTATCCGTTTGCTAAATTAACGAAAAACAAAGGTAATGTCCTATCCCTGGCAAAATTTACCGAAGAATTGGTTGATGTTTTTAATTGGGTTTTTATATTATTTTAAGAGGCACCATTAGTGATTTTCCGTTTATTAGTGACTGTTTTATTAGTGACTTTTGTCTCCAATCGATGACCATAACCGTAAAGAACCTCCCAACCTTAATATCGACATGTACAAGACAAGAATCATGTCTGATAGTCATGTTAATTCTATACCGGCATTCGTTGAAACACTGACCTGGAAATTGTTGATAATTTCTTTTACTTTAAATTTAACTTCGAAAAAGAGTCATATTGATGATAGCAGCTCGATTCACAGGCAATCGGATAATTTTTTAGTATTTTCTGATCCAATATCCCTCAATGTTTGAAGACCAGTTTTAATGCAACGGTAATTAACTGTTCAGTTTTTATAGTCTGTAGGAGACAATATTTACTTAAAATAAAATATACCAAGTGGATAAAAAAATATATTCGTATAGGACATTTTGTGTTTAAATATATATTTTTAATTAAAATAATAAAGTGACTTTAATAAAAATAGACCATTCAACGATCTGATAGAATGTGACGAGTGTACGCTAGAAAATGAGTTTATGCATATTAATGGGCGATCTTAACAAAAATCCATAAAAGATAAATCTTTTGTTTTTATACGGAGATTTTATAATTTTTTTAATATTTAGTTTACTATATTATATATTATAAATTAGCTCTTTTAATCGTATACAGTTTATATTTCCTGTCCGAGTGTCTTATCTCATTGATACACATTGAAAGTAGGTTATAGGACATGAAAAGCATTAAGCAAAGTTAAAAAAATCATCCATTTTAATGCAAGCACCAACAGAAGGCACCGTCTTTTTGCTTTCACCCGACTTTTATGATTTGTATAAAAATGCGGTCCGTTATTTTGCCAAGTCGTTTCGAATTTGTAGCACCAATTGTACTTTATATCAAAAATTTGAGTTGATTTTTTTCATCGCAATTATACATCACACAGTGACGGATCATGTTTCTTTATTATTTTCTTTACCCGTCAGAACATGGGAACACTCATTATAGAACACATTGAGGCAAGTTCTTTTCTTACCTGCATTCTGCCCGCGGCAATACCCACTGTAATTATTTCGGAAGCGAGTAATTGAATCTTACACAAATAAAAATAGCACGAGATTCGCCGTGCGCAATGTAATTTGAGATTATCATCGCGGATATAATGAGGGCCAGTGCAGATCACAATATTAACTTTCACTGTTAAATCAACATATCGGCTGTGACCTTAAATCCTATTTAAAAACCGCATCGAGTTACCTCAAATAGGCTCGGTTTGTAAAACGTTTCGTATGCGAAAGTATGCTTTTTTTGGATCTAAAGACTAAATTTAATGTAAGGGGGCTATGGAGTGCGACTATTATGTAGTTTTTTATAATAATAATAAGACCTGCAAACGACGTCATTTATATCATTGATTATCATATTATTAGTAGTTGGATTGTAAGAAAATTTATTAAGGAAATTTGGTCGTATATGACGTATAGATATAACGATCTCAACAGGTTTTCATTAAGATTTTTTGGGAGAAAGCTAAAATTTTTTACTTATCAACTTTTATGCTTGTTTTAGTGCTTTTATTCGATTAGCTGCCGCTGTTAAGATATATTCAATCGTAATTATTTTGGATCTTTGCTTCATACGATATAATGACAATATAACATGAAAGTACCATTTTATCGGATTTAGAAGATGGTATTTACGCAACACTAGATGATTGAAGTCGAGATGTTTAGTTGCGGAGAAACAGGCTCTTAAATCCTTGTTACGCTATTAGGGAGCCTAAGTTAAGGATAAACAAACTCATAGGTACTTAAAGCGCTACGAGCAAGCTAGAAACTCTTAATATTAAACATGTACATATGTGTCAATTGGTACATATAATTAATTTTATTTCTAACTAGCCCTAATTGTAATGAAATAATAATTTTTGTAGCATCCGAAATAAATTTAAAGGCGTTTGTTAGCCGCCACTAGTAAATTTACTGATAGTGCCTTTGAAAGAAGATGTTTGCGTGTTTAAGTTTGTATAGACTAACGCCCAGTTTACTTGAGATCCTCGAGAATTAAGCTGTAATAGACAGCTTAAACTGCTAAGCTCTTTTCAAGGGTTCAGTTGTTGCAGTAACACTTCAATGCATTCATAATTATGCTATAAGTTAAAGATCACTATTGTTCGGTAGCAAATCTTAAATTAATTACTGGAATGTGTTATGTAGTTTACTTCTATCTTTGAGGGAAGGTTTAGTACTAAAGTGATCAGGCTAATGTTCTGTTTGTCTCGTGTCTAATACAAAACTAAAGACACTTTTCTTTCTACGAAATTTATCTAAATTTAATACTTTAATATTAACAAATAAAAATAAACGCAAATGGTTCAATATATTTTATCTAAAGTTCATTTTTACTGAAAGCGATCGATATTTTCGTTTGATTATGATATTCTATCTTGCTTGTTAGTAGTTTCAATGTTATTTACTTAAATCAATCCACCGGAATGCAGTACCACCGTTTTAGGTCGATATTGATGGCGTACTCCGATGCCATTTGGAGTTCCGTTGCACTGTCCCCATCCCAGGCGTGGTTTAGGCTCGTCGGTGTTAGTGGCAAATTGCAGTGTTCGGCCACGGGCGGTTTATTGAAAATCCGATCTATCCGTAAGAGCTGCAGCGATTGCGAGTTTAGTGAAAGTCGCCTCTGTCTCCTGTGGCTAAGGTTTACTTTCGTTCGGTGGGGATATCCGCCGGAATCCGTTATCCGGCGTCAGGTTACGGTCACGTCTATAAAAGACGGTGGCGTCTTCTTCAACATTTCATTTCGTTCGGTACGCCCGGTTGGCTGCGTGGCCCGTGTTAGCGCGCCCCGGTGTCTCTCGTGTTAAACACCTATTCTTGTTCAATTGTTTGGGGTCGAGTGCACGCGCAGTAGTGTTGCCGGGACGGTTGTTGCGTGAAACGTACTCTATTCGCATCAGCTTGGGAGTATCGAAGTCCGTCCGACCAAGGTATGTATAATAGAGGAAGTATGAAAGAAATCTATTGGTTGATGAGAAGTAAATATATAGAAATCTAGCCTTGAACTTGTATACCATCGTTTTAAGCTATTAAATAATTATTCTGTCGAAATAATTAAGTCCCGACAGCTCGCTTAGAACCAACTCAAACACTATAATAATATTTATTGCTATGGAACTAACTGATACAAACCACTTTTATTAATAAAAAAATATTTACAACACTTTAACATTTATGTTTTAAAAAAAAAAATAATAGTTTTAAGGTAACGTAAACAAGAAGATAGGCCTAGTACTATAAAACAAATCTTTATAGTTACATAAAATGACATTTTAGTGGGTCTTACTCACATATTTTTTTTTTAAGTTTTGCAACGCTAGAAATAAATTAGCTAAATGTTTTATTGAACAATAAATTGTTCAATAAAACACGTACATTTAACTCCAGTTAACATTTTGTCTTTTAAGACTACACTTAAAAGGTCTCTTTACTTTCTTATTTTTTTTTGTATTTCAAAGCGATAATAAAAATTAAAGTGGTATATTGAAACTCGATTCTATTTGGCAATAACTATAAGTAAAACTTGAAATTACACAAAAGTATATTCATCGTCGTAACTGTCGGATATAGAGTTAAGTGCACCGTCTAGTCTTATCAGAATACATTGATGTTTTGCTATCATCAGAGTTAGTTTATGACCCCTATTATTAAATTATGTATGAGTTCCCTTATAAGAGTTAAATAACATCAATATATAAGCCTCCAACGTATAGCAGCGAAACTGCAAGCATGCGGCTGCAATTATTGCCTAAAGCTCGTTAAAAATAAGTACTACGTATTCGTCACATAAACGTATTGAAAACCTAATTTCTTCGTTTTATTTCTAGTAAATATATTCATTTTACACACAATTTGTCAGTTTCCATCGCTGTTGAATTCCTCGATAATTAAGCAAGCTCGTTTTAAAACTCGAAGCCGTAAACTTAAATAAAAAAAGCACTTACTAGTATAAAACGACATGAACAGACATAATATTGTCATCCAATGTTTATTTTAACGGCCGCTTGTGCAGACGATTGCTACCTTACTAGCTGAAATGACAGGGGAATGAAACAATGTGCCCATTCGAAAGGAGCACCTTGTAAATTTATTCGCACGGTCCCCTACCTTACTACTGCATTGAAACAGCCAAGTATTGGTACGTAGATGGTGAAATGATTGCCGTCATTACTGAGGAATTACGAGGGACTGCATCTGCTGACATTATATGCACCGGCGTGAGATACCAAACGTTATTCGCTATGCTCTATTGTTTCATTTTCTATAAAAAAGTATTCACCCTTAAAGGAGATACTGAATAAAATTGTACGGTTCAACGGTTATTTAGTTCTTATATAAGTTAAGTGAATTCATGTCAATACTGTGCAGAAGTATTAGATGTTTTTGCAAATACATCGTTTATTTGTTTAAACAATTTCACAAGTAGTATAGGGCCTAATGTATTGGCATTTTCTTCCTTGGTAACCACAGGGTGAGGAGAGAAACAAACATATTTATTTTTTAATATCGATATAATCGTAACGTTAAAGCTTTTGGATGATTATTTCGTATAAATTTGACTCTTGAGTATCCTTTTAAGTCGGGTCGATACGCTTAACTCCAGGAGGTCTACGACCTTTGAAATATATTTAATCTGTAACGATCAATTTATTTAAATTTCTTCATTGTTACAGATTAAATCCGATATATTTTAAAATGATAATCAGCTTTAAATAATGTTAGTTGTTTCAGGTACAAATAGATGTTTTTAAAATAGGATTATTAAAAATGATTCTATTAAGACTCCACTTACATTTCATGAAATAAACTTTTTATGTCCTTTGAATTTTTGTATCGAATGTAAGAAGAAATTGAATAACATAAAATTTAAACATTAACATTTTTGTGTAAGGAGTTTTAATTCAAGTAAAAAATTATTTAATTGCAGTTGAATAAAATATTATTTCTATAGTAATTTATTACATATGATATATTTGAAACCTTTTATTATATATGATGCATTTGAAACCTTTGCGATTTCCTTTTTTGCTGCTCAATTAAAAATGTTTCGCCAGAAAGAGTGGTTAAGGACCCATGTAAGAGCAAAACTAATATCTCGCTTAAAACTGGTTCTAAAACAAGCGACGAAGGGAAGGATACTCGTTACTTAAGATTTTATATTCCCATCGATTGCTACGAAAAGTGTAACCCTAAGTTTAATTTTGAGTTTTATACTCTTGTATAATTATAAATTTCATATTAATGTATCTACAGTATGTTTATGCACAAATTTATTAAAGAAAAATGTAAAAATTCAGTTATTAAATTAATTAGAGCAACGCTAATGCAACATATATAATAGTTGCGTTCAGTGTTACTTCGGTAAACATTTTTGACGCGTTGAAGTCTTTTACACGTATGTTTTTATTAATGATAGTTTTTACCCTCACTTTTATTATTTTTCATAAATATGAATAACTTTTACGTATGGAAGCTAGTATTATTCCTTTGGTTGACGTTTTCAGTGTTTATTTTTTCTGTTAATTATCACAGCTCGAACAGACAGGTCAATACAACATAGAGCTCAACAAAAAAACAATCACATCAAGATATGCTTGTTAAGTCAATATCGCTTAGTATTATGACATGATTATTTGACAGGTGAATTAAACTGATGTGCGGACAATAGCGATCAATGGCCGGTGACGTCACTGTTGTAAGTTAAAATAAACCTATGTTAACCGCGTGGGCGCATAACCAGTTCGGAAGGTTTTTTTTTGCCGACAAGTGCACATGACCTTGACCGAGCATACCACTCCGAAATCACTCTTCAACCCACTTAGCATACGGTATGCTTGCACAATGTGCATACTGCGCCACGTATGCTTGGAATATATGTGATTTTGGGTCTCGTCTGTTTACTACCAGTATTTAAAAAGTATATGAAGTGATACGTTATTAGTAATGAATTAATAACAGAAACAACGCTATACATAATAACTATTATAATATAAAAATGTAGACAGATCTATTCGTGCATAACAAAAATTTACCTTAGAAATTTTGTCAAATTTGTAAGCGTCGTTTCACGTTTTGTTACAGATATTAACGGATAATTACGCTTAGTTAATTAATTACTATGCACTGTTAGGCAAATAATTTTCTTAATCAGCCGTTAAACTTAGCTTTATTAAGCCTACCACGTTCCTTAGTAACTGAAGTCTTCGAAATACATACTGCCTAATTTTAATTGTTTTACTGGAGGCTGAATAAGAATACAATGCCTATTTCTGCAACAAACCGTTTTTGCTCAAAAACTTGTTTAAAATCCTATATATCAAGATAGAGAGTAGTGTTTTGTGTTTCAGACATTAATTCTTATGTTCAAGTGCTTCTCTTTTCATCAAGTGAAAGTTCTGCTCCATTAATTTCCAATGGTTTAAAGTGTACAAAATTTTTTTTCATATAAATCAGCCTAAATAATGTCCACGTCCGCATCAATGACCTCATCACACCTTCGCCTGAATAAGATTTCTTCGAGAAAAGACGATGCCTACCCGTACATGCGTAAACTTTGTGACCCAGATCACGTCATGACTCAAGAAAGCTGCGATCGTAGCTGGTTGATTTTTTTTAAGATTTTTTTGCGAGAATGTGTGAAATTTGGTACTGATTTCTAATCAAGTTCTGAGTGGTATTATTTAATGCTTATAAGTAGGGCAATTGAATTTTCAGTAAATTAAATTTCATCTTGTATACACGGACGATAAATATTCATTGGTTATCCGATGGTAAAACTTTTAGTATGGTTTTATTAATATAAAATAGTATACTTTTATTTATCTACCAAATCTATAAGTATTTTAAATAGCTAAATGATGAGTAATATCGTATAAACAATATTGACAAATAAGTAGCATGAACCTATTTTTAGTAGGTTCCCGGTACATATTAAGTAGAGATACTGAGTAGACCACAACAGAAAAACAATTCTCCTTAATTAAAACCTACATTTGGACCTATTTACGCAGGAACATTATCAACAATTGTCTAGCAATTGCGATTACCCACGGTCAATAGGGTCCATAGTTTTGACATTGGCCGTTTCGTGCGATTTCTAAATTGTAGCGCTATATAACGCGGTATGTAATTGCGGTATGCACCGTGCACGCGCTCATAATGCCCCCAGTACTTTCCCCCGACCCAGTGCCCTCTCTGCGGAGCCGGCTGACCCGCAACGTTCTTACGATTCCATAATGTCGCGTATTTTATTTGAGATTTGCCGTGCCTCATTACTTCCCACGTACAGTTATCCGTCGAATCTCTCGTGATTGTCCACTCCGATGCCACGGTAATTGATCTCCGTGTCGTTCCGTCGTGTCATGTCGTGATAGTCCAATTCGCGCGTATTTCGCGTAAAGATAATGTGCGATAATGTTGAGACGCATGCCGTGTTACTGTTTTGGAGAACTAGTTTCGGTTGGTACGTGATGCAATGCTTATAGTATGCCAAGATTTTGAATGGGATAGAAAATTATTTCACGTAGGAAGTCTTGTTCAAATTCGTTTTTGATAGATTTTGAAATAATATTTAACATATTAAATAACTTAAAAATATTCGTTGGTAATATAAATAGATACTATAAGTGTATACTACTGTGTTTTTTATTGTTGCATAATTTAGATAACTTGAGCGTATTATGCGTCTTGAAACAGCCTTATAAACTTTTAATACTTTCTCGTTGGAATGTGATAAACTAGATACGCAACTTTTTTCGTTTGTAATTTGCTTAATAAAAACCTTAATATAAGTACCGTTACTATATCGCGGTGGCTTATAAAAAATGGTTATGTCCTTGGAGCTAAATTCAATCAGTTCGTATCTTGAGTCACCTTGACGTCCGCATGGTTTCGATGTCAGTGTACTTGTCTGACGAGTCATAGACCTGACATCTGAGGTGTTAAATTCGAAATTAATTTTGAGTTCATTAACGTAAGGTAATTTCAACACTTTCACTTATAATGAGATTTTGTAAAAACTATCGAGACGTTTATTTTAAATTTAGTTTATCTTATTGATGTAAGACAGACATGTTTGTTTTATGTTAAATACACAGTGTTATTATGTTGGTTGATTTTTAAATTATTTGTCAAAATACTATAAAATCTGTGAATGTGATTGCAAGTTTTAGATGATAAACTTATATAAGAAATAATTACATATTTTAATTGCATAAGCCCATTTGTTAATATGCTACAGCTAAAAGAGAAAACTGCTTATAGCAAAGGATCATCAACGAAAAATGTTTGAAAAAACATTGAAATTATTTTTATGTAGGAGACACATACAAAGTTGTCTAAGCCCTATAGCTAACAAAAATATCTTTAGTTTTAAGTCAAACTAAACACTTTTATTGAATTCAAACTGTTTTGAGGCCTTATATAATGTTTGCCTCTATATAAGAATAGCATTGCGCAACCTTCTATTTTTTCTAAAAAGATCCTGAAGCATAGTAGAATTGTCAGTCCAAGTTTATTCAAAAGCTACCGGCTCGTACATTGTACTGGTTCTCGCGTCAACAGCCTCCACTAAATGTGAATTAATAGGCGTGTAATTCAATCACGTATCCATTGCTCGTCCCACCTCACCAGAATTGAATGATTTGTTTTGCAAGGGAAAAAAATACGAAAAAAAAAGTTCCTTTTGCTTCGTTCGCGCATCCTTTTGTAAGTAACATTCCATGTAACCGACAAGTGTGCTTTTAATATTGGTACTTGGCCAAAACAAATTATGAATAATTATTCTTTTGCATACTATTTAACAAAATAAAACTGGATATCAAGATATATATAGAATTTGTAAGTCGATGATAATACGATGATCACCACAACGTGTAACGTAAAGTCTAAAGACATAAATACATAAAAAACTTGGCATCTCTATTTTCGCCTTTTTTATTTTATACATCTTTATACAGCCCAAGCTTTTGTTCTAAACTTACATAATACTTTTCCGAGAATAATTAAATAGTATGTAGACAGTATCGAATGGTAAATAACCGCGAAGCATCCATATTTCTTATGAACGCGGTTATTTAGCGTGCAAATATCTGATGTAATGTAATAAGTACCGGTAACATTTCATAACTTGTTTGGGAAACAATTTATGAAGTATTGTTTAATAATCGTAAAAAAAAACGTTTGCACATTCTTGTGCTCTTAGTCATTTACATATTGTCTGTAGCGTATTTGGTTATTTTTCGAATTTCAACTATTGTGTAAGGCCACTAATAAGAACACGATTTTCTTCCGCCAGGAGGCTTTCCTAGCTATTTCTGGGTCCCAAAATCTATAGGCAGAAATAAAAACTATTTCACAATAAATATGGGCATTTAAAACATGTTCACAAAATACAGGATGAATTTTTAAGACATTAGTCGTAGTCATAATTTGAACACTAGGAATAAATTTAAGCTGGTTCCTCCCGAAACAATAACCTAGAGTACGACGAAATCCTTTACAAGATAATGCACCAACTACAATGTTCCAAGAAACATTTCGCTTTTGTCTGACAATTAATTAAAATTAATTCCAAATCAATTGATCAAAATGGTTTGACATTAATACGTCTTACACTGTAAAATAGCTTATCTAGTTATTTACGTGTGACCTATGCGGCGGTTATCTGTTGTTCCACTGACAGATTTTATAAGCGTATTAACGGTCGTGCCATTTGACAAAAACGAACCGAATATAACTTTCACTGTGTACGGATCACGTATTGAGATGGAGGAAACATTAGTGGTGTATTGTCATTCGTAATGGATTTACCACAGTATCTCGGGCGTGTTCTGCAAAGACTCCGCACGTAGCTCCGCGACCCACTCAAGCTATGAATAAACGAGAAAGTGCATGTTTATGCAGCGAGTGGACCGCGCGCCCAATTGCCTAGCGCAGGAACGTGAAATACTGTATACATTTAAATTATAAGTAAAATAATCGATTAACTTTCTGCCACTAAAGTAATACTGATAATTCCCCGATTGCTTTTTTTGTTTTAAATGCACAACCTCTTATTATGATCATTCTTACAGACAAAAATGTTAATAGAAAACCTTCTGTCTTTACGTATCACAGATCAGATTTGTAACAAATATTTGTCTTAAACGATGTATTTAGCATTCGAGACCCTTTTAAATAAAAAAAATATTCAAGTTACCTTCATACAGTGAAACACGTGTACTACTTAGGATAAAATTAACAATAACATTAAAATAATCACACTGTTCATTGAGAGCGCGGACATAAAAAAAAACTCATATACGCTCACTATCTCTACCAGATATCTACGGGTAGAGAGTGACCTTTACTTGAGTTAAGTTTATATATTAGTGGCGGTGCTTAGAAAGTCTCTCAGAGTTTCTTTATAGAAAGAGTGTGTCATTACAATGATCGGGACATCCATTGGCGCGTGGTGTAGCCTGAGAACCGTGCCGGTGTGTTGACGCTAAACTAGAAGTTTGTAATATGACTTACGCAGAAATGTCACTTCGCAGCAGTTAGAGCGTAACATGTAGCGCAGTGAACGTGGAAAATTAAATTAGTACGGACACGAAGGGACAAATTATAAGTGTGCTGGATATAATAAAAGACAAATGATTCAGTTCAAGTTTATTTTATGTTAGTGTTATATAGATACATACACAGAGATATAAATTTTTATCCACTCATTTCCTAAGCTATCATATACTTCAAATCGAAACACACTATGTGTGAAGGACACCTACAAAAAAAAAATAAAGAGCCTTTTATTACCAAATATACAATAAAAATACAGTCAAATTAGCAAGTATCACGGTTTTTATTTGGCAGCAATGAATTGTTTATATAAAACCAACTTAAAATTTACATCGAAAATATATTCACAACATTTTTATAAAACTTTTGATGCTTTCATAAAATATTTGACATAATGGCGTAATATTATTTTTAGTAAATCGCTTAAATTATTAAATTTGTCACCCCTGCCAAAATATTCAAAAGAAGGATGATAGGTGTGCGAAATTAAATAATTTTCCTGTTAGTACTTTTAAAAGAGACCTTTTTTTTCTACCGCTACGACGACATTGTCATTTTTTGTGCCCGGTATTGTAATGAAAAGAAACCTCGAGCACATCCTACAAACATTGTCAAGCAAAAAATAGGGATGCCTTACTTATTCAGTGTTACGTAACTAGCTATAACGTCAATTTGATTATGCTACTAGAATGCTCAAAGGGTTCGATAGCAACAGGCTGGTCTATGTTAGTACGTTCCAACGAAGCTCAGGGCATATAAGGAAGCGGCGATCTGTGCAAGTTTTTTTACTTCCATCTAATACCGCCGCATTTCTTCCCTGTAATCTAAAACCTGCCGTGTGGTTTAAATCGCAACCGCATCTATTATTTTTATCTACAAGAGCGACGCACGGAATGGATAGTTTAATATTTCACAGTGTTTCTCAATTGAACGTTGCAATTTGTTTCGAATTCAATATCATTGTTTTCTTAATAACTTAACGTTTTTGTGGGCGTTGAACCTAAAATTTATACGATGTTTTATACATAATAAAAAGAGTTTCGATATCCTGTTTGTTTTTGAGGTAAGGAAATAACGACTTTATCCGCAAAGACAGAATAAGCAAAATATAATTGAAGGTTTATAATCAATTACTTTTCAAGCATATTATTAACTTTATAGTATCACGATTAACGGCACACATCATATATGTAAAAAGTAATTAAAAGAGATAAAAGTAGTAAGATAAGAGTGAATCAGATGCGATTTATAAGGTCTATCTATTATTCTCGTATTAGGTTCGGTAACCAAAAATAAACAAAATAAACACAAATATCGTTAAAACATATAAAATCTATATCGCCGAACGGACATCGCTGCGGGTGAGCACTAGTTACATAATAGTGAGGACGTCGTGCAGTGCGGTCAGCGACCGGGGCACTTCCCCGCCGTATCAGGATCCCCACGGCTCCCGCGCTTGATCGGAACTCGAAACAACGCCGATATTATCCACGCTGTCAACGATCGCCGAGACAATCGAAATAAGTCACGTCGTCTTCGTATTGCAACCGTTAAAATATGAACATTATTACTACTTTAATAAGGTACAAAATTAAAGGCCACCGACGCCGTGCTCTATTTTTGTAAGCTTTATGCCTTAATCGTGGACTTTGATTATACAGCTTTGATGATTACGTAGCTTTCGCTGTGCTACGTTTACGCTTTTTCGAACGTTAGACGTCAACGCGTTCGCTGTTTTAGTCTGTCGTCAATCCACGCTTTACGATCGTGATAATCCAATTTTAGGTTCATTATTATAATTAAACACTAAATATAATTATAACTTAATTTTAATTAACGTAGAACTTGACAAAATTTGTCATTTCTAATATTTTAATAATAAAGGTATGTTATTGTAGATTCGATAATAATTAAAAGATCTGAAGAATTTAATAATAGAAGAAAGAATAAATAGAAGAAAGATTGTACTTTACAGTACTTATTAATGATGCAAATTCGATTGAATTCTTGATCTTATAAATATTATCGAATTACATGATAATATTACTGTCATGGCCAAGAAAGTAATTTTTATTCGGATTTATTTATTTATAAATGACAGAAAAGTTAAGATAGGCAATCGTATTAACATAACGTTAGTTCGATATAATTTATTCCATTTTTTGCAACAGTTACTTAAATTTCTCTAACATTTTAACGACGACTAATCGCAAACATGTTAAAAGTTAAGTCAATCTGACATTTCACCTTGTACGAAATCAACAACACGATAAGGCGGCTAATAGTGACATCCAAACCGTCGAAAGTGATCATTAGCAAAATGTGTGCCACAGTGACATTGCAAACAGTTTAAAAAGTAGATGATAAAGTAACAGTTAATTAGCAAGCCATCTCGTTCACTCACACCATCTTGTGGCTTAAGTCTATTCGCAAAACAAAATCAAAAGGAGATTGCCTCAACCTACTCTACAATTTACTGGTTCACCCGTTTAGGACTTATTTGTAATTAGAGGCGTTAAATTTGGCGCGATAGCGTATCGAGGCGTGTCCGGAATCTGTTGTTTGCGAAAAGAATTCTAACGGGTCACTTCCATGTCGGCATTGTAAGTATTGTTTAATTCTGTTCGAGATATTATTACCGCCGTAATCGAAGCGGCATAACGAGTTCAAATTGATTTCGAGGTTAAATAATTATTAGTAAAAAAAAGGTTAAAATTTACATTCATAAGAGTTGTACGGTATTGACTTTAAAGTACTTGGTTAATATTTACTGTTATTTGGACACAAAAATGCATACGCCGCAAAAACATACTTTTTGTTTCTTTTCTTACCGTCTATTGGTCTTAGCGGTATATTTTAAATTCGGGTATAAATACAAAAGTTGAACACAGAAAGTGTTTAAGAAAATTATTTAGTGTGCCAAATTTTACTTCGTTTAGATAAAAACTGAAATTGCCAATAGATTAAAGGCTTATGAGATTTATTAAAGGTGTATTACAGATTCGTTCGAACTTTCTCGATACATAGAGATATTTAACGATACAAATATATTTATATAATTTTCCCCTTATATATTTATATCATGTTCATGTTCAATTCTCTATAATTTTTAGGTACGCCACAAAAAGTTTTGGTAAAAAACTAATTATTTTATAAAAAAAAGGGGACTTAATACTTTTGTCTCATTCCAACGGTCGCCAGTCTAGCCGCAATGTTAATATAAACGTAGATTACGAATCGGTATTTTCTAGATATCTGGGTAGCTAGCACAAACTAGAAGATGGGCTGACCTGTTTGCCTACTTTAATTGAGTGATAATATATGCATACTCAAAAATCTCCTATTATCGGCGGTTTCCGTTAAAATTCCGTTATAATGCAACTTTTTATTACATTTAATAGACTATTCTTCTTTTCGTTTGTATATTTTGTGCCACGCGGATATTTCAAATATTAATACAGTATTTTTTCAAATTCTTTTTCCAGTTATACAAATAATATGTTAAAATTTATTATAATATGTCATTATGGAGCAAATATATCAAAACAGAAGGACATGTATGCATGTATATAATAGATTTAACATAAATCTGTTTTTAAATTATTTCCTTAAAGTTATTTTTCTAAATGCATATATATTTTGTATTTCCAATCAACAACTAGACTTATTTTATATGTATTTCTATTTTACTGATGTTAATACACATTCTTGATAAACATACAAACAGTTGCCGCCATTTGTAAGCGATTTTCCCATGGGCCAAGTAAAACAAACGCGTCCGTGCACATTGTTTTATATCATTACCGTAACATATTAAACTGGCTAACGGTTAAAAGATTACGGTAACACTTTTAAAAACAGAAAGGCGTGAACGTTACGTTAATTGAGTCATGCTATTCGTTCAATGTTAAAGAATAACGAACAAATTTTTGACGCAATATTTGTAAGGGCTTCAATATCAACGTATTTTATCTTCCTTAAAGTTATATACATTATTATTAGAATAGCAACGCATTTATGCATTTTTACGCATATTTACGGATTTATATATTGTAATAAATGCCATCCGATTAGTGAGTGACAAAGGAGCTTTTTCATTTTTGTTTAAAGATATTTACGTACGTTCTTACCAATATTAATGTATTAAGTGTTTATAAACATTTTAATAACAATCAAAATAAAACTTCTTTGGTATTTATGTTATGGAATTTGGTAATCCATCTGCTGAGTGGTTGACGCCGGTTTTATTTTTATTTAAAGACGTCTTCATACGATATTACCATCATAGTGCACTATAATCGCCAACGAGATGTAGATAATTTCATATCGCATAATCTGTGTAATACCCAACCAGTTTAACCGGCCATGTGCCCATAATGGACACTTCGTAATTGACGTAATGTAATCTGGTTTGTATCAAATTAATGCTTTACTCTGTAGAGTCGTGTCATCACAGTTGGTCGTTGTCCATTTGAGTCAGAGGTATTTTTACGTGCTTGTTTAATTGAGTCATAAAATAATAATCTTTATAAATAAGTCATTAGAATTTAAAATTCTGGTATGCCTTAACACTAAAATGAGTTATATCAGAAAATTGTATTATAGCAGACACAAAAGGCTAGTTCATGCTGTCTATAAGGTAAATTGTGAAATGTCTTATTTATAAAAGTAACCGATAAAAACACGACAAAGTGAAAAAGAACGACAATGTTACAGCTTTTTCAATTTTTATATACCGTAACTTTATACATTGATTACAGATTTATTGTTAAAGAGCACTAGAAATCAATACGCAAAAGCCATCAAATGTATTACACTTCGTAAAGTATTGTGAGAAAAGTGATTCAAATATTGTACGATTTGAAATGTTATCGAATGGCCCGGTCACTGGATTTTTCAATAATTTGGCTTTGCGACCGTTATTTCTATATCGGTTATTCTATTTCTTAACGTTTCTCGAAGTATGTCAAATTATTCATTTTATAAGTGCTTGGTAACCGACCATGGTGACTTTTATTTGCATATACATATACTGTATAATAAAATTAACAAACAAGCTGAACTTGAGAGAGCTTTATATGAAAAAAAAATTCTTCGTACAGTAAAAACTCAAGAGTAATTTCACTCAACATTGTATAATCTTTTAAGTCATTGGGTTTCTCGCGTGCTCTATGGTACATTAACCTTAAAGGTATGGCGGGCTGTCTGTTTGAATTTCAAAAAATAGTGTCCTATTTGCAGTAGTTCTTGCGTAATGGTGCGTTAGTGCGTAAGTGGCGGCGTGTAAAAGCCTTTCAACATGTACGGGACCAACTACAAATATGCTTTGTGCTAAATAACTCGGACGGACTGCTTCATCATCTTCTGTGTTGTCATGTTTTACAGCGTTACCGTAAAATTTGTGTTCCGTCATCTTAAGAAATTTGATACATCCATATGGTGCATTTTTATTGTCTGTCCAAATCCCTGCATATTTATATAAAATGTTTTTGCAGCAACATATCGATTTACTATTAGTAGTAACATTATCCATTAACTATAACATTCCAATAGCGGATATAAACGAGTCCAGACATTCGAGCATTCGCTATTCCTCACACTTCATTACACCAATGTTATTTCTCCGCTAAATAGTGCCTAGGACAGGGATAGTTGGTCCCTCCAAAGAGCGGACGGAATGTGCGCACAAGGTCATTGCGCCCTGCGCGGTCATGCACACACCCCTCCCGCGGGCCCGCTCCCCTCCCCCCTCGCACCCACCACCAAAGGACCAGCTGCGGATAAAGGGGAGGCAACAGCACCGAAGGGAACCATCTCGAAGCGATTCCCCTTTCATTTCCCCCCATTCCACGCTCTCAAGTCCGGCGGCGATTGTTCCTCCATTTTCTAACCATCGTTACGGGAGAGCAAAAAAGGACGCATCACCCGACAGTTTTTACGATCACCATTGGCATTTATCCCAATGCTTCAGTGCCGCTCTCGGTCTGTCATTAGCCGTTTAGAATTAGTGTGCGAACATTAAAGTTTATGGTTTGAAGTGCAAACATAGTAACTTCATTGTATACTCCTTTTCACGGAAAGCTAACCATTGTCTGACAATTTCATGGCAATGTTAACTCGTAGTACACTTTTCTGAGTTTTATTGAATGAGTTATAAAATAGGTTTCGCGTTTCGACATGAGGCAAAAATGTTAAAATAAAGTGCCGTAAAGTAACGTAACTATAGGGAAAAAAAAAATATTTTTCCCCTAAAGTTTGGTCGTAAATATGTGCGATATTTACATGAAGTAAATAAAACTATTGTTATTTTTTGCCTTATAAGTTGTCTATTTATTTTCTGTGTTTCTAACATATTTCTTCTCTTTTTGTTTTAGTGTTGAGCCCCTTGAGGATCCATCACTGTCATTTGAAATAAAGAAGGTACGAACAATATAATTCAAATTATTTCTAACTTTAAAGTTCCAACTTTTTAGACTTTTTATTTTATTTTAAATGGGGAGGGTAGTTTAGCATTACCTGATTATAGATCTTGTTTGCTTCAATTTTATATTTTATTCCCACTCGTAGCACTGGTTGTTTTCAAATCGAACACACCAATCATTGTTGGAAAGTACCAATTGATCTTCTGATAAAATAGGGACCTCGTATGATTTATACCTCTCCATAAAAGGATGCACTTTAAATTTCGCGTCGTCTACACGATTATTACTAGTAGTATGTGATTTACTTTTAAAAAACACAAATCACATCTGTTTTATTATGTTTTAAGGATAAAATTACATGTGTATAAGAGAAAAATCATAATAATTTCATATTTCATAATTAGGCTGCATAAAACTGTAACAAGGAAATTATTTCTTAACATAATTGTGTCGAGTTATTGTCTGTAGAGATAGAAAATATTGATGTGCCTTAAGATCTGTATCATGCATATTTCGTTAAGTCGTAAGACGTCTGTTTTATAAGCAGAATATCAGATCGCTGTTGTTTGGTATCTTGTTTTACTTGTCAGATATAAAATGAAGTCGATAAAAGGATAGTCTTTACATGTATCATTCAAATTTATGTTTGAGAACTTGACTATATTATTTAGGTATAATTGATTGTGTAAATTAATTTTTGCTTATCCTCGTTGACTATAGTTATTTTTGGTTTAAAATAACACAAACTAATTATTGAAGACGCCTCAATCTATTGCAATTCAATCACTTTATATATATACAACTAGATACTTTATTTTAATATGATAAAAACAATGTTAAAAACATAATTTTAAGAAGTCTTAAAACTCCAATCGAAATCAAAATCACAGATCGTTAAACTTGCAAGATCCATACAACCTATGTAAATATTTTCCTCGTTAATCCTTAACTTTTCTACGAAAATATGAAATTAAATGTATATTTTATGAGAATATTCATTTTTCAACAGTCGATCTACTCCATTACATGAATTATTTTAAAATTTGGATTATATGAACTTGTAAGATCAATACGAGCTAAGTAAATATTTTCCTCGTCGATTCTTCACTTTGCTAAGGGAATACGAAAAACACTGTATATTTTATGAGAATATACATTGTTTCAAATGAATTCTGAAACAAAAATGATGAATCTTAAGTAGCTAACAGATTTTTATAAAATCACTGCGTAGAACTTAGAATTATGTCCAGTAAAGCAATATAAAGTGACAAACAAAACAAGCTCGTTACGTTTGATCACCGGACAGCGCAGGGTACGCGTGACTGACTTCTATCCCTTCCGCGGCCCTCGTATAATACTTTACTACGGATGACGGTCATTACCAACGCTTCCCTGTTCCCCGTATGTGTAACTGCAGTAGTGAAGCAAGGAAAATTGCCCGAGCCAGCAACAAGAGCTCACGGACAATTTCTCCTTTCGCTATGGCCCGCATTAATACTGGCGGGGAATTTCCTGGAAGCGTCTTGTGTAATCTGATAATAAATTAGCGTCGAGTGAGTCTTATTTCTTCACGCTTGATATGAAATGGAAAGTGCAACGACTCCGCGCATATGCCGAGTTTTATTTTCGTTCGAAATACAATAATAATTTTAGTACAAATAAGATAATTTTGGTACAAAAAAAAAACTTTAAAAACTATATATTATTTATGCAGATAAGAAAATAGTGTTATAATATTTTGTTTTAATCTTTTGTCATATTTATATTTATTTGAAAAGGGAATTCTAACATAAAGTTATAAAAAGATATACACTGTCAATCTTTACCTTAATTCAAAATACAGTTTTTAAATTTTACAATCGAGTGACTAATCAGAAACATATTAATATCAAAGTCTGATTCAGTTTACATTTTAATACAAAACTTAACAACAAATATCCTGAGATCCTGACAAGGCCTCATAAATTATAAAGATTATCGCGTCACAATATCGCATATATTTGTAAAGGTCTCTTTGTCAACATGTATCAGCAAGTTATTTTAAAATATACAATAGAGCCAGTGCAGCTCGCGCCGCCTGTTAACAGCAAGCTTTATTTATTTTCGTATCCAGCGAGATTTAAGTGACCAGCGTAAAAGCTTGTGCCAGGCAACAAAATGTAAAGATCGACCGCGAGCGAGTAAGTTAGGTTCTATAAAGTTGTAAAAGAACTATAGATAGATAGCCCTTCTAAATTAATAATATAATATAAACTTTTTAGTTTGCTATAATCCAACCTATATTAGTGTTTACTAGAAAAAAATTGCATAAATTTAAAGCATATCAACAATCAATAAACGGTTGTTTAACTATCATAAATAAAAAAAACATTAAATCATTTTCCGAACTCTGACTAATATTTTTTAAATCATGTCTTTGAACTTCATATCATAAATCTGATCGATACACAAAAATCTTTTAAACTAAAAAACGGAAACAAATAGCATAATTTATAAAATCTAAAAGCGAAGTTAAATTGATGTTTACTAATATTAAACCATAAATAAAAGTGAAAGTAAATTAATTTCAACAAGAAAAAATTAGGACGTAAACTAAATATGGCTGACAGCCTTTAACTTAAGCCTAATGTGTATACCATGTTAGTCGTATGCTGGTGACAGGGACACGGCGCAGCCTCTGCGTTCCTTTGTAAGGCGCCATTCGCTAAGATAACATGCAAACTGCGTCCATGCAGAAAATCCAAGTCACACTGTATAACTTGTGATCACGACTAAATCATTCTAGAATAAATTTATAGCTGTTAACTACTTTCAGATATTATGAATCTTATCTCAGACTATAACGGTAAGCGTTATTGTAACAGTCGAAAACTAAGATTGTTGTTTTTTTTCTGTTGCTTACGCGAATATGATGAATTACACATTTAATTACTTTAAAATTAGTTTAATATCATACACGATGTCTTTTTCCCTTTTAAGTAACTAGAAGATGTGCGTATAAGATGTGCGGAGACAGTTTAAGATGTTGATCGCATAATTCCGAAGTTAATTCGGCTACCGTAAATTTTAAATATTTCAATATTTTCAAACGGTCTAAAACTTCAAGTATAATATAAATTGATTTAAAGATTTAATGAGATAAAACCCGTTTAGTATATACCACCTAAAAATATAAAATTGTTAAGGAAACCCTACCGTTTATTGCACGAGATCCGCGTTGGTGAAATCATTACTACCTTAAAAGCGGTGCACAGTCGTCCAATAAATTTTATTGTGCGGTCTCGATCGGCATCATTCTACTGTGAAACGTGAAAGTCCGAGTGTAATTCACACGTATTCGAAAACAGATGGCCCGGTTGGTTATAATTGGGTCAGGCGAGCAACCTGTCGGCTTGCTCACATGCATTGTCTTGTTCGACGCCGGTACCGTTATTGCTCGGTCAAGTTCGGCCCATTGTGGGGACGCCACTGTGACATACGGGTGTACGGCTAGCGAACGGTGGCGCGACTCTAATCGTCCCTTCACCATTGTATACCGTCATCTATTATAATTGGGATTTGTTATTCTTACTATTTAGATTATAGAAATCATCAGAAAAAGCTTTAATGCTAATATGATACTTGTCATAACTTATTCGATTCGATTCTTATTTGAAGGTTAGTCTTGTTTTATATGTACGTCTTAAAAGCCGACTTCGCCTGGTTTTAAAGGTAAATTCCAACGACTTAGGATCAATAGTGTAACAGGGAGGTAACAGAAGCGAGAAATTATTTAGACGTAGTGATAGTAAAGTTACAAATGCTACAATTTTAATACACTTTAAAAATATTATGAAATCGGATTAAAATGCGTTAGACTAAGCGAGCATATTAGGTTAATGCTTTTCTTAATCAATAGATTACGTCAAAGGTTCTGTATTTTTAAAAGTTTAATAATAAACAAAGTTTTATATTTCTGATAACTCACACTTTCAAAAAAAATTGGAAAATATTCAAAATTAAACCATATTTCCACATTTACATGTCCAGTAACATTTATCTATGTTGAAATAACTAGTTGTGTTATTTAATATTTGCAATTAATACTATAAAACGTGCATTTGATCCCTATTTAATATAATTTATAACTATTCCAGCGTATATGGTCACAGGCCAGACTATCAAAAAATATTTGTTAAATGATAATTACTATTCATAAATAATCAACAATCAATGATGCACGATGCATTATGTAAATGGAATTGAAGACTTAAAAGGGGTTAAGAAGACAAAAACCTACCGTTTCCTTGAAGCGTGTCTATGATTGTTAATGATTTCTCAAATTGCTTATAAATATGTTGATGTCCATTGTATTTTATGGTTTAAATCTCCTATAATTGCTTTCTTGACCTACGCTTACTGCAGTTGTAAGAGCATGAATAAACATATCACGATTTTTGTTCCGTTGTTCTTTTTGGTTTTGAATATGTCAGTCATGTTAGCTAATTGGGAACATAAGTTGAAAATGATAAATCGAACCGCATAAGGTTAAATATGGTTATATATCAATACAACATTTAAGAACATAATTAAAAAAAGTACAATGTAATTGTTTTAAAATAACCAAATCCAAAAGGTAAAGTCCATCGTTAGAAAATAAATATATTTAGTATAAAATCCCGATTAATAGCAAAGTTTTAAATTCTGTGCCGCTTTAAAGATATTATAGAGTGTCTACTGGTTCGTGTACTTGGTGAGTGTTACATGGTTCTTAACTTTGCGAAAATTTATATATTTAGCGTATTGTTATTTATACCTTAATGTTGGGATTTCCGTTTTTAATTTAAAAATTTTGTTTGTGAGAATGAGGTTAATATTAATAAAACATGCGTTTACTTTTAATTTAAAGACAATCGTAAAACATAATACAGTAATAGGTATATACGGAATTACTTATTGGACTTGTTTTGCATTTCGCCTATATTAAGCTTGAAATAAATTTTGGGTGTCTCTCTGCAACCATCCTCAAGCATTGGAATCCTTGGTGTCGAGATCTCACGCGACGTTCAGTTTCGAAGTCATTTGGACAGCAAATTCAAATGGCCTCTAAAAACTGGGAGTGCTGAACAGAGCGGGACGGTACTTACATCAAGCCAAAAGCTTCTACTTTACAAAGCTCAGGTCAGGCCTCACGTGGAGTATTGTTCCCATCTCTGGGCCGGTGCCCCAAGTATCAGCTGCTTCAACTCGACTCCTACAAAAACGAGCCATTCGAATCATCGGCGATCCAATGCTCACGGACAGGCTGGAACCTCTAAGCCTACGGAGAGATATTGGCTCTCTTTGTGTTCTACCGCCTATTCAACTGAGAGTGCTCAACGGTGCTGTTTAATATGGTGCCTACCTCTCCATTCTATTATCGTACCCTCCATCACCGGCAGTAGAGTTCATCCGTACCACCTGGAAACGGCGCCATCAAATACGGTACGTTTCCAGAGATCATTTCTACCACGCACTATAAAGCTCTGGAATGAACTGCCCTCCAAGCTTTTCCCTCCGCGCTAGGACATGTCTTCCTTCAAACGAGGCATAAATAGAGTCCTTTACGATAGGCAGCGCGTTGGTGATATCCATGGGCATTGGTGACCACTTCCCGTCAGGTGGCCCGACTGCTCGTGTGCTTTCGTCGGCAATAAAAAAAAAAAAAAATGTGATACACTATCATATTACTCGATTTAATAAAAGAGTATGAACTTTTCCTAATAATAAGATTTTATAATGCGATATTATATTTATTATACCTGCACATTTTTTATGAATATGCTATGGACCTAGAGTTAGTTATAATATAACATATAATCTAGAGTATTTATAAAATAACTTTTAAATCAATTTCGACAAAAATTTATATTGAAATAATTAAGATTTTTAAACAAAGGATGTAAAAGTAGTATACACCTAAGAGGGATTTACTGCACAAAAAGATAATATTTTCACGCGAGAAAATTATTTACTTTGTAGTGTTCTCTTATGCTTCGTTGGATAAAATTTACATAAATATAAGTATCACATTATTATCGCTTTACGTGTAATGTAATATCCAACGTTGGGTAATGATTTACGTCCGAAATATTCATGGAAATATTATGAATATATTGTTTTAAACCGTTATAACACGGAAAATACTTTTAGGAAGCGACTGACTTAAAATAATTTTTAATAATTGCTATAAGTTGTTATATCTTTATGACGCCCATAAGCTGTTCTTTTGACGTTTTCGTATAAAAGGCATTTTGATATTTTATCCTTGTTTCTCACAGTTCTGTCGCGTCCTCATTAATCACTATATTATACAAAAGTTTTATGTTTAAAATCTGATGTAGCTGTAGGTTGTATATGGTTTAGATTTTTTTTTGATATTGTCACACAAGTCTGCTTATCACATAGAGACATGTGATATTACTTCTCATTTACGTCTTCCAGTAACTATACTAGCTTTGATGTCCTTCAAAAATAATAAAGTAAATAAGAGGTGTTTTTCAATGCATCATTACAGCTGATAAAGCGGTGCCTTTTTCCACTGCCAGCCACCTCCTATGTCGACTTCTTGTAAATAAGAAACTACCACAAAGTTATATATATGCACGAACTTTTATACTATAGACGTCTACGAAAATAAAAATGCCTTTTAATTATTACTACCTATCTGTTAAAGCTAAAGCCGACCGCCCGTCTTTGTCGTGTAACGATAAAGTCACGTAGAGAATATTATAGAGTTGAAAAGTCACTCGCAAACAATTTTGACGTTCGCCCGATCCTTGAAATCCGTTAGTAGACAGCAATGAAACGTTATAGGAATGTACGAACCGTGAGTGTTTCCCGTAAAGTCGGTTACACCGTTAAATTGGGCAATTTATGAGCTCATGGTGTTTAAACCATACGGTGGCTGCAGCGGCGCGGCACCGATGACGGGGACTTAACTGTTACAAAGATTGTGCGATTCGGTAACGTCACAGACGCTTAATTGCTACTCTTTAACTGTTCTGTGTCACTGTTTTGCGACAATGATCTTATGTAAAACTTACTAAGTACTTAATAAGCACCTTGTTAGTAAGTACGTAGCAAGTTTTTTACATTAATAATTCCTATTTAACATTTGTACATGACTTGTTAGAGTGCATGATGTATTATTAAATAATATAATGCGTTGTTCGGAGTGTAATTTTTGTATATTGTGTATGTGTAATATTTGTACACAAATAATTTCCTTTAAAGCTTATCAACTGCAAGCTTTAGTTGAATTGATAAAATTGCAATAAACATTGTCAATAATAAGTGGGTAAATTCGTGACGAACTGCTATTTCAAATTATAAGAAAGATCTGATAATAATTCCGACTTGGCTTCCAACAAATTCAATTTTCTCCGTTCGATAAATGCTCCAGTCGTCGGTCGACGGTCGAATTATAAACAAATTTCATTTTATTGTTCGATTTGAAGTTTCCGCCGTGGAATTATCTGGGCTAAGGTGCCTATTGTGTTGCGACCGACTTGCAGGTGAAATAACAGTTCCCTTAATACCTTTTGTTTTGATCGGCAATCTGAATTGGCCAATGGTACTTATCGTCTTCATGTTAATTTTTGTTGCGTGCTTGCTTGGTATATTTTATCCTACGAGTGTTCACTGTGTCAGTGTGTCAGACGTTTAACCGAATCATGGTTGCCTGAGCCAGTTGAATATTTACGGTTCGTTAGTTGGTAATGCTGATGATTTGCACCGCAATGTGCGGCGTACGGCGAATTTTGAGAATCACTCCGAATAATAGTTTGTGCTCGAACGACCGTTGGAACGGTTTCTTTATATGGATTGCCTACGTTAACTGATGAGCGAAATGGTTAAGTGATTTTGAATTTTTATATTTTTTATCTAGGGAAGTGACTAGCAATATATATATATATAACAACTGATGACAAACTACACCAAATTTGGGTTGAGGGGTTAATTTGAAACGAATAATTCAAGGAATATAATTGGAAATCTATTAGTAATAGCTAGGTACCCTTCGAAGTAGAACATAGTATTTTATGCGTACTGCAGAAATATTCGATAAATGTACAATATGCTGTTTCTACCTTCTATGAATGAGTCATTTGATATCATAATTCAAAGTGGAAGAAAACATCAATAAATTCATTCAACGACTGCTTTTATCACATGAGGTTGTTAAAACAATCTTTCAGATTTGTACATTTATAGAACGTTAACCGGTTCTCCAATTATCTTTGTTTTTACGTGAAATGGTGCCTTTTGAGAAAGTACCCTAAATATGAGTAGCGGTCCGTGTAAAAGTGCAATTAGTGTTTTATATTTTTTTCTTTTTAAATTACGACAACCGACTTTCTGATCTTTGATTGGTGTGCGTGTACGTTTGAAAGAGGCGAAATAAAAAAAAATGTTATTACTTTTTCCACACGACTCAATTGGAACATTAAATGAATGCGCTAAAACGAACGAAACGTCACGGTGCCATCGAAAGCTGTCCGATTCATTAAACATGCCAAAGAATGAATTCGGTTGTTCCCTCGTAAAGAGTACAACAATCGTTTTACTTTCGAAATGCTCATTCATCTGCCCGATGAAAAGGCGAGTGAAAGCGATATTGGAGCTGATAAAAAATAAATAAATTATAAATTGAAAACGCGTGTCACTTGCACTCCGTTTCGTAGACTTGTGAGTGTTGACCTGTAAAACGTGGAAACAATCGTAACTATTTATAATTATAAGTCTTACACTATCCACTTGTCAATATTTTGGCGGTAAAAAAAGTAAACATTAACACACTATCCTTATTCTTGATCATTAATTATCAGCACGCACTGACAACCGATGTGATTAATTCATTTGTTTTGTTATAAGACTTATTCGTTGGCCTACATACGTTTTAATTTTGGTTATGTTCTGCTTAAAAGATTTCGTGTAATCACTACGCAAACTTTTTGGTACTCGATTAATATAGTTTTGTTACATAATAAAAAGGCTAAAGGCATATAATAATAAAGTTTAGATTTATTTAAGCTAGGATTATATTTAAGCTTAGATATTAGTGGTATATTTGTTTAGTATAATACAGTAATTTAATATTTTTGTATATTGAATCTGAGTTAGTTGATCTACTAACATGCGACATTGAGACTACGAAAGACTGAGATTGAAAATATGTGTCATAATTTTTTTTTTAATTCAATCAATTTATTTTGCTCTTTGTATTAATAAAGTTTTTTTTTACAGAAGGAGCTCCGTCATTATGATCAGCAAGGCGCTGGGCTTGACGCCCTTAGCGCTTCTAGTACTGCAAGCCTCCTCTGTGTTTAGTGAGTATATAAATACTTATTGTTATTTGTTAACTCATTGTTTCGTTAGTCTATCAGTGTTACTGATTGCTAAAAATTATATATAAAGAACAAAATTATTTAGTAATCAGCAAGTTTTGTATTATTAATAACTATTTAGTAGATGGTTATTGTGAATCAAGTCTTACTAGATAATAAGAAATGCCTAGGTTTAAAATTTTACGTTAAAATTATTATTTTGGTTAAAAAAAGAAAATAAATACAATATAAAAAATAGAATTTAAGGATGCATCCGATACCATACAACTGAAAAGATAATTTTTAAAGCTTTATCTATATTTTCTGTTGTTGGTGCATGATATAAACTTTTGTATACACGAAACGCCTCAATCTGTAGGCAAATGTTTAATAAATTCCTTTGTCTCAGGTCGAATCGCATTTGAAAAGTTGACAGATGTCGATTTCGCGGGCACCGCGTATTACACTGTACGCAACTTGTCACTTTACGAGTGCCAGGGATGGTGTCGCGAGGAGAACGATTGCCAAGCAGCTGCTTTCAGGTAATTATTGTATTACCCCGAACCTGTGATCGCGTGTTTTTATCTATCGTCATCAGAAGCCATTTGCGTATTCAGAAATAGTAAGTCCGCTAAGTGTACGATCGTTGCGAGCGCATTTACAGTAATTATCTTCGTAATCCTTGCTGATCGGATGGCTCAACCGGTCTTCGGTAATTAACAGCTCATAATAGTCTTATTGTAATGGCAATAGAAATAGATAATCAATAAGAATAACGGTTTATAAATATAGTATCGGGAGATTAAATTCGCAAATGGCCGATCAGTTGTGTCTCGTCATGACCGATCATGAATTTAATGATTGCGAATGTTTCGTGGCTAACTCGGATCACGCCCCTGACCTGGATGTCACAGATAAGCAATCAGATCGACGTGGAGATTCACTAATTCACGTTACTCAAACGTTGCAACGGCCGGCGTAAGAAAGCATCTGAAATACTTTCTATTAAAGTATTTCTCCGTTAGAGACAAATGATAGTGTCTATCTTCTTCGAGGCGTAATCACGATGTATCTGTTTACAAAGTGAGCGTTTTTTTTTTTCAATATTTCAATCGAAAAGATCCTAAGACGCTGCAGCTAGTGCAATAACTTGGAAACATGACTAAACGCAGCGGGCGGACTTGCGGCGTCTACCGCAGCATGTATTATAAGCACGATGTAACTCTTAACATCAGGTTAAAGTTCTAATCATCACATTGATCAATTCATTAAGAAAAAAATAAATATTTCTTCAAAATTGTGCCAAGACACCACACGTGGTACGCAACCCGCCCGTTCAATGTCACGGTGTTGGATAGTAACAATGCCGAAGAACCGCTCACCGCAAGCCCGTGTAAAAGCGGAAACCGAACTCGATTCGCTCCAAATTGGATAACAGTAAAAGTGATCGCATACGCTGTATGTGGATTACCGCCCGCGAACAACTAGTAAACCGCCTAATGGCTTTATTACTGATGTTCCGAGAGGTCCATTGTTTAACGTTTGTCTTATTTATATTATAATTTTGTTGTATATTGTGTATTGTACCCTCTGCGTGGTGGGATACGGTCCAAAAAACCCCCTAACATGACCCCGAAGATGACGTGCCGTAGGGGAGGCCTATGTCTAGCAGTCGACTACCACAGGCTGATGATGATGGCTGTACCTTCTGATCACTATCCAGTAGTCTATACTAAACATATAAAAGCCAGACTGGGCATTACTATTAGTGGTAATTGGCCAGCCCTATAGAGAGATAGAAATAGATTTATATTTATAGTGTTATGGTTTGAAGGGGTCCATGGCCTGCATAATTACTGGGTAGAAAAGAAGAATCCATTGCTCAGGGCGGCAGACTTGTGGCGTCTTACGCTGCATTTTCTATAGGCAGGAAGAATGTCATTCTAGTCTTATCGGCTTGCATTAAAAAAAATTCTGTATAGGCTATTTTTTAACTGTCATTAAATGCACATATCTTACGTTAAATATGTTGTATTTATGATATTGCGACACTAAAAACATGTATCTTTCAACACAATAATTTTATTTCTTATCGTCATCTAGAATTGTCACACAGCGACGTAATTTATTATGTATATACGAACAAACCTATGACTGTAACATGCTATGAATAAAACATTACGCTTGTTACTAGCAATTACAGCTGCGAAATTGGATTAAGACGTTAAGATCTATTTTTATCCTGATTCTCGCAATGTGTATTCCGTTTTTAGATTTGCTTATAATATCTTTTTTGTTTATATACACGATTACTCAGCGTCCAGGGGCTAGCGTAAACGTTAATAATATAGCTTAAGCATAAAGTATAATAGAAGACATTACAATTAATATGTACATAAATAAACATTATTTGCAAGCCCTTAAATTATACCGATGCTTAAGTTTTCAACATTTAAAAATAACACTTAGCTTAGATTTCTATTATATTCTATTCATAAAAGTTCTAACGTTGGGACCTTAAACGTTGGTTTATCCTTAAACATGATTTTTAATGATTTACTTCTATTGCGTACCATAAAGTCGTATCTTTCTGCTATAATCTTACGTGATTTTCTTAATTTGTATAGTCGGGAGACTATAACTACATATATTAATAATTTTATATCTTAGTGATAAATGCTATTATAACCAACAAAATCAAAATGTTTAAATAAAACATACCGCTAAATTTTTCACTAGTGTTATCATTAAATAAAAAAAACACTGAACTCTATTTAGTTCACTTTGATGAGGCTAATAGTGATTGAATACCACGAAATCGGATCTATTATCATTAATCGAAAATAGTAACGACGACCGTCTTGGCATTCGGTAGGCAGGCATTCAATATCACCAAAGGTAGCATTACCATTTCTAATTTGGCATTGTACTTGTTGCGTATCTCGTATCGATCAAATCAATAAAATAACTGACGGGTGAATCGATCGGATACGATGTTAACAATCGTTAGCGGATGCCCTAAAAGCGTCATTTCCTGTTGCGATTATTTCATCTTCCTTTATGGCGGAGGATGATTATTCTTAATTTATATATATATATATATATATATATATATATATATAACAGTATTTGTGTCATATAAATTCGAATATATATATAAATATCTATAAATGTCAATTTAGTGACGCAATAAAAAACAGCATTACTAAAATATAGTGGTTTTTGGATTATTCGAGGTAATTGTAAGAAGAGTTAATCATTGCTATGATTCACACTCTATACTATCGTAGAGGAATTGGACAATTTATTTTTGCAGTAAAAGAGAAATATAAGATTAATATTGAAAGGGGAAAAAGCAATTGAAATTTTCCATGTATATTCCGCATTTATTTAAACTGATATGATATATGAAAATTGAAAAACAATGGATTGATGTATTTTTAACTTTAATAAACCTTTATTTGTATTTAGTGAAAACTGTTTGAAAATATACTTGTAATCAAGACTTGTTTGTACAACTTGGTGTCGGTAATTGCGTTTTATAAAGTTTAAATTACACTTTCAAGAGTTCTAAGTATTTATAGGTGACTAAAAACCTCTAAACTAGTTACAAACAAGCAAGGCAGATGGTGCATTCCTTGATTGATTGGCATCTCTGAACGATTTAATACCATATCTGAATCATAAAATAATTGCGGTCATTACAATCGGTTTATTAGTGCATTCTTATGAAACTTAAGCAAACTATTTTAATAAAGGACTTCAAAGTTCATAATCATGCTGAAAAAATGGAAAACCGTTAGGGAACAGTGCACACTTTTAATGTAATGACTAGAAACAGTTAGTGTTATCAGGTGGGAGCTAATTATGTAAGTATGACTGCATAGCTTTTTTTTTTGTACAAACAATTTCGTGTTACAGATTTAACAACACCATAGTTACACCAGTTATTTAACTAACTGGTGTGTTGTTAACCTCCTTACTCTACAATATATATATAAAAATGTTTTATTTGCCGGTAAACAGTTTTTAACTGGCCACGCAGGCAGACGAGGCAGAGGTCACCTGATGGAAAGTGCTTACCGACGCCCATAGGCATTGGCAATACCGGAGGTATCACCAGCGCGCTGCCCAACGTGAGACAGAGGATGTTAAATCTTGTTTACTTAGTAAATACGCCGGCTACGGTGCCCTTCAAATCGTAACACATAAGTGTTTACACACTACTGCTTTGCGGTATCGCCTCAGACGGTCCCCTGTAAAAAGTGGACCTACCAAAGACCGTGTTTTTAAAATATTTATTCACTCATTAAGGCAACGCGCATCCCACTTAACAGCTCAGATACGAAGGGGTGCGATATAATTTAAAGGAATTCTGTATTAATTAGGCAAATGAAGTCACATATCTATACACTTAATGCTACAGACGGATATCAGTACTAAAATTAATAAACGTATCATAATGTATAAAATAAGCATACAAATTATTTTCTATCTTTCATGTGGTGTCAAGCTTCAATTGAAATAATGATTATTGTAACCCTTATCAGTTTACTCTGGTACATTTTTGGCATGCAATTAAAGTATTGAAAATTCACTTTAATTTTTTATTATTTAAGTAACTAAGTCGGTGATTAAAACTGTTGCAGTTAGTTCCAAAACAAACTAGTAATCGAATGGGTTACAATAAATGTAGTTGTCAACGATAAATAACGAACATTGTATTTCGAAATATGCGTTGCATAATGAAACAAATCAATATTTATTCATTACGTCCATGTTGTTTTATGTGTATTTTATTCATTTCTTTATATTCCAATCACATTTCTTATCGTTGCCCGAATCTTTTATTTACATGATTAATTGCTGAAGCCATACATATTTAAGCTGCGCCCACTCAACGCGTATTTGTGTTACGTGTATTCTAGTGGCTTGAAGCGTTGTAGCCACTTCAAAATAGCTATTGCCTTAATAACAACACGCTCCAGAAGATTTATGACGTCACCAGCGAAACTGTGGTCGAATACGATGTCATTAGTTAAAGGGCCTCCGATGCATTAATCATACATTCTTCAAATCATTCACTGTTATCTCTTCGTACGATCGATTGAGGAAATAACACTTTAACACATGTTAGATATAACTAGTTTGCATAAGATATCGATTATAATTTGTTCACCAAACTACGAAATATTACAGACCCAGGTGTAAGGAAAATGTACAAGGAAATTGAAATGTGATTTAACGGCGATAAAGCTTTCCGCTTTACATAAATATTATAAAATAACCTTAGTACAGTTTGAAACTTGAACATTTACTCTAAATGAGAAGAGATGAACTAAATATTTTAACAGTACCTTATCGAAATTCTCTAGTTTATTGTTATCTGCTAAAATAAAAAAAAAGTCAAAAGGAAATTGAAACGCTATTGGACAGCAATTAAGCTTTCCGCTTTACATAAATATTACAAAATAACCTTAGTGCAGTTTAAAACTTGTACACTTGAGCAAAATGAGAGAAGATGTACGAAATGTTTTAACAGTAACTTCTCTAAAATCTCTAGATTTAAGTCGTTAAACTTTAACAGTAATGTTAGAACGTTAACATCTGAATGTTCGCCATAGATGAGCGTCCATCATCTAAAATGTGTACGTCTAATTGCTTGTAGTTCCTTATGTAATAACTTCTAGGCATTTACTGCGAAACTGTAAAACGTACGCCGTAAATGCTTCATTTAGTATCGCGTATTGAGAATGCGATAGATGGCTACATAAAATTACCGTTAACTCTAGCTTTAATTGCAGCCATCTCTCGGGGGTGGAGCAAAGTTTCGGTTGTAAAACTATCTTAATCATTCATAATGCCGGCTCAAATAATAGGAAACACTGCTATTAATGCATTTTATTTTTTAATTAACTGCGCTTAGTAATTAGAACAAGAATTTTTATTGATAATAAACATAAAAACGACAATAAATTAAAATAAGAGCAAAACGTTGTATTTGTAAACGTTGTTGTTGCTTTTATTAGTTTATCTTTGTGGATTGTGCTGCAAAACAAAAAAACTATAAATGTTGATAATTCCTTCTCAAATTATTCGTCTCATCATTCAAGCTCTTATTTCAATACAATACTAGTCAAAAACTACTAACGTTGAGTTATTATTGATAAACGACTTTATATTCGCTCAATAATCCTTAATAAACAATATTATAATAATATACTGACATTAGTGACGTAAAAAAAGATTATTTGATAAAAGAAAAATAAAATTGAGGTCTAGTTTATAAGGACCGAATAGTCGCAAAATTTCGAGCACATTCATAACATCTTTCAACTTCCTTTTCATTCATAATTAATTTTCTGGGTCAAGGATAACCACTACCCATGGCTTATAATAGTTAAAGCATACGTTACTTTTCATCTTAGCCGTCTAACTATCATTCCGTGCCAGTTTCAAGACTAACGGTTGTCTGCTTGCCTTAAACATATTTGCTTATTTTATTACTTTATGTAAGTAGCATGCTTTCTAAACACATAATGGTTTTAATCGTTCGTGCTGTATTATTATTGACTCTTGCTTGAGTCGTTAAAATTAAAATTATATCAATAGTAATATTTAATACAATAAATAAATCGACACAATGTTTAATTCATGTATTGGGTCATTGAGTACACGACAACGACTAATTTAAATTGTATCCCCCAATTTGCGTACTTATTTTGTTTCAAAATGTAGCCTTATGTTAACCTGCTGTATAGGCTATATCACAATAAAGTTTCATTAAAATATATAAACACTCATATAGGCGCACTTTCCTTCTTACAATATTATGTGGATCAAATGTGCAAAGTTTTTAAAAAGGCAGAATTTAACGTACCATTTTTCTGCAACATCATATAAAAGAGAGCATTTTTTATATATAAGTGGAAACATTTCTACCACATCTTCTATTTCGGACTAAGAACTACACTGATAATGAATACGCAAAGCAGCGATTGCGTGGAATTAGAATAAAATACGAAATATCTAGTAAGGAACGGTAAACTGATCCGTTATGCGGCTGCAAGTTGTAAGTGTAACGCGCTGTTCACAGTGTCATTAGAAAATAAAGTCAGGCATTGGTTTAACGTCGATAGAACCGTTCCTAGGCTCAGATTTGACTTTCTAATACCTTGAATTGTAATGCGTTGACGGTATTCGGTGGTGAGACGGCTATAAAAGCTGTATAAATGGAAACGATTCGGAAGATGTTAAACAATCATAAAATTTATTAAGGTCACTGGTGGCTCAATATATCCAGTGAATGAATTATTACGGCTTAAGTTTATTGATTTTAAAACGTAGAAAATAGATTTTGACTAGAATACAACTATTCTGTTATAAATTAGTAGTAGCTTAACTTCAGCGCTATTTGTGCTAATATTTTACTAGCAGTTCATCCACACTCAGCTCGTGTTATTTCTAAATTCTATAAATTGATTTCTGCGGGGTAAAATTAACCTACACCTAGGCGAATGTAGCTTTCTAATGGTTAAAGAATTTTATAAATCGGCACAGTAGTTTTTGAGTTACATACACACAAAAACATAAATATTTCTTCTTTATAATATTAGTGTAGATGTATCTTGTTTAAAAATGTTTGTTTAAAAGTAAGCGACCATTCCACGGCATTTAATATCTATACATTGAACTCGTTAAATCCTATGTTATACATTCGTAGACCGATGCACATTCCAAACAGCGAGTTCATAATATCTTATTAACATTCTAATTTCAAATTTAAATATATGGCATATCTGTGCTCAATACCGAATGAGCATTTTCAACACATAATCAGATAAGACATAGTAATGTCCAGAATATATTATACAGAAGCCTCAGAAGTAGAACTAATCGTGGAGCTAATAACAACGATCAATTATATGCATATTCATTATTTTTTTATTATCTATGATACTTCATTATGCCACACACGCAGTCTAATTATTAATGAATGAATATTTCAGATTTCCATACAGAGATGTAGAAATCTTGTGTACTTTTAATTAATTTTTAACAAAATGTAAGATATAGTGAAGGCTAGATTTATTTACATTTTATAGAAATTTTCTAATTATTATCTTCATAACTTTTATTGCCTAAAAAGTTATATTTTAGATATATAATAGATTTTTTACTGATATATTATCCATATCATTGCATACATTTGTATTTAAGGCGGCATTATTTATGGACTGTAAATTTGTGATTGAAATGTCTACTTCTTTAAAATTAAAGTCTACTAACGAGTCACAAGTACAGTACCATAATGCTCCAGTGAGTTAGGTTGTTTATATACACTACTGATTGCTTATGTAGCAAGTGTTATGGACTGCACATTAAAAACCGGAGGTCGTGACGCGGTTCAAATCCTGCAGGGACAACCAATTCTCACTGTTGTTTTCTCACTGGTTAGGGCAATGCGAGATGATCACCCGATTACGTATAAAATAAGGCGATTAATGCGTTGGATGCGTATGTAAAAAGTCGGCCTTGCCCCCTGTAAATCCCAACTCATGTCGGTTTTCCGTCCCATTTGAATTAAGTAAGAAGGAAGAATGTAACACAGAATACGCCTGTGTTTACGCGTATCCATGTGCAATATAATATCTCTTGCGCAGTCGGCTGATCTCTAATATATTTACATTAGCTTCCGAGTTAAAATTGACTTGCAAGACATTATTACATATACTCCACATTGTATTTAGATACTTAACGACGATGCTTTATACTAATCATGATAACACAACAATTATAGCTTATAAATAATAATGATATTGGTTTTAATTAGCATTTTCTTTACAGCTTCGTGTTGAATCCACTGACACCGGTGCAAGAAACGCGTTGCTTGCTTCAGAACGACACACAAGCTAACAATCCTATGGTGACTCCGCAGGTAGGTCCATCACAATACTTTTGTTGTTAAATCTCTTTATGGTCCCACACTTCTTTTGATGCTGAATCTCTTACCCCAATTCTCACGTTGCCCAGACGTTAATTACGATCAAAGAATGGAGTGTGAATTATATTAAGATGCACCATTATAAATATAATGAAAATTTACTGTATCAAATGCAAATTCAGCCGAGTCTACCACGAGGTCCGTTATCGCATTCATAAATTTATATTCGGACGTACAAGATGGCGGTGTACTCACCATTTCCCCTGCCAATTAGTGCGATGTCAAGATTGGATTAGCAATGTAGATTAAATTGCTCGTAGCTCAGGGGAAATGTGCCCGTAGCAATTTCTCTAGGCACTAACTGTAGCGGAAAGGATACCTTAATAGCCTTCATATGTGATTAGCGGTCAGTACTCATAAACATATAGAGTATTAATCGATTAACTGCACGATAAACTAGTCCTGTAATGAATATATAACTATGGAGATAAGAAGTATTTTACGAGTTAAATTTGTTTTCATTACAAACAATACAGACAATTAAAAGATCTTAAAAAAAATTAAAAAACTACCTAATACTTATTACCATTATTTAATTTAAAAAAAAAAACAAGCGTTCTAATTTTTTTCAACAAACTTTTCAATAAAAATGACTAAATGAGTAATAAAAATCCTATTAAGTTTCTTTAGCTTGTTAATCAACTAATCCGAACGTTTGACATAACAAACGAACCAAGTGTAATATTATTATAACCATTGTTAAATAACTAAATAGATATCAATATTACTTCTCAAAAAAACTATTCTTTTTCACTCTTTATATTCTTTACAATCATAGCGTGCTGTAAACACATACTACATGGTGAAGCTGCAAGTTCGTACGGAGAGCGTTTGCCTGCGTCCGTGGGCCTTCGAGCGTGTGCCTGGAAAGGCGCTGCGGGGGCTGGACAATACTATAATCTACACCTCCACAAAGGAGGCATGCCTCGCTGCTTGCCTCAACGAGGTAATGACCCTCCGATCGCTAGAGGACTTTCGTGCCTTAAACGAGATGGTCGCACCGATTTTCCTTCCCCCTAGCTAAGCTCGGCGCAGTTAGTTACTCGCTATTTATTCAATTTATATTTTATAGTTTTGTCCCACTTCAACGGGCTTTTGAGATGATACGATAAACGACAGTTTTCGTTTAGTGTTCGAAATAGAACTTTGAAGTTAACTGTTATTTGCAATTAAATTAATTTGGTTGATTTAAATAGATCCATTGAAGTTATACTTGCAATTTTATATTATTATTGTATAGTAGTTTGTGGATAACTCTATCGACTTTTATTGACATTTTATACAAAAACTATTGTTTACCTTATAATTTTGCTACTTTAACCTTTTCATTGATTTTCATAACAACGTCTTATTTCAAGTAAACAACTAACGATTATTGTTTTATTACAAAGTTTTTTTAATACAACATTCTACTAAAAATCAAAACCTTATACAATTATACATACTTTCGCACTATTTGACTCTTTTATTGGTTTCCATAGAAACGTTTTATATCCAAAATAAATAGTGATGATGTGTGCTTTATCAGAAACGATTCCCGTGCCGGTCGGCGGAATACGAATATGGCAGCATGCGATGCGCTCTGAGCGACTCGGACCGACGCACCGCGCAACATTTCGTGCAGCTCGTGGACACACCCGGAACCGATTACTTCGAAGTGAGTTTTATTGCCTTTCCGAAGCTCAATTTTCGCTTTATTGCCTTTTCCTCTTTGTTTCATTCTGTTCCTTTTTTTTCATGCTCCACCTTTTATCAATTGAGAACAATCCGCGGCAAAAAATGTGGCGTTATTCGATTAAGCACGGTAGCGCCGCTTCTATTATTTGTTTTTGTTTAAACTTCCATTTTAAGCGTTAGATACCGTTGTACTTTAATAAGTTTGTAACAGGCAACGCTTTATGGCAAACAAAAACGGCATTGTTTCATTGGACGTGATGTTTCAATTATAATAAAGCAGCGCCAGAAATTAATTTAAATAAAAACCAGTTTTACTTTTTGATGTATAGTAAAATAACTACGCCCCGGGTTGACTAGGAGCGAATGCCCAATGGCATTAAGTCAGCCTTTTGTAAAACTTAATTTTAAAGTTGATGGATGGTGAAATAGAAAATAGTTCAATACCACAGTAGTTGTGCAAACACTGCAATGTTGTGTTTCAAAGGCCACCATAGTTCTTGTAACTAGTAAGCAAAGGAGACTTAACTTTACTTCTGTTTAATGTAAAGAGATTTCTTTTCGGGTGAACAACAAGTTTTCTTTGATAAAGTAAAACAATTTTACAAAAACTATTTACCAATTGACTGTTACTTCCACGACTAAATGTATTGAAAAAGTTTCGCTTCGAGATATTTAATTTAACAATTCGCTTCGTTTCTTTGCCTTCGAACAGAACCTGTGCCTTAAGGCGTCGCAGGCTTGCAAGGGATCGCGTGTGTTTAGCGTCCCGAGGGTGGGTGTGGCGGAAGACAAAGTCGCCCAGTACGCCGGCCTACACTACTACACGGACAAGGAATTGCAGGTACGTCCTTATCCCTAGCAATTTACCGAGTCGTGATGGGCACGCAATTAATAGTTGTGTTTTTTCTAGTGTTTGCGGAGACCGGTCGACTTGAGTTAAATTTCAATGTCCTATGGTAGCTAGGATTTATAGGCCTTATACTGATGCAATTGTACCGCCCGGAGGGACGATTATCGTAATGGTTACGACTGTTTGACTTGTTTCGGATGTCTCAATGTTTTTTTTAGATAAACTTGTTTGAATTTTTAATGTAGTTTGGCTATTTTTAACCATTGTGAGTATATAAATTGTTAATGAAAACCGATGTTTAGGGATTTCATTACGTTCATTGTAATTTTATTGTAAGGCTTTGCACCATTTTTACCGTTACGAATAAACGCAAGAAAATCGTAAAAGAGTCTGTAAAGTTTTTTAAAGTGTATTAAAAGAATTATAAAATAATATAATGGTAAAACAAGTACTAACTGGTAATCCTCGTACGTACATGTTGTCAAATGTTACCAAACATTCGAAATACTCCTTGGCAAAAGTTATTTTATATCAAAGAGCAGGTAATTTATTTATGAGATGATGAACACACAAATTATCGTTATTTTAATAGTTCGCTGTTCCGTAAACAAATGTTACGATCTATTAATAAATTGAATAAATACAGGTGACCTCCGAGGCCGCTTGCCGTTTGGCATGCGAGATCGAGTCGGAGTTCCTGTGCCGTTCTTTCCTGTACATGGGGGCGCCACACTCGTCCGCCTACAACTGCAGACTCTACCACCTCGACCATCACACCCTGCCTGATGGACCTTCGGCTTACTTGAACGCCGAGAGACCGCTCATAGACGACGGCGAACCGATCGGCAAATATTTTGAGAATTACTGCGAAAGTAAGTACTATAAATTACTTGTGCTAAAGTCTTGTGCTAAAGTCTTCTCAAGTAAAATTTAATACTTACGATAAAATGTACTTTAAAAACATGCTTTAAGCATTATAGTTAGAGATACAATGTCACATACAGTCGACTTAGTTAAATGGACGCTTTGCAAACGGAACACAGTAATTTTTGCACACAATTTCCTGCAGAAATATGCGCGGTAATGCATCCTACATTGCCTTCTTAGATTTTTTATTCTTATAAAAAACAACTGTTTTACTTTGGACTCGAACTCGCTGCGTGATTTTAAAAATTTGTATATGCTGTTTATGACCAGTTAAACCTGTGTCTTTATTTAATGTAAGTTAGAAACTATAATTACTTTATAGATTGCAAACTTGTTTTTACAGCAACGCTGTGTAAAATAGTAGCTTCTTATAACGGAAGTTAATTATGCGTACGATGGACTTAGAGCTAGATAAGCAAAACGTATTTAAAATAGGCCGTAAGTACTCCTTCTATAGTTAATAGATTAGATATATTCTTATTCGAAAAATATAAAAAAATCGATTATAAAACTTTTGTTCTGTTTTTATTATTATGATATACATATGTAATTTTAAGATAAACATTTTTTGCTGTCATAATCGAAACTAAAATATACATTTCATTTGATATATAAATTAGTTTTTTTTCAATAAATAACAAAAGATCTTCAAGGAGTAACGATAAATATTTTCCGCGACCGGCGGTTTCAGCCGTTGAAATAGCTCGCCCGTTGTAAGACAAATAAAAAAAAGAAGAACAGTGAATCTTCATGGCTAAAAATATACACACTGGTACAAAGATTTTTAATGACTACAGTTCGATGTGAAAAAGTTGCTCTGCCATTTACTTTACAATCTTATTTCTTTAGTGAACGAATGAAGCCAATGATGGAGAAATAATAAAGGGTTTAATTTTAAATTTTATTATAACTTAATGTCACTTGACATTGGAGCGGTGTAAAAACGTGAACACGGCGAGACGAGCAATCCTTGAATAAATCTGGTTTAATATTCTTTTATTATTGTTCATGGTTATGTATTATGGTATTTCTTTTGGTAGTCATTCATACCTTTTGTAAAAAGTTTATTGTGTTATGACAACATTAATAGACTTAAACATAAGCATTATTTTATTTACTGTAAAGGTACGGAAGAAAGTACCAACTGCAAAGTATTTGCTAATTTACGCTGTGGACTTATAAATTAATACTTAAAGCTTTTCTCAATTAAGTTTATTTTTTAAGGATATTAAGTTCAAAGACTTTACATTTATTTTTGTTTTACATTACATATTCAATATGCAATCAAAAAAGACATGGTATAAGTTATTTCTCTACTAGACTTTTTAGAATAGTAGCCAACAATAATCAAATTCCAGTAGCTGTCTTAACACATATTACTTCTATTTTTAATTGCGTTTCTGTTTACTTTTGACATTTATTGTCGCCATTATGCATTATAATATATTTAATAACGTCTGAAGTACTACCATGAATATTAAACTGATTGTTGTCAGCATATCAAGGAAGGATATTGTGATTAATATTTTTTACACGGTAATCCCGGACGAGTCGCTTAATACATATTTATACGTATATATAAATTATATCCTCACTATTTATACTAAACTGTTAAGCTATAGGTTGGATTCGTATATCTGTTTTAAAAAAACTAAAATAGGTGGTCTTTTGATTGGTCGAAGTTGCTTATTGAGAGTTTAAGAATAATCGGTTTCAACATTTGGCAGAGTCTGTCCTGTCACTCCCTTTTATATTGTATGGTTTTTTTATACATTCGTATCAAAATAGTGTTTAAAGACCAAATACTTTACCACATTGTACCGTAAAATATGTTTATTATTTTATTGCTTTATTCAATTTCAATTGATAATTTGTAAAAACTATAAAATCGAAGTGCATACGCAGTCCTAAAAAGCTCATTCCATATTACCAACCGATTCGAAATGCGTTGGCGGGCGTTTGTTTTGCCATTTAATTCCTTAGCCAATGGCAGGGCTTCGTCGCGGCCGCGACGCGGGAATTCTTGAGATACGACGCGCCGTTTTTGTCGAGAACACGATCATGGCAACACTTTACAGTTAGGCGAGTTACGCACTCTGTTGACGTTACCGCGCTTCGGTAAAATATACCTCTGCGGTTTCCGTCCTACGTGAACGGCACAGATTATATATGCATTCGATAAACATCAAATTGCTCAGTGAATTGATTTTATATTTAATCTATATATATAGTAAATTTATTATATTTTTCGATTTTTATTTTTTATAGTAAAATTTTTTCGGCGTTATTAAATAGGCGATAATTATGACTTATGCCTTAACGTTTGCTGGGTTATGAGTTAATTGAAACCTCTTTCAAAACGTATTAAGATAATAATGTGCACTTTGTATATATATTTTATTCTTTAATAATTTTCCGTTTACTACTCATGGCATGTTCATTAATCGTTTGTATATATAAATAGATATTTTTTAATAATTATTAGCTTATAACATTCTGTGAAGATCTAAGTTATGTATACTTAGAAAGAATTGTGTTGTAAATATTAGTATAACATTTGCGGAAAGGTCTCGTTACTAGACTCTAAATGCTTTATAAAAAATATCGTTATGTAGTCTTCGTATTCAAAATAACAATCGTGGAGACAAGTTTTACTTAATTTTTAATACATTATAATATATACCACGTTTAGTCATGTTATGTGTTTATAATGTATATATATAGTATACATAAAAATTTCATTACTGTATTAGCGACTATTAGGACATCATTAAAAGCCCTTTTATTTATTTACTTGATTAAAGTTTATATGTTTGTTTAAAAAGTTACGGGCATAAATGTAATAAATATTCCAGATAAAAGCATCGAGCGGTATTACCAGAATTGCAGGTCGCCTATCAGTTTTTGTTAAGAGCTTCGTTGGCGGCTGAGGTTAACGGTTGTTCTAAGTAATCGGAATCGTAGGGAAGTTGTGCAATGTTCGAATATCGTCTGGAAATCGAAATAATCTTTTTGTTGTAAAGTTATTCATTATTGTAACACAAAAACGTAGCGGTAAACTAATATTTTTAATATTATTTACATACAAAAAACGTATTTGTAAGTATCCAATCTGATATCGGATTTTGTAACAGATTGACCGAAAGGTCATTAAACTTATGATTAACATAATGTACTGCCCATAGTTAATGTAAAGTAAGAAACAAAAGTATTTACTACTGCGTTGTTGTTCAGTGCTTCCACAGTGAACACATTACCTACAATGTCCTTATGCGTAAAAAATATACGGTATATTTTTTTAACCAACATCAAAAAAACAGGAGGTCCTTAATTCGTTTGCATTTTTTTATGTTTGTTACCTCAGAACTTTCGCCTGGGTGAACCGATTTGGATGTTTTTTTATTTATTTGAAAGCTGGTGCTTCCCGTTTGGTCCCATAGCAATTTGGTCCAGTTCTGACAGTGGCATCCATGAAAAAATTGAATAAGTCTGAAATTTACATTAACTATGTGCTCAACAAATGGACAATTAATAGTTCGAAATCACGCCTATCGATTTGAAGTCGGTTTCTTTTTAGTTAAAATTTTGATATCACTTACATATAAACGTTGCGTTAATTGCAAACTAAAATCTCTCTTAACAGGAAATGTACCAGCTGTATTACTTGATATAGATATTGCTCGGATATTATTGTAGTGATTATACGAAATTCTGTAACAGATTCATATCGAAATAATCATTGCAATTAGCGTACCGCAATTTTCAGCGGAAGTTAATTGTAAGACGGTGTTGCGATTACAAAAATAAGTTCTCATCTACCGAGATCGTGGGAACTTAAGCCTTTATACTAAATCTTGGCGTCTGCGATGTTATCGAAATAAAATTGAAAAATAACAATCATAACAACAGCACTATTCTGATTAATATAGAGATATCTTTAACGGTGTACTAACCTATCTGGAATTTATTCATTCAACGTCTTAGTAGAATTTAAAATGGTACACGTAAATGCACTTAAAGGAGTAATGGTCGCTGTGTTTCTTGTATATTTTTTTGCATAGAAATAAATTAGGCGAGCAGATTAACCGAACAAAATGAATGGTCATATACTTAGTAGTAGAAGGAGTAGTAGTTTAGCTAGAAGTAGTTTTACTGACTTATTTAGGACAAAGGAACGCGACTTTTATAACATTTACCTAAAACGTTTATAAATTTAAATATTTTCTTCATATATGATATATTATGAACGAATATGCAAAATAATAAAATATTCACGTATAACCGGTAACGTTATTGTAAACGAAGATCAGGACCTAAAGTCTACAAATCCGGTGTAAAAAAAATTAATGTGTAAAACTCGTACCAATTAAAACAATGTAATACATTGAACAATGTGCAATAATTTCACCCAAGCGCAATAAATATCTCCAAAGCAGATTTTATGTCGAGGCATAGGTGCATTCGTAACTAATCTCGCGCCGCGTGCTCAGGTCGGGGTTACGGCCAATCGATGCATTGAATACAATCTAACGATCTGATTGCAGTCATTATGGTGCCCGAGATTCTATCATTAAACACGTTTGACTATATATTTATAAGCAGGAATGCCGAAGGTACTTTAAGTGTGCAAATATAAAAGGAGAGCGGGCATTTGCCGATCGTTATTTTCGCAATAATACTAATAACTGCATACCGTGTTGCAGTCGCACTAGAACGATTTATCGTTAGATTCACTGCCATTATTATTATAAATGGCATGATAGAACTTAAGCATTTGGACTTGCAGAACCTGATCTTATAATATCGAGCACTTCTAGATTAAACGCCGTTAGACTTATAGTCTTGTTCTACTATATCAGGTTAAAACATTGAACGGAACAAACTAAGAAAGCTTAACTATCTCAGTCGACTTTATTGACGGGTTTATCTTATATTTTACTTACTATCCGTCTTTATATTATAACTAAATTGTCTTTAAAAACTCCTGTCATTGCATTTACATGTTACTTACATTCAATACGCGACATCCATCATGGAACCGTCGTCATTGAAAAAACTAATTCGCATCCACAAAAACCTCGTACGGGGGCACGCGAACATAATTTGGTTATGTTTACAATGTGAGGAATGCTGAATCACGACAATGGATGCATTATGCTGAAAAAGTCATAAACTCTGTCGGAATACCGTCGCCATTCGTGCGTGCCTTATAACGGTGGCCGGCTAAGAGTCGATTTGGTTTTTTCGCCGGCCATCCGCCGCTCCGATCCTAATTCAATGATAATTGAAACGAAATCAATACGTACCGCGATTGATAACCGGCGTACAGTGCACTAACCCCTAATTTGGCGATACAATTGGTGTTGAAATAAGCGAAAATTCTTACAACTTTTTTATTGTTTCGCCGGAAATCTCATTATTCGTGACAAAAGTTATAAAGTGTTCAAAACATTTAGATTGAAAACGCTTTAGGTGATTGTCACAGTTAGTTCAACTTTAATGCGCTCATAAATAGCATTTTGCGAACGCTTTGTGCTGTCAACGCTCGCGAATTAATATTTACACTCAGTCGGATACGATTTAAGGATTTATTTCCATTATAATCGTTCCGGACAACTAGTTATGCATGCTCTTATGCTTGTATAATGCTTACATCAAGTTGAGGTTCGTTAAACACGCATTATTAGCTCGGATGCGTTTTTAATAGCCGTAGTACAAGAATACCAGCCCGGTGCGACCTTGCTCTGGCTCACAATGCCGGTCAGTGGCCGCGCGAAGGTAGAATATCACGGCATGTTCATTTCGTTGCGTTTTGTCTTTATTTTAATGCTTTTAATAATGATATAAGAAATTTGCAAGGCCGTAAACAGATGCATATTGAGTAAGGCAAAAACGCAAAAGTAGATGATAGATCTACGTTTAATGTCGTTAAGCAAGAACGGTTATAACTTATAATAGGTTAGGATGCAACGCTGGGTAATCTCCCGGTAACTCGACTGGTTTACCTACAGAACTACCGTGATATCAAATGGGACCGTTATCGTCTTCTGCGGTCATTTACGATCCAGAGAGCGTCAGTTTCTATTGCACAAGCATTTTTTTCTTTGATTTTCTTTGAAAACCGATTCTGCATCCCGCTGTGAGGCACAGATTGATGTTTTTGTGAGCTGTGCCATTTAGCTAATTAACTTTACGTCGGTCTACATTGTGCCCGTACTCTAAGTTTCACCGAGTGTAATAAACAATAATATATTTCTAGACGTACCACGTGGAGGATTACCTTATGAGGAAAATTACGTATCCAAATTATAGTTAAAGTTTTGAAGATGTCAATAAAACGTGTGAAAAAGTTATAATGCGAAAGGACTTTGTGCAAAGATAGGACTTCAATTTTAAAATTATTACTCACATAATATTTATTCTTTAAGCTATGCATATTATGAGACTATGAACAATGTATTTCTGTCCATCCATACCTATGCAAAAACGTCTTTACACGGAACGTCCCAATCAATACAAGTATTAAAGTACACGATACTACGATTATTCTTATGTTAAAAAGCGTTGTAAAGATATATTTTCTCAAGAAATAATAATAGCACACTGTATGCTCTCGTCGGGGGAATGCGAAGGAGTCGTGGGAAGTTTTGTTCAACTTATTGAAGCGTAAATTTCAAAAAAATCAGTCTTATTGATGTTCTATACGTGTGAAACATTTGGAGCTCATAATTTCTTTCTATATTGTCTTTTTATAGATTTTGCTTATGCTGATGCTTACATTTTATTAAACTTGTACGAACTTTTTAAATTTATATAAGTTATTTTGTTATATTTCCTTACACATATATAGACGAATAACTAACCTCGTGTCCGATATTCAACCTGCATTATGATATTGATAAGAACCTGCATTCACCAAATAAATCTTTCTTTGTTTTATATCTAAAGACACTCATTTATAATTAAAATTGATTTGGAACAAAGAACTTGAATTTAAACAGTTAGACTACACGAAATTCAGACGTTCTTAAAGTAAACAGTATAAAAAAGTAGAATGCGAATAAATAAGAACTCCCTAGAAAAATTTTAGTCATAAAATGCAAATTATATCGTGCCAATAACACCTTACCTTTGTAAATATGTTGCAGACGCCGGCGCTACTAAGCGATTAAGACTTATAGATGAAGTTATTTTTAAAAAATCCGGTTCAGCTCTAGATCTACGTACGGGATACATTATCAGTTACCTAATAGGTCGATTTACACAGAGTTATGGAGCGTATTAAATTAAGTACTGGAATAACATTGCAAATTAATTGTGACATTGTCACGTAATAAAATATAATCTACAATTCGAGTGCCATTGACTTTTTATTGGCTCATTTTTTTCGTAACCATGATATACAGTAGCACACCTTTAAATAAGCGGTATTTATAAACTTTTTAAAAAATTACTTGGAGGTAAAACAAATAATTCTATGGTCAAATATGCAATAAATGTTTCTTAATATTAAGTGTAAGGACTAAGGGTGTGGTAAGGACTAGAGAAAAGTAGACATTTTTCCGAAAGGTTAAGAAGGTTAAATACATAAGCGTAAATCATTTTTAAATTATAACTTTTGAGGTTTAATTCACGGTATTAGCAGTTCCAATTTTGTTAATAGATTTATTTTACTTCCATAAATTATTCATGTATAAGGTTAACGTATTTTATATATTCAATTCTATCGCATGAAGTCAACGGGTTGTGAGTCAAAGCTTTTGTGCATATTAAGCGGTCAACAACCTAATTCGTTACTTATTAGCATCGCGTTGTCAGAATGTGAGTAAAGTGTATATAAACAAAATTAACGCTATCAAATCGAGTTTATTCTGGACAATTGCCAATTGCCTTACACTTACAAAGAGCGAAATATTTATTGTCGGGATATGTCGAAAAAATGTTTTCATAATAACCTAATATTTGACCTTGCATTACTCGTAATCTGACAATCAATAACATATAACAAGCGTATTAATAAGGATTGACTCATAAAATCATCTATCTTTAATTATCTGTAGGATAGAGTTTTAGCAATAACAGAAGCACTTCTTTTTCTTAATCATAAACTAATTTTAGTTAACAATTATATGTGACGCAATTGTTTATTTAATTTACAAAATTTTGTTGTTTTTTTGCCTTCCCTATGAGCCTGTCAGCGAAAAGGGTTCAAAACATCGTTGAACTGAAAAGTCGGGACAATAAAATCCGTTCCTACCTTACGTGACAGTTAAATTAAAATCACAACATATAAGAAATACAAAAAGCTGACCTTGGTCGTATAAGACGAAACATGACACTTTATGTCTGTGTTTCTTATCGTTAAAAGCCAGAAGCCAACATTTTTGACTTTCCTCCTTTATAGTTGGGAGTAGACACGTAATACTATTCCATGTAGTTAATCATCAAATTGGTGATCGTAGAGATTTACCACATGATACGTCAACTTTGATCTGGTACAGTGCACCGTAGATTAGTTCTGGATATTAGCCAGCTAAGCTAGAACACGCCTAGTAATTTAAATTGCGTGTGAAAATCTAGAATTGCACGGAGCGGCGAGCTTTGCCTCTCGAGCGCAGTAATTGCGGTCTTTGCCTGCACTTTGAAATACCGATGGTCCACCACAACATAACCAACGTGCAACGACTATTGCCGAGTGTAGTTCGTGAAATGATTCTTACTCGTAAAAAGAATGTTTACTTTACTTTGCGTGTTTTTATTATCGTATAAAGCATCCAGGATACCGCAATAGTCTAGTACATAACTCTTATAACGCGAACCATTATGCGCGTTTACCTTTCTCGAGAATATTTTTTATCGTGATAATTAAACCTCAATGAGCTTAACCTCACTTTGAATTAACCGACTTAAATTGCTATTTTTTTAAACATATTTCTTTTCTTAGCTTTATAAATAAAATGAAAAACCAACAATATATCTCATTTCATTTGTATTGTTCTATATTTGATGTTAACTGTACAACGGCTAGGTAGAGCTGTAAATTAAGCAAAATCTAATATGATAATTTTATAGTGTTTTAACAAATCCTATTGGCGCTCAAATTTAAATCATTCTGAAATTTGATAAAACGATTAGGCGCCATTATCTATGGACATAAGACTGAAAAGATGTTACCATAAATATTTAACGAAATTTGATTTTTGTTTAGAGCCTCCAGCAAGTCCATCCGGCGAGTTACCCGTAAGCATCGATCATCAGCATGACGAGACAAACATGCCTAGCAACCTTACAAGGAACGACGCCAATTGTGACAAAACCGGAACATGTTATGATGGTAAAGAAAAGTCTAACTAACAAAGTCTTCAATATTTTTTATTATTATGTAGCGGGTCTTTAATTATTGATTATTATTTCCAGTGTCAGTTCACTGCAAAGACACGAGGATTGCGGTCCAGGTCAGGACGAACAAACCATTCAACGGCCGCATCTATGCGTTAGGAAGGTCGGAAACTTGTAACATTGACGTTGTCAACAGTGACTTATTCCGACTGGATCTTACTATGGCTGGACAGGATTGTAATACTCAGAGCGTTGTAAGTATATTTCTCAACATTCTATTTGTTCACTTCGTTCAATTGCTTTTTTCCCCCGGAAAAGGTATTATGGGTTTTTTTCCCCGGAAGAAGACCCGTAAATTGTTTTTGTAATTTATAAACGAAGTGACAAGATGATCTGATCACGACGATAAGCAATACCAGTACCAGCCTGCCAATTTAAAATCATACGTTAGATACCACATATCCGCAATACTACCTGAGTCGCAGGATGTGACGTCTTCAATTCCGAACAAAGTGACAGTAATAAGCTGGCAGTGCAGATATATTAAGACCTAGTTAGCCCCCATAAAATGCACCCTCCACATATCTTGTGTACTTAGTGTATTAACTTTCCAGTAACACTTCTTTTAATACAGTACTCGGAGAACTGACTATGTTTTATGTCCTTCTGTTTTTTTCAGACCGGTGTTTACTCCAATACGGTAGTCCTCCAACATCACAGCGTCGTCATGACCAAGGCCGATAAAATATACAAAGTGAAATGTACATACGACATGAGCTCCAAGAACATAACGTTCGGTATGGTGCCAATCAGGTTAGTGAGTTCGCGAATTCCTTGAGTTAACGGCAGTTTACATCTAGCTATATATCGGTTAGAATTTAAAAGACAATCGTAGAAAATGCGTACGCGTCATGGAAATAAATCAGGTGGCCAGTGAAGCATATAAATACTGACCTCACTACGTTGAACGAGTGATCGTTACTTGACATTCAGTTTAGACGTTATAAATACGTAAATCATTTAGATATACATGTTTTGTATGAATGATTTATGTTTATGAATAACTATTTGGGTGATTTATGTAACTACAAATTCAAAAATACTAAACTAGATATGGCATTTTATATTATAACGCAATAAATTGCTTAATTGCTGCATTAGTACAGTAAATTGCTTGTAGCCAACAGAATGAAGCCAACACGTGTACATTACTTCATCATCATCAGCCTGTGCTAGTCCCCTAATTCACGCCTTCTCCATTAGGGGCTTTTTGGACCGTATACCACCTAGCTGGTCCAATGCGGGTTAGTGGGTGGACCGACTGTTTACATGCCTATCATATACATGGATCATCTTACTTTTGAGACAATTGGGTGATCGGCCCAAATTGTCCTAACCAACCAGGAAACAACGATAACACAAAGTTGTTACCCCGAGGGGTTTGACCTACGACCACCGGTATGTAAAGCAAGGGCCAATACGTTAGACTACGGAGGCGGTTACAACTAATTCTTTAATCTTTTAATGTGCAATAGTTAACAATTGCGTCAAATGCGAATATTATTGTTATTCACATTTTTTGTGACTATTATTTTATTTGTTTAATCGCATTTATAACCATTTTAATAAATAATAATACATATGTAAAATAAAAATAGTTTGTCATATTGATTCATTTGTGCACAAATTTAGGCCACGGGATAATGTCTAAACTAAGACCATTACCGTTTATATTGTAAAGTAATTAGACATGGTAAAAGCCATAAAATGGTTTTATTTTAAGATATGTGTCAAGTACTTACGTGAACGATCAAAATTATCTACGATGTATATATGCGCTTTTATAATTAAGCTTGACCTAATAAACTTTTTTTTTTCAGAGACCCGGAGATGATCTCCATCACCGCTGCGCCCGAAGCACCACCACCACGCATCCGTATCCTGGACAGCCGCGACCACGAAGTCGAGACTGTACGCATCGGAGACAGGCTCACTTTCCGCATTGAGATTCCCGATGACAGTAAGACTTTTATTATTTTTTAAAGCAGAGCAGCTTTGGACAACTCAGTGACATGAACGCAGTAGCGAAGAAGAAGGTCCTGGGTTGAAATCCCTCCTAATAACAAAAATATTTTTTTACTAAAAAGTATAAAAATATGTTATCGAAGGTTTTTTACGTGACGTTTTCAACCTTATATTGTTCTTTCTTATAGTTCTGTCTGCTAGCTAAATGTTGCTTTTAAGTATACTTTTATGAAAAGTGGGTGTCTAAAATATGTTTCTACTTCTTTAGCGCCATACGGTATCTTCGCCCGTAGCTGTGTCGCAATGGCCAAGGACTCGAAGAGTACATTCACCATCATCGATGATGAAGGGTCAGTATAAATTTAATTTTTTATATACGCAATTATAGTGCTACTAAGTAATATTCTTTTATGATTGGCTTATATATAACACTTAATATTTTACATATACTTTATGTTTTCACATATTAAACGTGTCAATTGTTACAGTTGTCCAGTGGATCCGTCAATATTCCCGGGTTCACACCAGACGGTAATGCCCTGCAGTCGATTTACGAAGCGTTCCGATTTACGGAATCCTACGGCGTTATATTCCAATGCAACGTCAAATACTGTCTCGGACCTTGCGAGCCGGTGAGTTCCTGTTTCGTTTTATATTTGCCGACAAAAAATGCCCGTTTTTTTATATAAACTTCGTGTGGGCAATATTAGTAACGGTGATTTGCAAATTGTTCAGCATTTGTTACGGCAAGCTTATAGTCTCCACCATGGTAGGTATTATGGTTCTTCGTAGATTATTATAACATCGTGTTATAAGTTTGTTCGAAAGGTGAAATTTCTTATAACGGATATAATTGCTATATATTTATTCAAGCCTATATATTATATAAATAAATGGAACAATATGGTAATTATATTTTCACTATGTATATTTTTGTTAGTTATAAATATATAATTTTCATAAATCCGCACCGAGTTTCGTACCGTTATAAATAGTCATTCATTATCTAGGTACTTACGAAAAAACGCCATATAAACTTAGGCCTAGAACAATAACAGCCTAGAAAAGATATTCTTAGATACAGTTATTACCTTATTAAATTACTTATTTCATTATTAATACTATATGTTACATATCATATTACGATACAGATAATTCAACGTTATTTAACCTTGCAGGCATTGTGCGAATGGGGTAGAGAATCTTTGGAGTCATGGGGAAGAAAGAGACGTTCGCTGCCCGCAAATGAAACCGGCGAGTCCAGCAAAAAGGAGGAAAACATGAATATCTCTCAAGAAATCCTAGTTTTGGACTTCGGTGATGACAGACAGAGCACAGATTTCCTACGCTCTGATAAGCCTGGTGGAACGGCGTCTGAGGCTAACTTTGGAGGTGAGAAAAACTGTACTATAATCGGCACGGCAACTACTTTTGTTTGATAAAATGATAAAATTTTGCCGTTTTTATACATTTATTTTGCCCCGGTCAATTTTATAGTCGTCTACTTTAGCAAAGCTAGGTCTTAAACTTCTTTCCTTTTGTATTGAAATCATACTTTCTTGACTAAACAAAGCTTTTTTAAAATAACTATGGAGAAACTGTTTCATATCGTATCATATCCTCTTGCAGTTATAATTATCATTAAAAATAATTGAACACAAAATAATGTCTAGTCCTTTAATATAACTTATCTATTATAAGGAAGTAAAGTGTGAAACGTTTAATTAAAATAATGCTAGTAAACTTTTCAGATACTTTAAAGTTTTTATTATATGTGTGCTTGCAGAGAAAACAGTTACAATCGTCGAGCCGTGCCCGAGCAAAGCGTCAGTTTTATTGCTGGGTGTTGCCTGTGCGCTTCTTGTGCTGCTCTACATCGCAACCATATTCTGTTACTACATGCGCAAATGGCTGACACCGCCAAAACATATGTCATAATAATTTCGTCTAAACAGACTTACTTCGCTTCAAAGTTGATTTTCACAATGAAGTTGTGTGATACAGCCATTATTTATTTAACAGCATGTAGTCTTTGATATGGCATTCTTCAGCATACGTATTGCATTTATAAGCGAGCATTTAAAACGATAAGTATTCTAGGCATACTGTTTTTATTATGATTGTCTTAATGATATAATACTTTGCCGTCTTATATACAGCAAGCTAGTTGGTACCTACGATAGAATTAATTTAGTATAGTTCTGGACAATGCATTTACTAGAAAATATTATTAAGGCTATTTTCGATGATGGAACGTTTGTACAATTATCGGATATGATATAGGGTGCAATGAAAGATTGTTTGGAATAATCTCTAAGAAATTATATTCTTTATGAATCCGTCCGTTTATCATTTTTGGAGATTATTCTGAATTTAAATTATTGGATTATTTAAGGTTCTTTGAATAAGTTTAGGGTTTTACATGTCCTCACATCAGTTTGGTGTAATACTTTCAATTAAATGAAATTGAAAGAGTGTATCTTAATTTTATCACTAAATTAAAAATTACTGGAAGCATTATACATTTGTAAATATGCTGTTATGTCCTTTTGACATTGAACAGTTCAAAGTGTTCTTTCAGAACTTTCAGTTGGGTTTTGACAAAACATTTATGAAGTTGATGGTAGAGAAGCATCAGTAAATACAAATAAATGCTTTACCTAACCCAACTTGAGATTTCTTAATTTATTAAAACTTATATACTTATTTATTTTTTAACCATATTGAATAAATAAAATAAATTTGTACAAATTTACTTCTTTTTTATTTATTACATCACATTTATGGACAGTAACAACTAATAAATATGGAGACTCATTTGTAGATTGATTTCTTCTAAATTTTATTTACCTACATTTGACTAGTACTATACCATTAATTTTCAAGAATATCTAACATCAATTTATTATATAAACTATTTAAAATCTCTTGTTGTGAATTTTGATTCATTTCTTCTAATGAACAATTGAAAACATTCCTGTAGTTTTTTAGCAACAGGGGCATAATCTTTTCAGTAGAATATGTAGTGCCGGTTTCATGAGTTATGGATGTAACTCCTTTGTCTTTGATGCCACAAGGATCAATGTGACTAAACCAGGACAAATCATTGTCACAATTTAGTGATATGCCATGTGTTGTTATATATCTGGATGCATGTATACCGATAGCTGCAATTTTATTGTCACCTACCCACACACCTGTGTGCGGTGATCTGCCTGCTTTGACCCCTGAAATTAAAAATAATAATATAATTCTGCTGCTCTGTAGCCTAGTGGCATGGGCACATGCATAGGTCGAGGGTTCGAATAGTGCGGGGACTCAACATATTTTCATTGTAGTTTCTTAGTTGGTTAGGGCAATTTGGGCCGATCACCCATTGTCTGAAAAGTGATGATCCATGTGTCGGATGGGCATGTAAAAAGTCGGTCCACTCACCAACCCGCATTGGACCAGCGTGGTGGAATATGGTCCAACAACCCCTCTAATGGATAGGGGAGTATTAGGGGAGGCCTATGTCCAGCAGTGGACTATCACAGGCTGATGATGATGATGATGATGACATTCAGATGATTATTACAAAATTAAAATGGACCATGAGTGAAGGAGCATCCATAAAGTAAGTTTGGTTTTTGATGAACACTTGTCCATGTCTTCATATGACTGATTGAGATTCAATATAGTTTTTGTCAATCCTCACTTGTTATTTTGAAAAATTATATGGTTTATGTTACTTAAATATTTAGCTTTTGTATTATCAGAAGTCAAGTCTTTAACAGTTAATTACTCACCTAATTCACCGCAGAGTTGTATTACAATTTCTTCTAAACATTTCACATACCATTTGACACTAGCTTTATAATTTTTAAGGTTAATTACTGGGTAAGCTACCAATTGCCCAGGTCCATGAAACGTGATAAGCCCGCCGCGGTTTGTTTTACGAAATTCTGCACCTAAACTGCGCAATCTATTTACTTCGTCTTTTGAAGTTTCATCTCTGATACCTGAACAAAAATTTAAAGTTCATTATTGCTACCAACATAATCACAAAACCAATACTTTCCATTGACTTGATAATATTCAAGAGGTCATTACCAACTGTATATACAGGTTTGTGTTCTACCAATAGAAGGGTATCGTAGTTAATGTTTTGGCTATTTTTAAGTGCATTCAAATGTTTTCTGGCAAGGACTTGTTGAATTTTTAAAGCGGTGTCAAAACTTATCAGTCCAAGTTTCCATACCTTTACCATTTTTTGGGTAAATTAATAAATATTTAAATGTAAATCAATAATAACTTAAAATTTAACATTAATTATTTTCAATGTCATAAGTTAAAATAAAAGTAAAAATGTGGAAATGTCATTGTCACTAACAGTTTGACAGTTGACAGTTAGAACACAACAGCTGTTTAATTTTAATGATGTAAATTATGTTCAAGCTTCCCGTTATAATTTTAATAACCTATTAGAAATAAATAGAAAAGGTTTTGCTTACTTGATATTTCAAATAAATAGCAACAAGTGCGCAGTAGTGCTATCTAGTGACAGGTTGAATAATTATTTGAATTTTTTGTTGTTTTCTTTTGATTTAACTATTTGACGGCAGATGGCACTTTTTTAAAAATAAGTTATTGCATTAACTTTGGAAGTAATTTGGAAATGTTCTATACAGCTGTACAGATCTTTTGCCTGTTCGGGTTAGGCCTCGCTCAGTAATCTCGTGTTCTCGGTTTGGAGGGCGGTGTTTAGAACGTTACGTAAACCAGCTGTTAATGTCAACATTCCAAGAAACATAAAGAAGTTGAACATTGTTCAGACTTATAAAAACTTTATAATTAGGATTGACTAAGAGATTGTATTCGTATCTGTACTAAAAGTACTTGGTCAATGATAAATTAACTTTATGGGAAATTAAGTGGCGCGCTTTTTACTTTTCTTTTAAAAAAGTCCGTTGCTCTTCGAGACATGGAGATTTCATAAGAGCGATGACAAGGGTAAATATTTGCATGAATAGATAAAAATGTTTTTAATAATCTGCATGCCATAACCGTTTTTCTGTATATAATACTGTTTAAATATTGTAATTGTAATCGGCATTTACCTATATCCAGAAATTTTGTATATCTAATGAAAACTTTTTGGCGATGTGTTTTATGCATTACAATAAACGTTTAATTAATAAAGATGGTTTCTAATTTTTATATTAATTTGCAAATGCATAATAATATTGATGTTAGGATAGACATTTTACGTTTTGAAATTTTAAATGGTAATGTGACTGATGTATTCTCATAAATTAATCTTTAAGGAACGTTCGACATAGATTGTTTGTAAAATAAATTTACAAACGATAATATTTGTATAACGATTTTTCATCTAGCATTCAGATGTTTTTTATATCAATTATTGATCTAAATAGGATTGGATGTCGATAGTATGTGGTATATTACACATATCCTCAGTGCAAGGGTTAAAAGCCGCTAGTGCAGTAAACAATAGCAGGTTAGGTGAACAGGAAGGCGGGTGCTTCCGTGCGTCCCGTCGACTATTAATATCTCACCATTAATATGGGGGTGAACACCGTGGGGCGCCTACATGTCAATCGCATTTCTCACGCCTTTAAGTCTATAATTAAAAATTATTTTGACATCGGCCGCGTTCGCCGCAGCAGTTTACCAGAGATTTAGATCGCTTCCTTTTTTGAAATATGCAGAGAGTTTTTAACTTCCGCCAGAGACAAAGTTTTATTTTTTAATATTTGCTTTTTAAATGTGATCTTATTTTGTTATTCTACAGATATTACGCTTTAATATCAGTTAAAGTAAACCGCTTATACTTTGTTTCATTTTTAAATAAGTTTGTGTATGTATTATAAATCTAGAACGTTTTCTTGCTATTGTTTACACTATATCAAATATTCTAAGCATTTTATACATAACGATTAATTATTAAAAAATGCTACGAAAAATTATTGATATATTCCAGAATATACTTTTTTATATAATTTAAATAATTTTATCAAACTTTAAATTAAAGTACGTTTCCTTTTTTAATTGAAAATTTGTTAACCCACTTACCTTCGATAATGGAATCATACATATTAATTTAAACATGTTATGTTGTAGCAGATAGATTATTTTAATTACAGTACCTATATATTCGAAGCGAAAGTGTTAAGTGCGCGTTATTCGTGTAATTTAGTATAATAACCTAAATCATTGGAGTCGTAGACCTATAAGGCCTTGGAATAAATTTTAAGGACTTTTAAATGATTAGTCTGTGAGTATATTTTTAAATCCAGTATTCGTCACGATTTTTATAAGTCAACTTAAATAATTATGTTGTTTCTGATCTTACATACGAGTATTTATTATTATAATTATGAATTAATTATCAATACTTACGTCTAAGTAATTGATATATTTGATATAGTTATCATTGTTTTCTAGCATTACTAACATACTTTCATTTTATTCGATAAAACAATATTTATACAGGGTTGAAAAAATTAAAGACATTTAAAATAGGTTATTATTAAAAATATGCATGTCAAAATCTTGTTGACATTGAATGATTAATTGGCTTCGTGCTCGCTCGGAAAAAATCAAACGGCCGATTGCAATCGCCTACTCATATATCAATTTGAGAAGAGTGCGTTTATTTTATTTTATTAACTTTTAACACGATTAAAATTGTGTTTTACGCATAACACGTTAATCTAGTCTATACAAATTAATAATGTTGGAGTGTTGATTTGTAATATTTTAATAAACGTTTGTAAATTAGTACATTATAACATTTAACCGGTAGGTACATATAATAATTTTTTTTTCTAATTTTTGTCTGTCTGTGAGTTTGTCTGTTTGTTCTGGCTAATCTATGGAATGGCTGGTTCGATTGTTCAAAAACTGACAGATTTTTTTTGATATATCACAACACGTATAAAGTCGCGAATAAATGTTAGTTTACTAGAAATTTTTTAAAAATTATATAGGTAAGAATAATATTAATAGGGAAATATATCAGTTGTAATGTCTTTGGGGGAGTAACTATGTTTAAAAAATAATTTCTCAGTTGTTTTCTATACTCTAGCATTATCTAGTATAAGTTCAATGGCTATCATGTCCTGCTTTTTTCGATTTTTAACTATTGCTTGTTTAGGTGAGATCTTTTTCTCAAGTCATAGTCCCATTTTGTACAGTCCAATTCTTGCTCAGAGCGACTAGCATCTTAACGCCATAATAAGGGTAAAACTGCATTCAACTAAAGATATAGGGCACAAACTCTTATAAAGATTGCAAAGGATGGAGTTACAACCCGAATTTTTTTACTTTATTCGAGTAGTATTAGCTTAATACGGTCGTACAATCTCCAGTGACATTGTTAGAGCTTGTCAGCAACGTTATGGACACTACGCTACGCTCTCTATTCATCTCAACATCTTGCTCGGAGTGACTAGCATCTTAACGCCACAATAAGGGTAAAACTGCATTCAACTAAAGTTATAGGGCACTAACTCTTATAAAGATTGCCAAGGATGGAGTTACAACCCGAAATTTTTTACTTTATTCGTAGTATTAGCTTAATACGGTCGTACAATCTCCAGTGACATTGTTAGAGCTTGTCAGCAACGTTATGGATCCGACACTACGCTACGCTCTCTATTCATCTCAACATCTCAATATCTTTGTTTTTCATGGGGTAAAAGCTATTCAAAGATAAAAAATGAAAAACACAAGAATAACAGATAAAAAAGCCCTAAAAAGCGATTTAATTAGTTAACTGCTGTCTAACTATAATCAATCAAGTTAATTTGTTAAACGTATCGCAATAAGGCAATTACTTGAATTAACTGTCAATTGTCTAATTTTTGTTGTTTGATGAAATGAAATGATGTTTTACAATTTTTTGTGTCAGAGCTCTGTATTATGTTTGTATCAAAATATTATAACAAACATAACAGGGCAACCAAGAGTCAAAAACAAAGTCAAATATTCTTCATTCAATTCTTTATTCAATATTGAAGCATTAGACTTTCTAATTTATCAGCAATTAATCTAGCACCGGTTCTGAGAACCGGCGTAAGAAACTGCAGGTCGGATTTATTTGCAATAAATTTTACAAAACAAAAACAAAATAAAAAACAATACAAAATTTTGTTCTCAGATTGAAATAGTCTGAAGTGAACAATTCATTACCAGAGAAAAGAGAGGTATAATAAAATCTAGAGGTATAACTGGTTCGTCTGAAAGATGTGTAACCGTTTAATATAAAATCTGAGCAGTTATTCGCACGTGTTATTGTCTTATCGGGTGTAGGTGTGGAATCACAACCCGTTGCCATGGCGACGGCGCAGCGGGCTTGCAGGCGTGACGGGAATGTCAAACCTGCCGATCGATGTCCGCACTTTTTCCGACATGATGTTATCTGATGTTAATCTATAGATTTATACTGAAATATATACCTATTTTTCTATTGAGACGCATTTTGTAATCTACAAGCTTCGGATGAAGTATATTTACACAAACTGAAAACTTGACAAAACTATTTAGCCTCTAAAAGCTCTTATTTCTATAATGAAGTCTATAATTTCTTTTAAGGTTCTATTAGATTTTATGTGGTTAGCAGAAGTTGCGGTTAGTGTAAACTAAGTTCATATCTGTCGGAGATGGTACCTTTGTACTTAAATGAAGTAACAAGTTGGACCGGACTAGTTGGGCTTTGAAAAAACATCAGTATTCTATTATTTTGTTAAAGTTATAAAAACTTAAAACGTTTATCGCTGGCGTTAGATTGTCTTTTTTAAATTTGTTCTTGATTTACACTGGGTAGAAGTTTACTGGGGCTCTTGGCCTCATCGCTGATGCGGTGTGGTAGAGCCGTGGCAGGAGGGGATAAGGTGTAGTCGATGTCTCTTTCTTTCACGGCTGAAGCAGCGCAGCTTAACACAGGGGCTGCCGCTGGGGGCTAGGAAATTTGCACGTACTAAGGGAACCAATCTCCTGGCTGCAATGTTCCCTGGATAACAGACTGTTATCAATCAGGAAGCTTCGACGCGCCCTGACGTGAAGTGGACCGTAGGCCAGAGACGGGCTCAGAAAGCATGCCTCGTGGTGACAGATACGCGTTGGCATTACCCCACGTATAAAACAACATTAAACAAATAAGTAACAGCAACGTTAAAATACATAGGTAACACTTCAGTTACTTCGAAATAGTAAATGAAGATAACCTACAATACATGTTTATTTTGGATTAAAATAACAACACATTCTTATATCTGATATAAATATCGTCAGAAATATAAAAAAAGTGGAAAATAAAGTGAAACATAAAAATTAATTTACTCACTTTAATGTTTAGTTTATAATTGACATCATTATAAACTTTTATTGTATGACATTAACTCTTTATAATGTAACTCAACAAAATATGACAGTCTATGCAGTATACTACTTTGTTTTGAAGAAATTTTAATTTGTGTCTAAATATAAAACAGCGCATCTGTTGTGCAACACTTAACTCTTCCGCATAAAAGATAGGTTTTATTTGAGCCTATTCTTAAAAATACATTTGAGAATTTAGTGAAAGCGCATCTCCGGATGACTTTATGGCACATTAACGTAACTGCCGCGCCCTTTATCGCGTTAAATTGATTAAAGAATCGCTTATCCCATAGCTAAGATCCAATATATTACAATTTAGAAAATTAGACAAGAAAACATTAAGCGTGATGAGTAGGAACCATTAAAAAGAAACACAAACAGTAAATAAAGAACTGATATTACTCGCCGTAGTCACCACAGAATCTTAAATATCTTTTTATAGAAATATATGAAGATATCAGGACAACGCTACCTGTTTATTTGCAAACAAAACAAATCTAATAATAAAAAAAACGTAAATTTACTTCTATTTTCTTAATTAAGGTATAAAATAATACACAATCGTTCATGTTCTGGTCTTAAAATCTTACAATAGTTTAGCAAATTTTTCACCAGAAAGAATTTAAACAAATCTGTCAAATACTAAATGTTCCCGAAGCTAACTCGTCCTTATAAGAAAACCGCAGACATTATCAATCACCACATGTTTACAAAACGCTCGGGCACTTACAAGAGTGCCCGAGCTTTTAGTGTCATTTAGTAGACTTTGTTTAATATTTCTATCTGTAAATTGACTTAACTATAAAGTCAGAATCAAACCCATACCCTATAGCGCAAGATCAGTAAGGATAATCACAACCATATCGTCGTAGTTAAATTATATTGTTTTATGGTTGAACGTTGGACGTTAAGTTTGCTTTCTGTTTACTGCTGGTCAAAATATAAATCTTTTTAGTTTTAATAATTAAATAAATTAAACAATATTGTGTACAAAACCGAGTATAAAATTTATTAGTTAATTAAACTAAATAGAAGTCGGCAAACAGTACATTTAAAGTTTCCGGAACATTTATACTTACTGTAGGCGAGTTAAGAACAAAGCTTCAGCTATAAATACTTTGCCGGTTTGTAAGAGATGTAACTAATTAAGACGTAGCGTAGCAGTTTCCAGAGTAAATTAGGTCATCGCTTATATCTTGTTTTTAGTTATTTGCGGATCAAAATTATCTAAGATTTTATTATACATATCTTCTCTAGTTGTATTTGTTTTTTTACGGTTATTTTTTGTTTCACATCCATAACTCAATCCAATATTTTATGGGTAATTAGAAAAAAACAACTATGAGAAATGTCTACAAAAGCAAATTGGAAATTTAAAATAAATGGCCATAGCATGTAAATAAACTGAACTAAGATGGACCGTTCCAGTTTAACAAACTTGAAACAAAACCGTCAAAAATTAAATAAGTGTGATGGCAAAATAATTTTTAAGTTTATTAGCTACACATCTAACTACAAATCTCTCCTCTTTACACTATAGAATTTTTAAGTAGAGTAGTAGCTCTTGTTGAATTATAAAATAAATTTTGTTTCTCCTAATTATCTGAGTACATCATCATCGTCATCATCAGCTTGTGTTGATCCACTGCTGGACATAGGCCACTTCTAATGCACGCCTTTTCCATTAGGGGTTTTTTTGGACCATATCACACCACGCTGGTCTAAAGCGGGTTGGTGTGGGTGGACCGATTTTTCACATGGATCATATTACTTACCAGACAAATGGTCGGCCTAAATTGTCCTTACCAACCAGAAAATAACGATAACACATAGTGGTTTTCCCGCGGGGTTCAAACCCACGACCTTCGGTTTATAAAGCAAGGGCCAATACCGCTAGGCTACGGAGGCGGTTACCGTTGCATTTACGTACAAGGGCAAAATAATTTAATTTTGGAATAAAAGAAGAATAACGTAAATATCGATAAAGTTGACAGAAAAAAACATTTTATTTTGACTTCTTATTTGCAGATGTGGCTGTTAATCCGGTGACATGAGTACTTCTTGCAATTACTCCTACGATGAGACGATACAGGTATTAGAAAATCAATATTTGTTAAAAATTAAACATATAATTAAGTGTTTAAAAGCCGACCATCCTTCGACGTTCTAGGATTTGACTATCACTCGGTTTCTTATGCATTGATTTTATTGATTTATTTTTCAGTTTTTTACTAAATATTATTTACGGTAGCAACACAAACCGTTTGCCAGCGCGATTATGATTACTGTAGGTTCGAATCCTGTAGATATATTCTGTTCATCGTCATCATCAGCCTGTATTAATCCACTGCTGGAAATAGGCCTCTCCTAATGCATTTCTTCTCCATTAGGAGTTTTTTGAACCATATCCCACCATGCTGGTCCAATGCGGGTTGGTAGGTGGACCGACTTTTCCGACGCATGGATCATCGTACTTTTCGGACAATATGGAGATCGGCCCAAATTGTCTCTAACCAACCAGGAAACAACGATAACATGAAGTTGTTTCGCACGGGATTCAAACCCACGACCTCCGGTCTAACAAGAGGGCCAATACCGCTAGGCCACGAGAGGATTTTCTGGAGGAAAAAGTAAATTCCCGTACCTGCCGATGAACAGTCTTACGTTACTTTATTTTTTAAGTCATTACCACCTGTAATCGATAAATTCGCAGTTGATTCATAGATGAATAAAAAAAGATATAAGACAAGTTTTTTTTAATATTTTGTGATGGTGTTTTTAAATTTTTATACAAGCCTCGGCATAAAAGGTTTGGAATTAAGAAATGTATATTTGTAGTCAAATTGTTAAAAATATATTTGGAAGTAGGCACCATAAATCAAATTTAAATTTTTGTATAAGATTACTTTGATTTAAATGTTTATACCATTTTTTTAGGCTAAACGTAAGTCGTTACAGAATATATAGTCGTTACACAAACTAAACAACTAGTTTCGTAAAAAGGACGTTTAGTTTATATACACACTTGCAACATTTCTGTGTATGACGCATTTCATTTCCGGCTTACTGTTTCCGTTTTATTTTAACTCAAAATATGGATGCTGTAAATGTGTTACAATGTATCCGAATTAACCTCAAGCGACAGTGATACTAATCGCTAATGCAATAGAGTTCAATATAGCAATCGTATGTCGACATTGCAAAGTTTTCATGGGGTTCCATAAAAACGATTTTGAAAGTGTTTATCATTGTGAAAAGGACCTTATCATGATGGTGATAGAGTGTATACACGGGTGCACAACCCTGATTCTGGTACGCGGAAGAAGTTTTTCAGTACGGGTCATAACGACATATTAGACGACACGGGGGCACTTACCTTTATTAATGTGGTACAAGTCTGAGCGCTCTCCCGACCCGGCATGAAGTCCCAGAATTCTTTACGGCTTAACTAAGGGTCGGCTTAAGCTGCATTCTCTATTTATCTTACGCTAATTTAAGATTATATTAAGACCAAAGACAAATAGTAATAATAAAAACGTTTTTACGAGGTGCAGAAATTATTTCACATAATAACTATTAATAATCTTATAACTAATAGACAATCATATGTAAATAGATAGGTGAAATATACTTAAAGTACAAGACTACTGTTAAGTCCTAGAAAAATTTATCAATTTATTTACTATTCCCCGGAAATTGAGCAAAAATGTTGATTAGGAAAAAAAAAACGTTAGAATCTTAAGGTTAATAAGAACATCGTTATATTTAGCTACGTTTTAAACAGCATATATGACGACGAGTTACGATCGTAAGTATGAAATAATCGCGCTGTAATATTTTGTAGCATTTCTTTATACATTTTACCTATTAAAGTTTTATAAAAAATAGTACAATGACGGATCTAATAACATAAAGCGCTACTTACCTTTTAATTTTTTGATGGTACAGAGAATATACTGTAGGCGGTAGTAGTTATTAGTCTTTTAGATTTAGGGACTACGATGTCCCTTATCCATCAAAATTGTGACCCTGAAGCCTGCAAAGAATTTGTAACGCGTGTAATTAGAAAAAAATAAACCCACTGATATCCGCAAAGTCTTTCATTAAATTAAACCTAAGCTTTAGTTCAACGTCTGTACCATAATCTACGACATCGTGGACGCTGTAGATTTTACAAACATCGTTAGCGAGATATCGCGAATGGAACAATACGGGGCGCTCGAATCCAAAGCGGTAATTTACAAGACGCTCTTATCTGGAAACGGGGCTCCGCTGATACTATATTCCCCGGGCCATTTATCAGCCCCGTTGGCCGACATCTGCCGACGCTCCCTAATATCGGACTGCCATTACTGGAAGCGATTATGGGAATCAGTTTTTTTATTACATTATCCCCTCTTCTTTGCGCTTTTTCGCTTTCGACGTGATCCGGGAGAACAGGTGTAATGCGGTGATGGTTTATTTAATGCTTAGAAAAAACGTACATTTTTTAAGTTGACATTTGTAAACGAATGTCAAATAGCAATTTGCAGTTTAGTCATTCATTCATCATCATTTTGTAAGAAATCAAAATAATTTTATAGTATTCTTCTTGACTATTAATTATATCATTGAAGCAAGGCGAATCGGATTAAATATTTTGTTATGTTTTAAATTTCATGTGTACCACACATCAAAGCAGTGCAAGCGTAAATAGTCAATACTGTCCCGATTAAATACAAAAAACAATGCCACAATCTGTTGATTCCTCATAATATTTGGCACTGGTAGAGGTGACGATATCCCGAAGCGGAAAGAATAACGCGCCGTTTCGCGTACGTCACGCTCTGAAAACCGGGGCAAAGGCACAAAGGCACTTGAGCGATGGCGCGCGGAGCGGAAAATTCGATTTTCTGGCCCGCGCCTTCCTAATGCGCTGCGGTCCACATTCTGCCCAACCCTTGCCACGGCGACCTAATCAAATTCACCGACTTCCGGTCATACAGATAGCGAAATCGCTACGTGCTGCCTTGAAACGGATAAGGAGTTCTATTACGAAAGTTTATTGCGAAATAAATTAATTCATAATTTTGATGTGATTAAACAGCGTCATGGATTAGTGGTATTAGAATTTTACTGCGCAACCTGGAGCTCGATCACTTTCCATTATAGTTTGGAAAACGGCTAAACGATTTTTATTTTTATAATCTAGGTAAAATACTAACATATGCCCAATATGTGATAAGTGAAGGTTTTGTTAGAAAAATATTTGAATTTCCATCGTCGTTGACTAAAATAGTGATCTGTCCTGTATAAAACAGAATAACTTTTATTATGCCGATCACAAGGTTTTTCAAATTTCCGGAAGTCTTATATAAAAAAATGACAGTCGAAATATTAAGCAAATCAAATCAATACAAAAAATATGATATGTTTCAACTCATTGTGTGTGAGCCTAGACTTTGATGAAATATAAATTTATTAATAGTCAAAATTTTACTACTAAGTCAGAGCTGTTTGTAATATATAAAATTAAAGTTTTGGTAAGATTATCAATGCGTTTGATACATACACCTAGTTTCTAAAAGATTATTAGACTTGCAAATTCCAAAGGACTGGATTTAGTTTTTTTCAGATCGATCTTATTTATGCTATTGTATATAACTGACTAAATTTGTTACTTTTGTATTCTACATCTTTTAAAAAATTATAATGGAGGTGTAGAATTACTATGATTATAAATTATCAGGATACGATGATCTGTGTTTAGCGGCTAATGGTTTTTTGATTACAAAGTAGCTATTACAATGTGCATTACAATATTATTAATGTCATACTGTGTCGTTAGGACAGTTAATGTTTGTTTTGAATTTGAATAACTCTTGTTCAAAATTATCATACAGTCATCTCTTATTATGCTGATATTATAAATATATAGTATTATTTTTAACAGACCTAAGCTAAGAAGCTCTTTGCTAAGAATTTAAACATAAGTTAAATATTTCATACTGTTAATACATACTTCATTTTTTTGGCCTCATTTTAAGATTAATTTACTGTTATGTTATGCAATCGAAATTGTGTTTGAAAAGTAAAGAAAACATTTATACACATTCTACAAAAGTAGGTCTTATATTTGCTGGTAAAAATATTCTCCTAATATTAATAACTTCTATCGGCTAACTTAATATACACCTAAACATTTTCTCTTTCTATTGGGTCGTCTGTTAGTTGTAGTTATTGCGGCTATGAATTCAAATTTTCCGAACCATAAACTAGGGACCAGTCCTTTATATCTGTACTCCGAAGATTTATGAGTGCTTGGAACAAGGTAAGGATACTAAACCGCCACATCACAGTGCAATGAAATAACTGTTAAATGTATAGTTATATATTAATTCGTAAATATTGTAGTAAAATTTTCAACATATTTTTAAAATTGCTGACACCAAAAAAAGTACTTATTTTTAAGCACATAAAGAAAATACATTTAATTACTTTTAATATATTTTAATTGCTTACGATGTCGTATGCTAAAGTAATATATAAAGTTGTATAAATAATAAAATTAAAACGAAATATTCATTAGGTATGAATAAACATACACATATGTATATTCATTTGTGTTTTTAGGCGCATACGTAGAAAATCCAATTAGGTGCACAAGGTCTTTAATAATTTTACCACAGACACGTATTGTACGCAGTTTCACGCCGTTTCAAATTGCAAGCCACGACTATTGCGCATTTAAAATTTGTGCATCAGAATTAACATCTGCCTTTCCGTTATTAATTTAAGAGGATGTGCATAATTGTACGATTTAAAATTATATTACATCATGCCGATACTGTCTAGTTTTTGTTAATTGCAAAAATCTATCTATTTGATTAATGCCATCTAGTATCGAGTAGGGACAATAAAATAGTTTTACTGTAGTGAGCTATTCATGACTTTAACCTAGAGGGCGCTTCACTGAAAAATTTTTGTGTTGAAGAAAATTTGGATTGGCTTGGCTGAAATATTTTTTAAATTTATATGGATTTTATCAATAGTAGTTACATTTGAATAATTTAAAATATTATAAGGATACATAGGTAAAGAAAGTAATAACTAACAAACAAAAAATATATAACGTAATCATATTATTTTGTCTTAGCAGAATCCTGTGCTTATTAGTTTAAAACTGTGTATAGAATAGCAATTGACTTCACACAACTAACAACTGTTTTCTGCCGACAAGTATCTGAGCACACTTGCCCTCAGGGAACATTACGATACACGTTCAATTTACATGGACCGGAATACTTATGCCATGTTATGGTTCACAAATTTAGACTTCAAATGGACAATTTCATCTATTTTTCATAAAAAAAAGATGTTTTGAATTGTTTGATTCTGAGATTTCAAAATAAAAAGATGAGCAGTACATTTCATAAATTTCGATGGTTGACTAGTTGATTAGTTGTTCTAATGTATTCCGTCGTCTGAATAGTGTTAAGAAGATTTCTCCTAATAAATGTTTATGTTTCCTACATCAGCCTTCTGAGCTCTTTCTGAATTTCTCAATTTCATTCGATCAGGTCGTTATCTTCGCACATGTGGTAAATTTTATTTTGAAAGGTTTTTTTGACGGTGATTTGGAAAAAAAATTGGTTATAATAGTTGTTTTTAATTAACGTGACAATGACCAGTAGTACATCCGCGGTGCCTATTTGCATACTTTTACTGCAAATTAGTAGCATCTAAACTGCTGTATTCCGGTTTGAAGGGCACCGATGCCAGCGTAATTACTAGACAATGTGTTATATTTTTAAAACCTTACTAATTCAATCAACTTATTTAAAAAATCATGCACATCACTACATAGTATTTTAAAACATAGTCGCTTTCTCTGTCCCTATATCCCTATGTAAGCTTGATTCTTGAAAACTACGCAACGGATTTGATTCGTTTTTTTTAAATTAAATGGAGTGATTAAAGAGGAAGGTTTATATATATAATTCTTGCGTAATATTGTAAGGAAACACTGATAAATTTATATAATTCTCCATCGATTTTACAGATATCTGTATTGCACCCGTGCGGAGCCGGGGCGGGTCGCTAGCTAATAAAGTGTTGATTACGCGTCCTTGATATTAGTGAAATAAAGAGATTTCAAGTAAAGCATTCCAGAAGGAACAGACTTTTTTATTTTATTCGGGAAGTCTTTAGTTTAATTCGGGGGTCAACTTTTCCTGATCTAAAACATAGAAAAACTGACGAGAAACTTCAACTTTCATTTAATTAAAAATTGACCATAAATCAACTTTTTTTTAACGTATACAACCCAATAAATCAACACATCAGGTCATATCTCGTCGTTTAACGGTTATTTGTCGTAATTAACAGGCGAAAGTTAATCTCGCCCCAGCGCGTTGTACTGCGTCGCGCCGCCCTAAATCACTACCCAAGCTGCCACTGTGACAGCGGCCAGTACCAATACCAACCTTTCGGCTACATTGCTACGTTATCGCATGCGACGTTACATATCCATTGGACAATGTGTTCTACTATTAAAATTGTTTTTTTAAATGTTCTGAACTAAAATACCTACCTGTGATGTTTATAACCACTGTATTAAAATAGATATTTTAGATTACATATTTGTATTGATTTCGAGTTATATTTGAGAAATAGAAGAGCAGAAGTATCCCTGTTTCTGTTCTATATATTAGTCTTTGCAAAATTGAGTGTAACGACAATGAACGTATCTGCTTTTTAAATTGAAAGATTATTTATTATAATAGAGGTAAAAAATGTGAAATTTATGAAAACAAGCAACAAGCTTTATTCACGTTTTGGCGCAATTAGAGTTTGGCATTTCTTATTTTATGTGGGTGGTTTTTTCAGTCGCAAATACCAATTAATTTTATTAAACATTAACAAACACAGAAATTTCTTTTTCGCATCGCCTGATACAGATCCCAACATTCGATAGGGTTGTAATTAATGGAATTGTTTATGTCACCCCCCCTTTCCCTAAGGAATATCGCCATTTTTGTCGGTAGCATTTCGTGTGTTAACTTGCCCCAGCGTACTACATCCAATATTTAAAAAAAAAATTAAAGCATTTATTAAATATAGTGTAATGGCACTGCCTCCGTAGCCTAGTGGTATAGGCGTTTGCTTTAGAAACCGGAGGTCGTGGGTTCGAATCCTGCGGGGACTCAACAAATTTTCATTGTTGTTTCCTAGTTGGTTAGGACAATTTGAGCCGATCACCCAATTGTCTGAACAGTAAGATGATCCATGCGTCGGATGGGCATGTAAAAAGGCGGTCCACCCACCAACCCGCATTGGACCAGCGTGGTGGGATACGGTGTAAAACCCCCTAATGGATAGGGGTGTATTAGGGGAGGCCAAAGTCCAACAGTGGACTATTAAAGGATGATGATGATGATGATGAGTGTAATGGCTAAGTTTTGGCGTTTTCTTGTAGAATACGCTAAAATTTTTGTTTTTTTGATTTCTTTTTATCGGATTACCGTTGCCATAGACAATTTGATGTACAACTAATAGTCAAAATGAAAGTCATGGCCAAATATCTTTATTCCATACAGAAGCATTAAATTCTCTTATTTACTGTAAAATAAACTATAATCTTTTATTGATCGTCAAATATACTACTAAAAATAGGTTATCTAGGTTTAGGCGCTAATAAAGAACGGTAATCAATTTATTTACATACCTTTAATGTTGAATTTGGTACATTTAATATTTTACTAAGAAAATTTATCACGGAATGCTATAAAAAATATATATGTATTATTTATTAAAATATATTTATACATCTTCAGTATTATTGCCGTAGAAAATTATGCTTAAAACCTCAGTGACTCTTTATCTCTTAATGCATCAAAGACTCAGGTGGGAAAGGGCGGTGACGTCATCACCCTAAGGAGTCACCGGATTCTTTCATCAAATCCTAACATTGCCCAGTGCGATTATTCACACGATATGTAGGTTACTCTCAAACTTTATTGTCTTACTTAAAAAAAAACTTTTAGGCAACATGGTTTTTTCACCACTGCCTTTTTATAAATTATAATCTAAAATTATTCTGATGGATATGGTATGTTATTGTAAAATTTATTTAAAACTAGTAAACAACAAGTTTATACGCAAAACTACAGTGAAATATACAAAAATTGGATGTATGTGCTAACATTGTATAGTTTATTTATTATTTTAAATAGGTACACCAACGGCTTAAAATATATCTGAAATCTAATTGATGTATTCGTTTCGTATTACAGGTTTATTTATATATACATATGTAATTATAGGTGAATTTAACATTGAAGGTGATATTTATATTTAGTTAAAATAAAAGACTTGTGCACTAATAGCACAAAACTAAAATATATATTAATATATTAAGAATAAAACTAAGAATAGATATTGGAAAAAAATATATCACATTTACATTAGCCGAGAGATTATTGCTGTTTTGTTCTAAAAAGATTTAAGTAATCATTAAAAAAATCTAGTTGCAATACTCTTACTGATATGTTGTTTAATTCTATCATGGTTCTAGATGAAGAATGATTTAGTCCTAAATTAGTGCGGTATGTGACTCTAAATTGTATATTTCTGCGAGATCTTCGTTAATAAAAGGGTTATTTTTTTATTTCTATTGCCAAGTTACAATTAAAATTTGTACTTATTACAATGTGCCGTTATTTCCTTGCTTATACCCAATAAAATTATCCAAAGTTTGGGAACTGTTTGAAAGAAAAGAAATTGTGATCCCCTCTTTACAAAAGTAATCCGGAAAGTAGATGGCGATGCATACCGCGTGTACGGGATGTTATTATTTAATTTTTTCAATATAAAAACAAATTGAACCAAAAAGAAAATGCTACTTTAATCAAACTATTTCTCAAAAATATTTAACGCAATGCAAAAATTTTTCTTTACTTAAATTGGGTTGCCAATGACAGTGTTCACTTTTACTTATTTAAGTAATAACTCAGCCCTTGTTTTTCGATTATTTTTACCTCTTATTTACTTCTACCATTAGTTAGCGATATGGTTTGCTCATAAAAGATTATGTAAGAGGCTACAAATTATGTAAAATGTTACATCTCCCCAATAATAGTACACAAACCGATTGCTTATGGCATCATGGGGCTCATGGCGTCTTGTACAGGTGTACTAATTCAGGTATAAGCATGCACAGTTGTAGGTATTTCAGAGCATACTGTAGCAATCGATGCACCGGTGCAATGGGCGGAGGGCGAATGTCCACAGTCGAGTGCAAGCCTCGCGCCGCCTTAATCAAACCCAAGCAATTTATGATCGCACTAAGCGGCCCAACCCATGCGGTCCATTCTGCAACAAGCTTATTTCGCTCGATGTGATCGATCGATTATTTCTACTCTACTTTTTTTATGAAACACTTGAAGTGTACTTATTATATTTTTTGTATGTAAGTGTTGCTAGTGTAATATTAATAATATGGTTATGTCCAACAGGTATTTACTTAAATTGTAAATAATTCTTCGTCGTATTTATTTTAATCCTGATTTCATATTTCGACTTTATTCATTATTTATTGAATTTATTCAATGCTAGTATTTTTTTCTGTCATATTTGTGATATTTCAACAGTTATGTACTTAGGTGTGTTTAAGTAATATGTTTGAAAGTTATTTAATCTCTACATAAAGTAGATTTTTTTTCTTATTATAAATTATTCTTTTAACAAGCTAAAAATTGACTGAGTTTTTCTAACATAAATTATTTGTTTATAAAGTTCAAACAGATATTTACCGCTATTTCTCGTTTTGTTATAGAATGAGCCGCCAATATGCGCTTATTCTATCTTAAGTTGAAGGGCGGCTCGCCCCTATCGAATGTGCTTGCATCGCAACTTGCACGCTGCCAGACGTTATTCTTTTATCCGTTTATTGTTGTAAATGTGATAAAACGGAAACATTAATGTATTTATTAATATATTAATTCTTGAAATGGAGCCAAATTGGTATCAGCTTAAATTATGTAAGTTGATTTAAACGACGTTTGTTTTTAAAGTAGTGACTATAATATTAATATTGATATACGTTTAATAATTTCTAATTTATATCTTTCTATTCTAATATCTAATTTAGTTATACGTTTAATTTAGAATACAAACTATAAGTTGGTATGTACTTATTACTTTTTCCCTTTCAAACTCTTCCTCTATTCTCCTTAATGATAGTGAATAACTTTTTTAATAAAAAAAAATAAAACAAAAATAATTCGGTGTTGAAAGCCTTAACATTGTAAAAAGAGATTAATTATCTGTTAGCTGTTAAAAGATCACGAAACCAAAAGGACGTGATAGTTACTATTACCTATATTTGTTGTATAAATTGTCACAAATTGTCATCGATGAACAACTATCGGCTAATAAGAACTATTCGTTTGTAAGAAGCCACTTCATTTGTTACTTGTATTGCTACTTTATTTGATATTATTTGTGACATTACCGATGCTTCGACTGATTTATTAGCTTCTAATGGCTATGATTAATGTGACTCATCAGAAGAAAAGTAATTTCTAATTACATAACTAGCTGTTGCACGCGACCTTGTCCGCGTGGTTATATAAAAACCTATTAGTTTATTTTGGTATTCAAAACTAGCCTTACTTACACCAAGCTATTTCAGCTATCTTCCAGTAAAGTACCCTTAAAATCAGACCAGCCATTCCAGAAATTAGCCAGAGCAAACAGACAGACAGTTGTTTTGTTATATATATCGGTTATAAATCACAATGTAATCAGTTATTTTAATATTAATACAGTGATTTTAATATTAAAAATGGACACAGCTAATTTTATTTATTTGTTTGCCTCTATCTAAATAAAACAATCAATTGTAAATATTATTCGTAAACAAAAAGTTGACATACATGACTGAGGCAGTGAGTTACCACAAGACGACTGATTCGTTTCTCTTTAACTTGATAGCAGAAACAAAAATAACTAGCAATAAAGCATAAATCGCCTAACAAAAACAGCGTCATTAGTTGACATCTCACTTGTCACGAATTTTATACAGGCATTTACCGTCCAGTTATTATTATAATTGAATGTAAAATTTTATGACGTTATACGTTTCTGAGTTACAATCGCAACAAATACGTACATACCATTCCTATGAGTTACGCTATTGACAAATAGTCTATAGCATTTTGAGACAAAGAGAAATTTCGAAGCTTATTTAAATCTTCAAATAGAACGAAGTTTTTACATAGTTAAATTCACGCATGATGTGTGTTTCGAACAATGAAAAGCTTAAATCTAATCCTTCTTTGATAAACAACAAAGTACTTGCAAAACTAGTTAAAGTCGGTACAAAATGTTTGTTAGGTAGACCTCAGTGAGTTACTTATTTGTGCAAGTGCAAGTCATCTGGGGATAAGTGACTTGTTAAAACCAAGATAACGGAACAGTGCACATTGTAGCAATTTTAAAGTTCGTCGAAGCGTATCAATGGATTAACGATACGCCGACTGACTTGGATTCAGTTTTGTTTTCTAATTACTCGAAATGTACTCAAGTAGGACTTAGAACTGATTCTACGGTGGAATGAATGGTTATAGCTTAGTATTGGGAAAGTATCTGGAGCAAGTTACTGTTAGCAATTTCTTGCTGAATTATAGAGCATCTTGTAATTAATCACGGTCCTCTGATTCTTGAAACAAGACCAGGTCAATAGTTAAAATAAGCGATTTGTCTTTGCAAGAGTTGATTTGCCAGATATAAAAATTAATTATAATTATAGTGATTTTTAGAAGTAGTAATTAAAGTTTTTTGAAGAATGCGCTTTACATATCAAATAAGTTAAATACCTAAAAGAAGTCTAAAATCTTTATTTTTAGTATAAATATTTGTATATAAGATGTACTTTTCTTAAAAAATATATAATTTTATATTTTTAACAATTAAATAAATCTGTAACTCTTAATCAAAATAATACTTTAATAATGTAGAAAAGTCCTTTAAATACTTTTTTGGCCATTTTCTGGTTTTGTATATATACACAATTAGTATATTTTATACTCGTATTCAATGCATATGAAATTTAAAAATAATGATTAAATTTATATAATATGTATTTCATATTATTAATAAGCTTATTTATTTGTTTGTTTTTAATAATGATTTTTTATGATAGTCCTATTGCTTTTAAAAAATAATATGAAATATAAGCATAAAATTTTCAGTTAGAAATATTAGAGGCGTGTTTGGAAACATAGTTACCATGCACTTTGTTCGTGACATCGGCTGTGACGAGGATACTAAAAACAACGCGCAAAGGCGCTGTTATACTCTATTTGTTTGACATATTTAGTTGTCCCATGTGTGCTATAAATCTAAAGTGGTTTATGAAACAAGTGAAATTGTTCTGGCTTTCGAAATCGTTAAAACTAACATATGTTTACTGAATATATTAGTAATTTGCTTTATGCTCTCCGCTTTAATTTTTTATGTAACATGAAATCCATGCTCCTTTTAAATTTTAAGTGTGTTAATAAATAAAATCTTCGACTAGGTATTTGCATGTCGTTGTATACAAAAACTTGCTGAAACAAAAAGTTTGTGAAGGAGAACAGTTAGCGTGATTTTTTGACGACTATATGCTATCTTAACTCTTTTATTAAAAGTGTTCATTTAAAAAATAAAAGAACTTAACAATCGCGCTTAACTGTCATCAGTCCTAGAATATCTGAACGTTATCCTACCATTTAATCAGAAATGTCGCCGTTCGCGGCCACCTCATTTGCGGCGCGCTGAAATAAGTGTCAAAACTTTCAAGTAACAAGTTTAGCTGATATCGTGTAAGAATAATAAAATGGCGGTCGCCGCCCGCAAAGGCATAAGGAAAGAACTGGAAGTGCGCATCCGTGGGGCAGGGGCGGGTGGAGGCTGTACGTTTTCCGACGTAGGGCGGCAGTATGCCCCGTGCCGTCGACCGCGGCGTCGACTCGCGCCGAATTCCCGCGCGAAACACGTGACACTTGTTTATACTTATGTGGCTGCATCTTCATCATGCATTGCCCTGTTACGAAACGTCAAAATTCGCGCCATTCTCTTGTGACGTAACAACTTTATATATTAATTATTGTGTATAGGTGTGGGTGTGAGTGTGAGATTTTGTGAAGTTTATTAACGTGCAGTGTTTTGATTATTTATAAGGTCTGTTGGAACTTCGTCAGGAGTGTGAAATTTATGTGCGATATCTAACAAGTTTTCCCTTTTTACGACTTAAATGGGTTCGCGGATCTTGTTTTGGGGTCGTTTTGTGTTTTATTATGTTACTTTGGCACGTTTATGCGCATTATGCTACAGTGCAATGTGTATAAATGTGTACAACATGGCATAAGTTTCGCTTCGTAATGTAATTGACATTGCGTTATAAACTCGTCAGATTAAAATTAACTGATATTTGTTTATAATCCACCTGTTTGAAATACTTACATAACACTTAATACAGTTATTTAATTAAAAGTCTAAAAAAGTTATTGGATAAAATTAAAAAATTATAGACATGAAATAATTTCAGCCTTTTGTTTTAATTATAAAATTCTAGGTAGCTATTTAACGTAATGAATTTGAATTGAATTAAATGATGTGCCACGAACTCACTTAATAATTACGTAAACTAATTACTAGGTAGCCACGTAATATATAGGATCTAACCTGTTTTTTATTTTAATTATACCTAATGTGGTTTCAAATAATGCTCATCATCAGCCTTTGATAGTCCACTGCTGGACATAGGCCTCCCCTAATACACCCCTATCCATTAGGGGGTTTTGGACCGTATCCCACCAAGCTGGTCCAATGCGGGTTGGTGGGTGGACCGCCTTTTTACATGCTCATCCGACGCATGGATCCTCCTCTTACTTTTCAGACAATTGGATGATCGGCCCAAACTGTCCTAACGAACGAGGAAACAACAACGAAAATTAGTTGAGTCCCCGCAGGATTCGAACCCACGACCTCCGGTTTCTAAAGCAAACGCCAATACCACTAGGCCACGGAGGCAGTTAATCAATGCTCATAATAGTGCAAATACTTTGAGTGTATTATAATATTAGTACTACATCATAGTATTTTTATTTCATTACCGTTCAAATATTTTGATTGTAAAATTAATACGAGCAAAACTGTTTTAAAGCAACATGCATAAAGTTTTTCCGCAAAAATAAAAAAAAAACGTTAATGAGCATATAATTTGCCTATGTATATTATGTTTATAAGATTTTATATTTATGAATAACTTGGTGTAAAATAACTCACGATAAAAAAAAATCTCACACAAACTATTTAATCACATATTATTAATATATAAGCGTACATATGCATTAGTTCTTTTTTCATCAGTACGTGCTCCATATTCGAGAGTAATGTACACGGAATAGGATGAAACTTTAACGCGGCCTATTTGATATTCTCAAGTGAAAATTGAGGCGGCAGCGAGATGAGCCGGTGTGGAATTATTCGTTGGAGACGTGACCGGTTCGTCGTGGCTCGCATAACAATAGAGCGACAAGCGTGGTCGACCCGCGGAACCGCTAGGCTCACATCCCTACTATTAAATGTGCCTGATACAAAATACGATCGTAAAAACTTATAAACAAAACTATCACTGCTTTTGAAACCTAAAAAATATCAACTCTGTAAGCGGCTGACTTTAACAAGAGTAAAGTTAAAAGTATTACCCTTTAAAATGAAGAGTACTTATATGAAAACAGTATCACTTGCAGATTCAACACGGAATGTGTTGCTGAAGATTGACCGACGTCGTAGCTTTAATATTAACTATGGTTCAGCTATGAAGAGATAGAACTTACAGATACAAAGTCTAATGTCAAACACAATTAGTAACAAAGAGCTCGACCCTATTCGATTAAATGTCTCGTGGGGATTAAAAATGGCATCGGATCACTTGTAGCAATGCATTCGGTTATTCGCAATTATTGCTTGACATTACATTTGATTCGAGTCTAAATAATTTAAATTTACGTTTACGAATAAGACTCAAGATTTATATGAAATATCAATCTATCGTTGAATACCAATGACTCTAAAAGGTACAAGGTGCTTTCTGATTGGTTATGACCACCGAATGTCAATCGCCGCGCTATGTTTGACCAATGCACAAGACTGTTTACATAAATTGTGAATGAAGAGTTTGAAATTCTTAATGTTCACCGTTGTTTTGTTAGTATGCTTACAAACATTGCAGATCTTGTTTGTTATATATATCAAAATAAACCTTACTTGAAGTAATTATAATATGAAAATGTCTCATATAAAGCTAGAGTATTAGATTTATTTAGATTATATAATAGCGTGTTAAAGTCAGCAAAATTAAGTAAGTAAAGTTCACAAAAGCTGAGTTTTTATAGGACAAAAATATATCATCTATTTTAAAATATATATCATCTCCTCAGGCTTCAATATTTTTAAAAGCAAGCTCGTGTTCTTTGACCTGTCATCGTTCTTTCAATATTCGCATTGTAATATCGTATATGATCCGGTCTAACCCCTATTGAAGCCGACAAAACGCTATTACCCGTAAGATTAAGCCAAGAACAGATTATAGCTAGGATTTTTCCCTCGTTTCTTAAGGAAAAATTGCAGTGAGCAATTTCCTGGGGACAATTATATTGACGGCCCCGCATCCGCTTTACGCTCTGATTACCTTGTCTGTCCCTATAATGCCTGTGCTTAGAAGCAGCACCAGTTATTTTTATAGTCAGTTTGTTATTTTTAAAAGCTAAAAGACTATACAGCTTTTGGTTGTCGGTTTAAAAATTACGAAAAAATGTTTTAGGAGCCGATTTAGTTTGGATAAACTTTCAACCATATTGAAATGTTCGTGTTACAATCGGTTGTTTTTTATATTTTTGTACTGTACTTAAAATAATTTTTAACGCACTTAATGTAAATTATTATTTGACACAACTTAAAACAATTGAACTGTAAATAACCAAAAGAGTAACGGGAACAGTTAGAATTTAATTTATAAAAATATGACTCAACCGTTTGTTGTAAACTCAGTACAAGTCAATGACAATGTTTCTATCGTAAACATAAATTAAGTGACCATTTGTGTCAGATTATAACGGAGTAAAATAGAAAATGTGTTTTTGATGATAAAATAATTATATACCTTCGACAGTTCGGTTTTGTATTCTTAATGTTCATCAAACATTTACTAATCGACAATACTGCGTCTATAAGTTTAATGGTTGGTTAATTTATTCTTTTGCAATTTTTTTATTGCAACCGAAGGCAGACGAGTAGTCGGGCCGCCTGACGGCGAAATTGTCACCGACAGCCATGGATATCAACAATACCAGAGATATTACCAATGCGCTGCCTACGTGAGACGTAGGATAATTCGTTTAATTTACCCAGTAAATACACTGGTTACGTTGCCATTTAAACCGGAACACAGTAGTGTTTTACACACTACTGCTTTGCGGCATAAATACGTACCGTGGTGGTACCACCCCAGACGGCCTCCTGTAATAGGGGACCTACCAACTTTCAAACTTTAATAGAGGTCCCATAAATAAGGTGCAGTATCGATCTGCATTAATAAATATATATATATATAAATATATATATGTATACATATTTATGTCTGTACTTTAAGAAAAGGTTTTTCTCGAGTTTCACTGATAAGTATGTTAAAAAGGATTCTATCAAATTTAGTGTTTTATTACTTAATAAGTTCGTTTATATTTGTAGTCATAAATGTAGTTATTCTGAATTCGTACTGTATTATTACACGCTTCACAAGTAAAACAAATCTTATTTTGTTCGGGGAATGAAACAAAAACAAGAGTGTCATGTAACGGGATAATATCGCCGGGGGCGGGCGGGGAGGCCTACATTCGTTTTTGATTAAACAAATTGTCCGCGCACTTTATTGCTCCCAAGCGCACGGCTACATGACTTTTCTCAGCTGTGACTTTTATTTTTTTTTATGCTCTTTATCATCGAATATTAAACGTTGAAAATATTATGGTCATGTATTACTTTTTATTTTTATTGTCTTTTTTTGTACTATTAAAACCGTTGCTTTAGAATTAAAAATTATCGTAGGGTAATTTGAATATAATTTAATGTTTTTTAATCAATTAAAAAAAACAGTAATCTAATTTATTGTTTTTCGTTGTAGCGTCTATTAAGTCATCCTATTTCTTGTCTGCCAGAGTTATAATACCAACACTGAATGGTGGTTCGTACATGCTCTGGGTAACTATAGACATAAAAATTTTTAACGGCCAAAAGCCTCCATACCCGCAACAGATAAGGAAGTGTGGTCTTTCGCATGTGTGTAACACTGGCCGTAGCAACAAAATAAAATAAAAAAAAAACGGTGGAACCGTTTCGGCAACGTGCGACTGTCTGGAACGACGGGTCCCCCAGCCCGAGTGAAATTGCCCTTGCACCTGACCAGAATACGGGAGTATTTGCTTCGTTAATGCGCCAAACTGGCCTTTGAAGTACCAAATTGTGGTCACAGCGTCCACAAATTAAGCAAAGTTATACGTGTCTGCGTTGAACTAGTAATTAGCGAGCAACGACTTTCAAACTTTTATAGACCCACAAATAAGGTGCAGTATCGATCGGCATAAATAAATATATATATATATATAAATATATATGTATACATATTTATGTCTGTACTTTAAGAAAAGGTTTTTCTCGAGTTTCACTGATAAGTATGTTAAAAAGGATTCTATCAAATTTAGTGTTTTATTACTTAATAAGTTCGTTTATATTTGTAGTCATAAATGTAGGAATAAGGTAGTTATTCTGAATTCGTACTGTATTATTACATCGTTTGCATTAAACAAATCTTATTTTGTTCGGGGAATGAAACAAAACAAGAGTGTCATGTAACGGCATAACTAGTAATTAGCGAGCAAATGAACGCATATTACAGGTGCTCAGTTTCATATTACAGCTGTTTAATTAAAAACGGTTAATGACTGACGAATAAAAATTTAAAAAGCTACATAAATATATTTGTGATGATGTATTCTATACATCTCAATTTTCTAGAAATGGTCTACGCCGTAGTTGTAGTTGTGTGTGGCGTATCGCATCGTCGAGGCATAACTTTTGTTATCACAAACAAATTTTAATGTTTTTATTTATTTGTAACAACTGTTAAAAGTTTATTTATATTTGACTGTGACGATATTAATAAATAGTCAATAAGTGTAAGTAACAAGCATTTAAATGACAAACGGCATATACTTTTATATCAATTTAAGTATAATAAATAAATATTTATACGGTACACCTTAAATATAGCCTTCCAGAAAAAAGTCTACGTTTTTTAATAATACATTTAATTTGTTTACATTTTTTCAAGTTGAAACTCAGTATCGTGTTTCAGAAGTCAACGCATTCAATTAGAGGAACTTTAAAATGTTCCCTCTCTTCCCTGTTCTCAATTAACTAAGCCAATAAGACGTATCGGCATCGATCCAATGGAGCGTCTTCGCCACTGTAAAGTGAAACTGCCGGCATTAAAGTTCCATTAGCTCAATAACTTTGCAGCGCGAAAGCGTTGAAATTTTCTTGTTCTTGGCGAAAAACATGTGTTGCTTTCGTAGCAATCTTCTCGTAGCATTTTTCAAGCTTATATAAAGTAATTTTAATAAAATATATCTGAATATTAAGAGTTCTCTTCTTTCAAATGTAATTTATTTAGAATCTGTGCTGTAATAATTGAACTTATGTATAAATTGGGTTATTAAAAATCGAAACAGTCTATAAAATTGCTTACGTTTGGAGCTTATATTTATACTATGGACTTCAATGGCGCGGTAACACGAGAAAAGTTTCTGAAATGAAAGCTTATAAATTTATATATCCATAGTTTTTTTTTCTATTAAATATTTAACTATATATAAAACTTTATCTATAACATATTTTACTCTTTTTGCTATATTCCTCTTTATACGATGTAACACGATTTCACGAAAACGTTTAAATTTGACTTGATAGTGGGTGTCACCTTTCTATTTGAACTTTCAAAGCCAGTACAATTGGAAAAGTACAGAACTGTCATATAGGGGATTGCATTGGAATCCACCAGAATAAAATGTCTCACGTATATGCATTTTGTGTCTCGTTGCACGACACGATCTGATTGTGTCTAGTATTGTGCATGCATTGTATTCCATATAACATAGAACCCGTAAGTAAAAAGCCATACGTGTACGCATAAATTGTGTCAAATATATAGTTTTATTAAAAGCCTTTTAATATTCATTCTACTGTTAATGAATTTGGAATTAAAATGTAAATTAGTCACGTGAATGAAATTTAAAAAATATATAATGGAAAATCATCAAATAAAATAGTTATACAAACAAGAGAAATAATAAAAACCTTAATAAGATTTATTGAAGTTACTTTTACTTTATACTGATATATTTTACTGTTATTATTTTCCATATTTCTAAGATAATCTTTATATTGTTCATCAGTATCATCATCAGCCTGTGTTAGTCCACTGCTGAACATAGGCCTCCCGTGATGCACGCATTCTCCATTAGGGGTTTTGGATCGTACTTTTATAATTTTTACAAAAGGAAAATTAATAAATCTTTAATTATAATTCAAGGAGGTAAATAGTAAGCATTTCTTTACTTTTGTATATAATTAATTACCTCGATGAAATCAACTCTTCTCATAACAAACGATGGTGGCAATTACTTATAACCACATTTTATCTAGTATATAATTATATATAATAGGTTTGTATAGAATAGTGAAATACCACAGGTGTATAGAGCTCTGTCAAGCGGTTGCGTGATCCGATGACATTATGCTCGAACCCTTTGGTGTTATTTATTATGGAGCAAAAGCAGACTGCGACAGTAGCTGAGTTTATTTCCAATGCTACGTAACTCGTGGAAGATTACGTGAATTCGCTCCATTTACACGAATACCAGCCATTCGGTACGGTTACGTTTTTTCATCTATCTATTTATTAATGTTGTTTAAGGAGTTGGGAGATTTATTGTATATCTTCATTGTAACGGGAATAGAATACGGTCAATGACATATAAAAGAATTTCAACGACAAATAAAGTCAACTACCAAATATACTACATGTGATGCCATGATTTGCGCGTTTGATGCCGAGACTAACACATTATATCCTGACCAAATTCTATATCAAGTTCAAGTTAAAAATTATGCTCTCACTAAAAAAATATAAACAAAGTAACTCGTAGCAACATAACGGCTTAGTATGTATGTTACGTGTCGATGATGACTACATCTACGATGTCGTTGTTAGTTGACCATAACGGTGATTGACAAATCATCAAAAAACATACAGGACGTATAACACTAGCTTGACCGTTAGTTAGAATTTTTAACAAATATTCCGAGCCTAAATTGGCTAAGCTATAGTGTCCCTACTGATGAATTGTCATCTAAATATTTATCAATAGGCACCAATTGACTAAGACAACGCCATGTGTCGTTGGAATGTGCTGTAATTTCCACCAATTCCATGGGTTATTTAGTGTAGTATATTTGTAGTAAATTTCTTTATTGTTTGTATTGATGAAATATGTATTAATTTAGGATCACAAAAGAAGTCTACAATCATCTTGTAATATAATCGTAGACTTCTTTTTAAATCCCAGTAAATATTTTTTACGTTTAAAACTTAATATTAAAAGTATAATTCAATCTGTTTAAAAATGTATTTATGATTAAAACCTGTAAACTCTAAAAGGTAGGTTTATTCATTATATTTTCAAGAGACAAAGTTCAACATAGAACGAAATGGAAAGTGATAATTTATTCCAAGGAGCGCTGACTAATTTAAAATTCTTCCCCTCAACTAAATAACCATAGAATATGTCCAAAACGATACGGTAATGTTGATTTAATCTAAGGTTATTACGGAGTTGGACATCATCGTTAAAATTAACGCCTCGCCTTCTGATGATAAATCGATACGTTTTGTTTGTCCCGTTTGTTATTGTACTCATATTAATTCTGCATTTACTACTTTTATACATTTAATTTTTTAATTCTAATAGATTAAAATTACAAAAACATGTATTTGATAAACTTTTGTCGAAATAATAATAAATCTTACATAGAATTCATATACAATCAATCAGTTTTTATTTATTTCAAATCAAAAGCAAGACGCTTAATACTATATTTAAACAAAGATGTCTAAAATAAAGCAATATTTTTGTCGTCCGTATATGGCTAAAATAAATTCAACAAGTCAAAAATTTAAATTTGGACTAATCTATTTAACGTTTTTTTCTATTCTACTCAGTTCCAATGTATCTTTATAATATAACCAATTGAAATCAGCAAAGTAGTACTTGTGTTCACTCATTACATAAAAAATTACATATATTTCTTATTTATAACTTTGGTATGGATAGTGTATATGTTATTGTAATCTTTAAGCTATGACATTATTAAGTTTTATAAAGATCCAGTGAAAGAGTAACTGACATACATTCTGACAGCCTTTATAACATTAGTAGAGAGAAGAATTATATGACAAAACATTAAAAAACTTAACTTCATGTCCCATGCTTTTGCATTTTACTAGTTCATCGATCGCTAAAACAGAAAGTTCTACGTTGAACAACCGAAAATAGTATAAAACAAAAAAATCAAGTTCGACATTTATTTGGAATTCGATTCAAGTTCCCAGACGACTACATGTAATGCGGTACTATAGGGAAAACTATGCAGTTACTAGTTCAAATGCAGACATAAAACAACATGCTAGCGTAATGGACGTTCGTAACTGCGAGTTAACTAGAGAAGAGTTTTTTGTTAAAATAACTTGAACGTATTTACTAAGTACATAGCTTATTTGCTTAGACCAATACTACAATGTGCGCTGCCCAGTGATCATGAAATACTGGAAACGATACAGTTTTTTAACATCCAAAAAATAATTTAACTAATCTAAAGGAGATAAAATCCTTTTGTTCATTAAAGTATATTTACATTTTCATTACATATTAAACTATAAGGCTTTGAGAATAAACATACAATCATCACCAAATTAATAGATTCCTGATCGCAAATTAGTTATTGCATCAAATTTTAAAATTATTGTAAATGAATCTGTACGCTGAATAGATGTTTGTATCACTGGCAAAAGGAAGTGAGTGAAAAACACAAATTCGTAAAAAAAATCAATAAAACATACGCGTTTTGTGTTTATAACACATTAATCGAAATGTTATCTAAAGTAATTATGAACAGTAATAAATTACAGTATCTCAGTCACACTTCAGAGTTTACGAAAGTTATGACACACGTGGTTGAAATCAAGGACGACAATATATAACTGCTCGCCCCGAGCCATATTGTCTCAACGGTCGTAAAGGTATCCCCTATTAATTACCCTTTACCTTTAATTGGTATTACTCACGCAGAAATAAGATTACGAGCTTCGACTGATTTATGTTACTAAAGTACGGTATGGTATCTATGTTATTTATTATACGTAACCTTTAAAAAAAAACGAGATCACTTGTAGTAATATTTCGGAATTAAAATCCTTTAATCATAAATTTTTCTAAGCTCCTTAGTATGCAATAGAATGATTATTTTATGCAAAAATATATTTTTTAGGAAATTAATACATTTTTCTAACCATTTAACATTAGTTAATTATATGCTAAACAATTAGCATTTAGAGAGAACGGAATATCCTCTTATTCATTAATAAAACAAAGTTCAGCAGTTTGTAGGTCTAGAAGAGTAACTTCAATTATATGAGATAAGATATTGGATTAAGAATATGTTATATAATCTGCCTAATAATATGAACCCTGCATCATTTGGTACAAAAGCCTGCTCTGAAATCCTACATCCTTTGATGCAAGAATTATATTACACATGTACAGAGCGAACCAATCCGATTATTATTATACATACAAGTGATAGACTTATTAAGCGTCAATTAAAATTATAAATCCGCGTTGTTAGGAAAAACAGTTAATTAATTTCACATTCACTAATGGACTACCATTGCTAATATGGCTGCCCGCTATAAACGGTTAATAAGCGAAACGCTAAGCCAAAAGCACCGGAACATCCGGCGTAAAGCATATACATATATACATATGTTGTTTATAGTTTTCGGCATGTTTTGTTTATATTTAGTGTATCTACACAGCTCTGATTATGCTAATATAAACAGCTCACGTGTCATTAGTGTTTGAACGTAACCACCTCTTATATACTAATATGATAAATGGGAAAGATTTGTATTTTCGTAATGAGGAAACACAATTTATAAAAATATTTTGCCACTAAGAAGCTACATTCAGCTTGGCTACTTTTAACCCAAAGAAAATCCATTTTAAACCAACACGGGCAGAGCGATGGACGGACTGCTAGGAGAATATAAAATTATGGTATAATTTTCCCGTAAACGTAAATTCCTCTATTGATATTAATCATGTATCAGTAGTAAAAAAAATGTGAGTGACAAATTAAACTAATTAATTATTACTCCCCTCATTTACATCTTTAAAAAATGCTTAAACAATTTAAGCAGCATTCAATATCATTTATTCTCTTAAAATCCATAGCAACACGCTTCGGCTCGGGTTGGAAGTATCCAAATGAATGCAAGTTCGTTTATTCATTTTGCGCAATAAAAAAGTATTCGTGCAAAGAAAGAAAATTTTAAAAGCTCCTGCCAGTTATAAAATACAACTGCTAATATTAAACGCCGATAAAATCTTGCGAAGGCTCGTTTCAGTTAATTGAAGAATATGCTAATAGGATTTAAATTGCTTAAAGACTAAACATTTTGTTTGTGTAATATATACTGTAAAAATTAACACTTTTGTAAAGGAAGGAAAAAATTATACCAATACTTCCAGTATTGGTATAATCTTTTTTAGTAAAAGTATGTTTTTCTGAACAGTATTCTTATCACACTTATAGGCTTTTTACAGATTTTCTTACTGTACCTATTTTTAACAAGGAATTTACGTGAATTGGGTAAATCTAAACTGTAATTACAAGTGACTATTTAAAGAATCAGATTTATTGTAATCTTAAAACTATTATCAGGTTAAAATCACCAACACTGACATAAGATAAAATATAAACAGAAGGTATTGCTCTTAGCAATATTGTATGTAAAGATTTTAATAAAATAACTTCAGAGCCAATTTATTCCATCAATAAAGTAAATACATGATTCGTAAAATTGATTATAACAAATTACCATTATTTTTACAATTTAAAGTATTTTTGACTTGAAAGAAGGAGAAGCGTATGTTGGTTTTTAATTTAATAATAACTATTTACTCTTTATTAAATAAAAATATTTTTAGATTTTGCCACTTTTATGTTATAGAACACTTCCAGTGTGGGCTTATTCTTTAAATAGTTGTATTAAACCATGAACAGTATTCTCAAAATTTATTTTAAGATCGATGCGATATAAATTGCGGCAAAAATATTCGAAACGTTCCTATCAATAACAAATATCCAACTATTTGTCGGCAGTTCCGTTAACTGACGGCGGGGGATCGAAATGTTATGCTAATTTATCGCCTGACGGACAGCGGTCGTACTGGGTCTTAGTAATACCTGTTGAGTTACAGCCGGGCTTTTCTGACCCGTCCGAACCTTAACCCTTCGTAGACTATTAAGAAATTAATAATATTTACGGTCTGCTTCGAGAATTTTGAATGGTCGATGTCGCTGTTAAGATAAGAATAATGTTTGAAGTTGAAGCCCGGTCATGATAATCGCTTAATTGTGTCCATATTCACGTTTCAACTTTGCGTGTTTCAGATCGCTGAAAATGATTACGGAAAAACCGTAATGGACGTTAGGGATATTATATTAGTGATATAACTGTACTACTGAATATTATAATGAACAGGAAATTTCGTCTGGCATTTAGCGTGAAATATAGTGTTTTTTTATCAAATAATAGAAAATTGTAAAAGTTTTTTCTTTACTTATACTATAATCCATGGTTACGAGCAGACTACATAGGCTGCATGTAATCATGGACCCTGAAAATAAACCGAAACATTGGGAGCAACATATACCTACACAATGAACAAAAAACTAATACTAATATGTATGGTAATCGTAAATAAAAGAGGTAATTATAAAAAACCTGCAGTTGTTGATAATGTAAAAATAAAACAACTCTAATACAGTACAACTTACTGTATTAATTGAGTGTTTTTATTTTAGAACTAAAGGAACAAACTAAAAAACTCTACTATAGAAGATGATTTTGTTATTATTCATCGTAAAGCAGATGTCCCTCTGATCGATGACCAAACAAACAGCTTGCACAGTCCCGACGTCACGCGATTAATGCATTGGGTTTTTACAAATCTATAGTTTAGTACTTTTCAAGCAGTATAATATAAATATGATATATATATTAATCATGAAAACTTTAACTTAGTTTACGTAATTAGTATACATAATTAGTAAATACAGCTGTATATGTTAAAGTATCTTAAACTATCTTAGTTTACGATGCTAGTTTAAGATTTAAAAGTTTAAGCACCGTTTTATCCATTCATAACATATAAATAAAATATTACCTGACCGTGCAAAGAAAAGTAAATAGAAAACAACACTTTTAAAGTTGAAAAAAATAAAACTATTTATAGATATTACAATCTTAATGTCATAATTTCCAAACTTAGATCCGAGTTGGAAAACCTCGGCAAACCAGGGCATTCCTTTTTCACATCGGATCACACTGTTTTCAAAAAATTGCGATATATGAAATATGCTATTTATTAATACGTTTTGAAAAGAGATCATAATTTAATACGTATACATTTTTAATGTCTATTGTATAAGCATTTAATTAATAACCTATTAAAGGCTTTTTTTTTGCGTTGCAAACTAACATCAATTTTAATGACAGATTTGGCGCTATTATCGATTTTTGACACTTTAAGAAACTTCACCGAAAATATCTTTTATATTTTTTTAATTTTCGTTTAGACGTACGTGAACCTTAAATGCCAATTTAGTACTCAAAATATAAAGAGGATCTAACCCCCCGTTTATAACTCATAAAGTTTCGTTAAAGTCGACATCTTGCTGTTCTTTGCGGCGATATTTTAATTAATCTCCGCGGAAAATATCCCCATTCCAATATTGCTTAATTTAATCTTGATTTTGCCGTGCCTTTAAACAATTCACTGTAGGGTATTCCTTGCAAGAATTTTCAATTACCGGATAAAGTGATGAAAATGTTTCATTAAATACGTTTTGATCTTAGTTAGATAATTTATTTACATAATATAATTATTTAATACTTATTTGTAATTATTTTATTGTATCTGCGCCGTTGCCTAGTGGTATGGGCGTGTGCTTTAGAAACCCGAGGTCATGGGTTTGAATCCTGCCGGGACTCAACAAATTTTACATTGTTGTTTGCTAGTTGGTTAGGGCAGTTTGGGTCGATCAACCAATTGTCTGAAAAATAAGATGATCCAAGCGTCGGATGGGTATGTATACGGTCCAAAAACCTCTTAAGGGAGATGGTGTGCGTTAGGGGAGGCCTATGTCCATCTGTGGATTAAACACAGGCTGATGATGATGATGATGTACGCTTATTAAAATTATTCCTCTTTTAAATCTAAGAACTAATTGATATTTTCATGAAATGTCAGATGTCGATGCATGTACATGCTTACGCGTACTAGTACTAGTAGGCATTGGGATATTAAATATAAATTCAATACAAATACTTAACTCTTCGTATTCTTTCTATAGTTCTAATAGCCAATCCCTCCATGTTACACTAATGAAATCACTTGTCATTCCGCATTAATTAATTCAACAACACCGGTTGCAGTTCGCGCGATGGCTTATTACGATATGGTTCCAATGGTGTATGAATACAACCCCCGCTAGTACTTTTTCCGTTTGTGCGTGCGTCATTAAGGGAATGATCCGGTAGCTTGAACGGATAACTTATGGCCGGCCATGGAATCTGCATATAAATAGCAAAGCGGTCCATATAAGAGGGATTACTGAGGCGGCGTGGCGTAGGGTCGATCGTGCCACCGACCCGTCTGAAAGGGAAGTAACATCGTTTATTCGGCGTGTTTCTTTTTAAACTTTAAATGTTAATTCAGTTTATGAAATTGGATAGGTTGTTCGAAGTTTGAAAATTAGAGGAAGTTATTTCGTTTTTTAATTGCGTTTTGGTTGGCTACGTTTATCATATTACTTTTGGATGTGGACAATGAATTCAAAGCGTGGTTTTAAGATGTTAAAGAAATATTGTCCCTGTTTTTTTAATATTTATTTACTTTTAATTTAGTTTAGAGAATTGTATGGAGAATTATCCTAATTGGAATTAACACGATTTATCGTAAAATATTTCACTTTAATTTTTAAGTAATTAGTATGAAAATCATGAAAAATATAAACTTTAACTATTCTACAAATTTAAATATTACAACACTTCAATCAAAATAAAGATAATAAATACAAAAATGCGGCGAATTATTTTTTTTTTTTAGATTCTAAACTGCATCTGGCTTGTAACATATTGCCATATTGCGGTATCGAATAAAAACTAAAATATTGTTGTGCTGTGTTCGCGGAATAAGGGAAAACATTACGGCAGTGTGCACACAAGGCGTGCTGGCTGTTATGAGACCGAATTCGCCCCCAAATCCCCCCTGTAATGGAACGCGCGGAAAATAATTATGGGGCGGTCTAATACAAATCTGATTTTAACGCTTGCAATTTTGGTTTTGTGCTTTTTTTTAATTAAAGTCGGTCAATTGTTTTTATTAGTCTCATTTTATTTATTTATTTCTTTTAATGTTGTTTTATTTTACTTTAACGGAGTATTGAAAAGGCATTTGGAAATTTAAACACAATTTTAAATAGGAACGCTTCTAATTATTTGATGTAATTATGGTAAATACTTAACAATAGATAATGTACAAATAATTATAAAATGCTTTAATAACTCGGTGATAAATGTGTTTCCAAAAAAACATTTTGTATCTTATCGATAAAGCGCACACGTTTGTAAAAAATTGAGAGTTGTCATCCAGATTTGAAATTTTTATTTCGACAGAGCGTTCGTATTATTTTGAAAAGAGAAAAAGGGAATATACGTTTTTTCAATGTTAGAATTTTTAATCTCAAAATATTTTTTGGCAAATAAGCAATATTTTTTTTGCATTGATTACAATATTAAATAAATAAACGTTTATTATAATTCTGTATTGTGTTTAGTACGTAAACAAAGCATTTTTTTTGTAACAAAATTTTGCATGCCGACCGCTCGTGCAAAGAAAGGCAAGGGGACCCGAGTTTTCTTATTACATTATCATATCAAAGGATTATCAAATCTTAGCGAAGACTGAGCACTATTTTCATCACTACAAACGGCGACCCCACACAATTAGAGCGTGATTAATGGATCACGAAAAATCTAATCTAAATATTTAATGGAAAATTCCCCTACAGTGTTGCAGAATGCAAGCGTATTGTCAATGTGTGCGAAATTTGCAATCTGTCGCATATGCGGGAATTTTCTATTTCCGTACTACGAGAGAAATAACGGAATATTATAATTTGTGTATGAAGTTTGGGAACAGAAAAACTTACACGTAAAATTACCCTAAATTTGCTAAATTTGTGGTCAGTATATTAAGAACAATTTAGTAAATATTGAAGTGTTTTTTTACACATATAGTTAAATCAGTCTCAATACTATCTATAAGTAAGCATTTTTTAAATATAATTGGTAAGAATCCACTTTGATTAGTAATTTGCATTATTGTATCGTACTTTTAATGTCCTTAATCGCTTTGCCTCTTATCGCTAAATACAGTAAAATGTTTACTGAAACTTTAAGATAAGATTATGGTTTAATGTATTTACAAGTGACACAAATAATTCGACTATACGCAATCCTGCGTTTTTTTATTAATATATACGTAATTACTTGATCATAAGTAAATTAGTAGGTTAACATATTATGAGGTTATGATACAAAATACGTATATATTATTTTATATTCTGTTAGGTGAGGTGCCTTTCGCCGTGATATTTCCAAAAATCGTACAGTAAGTAATAAACGTTGAAAAAATCTTAAAAACAATCAAGATATACGTATGTACATTTGTCTCCGTGTACCATGAAAATGAAAAAAAGGAAATGTGCAAAACATGTGCATTTTCTCATCTATCGAGTTACATCTCGCCAGTTTAAATATGCATGTGTGCGGACCTTAGAGTGAAGACAAGTGCACAAGTGCAGGAATGTGCGCAAGGCTGGGGGACGACCCCCGGCAAATGCAAATAACATTTCTTTCCTGCGAACGTAGCGGCGTTAATAATGCGCTAAAATGCCGCACGACCCCACCGTTGTGTGGCGAATATTGAGTTTTATTAGTCATCTTTATTGGCCGCGAAAGGGCGTGATGTTTGTTTTGTCTCGACCTAATTACACGGCGGAGTTTCGACTTTGTGTCTCGACGTTTGGTTATTGCGGTTTGCGGAATTGTTTTATTTACTTATAACATAAATAACTAAAGTTCAGCCCGGCTTTGCACGGATATCGTTTTTTTTATTGTGGTATACATAAAAAAAAAATTAAATAAGGTTTTTTATACATCTTGCATTGGTTTTAACAGACATCTATCTTTGTATGTTTCTCCTACGTATTAATTACTGAGTAGGCTACGTTACTGAATAATAATGTAGCTTTGTGACAGCATAATTTTTAAAATTAATTCATTACGTATATAAATAGAAATCTTTCGTTTTCATTATATTGGTGTAGATAATGAACATCACAATGCATCCTTTAATGTACAAAAGATTTTGTTACTTTATGGAGGTACTTAATTAGCGTTTTTTTTTACATACATGATACCTCGTTGCTCCGCTCCTAGGGCTACGATTTTTTTTACTTTTTTAAAATTATAGATATTAACTTTTCACTGGTCCCGTTTCATGTAATATTTATACGTATCAGTGCAGTAAAAAATAGAAAAAGCAATTTTAGGTTGGTATTTTTTATCATACATACATACATAATCAGCCTGTGATAGTTCACTGCTGGACATAGGCCTACCTTAATACAACCCTATCCATTAGGGGAGCGGGGGGTTTGGACCGTATCCCACCACGCTGGTCCAATGCGGGTTGGTGGGTGGACCGACATTTTACATGCCCATCCGACGCATGGATCATCTTACTTTTCAGACAATTGGGTGATCGGCTCAAATTGCCCTAAACAACAACTACAACTAGGAAACAACAAACAAAATTTGTTGAGTCCCCGCAGGATTCGAACCCATGGCCTCCGGTTTCTAAAGCATACGCCGATACCACTAAAAATAAACTTTTAAACAAACAAACAAATAAGGTTACTTTAAAACGTTAATAATTAAATTAAAATTATAAAGCATGCTGCGTTTTACCTTAATTGAATTTTGATACGTCCGCGTTGTAAATTTATAACGAACAAAAAAAACAAACTAACTTCCGAGACAATAAATGACGATTGCTTTATCCATGCCACGTCGTTAATAACAAATTATGTGACTCCGCCTGACTTTACGTTTAATATTAAAAAAAAAAATGTATCGGAACGCTCTGTTTGTCTTACAGCTGATTTAGATGACTGTTTTTTTTAATCCGCATCATTTAAATCAGTCATAAAATTCAACGAGCACTCCGCCGCTGCAGTAAAGTAACTCCTGAATAATTTCCCGCCCCCGCTCTTATTCCATAGGTTTTATTGCATTCGGGTTTCCCCAAAGTCAAATTGGCGCGTAAACTTCGCCTTCCTGACCTATTTAGTCGGATTGCCGGGGCGGTTGCCTGTTTCAAATTTTGGATCTTAAGCTGAACCCGTTTCCCTATAATCGTTGAAGCGAGAGGGAGAGATCTCGAAGCCCAAGTAGCCCCGTTAAGGCACTCTCCCTCTGTTCCAAGGAGGCTGTATCCGCGAATGGGTCACAGAGCGCTAGTAAATCACTTAAGACAGACGGCTATGGGGTCCCCCGCTGTTAAAGTTTCTGTTTTTGCCCCCGGAGGAGCGGCGACGTGACGATAACAAATATCAAAAGGGAAAACGCTCCATTTTTGCTCTATTAAGATAGGATCGCCCGGGTCTTAATCGGTACCATTGAAATCTTAGTAAGGAAAGTCGTATTAAATTTAATTTTGATACATTCTGTTACGATATAAGAAATAATTTTAATAATATCCTGGTTATGGTATCAATGTGAAGTTTTTGAGAACGCTATTGAGAACAGACATTCATAGTTTACTACGGAAAAAATATTTATTTAGCTTATTTGCCACAATAACACATGTTTTATAATTTGGGTAAAGACATATACAAATATTTTCTTGTCCGTTATTAAATCTTACTTTTGATATCAAGAGTCGATTTTATACTTTTTAATTAGGATGCCAAAAATATTAAATGGATTTATTATACACGATGAACTTTTTTAGAACAGTAAATGTAAACAAGAATTAGAAATATGTATTAGCATTCTTATCTACATTTCTACCAAAAGATACTGAAAGCTTCGATAATACATCTTAAAATAAATTCTGTTTACTAAATTTACGGCGAAAAGTACGAACGCTCGTAACATCTCACGTACAGCAAGCGTTAACCCTCGGGACGTGTTTACACATGTACATTATACGTATTGTACATACTCCCATGTATGTGTGTACACGAACGTACTACGGAAAGGCAAAATGTTGCCCAAACTTAATTCCGAAGTGTAGCAACACATTTAGTTCTGCTTTTAAAATTTTTCGCGCTGTAAAGTGTACGGATAAATTTCACACAAATTATTTTCTTCTTAGTTAGGTTTGTAAGGAAACTTTTAAGAACGCTTGAAAATAAAATACGTTGCCAAAATGTTATTGGTTGCATTTGTTATTAATATGAAGCATATTTGGAAAATGAACATTTTCTGTGTGTGGTATGAAACTAGGCTCTAATTATTATTTTAGCTATAAATTAAAAGTTATAAAACTTTTATTTATTTTTGATATTTTTTTGATACTTATCCGTACTTATTACGATCAGGCTGCACTGAAAATCAGCGATTAAATTATATATTGCATTATATGTTGAGTGAACACCATTTTTGATAAAAAGACTCAATTTTTATGCATATGAGACATTGAGTGCTATGGTTATTTTATTTTTTGCAATCTTATTTACAGTTTACAAAGTGTATTACATGTTTTTCTGTATTTTGTCTTTTTTGTATGTAAATGTGTGTTTTTAGTAGAAATGAAGACTTTGTCTAATATCATAAAATCATTCTTCTTTATTAATTCATTCATTTATATAAAGAACGATTATTTCTAATAATCTACATCATCAAAAAGTATTGCGAAAACGTTTGTATGTGTAATGTAGAAAAATAACTCAAATAAACATTGAATTAAAAAACTATTTCTATTATTAATTGATCCGAAAAGAAGGTTAAACAAAGACAGTGAAAGTAATTAATTGAAAACTAGAATTTTAAAGCGATAATGCATCGAAAGCGAATAATTAGAGGTAGTAGAAACTAAGTTTTTATTTGTAAAGAAAAGTGAATAGAATAGAAAAGAGAAAGCGGAACTAAAATGACAATAGCTGAAACTATTCGTGAAGATCTCCTTCCGGTGTTTAGAACATTTAATAGCGGAATGATGTTTAAGGTGTAATGAACTGAATATTAATTAACGGTAGTTATTTGACTAGGCTAGTTAAGCGTTGAAAAGTGTTTAAATAAAACTTACTCCTTTTTCTTGCATTTTGAACGAATAAATAGGACCTACGAAAACTTAATATGTTGTCGAAAAAAGTATTTAAGATTGACGTATACAATATTCGTCAAGAATTGTCTAACTGGTATCTGTTATATTTCACTTATTAACAAAAACAAACATTAATAATAAAAATTTATTAAAAAACTCAGCTTAAAGGAAACGAGTAAATTATAAGTGAAAAAAGTCATCTTTTGCACTATCTTAATATTATTTAATTTTGGATAGTATGACTGAGATATGTGATAAAGTGATACACAGATAGCATTTATATAACAGAATAGTTAATTTCAAATTAGATAACTTGTACACGTTATCCCAAAGGGGGTTTGAGTCGAGCTCGTAATTAGATAACAATCGAGACCGGCTACACGTTCGCGTCTGATTACACTAATGACCAACTTGTGTTGCTTGTGCAACCTTAATTATCATATCCATAGTTCGATCACAATTTTCCAACTGCTGAACGAAATTCCAACAGATCCAACAACATTTAACTAGCGTCAATTACGAACGTCGGTGAGTTGCTCTAACAACGATGTAATTATGTGATAATGACCAGCCCAAGACGAACAAAAAAGAGTGGCCAGTGTTTAATACAGAATTTGGACTGGGACTCCCCGTCGACTGAGACTGGTACAGTGAAACGACGGAGATCTTCTTGTCCAGAAACCTCATCAAAGCAAAATCTTCAGCTTCACGAAGCGATATACGAAGCGGAAACACCTTCGGACTCTGGTAGCGGGACGTCACGTAGTATCGGCGAGAGCGATAAGACTGAATCCCTTATAGATGTAGAACAAAGAATATCAGTTATTATAAACGAGAACAGGTCATCAAAGAGTAATTCTGAATCGAGTGATATAGATATAATTTTAGAAGGCGTTCTAGAAGAGCAAACTGACGATGATGCTCACAGGCCAGACGTTTTTAATGATCGAAGCAAGACATTCATCAGATTGCCCGATGGCCAATCTTCTAAGAAAAGCACTACTTCCACTGAAAACGTTCCTGAAACAAAAAAGACTAAAGACAGAAGACTTAAAACGCCAACACCTATGATTAAATTTAATAAATCTATAGAAACTGTTAAAAACATTAGAAAGGTAACCAAAGAAACACCAAAATCGGACGTCAAGTCCAGTGTTCTCCCCGTTTACAAGAGCACTGTACAAAACGTTGAAGTAGATTTAAATTCAAGCGTACATAAAAAAAGGGTTAGTTCTAAATTAAAACTCCCATTTAGCCCTGCTAAAGCTATGGAAAAACCGTAAAATCAATTTATTTCAAAGCAAAGTCAACATACAACCGACTAAGTCTTCACCATTTCTGTCGTCACCAGTTCGTAGAACAATTTCCAATGAATACGTTAGACTAAAATTTGCCAACGATACAGTGGTACGGCGAACTATTGATGGAAGATCTGTGCCGAAAATCACACCAAAATTGCAGTCTATAATACCAGAGAGTCCGGTAGATAGCGAAGATCCTTTTCTTAATCTAAGCCCTAATAAAAAATACACAGTGACAGTTAATAACAAAGTAAGATGTGACAAAGATAACTACGTGATTTTCGATCCTAAAACTGGATTTAAACCTGAAGATGCAATCCACTCAAGAATACCCTCTAAATCGACAGCAGTTGGTGAAAAATCAAAGATACCACTTAAGTCGCCTGTAGGGGAAAATTCAATGCTTGGTAGGAAATCAGTAAGTGTTAGCGATACGGATAGTGGAATTTTGTCTCCAAACTCACCTATCGAGACAAGTGACAAGACGCCTGCATACTACGTCAACGCTGCAGCATTTAGTCAGAAAGCAAAGAAATGTGCGTCGGATTTAGACATCACTATTCTCCACCCTGAAGTAGCGAAGAAAGCAACTGAACAAGTAAAGGTTAGTGTTTTTTATATTTTTTGTCGTTATCATGTAATTGTATTTTAAATGCTTTTTTTTTAGTTATAATCATATATTACACTCTACGAAACTCATTTAATAATCAAAAAAGAATAGATTTCATTATTATTTGTTCGCGTTTAATTTTTAAACTGTGTTATAATACGGTTTATTATTTTTTTTTAAATACAATCTCCACAAATAGCGCCATCTATTGATGTAAAGAAAGTTAATAATATATTGAAAACACTATTGCCCTCTGTTTAAATTTATTATTTTGATTCAGGTTAAAATTATGTGATTTACTAAGCTAATATTTTTTAACATCAATACAATAACCTTTTAAAAAAATGTAATTTTCTGTTATACGTACAACTTTTGCTATTCTCTGACAGATGGCGCTGTACTTAAAAGTTTGGTTTCGTTTATTTAACGCCTTTCGTGATTTATATGCACAATTGCCTGGTCGATTCGGGAGAAATCGTGCAGTTAATATTCAAATGGGTTCATTTAGCGAAAATAACGAACGTTGAAACGGGTGTGTGCTACCGGTTCACTTATAAATTGTCGGTAGTTAGGCAATTATTGCGGCCCGGGCAATCGTTGATGTTTGAAAGGGCTGCATTGTTTGTGTTTGATGATGTGAGGCCGTAGATGCTATCATTGGGTCGCGGTACTAATGACTTTTTACATGACAATAGATATGCGGCGGAGGGGAAGTTTGCTTGTACATCGTTGAATTATATACATTAAGAAAAGCTCAATACACAAAGTGTGTATTTAAATCATTATACGAGTACCTAGGTAATGATAGCTGAAACTAGCGGATTATATAATATTTTTAATCAATACCGAAAATAATTTTCGCAAATTTATAAGCCATCGATTTATATTACCGTCGAGATGTTGTAAAATTAATTCATTACACAAAAGTCTCCAGTTACGTGTTACATTTTAAATTTGTATCTCTATCATATTACACATATTATATCTATTATTGTGATATATAAAACCAAAATGCAACTGCAACACGAAATTGCTATTGCAGTTCTATCCTTGCTGTTATAGCGAACTAACTGTGTAAGTTAAACATTATTAGGGATATAAATAATCACAATGGCGATAGACATTACAACCGCGAAAACTGCCACGTAAAATACGGCCGTGGCGTAATTTGCTGTGACACGTTAATTATGCTACAATGGACGGCAATGGGCGACAACTATGCGCACCATTGCGTCGCATAGACGCGAACTATAAAATGAATGGAGTTCGGTGTGACATTATTCACTAATGTACGGGATAAAGGGCCGTTGAATAGCACTTTATGTCGCGTACAGTTTGTGTGTACTGTGTTGATTAATGATTATAAGTGTCAGAACGAAATTTGACTATAAAATTTATTGAACGATGATAATATTTCAATTATTTTCTATAATTATTAAGTTGGTTAGTTTTCAGGATAACATGTATAAGGAGCAATATTAAGTGTATTTGGCGAATTAAGTCCATCATTTGACTAATGGTACGATTGTTATAATTCATTGCTGTCAATTTATTGAACGATTAGCCATATCTGCAATGAAATACATGTATAGTGAAGATCTATAATAGAGACATTAGGATGATTATTATATTACTTTTGACTTATGACTGATGGACTATATTACTTTTGAAACCTTATAATATAATTTATGAGATTATAAAGTAGAGTGTTCATCGGCAAATAAAAAATAATTAGAACAAATTCAAATTATAGACACGAAAATAGATGGTTTTCATTAAATTTACGGTGCATATTTCCTTGAGTCAACTATTTAATTCATAAAAGTCTTTATAAACCGATAAAACTTTTCATATTACTATCGCTGTCAACCATGATGAATTTAGGCTACTGTATTCTAGGTTTGTAATAAATTTAAAAAAAAGCTTCAATGATGCAGTAAATAGCATTTATAAACATTAAATATTCTACCAATTTTCATTTTTACACTATAATAAATATTATTTGTGCTTAAAACAGCGTTATATATTAAATACATAAACTGTTTTTGCGCGTTATCCCTATAAGATCTATGCCTTTGCTGAATGTTTGTAGATTTTTTAGTAAAACTTATTAAAGCTTTTATATGGTTGCGTTAAAAATATAAGACGATAAACAATAAAATCATTCAATGTTATAAGGGATTATAAAAAATGGCCATGAACATTTTTACTTTTTTTAATATTTTTTTTCCACGACGCTTTCTGCGTAGAATGAAGTCTGTATATGTCTATGTGTGTCAAATATGTTTGCGAATTCATAGCATGCCGCCTGAGTAATCAGCCAGCAGATTCTCACAAGTGGCTTTGGTCTATGAATGTGACCCGCGTGCCGATTTCACATTAAAATTACAAATATACGTCGTCACTGCATTCTGACACATATTTGTAGGTTCCATAATCGCGTTTCTTTACGGCGAGAGATGCACTAACAGTGCTTGAGTGCGCTATAGTTCTCGTCCTATTGATTTTATATTTTGAAGTGGTTTAATATGATTAAAAGAATTGTGTGTAAAAGCTACGTGAAAGTCTTTCTTGACATAAATGGAAATAACGTAATTTTTCAGACAGTTTGTACAGATTTTATACGGTTTTCTTGATAGCATTGTCAGCTTAGTATATTTGCCATATACTTTGTTTAGAAATTAGTAATAGCTCAATTCATACGACTCTTATAACATAGATTGTCTCAATAAATATTGGTTTAAAGATTTTATTTTGTTTGGTTTATAATTATTGATTCAATATTTTTGATAATGTGAACTGGAAGAGAATTTCCGAAGGTCGAAAGCGGTGGCGTAAATAAGAGTGTGTGTGTGAACTGACACAGGCTAATGATGACGACGATTTTTAATAATTGTGAAAGATATCCTTCAAGAAGGAAAATAATACTAAAAAGGTTATATATGTTATTAAGTTATTATAGTTTCTTTTATTTCAATGAAGATGGCTGGTACTTAGTTTTATTGCAGTTATTTGTTTCATTCATAATTTCTGATTATAACACTTTTTTTGATTAAAAGAAATTTTAGATATTTTATTCTTAGAAATTTAATTCATTAAAAGCTCTATTTAATAAATTTACATATAAAATATATAATCATAGAAACTTTAATTAGTAGAAATCCTAAGAAAACAACGATTTATTAATGTTTAATTGAAAGGCAGACGTAATGTTTTGTTTAACAAAGCCATTTTAGGCATTAAACTTATCCCAATGTTTAAGTTGTCGTGGTATTGGTCCTTACTTTTCCAATCAGATCGTCGGTTCAAACCATGCATCAAACAAACAGGACAGGAAACGATATTTAATACAATTATGCGAATATTCGTACTATCTATCTTTGTTTCTTGGTTGTTTCAGTGCATTTAAAACCATCCGTGAACAACTTTTGAAAGAATTTTTAGGACATGGTATACTTAATTTAAATTTAAACTCCACTAATAAATATCCATCCACTTTCACTGCTACGGTTTAAGGACACATATTAAAAAAAACACAATGATACAAATATCGGTGGTAGGTCCCTGTTTACAGGAGACCGTCTGGGTGAGTACCACCTGGTGCCTATTTCTGCCGCGAAGCAGTAGTGTGAAATCACTGCTGCGTTCCGGTTTGAAGGCACCGCAGCCAGGTATTTACTGGGTAAACAAGACTTAACACCCTATGTCTCACGGTAGGCAGCGCGTCGGCGATACCACTGGTATTGGCAACGTCTATGGGTGTCGGTGACCACTTCCCATCAGGTGGCCCGTCGTCTGCCTGTGTATGCCATAAAAAAATCCGGGCCCCTAGAAAACATGTTCAAACACAATTTCTTAAAAATTACGTCAAATTAAGGTCAGTTTTTTCATGACTACAGACGACTGAAACCTAATCACGATATAAAATAACTCTCCTCCCACAAATTTAAAACATCCACAAATTCTATATTTAAACTTTTATATTTCTGCAAGGAGACGAAGTTAATATCAAGAATATAATAGCTATTCGCACTCTATGCCTAATCGTATAGCAATTTCCCAGCACGAGTGGTAAAATAGGTGTTTTCGGAGAAAATTTACGCTAATGAGTAAGAGGGGAGGCTCAGAGTGCTCGAACACTCAAACGTTCGGATAAGGACTGTGCCACTCCACCGAGTACCCTTTACGTAAACGGTAACGCTTTTATACGCAACTCGCATATTGTATCGCACCTGATTATAATACTGACTTATGTTTCGTTAGTGTGTTAGTATATTATTTGTTATAGTCAAAAGATATCCATTCGAGATTCTCTTTCAAATCACTCATACGTTAAACGACAGTTTGTATTTTTTTATTTTTAACAGTTCCAAGATGGGTCTAAATGGACATTCTTATTTTTCTTTTCTTTATTATGCTACACAAAACGAATATAACCTATGGATTTAATTGTAACATTGTTTAGCTTTGAAATAGTGCTATATTTTTGTTAAAAGATTGTTCTTATTATACTCTGACTGTTAGCTTTGTACCCGTATTTACACATACCCTCGACATAAAAAACATGGGGTCACAATTTTTATTTCTGATGATATTAATATATTGGCACGAGTTGAATTAAAATATTTATTACATCGTTTATTAAGAACCATTTAAGAAAAATAAGACGACTGAAGTTTTCCTTTATGCTTTGGTCCTATAATTTCGTCCAAGTTGCTGAATTTATTTTATTTTTGTTATCCATAAAACTCTTACTTACAGTAATATTTAATTATTGACTACGAAAACGAATCAGAGTACTAAAAGTTAATTTTCTCGCTTTTATTTTATCTTTTCTATTATAAAATGTGCAACGTTAAGTTGTCGTTTACGCTCTAAAACGAAATCTGATGCAATGAACGTATCAGAGAATGACATGATAGGATATAAAGCGTGTTAGAATTGCACTTTCCTAGAATAACATCGCTTGCAGCGGAACCGTCGGGGGCCCGCGGGCTTTGGTAAGCCACTCACGTAACGTGGGACGCTAACCCAATTACTGTAGCTGAGCGGTGTTGCCTTTGAGACTTTGAGATATTCTTCAAAGTTGGTTTTATTTATGTTTGTTACATAAGAAAATAGCAGATTTCAGTTACGAATAGCGATGAGCTATTGAATATAATGTAGTGGCATATATAATAATATAGTAACATAAATATAGTATATTTAATACAAAGTTTCATGGTATTTACAATTTACTTATAAACTTTCATGAAATATTTTTATATATTTTTAACCTTTCCACTACGTTTTCGCAATAATATATAGTAAAACTATATTTCATCAAAAATGGTTCACTGGTGAATTAAAGATGGGCAAAAGGTCAGATTTACTTTCCCATTTGTAATAATAGTATATATAAACTTTTGGATTTACAAGTTGTTTAGGCCGCGATTTAAAATAACTCTAGTCTGCGAAAGCGCTATTTTTATTGAGCACTATTTTCTTGTGCATGTTTATTATTAAGCACTATTTTCTTGTGCATGGTATTGCATGCTTGTGCATAACTCGTAGTTTTTCTTATATAGAAGAAATGTCTATACGCGCATTTATCTTTTTATTAAGTATCAAATGATTCTGCAAATTTTTACACAATAATTTATTTTTATTTCTGCATTCATTTTGTGCATAAGCGGACTTAATACAGAAGACAATGTCTGTCAGCCGACCTTTGGGGGTTAAAAAGAAAACAAGGAAGAATTATAAGTCGTATAAATCAACACATAAACAAAATGTATGTAACTTACTAATACATATACTTATCATAATTATATTTATATTTTGCTCGTCTATGTTATGTTTGCAAAAAGTAAGCATTATTTTAGCAAAAAACAAAAATATTTCTAAATTTATTCTCTCGTCTATGGCAACACTACGTGTCTTTTGGAGAAGTTACTCCCTCGGAGTTTAGTAAATTAACGAGGGTGCATCAAATCTGTAAGAGGAGTGTATCAAAAAAGGCTGTTACGAGTTGAATTTCAAGCATCGTACATGCAGTTGTTGAGACACTAATGAACAGTAACGAATGTATATTTTAATTAAGAAGAAAAATAACACTTTCTTTTCGATACTCTTTTTGATCGTGAAAAGAAAGAGAATAATAATATTTATTACATTTTATTACATACAGTGGAAAATATACCCTAACATCTAGAATAGAACTACAATATTGTATACATTAGAATATTTAATTAAAAAAACTTATTTATATTTGTACATCACTTTACCCGTCGGTCTATATATTTATTTATATTATAATAATTTCGTTATTGTATTGTAACGTATATTTCTGATATGTTAGGCCATTTAATGTATGTTTAAGGCAATATGTTTTTCCTACTGTATTTCAATAACGCGTCTTATTAGATTTACGTATCTGTTGGAATACATGTATCTTATAAATTATTCAAAGCTCATGATAAGTCAACAATTACAACGTTTTGATAAACGGCTTTTACAAAATAATGAATAGTCAAAACAAATTTCTTTCTCTTTTCTAACATAACTTTGAGTTTGGTATCAAAACATCTTTAAACAAGTATCTTAGCTTCCTAGCTTCGCACAGTGGTTTTACCAACGTGTTTTTGGTAGTTTATGATAACAATGACTATACCTTTTATTCTTCAAATTTTCGCGGTAAATGCTGGAATAGCTTGTAGATGGCAGATTCTTTCTACATACATGACATTTTTTATTATATTTTGAAAAATTCCCATTATACCTTGAAATATTTATATTATATGGCTGTATTATTACGGTGTATTATTATTCATTTTAATATGTGAACCCAGTGGTTAGAGTTTAGTAATTAAATTTTAAAAAAAGTGACAGAGTCAAATAAAAATACAGCAATAACATAAGTTATCCGTCCCTACGTTTAAAAACCCTAAGGACTCTTTATCACCGCGTTCTAAATATTCACCGGAAGTGTGGGTTCATATATCAATCGAGAGGATTGTAAATATTCCTTGCCCGTAGTCGCGCGTCGTGAATATATCTTTTCTAGCTTTAATAAAGTATGAACCGTCGCCTCCCTTTGGCAGTTCCGCAAATACGCAAAGCAAACTGGATGCATTATTGAAAGCCACCCTTGAGTGCGTCACGATTCTCGGATAAGTTTCGGGCATCGATTTTATGTCGTAGAGGACATAAAACCGCTTTAAAAAATTAAACTGTTGTTTATTTAAGGTATTTTTGACGGTAGACACATATAGTGGAAGTAGTAGTCGCAACTGTAATTTATGCCTCAATTCATTATTTGAATACACTGAATTCAATATATTTTTACGCTAATGATTAGCATTCTATGTTAATGAAGCTAATTTTTTAATCTTTTCCTATATTCGCGAAAAGGTAGATTTGAAATGAAGAATGAAGAACAATCAATACCATCTCTTGAAAATATGTTTCAAGAGATGGTATTGATTGTTCTTATTCGGTGTAGGTTTTAGACCTTACTCTGGTTCGTTTCTTATCGAAGACCTATTGATATTTACACAGCTCAAAGATATAATATAACTATCGTCATATTCGTCTTACTATATCGTATCGTCTATCGTATATCTAGTATCGTCATACTGCTTTACGTTTGCATACTTTTTTTACGTTTTCTTTATGTTTTCGTGTCAAGAAAAATTAAGACTAGACTTTGAATACGTATTGATTCAGTTAATGATGAAATGGTAGCATCCCTTCAATATTTTTTTTACATTGTAATATTTTAAAGTTACGGACATATATGGTCCTTTACTTAGGCACTGCTTATTTTCTATTACATCATAAAGAAACTCTGCTTTTGTCCATTCCTGCTGTCAAATAATGAAGCAAGCTGAAGTTTAAATGTATACAACCATTGTTTTAACAATAGTAATATGTATACGTTACAATTAATTCAGTGATATTTGTCTCTCATTCGGCACGCTTGAAAAAACATGCAAATAAAATAAATATACAGAAGCGAGCGGTAAAGTAAATAAATTGCCTACGTTTGCGAACACTACGAAAATTATGAGTTACAGCAGAAACAGGCGAGAATTTATTATGGTTTACAAATTGTTTTTATATTTTTTAATTGTACCTTAATGTGTATTAATTGAGTTTGCGGCAAAATTTCACTTCACAAAATCGTCAGTTCAAGATGTTATTTATTTTCAGCATAAGTAAAGCTTTTTACTACTGCTTAAAACAATAAGCATATCACAATCATGATCGTTTTCGATTTGGTATTTTGATTAGAGTTAATTTTTGAAACTTTGATTAGAGTTAACTTTGTAAAATCAGATATTTTAATCATAATACAGATTTACAACAACAACAAAAATTCTATAGCATTTTTATATTAGTAGGATAGTGCATCAAAGCAATTTTTTGTAATATTATATGCTTAGTTAAATATATTATATATAAAATAAAAAGCGCGTACATAAAAATATACATCATTATGACTCCAAGTTAGAAATCTAGCTAGCTTACATGCGGTAGCTAACAATAAACATTTAGTGTTCCAACCGTAAATTTCATTCACTTTGTGTTCACATTTCGTATACGTGTATTTTTTATGCTACATTAAACCTTTTTAACTGAGCCATACGCCATCAATCTTCCACAATTATCTTAGTTTACTTAAAGTTTACGGCTCGTATAAAGGGTACTAAACTGTTCATATCCTGTCTGGGATATTTTGGTTGTACGCAAGTAGTTGTAAATTATATTGTTTCTGTTCTACTTACGCTGGGTTGTTTGGTAATTGACAATGAATAAGTCAACGTCAGTGGGGATTAGGAAATTTATTAATATACATAATTTAAAAAAAGGGTTAGTGTAGTGATCAGTAAATCTTACCTTACTGCCATAGGGTATTAGTTCAATTCTTAGGGAAAAAATATTGCTTGATGAACATTGCGTTTTTGGGGTTTTGTGTCTATATATTGTGTATGCAATAAGAAATTAGTTTATGATTGTATCAGCCATCTAATTGCCTTAGTATAAAGCTTATTTAATGTTACGTGTACCGTCCATAAGTATTTATTTGTGAATATACTTTATACAGAGTTCACGTATTAATAACATTATTTCTTATTTTCCCTCCTCAAAAGCAGGTATCGGCAATTTATGTCGATACTTTTGAGTTGTCTTAAAATGTATATAAAAAAAATCTGTCTTAAATAGTATTATATTTAAATTTAACTTCAAAATCTATATTCATTCACGAGCAAGCAATTTCATCCAAACAATTCATCAAAGTTACAATAATAAACGAACAGATTTTATCAATCATAACTCGTCATTGCAAAATGACATCTACTTGATTAACATACAGTCGCTTTCAGATCAACACGGCCACTCGAATCAAAAGACGCCACATTACAGTGACAATTTGGAAAATGAGACCTAGTGTTTTATAAATCACCGTCCAATCTATCTGGAGCCCCCTCGCAGACGTCTGACACATGACAGGGGCGATAATTAGTATGATCGCGCTATTCCGAGACCAGCTGTCGGCTGCCCTTCCTTCGCGTTCTAAAAACGGCCCAATCGTATGAGCTATTCCTTTAGTGCCTCTGTGTTCTGGTCTAAAAACGAATCGGATGTCATTAGATGGTCTAGCTGGATATTTTGGAGGATACATCTTACGTTGTTTGTTATGACATACTAAACGGTACAAATAATTAGTTTTGTTCTTTAATATGAAACGCTACTCGAATAAATCTGCTGTGAATTTAAATTATAATTTTCTTAAATTATACGATAAATTATTAGTTACATAATTATTCCTTTAATTAACTCGATTATTATTCATATTACATCCACTTTTTACGAGTTTCACGCGTTCGTAATCATGGAATCCGGAAAAAGTCCAAAATATTGCTAATTAATATAAAGAAATAACACGAAAAATCTGTAAAAATTGGATTCAATATTAGTTAGATATGAAGATTTACAAGGAACTTATATTATTAATAGTTTTAATTAATGCGTAGGGATATTTTTACGAGTTACGCGCATTCGTGGACTGTGTACAATTGCCGCAAGAAGAGAAGTCACATATTGCGTGCACATGTTTCGAATAGTATTTTGTTGAGTGCAAACTTTTGATTGAAATTTATAACTAACTTTCATATACCTGTAGCTTCTCATCCTTTTATATATTTCCAAAATCGATATAAATTATATATTATTCTAGTCTATAAGCTATGATATTATATGATGCTTTGAATTTTCCTCAACATCCTCTTACGTCGTTACGTTGGACGGTAACAGACATCCATATTCACAAATTGTCCCATTTTTAATATCAGTATGATAGATTTATCAAGCCCTTATATATGTTTGTTAAAAGCTTATTTTAATTGAAAGCAGCGCTTTTATTATACTTTTCATAATTGAGCCTGAAGATTTACTCGACTAAATGAAACTAATGTAACGAATAACTCTGGGTTAATTTAAATTTAAACGCTCTCAAAGAGAATGATTCTCTTTGAAGTGAATATTGTTTTAAGAATTAAATTTAAGTCTTGCTTTATAAAACTACTTTACGGATTTAATCTCTTTTAAAATCCTTATTTAATAACGCGATGTTATGCTTGAAGCAGTTTTAATAACTTTTTGTTATTGCGTTATGCTCGATATTCTGTTTTTTAATAAATAAATGCAAGATAAGATTAAGGCGAGTTTTTATTCGTTTCACAATCAAACTTAATTGCGATTTCCGCGAAATTATTGGTTGAAGATTGTATATTTCAAACAACAATAAAATATAGTAAAATGATAAAATCAGGTTATCTAATCTCGTTATAAGTAAGCCTATATAATTAACAAATAATAAATATAGCAAACAGATCTTAAATTCCATATCTTGCTTTAGCTTCAATAGAATTTTTTCTCTGCAGCGTTATATATATTCTCAAAAGTAAATAGTCTGTGTCATCTATTTTTATTTGTATCAATTTGCCTAAAACAGTCAACGATGACACGGGGTTTGTTGTCTTTTATAATATTTTTAAAGGCTGATACTTTTAAACACCGTCTGATATATGTTTGGTATTTGAATTTGACATTCGGTGCTCAAACCGATAACGCTTACTGAGTCATTAATGCATCCGGCCATTGTTTTCCAAATCATTGAATTCAAAACAGTCTTAGAGATCAATGTAACACGACCTTGAGTCCTTGCATAAAGTGCTTTGTAAAATAAGAATGATTTAGCACATGTTGGTGTTAAAATAAAGCAATGGAAACTTTAATAATATACAAACCTGAAATTTGAAGTTTTATGAAACAAATATATTAAATAATTATTTCTATTGTTTGCGCGAATATTATACATTATTAAATAAAATGACTTTACGGATTTTGTATTAAATAAAATGACTCTACCCCGTGACCACGGCCGCTGGAAAGTGATCGAAACGTCGGGAATTTAAAATTTAAAAATAAACGCGATAAAATCCGTAAAGTCATTTTATTTAATAAAATATATAAAATACTGATAGCGACGTGTCGCTCAAAATTTTTAACGTTTTTAACGCATAGATAATATTTATATTGATCACCTGAATGTACAAAGCTTTACATGGATGACTTTTATTTACTTTTGTTTTGCAATTTAATCGGTGCCTAATTAATAAGGCGAGTTTATCCCTAGATAAAGGTCATTTCCAATAAGTAAGTATACAACAAACTTATAACCTTCAAAATTGGAACCAAAATTACTTTATCAAGATTTTCATATGCGACGTGATAACTTTTTATATACACAAGAAGCACTGAATAGAAAAGGATTCAGCGTTTTTTCACTATTGTTCTTTCAGTGTAAAAAGTTTTCTAAGGTTGAAGGGTAGGCTTTAAAAAACACTTTACTCGTTTCACACGCGATAAAATATGTGTCGCGAACGCTGTTTATTATCATCCACAATAAATCGCTCTTTCACGGTTTCCGTATAAAGGAGCCACGCCAATACGTTCACTTTGAGTAACTCAATCCTATTTTCAAAGGACAGCCGACTCAAATAGATGGCCTGTCGTAGTTTAGATACGAGTGCGTGGATCTTTCGTGAGTTATTCAATTTGTGTGGCAGAGATGAGCATTGACTGAATGTGGCATACTTTCAAAGATTTTAAGTAGCGGTTAATTAATAGTAGATAAAGAAGGTTTAAAGAAAAGTTACTATATGATATATTTTTCTTAAAATATTGCATGCAATTCTTTTTGGGCTGCACTATAAGCGCGGTTATTAATTATGTCAGACTTTTTAGCACGTAAAAACCAGCATTCGGTTACATTTATCTAAAAAACCCGTTAGCAGTTTTATATATTTTTTATTCAATGCATTTTCATTGCTAGACCTTATTGAATTAAATGAAATTATAATCTTTTATGTAAACAAAAAGTGTCACGGAAGGATAATTCAATAAAATAGAAATAAAAACTAAAATACAAAAGAAGAGTGTCAACATTCCAATTTAGAATCAACGGTCATATTTTTTAAAATTTAACTAATAACTTAATGCTCGTAATAAGGCTGCATTTATTCGGCCGCATCTAGTAGAGACGTATGCCTTGCATCTGCATCCCCGCGGGACCGGTCGTGGCTGTGCCGGCAGCAGCGTCAGGGCGGCATCGATCCGCCCCAGTCGCGTGTCGACCGCCAACGCGTACGCCCGCCCGCCTCCGCGTTTAGGCGGGAAACGTTCCGGAACCTAAACATCCCCGCGCACAACAAGCTAATTGACACTCCAATTGAAAACTACACGAGTGCTTCACGGTTTTCGAACGCACCAATTTGGCTTGTTCGACTTAATTGACAGTTAAGTTTTTTAAAGGATTGTCGAGATTCGCGCGTTTTGCGTTGTCAAGCGGACGGATTTGTTGTCGTCGCATGAGATATTGACAATGTTTTGATATGTGATCATTGTATTATTACAGTGTGTATGTAAAATATATTTGATATTTTAAATTTTAGTAAGTCTAAGCTACGACTTTAGTGACGATTTCTTATTTTATTGATTACAAAATACTACGACTTATTACATTGCTATTATTAATTTAAATTGGTAAGTGGATATAGATGTTTTATTTCACGTGTTAAGTACTTTTTGGCATGTGTAAACAATAAAATACTTAATATTATCATTAAGACGAAGCATAACGATGTACCCCATATTTCAAGCCCGTGAGGCTATCAAATGAACTTATGGACAGAAATTAAACAAAATGTTTAAGTTATATGAATAACTTTGCTTAAATTTAGTAACTTTTGCTTAATAAATATATATGCTAAATAACGCCAAATGACACCCACGACGATACACGCAAATTTAAAATTTAAGAAAAAATGTATCTGATAATAGTACACTTTAATCGATTTTATCGCGTTATTTACTTAACTCATAATGATTTTTAAATTATACTGGACAATTTAGATGCGACCAAAGTTCAGTCTAAAACCTGATAAATTTGTAATGTATTTAATATGTATTTACATATTAAACACCATTTTAAATAAACCTATGGTCGTCATAGGTTCGTTGTTCATTATATACTTCAATGCAAAGGCGTCTGCGTAAATTACTTATTGATGTAAGCCATTTACAGGCATTGAGTTGGGTGGTACATCAGGAACATGTCATAGGCGATTAATTCTCTTCCGCCCCATGGCGCCCGTAGGGAATGACGTCCGTACTGCCTTAATCCTCGGCACACGCAACCCGCAGCTACTTGCACGGTCAATTTTATTGTTTAATCTTGTTACAGAACTATATATTGCTATTAAAAGATATATCCGACTTATTATATCATTGTAGTTGAGCTACGATTAACCATAAGGCATAAAAGTTTTGTCTTTTAAAAAAAAATGTGTTCTATTAGATCGGATGATTAGACATCGAATTGAAACCAATAAGAGAGGTTTGAATATTAAATATAATTTACTTTTTTCCGTTTCATTGTTTTAATTATAAAATGACGTATAATATATATATATATATATAGTATATAATCATGATTATATCTAATATGAATATATAATAATAGGCTTTTGAAGCGGTTTTTGTGTCGGTAATTTAAATAAATCCTATTTCGCCATCGCGGTTGTTTATCGTAATCCTTACTTATGTTTCGTTACATCGTTAAAATGTAATTACTGTTTCGATCGACTAGAAAGGAACTCATTATGAAGTAAGCATCCGGAAGCCACTCTTTCGGGACGCAGTTCCGGCTTTAACGGTCTCTCTCATTAAAGCCGGAGATATTTCAAATTGGAGCGTTACTGCTCGATCGGCCTTCCTATCGACCCCTATTACTGAAGCTTATCGGAATTACTTGAGAGGATAAATTAACTACAATTGGTTTATTTCGTTCCTTAGATCTATATTAACTACAGAACACAATTAATTATTTGTTACTACTGTTTCGTGTATTTTGTAATTTGCTTATAGCTTAATAAAATTTAATTAAAAAGTATCGAATTAATATTAATTTTATAACTTCTTGTAGTTTTTGCGTGTTGTAAATATTTAAAACAAAAAAAATGTCATGGCCTTAATGTGTTATTACATTTTTTTGTAAAATTTTAAATATATATATATATACGTCCGTATGACGGATTGTTTTTTCTTTTTTAAATACCAAACAATCATTTTTAAATTTACCCAAAATCGTTGCTTTTATTTGTCCCGTGTCTATTTTATTTTCCAGCCGCCATCGTGTTAGGAAATAAAATTATTCAGTACGTGTAGTTTTCGCCTTAACATCCGTCCTCATAATTTGAATTCTGTATAAGATAACTTTAACATAACAAATACACATTTTATGTATTTATCGCGTTGGTTGCGTATTAAAAACTGCATCGCGCAAATTTAAGAAATTGTTAGATACCTATGTAATTTTTTTTGGATTTTAAGAGATAATTATCCGGACTCAATTGATAAATGGATCATGTGGACAGGTTCAACTACAAAACTTCCAGAATTAATGTCAATTTATTTGCGAACCGCCTCTGACGCTTTAATGACTTGTTAAGCCGGAAATGCTTGTGACGAATGTATAATCATTTGTTCAAGGGCGTACGTGTTTCTTACTTCTTTACAAGATAAATTGTTCTGAATATTTTTGTTTATATTCATGTAATCTTTTATATTTCTTTTAAGTTAATATGTTTATAAATAGCGCTTTAGTTTAGATTATAATTCAATGTCTAAGATTATAAATAAAAGAAGATGTTACATTTTACCGATTATAAATCTTTTAAGTCGTTTTAAGGTTTTTACAGTAATAGAAATGGATCTCTTAAAAAGAATAAATAAAGAGGCTCCATAAATGGGAGAAATATGCAATACTCATTTTAGATGACTGATAAATAAATTATAGTACGTTTTAATATGTGACAAGTGCATATGAAGGACTTAACACAAAAATAACTATTAATTCATAAATAATATTTTTTTAGTATTAATTTATTATTACAACTAAACATTATTTAATAGCATGTTTAATAAGGAAATATTTTATATGTATATTTAATAAATAAATAATATTTAAAAAACTCAATAGAATCAATCAGAATTTTTTTAGTTTATTTATTTATTTACTAACAAAAATTATTTGGAAAACAGGGACTGAATCTGAAATAAGTTTCTATAATGTATATTGCACGAATAAAGAGCAATATATTAATCTAGCTAAACATTTTATTATATTTGTAACAAATTGAACCAGGCTAAATGATTACAGGCTTCAGAATACACAATTCCTCAATCAGAGAAAGGTTTACAACGTGCTGTATAAGCACTAATGGTCCTAATTTCTTGCCTCATTTTCGCAGCATTTGCATATCATGTTGATTTGAAGTAATGCCCCTGCGTACATAAATTATGTTGGCACGTATGAATGGTCATCCTGAGTCAATATGCCTATGTGTTAATTTTTGATTATGGAATGAAATTGAACATTGTTTTGTGTGAATGAAAACGTTACGGATTATTCTGTTTAATGCTAAAATATTACAGTTACTTTTAAAAAGCTCACGATTCTTTCGTGACGTGTACCTCAGTAATAGTTGTCAGTACGGATGTTTGTTACTATATGACGCAAAAAATGTTAAGCGAGTTTTAATAGAACCTGTTTTTAATAGTATTTTGTACACCGGATATGGTGTATAATAAATATTTTGAGATTTTGATACATTTGTAGTGTAGTAGCCGATTCTATATGATATTTTATGTTCATTTAATTAATCTTATTTTTTTAATTAATCGATTAAATTACTATATAAATAAATAATAGTCGGTATTTCTCGTAATGTGTGTCTCATTAAAATATTTTATAGAATGTTTACTACTATGTACAAGATTATAACAACAATATTAGATGGGCTTGTAAATACGCTTACGTTTTTGCTGAGCAAATCTGTCTTATCACGTTTCATACTCTACAGCGATCCAGACAACCATATGTCAGTCTGTAGTCAGTAATTGTTAGTTAAAACCAAATGGCAATGATACTCTATTATAATTTTAAACGAAACAAAATTTATTAGTTCAAAGTCCAATAAAAGATGCTCTATGAACTTGTTATTAAAAGAACACGATAACAATATAAAAATAATTTGTGCTTTTTGTTATCTTATTACTATTCGGCGTGTTACTCATAAAAATACTTTTACTTGTAGTTTGATTCTTTCAACGCAATTTAAATAAAACCTTCAAGATGTCAATAATTTCACTTTGTAGTTACTTGTGTAAAATACCAGTCACTTACAATTGACTTTACCTTATCTGTGTCCCCTAAACTTTTCCAGTAATGCCTGTAATATGAGCCGATATCTAAAGCTGATCTTTAGGAGCAGAACTTTCTTAAAGACCTTGTTTAAATTCGTCTACTGATAACTTACGGAAATGTATGATACGACCAGCAGTTAAAAAGTATTATTGGTCTGGAATATCTTTACGTGTTGCTATATTTAATTTTTTTTATGAAAGAAAATATTCTAAATTAACATTTATCAAGTCTTGTAGTAATTAAAAAAAAACTTAAATCACGATATAAATAAGGTCGCCGAAGATGGCCCAGTTCCTAGGATAGCCCACTTTAAAAAAAATACACCTATGATAATTCGAAACACTTGAAATTTTGCGGGTTTATTCTACTAGTACCATGTACAAAAGCGGCGCGTCGCCATTTTGAAGACAGATGACAGTTTGCTCGTTCATATCAAGACGATACACGTTTATAACCTCCACTATATAAATCCTTTTAAAATTAACAAATTTAAAACAAAACTCTTTACTCTAAACTATGAAAATTCATATTTAATCTATCTATTAGCCAATTACATAAGAGTGCTATTATTTTATTTCGTTTTTATATTTTTTAAGATTTTATTCAATCCGAGTGTAATTTCCTACCATGGCCCATAGCATAATTCCCAAAGATAGCCCGGGCCTTTCTAGGGTTATTGGAATATAGTGTTAGTATATTTTTGTGTTTGTATGGTTGTTTTTTTCTGTATGTCTGCGCACGTTTCGGACACTATGTTGGATTGCATTAAATCTTGAATTAGGTACCTACAGTCTAACTTAAAAATAGGGCAAGTTTCAACAAAATTGGTTCTTGAGATTGAATAAGCATGTATTAATTTTGAAGTCAGCAATTTTATTTTTAAATAACTATTGGAGGTACCAATTTTTCTTTGTTTTACTTTATTTTTAGCGCAGATTGAAATGGAATGAAAAACGACATAGGAATAGACCGAAACACAGTTGTTTGTTAGTTGTTGTTTTAAAATTATATTTTGATTTATCTCAAAGTTAATTTTCAGTATTCCTTTGATAGCCCACCTATGAATGGCATAAAAAAAATATTTAAGAAATAGAACTATCTTATTTTTATTTTTGATAATTTACTTTCAAAGTTGATCACCAAGTTAAATTTAATTTTATTTAGTGTCTTATTTTATAATTGATTTTTATTTTGATATATTTAGCCCACATTAAAATTTTTGGTTGATTTGATTACCTTTTATGAATAATGTTATGAGAAAGATGTGTTTTTATTTTGATGTTTTATGATAAAAGTGTTAAAGTGCTTATAATGCATATATTTTCATTAATATTTTTCGGGCCATCTTAAGTGACCATCTTCCCAAGATAGCCCAATACCATGTTTTTAAAAAGTGTTTACATTTGTGTTAAAATGCCAAAAGCTGTACTACTTTTTTAGATATCTTGTTTCTCGAATAAATATATTACAACTTCCATTAGGTTTTTTGCTTACTCTACTTATCTGCAAGATTTTACAAGGTTTTGAAATTAAGTGGGCCTTCATCGGCGCCTGTACCTTATATCTATTCAAGTTTGCTGAGTTTACGATTTTTTATGATTATGATATGTAGATTTATTTGTTTTTGCCTTTTTACTAACAGAAATTTAATTTTTGTCTCATCGGCAAAATAAAAAACAACAAATAATTTATGACAAAATATGTAGAATATTCATTATATCAGAGAGATTGAGTTATTGTTGCGAATTATATTCCGTAGGCGCTTACTTTAATAACGTTATGGAGTAAATTAATAAAGCTTAAGCTGACAGATGTACGTTACTCTAACGTTTATAGAAATAAGCTTTATATGAAAATTTACAGTGACTTTACTTATTGATCATACAAAAAGTAAAAGTAACTCGTAAAGGTTATTTTTAACTTTCTATGTTATTAAAAGTAGCTGGAAAGGAAAAAAAATGCTAAAAATAACCAGTTACCTTTACAATAGTACATTCTATTGCAGTGTCTGCTCACAATGCTCATTTCGTGGACTATTATTCGCGCAGGGAAAGAATCACGCCAAACCCCGCTTACGCGTGCTCAGTTAAATGCAAACAACTTTAAGCGCAGATAAATTTCAGCGAAATTGCCGAGAGAGGAGCTCCGCGTAGTAATTGCACTACTTTTTTACCGCCCATTCGCAACACCGAAGCTTTTTAATGGAGGGCCACTGTGCTTATTTACTTGCTCTACTTTAATCTACGTTACAGCAGTACAGTTTACGTTTTATTGTACATACAATATATTTAATACTTATCGAAAAAGCTTGTGAAATGGGTTATAGAGAGCATACCCAAACACTTGAAATATTATATACGTTAATACGTGTTTTAAATTATGTTATGTATCAAAAACATAAATTCATTAAGAAAATCTAAGAATTTGTTTTGTTTTACATTAGTTAAGTTAAAGTCAAATATTTTTATCCAATATGGAAGCATTACATTATCTTATAGATTTTCAAACAAACCACCATCGGTATTATATATAGGTATTAAATGAAATCTTTCTGGATTACGGTTATTTTATTATAATCTATAGCTTGCTTTTATATTGAGTGTATCGCTTATAGGTGGTGGTGATGTAGAATTGAATTTAACCTTGTAGAATTATTTTAGTCTCATAAATGGACACAATGTTTCTTTAGGGTTCAGGTTTTTTTTGGTTACACTTTACATTCATTTGCATAAGTTAGTGAGTTTTATTGTCTTACGAATTTTAACTTACTTTTAAATGCTTGGACTTAGAATGACCAAATGTTGAACATTTTTCTCTAAAATATCACTTTGTTTTTGGAATATGTTTTATGCACTTTTGAAAAACAATGCAACGTTAGTTTTTTTATTATGTTAAAGTTTACACTAACTAAATGATATTTAACCAATTCATATGATATATACATATTTTTTCAAGAATTCACTTTTGGGTTATAAAACTTTCAATCTCAATTGATTTAAATACAAAAGGTACAATTCATTTGAATATAATGTCAGGCGCAAAGATTTTATTGCTGTTATCTTTATAGTTTTCGAATAAGTGTGAAATGTGACCGATTCAAAAATAAGTTAGCAGACGTTACTGCATTTGCCTTATTTCAAACTTAATGGGCCGTGCCCGTCTCCAACTTGAAATCCTTCACAGTAGACGGTTCAACGTACTAAGAGACCGGTTGGTGGATGTCAACGAAATAAATAGGAATAATTCTCCTGACTATAACTACACATCGGAAATAGACTCTCACCCCACGTGCGCCGCGAACTTGACAAACTGTACCAGCGTGTTATTTTTACAACTATCCGATTGTATTCGGAAACGCGCAGGAAACGTTCGAAATCCCTTTGATGCTTCCAATGTATGTAAACATTTCCTTAATACATTTCCTTGTTATGTCAGTACGGAGTTTACGTTGAATGTTATTAGTAATTTAACGTTTAATTAATATTTTAATACTTAAACGGGTTGTCACAATTATATTTTAAATTTTTAAGTTAAAGCTAGTTAGAGTAAAATATTCGTCAGTTTATTTTTTAAAACTTATTATACCAAGCACAACTTATAAATATACTAAGATCAAATTAATTTGAAAACAACGTTAACGAAGTCAGAGAAGGGATACATATTAGAATAATTTTCCGGGCACAGATTCCGTTTAGAAAAATTGTTTTGGATTAAATTAATAATAGCTTACATAATTTTATAAAGTAACGAGCGTTTAGTCTATTTTTTTTTGGTAGCTAAACAAAAAAAAATAGACTATAATCTTAAAGAAAGTAACTACGACACCAACCAAAGTAAGTAATTTAATTAAGTTGTCACGTCAAATAAATCCGAAATAAGTTTGCTCGTGCCTGTGGGGCGTTTCGTAACTTGACGAAAAACGTAACTTAATACTCGAGGTACGGTCTATGAGTTATTATCACGGATGGGTACGTAAGCCGGATAAACATAATTGAAATTATTCCCACGATAAATCATAGCACGCGCTTATCCCATAAAACCGATGTTGCAATACCAAACTTTTCAATGTTCAAAGGGATTATCATGCCTTTTTTGGATTACGAATAGGATGTTTTCTTTTTAAATTGACATGTACAATATTTTATAATCTATGTTGGAATTATGTTGCATTTACATAAAATACTAAATATATAATCGCAATATGTTAATATTTTCTTATTTTAATTAAAGTTTCTTATTTTTCCTACTCTAATTAGTACTTAATAAATCAAGTGTCCCTCAGAGTTTTGAAGCCATTGACGATTGTTGACAGAACAGAGATTAGAGTTATGTAAAAAAAATCAGGACTTATTTTTTTACACTATTTTAACCAGTATTGACTTAACCATTCAGGAAACAATGACAACAGAAGAAAAAATGCCGAATGCCGGTGCTGAATGTACTACTTGGGCCAGTTACCGTTAGGCTTCCTCCGTCGGAAGCTCATTATATTAAAATATTTATTAGTAAATTAAACTAACTCACTTATAGTAATAGTTAAGTAGTCTTAAAGCTAGCAAAATATTTCTAAAAAATTAAAGGTTATATGTATATAGTTGTGGAATTAAATCGCCTGAAGGTTATATAGGTGGAATCAGCAAAATCTCCGAGTTTAAGAGCTAATTAAAACTTCGGCTGTAATAACTTGTATAAATATAAACTTTGAATATATGTTTGTTATCGATTTCTACAGGTATTAGTAATAAACTTCTATTTATGATAATAATAAAAGTTTAGCACTAACATCAGTTATAAAAATTAACCTTTGGACTGTGCACACATTTTTTAAACTCTATTTTTAGCTCATGGTGAATAGTATGGATTAAATTCAATAGTACTTATTATAACGAAACAAATTTTGTTTTTATTATAAGATTTTGTTTTCATGGTCACCTGCTAGGAATCTAAAGCATTAGGAATATTGAAAACAAAATTAAACGCGAAAAATCAGTCAAGACTTTTATTAAATCATGCGTAGTACGCACGTAAATGCAAGAAAATTTAACGAAATAAAAGATTAATCGGTGTAAGCTGTATACATATTCAGTACGTTTTATAATCATGATCTTAGTTCCATTTAGAGCGCTTTCGAACCATTAATATAACCTCTGAAGCTAATATTACGTTGACATTTTTCTTGTCCGCTAGGTCAAGTGTAGCAAAGCCCCCGTGCCATCCAATTCGTCATGTCATCGAAATGTAATAATTCCCCCTTCGCATTCGAATCGGAAAGCTATTTACAAAGGAATCGGGGTTCGAGGGGATGTCCTTCTTCTTGCGGAATATCGACTGAAACGATCTAATGAACGCTTGCTTCAGTTAACTTTGTGTATCATTGGATTATTAATAATTACTTTTCGCAACTATAATATATTGAATATTAAAAGCGAAGTTATATTTAAATAAAAAGAAGTAACAACTTCCTTACGTTAACAAGAACGTGGAACCTCAATGTTATTTTCACGTCAATCGTTTTGAATGCTAGCTATTTCATGTAGCTATTTTAGTTTTACCTTTAAAGATATGATATATAAATTACGTATAAAATTTAGCCAACATCCATCTATTTAAACGCCTCACATTATGGCGAACGGTCAGTCGAAATCCGAATATTACTCGATTGACCGCCTGCACTGATACAGATAATAGGAGTCACGAATTGGGACCCCAAGGGCTCCCCTTTAACATAACATAAAGCCGATACGTTTATCGGAACAATGCTTTTGTGCACACACAACTCTACGAGTGTTTTTTCTGTTTTCTGACGGAATACACATTCGTATATCTTTGTGATTGTGAGCCCAAAAATTCATTTTCAAAGTCATGGTGTATGTAATAATACTTTATTTATTTTTATTTAGTATATTCTACTGGACAATGGACGGTTTATGACTATACTACTACAGAATTTAATTATATAAGCTTTTGTTATCTAATACGACACTACAAGACTTTCTTTATTTTCCTTTACTTTCATTGTTCTCAAATAAAATGGTATTTAATTTTAGTAACGCGCAATTTAGTCGTAATTCATTTAATTATATAAACACGGTAAGGACTGAAACATTTATAAAATATTTAATGTCTTAAAGCCAAATATTCAGAGTCCTCCAGGTGCTCGTCGGTTAAATTTCGCAAATTTCTTCACAGCACACAATTTACCCAATTTTAAACCTTATTCGGTTCGAATAAGAATTATGACGGTCGTATTGACTTTTAAAAGATTTTGCACGCGTAAGGTTGGGGCGCCGATGTTTACTCACGCACTACGATCGATCGAGTAGAGCCTCCGCGTGAAAATTGCAACCCGTCTCGTTGGATTTCAGTCCGTGAAATAATATCTTTCTGAAATTGATACGAGTGGAACAAAATATTTATATTTTGTAAAGGTTTTTTAATCAATAATGTGATCAAGTTTAGGCTTCTGTTTTCGATTTAATATATTGTTTACCGTCGTTTTTCCTGCAACACGTTTATAACAGTTAGGTAATTTATATTTTATTTTTAATTAACGTATTTTACCTATACTGTAAACTAAAAAGAAATCGTTACTAAAGTTTCGTAGCTTAGTTCGTACTTTTACTCATGCATACTTGTGTGTGTAGATATTATATTTTAGTTGTTATTTACTGTATGAGTGATAAATGCCTATAAAACTATGTGAGCATGAAAATTTATATCGTGACAATAGTGACAAAAGTGATAAAAAAAATGATGGTATAGTTACAATTCGCTCAACGTAATGTCATGGCAAGAAAATACATGGAGCGCAGATTTTCCAAATCCCACCGCACAACCATACCATCCAGTTTCAAAGTGCCCGAGCCCTACGAGTTCTACAACAAGGCGACGCCGTTCGTGCAGCGTACCTTACTTTTCGTCGCCGATGAAAACTCCGGACCAAAAGCGGGTGGTAGCAGTTCAGTTGAAAATCCAATAGATTTTCCGGACGGTTCAGTGGACGAGGCGCAGAAATCGGGGGACGAGTTAGAAAAATCGCCGAAGAAGAGCTCGTTTTTCTTCTCGCCGTCGAAAAGTTGCAAGCTTCACGGCCGGAGCTTTTTCAGGCTTCAAACGAGCCCTAAGAAGTCGAAAGCGGAGCCGGTGGGGGAGCCCCCGGGCAAGGGGCCCGCGGGGGCCTGATCAGCTACGCGCCCGGCTGGTCCCTCAAGGGAGAACACCTTATGAAATGGCAAGCTTCCGGGAAAACAACGATCGAGGTAACATAATGCTCATTTAAAGTTATCTTACAATAAATATATTTCTTCTTCACACATTTAATTGTGAAATTTTACTCTATGTATAATATACGGTTTCGTTAATTTAATATGTGATTACATTATTGCAAGTTGCCATACTGAACATGTATGCATAGGATATTTAAAAAAATCTCTGTAAATTTTGCGATACAGTTTTAAAATTACACATCTATCAGCTATTTTAGGGAGATTAAAAAAAAACGTTGTACTAGAATTACATTTGAAAAGCGTTTTATTTAAAACATCACACTTTGCCTAGACCTAATTGCAATAATCAAATTTAACTATTATAATATAGTATAACATCTGTACTGCTTTATGAATCACATTCTATTACATTTAATAAATAAACTGAAACTTGTAGCGTGATATTAACCGTGTAACGCCGTATCAAATTCCCCCACAAGTTATTGCTTCGACCAAAACTTTATATTACGCTTTCTTCAACCGCACAAAAAGTTAACAACAGCTGGCAAACTCGAAACAACATCGGAAGGTGGAAATTGTGCATGCAAATCCAAGGAGGGCAACTAGGGGTGAAAGGCGGATTTTTTTTTTTTTAAAAAAGACGAAATGAAAATTTCAATTCAGCCCTCCCCCTTGAGGTGTCTACGTGAATTTGTAAACGCGTATAAAAAGGAATCTTAACTCGAACTTGGGACGGTATTGATGTTTTCTTTTGATGTTTATCGCTTTGGTGTTTTTTATCGGCTAATATTGGGTTACCGTTCAATTCGTTTTGATAAATTCGAAAATGTCAAAACATTTAGTTTCGATATTTTTCTTGAATTAAAAGAGTTTAGGAGCAATTTATAAAGTTATAAATCGAACCTACTTATAATTATATTATTAAGATGTTCTGTATAATAAATCTCTTAGAAAAAAGTATTATAGCTATAATATATTTATATCAAACTCATCAATCTCCAACGACTTGTTTATATCGTTTGCCAATTTTCGTAATCACGAGCTTTCGGCGTTGTCGTTTACACACAATATTAAATCACGTTACCTAATAACTATGTTTTCGTTGAAATAAGCCCTATGATAGGATCTAGTTATATTTACAAAATAATCTAATAAAATGAATTGGATATCGATGGAAGAATTTATTTATTACATTTAATAGTAATAATGATCCATTTGGTAATACTAATGATCCAGTTCGCTGCGCAAAAATACTTTCAGTTGATTTATAAATCTGAGGTCATAGCTTAGAATTTAGATCCCGAACTGACTAGTCATTTTCATTTTAGAATGCCGAAACTATCACCTAATCAATTCATCGGTTCACTCAGTGTCAAAACGGTTCTTGAGGTTCATAAAAGGAATAGAATAACTTTAAATAACAGCTAAGAATACATAAGCATCAAAACGTTTGTATGGTTCACAGTAACAGAAAACCATAGATAAAAAAGAAATAGGAACCAAAGCAAAATAATTTCAAGAAAGCAGAGGTTACAATATTCCTTTCGTCATTTTGATCTCTATAATAATTTTCCGAGCATTAGCCGGATCGTCACCCTCGCAATTTCCGACCGCTTGATACGGAAAAATGACGCGGAATTAAGGATGTCGATAACCTTTTATATAAGCTTAATGGTGTATCTTATTTCTGTCATTGATATTTTTGTAAATATTGTGTCTGAAACGATACTTCTCTTGGAATTGTAATATACTAATGGTACTATTCAACTATTATTGTCTTTAGGAATCGTAATAATAACGCGAAATATTCACTAAAAAGTCACCAAACAAGAAGTTTCACAAGTATGAAATGATATTTATCTCATTTATCTTATATATTTTGTTATATAGTAAAACGTAAGAAGTATACAAGAAATACGATAACAATTTAGCAACGCAACGAACACGCACACAATGACTACGTTATCTTTCCCTTCATATAGTCTGCCGCGGTTATTATTATGATTAAAAATATTATCATTGGATTGACCACACCTACAACGATTTGTTGATAAACAAAAATTAATACTGTAAAGTTCATTCATTTCTCATATTTAATAAATGTATGAACATTTGAAACTTCATCAAAAAAATATAAAATGTTTTCAGTAACTAGTTATTTATTTTATGTTTTAAATACAATCGAAAAGTAAATTAATATAATATTTCTTACATATAATTTACAACAAGAACAACCCTATTAACAAACTTATAAATGTAACTTATTCTTTAAAAAAAACAAACTTTTGATTTAAAAACACACACACATAAACTCCTGAACAAATATACCTAGAGATCATAATCAGTTGACTAAACAACCCTCATAGGCCGCCAAAAGCTTCATTAGAGCAACGACACCGGCAGCACCCCGGGTTATTTTGAATATGCATGAGCAAGTCTACCCGCATGCATGTGACGTCTGTCATGATCCACTGATATTATTCTCAGTTATAAAATCAAGTTAAATTTAGTCCAGTAGGTAAGGAATATGTGATATTTGAAATTACTAACGATTAACAAAATATTTTTCTTCTTTTAAAGTAATTTGTAACAAAAAAAATCAGTTTGGTATTGAAAATCTTGTGTTAGGTAAAAAATGAACATTGCTTTAAAGTACAGATTTTTTCATTTCCTTAAAAATTGTGATACGCTTATTTGATATTATATTGTGTAGTATGTGGTTACAACGATAAAAATTTAAGATATTCCCTGTAGACGAAATATTAAATAATTAAAGACTTTTAAATATATGGACAGTCGAAATATCAGTTCTTTTAAATACTGTTTTGGAAATTATTGGAGTATTTTGCCGAAAATTTTTATTTTGTAATAAAACAAAGCCTACTGCTTTTTTTTTTTTTTTTTTTATGGCATACAGGCAGACGAGCAGTCGGGCCACCTGATGGGAAGTGGTCACCGACGCCCATAGACATTGGCAATATCAGTGGTATCGCCAACGCGTGCCTACCGTGAGACATATGGTGTTAAGTCTCGTTTACCCAGTAAACGCTGGCTACGGTGCCCTTCAAACCGGAACACAGAAGTGTTTTCACACTACTGCTTCGCGGCAGAAATAGGCACCACGGTGGTATCCACCAGACGGTCTCCTGTAAACAGGGACCTACCACCGGTAAAAGTGTGCTTTGTTTGTAAGAACAATATTTAAGTAACATTATCGCTCTTCCCTCAATAAAGTCTATTATTGTTTTCTTTCGCAGAATGTGCAGTAGTGATTCACCCTCGCTTCAACATTATTTATTATTATAAAGAGAGTCGTTTATACGGAGTCTAAGTAACGAATCGAATAACAACCAATCTTAAGTGATTACAAATACAATGGTTCATTTTACATTGAAAATTAATAAATAAAACAAGAACATTCACCAACTTTAACGAGAATTATAATGTAAATAATATGGGAAGTAAATGAAAAAGAGTCAAATTAAAATATTAACTACAGCAAAATAAAATTTAACAAAAACCTTCAAGGATGACAAACGAAAAAGGTAGTTAGGTTTTATTATTTTCCGTGCACGAACGACAAAGTTAACTTAATTGGAAAGCCTTTTCCTACTCAAGTAAAAAAAACGTAATCACGTAATTGCTTAGAAAAAAAAAACAAATCGGCTCACAAGCGTACATATCAGTCATCGATACAATCAATTTAATCGAACAATCCTCAAAGGATACAAGGGTACGTAATCACTAAAGGCAGTCTCCGTAGTCCGTGACGTGTCCCGACCCACTGAATATTTCAGAGGGACTTATTAGACGCCTAATTATACAAAGGAAGTAGTGAGGGGATCCAAGAATACGGAGGAGGCGTTCACCCTAGAACAATCTGTTCTTGACAGAATTGGGGTGCCGTCGCTGAGTAGGCACTCTTGATATTCATTTCTTGGTTCGAACGCGGGACAAAATAGCAATTAAAATGATGCCTTATAAGATATCAAATATTCGCCAAGTCTGTCCCTTTGAAGGAGGGCCATTTTTATTACCCCTTTTTCATCTGTAATGTGCTTTTTTCATGTTTTACATCGTGCGTAATTTTGTTGCAGATAATTTATTACAGATATGCATTTTTTATTATATGTTTTCTTGCATATCCTACTTCATACTATCCTACTTATATTATAATTCCTACTATTCCGACTAATTTGTTACTCTTTCACGCAAAAAGTTTATTAAAAATAGTGCCAATTATCCTACATATACTTAAAAGTGTCATGTATGTTAAAAAATCGAGCTTTCGCGAGCTAATTTTTGTTACTTTTTTCGGTTTTTTTAAACTTTTCTCAAAATTTTGTTGGTGTACGGGTAAAATGGATTCAGCGGGTCGAAATACAGGAGAATATACGTGTCCCGTCAAAAGTACAGACGGTTTTTTTGTGTCGGTGTTATACTACCAACACAGTCAGTAACATTTTAAAATGTTTTATATAATATTAAAAACAATTTCTGCACAATATGAAATAACCAAATGCCATTTTGTACTTGGTTATACGACTTAACAATTTAGCAATAAAAGTAACATCCTACATTTCTAACCAGTAAGTATATATTCTTATTAAAAAAAAATCAGCTTTCTATATGTTTTTTTGTTTCTAAATAAAAAACTTTTAGTATAATAACGTTATGTTCTGAAAACATCAAAATCAAGCCTTAAATTTACAATACAGTTACGATCATAAATCAAAAAATCGTAAAGCATTTCTTAAAAAAGACATTATAATCCTTTAAGGAGTAATTTATAAAAACATTTTGATTTATTGTTGGTGTGTGTATTTAGTTGGTTCAACTTTGGAAACTAAAGTTATATATATTGTATAATTGTTGTCATATAAGTAATTTCCGAATATTTAAAAATTTATGTATGATTGTCGTAGCAGACGTAATACCCATTTGTACGAATATTGCAATGCTATTTTCTCATTGATACAAGGTTTACGACCTCTAAATAGAGGCGTTAAGCCCTATTGTTTTGATTTTACTCGTCCATGAATGCTCCTCTGAATTATAATGCACTGATCCATTCACAAGTTCCCATGATCTAACATGACTGCCAATAAGTTTTTTATTTGAATAGTTTATAAGGACATGTTGTACATTGTAACGTGTTCATTTATGTTATAATTATTTTATATGATAATGTATACATTTTAATAATACATTCTATATTAAAAAAACACAGAAATGTTTATTTTCGATTCTCTTAATCAGTATGCAGTAAAATAATATATTTTTTTTTGATTCGATGAAAAACATGTTGAACATGTTTTTATACGAGCAAAATTTTACCAAAAGATGTAACCGACTTCAATAAAACCTTCATCCTTAAAAAACGCTTTTGCGCAATATAAACCGGTAACAACTTACTCTGTTCGAAATTTCTTCGCGATTTCTGCCCTCGCGTTGCAAGCCCCTGATATCTTTTAAGGTATACATTTAATCAAAATATCTTTTAAATATGTAATACAAAACACAGACAGCTAATACCTATAATTAAAAAAAAAAAAACAAACTCGGGAACAAAATCGGAACGAGTTAATATATATATAAAAACACGTTCTGAATTGAATACTTAACTTACTTAATAACTTTTTATTTTTAGTTTATCAAATGTTGTATCATACATTATATTTTATTATAATTAACAGTTTAAAGGTATAAACAGTGCCAGTGTCACCTTTATATCATATAAATATAAACGTGAGTCGTTTTTGCACAAGCGTAAATTTCGCCCGGCAAAAAATTAAACACCAAAAAGGACCTTTACAGGATTAATGGAATCAAAGCAAACTCGCCGCATTCCTGTGTCCATACCGCCATTCCGCTCGGGGCTTCGCAAACATCCATTAAGGATTCATCCGAATCGTGTTCGCTCGAAATTCATACGTAAACCGAAGTCCATTCGGACTACGAAACGCGCCAACTGCGTTACGGACAGGTGGTCTTTGCCCGAAACTGCAGTGACGTTTTAATGTGCGGTGCATCGGGGCGGATTGATTTTCGATTCGGTTTTGGGTGTACGTTTTGTGATACCGAGTGATTCGCTCGGGTTGTTTTATTTGACGTGTCAAACTTTTGAGACTTTTTTTATCTGTGTTGCGGACTGAACACGTCTTGGTGTAAAACCTTTGCTTTTATTGGTTATTGTGGTTAAATATCTTTCATTGTTTGTAGTTTAAAGCGTCTTACTTGTAAGAATTGTTTTAGGTATAATTAAAATGATGATATAAAATAATTATTAAACTAATATTATATGACATATATTTTCAGCCAGTAAAAAAATATCATATATTAATTTAAATTAATGATGATTTTTAATATACTAAATTATAATGCAATTCTTTAGAGCGATGGGTTTTAAAGAATATTTTAAAATTTATATATAAATTGTTATATATATAAATTTATTATAATTATAATGAAATTTTATTTCTTTTCCCAAATCGTATAATAGTATAATTTTTATATATAATTGTGTAATGTAAAATTTTATCACTACATAAAATTTCGTACACTCTTTTGCTCTTTTCCTGATTTATTTTATCTCATAATATATAAATTTATTTTTAAGTATGCAATAGACTCTACGCACTGAAAATAACAGTGTCTAGTGTTTATCGCATATATATTAGCAGACAGGCAACTTACAATATCTCATATTAATTAACATTTTACCTTTTCCGTTCTGAATAATATTGCATACTTTTATGTATTATTATAGATGTACATAATGTACATTAACAGGAATTAAATTTTTTTTGGATACTCTTTTCTAATAGGTATCTTTTATTTTTAAATAGGTGATATTTCGAATTTTGGCGTACAACTATTTAATTTTTCTGACTTCTTTAAATTCTTAAAACTAAACGCATATACTTAAACTAGCACTCATAATAAAAAAAGGATCAAATAACCGAAAATATATATAATTCGGAGCTGCAAAATATGTAGGGAAGTAATACCATATAGTATTCAGTGGAATTGGGTGGTTTTTGCGTTATGGCGGGCAGAGATTGTCGGCTAATGCATACAGCAGATGCTATATGATAAAACCGCTGTCCTCCCCTAAACCGTTTATAAGGGGACCACTGGAAAATCCCGTTGTTATTCTTGTATTACCGCGAGCGAAATGAGCGCACGCGAACGTATATTTTTGTTTTTCCCTTTGTGCGCGGGATGAATGGGATGAACAAAGTAGACAATGTTTTTTTTTTTTTTGAAACCGTTTTTCTTATTACACGTATGCTTCTAAGCCAGTGTTTTATTTCGAGCTACATTTTTTCGTTGCCGTTATGTAATATACATAATTTTTTTGTGTTCTATCTCTTCTACAACTTGGGTTATGTTAAACCTATGACCAACTTGTCTACATTTTGAGAGAGTATTTGTTTTGATTAATTATTACACGTATGAGTATATCTTGTATTCTTACGCTTTTAGTTACTGTATATTATTTACTTCATACATTTTTAATTAGAGAAAGTAAAAAAATATCATAATTACTTTTGTTGTACGATTTTTTAAAGTATTCATTGAGTTAAAAACACTACAACCTCACCAACTTCTTACCTACTAATTTGTTTGGCATTTAAATTGTGTGGGTCAAATAGTTGTGATTATTTGTTACTGCACGAACCAAGCGGCCTACGACTAAAGTAACTCAGAATTCAATACTGTTAGTATCCAATTTTGAATATGAAAACAATTTTATCTCTCAAGGAAAAGTATATTTGTTGTAGCAAATATCTGCGACGCACTTTTTGATAGATCAAAGCGACGAGTATAAAAAGTTCGTATAGACAAGCGATATAATTTTTCAATAAGTAATTTATGTAACTATATAAGATAACACAAAATATCATAATCGTCACAAATTGAAACACAATGGTATACAATGGTATTTGCTATTACCATTTGCATTTGCGGCAGGAATAGGCAGTGCTAGTACCACCACTTGCTTTTGTTCGTACGTAAATCGTTACATTTGTAAACACTTATTAGCTTGGCAATATGATACTGTTTCGGATTTTCGTAGCACTTTAGCTACCGCAATAAATAGTCTGTATTAATTTCTAGGTCCATTCAAAGGCGATAGAGATTGTCAGGCTGATTACTGTTGAGCACATGGTGTATATCGTGTTTCTCGACACACGGTCCACTAACCCGACGTGTCAATTAAGAGGCGTCGCTCGTCGTCGCGTTCATTTAGATTTATTCCAACTGGTAACGCGATTATTGTTAACAAGCCGTGCACGTGATCGCGGCCATAAAGGATGATTAAACACAACTATCATATATTTTCAGGTGAACGTATGTTTCCTCGTGACATAAATGTCAAAGTTAGTTGTTATAAAATTATTTATTATAAATTTATATTTGCTTTGGATATTTAGATGTTTCGTTACAGACGACCCTCTGATTATATTGCTGCGTGCTAAATTAGTGACGTAAGTTGCAGTGAGAATAACAGGGATAAATTCTAAATCCATGTTTCAACTTAAAAGTTGCATCATAACGCTTTATTCCGTGTTTATGGGAGGAGGTTTTAACTAGAAATATATGAATATTGTGCATGAAACTAACAAAAAAAGTTTGAAAATTTGATAGAAACTTTGCGCCAAAGTATTAATTTAACTGTCAATATGACATTTTCCGGTCAACTTACAGTGCAAATATGCAGTGCGTATTTACCATGTCGCTCGAGGCAACGTCAGAGTTGGTATTCGTTGTTGGTCCGTAACTTTTTTTATTTACGGTGTCGCGCTCCGGGAACAAGTTTAATTTAAATTAATTGGCTGGTGGAATGAAGCGAACCGTAAACATTGATTAAAAAGGACATTGATTTTACCTTCGAAAAGGTTTCAATCCCTCATGCAAAAAAACAACTGAGCATTTTATTTGACTATGGGGAGACATTTAGCAGATTTATGACTTAAAAAATATTGAATGGCATTAGCCAATTGTGATTGTAGTTAATGTGCACGTAATTTTGAGTATATGACATCTATATTACCGTTAACTATCTCTTGTTGTTGAGCACACGTTACACTTTAATACCACCTGTTTGTTGCTTTTGGTGACGTTATAAACGTGGTGAGCTGGTATTACGGCTGGAAAATATGCTTTTTAAAAGTTGGTAAAATAAAATTTGCATAACAAATATACCATGCATATTTTATTTGTGGCGTCATTTATGGTTTTTAATATTTAAGCTGTCTTTCAGATTCTTATTATTTATAATTAAAAACCACACTACGTTTACTGTTATATTAATTTTAGTTAAAACTACGACAGCTTTCTCATTAGTCTCCACAAACTTTCATAATTAACTAGTGCAATATGCGACAGATACGTACATAGGTACGTGACAACAATGTAAAAAGTAATTGCGCTGCTAAACGACGGGGAAAATTTTAGTCCTTTGTCCTTTTCCTAATACAAACATTCTTTCATATCGGGACTCAACTTTTTTCATAAGCGACGCTTTGTAACGTCGTCGGCTTGTTCAACAGACGGAGTTGCAAATGGGAGATATTTATGCTTTAATTCTTTATTGAAATGAGCTTTTACTATGCAGTAGTTGTAACTGAACGTATTCACATTTATATGCTTTATTTACATAATGCAATAATATTTTATATGTTATATAAATAAACAACATTATTGATCATATAACACAAATCGCATCGCTTTTTTAAGTAAAAGCAAAATTATTTTGTACTTGTACAAAAATGATAAATTTAGATGTTTATTATTATTTACTATATAGCGCATAATTTATTATGTATGTAATAAAAGGATATCTAGAATTGTTGACTCTTATTTATTTACAAAAGCTGAGATTCGAATTAATTGCCCTAACCACATGAGCCGTTGAAACTGTTCGTAACATTAATTTAAAACATTGCTCCACGTGGGATTCTCGTTTATTACATTTTAGCAGTTTATTTCAATTAGGGAAAATAAAAGTTGCTTGGTGTCGAATATTTTACAGTAATACAATTTATCTTTTATTTACGCAGTAAGTAACATTTTGATAGCTACAAGATTTGTATGTTTGTTACTCAATTTTGTAGTATAAACTTTTTGTAGCCAAGATTAAACTGGATAATTATAACTGTTTTGTCTTTATAGATTAAGAAGTCGAAATATAATTCGTAGTTCTTTGTACGTTCATAAAGGACTCTAGATCTCTGAAATTGAAAATGATTTGACTTGACTGACTTAAGACTCGCGTATAGCGCTCTGAACTATTGTGGATACAATAAGTTTCTCGAAAGAAAAGTTCCATTTAAAGTCTACCTATTACTCATCTTTTATTCCGAGATGTCTACTGCACTACATTTGTACCAGAGACCTACTAGAGGTCATAAAGTATATAGTATAACATAGCCAAATATTATAAAGTTTAATGTAAAAACACCAATGGTGCCAAGAGCAAACACTCTTTTTTCGTGAATCGCGACCATGTTCAAATCACGGATATTTGATCAATAAGAGTGCGAGGTTTTGGTGCTAATTCAGATCATTAATCGAATTATCATTTATTAATTCATTAACTGCCCCCGTAGCCTAATGGTATGAGTGTATGCTTTAGAAACCGGCGGTCGTGGGTTCAAATCCTGCGGCAACTCAACAAATTTTCATTTTTGTTTCCTAGTTGGTTAGGTCGATTGGAGCTGATCACCCAATTGTCTGAAAAATAAGATGATCCATGCGTCGGATGGGCATGTAAACAGTCAGTCCACCCACCAACCCGCACTGGACCAGCGTATTGAGATACGGTCCAAAACCCCTAATGGATAGTAGTGTATTAGGGGAGGCCTATGTCCAGCGATGGACTATAACATCATCAGCCTATATGACTATAGGCTGATGATGATGAATTGATTAATTATTAATTATTGACCATAATTAACGATTTTATGTCTAATTTGGTTACACAACAACAGTTTGTCGAACAAACGTCTATTCTCAGTAATGTATGAAATTCATCCGTGGCACTTTTATTTTATTCGATAAGATGTATAATTAACTATAGAAGGCTCCACCAAATATACAATGAAAGCGAACTGCAATGAAGTAGTTAACCGTTCAATTGTGAACAGCACGCTGCACGGTCGAGTGCTATGAAACGTGAACGCGGTGAATCTGGTAATGGCAGAACAACAGTAATGTATTTGGGATTTAAGTGGGAAATTATACACATAGTATTTTCAACCACAAAGTATATGTATACATTATTTATATTATAGATATTATATATATACATTATTTGTATTATGTTATAAAATAATCATATTACGGTTGTAGTATATTAAATCATAAATGTAAAAAAAAGTATGAGTAATGTATATGTTCGCAGTTTAGTGTTTCCTTTTTGTTTTTATTATTTTTATTATATGTTTTTCAACCTTCTTACACGTAAAACTTTGAGTTTGAGAACAAAAATTATTCGACATTTTTTTTTTGGTACCTTAGTTGTAGTACTAAAATCAGATATACGTAAAGTTTAAGGAATGCAATCTAATAAAAATAAATTTGTTTTCAAATGCCCTCTGTATAATCGTAATTGTACCTTGTGCAAAATAATACAAATTTTAGATAAACAGGTACTTACGGAAGATTTCTACACTTATTAGTAAAGTTAAGTTAACAGAGACTAATCGAGTTGAATAAGCGCTTTGATAACGAATTTTAATTCATATGTTGATAACACGCGCGTGAGATGCGTTCATATGTTGATCATTGTGTGGGATATGTTGGTATTCGTCGCGTGCTTCATTAACGGTTCATTATGTTTTGCGCCCGTTTAATTGGCCCACCGTTTGTCTCCGTGTCGTGAATTCGGATACAATCAATTTTTACGTTGCACGGCGGTGTTTAATATTTCGATCAGACGCGTCGACGCTTTGATTTTTAATCATCAGTTTACGACGGATATTCCTTGTTAAGTAATCGTATTTCGCTAATGGATAACAGATGAATTTACCTTTTTTGTACTTCTTTAATGATAGATCATCTTTAAATTCATTGTTAAACGTTTCTTTGGACCTTAGTTTACCTGATACATCGTATTACCGCTTAAAATTTTTATGGTTTGAAGTGTACATTTAACTCTTGATAAGTAATGATATTTTGGTGTTTGTTGTGTCATCAAACTACCAATAATTAAATAACTGTGACAATATATTTATTGTAACGGTAAACACGGACCAAGAATATTAAAATTAATATTACTTCACTATAGGATTCACAAAAAATATTTGTTTTTACGTTATTATGTTCATCTTATACTTTTACGTATTCTCAAACCAGAAAGTGGTTGACGTCGTCTTATTTTATGCTAATATCCTAAATTAACTTCAAAGGAGACAAGTGATCAGCAGGGTAGGGAATTTATGTTGGGGTTTGATATATTGCTGTGTCTCAACTTTATATTAACGTTACCTCAAAAGTTTACAAAGTGCAATAAAGTATAAATTATTTACAACATTAAAGTCGTAAAACTTTATGTAAGCAATATACGAATATACGTTTATTGCAGCATATAAAGATGAAGAGTTTGTTCGGTTGAATACTGTAATGAAATAATCAAGATTGTATTTTGCAATATTTTCTTCATTTTTTAAATTTTAAACATTATCTTGAGGAAATATTTTTCAAATGCGCTGTAATCAGTATGAGTAGAAATCAAAATTTGTTGGTAAGATACAAATTCACTCTAGTCTTTATGATAACTAAATAATTTATAATATTTTTTTAAATAGTGATTACTAAATATTATACGCAAGATATCTTAAAACATCCATACATATAATAGTATAAAACAAAGTAGTTTTTGTTGTCTGTCCGTCCGCATGTATGCTTAAATCTTTAAAACTACACAACGGATTTTGAAGAGATATGTTTTATATGTATTATATATGAGTATACCTAATTTTATTGAGAAACTATGATAAATTTAAAGGTTCCTAGTGTGCTGTCGTAAACAATTCTTTTTTTGCGTTTACATTGCACACACTGGCTGAACCCACGAAAAAATCAAAATATTATATACTGTAATAAATTTTAAAAAGTCAACAAAAAAGTCCCACAACACCCATTTTTTCTTGTAAAGGCAAGGCGGATAACTAGTTTAATTATAAAATTTAAGGTTATTGTATCTTAACTTTAATCATAAGGTTGTTACGACAGTTTTTTTATTTATCTAAAACATTTGGTCTGCTCTTCTGTTTTAGTTTTACGATTTAGGTTAATGCAATTCATAACTTTGCATTAACAATATTAGCAGAATTAAGGAAAATAAAATTTTCATTGAATAGCCTACGCCTAACTTATTACATACACATTCTAAACTTACTCTAAAACTTATAAATTAATTGGTCTGATCAAGTTACAATCACAATGTTTTGTGATAAAATTAAGTATCACACGGAACTTAACAAACGTCAAAATTAAAACCTCCCACGTTATAATTTTTTGTATTCTATTTCAATTAAACGCGTTTCCTTAAAGCGAGCGAGTTACGCTTCTCCATTTGGTCGGATAATTGTTGCCAGCAACGAATTATTTTGATTTACAGCTTTGTGATTGCTGCAACTCGATTATGTTCTGTGTACGGTGGTCCCTTAAATTGGACGAAATGAAATATAAATTAAGAATAGCATTCATAAATTGGTTCAGCGTGACGTTGATGTTATGTTGACATTTAGTGTTAAACGTTTTGTTGACTGGCTTTTGTCGGCGACCTTATCCGCACGGAATAGTAATTTTGGGCTAGCAATGACTTTTATGATGTCTTTTACGGTAAAGGTCATTTTTTTTCATCTCAAAGAAAGTAATTTTGAATCGTTCTTATTGGTGCTTCGCTCCTGTTGGTTTTAAGGGTTTTATTTATAACCTTTGCCTTCTTAAATAAATTAATAGTAAAATCGGATTAGTACTTCTTAAGATTAGCACGTTTTAAGAAACACACAAGCTCTAACGCTTTATAATTTTAATAGAGATTTTGGTAGATACAAGACATATGACGCTCTCTATCACATTTCAACCTCTTTTGTGACTCATCACTTTATCTCTGGAACTATAAAGGGCCCGCGAATATTAATTTATTAGGAACATTTTGTGTCGAGTAAAGGTCACGCGAAATAAAACTCGTATTATCTTTTGTAATCCTTTTGGTTTTGGTTTTGTCAAAATACAAAAAGAATTTTGAGTAAAATAAATTGGAAATAATGCCAGGGACATTGTATTGTACAAAATACTAATAAATCCAGTTATATTTCATAATATTCGTAGTCATTAACGTTATAATACTATAGTATTATATGATGTAGTTAAGACCTAATCATTGAATGACAATGAAATTATTAATGATGATCAATTACGTCAGCGCAGCTTACATGACACGAGAGATAACTAACGCAGTAGAACATATCTTTCACGCACAACTTAATAACAAATTTAACGATACAAAAGTGGTTATTAAATATATGTAAATCATCGTATTGGTCATATAGTACAATCTTTTTACCGTTTGGACCATATGGTATTTTGTTACAGTCCAAAAATATTAACTCCCCGATTTAAGGATGTATTTCGCCAGCATCATTAAATTGTTACGAAGTGCATTAAACGCTATTTCCGAACAATCGTCATCGTTGCACAATCGGGACGTAATAGACGCCTGTGCCTTTCGCTAAATTTACATTGTCCGATATAGCCGATGTGACTCAGCGTGAGTCACTCTTCCCGAACTTCCCACTTTATTTATAAAAGACCTACGTAAGATCTGGAACTTGTTAATTTTTTTTAATTACTAGCAGTCGGGATTGCTGGTATTACCTCAGGTAAGAATTTCTTAAAACGGCACAGTAGCTTTTGAGTTTATTCATGACAAGCATACACACAAAAATACAAAATTCCTCTATATTACATTAGTATAGATTACATTCATGCCAAATTTTGCGGCGCAATTTAGCGTAGCCACATTGGTGAAACGTCCTATTCAGACTCAAATCGGCATTTGAGTAAATCAGATCTAGTTTGAGTACGCTAAAACATAAGGTTTTTTTAATTCCTTTTTGTTACTTCCCAGATCATATTTCGCTTTAGTATATTATTTACGGGGAGCATCAGATCGATCGTGATACATGTCCGCCGCTCGGGGAACGTGAATAATCCCTCTAAAGGTTCAGAATTCCAGACGTCGTGTGAGTCATTTGTTCTTTTTTCTCTCTATGCGATCACGATGCTCAGTTCCGCGTAGGAGATCAATTTTTTGAACAGATGTATGTCTACAAAGTATTGTGAATTGAAACAATGTGTATTAAAAGTATAAAACCTACGTGCTTATACAAATAAACGCGTAGGCGAATATTTATAAATTACTCGCATTTTATAATAAACACTTCGCTAATATGTTTTTGTTCTCTTCGGTTCATTCATTATACCGCATTAAAAAGCGAATGCTCATCACACGTTAAGTAAATCATATTTCATTAAAATATTGTAGTAAATTTGGTAAAATACTAATGCACGAGCGTTAACTGAAAGAAATTATGTAAATTATATTTGGCTTCTCATGAACTGAAACTAAACCAGAACATGGTGCTCTTTAAAAGCAATTGTAAATAAGAAACAAAATTATGTTTTGTAACCATGTAAAATTATACATTCAAAGTAATTAAACTTACGTATATTTTTTTGTATTTATGTATTTAAGAATTCTTAAATTCGCATAAGTATCTAGTAGTAATGTAGTTATGAAAACAAAAATATCAGTACCACCAGAATACTCGTTATTAACTTACTTACTGTTCTTGAAGTCGTTAAAATAATCAAAAGTAGATTTGATTCTGTGCACCATATGGACGGTTATTAAAGCGATTCGTATAAACAGATGTAAGTTGTAAAGCGGTATTGCAACAGATTCAATCGCAACTTACATTCGACGATGGCAATAAAAAGCGAATTTATCATAAAAAGTCGTGCATTAAGACTAAAACAGTCATAAATAAGAAAATAAGACCGCCTATTTATATTTGTGACTGTTGAACGCTTTGTTCGTCTTGATATTAGTCCCAAATGAAATGGTATTTTTTTTATTTCATATGGTTTTGTTTTGTTTATTTGAAGATATTATGACATTTTATGTTTTTTAAAATATTGGGTTTATAATACTTTATTTTACTTTTAATAATTAACATCGTTGTGAATTGCTATAATAAAAAGACTTCTTACGGATTTTATCGCGTTTATTTACATTTCAAATTCCCGACGTTTCGAACAGATTTCAGCGGCCGTGTTCACGGGGTTCGGAGTCCACGGAGTAGACTCCGAACCCCGGCCACTAAAAATCCCTAAAAAGCCCTTTTATTCAATTATGCCTAGTATTCGCGTAAACAAAAGAATTAATTATTACACACACAATAATTCTTCGAGTTAGGTAGATTCGATAGTCATCAAATATGGGAATAACTTTTTAGCAGTACATACGGCAGTGTTACAGTGTTACGGCCTTTTAAACCGGAAGCTCCAGGTTCAAATCCTGCGGGAACTCACCTTTTCATTCTTATTTCCTAGTTATGTTAGGCAATGCGGACAGATTAGCAATGCCTGCATCGGAAAGGCATGGAAGTCGATCTAATCCGGCTTACATATTCTATTATTTAATAGAGACCCGCAACGGCTCCGCGCGTGTTTAATATTGATATATGTAAAATCTATTAAAAATTTTATAGATTTACCAGCGTTTCTCTACAATATTATGAATGAGTTATTCATTTAAACCTTCCTAAAAATACCGCATCAAAGTCCGTTGCGTAGTTTTAAAGATTTAAGCATACACAGGGATGTATCAACAGAGAAAGCGAATTTGTTTTATACTATGTAGTAATAAATCAATAGCAAGTATCAAATTGGTTTATTCGCGGTAAGTTTACGCCGCTGTAGGGCGGAGGATAAGGCAATAGCGAGGCGCTCATTTATGTGGGGAGGCGGGCGTCCGCGGTGAAACGGACACGTATGGAAATAGAGTCGGACGCCAACTGTATTTCCGCACTTCACCTGTACGGCTTGAGACGTGGAACACCGATTTGGATTGAATTTTCGTTTTATACGTCTGCTATATAGATAGTAAAACGGTCTATACTACGACAAAAGCTCAGCTTAGATAGTATATTTTACTGTACGTTCAATATGATGGTCAGATTAAAACATAATAATAAAGTTTTGTCCGTCATTTCTTGTAAATGTGCTCAAATATTACATTTATGTGCACATTTGGAATTTTGAGTTTACCATTTAATTATATTTGATACACAGATGTTTTATCAAGATATAACGTTTTATAGTACACATGTTCTTCCGTATTTGGTTGTTAATAACCAGTCTGGTGGTAGGTCCCTTTTTACAAGGGACTGTCTGGTTTGTAACTAACGCGGTGCTTATTCCTGCCGCAAAGCAGTAGTGTGAAAACACTGCTGTGTTCCGGTTCGAAGGGCACTGTAGCCAGCGTTTTACTGGATAATCGAGAGTTAACACCCTTTGTCTCACGGCAGGCAGCGCGTTGGCGATACCACTAGTATTGCCGATGTCTATGGGCGTCCGTGACCACTTAACCCAGTTAAGTGGTCACGCAGTTAAGCTCACCTTTTTTTTTGCCGTTGTAAAAATCCAGCTTACGGATTCCCGCCACCAAAGTGAGGGGCAGCGGGGATATTGGGGCCCCGGACCAAGATGGAGCGCCGGTATACCCACCAAAACCAACGGTTGTTCCTTTCTCATGTCCTGTAGCCGGGGCCGCGGGCACTGATAACAGTCTGGCGACCCGGCGCGACGTGCCCTATCGGGCCTCTTCTCTCCGGTGTGTTGGGACACCGGAACGTCGCTTTAGGCGCCGTGCCGGAACAAACAGCACGGCGCTCCTCTGAAGCCTTCTCTGGGCGGCGGGCACCCTCTTGCCGGCCGCCCAGGGGCTCAGTGTCAGGGAAGGTTCGCGCTACGCCATCTTCGGCGCCCTGGCCTTCTTCTGGATAGCCAGGCGCTCACGGCCTCCCTGTCCCTTTCCGCGGCCTCCTTCGGCCATCACGTCCTCGCAAAAGCAAGGACGGCGCCCCACGACCTTCGTCTCTAGCATCCTGCGTACTACAGCAGGAAGCGAAAGGTCGTGTTCCACATAAGCTCACCTGATGAAAGGTGGCTTAACTGCTCGTCTGACTGCGTAGGCAATCAAAAAAGGCCACTACCGAAGTCGGTAGCAGTGCCAACTTGCGCCAAGAAAGAGTGGTGTGTGAGAAACTATTCTGTAATGTTAAAAGCTACTGAAGTTTTAGTAATTACTGCATAAGTTAGTCGTAATTTTCCACATCTCAGGGAAAGGTAATGACTATAAATATTTTATCTCGCATTTATTGCCCAAGTAGCTTGCCACCAGGAGAACAATCTGTTTGCCTATTACAAATTAATGTATTTCACAATAAGAAAAAATATACAATTTACATATGTATCTGTCACAAAATACGACACATTTATAGAACAAAATACGAATAAATGTACCGGTAGTATTTGACTAAATTGTTTAATATATGACTTACGTATAGTAGTTGACTAAATTGTTTTCGAACACATAACATTCATTATGTGTTCGAAAACAATTTAGTCTTTCTTTATGTAACTTTAACGTGAAATAGAACGTCCATCATTCGATACACTGTTTCAATTATATTTAAATCATATCATATATAATATCAAAAGCTTTACATTCTATAGATATGTTTACATTGAACCTTACGAAAAACAATTGTAAAAATGTAACATTTATACTTAAATGTCAACGATAAAGGACATCAAAATTGAGAAAAAACAATTTACACAATAAGATTTTATTGCTACTGAACCCAATCCGTAATAAAATTAAAAAATATGATTGTATATCAACCCAAAAATATATAAAACGACGAGATTTATGGTCAGCGTAAATTCAGTTCGTGCCATAAGTTAGTGTTAAACATATGCTAACTGCTGACATTTCATAAATATTATTCATAAAAGTATACTCATATTTGATTAAAATTTCTTATAATTGTTTTACAATAACATATTAATGTTGCTTTTGTATTTAATTTTTTTAAAACAAATCCCACTGGTAAAGTAAATTAATGATATTGATTTGTTGAAGCTAAACAAACGAAATAAGCTTTCACCTTTTACCGTTTTTTACTAGGAAGTATAAAATTAAAAAACCAAACGCGTGTGATTTATTCGATTTTATTCCTAAAACTCATACCTGTGTCTTAAAAAATATATGGTATTAAATATTTTCAGCGTTTCTGGTTTTCAATATAACTTCATAAGAAATATGCAAATTGAAACAACAAATCACCGAAGTATTAATTTACGTTCATCGTAATCGTCTTAAAGAGATGTTGCATTCCCGCACTAAACCGATACGATCTCATAACTTGAGAGAGTTACGGCGGCAGCGGATGACAAAACTTTGAATTTAGATGCATAGACGGTAAATTTATGATAATACCGCTGGCTGTTCACATTTTTTTTAAACGTGACCAAACGCGTTACGTCACGCTCCCCTTTATCCTTCACACAAAAGATCCTAATACATCGCCGGGTCAAGTGTCGGTGTCCCGGACGCGGGGACAGCTATTCCGGTAACAATAGAGCAGGCTTTTTGTACTCATGAAGTTTCTTTAGGAGAGGTGCAGAGGGTGTCGCGATTGCAAACCGTGATAAAACTACGGACTACAATGATTTAGGTTATTCAATTGTTTTGTATGAAAAATATGATATGAAATACATCACTGAAAAATCCATGTTAGATAGAATTTATTTCCATGCATTCTGCGATACCGCTCCCTTGGTGCTTTCGTGTTAAAACTTTAGTCGAAAAGCGTTTCATGCAGAAAACGATATTTGAATATAAATTCGATCCGTTTAACAATTCAGCATAGAAACTAGAAGTTTAATATAACGTTAAAAATTGAAAAAGATAGCTTCATATTGAAATTGTAAAGAATTTTTAAACGTTTTTTTACAGTTCTATGATTTTTCAGAGCGGTTAGTGTTTCTAAGTTTAACTTATAGTGATTAGACCTGCAAAAAATGTTATATAATCTCACAGAACACAAAAAATATTTAAGTGATAGATATCACGATCTATCAGTGGATAACGCTTATGCCAGATACTAGAACTGTCAACCCCAATTATAGATGGAATTCGAATTCACTTATGTTTGTTCAACTTCAGCTTTCGAGCTCATTGGAATATCAATCGACCAACAAAAGACAAACGATTGACCATTAAGTCACATTTTCAGTAATTCAGGACCTCGGTCAGCCGTCCCCTTCTAACGGGGAGAGCTTTCAAACACTTTGGGCTAAGCCGGGACGTGGGTTAGTCAGACGGGCGCGCGCGCACCGACCGCGCGTCTGTGACGTGGCCGCGACAGAGTGCGGTACGCCGCGGTCTAAATCCGTCAAAAAGATCGCTCAACATCCTAGTGGTGCACTTTCTACTTTTGTTTTTGTGTCTGAGTATTCTGAGCGATTGTTTGAATTATAACGGTTTGGATTAAGTACCACATACAGGAAATATGATGCTAAATTATGTCGTAGAATGATGTGATTAAACAAAACCATTTTCTGCTGCTATTTTATTAAGAACTTCTTGAGTGACGTTAGGATTAACCATTGATTACACAATGTTTCGATTACAAAGTAGCGAGGCGAATTGTTTTCTTTTCGAGCACGATTCCTTGCGACCTCGTAACATTAGTGTACAATTACATTAGGCATATGCGTAAACGTTACAGTATGTAATACCTGGCTTTGATTCGACCACCGTGCAGTGATTGTTTACCAAGTTGTATGTATTCATTGTGATCGGTTGCTAACTACCTACACAGTCTCAATTACATTGGTCGCCATGTAATTAAAGAGGCACACGCGTAGCAAGTTACCTAGTAGTCAATATACAGTAATGTTAATGTTTTGTGAACAATATTAAACGAAAATTTCGTAGGTTTTATACACTATAACGTAAAAACCATGTGAAATGTTACGATAATATAGCGTCTACGCTAGATAAACATATTATTTGGCATAAACTATTTTAGTGCAACAGTGGTGAAGTATTACGAAAAGTTTTGCAAGTATTAAGTAATAATTAAAATGTGTAGTATGCGTAACTACGCATTTAAAATATTTCGATACGTAAGCGATAGTATTTTTTTGCAACGGTCAATGTACCACCTGTTACATTTGGACCGTAATATGAAGCACTATGAATGACGAGCACGTGTTATCTCCGCGCATCTTTTAGCTTTGTCACATTACACGAAATTCAATCGCTTCTCGGAATAGTAAAAATGCGAACACAAGAGATTCATTGAAATAAAAGAGATATTTTTTTTAATCGTAACTTTGTTTTGTATACGATTAATTAAACGTTAGTTTTTTGCTCTTTAAAAGATTTCCATCGCGATCGATCTTAATATCTTATGTTTCATATAATTAATATTTATATCCTATTTATAATCAGTCTTAGCATTATTTTTAATTTATACCGATACTAATTTTACTTGAAGGTACTATATACATTTATATGATGCTTTAACTTTATGGTTAGTTTTATATAACTCAAAATTTTTCGAGGTTATAATAAATAAATAATAAATTTGTAAAAAGTTTAAAAAATGTGATGCCTGATCGGATTTATATTGCCATATGGTTCTTAAAGTTCTTAAAATAATCCCAGCATTTATCAATGCAAAGTGGAACGAAACGTTTATTTACATACTTTAGCACTATTTATATGATTCAACGAAACGGAATCTAAGTCTGGTCGAGATCTGTTGATAAAACATCGTTCGACTCGCTTACCTTCATATTTAAATGAAAATTAAATAAGATCATGTTCTTCATTTTTATATATAAACTTTTATATCAGTCATGTTTGTCATTTAAATAAAATATTATGTACATACTTCAATATTTATCCTCGCAGATATGAAGAGTTACCTTCGGGTAAATAAGAGGAGTATTAAAGTCTATATGGCAAGGAGTTTAATGTATATTTGTCATGCAGAATACATTACTACACTTGGTTCGAAACATTTGTCAGAAGAACAGAATATAATAACTAAAGCTTAGAAGATATGTATAATACGTATTGTATTAAACCGTTAAAGATTACAAAACCTAAGGCCATAAAATATTTTATAGCATAACCTTATAGACTTTATGATATGTCAACATGTCTGTGCTCCTTTGATTTAAAAAATAATGTATTACAAAGTTTGTTATTAATAGACGTTTAATGTTAATGTACTGTTAGAAACCAAGTTATAAACTTGCGATGTAACTGGATACAGGAATAGATTTTACGACCTGAGTCCTTACATAATCAAAACGAATTATTGCACATAAACTGTAACTGATTGATAATTAAACGCAATATAAAATGGTATCACTATAACATAGTGGTCGGTATATCATTTATTATATTATTGCTTACAGGTTAACTTAAGTTCAAGTGTAACTTAAATTACAATCACAATAAGGTTGTTAATGATTACGATATGAATGTGCTTAGACTTTTAACTAAAAATATATTCTGAAATAACGAAGGCGTTCAGTTTAAAGCAGTTTTCCAGCTAAGAACAATTGCTTGTTTTTGTTAAGTCGTATGAGTCTTATTAAATAAAATGATTTTACGGATTTTATCGCGTTTATTTAAACGCGTAATGTATAATATTCGCGCAAGCAGTAGAAATAATTATCGTATAAGTCTTTTAAAGTACAATTTCATGACGTTTATAATATTTTCGTTTAAATACAACTACTAACTAGTCATAATACGTCTGTGTAGTACATTAGTCATTGTAGTAAATTTTGGCAACATTTCAGTTCTAAAGCTTTAAAAGTCGGCTGATTCACGTTCACCATTCACAAGTTTATTAAATATCGACTACATTCAGCTTTCTGAGTAAACGAAAATTAAACACAAAGTTTATCGAATAGGCAATTTTTATTATATGTATCATTTTCTAGGTTCGAAAACCCTTTTAACTTTCACAAGCTTTAACAAGAAGACTTAAAAGCTTTGTAAATTAAAAAGCTTTCATGACAAAGTAGCTTAAATTTACCGGATTTGCTTGAAACGTCAACAGATTTCAAAATAATAGCCTAAGTAGAGATCACTACGAGTCTTGGCTTGCAATATTTCAAAGGTTATGTTCACTCTATGCGACCACAAATGTCATTGATGCGTAATTGTCCTTCTGTCCGTCTGTATGTTATCGTTAATGAGCGAAGTAAGGCCATAATTCAACAGCTCAATGCATATATCTCGAGTTTTAGCTTGGTATTTGATACGCTCATGCTTTATCAAAAAGAATATTACAATATGTAATGCAGATACACGCAGATACATACACACACATGTAATTTTTTAACCTCCATTTAATGGAACTCAAAGGTTAATGTAAGTAATAGAGTCATTGAAATATAATGTAAATTTAACATATCTGAAGAATGTTTAATTAATACTAACATATTGGTTACCATTTTTGATAGTAAAACGGAAATATATAAATAACTAACAAATATATTTTCTGATCAGGCTCCTATTGAACTATGTTCGGGGTAAATATTTTACATTTTCGTAACTTATTTGCGAAAATTATTTTATTTACCTTTTATAACATTGAAATTAAAATTTAATAAAAAGTAAATAAATACGTATAATTACATATGAACACGGCCGCCGTTGCTACCGGTTATTCTTCTTATTAAGGTCCGATATCGTTAAGTCGCTGATTGTTTAGGTATTGTTAAGGTACAAAGTTGGCCCGCAAGTCGCCCACGTAACAATGCTCAAGACGAACATCTGCGCCCCACTTACGACCAAGGACGGTGCATCCTTTTATGATGTACCAATAACGTTTGATTGAAGCCATGTTTAGACTGTCGCAAAACAAAGGGATGTTGCCTTACTCTGAGATGTTAAGATAACATACACGTTACATATCATTGTTCGTGCATACATATTCATGGATTGTTCTAGATATGTTTACCCTTTCTCGGTTCACTTCCGGTAACTTGGAGTATGGTTTAGCTATAGATTAGGTAAGTTTTCTGGGTCTTATTAGTAGCGGAAGTAGCTTCGTCTGAACATGTATATCAAAAGTCAACAATGTATATTAACAATGTAACATGTTACAATGTTAAACACGCCATTTTATAAAGGTCAATCCGTTGTCCTGTTTACATTATGAAATTGCGCGACATTTTAGGTAACTGCCCTTTTTTAAAATCTACACTGTTGTCATCGAAATTAGGTGTTTTTAATAACTCTCTGCATAAATAAAACTGCTTGCGTAGCCTAGTGGTAAGGGCGTGTGCTTTAGAAACTGGAGGTCGTGGGTTCGAATCCTGCGGGGACTCAACAAATTTTAATTGTTGTTTCCTATTTGGTTAGGGTAATTTGGGCCGATCACCCACTTGTCTGAAAAGTAAGATGATCCATGCATCGTATGGGCATGTAAATAGTCGGTCCACCCACCAACACGCATTGGACCAGCGTGGTGGGAAACGGTTCAAAAGCCCCCTAATGGGTAAGGCGTGCATTAGGGGAGGCCTATGTCCAGCAGGGGACTAACGCAGGATGATGACATATGTATGTATAAATAAAACGTACACCATCTCTTATCTAATTTTCAAAGATAATAGAACTCACCGAGAAAACAGTATCAGTACACCGAGTCGTGATTCAATTTTTATGGAGCCTTCACACATCCGCTAAAGAAAGTCGGTAATGGCTACCATATAAAACCTTTTACGGTAGTTTACACTATCAACGGGTTAATCTACAAATGTTTCAAGAGGTGCTTTGTTCCACGTTGTTAATGTTCGTGTTTTATGATTGTGTCACACCGGGTCGTTGCACCGCGGCGCACCTTCCTAGCGGTTATAAATACTCGCCGTGTGTCGAACTTTTGACAGGCGGGTAAATAAACAGCGCGGATCGGATGCGGGGCCGGCGGTGCGTAGTTTACGGCTAGTGTGGCACTGGCTTTATGTGGATTTACTTTATAGAACGGTATATAGTAAACGATCCCATCTCTCTACAGAAACCTTTGTGTGATTCTTATATATATCCGGTCCAAATTAGGACTTATTTTTTAAATGCGCGACAATAAAGTTTGAGAAGTTTAAATAAATTGATAATTTTATAAAGGCATAATAATAAAACGTGTTCGCTTGCTTTAAAGTTTATTTTTTTTAAATACTTCTGCATGTTCTTTTAAATTGAGACATAAATTATAACTTCTAATTTTAAATTCCAATCGAAGGGTTAGAAACATTCAATGAAAATCCAAATTTCAATGCATTAACGTCATAGAAAAAACTACAAAATTAAAGGAATAATAAATCAAAGATACGTTTCTATTACATCCACTCTAATGTCGTATTGTTTAACATCATCTGTTAAACTGAAGTGTGTAACCGTGTTAATAATTAAATAGTATCAGTAATAAATAATCAATTAACGATAAGTAATTAAAACTACTATATCTCAATTATCCTCACGTTTAGCGGTTAAATTTGAACCACTAACGATGCCTTGTATATTATATATCAAACGTTTTCAGTTCAAAGGAGGCTAGGAGCAGGATGCGCTCTATTTTACTCTTTCCCATTAGTCTGTCCTTCTTTGTAAATGTCAACCGCACGAAAGTTGTCAACGGGGCGTCCTCCGCTCTATCGTATGTTTTAATCTTTTGCGCGCGCTATTTATTTTAGGATATGCATAGAAGGTGGAATTAAATTTAGTTTTTCATCCCTATTTATAGAACTATGTATTTAGTCCAAAATAAAATGCATACAATTTATTATTCATATTAATTCTTTAGCATAATAAAATTTTAGTCATATTTAGGTATTTAATTTATTTGAAATATTAGTTGTTGCCTTCGAGTTATAAGCCATTATACAATATTGTGTCGCTTTTTTTCCGATATTTATATACAGTTGTTATACTATCATAAATATTAGAAGTATTAGAATCTATTTAGTGTTAATATTACATTTGTTCATTCATCATCAGCCTTTGATAGTCCACTGCTGGACATATGCCTCTCCTAATACACCCTATCCATAAGGGGTTTGGACCGTATCTCACCACGCTGGTCCAATGCGGTTGGTGGGTGGACGCCTTTTACATGCCCATCCGACAAATAGATCATCTTACTTTTCAGACAATTGAGTGATCGGCCCAAACTGTCCTAACCAAGTAGGAAACAACAACGAAAATTTATTGAGTCCACGCAGGATTCGAACCCACGACCTCCGGTTTCTAAAGCAAACGCCAATACCACTAGGCTACGGAGGCAGTTATTACATTGCAAAGTACTTAAAATTTTTACTAAATACACGAGTGTATACCGCTTTAAATTATTTAAAGCCTGTTCTTATGCCTTATAGTGTGTCTTAGTTTATTTCATTACGTCTTTAAATTGATACTAGATCGAATTAGAATACTCAATTGTTGCCATACCTGTAATAGAATTCGATAATTATAGCCTCACCCACTTATCACTAGTCATTGTGTATCGCAAATCGTACTCCTAAGCCTTGTAATGTATTCGTTTTGCGGCGCCCACACCGCACCGCAATTATGCTAAAGCAAATGGCGTTCGGTACCGATTATATAATTAATTACCGTTACGAATGGGATAAAAAAACAATGGCCGTATTCTTTAAAACTTTGTTCATTAGAAAAGTTCAATAAAAAGTTCTATCACGGCTTTCCGGTTTGAAAGGCATCAACTATTTCTTAGAAAACTGTGCGCTAATTATTAAGATTTTTCTGAAAGGCCTGGTTTTCCTTGTCTAGTTTTCAAACACTGTTCCATTCATAGTTTTCATAAAAATAAACGTTTAAATGTTAATAATCAATTTTGTGTAGACAGAAAGATCCAACAAAATATTTATAGCAACTAAATGTGAAATATTCATTCAAAATTCAGTTTTTTTAACTACTCTTAGATATTTGCCTTACACTAAAACTCTGAATTGATTTAATCGAGTTAAATTAGTATTTACAAACGTCAATCTTTAACAAGATTTCGTTATTTATACGAGGAAAAAACTCCATACATTATTGCTCTCGTTTAAATTTAAATTATGCAAAATTTAAACAACAAACTATGACGAGTTAGCGTTTCGAAGAAATTAAACAGACGTCAGTCTTTTGATATCGAGCGAGCGATTGTGAGCTTGTGACTTGTGACCCAGTGACGCGAGGCGGGGTGCGTGGGCGGTGGCGCCAAATACGAGTAAATAAGCGCAGATGTTCCGACCGATTCATACGAGAGCTGTGGTGCTATACCGAAATGTACCTGATGGTATTATCTGCCTTTGGGAGAGCTGCATACGACGGGTCAAGCACGGGTGGTTATGTTATCCATTGTAATTTTTTTCGGTTACGAAGTGCTATGTTTATATATTAGTTAGGTAACAACATGAGATTAAAGAACAATATAGTACATTTTATTGACATTGCAAACAATGCTTGAGGTCAGTTATAAACTCGCGATCAGTAACAATTGGACGATACGATTCAACATCTGATTAAACGCGATTATTTCATGTAAATTTGTACATAAATCTGATAATAAAAAGTTTATTGTATAAAAATATGTAATTCGGTTATTTATTTAGACATCAATTCTATAATTCGTCCAATACGTCATATATTTCGATAACAGTCGCTCAGAAGTTCTTAACATAATGATTATTAGTTCCACAATGGTCTTACTTTGGTATAAAATGAATCAATTGTTAATAAATATGGATAATATTAAGTGACAAGATGATACCTACCTGCATAAGGGCGCCGCGGTCAATCCAAGGCTCCACGGATGATGTTACCCGCCAAACTCGCTCGATTGTACAGGTAATTGCTTTTAAATATGATTAATTAATTCACACGTGCTTTAAACGAGTTTTGAGCGCTTGATATTTAATCAACATGTATGTTAAGTCAATGAACAAGCATTTTAATTATAAGAACTAATTTTTATATATTTTTTGTGCAGTATTAAATTATATTTGTCAATGTAAAAATAGTTTAGATTCTATTTATTGAAAATCGTCCCGGCTTGACAAAAGAGTCAAGTCAGTTTAAGTAGAATTTTTATGAAAAATGTTTTTTCCTACAAATAATTCGAATACTTAATACTGCAGTGATAAAGAACATTTTTTAATCGGTTTAGTAGAGAGTTTTTAAGTTTTTTCATTTCAAATAAAAATACAAATCTTTACTTATTAATATTAGTGTATTTGTTAATATAGGTTTATCTATTATGTTGCTTAATGCTAACATTTACAGTTTTTTTATATTTATTGTTGTGTATTCTTACTGTTAACTTTTCTGTTTACTCTAAAACTTTTCGCAGTTTTCTAATTAACCAACCCCTGCACTTAACTGTGCTTTTATTAGATCACGTTTCGACTCGTTTCTGGTACCACGAGCAAGAGATTTCACATAAAGTCGTTATAGCAACGGGGTCATGACTTGTGGCAACACAGCGCCACACGTCCGCCCGGCTATATTAAAAGCACGACCTCAATTAGCTTCCGCGCCTTGTGCTTTTAAGCTCCCACCTACCTTGGAACTGCTCTGCGGACTAACAACTGTTGCCAAAGCATTTATGTTTTAATTTTTCTTACTCATCATCGATGTATTTATGAATTGTAAAAACGTCTAGTACACGATGAAAGTCAATATAGTGAAATAACGGTCAATTTTAATGTATAAATATTTTTTTTTCAATTAAAGTGGACGACGACGACGTATGTTATAACAAACGTGAAATTGTGATTTTAACGACTTGAAAACCTTCTTCCAGTATTCATTTTGCATTGCGTGTTATGTTACATGACTTTTATTTACGAGTGTACGATAAAATCACATTTTTTGGGTGCATAAAATTAATCGTTTTATTTGATTGATTTTAAACCGCCTCTGTGGTCTAGTGGTTTTGGCCCTTGCTTTATAAACCGGAGGTCGGGTGTGCGAATCCCGCGGAGAAACAACTTTGTGTTATCGTTGTTTTAGTTGGTTAGTACAATTAAGGCCAATCACTCAATTGTCTGAAAAGTAAGATAATCCAAGCATCGGATGGGAATGTAAAAAGTCGGTCCACCTACCAAGCCGCATCGGACCAGCGTGATGAGAGTACCGTCCAAAAACCGCTAATAGCCGAGAAGCTGTACATTAGGGGAGGCCAATGTCCAGCAGTGGACTGACACAGGCTGATGATGATGATGATGATTTTTAACCTGGAAAGATTTCGTAGTTATGAGTCGTGGGTTGATAAGAGCAGATTTAACCATATTACTAAGACTTCGCTCTGGACAAATGTCGCTCAACAAATCCGCTCATTTTATGTAAATATTACTCTTATTTTGTTGTACTGCGCGTAACGGACATGATGATGTCTGTCACATATTGAGATCATTTGTGTTCGTGATGACAGTTTCATCATCATCATCATCAGCCTTTGATAGTCCACTGCTGGACATAGGCCTCCCTATACACCCTATCCATTAGGGGTTTTGGACCGTATCCCACCACGCTGGTCCATTGCGGGTTGTGGGTGGACCGCCTTACATGGCCATCCGACGCATGGATCATCTTACTTTTCAGACAATTGGGTGATCGGCCAAACTGTCCTAACAACTAGGAAACAACAACGAAAATTTGTTGAGTCCGCAGGATTCGAACCCACCTCCGGTTTCTAAAGCAAACGCAACATACCACTAGGCTACGAGGCGTTTATAATGACAGTTTAAGAAATCAAATTGGTTTACATAACATTAGTTTATGAAATCCTTACAGTGACCAGTTATACAGCATTACAAATAAGCTTAATTAAATACTTTATTTTATGATTGTGTTATACTCTATAATAACAGGGTGGCGTATTTATATATAAACAATGAACAGGTTCATTAAGGTAAAGTAGAAAATGAATAGTAAATATAACGCTGGCAGATAATACAGCAGAGATTCTAAGTACTTATTAAGGGAAAAGTTAAATGATATTAATAGCCTGCATTTTCAAAGCATTCCGAACACTTTGGAAAAATCAAAAGCGAAATTGTATAGTCATCATCAAAATAATTGTACTAGTAACGCGAAACCATAATTTAATTATAAAAATGGGCGAAATTTGTCTACGAGCAATTGCTTCAATCTAGACTAATGGCCCGATTAAATACGACGGGCAATGAAGTCATTTGCATGTCTTTGACCTCGGGTCGAACTTAGATGGGATTCGTTTGCGGGTATTCGCGTATGCTAAATGTTGATTAAACGTTACGAATAAATCATCGTCTCCGATTGTAATTGCTTCCACTGAAACAAAAGACAAGCGTTTCTATGTTAATTTATGCAATTAGTTTGTATCGCTCCTTTTTAATCACTATGTTATTATACTAAATGATTTGCAAAAAATTGCCTGCGTTTCTAAAACCATTTTTACACGCTCTGATACTATAGTCATAAATTTTTAACTTCTTTTGTCGATTATTACAAATAACTAACCCAAATTTCTATCAAGACTTCTTTACTGTTACCTTTTAATACTGGATGTTAAGTCATGTTGTATGCCTAAACTACAGGAAACAGTAAAATAAAACACAGGAGTATGACATAATAAGTAGCTAATATTAATTTCATTTTAGTAATAACAATATATAACAATTAATATATTAGGATAATATATAATGTTATTTAATAAAAAGAATTTTAAAGTATTTTAAAAAAACTTGTCCGTTTTGTAAACAAGGTATTTATAAAAAAAAGAAACATTTGAAATCAGCTACCATTTTAGAACGCCAAAGATAAAGTTTGTCGTTACGGCATCCGGTCGTGTATCTGTCAACATTTTCTTGGTCAGGGAACTCATGATGTCTTTGCTAAGAAGTCGAAAATTGAGCTTTTTATTTCTTCGGGGGTCGTGTTGCTTCCGTGTTGTTTGGACGATATAAAACAATGGGACGACGTGAATTTGTATGTTGGAGAAGTCTCATGTGTAAGATTTTCTTTTAAGTGAAATAATAAAAGTGGTAGTAGTCGTAAGTAAAGAAGCTGTTTTAATTAACTTTAAGTAAAAATCTACTTTTTACTTATGAAACAATAACAAAAACTAGTACTTAACAAAACTTTCTAAAAGTAAATACTTTACTTCACAAAATACATATTATGATTTCATTCAATTGTATTTACACCGTTATTGCATTTTATTATGGTAAATTGCGAAGATACTGTCGATAGGAGATTTGGCATACCATAGGAATAGATGGATACGAGAAGCGTGTGCCCTTAAGTAATACAGTAGGATAGTTCTGTGGTCCCATTAGTGAGGGTGTAACTTAAGTAATTATTGGTTGAGCAAGAATTAATATCCTTTCAAAGGAATCTAATGTAACGGCAAGGTGGACTAATGTTACTTTATCCTGCGCCTTCGTTTAGTTAGAACGTATACATTTTGTTTTTTGAATAAAGTAAAACATTTTTTATGGTGCTGCAGTCTATTTTGTCTTAATGTTGTGATTTGTCCTGCAATAAATAAGCCATCTAAAACTGAAAATTGTGCAACTCGGTCCTGGGATGAAGTTTTTGAAGGAGACAAACAAAGTCTTCAGCTTTACTTTTGAGGTAAATATTTACATCATAATTCTTATAAGCTGGACATGAACCCTACTACTATATGGTTCCACATTATTTCTTAAACAAAGACACAATCCTTCTGATACTATTTATCATGGGGGCGGCGTCTTATCCATCGGCGTTGTCTAGATAACATTACGTACAAAGCACAACTGGAATCAGCTCTAAACCCCAGCACAGAGCATTTATGGGATAGATTAGATGTCAATAAATTTCACGCTCACTACATGCAACGACTGCGATATATGATCTTACCTACTAGAATAGACCTTCTGCATGTCCATTGGACGCATCAACTGTGTAACTTTTTAGGAATTTGGGTGATGAGCAATATTATCGTAATGAACCAGAAATCAACAACAATAACATAAAGTTTTTCCCCCGATAGACAAAAAACTGTGCTACAATTACGTTTTACATTAACCCATTGTTACAGATATCTTCTTTCTAAAAAAAAAAATAAGCAACGATAACAAATACATTATTTTTTTATTACTCGTAAAAGCAAACACCAGTGAACGCTCAACGTTGAAATGAGGAATTAATCTCGCGCGAAAGTTTTATGAAAAACCATCGTAAGAAGGGTCTTGACGAGACGCCAGGGGAATAATGCAGGGAACACAATGCCAGTCTGACGTTGATTTTGTTTATTTTGGAAGCGCTTCTGTTACGGGGACGTCCTTACTAGCTTTTGCGTTGTGGTTAAGTGGCACGTTTATTAAAATCTTCTTCAATTTGCATCGAGTTTATAATAATTTACGTAACAGATAATAAATGATAACTCTTAATATAAAACAAAACCTACAATTGCAGTTCGTTTTTAAATCGACGGCATCAGACCTGGAAATATTGTAACTGTATAACTATACATGAGTATATGATTAAAAGTACAAGATAGGTTAAGGTAATATAAATATTGTAGTACTATATTATATAACAATACTATATAATACTAAGAAACTGCTACCAAAAAACTATGATTTGAATATAATTCTACAGCTGTTTCGGCTAACGTTGTGTATATAGCACAAATATATTTTACGTTTCTTATTCTTTGATAGCTAACAAATCTTAACATTTGAAATAAAGTTTATCTTACGTTTTGAATAAACTTACTAAGAACTTTTTATTCTTAATTAAAAAGAGAATAATATTAAAAAGTAATAAGGAACAATTTTATAAAACACAATTTATAAATTCATGTCTGCTTGAACCGTAGCATAAATGACCAATGTTTTCAACAAGATGCACTATAAAATAAAACTTTTCGAAAACTAGATACGGACAGGAGCTTAAGTGAAAATATTTGGAAATATTCCCCGGGAAATATTATAAATATATTCGCATTAAAATATGCATAGCGGGTGAGCTCAGCTGCGGGAAAGCATTTTGCAATAAAGCGTTATGGCGAAGCTTCGGCGCGGACACCGTTCTAATGCTCTTAGCGAGATACTCGTGTTTCGTGAAATTGAAGTGATGTTAAACTATGAAATTGTACCTGAAGTAAAATAATTCTCGACATGTACTGTATATCAAATCCACTTATTTACGGATTTTTCGCGTTACTTAAATATATTTATTCCCGTCGTTTCGGATTCTCTTCAGCATCCAAGATCACGGGCAGACTAAGTTGGTATATGTCTGTATCTCTGTATGTTTTTCGAATAACCGTCAGTTTTTATTTAAAAAATTAGAAACGTCGGGAATAAATATATTTAAGTAAGGCGAAAAATCCGTAAATAAGTGGATTTGATATGTATAATCGCGTAAATAAAAGAAATAATTATGTACTGTATACTTTAAATATAAATTGTGTTTATTTTTAAAACATTTTTTTCACTGCTCCGTTCGTGCGGTTTTACTTACTTCGCTTGCTTAAAAGGACTATCACACAATGTATCAAAGACTATATCTAATTTTGATTCGGAGTTTATGTAAATAAAGTGACAAATGGCACCAAAGCGTCATAACTAAGTAATTGACACATGATGGCAGACTGATCAATGTGAACGCTTGATGTATGACACCTCTTCGTTGCAATGGTTTACTTTGTCTACATCCATTATAAATCTGAATTGGTTAAAATACAGAGTAGTATTTTTATGTATGTACCGTCATGTAGACTCATTTTATTAACTGTCACAGCGTGAATGTTAAAACAAAACACGAACTTTTTTTTTTTAATGGCATACGCAGGCAGACGAGCAGTCGGGCCACCTGATGGAAAGTGATCACCGACACCCATAGACGTTGACAATACCAGTGGTATCGCCGACGCGCTGCCTACCGTGAGACATAGGGTGTTAAGTCTTGTTTACCCAGTAAATACGCTGGCTACGGTGCCCTTCAAACCGGAACGCAGCAGTGTTTTCACACTACTGCTTCGCGGCAGAAATAGGCACCACGGTGGTACTCACCAGACCGTCTCCTGTAAACAGGGGACCTACCACCGGTAAACTACGATTACACAGTAACACATATTGCTAACGTTCACCTACAGCAAAAAAAATGTCCTATCTACGGAGATTTATTACGAACGAACGCCATTCGAAATTGATTCGAATAAGCGACCGTGTGATAGAGATCCAGATTGAAACGACGCCGGTGCCCGAAATGCCATTGAACGCATTATGTCACGATTATTCTATTAAAATGTTCGATTACCAGATAACATCTACACGTATCGTATTATGCTAATGGACGTCTAAATTTTACAACGCGATATGCATACAATAAAGCATCTGAAATCAGTATGCCCGCCTCAACAATATTTCATAACTTGTTTGTTCTGTTTGAAAACTATTATTTGATCAGTTTTAGATGTAAAGGTCGCAATTCTTTTTATAAAATCAAAGTCTAATAATATCAAAGTCAAATAAAGAAAATTATATAACATTTAACTCAAATATAAATCATTTGTATTAAGTAAAAATTGTATAGGCTAGATTTTTAAATTGCAGTTATTAAAAAAAAAGGAATTGCACAATTTCTTAATTGTACTCTTAGCCGGCGTCAAAATGTCGCACCTTCAACAGTTGCCCCCATTCTCTAAGTGACGATTAGCGGGAGTGAAAGGCATAAAACATAAGAATATGCGACTTTTGGAATGAAGCTAATTTGCGTTGTAAGTCAATAAATCCTCTTTTCATTATATACTAGTATTAGCGTTATTTAGGACGCGGTGACAATAATAGATACTGATAAATTTTTAGACATCGTATTGTTATATAGCCTAGAGCCTCCTCTAACCGGATATCTTATTCAATAAAAATATCTAAAATATAATTTGTATTATCTGGTACTGGCGTGCGTTATATATATTTAACTAGCGGTACCGACAGACGTTGTCCTGCATGATATACCAAGTAATTATGATATTAAACAACGTAAGAAATGCAAGTCTCTCAAGCAGTTTTCTTGCACTATAGTTAAATAACGTAGATAGTGGCTACAGCGCCATCTGCCGAGCTAATTTATGGATCTAAACCATCCTTAAATCCACTTGAACGCACATTAAAAAAATCATTCAAATAGGTCTGAGGAGCAATTCACTGTTAACACACGTACAGAAGAAATATATAAAGATATATATTGGTAGACAATAATTGATAAGCTATAGGAGGTAGTTAAATTCTATAGACGTTATTCCTGCGTATCAGTCCAAGTGAGTCTGCTGCTTATTTTCCATTAGACTCCTACCGGCGCCTTTCAGGCCACTATCGACTCATTGATGACCTCATTGTTACAAGGAACACGGAACGATAACTTGTAATGTACCATGAATAATCCCCGTGCTCTCCAGGCGATAACAATGGCTGCGGTATTAAATCTTCTCTCGTTTTTCAGTGATTCAGATGTTCCAAACAAACCGGAATGTACAGTCATGGCTAAAGCATGCGTTTCCATCATGTTAGGACGCATTGATTAATTGAAGAGAGGTTACGTACCTTACGAAAAAGCTTGTACGTAAATATCCTTGTAATATAGGCCAATAAACAGATTCAGGTAAATGCAAATCCATATTCGATAATATTGTTAACTTTACAAGATATTGTATAATTTATGCCTATATTGACGGATCTGGCAGTTACATACAGGGTTATATTTTATAAAATCGATTTTTAGATGTCTTGTACTTAACAAAACAATAGTTTCCTAGTAATTTTTTTAGATACAGACAATGGGTCATAGTAGTAGTCAACAGTAACACGTGGAGATGTCTTATATATATTTAAAAATTATCACTAGTAATATGACTTAATTATATCTTATAATATACTAAAAAACCTTATAATTTCACATTCGAATTGAAAACCACAACCGATTACCGATCGAGCTGAACAAATTGTATGGTTCAAGATGCTTATCGCAGAGTACGAAAAAAAAATCGCAACCTTTAATCGCAGTTCCCAGGCTTACCGTCCCAGTATCAGAATGCGTCGTGTCGTTAAAACTTTACTGGCCATTTCGCATCTTATGGCCATGAAAATCTTATCTACATCTCTTTGTGAGTCAACAGGCGCCCGCCGTTTTATTCTCGCAAGTGCTTACTTTATTGTCAACATCACAGATAATAAGAACTTTCGTTTGCAATTAAAATTTATCTCTTCGAATTACCATAACACCTATATTATCCTTATCGGCTGAATCTAATGAAACCCAATCTAGAATAATCGTTTGTATTCTTTTCATTTCGTTGGCATATAAAATTCTAAATTGAATTTGCCAAGAAAGAAAAAGTTGATATTATTACCTGCTATATACTTACCATTAACTGTAGCATGATACTCATATTATATCGCAAATAGCTTTTCATCGGTTTTGAGTCTGCCAAAATTAAGACAAGGCGAAAGCTTATGCTTATAAGCCCGGATTGTTTTATTGCATAAGGCGTAATACTTGATGAGCCAGGCAAACCTATTAAATATTAAAAGTTAGCTGTATGCCATACCTATAACAATAAGATATGAATTACACCATTAGTTTACCTAGTAATTTTGTAGCTTTCAATAAAGAACTGTAAGAATAAAAAATTATTTAACCAAGGTCATTACGGGGAAAAGTTTTTCACGGACGTTGGAGTGGCTCTGCCAATATTTTATGTAGAATAAAATCTATATTTATTTGAAATTGTTTCTAAGGTACTAAAGCACATAAATGTAACATAATAATACAAAAATCCAGCTATCATGAGAAACGATAAGCGTCGACGCATACCAACCGAACTAGAACCGAAAAAATGTTTCGGATCTCGCCGACCCATCCCCCATCTCTATTGCCGTCAAGAACCTTAACATAGATTGCTTTTAATTCACAGATTTACACCGACTGGGCGAACCATTACCTGGAGCGGGCGCGTTCCAGGAGGCGAGCCGGGACTTCAGGAGGCGGCCTTGCGAGGGACTGCGCCGATGGACTTCTCTTGGCAGATGTGTTAGAAGGCGTCACAGGCCAAAAAGTGCCAAGGGCCCACCGGAAGCCTCGTAATCCACAGCAAATGGTAGGTGAACATGCCTCTATTATTTATCTTATAGCATAATATACTTCTACCTGTAGTATATGGACTAAACAATATAAAACCCAAATGAGACATAAATTTTACGTAAGGCTTATAATACTGTCCCCGGTGTGACAACGTTTAGCGCGCTTATAGAATGACATCGCAAAGAGATTGAAGAATATAGAATAAGGCGGCGGTTCACCATAAAGAACGCGGTCGCCCCTGGTGCCAATAATGTTTGACACTACATTTCAATTATTTTTTTATGTTAATTCTGTCCTATGCAGTAAGTTTTGGTCTTATGCGGTATTACGGAAGTTACACTTAACTGTCTGAAAAAGTTATTTGCAACACAAAATTTATAAAATCTTTAAAATATATGTCATAAGAGCTAAACGCCGGAAAGGATCGGGAATCTGCGTAAACTACGTCTACTAAACAGTGTCCAACCAATATAGTGCCGAATTTTTGGTGATTTCGCAGTCAAAAGATTATGTTTATGTTGGTCAAGTAAGAAAATTTAAACTGTCTTTTAATTAAGATGTAAACGTAACAAAAATATAACCTGAGAGATTTACCACTTTTTAAATAGCTTGCTTACACATAACAAGGTGCTTGATACAAGCCATACATTACATTTAATCGATCTTTCGTACGTCAAAATAATAAAACATTTTGTTTATTATTGAACCCGTCCGAAAATGAAAGCGGCTTAGAAATATTTTGATAGACCGAAATAGACTATCGAATCACAAATCATTTGGGGCAGGTACACATGTTACATACACGGTGCCTGTGCCATATTTGGCCGTACGTACGGGCAGGAATGTTATTTCTGCCCCAGACCAAACCTGTCACGCTATTATCGCTCTAACATAATTAGGTTTAAAGTGCATATTCGTGTGCACTAAATGCCATCTTGTCAAACGATCTATGTCAACGCGGTTTCTTTTATGGGATAGGTAGCCCACAAATGCGCATCCTTCGGTCCATACGATGCTTCATTTCCGGCTTTACGATTGCGATAACTTGATAAAACGTAGCGATGTCTGTATTGGGGAGGATTTACTTTCTATTAACTAACCCTTTCAACTTTTATATAAACAAAGTTGTCTATAATAATTTTTTGAAATAAGACTAACATAAATACAGAACAATAAAAATAAGAAGATTTTTTTTTTTAATAAAAATAAGCATAATAGATTATTGAAATATAATTATTGATGTTATGATTCATTCATAGTTGATACATTGCTAGATAATAGATATATATCTTTGTTTTATTCCATAATTGTGCTCCTACTGTTTTTCTCTGTACACAACCCAAAGGTTGGCTGGTAGATAATGCCTTTTGGCATTTTAATGATAAATATGAAAAAATAAATTAAATATATATAAGATAATGAATCGTTATATTCCAAAAATAAGGAGTGAGATTTTTAAAGTCAATCCACAGATTTTTAAGTTTCTGACAAAATGTAGGTACGAAACAATTTACGATACTATGGTAGCATGATATCAGGCGTCATAACCTGTAAAATTTAACTAAAGAAATATAAACATAAATTACGTAGAGAAAATTATAGTTTTTAAATAATCTTTTAGAACAGATGATCAAATCACTGTGCAGTTGTCATTATAAAAAATTATGTGAAAAAATCGGTTTTAATCTGGTTGTTACTATGTTAAAATGACAAAGAAAGTAATTCTAATCACATGGAATTTTGTCTATCTCCTAAATACGTTAAACCTTACGTATTAAAAGTTTTTTTTTTAATTTTTTTTTACATGTCGGTTATAAATATCGTATCAGTAATATTAATTTATAACTCGAATCATTTTATAAGTTAATATAAAGTAGATTAAAATACAATGTAAATATATAAATATACTGCGACCTTTTCAGCTATATATAATTCTACGGCTTTCTAACTGCTCTTTATACTAATGATTATAAAAATCGAAAAGATTTAAATAAGGTTTAGGTCATTACTATATCATTTAAACAGATTTTATCTCCCCCGTTTTATTGGAAAGTTCATAAACACGGCTACATACTGAGACATCATAGAATATTCTAGACTATATTTTGCGGGCGATAAACACATTCGTAAGCCAACACCGCCTCGGTGAAGAGGCCAAGCGTATGTTACGACCACATCCGTTGTGGGGTTGCGTTATACACGCGGAAGCAATATTGTCTAGTTCGGTTTTAAACTAGACTTTGTGTAATAATTATGTAACAGTGTTTCCTGTTTCCCTGTTATGTTTTAAAGGGACTTGAGTAGACATCTGACAAGAGTGAACAAACTCTGTTCGATGATGTAAAAATATACTACTATGTGCACAGAATAATTGTTGTAATTTTTGCTTGGTATGTTCTACTCAGCCACCTAATAGCATTAAAACTCTACGATAGAGGACAAGGGTTGAAGGAGAACACCATTCCGTAAAGGATTTGTAAAAAAGCGTGTGTTGTGTTCCAGTTTGAAGGACTCGTAGCAAATGTAGTTAGTGGGTCAATGAGGCGTAACGTGATGGTGGCGAGAATTTTTTTACGGCGTAAAAGATTGCATTCCTCATAATGAAAATGAAAAGCGCAGCGCTAAATACGGCCTTTATAAAAAATAATAATAATAAGTTATTTTAAATGCATTTACTTGTAAGACGCTTAACCGTTTGAATAGAAAAGTTAAATGAATAGTTATTACTGTTTTAAAAAATATGTGGAAAAATATTATTCCGATCTACATATAAAATTTTATGTGTTATTTTGCTGTACATTTTAGAGTAAAATTAGCTCATGTTGCAAATGTTCATGGGTTGCCTTGGTCGGTTGTTTAAACAGTTGGTTTATGAATATAAACATGAAAAAATGTAATCTCAAAAAGTAATCTAGTTTGAAGGAAATCTCCGCAGTACATAAAAAATGTTCCTGATCAAATACAAAAAAATGCAAGCATTGAGTCGGAAAAGTATACACGAACGGCCGATTTCAGAGTTGCCAGGTTCACTAAATAAATATCTATTTCTTTAAAGCTAATATTTACGAATAAATATATAAATTAACTGATGATGAAATCAATTCGCTACGATGAATTGATACCTAATTGGATTACTAACATAGTCCTAAAAAAATTAAATCAATTTCCACAAAGTAACCTGAATAGATCTTATAAAAGGGAATGATTCGGAAAGTTCTTTGATGTTCGAATGCTGAACGCCTGAATGTAAAGTCGGTTCGGAGAGAAAAGATAAAAAAACGTTTGCGTTTAAGTAATTGGTTTAGTGTTTAACTAAACGTTTTTCTATAGAATGTAGTGAAAAAAATATCCTACGAAACACTTTTAATATAATTGGAGTTCTACTTTATTAATACCATAGGTAAATTTAAGACAATTTATATTGAGGATTATTATTTAAAATTAATGCCTAAAGAAAACAAGCAATTACCGTACATTAAAACATTAATCAAATTAATTAAAAGATGTTAATTAAAGTTAAACATAAATTATCTAAGGTACATACTGTATATTATTCCAATCTCCAAACTTCTGTCGTTAACTTACTAAAACATATAACCATTTTACCATTAAAAATAAATCTCAAGCTGTATTATAATCCTCTGAACTTACCATCGTTATAAAATCTAATATATTTTTTTTAAATATGTGACAGCGGTGTGATAGGATAAAGTTAAAATTTTGGAAAAGAACACCTGCTTATTAAAAATAACGTCAATTAAAAAAATATAAATAAAGTGTTAAAAAAACTACAAAAAAATTTAATTGTAAAATTTATAAAAATCTGGGTTTTTTATCCATCAAATTACACTGTCCACGTGATAGTCATATGAAGAAACAATCCATGAAAATCCGAGGACAAAGGTGTTCTCAAAACGTTTAACAATTAGTTCACTATTAGCACGACATCGTTTGCCACAGTATCGTGAGCTGCCAGTTCTTAGTAGTTCGCTTTAAGCGACAGTTCTAATTTTGGATGGTTACGTTTGATTTGGATTACGACAGTGGCGAATGACGGCAGTCGCACCAATAGCAAAGCCGTAGTTCCCTGAATGTGTGTCATTTAATTTTAACTAATCGTTCACGTTACGGCGCGCCCTGCTTCCTCAGGCAACATGTTAGGGCCCATATAGATTGTAAACATTTTATAGCCCAAGAGTTTGAATAGTTACACAGTTAAGCTAGTGGTTGAGTTAGTTGGGTTCGTTGAGTTGGTTGGGTTTGGTACAGTTGGTTGGGTTTTATACTGCTGGGTGGAACGGTATAGGCCATACGCCCCAACTTAAAGTGGTGGCTATTAAGGAGACACGGCTCCCTTACATTTCGCGCGACGCAAGTTCTCTAAGGACAAGGATGTTTCGGGAGGTACCTGTACCTGGAGCGCCCAGCCTGGGTTGAGCACCCCGGGAGCTGCGAAGTGTCGTGGGGCTCGACCTTTCACTTCCTGCCGTAGTGCGCAGCATATTAGAGAGCAAAAGGTCGTGGCGGGCCGTCGTCCTCGCTGAACGCAATGACGTGATGGCCCGGAAGGAAGCCGCGGTAAGAAACGGGGAAGCCAATAGTGACCTGGCTATCCGCAGAAGAAGGCCCTGGGCGCCAAAGTGGCGTCGCGCGCAACCTCCCCCTGACACTGAGCCCCTGGGCGGCCGAGATGAAGCGTCCGCCACCCAGAGAAGGGCTCAAGAGGGGTAGCCGAGCTGTTTGCTCCGGCACGGCACCTTAAGTGGAGATTCGGGTCCCAACGCACCCGAGAAGTGAAGGCCCGCGTGGGACACGTCGCGCCGGAGTATCCGAAGACTGTCAACAGTACCCGCGCCCGCGGCTACAGCGACATGAGAAAGGAGCAACCGTTGGTTCTTAGTGGGTTTACCGGCCACTATATCTTGGTCGGGGAGCTCTACATATCCCTCACGCTCCCTCACTGGGGGGATTCCGTAAGCTGGATGTTTCCAAGGGCAAAAAAAGGTGCGGTTGTTTGAGACTTAAGTAATTGAGTGAGCTTATAATATAACAGTGCACAGAAACTAGAGATTACACTAATTTAGTGTTGGCTTAGATTTAAAGACGAAACCATTGACTTCAAAAAGAACTGTAGGCCTACACTTGAGCTAGGTAATTCAAAACAGCAGACTTTGAAATAACATTTTTTAAGGCATTTTACAGGTAAGTTTTGTGCACGTCAATGCTTTTGTATTTTGTTTATTTTAATTTTTTCACGTCACTTAAATATAAATTCCGAAAGGTAATGAATGTTAGAATCTTAATAAAATAATATGAATTGGGCCACAAAGATTTTATTTAACGTTAGTAAATGACACAATATCTCTGAAATAATCCTCTTTAACTTGTAATATAAGTTTTACTTGCATATAACTAAATATTTAAAACACAACTACAAAAATTGTATCATGTGTCTTATCGTGACTAGCGTCATTCGTCCACTTCATCCGCGTGGTAATATAGATAAAGACAGACACAATTTTTTTTTAATTTTGTGTTCTTATATGTACCGGTTATATAACTCATTATATCATTACTCATTAAAAAAAGGTTATTTTAGTGTTTACTTTACAGACTTGTCCGATTTCTTTAATTTGTTTAGATTTCTAATGTACTCGTATCGGCGATAAAACGGAGAGAAAAAACATAGAACAAAAAAAGTTTTTAAATTATCGATCTTTAAATTCCATTCAAGAAATTATAAAAAAAAAAACTTTCTTCGTCGAATCGCTTCCACGGCGCGTGTTAAACGCAATTATGGTTTCTCGTGTGACATTTAAAAAATATTGGGAGTAATAACACACCTTGGGGCACGTCACATATATCAACTTTCGGTTTACGCTAAGCGCAATAACAGGAAACGTCGATTGTTGCGTTCGACACCCAATTTAAATAGCTGTTAACAATAACTAGTACATATTTACGACTAGGGCTTTATCGGAAGTATTGTTTGAGCGGGCGATGAAGGAAACGCCGCGGCCCAAGTTTGTAAATCTACGGGAATAGGGCCGCCGAGTTCATTATACCCGTTTGATTTAACTATTGATTGTTCCCGAACATTGTTTGCACTGTTATTGAGATTTCTTGTAGTAGAATAACACACTCCGTTGACAAATTGTTTGAAAATATTACGCTGTTTTAACAGTGAGTATTTTTACCTGAAACTACAGCACCGTTTTGTAAGACCTCAAAGTATTTTTTTTAAATAAGTGCACACCTGAATTATTTACGTTTTAAAACATTATTAAAACAAAAAAAATAAATTATAATATTTTATTAAAACAAGAATTTTTTTTTTTTTTTTTTCAAATAAGCATTTTTATTTATATACGCTTTAAATTAAACTATTAAACTAACATCACTTATGTCCATAAATCATAGTATTACATTTTGAAATTGAAAATTACTATTGACATCGACGTGGAGTTAAAGCCGAGCCAAATTAGACATGGAACTAATATAAACAAGTGACTTAAATTAATGAATTGGCATCGTACGTAAGGCGTTATCGCTCATTTACATTTCGTCCATAAGAACTCGATGCATAACGCGACATCATTGCCATGGATTATAATGTTAATCCTTATTCCAAATTGTATTTTGCTTTGTTATAAATTAACATAAAGCTGATAACTAATCTTAATCGAAAATTGGCGGCTTTATCGAAATCGGATAAACATTTCGATACAGGGGCGGGTTGGCAATTATCCAGCATTGATGTGTTTGGTCCCACTAAATCTCGTACGTTTGGCATTGTACCAGTTGTCGGTCGTCTATTCGATTCGAACGTAACTTACTATCACTTGAGGTTACTTTATAAGCTACGAATGCTGCGACACATTCTAAATAGGCTGAAGTAATCGTAATCACATTATAATAGGCGATTATTTTATTGCATTAGGTTGTTGCATTAGGTTGTAGATAGGAGACGATACACTCAATTTTGACCGTGTTTTTGAGAAATAAAGCAAAAGACATGTCAAATGAAGTTGCAACCCGCTATACTAGCTTCAATGCCATTCGAGGAATAGAATAGTGTTTGCATAAATTTTTTAGCCACAGAATGTGATTCTACCTGCGGTGAGGCTTTGCCTAATTTACATTCATAATTAGTTCCATTATTCATTCATTCATCAATTCAATCATTCATTAACAGCATGTGACAGTCGACTACACTTTTTAACATGGGCCTCCAAAAATGCACGCCACCGCTTCCGATCTTCGGCTAATCTCATCCAGCCCACACCGGCCCCTCCGTAGTTTTGCAGTTTATGTGACCGGCCACTGCCACTGCAACCCACTGATCCGGTGGGCTATGTCGGTGACTCTGATCGACTCTAGGTTCGACTGGTCCACAAATCTAGTCACAAAGTTACAACGTAAATATAATGAACCGTTTAATTATTACGTACGGTTTCACAAAGCAAAACTAAATAATTGTATCACAGTAGATATTAATCAATAATCAACTGCCTCCGTAGCCTAGTGGTAAGAGCGTATGCTTTAGAAACCGGAGGTCGTGCGTTTGAATCCCGCGGAGACTCAACAAATTTTCATTGTTGTTTCTTAGTTCTTTAGGGCAATTTGTGCCGATCACCCAATTGTCTGAAAAGTAAGATGATCCTTGCGTCGGATGGGCATGTAAAAGTCACTCCACCCACCAATCCGCATTGGACCAGCGTGGTGGGATACGGTCCAAAAAAACCCCTAATGGGGAGGCCTATGTCCAGCAGGGACAACTAACAGGCTGATGATGATGAGATACTAATCAATAAGGGAAATTTTTTTACAAACTAGATATAAAATGTATCATTAATCATGCGATTTCATTAGTTAACTACAAAAACATTTCATCATCGTTAACAGGACCCCAAGCTAATTGGTGTCCCACAGGTATCCATTATAGTACCGCTATTTTACTAAGTAAAAAATGTGTAGGTAGCATTCAGTAACGTTTTTAGCGAAGCACCAGTGATTGATCGACGCTTAAGATGACTTGTGACTGACAAACAAACGGATCGTGTTCGAATTGTGTTTTGTAGTGATTTATTATAGTTTGAAGCTTGAGGAGTAATAGATCGTCTGTTACGAAACCTCTAATTAATAGCACAATACAAAACGATTATGTGCGTTATTGGGGATTAAAGTAAGGTTTATATTTCTGGGCTGAGGTATTTTAAATTTAAAATATTTATTGTTATTTTTTTTTAATTTATTATAATAATAAATTCCGGTTTATATTAAATTTTATTTTTAATTACTTATATAATTATCGATTCAAAGTTATTCTGCATGATTAGGGTAAATTCTAATGTTGTAAAAATCATCATCATCATCATCAGCCTTTGATAGTCCACTGCTGGACATAGGCCTCTCCAAATACACCCCTATCCATTAGGGGATTTTGGTCCGTATCCCACCAAGCTGGTCTAATGCGGGTTGGTGGGTTGACCCACTTTTTACATCCGATCATCTTACTTTTCATATAATTGTGTGATCAGCCGAAATTTCCCTGACCAACTAGGAAACAACCATGAAAATGTGTTGAGTCCCGCAGGATTCCAACCCAGGACCTCTGGTTGCTAAAGCACATGCCTAAACCACTAGGTTACGAAGGCAGTTAATTTATGAATGTCTAATATTTTTCTATCAGATTACAATAATGACCGCCAAACCTAAGATTTTAGCAATCGACAGAAGTTGTATGTTCTTTCCTTTCTCCTTTATTCAAATGGAATGACTAACTGACGCGACCAGACATATATCAGACGCAGGAGTTACTTTTTATGTAGCGGTAGCTAAGGCCTTCTTTTTAACGTGAGGAAATGCTCCCGAATACCCTTCCTTGCAGGAGCAAAGAATGGGTTGTGTCTACACCAAATTACCACAGTTTTCTTCCTCTTCGATTCCACTTATGTTGTGAAAGACAGGTGTAGAAAAAGTTCTAATACCTTCAACCTATATGCACCCTCTTTAGTGCCTCAAGAGTTCGCTGCAATTCTTAAACGCCTTTCAAAGCCTTACTCATTAGGCTGGCCAAGTTACTTTTAACTTCATCGCGGCTAGACATAATCAGTGAGAACCTATGGAGGTGAAATAAAATGATTAACTTGTACAAGCTTAATCAACTAGGCTTCTGGGCGGCTGGAAATAGTGTCCGCAGCTTGAGAAGGGCTTAAAAGGGACGTACCGTTCGTTCTCCTAACGCCACCCTGACAGTGGAACCGTTTAAAAGCTTAGCCACGCCAGGGTCTCTGAAGGTAGCCGTCACGATCCTGCGGCCCTAGCAAAAGTGATGAGACAAAGAACCGTAATAAATAATAATAATACCGTAAATAAAAGAAATAATTAAAGAACCGTAAGTTTTTTGTTAATGCACGTGCCGTTCTTTCTTCAACGGGAAGACTTAAGTAAGTCTAGTTGAGTCTACAGAATTTGATTCCGACATCTACGGTCTAAAGCTCAAGCCGATATAATTATATTAGGCTTAGGAAAAGTATATATAGTAAATATACAACAGGTAACATATTGTGATTCAATTTGTAGCTAGGTAGAGAAGACATTTCTATGCTTTAAAACAACATGAAAGCAAACATTTTATTCGCAACGCGTGTATATTACTGTGCCACGGCAAAATTACCGCAATGAATAAATCTTTAAGTACTCTAACAAAACCAGCATGACTCGGCCGGACATAGTATGAGATAAGAATCTCATCGGCTTTGCCAAAGGAATAGCACAACTGAATTATTCTTGTAGGAAATAATTATAAATGAAATATATTTAAAATAATTATATTCACTCGTGTTGACACTATTTACTGTAAGTATATTATAAATTGAAACATCACATCTGACTTCCTATTACTGAGACTTCGACTGAAGTAAACAATCAAATCAGTAACTTAGTGTCGCAAATTTTTCTTCTCCTATTTGCTGTTTTTATCTTTAGTTTAGTGTAACTGCCTTCGTAGCTAGTGGTAGGGCATGTGTTAAGAAACCAGAGGTCGTGGGTTCGCATCCTGCGGACTCAACAAATTTGTTTTTCAGTTTAGGCAATTTGGGCCGATCACCCAATTGTCTGAAAAGTAAGATGATCCATTCGTCGGGTGGGCATGTAAAAAGTCAGTCCACCCACCAAACCGCATTGGACCAGCGTGGTAGGATACGGTCCAAAAAACCCCTAATGGATAGGGGTGTATTAGGGGAGGCCTATGTCCTGCAGTAGACTATCACAGGCTGATGATGATGATGATGAACTTTAGTTGGCTGCTGAGAGTTTACAAGAAAAAGACAATATTATATACGAACAGGTTTTTCTGACAACATTGTCTTAGTGGACACAACAGCCGCCTCTTACGTCTCCAGGTGTAGCATCGATTCCAGCTACTTACAAATTCTGTAACAAACGTCGGGTAATACAGTGTACGAGTAATGCATTCGCAATGCGCGATCATTCGTGGTCAAAAAAGAAACATTTTCTATTATCCTTTTGCCATCTATAAAATTATTTAATTAGGTTTACAAGAATTAAAGTTAACTGCAATATGCAATACAATTAACTGTATATAAATCAAAAAAAACATAGGTTCAAGAACTGTAACTACGTACTGTTTAGACATATAATAAGTTAACAAATCGTCTGCAGTAATTGAGATTCTCCAGTTAATTGCGTGACTTTAATTTTATTAAAATTAAATCGCTTATCTCACACCAATTTCCATTGAATACATTACTAAAATTAAGAATAATAAATCAGTAATCATAACTCACACCGTGACGCATGCAGTTCGAATCTCAAATGTTATATTAAAAAAAACTAAACACCATCAATTCCCCATTATAGCACCATCAAACTATCATTACATAAATTCAAACGTCGGTTTATAGTATCCGAGCTTATTTTCGATTTAAAATATTTTGTATATTAATTAGTAATACGTTAAAAATAGCTGCACGCGTCTAAATGAGCGCAGAAAAAACGCTGTTTCGTTGAGATGTTTTCGTACATATTTCATATTGTTTATTATTACAGTTGGATGAATCGCGTGTCGGTACAAAAATAGCAGTTACCAGTGAAACTGACTCCGATTGTTACGAGACGACCTCAAAGTAATTGTAAATTATTTCGACTCCTCTTAAGGTCTTCGGCACATAACATTAATTGGATCCGAGGCGTTGTTATATTTTAATATCTTTGCTGTTTTTAAATGTGTTATTGAGGGTGACCCGTTTTTAAATATGACATTAGTGCCTTTAATTAATTAACGTTTCATGGAAGATTATTGATTTAAATAAATTAAAAACGTTGTTCAAAATATATCACCCGCCGGCAATATTGAAAAGATCTTACATTATAATTATTTGTTTCATTATTTTGAATGTGCTTAAAAACTACTTAACTGATTTGAAGAATTCTTACACTACTATAATGCTTAATTATGCTTGAACAACATAGACTACTTCAGGAAAATTCATTCCACAAATTTAAATATAGCACAGGCAGAACCGTGCTAATGTTTTATAAAAAAAAGGAATAAATGTGATCCCGCCAAGTCCTTGCGGATAGGGCCACAAAATACCGACGCACCACTAGCACCGCCATTTCACCTTGCCTGCAGAGGGCAACGAGGATATTTCCAATTTCATCCTCCATCACTTCCTTTAGCTACCACGTTTAATCTGTAATTTATATTCCTGGGGGTGAATTCGAAGCGGCCGTCTTCTTTAGTGATATGAACATCAAGACATTCACCAGATGAATACGCCTAAAAAATATAAACAGTAGTAGTCTATAAAAATGCCGTGTAAGACGCCTCAAATCTGTTTGCGACCTTGTGACTTTACGTCTCTTTTACCTACTTAAATACGCTAATAACGGTGCCCCTCCAACAAAAAGGCCAAGGCAACGAAGTAATTACGCAACCATACGGTCTCTTGTGAAAAGGAGACTTACATCCATAAAATCAACCTTGTGCCGTACGAATTGGAACAGCACTCGCATCCTTATTCCTCAGGACAGCCAAACTTTTACACGTTTGCGAGTATCGGATTTTTGTGAATCCTATCGCACTAAATGCGTAGGATATTACATAGAGAAAAAAGTATTTTATTGTGCTAAACCTTTTTTATTTCGCGTAAAAAATTTAAAAAACACACAGACCAAAAGATGTATGGTACAATTTTTTTCCAATTTAAACTCTGACGAGCACGTTTCATCAATTACTTTCAAGCAGTTCGTAAACGGTGAAAATGTTTTGCGCTTTAAATATTTATGATAAACTTATGCAAATATTTAAAAAAAAATTTTAAACATGTCTAATAATATTCTACATGCTCATTTTTGATGTAGGAATGTACGGCCACAGGGACAGCACATGAATATTGCAACATCGGTTGTTACTTCACCTCTGTTTTCCCATACTCAATTCACACCACCCATCAAAACAGAATAGATCTAGATGTATTAATTGAACTAAGTTATACTAACTTTGTAACGCAATAACACAATTGAAAATATTATTGTTATAGTAAATTTTAAAAATTACCTTACAACATTATCATCTGTACGTAAATTTTACGTATTTTCCATTTGATCGTTACACTTAGTTATTAAAATATAAACTTTAAATAATTCATTCTTTTTTAATAATAATATGTACCGATACAATTACTATAGATCGATAAGTGCGAATTACGTAGCTTTTCCAAAAAATAATGACAAAAAATATAGGTTAAATAATTACAATTTAATTACACTGAAAAATAATTTTCACAAGTTGAAAAGGTATAAATATGGTTTTGACAAAACACACACAGTGATACACATAAAAAAAATATTTACTCTTACGACATAATTAAAAAAAAGGCTGGACAGGCTTTAACTCGACTTTCGTCACAATTGTACGCTACGCTGAAACGATTTATTACTACCTTCGATTCGATTGCGGTGCATTAATACAATATAATGAATACGCTCTTGACGTTTTATCGCTGCACACGAACAGTAAAATTATTAATTAGCCTTAATTGAAGGGTTACGATTGAGTTTATCCGTAATTTGTAAGATCCTCGAAGTTTTTAAGGGAATCTCGATTTCGTTCCTCAATCGATGTGCGCCGTCGACATGAACATGACTCGCATGGTGCGTGGTACTGGCCGGCTACTCATTCGAGCACACGCCTCGCCATAAAGAGGTTGCGTCGACTCACGCGGCAGTCGTGTATCGGAACGTATCGATCTACGAATACGATCCGTGATCTGTGCGGGCGTTGTTGTGATTTTTGAATATCGAACGTTGGGTGCAGTGAGTTTTTAGTTTGAATGTGTTTATTTTTTTTTATTAAAAAAATTAAAACAGGTCAGTATTTTATTGTTTTTTTTTAAATGTAGGTAGCCCCTAACGATAACAGTATTCGAATGTGTTATTAACTGTCATCGCTTAGTTTGGTACCGTTAGACCAGTAACACATATATGGCATAACTATGATTTATTAAGTGCCGGTCCTTTTTGAATTAAAGTGACCAATACCGCGAAATGTGCAAATCATAAAATTAGTAAATTTAATTGCTTAATCCGTTTTAATGAAATACTGCATTGGCTGATTTAAGAACTTCATCTACCCCACCGAAGTTTTACTTACCATAGTTATTTAAATATTTTGCTCTTTTCTTTGAACCATGATGTTTTTTAGCTTAACGTCCCTATGGATATATCTACAAGCTACTTTATAATGTAACAATTTTCAGTACTCTAGTTACTACTATCGTCGTAAAAATCTAAAAAATAATCTAGCCTGATGTATTAATATATATACGGCATAATCGAGACTACTATTTATCGGTTAATACAATTACACGTAATTAAGCGATTTAAATCGCAATAAAACCGATATAAATCAACAATTAAAAAACAACCGTAATAATCTTATGTGTAAAACCGCACTGCGATACAGTAATTCGTTTATTACTATTTTTTCACAAAACGTACGTTAACATCGTGTTCATACAACGTGATAAATATCGAACAACGAGTGCAGCTGTATAAATGATAAAACCGATGTCGCGCTTTCGTCTTGTCAGAGAGAACAGGCGCCGGTCGCTGTCGCCTTGAGATGTCAAAGTTGTTTAAGAAGTCAACAGATTTAATCCCAAGCACTTTGAAACGTGGTCGCTAAAACGCTCAATTGGTGTGGCCGTTCGAATGTGCCTCGCGTTTTTTCTAGTCTAGCCGGTAACGGATCAAGCGACGCGCTCGTTAATTATGTAAATAAGTGAATGTAATATATCGAACTGCCGGTGCGTTTGAGCTTAGTTATAATCGATTGTTATTGGTTGTCTCGAAAATGAGTGGACTAATTGACGGCCATTTTTTAAGATTTTATATATATATTTGAATTGGAGTCATTTAAGATTCTTTACTGCAAGCAATGTTTGAAATGGGCAGACATTTCTACTTATTTTTATCCGTATAAGTTTTACGCGTATTATATTAAGTCCGCGTTTGAGTAGAATGAAAACTTATAAGGTTTTCTGCATAGCTGACATCGGTTCTTAATTTAAATGAGAAAATTGTTAGTGCAATGTCAATGAAGTGATCAGAGGATCAGATTAGCCTTAATCTTTATGTTTGCAATTAGTATCACAGCAAAGGGGCGTATCTGACGTGATAACAAATTAGAGATTTTCCAAATAACTACACTTTACGAAATTGAAACTAAACGCTGGACAAATTACACACAATTACGCAACTGCGAGCGTTTACATAATTTTCCTTACTTGAACCCTAACAGGAATGGACATAACGATTACTCTAAATACGTGACTCAGTATCCAAAACGCCGAGCTTACTCAGCGGATTGCTCAGCTCATTGTCGATAACTTGTTTTTGCCGAACGCAATTAGAGGTCGCAGTACCAAATGTAGGGTAACAAGCAATGTAGCGGGCTAGACGAAATTATCTCATAATTCATACAACTGTCCGAACGTGTGTGTACACATTAGTTATTTATTCGATGACTCCTTTGCTAACTGTATATTGTTTAGGTCAGATTTTGAGATAAATGTAAGATGCTTGACAAGTTTATTCTTTCAAATCAATGTCTCAATTATTATGACTTAAATATGCGTTTCTTATTATTTATATCGTATAACTTTGGAGTCAATGGCTTGTCGTTGTCTACGTAAAAACATCAATGGGTGCTAATTCAATTCGTTTAAATTCAAATACAAAATTTTAAATGAATCAATCTTTCTAGTGTGCGTATGTGAAATCTGACAACTGTCTGACAGTTTCGACATATCAATAGAATTTGCAAAACATCTTGATCTATTCTTTTACTTTCATGGAAGTACATCTATGTGTTTTTTATTCAATATATAATATTTATTGTTGTTTAATACAATCATATAAATCTTTAATCAATGTGACTTTGACCATGTTGTTTGTTCCTTTTCTATATGTATTAAACTTGTACTCATGTGTGCAAAAATATACAACACTAAAATAAATGGCATTTTAACAGCTACAATTTTATGGATAAACCACAAAAATTAAGCGAACATATTCGCAGCTTGTTTCAATTACTAGGACTACGTAAACAAAGTCGCGTGTACAAGTTAGCAGTATTATAAGACGAAATAGATGTTTGATGTGGAACGTGGTGTGTGGCATCACATTATCTATTAGACTCTAATCTAGGTAAATCAACTGATGGCCGCACAACATATTAAGCGTTGATTTAACTAGGTCGAGTATAACGTTAAGGATACAGTTATGTGATGCGTTATGAGGAAGAATAGAAATATTATATGAATTTTTTCCTTTGATAATGCTATTCTTAGTTGTAACCTATGTTATTCTGACGTTTTAAATTTTGAAGTAAATTTAGCGGTTTGGACGTTAAAGAATAACAAACATTGGTATATACAGTTCTAATTAGATAGTATAGTTATTATATTTTCAGTGAACGGAGCATACATACGTATATTTTCAATATAAATAGTTTTCTCGTCTAATGAAAAAAGACGTAGACATCACACTAATATTTCATAATGATCGTTGCAAATGCAGCATAATGTAAGCCGTATGAGACATGTTTGATTTAAATACTGGGTTAATACGCTTTTAAACGGGTTAAGACTCGTAAGAAGCTGCTCGACAATTCAGCATTGGAGTGTTTGAGATCACGTCACGTCGGTGTCACGTCGCCGGCACAATTGTCACGTCCGCGAGAAATCCTACGCCCACGAATCTTGGCATACATGGATCACTTGCAGATAATAGAGGCTCAGAACATTGTTATAGAGCAATACATTTACATCGGAAATAGTGAATAGAAAAACATTCATAAATGTGATTGGTTATTTTGGTAGCTAATTAATAAACGATACTTTTCCTTCACTCTAACTTTTTTTATATAGTTGCTAGATGTATTACCCGCCCGCCACTTTATTGGGCTTTTATCGTTTTAATATTACGTCGGCATCTTCTTCATCAGCCTTTGTTTGTCCATTGCCTGTCATAGACCTCCCCTAATGCACGCCTTCTCCCTTAGGGGGTTTTTGGACCGCAACCCACAACGCTGGTCCAATGCGGGTTGGGGGGTGGACCGACTTTCTACATGCCCATCCGAAGCATGGATCATCTTACTTTTCAGACAATTGAGTGATCGGCCCAAATTGTTCTAACCAACCAGAAAACAACGATAACACATAGTTGCTACCCCGTGGGATTCGAACCAACTAATTCCGGTTTTATAAAGCAAGGCCAATACAAGGATAGGAAAATATTTACGATCGGTTTTTCAGGTAGCAAATTAATAAACGATACTTTTACTCAATGTGTTAAACTTATCCTTCACTTTAACTTTTTTCTATGGTTGCTTGATGTACTAACAGCCCGCAACTTTCGTGGGCTTTTTCGTTTTAATATTATGTATAACGATATGTACTTGAAATATTTATGAACTACAGGCATTATTTCTATAACTTTAGCCGTGAAAGATAACAAACACTTACATCGTGTCAATCTTTTGCAATTAAATTTAAGTAGCATTTATAAAGCGTTGTACACAGCTGCTCGGTCTTGTAATTCGAGCTAACATCCCGCTGCAATCACTACGTGATGTACCACCAATAAATGCAATACGTTTTTGAAGTAACGTTTATATTTTGTAGATCCCATTTCTAATAGTAATCCGATCATTCATATATAGTAGGTTACTTATCGATTATTTTTATTAAATAAAAACCTTTACATTTCACTTTGTTCAGCCTCACAATTAATGGTATCGTCTTTCCCTAAGTCACGCCTTATGGTTACAATATTCGGTCACTATTAATGTCTTGACCTACATTTATGTTATACCATATTTATGTCAAAAATTATCACACCACGTTCGATATTGGAACAATTATCAAATAAAGCACTGATAATTTTCACTGATAACGTAAAATTCACCTATGCGGTAAAAATTAATATCGTAGCCATAAATAAATTGCACTGCATCCTGATAAATTACATTTTAATCAACTTTATCGATATTTGTTATCGCCCCAATTTAAAGATAAAAAAGACGCTCCCGATTCACTTTTTAGTTCAACAGTATACAATTACGAAGCCTAACAGCTTACTATACCAATCAATAATCTAGTAACATTACATTCAATAAATCGTCGGCCAAAACGTGGACTTTCCCTATTTTATTGCCATATAAAAAAGAGGTCAGTGGCCAGCCTCGCCGACAAGTTTACAGCATTGGTTTGTTCGATTGGTATCTCGCAATAAAAACCAGTTGCGACCATATGTCACTGATTTAATGAATTAGTTCGCGCGCCATTAAACGCGCGGCCCTGAACTTGTCAATACGCGGGTCGAGAGGCTAAAACGTGAGCGTATCTTCCGGTTATCCGATGCGTTCGAAATTCGAAATGTAACGGACAGTAACGGTCACTTATTACTTGTGCTAGTACTACTACTTATCTATTCATTTGTGCACTTCAATGACCCGCCGCTTTCGTCGCTGCAATATAAAGTAACCTACGCTTTTATCTGATTGCGATAACATTGATACAATGTTATCGCTTTTGTGGTTATTTTCTCTATAGTAATGTGCTTTTTACGGTATCTATAAATGTGCATTTTATCTATTTTCTGTGTTCATGTAAGTCTTGTCCTAGATGTGGCTTTCATTAATACGCAGATACGATATATGTTCTGTATATTGACTCAAAATAAGGCCGAACCATATTACGACCTATTAAAAATGGTATACATTTATCACTATTATAAATACAGCAATAATAGTATAGTAACAATACTTTAATTAAAACTTAAAGTATTAGCTAAATATTATTAATTAATATTAAGCTTATTATAGATTCCGATCGTAAAATTAAGATTGTAACGAATTCATTTAACTCAAGCAAACCTTGTACTGTACTATTATTTACTAATCTATTTATGCGAATACAAACGCACAGTCACGAGACAAGCAATGATTTCAAAAGATATTTTAACGTCATGAGAATCAAACCTAAACCTGCAGTCGACATCAACCGCTATGCCATTTGGGTCATTTATGCGTATGAATTTTTGACATACTGTATGTGTTCTATCATTGGGAATCGTGAATATTATTGCAATGCGTTTGCCAAACGGGTCCGCGACTGCAATCAGCCGCAAATAAGGCGGTGAAACCATATGCAGCGAACAAAACAGAGTTTTACGTTTTGGAGTTCCGGGGTCAATGGGAACATGCGCTTTCTTTTGTTCGTGCTACGCTTTTATTCGGGTAACTGTAGCGGTTTAGTTTGTTTTATCGCTTTTTCATAAATCACAAATGTTTCACAGTTTGTTTTTTTTTTTGTTTATCTGTTATTACCAGTAACTGTTAATAACAGTTTGAAAGCTGTTATTACCGGTTTTGAAAGCTGTTATTAGCAGTTTGTACATGATTTTTTTTGTATTGGTAACACAAAAACTTTTGAACTTTTTTGCAGAAATTTGAAAACTGATACTAGTTTTGCTTGTGGTTCATCACGTTATCTGTTATATTTTAATTAAATATGTTATCGTAATAATTTTAGTTCTAAAAAAGTTTACGCAACAATTTGCGTAAACTTTTTATATACTTAGAACTCGACAACCTCTTTACTTTTTTAAAATATTAAAGGATTTCGATTTCAATAATTAACTGTTGTAACCGTGTTGTCGTTATTATATTGCCAATAAATTAAGAAGAAACAAAAGCATCACTAGTTTTCGCAACTCTTCTGTTTCTATTTACCTCCGTTGTCTGGTTGTTTTGGCTAGCGCGGTCGGAACCAGAGGTTTCGGCTTATTGTACAAATTTATTATTATAACCCAGTTGAATAGCATAACGCTGCGTCTCTCGGGTAGTGTCGGCTTCCGTCCTTTAGAACTATAAAAGTATAGGAGGATCTGAGTACACTTGTTCGCTATATTGTGAACAGATGGATGTTATTTAATATAGATCGGCCGCTGTAATCGGAATTGGTTAGAAGGACATTATTAGTACCATACCATAGGTTATTTAGCTTATTAGTAGTAATTATTTATTTCTCATTTGCGTAATAACAGCAGGTATGCACAAACGTAAATAGGAAAAAAAATAAGGAAAATGAAAAATAGGGAACGTACAAAGATATCTAAAAGAAAAAAATATGAAAAGAATGTTTAAAACATTGACTTGAACATACAAAGCAGAAAAATATCAGAGAAGTAAACTTTTACAAAATAATCATTTGTAATGATTTAGGAAGTAATAGTCTTTTGCTAATGAGAAGTCCACGATTTCTTTAATTCTTATTTGTGCAATAATAACGGGAAAGCACAACTTTTGCAAATAAGGCACGTACAAATATATTTTCAAATTTAAAAGAATAGTATTTAAAAAATAATTATAATAAAAGGGAAAGAAAATACCAGAGACGTAGTTTTATAATTTTTGACATACGCAGTCCGACAAGCAGTCGGGCCACCTGATGGGAAGTGGTCACCAACGCCCATAGACATTGGCAATATCAGTGGTATCGCCAACGCGCTGCCTACCGTGAGACATGAGGTGTTATGTCTCGTTATATAGTGATGGATAGACCTAAGTAAATAATATTCTAAAAGTATCTTTGTTAAAAATAAGTCCATGATTGTGTTGAAACTTAATGTTGCCCTTATGTATATTCGAAATAAATATTACTGATAAAAATCAATTTACTTAAGACCAGCTGCTTTTCGTGACGCTGTCTGCATGGAAATTTCGTAACTTGTTTATTTCAAATTGCAACTCTTTACAAGTATTTTAAATTCGATAAGCATTTTATTTTTCAAGTAAATATGTAAATTTTGTTAACTAAACTTTTAAATATATATATATACATAACAAAATAAACAATAGTTATGAGTATCGTTTATCACAAAACATTAAAATCGCTGTGAAATTTAATGTTTATCAAATTTTTTTGGCCAAATATTTTGTTTTCGAATCTAACCTATAAAAACCAATGTTATTGTTAACGCATATTGCGTTAAATTTCCCAAGAAACACTATTGAGTTTCTCACGACACTCCAATCGGTTCATTGTCGATACATTGTAGTTACAAGTGTGTGTACACTACGTTACTTTGGAAGTAAAAAACTGCGCCCCGTAATTTCGAGATTTGTTCCGGCCGCCACCGCACCTTCCGAAACGCTGGCCTAATTTGTTACTTACGACAGATTTATCGCTCCGTAGATGTTTATGCGTCGAAAGTGGGAACACGCCGCGGGGAAAGTGTGTAATGCTCGAAAATTAACGTCGTCGATAACGTTAACTACGACGTTAAAATTATTTCACGTGAACTTTTACGAAATACTCGTACGGTGTCAGTGTCAACGTAATTGAAGTACACCTGCTATGTTCGTATGTATCGTTGTGGTGCAATCGATTTTAAACTTAAGGCTATAAAGTTAGAGTTGCACTTCACTTGCTTTTGACGGCTGGAGATGTAAGCTACTGTTTTAATTGTCAGTTGTGCATTCCCTTAAGTCGTTAGCCCTCTTGACGTAATCACTTGAGGAATTGTAATGAAGCAAGCTCTGAATGCGGTATTAGGTGTTAAATTGGTATCACTGTTATGGTTTTGTGAGAATGCTATTAGATAGAAAATGTTATAGGTATGCATGTGATCTATAATTCGAAGCCATAATTTATAATTAATTCATGTACTTAAATTAATTTCATACCCACAAATATATTTGCCATTGCTAAACACAAGTAGTTTTATTTTAAACTGGAGCGATGTTTAAAAACGCTTGGAATATCGTTATATTTAATAATCTTGAAGGGTCTATTAAAGATTCATATCACAGTGTTTGTGTGAATTATTTATTATTCAATTTGTAATATAGTATTTCTGAACTGTTTATAAGTACTTCTCCCCTTGCATTTTTAAATGAGTTACAGAAGGGTTCAAGTTATCATATGTGACGTGTTATTAAATTACTTGTTTTTATCTTCAAATTATTAATATGCTCTGAATATATAATATGTTCTGTTGATGTTTAGGCATAAGCTAGTAAGAATAATCGTTTCGAAAGCAATTACAATCAAGCAACTCGGTCAAAACAAATCCTATAGCCGATTTTATGACTCGTTCATTTCTCTCTACGCACAATTACTCCCTGTACGGTCCATGAGGCGAGAACATGTGATAGATGGTTCAGACACAATACTATGGGAATGAACTACAATTCGATACTCATTCTGTTGTTTGTTAACTGTCATACAGATTTACGTAGGTACATATATTAAAATATATATTATACCCAAGTATTATTTCGAATATATTTTTAAAATAGTACTGTGTTCCGGTGTAAAGGCCACCGTAGCCAGAGTATTTACTGCATCAATGAGACGTACCATGCTATGTCTCGCTGTAGGCAGCGCATTGGTGATGCCCCTGGTGTTGCCGATGTCAATGGGTGTCGGTGACCACTTTCCATCGGGTGGCCCGACTGCTCTGCTGAATTATAACAAGAAAGAAAATCATATTTCTAAATTTTTTGTCATCGTTTTGATGTTTGTTTTTAAAATTAACGAAAATTGTTAAACAAACAACATCAATGTTTAAAGGCACGGTTAAAATAAAATGTTTTGCATGACTGATGCTATTTATTGCTTCAGTCGTCCAGTTAAGAAAAATAAACAAACTTATGACTAATAACATCCGATCGAACAATACTGGAAATTTGATACTTTTTGTCAATACATTTGTATGCAAGTCGAAGATTAACTTATTTATTCGCCATCATATTAATTACGAATCTCCGGATCAGGTTTCAGGTTCACAACTTATAAGCTTCTTTTTTTTTTATATTAAACATTTATCATCGTAAACTCTTAAATCTGTTTATGTATCAATGAAACGTAACGTTTTTTATTTCTGGTGTTTTTTTTTATTTATTTAACAGAAATATTTTCAATATTTAAGCTGAAGTTGTCAGCCGATTACTGCCTTGTCGTTAAAACAAGCATTTTATGTGGTGAATTAACATAGAAATACTCGGTGGACAATCTTTATGTATTGGCCAAATAACATTATTTCGCATTATTGAGTAAATTCTTAAACATAATTGTTAACCCTTCCTATCGTTTTCATTTTGCGTTTTAAGACTATGAATTGTATACCCATATGACGTGTGTGTAAATAATTATTGCATGCACCTATTGAACAAAAAATATTTTTATTATAATCGAGTTTTAGTTAAGTTTAACAAATTATTATCAATATCATTTTCTTCATATAAAGCAAAATACATTAGACGCAAATATAATAATCATGTCTAAATAGAATTAAATAAAAAAAGTACCAAATCACTATTTCCAAACTGTTGTCATGAGCAAATTTTGCAAAAGCACATTATATTTAATTTTTTTAAAATTATCATGTTTTAATGCTTAAATTGAACTTAAATACGCGACTTGTAATAACATATTTTAATTTTACACATTCGCACGTGTGAAATATTGCGTATAAGCAGATATGGCGTTCCAGTTGAGAAGGGGGTAGACCCTGGCATACTTGTACTTGAGCGCCCTGACCTAAGCCTGAATAACGGGATGCACTTGAAATTTTCCACTCGTATGCTGTAACACGAAAACGTTTATTTGCATAAGACATTTGTTAAAGAACAATCCAGAACACTTATGGACATTTTTTTAATTCGGAAGTGGAAATAAAATCCATTATCTTATTTGTGAAGCTTTTGCAATTGTGATAATGTAGAAAATAATACTGAGCGACTTGATCTAAAGTCACGTAGAGTATCTTAAGTTAATCGAATATTCTCGCAAAGTCGCTAAGTATTTATTTTAGTATTTTATTTTCCTCCTCATTATATAGGTGTATATATATCAATTGTATATAACCTAATTAGTTTTATAGATTTCAGAGAAAAGCACGCAGAAACAATTGTAATATTTACCACATACTAAGTTTTTATGTCGCGTAAAGGCAATTGTTCTTTTACGTTCGACGAATTTCACGGTCCTATCGTAAATATGGACCTTGAGGTCGAGTTTCGCGAAACAAACACAACAACCTTGAACTGAAAACTTACAAAGTTAAATTTTTGAGGTTATTCAATTTAAATATAAACATGCAACATATGTTATTCAATTCGTTCATGAAAGATTATCACATAATCCATTCAAATGTCCATAGCATGAAGTAATAATACATTATACAACATTGATCTTCCTAGCTTTATATCAAGCTATCATGAAGTCAGTTTCAAATTCTAAATTAGGTGGACAGAAGTTACTTTCAGTTTCCTCCTAACAAGACGTCCAATCTGTATATACATATATGTCTATATATGCGTCCGAACTTTGTGCATATACCATGATCCTGTGTTAATAAATTATGAGAATGTCGAAGTCTACATATACAGTATTTTACGTATTCATTATTTTTCAACCCTATAGGCTGTTACTGTTTTGAAATAAATAATAACAACATTGAGTTACCTCTTTATTAATTGAAATGTAATGGTTTATAAAGCCTACGGTTTATGTGACCACACCAAGAAAGCGGTTAATTAATCATTAACATTAACTTAAGCATGCATAATCGTTATTACGTTAGTAATAAAATAATATCTTATTAAACCAAATAATAACGAGGGTTAATGGTGAATTGCTTAAGAAGTTTCTTGCAAAAAAAAACTTATACCCATGAAAATCTCTATAAAACAATTAGAAATATCTATTAGCTATGGCAATATAATCACATAGCTTTTATATTCGCGATATAAATACACTTAACTAATTCCATTGTATAATTCAAGATGCTCTTAAAGAAATGTATTGAATAAACAAAGCTAAGATTCTATCTTAGACAGTATTTGAGAATGGCGCTACTTCGACATTTAATCCAAGACGTTGAAATTGTGCAAACGATTGGCATATATTTATATGAATACGAATCCGATTGCTTAGGTCATCATAGATGAAACTAAACGTGATATATCAAGTAATCCTCTTTACAGCACTTAATATGTACACCACTTAGTTAAGCTAACAGATTAGTTATAATAAGATCTTTTCAGACTTAAGTACATATACGATTTAATAAAAATTACATATTTACACATGTTTTCATATTCTTACAAACGCGCAGTGAAAAAAGAACTAAGGAGTATGTAGAATTTTGTAATGTAGAATTTGCTAATATAATTACAAAAAGGAGAGATTGCTTTTTCTGTCACGTTTGTTACCATGTACATCAAAATTATTTAATTAATTGCGAGTTGATTTAAATAATTACAGGAGTGTAATAAAGCAGTAGTGACATACAGAAGTAAGCCGTCTAACTCTTTAATTTATTATTATTGTTTAAATTTATCGGATGTCAAAGTTAAAAGGTAGGGTTCCACCTTGCTGCACGGCTGATCGCACGTGCCTGCCTTCGCCACGGCGTATTTGAATACTTTGCGCGCTCTAAAACAATGCACTCTCTTACGCACCATTTGGCTGACGGCGATTTATTGTAGAACAATATTTATGGGAGAATCGGTACGCTTATAATAGATTGTTTTTGTTTCGCTTTCTAATACAGCGAGTACTTTAATGAGTAATCCCTAAATGCGGGCGAAATGTTAAAGGTCGGAGAGTCTACTTATTTTTTGTTCTTGTTGTATATGTCTTTAAACGTCTTCAGATAGAGTTGAATCTATAATGTCAATCAACATAATGGCATTTATATATTATAATACTTAAAGTGTAGTAAGTGTCAGAATAATATTAAGTATTTTACACTTAAGGTAAGGTAACCACGGCATGTTGATTTATAAATTAAGACAATAGTTGACTTGAATGAAATAGCTTTTTTGAAGTTTATGTAAGAAATTCTATTTAGTATATTTATTTCGAAAATAAAATATATAGAGCTCTGTAAAATATTAGCCTAGATTAGGTATAGAAGAATTTATTAAGAATTTAGATCTCTTAGTATTTTACGTCGAGCATCCAAAATAAATTTATTTAAAGATAAAAGACCATTCCGAACCTCGAGAAGAGCTTCTGCAACTTTAAGGTCACCTTGTGTTATGGCACTTTTTGGAACTTTAAAACGACGTATTAGGCTACGAATTGAGTTTTTTGTAAACTTTTTGAACCCTGACGCAAAAGGAGGGGTATGGAGGGGGGTGGAATTAGTCTAAAGTGTCTGTCTATGGTATCCCGAAGTTAACGCGGTTTTCTTTTCTTGTTTTAAAGGTGATTTAAGTGTTCTTTAAACTAAATTAACATGTCTAATGTTTAATGAAAGTGGGGAAGGATAACCTCTAAAAATATACTTGAGTGGGGCCTCAAATAAAAGTGCGTGTACAACTTCAGTGTTCAACTGTTAGATCTCTAACAGTGAGTTGAAGAGCTAAAGTTACACCTCACATATGAAAGTACGGCAATTGGTATAAATTAACCTTAAAGAAAGACTTGCTTCTGTATAATTAAATTTATTTTAAATAGCGGATTTTGTATATTTAAATACCGAGTTAATGTGTAGTAGAAATTTCACATGATGGTCTTTTCTATTAATGAAATAATTATGAAGATTTTATAGGGCAATTTCTTGGCACGTTTCATGTGCGTAAGTTTTTAAGCCTCAAAGTAATTCTATTTTTATTTGATTTTTATGGATATTATAACTTTTCTGCGTTATGCCCACTTGTTTGATCGACTCACAAATTAATACGACGTATAAATTCTTTTTCGTAGGATTTTAAACACCAGTTTGTAAAACAAGAGCCAATATCATATAATATTAAATTCAAATTATTCAGTATAAATTTTAAGAATTTCATAAGATAATTATATTTTTTGGGTATATTTTAAAATTTTTAATTTCACTAATTAGGTTGATCAAGTAAACAGGCATTCAAAAGGCTCGAATTCTCAAGTTTTCCTCATTGTATTCTGATTCCTGGAGATGTCACAAAAACAGATGATTAATTCGTTAGCGCGTTATTTATAAATTGTTTGTCATTACGTTGCGGTTATGATTTGTGAAGAAGTTATAAACATTATTGATGGTTTAATTCATACACTTTTATACAATTGTTTAAACTTGAACGGAGTCCTTGATGAAGATTGGCATTAATTTAAAACCGTCCTTCGTACTCCGTCCTATTTTTAATAGTTATCAATCGGTGATATAGTTCTTCATTACATAATCAAAAAACCCCGAATCGCAGTAAGAGTCAAATTTTGGGTATAAAGTGAAAATTAATAGTAATGTTTTTTTTTACATCGTCTTTCTTAGGACTATCAAGAGATACATTCCTATTGCTAATAAGGGCGGAAATTATTTAAAATTATTAACTCTCTTACCCTTAATAACGTCTGTGATGGTTGGAGTGAATTTTTTATTAAAAAAAATTTTGTTGCTTATTATTTTCTAGTCGGATTTGCATATTATAAGCAAGTTGCAGGTTTTAGTGCCATCCTTAGCACTATTTAAATAAGTAAGTGCCTTAAATTTACTGAGCCATCCATCATGTACTTTACCATTTGGGTTATGAAGGTCAGATACTAGTTGGTCTGCGTAGAAACTGTTATTGAAATAAAAATTTGATGCAATCGATCCCGATTTCGTAAAAACTTGAAAATTTCGCTAACAGAGTAAGAAGAAATGGGTTGGTTTGAAAATTTACAGTGCGGAGTTAATTGCCCGTAAACCTTTGATAGCCTTCCGTTACATCCTTCGAATGATCTTTAGTATCTCTTCACAGCTATCTAAACGATATTACGGTTTAAAAAGAAGAGTTAACGAGTATTTATAGTTTATGATAGGAATACGTAATAAGCTAAGTATGCTAACGAAGTCTAGGTATGAAACTAATAGGCAGAGTTCCTTCTGCAAGCGGATGGTCAAATTGAACTCATCCGTATCAACGCATATTCTGTGAGAAGTGTATTATCAGAGCTTTTGCAAAATAAATCTGAATAAAATGTTGTTTCCTATTAAAAATGTCCTTATTTTTAGTAGTTTTATTAAAATTAACGAAAAAAAATTAACCCAATTAAAAAATTAGAATCACGCAGGCCGCAGCTAAACTAGTTACCTACTTACAAAATATTTTTTGTTATTTAATCAATACAATATAGCAAGCCACATAACCGCTAAGCTATGAATAATATATCATAACGAAGGCCATATTTTTTTACCATTTAGCATAAAATACAATCTCATAGCCTTTTCTTCATATACACTTGAAAACACAGCAAAAGTCTCGCAATATGCCAGTGTCCAAAGACAATGACACGAGGCGTCATGTCGTAACAGCATGAGTGATACAACACGTGCTCGTATGCAATTATCCTCGTGCGATTGGGGTCCAAAGTGGCCCCGGGTGCCTGTGACCTATGAGATCAGGAGACGGACCTTTTAAGGGCCGGCGCCGTACCTCGGCGGACGGTCGTGTCGCAAACAATGCGGGCCTGATATGCACTCGATTCTAGGCCAGCGTCTACTGGCCGAGCGCGGAAAGTTCTAATTGTAGCGTATAAATAGACTTCGGTTGTGAATCTTCCAGTGTGAATTAAAAATAGTAATAAATGGAATATAGAATATATATGTATCTAAATGTTTTTCGTGACTATACTAGACATTCCCTAGTAATGTTTAGTTTTTAAACGGATTTAAATCTGCATTTTTTGGTTGAAATTATTTTTGTACTTGTATCATCATCATCATCAGCCTGTGAAAGTCCACTGCTGGACATAGGCCTACCCTAATACACACATTGGGGGTTTTTGGACCGTATCCCACCACGCTGGTTCAATGCGGGTTGGTGGGTGACTTTTTACATGCCCATCCGACGCATGGATCTTACTTTTCACACAATTGGGTGAACGGCCCTAATTGCCTAATCAACTAGGAAACAACAATGTAAATTTGTTGAGTCCCCGCAGGATTGAACCCACGACCTCCGGTTTCTAAAGCACACGCCTATACCACTAGGTTACGGAGGCAGCTTAATATACTTACTCACTTGTATATACTTTTTGAATACGTCAATATTTACAATATATTTTTAAAATCTTTAGTTGAGCATATAGTGTGCTAAAACAATGTACTGGGATAAGGTCCTAATGTTAAAGTTTAATATAACTTATTTAGATTATTCATTTTTACCCTCGGAATACAATAAACACGAAACTTTTGTTGACAAAGTTTTCATTGTAAAGTCAGTTTAACACTTAAACATTTTGCAATCGTTCAACAAAACGACATTAATTGTTCACATTGTTCACGTCCTGGAGAAATATGCTTAGACAAGTTGTTCTTCTGTGTTCATTACGACTACCTTTATCATTTGCATAAAGTTAACAGTTAAAAGATTATTAGTACATTATAGTGAAAAAGGAATAATTTTATCTAAACAACAGATTTCTTAGTAACTTAACGGCGCCGTACGCCCGTCGCAACACGTTTTTATTAATTACACGTTACAAAACTTAGGCTACATTACTATGCTGTCCTTTATAGATCATCATCATCAGCCTGTGTTAGTCCACTGCTTGACAAAGGCCTCTCCTAATGTACGCCTTCTCCATTAGGGTAATCTTTATATACAGTAATAATAAATATAAATTACATTTATTATTTACTAATAATTGCAACATGTCTGTCGAGGTTATTTTTAAAGTTTTGTTTAACATTGTAGCATTTAAAAATTGCCAAATAATTTGGCGCATTCTTCTCGAGTCGAATTACGTTTCGTATTAATCAATGTTTTATGTCGAAATTTTTGAATCCGACCGGTCTTTCACGTTTTACTGACCAATTGTACCGTCTGATACTCGAGACGGGAAACGTCTTGATTTGATAATTTTAGCGTTACTTTAAGATATACAACCGAGTTATGACAAAAATTGTAGAATACGTTTTTTTAACTACAGCCTTACTTATACTTATCAATACGACGCAACCATTTTACATTTTTTTTGCATTTTATTAGCATAAACGAAAGTAAAAAAGGACTAATAACTTTAGTAAGTAAATAGTTAACTTTAAAGTCATAACGATATAGTTTACTTATTAAAGTGAATCAAAATTAGAGATCGAGATCATTTGGCAAAGTAATATTATTTTATTTTAAACTGTTTTTGACTACTAACCTTCTGATAAGTTTTACTATTAATGCAAATATTGATAATCTATAAATTAGCTAATTAAGACTCTGAGTTGATGCAAACATTGTAACCAATGGCAACGATATCATACAAATGGCGTTCACCAATAAGATGAATTGTCAACTAGGTATCAATCTCAGAATAAAAAACGTATAATAACAACGGAATACGTACGTTTAAAATTTGTACGGTAATATAAAAAAAACCCTAAATCGAGAAGTCGTGCATTAGGGGAGGCCTATGTCCAGCAGTGAAATATCACAAGGCTGAAAATGATAATATAAAAAATATTTTGCACCCTTTGAAGATGTCTTAGGCTTGTAATTGGAAATTTATACAAAAAACGCCTCGAGACTTATTATAGATAAACATTATTAATAAACAGGATTGTTCAAAGGTTTATGTGTACAGAAATTAACATATTTATGATAATAATTACAAAATCACTCTAAGATCTATCTAAAATTCTAAAGTTTTAAAATGTAAGTAAAAATCACTTAACAAATCGGATTATTACCTCAATTTGCCTGTTTGCGAGTTTACTGTAAATAGATAATATTATGTTAAAAATTACCGTCAACCAAAATACGAGAATAGTTGCGAAATGTGAAGCTTTTACAAAAGGAAGCCTAGCTAAATAAGTCGCTGCTTCATTTGTGTCCATTCGAATATCTCCCATTAAGTCTAGTAAATAAGGGTCAAAATGGCTTGCTAACCTGCTTGATTCGCTTTATGGAGCAGTGTTCCCGTAGTTCGGGAAGGGGATAAACATGACGTCACAAACTCCACTGGATTTCCGCCCGCTATGGGAAATGCATTTCCGCGTCGTGTTTCCTACTCCGCTAATATTATGATTTAGTAGCATTATTCTGCTTATTCAGGATATATTGTGACTATGATTAACTTCCGATGCAATATAATTTATGAGTAAGATAAATCTGTAGCATAAAATATATAATTGGGTTACTAATGATGTTATAGGTGACATATCGGACACTTTATATGAATATATTTAGTACTAGCAATTAATAAACCAAAATAAATTGGTGAAAAATACTTTTATATAGTTTTATTATGTCATTAACATCGTAACAACTGTTGAAATTATATCTTATGTATTTTCCCTAAAAATAAATTATGAATAATGTTTTAAAATTGATATTGAACTTTAATTTGCTATTCGTAAAATTTTGCCTCAAGCGCCTCAAGTCAATGATCGACGGCCGATTTTCATAGAAAACACTAGAGGGCGAAACACTGAGAGAACCTAATTTTTTATACGATTATTTCAGAAAACAATTACCCAAAAATTAATTCCGATGTGTGGATTTGTATTAAGATCTCTGTATATAATTTTTACAGTTAGTAACTCGGATTCAGATAACCCCATTGCAAATTACGAGAAAAAAAACAGAAAAACTATAACAGATTGTGATATCTTTACCGCTCGCAGTTGGCTCTTTAAAGATGCGTACACATTTGCGAGCCTAGCGTTCAGTTACATTTTTGAATATAAATTTATAAACACTAAAATTAACATTGTAATTTGTCGTTAATATTGTTATTGAACGTCAACTTTGAATATGTCACTGCTTTTTAATGCAATATTGTCTAGTTTACGGTTTCACAAATACTGGTTTCTAATTCGAGTAGATGCTAAGGCATAAAAATTACGCACAAAAAAGTATTAAATATATTTCTTTCTATTAATGTAATACATTAAACCAAGGTTATCATAGTAATATAGTACTGTGTATTTATCGATAAATTGTTATAGAGATGTATCACTGAATGACAGGCTAATAACAACGCCATACGTCAAATGCCGCTACCTTGCTATTTATTTAATTACACTTCTTGTACAAAAATAACAGTACAATGGTAAACTTAATGCCATAGGCATTTTCTACCAGTCAACCATGGATAGTGAAGAGGATAAGAAGTAGGTGCAATGATGTATAAAAAAAACAACAAATATAACTTAATACATAAATAGTATAAAAGTACATAAATATAATTAATTAATAAATATAATACATTCATATTCATACATACATATACTACATATATAATTATAAATATCAAATGAAAAATTTTATTCTTATTGTTCTAATTGTCTTAAAAGGTGTTTACGAGTTTTGCATTTAAACTGATTACAATTTTTGGCCATTCTGATTTCTTGAGGCAACTCATTCCACAAGTGAATCGCTTGTACGAGGAATGACGAGTGGGTAAAGTCAGAACGGTGAATAGGACATTGAAGCAAACGATTGAAACGAAGAAAAACGTTTTTGTTACTGACTTCACATAGATACTGAAAATGCGAGGATATGTAAGTTTGAGTAGAAGGTGAATCTAGAAATGAATAAAGAGTGGTAAGTGCCGAGGTGGGATTTAAGAGATTGAAAACGCATCGAATGCTGTTATTTAGAAGTCGGTAAAGCTTATTGAGGTGATCTGCATTCAGGTCAAAGTAGCACACGTCACCATAGTCGGTATGGGTTTTAGTTTGCGAAGGCAAAATGTTTTTGATTCTATATAGACACCTCATGACACCAGTAACCTTCTGACTCACCGAAGCAACTTGTGACTTCCAATTTAGGGTGCTATCAATAAACAAGCCAAGATTTTTTACTGTTTGGCTTATCGGTATTGGATGGCTGTCGTAAATATTATCAAGCAGATGAGAAAAATCAATTTTGGACAACATTCTAGAACTGCCTACATCATTAAAATGTCAAGCAATCAGCTTGACATTTTAATGGATTAACGAAGCCAAACCGATCAGACCAATGTTTTACAGCAGTTAAATCTGATTAATTTTACTGAAAGCAGCTGCTAAAGTACCAGCTTCAGCTTGCTTATATGCTTAAATCATCTGCATACAGATGATACGCACTCTGAATATCGTTTGTAATGAGGTTAATGAAAACAGAAAATAAAAGTGGCAAATAATACCGCCTTCAGGGACGCCACTTTTATAATCAACTCACACTGATAAAGACTAGTCTACAACTACAGATTGCTGGCACCTGAAGATATGAAGAGAACCATCCAGAACTTCATCAGAAATCATAAAATGTGATAGGATAGCAGGAAAGATTTCGTGACTGACGGTATTAAAGGATTTGAGAGGTCTATCAAACCAGTATGGTAATTTTAGTATTTTCATGCCTTTTCTAATATCTAAGTTACTTTTAATAGTTGTTTGCTATGACCGGTCTGAAGCCTGATTGTAGTGATTATTAAATTGTTTCGAAAACAAATTGAGAAAATTGCTTAAAAATACAAGATTCAAGTACTTTAGAAAGATATGGCAGGATAGAGATGGGTCGGTAGTGCGCGAGAAGTGATGGATTGTAACATTTCGTAATAGGGCAGACAAATGCTATGGTTACTTTGCTTACATATATACGGAGTCTGAACTGGCTTAACTAAATTGTATATAAATATGTCTTATACGAAGTTGTACATAAATATTTCTTATCTAATTCTGCGCCAGCGTGTGTCCGCACCTTAACGATACGGATTGCAGTCCGATATATCGCACTTTATGTCCACAAGATATTTTATTGTTCTTACATTTAAAGCGATAAGCTCATTGTAGAAGCGGGACGCGTCATGTAAAAAAACGGCCAAACAATAGCATTGACGTTCGTCGCATGTTTGGCTTTCGTGTAGCATTGACTTTGATTCAGTTGAAGGGCTACTTTTTAATAATACTATCCTAAAACTTCGACAGATAGTAAACTTCGCTTAGCTAGTAAATAGTAACCAGTATATATTTCTTTTAGGTTTTATCTTTTTGTCATGTTTTAATATGCTAATGTGGCGATAAATTTAGGTATTAATTATCCTCTTTCTTTTCGTTAATTTTTATCAAACATAAAAACATCACAAGAAAACTGACGAGCCGTCGTATAACTTAAAATCGTTTTAAAATAGCATGAATCAATCTCAAATCCGTCGCATGTTGCCATGACAGTATAACAAATAACATGTCAACAAAATTAGAGAATTCCATGGATGTTGGATAATGTATGTATAATAAGGTGGTAGAGAAATTATAAAATAGATATGTTAATTGATCTGTACTTTTATTAATGCAGTTTTAACATAAAATGTTCCAATAAATTTAATCCTTGATAAACTGTAGTGCTCTTAATTGTCCGTTAAGCTTCAAGTTTCTTATCAGTATTGGATAAATTGATTAAAGTGGAACCGAATTTTCTTAAGTGATTTAAATACGATGTAGGTACTTGATTGTGCAATTTCATCATTATATATAACTAATTAAGAAACCATGGTTATTTTTTATTTTAAAAATTCTAAATTATGTTAAAAAACTTAATTGTGGAAAGCATCTTTTAATTTGAATAGAAAACACAATCTATAATAAGAACCAAGACAACCCATGTTTTTGTTAATTTTCAGAAAAATTATATGCTAAATATTTAGTTTATTACGATGTCATAACAGCATTTACGAATAAGAACTAAAAACTAAAATCATAAATGACATCAAGTGTATAATATTCGCGCAAGCAATAGAAATAATTAATATGAAGTACCATAAAAAAGAACATATAACTAATATATTGTCTTGTCTCTTTTACAGTTGGAAAACGTGCAGTGTTGTTTGGACTTCCTCCACGCACAAAAAGTGCAAGGATTAGAACAAGTAACAGCTGTTGACATTCGGGACGCCAAACTTAAAGCTGTACTCGCTCTATTCTTTGCGTTGAGCCGACACAAACAAGCTTCTAAACAAAGAACAACGCCATCTAGCGGCAATGCTACGTCAACAGGGAAGAATTCAAACGAAGACGGGTCTTTGAGTTCAGTGCAGCGAATAACAGGTGGCAGTAGCTGCGATGAAATACTAACAGCCTGTGGCAACAACGTCGAGATGACCACATTAACAGCTAATAGGTAAGTGTTTACGGGTTTCTATGAATATTACAATTAGCTTTTACTTTATTTTCATTTCAGGAACATTTTTATTACAATTGTTTAAAAAAGCGCCCTCTGTGTTCAAGTTGAAGAATAAACGGGATGATACTTTTACCAAAAGTTCAATATGTACGCAAACAGATGTCGCTTTTCTTTACATTTAAATTCGGTGCAATAAGCTTAACATCTAAACATCTTAAATTATTGGATTTAATATCTTAAAGATATTTTATTTTTGATTGTTACATCGTAATATCTTTCATCACGACAAAAGACAAAAAAACATATGAATACGTATAGGTGAAGTCTAGTTACGTTTATTTTCCTTATTTATTATATATCTCGCCAAGTGGAATAAAATATAATCTGCAAACAATTCCATGGTTTGTTTTCATGTTTATTCACACCTTGTTGTGCTCTTACTTTTTAAAATCCGAATAATAATAACAAAATAGCGTGTGTGCAATGGATTGTTATATTAAAGTGTTTTAGGAAAATCGTAAGTAGATTGTTTATTTATTTTTTAAAATACACGATAAATATACACATTTGTTAATTATCTGTCGTCCTCTATTTTATTGATTAAAAGTTACGCTGCTAAGTTTATTCATATAATAGAATTATACTTATATATATTTACATTGGACACAATAAAGATAAAAACAACATTTAATTAATTAACTTTAATATCCAATAAACTACTATTAATCACTACAAACGAGAAAATATTTTAATTAAAACATAATTTAACTCGAATCTGGTCCTTTCCTTGTTGGTATAATGTGACGTCTTAAAATATCTAAATTTTCACAAAAAACATAACACATTCAAAGATTCTGACAAGTTATGTTACTTTAGAAGCGACTAACTAATATTAGGCATTAATAATGGAATAGTTCTTTACTATGATTTACAACTTGACCGTTAATGTAAGCTAGCAGGCAAAACATTAATTAGATCACTCTAGGGTCTGAACTACTTATTATATAGTGAATATATAACTTTAAATAGATAAGAGACGAGTTTGTACTCTGAACGTGGGTTTATAAACTACTCTGTTTGGTTTAATTAAAATTTACGTTTGAGATACCTAAAGCATTACCACTGATGCTAAAATTATGACCATCCTAACAATTCGTTCCTCGCATAGTTTAGTTATTATGTGGCTAAGTAGCAATAGTATGGGCGTTTAGCTGAAAACTGGAATGAGGTTCGAATCTTGCGGACTCAACAAATTTTCATTGACTGTTTCACTGGTTAGGGAATGTTGGCCCGATAACCCAATTGTCTGAAAAAGTATATAAGACATCGTCGTATGGGCATATAAAGTCGCACCAATCAGCATTGAGACCAGTTGCGTTGAGTGGGATACGTCCAAATTACCTTATGGATAGGGTTGTAATTAAGGAGACCTATTCCAGCTGACTATCAAAGCTGATGGTGATGGTGATAAAGAGCATTGAACTAAGAAAGTATTTGTGTTCAAACATATTTTCTGATAGTACCGCAATGAATGGAGCACAAAGACAATATTTCAGCTTCTTTGGTGGTGCAATTATTAAATATTGGGTAAATAAAACTAAAATGCTGTCCATGACTATTCTAATTTAAAACTAAACTATTAAGTTCAATTTCGACTGCAGGCACAACCTAGCTCTGCCTATCTAGCTCTAATTAGTTCTCTTGTTTATGAATATCGACAAATACATCACTCAACTATCCCTTAAAGTTATAAATTAAATTTGGCTGCTTTCTGCATGATTAAATAAAGTAAGAATCAACAGATTTCCTTCGGTATGCGATATGTTTCGATGTATAATAAATCTCGGGTAACAAATCACAAATCCTTAGTAATTATACTAGCTCTAACAAGATGAAACGAATAACAGTTTGTTTACGTTGTTAGATTCTTATCTATTGACAAGCATCGAAATGCAGTAGTCGTTGCTGATTACATACTTTGCAACAGAAGTTTGAACAACAGAATGCAGTGATACTTCCCTAGCAGGCTTTTCATTTTCTTGAAATCTTGAGAGATCAAGTACAAAGACCCCTAGTTTGGTGACTTTTCAATGAAAGGTCCTCTCTTTATTCTCCTTTTTACGTCCAATATGTACCAATCATACTGCCTTTACAAGAAATATGTACCAGCGTTAGTCGCTGGCATTTTTTCTTTTCGTTATTAAAGTACAAGAACTCCCTTCATAGAAAGCATTTAAACTTTAATAACAGCCATAACTGCCTGCTGATCGTAAATTCCTTGTGCCGTGGATATGAAACATGGTCTAAGCGTGCAGATTTTCTTATGTTTTAAGCGGTCGTAAAGTTAGATTCAATTTTAATTCTTGACAGCGGTTTGCAATACGAAAAGTAATAAAAGCACACGGTTCATTACCAGACTAGTAATAACTACTATTATAAAATTTATTTATATTTGTGCTAAACATTGCCAAGTTCGATCAAGTTGAAGCAACGATGATACCGCTGCTAATCTAGAATATTCAAAAAAATTCTCAAAAATACATTAATGTAGAAACTTTTTAACCTTTTGCTTCTTTTTTAAACCAATGAAAACAAATGCAAAGATACTATCATTACATTTATATTAAAAGTTTTATCAATTGTTTACATAATCAAACTCGTATATCTTATACCATTTATAGACATCACTGATTAATAGTTACCCATTCCGTGACTAACTTGAAATATTACAACTATTCGTGACACTTCGATTGCTCATCCTTAATTGTGCTGTCGTTTTATTCCCATACCAATAACCTGAAAGCAGCAGCCCTGTAGTAACACGTTTATAAATATCAACGCGCTCGGAGTTTATTCCACTCCTTAGGGATTTATAAGCCGACCAAATTAAAACTAACAGGAACGACCGAACGCCGTCCAACAAATCGCGGTGCAATCGTAAATGTGGCGGTGAAACTTAAACGGAAGATCGGAAATGCCCACCGCAATAGGAATAACTCGTTTCACGCGCCCACTTCGACACTGCCCAGCGACATTCTATTCTCGTACACCTAGCGCCCTCTATTGGCGAGTTGCCGAGATCGTGTTCGTCATTGCCCGTTTACTCACGTTCTATGTTAGTAAACAAAGAGTTCAAGTTCCGAGAAAGATGCAATTGCATGCCGCAACTTAGTTACCGAAGACAGAAATAATATGTTATGCTTTTGCTGCTAAACATATTTTCGGAGCAGAAGTGAAGCGTAGCTCATTAAAATGGTTACTTTCGTACGTTAATTAAGCGTCTGTAACTAATACTTCAATATAATCAAATCAGTTTATGAATAACTTTTTTGGAACAAATAATAAGTTATTTGAAAGTTACAATTTAGCAAAGGCCTCTATGAAGAAAGACTTGTGTGAATATTGTCAGTTCTTTACTTAATGGTTAAAATTTTGACCGGTTCAAAAATTTTAACTTAGTTGATTAATCCTGACAAAAGCTCGAAAAAGCCTTAACGGTGTATAGATTTATTGACGTTTTGCCCTCCTCGAGTTAAAAATTTTCTTAGTCGCAGACAGGAAGTAGGCGATGCATATATTTTGCATATTGTACGTGCGATGCAAACGCGTCTAAAAGTTTTGACGTCTTAAATCCAAACATGTTTTAACAACTATGTACAATTATATCCTTATTTTTATTCTTGCATTTAATTCATCTGAATCATAAGCGTTTTTATCGCTGCGAAACATTTTTTTCATATATTTTTTATTACTGCTTAGAGCGATGAGGCGAGCGACGTTAACATGATGATAGTGGTACGCCCTGCTCGTGAAATAAGCAGCGCAACCAATCTGCTCACCGCCCTAAGAAATTATATTTTGTTCTCGATACCCAATAACTACGCTGGCAACGGTGCCTTTCAAACCGGAGCACAGTACTGTTTACACACTACTCATATGCGGCAGAAATAGGCACCACGATGGTACTACCACAGTCCTTTTCTTGTAAAAAGAGTCCTACGGCGACGGTTCCTAGTAAAGTGACCTATAATATAAGTTGTAATACACAAAATCAAATTTTATTTATAAGCCCTCGTTTTAATTTAAATTTTCTGTTTAAGAAATGTACACTATCAGAAAAGTATACAACTGATAGATACCCAAACAAATAGCTTGGAAAAAAAAGTCAACAAACATTATGAAAAATTCGTCATCCTTGTACTTGCTCTTGAGTACGTGACGAAAATATGAATTGTAATAAACATTGATGAAAAATCGTTATTCGTTTTTATCACTTTACTGACATGAAGTATCTTAACTTTTAAAATATACAAGGTTAACGAATTTACGATTATAAAAAGAAAACATGTAAGTAGAAACATCATATTATAAGACTAAAAAAACTATCGTTAGCTAGGATACTTTAATATCGTAATAGTCGTATAGTCTAACAAAGGGGTTGAATTATCGTGAGAACAGTGCTTGACTTGCAAACTAAAATGAGATCTAAATCTCAATTATAGTACGGTATATAAAATTTACAAAATCTTCACATACATTACATATAAAATAGATTACTATTATATTAGAAGATACATTTTAAAACACAGTACCACCGTCAGTATGGCACTAAAGTTACCTATATCGGGATCAGTTCAAATTCGAAATCAATGTCAAATAGTACCCCATAATAACAAAGGAGCATCATATATCTAGCATTCTTGTTGTGAAATTGTAACCGGGATGCCACTAATAGAGAGGGCACTTATAACAACACCATACGTATGGAGCCGGTTCGTCACTATGAGTAACTTTGCTCTAATTTACTGTTCAAGTTTACTTAACTATAATTAAAACCACACCATGGAAGGCTTATTGCAAATAGCATCTGTACTTAACACTTACGCGGTGTATATTTGCTTCTGATATCCTGTTATTAAAGTGTCACATAATGAGTGCGTCAGTACTCGGGTGCCTCCAACCCTCGGGCGCCGGTCAATGCTTCCCTGATTGCGCAGACAATACGAGGATGTCACGCCAGAAGTCCCGAACTGTGATCACGACAAAAGGCTAACAAGCCATTGTTCATTCGACGCCACGCCGCCTGAATAAATGCGTTTTTGTTTGCCCCGCGCGTGTCTCGACCTCCGCCACTTATAGACGTGTTTTGTCCTTTTTGATAATACCGTTTGTTGTCTAAACGATACGAAAGAAGTTTTGTGATAGATGATATGTTTAATGATATTTATATACTCGTTATAAATTTAGAGAGGGTATTTTTCGCACCGATTGAATGGCTTGATAAGTTTGCCAGATAGAAAGTAATAAGATAAATAGCGGAACGCAAGGAGCAAATTTTCCATCTACGTTCCCCTTTGGAATATATTAATGATTGCGCACTACGGAGTAAAAATAAAACAGATATCGGCCGAAATCGATCCAAATAATAAAGGTATGATACTTACTCGAAAGTCATATGTGAAACGCTTAAAGTTAACGCATTCTTATTGGTGAAATCCGACAGCTATTTAATTTTATTTCTTGCTCTTATAAGTTAAGAAGATCCCTAAGATTTTGGTATCAATTTTGATAGATATTTGAGTTAGTTTATTAATGATAGTTAATGATTTTTTTCTTTTATGGTAATTATATTGAAGAATCCAAATAAAAAAATGAGAATAAATGCAATAGATTAATTATGTTAATACGTAAAGCTTGCATTTACAATCTCATTCCGGTCTAATTTATCAGAGTATGGAACGATATTGATCAAATTTATTGACCAGCTGTAAGCTTAAGAATTTTGAAACAATGCTTTTAAGATTAGAGCGTTTGTTGTGTCCGAAGTATTCAATACAAACAAAGGAAACTGAATATTGTAGCTTTTAAATGGTAGTTAAGCTTTACGGCATTCATGTTATAGAGTTAAATTGGTTGATCCTTAACCGCTTTATTATATAATATCCTAGCAGTCCTTTCACGAATTGGCCCGTGTTATTTTTAGATTTTGGCAATAGATTTTTCTGGGATAAAACGAAGCTTATGTTACTCTAGGTGAATGTAGCTTTTTAATCATCATCAGCCACTAGAGAATAGGCTCCTATGCACGCCTTCTCACTAGGAGGCGTGCATAAGGAAGCCTTGCGTAAAAATGAAATGCGGGTTCGTGGGTGGGCCGACTCTTTACTTGCTCATCCAACGCATCATCAACGGATCATCTTACTCTTTAGGCAATTGAGTGATCGGCCCAATTTGTCTTAACCATCTACAGCGCTAACACAAAGTAGTATTCCCGCGGGATTCGAGCTCATGACCTCCGATTTACAAAGCAAGGGCCAATACCGCTGGACCAAGGATGTGGTAGCTTTCAAATGGTTAAGGGTTTGATTTTTAAATCGGTATAGTAGTATTTTTGTATATTACAAATACACACACAAAAATACAAATCTTCCACTTTTTAATATTTAAATAGAAATGTCATCAGCATAATTGCCCATTTAATGTTTTCTAAACTAACAATATTACTATCAACTTACAATGTACGTACGATAATGTGTATATACTTAAGCATTTGGCAAACGTACATAACATAATAAATTCACCAAACAAATGCTGAGAAACCACAACAAGTTCGATACCAACCCGAAAATTCAACCAATGTCAAGGTCTCGCGGAGTGCTTTGAGGTTTTAAAATTCTGCAAGTTTTTCGTACAGCTAGCTGGTCGAGTCGACTGATGCGCTTACAATGGGTCCACTTTCCTTCGGGGGCAACGCCGCGTAAGGAGCGACGGCATGCGACGCCATATTTGATTAATAATCGTGAAATTATATGTCATTATTGCGATGCCCGTAGAAAGGGAACTGTATCGGTTTCAATGATTACGTATTCAAGACACGGACGGATGTAAACTCACGGATTGTATAGTTTTGATGTTTTTAATAAAGGAATGAAGATTTATGTGTGGCGTTTGCGGCGTGTAGATTGTTACATCACTGGATAATGATTAAATGCATGAATTTTCGTAATATAATTTTAAATTCTTGTTTCAGTTGATTGCTAATAGATTTAATAAGTTTTTGTATAAAATCTGAAAATTCTGTTTACAAATCAATGATGGACTACTAATATAAAAAGCGTTGTGTTCGTAATCTAAGTTAGTGTATTAAACAAAAATTAAATAACATAGAAATTTTTTCTGAAGAAAAAACTAGAGACTTTTTTTTCAGTCTGAATCTTACTAAGATCTATGGACAATCCCTTGTTAACATTAATAAATACTAGTTAAGTGATAAAATAAACTTTTGTCCAATTTTTGTCTGTCTGTCTGTTTGTTCTGTCTAATTTTAGAATGGCTAGTCCGATTTTTACGGGACTTTTACTTGAATATAGCTAATGTAACTGGGAGTAACTTAAGCTAGTTTTAATATATACGTTTTTTATATATTACCACGCGGACAAAGTCGTTACAACCACAAGTCAATTACGCATTTATAATTGACTAGTTGTTGCCCGATCTTTTGAAATGTTTACATAACACGTGTATAAACTTTATTCATTTTGCAAACACCAATGTTAACTAGATAATGTATCCTTGGCAACTTTATAAATTATTTGTGACAATTTTTCGTACAATTTAAATAATGTGTCAGAGTCGATGACAGGGATCGACCCTAGTTGTTTCCGGTCGTCGTCTCGGCTTGCGATAAACACGCAAGATAAGTCTCAAGTTACGCGGAGTGTTACACAACCAATTAGATATTAGGGGATGTGATGCTAGGAGGGTGGTTATACAAAAATTGTTTGGTGGAAACATGATCCGAATCGGTGTTAGATGACGTTCTTTACTACTGACGATTATAAGTCGAGAGATGCACAATAATAAGTCCCAATGGTAATTCAAATTATGAGTGCGTATAACGAAAGTTAAATTTAAAACTGTTATATGCAACATCATTTTTATTCTATTTTAAGCATTTTTGGGATTACTGTTTACTTGCTTCAGTAGTGCTTGTTCATACAGTAATAAAATAGCTGAAAAGGATTTATCAGCCATTATTATTACTTTTGTCAGCCATTTACAATGATTAATTTGACTTATTCATATTTTCGACCAGTTTAAGTCCAGACAGATAAAACAATGCGCAACTTTAAGTCAAATTATTATCAAATCAATATGAAAAAAATCCGAGACATGATTGATATGTGTATGGATTATCCGATCTTATTGATGCAGAAGCAAAATAACCTGATTTCCAAATACGAACTCTATTGGGCAAGTGACCAATCGGAATCAATAACTAAACTGCCATTTTAGACTTGGATTAGATTTTAATTAAAACTATGAATTCAGGTTTTATATGGATTCATTTTGTTTTCTAAAGTACCTACAGTTCAGATACGAAGCTAGATTGATTATTGTGTTAAGACGCCTGAGATGGATACTAATAACTTGGTCGCGGAAGTTTTCCAATTTTCCATCGATATCTTTCAAAACTTTATTATAAACAAACTTAAAGTGATATTAATGGTTCGTTTTACTAGAAGCACTTGAAGTAGAAACTTGTACACGATAAAATTATTTCTTAGTTAAATAAGGATCCTAACAAAATTACCGTTGCTATTTTGCTTTGTTTGGTAAACATTGAATTGTCAAGAATGTTTTATTTCTTTTTTATTTATTTCTTACTATATACTGTGTACATACCGACGGTATATACAGAAACATTGAGTGAGTTAGTTACCGTTTATACAAATTTACCCAAATAAGAAGCGTTAGTGTTTGTTCTGTTACGACTAAACTTTTTTTCATTTAAATATTCTTATTTTAAGTAGAAGTTCACAGTTGTTTCTTGTCACGCTTAGTTTGTTTACATTTAATCCATTTCCAAGTCTCTATCGCTCGTATATTTCGTCAAGAAGCTATGCGACATCTCTAATAATAAGTATTGTTATTTTTAGCTTATATGAAATAAGTTTGAGCCATGGCAATAGTTAGTCTAACGTTGAATCCCTCGTGTTAAAGCGAATGGCGATGAACTTAAATAATTTAATTTTAATCACTGAAGTTATTATATACATTTACTGAAGTTATTATATTTATTTCAAAAAATGTCCTACTTAATATTATAAATGCGAAAGCTTTTATAGCTGGATGTTAGTTACTCTTTCAGTAAAAAAACTATTTGCCGGATTTTCATGACAGTTTACAATATGATAGCTTTTATATCAGAATAACTAAAAGGCTATAATATACAAGGATGGTATAGTATGGTTTATCCACATATCATCAACCTGTGTTAGTCCACTGCTGAACATAGGCCTCCCCTAATACACCCCTATCCATTAGGGGGTTTGGACCGTATCCCACCACGCTGGTCCAATGCGGGTTGGTGGGTGGACCGATTTTTTACATGCCCATCCGACGCATGGATCATCTTACTTTTCAGACAATTGGGTGATCGGCCCAAATTGCCCTAACCCACTAGGAAACAACAATGTAAATTTGTTGAGTCCCCGCAGGATTCGAACCCACGACCTCCGGTTTCTAAAGCACACGCCCATACCACTAGGCTACGGAGGCAGTTGGTTTATGGTTTATCCAATATATAACAAAAAGTACCATTTACGTAGAACCACATCTGGAATCGGAGCTTAATTCCGGTGTTTACCTTTTCCGTACGAGTCCTAATTGTAATTGTTTGACTTCTACTTTCATAAATACTATTTTTTACATTTACACATAATAAGTAAAATATGATAACATTTCTTTGTTTGTTAAATTAAAAGTATTTCATAACATTCACTATGCGTGCGAATTGACAATCAAAGTCAAGAGGTTTGCGTGTTTTTGTAGAGTTTGGGTGGATTTCGTGTGTAATAAAAAAATAGTTCTGTAACAATACAAAAATACACGAGTGTAAAAATGTTAATATTAGCTCCATCAAGATTCTACGATCTAATAAAGTCATTTTTAAAAAAGAAGTTTTCATGTTTTTTCTGTAAAGGTACGTAAATTATAGTTAAGTAAAAAGTGCGTAAAATGCATCTTTGATCATTTGTCATTTGTAAACTTTATATCATGTTTAACTCGGGATGATCCATAATTACCCATTTATTTATATACGAAAATACTTGCTATCGTTATTTTTTAAGAATAACTCGACAGTAATAATCCTTCCGACAGAGAAGACACAAACAGACAAAGAATTATAAGAAAAAGAAGATACATACACATATAATACAAATGATTGAACAGTAAAAAAAAAATGTGCTTTTGACAATAAACTGGGTCTAGGATATTAGAATATCACGAGTTTACTTTATTTGTTTTAATAACTGTATATTCACACTTTTTTAAGCTTATATTTATAAACTGTAGCAACAAATTTAATGTAATTAATTAATAATAATAATTCTTAGTCCATACACGAAGCGATCTTACAAATATTTTTAGATTTCTTACCTTGGCCTAATTCTCAGGATCTAACATAAATGAACTAGCCTTTTATGAATAGTCTATCATAGTTAAAAAGAGGTTAACTATCCGATTAGAACGTTGGATTTTTTTTTTAAAAATATTGAAAACAAATATACCTTTTGGATATTTTAAGAATAAAAAAAAAAGTTAAAATTTTTTTGTAAACCCATGTCATATGTAAAGAAATTTTAAATTTACCTGATTAATAACGAATTCATTGATCTTTCCAACGTCAATAGAACACATTACTCCATAATTCCTTACAATTAAACCAATTTCATATTATCACTCGGTTTCCAATCAAGGATTGCAATTTGTAATTAAAACGAAATTAAATACTTACATTTCCAACAAAAGTTTTTTTAAACTGTCAAAGGCAGTCAGAATCTATCAAAAGTTTTTATCGTTATTATATTTATGGTACAAAAAGGGTAACGTTAAGTTTTTTGTTAGTGCCAACTAAACAAACGGGCTGTTGTTACCACCACGTTATAACAGAGAAACTTTAGAACGACAAAAGCAGAGGCAAATCGCTTTACGATCGTCCGGTAAGGCATTCGGAGGGTTGTCGTCGAAATACCACTTATTAAACTGCATCTCTTTATGTCGTCGTAAATTAAGCATTATGAGTTCAATGCTTCTTTTAATCCAGCCGCGGTGCTTTGTCCCGAAACGTGAGCTATTGAAATTTCCTTCATATATTTGAATGTCGACGTGTAGGCGATGAATGTGTAAGTTATAAGGTATAGATATGATGACAAATAAATTTCTTTCGTAATTTTTCGGAAAAGTTCGTATTTATCGTGCTCTCTCTAAAAGCTTCAGTACTTATACAATGTTATTATTGATTTTGACATATGACACTTAACTCTTAACACTAAAGGTTCTTAATAATGGATACAAAACGTCACTCATTTAATACGATCATTAATTGACAGTTCGGGTGTCATCGTATTCCGATTATGCGAGTTGTCTCGAATGAGAATAACTTCTCACTACATTTATATTAAAGCATGCTTTGTACAGAATTGATTCGGCCTGTAAGTCATACAAGATTATTGTGGCCTTTATGAGATTTGTGCTGAAATAAACATCGCGTTAACCGGCTTATTCCAATACTTCGGTTAAGTTATCTGATCTGGCAGCTTTACGCGTAAGAGGAAACAGCTTAACCTGATTATAGGTGTTTGTTAATAAAATACGGCGCTTTTCGAAGTTCCGTGAATACTTTTAAATTGTTTACCAAGAATTGAGCTTTAGTGGCACAACGTTATGGGATTTTTCCGTAAAATTGTAAAACAAATTAATTATTTAATGTATTCTATTTCATTAAATGTTGTTTGTTAATTAACAATGCTTATCCATAAAATTAATTACATATGTTTCGTCTAAAGTATTGGATGACTATGGTATTAAATCTTACCGTGCAAAATAAAACAATTTGCAGGACTTGCATGTCGCGGGTTTCAAAGTTTATGGCCGTGTAGTGAAATGAATTACCCTCAGTATTCTTTATCGTGTTTATATTTTATGTTAAAAATAAACTTAAGTACAATGCAATATTTTTTTTTATTTTCGGCTGAATACTAATTGTTATAAAAACTTTTTGATGTTTTAATGTATCTTGTATGTGAATTAATGCACATATCTTTTACAAACTTCTTTAATACTAGCACAGTATGGTTAAAATATGATTAGTTTACAATAAATTTTAATACAGTGCAATATTTTATTATTAACTGAATATTATAGTAGATTATTTAAATAATAAGAAAATCTTATTTCTTTTATTTACGCGATTATTATACATATCAAATTTACGGATTTTTCGGATTCTTTTCAGCATCCATGATCTAGTCTGCCCGTGATTTTTGATAAGAAAATCTTTATTCATTCTATTAAAGCTTTTAGATGTAATAAATGAAAGTTTTTGTTAATTTGATATGTGAAAATAAGTATGTCTTTTTCATATAGCTTTCTTAAAAACGCCACGAAATATTTCAGTTCCGAGATCGAATTTCGATTTCAAAATATTATTTAAAGATTTATCATCATATCAATTAAACTCTGTGATAGACATAACTTTTAAAACCTTTTAACCTTTTAACGATGAAATGGTCAATTTGACATCTGTCATACCTTCCATTAACGTCATTGCACAATAGTTAAGTATCGAAATTAAACTGCAGTTTAGAGTCGATTTACATTGAAACCTATTTCGATTGTCACACAGATAATAAATGGTCGGCTTCGTGCAATAGATATTGGTGCCATTATGGCTATGAATTCATGGTGACGCAAGTCTAACCGACCCACGCGCACCCTTGCTATTACAATACTTTTGGATTAGTATGCAATATGTAACTATGAACATAATGTTAGTTAACACTATAGTCTGCATATATGTGAGCCAAAGGAACGATAAGATTATGCTAAATTATTAAAATATATAGTATGGCGTTTTTATTAGCTTATTGTTGCTCAGTCGCTGCTGCCTTGCAACTGAACGCTATAAGGTTAAATTTTTTAGATAAATTCCGGTTTTCATATGGCTCATAATATAGAGATCATATATGTCTGTTGATACTTCAATGTCGAATATACGAATTGAAAATTATTCAGTAAGCATATATTTCTATTGTTGCGAATATTATCATTATTAAATAAAATTACTTTACGGTTTTATCGCGTTTATTTTACATTTAAATTCCTGATTGCTGAATCGATTTCCAGCGGCGTGTGTCTACCCGTGACCACGGCCTGAAGTGTCATTTATTATTTAATATTGTAAGCAGTTAAATCATCCAATATTATAACCATTTATGCAACTTTAACACCTTAAATCCGGTTAATTCGCTGTTGTGTACGCATGGGCTTTCTTCATAATGAAAGGCTTAATCAATTAATTATAAAACGCAAAGACTTAAAGGTTCTCAAGCTCGCACGAGTAGCAATGGGGGATTTAATAGGCGTTCATTGCGCGCTCCAGTATGCGATTGGAATAGATAAGCCCATGCAGGGTGCATAACGCCATCCTGCCATCGCTCCCCAGATGGCATCGGGCTACCAGCATTCGTATCCGATGGGGTCCCTACACAGCTTGTCGCCTATCGTGCGGATGCGTCGGCCGCGCGCGCACGTATCGCCTGCGCCTCGCCCGAACTCACGCGATAGTTAACAGTGTTCAAAGCCCGTTGCGTATTTATAGAAGCCAACACCGTCAGCCGTCTAAGTGCCGCCAGCGATGGATTACGTTTTTATAGATACCGCCAGACGGATTCGGTGTACGCGCTTGTTTACGTCTCGCGTGATTCACGTTGCACCCGTGATATGAACCACAGGAGACTATATTTACACTGTTTCTCAATACGTATGTGGTTTTTAGGTGATTTTGTATCGACGGGCTCGTGTTTGGACTATTTGTAGTGGTGTAAATTCGACGTATATACTGAAATATTATAATAGACTTTTCTGTAAAGTTCGTGTAACTAGAAAGGAGCTGTCCATTTGAATATTCAAGTTGGTTAAGTGTGCAACTAAAGCGATTGTTTTGCTTTCTTGTAGTTGCGCTCGGGCCGGTGACTTGCAACAAGTCTCTCGTTTTACTTATTGCAGGCGGAGGCGAGTCAGAGTGGACCAAGGTATCTCGTCCTGCCCACGTGAAACACCTAGACCTGTTGCGCAGATAAATCCGTTGCAATTAAATATTTAATAGACTTCTGGGATAATGATGGCAGCACTATAATGATTGTGAACTTTTGATATAATTACCACGTTTTCTAATGTTTTAAGCTTTATAGTATATTTCGCGTATAATTCTGACGTAAAACTTTTCGTAAAAGATACAGTATTATTTTATAAGTTTTAATCGTTTGGGTTAACTACGAATAACATTTCATGATCTTTTGTGATTAAGCATAACAATAACTTGTGTAATATCAATAACATTTTTCCGTTTAAAGGTAATTGTATAATACGTAAAAACATGCAAAAGTACAAAAAACCTAATCATATTCATAATTCCTTGATAAATTAACAAATGACAGGCGTAGTCGTTACTTAAAGTAAATCATCAGAGCTTCATAATGCTTTATTTTATTTGAAATATGAATGAAGTTTAAAAATACGCGATATTAAAAGTAAGCTTATTCATTATTATTATTTTTAAATGAAATTTCTTCGACGAATTTTCTGGCTTTCTCGCTTCGGTCCATTTATCAAAGAACAGTAGAAACAAAAGGAATGCGCTTTGGAGATACTGCTTTTTCGTAACTCGAAATGTCCAGCAGTTTTCGAAGCAAGCCACATAAAAATGTCATTATTGCATTTCGTGTAATTCTCATTTTATATTATTTAAGTTAACATTGTTTGTTGCTTAAAGGTCCTAACATTTTTTCCGTTTATTATTAGATTTTGTTTGTTTATGTGCACTGAAATTATATTAAAGTTGTCACCTGTGGTAGTTTTAGATAACTGTTGCCATAACGTTTAAAATTTACGTGAATCAATTTGAATCACGTAACTTTTTCGTTTTTAATATTAGAAGCTATCGTATGTGTGAATTATGCTAGTGTTAGTAGTTAATTTGTTTTAGTACATTAATTATTGTAACACTGGGCTGGAATTATTCAATTTCAAACGATTGATAGTCCGTTGTAGTTTGGATATACGTTTATCGAAGTAAACCAGTTTGCGGGCCAACCTACATGTGGGTGCGCAAACACTGCCTCGCCGCAATGCAAAGCCCGCTCTAAAATAAGATTTGCAAAACAAAATATAATGTATTATCGAATAACTTTTTAAATTTACCTTGAATCATGGCGCGAAAGAATTTAAGTTATGATAACGGATTTTCTTCTTTGTGCCTTGGAAAAGTTTTTTTGCACGGTCTTATAGTAAAAATACTTAGAGGTAGAATCGATAGGTTATACATTATTTTCATTAAAGTATGAAATTTGCTTTATTATAAATAATGGCAGATTTTTAGCGTTCAACTTAACATAAATTTTAGGGCTAGAAGTTTTTTATTTAAAAGTAAATATTGGATGGTAAGTTTTTTATTCATCATATGATTGTAAATTTATAAGAATTATCGCAAAAGAAATCTTTTTTGTATTTATTAGCGTTTTTTAAAATTAAACATAAGAGGTTGATTTTCTTATTAATCATATCATTGTTAATTTTAATTAAATTACATCTGTAATCTATTAGAAAAAGATCTGAATAAAATATACACGTTGAAGTATAATAACATTTAATATTTACATTGTTAAGCGGTATCGATCGAAACTTAAGGGTTTCAGATGTGGGTATTTCATGAATATTCAATTGTTTGAATTTCATCTAATTCTTCAAATCCACCCCTGAGTGTGAGGGGTCTGCTATATGGGGTGCCGTTTATTTTTTATTTGTTAGCATGGAAATGCTTATAACAGTAAACGTTAAAAATAATGCTGCAATGATCCTTTTTTTTTAATATTCCTATACTTGTTTTAGGAGGTAGGTCTCCTGTTTACAGGAGACTCGTCTGGTGAAACCACCTGGGTGCTATTTCTGCCGCAAAGCTAGTTAGTGTGAACATGCTGCGTTCCGTTAAGGGCACCGTAGCAGCGATTTACTGGGTAAACAAGACTTAACACCTATGTCTACGGTAGGCAGCGGTCGGGATACCACTGGTATTGTCAACGTCTATGGGTGTCGGTGACCACTTTTCCATCAGGTGGCCCGACTGCTCGTCCGCTGCGTATGCTATAAAAAAAAAAAATATCCTTTCAAAATGGGTAGTTTAAACAAAGAAATATAGTAATAACTTATATGTTAATTTTTTAGTTAAAATCGTAAATTATATATTAGTTTCATAATTAACTAGTCTTTACTTACTTTATTACCTGACTACATGTGAACGGTTCTAAAATATAAACAAGAAATAACAGATGTAACTAAATTTGTTAACGAAATTTACTTTTTAATTATGAACTAACTTTATTAGGACTTGCGTGTTTAAATCATCAGCTGGAACTATTAAGGTGCGGTCGCATTAGACGAGTAAACTTATGTAACATGTTCTTCGTACATTCGCGTGCACTTAATTCAATAATGTTCCATTTGTAAACAATGTAACTCTTAGCGAAGTCTTTGCGTCTAAGTTAGGTTTTTTAAAACCACATTAAGCTGTCAAACACTAAGGGAATATCCACCAATGAGAATGCAATATTACTATACTCAAAATTTGTGTACGGGTTGCTATTACATAAAGTTATTATAAAATTTATATAGTTATTGGCTTAGACATCTTTCTTGAGAGATGAACTTCTGTGTACTCTATTGATTGCGAATTTCCATTTGTATAGGTCACAATTTACCTAAAACTAAATGATATAACGTATTTTATTTAATTCTAGGTTTGTGACCTGACACTAAAATCTACCTAGTTGTATTCTTTGATGTTAAACAATCCTCGAGAAGCATAATCGTTAATAATAAAAGAATACAATGGATTTTATTGCGTTTTTATAAATTTTAGTCACGATCACTTAAAGGTTTAAAACCGCGGAGTAAAATTGAAATAATAAGAAGATTGACTGCAAGGAAATGGCTATGGCATTAAAATCTTTAGTACGTTTGCCATAAGTATCAATAAATTAATAATAAAGTAAAATACGTTCTACTTTTTAGTATGTAATATTTGCGTATATGAAACAGAGAATTTAATAACAGGTTTAAGTTACAGCTCGGCATTGTATCCGCACGTTAGTCCGTTTCAGTGTCGCTTATGTTCGTCACTTTTGTAAGTAGAATTCGTTGGGGTGTGCACCCCAAAGATTCTGCGCCCCAGACCACAACAATAGTTCGCAGGGAATAATCGATATCTCCTATTCCGGGATAGGAACGCTTTAGCAATCGTGCGCTTCAACTATAAGGGGATTTTTGTTTTGGTAATGAAATTATTGCACGCGACCACTTCATGTTGCGTTCACGTATTCGGGTTATTTGGTGTTACTATATATTATAAAGTTAGGGTATATGTTTATATAATATAGATCTGACTTTAACATCATGGTTAGAATAAAGTGTTGATTTTAATTTCTCACGCGATATAACAATTACTTGTATAAGTTACTTTTATAGTTTAATCGTAGATAAGATCATCTGGGAGCATTTATTGGCTTATTTTTAAATAATTCCTAAAATAAAATAATTGCCTGGAATTGCGTTATGGCAAATTCGTTATAAAAAAAAGCTGTGTCAAAATATTGATAATCATCAATTTTTCGGATTAAATTACTACAGATGTAAATGTACACTAAACATGTAAATGGTCAAAATTGTGGAACAAAAGTCCACCATAGCATCTGTCTATTTATACACATGAAGATGTTATCGCAACTGCCTTATTTCATATCCGCTTAAATCTCCAAATGTCTTCCGATCCCTCACATTTGACAGTCAATATTTTAAGACTTCATAGCGTTAGTCGCCCTTGAATGATGTGAAAAGACAGGAAGGGGGAGTGAGTGATAAATCTGACTTAATGTCATGAGTCCGCACTTCCCTGCAGGCAGGTACCGCTTCCTAGACGCTAATGAAAATATATCGGCAGAGCCCACCGGTGCAACGCTTACGAAAGAATTACATTTCACGAGACCATAAATGTTTGTAATGTGCTCGGAATGGTTCCTTTATATATTACTAGCTTCAGTTAGTAATTCCATGTGTGCCTATAATTATGTTATATAATATAGTTACAAATCAGAAGCTTATATGTTATTCTGGCGAATAAGCTGTAATACTATTAAGTTGCATCGAAATCTTTTAGTTTTGTGTTTAGTTAGTTGTTAGGAGTAACAAATATGAGTACTCACTAATTACATTTGTAATATCAGTTTTATCGATTAAGAAAAATAACTGTCTTTTTCACTTTCTTCATGGAATAAGACAGAAAATCTTGTTATTTTTGTTCTTGAAAAAGTTTTTCAAAGAAATGTATTTTTTATAAGGATATGCAGTTAGTATAAGCGTATGCTTCAGATAACTTCACGAGTCAATGGTATGAAAACAGGAAAAAAAAACAAATTTATATAAGAGGCGAATAGTTTTCCTGGTTAGCAACTTAATTTAATTTAGTGTATTGTTAACAATTAATATATAGATTGCATCCTTTTATTTTATTAAACTGCTAGTATAAAGACAGAAATATATTTTTTCTACAAAAATCCTTTATTCTTTGAGCTATTCCCATTTGCATCTTTTTAAATAGAGTTCATAGAGCCAAGATTCTCTTAAAAGTAAAGTTTCACACAATAGACTTTATTATTATTGTTATTTATGGAGCGGCGACAATGCGCCCGTGGTGCGCGACGTAAGCCACAGTTTTTCGAACTTTTATTACATTTTGTTTGTAAGTTTATTCTGTATTTATATATATTTTATACGCAAATAACTTAGTTATTAAAAAAGTAATAGACTTTCCAAACTATTTATATGTTCTGTACTTTTCTAATGACTTTAACGGGTATATTGCTTAGAAAATTTATCGATAACTAAAATTATTATATAGACTAATCATTCTCATATCTATAATGTAAACGTATAATAAATCAACCATTAAAAGCTTTCTGAAGTTCTGGAATATAAAATAATTTTTATACTCCAGTACTTTAGAAAGCTTTGATTGTTCCTTTAAGCTCGACAATTGCTTATGTTTATACTATTAAAATTAGGATTTGTTTTTCAAGTAAGCTTACGAATTTTTATTCGTGGCCAATGTTACAATTAAACGCTAAAGCATATTTGAAATAAATTGTTATAAGATCTCACGTCTATTATAATTTAAATCCCTACGATAACACAAAAAGCGTACTTGATTTAACAATATAAAGCGATTGCTTTTTAGAATAAAAAAACCGCAGCAAATCGCCTGTCTCTCACAACTTGTCCGATAATTTCCATCGGCCATTCTCCGCGCGCCTCCCCATCGTACAAACACTCTGGTTATAGCCAACTGTTTTATGGGCTTAATTAATTTGCTTTTACGCGTACAGCTTTCGCGTTACGTTGAATTTATCTCGCAAAATCATTGTACATTTATATTTTTTGTGAAATGTGATTTATTTAGCATATTCAAAAAAAAATGTTATGTGCGATTTAAAACTTAGTACAAGAGTGTCAAATTTTAATAAAAGAACTTTCAACGTATTTTATAAAGTTCAATTACGCAATAAAAGCAAGCTTAAATTACATAGTTTATAGTTACACATAAACTATGAAACTTTTTTGTGCTTGAGGATAAAAGAAGGACAAAAGTCTCAGAGCCTTAAGTTTTACTTGGCACAGTATTATCCGTGCGCGATCATTCCTATTGTAATATTAAGTAATTGCGTTACACCAATAAAAATGCCATAAGTACGACACCTATGGTTACAGATCTATAAGGCTTCTATAGCCAAATGAGACACGGAACACATCACTCGGGTATAGCGGATTGTTACTCAAATTCATTAATATCAATATAAACGTTGCTATGGGTCACACTCACACTCTTAACAAATATTTTGTCTTATTTTTTTTGTTATAGCTCAAACCGAATGACTATCGCGTAAACCTTAAGATTGATATGTCTAATTGCGTAGTTATAATAAACTGTCAACTAAATCATCCGTCATTTGCGGAATCATACCGGTCTTACGTTAATATTCCATTTGAACGGGCGCCATTGACAGAGCAACATAAATCTGTCGCTTTGAGCCTCGGCTACCTTGCTCCTGGCTTGTTTATCGCTAGAAATTCTCGGACTTCCTCAAAGCACGATTCTGAGCATATTCGTTATTGTCGTAAGATATGAGTTGTACGCGGCATCTGTCGTTGATTATGTTATTATCTTATATGATAGGGATTATATGATACATAGTAGGAATATAGGCGAAAATCAGATAGTTGTAGCATAGTATGATAGAAAAAAGTTAAATTTAATCGTTGCTTAACTGATTCATGTATTCATAATGAAAGCCATAAAAAACCCTCTGTTTTGCTTGCAAATAACAATGCTCAATAAAAATTGTTTTCTTACTTGATGGCTACATAAACACCTAAACTTATTTTAGTGTGTGATAACATTTCATAGTTACGTTTAATGAAAGCAAAAGTGTATACATTTGTGTATACTATAAAAACAATTCGATTTGGATGATGTACCATTAAAGGGCGATTCTTTTATAATTAGTATTGACTGCACTAAAGAAGCAAACAATGGTACGTGTGAATTAGCATAAACAACACGTCAGCTACAAATCCTTCTTCGCCAAGTTCCACGAAAAACAATTCAAATCGTCTGTACGCTGACACAGCTTAAATGTGCTTACGTTTTCTGTCATTAGCTCTAAAGCATTCGGTATGGTTAAAAATAAGAGATTCATCATGTGTTGACGTTAAGTTGTTACTATCTATTTAAATAGCGTGTATTAATAATGCATACAGTTAATGTATGCATTAAATATATAAATGGAAATGTTATTACTATTTATTGACATCAAAGGAAAGAAGATAAGGATAAAAGAAAACACTAGAAGAAAAATAGTGAAATTTTGTCACTTAAATGTAAAAATAATTCTTTATATTGTCTTTTTAAAACTTGGATTATATTAAATTGCAATTTTAGAAATAAAATAATATAGATATACATTTTTTTTAATTTAAATTAATTGCAACTAAAACCGCTATAAATATACTTTATAGATGTTATTGAATCTCTTTTAATCTATTAAAAATAGTTTTATAATTCATAAAAAACTTACCTTAAATTTAAGTTTACCGTAATTTAATTTAAAATAAAAAAAAACATTGTACTTTTGTTGTATAAACCCTAAAAGCAATTTAATCCATCAAAGAGTTATTTTATTATTTTAAAATACGCCACAGATTATATATTTATTGCCATTAAAAAAAACAATCTTCCCGCGCAAAAAAATATAAATTGAAACGGAACACGGTTCGAAATTCAAATCCAGTGAAACTATAAATCACACACGAATCTAGATTTAACCCTCACGCTCGACATTTGACATCTCACGAGTGGTCCCAGATCCTTTTACGCGACTTATCCATTGTCATTACGTATTGTGTATAGTATTGTATTCTTGTGTTGGCGTCGCAGCTTAGGTGAAGCTCTCATGAATTATTTAGACCCGTTTATGCCTTCACTTATCGCAACTTCTCGTTTCTCGGGAGTTTATTACCCGGCCGGCGGTTGTTGCTTGGTTTTGTCGTCGAATGATTTTATTGCAAGTTGCCAGTCCCTATATTTTAGCTGTTTATATTTTTAAAATAAAAGGTATTAATAATTTTTTCAATTTGCTTATAATGATATATAACATATGTTTATCACATTTAATGTCACAAGGTATGTTGTTATGTATTACCGTTCGAAATTTCGAGTCTTTCTTTTCGTTTTAAAAAATCATCATGGTTTTAAATATATTATAGATTGTAAAAATTTTTTACCAGTTCAAGGGCGTTATTGCGGATAAACAACCTCATACAGTACACGATCAATTTGCATAATTATATGCATAATTTTTATAAATTAAGAGTTACTTTTTTTCATCATCATTCATCATCATCAGCCTGTGATAGTCCACTGCTGACATGGCCTTGATAGGCCTCCATTATTACACCCATATCCATTAGGGGTTATTGACCGTATCCCACCACGCCTGTCTAATTTGGTTGGTGGGTGAACCGACTTTTTACATGCCCATCCGACGCATGGATCATCTTACTTTTTAGACAATTGGATGATCGGCCCAAATTGCTCCAACCAACTAGAAATCAAAAATTATTTTTATCGAGTCCCCGCAGGATTAGAATCCACGACCTTCAGGTTTCTAAAGCACACGCTCATACCACTAGGCTACGGAGGCAGTTACTTTTTACAGGTCGTCTAACAGTTATCACGGAGGTAAAAGTTTAAAACTTTATCATGTGTTGATAAATATAACAGGTTATGGAAATAACTTTTCCTCTACCATTCATAAATAGCAAATTATTTAGATTTATAATCATCATAATTTTTGCTACTGTTTTGGTATATGTTACAAATATTTAGAAATAATTCTATCTTTATAACTTGAAACATACGAGTATGATGTGTCAAAACATCGTTTTAACATTATTCAGATACATTAAATGCGAGTAACTATAATATAATCTATAATAATAATATAGCAACTATAATATTAAACATATATAATATAATATAAGCTTTATTAAACCATGTAAATTAAATACGAGTAGTGTCCGACCGAACTTTCGGTTTCGGTTTCTGTTTCGCCGAGTTTCGCCAAAATCAAGTTTCGGCTCGCAGTTTCGGTTTCGGCCAAATTTGGCTGAAACTTTGCCGAAACCGAAACTGGTTTCAGAAGTGTTTTCAATTTTAAAATAGTAGCGAAAGTTAAATGTATCATTGCTACAATCGAGCTCAGATCTCAGTTCAGGCAAACATTCCAAGTTTGACAAAAGAAATTGATGATTCTTCTAGAAAAACGAGGAGAGAACAAATAGTAGTGAGAACAAAATATATACTCTATGGTAACCAAAAATAAATACAAATAATACTGGAAAGTGTAGCTCAGATATTTGTCGTGTTGATAAAAAAATCTTCTAGTCTCTTTACTTTTTTTCTGAATGTAGTCATTTGTTTGCTATGTGTGGCGAAATGTTCTTGAAAAAAGAGAAAACCCAAGTGCGACCTTGTTATTAAAAACCACTGTTATAAAAAGTTAACAACGCAAGAGATTTATTGCGGCTCAAAGGCAACATGAGAAGAGTCTGCTCTGTCATAATCAATTGTCGCAAAGTGGGCTTCTTAATTTCGAGTAGGGAGAACGTACACGGCAGACGAACATCAAGCCAGTAATCAACAAGAAACAATAAGAATATGCTGCCATATTCGAAAAAACTGTTTTTAGCGATTAAAGAATTACCACCTGATACCTAATCCAAGAAACGAGCATTTCATATAGAGGTTCTCAAGGCATATTGACACAAATTTTGAATATGAGAAAAGTCTCCCAAGATGGGTGCCGAGAATCAGAAACAAAATCGACTTCGACGATATCGTTGGACAAGTTTTAAGAAGATTCTAAAAACTTTAAATCTAGTTTTGTGGCAGTCGTCGAAACACGGGTTTATCCTGAAGGATCTTCATGCCGTGGCCGTGGTATATGACCTGGCGGGGTATGGCCTCAATATTTTGGGACTCAAGAAGTGATATTGTTGTTTGATTACCTGGAGCATGGAACCATCATTACAGATTACGCAGCTTTAATACCGAGGTTGAGGTCAAGATTTTAAAATGAAATAAAGGCATTAGCGATGGCCACCGTTCAGCATGCTAGCGTACAATTGGTTGAGCATCCCCTATTCACCAGATCTGGCGCCTAGCTATTTTTCATCTTCTCTCCAAATTGATACAATACTTAAGAGGACACTTTGTTAAAACTATAAATAAAAGTAAACGATGCCGTGGTGACCTTTTGTTGAGCAAGACAATCCTTTTTAAAGGAATTGAAGCATTGGAAACTTGGAACGCTGGACTTGGTGTGTAGGTGGACTCGGAGATTATGTAGAAAAATAAATAATTAAGCTATCATAGTCATTATATTCTATCTCATTTTTACTTTTTGATCCCCCCTCGAACTACAAATACAAACCAAAGTATTAATTAGTAAGATTTCAAAATACCAATACTTAGTCTTTAATGCAACAGTCACAATTATTAATTTATTTATTAATAACTCATATTGCTATAAGAAATTTATTTGAAAAAAAATATTTTAATATTTTGTTACATAAAAATATTATTAGCAACTGAAATAAACGATTACCACACGTTTAATATACTGTCTCCATTCCATGACTAAAATAAAGCAAAATAATAGGCATAAAAGTTCCATATTTTAGTATTTTAAGAATTTTATACTTGATCACGTGAGTTTCGGTTTCGGTTTGGTTTCGGCTGAAACTGAACCAGAACTTTCGGTTTCGGTTTCGGTTTCGGCCGGAAAAACAGTTTCGGTCGGACTCTAAATACGAGTAATTATAATATAAACAGTCGAAAATGCTATCGTTCTCGTTCGAGCGTAATACGCGTCCACGCTCCGCTGAACAGAGCCGGTCTGCGCAACTATGATAATGCCGGTAATGCCTTCAAAGAGTTGTTTACCATTAAATGGCTCCATTTACATGGCGTATGCTGTAACTTTATTAAGGCACTCCGTTTTAGTTAAACTCTATGTATTATGTACTTTTGCCATAAACGTCATACGGAATTTGCTTTTATGAGGTTTTAAGTATGTTTGAGTATATCTAATATTTAAATATAAGATCCGCATGTATCAGGTTGTTTTGATACTTAATCATAAAAGCGTTTTTAATGTTAGCTGCATTCTAATAATAGTAATTCTCAATTTAATTTGATTTAAAAACCCATTCAGTGCTACACAGCCATTTAGTTAAATAAATAAAGTGCAAAACATAATATTATGTACCTCAACAGAAGTGGACACTAATTGACAATGCTATTAAATATATCACGTGTTTACTACTATAATATAAATACAGTATAAAGTGTGCGTGTATTTCTACCAATGAAAACTTACCATGCATGTCGGGGCTAAATATTTCACAAACACACAATTTTTATATGTCTTTTATTGTAACTTATGTATGTCGCTTCGGATACAGATAATGGAAAGGAAAAGGGCTCTATTTGTGTTTATTGACATGTCAATTAAAAACTGGTTCGGAGGTCAATGAACTTTGGTAGTGAGCGTCGGTAATTACGTGTTTTTATTCTTCATTGTATTGTCCTTTGTTAAGCGACGGTGCAGTACCAACTAATCGTTTGTGTCCCCTCTATGCCGAGGAGCCATTAAAGCCATTGTTGATATGGCTTGATCATTTGATGAAATAATGCTTTACGATCAATTTCGTGAGCTATCAAACAAACACTTACTAATGCCACGATACACTGACACTTAAACCATTTAAAATAAAAGGTCGTAACTATAGAATTAAAAATTGAACTCAACAAAAAATCGTTCATAATTTGCAAATCAAGTTTTCTTGCCTATCGATATCTATTAAATACTTAATCTAGAACAAAATAAATCATGTCATCGATACTAAATCAATGCATTTTATATTTAAATTGATCATAGCGCAAAACAATAGCGATGGCATGTAACAGGAAACTGGAAACCTGGTATGGCGATCCTCGGATACAAACAGTGATATTCGAGTAATGCTGGAGCGACGGCCTGCGTTGGCATTTGCGGGCAGACTTGCCTATTATGGATTTCGACTATCGGCTAGATCTGATACTGTCTATAGCTTTCTATAGTCGCATTAGGCATTATTTATAACTTGTAGTCTACAGATCCTAGTATTATAAATGGTGGGCGATGGTCTGTACGGATATGTTACCTTATAACACAAAAACTAATAAATGGATTTAGATAAAAATTACAGTAATAAAACTTATGTGTAGTTTACAGATACTACTAGTATAAAAATGTGACAGTTCACCGTAACTGTATAAGGCTAGGTGTTTTAAACGGATTTTGATTAGGAAGATTTGAGATGAATGTGAACGTGTTTCATTAAACCTTTTAATTATTGCGTTAAACCAGATTTGTAACTTCCTATTAAAGAAATGCGGATGGAGATAAACGCAAATGTTGATAATATGAGTGTTGAGCATTAAGCTGTTCTTTTTCAATGGTAGTTTATGAGAAATACTTTATTTGAACTTAAACTTAAGTCACTTACTTGAATTTATTTCAACGTTCCACGTCCGCTTTTAAAAAATAAATGAAATAAACGTTAGTTGCAAAAACTCTTTTGTGATTAAATACTCTATAGTGTAATGAAAAAAAAAAACATTAAAATTTTCCTAATTGTATGAAACTTAGCGCAAAGTTGTTACAAAGGTAAAAAATGTTTCTTTGACGTAAGATATATATTTTAAACTCTCGAAAAGTTTTACGTCGGAATATTTTGTCTTTGTCATATAGAATTAATAAAACATATATACACATATTTATTTACCTTTATTTTTCACTATATCATTCGTTTTTGACATAGTTATAGGTTGGAACTTTTAGTTGTATTATATACTCGTTGTATAATGCGGGTATCTCGTATAAAAATTTGACAGTGGGCTACTTTTGCGTTCTAAGGAAATGAATGAAAACCGTAAAGACATTTGGAACTTTATAAGTGAACTGATATTGTACAATAGAAGTGTGTTACGACTTAGTTATGTTGTGTAGTTTGTGATAGTGTTATTATTTAATAATGGGGAACACCAACTCTGGACAAGGGCATACCCGACATCATGGGAAAAGCAGAAAATCGAGGAGTTTACCGACGTCACCTGAAGTTAGAAGGTATGATCTTAATTGTCGTTAAAATGCATATCGAATACCGTTCATTGTTTTAAATTCATTCCTTAAGTTAAATTTTTAATCTGTTCTTATACGTGATGCTAGATGCGCACTATATAGATATAGTAATTCGATCTAAAAAATATTGTTGGATTTTCTCTTGATTAAGGAAGTGTAGAATGTAGCTTACATTATCTAACATAATATTAGATAATATTTTAATCCCAAAACTGAGTCAATTAAGATTTAGGCGATTTTAATACATCTGTGCTGAAGAAGTGTTTCAAACTTAAACTATTTATGTGAACTAGATACGTAACGAATACAAATAAAAGGAAGAATTCACTTTGAAGGTGTCTACAATTTGCTCACAGTGTTTTCTATTCTTCCATTTCTGTTGTTGTTTTCTAGCTCCGGTTACATCCTTTGTTCTCCTGAAGTGTCTATTCGAGGAATGCAATTGTAATTCGATGGTTTTACTAGCTAATGTTATAGTGTTTTATAGCAATAGTTTATATCAATATTTTTAAAACATCAATAGTTTATACTAAAAATATTTTTGCGTATTTTACTTCCTTGATGAATATCCTTTTTTCTGGGAGAGAATTTATTATAACTTGAAACATAGCCCTAGACTAGTAATAAATTCTTAGGCCGATTTCACTACATTGAAAGTTGTTCGTAGTGTTTTATTTAGTAACGTTATATCTAAAAGTTCCCATTTTCTTAATAAAAATTAACAAACTATAATGACAATAAAGTTTTAAGTTTAAATTGTATGCATAAAACTAAACAAGGACTTTATACAAAAAATTTCAGTTACGGAATGTGGTGCGAAAGTATACTTAGTGTAGGTCATCATAAACCGTTATACCTCTCCGGATGGGCCGAATGGACGGGCCATTCATGAAATAACTGATATGTGAAGTCTTCGAAAACAGACGAATGATTCATTGTGATTCATATGCATCTTTGCTCTCGGCTCCGCTTTCGTGGCTAACAAATTATTAAGAACATATTTGATACTGTTTGTTATCTGTTATGGCGCTCCTATAACATGTATACTGTTAAGACGGATTCACACTCAAATATTATTATTAGATATACTATTTGTATTTTTTTCATTAAGCATGATTTGGGTTACAGCGCCATCTACCGAACAAAAGTTGAATATTTACTGAATATATATTACATTCAAAAGGACATTCAACTATTTAATGAAACTATAAAAACTATCTAATTCAAATAGAACGAGTTAAATTATTGAAAAATTGCGCGTACACAAATTATTAAGTAGTAATTTTTTTGTTTTGGCAAACGTGCTGTCAAAGCAGTGCTATTTTCTCCACTAATTTCACACTTATTTGATGCCGGCACGAGCGCTCTTTGTTCATGCTGCTAATAGCATCAAGCATCTAGTTCACTTAGATCGTCAAGCTGTAAACAAGCTGTATGGTTCTTTTGTAGGCGATCGATGTCGTAAAAGGGAACTGTTCCAGTGGGCTTTGATCTCGTGTTGCTATTACCGAAGCGATAAACAGCGTTTCCATTTTGCATGTGTATACAGAAGTTGACTTTAGCACTTGATTTCAGTTGGAATTTTGAAAAGATTAACTACCAGCCGTTTGTATTAAGTGTTTTAATGGGTTATTCATAGAGTCTTGTACAGAAATACGATAGTTTTTTTTGGTCGCAATTTCAAAATAATATTTTTCAACGATAACTACTTACTTTCTATGTTTTCCACGGTTTTATATCACTTAGTCACGACGTGGTTAGTTGTTTAACACAGTTTAGTTTTCCCATATAAATTTTTATTTCTTAGTGGGATTGCCAGATCAAATTTATTTATTTAATTATTTTTCTTTCTCTCTTTACCCCGACCCACTTCAACTATGGCTACAAGACACCTGAAGTATTTGAAACGTTGGGAATAAAAATGAAATTTGTTAGAGGCCTTTCATTCTATAATGTGTAGTGTTGTGTAAATAAAACAATTATTTGTGTGCACAATGTTTATTCAAATGACCTATTTCCATTTAAATAACAAATTTATTGAATTAAAATTAACCTGTCTTTTTACTTCTTCTTATCGGTAATTTATTTTGTTCTATTTTAAAAATGGAACAGATCCTTGCAGGAATACTTAATGCAGCATCGTGACGTCACGTGCCAACCCCACGACAGCCTCCATTTCCGAACAACCTCGCTCCGGAAACTTGTGTCACGTTTCCCGCCTTTATTTGGAATGACAGTTTTCTGTGGCTTCCATTACAATTTTAATTTCGTCCAGAGTAACCTATTACGAATACGACATATTTTAAGACTCAATAACGCGACAAGAAATTTAGCTTTGTTTTATATCTTTAATAATGATCTATGATCTTAGTGAAATTAGTTTGTGATGATCAAGGCATAATAGACATAGAATTAAAAAGCAGTAACAGTAGTTAAATACGGAACAATGACATGAGCGTGTCAAATAACAAGTCTCTTGCGCGAAGCTTACGCGGCTGCAGATGTTCAATGTTTACGGTTTACCCTGCAGACTTGCGATCAGACAAAGGGCTGACAGAAAAGTTTTTACACAACACAATGAACATTATCGATAACAAACGCATAGTGGACCTACCATAACCTATCAACTATATATTTTAAGTAGAAGTTAATATGATTAAATAAATTTAAGATGGATATGTTTAATATACTATTTAAAAATTTACATTAAACATTGCGTTGGCTTGGAAGTATTTTTAATGTCAACGCCATCTAGAAGTCATTATCAATAACAAAATGACTTTTGTATATTATGTAAGTTGTAGTTTGATTCGATAGAGTGTAATAATTGTGCACGTTTTAAAACTAATAGCAGAATAGTATTTTCGGAGAAAAAATGATACCGACTTTGTTTAGATTCTAGTTTTTATGATTTTATTCGAAGCGTCGACCAGGAAAAACGGCATGTACCTATGTTTTTTTTCATTTGATTTACTTTGATATTACTTAACTAATAAAAACTTCTGACTATAATTTAAAATAACTGCGGGCCTTCTCGAGCTTTCCTTTACAAAAAAAAATTGTGTTCATTGTGTATTAGATATAATATTTATTAAAGATTTCATTTTATTAAAGATAAAAAGATGTACCTTAAATAGGGCCCTACATACGACATTAGTTTTCAATACAAACTTATGTTTGCTATTATAATGGAAAAGTAATTTTGTTATTGCTTATAATAGATTATTACTCAGTACAGACCTAAGTTTATACACTAAACCTAACCTGATACATTACTTATATTTTACAGTTTAAATAATATTCCGGCTGCAGTTTTATTTTTAAATTTAAAGGAAAAAGTATGATTAAGACAATACTGCCACAATGCCGTCTTAGCCTCAGCGTAGAAAAGCAAAAATTTCATTCTTCGCGGACAATGCCCGGATATTCGTGCCCGCATTAAAAGCGAAACTTTGCGAGTTGGGGAGCATCGTCTGGCAAATAAAATTTTTCAGTCCACCCAATGGTGTCGTTCTACGCATTTCGAGTGCTTTGATATGTTACTGTAATTTAAGTAAGTTTGTATTTCCAAATTTATTTTAATTGTGTCTTGTAACGTTGCATATGTTAGTAAATATTAAGACAAATTGGGAAACCTTAGAATAATATTTAAAAAATCAATAGTCTAATTATTTAGCAGTATCCTTCAGAATCTTTCTTTCAACAGTAAGTTTTAGTTACTTATTGATTTTCGTTGAGGATATGGTCTATATTTATGAAAGAAACTTTGGTGTTTCATTGTAAAGATCTTTTTTATTAATTGCTCATTTACCTGTTGTCGCCTTCCCTGAACTAATTGATCATTTATGACTAGGTTGGCTATAAATAGCTATTATAAGTAACATATTTAATATGGTTGGTCTTATATAAATGACTACTCGGTCTCTTTAGTGAAATAAACTGAAATACTGAATGTGTATTAAAATTAAGATAGATTTATATGTATGTGAATAAGCTTTATAGTAGATGTAATAAATATTATTGCAATATATTCATATTAGGATTTACCCTTTCAGATAAACAAGGTCGTAATATGACACTAAAACTCTTTATACGGCATGGTTGGACATTCCATTTCGTAGCATTCAACGCGTTTAGATATTTATTTTTTATTAAAATTCTTATACCTACTACATTTTTATGATTTAGTTGAGCTAGAATCATCATCATCATCAGCCTGTGACAGTCCACTGCTGGACATAGGCCTCCCCTCATACACCTCCATCCATTAGGGGATTTTGGACCGTATCCCACCACGCTGGTCCGATGCGGGTTGGTGGGTGGACCGACTTTTTAAATGCCCATCCTACGCATGGATCATCTCACTTTTCAGACAATTGGGTGATCGACCCAAATTGCCCTAACCAACTAGGAAACTACAATGAAAATTTGTTGAGTCCCCGCAGGATTCGAACCCACGACCCCCAGTTTCTAAGGCACACGCCTATACCACTAGGCTACGGAGGCAGTTATAAAAGTGAGCTAGAATATAAAAATAAATTATATTATATAGGTATAGCTATACATTTTTCCATTGCCTTTAATGAACTTTCGGTAGGTATTATTATAGCGAAAATCTGGTCTGAAAATAATATAATATTTTTCAATTTTAGGCTAAAAGCCCCGTTTGACCTTTGATAAAAATAAAAACATTGAATTAACAAAATTTACTTGTACCCTTTACATCTTTATTTCTGTAAGACTCTATATAAATTATTTATGAATCGATTTTAAATGCTGCAGTCCGATGGATGATATAAATGTTCTACTTTGTATTTAAATTTAACAGACTTTGGATTTAATAACACATCAGCCGTCTATTTTATAGCTTAAAATGGTTGAAACGTTGTTGAAAGCGGTTTATAGCTACTTTTACTATGATAAACACTGTTGACCTTATGTTATACATTCCTATGCAAATATGTATAAATTTGGTTCGTGTCTTTATTATATTTCATTAACATATTGAATCTTCCTATATTGAATGCGGCGAATAGCTCTTTATTGTTGTACATTCAAAGATTTTCTATAAAAGATGCCTGAGATATTAGAATAAATAATTAACGTTAAATTTTTTATATTAGTATACAGTGTGAGTAATTTTTTAGTCAACTAGAGGATATTGTTTCTTTGTTGTAAATAGCTTATAAATAAGGAAGAGAAAACGAAAAGTATTGTATTGCTTTAGTTTTATTAATTTTTCCTAACGTACCTTAATTTTCTTAAAAACCTAAAGGTTGCCAACGACTCGCATGAAGTCGGCCTTTGTATTTATTTTGTATATACGATACGAGGTCTAATATAACATGTGAAATGCATAATCAGTCGAGTGAAGTTAAACTTAACGAACATAACGTTAGAAAGCTGATATCTAAGCTATCCTTAGCCGTTCTGCGGTGAATAAAAATCTATCGTAATATATATCTATTCTATTCCTTCCTCCGTTGCTTTAAAATCAATCGGCTGACTGGAGTGTTTCTTTCACAGGCAGGTATCTGTCCTGCAGACGTCTATTCCCCTGCCAGCGTCGGCGGCGGCGGCGCGCCGTGCCCCGCCGGACAAACGACCCCTGCCTGCAACGCCAGTACATGCGGGTAAGTGCCCTCTTAATACATTAACGGATCGGACATCTCGACTGGTCTTTTTCTTTTTTTGTTAGTTAGACTGACGCGACGGCAAGTCATTTTCCTGATGGCGATTGATATTCCCTGCCTATGGGAAGAGCAGTGACAAACGCCACGAATCCGTTCACCGCCCTTAGGCATGAGATGTTATGTTTTGTTTGACCAGTGATTATGCTGTGTACGGTGCCCTTTAAACAAGAAGATAGTAGATATTACTGATTACTCATAAAAATTAAACCATATTGATTTGCAGCAGAAATAGACACCGCGATGGTACTACCCTCAACGATCTCTTGTATAAGAGACCTAACACCTTTAAGTATTAGTCTTCACTCATTACTATATATATAAACAATGGGTAGAATAGAATTAATTTAAATTAACAAAAACAGAATTGTTTTTGGTAGATTTGTTCCGTATACGTATCAATATTTTGCGATGCGATATGTTCTTACATATCTTACTCACTTGATTTTTTTTTGTACCGATATGAATATATGCTCGTATATCGGAATGATATTTGTGTTTGTTTTGAATAAGGATTGACAATTAGTTTTTGGCTCTTAAACAAAAATTTTGACGAAATATTCCTTAAAATCTTCATAGATTTGCTCGCAATATTATCTTAAAAGTATTAAATTGACATCTTTTCATTTCGTTGGCCGAAACGTGATCATAAAAACGTAGTATTTAACATTACATTAATAAACCAACTAACTGTATTAGTCAATATAGTATTAAACAATTAGCACTGTACGTTTGTAACGTCAATTAAAAAGGTTGCAGTAATTACTGAGGCGAAGAGATCCTGTGGATAAAACAAACTGACGTGTAAATAGAGGCAAATTACTGTTCTGTATCCGTAAAATTCACAACTGTCACGACTGACTAACCTATAGTTGAGTAAAAATTAAAAAGATGACTCACTCTCACTTGTACAAAATATGAGCTTTGATGTAACATTTTTAAGATCCATCACGATAAGTGTTGGTAGAATACAATTACAACAATTACATTTAACTGAAACTATAGCTGTACTCTTTTCGTGATAATGAATTTGATGTGCAATTTCCTTTTGAATTTAATATTCTTTTTAATTTCTGTCAGAAATAAAATATATCCGAGTAGTAAAGGTAACCCCTAAGGAGAAATCAGTAGTACAACTAAACCAAGGCCAGGTTAATATTTTACAAATATCATATAGATAGACCCATTTTCTCTTCAAAAGTTTTTGTTGATGAAGGGTTCCTAATATGGCAAAGGCACTGTAGTCTATTTACAATTTGATTAAAATGCGATTACTTTGCACATACTTCGTGCCATAACTCATAATTGCATATGCAATTAGAATCTAGACAATGGCAGGTCTAAAGCCAAACAGGACGTATCCGGCTGCACTCGAGACGTCCTCAAGAGCTATACTTATTAACAATTGAAAGTTATTCGCTTCCTAATTGAATTATTCCTAATATAATTACGTGAATCGGTTTTAAGTAAGAAATATAATTTATCGTAACAATGTATTTGTATGCGATTTAATGTATTATTAATTTAATTATTGGGAAAGAAATATTTTTATTTCCGAGGTTTCTTTGATTGTAAATAACTGTAATGGTTTCGTTAATATACTAGCTGAGTACTACTATAAAAATCTAGCCTAGTTACTTCCTGTTGCGTTAGCTATCTTTTAAAAGTCTCATCAAAATCGGACAGATCTTCTCCGAGGTTAGCCCGGACAACAGACTGACAGATATAAAATTAAGAAAAAATTGTCTTGTTATGTATACCGATTATTTATGACAATGTTTTTATATAAAAACGGTCATTCTAATGTAACAAACAGACGACTCTGAATTTATTTATATGTCTATAAATTGTTATCAAACAAAAAAAATTATATATACATTTTACTGCGTACAGGGTGTAATGGGGCAAGCAACCGATTGAACCGGGAAACATTAGGCATAGTCTTTATGTAACCAATCAGGTGATCAGTCTGGAATTCCCCAAGCGAGCAGAAAGCAATACAATTAGATATAATGCTTAAGTAATCTCCTTAATACAAGCCAACTTAATACGAAACCTTAACTTTGGAGGAGCTATTTTTTATTTATTTTATTTACGCGATTATTATACATGTCTAATTCATAGTGAATTCACGTCTTCCCGTAATCATATAAACCGCAATAAATATTTATAGCTATCACAAAAAATCCGTAATATATTGGATTTGATATGAGCTATTTTTCAGCTCACATGTACAAGTAAAATACAAATTTAGCTGAGCTTGTTATTAATGTACATACAGTAATAACATAAAATATAACATCGTTTTTCAATAAAATGAAATGGTTCTTTTTTTGTCTAATATATTTACTCTCTAAACTGTATAGAATCTTTTTTTTCCTGCGAAATGCCTCCGCATACCTGTCCTCGCGGTGTAGTTAGTATCCTCCCTGTAATTATTTCTATGCTTGCGGAATATTATACATTATTAAATCAAAATCACTTTACGATTTTATCCGTTTTTTACATTTTAAATTCCTTAATTAATTATTTTAAAATTAAGATCTGAAACCCCGTCTCACACTGGCAACAAGACGCATGACATCTCAGTCTACCCCGTGACCTACGGCCGCTGAAAAGTGTTCGAAACGTCGGAATTTAAATGTAAAAACGACTCCAGTCCGTTACTCAGGGCCCATGGGCCAGGGGTTCCAGACCACGCAAAGACCAACTCCCAACCAGCAGGCGGCTCCGATGTTAAGCTCTGCGCTAGCTCCATTTCGGCCGTAGAGCGAGAGAGATCGACGACCACTCATTCCGAATGTGCCCTCCTCCACGGTCCCTCTACGGCCCTTTGAGTCGCGGAGGATAGGAGCAAGCCTACGGAATATCGAAACCCTCTTCCCCGGATCTCATCTTAGTTGCGAGGACAGGAAGGAACAACCACCTCCTGCAACCCATCCTTGCACCCTCCAAAGGATCCAAAGCGCTTGTTCAGCCCTTGAACTTCCTCACTTAGAATACACTATCTTCAATGTGTAGTGCAATATGTAAAAGGTATCGTTTTGTAAACGAGTAAAATAACGGCCATTAGTTTATTTTAATAGTTATCACAAGTGAAACAGAACTGCATTGTGCTATGTTTGTTTTTCCGTCCTTGAGTATTTGTTTCAAGAGAAACAAAAACAATATCGCACAAACAAACAGTTGTAAAGAAAAACTTTAACAAAAACCTTACGGCTTGTCTCAATTATAATTTTGCGCTTCTTTTTTTTTCTGTTTGACATTTTTTTTTACACTTTTTTGTTATCAAGTGGTTGTCACGTCGTTTTATAGACTAGACGTTGTCAATTAACTTTAATTATTACTAATCCTCGAAGGAATTCACGTCCAAGACCAGCTGGTTTAAAAATAAGCGCTTTAGTGTTTATTGAAAAAGAAAAATTTTATCTTTGCGTTAATATTAATATTAAACAAAATATAAATGTACATATTAAAAGTTTATTCAATTATGTAGAATATGTTATATTTTATTTAAAGAATTAGGTGTTTTGTAAGTATTGCTTAATAACATATTAAGGTAAAGGTCAAAGACCTTTCCTAGTTTTATCGTTTCAAATTAACATTGTAAGGAGCAATATTAACCTGGTCCTTATTATAATATATTTATTTTATAGTGTTTGTTATTAAAGGTTGTTTGCCATTTCTTAACAACAATTAAGTAAATTACATAACGCATTTTCTTTAAACTTCACACTATAGATTAATTCGTAATGTAATCACAATTGTTGAAAAAATTCAAAGGAACAAAATTCGGACCAACAGTTAGTACTGTACAAACACTGCGTTTTAACCTTTTAGATAATATTTGTATAAGCACATTCTTTAAACCTTTGCCTTGTTCTGTCGTCTACTACTCGAGGTACTAGATTCTACCTTGAAAAAGTTACAGCTAGTTTCTTTGGCGCTGGATGTATGAAAAATATTAATTATATAATTTGTAGAGGATCTTGTAATCACTCTATGTAAGGCATTGAGAAAATTAAGGAACACAAAATAACCTAGAAACAAAATTCAGCATTTCATAAATTTGCTCACTACAGTAGTTTGATTTAACTATAATTTGACAAGAACTGCATTCGGTGTCATATGAAGTTAGATTTTTATTTGTTATAGAAGGGACTATGTGAGCCTGCGTTTAAATCTCATTACAAAAAAAGTAATAATGTTGACCCACTAGGTTCGTTCTTGTCAGTTGCAACTGCGTTTTGCATCTTGCGTCTTTGCGTCAAAAGTTTTTCTTTCTCAAAATGTATCACTTTTATTTCAATTGATTTATTTCACAATAGATATTAATAAGTGAATATTATTTCAATTATCTAAGTTGTGTCTGTAACAACAAATGTATAAGAAGGCAAATATTCTGTTAGCATTACAAGTCAGATAACGATGTGTACCTAACCAATGACCATACGTTCGTCACGATACGTACGTCGATTGTCTTCGGACTTATTTAGAATCGTTTATATCTTGTGCAGTGTAGTCGGATGCATCATCAGTTGTAGTGCGTGGCTCGGAGCGCGCGCTCTTACCGAAAGTTATGAACTTTAATTTTTTAAAATATAATTTTATTACAGTGGCTTTGTAAAATTATTTTGGATGATTGATTGTTATGTGTTTTAGTATCTAAAGGTGATACATAACGGTTTTAATTTGACCAAATAGTTGAACTGTTGAACAAAATTGTTGATTATCGTAAAGTGTGCGTCGTTAAGTGATTATATTATTAGCTCCCTAAATACCAAGCTTCTGACATGTAAGTAGTAAATAATTTGTACTAGTTGTCTAGACTTTAAATAAATTATTGTGAGAAACATTACCTTATCTATATCATCTATCAATTTATTGGCAATATTCGATTTGGTATTTTCAATTTAGTTCGACTGATCCATTAATGGAATTCGTGCTGTTATAGTACGTTAGGATGTAACAGTCAACCGCTAAATGAATGTGATGGATTGACCCGATTACGGCGGATGCTGGCCATTGCTGATTGAAATTGCTAAATTCACGGACCGATGACATAGTGTTCCAGGATACAAGCTATGTATCCCACTCTAAGTTCACTGAAGTTTATGTTTCGTTTTTAGTTTTAAAATATATGTTCGTTATAAGACCACAGTCACTGCACTGTAATTGCACGGTTGATGAATTTTTGTCCTATTAACAATTAAAATATTGAATTATAATTAAAACAAAAGACACTACAAGTGCTCTTATTGTTGATTTGAAAATATTTTTCTTTTAAGGAAACTTTGTAGGCTAATACCCTTCAACTCATTTAGTTTGATGTAATCTGCAGAAGTAATGGAATATATTCAAAATGAATTTGAAATTTTATCTTTGAATAAAAAACCTTTAGGCTATGTATACTTCTATACGACCAACAGCGTTTGAGCATTAATAAAATAAGCTTCAAAACCTAGAAAGAGTTATATTTTATTATAGCTTTATTTATGGTTGGTTGAGCTAATTTTATTGAACTAAATATATATTGAGCTAATTACATTTAATAAAATATGGGTATGAGTGTTTTAACAAATAGTAAATAGTTTCACCACTAATTTAAACTTATACTCGTTTCAACCAATTATAAAAGACAACATATAAAATTAAGCTATTTTTTTCGTTAATATAACCTTTATAATTTGGAATAGAGTTCGAAAAGTTTAAATAAAATTGAAACAAACGTAACAAAATTCACTACACCTTTTTCCATAAACGGTAGTATTTGCAAATTAAAGGAATATAGAACATTTTTTTCTAATTATAACAACTAATTCAAAGTCTGTACTCAACTGAACGTGTAAAATTCAAGCTTACGTACTGTGCTAGACGTAAGTCCATAAGCTGTGTGGATCTCTGGCCCAGTTCTAATATTTAACTATTCACTTTGTAGCGTCAAGTGTGTCACTATGCTTATTGTTAGCTCATTTTTAGCAAACAAACCGTAACGGCGCCTTCATCAAGATAAGCTTTGCGTTAGTACTAATGCTGTTTAAAGCAATTAAGTTAAATTAGCCTAGCAAAGTTATGAAATACTTTAGAAATTATTATAGCTAAAAAAATAACAAATGACACTAAAAAAATACGTGATTTTAACATTTATAATGCTAAAAACATTCCCTTTATAACAAATATTAATTGCATAGTTTATTACTTTGCAAACTGGAACCTATATCTGTCGTAGTCAGTCACGGTAAGCATAATTTTATTACCCTTGAAATCTTATTCCTTAACCGTAAATTAACAAAAACAAATTTTTCGAAAAATAATTTCTTATGTAGTATATTCAAAAATGTATTTTGTTTAATACAAATAATATAAATATCTTAAAACCGTTCGGTTTAAAATTTTTTAGTTCGTTTCGATGGTCATATTGGTAGTTAGGAGATCAAATCAATTCTAATCATTGAAAAATAATTAGAAAGGTTTTAAAATTTGCAGAGTTTTTAGAAAAACATTGCCTCTTTCTCTCGACTGTTTAAAAAAATGTAATCACACACAAATAAAATGTTTTTTATGCAGAAATTTTCATGTTCGTTATAAATATTGACTTACATTATGTATTTAAAGATTTTTTTCTTAAAATTATGCGAATTTTGTATTATTTTAAAAGATATTACCGATTTAAACAAATTTATTGTAAACGTCGTGTATTTTAGCCATAAATATATGACGCTAATGTAATAAAATTTAACAGAAACAACTTTCAAATTGATAACATTGCTATAATTCAAGTCAAAATGTGTATGTATATATGTATGATACCTTACTTTCACTGCCAAAGATTTGTATTACTATAAATTGTTAAAATAAATAACATGAAAGTTAAGCTAATTTTATTCGCTAACTTGATTAAATTAAAAGCAAATTTTAATGAGAGAATCATTTCTTTATAATTGTTGATTATTAACTATATATCTTTTATGACAGAACTGATACGTTACGAAACAGAAAGTTTACTAATTATTAAATGTAGGTTTACATAACAAAGATCCTGGTAACGTTGTTATAAAGCTTGTTAAAGATTTGTTATAATCGTAAGTACTTATATTTCTAGTTATCATAATAAAAATATATCCTGTATAAAACCGCTGACGTTAACACACACACAAATAATTACGTATTGAAATTATTACACTATATTTGGACAACTGAAAAACAACACTGCATTGAAATCGTCCTTTTAGGGTTGAATCACGCGTATATTTCTGACCGGGCTATGACGTCAGCATTATTATTTAGCCGATCGATTAGAATCACTATTTTAGGAGCTGTTGCGATCAGCTGACGGTTCCCCTCGCTTTCAAATTTTAAGGGTTGCCGAAGGGCGAGAGGACGGTAACTATAGTGTAAGTTCTGTACAAACATTAGTTTTAAATATGCCACGGGTTCAGTAAGCCGAGTAGTGGGTCGCAAAGTCGGCAGCGTCCTTTACGATATAAAACTATTTTTTAGGCTGATGTAAGAAAATCAATACGTATCTGTAATAATTTTTATTTTTTTCACTATGTCATTAAATTTAAAACGTAATAATAAAAAAAAAACTTTGCGTCATGAAAATCCGAATGGCTCTGCCTAAACTTGCAAGTTCTTTCGTGGAAATAGCCAAATAAGTTCTAATTAGACTCTAAAAGTACCAAAGTAATTTTGAAAACTGGCTTTTATTTTTCTCTATGTACTTGACTTATAAAACGAATGGTAAATATCTAAAACTTTCTTGTTTTACAGGTAAAAGTGGTCTTTCAGCGAGTTCTAGTCGTTCCACTAGTCCTTTGGGGCAAGGTGCGTCAGCTTCATCCCACGCGCTCCAGCGTCATCATCCGGGTAAGTTTAAATAATTTACAGAAATTAGTATAATTATACTTTTTATTGGTTATCCATGGCTGTACTTTAAAATTCAAATCGCAACAAACTTGTTTTGATAGTATATCAAAACAATTCGTTAATATTAGTTATAGTAAGAATATAATTATTTAGCACTCCCATTTCTTATATTGTATTATTAATAAGTGTTTTTTAATTTGGACAATTTATCTTAACAATATAGTTTTTAATGTAGTAAACTAATGACTACAATTATATATTAATAATAGTAAGAGTCTATTTGCCCATAAGTTTATTTCATCTTGTGTATAAAATTTCTTTAAATATTGTTAACAGATCGCGACCAAATTCTTCATTACTAGCCCCTGGAAGTAAGATCCCATCGCAGTTGTCTCAGACTCAGCAGCACGCACAATCCCCGCATCACAATGGGACCCCAACTAAACAGTCCATGCTAGATAAATTGAAACTTTTCAACAAAGACAAAGTAACAAATGAAAAACACAGTAGCAAAAGTACTGCTGTCTCCAAACGTACCAGTTCCTCAAGTGGTTTCTCGTCCGCGAAAAGTGAGAGATCGGACTCCAGCTTAAGTCTTAATGAGTCTTCCAACACTGGAAATACACATATCAAATCTACAAATCTAATAGGACCTAAAAGTTTACGACAACAGTCCGACACATTGTCAAAAGACAAATCCGGCAAAAATGTGAAATCAAAACTAATAAATTCCAAAAGCACAAAAGAACCTTCAGCAAACTTAGCTAAAAATGTTAGGAGTAGTGGACATGAAAAAAATAGTAGCAGCCCAAAATTGCCATCACGTGACAAAGAGTCTAAAATAGCAGCTCCGAAAGCCGTCAGCAATTCTAAACTGAACGTAATAGAGGATCATACGAGAAGTTCGAAGAATAAAATTGAAACAAAAATGGTTAAATTATCAGGAAGCCAAGCGAAGCTTTCAGAACCACGATCCGAATGTAATGCAGACTATAAATCTCATGAAAGTGCAAATAATCAGGGCAAAAATAATTTAAGTCCAAATCAATCACCCACTGGCCAAAACGCTGCTGGCCCTAATCACACGGGTATTCCAAAGCCCACCGCTGCTGTTAAAGGTACCTCAAAAATATCAAAAGACGAAAGACATATCATTCATAAAGGTACTAACAGCCAATTGAGTCCAATACAAAGTAATTCTAGTTTAAATTCTACCAATAATGTGACTTCATTTACTAGGGAGCAATCGAATTTAAATAAGGATATAACACAAAAGCAAACCTTAGCTGTGTCCCCAATGCCAGTAGTAAACGTGGGAAATCAAAATCCATCGTCGCAAATGTCGGAAAGTTCGCATTCGAACTCTACGCACAGCACGACTGGACAGCAATCTAATTCAAGCGACGGCAGTGTAATTTATAGACCCTCTAGCGAATCTGGCTCGGAGATGTCACGAGCAAACAATATAACGCCTAGCAAGCGAATGGACATGAACGCCACCTATATCAACAACGTAATAAACGAAGCGGAACTATCAGAGAAGGAAGCTGCGCAAAAGCGTCACGACAATCCCGGCCACAAGCAATTCTTCGACAATAATAAAGCTCTTACGGATTTCTGCAAGAAGCAGGAGTCCGACAGTCGATCTAGTACTCCGTCCCATTGCCGAGAGAGTTCGCTGGGAGACGACGAGAATCCGATGATGAATGTAATGCCAATGCGTCCACTGCTACGCGGGTACAACAGTCACCTAACTCTCCCGATGCGAACCTCCGGCTAGCACAAAAGAATATACCGGGGTATCCCCATCACGCGAACACAGTAAAAGCAAACTTCGGTCGTGACAACGTGGGCTTGCGTGAAAGAATGAATTACGGGCCAGGTTTTTCGAACCCCGACTACTGCGATCTCGATATCGCTTCCGGGTATATGTCCGATGGGGACTGCTTGAGGAGAATTAATGTTAATGAAACCGGCTGTGGGAGAAATAACGACATTATGGACGGCTACATGTCCGAAGGAGGAGCTTCGCTGTACGGGCGTCGGATAAATTATCAACAGGCTTCGCAGTTCCAACAACTTGATGACAGGTACGTCAATCTCATTTACTGGTTGTTACATGTTTTTTGCCAAAATATTTTTCTTATTTTTTTTATGTATCTATCATGAACAATGGCAATGGTCTTATGTTTAACAGTAATTAACTAAATCCAGCAGTAAGGTCGAATCCACAAGTGGTTTCAAAATCCCCTTGTCTCCTAAATTAACTGAGTCTATAGTCGAATACGAATTAAGAGCTTAATTTATTAAAGGAAACGATATAATAGAATTCTTAACGTTGAATAACGATAAAAAAAAGTATTACGGGTTTAAAAATAAAACAAATATGTTAATCTTGAGATTGCATTCTATTTTAAGGGATCTACGTAAGGCTTAATGAAAAACAACCGAACGGACGTAGAAAATATATTACTTTCCTCCGAAGAATGTACTTGTGTGAAAGGAGGAAAGATTTCGTTCAGCATTAGGTTTTTATTAGATTCGTTTCGTCGATTCCGTTCAAATAAATACTGACACGGTCACATTGAAAATAACGAGCGACGTATACGATTACGCTTTTTATATTATCATAAACAAAGCTTTCAATACCCGAACACGAATGGTGTGGTGCCGACGATCGCGCAGTCAGGACTCATAGCGCACACACACCGTCGCATCGCCAGGGGAGGGCGGGGTGACTTAAAATCGATACCGCGTCTCACACCGTCCCTGCCCCGCGCTTCCCGTGCACCACGCCTAACCCTAACCACCCCCAACATCCCATTCGGGACCTTAACGAGCACTACATAAAATCGCACTTCTAACGTACCGTCCAGCTTTCGGCAAACGTTCCTCCTTTACCTTTACAACATCAACTATTTATTAATAAACGTACAAATTATACATTTTAGTGAGTGTTCCGATGGTCTTAGATCGATTGTATTTAGGATGGTTCCGGTAGCGAGGCTTCGATTATGTAAACTAGGGTTACGCGGAGATGGCGCGGCGGGTGCGAGGGCGGCAAACGGAGCCGGGCTATACCGGCGTGCGGCCGCGCCGTACGAGCCGCCGCGTCCAAAAGTTTGCCGATCGCGAATAATACGATCATCGATCGCGTCAGAGTCATCTCCGATGTGAACAGAACCTGATGATGCAAAGATATGGACCATACGCGTTGTGCCTTTTCGAGCGATTTAGTGGTTAATAGATTAGGCGTTTTGTATGTCGCGATGTTCGATTAAGTATCAGTGTTGCCTTGCTATGTGTCTTTGCTTTACGCGGTAGACGTTACGGTGCTTTAGATGTTTGTTATAATCGAAGAATTGACTCGTGTGTTCATATTTGAAGATGTTTTTAGTGATAACGGTAAGGAATTTGAATTTAGAACGTGATATTCGCATTAGATCTATTGTTGTTGGTTGGTTGCCGTTATTTCGCGAACATCTGGTATGTCGCGAAGCCCATGTATGAAACATTTGCGACATGTGGTCGCCAGTCCCGGTACATTAGTGCATTACTAGTTAATGTGATCGCTAATAATATTTGACACGATAGCTTAACAACAGGCCAAATGTTACGCATCAAAAAGATAATGTCAGCCTGATTTTTTTTACGAATGCAGTACAAAAAATATTTTATCTCAACAAACTATGACAAACCAACCAGTCGCCTATACCTGTTATACAACACAAAAACTGACTCATTTTCGATCTTATTTTATGAGGTAACTGAAAAGACTTGAAGAGAATCTGTACTATAAAAAGCGTTAAGTCCAAAGAAATCAATATAGATTACGTTTTACAGCTTCATACGTTTCAAACCTCGACCTAACGGCATCAATCGATCGGAATCATAATGATATAATCAATTTTACTGTCGCAATACTTGGAAGTTACGATTGCTAAGCAAGGGGGTATTCCGCCATCGAACATAAAACTTGTGAGGGTTCCAAACCATGAATCATACGGACGTTGGTCGGCGTTACATTTAGGCTAATATTTAGTTAGGGTGCTCGAGATATTACTTAGTGTTTGCTTAGACAAATCTAAGCGCGCTAACATAAAGTTTATACTGCGGCTAGAAATAGTTAGATTAGATAAAATATAATAGTGATTCAGTTCTATTTATATACTACTAGTATGTACTACTTACTTGTCGAAGACTTCGACTTGCTTTTGTCATAGTCCCAACTATTTGAATGATGTCAGCGAACTGCAGAACGATGTTATATCTGTAGTGTAATGCATTAGTCGATAAATTGATCAGTCATTAGCATCGAATAAAACCGCTCTTATTGGATTATTTCAATGCACTTCGGAAAACAATAAATAGCATTAACGCTAAACCTAAGCTAATAAGAATTCCAAGGCATCGAAAATAAAACCTTTGTTAAGCTTAATACCAATTTATACGTATTTGAAATATTTTTATTACTGGCCTACTACTATTAATATTTAGAAAAAAAAGCCCTGCGAGAACAATTAAAATTATTTCCATAGACTTCCTTACACTTCATAACGATCAATATAATGGCCACATGTTGAACTCTAAAAATATCAAGGCGTCAGTACCGTCCTTTGTTCCGACTCATGTAAAAGCTGAATTAATAATCCTAACTATCCGCTATTGTTCTTAGTCGTACAAAATTACTTGAAACGCAAATATTTGTATGTATTACGATCAAACGTACAAACATTTCGTAACGTTTTGTTAATTTCTTTTTAATATTCCCCGTTAATTACGTTAGGAAAGCTGCTATAAGTTTTTAATCAAACAACGGCCAGTACGTTCGCTAATTTAAAAATAGGCCGATTTAATCGATTCGAAGTTCACGGGCCATTGTTTTGTTTTCGTTTTCAAATCATGATAATAAGTACACAGCTGCAGCCCTAAAGCATTTTAGTTCATTCCCCTTTGCGAGTCAGTCGAGCGATAATATTCCTTTCTCGCAAATGATTAGGTCTATTTTAAAATATAACCTGGCAATGAAGTAATTTAACCGCATATATTTGAATACTTTTAAATAAAGAACTCTTGCTGACTCGGTATCGGTTACATATTACAAACACATTTTAATAACAAATTGATTCCCGCGCGTATCGTGCGTGGTGTAATTGTGGAATAAATTTGCTTTCTTAACAACATCATCTAAATCGATCAAATTGTTTATACTTATAGATGCGTTGTAAGGTATTGTTTGACAAAACAATATCTTAACCGTATTTTTTTAACAATAATTTCATTAAATTCAACAATATTTGATATAAAAAGTATTAGATTGAATTTTGAGCGTACGTATACAATCATAACCTGAAGTATACAATTATGCTTATCAAAGCAAACATGTTTAATAAGCATAATTATTTCTTTTATTTAAACGATTTCTATACATGTTAAACCATTTTTTTTTTATTTTTTCCCATTACCGAATATCCTGTTTCCGAAACGTCGGTAACAAATTATATAAATTGTTTATAAGGAACTTCAATGGTGCAGTGTTATTAATATTTATTAACATTTAAATCAAATAAAATCTAATGACTTTACGATTATAATTTAAAATCATAAGTATCTATGCCTACGCTTCTATTTAAATACATCATCATCATCATCATCATTATCATCAGCCTTTGATAGTCCACTGCTGGACATAGGCCTCCCCTAATACACCCTATCCATTAAGGGTTTTGGACCGTATCCACCACGCTGGTCCAATGCGGGTTGAGTGGGTTGACCGCCTTTACATGCCCATCCGACGCATGGATCATCTTACTTTTCAGACAATTGGGTGATCGGCCCAAACTGTTTTAACTAACTAGGAAACAACAACGAAAATTTGTTTGAGTCCCGCAGGATTCGAACCCACGACCTCCGGTTTCTAAAGCAACGCCAATACCACTAGGCTACGAGGCAGTTTATATTTAAATTGTAATAAAGAAATAGCCGTAACACAAAATAACTAGTTCCATGCAAACGACACACAATGTACACGTATAAACAATAACTAACATTAAAACTAAAAAGTAGAATAAAAATAATTCTATGCGAGTTCGCATAAAACGCATTTTGCATTTCTATTATAATTAAAATATGCCCGGCATTACGACGCGTTGCCGTCCTCTCGGGAGCCAGCGCTCCGAGTGTTGCTAAGAGTTGTGAAGAGTTCCGATTGTGGAAGGAATTAAAATTTGAAGTGAACCGTGTAAAGGTGTGCTTTTAACTCTGTTCGCGTTTAATTTTATAAAAAATAAAGGATATTTTTTTCACCCACCAACCCGCATTGGACCAGCGTGGTGGGATACGGTCCAAAACCTAATGTATAGGGGTGTATTAGGGAAGGCTTATGTCCAGCAGTGGACTATCACAGGCAGATGATGATGATGATGATGAAAGGATATTTTATATTAAAGGAACTAAAAAAACAAGAAATAAACATAAACTAGTTTCCTTTATGGTGTGTTAATTTTTTGTTACACTTTTTGTTTAAGGCGACTGTTTAGAATTTAGTAAAACATTATTTTTTATCTTAGGTTCGGAAGCCGCCATTTCCAAATCGGTGGAAAATTATTTAATAATTAATGTATTGAATAAAAATATTTTAATTTTCATCTTAAAACAATATATGGACAAATAAGACGAAATATTAATCGAAGTTTTGACCTTCGTGTCAATTCCTTCTTCCTCATAGTCCCCGCAGTATTCGAGCACAACATCATTATTCGCACCACTGAGTGGAGGCTGCTAAATTATGTATAAGTTGTCACTAATTGTAAATATACGGACGATTCTTTCGGTTTTTGAATTCAATTAGTTATTTTGCTTTTTTTTGTAGTGGAAAGAGTTTTATGCTAAAAAGTAACTCAAAACTACATCGTAGTTTGAAATAACCGGTTCTTTTCAGATTGCGTCGAGTTCTTTCAAAAAAAATCGTAAGTCCTAAGATAGAGATATTTTTATATTCGGTACCTTTTGCAAACCTACGCAAAGACTACTACGGCTGAGTTGGGGTTATTTTAGGTTGAACACGGACGGTGCAGTGTTTTTGGCTAAATTCTTGCAATATTAATATAATACAACTACATATAGCCATTTTAGGAGTATTTACTTAAATTTAAACTATAAGCAAAAAGGTTGCTACGAATCTTAAAACGTGATAAATAACCAGTAAACTATTATTATTGCTATTTATTCACGTCATTTTGTATTTTTGTGTAAATTTTTAGTTAATAAGAAAATATCGTAATAAGTATAGAGAAAACTTGTCAAAAATTGGACATTAGCGTTAGATAATAACGCCTCATACCCACTTTAATTTTTTCGGGCTGATAAAGTTCGATTACACAGAGTGCTTTCGCCAGCGTTTTCGAATAGCTGAAGTATCAATTCCGCGTATGCAATGGATGCGGCAACTAATGATGAACACTCGAGAAGCGTTTAACTGCGAACTGGCAATCTATGTCTCGTACAATAAGCGCTTAATTAAAAGCGACCGAGTATTAAACCGAGTATGGAATCTCATTAAAACATTCCACCCGCTTGTTCTTTTAGTGCGCAAGTTCATTAACGCACGCGGCTTTGGCTAGACTGAAGGTTTAATGCGTGAGCGTTGAAACTTGAACTTTCAGATCAAACAGATCTGATCCCCTGGTAGGTTGGTGTTTATACTGCTATATTTTGATGTTGCTTTAGTATGTAATAATTCAAAATATAGCATGTTGCGTTTAAGGTTGTTCACATACTAGTATTAGTTGATATTATTGATTATTGATATTTTAAGCATTTAGAGTTCTAAACACTTTGTTACAAAAAATATACTGTTATATAATAGACTATACAGCGTAATTACTTGAGTAAACTATGTTTTATTATGTGTACTGCAGGTCGTAGGAAAAAGATAATTGCTAACTTTAACTAAAGCCATTCTAGCCTCCAGTAAACAACGAGCAATAACAGTTATAATGGAATAAGTGTTATATAAAAGAACAGCGTAGTTTAATTTTTCCTTAGTTTTACAATTACAGATGAAAATTTTAGTTGTTGTCTGTTAAACAATAATAAAAACTCACTCACCTTTCAGGAAATTAATCACTTTGACCAAATTAAACCCATTTTTTACTGAGTCATCGCGTTGTTTACGTATATTTTCAAAGTCTTTCCAATGTCCATGTTAGCCGGACTGACTGAATAACCGTCAGAATTTCAATTTAACACGTCTCGGTGTATTTTTAATTATGATTTTAATTTCGGCAAAACACCTTCTTATTGTCATGACACTTTTAGTTTCCACATTGGGTTTAATTTTTCTAATGATGGGATCCCTGACAGGTATATAAACCCGTAAATACAAGATACAATCCCTTTGAGCATATTTCACAAGTTTTCGTTCCTGACACAAAAAAGGTAACGTATACATTTAGAATAGTTAGATATTTTAGAATATATTGTGTGTTAGTAAATAACTGCACAAATACGTCTGCATCCTCAATACAAATACAACCCCGTCTGAAGCTAAAGAATTTGTATTTGCCGATAACTCAAATTCAGCGAACGGGAAAAGGAAATCTGTCTGGAGCCTTCTTTTAACTTACTGCGTTATTTTATTTTGCGATTTACTCTGTTCAATATTCTATCGTTTTAACATTAATGTTAAGTTACCTTTAAACTCACTTTTCTACAATATCTATCTTATAAATATAACACACTAGTTTTTACATGCGATTTTGTCCGCGTGGCATAGCGATGTGTATTCGAATATAATTTATAATAACATAAATATAGTGTATTGATTATACGTTTCATTACTTAGTCACAAAGTTTCAGAATCTTTTTAAACAATGACGAATTTCAATATGAAATTATAGCCCCATTTAAACCCTTTTTCGCAATAATACTTACGTCCTATTTGGAATCTTTTATACCTATATAGATAGACAGGCAGAGCTACTTTCGCATTTAATATATTAGTATGGATTACCTTTATATGTGCTTATTTATAAGATTGTTCGTAGACTCAAGGTTGATAGCCCTTTGCAATGAATGGTCACTACATAATTAACTTTATAAAAGTCTTGAAACGTCGGGAATATTGCTTACAAATTAAACTTGACAATTTCCAGTAGTCCTTTAATAAATCTTTTGTAGTATTTGCGTAAAGGCAAGAAAACATTACTAGTATAATGATTAAGTACGATCCAATACTCTCTTAGATTACCACGTTCAAACAGACATAAAGTTTAGCAAAAATTGGTTATCCGCATTGATATAATTCTTAATTTAAACACAGTACTCTCTAAATCTGGATGAATTAAAGTCAATGTTTTTCAATTAACATAGATTGTACACATGTGTACATGTTTACGACTATATTTTTGCATAAAGTTTTCACAACTGAATAGCGCAACGCTTACAAAATCCATTCGCTAAATGGGAATACTCGTATAGCAATATCAGTGGAATTTTTAATATCACACGGCCTACTTACGCTAGCAGAATAAAGGCCTACCACAAAGAGATTGTTCGGAGATTGATCTATTATAATGTTTCACTGGGCATATACACTGGGGTCGTATTCTTGTAAATATTTATAAATTCACTGGTTTGTGTTAGCTTCTTGTGTCGTATTTGCTACTTTATATTATAATAAATATAATATGTAACTATTAATCATTCATTCATTCATTCATCATCAGCCTCTGATAGTCCACTGCTGGACATAGGCCTCCCCTAACACACCCCTATCCATGGGTCGGATGGGCACGTATGGATAATTTTACTTTTCAGACAATTAGGTGATTAGCCCAAATTGCCCTAACCAACTAGGAAACAACAATGTAAATTTGTTTTCTCCACGCAGGATTCGACCCCACGACCTCCGGTTTCTAAAGCACACGCCCATACCCCTAGGCTACGAAGGAAGTATATGTAACTATTTCCGTGCTAAATATATAATTAACTTTTATATAAACTTGAAATGGTTTTAAATGAATAACACATTTTTCACTTTGACTTGAACTGAAGAATATAATTTTCATGTTACTGTTTTATTTTAATTTGGTATTAATATTATCATTAGGCGTTATTTTAAACTGCAAATTTGGATAGTACAATTCCTATTATAAATTCAAATATAACGGCGTAAACCTAATTTAGTGGCTAATTTATCAAGAGTAATAGCCACCACCAACCGACGCAAACACTATCTTAAATTAAATCAGCAAATCTGTAATAACTCCCTTCAATACACTTAATGGAATAAACGTGAAGGTTGTGCGAATACGAAACAAAGGGAAAAAACAATTTTCCGCACAGACAGACGTAGACGACAAGAATAATAGGAAGGTGAGACGGGAATAATGAGGGTTGCTCACTTCGCAGATAACGAGTACTCCTTTCAGGGCATCCGTCATCATTAGAGAACTTCGGGCGTAGCCTTTTCATTAAGACGCCCAATGACTCTAGTGACAATGCCGTAGACTAGTATACCTGTAAATATACTATGCCTGTCACGCAGTAATGGGCTTCGTTGCAATAACTTACTCCCGTGCAATCTTGTGATGTCTCGGTAATCACATTCATACCTTTTATTTACGCGAATATCACACGGTTATCATGTGTTCCATAATTTATATTTTTAAATATATTGTTTTAGTAGTTTGTTGATTTTATGATCTCTAAGAAAGACTTACATCTAGATAGACGAGCACTATAACTAATTAAGGTTTCACTGCAGTAAAGCAGTATAATGACGGACTGTTTTTCTTTCAATTATGAGTATCTTGGCATGAGATGGCTCAGTTGCGGTTGATTGCTGTTCGTTCCTAATAATAAGTATTAAAAACCTTATCATAGAACGACGTTACTCTCTATAAAATATATATGATAATGATATTAATTTTAAAAGTTAAAAAGGATAAATGCAAAAATTTATTTACAATTTTATATACTATTTTCTGCACTCTCTAAAGTAACCAGAACGAGAATTATGAATGTGTTAAATTTGCCCGATTTTCACATGATACAGTGTAACGTAACTGAAAAGGTTGGGAAGCCAAAAATTCATTCGCCGGCTTCTTTTGAAAAAAAGTGGGGCACAGGCTGTAACGTGCTCAAAGGCTTTCACGTTCCATGGTGTACCTAACCTCTCATACAGACAAACAGTAAACAGCTACTTTCCTGATTGCGTTTCTCCACACACTGCTGTACAGCTACGTAGTGTTTTTACTGAATACGAGTCCTTTTATGTCGCAGAGATCACGCTACTGCTCTCAAATGTATTGTGTATTGAAAGGAACCAATGGTTGTGAAATTTATTAGCTTTCGTACACAATGAATGATCACGTCCTGCGGTAATGGAATGCCGCTCCAGTTTCAATGTCTATTTTCTTGCAGAGAAATGACAATAAATTCAGCTGGTTTACATATTAGCAGAAATGTCAGGCGTTCCAATGGCCTTTTTCAATTAACTAGTATACCTATAATTTCTTTTATTTAAAGCACTTATATTTTAAGAAATGACAATAAATTCAACTTTTACCTTTTCTTTAATATTCATAGGCATCTTATTCGAATCTGTAAAGCTGAAACATTTTGACAGTTAATAAGCAAATATTCAAAATTGTATAAATATATTTAAACGTCGAATTGCCATAAAAAATATTTTATGCGTATTCTACGATAATAATACAAATTAACTTCTACTTAATTTTAAAAAATAATAAGCATATTATGTTATAATTTTATCTGTAAAAGAGAGTTATGTCTAAACTAGTAACGTCCAATAGTTCTTATATAGTCTGTACCAAAAATGATAGATATCCCGTTACAAATATATTGCGGTTACGACTTAAGAATTTCAAGTGAGGAAACATCTATAGGAGAGCAAAAATAAATAGCCTCAATTCTTCAGTATAAAGCGTCCATTGATCAAGAATGAGTGCGATGATGAATGATTAATGAACGCTCTGAATGCGTGCATTATTTCACGCCATTTTGAATTGTTTGTTCTTTTATAGCTTTTTAAATTTACGGTTGTTATAACTATTTTAATAAACGCTTATTCGATAGCGAGACTATTAAAATAAGTTTAGTTATAATTTGTTTATAAAATATTAATCAAATTAGTAACTAAATCCACTTATTTACTGGATCATTCATCTTTTCATTTGGATGCTGAATAGAATCCGATACGTCGAATAAATATATTTAAGTAACGCGAAAAATCGTAAATAAGTGATTTGATAGTATAATCGCGTAATATAAAAGATAATTATCAAATTGTAACACTTAACTTTGCATTTACCACATGTATGTTCTATATATAGTATAACATGTACATAAAGTTGTATCGGTTTAGACATTACCTTAACAAAATGTGCTATTTATTCTTCTTAAGTGGAATTTATTTTTGCGAAATAATTTAAATATCTCTTTCTTTTGTAATTAAAAGTGTATCAATATGATATATTAAATATGTAAATAAAGCTTGACGAAAATTACCTAAAAAAGTCTATTTATTTATTAATTTAAATATCCTCAAAGATTTTTTTGGTCTTACCTTTAAATAATGAAAATAAACATTTAGTAATTAGGAATCACGGAAGCTAATATTAGGTAATTTAAAATATAAATACAAATAGATAACTAAAAAGTATTATTATAATATAATATCTAAGATTTGGTTGTTTGTTAAACGCTTCTAAAGAAATATACTAGTTTCGAGTTTGAAACTCACTAAATTCAGTAGATTATTAAACTGTATCAAAAATGTCCTAATAAGATCATCTAAAAACAATATGTGTATTTTATAAATATCTTTTTTACGTTACAGATAAAATACGTAATTAGTAACTGCAAGTAAAAATAATATCCTCACGGCTTTTAAAGCTTTAAAATCTATCTAGCCTTAACAGTAGATATTCTCCGCTTTCTTGTGTTGGCAACTCTACCATTTGCAACCTAGACAGAGCGTCGTAGTGAATAAGGAATATGCAAATGTAACTTTACGCTTGTGTGCGGTAAAGCAGTGACTAGAGAGTTTTTAAGATAATGGGACACGTACGTACTCCTTACGGCTTGAAGCGATGCGAAATTCTCCTGTGGAGAAGAATTTTGCATCAATTGAAGCCACATTTACGATGTTGGCGTTCATGAAATACTGGTTTTAAATATTTTAATAAAAATATTTGGTTGGTTTACAGCCGTCACCAATACTATTAAGGGAATAAGAATATATCTATTTTAATAGTATTTAAATCACGGCTTCTTTAATTACATCTTTATAGTTCCCGAACTATAACCATATAGATATTTTTTTACTCCATTTACCTTTAGTTAAAGAAAATTAAACAAAAGCATTATATTTAATATTTGTAATTTAAATAATTGTTATGGGATATGTGTATATTATATGCATTTAAAATAGGGGTATTTTATTGTCGCGTGATATCGCTGTTTTCTTCCAAAATGGACTAATAAATAATACTTTTTTTTTATTTATTACCTCTCGTTATTTTAAAATGGAATTCAGAGATTACGCCAATGTCGTGTTAACACATATTTGAAATATTGCTGCTTCTGTGCACGTACGAAAATATTTTTTTAATATATTTCGTGTTATATATATGTTATAAATATAGTGTACATCCACTATAATTACCTTAAATTGTCGTAAAATTTGTTTAGCTTCGGCACAGTTATTTTTACTAGTTATTTTAAAATCAATATTCCGCCGGTGCTACAACTTTCAAATTAAATACGAGAAATTAAAGCGGACCTTCTGTAGTTTCTACAACTGCGCAAAAACCAGGTCAATTGCAAAGATTCCAATTAACAAACTAATTCAAGTTTCAATCGCTAATTCAGGTTTTAAAGCTTTTCTCCAACTAAGGTAATGCGCAGGAACAGAAAATCATATTTAATTTTTGCTTGTTTCAATTCTTTGAAATTTTAATGATATCATTAAATAAGCTCAAATGCTTTATATATTTAACTGTAGGTTTAAAATGTATCAAAACTAAGTATCCGTTAATACGGTTTTGTCATTGTTAAACCTCTTAAGAAAAATATCAACAAAAATATGTAGCGAAACATTTGATGTTTCGTACAAAGCTCTCATTCTTTTGTGGGGCAAAAAGACTGCACCAACAAAACAGTATAAAGCGCTGTTCTTATAAGTATGACTGTAAACAATGACTCACTTACCCCAGGGTTTCGCTCCCCTCGACGCTTGGGGTTATTCGAATACTTCATAAGCTTAAATAATTTTAAACTCTCTCCGACCGAATTTATTTCGCTCTCCCGTTGCAATTTGGCGTCGATAAAACCATCCCTTCTGAACAATGGACGGTTTTGAAGCATGAATCACTCTGTAGTCGGGATAAATTAATAAATACCGACTGACGTACATATATCTATGTAAAGTTTAGTTTATGTGTGACAAATAATGCTTAAATTTATTATTTGTTACTAATAAGAAAGTAATATACTTTCATATAATTATGCCATAAAGCAAAAAGTTTATAAGTGCAATAACGTCATAATCTTGAGCGGCTTAAGTCGCTGGATGGCCCTTCACTTAATGGAACTTTGCTTTAGAGCCACCTAGCGGTAGTAACCTTAAATTACGTGTAAGCTCATTTTGCGTTGAACTATGCAGTATTCTAATTATGCCAAGTAATCAATAATATCGCTGTTAATATGAAGCTGACCCATGTGACTTTTGTTTACTAATTATTATATGTAGAGCATGTGACACGTATAATCTAAATATGTTTACTACCAATTGTGTATTAAATTAATACAAACATAAGTGTTTGTATTTTAATCAACTTTAATTATGCGTAATTGTCATATTTTATTTGATTAAACCATCTTCTCTTTCTTACATCGCTGTTATTGGTTTCCAAATATAATTTTCTAATTAATTCTTCTTTGTGGGAGTAGAAGGAATTTTTAAATATATTTTAAATTACTTCGATTACGCTTCCTTACGTCGAGGATATTTATTGGATACGAAAAACAAATCTATATAATATTTCTAATGACGTTCACCGCAAGTGTTATGGGATATAAACACGAACTAAGTAAATTATATATAATGAAAACCCACACCTAGGTCTCTTAAGGACTTTTGGTGCGTAAGCCCAATAGAAGTCCAATTCATTACACGCTTATTTTTAGAAGGGTGGTGCAGCGATTGTTTTCTAACAATCAAACCTTTCCCTGACACAAAAAAGATTCACGTCCAGATGTATTAATAATATATTTTTTAATTTTCTTTTAGACGAAACGGTCGTAATAGAGGAATGGAGGGCGGCAGCGGCGTCGTCTACAGAGTCGTTGGCCGCACTCGCAGCAAGCTGACTGTGGGCAGCAGACTGAACGTCAGCCCCCCGCCCCCAGGCAGGATACCACTTGGAAAAAGTATACAGACTCGCCCGGTGTAGGGGCACCGCCTTTGGTAATTGTCTTTTCTATATAATCGATATAAACGATGCTTTGATTGCTAGTAGGCCAATATTAGGTATTGACTCAATATTCTGCTGATTCATAATTATAACAGTTAGTTAATATTATCTAGCCGTTACCGATGATTGTTAATATTGAAAATGGAGGTAGATATTGTTTACGTATAAGGGATAGTAAGATATCCGGAATCGAAAACAAAAAATTAAGTCATCATATTTTTAGTTGCCTTTAGTTGATGTAACTTATGAATTCTTCATTTACTGATTAGTTTGACTTGTTTTAATATATACTATGCATGCTTTTTATGTATTTCATTAATATGTTTTCACCCAGAATCAGCCTCAAGCGCCGCCGAGTCCATCGCACAGTCGTAAAAGTGACCGTCGCACTGGTCACCATTCGCCGCAACACCACAAACGTGAAAAGCTCACGGCGGCCCAGCAACTTGGAATCGCTCCTCATCCTCAGGTATTGCCACATTCAACATTTTCTATCACTTCTTAGATTTAAATAAAGAAGACAGAAAATCTTAACATTATTCAGGTTGTTTTAAGCTTGCATGTTTGACAAAATACTATTTTTTTTTTCAAATATTTACCACCGCTATCATCATCATCATCATCATTTGTGTGTGCCTGTGATAGTCCACTGCTGGTCATAGGCCTCCCCTAATATACCCCTATCCATGAGGGTGTTTTGGACCGGATCCCACCACGCTGGTCTAAAGCGGGTTGGTGGGCTGGACCGACTCTTTACATGCCCATCCGACGCATGGATCATGATCATCTTACTTTTCAGATAATTGGGTGATCAGCCCAAACTGCTCTAACTAACTGGGAAACAACAGTGAAAAATTGTTGATTTCACGCAGGATTCTGACACACGACCTCCGTTTTCTAAAACACAAGGCCAGTTACCACCGTTATATTTATTTATAATAGGTATGTCCATTTCATTCGATATTCAATGTTCCTTGAGAAGATGCGTGATTAAACTCGTAAAAAACAAAGCTAATAAAACTACGTTTAAGTTTCATGCGCTTCGTATTAAAGACAGTGCTAAGTAAAACACGTAGTGAACCTTCTGGTCACCTTGAGATATAAAGTGTTCGACGACTTTAATACCCGCAATGCAGCACGAGTAAAAATGTAAATACCCGTAATAACAATGTCATGTATTCACGCAAATGTCAAAAAGCATTATTAGATACTTTACTCAGTGTGTCACAAATAAAAGGCTATATCGCTATCACTCTTACCCATTTTAAAGTGAAATATGTAAATTAGAGTTCACAAAATTTTGTTATTTTTATTAGTATGGCATATTCGAAACTATTCGTGGTTATTCTTGACAATAACAGTAAACCGTCAAACTTAACTCACCAAAAATGTTTTCGAGAGGTCTACAGACATTTTTGACGAAGCTGACGTAAATGTTTCATTTATAACAAAGGTAGGATTACTTGTATCGAGGTGAGAACCTCCTAACCCAGTGACACGGGTCAAACTTGCGACCGCAAGCCGCGGTCCACTAACGAGATGACACTCGAGTACTCTGCATCCGCGAAAATATTTTCGCATTGCGGCCCAATTAAAACCTTGGACTTTGTTTTCAGTATGCTGCATCGAACTCGTCTAGTCAACACACGAACAGAAGCGGCGGTGCACAAGTGAGTTGTATTAAAATATTGATATCAAATATTTGTTCGTTGTACATACATGTATGATGACAATATTTTTTTATTTGTTATATTGTCGAACGATATTTTAATGCTGGCTTACCAAATTTATTTTCGAGGTAAAAAATATGTCAATTCCGTTTCATTTCATATCATAACTATGAGATCATTATTAAGTAAGAGCTATGTCTAACTTTTTTTATTATGGTTATTTCACTTTCCAATTGTCTTAGTCTAACTTCCAGTTCGGACTTTACCATAGCCTTTCCTAGCCACATAAAAGTTAATATTGTAATAATTGTAAACTAATTCACTAAAGACGTTTTAAATCAATGAGCGATAATCAAATTTCGACAGCATCCTACCCTTGCTGACATAGATTCCACATAGTATTATTCTGTTGTAAAAAAAAATTAGGTTGATATAATATTTAACGTAAATTCAAATTCAAACACATCTGTATGCAACATAGAACTGATACATTTACTTATTGATCGTTTTAAACACTACCACCGGTTCGGTAAAGGACGCTTCCGACTTGAGAAGAATGATGCCGACGAAACAATCTCAACGGGACCGGGAATAAATTTATGTTTAAAATTGTCATTGTAATTAAAACTTCATATTATGTATCCAACGACTTATTAGTTGCAGTCACCAAGCGGTGGTTCCCGTCCTTCGAGCGTATCCAGCAGCGGCAACGGCTGCTCCTCGGGCAAAGCGAAAGTGGCGCAGAACTTCGGTTACGTGAAGAGACAAAATGGCGGACAACCACCGCCGCCGCCGCCGCCCAACGCACCTCCGCCCCACGGTCATGGTAGGTTAATTAAAATATATATTATTAAAAAAATATGTCAGACTAGATAGATGTTGAATTTTTTATTTAAAGCCATAGTGTTTTAATATTGTAATATATATATTTTTTTATTTTTAAATATTTTGTTTTTCCGATGAGAATTGGATGACTCAATTATAGTTATAATAACAGTGTTAAGGAATCCTGACACCGCGTGAGACGCTCGATTAGATAGAATTAGCCTAAAAATTAGGCAACTATGAATAAATTTATATTAAATTGTTAATTAAAACCATATTATTATCGATTTATAGTTACTACATGTTCATTCACTATCAGCACATTGTTCAAGAAATGATGAATTGTTACAGGAATGGACAATGGGAGAACGCGCGCCAAGTGTCCGCAACGTCCTCCACGGACTAAGGTCAAAGTTAATCTGAAATGATACGTTTAAAATATGGCAGACAAGACTAAGATAATTTAGTAAAGCCTATATTTTAATATTGTAATGTATATATTATTTATTATTTAATATCGTATTTTTCGATGATTGATCCTAATTGATAGTCTTAATAAAAGCTTAGATTGAACGACTATATTTGATGATTAAATAAATGCAAACATTGTCAATAATATTATATCACCATTTAAGTAAAAATTTCTGATAATTATTATTCATAATAATATTATCAATAAATATATGTAATGATTATATCGAGACGGAAGGTCGAACCACTAGAAATGGTCCGAAAAGTTATAAACATAACATAATACAATAAATAGTCAAAAACATTTTACAAGTGCGATTTAATAAACTCTCATAGAAAATTATTAAATCTCAAACGAACTATCGATCTGGTATAATTATCTCCATATGTATAATTACTTTTATTAATACGGTATTCGTTATTTTAATATAAAATTCCAATGCTTTTCGCTCAAATTCTTAAATAATTCATTTCACAGAAGTAGCAATAGATTATGAAAAAAGTATATTTTTTGCACAGTTAATTATTCATCATTCGTCGGCTTAGCCATAATTGATGAACAAAAATTAACATCCCAGCCTGTCGCGATGGACTTGAGTTTTAACGTTTAAACGAGACAAATTGTCTTTGTGAAATGTACTTCTTTATTAAGACAATAAAGACAAATAGTCTGACGTTTACGTCATTAATTAATTTCGTCATTCGCTAGGAAAAATAAAATTGAGTGCGATTAATTTGTTGACGTATATTTCTATTCAATTCAATGAAACATTTGATGATAATACTTTACTAAACTTGTGTAATATGTTGCATCGATGACATTATTTTAACGCATTTGTTAAGTTATCACCGATTCAATTGTGTCTATTACGCTTGTATTTCTATGTTACTCTGTATAATTTCAAATCCGTTAAACATTTCTATGTTGTCACTTTGAACAGTGACACAAAAATCAATACAAATTTTTATCATAGCCGTAAATATAAGAAGACGCTCCCATGCAATTTTTTTGTTATAGCTGTATGTATTTTACCGATGTATCTATGTGTTGTATTTATTTTACAGAAAATTACTACTTTATTGTATTTATATGACATTTTTGCTGTTTATAGCTAGCAATTACAGCTAATACATTTCTCGTTTACAGAAAACGGTATAGGACCTAAATCGTATTCGTTGGGTGGCACGGCGGCCGCGCAGTTGTCGGCGTCGGTGAGGGAACGCCTTCTCGGCTCACAATCGTTACCAAACCGGGAACGCATGAGTTCGCAGCACTATTCCATCACCACAGGTAAATTACTGTTACTAATATCCGTCCGCTCACGGCTGTGCCCGTATTATTTTAATGTTTTTCAATAGATTTCACTAGGGTTTAAGGTAGCCTTTGTTACTTAAGGTGGATCTAGCTTTCTGGCGGTGAAAGAATTTATAAATTTATTAAATTTAAACTACTTCAATAATATTATGCCATTCAAACTTGCATAGGTATTAAAAATTTATTACTGGAAAAAATCCATAGAGTTCTTAGGTACAGAAATAAACTTAAGCTATAAAAAAAATTGCTATAAAATATATATTTAAAACGTTAAAAAAATGCCCATCCATGCGCCGTCGGAACAAACCGCTAGTAACAGATAAAATATGTGAATAAATACTGCAGTACGATAACGCGTCGCCATCTCTCTGGAACAACGAAATCCTGTGTATCGTAAACTTGTAAATATAATGTTTTTATTAGAAAATTGAATAAGTTTTGTGCAGAGTTATCAATAAAATATGAACAACCATACCGCACATAACCAATTATAAATGTGATTGACGTTAATGTTAATATCTTTTTTAATTTTTACAGTTAGATTGTCGGCTAATATTCCAGTTTGATTTCATTTCTTTGCATTGTAAGCGCTAAAATCATAAAACTTTAAATTTATCTTGTTTCTAAATATCTGTGCTGTCACAATATACTACAATGTTGCCTATTGTATTAACGAGACAATATTGCGTCATTTTAGTAGCCAATTTAAGCTTATCGTTTCGTCATACGGTTACATCATTTTATCTTATACTATGGAACAAAGGTCTCTCCTTTAGAAAACAAAACAATCAACAATGTCATTTTTGTCCATATAAATGAATCTCGGTTGTGCGATCAGGAAAAGGATAAAGCTTCCTTGACAAGATATTACTGAATTGTTCTCAAAAACTTAAAATGTGTGTTGAATAAGATTTGAAATTGAAATTTTTTATCTTTATTGCGTCATAATAATTATCATAATCAGCCCTTATCAGTCCACTGTTGGACATAGGCCTTTTTCAATGAACGCCAAGGCGGCCCATCCCCTCCTTCTCGCTGCCAATTAGATACATTGCTTAGGAGGCTTTAAAAATATTTGTAAATTAGAGACATTATTTTTCAATTTGAGAAAAATATGTTGTATTGTTTTTTTTTTATTTTGTAAAGAATTTATTGAAAAAGGGATAAAAATACTCAAGCTGATTTTTTTTGAGTCGGTTCTTATCAGGTCAGAGGCCTTAATTTCAGAACTTGTTTTAGGTTAATTGACGATCAATAAGAGATTAATGCTTTTATATTGAATTTAACTTGACTCGGATAGATAATTTTAATTTGACTTTAAGTCATTTTTATACGAATAAATAATACAAATCCGGATTTCCGTATGGATTGATAAGTTCAAATGGTAAGAGACTATACTCGATGACTTAGAATGCTTAATTGATGCTTTATTTCATCTTTTATTATTGTGCAATCTTCTATTTTTTGCTTGTTAAAACATATCAAATGCATTCAACTTTTTGGGGTCAGAGAGACTGTTTATATTATTGGTGTTTACTAATTTGATTACTACACATGTTAATTAAAACTTTTTGAGCGATATTGTTGTTTTTAATTTAAAGTTATTGCGGGTTCCCTCAAAAACCTTCTTAATCATCCGTTGGGTATTTTTTAATCTGTGTGCAGTCGGAACAAACCGCTCCAACAATCGTGAATTTGTTCTTTACTATTACACTAACTCTCATGCTATCTGTCTAAAATAGTTCGTCTGCTACTTGACATATAAGTCAATAATCCTTATCGATTTTTATTTGGATAAGTTCAAGGGCAGGTAAAAACCGTGTGAAATGTACCATTCAGTTTATTGTCGATCTTCCTGAGAAACGCTTGTGTATAATTTTTTTTGTACGTATTTGGTTTGGTTTTTAGAAATAAAACCAAATTATAAACATAAGTGGTAGAATAAATACTATATAAGTAATTTATCGTACTAAATGGACGTTATGTTTTGTTTTCTAATGTAAGTAAAACACTGAAAATTGGTTAAAAGTAATGATTTTTACAGGGCTACTCCCCGGGGCGGTATGAAAATCAGCGATGGTAGTCTATCCGATACTCAAACTTATTCGGAAGTCAAATCGGATTACGGAATTCCATACGCGCCGTGGCTTCGACATAGGTACGTAAATACTATAAAAAATGTAAATATAAATCGTATAAATGCGAGTGGTGTGTAAAAATAACAATATATTTACGCAGTATGTGTATCAGTTATGTTCATTGTATCATCATTCGTCATTCCTTGACCGTTCCTATATGCTTGATATGACGTGTATGCATTTTGTAGTAAGTTTGAAATAAACACAAAGTGTGATACAGAACTATATATCATATATGCATACATGCTTACGCAGTCCTATCGATGTGGCCAGTTGTATAGGCGGAAAAAACAAGCATTCCTAAATTAAATTTAAATTTCGCGCAGAATTGGACCATCTTTAACGATTTAGGATAGAAAGATTAATAATTTTTTTCGTAACTCAAACGTGACTATTAACTAGAAATATATAATATTAAGATTTAATCATATTGCAAATCTATGTGTAAAGGTATCACATAACTAGTTTAGGTTTCGGTAAAATGTCAAAAAAATTGTTAAGAATATAATCAGCATCTAAAGCCGATCCTAATAATTATTAACGAACCACCAAAGATAAATCACTACGCGATATTTCACCATTCAGAGAGACATTATTATTACCCAACAAATTACATGAAGTTTAGATCACATTTGCCTCAACATCTTTAACTAAAGATGTTAAATCAATTGTAAAATTTCATAACCTTCACTGTATAGCCGTTATAAAACAAAGCGTTCATTAAAATGCTCATAATTTTCTCTCTTAAAAAAAGAACGAATGTTCTAGAAATAATTAACTCGCTATAAACAACTGGCCGACGCGTCCCCTCATCTTGTACCATTTCAGCAACACATACTCGGCCAGTGGCCGCCTGTCCGAGGGCGAGTCAATGGAGTCGCTAACGTCGCTGCACTCGGCGCAGGCGCACAACCACACCTCATCCCCTAACTCACACCACCGCAGCTCACTCACACACAATAAGCTCATCATGCACCGTGAGGCTCAGGGCTCGAGGCTCAACAGGAGCAACAGCATTAGGTGGGTCTGGCCGTTGATATACACAGACTAAACGTTGCTATACGGTTTGAGGTCACCGCTTATAAGAGCCTCTCGACACCCACTCCGCGCCGTCTCAACGCGGTGTCCATTCGTGGGCCACGCGCGGTCCACTAGTTACGACGCGACGGCAACCAGTGGACCGCGCGTGGCAAGTGGGTGTCGAGAGGCTCTAATGAGCATTTATATTTAACGTCGTTTCAGATTGAATGAATGTTAACGTTACCTCTACGGTGTGATGTGGTTGTGTTTGAAATCTTTTTAATCTATTTTTTAGGGACTAAATGGGAATAAATGGGCTATGCCTGTGTTGAGAAATAGATGGAATTTAAGTAAAAGTCTAATGTCAAACATTAATGACGCCTCAACGGAAGGGAGTTTTGTTTAGTTATATTCCATCTCTCATTTGGCTAGGGCAAAATGTTATTCAGGTCTTAAATTTGCGGAGGTCGCGGGTTCGATCCCTACGCGGCATAAACCTATTTAAACAGTCAGTTTAGTCCAAATCACTGCGCTAATGCGCTCTAAGAAAAATGGTTGATCAGGTGATACTCGTTGGATAAAAACCCTTAGCATAGGGAATATAAGAAAACAGTAATCATACAATCATCCATCCAATCGCTTGCCTGCCGAATAGTTTGTGTAAATATTAATATGTAAAGTTTACTAAATATTCACACATTGTATATATGTAATAAAGTAAATACTATAATAGAATATATATGATCATTATTTTTGTCTACGTTTTGTTATTGTTATTTTAAAATAATATATTATAATGCTAAGTATGGGTTGTTACTTTTAGCTATCTCAGAGATAGGACGTTTCCAAGGTACGCCACAAAATGGGAATTTCTTAATATTGACGCTTAAAGGTGGCACGCTTGAAATGAAACAATATTTAACATGCATGTTGAATCAAACATGGCACGGCTTTTGGTATATTATTATTAAGTTTTGTTTGTAATATCAAACCAAAGCCCACTGTTGCTCTTTTCTTATTTTTCAAATATTTTATTATGAATTTATAGTCATTGATGTGTAATATCTTTGTTTTATAAAAATATTGGAATAACTTATCAATACTATTCTCGGATCTGTCAGTAAATAAAAGAAGAAAATGTGGCGCCATCTCTGAAATGTATAACTTTATTTTATCTGATCTAAAATGATTTCAAAGAGATTGGTCACTAAATAATTTGGATCTCATATAGATATAAATATTTTTGATTAACAAATTAAACATAAAATTTAATTTAAAATGAGAATTTCTTTTAGTTTATGTAAATTAAGGTTCTATTATTATTATCATTTGTCAGTTAAAAGACATGTTAAGAAACCATCTAAAGCGTCTTCTTTAACAAATCGATGATAACCTAACAACATAAATGTTATTTTGAATATTTTGTTCCTTCAAAGTGATTAGTTAACCTTTCCTAAAGTTTTAAAACAGTTGATATCATAATCAATTAAGATGTTACACATCATGGGCGATTTATAATATTTTTTTTTATTTTACCAAAAAATACTCTTTAAAACCTGACAGCCCTCATTTATTTTTTTCTTTTTATTGCTATAAAATCACCGATTTATGTCCACTTTGATCTATTTGTGATATTAGCTTTTGTTCCTCGCTATTATTTAATTATGCGTTCGTACGCCATTGTATATTTGCTACTACCTATTTTTTTTTGCCTTATTTTTAAATTTTATTTATTACAAGTGTTATTACAGATCTACTAAATCGGAGAAATTAGTATCCGTCAATGCTCCAACGGTCTTCGGAGAGTGACTATGAACCCTATTACTGTTTACCAGTGCAGTATGGACCAGGAGGACAAGGTAAATATTAAATTTTTTATTTTATAGTAACTTAATAAAAATGTATAACATAAATAATTTTATTTTTGAGGTTATACTTCTTCTGGCGCTTTAGGGAAAATTATGCGAGTAAATTATTTAGATGCCGCGTCCACCGCCACGAAAAACTGACTCTCTAAAGCAAGAGTCTAGTAAATCTTTGCGATACGCGCGCACACCGTCACGTAAACCCGATACTCTGGAAAGAAATATAAATTCAATTTATTTAACTAAATAGCATAACTCTCAATGTATTAAATACCTTTTTTCTATTATAAGTATTTACTTTTATGACAAACGTAGAATAAGGCGAAAGATAAAATTATCAAAAAGAGTTTTATTTTGTTGCGCAAAAGAAGTATACATTCTAACACGTGTAAATGTGTATGCACACAGAATTTTTACATTCTTTTATGTTATAAATTTTAAATGGATACATAAAGCATACTGATTAGTATACATCTTTTTAATTTATATAATTAAACTTTTATTTATATTGTTATAGGTCTAAACTATGGTGTGTCAGAACCACCGTCGCCTTCCCCAAGATCAGCTCTGAGTCCCACACATCAGCCTGGCAACGTGATGCATACTCCCAGACATTCACATCATTACCCTAAGAAGAATGACGAAGGTATTTATACAGGTTTATTTGTAATACGCTAATTGATAATATTAAAGAAAATTAGCAATGTTATTTGTTATTACTTTAGACAAAGGCAGTATAAAATTATATCGGAAGTTATAGACACAATATACTTATGATATTTCTAATGCTTTCGTTAAATAATCATACATGTTAACTTGAGAATAAGCTACAAATACGAATTTTAAAAAGTTAGTTACATACATTTATACACTTACATAATGGAGTGCAAGGATTAAAAAAATCATGAGTGAATTGTCCTGAAGCTGCTTTTATAATTAAATTCATCATCATCATAATCATCATCAGCCTCTGATAGTCCACTGCCGGGCATAGGACTCCCCTAAAACACCCATTAGGCGGCTAATTAAATTACTAATTTTAAAAGTGATTGAACAGTCGTACTAATTTATAGGAATAATACAAAGTTATTTTTCTATCTAGTTCACGGTTCGACTGCATCCTTGGTTTCGACGGCATCTTCGTTGGCTGCAGGCGCTGGTTCAGAAGAAAGGCAGGCGCATGAGGTAAGTGAAATGTACAGCATTTAAACACAAGCAATTATACTCATTAATGTTTTTTATTAATTTTTCGAGTACATTTAAATGACTTAGTAACGAGTAGTAAAGAAAAGGATTAAATTTAAATCGATGTTAAATAATACGCGTAAAAAGCATATTCCTTGGCTCTGCCTGAACAATTAATATAGGGAAGCAATATAACCCATGGCAAGGTAATTTTCGTGTGATTTACAGTACTTGGTGCCAGTATATTATGAGACATTGTATAGGTTTTATTACTTGTAATTGTCCACATATCATAGACTTAAGTTAAATTAGCTAAAAGGAATAAATTTATATAATTTTGCCATAATAGGTTCGGAAGCTGAGACGAGAACTGGCCGATGCCAAAGAAAAAGTACATACGCTGACAACTCAACTGACGACCAATGTAAGTACATAATATTTTTTCACGAGTTTTAAGTACTTGAAGAAGACGGCTTCAAACTTCCAAACGTCAAAAGTAGTTTCAAATCGCTGCTGGATGGCGCTAGCGTAGCGAAGGGTAAGTCCCTTTAAAGAAATTATTTAACGCTTCCGTTGTGTATAAAAAATATAGATATCGAAATTAGAAGGCATTATTATTCCCAAGGCTGTACAAAATGAACATTTATTTAAAATTTTATGATTTTAATTATATGATGATTAAATTGACTTTTTAAATCTTAAAGATTCCATTATCCGTAACCAGGTAAGGGTTCATTTTGCGTTTCTGATTTCTTGACTTTCACCTACTTCAAATGCTGTAAATCCGTAATAATTATATGTAATGTAATGGCACAACAACAAGAATAAAATTTGAAATGTTTTTCCGTGAATTTTTCTCTTTATAACTTATTTTTATGTAGGTACATAATTTAATAATAAAACTTATATCTATACAGTGCTTTAGTTCTACAATATTGTAAACTTGATGTATTATTAAATACCATATATGTAATTAATTATTACAGTTAATTGTACGTGACTACAGATTATTCAAGTTAAAAAATATACTAAACAACGGGTGAATAATTGCACTAATAATGCATTAGCTGTTGTAGACGTGCTATTATTACGAAATTAATACGATTAAAATTGACCAAATCGATTTCTATTTATAATCGCTGCTAGTTTTCATTGTTATCAACAGGTTTAAGACATTTTAATTTATGCAGTTTTAAAATTAAATATTTTTAAACTATGTTATGAAACAATGCAATCTTTTTGAGTTCTTTTATAAAGAAATTAACATCGAACATCTAGTCAGACCATTTGAAAACCAAGGATTTGAATAAAAAATGTTTATATTTAAGGTAATGTTTAATTATCAATGTTAATATTTTTTATTTACATATACAGGACCATCGTAATTTTGTGTTTGTTATAAAACTGCAATTAAAGTTACATAATGTATTTTATTTTATAAAATATAATTTTTTATTGAGAGTAAAAGTATGCGGCTGTTATAATAAAGTTAGCTTTTAAATCAAAAATTAAAAAAATTTTTACGAACACTCTAGCCAAAATAATCGGTATACGGTTTCCACTACAATTATTTCACACGTCTTTAAGAACGTTTTCTCATTACGCTGTTCATTCGAGGTGCAATAAGCGAAATTAACAATAAGTAAACACTTATTACTAATCAATGTTAACTAGTAGTAATTACAAACGTCTACTCTCACTAAATGAAATAACGGAAAGGGCGTAAATGAACTCCACCGTGTCTATAATGGAAACCGCTGATACAATGGCGTGCTGAACAAGCGAGATGTCACTGGCAAAAGATCAGACGCCGGGGTTAGGTGGCCGTGGGACGTATACGATGCCATATTGGGCTAATGGGAATGTGTGCCGAAGCTTGTGCCAGCACAGTACTGTACGTTAGTACCGTAACATCTTGCGGTTCATTTTTTGCTACGGCGTTTAGTTCACTGATTGCGGAACTTAACCTGCACAAGTTCAACGAAGATATGTGACTGCATAAGTTTGTTACGTAGGTATTTTTTCATTTATGAGACGGAGTTTCTAATACAAAAAGTATCGAGATTAGTTGGTGCCAAAAGCCCGGGATTGAACATACCGATGTCGACCATTAAGAAGTCTTTCGCTTTTAGCCCGAGTTGTCTTTGGCATAACACTGTAGTACCCATCAGTTAAATCAAAATGTTTTGATAAATATGTATATCTAGTGTTTCAGTATTTTCATTATTTCATTTCAATTATTTTACAAAATAATGTTCTTGTCTTTATTATTAACCATTAAAGAAACACATTATTTTTCTAAAGGTTGCGTTAAATATAAAAAGAACAGCTGAAACACTGAATTGTTCGCTATTTATTATATTTAGAAGAAAGGTTATTAAATATTTTTAGCCTAAAAATGTTGATCACGTCATGTAACATGACTGCGAGTAATTTTTTTTACAGTATACTATAGAAATATCTACTTTACAAACAACAATCAGGAAACTTTTTCTTCGACAGTAACAATTTGCATTAATAAGTTCACAATATGCGTCATATGCAATTTATTTTATCAATATACAGATATAAGCAATCTAAAACACTTACGTTATAAGACTCCGATATTTTTTTTTTCACAAGGAAACACAAATAAGGCATAGTCAAGTTGTTTGAAAATACAGAATAACTCTTTAGAGTAATTATTCTATGACGTTAACATAAATGAGAAGAGTCTCCATAATAGGATATCATAAGTGGTTATTGCAGCCGCAAATACCTTAACGCGATACATCTATTAATGTATGACGTGAATGGACATAAAAGGTAATGATTGCTTTATGAACTATGTAAATGCACTATACAGAACCCGCAGCATAACTGTAGTGTGTAAACTTCAGTTGTCTGGTTTGAAGGTCATCGTAACAAGTGAATTATGAGTGAAAATTTCACAAACCATCCCGTTCAATTAGAGAAAGTAAAATCATATTAAATAATGAACTTATTAATTATTACTTCCAGGCCGAAAGTAATCCAAGTGCCAGAAGAGCAACTGAAAATAATGATTTATGTGCCTTTGAATACCCTAACATACAAGCCATTAATGTAACGCAGTTAATCCTTTTAGGTGTTAGTGCCATGATAATGATTGATTGAAAAAGGAAATGATTCCCAGACAGAAAATATACAATATTAGAAAGTAACACTTTTTACCTTCTATGGTAAAGGCGTCTATTATACAATTAGATGAATATCTTTAATTGTTTTTCTCATGCTACAAGAGAAATAAATGATGCAAGCCAAAACACAATTTACAGCCATAAATATATGTTTGAATTGTAATATTAGAATGTCTTTATTGCTTTTAATATTGTCTTTAATTACTTAACGATGTATGTGCAGATAAAATTAAAGTAAACGTATGTATGTTTGCAGAAACATAACAAGTTTAGTACCACTTCATGTTCGATAATGTATATTAAATGATCAAGTTTTCAGTTACTTAAACAAATTGATCGTTATGGGATTCGTTACAGTAGCACATCAACAACATGTAATTGTTTTAAATGTGATTTTTAATGTTTAAAGTGTATCTATCTATTATTATTTTATAAAGCAATACATAAAAGTAGGCATAACGCAACCAAAGCCAACGATTTCTTAGCGAATTAAGATAAAGAATTAATTTAAGCAATGTAAGACGTACCTGGATATCGATAATTAAGCGACAGGTCACTAAGAACGCATACGACGCCATTTTGTTTCTAGAGATTCCATTGCTCAATATCAATTCAGACGATTCGGATGTGTTAAACATATATAACTTAAACCACGCTTCGAAATTGTTACTTTTAAATTTTCAAATACATAATAACAAACACTCAAGGCATAACAAATGCGTCTCTCATTTCGCTAAATAACGGTGGATAGAGAGACGTTAGGCTATGTTTGGCTCCGGCGAGACAAAGAAAAACGTTGGATTTCAACGAGACGTCTGTCGCTTAGTGTTTTTGTTCCCCCAATTTACAGGCAGCCAAAGCAATACCGCCATAAATTATTCAACGCGGATCCATAGTTGTTCTTGCCCTGCCATTGTCTTTTTCAATGGTCGCCGTGTCGGTCAGTACTGTGTGGTTGCTGCTGTCGTGGCGCTATAGTTGTTTGGATACCTACGTGCTATTTGGACATGATTCTGTTACCGCCAAACAACAATTAAGTTGTTATTCAAAAATGTTGTAATAGATAGATTTTAATATTTGTGTCTCGCCTAAAAGAGCGAATCAAACCGATAATATAATAAAACATTGTTCGCGACTGTTCTAATTTGTGCTTAATTCTTTGGTAAATAAATAATTACAATAATGGATGTTGACAAAGCGCTCTCGTCGCAAACTACATGAAATTGAAAATCCTGATATAATTCAACTATTTTCCGAAATAAAAACTAAAAAAAAAGCTTACAACGATGCAAATATATCTAAAAAATTAGAAATGATATCTTACAAATTTTTCCTAAATCAGATTTTTGATAGATAGATAGATGACATTTTAATCAAATTTTTTCGTATCGATTTTTAAATTCATACTATAGAACTAAATAGAAATAAACATCGATGTAATAAATCGATTAGCGCCAGCAGATAACCGTCAAACATTTTCGGCTATTCAAACAGCACCATCATATTTCGTTATTAAGAATAATCGCGGCCGGTGTACATGCACGAATGCTCGTATTATTGTATCAATTGGTCTCAATGAACGTTACATTCAATGCGGCTTCCATCAGTCCCGCCGACTCGCGCGCTTTTTATTGGGGGGAGCTGTCAATATTTGATTGATATCGAATATCGATGGGTTATGAAACATAAAAGACTATTAACCCACTTGCTAAATTGTCAATTGATTGTACGTACGGGAACCTTTATATAATAAATATATATATGGCCGAGTGAAACCATGAAACGAGGAATCAATTAAAAAAAAATTGTTTAAACTATTGTTAACTATTATTACTTTGATATTTCTTTTGGTTTTAATTACAATCGTATACACCTTCTTACGTAGTATGTAAAATTACTAATTTGAATAAACAAAAGTTAAAAGGTTCCAATTTTGTTAATAAGAGTATATTTAAAATCTTGTTGAAGTTTTCCCTAGGATACATGAAGCTGATGTTTTAGATAATAAAGGTGTTTTTTGTTTATAACGAGACTACATGGTAGTCGTATTGTTGGAAAATAATGCACTTATATGGTTTGAAAACGCATCAAAGATCATTGATTCTATGACATTGAGACATTAGTAAAGTAATCGTACTAAATCATCCGCTGGTCTCCGATAAAACAACTACGCGACAATAACAATACGTTTTATGACGATAACGACTCCTTTGCACTGTAAATAATAGTCGCTTGTGAAGCGGTACACTCTACGACATAATATTTTATGATAAGGCGAAGGGGAATCAAAAGAATTTACAAGTAGAGCTATATTATTTCTATGTTTTGGCATTAAATTTAGCTGTATGATTTAATATTGAATCAATATTATTATAAATTAATATAATGTATAAGAATTTTTCTAAGAGGAATATCTAAACTAGCAGAGGCAGAGCATAGATGATATGATGGTAAGAGATTAACTCGCTATTTTAATGGTTCACAAGTATATTAATTAAAAATAACTGCTTCGTGTTGCTTTTTGAACTTGGATAAAAAATTAAGTGAAATAGTTTGTATTAAGTATGAGGAAGTAGAAAGAGGAAATCAGTTTCTGAGTGCAATAAAAGATGAAAAATCCTTCTAAAGCTTAAAATAATATACACCGCAGTTGTCTAATAAAACATCTGAAATGATTTCCTAAGTTTACAATATTTTAAGAGACTCGGCAATGCTCAGCACACGATAGTTTAAACTAGATCACGCGCAAAACATTTGACGACCTAATTACAAAGGGGTTTGTTGTGCAAACAAAATTCTTACATTTGTTTGCAGCGTACAAACAAAAACCGTAGCGCGGTCCTGGCATATGCCGTGTGTGTAGAGACGTTATCATTTGTAACATGAGACTGTGCCCCATAAATCATCAAATGTGCTCGCCGCATTTGCGCAACAAGTGACTTACATACAAATATATTTATACTCTACTCCTTTAATCGAAAAGTTAAATAAAACACACTTATACGCAATTAAGAGTACTATTACTAATAGAATTTATGTAAAGAAAGTAAATTTGACAATCGTCTCTAATGGCGACAAAATAAATAAAGTTTTAATTGGTTTTGGGATATCATCATCATCATCATCATCATCAGCCTGTGATAGTCCACTGCTGGACATAGGCCTCCCTAATAGACCTCATCCATTAGAGGGTTTTGGACCGTATCCCACCACGCTGGTCCAATGCGGGTTGGTGGTGGACTGACTTTTACATGCCCATCCGACGCATGGATCATCTTACTTTTCAGACAATTGGGTGATCGGCCCAAATTGCCCTAACCAACTAGGAAACAACTAATGAAAATTTGTTGAGTCCCCGCAGGATTCGAACCCACGACCTCGGTTTCTAAGCCACAGCCTATACCACTAGGTTACGGAGGCAGTACTAAGGCGACGAGGCAGGGGATATGTCATATCACGAAAGCAATTGCTATTCGTTTTGATGCTAGTAGTTCGATCAATACATTTGTTCGTAGTCAGCTTCTGTTTTTCTTCCGCATGGCACTATGAGCTTTACCAATATTCTTCAGAGCCTTAAATTACTTAAACTCAAATTTTATAGCAAACCCAAATCATCAATTTGAAAGTAGAGTTAAAGGAAGTTTATAATTTCCTTACTGGTGGCATCAAAGTAGAAGAAAAGTTTTCAAAGTTTTGACAAAATTATAAAAAATGGTCCTGGCTCTACCTGAACTTAAAACGATACGGACCGAGTGTAAGTAATCAATAGTAACGGTATAGCGTCGTGCGTATATTGTTTTTATTGGTGGCTTTATTTGTTTCAAACTGACAGCTCTATGCATTCATCAATAATACCAAGTAATACTAATAGTGCATACTATTTTGCTCGCTATAAATAAATGATTTTGACTAATAATATATCAGTCTTAACTAATTTTGCGTGTTTAATTACTTCATATTTATTTTAAATTTTAAACTCTCTCAAGGATCACGCGAGAGACTTAGATGTTGAGTGTCATATTGTGTGATTAAAGGATCTAAAATTTGGGTATAATTTTGAATAAATAAATGTTAGTTAAATCAACGATCAATACTATAACAGTATTATTTATCATGTAGCAGGTCAATATTTGCGCAAGTAGCTGAAAGTATTATGCATTATTGCTTTTATATGTGTACTTTATTAAACGCCCCGGGCTATATTTGCTCATTTAAACGTTTATAGCATAAGGCCCTGACTTATGTGTTAGCATCGCTCCGCACTTTCGTAACTCATGTCGTACACCCTATACAACTGTGACCCCATCCGCCAGTTACTAATGGACATTATGATTTACTTTTGTTCGGCCCGGCTTCGAACTCGGGTTCCGTGACTTGGTTTGGCTCGATGTACACTCGCACCCTCTATCGATCGAATTTCAACCTTATGTGTCAGAAAATAAGACTCATTTCAATATTTTCAGGCCCTTAATTTCATGCACGCGATTGTACTATACGTGCACGACGCAAACCCGTCTGTAAACACGGCCAGTATGCTTTTGTCACTGACGCAGGGCGCACGTGCGTTGTGCCCTACCGTGTGTACGTCTACAAGATAAACTGTTAAAGTAAAGTGCTAATATTGTGATATGTGATTAGTGATACACTGTGTTACTACCGAGTGTACGACATGCGGTACTTGCTATTACTATTCTTTGTAAGCTTGAAGAGGTCCCTGTCATCGAAACTTGTTTACGATCTGTTGTTTTGTTGCCAGGACATCCGGGATTCTGCGTTTTTTTTTGTTACGCTCTATATTCTCATGGGGGTTTTGATTAATCGTCTGCCGCGAATGACATTATTTTAACGGAATATTTTAATGGAATGAACGAAAAAAAATTACATTAATAATGCTCTATCTATAACAGAACCATCAATCCATCCAATGGATTGAAAATTATGTACTTATTACGTATAAATTTTAGTTATAACCGCAGTACAACTTAATATTTCTATGGTAGGACACGTTGTTTAGGAGCAGGTAAACGCAGCCCCTATTTATGATAATGGTAAAACCCTTCGTTGCGCTCTCTATAGAGGATTTTGTGACATCTATTGTGCTACACACAATTGTTCAAACCTCCGTTACAAGAACAACCTGTCCCTTAAGTGAGATCTCTCATTAATTCAAAAAGACACTTGCATTAGTTGCCAATTTGCTGGAATCGAAGCGGCGTCCGATCGTTAAAACGAACATCAAAGAATCGGACACGTTTATTAGCATCTGGTTTTATTTGGGGTCAAATGTTCGAGATATGTTCCATTGCGTTTGATGTGTTAACCGCTGCTAGTATAGCTTCGTATATATATCTATTTTTTACGGCTCAAAACATTAATAAAATTCCATGGCATAACGCATATTTATAAAAATGTTATTCTAAAAGTAAACTTCTAATAATCTAACACGGTAGTTATTTTTTTCGAACGAGTTGTTGAATAAACCTGTAACACTGTTTTACTTAATCTTTCGGAGAACCTTTTGACATTACTGTCCAAGGCTAAATCTTCGTATCTCTACAACGCGGGCATATCTTGTCGGATGTTGGAGACGTGATATATTAAGGCTATTATTACTTTTTAACTGTGTTAAGAGTTGATGAAATCGTCAACAAACGTACCGCCCTGTTTAATGTTTCAGTTACGCAATTCTACTTGAATATGTGGTGGAACTAATCCCAGTCAAATATTAAACAGATGTATGAAATACACGCTATGTTTAACAAGCGATTTATCAGATACGCTTATCACAAGTCACCTTCTCAACGTCGCTTGTATATTTAACTTCTTTCATATCCTATAATTGAAAATACCTTTACCTTAAAATAACTAGGTCATTTACCACGTTCGCTTAGTACTTAAGTAATCAATCAATTTCGCTTCGACTAAGTCAAACAAAGAATGTTTAATCTTCACCACATAGATAATCAAAATGCCATAGATAACAAAGTCAGATATCAAATTGTTATACACGATTAAGTATCGTTTACAAGTTTGTTTCTTCACCGACACTCCTATAATAGTCATCGGTGCTCTGTTGGAGCGGGAAGCGGGTTTTTTCTTCGTTTAAGGGCAGGAAGACTGCGAGCGTTTGCTGGTTACATCGCCTCCAATCGGCAAAGTGCCTCGGCGCGTTCAATTGAGGTTAATTCGTATGGAGACGGGCCACGGATCTCTAGCGCCCCTGCATTATTTAAACGTTCAATGAGCTAAATGGACGAGCGAATTTAGCTCGTTCGTAAATGATATTCCATATAATACACTTTCACACGTAACGGTATTTCGTTTATGACTATCCACGTTAAGGTATTTATCGTCTTAAGTTAGCATTCCCACGGTTTCTCTGTTTGTTTTCTTTTTAATCTGTACGTCGCGTGCGTGTGATTTGCGGGTCTTGAAACATTGTCTATATTTTTTACTTAAAAAAAAAAATTTTTTTCGTATGTTGACTGTCATACGGTCGTAAGGCACTGCGGTGCCGCAAAACATTAATGTGAACTGTACTAAACTAAAGGAATAAAATAAACGCTTAATTTTTAATAAAGTAATATTTTATTTACTTCTTATCACTTTGATAAGCATGTTACACATCTCGTGTTTGGCACTACTTTACTTGTTGCTTTTTCAAAATAATATTGGCTACAAGGTCACCTGTTAGAAGTGCGATGCCTACAGATCGCTCCTCAATTTTGACACACACATATTTCATTACATTGCTTGCTTACCCCAAGTTTAAAGAGACTTTGAAGCAAAGTAATATTGTATCTTATTTATAAAGTACTTGTAAGCATTCAATTCATCAAAAGATGCCCTTTCTATTCTTTACTTAAATCTTTTCTTCTGTCTCATTTTGTTATCTAGTTGATACTTATATTCCATTGAACCTCTACAATTTTATATCGAAATAAGTATAAAATAATAATAATCCGATTTTGCGCAAACTTCGACTGTTTTTAATAATTTTTTTAATCTTTTCTTAAAATAAGAAATAAGAAAATAGATTAACAGAGCATACTCAAAACTCCTACAAAGACGTATCAGGCTGGTCACTTCAAACACATAACACATGTCAAACCTCAAAAGGGATATAACTTAGGGCAATAAAATCACCTTTTTAACAACCACGTCAACTGTAACGTAAACTCCCACCCTTTCGTTCGCCCAGAAAAAAAAGTGGTGCTTGTTTTTAGAACGGAGACAATGAACTCGTAAAAATCGTATAAACCGATTGAACGCTGAAGCTAACGCTTGTACTACCAACTCTACTTGCTTGTTCCATCGACAACCTATAATTTATTCAATAAAAACGCAATTACTTCGGCGCAAGCTATTCTTAAGTAATAACATTTTGCGTAACCAGCTTTATTGACCTTCGCTTGGATTTAAGTCTACAAACGATGTAGTCTTAATAAATATAAGAGAATTATAACTATATAATAACACTTAACGACTTCCCGTGAAGCAAACGTCTCAAACTTAAGAAAATTTTGATATAATAGTTGAGGTATTGACGTAAAAAAAGCTAGCAACGGATTTAACGAAGTTAGCAAAGTTTATCCCCCTACGGGGTTAACTAGTTCTTGTATGTGTGGTCTTGGTTATTGTAACACAAGCAACGGTTGAGGTACAGTTGTAAAGATATGTAATAAGTGTCCTTTTGATATAGCATATTGATGTCAGATTCAGACACTCATCGGCTGTCTCGGGACAATATACTATGTAGGGGTTGTTTAAATTACATGTACATGTATAAGATACATTAATTTATGAAGAAGAAAAAAAAATATTCTTAGCGTAATTATTGTAAATTATTATAAGATAGGTGTGAGCTTAATTTGAGTGCAAACGTTTTATTTCACGTGTTAACGTTTGATTACAACGTAATTATAGATTATAAACGCCAATAAATTTCTGGCGAACGAATGATCGGAAGCCGAAACAGAAAACAGGATGGAAATCTGGTAGGAAATTAAATCAACGCGATAATTTCATCCTTTGCGAATATTTTGTTACGATTGTTGCGTAAAACCGTTGGGAAGGATAGAAATCGTTGGTTTCCAGTGTCACTATGTGATAATTAAACACGTTACTAATTTACATTTTTGTTAGATTTATTGGTTGCCACTCGTTCCGGTTGTTTTTCTGCGTTGTTAAATGTCAGGAAACGGTTGTCTGTTATAAAATTTTATTATTAAAGTAATAATTTATGCGTACCGTTAATAATATTATGATAATCATTTACGCACACAAATATTTCGATAGTAGAAGCCGTAAGTCAAAAGATTGTGAGGTTATCGTCTTTTCTTGAGATTTATAAAACGGTTCGGATATTCCATAAACTGTCATAAAACGTGTTTTACGATCCATTCGAAGTGATAATTTTATTAAATTTTATGGTACGAACATTTTGTCATAGCGAAAATTTCTATCATCGGCCGTTCACTACCGCTATGATGCTGTTTGGACCATCTTCGCAAACTTATTAAATTTGCATTATAAAGGACAGTTATGGTGTACATTTGAATATCAGCGATCCGGTTAATTTAATCAATGAATATATTACTCGAAAACCAGCTCGGCAGATGTTGCGTCACCGTCGAAATTTACGATGACCTTCGTTGACTCGAATCGTAGTATAAAAATGTAAAGTAGCCGACGCTGTTCGCGATAGGATGACAAAGTAATCTCTCCTAAAGGTCTCATTGATTAAAATATAGAGAGATATCAAAATCGAATATTTTATAAACTTATTTAAAGCACGTTTACCATGTCACGGTAAAATAATCGTAACAAATTTTTTAGAGACCGTAAACTCTACAACGTCCGAATTATAAAAATAGTAGTTTAATAATTAAAAGCAGAAAACAATAGGATAGATAGTTAATAGAAGCTAATAAAAACTTGAGTTATTGGATTATTTTATTAACTGTTTCCTAATTATTATTTAAACATTTAAAAAACAGCATATTTCACCTAAGCCGTATAACCGGGTAGCGTAGATTCATTCTAAGTATGTGACAAAAGCTCTGATGACTTTTAAGGAAGTCGCAACAGGCTGCTAACAGCGCGTACGCTAGTTTTCTTTTGTGTTCAAGTCCTGCTCTTCATGCCGCGTTCAACTGGTTTTCGAAACGTGCTGACGGTACATCCGTAAGTGGTTTATCCATTATCCCCTAAACCGGGAGCGGGAGGAAGCGCTACAAGGTGCATATCTAGGCAGGAAGTGTCAGTAGCATCCACTTAAGCTAAGCGGGCATCGGAACAAGTTGTTCTAAGCGTATCATTCGCCTGTGCTTACTCCGCTACGGCACGGTGGTCTGATTGACGTATCTGAATATGTTATGAAAATTCGTTTTGTGCATTTTACGTGTCAAAGTAATAGAACGCATCAAAAATGTTAGAAGTTAGCAATTGCTCATTATACAATATCGTATAGAAAAGTCGAGTACATTAAATAGTTTTATTTGACATACGGTACGGTACGGTACTGTACGACTGTGTCATCTTTTAATTTTATTCATTCTCAAATTGTTAAAACTAGTTTTGTTAACGCGAGAAATTGCGAAAAGTAATCGTCTACTTAATATTTGAATAAATATTTCTAAATAATAACACAACACAATACAGTCTAAAACTAGACAAAACTTGTACAATGGACTCGATGCTACGATTAAATAAACTTAATTCTTTTTAAATAGATACCTAAAGAAAACATTTACACACAAGAAAAATACTTTAGGTATGTGTATCGAACCCACGCCCACTGATGAAACAGTCAGTGTCACTTACCACCACGCCAAGAGGATCGGCAGATAACTGTCCAAGAACGCTTCGCTGTTGTTATTATTAAGTGTTGATGAGTCAATATGTATTTCTTCATCGCGTCGCAGTTGCAATGTTTTATCGGAGTAACGCGAACTTTGAATTCAATACACATCGACAAGGAGTTTTGCTATAAAGTAAACACAGATAGATTTGTGATCATTTTATATACGGAATATAATAGCATTTGTTTTACTATTCAAGCTTAATGTTAGCTAAGATATACGCGAATTTGTTAACGTCTGATTAAGAATCTTCCCGTTTTTGACACCTTGTTTTCTAGTAAATACCGGTTTTTAGCAGTTACGTCCTGATTTTCATTAATTGGTTATTTTCTTTGAGGTATAGATATCAAAGAACATTTAATATGACATTGGAAAATAATATCAGAATCTAAGACCAGTGCATACCTGTTTCAAACTGTTAAAGATTAAGCATTAGTAGTGATAACTTCGAGATCCGACGTACAGACATGATAAAACATTGGCATGAAATTATAGCGATCATTCTTGTTACTTATAATCTTAAAAATAGACTATAATTCTGTAATCTATTAGTTATTCTTAAGTGTAAGCTATACAACAGTTAATTTTGTCTAAAACCCTTTTTATCCTTTAGCGGATAGGTGTAACAGATCGCATTAAAAATACTGATAGGAGATAATAATATATCTAACTTGTATTCAATAAGACTTTTATGAACGTAAAGTACGTTAGTAGTTAACAACCAATAAATGGCTAATAATCGTTCTCCTTTAAACTATAAAATTTAATAACCTTGAAACAAAACATATAATATTATAACTAATATCAATATTTCCAAATACTATAAATACCAGTTAAGCATAGGTCACAGGCCATTCTTGTGTTAATATACATTCAATAATCCAGTCGACTATGTATGTAAGTTCGCATAACAAGCAAACAAAGCGCCAATCCCTCGACCCATTCTTCTGTTTACGATTCGTAACTAAATTTAATTTGGTTCCACGAATACAATAACATATACCAGCCATAAAAACCACTAGGAATTGATGTGAACATTGATATAGAAGTGACGTCGTAAGTATGTCGTTTTTAATGGTCAATTGTCGCGTAGTGATTGTACATATTTTTTACATAGAAGACTGGGGAAGAACCACGACGATGTCATGTATAACCATGTAGAATGAAATGGAGATTAAGATCGTGCTTCATGGATAAAGCCAATATCTGATCATCAAGACAAGACAATCAGTTCTTCTAAACTGCTTGTCTCATGCTTTGGCCCATGAAATAAACGCTAGATGTATTACGTCATTTCGTTGCCATGGGTTACAATTTTATGCATCATGTCAATCATTTCTATGCATTATATGGCTCTGGTTTAGTATGATGGAATATTTCATTCGAACTACGTTCCGCTTCACGTGCGAGTCGAACGGGCGCCTATAAAACCTTTGGAATTGAATATTTATGCTAATAGGTTACGTGATGTCAGGGTACATTTGTCATGTCGTTCAATCGAGTTTCGTTTGTGGCAGAAATGCTGCGGAGTCTCAAAATTCGATAGTATTGTTCGTTCAATAATATTTAAGATGAAATCGTTTTCGATCAACGCCATTCGATTGATTTATAACTTATGTAAAAGTTGATTGAGTCTTTACTACGATGATTTATAAAAGAGTCAAAGGTCTATCAAAGACGTTTTAATCTGCACTTTTCGTTTTGCTAAATTGGTCATACGGCCAGCATTGCGCGTTGTAGCCATTAAAACAAACAAAAAACTAAGGGTTTTGTTCTGTTGTAAAAACAATGAAAATATTACGAATTAAACACACGAAACCTGTATACCTCGACTTGGTATTGAATATCATTCCTATAGAATGCACTACGCTGCCTTAACGCATGCCATCTGCACGACAGATGTGCCGAACTTCTTACGCTTGGTTGCTTTAAAATGCACTCTTTTTACTTTCGCATCGGACGTCTAATGGACCAATTATAGTTGTTTAATTAACTTTCATTACGGAAATATTATTAAAAGACTTCTTATTTAATTCACACCGCTCTCGGTTCGCATAAAAAGATTTATAACTCGATGAACTCGACTTAATGAAGTTAACAAGCTCATAACGATTGTTTAAAAAAATAATGCGTCAATCTGTCGACGACTTAAAGGTCTTTATGTTAAGGTCGACTAGTGTTTTAAGTGATAAATGACGGCGTACGAAAAGTGTATAGGTATAAGATATTTCGCTCGATTAAAATAAATTAATTTAAACGATTCGAAACCATTTATGTAAAATACTAATGTTTTGTTTTCTACACGGTTAGGAGGCGTTATGACTTAAAAATCGATTCAAAAATTATACAATTGTTCCGTTTCTTATTTTTTAATTGCGGTACCAGTTGATTTGCTAAAACATGTAAAAAAATACAAAGAAATCATACGTCATTACTCAAATTATCAACTGGCTTATTATTTGATCGTATTTCAGGAACAGGCAACTATAAAAGGAGATATTTCATTCATTGATTTGTATCTGCACTTTGTAAATATTCTACATGTGTAATCTGTAATCTGCCTGTGTTGATCATTATCGACAAGTTTGTCTGGTATTTTTCAACATTTTCCTCATCAATAGCCACGTGTTGTTCGGAAAAAACTCTGGTTAATTCCTGTTGAGATCATCTCGGTTCTTTTTGCGTGTTAATTCAATAACATCGCACTAAAGCAATTATCTGTATTTACTGAGCATACTAAATGCGAGACATTTGAATACTTACGTGATGGAATGTGATTAGATTTATCGTAAACGCGTAAAATACGTTGTTAACGTATGGAATATGTTACGCGCTGTCTGCATTCTAATGCCTGTTTATTATCAAATCTGTATTATTATCAAACTTGTAACGCTTCTATGTTGTACTATTTAATAAAATACAGAGCTATATTCTATTTCGGAATATTTAAATTAATAGCAGAACTTGAAAAGCACTACTTCAAATAAATTTGTCCGTTACTATTATTATTATTTATAAGCGTCAAACTTGAAGTCAAGAAAACATATTTATAAATATACAAAATAATTGCATGAAGGCTCAAATGAGCAATAACTCAATACTGGTTTTCATTTATAAATCAAAGCTTAGCGAAATTGTTTAATATCCATTGACGTGAAAAGACTACATCATAAGTATGATAATAAGTCTATCATAACATCACTAATGACACGAGCGGGGATGGTATGAACGGTTTTTATTGTTTGCGCAACACTATTTCTTGCTCGTTCAATGTTTACACGGACGCTAATGATGTTTTCGTAATGTTACGAAATGACCGTGAAATGGGAATATAGTTCTGGGCGGTTATTACGGCCTCAATAACTGAGGCCAGCGTACAGGTCGTTGATACGGTGGGAAGGGGATGCCAACAAAAACATTACACTGTCCCGCTCTACACCAGTCGTACCCAAAGTGTGTCCGCCCTTCTGTATTGGTAGCTGTTGCCCACGACTTCTTTTGCGCTGAACTAGACTTTTAAAAAAATCTAAAAGAAGTCTATGTTACTCTCAGTTACTGCATCTATCTCTCAGCTAAAGTCCCGTCAAATAGGACCAGTCATTTCAGATATTGGCTAGAACAAACAGACAGACAGGCAGATTCCTACATGATTGAGCACTACTATCGTTTATTGGTTTCTAAATGTTCGCTTTCTTAAGGGCATTGGGTTCTGGGAAAGTTTGGGAAGCACTGAGTCGTGTGCAGGGCCGACAAAGGTCTTACCGATCTCCCCTCCGTCTGAACCCAACAATCGACGGTTCGGCGCCTGCATTCGCCCGTCATTTATAATTTAGGGCTTGCACGTGTAATGAGACGACTTAATTTCGTTTAAACGGCACAAAAACTATATATAAATGGATTCAGCTTCTTATTGAAAAAATAATTTATTTATAAAAGATGTATATTATTAGTCTTAAGATATATTTATCACCATACGTCGTTTGAATGTAATGCAAGAGGTAATGCTTTCTGTTGCGTGTAATAATAATATGCCATAATATAATTTTCGCAAATAAATTCGCAACTAACGCAAGGGCACGTGTTACTGTATCCGTTTTGAATGCAGAATCTAATATGTCTCCGTTAACTAGACGAATTTATAGCCGGAACGTCTACATTACGTTTACAGTGTGTCACATTCACTTCAAATGAAATCGCATTACGAACCTTGGGAACGCATTGCGTTGAACCGATTCCGACACATTCAAACAACTGCGGTGCTAATAAACGTAAGTGTAGTAACGTGAGAGGCGAACTGACTCACTCCATCTATAAACCCCTGTCCGTTAGTCCGCCGATTCGCCCGCAAACTCGCCCGGCAACATTGCTCATTCATATCTAACGCGAATATCTGTATTATATAAATAAGAGTTACCTTTACACTGACTCATACGATATAGTTTCGCATAAGGCCTTAAAACTTTTGTCATAATTTTTCTATTGTCAGTAGTAAAGATAGGAAATGACTTCGCACAATTTCTCCCGGTAGGATGAAAATTACGATACTATTGCGTGGGAAGTGTAAAAGGACAGATATTCTTATATTTAATAATTAAACAGGGTCATATAATCTTAGAAGTGTTGGTTTGTTTAGTGTTTGACGAATAAAATAACATCCAAACCAGTTTGTTTGACGAGTTTCATATTTCGCAGTTCTTTTTCATTATTAGACATTTTGCTAAACTCAGACCACAAAAACCAAAGATAAATTTCAAAAGTTCACATGTAATATAACAGCTAGCTTTTTTAATTTGAAAGTTGATCGAATAACCACTCTGTACTCAAACTCCTTAAAAATCTGTAAGTCTCGGATAGAAACGTAAGCATGAACTATGCTTACGTTTCATGTTATAGCAGGGTCCGGGTGCCGGGTATAAAGATATGGTATCTGAATTTATATTAATAACCAACCCAACGTGATTTCGAGTGGTTCTATACGAGTCATATGGTATTAAATGAGCGCACACGCTCTATGTGCCAGTAGAAATAAAGGGTCAAGTATTGAACAGCACCGTTTTCAAATAGTGAATGGATGTAATATCTTAAAAAACCTTTTGGTATATTTTATTAAATCTGTTAATATGTTAAAAACTTTGCGCAATGATTTTTATATAGCATCTGCTATCGAATAAATTCTTGCAACACTATCCGATGGTTTAAGATCACAATGGTCATCATTGATAAATCATTTGCATTAGAATTAAAATCTTCAAATTAAAATATGCAGATTAATCGAACTGCCTTTACGCTCATAGAAAGTATTCAATTTGTATAAATATTTATGGTTAACTATTAACAACAAATGAATATGCATTTAATCTTCAAGCTGGTGAAGCATCTGCTCTGTTTTCTATGGAACTTCTTGTCTATAGAACTTGTAACTAGTAGGTGCCGCTATGTCGTAAAATGCAAGGTGTAACCGAGTTCTTATTTAGTAATGTTATGCTTACGCAGGTGACAAGATAAATAAGACAATATCAGTTTGTAGTGATCAGTGAAATCAGTCGAATAGTGTCGCAGTCATGTTAGTGTATAATAAAGAATGTTAATATTTTAACAAAATGGCGCTAACCACGTCGTATCATGGATCGCCGATTCACGACGGGTTTGCGACAATACGCGCACCTAGAAGCCGTATCAAAATAAGGAATCTTGTTGAACCAAATAATACCACCAACCTACCTCAAAGGCATTCTGAGTATTTCACGCTGCAAAGGAACTCGACGAATAACTTTTTAGACAGCAGCGTTGTAGTGCAAAATTCTAACAATGAATCAGTGAACAATAATGACGGGGGCAAGCCCGTGCGACTTAGCTTTACGGAACCCATTTATGCCAAAGTAACTCCACCACATTCCAAAAGCAATTCGCCTGTGAAACTATTGAATGGTAAACATAACGTCCATTACGACTCGATAGATACAAAGCCCCGACGGCGTCTAAGAAGTTTAGAGTTCACTCCGGGTACGGAACTCAGGATTGAGGAGAAAAAAGATATTGCAGTCTTGAGTAACGGCGATCGTCAGCTGTCCGACCAGCTTGTGGCGAACCATGATAGCTCGGAACAGCATTCCGTACGCACAGACACTACGGGATCGTCTGTCGATTACAGAAAGAGATACGCCGACCGAGATAATTGTTCGGAATCCTCGTCATACCTCACCGATAATGATAGGCCCATTTCCAGCTACAGCGACAATTCCACAATACCGTCCACCGACACGGAAGACGTTTTAAAAGATCTACCGAACAAATCAAGATTCCAGAAGTCACCTCAGAAATTTGCAACTTTAAATATGCGCAGGCCGAAATTCATTGATCTTAAATCACCAACTGGATTGAAAGACAATCAGTTTTATGGGAGCCTGAACAGGAACAAAATGGGCTACCATTCTGAGCCAAACACACCACTTTCCGGTGATCGAATCGAATTAAGCGACGAGTCAAGTTTACTAGATCAAGTTCAGCAAATACCGAGAATGCCGTTGCAGAATAATAGAAACGGTTTCAGAAGGTCTGTTAGTGAGACCAACGGTTTCTCGAAACGACTTAACTACAGGCATTCCTTCAGTGCTGACTCCAGGTCACAACCAGTTGTTAAAAGACCACACAAGTGTTGCGAATGCATCACCGGTATACCTGCTGGTGAAGAAGAAAATAAATCCACAAGAAAATTAGGAACTCTGTATGAAAGTCAAGACCCTAAAGTTGGTTGTCAGACAATACTGCGATCGAAGCCTCCGATACCATGGTGGGAACTGGCGATCAAGAAGTCACGGTACAAGAGCTGTCCAATCCTCGAAGAGGTAAGCAAACAATCTTCTACTGTTACAATTTTGTTCTCGAAAGCCGCATTCGAATATTAAAAATTTTCTTTCTTGGTAATACTTAATATTAAATTTTATATCTCACTATTAACATTTAATAACGACTTTTCGCTAACAAAAAGCATAATCATGCTATCGAAGTAATGACTAACAGGTGAGATTTTGGAGGTGAAAAGAATGATAATATCCTTGAGCCGATCTTTCTTTTGTGCGTTCTTTGTTATCAATTGTGTAACTATACAATGTTATTTGCCATTACTTTCTTGACATTATGACTCATCCCAAAAAAAAGTTAAAAGAGCCGTGTACATATATAAATATATTATAAACGCTATAAATATAACCATTATATAGTACTGCAAATAGGACCGAGTGATGGAGTATCACGTATGAAAATCTTGTATATGATACTGAAAATCTTAAATATCTTCAAAACTAAAATATCTTTAAAAGTTAACAAATTCAGTACATAACATTAGAGACAAACAAAATTAACAAATTGAAAACACTGCTATATTATTAAAGAATTTTTTTAAAACCAAAAAGGTGCCTATGCTATTATACTATCTTATTTTATCCACGGGATGCAAAACTAGGCGCTTTCCTGCTGGCAATTAGAGTCAGGGTACACTGAAACTACTTGGTCGAGTGCACTTGAAGGTACGTGCGCATTATGTAGATTTATGATAGGAGTAATTGAATAGAAAATGAGAGACTACTATTCATTGGAGATACAAATGTATGATAGTATAGACTTTCGAGTGTTGTATGCCTACATTAAATCGTCATTAAAAAAAATGTTGATATAAATAATTTAAACATTTTTGCGTTTAAGCAAAAGCTTTGAAATTAACTAAATTGTTAGAAGAAACATAAATGTGCCACAGTATTTAAGGACGTATAGCTTGGTGCTTTTCTAAATGCAGATATTTTTCTGTACAATATAAATTTGCTTATTATTTACGGTTCGAATTTTCTCGGATCGGTTTATTATCCCAGATGAAAACTACTTCTATATAAAATTCTTAATTTTTATATTTAATACGTTATTTTGTATCAAGCACAGAAAAACTATATTTTTTTTTAATTATTTTAGTTACAGAGTAAGATTAATGTAAGCGTTCCTTGCAAAAGAAATTCCTAACTTTTTTCTTTCGTCTTTAATAATATATGAATATTATATTGTGCGAAGTATTCGAATCCTTTTAGTAAAAACTAAGCTGCCATTTCAAAAATAACATAATGTAATGATATTAAAAACATCAAGTTATTTACATTGCCTTGTCAACAATGGAAATGTTCATTATCTTTGATATAAACAATACGCGATAACATAAACGGACTCCATTCATATATGATTAGAAAGTAAGAACAAAGCATGTAGCCATAAAGCCGATGATTGAAAAGATATGTTGATATGACTTTTATTTCAAATTCGCTTTCTAAATCACATGCAGGTACATTTTGTCGTAACAGGTGCCTTATGTAACTTGAATCTCGAGTCGACCCGCTGGTACAAACAAAAAATAAGGTCTGTGCCCTGATTTATAAAAAAAAAAAACTACCTGACTACCGAAAAAGGTGTTATACATTTTTACTGGTCAGATGTGAACTTAATCTGCTTTTGGGAGTACAATGATTGGGTCGATATCTTTTTAGATTCCCACGCTATTGGTTCCCTTTTTTATATTTATCTACCTTATTTTATTATATAAAAAACTTTTCGAAATACATCTAATAATTTTGGTGTTTTTTACCGTTGACTGAATAAAATAAATGCAAATAAAATATTTTTTTATAAATAGCGTACAAAGAGTGGCTATTTAACAACCTAATATTTGTTTATAAATCATTAGTTACAAATGAAATAAAAGTGTAATTTCAGGGTTTATCGTTTGGGATTGAAAATGAGAATATTATGTATACAACAAGTATATATATAAACCATTCATTTATACATTGATACTACTAGTTTCCAAGTCCTATTATTATATAACAACCGTGCTCCCAAAGTTTAAGGTCTAGGTTGTCAAAAAACGTTCCTAACCAACTTTCATACGTATTAATGTCTGCAAATTTCGCGTGTACTTCCGAACATCAAGTGGCCGTGCTTCAATTCAGGTCCAATTCTCGGGTGACGTAAGCGTTAAATTGTCAATCCCGCGTGGGCGGCTAGACCTTTACAACGGGCATTCATACTCCAAAAGGGACATCTGATCTTGCGCAAACGCCTAAGGCATTGAATGTTTGCCATTGTTCGTAGAAATTTACTACTGTTGCAACGGTTGACAATGTGGATCGTATCATGTCGTATAATTAAGCCAAATCAGATATGGAATTCGCATAAAGAAAGTCTACTGTCATATATGAAATGAACGCGTTCTCATTGGTTGATTATCGAAATTATCGACGGCCATGTGGTGAGTAGCCAATGGGACAGTCCGACGTCTTGTTGCCTGAATGTAATGACAAATGACAACATGTAATGACAAATGCACTGCGTTTGTCATTACATTTTGTTTACGTAAATTCCATCTTGTATTTGGCAAAGGTCTAGCACAAAATCTAATTATACGTTAACTATCAGCGACTAATCTTACGGATCCAGTTTATGACGCAAATTTGTTCCTTAAACTCACGTTATTTATGATTATCATTCAGTGTATCAGTTGTCGTGAGCAATATCTTGTTTTCACGTTGTTCATTTACTTGGCATTGAATACTTAATAACTTAATAAAATAAATAAAATACTTTTCAATAATAAAGAAACCACGAAAACACGGCAAAACGTAAAACACCTTCATTGGTGAACTGCATCAAAGCGTCAGTCACGTCAACGAAAACTCCAGCTTTTTATTTTGTCGCAAGTTCTTATTATATTTGTATGAAGCTAGGTTATAGGTATTTTATACATGTTAAGAGTACATATATTGACTAATATCTTATATGAGTCTTCATATGTATGTCTATACAACAGGCGGATATTGAAACAGAAATTCCTGACCTTCCTATCGAGTCGATCGCTTGATAACTATGTATATCAGAGCGTACGAGAAGTGTTTCGCGTCAAATATTGTCAACGCGGTGCCGTTCAAACCACGGCACACTTTCCTTATATAGCCGCATCCGCCTGGATCGCATTTTCTCCCGGGGCTCGTTTCATACGGATTATATTTCATTCGGCCTTTTCGCTACTGTTACAATTTGCATCAGTTGTTGTACGCATTTATCAAACGGCTTTCAACTTTAATTACGGCCCCCGCGTACGTTGTTCGCGAGCCACCAACATCACCCCCTATTATTACTTTCACCGGTATGAAATTATAATTATATTAAGGTACAATGTCTTGTGAATTATTTGTCCTGTCTATTGAAACTATTTAAACCTTTTTGTGATAAAAAAATATTAAATATGTTGTTGTATGCATATGCATATTTAAATATACTATAAAATACAGAGTAAATATATATTCTTTCATAAAGCAAAATGTGGAGCATTGTATTTTGTGGATCAGTAAGACTTGCATTGTTTTAAGTTGAAATCTTTTAGGATAAAGAAAAAATATGAATGGCAAATTTAGAGTATAGAGACCTAAACATTACTTTAAACTTTAAGAATAGTGTAAACTCAGCGAAATATTTTAATGTACACAATAAATAAGCTTAACTTCATACAGTTTATTTCTTTAAATATTAGGATCTGAATAAATATTACTTTCTTACTTTTTTAGATCTTTATTTTAATTGTCTTTATTTATTTCAACGTTTTAGTTTAAAATTATGGGAAATTCATACATCAAAACTAAGACATTTAGGAAACCATGGCAGTAAACAATGAAGCTTTCGATCTTTTCATGATATGAAAATTTTCATGTTTAATTATATAGTAGGCAGGCATAATCATATTAGGTGTAATCTACCAGAGATTGGGTAAAAATACGTAAAGATTCTTTATTTAGTTTTGCATGGTGACTATTATTAAAAACTTTGTTTTTTAATTTTGTAACTTGAATAACTTTGTATTACAATATTGATCGTTTATTAGGAGCAGAGTTTTCGTAATACAAAAACTGGCAATGTAATTAATTAAGGCGCTGCCGCCCATAGTACAAAATTGAACCGACTATCTATTAAAGTGCGACGTGCGTTGCGTGCGAGGGGCATAATAACTACACGGGGGCATTGTACTTAGTCCGGCGGACTTACGCTTTATACTGACTTCAAACTTTCGAGCGCTTTATCAGATAACTAACTAACGAACATGCAAACGATACGAACGTTTTATCATTACTTATAATTATTCTAAAACGGTCGCTTTTTATAGAAACGGTTAATTGTGAAGGCTGCGTACACAGCTGTTGATTATTTAGTATAATTAGAATACACCTGTCGTAGTTATGCCGTTTTCTATGTTTGCCTTATAGAGTACTATAGAGCTTGTTTTTTAACGTGTACAAGAAGAGTAATATTCACGAATAGCTAGTCGGGTTTCATTCTTCAATAAGACACGTGTAAAGGCCCTTTTTAAATGTATTTACTGGTTAAGGGAATGGTGCTGAAGTTTTATTGTGCTGCTGCGATGGTTAAAATTTGAGCAGGTGAACGATTAATGAAGGCAACGTGTTAGTCTAATTGTTTCTTTACTGTCGTAAACTTCCTGCGTGTTTCAATGTAGTTCTTATAGTGCAAGAGCTATTTTGGATTTATTCATTTTCCATCGGACACCTGCATTGTGAATAAGCAAGTTTATACATGTATTTATTAATATTCGAAGTAGTAGGTAATTTAAACCTAATTTGGAATTAGAACAAATGCGTTTTATTTGTGTGCGTTTTGCAGTTAAATTTTGAGTTTATTTAAAACTGGTTCATATATTCGTATGGCAATTAAAAACTTGAGGAATGGATCGTTATATTCAATTGCAGAAGTGAATACCAACAGTGGTATGTTACATTTACGTTGTTTAACACGAAGGTGGTAATTGTTCCTTAATAAAATCTACCAAACATGCGTTCGGTTCCCTCTTTAATTTCGCTGAGTGAGTTTCTGGGACGCAAACAAAGGGGGCCCATGTCCAGCGCACCCACTTCCAATAACCACCAGTCTAAGCCATACGATGAGTCACTTTAACGCTCGATAAATATTTATGTATACATCGTATTTCAAAAACAATGACACCGTACGAGGCGTTGCATGACAAGACTACGATGTGTTTCTTTCGCTGTCACATTTCTTCCTGAAGTGTCAACGTTGACAGCTTATTGTGACGTTTATGGCGTTAATCATTTGTTAATATGTTTTGCTAATCGATTATTTGCATTCTAATGATGCTTTAGTAAAGTTGACGAGGTTTTAATTAACCTTTATCCTCATTGTTTATAAGTTATTATGATTACAAGCTCTTTATAAACACTAATATCGTTAAATAAGTATATGTTAAGATTTAGCACTCGTTATCTTTCTATCTGTAAGCATTGAAGGCGGATTGTATGTAAAGATTTTTAAATACGATGCATCTAAAATGTATTTTATATATAAATGATTAAATGCACTGTGGAACAAAATTCTGTGGCTAAACGTTAAATTTAATAATTTAAGGGAAGTATTGTGACGACTGTATTTAGTACTATTTGAATGGAACTTAACTGATCGGTCATTTATTCAGCTTGTTAAATGAAGTGCGTAAAAGTAAATCTAGGCCCAATTACGGTTTACGACGCCATGGGCACTATAAAATTTGACGTCGGTAATTATTCTGTCATCACAGCTATGAACCGGTCCGTCGGCCGTGTACACGAGATGGCAATTTGAATTATTATCGGAGCACCAAAGTCGACCTGGTTCCAGAACAAAGTGATCGTGGCAGAGGCGTAGCGACCACTGCACCGCTTGTGGTCATCTCTAGTTACGCACTGACACGCTTTTGACAGGAGCACATGTGCTTCTCGGAATCTTTTGTTTTTTCTTTTCTTTTTATATTTTCGGCCAGTCTTTTCATTAAGAAAAACTATATCTATTTATGATTTATCTACAACTTTGGTGTTTAATGTTGACTTTGACAAAAAAGTACAGAATTTTAAATTCTCAATGTATATATATATTCCTTTCAATGTTTTTGGAACGCCATTATAATGTATTTAGCACCTAACACTTTCTAAAAGTCATTGTTGGGTCTTTAGCTAGCAGTGTACCGAAAATCCTTTTTGAATTTACAGTGTCAATAAAGAGACTACTTCATGCTTTCACAAACATTATAAGTCTCATTTCGTTAATATTATATTCTTCACATATGCATTTTACCAAAATATAAATTAGGAAGGAACAATACAATATATATTTTCTTTTACTTTCTTTTACGTTATGCAACAAACTTAATAACGAAAACAACATACACTAAACTCTATTAATACCTTCTGTTTTATCTTTTATGTGAACTAAATTTTCATAACAATACGAAAAATGTGCCGGTATTTGTCTGTTAACGATTGCATCAGCTTGCTTATAAAAAAATGTGTGTGTGTTCTGTTACCGTCATAAGAAAATACTGAATTACTGAACGATTCGCTAATGAATAAATACTAAATAAAATATTAATAAGTAAACGAAGCAGAAAACCAAGTTCGATTGTCATCTAATACCTTATACTTTTTTATTTGAACCTATATGTTATGTTAGCCGTGTTCCTTATTGCAGACTCTTTGTATTGTTTTGCAATGATGTAGGAGAATGTTAATTACTAACAAATAAATACAAGCTTCGCAAGTGGAAACTACGAATGACCTGTAATGAATAGATAAAAAACATTAAATGCATGCTACCAATAACAAGTACGCCTCAGGGCTTCTAAAATACCCATATAACATCATTAAGATCTTTTATAACCGAGTTTAATGGTTTTATGATTACTATTTTTGTGAAACCATCTCTTTTGTGAGAATATTTTAGCCATTTGGGAAAACTCTCGAATTGAAAGTAAAAGGTCGTTAAAGTAAATGTTATTATTTAACTGGCATATTTAAAACTAGTAAATATTGTTACTTTTCTTATTATATAACTAGTTGAATTAGAAAAGTGAGAGCCGTAAATAGTATCTTTACTAGTATTTGCACCGATGGTGAATATATTTCAAATAACGATTTTTTACGAGCCAATTGTAAGCAACTTAACTTCTTTTCTTCTCCTTTATAATTTATCTTGTTTTTATTATAAAACAATTAATCTTGTTGTTATGTATTCATTTAAAAAGTTAATTTTTAAATCTTAGACATCGGAAATTTACATAATCTTACGTACCTTTGCGTTTTATTACTAAAAATGGGCTACAAACAATAAGGTGCGCTGTAAAAACACGGTCCCCTTAATTTTTGGTAATAGATAAGGCTACTTTGTCAATAGGCACAAAAAATTGTTTTCTAACGGAACGATGGACCACTTAACTGTTTTGTTATTTTTAAGTATATACGAATTGACCTTTTAGCATCTGTAAATCATACTTTTAACGTTCACAACGTTATTCACTAATACTTTCTGTAAAATAGTAACACATACTACTTATAAATCGTTGTTTTAAAGCAGCTAATAAAATATATCTCAATGGTTAACGTTATTAGTTCTCAGTCCTTAGTAAGTTTCACTCTCTAAGAGTTATTTCAATAGCGCTCTTAGTGTTACACGGTCATTACTTACGTGTACACTCATCTTAGCTTCAACGCAGTGCTAAAAGACATTTCCAATTTGCATTCATTAGCATACAGACTTCAACACGTAAGTTTAGCACAGAAGGCCTTGAAGTAGACCAATGCGCTTTCTAAATCATTATCAGCTTCGAGGAACAATGTTTAAAGACGTCAATATACATTATCCACGCATTTCACATTGCGTTTACCGACTATTAGAATAAATGAAGATTACCTTCTAAAGTTACACTCTGTTTGTATTTTAAATAAGGAAATGGGTATATAACATTATACTATAAAAATTTTCTATAGAATAAACTTTTCATCCTTTAATATATTTATACTTTTAATAACATAATACATCGCAAATTGATTTATTTCAGTACAATAAGAACAAAAAGAATCAAATTAAAAAATGTAGGTACTTAGTAATTTATATCTCATTTTATATTCAAATGCTATAGTGAAATAATAATAATATTGAATGCGAAACACATAACAAATTTTGTTTAAGTTTAGAAATATATTCAAAAAAAGATTTATTCAAAACGTAGATTTCATTTGAGTCTCGTATTGTTCTCGGAATTTCGCAACGTCTATTTATTATTCATTCTGTATTCGCTATGAAGACAAAAAATAATACTGAACCCTCCTTTGTGTACATTTCAAACAATAAATGGAAATATATCTTTCTTTGTCACATGCTAAACAGTGAATAAGAATACTGTAGAAAATTTTAATATAACATACGTAAAAATAGGTCTAATAAGACGTAGAATACATGAAAATAGCTGCAGCGTTTTCGTTGGAACTTCATTATTATTAAAGACAAACCTATTATAAAAGGTTCACTTCACTACTTTGTTTTCAAGATTTGTAATGTTGGTTAATAAAACAGTTAAGGCTTTAATATTACAATAGCTATGTTTCTGGAAGAATAACACAATATCACCTAGTTCCTAGCTTGGACTACGGGTACTAGATGATTGATAAATACACTAAAACTAGACTTGATCAATACGCCAACACTCGTGATGGGAATCGAAAATATAGCTCATGAAATCACATTGGGTCGAAGAATATCTTTTATAAGGCTATTTTTATAACTCTTTCATGAGTTTAATATTAGTTGTCCCAAAGGTGGATAGAGTTTCAAAATATTTGTGTGACATAAAATAATCTTAAACAGTGTAACTTGACAATAAGACAAATAGAAAATGTTTTCTAACGATCTGTATGTTAGTACTGATGGCTTTTCTGATATCCTATAGCAATATATAGTACAATTTTTATATATGTTGTCTTATAATTCAGTGCATTTTGGGTTAAACTAAATCGTAAATAACTTTACACATTTTTCCAATTTTTTTCATTAAATTTTACAAACATAATACATTTAATTATAAGAGATATTTTAGGGTTAATTAAATGTTAAAACTACGTATTAAATCATATTTTCTTTGCTTCAGGCGCACGTTGTGTCCGCTTTCGAGCAGAGCCTTTCAAATATGACGCAGCGTCTGCAGCAGCTCACCGCCACGGCCGAGAGAAAGGTATGTAATCAATACTATTGTACTAAGTACGCCATGTTAACAATACTAAGGCACTAATTACATACTGGTATAGTTATAATATGACTGTTTGGAAGTACTACGTAAGTTGGTTACCATTATCCGACGGTTTTACGTAAAGATTTTATCTGTAATTTATGTTGTTGTTTATCTTTGCTCAGTGGACATTTGCAGCCTTTTTGCACAAATTGTTTGTTGTATTTATAAATTATCAATCTATATTTGCAAATTTTAAACCATATATTTAATTGTAAATTTAAGCATATTTTAATATAAAGCATTTAGTATAAAAGACGACGTACTGTTATTTATATGCTCTATTTGCTCTATTTGTACAGCTATCATTAAACTCAAACCAATCATGCTAAGGCGTCAAAAATCTTATAAAGAGCAAGTTTAAAAACCTGGAATAGTATATACGTTAAATAATGCAAATGGTTTTCATGATTGGTACCCGCACCAAATTTTAAACACCGTTTGATATTGAATTAATGCGAGAGCTTTACGTTTTTTCAATTAAATTTTACATTATACTTGCTAGCTTACGTAAGTATATTTATTCCAGATCTTACATATGCTATGAAGTATGACTTGTATAATGTACATGATAAAGAAAAAAAAAAGTAATGATAAACACGGAAATTTAAAATACTTCTGTAATAAATACGATTATTATTAAATCGGTTATTAAATTATATGGATGTTTGACACACTTACTTAGCATATAAATAATGCAGTAAATTAATAGATTTTATACAGAGGACAACATAAGAAATAAACTATACGAGCGAACATAACCTTACATGGTCTGGTGAAAGAGTATACAACCAGTAAGAAATTGATCCGGCTCCACTTGGTTTCACACACGCGAATATATAATTCGTTAACTTTTTATTTCAATCCGTTCGTCTGTCAGCGGATGTTGCTTTCTTTGAACTGATTTCATCTGTACTTTTGAGAATAGATTAAAGATTTTATCGCATTATTGCTTATGATGTCCTGTCAGTTTGCTTTTAACTTGCCATGTGTTGTAAGAACGGTAATTAAGAGATTCGTAAGACGTCAGGTGTCTTGACGTTTACAATCCAATAAAATAAATATCAATCAACTTTATGACTGTAGAAAAAAAGTAATTACGTTTGCACTTAACATTTTTTTCTTGTTTCTTTATCATGTTGTTTGTTCACACTTGAATAGATAAAACCTGCCACTTGGAAAGTTTAATCTTGTGCGCAATCTAAAAACGATATGTAATTAATGTAAAAAGTAGCCAAAAAACAAAATGGCGTCTAACTACAAAGGTTCGTATTAAAAACTGCCTCTTATACGTTAACCATTGAGGGAAATGCACAATTAACAACATAATACGTGCGACGCCTCTTCATTTTAAACTTCGACTACAAATCTTATTGGGCCCTAAACACGTGTTTTTTATATGATTGTTAATTAGTTAAAAAATTTAAACTTATTAACAATCATATAAAAGTTGTGAAGAAACGTAACAGTGTATATATATTCTTGCTTTAATGACTACTTAAAGTATAACACACCCTGGTAATGAACTGTTCGCTCCAGGTCATTTTAAAGATTAAAAAATGTTAATAACATATATAGTTTACTGAAACAACGTCAAAAAGAGATACCAATAATTAATAGACGGTCAAAGTGTAATTCCTCCATATTGAGTAAAAATATTTGACTTTTTCTTCGGGCAGATTTTTATTTATCTGTCAAAGCTAATTTGCGATTATACACAACTGAACTAATGCATATTCTGCTAAAAAACACAGTCATATTGTTCCATTACAATGTGCTGTGTACAACTGAGAGATAATTCCTAGTTATAACTGTTCCCTAGGACTCGGAGCTAACGGAACTGCGGCAGACCATAGAGTTACTAAGAAAGCAGTCGATTCAAGCGGGGCTGACGACGGCGCACATGCAGTCTATGGGGATCAGAGCTGATGGCGTAAATGTCACAGGGCAGGTAAGATGAGGTTTTTTGCTTCACTAATTTACCGTTGTGTAATCTTTATAACTCCCTCTTTAATATCGATAATATAACATTTGATCCACTTATTTACGTAGTATTTTCACGTTACTTAATAAATTTATTTCCTCGACGTTTACGAGGACTTCTTTATCAGACATCCATGATAGTGGCAGACTAAGTTGTACTATATTACTGTATTCTCTGTATTTTATTCTGAAACTCTCAGTTTTATTTAAAAATTGCATATCTTTCGATTTCTTAATTTTTGAATTTGTAAATGTATAATCACGAAATAAAAGAAATAATTATCGATAATATAAAGTCGATTTTTTTGTAGTAAATTATTTCGACGATAGTAACTCTTATCAAATACGAAATTTAACATGTATTAATGGAATTTAAGTTAATGTACTTGTTTTTTTAACGTAAACGATCTTTGTAACACTAATTATCAGACATATGATAGTATGTCTTGCAGGAAGTTTTATCGCTCTTATCTTTAATCTGAACGCTACTTAACTAATTCATCAGTTATTTTATTCTAAGATCTCTTCGATGAACTGATTGAAAAGTTATGTTTTACTTTTACGTGTCTATTATTATAATTGTGTTGTCTACAGATGACAGACAAACGCATTAATGCTAAATAGGCCATCAATAGATACGATCTTGTTCTACATTCGTAACGTAAGTGACAATAGTTAGGTACGTCTTGATGTTGATGCCCTATATCTATGACAATTTAAATCTATTGTGCCGATGAATAGATGCAAAGGATTTACTTTACGACTTTGTTTGATTACCCATTGTATTGTCTGCTCATCTTGTTCGTTAGATCGTTAGTCAGATGTTTGGATATCAGATGTATTGACAATACTTGTATGCTTAAAGTGAACACAGATCAAAATTATCTGTTAAAATATTCTTTATAACGTGTGTAGTAAACTATTCTGTATATAAAAACACATAAATTAAGCGTGTCTGTTAATCTGTTTATTATTATTATTTTTTTAATTTACTGAATGAGTTAAGTGAGTGTCCTGGGACATGAATATTTTACCCCGTAATTAAATTGATTATAGTGCTCTTCATATAAGAACATTGTAGTGATTTTACACTACTGTTTTGCTGCCAACATCATATAAAGACACCGTCTTAGTAGTTACTCAATCGGCCCAATTTAAACCAAAGAAAACCATTTTAACGACAAAATAAACAAAATTTCATAAATGTTATTTAAATATATACCACTTCTATCTTAACATAATAACTTTAACGTTTTTATGTACCGCTGCTATCATTAGGCAGTGTCATCAAGATATGCTTATGCCTAGGTCGTTGGTAATGTTCTAGGAACCGCCGACCGCCCAGGCGCAGCAGTCGTCCCCGCAGCGCAACGCTCAAACCGGAAACGGTGCGATTACCCGCCACCTGTCCACTGACAGCGTGTCCAGTATTAATAGCTTAAGCAGCGGCTCCTCTATGCCGCACGACAAAAAGCACAAGAAGAAGGGATGGGTAAGTAATACGCATGTTTTGACATGTTTTGACATGTTTTTTGTTAATAATGTTTAATGGCTTTTAAATTGTAGTCGCCCAGGTATGGGTCAGGCCAATTTTACTGCCTTTATTTGTCATTTTTAAGCAATGTAATACTGCCTCCGTAGCGTAGTGGTATGGCGTATGCTTTAGAAACTGGAGGTCGTGGGTTTGAATCACTGCGGGGACTCGAAAAAGTTTTATTGTTGTTTCCTAGTTGGTTAGGGCAATTTGGGCTGATCACCCAATTTTATTAAAAGAAAGATGATCCATACGTCTACGTATGGTCATGTTAAAAGTCGGTCCTCCCACCAACCCGCATTGGACCCGTGTGTTGGGATACGGTCCAAAACCCCCTAATGGATAAGGGTGTATAAGGGGACGCCTGTGTCCAGCAGTGGACTATCACAGGGTGATGATGATGACGTAATATTCGGATTTTTTAATTTTTTCTTTACTTTAATTGTTTAATAAGATGGATGGCAAAATTAAAATAATAGATGACAAAGTATTAATTTCTAGCATTTTGCTAAGCAAAGAAATATTCTTGTCAACCTGATCCGTGACCACAGATATTGCAAAATCTTTGAACGAGGAGAAAAAACTGTATATTCCGTGAAACTTGTTCTATTTAATAAATATTTGAGATGGAGCAAAAATTTGTACTATTCAGTCAGTCGTTATGGTATTGCGTTGCATAATTTATACTGAAATTAAGAAAAAGTGTGCATCTCATTATAAATATCACAAAAATTCGTTGTGAAATTTGATTTTTATTTATTTTTGTTGATTTATATGCTTAATTTTAAAACCGCTGCAGACTTAATAAAGACAGTAACAGATGAAAACATTAATAAAATTACAAAACTTTGCACCTCCTCATTATCTCGTGTGCATAATTTATTGATGCTGTAAAGTATTCTATATACATTCACATTAATCAAGATAAAAAGCAGTTTGTTTGACACGTTTGATTTATCTAATTGGCCATACAAATTGTATAATGTAAAATAATATTATTATAGGTTCATTGAAACAAAACGAAAAAAGTCTCTTTTATTAAACTTCATTTAACTTCTATTTTGAATAACACTGCATTCAGCAGCATTGTTATTAATTTAAAATTATAATTATCTTATTAATTAGTCTTATTAATAATACAAATCATTAGACTAAGTTAAAATTAAGTCAAATGATTTCTATCAAAATGTTTATAGTCAAAAATAAATAAACAACTAACAAGTAAATAATCCAACTGGGAATCGTTTCCGATAAGTTTTTACTAAAAAAACTTTGTAAACAAGAAATAAGTATAATATGAATTCAAGCTCGAAAATTACATTGTTTTTTAGGACATCACATTAGCTTGTCATTGTAATTAATACATAAAAATTAATAAGTAATAGTGTAAATAAAATAAAAACAATGAACACGCACTTTCTAAACTAGAGCATTTTGGAACTAAACTTTTTAAGTATGCACTTACAAGACATTGTGTTACAGTTGCGTTCGTCGTTCACGAAGGCGTTTTCGAGGAATGCGAAGATATCAAAGACGGCCAAGCACTCGTCACTTGGCCAGCTGTCATCACAAGACAGCTCGTCGGGCTCCCACCACTACGACGACCCGCACACAATCCGCGAAGGAAGCAACGAGAACAGTCTGGAACATTCCCACGAAGTGCTGCCCGACACTAAAGACAAGACAATATGCCCTAATTCTAAGACTGATGAACAAGCCAAAGGTATAAAATACGCTTTTAGCGTTTTTAAACATATGCTTCCTCTTTACTTTATCATATTTTAAGAATTTACGTAAAGAAAGTTTAATGTCAAACTCAATTGGCGCGCAAAAGTATTGTTAGTCAAAAGTCACATGAAGTTTACCAATTAGTTCACTAATAGGAACGCGTTTGCTTCTAACGCCATTATTATTTGACATAAGATTTGTTTACATTTATTTCCGAGTCTAAATTAATTACATTATGCATAAATTCTAAACGACAAATAGTAAGCTATTATGGTAAAAAAACGTAAGAAGTTGTATAAAAAATGGAAAAATGGAAAGAGGGAATGTTAAGTGTACTTATCTTGTGGTTTTGACGTATCACTTTCATGACAAGTTTTTTAACACTTTAGGGACTTCTGGTTAATTAGATATTTTCGTCGGATATTTTTTGTCTTTTACTGGTATTTAAATTTATATCAAAGCCAATTACATAAGTTTATTAAATATGAAAATAATCTAAACGTTAAGATATTTTATAAACATTCTTAATATGCTGAGAAAACGCGGCAAAGCATAAAGTTTGTTCAGCAAAGTAGTATTGACACGTTTACTTTGTCCTATTAACAAAGGCGGTGAAGTTAAGATGAGCGAAAGTTTTATTTACAAATAGTGATTTGGCATAAAAAAGCCTAATTAAAACTAATTGAATATATCTTCAAGTATAACAACTATAAACATAAATGTCGCATATTATATTAAATGAATGGAATTTTTGAATGTATGAGTTCCCTAAAAGTCGCAGAACTTAGACCTGTTTTCGATAAAAAAATATTTTATAATATTATTATAGTTGTATACTGTATTATATATACTAAAAGATATTTTTATATTCGTCCGTTAGTTCTCAAGATTATTGAGTTCAACCAAAAAAAACTTTAAATATAAGCTATAATTGCCTACATTCTAATTCTATATTATATTTTATCCTTTTCAGATAAACCAGATGATTCCGGATTAGTAGATGAATTAAAGAGACAGCTAAGAGAAAAAGACTTGGTTCTGACCGATATTCGTCTTGAAGCACTCAGTTCTGCCCATCAACTAGAAAGCCTCAAGGACACTGTTATCAAAATGAGGGTAAAACAACTGAACAAATTTCCAATCATTTGCCATTTTACTGTAATGCCTAATTAAATGTAATACATAACAGCAATACATAATTAAAAACTCAAAACATATTTAATGGATGTAGTTGATGTGCATTATTTAAAGGCGTTCCACTAAGATTGCCAAAGACGTTTTTAAGAGTCGGAACTGAATTTTTACATCTGTATGCGACTCAAGGATCATGTCATGTTTTATTCATCACAAAAATTGCAATTATGTTGTAATTGTATATGTATGTTATTGTGTATGTTGCCTTAACCGCATACAAAACAATACTACCAGAACATAGTTTTATCTCTGTCGAATTCGAACCTAGTCCTAAGGCTTAAGGGTCATCAGCATATTTACTCCGGACCCAACGGGGGTCCCGTCATTCAACCCTTCACACCACCACGCCCTTGCTCTCCGCCCCCAGCAAACTTTTTTATAACAGTTTCCAGATCGTCGGCGTCCCGGTCCGCAAACCGATCGTCGAAGATCCTTAGGAAGCTCCAAAGAATGCCTAACTCACGTACCTTCTGTACGTGTGGCCTTCACTTTTAGCAAAAGGTGTCGGTCACTGGTAGGTGGAGCTTACCATTACATAGGTCTGGAAGCATAACATCATTGCTAAAAAAAACACTTTTATTCCATTTTAATCTTTTACAGTTGACTTTAATAAAATCTGTATAACAACTGTAATAATTAATAACATCATTGTACAAGTCAGTGTTTTCTTCCTCAATAGAACGAAATGCTTAACCTGAAGCAAAACAATGAGAGACTACAGCGATTGGTGACATCACGATCGCTAGCTGGCAGCCAGAGCTCCCTTCCCGCATCTGATGACCCCAGGCGGTTCAGTTTAGCTGATCAACCGGCATTGCATCAGGTATGTTTCTTCGTAAATTAGGCTAATTCCGTTTAAGACTGTCACGTCATAATCACAGCCATGACAAAAACTTATTACTAAAACAATAAACTATTTAATTTGTTTAGTTTATTTATTTAGTAGCCTTATTTTTTGAAATTATTGCATACAAAGCAATATACATTGTAGAGTTACTAACCTGTTCTAGTTTCACTATAGCGTAAAAAACGAATTTAGCGATGTACTTTGCTTGTGCAACGAATACTTTATTTTATAATTATTTAAACAGGATATGCACTCACAGCCACTGGACTTAGACTTCAACTGCACTCTAACTTCGACACCAAACATGGACTTCTCGAAGAAAGGCTCACCAAATTCCAGTATGGTTGAGCCAATTTACGGGAATAAGGCCGTTTGCGAACTGAACGAGAATAGTGAAGCGATATTAGGTGCCCTCAACGGCTCTAACGACATCTTTACGAACGGTCGAAACAATGGCGAGAGATTGAGTGGCGACTATGATATAAATACGGTGCTTCCACCGCCCAAGAGCAGAGAATTGGCCATCGGTGAAAGCTATTCTGATATTGGTAAGTAATATCGGGTGTATTTATGTTTATTTTGTTATGGATTTTTGACTTTAACGCTCATTTACAATAGGTATCAATATAAATGAGTCCAGTTACTAAAATATATGTATCTAGTTTTCAGCCACCATCAGATTGTAGAGACTGTTTGTTTTATACGCTATTAGAAATTCCCTTAGCTTACCGAATTTATCATTACAATAAACGCGTCACTATATCAATAAGCTTTGCTCTATATCTGAAAATTATACTTTATAGGTGTAGCTGATAGTCAAGGTGACACAACAGACGGTAAAAAAATAGCGATCGCAGTGTACTTGGGTCAACCGGAGACATTCCAGAGGTATTTCGAGGAAGTACAAGACACATTGACAGAATCTGAGTGCAGGTTCTACGCGAAGCAATCGGCTGCCGCGTTCAACCATTTCGAGAAGCAGTCAAGCTACGATTCCCCAAGGATGTCACAAAACCATAGCCCCGAGACTGAAACTCAGGACTACCCTGCCATAAACAAGTCTAATACAAACAGCCTCAAGAGCAACAAGTCAACGCACAGCAACTCCTACAAGAACGTGTATAATAGCGATTCGACAATAAATTGCAACGAATTCACCATCGCTTATACATATATATCCGGGAAGACGACGTGGCAAAACCTAGACTATATTGTTAGGAAGACCTTCAAAGATTATTTGTCTAGGATAGATCCAGGCACGAATTTAGGTCTGAACACAGACTCCATTACATCTTATCATTTGGGTGAGGCGACGCGAGGACCGGAGATAGGTTTCCCTGAATTGTTGCCTTGTGGCTACATTATAGGTACTGTCAATACTCTGTACATATGTTTGCAAGGAGTTGGCAGTTTGGCTTTCGACAGTCTTATACCAAAAAATATTGTTTATAGGTAAGCATATTAATTGTTTATGTTTGTATACAACTTTTAAATGTTACTGTTGTCGATTATTATAGCTGATATTTATGGTATTTTTAACAATTATCTGAAAACCGACGTGCGATTAGTAATAGGCTTGTTGTAAAATTTGAATAGAAATTTAACCGATACATTTTCTCATAAATCGAAACTATTATTTAGGCCTTTTTCAAATAAAAACCTAAACTTTGCTTTAAAGTTAAAAACGCTATAGGCGTTTCGGAATCAGAAACATCTGAACTGATATCCGGCGTAACAAATTTAGCAATACCTGTTTTTCTTTCCCTGCAGTATATTTTAAGCCAGCCAACAAACAACTTAAGTCCGATTTTTTTATCCAATTGATTATTCTGTATTTTAGGTATGTTTCACTATTATCTGAGCACCGACGTGTGATCCTTTGTGGGCCAAGTGGTACTGGGAAGTCCTATTTGGCAGCCAAACTGGCAGAGTTCTACGTACAACGAACGCAAAGAAGAGGAAATCCTGCTGAAGCTGTTGCCACGTTTAAGTGAGCATCTAAATATTAAATGTTATTTCTTGTTCTATAAGACCCATTTAAAGGTAGCTAAGATTAGGTTTGAAATATGAGAGCATTGTAATGGTTATGTTGATATAGAATAGTGCAATAACAGCATAATATTACTTTTAGCCATTGTTTAACCTTTATCTTACTAAAGTAGTTAATTGCCACCTAAAAAATTCTATTCACAAAAAAAAACTGTTTAATTAAGCGGGCAACGGTAACTGCCTTAATTAACGGTTCCCTTAAAAAGACCTACTATCTTCACAAATTGTAAACCTTTTTTATAATAAAATGGTAGTATAGATGTTAACATAACATACTTATAAGGCTTGGATTTATCTTTATTTATTAATGTTTCCAATTAATTGCAGCGTCGACCGTAAGTCCTGCAATGAACTGCGGGCCTACTTAGCCAATATTGCGGAGCAGTGTGGTGCGGCGGCGGCGGGCGAGGAGGCCGTGCTGCCCTCTGTAGTCGTTCTGGACAATTTGCAACACGCTTCAGCACTGGGAGACGCTTTCGCCGGTCTTCTACCTCCCGATAATAGGAATATGCCCGTCATAATAGGTAATTCGATCATTTTCCACTATATTTACTAACTGCTCGTTGTTAAGAAAATATTTAGCATAAATTATATCAACACCAGATCTGAATTAGATAATAATCATGTCTTTTTTTTTGTAAATTGTGTGACTGATGTATTGATCTTAATTAAAAATAACTAGCTTTTCGTGCCATCGTACACTTAGTAATTATTTTCCCTTTAAAAGTGTTTGAGGCTTTGATATTGGCAACTAGAAATGAAAAGAGGTTTATTTAAGGATAGGATTGTTGTTTATTTCTTTCTTATCTCTAATGCTACACATAATAAATCCATTGCATATAGTCAGGTATGAATAACCGCCTCCGTAGCCTAGTGGTATAGGCGTGTGGCTTAGAAACCGGAGGTCGTGGGTTCGAATCCTGCGGAGACTCAACAAATATACATTGTTGTTTCCTAGTTGGTTAGGGCAATTTGGGCCGATCACCCAATTGTCTGAAAAGTCAGATGATCCATGCGTCGGATGGGCATGTAAAAAAGTCGGTCCACCCACCAACCCGCATTGGACCAGCGTGGTGGGATACGGTCTAAAAACCCTCTAATGGATAGGGGTGTATTAGGGGAGGCCTATGTCCAGCAGTGGACTATCACAGGCTGATGATGATGATGATAGTCAGGTATGTTCATGGATGTCATATTTCATACAAATCGTCTTCGTTAACGTTTTAAAATATTTCTATTCTCTAACAGTCCCGCATCACTCAATGTCTATGGGATTTGTATGAAGTAGCAATGCTGTTATATTTTTGCAGGCACAATGTCCCAAGCTACATGCAACACGACAAACCTCCAACTGCATCACAACTTCCGATGGCTCCTCACGGCTAATCATATGGAGCCGGTGAAAGGATTTTTAGCGAGGTATGTTATTTTGAGACTAGACTATTATCAAAATTTCTTACTTAGTAAAAATATATTTTTAATCCAAAGGTTTTCAAAGCTAAAATAAACAAAAATCAATTACGTTTAATTTTCAATATGTATACAGATTTAATATTATTCAGCATAACATTTGCTTATAATATATACTAATTTGTCAAAGCTGTAACAATGCGATCATGGTAAAAATAAAAACGTATATTATTTAACTCCAGTACACTGAAAAAAATAGCTTTAAAAAAGAACCATAGAAAAACAGTCCCCTTACCAGGTGTGCAATCGTTTAAGAAGTTGAAATATTTTAATGAGTTGAAATATCAGCTGATGTAACTATTATTTATTTAACAAAACATTTTATTTCGATTTTGTCACTATTACAATTCCGATATACACGCAGATATCTACGACGCAAGCTGTTCTCGCTGGAGCTGAGACTTGGTCGCCGCGAGCCTGCCCTGGCCGCAGTACTGGAGTGGTTGCCTGGAGTTTGGTCCACACTCAACGCGTTCCTGGAGGCGCACTCCTCCAGTGACGTCACGGTTGGGCCAAGGCTGTTCCTCGCGTGCCCTATGGACTTGGAAGCCAGCCAGGTGAACTTACTTTTATGAAATATTATCGTAGTCTTAACGTGCTTATAAATATCCAAGGCACACTAATACTAACTGTTTGTAGTATCATAATCATCCAATGTAGACTAAGTAAAACATTAAGAGACGTAGCATGTATTTGTGATGTAAACGCGAATATCGTGAAGACTTGCAGATTAAAGAAAACCCAATTCTTCAGTAGAAAAAGGAACGAAGCCACTATTAAAGAAAAGATTTCTAGGCTTTTTTAACATATCTTAAAGGAGACTTCATAAATGACTTAATGTCATTATGAAGTCTCCTTTTATAGTAATCTGTACGATATTCCCAAAACTCAAAAGGTCCAGATGAACTTCTTTGGGTATAGGTGAACTAGAAAACTTGGTGAGAAGCAATGCTTTGGAATGATGTTGGTAGACGATAGCCGTTTTAAATTCAAGCAGAGTCTTAGCAAGACGTATCGCCTTCTGATAATCAAAGCTACCTTGTATATGTATTGTAAATTAAGAAGTACCAGTGCGACAATATTAACTCTTTGGCTTTCACCAGGCGTGGTTTGCGGACGTGTGGAACTACAGCATAGTTCCGTACGCGTCGGAGGCGGTGCGCGAGGGTGTCGCCTTGTACGGCCGTCGGAGGCACGCGGCAGTCGATCCCCTGCAACACGTCAAATCGTCATACCCGTGGCGGGAACCTAACCATTCTCACGTAAGTATAATAATAATAGTGATAAATTAAAATTCGAATGTATTAAGTAGGTTTATAAAAAAAATCTAATGAACAGAAGTTTGCTGTCTAATTATTAAACCAATGGGCGCAACAAAACAAACAAAAAAAAACGAAAAAGGTTGAATTGAATGTTATTAAAAATTTGATCCAAAGCAACGAATGCACGAATTGGTTGTTTAAGTACATTTAATATAATGCAAATTATGATGATTGATAAGACTTGATTTACACCGTGGAACATGTGAATAGGATATAATTATACGACAAGTGTATACATTAATTGACAAAATATTTGCTACATTTATTTTTTTGGTTTACAGACTCTAAGATCAATAACCGTCGAGGAAATGAGCATCGAAGAAGCAAACCAAGAGGCAAATAGAAATAATAATCAAGATCCATTGGTAAGTCTTTAAAACTTTTTGTATCCTAAGCTAAGAACAAAAATAACAAACTAACAATACAAACGAATGAAAATACTACACAAAAATTAAACGCAAATAAATGGCAACAAATCAAACTGATTTAACTTTAATAACAACAAATTACAACGTAAAGAAAAAATATGCACAATCACCATATTAGTATTTATTGCCAATACTTATAAATTATATTCCTCATTTACTTGTGGTATAGGTTTAAATAAATCATGTACGTCCGTAGTGGTTTAATATTTAACCATGATATATTCTCGTTACAGTTGAACATGTTGATGCGACTCCAAGAGGCGGCCAATTACAGCGGTAACCAAAGCCAAGATTCGGACAACGCGAGTATGGACTCGAATCTAACTCACGATAGCTCTATGGGCAACGAGCTTTAATAACGTCGAATATACTTCACTATTCCTTTATATTATCTGTGACTTCGCTATTCAGTGATTTAATGTTAATCTGTACTAAGTTACTATCGACTACAATTTCTTATGACATGTTTATTATTTTGATTAAACTGAATCTGCTGCGTGCATTACAGCGCCGCTGTTTATTTAAAGATAAAAGAAACTGTATAAAAGCCAAATATTTGCCATATGTATTTTATTTATATTTATTTCGTATTAGATGTTTAAAGTTGAAATTTTATGTTCGCTATCCGTTCTTCACATTCGAAAGGATTTTTCTCTGCATATTTGTGGTTTTTTGCAAATATTGTGAGCATGAGTTAGACCTTTCCGTAACTGTCAACAATTGTTGTGATTTTTTTAAGGTGGATTTAAACTATTTAATGAATGCGACCGTTAATATAGAAATCACTACTGCAGTGCCTCAAGCGATATTCTCCATTTTTTAAGAAGTATTCCTGACAGTATAGTGCTGTAATATTGGTATGATATTGATAATTGTCGCTTTTACTATTGTTATATTTTCAGAGATAGGATAACGGACCGCGTTTGTAATACTGTGACGTTTTATGTAAAATATAATTATGAAAGTGTAATTTTTATACCATTTTCATATAAAAACTCATGTACCTAATAAAACTATTAAGGTGTAAATAAAAAAATGTTTAATATAATTTTTTTCTATGTGATTACACTAACTGCTATTATGCCATAAACTATATAGCATTACTTTTGTATAGAAACATGTAACAATACAGTGTTCGGTATGGATTGACTTGTGTGCATAACTGAAACGTGATATCTACAATCTATGCTTTACAAATATTGTGAAAATAAATATTGATTACATACAAAACTGATATTATTAAAGCCCTTTGCATTATTATGATTAGTTTTTCCTTAATGCAAATAAAAAATGCTTTGGTCATCGCCTTTATAATTGCAACGAAGGCAGATGAGCAGTAGGGCCACATGGTGAAAGTGGGTATCGCCAACGCAGCCTACCTTGAAAAATAGGATGTTTTGTCTCGTTTACTCAGTAATTACACTGGCTACGGTGCTCGTTAAACCGCGCACTTTCTCACCACTGCTTTACGGTAGAAATAAGCACCGCGGTGGTAGCGCCTCAGACAGCCCCCTGTAAAAAGGAGACCTACCAAAAGACATTTGTCAGAGATGTCGCCCAGAGAGGATGGTTTTTAATCCTATCGGAGCTTTCCCTACTTATGTCGTTGAATGGTTGATTACGACAATAGAGGCTGATTACATATTTGCATATAAAGTAGGATTATTAATACATGGGATAAAAAATGAATATGTCGATTCTGGTCTCAACATTGTCTTTCTTGGTGTCATAAAACTTCTCGGAGTTTAGTGAAAACATAATATAGGTACTGACTTCTCACATCGTAAGCAAGGTCCGTGATCACCTATGTCAGTACGCATCTCGAGCTTAGCTATATATTCTGTCAAAGTCTAGGTGGAGAAGGGAAAGAAAGTATATTTGTATGGTCTAGGGGTGTTCAAAGAACGGTAAAGGTAAACTTTTTGGTAGAAATTTAATTGAGGCGTTTAGTCAATCAGGAGTAGGAGTCATCATAAGATATTTATGGAAACGGTTGCAAATATGAAGTAGCTATATGAGGCGCATCTTGACGGGTTGAAGTCAGTAGTGGTGGTGTTTTTATTAGACGGATAGATGAGCTAATAGTTGAAAATATTACAATAATGGCAAGAAGTCGGTAGACGAAGATGAGAGACGGTAAAACATGAAAGTCAGTGATTCATATTGAGATCAGATAGTGACAAGACTAAAAGGTATTGTAGCCCCTTTCGAATCATGGGACGCACGAAAGTAGCCCTCGCGAATGACGTATCAAGACTCGATATGGTTGGCGCAACCTGGACAGCAATCAGCGAGTCCCGAGCGGGCTGGCCGATACTTTCACCACAATGACAAGAACAATACCTTGTCATCGATACGGTAAAAAGAAGACTTTCAAATCCACGAGATGTTGTGTAGCGACGTTTCAAAGTATTGACGACTCAAGTTCCTTTATGTCTAGTAACAAAATGAATGAGCATAATCTTTCGAACAAAAAACATAGAAATCGGCCTATTAGCGCAAAAAAACATTCCATAGTTTTTTATTGGTTAGCGCGACGAGACGAACAAGGCATTTATACGATGGTAAGTGCTACGCCCTGCCCATAAAAGCAGAGCATAAGACGCCACAAACCCGCGGACTTAAGATGGCTTGTTTACCCAGAAACCACGCTGGCTATGGTGCCCTCCACACCGCTAGAGAGTGGTTATTAAAGAATGCTGACTTGAGGCAGATATAGGCGTATTATCCCAGGCGATCTCTGGTATAAAGAGACCAATTAAATAAAAAAAAAAAAAATAGAAAAATCTGCTCAACTGCTTTGTACTCGATGACTTTATGTAATATAAAGCCAGACAATGACAACACAATAATACAAAATTGTCATTTTCTTCTTCCTATCTATTTTACATGCCCAGATTCTAATTCACTTTCACATCAGAATAAGTAATAGAGCAGGTGGCACCAAACCCCCATAAAGCAAAGATTAAACTGTATTTTTTGATATTTATGATCAGTAAACTGGAAGGCATTGACATCCATTGAAAACCCTTGGGTTCAAGCTATATTAAAAAAACATCATATTTCTATGGGAAATAATTAAAAAAAATATAGATTTTGGTCTTATTATATTAATTTATTGTAAAAAATCTGTCTTAAAAACAAGACTAATTACATAGATGATATACATCCTAAAAATATTATTAACTATGTATGTGGACAGTATGGAAAATTAGTTTCACTTTTCTGCTAATATTTTTTTCTCAGGTCCATGATAAGTCTATAAAATAATGAACATATACATACAATTCTATATATGAACATACAGAATATTTTTTACCTGCTCTATGTCTAATTACAATAACTTAGGGACGTACATATTTCTTATTTATAGTATAAATTACATTTGTAGAATTTATAACTACAGATTACTAGTAAAATTTTATGTGAATAAATACAGCACAATAAAATCGAAAGCACTTAAACTAAATTTTAATTCATAAATTATTGCTTTGCTTTTTTTTTGCCAAACCAGAATAAGTACATACATTTAAATGTGATACATATATTATCACATCATGTTTTCTAATTTTTACTTTACAGACAAGGGAAACAAACCTTTTGTTACATATTTATTTTGGCTGGTATAGTTTAAATCAGAATTACAGAGTGATAATGAAGAAATTTGGACGGCACAAGTTATATTATACAAAGGACTAGAATCAACATTGACTGAAATTTAAAAAAAGGAACATCTGATTCTGTCATCTCTCTGCTAAATAAGGCACAACCATATTATGTAAACTTTTGAACATACATCATTATTACCTATAATTTATGGGAAGAAAAAATTTTAAAAGTATTAGCATTAAATAGCAAAAAGAACAATATGGACATTTGGTTAAATACATATTTAGTGACATATTAAGATTGTTAACAATTTACAACTTGTTACATGCATTAACAAATTTCTATAAGAGTTTAATTGAGGAAAAGTATGAATACCTAATAGTTAACTTTTATTTCTGTGACATCACAACAATAAGAGGAACTAAACCATGTTAAGGCTTTAAACATTTTATGCTTAAAAAGCAATATTATACTATTGAGTTTTTCAAATGCTAATAAAAATTATCATATTATGTATAAATGTATATAATAAAGAATCAACCATTTGCTAGCATTGATTTGTAATTTTTTAGTCTTATCTTTATGTTGGAGTGTATATTTACAAGTAATTAGGAAAAGTTTTCCTAGGTCTAATTACGGCCGGAAACAGAATGAAGCACTGCGTCTAATCAGTCACTATGTATATCTAGACTTAGGTTCGACAAAGACGGTATTGGGGAATCAGAAAAGTCACCAGAGTCCTCATCAAAGAGTTTACAGTTTTCATTGTTGCTCTTTTTTGAATAGTTTGATATGGATTTGGATTTACTGTTTTGTGAGATATTTCTGTCTGAATATTTCTGTTGCAATGGATTACTTATATCACTTAATATGTCGGCTACATCTGATGTAGAGATTGAGCTGATTGACTTTTGGTCAGAGTTATCTTGAGCATTATTCTTTTGATGACTATATTCATTATTCTTATTGTGATCAGATTCAGGAGACATTTTCATAATGTCCACAGAATCATTTTTTACTGAAGCAGGTGAATTAAAATCTAAGCTATACTCCGTTAGTGAGTTTTCCGTGGTCTCCGATTTTTGCTTATCATTATTGAGTATCTCGTTTAAGAAATTGTTACTAGCTGTTGTTGATGTCAATTTTGGAGAATTTTGTGTATCATTTTTAAATTGGTTTCTTGTAACATCAATATTTTTAGCTTCTACTTTAGAAGGGTTTGAGTTCATAATTTTGTTAGGAGGACTTTTAGGTTTTATATCAATATACGATGTTGAGTCACTGTTGCTTAAGTTGTTGATTTTATCTGGCGCTAGATGATCACTGCTGTTGGATTGCTGTCCATTTCCAGTACTGATGTGACCTTGTAAATATGATATTTTGTGAGGAGCTTGTGTTGGTTGAAGAACATGTTCATTAGGTATATATTCTGAACTTGTTTTTCCTCTTGCTGAGTCGCTAGATGTATCAGTATCTGAATTGTCAAGAGGCAAGCGAAGGTGCAGTCTATTCTTTTCATCAGACGAATTGTCCGAATTTGAATGGCTTATGCTACTAGTCGAATCTTCGTGTACAATATACGTATTGTTTTGTTCCTCTTTATAGTTACTACCACTACTTTTCACATTTTGCTGATCAAGCTTCATCTGTTGTTTTAACACATTTTTCACAAGTGTAAGCAAAACAGGCTCTTTGTCATTATTCTGCTTCAAAAACATTAATTTTTCGAGAGTGAACTATGGCCTTCGTAAGGATATTCTTTGCCTTGTCGTGATTCTGACATATAAACAAACAACGTGTTTTTTAAATTGCAAAATTCAAGAAAGTCGTGGATTAAAGAGAGACAAAAGATACCTTCTGGTAACTTTAATATATTGTCCAAGTTAACATTTTGCTTAATATTTTCACAATCGTCTTCGAAAACCAAAAATATATTGGCTCTAAGCAAGGCTCGTATTTTTGCCAAAGATCCGTTTTTTTCCAATGCTTCAACAACCAAGTCACGTAGTTCTGTATCTTCAGCTTGTGCCATATTTAATTATGTATATAAATATCCTTTGACACAATTTAAAAAGTTTTCAAAGTGTAATTTACAAATGTTTCTTACATTTGACAATTTGTTGAGATACAATACAAACAAGCTAGACAAGCATAGAGTGAATATTAAAAATCTTCTTGTCTATTCCAAAAAGTGATGAATATAAAATGGAAATTTAGATACAATTATATAATTTGAAATATGCAATGTTTTAATTTCACTCTTATAATAAGGATTTCTACATTTTTTTACCTATTTTTTATAATTTAAAACACAACCTTTTATTTTGGTTAACTGTAATTATAAAGTAGCAGTTTTTCATATTAAAAGTCGGATAAAATATTATTTAAATTACATCTTATTTTTCTGATTTGATCGATGAATTTTATTTATTTATTAAACTGTTTGTAAATATGATACAGTTATTTATTGAAGGATATCCCTGCCACATTTATATTTTTAAATTGGAACAAATATACGTAACAAGTAATTTTCATTATAATACTGTAATGAACTCCGCTTATTTTTAACATGAGCATAGCATGCATCGGAGAATTGTCTGTTGTATGGTTATCTATAAATATATAAAAAAAATAAGTAATTTCATCATATCATGCATACTTAAGTTTTTATTCAAAGAAAAAATCATAACAATATTATATGTTTAACTTGCTAAGAAACTTCAAAGATGTTTGATGGAATTCAAAATAAAATAACATAGCTATAATACCTAACGTTATATCTTTATGAACGTGCTCGATTACAAGGGGTGAAGGCTTGCGCCGGGAAAATGTGGGAAATTCAGTCAGTTGGGTCGAGCTAGCGCACGGGATGGATGTACCATCCGTTAGAGAGAAATATTAATATAATGAAACTTTCAGTCGGTTTTAATCCATATCCTGAGGAACGTTTGTTGATGTTAATTAATAAATCAATGTTTAATAGATTTATTTCTTAATTTTATGGACTCAAGCAGAGTGTTAATACCAGTGTAAAAATACTAGTGGCGGGAAACCGTTTTGATATCTCGCTTGACGTGTTGTGTCCTATGTGTACATAGAGCGAGAGGAGCCGTCTGCCCTAGAGGGCGGCCGACATGCTGGATTCGTTGTGAATCGATATTTTTGGACCGCTGTAAAGCAGTCACCATGAGGTCTGAGACTTAATTAAGGTATGCCAGGTGCTGAATATCTAGTGTTCATCTTTAAACAAAGTAAACTAAGCGATGTCCCCCTGAAGTGTATAAAATATACGTATAGTCTATGATGACACTAACGCAAAGACATAAATATTTATGACATTGATACATATTTTCATTTTTTTTTCAATAACAGAGTAATTTCATTTTAAATGTTTGTAATGAGTTTCTGTTATATTAACAGCATTAAAACCTTTCATTTGCTAATAAAAGTTTTATAAAAGGGTCGTTTAATAGCCAATGTTTAAATCTAGCACATATTAACATATTTATTATGATAATATTATTATCTACGTTTCTTGGAACTCCGTTTGGCAGCTTAGTTTTTGTTTTTATTTTATTAACAATAATAAAATTAATATTTTTTCTGTCCATAAGAAAAAGTTTTTTATACAATTTTTCAAACGCTGCCTTAGGATCAATTTGAGTAACGCATGCAATTACATTCTAAAATACAAGCATTTATATTAATAACAATATATTGTTACACAATCAATTCTTTAAATATATAATATATAGCAGAATTAAATCAAAAACTCGTAAATTTCAAAAAGAAATTTTAAAAGATTGTTTTAGTATTTAGGTTATCCGAAACTAGCACATGACACGGGTATCGTGAATTCGTAATCTCGATGTTTAAACTCATTCTGGTCACATCGAAGATAGCAAATACCGGAGAATTTCACCTCACGTACTAAGAAAAGGAAATCGCCTGAAACATCTTTAAGAGAATGTACAAAAAATACTTATCACTATTTGAACGTTTAGGATGCATAATTTTTTTAGATATTTTATCGCATTCTAATATACTATCAAAGGAAACGTGTACTTTGAAATTTTTTCATTCAATTTCACGTGGATCCACCACGTAGCAGGGCAATTTATCTCAAAGTGGGTTCGCTGATTTGTTTCACTTGAGCTCGACGTAATAGAAATCGGAAGGCCTTATTTTATTATTCGAAATTCTTTGGGCAGTTTATAGTTGGATTGAACTTCAGTTTCAGCATTTACTGTGATATAAATCGTAGCAATTATAATCATAATAAAACTTGAATTATATAATTAGAAATGATTTGCTTGTAGTAACACGATAATAACATAAAGTTTGTAAAAGTGTCTTGTTTGGGTGGTATATATTTTTAGTAGGTCCCCTTTTTACAAGGGCCTTTTTTTTTCTAATGCAAGGCAATAATGTGAAAACACAACTGTGTTCCGGTTTGAAGGGTACCGCAGCCACCGTATTTACTGGGTATACGAGACTTCATATCCTATGTGTCCCGGTAGGTAGCGCGTTAGTGGCCAATGACCATTTTCCATCAGGTGGCCCGACTGCTCGACTGACTGTTTTGTTGGCGTCGCCAATAAAAAAATAATTATAGAGATATATATAGTTACTATGATTTTAAGTGTCTGTATTATTCGCATAATTTACAATGTCCAGAATCACGTACATATATACCTATGTGTTAAAAGGGTTTTAAATATGGGCATTAGTTTATAGCCATTAAACCCAATAATATCCCTAATATTGAAAGTCAGATATATCACACATTTTACTGATATTATTAGCATCTCATATTTGTTACGATTGCTAAAACAGGATCGCTCTAGTTTGGATGTTTATTTTTAGTTCTTTTTCGGACTGTGCTTTGATCTGTGCAATAATAACTTATTTTACTTTTCTCGGTTAGCTTTAGCGTAATCAATATTTCACGTTTGACATATTCATTATAGGGTCCGAAGCTGTTGGTAAAAGCCGACCTTCTTTTTAATGTTTTTAATTTTCGATGTTTTCATCATACCAAGCAGGAATTAGTGTTCATTGGTGTGAATTTATAGCATCAATTAATTGACCAGAAATCCCTAAAGAACGAAGTAAAGTGAAATAAATATCTAAATTTAAAATAGAACTAAATGTGATAAAAACTGTTTTTTACTAATGAGAGTTCATATGCATTATTACATGCATTCACAGACAGTGTCTTTAAATTTACGGTATGGAGACGCATTCAATGTTCATTCTTCCTTTTTTAATTTCTTTAGAAATCTTACAATACTATTTTACTTTTCAATGGGGAAAATAGGGTAATAACGGTAAAGATAAACGTTAAGTAAACAAATTTTCCAATTTTATAAAAAACCTTAACGAATCCCTGAATCTATAGTGGCAAATCATCATAAACAGCCTTTAGCAGTCCAGTGCTGCCATAGGCCGCCACTTTTTTTATTCCGATCCTATTGGCGACTATTGAAAAGAGTTGCTTATAATTGCCATTTCTTATTACTTCTTACTCATAATTGCAAATTGACTAATTGCACTTGTACTGCGGATATGCCTTCCCAATATAAGGCAGATCCGCCGTCCAATGGGCGGTAGGGTCGTCTCATCCTTACGCCGTAGACGAAATGGATTATTACATATACATTTTCATTATTATGAATTTTACTGGAAATAAGTAAAAAAATACTACGCTAGTATTATACTGCATTTCAAATATCACCTTGTTTAAAAAGATGTTTGTCTGGTGTATGAGTATTTGCAGCTTAATATACATATAAAATAGCTCAATATAGAATACTAAAAGGTCAATTTAGTATTGCTCAAAGAATCGCTGTTCTGATTGTTTTTATTGCATAAGCTCCTAAGACGTTCACTATTGTTACATTCTACCACTGAAATCTCTTCTATAATATTTCCTTTATAATGTACTTTTTATTACTGGGTACAGCAGATAATGTTTTGCAGATTTAATGAAAATGCTATAAGCAGCAAATTGCATTACATACACACTAATATTTTGATAAAATGGACTCCGTTCAAATAGTCCACTTTTCATAAAGAGACCGAAAAACTGCTACAAATGCTAAATATATTATTGACTGAAACGCTTTCCTTTCCCATTTATTAAGTCATTGATATTGACATTTTGCTGTTAGAACCACTATTAATTTTCATATCATCTATATTAAGGTTAATACCATCAAGTAGAACGATGATCCATTTCTATTTTCTGTCTTAGCTCCGTTCCCAAAAGCCTTCCGTTAATTAAGGGTGCGCAGTCACGTTACTCGCCCCTCGGCGTAAACTACTTTGGAAACCGCACAAACACCCCTTTTCATACCGCTGACACCCCTATACGTGTTATTAATTTTTCATATCATTACATTCCGCTGTTTATTGACGGACCATTTTAGATCATTTTTCCCTTTACAACATTGAAATTAGACCTTGTTACTATCGATTTAGTATCAAATAATTTCAATATTTGCAAAAAGTAATGAGCTTACGATTTTCTCTTTGAAATAATTTTTACAGGATGTTACACAGAAAATAATGCTATGAAACACAATGCTTTAGCTTTTTTCTAAATAAAATAATAACTTAAATAAACAATTAGCAAGTGTACTTGACTGCCTCTGTAGCTTAGTGGTATGGGCATGTGCTTTATAAACCGGAGGTTGTTGGTTTGAATCCTGCCGGGACTCGACAAATTTTCATTGTTGTTTTCTAGTTGGTTAGGGGCAATTTGGGATGATCACCCAATTGTCTGAAAAGTAAGATGATCCATGCGTGGATGGGCATGTAAAAGTTAGTCCGCCCACCAACCTGCCACCACCAGTGGGAAAGGGACCAAAAACCCCCTAATGGATAGTGGTGTATTAAGGTAGGCCTAAGTCCAGCAGTGGACTATCACAGGCTGATGATGATGAAGTGTACTTACAACTTACAGTTGCCAATAGTGAAAAAATATAAGTATCTGAATATTAGAAACTAAACTGAAATATTGAACTACACAATTTTTTCTGGCGTAAGATGGTTGAAGTTGAACTTAAAACGCGGAATGCGCTAGTTTAGTGGAATATTGCTTTTGGTTCTAACAAATGTTCACTAAAATATCTTAGAAGGCTATTGGAAGAATTGAAAAATTCAAATTCTCTTGAATTGGTTTGGCTTCAGTAATAATGCTCTTTGTGACTAACGTGCATAATGAAAACCCGACAGTGAACTATTTGAATGGAGTTAAATTTCGTATTTTTATCACATGACATGATATATTAATTAGGTATCTGGATTAATTGGTTAACATTAAGCTACTGCAATTAAGAGATTCGACTTTACTTGACTACTTACTTGACTACTACTTAATACTTTGAATATAAGATGCCCTAAGCTAAGTATAAAGAATAAGCATGCAACAATACAGATAAAACGGAACTTTTCGTTTCTCTTGCCATAGTTAACTTACCTAACAGAAAATGAAACTTTAACACATTAACGCAATATTGAGTTCTCTTGAAGTCAGGTGAGAAATTAATTAACGTGGTTTCCTTTGTACATGATATGAAAGTATTTAGGTTTTTTTTTTTATCTTGGGTGTTTAAAGTTCCAAAAATGCTTACATTCACAGCGTCTTTTCATGATTGTCGATAGCAAGGGAAGAAAATATTTTAAGTTTCATTTAAACCCATGATCACTTTCTTAACTAGTTAAGGCAAGTAAGATTTTACTAAACAGCCAAGGCATGTTTTTCGTTGTTTTTTCGTTATTCTCTTTGGTAATTTCTATAGGAGAGCTTACTGAAAAAGTAACATTTTAATAGCATTCCAAAGTTTATATTTCCATACAAAAATGTCACGTTATTTACTATAAAGATTTTTAACTTTATATACGATACAAAAAGATATGCTTTATCGTTTTCGATAAAGTTGATTAAAATACCAATACTACCATTAGACTATAAAAATAGGTTGTAATATATATTTGTACTCTTGGAGAGGCCTATGCCCAGCAGGGGACAAATGCAGGCCGATGTTGATGGTGATGTATGAAATTTAAAGTTATGACTTATTACAATACATTGTACATTATTTAGGAAATATTAATGCCATCAGGTTTTCATTAAAAAAAATTAAAGATACGTTTAAGAAATGTTAACAAATCGTATAGACAAAAAAAAACAAAATATTTGTTAATGGAAGTGTATTACATTAAAATCAGTCATAGCAAAGCACGCATGAAAAATGTACTTTTATTGTATTATGTCGTTAAAAAGTGGAAGAAAAGACACTCTTAAAGAAAGGGAGATAAAAACTCGTTATGGTTCTTCACTAACACAAGCCATCGAAAATAGGTCTGATAGCTCTTCGGTTTCAAGAAATTCGGGTCATTCTTTTCTTTAGAAAATAGTTTTCCGAACATGTTTTACTTTTAGTGGGAAGTTTTTGCACTAAGGGAAGAGTTGGTAGCTTTGCAACACAAAGGCGTTGAGTGATGAGAGTGTAGTGCGGATCGGTAAAGAATATGAACGATAATGTTAAGGGAGATTGCAGAGCGATATTTTTATAGCGTGGTCGCAACTAGATGTTTAATTTTTATCATCTCATTGGTATTATAAAACCTATTTATTTTGTTCCATTTACCTCTGTATACCGTTATAACATTGATTCATAATTTTTCTTAATTAAACCTGATTTCATATAATATGAATTATGTATTTTATACATATAAAAAATCGTTTTAGATTATTTTCCATTCGTGTTTTTCTGTTTATATTCGGTGTTGCTTTATCAAAAGGGAGGGTTAAGTTATGGCTTTGGTGGGCTTGATTTTTTTTATTAAACTCTCAAAGTTGTTAGGTTTTTTAGCGCCTGTGTTTATTAATAACTCTCTCCAATAAATCAAACATTTTTGCTTGAATATCGGTATATAGTTATTGTAATACTATGCAACTAACTGTACTGTATTTCATCTAAAGTGTTACGTACTACACAAATCCATCGTATTTTAATTAAAGATAAAAATAGACACAACATAGACAGAACCTTTAAGATTTAAAGAAGAGAAGTTTATAAAATAGTGTATAAAATTGTTTTAACGAATACTTTAATAAGTCATTAAATGAAACTGTACAGAACTATCAAACCAATAAAATAAAACTCTTTAATTAAAAGAATTATCTAGATGTACTAATTTATTTCCGACACATGTGTCTCAAGTGTATAAAATACCAAAGTTTTATTTAGTTCTATAACAAAACTCTTTTTTAAAAACAATGCAGTCACAATTTAAACAGCTTCAAGCACTCCCGAGGGATTGTCTCCGTGCTAAGGGACGTTGAATTCTAAACAAAGTCCTGTCGTAACTGTTTCTGCGTCATTTAAAATGAAATGCTGTATTCGTGTATTCGTATATCGTTTTTTTAAGATTATGATTATCGTGAAAAATGTGAAAATTAAAATTGCGTGTATTTTATTGATTAAGATATGTTCTATCTTTAAATTCAAGTTAATAACAACTGTACTAGCCAATGTAATTTGTTTTAATCTTTATGAGTCTTTTTGCAAAAATAAGTTATAAGGCCATCTTCGGGTAACTCTTATCTAGGACATATTAAAATCAATTTCGCATAGTTGTTAACTTAATATTGTTAGACAATGTTGATAGAAAATTCAAATTAATTTAACTCATTCATCTTACTTTAGATTTACCTAGAAATTTCATTAGATACACAGCGTATATTATTTAGCAGAAATAAAAAACTTTTTATACGACACCTTGAAAAAGTAAAAATTTAAAAAATGTCTTTAAATAATTACATGCAATAGAACAGAAAAATATAGATAGGTATATTGCACAGCACAAAGATACCTAAAATACCCTGTGTAGCTTAAAGTGCACTAAAGTGCGGTTCTGTTCAGTGATATCGATAATTTTTTTTTATCGTATTTCGTCTATGTTATTAAGTCTATGACAATAAATTTACGCTGTTAGAACAATAATTATTTCTCCTATCGTCTATAATAAGGTTAACGTCATCAAGTTGAACGGCGATCTGCTTCTATTTTCGCTCTACGGTTCGTTCCCAAAAGCCTTCCGTTAATTAAGGATGCGCAGTCACGTTACTCACCCCTCGGCGTCAACTACTTTGGAAACCGCACAAACGCCCCTTTTCACACCGCTGACACCCCCATACGCGTTATAAATTTTTCATATCATTACATTCCGCTGTTTATTGCCTGACCTTTCTAGACGTTTAAGCTACACCTTTATTAATATCGGCGAAGTTTTTTCTTAATCGGACTTTTAAAAGTAATTCATCTTTAATTCGATTGGTAAACAATAATAAAAATTATTAGTTACTAGCAAACAAACAGAAAGAGATGACGAGTAAACTCTACACATTACTACTACTACAGTACAAATAAAATAATATTGCAAAGTAAGATTTTTTTAATCTGCGTACATTATAATTATCCAGTTGACAATAGTGGTAAGAATATACGTATCGGATATTAGACAATGCGCTGAAATATTAAAATCCAAAAATTGTTATAGCTTAAGACTGTTAAAGTTAAACTTAAAATGCGGAACGCGCTAGTTCAGTGGAATATTACTTTTGGTTCTAAAAAAATGTTTACTAAAGGATCTTAGAATGCTTTTAGAGAAGTTGAAAAATTCAAATTCACTGAATTGGTTTGGCTTCTGTAAAAATTTTCTTTATGACTATCTTGAACAATGAAAAACCGACAGTCAGCTGGTTGGATCGAATTTAATTTTGCTTTTTTATGACATGAAACATGAATACGTATGTACGTTCTTTATTATTATACTTTGAGAATAAGATGCCGTGAGCCAAGCAAAATATAGATATAATGTAACTTTCTCTCGTTAAAGCGAGTCCGTTATCAAAGAAAGAATTACGCAGTATTTTTATGATATAATCCGTTGGTTGATGATTATGGTTGGAGTTGGATGAGAAATGAATTAATATGTTTCCCCTTGTATACGATGTACAATGTTTATTCCACTTCAAACTTGGGTGTTAAGGGTTGAGATTTTTTAAATTTTAGCATCTATTGCTGTTATTGTTAAAATATTTACACTAGTTAGATTTACATTATCAAGATTGTAAATACATAGATGCTTTGAGGTAAGAAGATAAAAAACTTTACATTTTTATTTGTAACGCGGTAGCCACTAGATTAACATTTTTTGTATTCATTTTTATACCATATAGTCCTTTAAGTGCGAGTAACGTAAACAAAGAAAGATCGAGAGTCAATTATTTCAAAGAGTTTAATTTTGTATCTTGTGAAGTAATAATCAATACATAGTATAAAACAAAGTCGCTTAATCTGTCCCTGATTTTGATGCGGTTTTTTAAATAGATATAGTGATCAAAGAGGAAGATTTATATGTATAATTCATACATAATATTTTACAGATATTAGTATTGTACCGTGCGGAGCCTAGGCGGGCTGCTAGTGTATTATATAAAAATACTTTCAGCTGTTATTATATCTTAAGTATAAGTGAAATTGCAACAATTTAGATATATCGTAACTTTCTCTTTTCAAAGCGTGTCTGTGTGTACGTAAACAGATGGGATTATAGTTGGGGTTAGGTGCGAAATTAATTAACGTGCTTTCCTTTGTACCTTTATGATATGAAATGATTGAGCTCCTTTTTTATAATATTAGTATGGAACTGTGGATTTTGAATAAACTATTTAAATATCATTTACTTTAATAAGTTTTGCACAAGTGCAGGTAGAATTTTTTAAAACGGTAAAGGTATATTGTACATTACACTTTTTTGGTATTTTCTAAAGGAAGACTGTATTTAGTAACATTGATTTGTCAATCATTCAAACGAACACAATCGAAATTTCTAAGGGAAACCAGTCAAAAAATCGGATACACCGCTAACGAACCGTTCGAAATCAATTCGCGTTCGAAACATTTTTCCTGTTGTGTACATATCGAAAATGGAGGTTTTCCTAAATAAAAAAAAAAAAGAAACAAAAGAGTATACTGTAAAAATATAAGAGCGTAACTTTAGAAACGAATGCAGTATTATTATTGTAATGATGTAAAAGGAAAAAAATTAAAATATATATCGATACCAATTTATCATCTTTTTATTTATGTCCAATATATTTAATATCTTTGAATCATTGACGATACATATTTTTTAATTAAATTATTATGTGTAAATAATTAAAACTCATATGCAAAGTATATTTTTATATCAATATATTGCATCATCATGCATCATCAGCCTTTGATAGTCCACTGCTGGACATAGGCCTCCCTAATACACCCCTTTCCATTGGGGTTTGGACCATATCCCACCACGCTGGTCCAATGCGGGTTGGTGGTGGACCGACTTTACATGCCCATCCGACGCTTGGATCATCTTACTTTTCAGACAACTGGGTGATCAGCCCAAATTGTCCTAACCAACTAGAAACAACAATGAAAATTTGTTGAGTCCCTGCAGATTCGAACCCATCAATATATTGTATATGTATAATAATGTAAAAATTACACTTTCTGATTATAGTTATATTATAAGACTAACTAATTATGCTATAATAGAAGAATACAAAGTTCGAGGCTTTCGGAGAAAAATTGTTCTAAAGTCCCATATAATATTCCTCCAAAAAAAAAACCTAAAATTCTTGCAATACCACCATCGAAGACAAACCCTGCATTTCCCAACAAATTTCTCGGATTTGTCTTAAGTATAATCAATTACAACATACCCGAAACCTGGATATATTTAAACTAGAGTCCAACCGAAACTGGTTTTCCAGCCGAAACCGAAACCGACACTCACGTGGTCTTCATTCATCAAATTTAAGTTCTTAAAGTACTGAAATTTGATGCGTAGAAAAATGGCTAACATTTTTCTACATAAACTAAGACATGAAAGAGAGACTCAGTGTAATTAGTTTCTGGTATTGATTTATTTAAGTTGTTTTTCTCTTTTATATAATAAAATGATAAAATTTAAAAAATATTTTTAAATAATATTCCCAAAGCGAAATAAGTATCAGTTATAAACGAATTTCTAATTGTTACTGTTGCTTTAAAAACTTACTATTGGTGTTTTGAGATCTCTTAATACTCCGCTTTGTATTTGTAGTTTCGAGGAGGGATCAAAAAGTAGTGGGAATTCGATAGAATATAATGAGTATTAATAACTTAATTCTTGATTTTCCTACATATTCCCTTACACACTAACTCTAAAATTCAATCTTTAAAAAAAACTGTCATAGTCCTGCAAAAAGAACTTGACAGCATTCTTTACTTATCTTCGCACATGTTTCCTTTTAAATACTGTGGAAATTTGGTGACAAGATAAAAAAACTGCTATGCGCCAGATCTGGTGAATACGGGGCTTCTCAACGAATTGGAATGGCGGCCATTGTTTCTACCAACCTAACTTCGGGTGCGATATCAAGTCGAAACAGCAAAACTCTGCGACGATTTCCTCTTTTTTATCATTCACGGCATTCGCAACTAGGGAATTAAATATAGTTCCCCGCTCTAGGTAATAAATAATAATATCACTTCTGAGTCCCATCATATTGAGGCCATGACCTAGCCAGTCGATGCCACGGCATGAAAGTTCTTCGGGGTTGGCGCGGATGGTGGTTTTCATTGCGAACATTTCAGTTTTGTCTCCAGGTCCAAAAGAATAACCCATGATTATGTTTTATCGACTGTTACAAAACGAGACAACAAAGTTTTCCGAATCTTCTTATAACTTGTCCAACAACTTGTGTTTGATTCTCGGCATCTTGCAGAGACTTTTCTCATATACAAAAGTTGTCTCAATGTGGATTGAATACCTCCATATGAAAGTCAAAGTCAAATATCTATATCAATTTAGAAGCATTACACTTTCTTATTGATTGTCAAATAAACTTTCACCGGTTTGGATATGCAAGCCTCTGATCTGAGAAGAACCGGCGTAAGAAACTCGGAGGAATTTTTTCGATTAATTTTCCAATTTTTTTTACATACAACATTATATTTTAAGAGTTTATAATAGCCTGGAGCGAGCAGTTTATTACCAGGGCGTGTTATCTATCAAGTCATTACAGCAATAATATCCTTTAACACACAAATGTTCCTTTTATACTTTTTACAAATTTATTTACAGATAATAGCTGAATGTTTTTAAAATGCCCGTTCCTTGAATTCTAGCTATAAGATGGTAATTCTTTGATCGCTTAAAACAGTGTTTCGAATTTAGCAGCATTTTCTTGGAAAAATGAAGTTGATGGGTGGCTGCAATGTCATTTTGTCTTCCGTGCTCGCTCTCACTCAAAATTGGGACACTCGCCTTATGGCAATGGAATACGGCAGAGCAGACTACTCTTATGTTGCCTCACAATCGCATTGAATATTATGCGCCGTTATTTTTTTTTAACAGAGGTTTTCGCTAACAAGCCCGCACTTGGTTTTTCTACAATTTAGAGAAAACGTGCCGAGGAAGGCAAACAAATCACTACATTCAGAAAAAAAGCAAAGAGAATCGAAGATTATTTTTATTAACATAACAAATATCTGAGCTATGCCTTCCAGTATTTATTTATTTTTGTTACCAAGGAGTATCTATTTTGTACTTACTACTTTTTGATCCCTTCTCGTCGTTCTAGAAGAATCATCGATCTATTTTAAGTAGCTTAAATGGTTGTCTGAACCAAAATCCACTGATTTGAGCTTAGTTGAGTTTTGATACACTTAACTTTCGATACAATTTTGTTTCCTATTTAAAATCATTTAATTTTGATAACATGACAACTCCTGAAACCGGTTTCGGTTTCGGAAAAAGTTACGGCCAAGTTCGGCCGAAACCGAAACTGCGGCCAAAACTTGATTTTGGCCGAAACTCGGCCGAAACCGAAACCGAAACCGAAACCGAAACCGAAATTTCCGTCGGACACTAATTTAAACATTCAATCCAAACTTTTAGAAAGAAAGTGCTTAATCTCTTAATCTCTTTTTACCTCTTAGTTAAGTTATCTGCACTTTTTGTTGTTAATAGTGTTTATATTGAAATCTCTGTCTTTTTTTTATGGCATACGCAGGCAGACGAGTAGTCGGGCCACCTGATGGGAAGTGGTCACCGACGCCTATAGACATTGGCAATACCAGCGGTATCGCCAACGCGCTGCCACCGTGAGACATGGGTGTTAAACTCGTTTACCCAGTAATAAGCATGGTACAGCCCTTCAAACCGGAACATAGCAGTGTTTTCACACTGCTGCTTCTCGGCAGAAATAGGCACCGCGGTGGTACCCACCCAGACGGTCTCCTGTAAAAAGAGGTCCCCTAGGGTAGTCTGCCTGTAATTAGCAAGCATATACCTAGTTTTTCTATGTTCAAAGTTATTGTTATGTTTTTTGTTTTATGTGTGTTGCTGTTGGCATACCTACCTAATAAATTAATAAATATTAACGACTTAAGGTTTTAAAGAAAACTAAAAATAATTTTAAATGTCAAATAAAAAACCCTGCCAGTTATTAGATACAGACGAATACCATCTTAGTCTGCCCGTGATCATAGAAGCTGCATTTCGGACTTTTAGTCCGAAACGTCGGGTAGAAATATAATTAGTTAACGTATAAAGTGGATTAGATATGTTTAATTACAGCGTAAAAAAAAAAATTATAATTTTGATAAAGCAATAGTAAAAAATTTGCTATCTAACTTTTTGTTATTGCTTTTATAACGATGATAATCTCATGACTTATTGATACAAAACAAAAAAAAACAATATTGGTGATCTTTTTATGAAAGTATATTAATTTAATTTAATTACTAAAACTAAATAAATATAAAAAACATACTATTTCTGTATTCTGATAATACATTTTAAAAATAAACATGTCTTTTGTAGCATGATTGTATATATTGATGTAGTTATACATATATGAATAACTACTTAAATTTTTTGAACCCTTTTTGGGTGTAGTAATGTTAAAGATTTCCTTAAATCGTTTTATTTACCTTTTATTATTCATATATCATTCCCATTTTTTTTACGTAAGGTTGCTGTTTAGGACGTGATTTAATATAATACCAAACCATACGTTAAAATAAAAAGTTGTTACTCTTAAATTTTTACTTTGTGCTTTATTAAAAATAGTGTAATATGAATATCAGTTAGTGGATTTAAGTGTTTCTTTTAAGTAATTGAGAAGAATCCTAAAAGTTATACGGTATTTAAAAACGTCTCCGTTATTAATATAACTTGTACCATATAAACCAATATTTTATTACTTTGACATTTTTACAAAGGGAAATACAATTACTTATTTAAAAATAAAACTTTCTGCTCGATAACTGCAATTTATAAAAAACTGTACAATAATCTGTATTATATTTCAATTAACATTTTAGTTTTTTGAACTAAATTACTATAATATCATTTATGTAAAGCGAATTTTTGTTTAACTAAGGTACAATATAGAGAAAAATTATTTTATATAAATGTTCTTTTATCCAAACTCCAAGCCACTAAATCTCCTCTACCAAAAAACTTAAAAACAACAAATATACACTTAAATTATATAATTATTTGAATTTATCTTCAATTATATTTCTCCGGGGTATAAAATACCAAAGTTTGTCCAGTTGTACGACTAAACTTTTTTTTAAACAACGCTGTCACAATTTAAACAGTTTCACGTATTCACGAGATTGTCCCAGTGCTAAGGGACGTTGAATTCTAAACAAAGTCCTATCGTAACTGTTTCTGCGTCATTTGAAATGAAAGGCTGTGTTCTTGTATCCGTGTATCAACGTTTTAAGATTATGAATATTGTGCATGAGAAGAAATTATAAATATATGACTTTCCGCGTTTATTCTATGAGCACTTGTATTTAGTAGCTTTGTTTCCATTCATGGATATTTAAGCTATGACCGATACTGTTCAAAATCAGAACTTATTAAGCTATACTCGGTAAATCCCGAAAGTTGACTTTGCAGCGTTCTATAAAACTTGTCGAAGGCTACAAAGTCAGTATTATTGTAAATCTAAAAACCACTTTTGAAATTGTAAGACAATATTTTAAAGAACATTATTTTGTGAAAAAAATATAAGATGTTACGTTATATTCACCCAGAAATTTCCCTGAATAAGGAGAGCACATAGATTAATTTTGTTTTTTACCCTCATTTATAAATGCTATTTTTACCCTCATTTATCAGAGCGAAAAGTAAAAAAAGAAAATTGTTAACAAATAATGATTGAAACGCAAGAAAAAAAAAAATAGTTATTAAAATTTAAACATTCAAGATGCGTTATTAGTATTATTTTTCCTAAAGTATAAAACTAAGTCGCTTTCTCTGTCCCTATATCCGTATGTATGCCTAAAACTTTAAAACTACGTAAAATATTTCGATGAGGTTTTTTTTAACAGATAGAGTGATTATAGAGGAAGGTTTATATGTATAATTCATACAAAATATTGTAGAGAAACAAAAATAAATTTATATATGTACCTATACATTGACAGATATCAGTACTGCACTCGTCCGGAGCCGGGTCGTAAGTTGAAAATATAACAGAAATAAATTAAAAATGATATCAAAGTACTTAACTTAATAATTCTTATTGAAATGTAGAATGGTTGAGAGGATATATTATCCACTTTCACATTTTTAATATAAAGCCTAAATTATTTTGGTATTTACTTCCCGTGGTTAATTACAAGTTACTAAAAAATATCAGAAAGGGTAAAGTTATCCCAGTTCCGAGAATAATATGCTTTATAATATATGTTAGGGTAAATTAAGCACTATAATTTTTTTTACATTTGTATAACATATAGTATTTATATTAAGCAGAGATTGTCTCGGTAGGTGTTATTCGAATATTATATCAAACCTTGGTAGCTTATATGGAACGTCAAATACTATTTTAGAAAGCTTAAATATTGATTTTTTGTGCTCTTACAGTATGTAACATAATTTAAGTTCTATTCACTGTTTATAGTTAAAAACCTTATTTAAAAAATTAACAAAATCTCATGAGAACAACTAGAGCAGTTACTTTAAAAAAGATTATGACGTTTTTATTATTAAAAACTCCATTGATTTTTTTATTGAATATTTATAGTATTTGAAATTATCAATTATCATAAATTAAGTCTCTTCACTCAAGGTATGTCATCTTTAAGCCATAATTTATAACGTGAGGACCAAATTTAAAAATATTGGTCGGCGGTAGGTCCCCTTTTTACAGGGGCCACCTGGGGCGGTACTATCGCGGTGTATATATGTCTGCAGCAAATCAGTAACACTACTGATTTGCTGCAGACATACGTAAACACTATTGCGTTCCGGTTTTTAGGGCACCGTAGCCAGCGTATTTACTGGTTAAACGGGACTTAACATCTTATGTTTCACGGTAGGTAGCGCGTTGATGATACCACTGATATTGCCAATGCCTATGGGTGTAGGTATTCCATCGGGTTGCCCGATCGCTCGTCTTACTTAATAATAGATCGTGAAACATAACAGTCAAATGTCTGTAAATACTGGTAAAGAATCACTTTGGAGTGCGTTGTTTTTTTTAGGCTTTTATTATTATGAATAAAATATCGTTGTGATCTTATAACTTTATATTTGTCTAAAGTGTTTACATCAGTTATATACCAAATAATTGTTATATATATATCGCTGAAGGCAAATTTTTACACAAAAGTACCTTATTTTTTTTGGCATGTAAAGCTTTATTGAGCTCAAGGGACGGTTTGTTACCTGGTTTATACCTTAGGTAACCAACCAATGCTTATATTGACATGTTTGTTTTGATGCACCGAGGGTTTGTATGCTAGGGACCGTCGACGTTTGGTAAATACACAGGATGGCTGACGATAGTCAGTATGTGTATTTTTGAGTCCAGGGACTATAGGGAGTTACAAAAAGCCGGCAATGATCATGGACTAACGAGTTTAGGTTATGTTGATGAAAAATTGCAGCATTTAATTTAAGTGCTGATAATTTCGTCACGGAAAAGATAGAAAGCCTTTAAGAACTTTAAAAATGTAATCGTACGGTCCTGTATGTAGTAATCGCCGATTTCTTATCTCCTAATATTCATCTTTGTTAAAGTTATAATATCTCCATACTTCTTTATAGATGTACGTCTGGTTTAATTCGCACTCGTTGTGGTTGTATAAAATATTCTTATATATAGAAGCAGCGAATAAGGGATAAGAGAGCATTAAGTAGAGGCTTTAAACTTTGAAACGAGTATAGTGTAGCATGTATCGATGCCGCTGAAGAGAAGTTCTGAAACTGAACTTAATATCCATATACTGTCAGGGATAGGAATTGTTGAATGCGTGTATTATTAATAGATGTATATAAATTATATTATATTATTGTATCTAATAACAACGTTTTCCTATATTAGAATACGTAATGAGATAGATTTTGCTATAAACTATTAAACATAAGTATTGTATTTCCATTTAAAATTGACTCATAATAGAGATGAGCGTAACTGCGCTAGTATTGGTTTAGAACTCCCGCTTGAATTTGTTGTAAACATTTCATAATTTGCAAAGCTAATAACCGTGATCCTGAATCTATGAACGTAGACCGCTGTTTTGTTTTTTTGATAGAAATATAATAACCGTATTTGATAATATGTTTGTTTTGATAGACTCATAAGTAATGATTTTTTTAAGCTTTATGATTAAATTCTTACTTGTATATATTACATTTAAACATAGAATTGGAACTGAAAAACAGGTTTCGAGAATGTCATTTCCTTACAGTAAACAGTCTCATAATTATTAAATAACCTAAACTTGAAGAACCTATTTAAAGACTTCGTTGCATACTGTGTCTACATATATCAATATATACAATATTCTTGGTAATTAATACAATTCTGACTGATTTTATCTCGTTTAATTTCAAACCCTTCCCAGGGTCCATGGTCACGGGATCGACTAAGATGTTGGGTCTCGAAATGTCAGTGTTAATGTAGTCTTGGTTTTAATATTCTGTATTCTGAAATCATATTAAAATGCCATGAACCTTTGCCGACACATTTAGAATACTAAATTTTACTTTATAAAGCTTCATTAGCACGTTCATAATTAAGAAATTCTATGTGGGTAGATGTGTGGGATCTTAATAATTTCTGTAAATTTTTTCTTCATGGTTCCCGCCCTTGAATTAATTTATATATTTTTTTAAACCATAAATTTTATAGAAATGGTTTGAGTAAAAATAATATTTTTGAATATAATTATAGGATAATTTTTTAGGTTATAATGACAGGAATTAGTAGGCCAATGTAATTTTTATAAAATATATTTTTTCTATAGGTAAATTATTATCACTTATTGTGTTTTTGTATTTTCTGTATTGAGGCAAAAACGAAAAATGGCTCACAGCTTATTCAGCTACAATTAATAATTGATTGAAAATATTTGATCGTATTATAATATTAGGTCATCCTATTTATATAGAAGCTGTAGGCCGCAAATTCCTTCGCGTGATTGTGATGTAAAAAAAATGGGTTAGAATTTTTTTGTTTCTAAAAAATTCTCAGTCCCTCCCAGTAGCATCAGTCAAAATCGTACCAGCCATTCTAGAGATTAGCCAGAATAATCAGACAGACAAAAAAATATTTTGTTATATGTGACAATGTAATTATATGAAAACGGTTTTTTTAATGTTACAAACATACACAGACACACATCGACATCGTCAGCCTTTGTTAGTCCACTGCTGGACATCGGCCTCCCTAATACACCCCTAACCATTAGGGGTTTGGACCATATCCCACCACGCTGGTCCAATGCGGGTTGGTGAGTGGACCGACTTTTTTACATGCCCATCCGACGCATGGATCATCTTACTTTTCAGACAATTGGGTGATCGGCCCAAATTGCCCTAACCAACTAGAAACAACAATGAAAATTTGTTGCGTCCCCGCAGGATTCGAACCCACGACCTCCGGTTTCTAAAGCATACGCCCACCACTAGGCTACGAGGCAGTTTACATTTTAATTTAATTTTTCTATAGATAGATAGCATGAGACTGCTGAATTGTAATTTAACATGTGGTACGCGCTAGTTCAGTGGAATATTGTGTTCGCGTACAAAAAATGTTCTCTATTAAAGATCCGAAATGCTTTTGAGGGAGTTGAAAGAATCAAATTCAATCGATTCGGTTTGGCTTTAGTAATAACGTTCTTTGTGAACGACGCGAACAATGAAAGACCGACTGTCGACTTTTTAGATAAAGTTGCATTTTGATATAGCATTTTGCTATATTGCATTCGAAATAAAAAAAATGTATTTCCTTTTATTATTATTAATTACATTTTTCATGGTCTACGCTGGCAGATGAGCAGTCGGGCCACCTGATGGGAAGTAATCAGCGATGCCCATAGACATCGGCAATACTAGTGGTATCACCAACGCGCTATAGACTTTATTTTGACCGACTTTTCAAAAGAAGTAGGTACTCAATTCGTATATTTTTTCATAAATGTTATCTCGTTGCTCCGCTCCTAGTGCTCGGATTTTGTTCATTCTATTTTTTAATGGTAGGTATTAACTGTCATTTGGTCCCATTTTGTAAAATAATTTAAATATAATACAACAATAGATATCAAATAGAAAATAAAAATTATAATCTCGTGCGATTAAATTGCAAACGCTGCTGAAAACGTAAAAGATAAGCTTACATTATGTTTTACATAATTGTATTCCTTTAAATGGTTTACAATAAAATCCATAAAGTAGAGATCCTTTGTTTTAAGAATAACCCACAGTAGCCCTGTTAATGTAAAACATTGTTCAAATTGCTATAAGGGCATATTCAAAACTCATTTAAGGTAATATAGTATACGTTTATCTAAAAGTTAATGCATTTAAAAATTATTTATTTTATGTCTATAAAATGTGTCATTCATATATGACATTTTGATTAAATCGGTACCTTCAAAAATATTAGATATTTACAATGCAGTATCGGAAACTGCGGGGTAGTTTGTTGCAGAGGACACGTTGTCACTAGAGTCCGACCGAAACTGTTTTTCCGGCCGAAACCGACCCGGAACCGAAATTCGGTCGTGGCTTCAGTTTCGGCCGAAACCGAAACCGAAACCGAAACTTACGTGATCAAGTATAAAATTCTTAAAATACTAAAATATGGAGCTTTTATGCCTATTATTTTGTTTTATTTTAGTCATGGAATGGAGATAGTATATTAAACGTGTGGTAATCGTTTATTTCAGTTGCTAATAATATATAAATATTATTAGCAACTGAAATATTAAAATATATTTTTTATAATTTTTTAAAATAAATTTCTTATAGCAATATGAGTTATTAATAAATAAATTAATAATTGTGACTGTTGCATTAAAGACTAAGTATTGGTATTTAGAAATCTTACTAATTCATACTGCATACACACACTGCGCTTCACACACACACACACACACACACACACAGGAGAGAGAATTATGATTTTAAATATTAAATATTCAATACTAATTGTTTTGTATTCAGTCATTACTTGGGAAGATGCTGAAGCCTGTAACACAGTTTCTACTAGCACAGGCTTCAGAGCTTTCTACATACAATGTACCTTAACTTGCAAAATAAAGAGTTATTATTATTATACTTTGGTTTGTATTTGTAGTTCCGAGGGGGGATCAAAAAGTAAAAATGAGATAGAATATAATGACTATGATAGCTTAATTATTTATTTTTGTACATAATCTCCGAGTCCACCTACACACCGAGTCCAGCGTTCCAAGGTTCCAATGCTTTAATTCCTTTAAAAAAAGGATTGTCTTGGTCCTGCAAAAAGGTCACCACGGCATCGTTTACTTGTTATATATAGTTTTATCACATGTTTCCTCTTAAGTATTGTATCAATTTGGAGAGAAGATGAAAAAAAGCTAGGCGCCAGATCTGGTGAATAGGAGGATGGTCAACCAATTGTACGCTAAACGATGGCATCGCTAATGCCAACCGGTACGTTGTCAAGACGAAACAGCTCGCCCGTTCAAAGTTTACCTCTTTTTATCATTGACGGCATTTCTCAACCTCGGTATTAAAGCTGCATAATCTGTAATGATGGTTCCATACTCCAGGTAATCAAACAACAATTTCACTTGTGAGTCCTCAAAATATTGAGGCCATACCGGCCAGGCCATGCCATGAAGATCCTTCGGGATTAACCGTGTTTCGTCCACTGCACAAAACTAGATTTAAAGTTTTTAGAATCTTCTTAAAACTTGTCCAACGATATCTTCCAAGTCGATTTGTTTCTGATTCTCGGCACCCATGTTGCGGAGACTTTTCTCATATTCAAAATTTGTGTTAATATGCGTTGAGTACCTTTATATGAAATGATCGTTTCTTGGATTAGGTATCGGATGGTAATTCTTTGATCGCTAAAAACAGTTTTTTCGAATATGGCAGCATATTCTTATTGATTCTTGTTGATTACTGGCTTCGATGGACGTCTGCAACCATGTTCATTTTCCGTGTACGTTCTCCCTACTCGAAATTACGAAGCCCACTTTGCGACAATTGATTATGAGAGAGCAGTCTCTTCTCATGTTGCCTTTGAGCCACAGTAAATCTCTTGCGTTGTTAACTTTTATAACAGTGGTTTTAATGACAAGGTCGCACTTGGGTTTTCTCTGTTTTCGAGAAAATTTCGCCACACATAGCAAACAAATAACTACCTTCAGAAAAAAGTAAAGAGACTAGAAAATGTTTTATTAACACAACAAATATCTGAGCTATACTTTCCAGTATAATTTCTATTTATTTTTGGTTACCAAGGAGTATTTAGTATCATTTTGTCTTCACTACTATTTACTCCCTCCTCGTCTTTCTAGAAGAATCATTAATTTCTTTTGTCAAACTTGGAATGTTTGTCTGAACTAAAATCGACTGATCTGAGCTCGATTGTAGGAATGATACATTTAACTTTCGCTACTATTTTGAAATTGAAAACACTTCTGAAACCAGTTTCGGTTTCGGCAAAAGTTTCGGCCAAATTTGGCCGAAACCGAAACTGCGGCCGAAACTTGATTTTTGGCCGAAACCGAAACCGAAAGTTCGGTCGGACACTAGTTGTCACCGGCCTATATTGTGCAAAATGGTTATATACTGTTTGAAGTTAGTCATATTTTTTGTTCAAATATTACTTGTATATGTATACATGTTTTAAAATTTCTAAATTAATAATTTTGAAAATTTATCTACTCCTGAAAGATTTTACTACAATCTCATCATCTTCATCATCATCAGAGGACTAACCATTGCTGGACATAAATTTCCTCTAATGCACGCCCTCTCCATTAGGAGGCTTTTGGGCCGTATCCCACCACGCTGGTCCAATGCGGGTTAGTTAATGGACCGACTTTTTACATGCCCATCTGAAGCATGGATCAACTTACTTTTCAGACATTTGGGTGATCGGCCCAAATAGTCCTAAAAACGATAACACAAAGGTTTTTCCCGTGGGATTCGAACCCACGACCTCCGGCTTATGAAGCAAAGGGCAATACCTCTAGACCACGGAGGCGGTTTACCTAAAAATATTTATTTTTGAGCTAAAATCTATGTAAACATTAAAATTAAAATATACGCCTATAAAGCAAATATTATAAATCTTATCCCAGGGTTTAAAAAAATAACTTTTATAACAGTAACACTTTTGAAGTAAGCATTTTAAAAAATATATATTTTGTTACTTTTTAACGGACACAGTCTCGATCAATCATACAAATCTGTTAAAAAATTCTGGTATTCCTCTAACGAACTATGTGTAATCAATTCGTGTTCGATACAATTTTTCTTGTTGCACCCGAATCTAAAAAACATGGTATATGTAGAAAACCTTTTTTATTCATGGCGAGTGCACTCTGTAGTAATTGTTAGTAAACAATTTATTCGGATGCACACACTAGTAATAATGGCGCACTTTATACATTAATTTATATCCCAGCCAAATAAGAGGAAAAACCTTTTTACAGGAGGCCTTCTGGGTTGTTACCATCGCGGTGCCTATTTCTGCCGCGAAGCCGTAGTGTGAAAACACTGCTGAGTTTCGGTTTGAAGGGCACTGCAGCCAGCGTATTTACTGGGTAAACGAGACTTAACACTGTGTGTCTCATGGTAGGCAGCGCGTTAGTTACCACTGGTATTGCCAATGTCCATGGGCGTCGGTGACTACTTCCCATCAGGCGGCCCGACTGCTCGTCTGCCTGCGTATGCCATAAAAAAAAAACTCACATCAACATTGTGAAATGTCACACTCATTTGGCGTCATAACGACGGGCATTATTACTACAAAGCGATATTATAACATAAGCGTTTTCTTACTCATATCCCATTTCTAATTATTATTTCATAATCGCTCAGTACGGTAATCAACAAATTTAAATTAATAGCATACAAATTTATATTTAACTAGTAGCCACTAGGATCGGCTCTGCCGGTAGACTTTCGGAACTTCGAAAAACGGATTTTCCTGGGGTAAAAAGCAGCCTAATATTAATCGAGCTTGATGTACCTTTCCATTGTTGAAAGAATATTTTAAATCGTCGCAGTAGATTATGAGTGATTACAAACATACACACACAAAAATACATACAAATATTTACTTTTATAACGTTATATGATATTAGTATAGATATTTTTCTGCGTTAACCGTTTATAATAGTGTCAACTTAAGTTCGATAAAGTCAATATTCGACAATCGAAGGAAAGGTACTCCAAAGAAGTGGAAGATAAAAACTCGTTACAGTGCTTCACTTACACAAGCCATCGGAAATAGGCCTGACAGATCCTCGGGTAGAAGAAAATCAGGCGATTCCTTTCTTTACCGAATACCCTTCTAAAAGTGCTTTTTTGTGCCGGATTTATTTTTGTGTGAGGGGAGGAGTTTTGTGGCTTTACAACACAAAGGCGGTGAGTGATGAGACCGGAGTTCGAATCGGCAAAGTAAAGTAACTCTAATAGCAAAGGGGATTTCTGAAGAAATATGCATTCCTTATTTTAGTGATAAGTATAGTTATTTACTTAATGGTTTATTCTTTTCTAAAATTACTAAAAATAATTTTCTATAAGAACAAAATGAATTAAAAACAGTTGTGTTTTCATAATCTATACACATAATAAATCAAAGTCCCCAGCCGCGTCTTTATGTCTGTCTGTTCGTGATAAACTTAACTACTACATCATAGGATATAAATTGTATAGTTTTTGTGTTAATTGTTCGTGATATTGAGTTAACGATGCTTACAAAATAAATTTAATTGGAATGTACATTCAAAAGATCTCTAAAAGTATAAAAACGTTTAGAACCACTTTCAAATTTTTAAAGAGTAGTTCCAAACTAAAAGAAATTTAACTTGACCAAATTTTCCATATAAAAAAATAAAACTCGAAGTGAAACTTATTATAAAGTTACTGCTGAAAATTATAATTATTGTTAAACAAAAAATTCACACGCACTTCACAATGCTATGCACGTAAAAAAAAACCTTTTTTACATTAAAATACGAGGAAATACTTTTGAAAGAACTTTGTTAAGACGTGAATTGTACTCTTGCAATGAAAAATCCCCTAAAGAGTACTTGGAACTGTTTAAATTGTGACTGCGTTGTTTTTAAATGTTTTACCACAGTAAAAACTCATTGTTTGTCACCCGAGGACCTTTAACAATAATAAATTAAATTATTTACATTTATTGTTGTAGTTTCTGATAAATAGTAAACATATTTCGTTAATTTCTGTTAAATACTCTGAGAACAGAAATCTGATAGAAACAACTAAATACTTAAATTTAGAGAAGACTACAGGTGAAAAGTTTTAGTAAGAATAAAGTATTTTTTACAAATATAGACAATTTTTAAACAGTTTTAATAGCAATTTCAAGAGACTAGGCTTTTGCTTTAATATAATAAACTTGGTACAAACTAAACTTTTGAACAGCTTGTTTATGTATTTATATATATACTAGGCTTAGTGCCTCCGTAACCTAGTGGTAAGGGCGTGTGCTTTAGAAACCGGAGATCGTAGGTTTGGATCCTGCGGGGACTCAACAAACTTACATTGTTGTTTTCTAATTGGTTTGGGCAATTTGGGCTGATCACCAAATTTTCTGAAAAGTAAGATGATCTATGCGTCGGATGTGCATGTAAAAGTCGGTCCGGCGCCTTATGTCTTTCCGGTCGTGTCGGTTATCCGTCCCATCGGCTTTGAAAATATAAAGGAACAGGGAGCGCCTGTGTTTGCGCATACACTTGTGCACTATTAAATCTCCTGCGTAGTTTGGCTGATCTCTAAAATAGATCGGCTGCCGTAGTCGCAATACACTTTGAGAACATTATTATTATTATATATAATTACAATTTTAATGTAATCATTTAAAAAAAGTTATATTGATGTTACAGATAGACACTTCAATTTTATTTATTTGTAAGGATAAATTATCATGGTATATAAAAGCCATCAGTAAAGGGATACGAAGCAGTATTAAGCGGTGGATTTAAACTTTAAAACAAGTGTAGTGTAGCATGTTTCGATTCCAGTGAGGAGAAGTTTTAAAGCTGAACGTTCTACATACAGTGTTAGATACAGCTTTTAAATCCATGTTTCTATATAAGGTAATTATAATGCATAGATTAGAATTAATTTATTGATTTTATAATGAAATAAGTTTTTAGTTCTGTAACTGTCAATTAATCAATATGATTGAATTAAGAAATAAAATTGATGTTATTAATATGATTATTAATATAAATGACTATATATTATATTGTAGGTACCTTTAACGTTATCATAACTGAGAAAATGATTTTAATACTTCAAAATTACCTTTGAATAGATGACAAAAAGTCGTCGGAGATGAGAGAAGCATTTTGGAAGATAAATATTTGCAAACCCAATATTGTTCCTAATATATTCATGAGGAAAGTGAGCGTAAAGATCTACTTTTATTAATAATGTATGTTCTTCTCCAATAATGGTTTCCTTTTGAGATGAGATATAATAACTTGTGACATTTGTATTTTGTTTTCATAAAAATAGAACGTTGGCATTTCGTTTTGCGAAAGTAAAATAAAATGATTGTTTAGTTAAATTTAACATCATAATTTAGCAATAAACATTTTTGCTACTTAATTATGTAATAACTTTTTTTAACCCTTAAAACTTATTTTAAAAGCGGAACATATTTAGTGAATATTTCTATCAATCAATGAAGAGCTAATTTTTTTGCAACAATAGTAAAAAGTATCGGTGTCAAAATAAAAAAAAACATACATAGAATAATTTCACGAAATTATACAAAAAGCAGCGTGTTTCGTAGATACCAACCGAAATAACCCGAGATCTTGATACTTAAGCTGCTAAATTCAGCAAACTATTTTCGAATTTTATGTGGAAGAGAAATACTATTTGGCTTAAAAATTTACGACGAATGATTCAACATTTATAGAGTTAAACTTTTTTAATGTGTGGAAGTGACACTATGAAATCTTTTATTGTTTTGGTAACAAGTTTATGGTGAATAAGATCGCGATTTAAAGTTTATCGTTTATTAAAAGTTTTCGGTGTTTTTGATATCAAACGCTGGAGCTTTTTATATCGGAAGTATCGAAAAATTTGAGCTTATGATAACAGTAGGCTTTGTCTATTAAAAATGTTGTAACTTCGAAAAAGATGAATGATAATGCATGTAAGAATCCTTTTGATTGTAACAGATGTATACTTACCCTGTATATAAAAGCAGTGAAAGAGATACAGGGGGATTTAGCGGAGGATTTAAACTTCAGAGCGATTATTATGTAGTACGTTTCGAAGCCACTGAAGAGAAGTTCTAAAGCTCAACGCGATGTACGTTTATAACAGATATAGATTTATACCATCCAAGATTCAGTATTTTGTAATACATATGTATGCTAATTCATGTACATACATTATCAAAGGGCTATGTATCGGTAGGTACACATACGTGCACAATTGATGGTTGTAATTATGTTATCTTGTCAGCTGGAAATTATTATTAATCTACGGTTAGTGATTAAGTAAAAATATGTATAAAAAAACTACAACTATTCTGTCAATGGATAAGTTATCTATAGTAGTAATAATAAGTTTCGGTACGATTAGATTTTTTCCATCTCTTTTTGAAGTGATTCTTCTTTTGGCGCATTAGGTTAGGTTAGGTTAAAATAATTTTTATAAAGCGCACTCACATCGTCACGAAAAACCGACACCGTGAAGTTAGTTATAGTTAACTGACAACTGTATTTTGCGATGCGCGCGTCACGAAAAACTAGCTTCTGAAGTTAGCTATAGTGAACTGAGGGTATTCACAATATTTATATTCTTTACAAACGTAGAATATGGCGTAAGATAAAATTTTCTAAGGTTGTGAGGTATGATATTCTGTAGAACATGAGTTCTCACATAGTTTATCTCATTGATAAATTTTAGCATCGTAAATTTCATTTTATTAAAATCCGCTTCTTTTTTTAAACCTTTTCACGATTATCGGTTGAGTTACGATTACTTTTTATATTTTTGCTTTACAACCCAGAAGCTCAAAACATTGATTCAAAATTGCGTTCAATGTTTCACGTCATTAATATGTAATATAGCTGAGGTTAGATAGGCTCCTGGTAATTGTTCTATAACGACTGCTTATTTTTATAGTAAACGAATTATCCTCGTTTGCTCTCGTAATAAAAGCGGTGGATCTCGCCCTCGGGAACGTCAGTTGGCGTAACTTTTGCGTTCACAATGAATAATAACATGTGTTAATAATAATTGCTGGACCTTTATATATTTAATGAAGTTCTTTTATTCAAATTAAGAATATGTCAAATTTTAATTCTGACGGTAATGCAAAATACATTGGGATGCAGACCTAAAAACGGAGTAATATCTATCGAGTAAAAGAAGGATATTTTTAAATCGGTCCATTAGGAGCGATGAACCAAGTAACATATATACAGATAAAAATACAAGATAAGTAGATTAAAACTCTTGCCTTTTGAACTTTATACTCGATTATGGTACAGGTACAGATGTGAGCAACATTTTCTAACAACACAATTTACAATTTGGTTTTCTAAAACTCAACTTGTTGTAAAAATTTGTCGAATAAAAGGCTTTTTTTTATTCATACGACGTAAAAACCAGTAAATAACTGAATCATGTAAACACAATATATACGGCAATTGCCGTATAAAGTGTTGTTTTTTACACAAACAATAATTAAGATATAAGTTAAAAAATCAAATATTTTTTTTGTTTATAAGTATTTTTTTTATTCATCACTTTACAAAATTTAAGCCCATCCAATTTGCTAGCATGAGACTGCTAAATCGTAACTTAAAGTGCGGAATGCGCCCGTTCAGTGGAATATTGCGTTCAGGGTCTGAAAAATGTTTACTAAAAGATCTTGGAATGCTTTTGAGGGAGTTGAAAAATTCAAATTCTCTGGCATCGGTTTGGCTTCAGTAATAATGTTCTTTGTGAGTTTCATGAGTAATGAGAGACCCCAGTCAACCCTTTGGATGAAGTTTTATTGTTCTTCTTTAATACAAGACATACGATATATGACCAACTATGGTATAATTGTTTTCCGTCTATTATTTGCTAAGCGTGGTAAGCTGGGCTTAAATGATAAACATAAAACAGAATAGATGACTTAACGTTCTCTTGCAAAAGCGTGACCGTCATTGAACAGATGGGATTAGGGTGGGGATCTGACATGATGTTAGATGACTACATGAGATAAGAATTAAAATGTTTTCCTATGTGCAGATCGTAAGAGCATGAAGAATTTCCTTGGATTTCTAGTGATAAAAAATCACGATTATTTTAGTAAAACTTAACTATGGGTTTTCACAAAATATAGGTAACTATAAATATTGAGAAACGAAACTATAGATTTAATACCATTCATTTTTATGTGTAGAAACGTTGAAATTTAGTTATTTGGTCTTTGATTTGTCACATCAACTTTATCAATTTAACGATAACAACACTCTAACACAAACATAAGTTTATATAGGTATTAAGTTTAATTTCAGATTACCTATAGTTATAATAATAGGCTTTGAAAATTTGTTCCATTTATTGCGTTAGTAATGGAATTGAAAACAATTAACTTTCCTTTTAAGATCATTCGTAGCCTGTTTGCATTTTATGTTGTCAAAAATTTAACAGAATGGAAAATAAACTATTTTTATATGTTTGCACACATATTTAAAAATAAAGGTGTTACCATAATTCTCTGATAAAGTCAATATTCGACCCTAAGAGGAAAGATGATACTCTAAAGGAGTGGGAGATAAAAACTCGTTATGGTGCTTCACTAACACAAGCCATCGAAAATAGGGCTGATAGCTCTTCGGGTTGAAGAAAATCGGGTCATTATTTTCTATTGAAAATAGTTTTCAAAACATATTTACTTGTACCGGAAAGTTTTTTTTTATAAAGGAGGCAGTTGGTAGCCTTGTAGCACAAGGTTGGTATGAGATCAGAGTGTAGGCCGTTTAAATATAAAAATGGCCGTAAGTTTTTTCACCCGTTCTTTTCAGGTCAGAGGCGTCCTATTCCAAATCGGTAGTATCCTGTTTGACAGTCAATTGGGAAGTGCGAACTTTTATATTGAATAGAGATATTTGAATAAAATTTAATTTTATATAAGAGGTGATTAAAGATTGAATATTCAAATTTTAAGTTAGACATTGTATAATTTTATTAATGTTAGTGATGTTAACCCTTATTAGCGATTTATTAACAACATTATTCTATAGTAAATGGTATTACATAATGTTACTGGTTTTAGTATATTTATATATTTTAAAACAGATACGTTTATATTATAATAATATATCTGTTTTTAAATATATAAATAATATTCTGTTTTAAAATTTTAAAAGCTGTCACTGTTTAAGCGGAGTTTAGGCATCTCGGTGAATTTTTTAAGCGCTTTAAGTAACAAGTTTTTCTACCATTCTTCAGAAAGTTGTTCCTCAAGTATTTAAGCATCTTTTATAATGAAGAAAGATTTAACTTTTTAAAAGATACAATTTAACTCTGTACTCTTATTCCTGTTAAAATCTTAAAAATATTGTATTTAAGAAGAGTTACATTTTTTAAATCTAGTTCAATAATTTTTGTGATAGACTTTTATAATATACCCCAATTTTAAATATTTACAAAATTCACTTATATATTGACAGACATTGTTCATAGTAACGTTGCATTTAAATTCGCAATGTTGCTTAATTTCCATTTCGTCAGAGATACAAGTTTACCGATAATTCTATAGGAAGGATTAAATGGCCGCACTATTTCCTTTTATAATTTAAGTTTTTTATACATAAATAATACATTGAAATTTAACGTTAATAACTTATCTTTTTATTAAAATCTAGAAATAAAATGTAGAAGTTATTTTGAAGGCAACGTTATCATAACATTAGCGTTTTGAAGCACAAATTATGTTAAAAAAGTAACGTGTTATTTTTCATAAGGAAACTAAGCATAAAATCTACTATTATAAATATGGCTTTTTTTCGTGGGTAGGTGATAAATAAGTACAGACGTCTTTGTTAACTGCTCTAAGAACTTTAATTTAATTTTATTTGTTTTACAGTAAATCTTTTTCTAATTTTAGTGATAATAGTTATTAATTATTAATTTACCTTAATATTAATGTAACGTAGCTTGTACATAAGATTATCACCACGTCAGCTGAACACTTGACTACACCATCATCACTAAGTCAAACACAATGCCCAACTTGTCTGAAGAGATGTCCATCCAACAAAAATTGGAGGGAAATATCTCCAAGCGATTTGATGATCTCCAGGGCCAGATCACCAATGCCACATCAACTAAAGACACTGTGGCCAAAATAGGCGAAGAACTGCGTAACTTCCGGGAGATAATTTTTGGCATCCTTAGTCTTCTTCGCCAGCAAATAAAGGATTGTTCCAGACAAGTCGATGACCTGGAAACTCGGAATCGGCGAAAGGCACTCATAGTCTCCGGTTTGCCTGAACAAGAGGATGAAGACTGCATCCAATCCATCTTAAGGTATTCAATGGCAAACTAGGCCTAAATAGCATCTCCAAATCATCCATCAAGGTATGCCATAGACTAGGTTTACCAATAAACAGCATCATCGGCCTTACTTGTACGATTCATTGACATTAATACCAAACAGGCCGTCTGAAGTCTAAGGCTGAGTTAAAGGGTCTGCAGTATCTCTTAAAGAATTCTGACTCGATGCCCGACAAGCTGTGTTTATGAAGTCTCAGCTGTATTTTGGTATGCGTTCTGTCTGGACGATGAATGGAGCTATAGTTATCCGAACACCAGATGCTGCCATATGCAGAATTGTTACGGAAGAAGAACTGACCAGCTTAATTACAAAGTTTCCGAAGTCTTCGGTCAAGGCATAAAATGTTAGTACACTGTAAAGAAGAAAGGAAGCATACATTAAAATTGTCTGAAATTTTATCTTGTGGATTATGTAAGTAGTTTCAAGGTGTATACATATATATATGTATATATATATATATATATATATATATATATATATATATATGTATGTATGTATGTATGTACATATAAACAGTAATATATTAATATAACAACCATTGATTTAAAACTTATCTTATTATTGTATTTTGGAATGTTTCCTTTAATTTATAACTTTTGTTTCATACTATTGTTTACGTAATGCATTTCTGACACCTCATAGTTGCCTAATAATGTTTTAATATTTAGCAAATTGGAGATAAACTATATTTTAAACACTTGTAAACAAACAGTAGTGTTGGTGTCAAACTCTTTATGTATGTGACAGATGAAAATTTTGAGGGTACATTTATTTGACAGCTTCACGATGCGTTCTGAATTTGCTGTATTCTTTGTCGTTAACTTTGCAACGATATTTTTTTTTTTTATTTATATACGAGTATGTGGGCTATATTTTTAAGTATTTTTTTCTCTGTTATTTTTTTTATATTTTTACTGATTCGTGTTTTTTTAGTGGATGTATAAATAAGTGTTTCTTGTTATAGTTAAACTTTATGCTGCATTTTGTGTTGTTACTTTCATATTGTTTTATCTTGCTATTTTATTTCAATAGGTGTTTGTGTATTATTTAAGTTATTTGGTTTACTTTTGTATTAGCTGGCGGAGGTGAAATGATCAATTTAGCTCTTAATTTTTCTTCAGTTCATTATTGGTTATTATATATATAAATATTTATTATATTATTATTTATTGATATATATTTATAGTAATGTCACTTGCTTCCGACGATGATCACTTTTATTCTGCATCTTCTTCGGACAATGATAGCTTTATGTCGCTAAGTGATTCACTCGGCGACTTTTAAATTTAAAATTTAATACCAATAATCAAAAACAATTTAACATTTGTCACATTAACGCATAAAGTATACCTAGCCACTATGATGACCTTTATGACAGTTTCACTAAGTGTAATGTTCACGCCATTCTGGTTTCTGAGAGTTGGCTCAAACCACATCTCTCTTCTCCTGTATTCACTCCTGGGTTTATCTTGGCACGTAACGACCTTACAGGCAGGGGAGGAGGGGTGTCATGATATACGTGAGGAGCAATCTTCCGTATAGAGTACTTGCCTCCTCGTCTCCTGATTCAGCATCTGCTGAATTTCTGGTCCTAGAAGTTACGGTCACTGGTGCCAAGATAGTCATAGGTGTAGTATACTGTCCCCCTAATGTCAACTATTTCACTGATTTTGAATCAGTTTTAGAATCTTTGGGTTCCGAGTATGCTAACCACGTCATTATGGGAGACTTTAATACTAATCTCTTAGCGCCTAATTGTTCCTGAACCGCACGCACTTTCGCAATACGCACGTACGCAATTTCCTGCGTATCGTCAGGTCATGCTGTTTTCATGTTTTACCTCTCCACGCTACTCATCGTAACCTCTCTGGTGAAGACACATGGCTTGACATAATGCTTACTTCTAATCCATCCAAAGCTTCCTCTCACGGCCTAATATCCTGCCCCAAGTTTCTCTCATCATGACTCTAATCTTCCTTTCTTATACCTAAAAACACCTAAACCCGTTCCTAAGCGTACTGCATCGTTCTTTTCAAAATGTTAACGTTGAGAAACTTTGTCAGGATGCTGAACAAATCTGCTGGGAAACTTCTAGAACGGCAGAATCAATTGATGAAAAATACAATATTCAATGATGCCGTCACTAAACTTTACGATGTACATGCCCCTATCAAAAAGTAAGAATAAGACATCCTCCAGCACCTTGGTTAAACAGAGGAGTTCGGACAGCCATGAGACGTCGGGACCGCGTCATTCCGAAAATTTAAGCATAACCGCACGGAAGATAATTGGAAGCTTTACAAATTGGCTAGAAATCGGTGTAATCAGATGGATACGAAATGCTAAACGCCGTCACATTCTTGATAATTTATCTAACCTTTCACCTTCCGATATCTGGAAGTTCTCGAACTTTGGGTATCGGTAAGTCGCGTTTATCAAACCTTCCATCTTCAATATCTCTTAATGATTTAAATCATCATTTTGTCACATATTCTTCGATAGATCCTAGTACTATTTCTAGGCTATTTCCTACTTAAATGGTTTGACGCACCCAAATTTTAAATCCTTCTACTTCAGACCAGTGTCTTTTGAAGAAACCAAAAATCAATTCATGCAATCAAGTCCAATGCAGTAGGTTTTGATTGTATAGGACGCCGAATGATACTTCCCATTCTAGATTATTTACTTCCTGCTATCACCCACATTACCAACTTCTCCATTACCACCGGATCTTTTCCAATATTGTGGCGTAAAGCCTATGTTCGTCCTCTCCCACAATGCCCAAATCCTAATATGCCTGCCCATTATCGGCCTATTTCAATCCTTCCCTTTCTTTCTTAGGTGCTTGAGTCCTTGTGTTGTGTAACAACTTGATAAGCCCGCTTCAATCTGGATTTAGGCCAGGCCACAGCACTACTACCGCTCTTTTTAAAGTGACTGGCGACATTAGAGCTGCCATGGAAAATACTAAAGTCACAGTCTTGGTATTAATAGATTTTCAAACGCTTTTAATGCCGTTAGTCACGATATCCTGTTAGCTATGCTCTCCCATCTAAAGGTTTCGGATGAAGCACTGGTTTGGTTTTCATCTTATCTTCGAGGCCGTCAGCAGACTGTTAATGCAATGAAAAGTTTTCAAACTGGCTTAATCTCACTGCAGGCGTGCCTCAAGGCGGTATTCTTTCTCCAATTTTATTTTCTATTTTCATTAATTTTATAACTACTGAACTTCGATGTTCGTATCATCTTTACGCCGATGATCTGCAACTGTACTATCAGGACACAGTAGATGGGATCTCAGACGCAATTCGTAAATTAAACGAAGACCTAGACGCTATTAGAGTGTGGTCTCTAAAATTCGGCTTAACTGTCAATCCAACGAAGTGCCAGGCTATGATTGTGGGAAGCAATCGTATTATAAGTAAATTGGACTTACAAAATCTCCCACCAATCAAATTTGACTCCCAGATAATTCCTTTTAGTGACAGTGTAAAGGACCTCGGACTGATGATTGACTCCACACTCAGTTGGAAACAACAAGTAGCGAGTGTTTCTTATAGAGTTACAAGCGTTCTGAGATCTCTCTATCGTCTAAAAAACATGCTTCCTATACAAACAAAAATAACGCTCGTGCAGTCCTTAATTTTCCCTTTGATCGACTATGGTGACGTGTGCTACTTTGACCTGAATGCAGATCAACTCAATAAACTCGACCGGCTTCTAAATAACTGCATTCGATTCGTATTCAATATTCGTAAATATGACCATGTGTCGTCGTACCGATCCCAACTCCGGTGGCTACCGATTCGTCATCGTCGAACGTTAAGGGCACTTACCACACTATTTTCTTTACTTGTATCGTCCTCTTCTCCGACTTATTTGTCGTCTTATTTCCAATACCTCAGTGTCGCTAGTCTTAGAGATCTTCGTTCTACAAACAACCGTCTTCTTCTGTGTCCCGTTCATCGTACAGATTTCATTCACAAATCTTTCCAAATTCAATCCATACTTCTCTGGAATGCGCTACCCTTGGAAATCAGGATGGCTAAAAACGTCTTTCAGTTTAAAAGAAAAGTGCGTAAACATTTACTGGAAGAAGAATCGGCGAAGCAACTGACTTTGTAATTATGTATTTATAATCATATTTGTGTATATGTATATATTGATATATATTATATTATATTATATATGTATGCCTATAGTGTATTAATCGTTATTTATTAAATAATATATTTGCTACCTTGACTAAAATTTTATCTCGAATTTACACCTATTTTTGATTCTTTGTTATTCTCATATTGTACTTTAAGAGCACCCACGCTAAATTTTTCATAACCTCCCTAAGGTTGGCTGTTAGATAATGCCTAAGGCATTAAGCCCGCCTTTGTATATGTAATTGTGCAAAAAGAATAAATAAATAAATAAATAATGTATGTTTTACTCATATCACGGCTTCCTCTGAGAAATGATATTAATCGTGACGTGACATTATTATATTGCTATCCTCAACAGTATGTATATTTTTGTGTTGCACAATTTTATAACTAAATTTTTGCTATGTATTGATAAATAAATATTCTTAAATAAAAATTCTTATTTATAACATCTTGAAAATAAATTATGAATAGCAAAATATAAAAATTCATTTTGTAATCTTAAAAGGCTATTTAAAAAAACACGCTTGAACCACCTCCGTGGCCTAGCACTAGTGGCCCTTGCTTTATAAACCGGAGGTCGTGGGTTCGAATCCCGCGAGTAAACAACTTTGTGCTATCGTTTTTCTGGTTGGCTAGGATAATTTGGGCTGATCACCCAATAGTCTGAAAAGTAAGATGATCCATGCGTCGGATGGGCATGTATAAAATCGGTCCGCCCACCAACCCACATTTTACCAATGTGACGGTAGTACAGGTCGGTCGGTATCTAATAAAGAACGGGTGCATTAGGGTCTACGGTCTACTATTACTAAGGCCTATGTCCAACAATGGACTAACACAGGCTTATGGTAACGAACAATTAAAACGTATGGTGGTTTTCGGTAGGGTTCGTAAAATTTCATCATTAACGTTAATAATTCACCTCGCTTTAACGAGAAGCTGGCCATCATGTAAATTTTTGATAAATCAGAACATATTTGATACAGATTTTTCCTATATAATAAAACAATATGCGATGCAATATGTTTCCAAATTATAGCCTGAAAACCAATTTCAAATAGGAAATTCAAAGTGACGAGAATTATGGATTTTATAAACTGAAACTGATACCTTTGGGATATTACAAACTTAATGAGAAACCGGAGATTTTGAAACATGAACAGTCAAACTACGCAAAACCCCTTCAGAAATTTGCCTGGGGGAGCTATATTATTTCTCCTAAGGTTATATTATGGTTGGTTTACGATTATTTGTTATATAAAGCTAACTGTTAAAGCACTTTCCATATTTAACATAATGTCCTTGTATGAAAAAGTTTAAAATGTGGATGTCGATTATCAGTAAGTAATGAATGCAGTAACTGCCTCCGTGGCCTAGTGGTATGGGCGCGTGCTCTAGAAACCGGACGTCGTGGGTTCGAATCCTGCGGGGACTCAACAAATTTTCAGTGTTGTTTCCTAGTTGGTTAGGGCAATTTGGGCTGATCACCCAATTGTCTGAAAAGTAAGATGATCCATGCGTCGATGGGCATGTAAAAGTCGGTCCACCCACCAACCCGCATTGGACCAGCGTGGTGGGATACGGTCCAAAAGCCCTGATGGATAGGGATGTATTAGGAAGGCCTATGTCCAGCAGTGGACTATTACAGGCTGATGAGATGAGATGAGATGAATGAATGCGTGTAAAAATATTATGGTTTAAAACAAAATTATAATTATAACTAAATCAGGTTCCTTACAGTTTTACAGGCAAATATTAATTTTTTTTTAATCCTTCTGGACTCTATATTATATTACGGTACAAATGTAAAGTATTAGCTTAACAAGATTTTTCGACTAATTTCTCATTTTATCCGCAACATAGGGTAAGGATGCCTATTATGAGATACCATTTCTATTTTGGGTATTAAAACAAAACTGTTACATTTGAAGCTTTCTGAGATATAGTTTTAGATAGGAAATTTTATGTACTTTAAATGTGTAATAGCTATTCAGGGCTAAATACAATATTTTTCTGGTTATGCTGTAAAAGTGAAAAATATCAGAAAAGTCCAAGGCAAAAAGGTCTCCTATTATGAGATACTAGGGTTGCTAATATGAGATAGTATCTCATATTAGGTTCCTATAAATTTTAGGGTTAACAAACAAAAAAAACAATATTAATGTCATAATCACATTTTTATGTAGGTAACTTATTAATTAAATATTAAAGACAAACATCAGTCTTAATATTTTGGTACTTCAATTATTAAATTATGGACTATCATCCATCAGTCTTCAAAACGGGTTCACAATAATGATTTTTGTACTTTAATTACACTTAACAAAGATTTGAGCTATGCTCACTTATCATAATCATATTTAGCATTTTAATAAAATATTAAAAGAAAAGTTATAATGTATATGGTAATAACAAAATAAAATCTCTTCTAAAATATTTTAACTTTTTCCATGTCATAGGGACACATCTAAACATAAAGAACACAAAAATGATTCGCTGCTACATCTCCACAATCCTCATGAGCCCATTTAAAACAGCTTTGACATTTGGCCCATTTTCTCCTCTAGTATCCTGTGAAAAGTTGCCGCTACAGTAGGGACATTCAGCATCATATTCATCCCCACTGCTATGTGCGAGCTCAGGCATGTCATCGTCTTCGGAACTGGAACTAACTTCTTCAACTTTTTCTTTTGAATGTATTTTTTTTCATTGTTTGCTGTTTTTATTTAAACGTTTCTTCTGTCCTTTTTATTTCTTTTTCTTGCTTTTTATTAAGGATTCTACTAGTGAATTCTTATACGGAGAAGCCGTAATTACAGAAGCTGATCCAGTTCGAGTTTTCTTAGAAGAAGAATTGTTCTTAGGTAGTCTGGGCACTGGCTTCAGTGCAAATGGTGAGACACAAGACGATGTACTGGGTACTGGATTGTCATAAACACTAGCTCTTGATGATGCTTTAGAAGATGCTAATCCTTGAGGCTCATCAGAAGGATTTATATTTGAAATTCCGCTATTGGATAACACTTCAGTTGGCTCTAATCGGTTTTCAATCGAAGTAGGCACACAACTTGTATCTTCCGGATTTGCGTTCTCATCATTTATCTGAACATTTAGTGACTCTTGCTCTTGATCCACTTCATCAAATATTGAAAACTCTTCGTCTGTAAAATATGTCGATTGCAGGAAATAACCCAGCTTTGCGAAAACCATTTACGGAGTTGGTCATGGTAGCAGCTTTTTCATAAGCCGTACCAAACAATCTAGCCACATATTTGTTTGTTAGTGTGCGTCCCGAATTATTACGCAGCCAAGTTTCAATTTCTTGGGAGTAATAAGCTTTTAATGGCTTCATAAATGCCACATCCATTGGCTGCATTCTATGAGTGCAGTGTGGGGGCAAGCAAACAATTATCACGTTGTTGTCTCGAGCTAAATTAATCACATCGATGTTTCTGTTATGTTGTAGTGGCCATCTAAAACCAATAAAATTGGATCATCTTTACTTGGCTTTGTAAAGTTAATAAAATGCTGAAACCACTTTGTGAATAGGTGTGTCTGGATCCAGCCTGACGGATGACAATCGCCAATTGAACCTGCTGGTGCACCATCCATTAGCTCTTGAGCCATATTTTCCTTGGAAAATTATTAATGGAGGCACGTAGGCTACACAAGCGTTCATACAGGTCACTATGGTCATGAGTTTTCCTCTTTCCAGGGATGTCAACGCACCAACCTGTTTTTGCCTTTCATACTGACAACTTTGGAACGTTTATGTTGAACTACTGTTATTCCTGTCTCGTCCACGTTGTAGACCCTGTGTGGAGCGGATTTTATCTTATTAAATTCAGGCTCATATAAATCGAAAAAGTTGGCGACTGCAACTGGATTAAATCCTTTTACTCTAGCGGCAGAAACTGCTTCAGGTGTCCTAATAGATAATGTAGGATGTCTCCTCAAAAATCCACGTAGCCATTTTTTACCAGCAGAGGCTTTAGTCACACTGAAAGGATGCCTTAGATTGTTTTTAATAGCCAATTGAAACGCCATGTATTTGATGTCCTGCAGACGTAAGCCATAAAATCGTCTATCCATTTCTTTGCAATAACTTTTCAGCTCGGCTTCTAAATCAATAGGTAAGGCTGGTCGTCTCCCCATAGGAACCTGGACAAGATCTTCTGCACGGACATCTTTTTTCACATAGCGCTCAAGGGTACCTTTAGGAACACCAAATCGTTTTGCAGCTCTTAAGTAACCCATTTCTTTTCTTCGTACTGCATTCACAGCCTGTATCATGGCAGTGTGGCCCCAGTTGTAGACCCTGTGTGGAGCGGATTTTATCTTATTAAATTCAGGCTCATATAAATCGAAAAAGTTGGCGACTGCAACTGGATTAAATCCTTTACTCTAGCGGCAGAAACTGCTTCAGGTGTCCTAATAGATAATGTAGGATGTCTCCTCAAAAATCCACGTAGCCATTTTTACCAGCAGAGGCTTTAGTCACACTGAAAGGATGCCTAGATTGTTTTAATAGCCAATTGAAACGCCATGTATTTGATGTCCTGCAGACGTAAGCCATAAAATCGTCTATCCATTTCTTTGCAATAACTTTTCAGCTCGGCTTCTAAATCAATAGGTAGAGCTAGTCGTCTCCCATAGGAACCTGGACAAGATCTTCTGCACGGACATCTTTTTCACATAGCGCTCAAGGTACCTTTAGGAACACCAAATCGTTTTGCAGCTCTTAAGTAACCCATTTCTTTTCTTCTGCATTCACAGCCTGTATCATGGCAGTGTGGTCCCAGGTCTTCCTTTTGATGGAGGCATCTAAAATAAAAATATAGGGTTTAACCCAACACTTATAATAATTGCTCTTTTTGTACAAATAATATGAGATATCTCAATTTAGGAACCCTAGCATATCTCATATTAGGAAAACAACAGTTTTACAAAATGGATGCCTATTTTTTGCTTCCAAAAGAAAACACAATTAAAATGCATTTACAACTTAAAATTTATCATATAAGCTACAAATAATACATATATTAAATGCGTTTAACGTAATGATAAAGTTGTTACATACCTTGTAAACATTTAATGAAAAATATTTGGTTTTACGATTTTGTAATAACCTGCACGCACACGTTCTTACATCGCCGGTGGCCGGCGGGCACTAGTAGACGTTTAGAACTATTGCCGTGTCAATTCGAGCGACACTAGCGCAAAATGGCTGACGTGAGTGTTTGACCAATACCTTGCTATCTCATATTTAGCGCCTATCTCATAATAGGCATCCTTACCCTATTTATTATGTACGCTATACAAATAAATAAAATTGGAGTGTCTGTTTGTGACATCAAAATAAACGTCTTAAAGTATATATAAATTCCGATGCATACATAATAACAAATTTGAAAGAAAAATTGTCCGTCTGTCTGTTTGTTCTAGCCAATCTCTGGAATGACAGGTTACATTTTAACGGGACTTTTAGTGGAAGATAGCCGATATAACTTGGAGTAACTTGGCTACAATTTTTCTGAAAAAAAAAACTGGTTATTACCACGCAAAAGGCGCGGGCAACAGCTAGTAATAAATAATTATTAGTTGATATGTATCTACTACATACGACATTAGTGGTAAGTAAATGCATAACTATTATTAAAGCATTTCGCAAGCAAATTATCATGCATTACTTTTGCGGCCGTAGCGCAAGAACGTATCGCTATATATAAAAGCAATGAAAAAGAGATACGAGAGGATTAAGCGGGGATTTTAACTTCGAAACGATCAAAGTGTAGTACTACATTTCGAATCGATTGCTGTTCATAAGAATTTCTAAAGCTGAATGTAAAATGCTTATGGTTTTAGGTTAAAACTATATATTTTTTTATTTTAAGTAATTTTGCCCTTGTTTTAGATTGATGTATGAACTGTACAAAAGTTATATGAGTAACTTGTTTTACTTAAATCAATTTAAATTTCGAAACTGTTTAAACAATAGCTAGAGATAAATGTATGCTATCAACGAATGATGACTATAATAAGATAAATCTCTAATATACTTTTGGGAATAAAGTTTATACGATTCATAGTTTAATATTAATACTGTAATTATGTAAATTAAAACATTACGTGTATTTCAATTTTGTCTACAAAGAGTTTGCCTTCAATCATTTCCGTAATTCTTTGATTGTTACGATAATCTATAAAAGCTGAATTTATTAATATGTGACTTAACTTCATAATCGATTTTTATCTGCTAGGCGCACACAAAATTATTTTAAATGACGTAGATTATTTGGCGAAATTGAAAATTTTATAGGGACAAGTGTTGGTTCTCTACTAATAATTGTTCCATAACAACTGCTAATGTTCCTGAAATTATCCCATTTAAACAGTTGCGTCATTCGCCCAGGAAAACTTAAACCAATGCTATGTGTTTGTGTCAACAAAATAATAATCACATATCACATAGCAATGTTATTTCTAGTTTTATAGATTTTAAAACTGATTATCCCTAACATCAGCAATCAAAATTTAGTACTAATTTTAACTTATATATTAATGCACATTTTTAAAATAATAACTCTCCAAAAAGCTATTGTGAAAAATATTGAGTTATCTCGAAAATAACATTAACATTGCTGGAAAAATTGTAAAATAAAAGATGCCCCAATTATTTTTATGTAACACAATTTTATGGTACAACTTATCTGTCCTTGTGACATAGGTTGACATACTGTGGAAAATATTCGAAACATTAGATTTAATTTGATAATAATATGGCTGATATTTGTAATGGCTGGTATGAATGGAAAAAAAAACGTTTTTTATATAAACTTGTCAACAGCTAGTTTTGTAATAAGCATGGTATGTTTAGTACCAATACACGTTTTTGATTTGATTATGCTAATCATCAACGCACTTCGCATAATATAATATTTCCAGAATATTAACGCCAGTTAGTAATGTGAGAACCCTTGATTTCATAACAGAATTTATGGAGTTATAAAGCTTCATTTAGGTTTTAGTTAATACGTTAATAATGAACAAAGCCACGCCGTTTCGACCATAACTATTTTTGTGTTATGTCATAAATTTCTCATGCTTTCTATGATTTTTGTCTTCCTTTGTAATGATGTATGTATTAAAACGAGTAACTAGATTAGTCAAATAAAATTGTACATGTCGTCATTACGCTTTTATTATTACATTCCCGATTAACTTAATTTGGAAAACATTCTTTTTTAATTTTACGAAAATGAATGTGATACAAGACACCTAAAGGGTCTTTTACGCACAAAAGCAGGCATTAAGGTAAGCAGCATGTTTAAGTGTGAGTAAGTGTGAAGTAAGTTTTCTTTATGAGTATGTGGAACTATAAAATAATTATTAATTGAAATGCTTGGCTCTAAAAGTTATCAAACCGTTTACGCTTTAATAAGTATATATAAGTATTATACATGTTATATATAACATGTATAATACTTATATTAGTTAGATTTCGCTTAATGATTGATTCGTAAGTAAAATAAGGTCCACAATGTGTCGTTATTACGGTTAAAACTGTTTTTTAGATTAACATCGCGTAGCTTACAACAATGTAAATCTTTTACTTATTCGAACAAAGAATTCACAAAGAAATCCATTAACTTTTGACACAGATGTATTAGTTATTACGCATACTTAAATAGTATACTGAACAAAAATGTCTACATACATTTTTTTTGATATAAGGACTTCAATGAATTGTATCGCATTTGTATATAACAAATTATATTTTCAAATGTAATTAAACGCAATAAAATCCATCATATGTCCGCCCTACTTCTTGAAAATGTAAATAAGATAAATCTTTATCCTTTTATTTAACTCGTTAAAAAAGACTTCAGTTAATTAAAGATGCGCTGTCATTGTCATTCACCTATCGACCCAAATTACTTTGGAAGCTGCACAAACACCTTATTTCTACCTCTATACGTGTTATTAGTTTTTAATGTTAATGTGTTAGCTTTCAGTGTGTATTTAAGTGAGTCCTTATTATTTTCCCTTCGTAAGTGAAATATTGGTTAACATAGTGCTTTAAATCGGTGTAATCAGTTAAAAACCGTAACATTTATTATGTAACTTTTAAAAGCAAAGCTATGCTACTTTTAAAAGCAAATAAAAGTATAACGTCACCCAAAATTTGTTACTGCACCAAAACGTTAAAGCCCAGCCACTTTAGTAGAATGAAACTGCTGAAGTGTGACTTAAATGCAAAATACGCTTGCATAGTTGAATATTGCTTTTAGCTACACAAAAATGCTTACTAAAATATTTCAAAACTCTTTTTCAGGGCCTAAAAAGTTTGATTCTCTCAAAGTTTTCGTTTTCTCCTTACTTTTAAATTTTTCCTTTGTAATAATGTTCTTTATCCCTATCCGACGCATAAATCGTCTTACTTTACAGACAATGGGATGATTAACCCGCATTCCTCTAAACAAAAATGAAATGTTTTTAGTCCCTGTAGGATACGATCCTACGACTTTCGGTTTCTAAAGTGCAAGCCCTTACCGCGAGGCTAAGGAGGCTGGTTGGTTTTTTATAGCTAGTATAAAAAAGGAGAAACCGTCAGCCAATCCTGTACAATGGGTTTAATTTGGTTTTTTTATAGCACGACATTTGATATATGGACGCGTAAATTCAAATTTGTTATTCTATTTAACTTAAACATAAGGGGTGGTAAGCTGAGCATGAATGATGAGCGTGAAACAATACATATACAATGCAAAGTTACCTCGCCAAAGCGCGTCCGTTATCGAACACGACAACAAAGTATCGTTATGACGTAAACAGATGGGTTTACGGTTTGAGTCAGATGAGAGGTTAATTAAACCGTTTGCTTTTGTATATGACGTGAAAGGGTTTAACTCCTTTGAACTCTGTCTGTTCAGAGTTCATATTATTATTTTGAATTTAATGTTATCTCTTTGAAAAATTACGTACGCTTAAATTTTGTTTTTATTGTCATATTTTTTATAAATATATTAAAAAAAATACTTTTAAAATATACTGTTTTGTACAAATTTAAAAGTATCAATTTACTTATAGTACACGATCATCCTCGTTAGGTTAAAATATATGTTGATGAAATCTATGACAATCTATAATCTATATGATGGTAGATGAGAACGAGTTATAAGGGAGCATGGCTTTGCTTTCTTTTAAGTTACCTGAAATCCATATTGCATAATATTAACCTACTTAATTGTTGTCTGACTCTCTTACTGCCTTGATCTTTTTAGGCCTCATATCTTGATAACAACAAGTACGGTTTCGAATTTAATAATTAAAATTGAAATTAAGCCCAGTAGTAGTAGTAATTTACAGCTCCTTTAGACCATGCGAAAAAATATTTTCGATTTAAAAGAAGATAAAATCGTTATTACCGTGAAAAAAAATGTTTGACATTTTCAGAAGAATCAGGGTTTGAAACATTATTACGGAACCCTAAGTAGACTAGACGGCACGCACTTGTTGGTTTTCCAATAAATCTTTTTCCATCGAAACCAATCTGTTTCTATAAATCTGACGAATACAATCAAGCATGTACGAAAGATCTGTTAAAAAATTCGTTAACGAACAAATAGTTGGAAAGCAAACTGTGACCGAAATATTTTTTGTATGGGAATATTTTTCTCTACCCAGATTTAGAATTTACTCTGATGTGCTAGGATTGACAACGATTTTCAAAAAGGATTGCAATAAGTATTTTATGTTACGATAAGTGTTTTAAAACTGTTTTTGGATTTGATCAACTATACGCTATGTTATAGAAATGTGTGCTATGAAGAAGTTATCAAATATATTAACAATATATGTCTATACGAACACCTACATTAGTAATTTATCTTCATGCAGGCATGCATGATTTTTTATAAAGACGATATAAGATTTAGTTTTACATTTTAAGCAGGCCTGCCCGTTTTTTTTGTTAACACTTTTTTGTCGTCATAACATAAAAAACCATTACCTAGAGAGTAAGAAACACAGCGCAGTACACACCATCTTGACATGTTATCTTTCGTTTACAAAGAAATCACATGGCTTTAGTGCGTAACGGGACGTAAATGAATTTCACACTACTTCTTTGTCTTATAAATACGGTGTTACTTCCTAAATCGTTTTCTTTTAGAAAAAAGTTAAAAAATAAAAAAAAATAAACCATAGATCTGTATTTAATAAAATGGAATGAAAGCAATTTTTTTTTGTAAAGACTTAAGTTCTTCTTTGATATTTTCATGATGTACGTTTATGCTGTGTAATTAATAAATTATTCCTTGATGAAACTTCAATATTAAAAACGTATTTTAATTTAATTTAGTTCCTACCTTTACGAAAATATTAGGATTGAATTCACAATCATATATGTACATATACTATATATTCCTAACGATTTACTAGTACACTAAAGTAATATTAAATCGTTTATTGAATAGGAGTCAGAAAAAAAGTCTTCGTAATGCTTTGCTCATAGAAGCCATTGAAAATATGTCTGTTAGAAAATCGGGTCATTATTTTCTATAGAAAATTCTTCTCTCGACATGCTTTATTTGTACCGGAAATATTTTGCGCGAAGGGGACAGTTGGTGGCAGAGCACACAAAGGCGGTAAATGATGAGGGCGGAGTTTTGATCGGCGTTGTGAAGTAACTTGGATGTTAAGGAAGATTAAAAAGTTTTTTTTTTCTATTTTCCATGAACGATTTTTTTTGTATTATTGATAGTGGTTGTGTTTAAAACCTAGCGTATTATATGGTTTCGTTCAAGTTTTTGCCTTTATCAAAATTTCTGTAAAATGTGATTGTATTAATAAGTTATTCAGATTATACGGCCGGAGCTAAAGCGATGTTGTTTTGATACAATCGCGTTAAGTACGTTAGTTATAAATCGATACAAGTAAATTACGCTGGTAAATTAGTTTTCATTTGTTGTACGATCAGACAATTTTTCAGGTTTATTTTAACAATTAATAAACCTATGATACCGTAAATAAACCAACTGGCTGAAACAACGGGATGTAGAAAATCTTATACAAAAATTTTTAATGAGACAATAAAAAGAAATTAAAGGGGCATATCTAAATTAGAAAACGTAAAGTTTATAGGTGTTGATTTATTATCTTATATATTTCGCCCAAAACTTACTAAGAAACCATAGATTTTGGTTGGTAGGCAAAAGTTCCCAAAGTTCTTATAAAATACGCTCATAAGTTTCGTACTCTAGATATTTATAGTCATAATAGTTCAATTTAAATTTATATTAACTGTTTTTCGGGGCGTATTGAATGCATTAGTTCTAAATTAAAATTGGGCTATGTCATATTTACAATATTTAGGTACTAATGGTAATGCAAACCTAGTCTGTATTAATATCTCTATTTTATCGTAATTATAATTAACTAATCAAAATAAATTTTTACGTTTGTTACTTTGCAGCCAGCAGTATGCAGGCGTTTCCCCACGATACACTTAATGGACGTTTTCAGCACTTCCATAGCAACAAACCATATGCTATGATACTGTGAAAGTACGCAATACAAATCTATTTGCAGCTATTGCAGGTCCCTCGACGGTTGCCTGCTTAATATATATAATATTAATTTATGGAATAGATTGTAGAGTAATTGGTAGCTGGTAAAGTTGTGGTACCCACTCAAAATCAAATAAATTCACAGAAACAAAGTATCAATCAACCAACATAACTCATAAATAAATTACAATGACGCTAACTATTTAGAATTTCATCTTCTATACATATATCACGATCACACTATGAGCACTACAGAAGTATCGCGGTGATCCTCCCTTGGTCGCGGGATATAAAACATATATATATTTTACTAAAAGTCAGTCCTGATATTTTATTATGAGTAAAATATCTGAGTTCTGGATTTTATCAAAGCTGTTATAAACATTTTAACTTTATACACCAGAAAATATGAGGTAACATTGTAGATTTATTTAACGTATTTCATATTTCATTGTAAAACAGTTCTCGGTTTGATTAAATGAATCCTCATCGCAGATTTGCATAAAATAATATTGCGAGAAACTGAACAATTGCAGGCAACGTGAGAATTCTGGATTTTATCGTAGAATGTATTTGGCCATTATGAAGCTTTATTAAGGTTTCAGTTAACACATTCATAATTAAGAAAATCTCATATTGTGTTTTTATATTTTTATATACTTTTATACAGAAGACTGATATTGTACGTATGTACCTATATATGATTAAGTTTATGGTTAAAAATGAACACGTTTTGGAATTTATATAGATTAGTCTCCCTTTTAGCGGTTCTTGCTTTATAAACCGGAGGTCGTGGGTTCGAATCCCGCGGGGAAACAACTTTGTGTTATTGTTGTTTTCGACAATTTGCGCCGATCGCCCAATTGTCTGAAAAGTAAGATGATCCATACGTCGTATGAGCATGTAGAAAGTCGGTCTACCCAACAACCCGCATTGGACCAGCGTGGTGGACTACGGTCCAAAAATCCTTTCCTTTAGCCGTTAAAATAATTTATTTTTTATGAACATTGTTTTTTAAATTGGTTTAAAATACTGTAATTAAAGTAGAATTAGACACGGCGACTAATAATTGGTATTAAATGTTAATAACTAATATTATAAAAATCTTTATTATTTATTCTTGTTTTTTGTTTACGTGTTACACATAATTGATTGCTTATATTAAATCTATTCTGACGCAGGCATGTGACGACCCCACCGCCCCCTGGATGGCAAATCTGCTTTACAATGGGAGTAAGACAGATTTCCAGTAAACGTGCAATTAGTCAATTGTCAATCTTCCTGCTCAGCGTTGCAACTTTGAGCAATTCTTTTTAATGGACGTCAACAAGATTAGCCGTCTTGGCGTTCATTAAAAATGGCCTATGTCCAGCAGAGGACAGAAACCTAAAGGCTGATAATGGCGAAAAATGATATTAGGTCTATACAATCTAATGACAATCCGCTTTCGTATTCAGTTTTTGAATTCGCCCAAGCCTTTCCCATAATGGAGGTTGCGCACGTCGACGACGTCACCTTACTTGTCCCTAGGCAAACTGCTTTAAAAACCATACAAACACCCCTTTTGGAATCGCTGACACACAACTGTAGGTTATTATTTCCCAGTTCACTATATTTTACTGCTTATTAACCATTTAAGGGTTTTCCCTTGAGTTTAAGTTAGTGTAGGCTTTATTAATGCCACGGAAAATTTCCGCTAATTAACCAATACTTTGGTTAAATAAAGGAATTACAACAATTTGGTTTTTATTACCAATAAATAATTACATATCACCAAAAAATAGTAGTATATCTATATATTTGGGGGAAATAAAATCTATAATTTACGTATACTTTCATACAAATATAACAGCGAGGGCTATTGCGATTACGGCTAGAGCAATTATTTTTTACCAAAACCCAATAAATAACTGGTAAAAATATATTTAAAAAAGCAGTATTAGAAAATTACAAAATTAGTTTCTGAATGAAAATACTTAAGTGCAACCAATTCGCAGGCATAGGACAGCTGAAGTGTGACCTAAAGTGCGGAATGCACTAGTTCAGTGGAATATTGCTTTTAGTCCCGCAAAAATGTGCACTAAAAGATCTCGAAACGCTTTCGAAGAACGCGGAAAATTCAAATTCTTTCGAATTGGTTTCACTGTTGAAATAATGTTCTTTGTGGGAAACAGGCAGAACGAAAAGTCAATTGTCATCCTTTTGATTAAATTTAATCTTCTTTCATCCTCATAAATGTACTTTAATCAAAATAATATTTAATTTAATAGGATCATATATAAATAGACATTTATCGTTAAAATTTCACAACACATATGTCAGTCTATTTTATCGTTAAACCTATTGTGTAGACCCATCCATCGGTCTTCAAAATATTTAAATTTTTGTTTAGTTCTTTGTATGTATACAACAGATTTCTTACACATTATTTTATTAAGGGTCTGAAACGGTCTGTAATATTCATTGTCAAGTCTTTTTCTATTGTGTTATTTAAACTATTTTATTCGTGGGATGCCGTAAAAATTACTTATGATTAGCAAAATTTTTCCTTTACTTACGTCCCGACGGGAGCTGCTTTCATAACAGGTTCCGACTTTAAAAGTTGTGGCTTTATTAAGCTATACATTTTTGACGAACATGGCAAGTAATTGGTTCATTAATTGGTATTCTTCATTAATAAATACCCGGTATATATATTACCAAAATACTGCTGTGAATATTTGCAATAATTTGAGTATATAATTTGCAAAAGTGATCAACTTCTTGATTAGAAATCCTACCTTCTTTAATTAAATAGACAACTAAATACTGCTACAATTAGATATTTTGTAATTTAGCCTAATTAAAGTTCTTGCTCAAAATGACTAACCTAATTGCCTTCGCAAAGTCGTATTCTTGCTGAGTTGCGACTTAAGATTAAGCCGTCGTAAAGCAGCTTTAATTCCGGATTACTTATAGGCCGAGGAAAGGAAATTCTGCGTCCTATGATTAGCAAAACGGTTATTAAACCAATGCTAAACATTGACACGAAAATGTAGGACTTCTGTATTTCCTGTAAACTAAGACAATTTGAAGATGGATAAACATGAAAAAGTCGTTAGTTGGACGTCGATGTCTTTTAATAAATTATATCTAAATCGGCTTTTTTACATCATCTGACGCTTGGATTAAATTGTCCTAACCAAACAGAAAACAACGATAACACAAAGTTGTTTCCCCGCGGGTCTCAAACCCCGACCTCCGGTTTATAAAGCAAGGGCACATACCCCTTAGACCACGGATGTGGCTGTAAAATTCTAAAATTATTTTACGTAACTTTCACGTAATCGATAAAGAATTAAAGATAAGGCACAAGCTTCTGTGTTCATTTTAACAATATTTTCGGTCTAAGAGTAAATTGCTCCTTATGAAGTGTCGTTTTTGAAAGCCATCGAAATCCATCTGGAAGCTCGTCGTACATAGAAAGTCGGTCTTTTTTTTAGAAACTATAGCAAATGTCATGTGTGACACGTTTTATGCACATAGAATGGAGGATTTTTCGGATGGTCGAAATTATCTTAATTTCTTTAATATCTATTCTGAATTGAGTATCTTCTTTTGAAAGTCGGTCAATATGGTATATACAAAGAGGTTCATTGATTTTGTTCACCTAAATTTTATATAGCATATTCCATATATCTGTAAAAAATACAAACACCAGTTATTTGGGTTGATTGTTTTAGGGTTAAAGTTTTCTTACTATCATCAACTTAAGTTTACCAACTACCGTGGCTTTTTTGCAGAGCTTAGAGATATGTTTTGCATATAAACTGTGAATTTATTTAGAAATATTTGCTTATTTTTTTATTTTACCCAATGTAAGTGAAAAAAATTACCGAAATTGAATATGTAATAACTGTATTTAATGAAATACTACGCCCCTAATAATAAATAAACATCCAAAAATCCATGCGAATTTTATTATATATATATGTATTACTATTTTCGGTTATTGCAAGTAAAAAAATATTCAGTGCTGGGCTGAAACTTTTAGCAAACAATGCCGTCACAATTTAAACAGTACCAGTTTCTTGCAAGGGATTTTCTCAGTGCAAAGGTACAGTTGAATTCTTCACAAATTCCTTTCATAACTGTTTCTGCGTCATTTAATATGTATCTACTCGTACATTCTTGCGTTCGTGTGCATTCTTGAGTGAGATTTCTTCAGGTTATTTATATTGTTCTTGAATAGTTTCAAGAATTTAAATTTTTTTTTTTCGTTTTGTATCTCACAGAGATATTTTTTTTAATATTTAGCTAAACAAAAGCTACACCAAACGTACATAGTCTTCCACTTGTTACACCTACCATATTATTTCTTTGAAAAAGAAAAATCTACTTCCTTTACGATGGCAAAAATGAAATATTTGCAGTCTCTTCACTGGGAAACGTTACAGATTTTAGATTCTAAAATTCATTATTCAATTTAGGCTCTTCTAAGCTTTTATTGACGTCAATCTGCCATCGGTTTGATAGTTATGACCTGTCTAGAGGAGAACATAAAATAAATTATTTTCAGCTTTTTTTTTAATTTATCATTTCCACACATATTCTTGAATATTTGGGAATAATTTAAAATAAAATAAAATATAAACAAGGCTACACGTAGATGACCTCCTAATTTGCACAGCAGCCCATTGATTATTTTTTTTTTATTTTAATATGGTAATATCGTAGTAAATATACAATTTAACAACTGTATTCACAAGAAATCGAATCTAAAAGAACTCAAAAAAATATATTTTTCCCTATGTTTCTTCTTAATTGAATAACGAATTGTTTAATTGAAATCCTAAAAGTAAATTAATCAAGACTACCCATGACCTTTTCATACAAATTAGTTCTTTTGTATATAAAACAGTAAAAGCTTCTACATTATTCAACAATACAATTTTCTTTTTCTAATAACACAAATCCTCCACACTTGTGTTGAAATTAAAAGCCTACAGTGAAAATAAATTTGTAAAGCTTTTGCGCTGCTTATTTTTGCCTCATTATTTTAAATAAAACATAAAATTTTCAGATGCTTCAAGTACTATTTTGAATGTTACTATGTGTATTATGTAATGCAGTTTCATTCACTAATTAAAACCCACTTTTGAGGAGAAGGTATTCGTTCTACATGTTTTATACTCATACTTTCATAACTAAGAACAAAAGTTAATAAAAAGATTGAAAGGAAATTTGAAACAAGTTTAGTTAAAATTATTTTATTAAATTATTGTTAGTAAAGCATTCAATAAAATCTGACTTCGTTAATTACGTGAGGAACCTTCTCAAGCGTAGAAAAGCTATAATTTAGTGCGTTATAACAGATTTAATTTTTTTTTGATATTAAACTGTAATCACATATACGGCAAAGAGATTACATTTTGCATCTCCTATAACTATTAACGCTGCTGCAAAGGGCGTGGTCGCAAAAATTAAAAATAACCAATATATAGATCAGTAAAAAAATATTTATTACACAAATTATTAATAAAAAAAAAGTTTTCGTTTTGTTGATAAACTGTTATTCGGAATATTTTGTTAAGTAAAAATCCGTTCCCGTAATAACTTGATAGAATGTCGAATAGTAAAAAATCTGGTTTGTATAAAAAGGAATATGGAACATAGGAATTTATTATATTACACTTATGGAATAATTTAATTCTGAACACGATGGTACATAATATGTTTTATTTTATAATAATTTTGAGCAAAATAAAAAGTGAGAGACTAAATTTAGGACGTCACAGAGTTTCAAAGCAAATTTAAAGTATAAGAGGGGTGTATATTCTGACATTGATATCTTTTGGCTACCGCAAACTTAATGAGAAACTTGATATCTTGGAACATGAGAAGTTTGAAATCCGCAAACCCTCCTCGAGAAACGAGCAGCAGTGCAGTATTATTTACTTCAAAGTTTTTTTAATGGTTGATTAAACATTTATTCTGATGTAACAATTTTAAACATTTTTCTACTACTGTACATCCATTATTTTATGTATTTCTGTTGTGCTTATGTTATAATATCAATGCATTATGGTTGAATTTCATCAATGGCAACTTTGCATGTGTTTATTATTCGTTAAAATAAGAATTGAGATTTTTGTTATACAATATATAAATATGTATTATACACTTAACATATTATACAATACAATAAAAAATCTTAATAAAAATATTTTACTTTACAATATTGTTGGTTACGAGGTAGAGCACTGAGTAGCACTAACTCAAAATGCAAAGCAACTGGCATCTGACCTCCACAACCCAAAGGGTCAAAAGCATTCAAAGGATGAATTAGTTGTCAGTAAATGTCTTCCAGATGATCCATGCGTCGGATGGGCATATAAAAAGGCGATCCACCCATCAACCCGCATTAGACCAGCGTGGTGGGATACGGTCCAAAACCCCCTAATGGATAGGGGTGTATTAGGGGAGGCCTATGTCCAGCTGTGGACTATTAAAGGCTGATGATGATGATGATGATGAAATGTCTTCCTATAGCAACTGCCAAAGATGTTCTTGACAACCGTGACCGACTTACAACATGCCCATCCGACGCATTAATCATGTTACTTTTCAGGCAATTGGGTGATCGGCCCATATTGTCCTAACCAATATGAATAAACACTAACAGTTAATCATATATTTATTAAAAATTCAAACATTTATAACAATTTTTCCCTGCGTGATTCGAACCCACGACCTCCCGTTTATAAAGCAAGAGCCGAATACCGCTAGGCCACGGTTGCAGTAATATTCTTACAGATACGACATTTGAAAACAGTAAAATGATCTAAAACCACGACATATTAAAACGACGCATCTAACTGTTTTAAAATCGCGCAAATTTGTATTTTACGTTTATAAAAATGACTTAATCTTACAAACAAGTATACTATAATAATTTTTGTTGTATATTAAGAGTTCTGAAGTTGAATGCAATATTTCAGTATGAGTGTGATCGTACAACAAAGTGGCATCGATGATTACAGATTTAATTTATATAAATTTCCTTTGACTAGCTAGCTTTAATAAAATGCAATTCTAAGAACCAAATTTAAATTAGATATATACAAAGCAAAGAAGGCCATTGTGATCTTTTTCTTATTAAAGTAATCGAATTTTTTCTTTAAGTTTTATATAATCAGCGTACTATTCATCTTACAGATATCAACAAAATACAGCTTTTTATGTACAACCGATTCCATCCGTTCCGTGGTTTATTACGTGATTGAAGTTTATACGTCACAAAACACTATCTCAAGCCTCATGCATTTATACTCTATAAATGTATATGTACGTCTATAAAATCCATATAAAAATGTAATTTAGAATGGTGCTAAATATTAAATAGAACCCATAATAGTCTCTAAAAGTGAATTTGCTAATTACTTGTGATACTGTCAAATAAATTTTCCTAGTTTGCGCTGGCAATAACAGTGTCGGCGCCCGAGGGACATGAAGCGGTGTTTTTGTGTCAACAATATGATAATCGCTACTAGATGTTATTCAAGTTTATAATGATCGCTCACCCGTAAACTAATTATTAATTAACGGTCACAAAATTTATATTTGTTTAAATAATTGTATTTGATGTGACAATGCGCAGTATTATTATTTATAAATACTTATATATTTTTGCGGTAGAAATAATAATATCAACAGATAAATGTATGCTAATAATGAGAACGGAGTGACTGTTTGATATCGACAGGGATTTCATTAAAGTGTTTTAACTGATAGTAAATACTTTTATTTATTTTTTACTTATTTTCCTTTTATATATTAACACGCGGTCGAAGTTTCGGGCTTCAGCTAGGTGTTATAATAAGATTGACGCAATTGTTAGGAGATATTGACATGACAGGTGATGCGGAAATTTGTTTAACTACGAAGCGAATACGGCGAATTCAGTTCAGTACGCGTCGGAGTCGCAGTGCATGTGTGTAGGGTGTGCGTTTGTAAAGTTGCCTTCCGCTGGCGGCAAGTGCTTCACGGTGGACCCTGAAGTAACTTCAGCTGTTTTGGTTTTTAGGACCTCGAAGTCAAGTCAGAGGCTCAAGTCGTTTAAGATAAAATCGGGTGTTTAAGCAATTGCCACGTCTGGTGATAGGTACATTCATTATGAACAAACTTACCCATGTGTAACAACATTGTAATTTTCATAATAAGGTTTTCGTTCGTAGTTAACGTTTCAATAATTATAGCACAATTTTTTTTATTATTCGAGGTTTTTTAAATTTATTCGGGTTCAAATGTTTTTTAAACTTTTTTTAAATACCACTTTTTAATTTATACTGGGTTGCTGTGTAAAATAACTCAGCTTGTGTTGTAGAATTACTATGAAAACCATTATATATTCAGACCGTAAAGGTTTGCTTTTATGAATTCTCGTCGTAGTTTTGCATAAAATAACATTGCGAGAATCTGAACAATTGCTTGCAATGAGAGAATTTTGGATTTAATGGTAGTGTGTGTATGCATTTGGAATTAATGAAGCTTCATTATGATTTCAGTGAATACGTTCACAATGAAGAAAGCCTATATATGTGGTTAACGATAATTCTAAACGGTTTTAGGCTTTAATGATTCAATTCATCATCTTAAAGTACATATTTTTATTTGTGAAAAAAAATAAAAGACAAAATGTTTAATGTGAAACCATTAATAACTATAATCAAAATAAAGACAAATAGTATACACATTCATAGTTATATTACTATCACCATAATAATTTTTTATCGAAAAAACATTTTAAGGCATTATTTTCTATGATGGGAATCGAATCCACCACATTTAGAGCAAAAGTCAGAATATAACTGATAAAAAGTTTTTTGGTTCAGTAATCAAGTACCTGCGATATGCACAAAATTGTTTACAAATTATAACTTATAGTAAAAGTAAAAGAGTGTTCAGTATTTGTGTAATCTTTTTTAATAACAAAAAACATTCAGAGCTATTGAATTTAAATCGAAAATACAACAGTTTTACAATTATTTGTTTTATTTAAATCCTGTATACAATTCATTACAGCTTCATTGCGGACAAGTATGATTATTCGTGGATTTCATGTTTCTTACAATGACTGTAGCTACAAAGCAGCATTATCAAAGATACTATGGATACTAATACTTATAAATTATATTTAAAGAAGTCGAGACCATGGTGAAGAAACTGAGGTAAAAACCTTTGCGATTAGATTGCGAGTTTGAAAGATAATCTGTAATACAACTTCATACATAGTAGGTAAGAAGCATTCTAGAAGTTTCCACGTAACCAGCAAAGTCGTTCCTTTTATATTCACATTGTGTCATAAAGTCAATAATCGACTCTTAGAACAGCGATGAAACCCTGAGAAGTGTGAGATAAAAACTCTTTATGGTAACATCAGCCGTTGCCATTGAGTCTTATATTTCTTTGCGTCAAACTAAATCAGGTAATATTCTTCTTGGGAAAATATTTGCCTACGAGAGTCATGTATGTTCGTCATTTTTAAGTGCAAAAGAAATTAATGGTTTATGGATAGTTCAGGTTCAGCAAAAAGTTGAAGAAAAGGTTATATTATTCAAAATGATACATTCATTATTTTACCTTCTTACAATATTATACTTATAAGTATTAAAAATAAACAATAGTTTTTTATTGAAAGAAAAGCAGGTAAAAAACTATACTTTTGTTAAATTAATAAAAAATATATAGACCATATTAAAACTGATAGTTTAAATCCTATGAGGCAACAAATTTGTGTTATCTGTATTTTATAGTTGATAAAATAACGATATCACTAAGATCTTGACAACTTACTGATCAGTCAAATGGTAGGTCCATTTGGCTGAAAGTCGGCCCAGGTGATTGAAACCGTTGTTGGTACACTTTAAATCGGATAGTATATCATCACTCTGCCTAAAAACTGGTTTTAGTGACTATATGTTACATACTAATAAATGTGACTATATATAATATTAAGAAATGTTTGTATGTACTTCTCTATACGAGTTAGAAATTATATTTCGTTGTCGTAACACGATAAGAAGCTTTTTTTAAGTTTTATCTTTCGCCTTACTTCATGTTTGTCGAAAATAACATGGTGAATACAGTTATCAGTTGACTATAGCTAACTTCAGGGTCTCAATTTGTCGTGGCATAAAAGAAATTGTAAAAAATTAACCGTTCTAAATATTTGTTTTTTTTTACATCCAGTTGAACTCGAGTAACATAAATTTTAACTTAAGTTATATTTATGTAATCCGAGTATGCCTATCATTATAAAAAACTATAAAGATATTATTTTAAATATTACTAATCAAAAATGGTTGAAAATGAAAGTCAGATAGTGACGATAACACACTCACGTAACCAATTTTATAAAACGTGTAAAAGAGTTGTAAATAATTGTACCACATGTTTTAGCATGAGTATCTTTAATACAAAACTTCTGGATTTTCTTTGACGTAACTTCTAATTTACTTTGCGTAACTGAAAATATACTTGGTTGCTACTTCTGTCACGAAACTTTTTATTGCATCTAAGTGATCTGTATCTACATATACATATTTGGTGAAAAATGTAATAATTTTTAAACACACATATTACTAAAACTTTTACTAAAAAGATATCATTCCATAATTAACAATTATTAAAATTTTGTAAAAAATATTTCAATAGACAAACTTTGCATATGTAAATTGAACCAAATGTTTATGTTAAAAATTACGTAAGCCTCGTATATGACCATATTAAATAGACGGTTTAAAAAAACTGCACCAAGCATAAATGTAACTTTTCTATGAAAAATACAAGAAGTAAACAGTTCTACCGTCAAAATTAAACCATACGCTTGGTACTATATACCGTTATTACTCGAAAATACTCATATTGGCGGAGACTGCAAATATTTACCCGTAACGAAGCCTTCCTAATATCGATTCTGCCTAACTCAGCTTGATGGCAGCTCCCGAGCATTAGCATAATTTTGTGATAATGCGCAAAGCCAAGAGTTTTCCTTAGTTGGAATACTCTGCATTTAACGATCGTTTCATTATCCTTAATATTATCCGAGACATACCTTCAATAATATTAATTCTTTTATTTATTTAAAAAAAATATTCGTCTTCTTTTCTTCCATGAAAACTAATTTTGTTTGTAGAAAATTTAAGTCTCATTTTTCTAAAAATATTTTAGTTACGTAAAATAAACATTGTTTGAAATATTTTAGAGACCACGTAAGGCGTTGGGAATGTTACCTATTTTATATGGCATAATAAAATTTGTAACTCTTAATTATAAAACGTTAAACGCACCGTTTTTAATATAAATAATCTGATCAAGATAAGTACAAATATTTATTCTAAACATGTACCTATCGCATGACATTTCTTTCTAAAGTAGTGCGGTAATTAAAATTCCCGACTATTTTTACTAATATTTTTATCGCTGGTTCAAATTAACACCTATTTGCATCTACTTTTCATCTGCAAACGCTTTGTAATAGGTTATAATCAATAGAAAAATTTAATGTTTCAGTTCTGTGGTTCAAATAAAAAAAAATATTATTATTTTCTTGACTTCAAAGATGCTTTATCGAAAACGATGTAGCCATTTTTACTGAATAAGTAGTGTTCCGTAACTTTGTAGACGATAACAGATAGGACATTTTATTTGAAGAAATTTATATTAAAAGAAAAGTATATTTATAAAAAACTAGTTGACCCTGCAAATTTCGTACTGCCTCGATCGATAAATAAAGGATCTATACTTTTGTATAATATTTATCAATCTACATTAAAAAAATAATAGAATTTTAACCACTGTAGTAAATATGCTAACTATGGTTAAGTGAAATTAAGTTTACATTTTTTACTCTTGGGAACAGATATGTAGGTAGAAAGGTATAATTCTTTTTTCAATTCCGTTAATTATTATATTAATTTATCTTTTAAACCTTCTCTGGACTACCAGAAATAATTCAAGACTAAAATTAGCCAAATCGGTTCAGCTGGTCTCGAGTTTTAGCGAGACTAACGAACAGATATTGATTTTTATATATATCTTGATGTTGTTGTTGTCACATACGTTACAATATACACCTGGTTTTTTTTACTTATTAAATAATATTTATACTTAATATAACTAAATTTTACATTCCCATGTATTTTAATTTGCAATTTTTTTTAATAAATATGAGCGCTTAATAAATATTGCTTTTTTGTTCAACGCCGCTAAATCAATTTAATTCCATATTGGCCGACATTATTTGCCAAACAAATATTTACATCAGAAGCGTCATTTGATCAGTACGCTAACAGCATTGCAATATTACAGTGAAAGCTGGTATTCGTTTAAGACATCGTCTTTCGAGTTTCTCGAGTTTTTGACATTTATTTGTGCATTTAATAATGTAATTTTAGAAATAAGGTTACATAAAAGAAACGTTGAAGGTGACATTCGCTTTAATTTTGATTATATTCCCAAAGTTTCGAGCTTCTTCTCAGCGGTCGTCATCGTTTAAAAAAGCTTTGAAGAGTGTTATAAATTTAGTTCATGCTGCATTAAAAATATGTACCTTATTTTTTTTTAGAACTATAGTAACAATATGAAACAATATTATTTGAAAAAACATAGCTAATTAAAATCTGAGATGAACAACCAGGTTCTTTTATTGCGACGGTACAACAATATTAAAAATACAGCGCTCTCTCTGAAATAAAATCTTTAAAAATATCATGGAGCAAGACAAAGCGCTCAAAGTAAGTATGAGTGTAAGTTTACACAGAATGTAGAAAATCTAGAAAAGACTATATTAAAATAAAAATTTTTGGCGATAACGAATATAAATTTATTAAAATCTTACATCTGGCGAGTTTTTTGTCATCCGTCCGTAGCAATTGTTTTAACTATTTTTATTGGTATTTATTAAAGTTATGAGACAATCAAAAAGTTCGCTTCGGTAATAATGGCATGCTATACGCCCAGCCAATTAAAGTATAGTAAAAAACGTAGCGTACGGTAACACAACTCCAATCGCCGTAATAAGATATGAGATGTTTCATTTTATTTACCGTTACATCTAATAGTAATTACACTGCCTACGGAACCCTTAAAACCGGAAGACAGTAATGGTGATAGTTTTAAAACACTTTTGTATGACCGCGTTAGCGAATTGCTTTAGTTCAAACGTTTTACACTTGTAGCAATTCGCTACAAGGTAAACGGTATAAAACATTTTCACTACAAGTTTTATAAACTATAACAGAAAATGTCATATCATACAAAAATATTTGTCAGTCATTTAGCTACTGATTTGTTAATTATGCTTTTCAAGAGAATTTAACTAGAGTAGGCTCGAGTTAAGCCCAACTTGAGTGAAATCGAGTTCGTTACTCAAGTTGACCTTCACTAGCTTTACATAACAACAATGAAGGAGAGCGCTAAAAGTATAAAAAAGTTGATTCATTATGAAGTATCATTACAGTATTTGTTTGAAATCGTAATCAGAATTTTTGAATTCGTAATTCACGCATTTCTTTAAGCGAACTTAACCTGAAAGAAAAAAGATGTTCCCAACAAACCATATTTTTTACTTAGAACTTAATCTATAAAAATTTCTTGTAAATGGGATGAAATATCGCGCTAAGATTAATTACTTAAGGATTTTTATCTATCTATTAATTATTTATTCACTTTTTACTTTTTCTTGCCGCTTTTAACTGATTACTTTGATGGGCAACTATCTAATTATTTTAAGAAGCCTTTGCGAAAAGTAATGCTGTGGAGGATTTGCATTTAAGCGTAACTGTTCAAATTTCTTTCTATTTTTTAAATAAATATTTGTGCTTAATCAATGGTTTAGTTAATAAGCTGCGATATATTATATTAAAGATGACTGGAAAATGTAATAATAACAAGTATTTACGAATAAACGTGAATATAGAATAACTAATATAAAAAATTATGCTCCTATGTTATGTATGATTTTTTCATTCGTTGTAAGTTGTCCGAAAATATATATCGATAAAAAATTATTTCGTCCATCACATGAACTATCTATGAATGCGAATATAAAACATATTGTGCCAATGCGTTAAACATTATTCTGGTCTTTGTTTTCATTCAATTTCAAGCGATGATAAAGAAACCTGTGACCTTTATTATTTATTAAATTTCTATCTGATGTTTGTTATGTTAGCGCGTAAATTAATATATAATAAATATTATTTATTCTATGTTAAAAATTCAGAAATTGGGATCGGTAAAATTTAAAATATTGTGCCTGAAAATTAAGCAGACCATTTTAAAATAACTTATCAATCTGCTAGTATAATATAATATATATGTACAAAAATGTGATTGTTTGCAACAATAGAAAGGTTTGTTATTCTTCAAAGGAAAACTACTTAACGAATTTTAAAAAACTCTAATTTAAATTGCTCAAACACTAGCGTATATATATATAGATAGTGTAAATTAAAGATATAGAATTTAAATATTTATCTATAATTTATATTGTCTATAATAATTATTAAATAATATAATTCAAAGACTATTAAAATAATTTTTTTATACGTGCGTGCACAGCAAACACAATCGTAAGGGTTACAAGTATAATCGTTCATATGTATACATCATTATAACTAATTACCATCACCATGGAGAAAACCAGTAACAGACATTAACTTATAACAGTAATAGTAATAGTCTGAGCAAACACTATAGGAAATTTGCAAAAAGGAGCCTCCTGAATTCCAAATTATTTACTCATACATATATTATTGATTAGGCCGGTAGAAGCCTGGACGTATCTACAACTTCCTCAACAATAATGGGGACGTTGTTAGCATTGCCAGCTTTCCAAAAACATGTTTTTATTAAAGCGTTCGAAGTAAATGTATCTATGACACATTAAAGTAAATCAATTTTATCAGAAGACATAAGCAGTTAAATATAATAAGCCAAAACGTTTTTCCTAAATGAAATTAAGCAACGGCAACACGTAAACCATAACTGGAAACGAGGGTCGATTCGCCACCGATCGTAATTTCGTAACCAACGCCGATGTGAGTTGTAAATGAATTATTCTAGTTTAACCAGGAAATTACATTTTCGTACCCCGCCCTGCCAGTCGCCCCGTTTTTGTGTCGGGAGTGTGATAAATATATTAATTTTGCTTTAACTTGTTATCATTTACATAGTTTTGTATAACGATATGATGAAATATTAGTCTACCGTTGTGATGAATAGATTCTTTGTGTTTCGTGTATTTATGAATCATTGCAATTTATGTACGTAATGTCTTGATATTCTTTGGGTTGTGGATTGAGTTCACGATGATTTATTATAGTTATAAAGTAAAGTACTTAGTTTTAAATCGGATTTTTATACTTCTTTGTATTTTATTATATAACAATATAAGATAACGAAGACACCTATTATTGTTTGTGTGAATTTTAACGATCTTGTCGTGACGATTTCTATGATATAGTAAAACATTAAATTAGTAATCAAAAAAAAAAAATAATTGCAATATTTTTATGGTTTAAAAAAGTAAGACTTAATTTTAAGTAAAAATTGGACTCTGTAAGCAGCGAAACAGTTAAAATAGAACAAATTTATTCCGTCACACGGTCTACTTGAGTGACTAAAGCTTTCTCGTATTTCACAGTCAGATGTTGATATCAAGAGTTTAAAAATGAAAGTATATTTAATAAAGTCGTAGCTTACAACGGGTGTAAACGAAAAAGACTAAAACGGCTATTTTAATAAAAAGTACTGTAATAGTTTATTTTATTTTACACGATTACCAACATCATCATCAGCCTGCCTTAGCCCACTGCTGGACATAGGCCTTCTTCATTTAGGGGGTTTTTGGACCATTTACCACCACGCTGGTCCGATGCGAGTTGGCGGGTGGACAGACTTTTTACATGCCCATCCGACGCATGCATCATGTTACTTTTCAGACAATTAGCTGATCCGCCCAAACTGCGCTAACCAACTAGGAAACAACAATGAAAATTTGTTGAGTCCCCGCAGGATTTAAACCCATGATCTCCGATTTTTAAAGCACACGCCCTTACCATAGGGCTATGAAGGCAGTTTTCGATTATCAGAACACGATCACGTAAAATAGACCATGTTTAGGCTCTGTAAAAAACATATTCATAATATTATAAAAGGACATTTATTATGACTGTCCATCTTAAGAATAGGAGCATCATCCTTAACCAAAATAAATTATCTTTTAAATACATGCTTTTGGTTGGAGATAGTTGAATTATTGTTTGGGGTTTCTCGTACGTAAAACAATAGGCATATCTGAGGTAGTAGAGTGGTAACTATGATTAAATATCGAGGCCATAGAGCTACTATTAATGGCTATTTGTTTGCATCTTCATGCGTTATTTTATACCTAAATATAATTAAATTATCGTTGAGCATTTTCTAGAAAACAAAAGAACACAAGCTTCAACTTTTTCTGCCAGAAAAGCTGCTTAGAAATTGCGCTAATGGCTGCTGTCTAACATGTTGGCTTCGAAATACTTGAAAACCATTCACATCCAATGAACCTTGCTTTTAATTGTTTCTATCTTCTTTTAAAATTGTGCATTTGAGAGAAAAAAATCTCAAGGAAACATAATAATAACAAAGTAATTAAACTTCATTGTATAATTTTTATACACTACATAGCTGTGTGTTTGCCCTAGTTGAAATTCCTTTTTTCAAGCATTATAATAATAGTGGTTTCCTATCGCACATGATGTAACATGCACGACGAGGTGTTTCACAGAATGCATTTTGATGTTAGATATAATCGATTCACGATACATTATAAACACTGACACAGTTATAACTGTAATGAAATGGGTAACCTTGTATAACATATTACAATGTTGCTACTACTGGTATTATTTTTTTTTGCTGTTGGAAAATCCAGCTTACGTATTCCCCGCCGCCAATGTGAGGGGCAGCGGGAATATGTGGGGTTCCCCGGGCCAAGATGGAGCGGCCGGTATACTCACTAAAAACCAAGGTTGCTCCTTTCTTATATCGCTGTAGCCGGGGCCGTGGGTACTGATGACAGCCTTTCGCGAACCCGGTGCGACGTGACCCTCACAGGCCCCTTCTCTGTGGGTGTGTTGGGACAACCGGACCGTCGCTTTAGGTGCCGTGGCGGAGCAAACAGCACGGCATCCCCTCTTAAGCCCTTCTCTGGGCGGCGGGCACCGGCTCAGTGTCAGAGGGCAAGTTTGCGCTCGTACGCCACTCTTCGCCGCCATGACCTTCCCTGCGGATTGCCAGGGCGCTGTTGTCCTCCCTGTCCCTTTCCGCGGCTTCCTTAGGCCCATCGCGTCCTCGCCTCGATTTCTGCATCTAGGTCCCAGGGCACGTCGCCTCGCCGGGGATGGTCCGGAAGCCCCGTACGGCCCGGATCGCCAACACCCCTGGGTTCTTCTTAGTATCGAAGTAGTCTTCTTTTGGAATGTGTAGGCCCACACTAGCTTTGCCCGTTTAGCGTAACCAGCGACTTCATCCGTGTGGCATAGGAACATCCGCAAGGTGTCTTTGAATATACGGAATATAGTAATGTAAATGAAGCGTTATAATTGTATGTGTCTATGACACAAAGTTTCTTTTATCATAGACACATTTTGGGCTAGGCTAGGCTTCGGCTTTACGGCGACGAATTTCTATATTGACTTTCATATCTATTTTAACTCGTAGTTCATCCCCGTATAGTTTGAAACTACAGAAGTTTTAATATTCTACAATGACCAGTTTCCAAGTAATCTTTAATCCCCTGTTTCAATGCTTTCAACCATCATCATCATCATCATCAGTTCCATCGCTATAACTAATAACATGTTTTTTATTGGTATCTAAATATTCTGTATTTTAACTGTGTACCAAATTTTATCGAAATCAGTTCTATGGTCTAGACGATAAAGACGGACAGACAGAATGGACAAAATAATCTCCTACTTATTTTTCCAAGCTATCATGTGTTTGGGTTCACATCCATCTAGATATGCTTGAAAAACAGTTTTTACAACCCAAGAAGTAAACTGCAATCGATGGAAGGATAAGTTCATAATAAATTTGAAGATCATATCCTATACAAGCGACCAAAGATGGCCGCGAAACTATGATTGTCGATTCCGGTCTGGTTGGAGGTAAATTAGGTGACGGGATACCTAACCTTACACACGACACTAGTAGGGATAGCAGCATACAAATGGCCGTAGTTCGCCCTCGCTTACGAGCACAGCAAAACACACACACTCGGTACACAAACTAAACCCGCGTTCCAGTGTGATTCTCACCACCCACGCAACAGATTGAAACAGTCGCCACATTGCCGGCGTCCCGGTCCATATACTGATTGTTGATGATCCTTAGGAGAGACTAAAGATGCCTAACTCACGTACATTCTGTAAGTGTGGCCTTCATATTTAGCAAAAGTGTCTGTCTGTCTCTGTGTTAGATGAAGCTTACCAAAGACATAATATCCCTGCTAAAAAAAACTGTGATCGACACTTTACATCACCCCTACGACTTGTAAATCAGGAGCTAATGCCGGGCCACGGAGGCGATAAATAATAAAAATCTCGATTGTAGATTATAAAAATAAAATAAGTGTGGAATCCAAAGCAGGGAGATATTAACCATTAAACCGATACACCTGAGTGGGATTGATACACATTTGGCAATTAAAGGTAACCAGATATTTGACATAATTTTGGTAAGATTATATTGTCTTTAGAATTATTAAATAATGGTGTTTTAAAAATAACACAAAATAAATTTCCATTTTCAGTAACACAATTCACTCATCGCAAATAATAAACTGCGAAAAACTTAGCCAAGATCTCTGACGTCGAAGTGGTAGCATTTTTCCATCATAAGCACGTATCTATTGAAAAATGTTTTTGCCTCATGTTCTATTGGTATTGAATACGCAGGCGATCGTCATTCTGTACCTTGGCCATTAGCTATTGATTTGCAATAATTCTTTGGGAAAAAGTATTTTTTATCCTTTTGTATTTCATAATGCAAAACAATAAAACATAAGAACAAACATTTGTTACTCTACGTGTCCTCTTATTAATGCTTTATGTCCTCTTGTTTTTATGGCAAAAAAGCATTGGATAGATTACCCGTAGATAACAAGTTCAGTTCGTGTCAATACCACTGAAATTATTATAATTATTACAAGCAGCAATCTTTTATCGAAAAAGTAGTTATGAATCGGTATATATAAAAAGTAATACCATGGAATGTACAGGAATTTAAGTCTAACAAGAAGCTACTTTAAAACTAAGAACGTCAAATATTTTCTCGACTTGTATAAACAACGGTGTTTAGCCATTATTATTTTGGTTTACACAAGAAAATCGAAATTCAGCTCTCTACAATTCCCGTCTTTATTGAATCCTTACAAACATGTTTTGTAGTTAATCTCAATTTATTTGGTTTATCGGAGGCGGTAGTATTCCAGAGGGAACGGCGAATTCAATTTACGTAAATTACAATAAAAGATCGCGACAACGGCTTCTTGCTTCTTACAATTTTATTGCGATTAAGTTGATTTAAAGGCAATGTACAGAAAATGTGCGTATTGCTTTTTTTATTTAATGGAAGACAACATCAGAAAGATTTTCCTTTTATTGATCTATACTTTTACTAATTAACTTTAAAAGTCTTTATGAATGGTACCAAGGAAGAGATATCGTTATTTTGCAGTAAGTGAGTACTAAGACTAAATAAATAGAATATAGATACACTAGTAATCATACATTCATAATTTTTTTTATTTCAAATATTAATAAAAGTTTATAGCGCTTTATAGGAACAAATAAAGATCTTACATGAAAGTCATAATCGAAAACCAGCATAACGGGAAAAATATACAACCTGCTCAGTTACTCCGCCAAATATTAACCTAAGATTGCCAATTGTTATTAAGAAACAAATAAAACGAGAAATAAGGACATCGGATAGCATATATAGGCCAGTTGCCAAGCCCGGAAAATATGGTGGATCGAATTTAGCTCTCTCCGTGGGAAGGAGCGTTATTGTTAGAGACAATCGATACGGCCACGTATGCATATTTAAAACAGTGACAAGGTGAGCGCAGTTTATTAGAAATAGGCTAAGCATATTAAAGTACGCGTGCCGTTCTTATTCAGTGTGACGTCATCTGAATAATAGCTCTGCGATTTGAGACACGTTCTTTAACATTAAACTATAACCGGACAAAGGTAACATTCTATAGACAGACAGTTTAATATAGTCTTTACTTAGTTAGCTGTAAGTGTACTTCTTCAGTAAAATTGTTATATTTGAGATGTTACAATACAAACGTTATTATTCAGTTAGCTTACATATATTTTTTAGGTAGAAGACGATATGTATCGATTGTGACGCTATAAGTGAAGACAGTTCATACTTCAACGAATAGCTCACTTTATCAGAGCCAAATTATATAGCAAGAAAATGTAAACAACTATAATTAATCTAAATTTATTTTAATATGCTTGTGATTTATGAAAAACCGACAACACAATTTGTCCCTCCAAAGAGTAATCGTAAACGTTAGCACCCTCAAATGAACGCAATGTTAGGCAATCACGTGCACATCGAGAGCATTAAATTGAAATCGGAAAAGGTCAAGGTTTAGGTCGCGGTAAGTAACTTTTTACTGGCAACATAAAAAAAATATCTAAATTTTCGCCCTTTCGTCGTTTCTTTGATACCACTTAGTATATTTTTTTTGTTTAATATCCAGAGATGCTATTACAATTTGAATGACATAACATCAAAAAATTTTATTCAGGGATTTTTTTTAAATAGAATTAAAGACAGTGTTGACATTTGAAATCTTTATTAAATTTGTGGTTTTAATTTATACGGTAAATATAAATTTAAAAACATGTTATTCGTGGCTTCCCAACTTAGAAAGGCGGTTTCTTTTTTAAATTGGACGTTAGTTAAAAGATAAATACGTGCAAAGAGTTTGTACTCACATAATATTTTAATAATCTTAAGTTTTAATTGCATTTCTCTATATCCAAATATTGAGATCATCGATCTTTCACATGGTCGACCAAAGCTCGTAGTAGTCAGATCTGAGTGGTATTTGAAAGACTGTTCAGCCAGGTTTTGGTCATAAATGTTATAACCATCCATAAAGTATAGGTCATCTATGTATTTATTCATAATTTGCTTCCGGACAATAGATATACAAACTCAATATCAAACTCCTGGTAAATTGCTCAGTCGAATATAAAATCGTGGCTTAAGTATTACCTTCATTGGTGACTTTAATTTTACTGCAATAAACCGAATTATTAAATAAGAATTGCTATTTGTTGGTCAAAGAATTAGTATATGTAGAAATATAAAAAACTAAATAAAATAATTTGAAAAATAGTGATACGACAAACAAGAATACAATACAAGAATACTGTATCAAATGAACATCCGATATTGCAAAAGAACGTTTGACAATGGCAATATTCCGTGACATCGTCGCAATACTATGCGTCGGCACAAATAAGGATCATAGAAATATTTATTATGATGGAATATTGCAACGCAGCCTGAGCCGGCTAATACTATTTATGAGTGGAGGAATTATTTGAACAATAAATTTGCAGCGCCAGATATCTGATTGTGACGGCTGGCACATATTTGTCTGTTATATTTTATTTATTAAATAATGCGCAATGACGTATTCTATATAAAACAAGTTATAACTATTTTAGGAATGATACAAACATACAACACTAACGTATTGTATAGTTCTACAAATTAAAATATTTGACTTAAATGAGCAATTGGCAAACTTGAGATAAATTACATATATTGCCCTAAGTCTGTCATTGTATTTGTATTAATTTCAAATTTTAATATACTTTCTGTTGCTTACGCGAACAATTCGCATGATTATTAGAATAGTTAAACAGTTTTAGTCGCGTTTAAATATCTATTAACAGTTTTTTTTAAATTAAACGTTTGAAACCAAAATTTTTGGTTCGTTTGAATTCTAAAATCCCCTGAACGAAACTGTATTTATTTTCCGAGATGTATTTATTCTGAAATTCGTATCACGTTTACCACAGACTAAAACTACGACTGTATATAGTCTAGTTTGCATGCGCCAGTCCTCGTTTTTATTCAAAATGGCTTCGGCTTTTCTCGTTTTGGCCGCATTCCAACAATGATTTCACTCATCTGCCGTTTACTTCCCTCGTAACATGTTCCATCTACTTCCGCCTCAGAACAATATCCGCTTTGTTAAGCTTCACTTAATAATTAACGTTAAAATTAAATTACTAAATCACTACATAGTCCGAAGTCGCTTTCGCTGCCTGTCTGTCCTTAAGTATAAATCCTTATCCAAATAAGTAACTTATATACATTTTTCTCATTTAAAATTTATTTAAAATGGATTAACATGGATAAACGAATATTTCCGAAAGATATTACAGATTTAAAATGCAGAGGACATCTATTTTTTGACTCGCACTTGTGTGAAGCCGGGCGGGTCGCTAGTAATTCATAATTGAAGACACACAATACGTCCTGTTACGTGCAATGATTTCATTATAATATGAAATCGTTGTTCACCAAAGAACTGAACGATAGATCTGACGATTAAAGTAAACTGTAATTCATTTTCCGGACGTTCCATGTGCGGTTTATAAAATAAGAATTATTATTCATACATTACAACGCATCATCAATTAGTATAAACAAAACCTAACTATTTTGCTATCGAATTGTTAATGAGCAAATCAACTATTATCCTAAATAATCACACTATAACACAGGGGTCAATCTGTTTTTCGGGATTATTATTCCTGTGAGAATTTTCAATTTACTACTTCATTAAAAAACGCTATTCTAATTCGGTTCTATACAGAATAGCTTTTAAAGATTCTTAATTGTTTAAATGCCAACCTCTTAAAAGCTTTGAAAATAGAAATGTCAACAGTCTGCCACATTTAATTGTGATAAAGGTTTAGGGGGAAAATGCTTTAACAATGCTTGGTATAATACTTTATGGCCTTCAGATCTTATTTATGCGTTACTTAAGTTATTAATGCTTAAAAATAATTGAAACAAATAGCGTTACTACAATTATTTGAACTGGATTTTTTTTGTGAAATAAAGCTTAAGGTATTTAAAAAATTAAAACTAAACAACTAAAAAACTAAAACTAAATAAAGATAAAGGTATTTAAAGAACCTGTTCTTTGTCACGCGGTTATAGCCGCGTTGAATCGTATTTGAATTTTTACATATTTATGCAGATCCAAAGATTTTTGGGTGCATACATATATCACACATATTATCATATTTAGGATAGTTCAAACTATTCTGGTAAGGGCGTGTGCTATAAAAACTGGAGGTTGTGGGTTCGAATCCTGCGGGGTCTCAACAAATTTTCATTGTTGTTTCCTAGTTGGTTAGGGCATTTTGGGCTGATCACCCAATTGTCTGAAAGGTAAGATGATCCATGCGTCGGATGGGCATGTAAAAAGTCAGTCCACCCACCAACCCGCATGGGACCAGCGTGGTGGGATACGGCCCAAATACCCCCTAATGATGTAGGGGAGGCCTATGTCCAGCAGTGGATTTACACAGGCTGATGATGACACTATTCCGGTGCATTTGACTCACAACTATCGCATTTATAATTTTAGTCGAGTTATAATATTTGAAGGATTGTCATTTTAATTATTTAGTATATTTTTTACAAAAGTTTACTATATAACTGGTCAGTAAATAAAATCAAGGCCAAATCTGTTTTAAAAAGTAAGTAAAATGGTAAAGAAAAACTAGGTTGCTACATACGATAATATATTTATATTTTTAACGTGTTAGACAAGATAATAAAGGGGACACTTCGCGCTAAAGTAAATTTTTTTATTGATGAGAAGCGTAGAGTTTATTTTAGCATTAAAATCGTCATAATCAATCTATGTTAGTCCGCTGCTGGATATAGGCTTCCCCTATTGCACGCATTCTCCATATAGGGGTTTGTGGACTGTATGTCACGCTGGTCCAATGCGGCTAGGTGGGTGGACCGACTATGCACATGCCCATCCGACGCACGGATTATCGTATTTTTACTTGACAGACAGGGTGATCGGCCCAAATTGTCCTAACCAACCAAAAACAAATGCCCAAACTGTAATTTACTTCATATCTTCTTTATGCAATAGAAGTCTTAGGTTTACATTATATTTAATGTTATGGAGTTTTGTCGTTGCATTGGTATTGGCAATCCCTGGTTCACGTGGTCCATTCCTAGATTGAGTAATGGACTGATTAATGATTATTGATTATTAATTAATGATTATTAATACTAAAGTTTGAATCAGTTTAAATAACCTCGTTTATAAACACAATATACTATACAGGAAATAGTATCAAAAAAGGTACCGAAGGTTAATCAAAATCAAACTTAATTTAACTTTATTGCGATTAGGTCTTGTATTTTGTTTTAGTTCCCAATAGCTATTTTTGGTAATGTCTATAGCGATCTTTTCTTTTCTATTAAATCTTTGGTTTAGTAATAAATTGTATTTTTTAATAATATGATGCCATTAACAAAGAGTCAATGCACAAATTTAACGTTGGTTTTGGTTTAGACTCTGAGAAAGTTGCAAAAGCATCTCGAATAATATATATATTTATTAATAATCCACTACGGATTATTAATAAATATATTATTATTACGGCTTTAAGTTTTCTGTGTATAAGGTCCTTCAACATTTTAAATAACGGTAGCATATTTTATAATTAAAGTTTGAAAAGAAAACGGCATCCCTCGACTTATTTTTTAATTTCGAGCAGGACAGGGCATTCACACTACATTCACGACATTATAAAGTTTTTTTATCAGAAGTTAGTGCAAAAAAACGTGGAAAAAAGTGTATCGAGGTTTAAAATAGAGAATAAAATGATTTTATTAGAACGTTAATTGTTGTAAACTAAATACTGTGACAGTTTGTTAATACAAACTGAAGATAATATTAGATACTTGAATAGATTAAGTAAAAATAATTTTGTCTTTTAATAAACTTCGACGTAGAACTTTGAGCTTACAAAAATAGTTTAGTTTTTATATCACAATTCTATTTCGAGGAAACCGTGCAAAAATTTTTAGTTTAATTCTATTCTGTAAGGCATATATAACATACAAAATATTATACAAGCTACATATAACCTCTTATAGCGAAAATATATTGTTTTCTTATTTTAGGTGTCGTAGTATACGATACCAATTCTTATTGCCTATTTATATCAATTTTGCGTCTTAACTTAATGCTGTCAGACCGACGACATTTCTAGTTGGGTATTATCGTGAAGAGCTTCCGTCCCAAGTATATTTTCTTCGTTAGCTAGCATGTGCTTATATACGTATTCTTAGTCATGTACGGAATGAAAGGTTTGCGCGGTGTATTTTAAAGATAAATAATCAATTCCACAAAGCGCTCTTGTTAAATATTTAAGTGTTACTATAAATATAAAATATGTACTGGGTTGACTTAAAACTTTGCAAGTAAATTTAATAGTCGTGTAGATGTCGAATGTCGCCTGTAATTTATTGAAAATTGGAGTTTCAACTTTACGGCGGTTGATTTTTTTATATTTTGACCTTTCTATGCAATTCAACCTAATTAATTGCGTAAAGACGTTATCAACTTCGTAAATACGTAAGACCTTTACGTGTGTGTTTTATTATAGTAAATTTTAAATATTAACAAAGCGTTATTGCTTTGTTTTCGAATGATTTGTTTTGGCGAACGTAACCTTCGGTATAATCAGGCATGTACTTGTATTTACCGGCATTTTTAAAAGGTTTTGTTTACCTTAATTTACGTCTATTTGACTTCTAACAACAAGATAAATGATAAAATCTTTCTTGTACAATGTTTACACTTTTGGAACAAAATACCAGAAAATGTTCAACTCCTGGAACGTACGTGTGTAAAAGGATATTGTTGCTATAACGACTACTTAAATCTTAACACCCACCCACCATCTACATCACACCCGCTAACGCGCATTGGACCAGCGTGGTGGAATACGGTCCAGAAACCCCTAATGGAGAAGTCGTGCAGGCCTACGCCCAGCAGTGGACTAACACATGCTTATAATTAAAATCATAACAGACCCTGATTGGATGAACTGTTTGCTCCGGTGTGTATCAAACTGAAAATTTATATTTGATATTGTGAAATAATTATAGAAAAAAGGAGTAGAAACCGGGCCTATTTTCGAACCGGTAGCAGATCAACGGACAATTGGTTATAAATTGTAATGCTCCTTGTTAATTTCATTTTGAATTATAAGCATTTATGCATTTATTTTAAGATATATTTTGTAAGATATTATCTTAACATATTCAAGGTTCGTTTCTACTTTTTTGTCCTCGTATATAAGGTAATTAGACTTTTTAGCGCCATTTTGCCTTAACACATTCATTTTAGGCTTCGAAAACATTTATGCGGAGGGAAATCCGCTGGCTAACAAATGGATCTTTGTCCCGGCGAAAGTTTACTTGGTATTAAATAAATCCCTTCCGGTTATTCTTTCTGTGAGTTATGATTACCTATGTAGTGAGCCATATCAGAAATTCCTTTTATCTGAACGACATTTTTTTTTAAATTGGATTGCTAGGTGTTGGCAAAAGTACATCTAATTTGTGTAATGTTTAATTAAAATTCACTGTTTTCTCCGAATCATTGTTACATATTTCTTAAAAACTTGCCATTAGCTAGCCAGGAAAACTAATTACATTACTTACGCTCTGCTTCAATCTGTTGCTTTTTTATCCTTAAGTCATTTGCTGTTTATATTTTTCAATTAATATTTTTGTTACGTCTTGTGTTCGAGGTAAAAGATTTAAAGCATCGCGTTTTAGTTACAGTAAGTGGTTTTGGTATTCCTTGTCAGATTATTTTTTTTATACCCCGCAAAGTAAAAAGTACTAAATTACGTATTTTGTATACTAACATCAACAAAAAATTATCAACGGAACACAATAAGAAATATCTATGTTATATTTAATTTTTTAATTTAATTCAAATAGGCGAGCAGTGCGTTCACGCATTGTTACGACTTTACTGAGTAATTATACCGGCTTCGGTGCCCTTTAAACTGGAAGATAGTATTTGCACTACTGCTGTGTGATAGAACTCCGGTCCCTTAAAAAAAGAAAAAGGTGGTAGACATTAAATAAAATATCCAATTATAGACGAAATCATATGCATTACCCATTCAACTACGGATTTACTATTTAAATATCAAAAGAAATTTCACCCTCCTTACTAATGTTACAGTCGCGGTAGGAAAGACGATTATGTAGAAATGTTTCTGAATTTGTTTGCAACTGTGAGGTTAACCTCGAAAAAGAATTCTACGTGCAAAGCGACACGGCGGAAGCGTTGCTCACAATAGAGTTGAGTGATGATAGTGAAATCAACAAAAGCGAAAACAACAAAAGGCACAAGGCAAAGGCATTTGTATTTAGGCGACACGCGACTTTCGGGTTATTTCATTGAGTCGGGCTTTAGTAATTAGGTCACGAATATTAATCGTATACGGAAACAACGGATTCAAACGGTCGCTTTTGATGTTAACACTATTTTGTTTGCGTTAATTTTTAGTAATTATTACATTTTCAGCCTGTGATAGTCCACTGCTGGACATAAGCCTCCGCTAAGTACACCCTATCCATTAGCGGGGTTTTGGACTGTATCTCACCACGGTGGTCCAATGCGGGTTTGTGGGTGGACCGACTTTTTCATGCTCTTCCGACGTCTTACTACCGATCATCTTACTTTTCAGACAATCGGCCCAAATTGCCCTAACCAAGTAGGAAACAACTATGAAAATTTTGTTGAGTCCCCGCAGGATTCGAACCCATGACCTTCGGTTTCTAAAGCACACGCCCATACCACTAGGCTACGGAGGCAGTAAATTATTAATTAAACGTAATAAAACATTTAAAATTCTAGACCTTTCGACGTTGTAGTATGATTATCACTTGTCATGAGTCATTAGGCTGCCAGTGAAAACCGTTTGAAAATTTCAGTCCATAAATATTATAATCGGAGCGAAGTGTTTGTGCAAAACAAAGTAAAGGGAAGGGTGCTCGAGCACTCGCCTCGGAAGCTATTTCCGGAGATAGCTCGAGCTCCCGGATCGTTTATTAATAACATCCATTAGCTTTATTGCTACAATATTTGCGAAGTGATAGCGAGCCAACTTTAACTTTGTTAATTACGACAAATTTGTTAACATTGCCAATTTTACTTCTTTCATTAAGAAATTGAAGCCTTATTTGTTAATAAGAAAAAGTTTATAAGTTTATTAAACAGCTTATATAATTATCTAGGGTAACTTAAAATTGACAGACTTCATTCTTAAATGAAAGTACATTAAAATAAATTCGATGCATATTTTAATGCCTTAAATACTCAGTACGTCATACCTCGATTAGTTGAAGTAAGCACACTGTTTTTAACTTAACATAAATAACTTTACAGGGACTTGAAAGAAATGATTTTTTTGGATATTACATACACAAGGGTCTTTAAAAGTAAAGTTGATACATATTTTATGAGAGAAACAATGCCCAACATAAGTGTGTACAGAAAAGAAAATAATCTATTAGTTAATAATAGGAAAGTTAAACTTTTTATAATAATCCAAATGATAGTCGAACATTTGCGGACACTGGGATATGAGACAAACAAAATGTTAAATCTCACATCAGACAATTTGTTGTGTGCAAACATGCCGAAATAAAAGAATATGCACATTTCATGGGAGCTTATCTAGTTGAATAGAGATACTCAACTACATGACAAATCAACGGTATTCATTGACCACTATATTGTACGCAATTTCTCGGTTTAGTTTAGGAATTACCAAATGTCCCGGACCAAATAAAGTCCAGAATCTTTGCATACATTGTCTATTTTCAAACTCTGATTGCGTCAAAACGCCCACACGTCTTTATCATCATAAACAGCCTTAACCAGTCCACTGTTGGGCATAGGCCTTTTTTAATGGACGCCAAAAGTTGCTCATAATTGCCACGCTAAGCAGGCGGATTGGATATGACTAATTGCAGTTGACTGCGGATCTGTTTCTACTCGCTGTAAGGTAAATCTTATTGGTTAAATATCACTGACGTACCTCAATGAAAAGAATTAGATTCAATGTCGTAATAATGTAAGTCCCATATCTTAATTAGCTAAAATATATTGTATAGACAACTTATTTCTCGTGTACTGACTTAAAACTAGCTCATAGTTGAGATTATACGCAAGGGCTGATAATCGTAGAGTCTGAATACTGAAAAATTGACCGCTTACTATTAGAATCATACAATTATACTATACAGATTAGTTATCATTTGTTCGTTAACATCAACAACAATATGTTAAGGTAAAAAAACACTTTCTACTGATTACAGTTTGGCAGCGAAAAGAGTTAAGATTACATGTTAATTGCTTTAAAATAGGTTTTTTATTACAACTTTAAGTTCTTATTTATTATTGTGGTTTAAGTCAATTAATAGTATTATCTGATAATTATATAGAAAATGTTATATTTAAATTGTTAGCTATTCAATTTATATTTACACTTATAAAAGAAATAAAAACTAGTAAATTCCTGTAGCATTTAGCCTAAACTAGTTTTTTCTTAAAGTTCCAATTAAGAAATTATTCATTAAGAGACAATATTTGCTATAGATTGCAAAATTTAAAGATTTTTAAATTATGCAATAAAAATCATTTTTAAATATTTTTTTTATTAAGGGTAAAATAATTATTTTTAACATAAGCGGTTCGCTTTTTTCGGTAGTTTTCTGTGTAAAAGAGGCAAAGTTAGTTAACGACACCAGCCTCGGTAAGAGCAAATGGTGTAAATTAAAACAAGTCTTTGTGAAATGGTTAACCGCAAAAGGGTTAATTAGAGCGACCGTGCAATGAAATTACGTTTTACATAATAGAATAAACATTAGTACAGCATTATATTTTAAATGTTACTAGTTCCTAGTAACTTTCTTGTAACAAAAAGTATATTGGCTCACATGGAACCTGCTAGACTAGTGTTAATGCAGAGCAATAGGGTCCAAGTATTGCTATTCATTATATATATATTATATTCCGGGTTTAACGACTAAAAGAAAACTAGGTAAATAGGACGTTACCTCTTATGTATCTAGTTAAAAGGGATTTGTAATTCCCTTTTTATGTCATTTCATAGCATTAAAGAATATACTTATATAGATTATTTTTGATATTTCAACACGTTTAAAGTGATTTTTTAATAAAAATTAACACTTAACAAAAATGTGTATTTTACCAACTTTTATATTGGGACATCAAGATTGAGTCAAATCTATGTGTATTTATAACATACGAGCTATAAATTAATTACTACAAGAAATTTGCTTCAAATTTCATTATCCAAAATATAATTTTTTTTATTGCCGACGCAGGCAGACGAGCAGTCAGAGCACCTGATGGAAAGTGGTCACTCGACACCCATAGACATTGGCAATACAATTGGTATTACAATACAATATAATTGGTATCACCAACGCGCTGCCTACCGTGAGACATAGGATGTTAAGTCTAGTTTACCCAGTAAATACGCTGGCTACGTGCCTTCAAACGGAACACAGTAGTGTTTTCACACTACTGCTTCCGGTATTTTCTCACATTTATTCGTATCTGCTGCTTCTATTGTAATTGAGCTTTTCCAATAAAAATAAATTGCCGTGACTTTTCTGTGATAAGTTACTAAAAGTAAATGCTTTTATATAATTGCTTAGTGCAACATTAAAATACCATTACTGCATTACTAAGTAATTTGCTGTCGCTCTCTATTTTATTTGCACCATAAAAATATTGACATAGTTGCACAGAAATGGGGTCAAGAATAAACAATGGGTATTTAACATTTTAGTTTCACATGTTATATGTCAATTGAGTTTCAAAGCGTACAACATGACATCAACTACTTTTTGTCATTTTATATAATTTAACTGTGGCGTTGTATTTTTTAAAACAGGAACAAAATAAAAGAGCCGGAGAGCCGGATCAATTTAATATACTTTATATCATGAATTTTTTGAATTTTTTAATGTAAATATTTTTTGCTAATTTCAATCAAGCATGTCTTAAATACACAAAACAGCAGTAATTCCATTTGAAAGTAGGCAATACAAAGATTACCGGGTCAATTTTTCGGTATGTATTGGTGATAGTTTTTATTATTCTTTCATCAACAGGCTACTTTCTGAAGACTAGCAGAAAATTTGTTATTTAAATAATGACCTATGGAAGTTATACCAACACAAAATACTCACCTAACCAGGGTTACAAAGCAATAGATTATTTTTATAACATTTATGTTATTACCTGTACGTGAAGATTTCGGTTGGCCAGTAGGTCAAGAGGCAATCGATATGAACTAACCCCTATTAGCTAATATTATTATTGTGATTATATTGAAAAGTCGTTCTGTAAAATGAACGATAAAGCCGAAATAAGGTTAATATACCAACTGAATTCTCTCTGAGCGATGTAAAACAAATTGCGCGTGTTTGCTTATACACTTGCGTTTAGTGCATAACTGATTTTAATATAAATGGACCACCAGTCTTAATCGATTTTAAGGATTAATTTAACAACTTTTGCTGGATCTACTGAAAAACAATATTTTCCAAAAAACATAATTTGATCCAACATTTAAGTTGAAGGACAATGCGACAATAAACGAGGATAACAAGGTTTTTCACGATCATCGCGCTATCATTGTAGCCGCCAATTTGAAACTTCTAAGGTCTTTCATAATTTTTCTTTTCCAACAAAAATTTACGCTACTACACTACACTACTATTTTCCATTTACATTAATTGATTAAATTTAAAAAGATACATAACATAATGTAGGAGATAAGTTTACAACCTTACTTTTTGTACATTTGTGGCAGATTTTTTTCTTTAAGAGCTTGATGTAATAAGACGCAAGGTAGTTTTCGGGGTGATATATTACTCTTCCTGTATACGTTTCATTGACCAATTCGGAGGGGCTTTCGAAACTGTCTACTGAAAGTGTCCGGATTGAAAGCTCATTGCTTATCTAAAGACTACACGTTTCTCTTACAAATATTTCTACATCTCCATAAAATAAAAGGGTGCATAAATTAAAAAAAATATATAGTATATATATAAGTCTTATTCTGTTTCCGTCTGTACTTTTGATGATGTCATAAATATCGATGTGACGTAAATAAAACAAAAACTTAACTATAATAAGTAAAATATCTAGTATAAATTATATTACAATATTTTTTGTAAAATTTCACTGCATTGTTTTCCGCACTGCTTTGTATTCACTTTTAAATTAAAAGCCCTAATAATAATAGCACGGAACTTTGCATCATAGCAAAATAAAAGATTCTCTTTAATTAAAAGCATGCGCGGCGCATCTTTAAGTGTTTTATTTAGAATGAAATACTGTTTAGGTTAACCGCAATCCTATGGAATCTTATTCATTGCTTTTTTTCATTAAAGCTGATTACAGTTTATTGGAAATGTAAAATGACCAGGCAGTAAAATGTAAAATAAGATTTTATTTTAATGTGATAATCTTTATACGGTTACTTGGAGACTATTAATATAATTCAATTTCTATAGCAATCATCATCATCAGCCTTTCCACTGCTGGAATAGGGAGCCTATGTCAGTGACAAACAGCCTGATTTCCAGGCACTTATTGCAGACTTCATAGGGCATTTTGGACCGTATCCCCCCACTCTGGTCCAAGACGAGTTGGTGTGTGGACCGACTTTTAGCATGCCCAACTGATGCATGGATCATATTATTTTTTAGATAATTGGATAATCGGGCCAAATTGTCCCATAAAGACAACACAAAGTTCGAACCTAAGTTTATGAAGAAATTTACGTAAGGTCGTCGCCTGATTTTACAATTTCTTTATTTGTCGAGAATTAAGTGTATTCGTTTCATGTTCATATTAGTTAAATCTAAACACCGTGTATGTTTTCTATCTATTACTTATACAAAAAGTATATATTATATTGTTAGTATAGGAAATAAATTAAAATAAATTGTAAGACTGTTCTGGAATGTCTTAACAAATAAAATCGGTTTGTGTGGTGGTGTAAAAACACAGTTTTCAAGGCCTTTTATTTCGATGACTCTTACTTTATTGCCTACGTTGACGGTTTTTCCGATAGAGCTGCACTTGTAACTTATCAAGATTCGTTAGTCCAATGAGCCTTTTGCGAAAAATTTCGTTTTGAAAATATTTCTCATTTATGGCCAGTTATTAAAAATTATTGTAAGGATAAAACTCATATAAGCTGCAATAAACACAGAATTAGTTAGTTAGTTCAATTATATTCTTGTATTCAAATTGTATGCAAATGGTATATCTTTTGTACTTCAAATAAATCAATTTTTGGTTATTGATTTTTTACACGGCGATGATTTTTTTGTTATGGTCATATTCTTTAATATATTTATACTGTGTACATAGTGCTTTTGAAATAAGACATTCTGTCGTAGTGTCGTGTACTTTCATACATATCGTACTTTTAAATGTTTTAGAGTTGGCACATTTCACATTTTTTTAGTTTTATAAAACCTACGTTATAATTTTGTTAAGTTATGTGATTAATTATACATATTTCTTTTATTGAGACATCAAATTAATATGTCTATACATAAAAATCTACTTTTTAGAAATCTAGCTAAACGTGGGTTTAGTCTGTTAGAAGATTTTATATTTTATATTTTAGACGTTTGTTTAAATTGTCTTCTTACTAAAACGGGTAAAGATTAAAAGTACAAAAACGTGTGTTTTTAGAAAGTAATGAAAAAAAATATTCTACTAATATTTGTGATATCTATAGCGAATAAAATAATAGGTGATTTTAAAATAGCATGTCATTATAACGAGTTATTTTAATTTAGCCATTGCGAATGCTCCTAGTAATTGTTGATAGAATTGTGTTATAATTTATTGAATAGCGCTTTAGTAAAAATATAAATATTTATAAAACTCCAATTTAACAGTTGACGACAACGTTATTCTAAAGTTCCAATCCAGTCGATGTTTATACCAGCGTTAAAGTTTAGTTGACCCTTCGTAAATAATAATTTTATTGTATTAATGTTTAACGGTAAATGAAGATCAATCATGGTATTACCATATTTTTCTATTAACGATGTTTTCACCCGTTCCTACATAGTTTACTAAAAAGTAACATGAAACTTTAGAAACAGCGTTGTTGTGGCTAAAGTTAGTCGTTGGTCTGCTAGTTTAATATAAATATCCGTAGTATTACTAAGTATGTTCGAAGAATTGATTTCCCTTTGCTGCCAATCAAACTCAGGGCCTGTAATAAGACACTTTCATTATCGAACCGGCATCGTTTACTTATTCAACCAAAGAGATTGAAGAAAGTTTGCACAACTTGATCGATGTGTTTACGAAGTTGCCTGGATAACTGTTTCGAGTACATGCTTGTTACTTTTCACATTGATTTTATGATGTTATTATTTTTGTATTTATCTTTTTTTCAATTGCCTGTCACTTTAGACCAGACAAGTAAGATGATTATCTGATGATAAGTGATACGCTATGCCAATATGATACGCAGTGTAAGGCGCTTACCACAGTGAGACATAGGGTATTTAGACTCATTTTCACAATAATTACGCTGACAATATTGTCCTTCAGACTGGAAGACAGTAATCTATATAATATACTCTTTGCGGCAGAAATAGGCGTGAAGTTACTTTTATAGATGCCACCTCAGGTTGTATATAATCATCAGCTAGTGTTGGTCCACTGGTGACATAGGTCTCCCCTTATACACAACTTCTCTATTAAGGGGTTTTGGACCGTACTATGTTGGTCTAATGTGGTTTGGTGATTTGCAGGTTATGTTACTAAATACATAATAAATCTGAATTACGTGAGACTTCTTATGATTTTTGTGTTGGTAGGATAACTTTTCAACTCGGTATAGGATCGATCCCAATTAGAGAAAATATAGTCTTCTTGACATATTATATATACTAATTTACAAAACAAGTTTATATATGTATATATATTGAAAATTGTCTTGTATTCAAAGCACAAGTTATGCTTAGTTTAAGATTTGGGTGGTCTTTAATTATTTCTGTCTAAAAATATTTATTTATAATTTAACCGTCATTGTCACATAAAAACGGATGCAAAAACAAAACTACAAGGAAATTATTGTATTGCTTGTTGGAATTTCTTTAATCGAATGCGAAGAAAACGTGTTTGACCTCAGGTGGGCAAACGCCCATACAAGTTAATAGCTATGACCTTCGTGATCGGCGCTACTCGGAAATTGCTTTTACTTTCAACGGCACGACCACATCCCGCTCGTAAAAATTGTCGTGACTGCATTGAAATTGGGTCAAGAATAAAAGCATAGTTGTATTACCTCAGCCCTTATCGTAAGAACCGTGCTAGACATTGGCGTGATACAAGGCATTCGAATGCGACCTGTTTAGTATCGCAATACGTTTAGTATCGTATCAAAATGTGTAATATATAGTGGGTATCGGAATATTTATTGACATCGATCTGTCAAATATCAATAGTTCTATCACGCGAACGAAAAGTGCGTTTTAGGTACCTTTACTTATAGAGGACTCTTACTAGCGATTCTATTCTAGCATTATAATTGCGTGTTCATTTACATTTAATATAGGTCTTTATTCTTATTGGGAAAGACCAATAAGTGAAATCAAACTTACTTTTCTTACTCTTTAAATTATCAATTCTTAATCCTTTGAGCTTATAATTAAATGCCGAACTTACTAAATATTTCACAAGTCATTTCAACCCTTGACATGTAATAATAAAGCACTCTCTGTAGTTTGGTATAAGCAAACTTATATGTGGTAACAATCAACGTAGGCGCTATTTGACTTATTAAGTAAAAAGCGTAGAGACACAAATATAAATAATAACATATCAAATATTAATATATATATGAAAAAAATCAGTTATAGTTTTACCAAAACTATAACTGATTTTATAGCAAAATTTTATTGGTCCTTGTGCATCGGAGGTGTTTTCGTGGCAGAATGATAATTCTGTCACAAAAACACTGAATGCCTTACTATTTTATACTTTTTAGCACAATATAGGCCGTTCTGTTAATTTTCGAATTAGTATGACATCTCGGTATATTGTAAATATAGGTTTTATTCCACCAATATTATTTTAAGATTTAAAGTTATACAATCATGCAAATAAAAGTAAAATCCCTTACGGAACGAAAACTACGAATCATGTATACACGTCTAACGATGTTTGGGTAACCGCAAGTTCGGCCTAACCTTCACGGTCTAAGCTATTTGGTAAATTACAGTTGCTTTCCGAGGCCCGATTTTATGCCGTTCATAAAGAAAAACATTGACGTGATTGCATAGAAATTGGGCCAAGACCGAACGATACTTGTATTACATCGAATTATGTCACGTTTATCGGCAATCGCTGTAAGTACATCTGCCGGCCTTGACCATGAACCGTTTAATAATGATGGTACACACGGAACCTTTTTGTAACTTTACATATTTTTAAAGTTATGTCAAATTAGCTCTTCTTTTTATTGTTTATTGCGTACAAGACTTTGACAAAAAAACTCGTGCTATTGTAATAAATTAAACATTACCATACATAGGTCCTGCATTCTAATAATATTTTTCTCAATATAAACTATTATTAAAAACTCATCACATTAACTTATCATAACATGGCATATATACGCCATTACCTACTCTACATAGAGTGTCGGATATCAAGCGCTTGTTAATAAAATAATAGGGATAGGCATGTCGGTCGTGAAAAACAAATTCAGCGTTAATTAACGTTTACCAAGGTTAGAAATACTAATAGCTGTAATGAAACATTAATGCTTTATTATAGTAAAGATTTTTATTATGATTGCCTTAAATAACCGAAATGTACATAAAGCTTAAGCAAAAAACATTTTAAAAATATATGCTAAACGCTTGATAACTGTTGTATAAAATAGTGTTAACCCATTTTATCGCGTTTATTTTTGTTTTAGTTGTAAATCTTAATTGATAGTTAGAATTTTATATTTAAACAATTTATTTTAAATCTCATACTATGCCAGAAGTATTATGACTACGTCCATGGACTAGTGTTGTTACCAGTAACGGCCCTAGCCTTAGAAACTGAGATTACGGTTCGAATCCTGCGGGGGCAATTTTGTGTTTTTATTTTTTTTATGGTTTGTTACGGCAATATAGGCCGATCACCTATAGTCCGAAAGTAAGATGGTCCATGCGTTAAAAATTTTCTCTCGCAATATGCTTAGCCATCTATGGCAGACTTTATATATTGCAAAAGTATTCAAATTTACTGAAAACGAATCCATACATCGAATGAAATTTACTTTTTGGGATGTGGAGGTCAACCGCTCTGCGTAATTACTATTGTTCGCGTAAATATGACCTCATAGTTACTTGTATAAATAGTTTTTAGAAAGAAAGAACAATTATTACTAGGGAGTGTTTTAGATATATATGTATGGTATTTGCAAAACGAATTCACTAGAGGGTATTGATTGCCTTGAACGAACATAGTTCTTTTATCGACCCACAAAGTTCACGTATTGAATAATTAAGAAAGCTTTGGAACAGTTCAGTCGTAACCGAAATTAGACTTTGATTATTTGCCAGGTTTTTTATATTAAATTTTGTATTGAACATAATATACCTAGAAGCTGTACACCATTCGGTATTTAAAGTAGTATATAAGACTGATAGAAAAGTATAAATTTATTTCAATTATGCTTTATAAAGTAACTATCAAGGACCATAAATTTTCTGATTGCTTCTACCGTAACCATTACCAATTATAAAACGATAAATGGTTCAAAGGTTGATCAATACAGTACATTATAGTTAAGTATCTGTTTCTTATGCATCTGCATAAGAAAGCGTAGCTAATAGAATAAGTTATATTATTGCTCATTAATATAATGTAATGGTGATTACCGACGGAGAGACTTAGGATATGTCAAGAAAAAAATTACGTGTCCAAGGGCCTTTGATTAACATCATCACGCGTATAAACGCTCGACTACTATCTGGTACAACAATAGCTACGCAAAATACAATATGAAAAAATGTGCCATAGTTACGTCATCGTTGAGGCAACAACTTTGGTAATATTAGTATTAAAGAATGTGATACAATACTGTAGATGCTTCGATAAAAAAGTTAGATTGAAAAAGTTTTGTGCTATTTTGGAATAAGGTCAAAACTGTTACATATTACTTTATCAAGTTCATATATTTTAGAACTTTGTTTACGTGAAGACTGTTAATGTATTGGTGTAATTTAAAGCTATCTTAAAATTAAATACCACCAATACATTAACAGTCTACACAAAACTATTTGTGTTCTGTAAAAAAATAGTCAATACTAAAATGTAACAATAAATAAGTTGTTATATCTTTTGGTTATTGTAGTTTAGGACTTTTAACATATACATAATACAATTAAATAGTAGAAATGTGTCGGTGAATTGTAACCAACGTAATGTTTCCGACAAACAATATAGGAATTCGATTATAAAGTAGACGTTTGATTTATATCGGCAACTTTATGTTCGCGAAGTCAATAAAACCCAGATTGTGCGATTTCAATTTGTTGCAGGCGATACTAGCTTTAAAGTTTGAATGTAACAGAATGAGGCGACATATTTTCGTATTGTTTTACTTCTATAGTTTTATTGGTCGAAGTTTAAATGACAATTTGATTAAAAGCAGCGAAGAATTCGGGACTGACCTTGTGACGAAATTACGTGATGATGTCAATTTAGATTTGTCTGAAGACGAGGAGTATGAAGATTTGCGCGCGGAATTGCTTGCGTATCACACTGCACTCGCGTCACTCGCTTCGTCACGGAGTACGTTTTTAGTTGGTTATAAAATTAATACAGTTCCTGTTGAATATCAGGCTTCGAAATCTTCACAAACCAAACTGAAATTTATTATTTCTCTTTGTGCGTATACAATCATTTTTATATTTGTAAATAAGTAATTAAATGTCTTAAACACTTATTTACAAATATAAAAACGTGAAACTAAAAAAAAAAATACCATGGATTATCCATGGTATGCCACAGAAACACTTATACATAATTTTTTTAGAGAATAGTCGGTAAATGTTTGTTTATGAAATAATTAAGTTATATCATCACTACAGGATCTTTATTGACAACTCCGTGTTGGAGACTCGGAGGCATTTGTGTCGACCGAAAACTGTGCACCGGATTTCGGTCCCTAACAGAAGTGCCCGGCTGTAAAGATAAGCTGAAAGTGTGTTGTTTCGCTTGGAATCGTTTCAACGTACGTGATATGAGGGAGCATGGCATTCAAACATTGGGTTTACCGTGGACTCTGAAACGGGAATTTGGCGGTAAAGGTTTAAGCGTTCTCGAAAAGCCTAAGGGAAAGGGAAAGAAATCGAAAAAAAAGAAAGCTACGGACTAAAAATGCGCTTAGATCTCAAGTGGTGGCTGTTATTCTTAAGAAAAAGTAATATGTTATGTTTTGAACTGTTTATTTTTATTTTTATACTCATTTATTTTATTTATTTAGACACACCAACAGCAATACACACAAAACATTCGACATTACAATTAAGGAATAATAAATTAGGTACAGGTATGTACAGCGATCTCTTATTACTCATTATGTCATGTTACAATAATTTTGCAAACAACGAACAATAATCTTAACCTTAGCTTAATTGTTAAAAATACGGCATAAAAAAAAGAACAACTTAAAGAGAAAAAACGAAACAAGAGTTAATTATTACAATCTCTGATTAATTATGGACAAAGAAACTTGAACACTAGTTTGTTTTTTAAAACAGGACACGTGTCGTAAAAAATGTCCATTAATGCACATATTTGGTTATATTCGCTACAAATCTTTCATAAGGGGGAATATTTAAGGAGGTTTGTTCTACTTGCGGGAATATGGAAAATTTTAGTGATAGGATGCCGCGGTAGCTGGTCAGGAATACTAAAGCTGATTTTCTGAAGTAAATGGTTACAATCTATGCTTCCAGAAATTAGTTTTTTTAGGAACATGATATTATTTATTCTGCGACGATTGGTAAGCGATATTATTTTATAATGTTTAAGATGCAGATCGTATGTAGTACGGTAAGAAATGCTAGAAGAATTAAATGCCAAGTGCCTAGTGAATGCATGCTGTACGCTTTCAATACTTTGCGATGAGTAGTGCAAGGGGGACCCCAAACTACTGATGCGAACTCAAGTTGACTGCGAACCAGCGAGTTGTTTAATATAATTTAAGTGTTTGAGGACGTAAACCCGTTAGTATTTCTTTTTAAAAACCAAGCATTTTAGCAGCTTTATTAACAATTGAATTGATGTGTGCTTTGAACGTTAGCCTGTTATCACACCCAAATCTCGAAATTCATTGACTTGCTGCAAAATTTCACCATTTAATATATAACAGGATGTCATAGGATTTCGTTTTTAGAGAATTTTATGTAAAAGGATTTTTTGTATTTATTGTCATTCCACTTATATTACACCAATTTTTTATTCCATCTAAATCGCATTGTATAAGTTCTGAGTCTGTTGCTAAAGTAACTGTTCTGTATATTTTTAAATCATCGGCAAAAAGACATAATTGACTGTTGCGTATTTCTAAGGTTATATCATTTATAAAGGCCGAAAACAATACAGAGCCAAGACGCGAACCTTGTGGTACGCCTGAAATAGCTATGTAGTCCTGTGATTTATGACCATTCACCACTACAAACTAGAGTCTTTTTGCAAGATATGAACGAAACCATTCAAATAGCGACCCATCAATCCCAAATCCTCGTAATTTATTTATTAAACGAGCATGACAGACTTTATCAAAGGCACTAGAGAAGTCCATATAAATAGTATCTACTTCCAGTCCTTTATCAATTTTCCGGCACAGGTAAGACGTAAATGAGACTAAATTAATTTTAACGGAGTGACCTTTTCTAAACCCATGTTGATGTTCAGAGATGAAGTTACGCAGATGCTGTGTAATAAAAACTACAAGTGACTCGAAGCTTTGGAATGCTTGAAAGTATGGAAATTGGTCTATAGTTACTAACAATGCTTGTGGAGCCTTTTTAAAAACTGGGACTACTTTAGAGCTTTTCCATATGTCTGGAAATACACCATCATTTAAGGATGTGTTGAAGATAATTGACAACTTGGTTCGTGGAGTAAATAGATCAATAGCCGTGTAAATAAGATGATAAAATATGTCAGTCATTTCATTTACATTTTGACACCCTCTACTATGCATTCAATTAATATTTATTAAATATGATGAAATATGAATTTAACTATAGTCTGCTCGAAAGTAGTTGTATCAGGGGTCGTAATATAGGTTTAAGGAAATGAGGACTATATTGCAGTAACGAAACTAATAAGGAGGATGCTGTTGGTCGATTTTGCTCAACACTTATTGGATTTAGCAACCTTTAATTCACAAGACATCAAAGAACCAAATCAATACTTTACCATCTACATTATTCACGTTATTAAATTGTGATAAGTTATTAATTGATATGAAATCATCAGAGAAAATCCCAATTTAGATCCATAATTCATTGCACTACATGGAGAGCTTCCCGACGTTTGAGACCAACCAATTTGACTCAAATTAAAATCTCCTAAAATTATCACTTGGTCTGATTGCTCTATAACGTTTGTACACGTTTCCATAAAGCTAGATAAGTGCTCCAAGGAAACAGGAGGGGGAAGGTAAACAGCGCAAATGGAAACTTTCTTTATCAAGTTGTTACTTTTGATTTCGATCGACACCCAGAGATCTTCAGCAGTACTTTCCCATCCTAATTGCCTATAAGATGGGATATTTTTTGATATTGCGATCATAACACCCCCTCCATCTTTCTTAAAACTAGTCGAAAACGATCGATCTTTTCTAAATACGACATAACGTTTGTCTATGAATTCACTACTTAAAACATTACAATTTAACCATGTCTCGGTGAACACTATTACATCAAATTCATTAACAGAGACATTCCTAAGTACATCTTCTGTGTTGGTTCTCAAACCACGTACGTTTTGATAATATATATTTACAGACATGTCTTAAAAAGCAATGTACTCATATTATAATCAGTTGATCAAATTTATTTAATTACACTACGCAATTGATTTTAAGCTTTCTTCATCTTTTATATATATAACGTGACTCTGTTAATTTCTACTTACGAAAATTTTGCCATCCCTCACCCATATAAACTTAAAACCAGTATCTTTTGTCTTCTTACGCGCGGCTGCATGTAACAGTTTATTTATTGGCGTTAAATGTTTAGACACAAACACTGGCACACGACGTCCGCCGATTCCTAGATGCTCTGAATTCAATTTGTTGTCTAAGTTCTTTTTATTGAACTTAGTAACTGCTGCTAGCAACTCAACGCGACGGCGTTGTTTTATACATCCTGCCTAAAATAAATATTAACTTGCGTTCTCGCTTATACATTTCACAATATCTGAGGGTTATATGTATGTTGATAAATACTTACTTAAGTAACATAATTTAAAAGAACCCGTTAAATGTCAAATGAACTATTTTTAAAACATATGCTACGAAGTAATTTGTTCCACAACATAGCGTCATAAAAAAAAACCTTTTTTAGTCAATACTGGTAAGGAAAGAAACATGTACTATCGATCTGTACTGTATTCAATGAAATATAGTTAATCTCTCTCTTCTCTCTTCTAGCTATGAATCCCACATGGTGGTGGGGTCAGCTTTCCTTGTTTTCTCATCCAATTCGCTCTATCCCTGATGTCGGCTTTTAGAAACCTGACATTCCTCATGTCCCTCAGCACTACATCTTTCCACCTCGTCTTCGGTCTTCCTCTAGGTCTTTTTCCGGGATGGAAAATTGCAGTGCTGAGTTTCCTTAAGAGCGAGGCCAGCTCCTTAGATTTCCAGTTAGTGTTCCTACGTTTATCAAAGCGAAGCGGATCTTTGTTACAATTTGGGACTAACGTCGTTACTCGAGACTCAAGCCCTCGCATTTTGTTCTCAGATGTTGGGCGATGTGTCTGCGCGTCGTTTTTCCGCGACGCCCTATTCGTTATCCTCGTATATTTGGTAACCTTGCCATGTCTATCTTTATTATTTGGCGGTTTTGGATTTATTAGTACTGTACCGATTGCCATCTGACGTACAAAAACCTACTTATTCACTTGGAGTAGGAAAATCCGTGGATGTTTGGTCTTAATCCATATACGGGTATGCATTTTCTTAACCGTATGTACTAAGTCTGGTTATTCCGCCAAGACGTCGGTCGTCAGATCCTCGTCGAGAAAAATAAATTGGTTCCGACCCCTTAAACCCTGTTTTCCAAATTTTTGTATTGTTAAATATTTTTATTGTTGTTTTTCTCTTAATAATATTTCTCCTCGACGGTATGATGACGCTGAAAGTTTTTTCAGACGAAAGAATTGCTCCAATTTACTATTTTTCTGTTTATCTTGAAGAAAATTAGTTCAAAAGTTAATGTTAAATATTATTTAATATATTTTATTTTAAACATTACAAGTAACAAATATTTTTATGCTACATTTGTTAAAGTGTTGCTTATTTCACGAATTGATCATTATATAATGTATGCTACATTTTTATCAGGAAGGATATTTTAAAATTAATAACTAAATAAAAAAAATATCCGCATTATAAAAATATATTTTAGACTAAACAAGTTAAAGTTCGGATATTTTTTACTGACTAATATAAAAGCTAAAAACATAAATGAACATTCGAACGAAGTAATTTGTACCAGTGTTCTTTTTTGTCAAATCACATCTTAGTTAGGTACCTCCTGATATAATGAAATACATTTTCTTGTCATAACGTAATACAGACCTCAGCAAATCTTTGTAGCGAACACTTTATCATACCAATTGCCGTCGAGTACACAAATTTTCATCTGAAAATCGCATTGGACTCATGCCAATCAGATTAACTTTAGATTCCATTTTACTTTAAAGTCATTCGACTGTCAAACTCGAATTGCAATATGTTAGATTGAAATCTTGTAAACAATGTACAAATAGTTACATTAATTTATTTGAAATTTCTTTACTATAATTAAAAATTGTTAAACTGTATAATAGTGACATAAAAAATAGATTTACTGAAAGCATTAGGATAATTATAGATAAAAAATAGAGGTTTTGCCTAACGATAAATAGTCTAAGAGAATGTTAAAAGACGGGCTTTGATGTGCAACTATGATATTATTAAATATTTATACTTTTTCTTCTAGATTTGTTGAGGAAACCCTTATAATTATAACCAAATTAAATAAGTTTAAAAATATGTATGCAGTAAAAATCTAAAAGGGATTAACCAGAGTTACTCCATGTATTTAATTTTTATTACTAATCAACCTAATAAGACTGTTAGACAAGCTAATATTTTAAACGAGGATAGTACGATTTGATGGAAAAAAACATTTTAACTATCTGATAAGCGATAATAATTACAATTTTGTACGGATTTCATCGTGTTTAATATATACATGCTTTACAAATATTTAAAATTATACTTGATGTTTCAAACCCTTGATAAGCAATTACCATATACGTGTTTAGTAAAATAATATTTTATTACTTGCAGCAGTATCGAATATAAGATGTACTTAAAAATCGACCAAACACGTCGAACAGACGACGAAATGTAAACACTCTATCTCCTTTGTTTCAGGACGGAGAATGGAAAATGAGAGAGGCGAACAATGACAGAATATACCCGCCGCGAGCGATGACCCGCGATAGGGCCGGGGGGCACGCCTTTGCGCAGCCCCCGATGCTGTACTATCTAGAAAACTTACCGCTTATTAGGCTATGTCTACAACTCCTTAGGGCGGTATCCCATACGCGTCCTCACGCGTCGATTAATCTTTCAAATCGCCCCCTGGTAAAGTTAAAAGCAACCGTGTACAGTTTCTTTTGTTTACGAACTACTAGTGCGTTTTGTTTCGACTTAAAGTCAACTTTAGTGAATGCTTTAGTGCGTTTGTTCGTTGTTGCCAAGTGTATTGTGTGTAAGGGGGGTGCGAAATGTTTTTTTGGTGGGCGCGGTCGTCGCGTTGGGCAAGCGAGGATGTTACTGTTGATGTATGTGGGTGGTCTGAGTCGCTTCAGCGAAGGGCGGCCAGATAACGACTTGCATATCGGTGGTATATTCCCTATGGAGGGAGAAGGCGGTTGGCAAGGTGGGCAAGCATGTATGCCGGCTGCGGAATTAGCGCTGGCCGATGTAAACGCCAGGTCTGATTTACTATCGGGATTTAAATTACTGCTCCACAGCAACGACAGTAAGGTAAGACAATTAGAATAAACAATACAACTTAATATCTCAAGAAGACAAACGACTATTTCATTTAAAGATATGTGCATTTTTAACTCTATAGCTAAGCTACATTGGGGTGTTGACTATTCTTAATATGACTATAATTAATAGTCATTTATATTTAATAAAAATAGTCAACACCTGAAGAAAAAAATACATTGCTTAAACTTTTTATTGAGTATTTAATTTGAAAGCCCTAATTAAAAAGTTAAACAAAAGCATCTTGTTAGTTTTTAAAATTATATGTGATTATATACATTTAGGTGGTAGATAGTAAGTTTCCTTGCGATAAATAATATTTCAATATCCAAAACGAATCTACACTAAAACTTATGCGACGAAACTAGGATTCATACACATATCACATATCTTCAGACTTTATTCATATTTCATTATTACGAGTGAGTGGACGTATATAAAGTTATCTGAAATTTTATCGCTCAACACCTACATCTTTTACAATTTGACCTGAGACACATGCCATTTGTCCCTTTAATTTTTCATGTCCTTAATCTATCTATCGTTATTTGAAACTACTCAGAAAAAGTACTCAGGAATGTGATACGCGACTATATCACAAATCAGGGGTCAATGGAGGCAACTAAATGTTTCAATTTTTCAAAATTCTAACGTAAAATTATAGCTTCGATTTTTTTACTTATAAATATCTGCGAGAGAGTAAGTTTAAATAATTATATTCATTCGATTGCCAGTGTGAACCAGGCCTAGGTGCAAGTGTAATGTACAACTTGTTGTACAATCCACCGCAAAAGTTGTTGCTCTTGGCCGGTTGTTCAACAGTTTGCACAACAGTCGCAGAAGCTGCAAAGATGTGGAATCTCATGGTCGTAAGTATACTTTATACAAACTTTATAACAATTTATAGAGATGCCTACTTTGCTCTCAGTATGTTAAACTTAATATAAAATATATATAAATATAATTAAATGTATCGGATACGACAGTCTTTATGTTTACTTTTTCTACTTTGTCATAAAGAGATGCACATTACGCTTAAAGTAAAAGCATTCCTTCAACATAGACGCAAACGATTAATGAAAATTATTGACAAACCAATCGAGTTCGTGTGTCTATCGCTAAGCTAGGTAGTATTAGTCACCTCTATCACCTACGGTCTAAATATGAAATGGCTTTAGCATTAAGGAAATTAACTTATTTAAGTTTACTGTTAAACTGTGGCAAATGCTTGTGCGCCTCAAGAAAAACCTCTTTCCATTCAGTTATGTTACGGCGCGTCTTCGCCTGCTCTGTCGGACCGTGCAAGATTCCCTACGCTGTTTCGAACACACCTTCTGCCACTGTCCATAATCCCACCAGGATAAAGCTGATGCAGAAGTTCGGCTGGTCACGTATAGCTATATTACAGCAAGCGGAAGAAGTATTCATATCGGTAAGTTATATAAATGTTCACATACTGTTTTTACTAAGACTGACTTAAGACCTATAAGTGAGCTTTTGAGATCTGTACCTGATACCGATAACCATATCGGGGACTTTTTTGAAGACAATAACTATAACGTTATCCAGTCGATTACGACTACGGCGGCCGATTTATATTAGAGATCAGCCAACTACGCAAAAGATATTATAGTGCACAAGTGTACGCGCAAATACAGGCGCACTCTCTGTTCTATTACACTTTAACAGCCCGATGGGACGGATAACCGACACGACCGGAAAAAGTAAAGCGCTGGACCTACTGTTTACATGCCTATCCGACGCATGTATCATCTTACTTTTCAGACAATTGGGTGATCACCCCAAATTGCCCTAACCAACTAGGAAACAAAAATGAAAATTTGTTAAGTCCCCGCAGGATTCGAACCCAGGACCTCCGGCTTATAAAGCACACGCCCTTACCACTAGGCTACGGAGGCGTTAGACAAGTCAGTCAGTTAATTTAACTGTGAAGACAATAACCATGTTGCGTCATGGGATTTTATTAGTGAATCACGCAAAGCGATTTAAGTAGTTAATCGTAGGAAAACATCAATGACTACAAAAAATCTATTACGATTTCGATTATCGGCTAACAAAGTCCACTGCTGGACACAGGCCTTACTCATCTCATACTAATAAGTAGGCATTCACTTGGGTTAGATTGAACTGGGTCTTTTCTTATATATTTTTTCTCTTATTTTCACGCTGCTGCGTACAAAATAATTAATATTTTTATAAAATTTGTAAAACTCTACTATGATAGATACTTTTAAAGTTTTTACTCGATGTAAAATAAAATTGCAGTGGCGGAAAGGTTGTTACACTTCTTACCCCGTAACGGATATCAGATAATACAGATTTCCTAGACTTCCTTTTCAAAGAGCCAACATATAAAGTTATTTTTATCTTTGCGTTTTTCTGTTTTTTTCTAAATGCATAGTATTTTAGTTTATACGAATTGTGTTGTAGGCCTTTTAAATTAATAGTACTAAAGTACAACTGCGCTCATATTTAAAAAAAGCTATATGTTTTAAAACTAATGAATTGTAAAAGTTATCAATAATATTTTACTACTGTGGTCAGTATGAATAAAATAATATTTGCTATATAAATAAGAATATGTATTTTAAAATTTAACATACTTTCAATTCAAGATGTTAACATAAAGTCCACCGTTTTGCCATCTACAATTAAAAGAAAATTAACACTGCATCTTTTTATAATTTTTTTTTTACATCATCAGACAAATAATTTGCACTGATCTAGTTATTTTTATGATACACAGCTTATAACCTCACAAATGAACACTACAATGTAACATTGCAATGTATCAAACACCAATAACAAACATAATTTTTTTTAAAATAAAAGTCGACTATCTTCAATTTGAGCCTTTGTGCACTTAAGATGGAGATTCAGTCTGTCTTACAGAGTAGTATCTATATAAGTCTTATACTACAGAAAATATATCTTTTTGTATATTTTAGACAGTAGAGGATTTGGAAGCGCATTGCAAGAAATCAGGCATTGAGATTGTGACGAGGCAGTCTTTCCTCTCAGACCCAAACGATGCCGTACGTAACCTTCGCAGACAGGACGCGCGTGTGATAGTTGGCTTGTTCTACGTGGTCGCCGCGCGTCGTGTCCTGTGTGAAGTCTATAAACATCGTCTATATGGAAAGTCATATGTGTGGTTCTTTATCGGTAAGTAATTTTCTAAGCAATATTTTATGAATCATAAGCGTATTTTATGAATCGTATCTTCAGTGTATTTCGTTTCAGAATGACCTGTGAGCATAATGAGAATACTAAATTGTGTAAGTTATGTCGGATATAATATGAATATCCGATTTTTATGTTTTATTTAGTCGAGAAGCTTCGTTAATTTAATATAGTTCTTTCAAGTTTTAGTGAAAACGTTATCACCGTCGAAAAAGGGACTGTCTATTTATGAAATAAAATTACAATAATATCTCTTATTTTATAATGTATAATCATTAAGTCTGAATAAAAGTTTTTTTTTAAATCAGAATTCGGTTAATTAATTTCTTGTTAAAGAAACATTTATCTATTTTCATAAAGTTTTAACTTGAAACTTTCGTATTTTATTACTAGTTATGAACCTTGTTAAAATAGTTCAGTATTTGAATCTATATATTACATAAAATGTAGGTAATCACGTTTACGTAACTTTGGTATAGAATAACATACAGCTTGTTACTTTAATATTGATGTAAGTTTTCTTCGGAACTAATATTACATCACTACAGGCAAGTAAGACGTTGCTAATACAAACAGGATATTCGTTAAGAAAGAGTAAATATGTTCCATTTGACGTTACTCATATTCATGGCTTGACTTTGAATAATGAGAATATTATGTCTATATTTGATATTACCTTTTTTAAAGACAAAATAAAAATAAAACCTAAGACTATTTTGTTTATTTTAATAATTTTCTTTCGAAATCTTTTACTGCTTTTGATTAATAATGACCAATTTTATTTTAAGTGGTAACACAAATCATTGAGAAACTTTGTATGATAAATCTTTTGTAGCAATGAAAACATTTATAACTTTCTTAATGACTTTTTATTTGTATTGCCATTGCCTAACTTTATTGAATTTATTACTACGTTTTTTATTGTTTATAATACCAACTGTGAATAAGGTTATCGGATGAACTATCACTACTTAAGGCACATTGACAGCAAATGAGTAATAAGATTTTTTGAACCGACTTTAAACGAGACGCAGATCCAATTTTCTTGTCTTAATTACTCTTACGTTGGCTAACTACCAAAGTCGCTACGCCTTATTTGAATATGCGATGGTAGCCTTCTAATTTTTTAAATTTCAACGTCGAGCCGTAAAACCCGCAGTTTAAGAGCAATATAATTGTACGAGAGCGTAATAGGATCAGACAATAAGCTAATAAAGTAACAACAAAAAATACCTGAATTAATAAGTGGAGAAAAGATAAAATATATAGACAAATTTCTTGTATTCCAACTTGATTGTAATTGATTCAAGCTGCTTAAGATTATAAAATTTATTTTTGTAACCTTACAACTGATTCTGATAAACTATCACAAAGAACAAATCAGATATGAATACATCTAATTGTTGGTTATTTCACAGGTTGGTATGAGGACAACTGGTTCGAGACGAATTTAGAGCGAGAAGGAATCGATTGTACGGTAGAACAGATGAGAGAAGCTGCCGAGGGTCATCTCACAACCGAGGCTCTCATGTGGAACCAAAATGCAAATCAAACCACTATATCCGGGATGACATCCGAAGATTTTAGGTAAAATATGGAAATAATAAATACTTTATGATATAATAAAAAAACAAAGATACAGGCCCGTATATTGTTTATAAATCTAGGGAGACTTTTCAATGCTCTTAATAGTTATGATTTTAGTGTTCCGACTTGTTTTAAAAAACTCGTTTGATTAATAGAAATATCATTTTTATGTGTACTGACATTTTAATAGAGCGAAATATGATATCCTACGAAGTGCGATAATCTACGAAGATAAGTTTCAATGTTAAAATCTTATTCTATGGAAAGTGTAAAGTGTTCTAATTGGAGCTGTTTATCGCCCTGTGATGACGCGCTTCTACTAGCCTAGCTTGAATATTGTCTTTTTCCTATGGATTGAAAATTACGTTTGTCATAGATTTACTATTAAATATATCGCTTGTCCATTAATTCAGAATAAGAAAATGAGTCTCACTGAAATTTTTACGTCGGTTCTTCACAGGTTATTTTTTTATTTCCAGTGTCTTAAATTTGATAATGAATAAGAAAGTGTTATGTTTCTTTATTAAAAACAGATATTTGGATTTGGCTCTGATATTTTATTACTCAGATGCAAAAAGGTTGCATTTTTTACAGGTCTAGATTAAATGAAGCCTTACGAGAAGCAGGATATGATATTGATGGGGAGAGATTTCCAGAGGGTTATCAAGAAGCGCCACTAGCTTACGACGCTGTTTGGGCAGTTGCATTAGGTAAAGTTCATAGCAGTTAAAATGACATTTGAGGCGGATTAAAACTATTTTGCGAAGCTAGTTCTCCTCAGATCATATAGGTCCTATTCCAAACTGAAAACAGTATTTTTAACAATCAGTAAGCGAGTGTCGTTATCATCATCATCAGCTTAGTAAGTACACTGTTGGACATAGGCCTGCGCTATTCACGCCTTCTCGATAAGGAGGTTTTTGGACCGTATCCCACTACGCTAGTCCAATGCGGGTTGGTGGGTGGACCGATTTTTTAAATGCCCATCCGACGCATGGATCATCTTAATTTTAAGACAATTGGGTGATCGGTTCAAATTACCCTAATGAACATGAAATTTTGTAGAGTCCCTGCAGGGTTGGATCCCACGACCTCCGGTTCTTGAAGCACGCCTAGTGCTGGGCTACGGAGGTAGTAAGCGAGCGTAAAACATAATACATACAATACATTGAATTTTTGTATCTTATATTTTAACTATTCTAGCGTTCAACAAGACAATGGAAAAACTTGAAAAGAACGGACTGAGCCTTAAGAACTTCACTTACACAAACAAGAGAATAGCGGACGACATTTACGAGGCAATAAATTCAACATCTTTCCTCGGAGTCTCGGTACGTGACTTAATTAAAGCCCGTATAAAAATGCTCTTGATCGTTCGCCGTGAGATTTTAATGAAACGCAATTTTTTCATAGGGCCTGGTCGCTTTCTCCTCGCAAGGCGACCGGATAGCGTTAACGCAGATAGAGCAGCTATCTAACAACCATTATGTGAAGCTCGGATATTACGATACGCAAGCAGATAACCTCACTTGGCTTGATAGGGAGCAATGGGTCGGTTAGTATCAGTTTAATTTGCCGCTTACAAGATTGTAAGGCACCATATACTCGTACAGCCAACGTAATAATTACGTAATACACGTATTAAAAAAAAAACGTTTAAGTTATCGTGAAAAATACCGTTTTAGCGATCGAATTATATTAGAGATATTGAATAAAGTTTTTCAAATAAAAGGCAAAATCACTTGTCAAACTCAAGTCTATAAGAAGCTCTGCTTAAAGGTCACATAAGGCCAAAGGTTAAACGTAATAAGTTCGGAAAAATATTTTGTTGAAATTGTGAATCAATTCTCTAAATATATATTCGATGAAGCAAAGTAATTTTGAACAAACTTATTTTGAATTAAATATAAAATTTCGTTATATTTAAGTAACAAGGAAAGATTATACCTACGTATTTACTATGAAAACAATAACTTGACATTCATTAAATGTGTTATATAATTACATTAGGTGGAAAAGTGCCACCGGATCGAACTGTGGTTGTGAACGAGTTGCGTACTGTGTCTCTGCCACTGTTTGCTTGTATGACGGCCCTCTGCATAGCTGGAATACTAGCAGCGATTGGATTAATCGTATTTAATATAATGCATAGACACAGAAGGTAAGAAAGGTCCAATTGTCATATTTTCTATATGATAAGTACTTGTCGTTTTTTCGAGCATTCCTCTCATAATTTTACTGTATGAACAAAATACCATTTACTGATTTTTATGTATTTTTTTACTGTCGACACTATAGACTTTCAACAGCATTAATAATAAACGTGATAAATCAGTAAAAAGCAATTTTATAAATTTTTCAAATACACAAAAATACTACATATTATTCAACAAAAGCTTTAACACATTTTATATCACTTCGTAGCGGTCGTGGTCACGAACAGACTGTCCCGTGACCGTTGCAAAGTGCTCATAGCGTCAAGAGTTAAAATTGTAATTTTGAAATAAATAAAAAAAAAAACTCGACTTATGCAATTGTAATTATTTATTTTTGCAAAAGTTTGTATTTATCTTGCTCACTTAAGTAGCTTCAGTACCTACTACACATCTCTACATTATACAATGGAATTATTAATTTTGTCACTAAACAATAATACATATGATTGTTTCATAATAATATATATGAATATCAGTCATTCAACATGATCATTGATGGACAGTTCGGGTGTCATCGTATTTTGTCAAACCTACGAGTTTTCTCAAAGTGGAGGATGTTAGGTTATAATTTCGTTACGGAATTTCTTGATTCATTCGCCGCGCTCAGAGCCCGCAATAAAAACTATGCTTAAAAATAATGCTGTTTTATTTTATTAATGTTTACTTTTATCGCTGTAAACAAAACTTTAATGAGGGACTATTAACCATCAGGGTGATACAGTGGTCGCATCCGGCCTGCAACACTGTAATGTTGTGTGGTTGTTGCGTGTGCCTCGGAGCCGCTGTAGCACTTGGTATAGACGGAAGATGGGTCACACCGCAGCACTACACTGGACTCTGTGCTGCTAGGGCGTGGCTTCTTGCCATCGGATTCTCTATGGCATATGGGGCGATGTTCACCAAAGTATGGCGCGTCCACAGACACACTACTAAACCAAAGGCTGAAACTAAGGTATGATTTAAATTTTAGTTCACACAGTATTAATCTATACCAATACTATAGGAAATAAATTGTATTTTCGTGTGTATGTTTCTAACCAATAAAATTAAAAAGTACTGTGCTGATTTAAAAAAAAGTTTTAACATAAGAAAGCTAGAGCGCAAAAGTTGCTTTTACCCTAGGAAAATCCATTTCAAAAATCTAAAATTAACACGGGTTTAACCGAAGACGGATTGCTCGTAAATAATATAAAATTATCTTATATAATAAGTAACATTAGTAGAATCGAAAAATAAGAATTATCGAAAAACATATTTTGGTTACGTAAATTTCATATTTTACTTGTTTTATATCCAAATACCATTAATACTATTTAATTTAAATTAAATTACGATTTATATTAAATGAAAAGTTTGAAGATTATCGATAAACGCATTTGCCTCTTGCGGTTTCGATCTCTTGAGGCACTCTTGATAATAAGTTGTTTTGATAAAACTGAGAGCATAATAAATGTGATATACAATCCCGTGAGGTGGTAAAGTTGGGCAGTTGCTCTTGTTGCAAAGTTTCTTGGTACGAAAGGTGAAGTTATAAATTTATTGATTTCGCTCAACTGAACTTACTGTAGGTACGGATAATTTTACGTGAGATTTTGTTATGAGTTTTCTTCAAAAACAAACACAATTCACAGACAAACAAATTGGTTAGCATTTCAAGTTACGTATTTAAATTAAAAAAAAATAGTTTTCTATCATATTATATTTTATTTAAATGCTCATTTTTAAGTTTTCAGTACAGTATTACTAACGGTTGATATATATATAAATGTTTACTCAATACATTACATCTGAATTACACAATTTTAGCAGTTGCCAGGGGATATGCCAACGCAGGCATCAGTATTTATGAATCGTTACATAACTTAACTTTATTTGCCATTTAGAAACGTATGCATGGTTGGAAGCTATACACAATGGTTGGCGGGTTGCTGGTTGTGGATGTGGCTTTGCTCACGGCGTGGCAACTACGAGATCCGTTACAAAGGAGAGTGGAAACTTTCCCTTTGGAGGCGCCCAGACATCACGACGACGACGTTCATATAAGGCCCGAGTTGGAGCATTGTGAGAGCGAGCACAATACCGTTTGGTTAGGTATGCAGGATATGTTTGGAATTTGATGTGTGTTTTCATGTCAAATATTTATACAAATAGTTATGTTTTTATATGTTGTCAAGTTTGAAAACGTAATCTTCTATATGTATAAAAATGAATTGCTGTTTGTTAGTCTCTCTAAAAATCGAGAACAGCTGAACCAATTTGGCTAATTTTGGTCTGAAATTATTTGTGGAAGTCTAGGAAAGGTTTAAAAGTAAAAAAAATTCTTGGGATGGAAAAAAAATTACATCTTTCTACCTAATCGTTTCTTACCAAACAACAGTTAAAAGATTTGCTACAGTTGTTAATTATTAGACATTTTATTATTTACATGTGTTTCAAAAGTTTTTGAGATTTGATCACATTGAGCAATAGTGATATCAAATTGTAATATTATTTGCTTAATATATAATTAAAATAACGACCACCAAACACAAATGCTAATTATATGGACATCATCATCAGCCTTTAATAATCCACTGCTGGACGTAGGCCTCCTAATACACTCCTATCCATTAGGGCGTTTTGGACCGTATCCCACCTCGCTGGTCCAATGCGGGTTGGTGGGTGGACCGCCTTTACATGCCATTACTTTTCAGACAATTGGGTGATCGGCAATTGCCCTAACCAACTAGGAAACAACAATGAAAATTTGTTGAGTCCCCGCAGGATTCGAACCACGACCTCCGGTTTCTTAAGCAAACGCCTATACCATTAGGCTACGGAGGCAGTTGTATTATATGGACACCGAGCGATAAACTAATTTTGTTTCAGGTGTTATGTACGGTTACAAAGGATTGGTGTTAGTTTTCGGTCTCTTCTTGGCTTACGAGACCAGATCGGTGAAGATCCGTCAAATTAACGACTCCAGATATGTGGGGATGAGCATTTACAACGTCGTGGTACTCTGCCTGATAACTGCTCCGGTCACTTTGGTCATAGCCAGCCAGCAAGACGCCGCCTTCGCGTTTGTGTCACTAGCAATCGTTTTTTGCTGTTTCCTCAGCATGGCTCTCATATTTATACCAAAAGTACGTATAAATTTATTTTATTACATTAAGTATTAGTTGACGTAGAAAAAAAAATGCGAACTAGTTAACGTCTATTTTGACGTTCATGTTCTGTTAGGAGACGTCTATTAATCAAGATTTATAATATACAGTATAGCTCTTGAGCAAATGAAACGGAACGCACAACATAACCGATACTAAAAATAATAATCAGACTGTACTTTAGTTTCCACTTTCTGAATGCCTTACATATGAATGTACAGGTCATAAATCTTCAATCTTAAGCTATTCGTAGTTATTATAGGATGAAAAATTAATGCCTATGCCGTTTGTTATATATATATTTATTCCCGACGTTTTGGACTCTTTTCAGCATCCATGATCCAGACTGGAAAGAGTCGGGAATAAATATATATAACTAACGCGAAAAATCCGTCAACTAGTAAATTTCATTGTATAATAATCGCGTAAATAGAAGAAATAAATGAAAATTGGCTATTTTAAGATTCTTGTGTTCGTTAAATAGTTTGATTTATAATTTACTTCGTAACCAAGACTTATTCAAGTTGTGTTTACAGCCACTACGTTGGATTTACAATTTCGTACCAGCTTGAATTTACAATTTAGTAGAAGCTAGCTAGCGTAGAGGTTTCTAATCAAATTATGAGCGTAATAAATTGAAGTACTAACAACTAGACACAGAACTATTGCTTCGTTAAATTCATAATTACATTGTATTTTATGTTTATTGACGTGGCGTATGTTATCGTGGTACACCTTTAAGTGTAGACAAAGAATAATATTTAAACGAAAAATGTTAACGGCTCATAAGACATTAAAGAGTGTAATTAGTTTTCGCAGCTGTTTCGGCGCTCTACCTATTAAATATTCTTATCACTGTATAATCATATGTGATTTTTTTTAGTAATTTGAATCAATTATTATTTATTTTTTAATCTTTTCCTTATTAATGTCCATGATGATACTAAAATTTTGTGGTAGTACAAAACAAAATCGAATTTTCGAATGAAGTGAAAGTTTTCTAGTATTTTTTCCACGTTAATGGCAAAGACGCGAAAAATCTTAATCAATTTAATTTTTGTTCAGTTTGCCTAATACTACTTTAAATACTATATTATTTTAATTTATCTATATATATATATAAAAAGATTCCCACCTATATATTGACTCATCACGATATCTCTGGAACCATAAGACGTAGCGACTTGAAATTTGGTAGGAATATTCCTTTCGCCGATTAGAGGTCAGCTAAGAACGGATTTTACGAAATTCACCCAAGGGCGGTTGCGGGGTTGCTAGTATATTAAAAATCTGTATCGTATATAAGTGGCTTGCAAAATGCAACGCGGGTATAATGCTTATAGTAACATTCTGCCTTTGATACTTTGTGCTAAAAGAGAATAATTAAATAAATATTGCAAATAAAGGTGATAGAAGTGATTCGACATCCAACCGAGAGGGCTGAAAGTGGCCGCGGCTCAGGCTCTGGCTCGACACCCGCAGACGAAGAACGGTACCGTGAACTGGTTAAGGAGAACGAGGAACTGCAAAAGTTGATTGCACAGGTACGAGTTTACCGTTAAAACATGGACACTTATCAGTAAATTAACTGCAATAATAGCAAAAGTGCTAGCCAATTATGAAGTGAAATAAGATTATGTGCTGTGTCGAATGATTGAAAGGTACGAAGAGTTGATGATCATTGCAACATATAGCACTATTAAGTTATCGAGCAGTTTTGTAATTTTGCTTTTTAAATAAAGCTCCAAAAAGCTAATGTCGTCTTTATACATTTACTTCGCTTATGGTGAAGTCATAACAAGAAAGTTTAACTTCATACCCTGGTCCTCTTTCTGCTTTGAATCGGCCAGTTAAATTAAATTTTTTGTTTAGTTTTGGTTAATATTTGTTACCGTCACGAAAATTTTGAGTATTTATTTTAAATGAACCATCGGGCCTACATACATTTTTATGTAAATCAAATGGATCAATAGATTTTCATATGTAGAACAAACTATTTAATTACAATAATTCGCGCATTACTATTTATAAATTTGTTTCGGATTTTGTTAAAGGCAACCGAGGTTTAACTAGTAGATACCAGAATTACGGATACGAATGGAGAGTTGTGAAAAAAATACGTCTATGGACCGAAGGAAGATTTATAGCAAATTAGTTAACTTTTTTTTTGTTTTATATCTAAAAGTTATAATAATAATACTTCCATTTTTTTATATTTTGTTATTAAAATTTTGTGTGTGTTTAATATTCACTAACACACTTGTCAAATGATATTTGGCAGTTTTATGTTATCTAATGTTAATATATAAAATAACATCACATTTAAAGGCATTTTTATTGGCAGGCGTAAATATTATATTGGGTTTTAAAAATTGGATCAAGGCTCCATCGCATTCTATTATCGATGCTCCCCTGACATAACTTTATAGGTATATCACGTTATCTTCTTAGGCAGTCGGAGAACGTCCCCGATACCTTTCCTATTTCAGCGCAAAGTAGATTATTCTTTGGGCTTTTATGGATTCGAATTGAAATTTCTCATATTCCTTTTTGAAAGCGATAAAATTCCCATTTCATTCAGAAGTATTTCAGTAATTTCATTACCGTATCTGAACGTTGTTTATAACTTAGTTTGTGATCTATATATTTAAATAAATTTTTAAGTAAGTATAATAAAATATTAGCACATCCTTTACATGTTTTTTTTATAAATTTAAAAAATGTTACTGAAAAAATTTAATTGCTGACATTTGTTTATACAATAGTGTCTGTTATTTATCTTGATCAGAGTGGCAACTGTTTCTAATCTTGAACAGGCCGTCAGTATTATTTTAGATAAAAATATAAAATTGGTCAAATATACAAAAACTGTACTCCGAAATATGAATCAATATTTTAGTACAAAGAATACAAACACATTACATAAAACAAGAAAATATGAAAACAACATTTTTGTTTTAGTTTTACCAAATTGATGATAGAATACGCAGGCTTTCCATTGCTGAGGCAAATCGTAGGAACCACTTAAAAAGTATAATAAAACATATTCACTACCAAGGATACTATAGTAAAAGACCTTTCCATGGATTTTAGGGTCAATCATTCAGCGCGAAATTTTCTTTCATATCGTGCACAGCACTTTACTTCTTAAGACTTGATCGTTATTATATATTGCAATCAAGCGCTCAAGTACTAGAACATGGGGTTTTTCAGGAGTTATTGGGCTTGATTTTCTGAGTGCATATGGTTCCGTTATTTTTAAAGACATGAGGTTCAATACTTTATGCGTTTGCGGAATGGCTGCTTCGTTTCGCAGAAGGAAGAGCGCATACGAGTGCTGAAGCAGAAGCTGGCGGAACGGGAGACGGCGGCGGCCGACGTGACCCAAGGTACTGGCGTGCTGGCCGACCTCGCAACCGCCACATCTGACTATGGCACATCCACGAATTACACGCGCTCCTCACGCGCGTCCGTGTCCGATCTTGATTTCTCCGAGAGCTACCTGTAATCCCGTACGAATCGTTGGATTGAGCCTTTACGGTTTCATCAGACCCGTAACGTTTTCGTAATGTTGTCTCTATATATTTATGTATCGGGTTGCGTTGCTATGATAACGTATGACGAGAACTTCTTAACGGATTTCAAAAATTAGGCTCCTTGGATTACATTGATTATTGATATTTAAGAAACCGCGTCGGTCAGAATTTCATTTTTGCTTTTAGCTTCTTAAAAAAGATGATGATAAGTAACGTGTATAGTTTTAAATTCTTAAAGATCTGCTCAATATTAGAAATATAGTGTTTAGAAAAGAATTTTACGCAAAGAACGCTATGATTTTTTTATTAGTCTTGTAATTCACGCAGACACAATACTTTTGTATGTTGAAATATAATTTATTTACACTCACATAAACTAAATAAGATAAAATAATAATTACGCATTTACATTTGATAGCTTGTTTCTCGTCGTACTTGTAACACAACTTTTTAAATTTTTTTCAGCCCTGGGCTCAATCCAATGAATAAATGATTATCGCCTATTTCCCAAAACGTCAATTTATCGTGTCTGTCCTTTTTTATCATCTTTATATTTATTAACTTTGTTGTTTATATCATATGTGATTGTTGTTAAATTTTTCCAAAGAATTGGTTGTAAAATTTTTAAATTTTACGCAATAATTATAAATTTATAAGAGAGTTGTTACATGTGATTTGTCCCCCTTTTGGAGTTCTGGTGATTATGTAAGATTATAATGAAAAAAGTATAGAAACTCCTGTACCTCGGACAGCACATCCTTATAAGAACAATTGCACTTTGTTGTTTGTAATAAGATCTACTTTAATACTTTATCCTTTTATCATCTTAAAATTATACGCAATGGGTATAATTTTTAACAAGTGAACGTTAGCGCTTACAATTATACACTAACACTTTCACTACCATAAATCATTTAATATATTTCAAAAAACAATATTTCAACATATGTAAAATACCTTAAAAGTTATTGAATGAAACTGGACCTCAAAAATTTCATAAATTAATCCGCACCTTAGTTATTTATTATTTAGCAGACCATAATAATAATGTTATTGTTTAAATACAGCAGTAAGTGTGGACTATTTCAATCTTAAACTAAAAATTTAAATAATTTCGATTGATTTCCCTTAACCACACAAAACTATAAAAATATAACAAAGGTAGTAAACTGGAGTTCCTTTTCGAATTCGTCAAAGTATTTAAAGTGATGGATTTAAGGGTAAAAATACTATCAATTTCTACCTAGTATTTACATACGGTCACTTGCATGCCTTTAAATTTCCGTTACTGTGACGATGCAGGTTGAAAAAAATAAGTCCCTTTAGGTATTCTATAATAGTTCAAGAATATATTAAGTATTTATGAATAAACTCAATGTTACCTGTTCAATCAAAGTCCAGTTAAAATGTTCTATTCCCAAATGTCTGTCTCCATTCTACCTCACTCAAATTGTAACAACGCACTAAATGCACCAGACTTATGGCTGACATATAAATATCGTTATCTGTAATTCCCATTAGACTGACTTAGCGGTACTTCTAATATTTACTATACTCGATTGTAAACTTCTCGTAGTTGAACGAATATCGCTATTCTCCCCGAAAATTCGGCATCAAATAGTTTGTTGTTATAATGCCCGACAATTTTGGGCGATTACTGTTTATATTAAGATACAACGATTAATCTTGATGCTTTTTAATATAATGATAATGAACACAAATGTCTTCGAGTTTATCACCTTTATATTTTATTGGCACAATTTATGATACTTTAGATAGATATAGATTAAAATGTCATCGCCAGTTAACATTAAGTTGAAGCTCGTTCACGTAGTGATATTAATTAAAAGTTACTTCAATATAAAACCCACATCATTACACGGGATTATTTGAATGCTTTCATTTTGTAATGTTAATTCATGCAGTCAAATCTCGTTAAACGCATAATTGAAATTATTAGTTGAAAAACTGTTATAAAATTAAGATATATAATTGTAATTGTATTAATAAATATTTGAAAAAAAAAATACTTTAGTTATTAATTGGCTTATATGTAACGTTACTAAATTTCATATATTAAGTTGTATTGGCGGGTGGAAAAGATGATAAAAGCGCGATAGATTGATCCGTCGCAATATTATAGGTACGTCAACGTAAGTATATGTTTCGAGGTGTTTTTATATTGCCTGTAGTTAACACGTTGTGCTCTCTCCGATGTTCTGCATGTACCTTCCCACATTGCACATGGTCGCAAGCTACGTAGCATCACTAACCCTATCTGATGCAATCAATGTGCCACTTAGTCCTTGTAATTCGGACTAACGTTTAAAATAACTGTGTCAGTAAACTTATGAAATGTATAAGATTCACTAAAAATACATTTGAAAAAACATTTCTTAACAATTTACACGACATAGTTACACGCTATTGAAATTAAGATCATGAGTTTAATTAAGATGATTTTTTTTTAGATTGATGTCGTAATATCTTTGAAAAATGTTGTGTTGTAGAAAGGACAGCAAGGCGTTTTGTATTTTGTTTAGGTAAAAACAATTTCAGACTATGGTTCTCTTCGTATGTGTACATAATTTTATCCCCCCTCAAGCAGCTTAATTTTTGTAACAGAAAAATTATAAAGTATAATATGCTGGGTAACGAGATTTCCGTGCATGAATGTTGTGTAACAGCAACTGTGCTTAAGTTTTTATATTGTTATCGTTTTTAATTATTATACTTGAAATTTCATCACCTCAACACTGAATAAGTTCTCTTACTTTATTTTATCACAAGCATTTGAAACGCCTTTTGTTCTTACTATTAGTGTATATTAGTAAAATTAATTGGCAAATTTAATAATTTGTGTGTAGGAAAAACTGTTATTAAATGAATAATGATATATTATGTTGCTTGCTTTTGAGGTTTACTTTTCCTGTCAGTTTTTTAGACATTTTATTTTTGATTTGTTAATTAATGTTATTATTCAAGTTGTTACAATTATTATTTGTGTTGGTTGATGAATAATAAAAAGTTGCTTTTCTCTCTTGGCAGATGTACAGGACGAGCAAGTGTAACCGTTTACAGGGCAAGGATATTTTCGCTTTGCAACTACAATGGCTATTCAGTTCATTGGCACATATGTTTAAGAGATTCCTAACGATAAGTCGAAGTGTTCTTATTAATTAGACTATTGATATCGAATTCCAGTGATTGTAAAACTCTATGATACTAAGTTAGTCAGTAGATTTACATGTGATTAGAAACAAATGTACTTCTTGTAATTAAATGGAACGTTGGTTGTTATAGTTTTAATCTGTGAGAAAGTAAAGTGACATATTACTATGCCGACGGTTAAATTTAAATAAATTCAAAGCCATAGTTAATATTATTAGTTATAATTATATAATTTCAAGTTCCTTTTTGTTTTATTAGGTTTGAAAACGGCAAAATGATGTTGTGACTTTTAAATAATATAGTACAATAGCTATAACATGAACTGCAATTTTATTATGTAAAAAATAAATTTCGATAGGCTGGTATACCTTTGAACTTGTTAATTACGGCAAATCTTTTATGTCAATAAAATATGACGTAACGTAATAAATACTTATAAAAATCTCTCGCAAAAATTTATTGAAATCGATAAAGTTCATCGATAAAGTTCAAGTAGTGTTCAATTGTACAAAATCGGTAATCAATTTCATAGATTTTCCTAATAACGCTCGTCGGAGCAAGTCATGAATAAAATAGAATACTTGACTCTCTACATATCACACGTGAATGATTTTAATAAATGTATAACTCTTCACTTTGTGTGGTCAGATAACATTTCAGTCCTACAGAAATGTTCACGGCTTCGTTCCAGTGATATCGGATGCCAAAACTGTTTAGTAATGTAAATAATAAGATTAAGTTTTTGATTTACACTTTCCAGTTCATAACTACACGGCTTAGAAAAGCAGATTCTTAATGTTTACAAAGTAATCCATTGCAATGAAGCTGCATCGTACAATCGGTGTTGTTATTGGCATTTATTGATTGTCATTTTGGTGACATTTCGTCAATAAGAACCCTAGATAGGTGACACTACATTGCCATGGGTCAATGTATACTTAAATTATGAGTCGAAATTGACTTCACTACAGTAAATATTTAAAAGTACGACAATAGTCTGTACATTGTACATTACAGTTAGTTTAACAGTTACTGCAGCACTGCCACTATTAAAGTTAATTGACAAAAATAAGTGACAGAATTAGCTCTAGAGATAAAGTAAGCTTTAAGTTATTTCAATTCACATCAGCTTAGCTTTAAATTGCTTTACAATTGTTTTGTAATCGTCGTTAAGGATCAGATTATGTTGTTATAATAATGTTGATTGAATAAAAATTTTAAAAGATTTGTTAAATCTGATTGAATAAGATTTAATTATGGTTAAATTAAATATTTATTACAATCATAATATTTTAATAAGATGGTTTTTATAGAGATGTACATATATCGCCATATTTCTCTTTATTATCACTCCTGTACAAGTACTGTTAAGTGCAAGCTTACGTTGTTATTGCTAATATTTTTTTTATTTCAAATGGTATGCAACGTTATTTCTGTTTATTTTTAATGCATTTTACTTGTTTGGTGATTGTGAGGTATGCTCCTAACAGTTTAGAAAAAGTAGCCTATTACCCAAGAATGAACGGCGTACGAAATTCAACAGATCTTTTTTTGGACGTTGGAATAATATTACTGCTTCTTATAGTGTTATTTCTTATAAGCCTATACAATATGTTGAAGATTTATTTCTATATTAATTTTCCATTAATTGGATATGACAGACGTAATAACATTTTATATTTTTTGATAAACAGAATGCTTTTAATTAAAATATTTTAGAAAAAGAAAAAACACTTACTTTTCCATTAAATGTTTAATTTTGTGATGAAAATTATGAGACCACACTTATAATGGATTTGACTGCATTAATTGATGTATAAAAAGATGCTTGATGTATTTTTCAAACTGATTAAGTTAGGATTTTTATGTTTTTGAATATTGTCAAGGAAACTAAGTTTTTTTTGGACGAAACTAGATTATTTTCATTTCGCGAGTGCATGTTTTGAATAGAGCATTTTAAGCTTTAATTTTAATGTAAGTGTAGATAAATGAACGAATCGTCAGTGTAAATAAAGGGTCTTCAAATGATCTAAGTGTGAAAAATTTGTTTAATTTCTCAACCTATTTCCTTTAAAATTTGTCGCTTGCTATAAACAGTTTTATATGAAAGTAATAGATACGTTTAAACAGTAATAGCCACTTTGTGCTCAAAACCGCAAGCATATTACAAGGTCAGGTTGCTTTTGTAAATAAATTAATTAATTATAGAAATTATCACAAGACTTGAAAACATATCACATATAGAAATTAATAAAAATAAACTACAGATCACAAATAAGAATTGATTTTATTTTATGAGTTAATTTTTCCATGGGCTTTGTGTTTCATAGTACCGAAAATGCAATGTCAATTAATAAAACAGCTATTAACTTTTTTCTTTAGTAACGGGATTCAAAACGATATATTGTGTCGCAACGCTAATCGTCAACCCTTCCGTTACGCTGAACGTGTTATTAGAACAAATGCGGAGACAAGTCACATTTAACCTCCTTTTCCTTAACAATTTTCACGAGTTGCCATGGGGTTGAATTTTAATCCAGATTTACTTGAATAATTATAGTGCAGAAGTGTACGTTCGAATACAATTGTTCCCAAAAAGGTTTTACCGAAATCAGCTGATGTTGATTTACCCAAATCAAGATTTTCGTAAAATATGTGTTCTAATAAAAAAATTATATAATCAGTTAAGTTATTTTTGTAAGTATGAAAGGATTACAGGGTACGAACTTAAGGAAAAAATAAAATTTTAATAACGTCAGCGTTCCAAGAAAACTTCATTCACTTTTCTCTAATTGCAAAATATATTGGTGCCACTGTTTACTTGGCAGGATTCATAGCTGTTCAATTAAAGCCAGTTTTATTAATGCTGTGGTTAATACAGTATTATTATATATTATTAATAAAAATTCAAGTTTCACTAATAGTACAAATATATTTGCATTAGAAATTTCTCTGCTACTAACTATTCTAATTTTCTTGCTTTGGTAAGAAAAATACTAAAAAATTCTGCAAAACTCGTCCAAAAATTCGTTACTCAATTACTCAAGCCGTGAAATTTGACGTAACGTTTTTTTATGTAAAATAAATCAGGTCATTATTCTTTCGAAATATTAATAGGTTAAATACATGAAGGTATTAATTGGATTTTTAGTTCACATCACACATCACATCATCAGCCTTTTGTTACTCCACTGCTGGACATAGGCCTCTCCTAATGCGCGCCTTCCATTAGGGGTTTGGACCGTATCCCACCACGCTGGTCCAATGCGGGTTGGTGGGTGGACCGACTTTTTACATGCCCATCCGACGCATGGATCATCTTACTTTTCAGACAATTGGGTGATCGGCCCAAATTGCCCTAACCAACTAGGAAACAACAATGAAAATTTGTTGAGTCCCCGCAGGATTCGAACCCATGATCTCCGGTTTCTAAAGCACACGCCCATACCACTAGGCTACGGAGGCAGTTAGTAACTAGATTTTCAGTTAGTAACACTAAATTGATAGATTGACAATATTTTTTAATTAATTACTTAATCTGTATTTAAAATTATAGAAACGACGCAAATTTTTTTTTTTTAATTTTCTATATATATCTTATTTAGTCGACTTATCAAAATCTGTAGATAGCCTTAATTAAAAATTTTGTGAGAAGTGCAATTAAAAATAGTTGTTAAGTAGTTTTGTTCCTGTAGATTTAATATATAACGATATTTTAATTCGTTTTATTAGTGCATATATCTTTATAATTTTTGAAAGAAAGAAAATGGTATGTATATATGTCTTTTTCATAGAAATGCTATAATGACTGTAGTAATTGAATTGACCTTAAAAGCAGTATTTTAATTAATTTTACAGATACATACATAATAATAATAGATATACAAACATTAACAATACATATACAAACATTTAATAATTACTTCCTTCACGTAATTCTCTGTCTACTGAGTAACATTTTTTTAGTTTAACTGTAAAACTTTAGAAAAACAGCGGAGTCGTATTTTAAACAATTCCAAGTTGTCCCGGGAGATTTTCTGTGCACAAACGTACCGTTAAATTCTTAACTAAGTCCCTTAGACGGAAATTCTGACTCATATAAAGAAATGTAATATATTGTTGCATGCGCATGTTTTTCCACAATTTCAAATATGTATAATTTTATTCATTCGAGATAATAAACTGATCGCAAAATAAGAGGTGTTTTAATTTATTTATAATTAGCCTTCGTTACAACTGCTGTAATCTAGAATCTTCTTTAATTTGTGCTGTTACAAATTTTAAACTTAGTAGCTTTATTTACTCTTGAAAGACGTGGGTATATTATTAAGCAATTTCTTTTTCACCAATTTACTAGAAAATTAGACAATATGTATTTACAAAGGAATAATTCGGCTCAATAATATTAAATTTATCTTTATAATGTTTGTTCCGGTTCCAATACGTGAAATAATCAATTAATTAATTTGAAAAAAATCTTAATTTGTTTCTCTTTCATGGTAAATGGTTAACACAATTTTTCTAATGAAAATTCATAAATTTTCAGGTAAACATACATGTATCGTCCTTTTTGCCAAGTACAATAAGCTCGTACATTTTCATCGATCATGTTGATCCGATTGTGATTGTGATGTGAAGTCCGATTTCATGACGTTATAATAGATTTTTTATGAAATGCTGCAATGTTTTCACAAAAAAAGGAACAAAGTCGCAGATCATTTGTAACCAGTTAAATGATTTTAAACGTGATGCACCTCATTTGTTCCACGCTATGTTTGCACGTCACTACTAGTTATATTGTTACAAAAGTCCATAATATAGTAACGCGTGCAATTAATTATTACGAGCACATAAAATCCTGTACGATAATTTGGATATTAGAAAGCTGTCAACGCGGTCGATACCACTTTTGTGGACGATTGAACAAAAATGCGATTTTAATCTTTGGAATTTTTTGTGTTCATTTGTTGTTCTGAGTGAAACTTGGATCCACTCTTACATTACATACATTCAATCACCGGACTTAGCTTCGTGTCATTATTACCCGAAATTGAAAACATAGTTAAGGCGTTAAAATTTTGACAAATTGGAACTGCGATAAAATAGTTTTTATAATATTAAATGTTTAAAAAATTATAAAATTTCTTTATCACAAAATTTCTGGAACAAGTGTTAAGTTCGTAAAGATCTGTTGTGAAATTATACGTGAATGTTATATATTTTTTTCTTTTACTTTTTTCCAGGATTGATCAAACAGCCCTTGAACGTCCGACATTATGTTGTGACAGAATATGGCAGTAGACTCACCCAGTCTCTGATTTCGTTCAAAGAATGTTTAGAATCTTTTTTAATTACTCTTACAGACCATTTGATAAATTTTCGAAAACACATGGTCCACCCATGTGGGGGTGTCATTTATGTGTTTAATTTAATTTCCTACTGTATCGGTCTGATTTATCCCTTTCATATTGGTAGAGTTTAGATAAGTTGTAGATTTGCGGTCTTTAAATACTCTCTGACCGGAACTCATTGTTTGCCTAAAGAATCAGGCAGAGGCCAGTGCTTTGGATTATACATGAAGTTATGTATTGACTCTTATGTCTTTATTATACACACGTAGTCTAGAAAGCACAAAAAACCTTTCACCAATTTTACTCGTGATAATGGTAACGCAGTCTATTACGATTTCCTTTCCTTTTTCATAAGATTTTTGCAGACACGTTTTTATTTAATCTCAATTTTGTTTGGTTTATTGGAGGCGGTACCATTTCATTCTGAGAACTGCGAATTCGATTTACCTAAATTACAATAAAAGCCCTCGACAACGGCTGCTTGCGTTTCACAATTTTGTTACGAATAAATTTATGTAAAACAAACAAAAGTCGTACGATTCTATTATTTGAACAATTTTGAATACATTTTTATTTTTTTATAAAAAGCAAAGTTAATGGAAAAATCATCCCTCTTTTAATCGATTTATTATTGATTTAAACAAGCAAAAATTTAAATTCAATGTATATACTTAAATATGAAAAGAATTTCAAATTAAAATTTGATTATTTTTTTCTTAGAGTGCAGATAAAACTGAATTAAAACTAGCACAGGCTTTGAGTTTTCTATGAAGTTACAAGGAGCAAATAAATTAAATTATTTCCTATCGATGTTTTACACGCTTGTATACTTTCCTTTAAATGACTACACAATTAATGACTGTGTACAGGTCTGGCTCATAGCAAGACGGTATCTTTAAGAGTCAATAGTCATTAGGAAACTAATAAAATTAGAGTAAAACGAAACAGAGCCATCGGGCACACAACATCTGTTAAGTCTTGAATATATAGAAGCATGTATTAAGCTCTCTCTGGAGCACACGTTATTGTTAGAAAAAATCGATACGGACACGTATGCATACATAAAACAGTGACAAGCGCGCAAACTATTATAAGTAGAGAATGAGCGAATTAATGTGCATAAATATTAATGTTAGTTCTGATTTTATGTGATGTCATTTAAAGGATGATAGCATATCAGTCATCATTATCATCATCATCATCAGCATGTGTTAGTCAACTGCTGGACATAGGTCTCCCCTAATGCATTTGTTTTTTTGTACCGTACCACACCACACTAGTCCATTGCGGGTTGGTGCGTGGACTGACTTTTTATATGCCCATCCGACGCATGGATCATCTTACTTTTCAGATAATTGGGTGATCTGCCCAAATTTCTCTAACCAACTAGCAAACAACAACAAAAAAAAGTTGTTGTTGATTGTTAGTTGCACGTGCAACCGTGCACCTCCGGTTTCTAAAGCACAGGCCCTTCCCAGTAGGCTACGAAGCTACAGATTTTTATATGTTTAAAAAAAATAATATTTGTAACTATTAAAAATTCACTGGAATAAGTGTTAAGTTAGCAAAGACTGTTAAAAATTAGACGTTAATATTACGTTTAATTTTCTTCTTTTTGTTTTTACAAGGATTAATCAAATAGCTCTTTTCAGTCTGAAACAGGCTGTTACAGAATGTGCCTGTAAAGTAATCATCTGGTCTCTTGTCCGAAGTTACTGTATCGTTTTATTTAAAGAGTGTTTAGAATCTTCTTAATCACTTTTACATACCATTTGGTAAATTTTAAAATATACATGGGTGGACAGGGGTGTCCTTTATGTGCTTAATTTATTTTCTTGCTGCATCGCTCTGATTCAACCTTTTCATATTGGTAGGGTTAAGATAAGATATAGATTTACGGTCTCTAAATATTAACTGACCGGATATCACTGTTTGCCTAATACGCAGCTTTTCGCGAATAAGCTTTGACTTGGACTATTTGTAAAATATCAACATTTTAATGCCACGTATTGAAAAAACAAAATAGCCTTATTCAATCTAATGGAAAGAAAAATTTATATAAAAACACTTTTTAACGTAATTGCAACCAAACTGATGGGTTAAAACATACCAGACATTGATATTGTCCGTCAAAAAGTGGGAATAAGTAGTATGGTGAACTTTATATCTGTTTATTTATCAAGATACCTATGAAATAATCTATCTTTAAAAAATCTAGAAAATTATCGCAATAGTATATTTCTATCTCTTCATAATATTAATTCACGTTAACCATTGAAATCCAAACGTTAAATGAAGGTCCTCTTTTTCCTAGACTAGGGAAGTACTGCTGCGGTGCCTATTTCTGCTGCAAAGCGTGGTGTGAAGACACCGTAGCCAACGTAATCACTGAATAAACGACACGTTACTACTTATCTCTAAGGTTAGAAGAGATCAGCGTCTTACACTGCATTTCTCTATAGGACCTGTCGCTGGACAAAAGTGTAGCGCTCTGTCTTATCATTCCGATTTAAGCATTAAAAATATTAGATAATTTTGTAGTATTGTTGATTGCGACAATCAAAACAGTGGTAATATTTTTTTTTTAATACGGAGCTGTCTCCTCTATAAAAATATTTGAGAATTAGTCCGTTAGCGTGGATGAGGATTTTGGCTGCGATCGTTATCGTAGCACAGTTAATAATTGTTGTCGAAATTACAAATTCATCGAAGTTTTTACATATTTTAAGCCCTTCAATTTCATCTGGAATGTTCTCGCTATCATTATTATTTAAATAAATTGGTTTTAAACTTTTTAGGGAACCATTAGGCATGTGATTTTGTACATTTTGTTTGAAAACTTTATGATCTGTCTATTTAATCAAGCTTTCAAACGATTCAAATAATAATTATGTAACAAAATCTTATATATATCAAATTATTTTTTTTTTTAATTTAGAAATTAAATCTGGGTTTAGTATTCATATTAAATTTGGCGTTATATTTAGCCGGTAAATGCTGATTCGCTATTGTTTTAAATCGTAAGCCGGTGTTTAAATTATTCTTACGGATCTCAATAGCCCTACTTGAATAAATTATATCCACCATTACTTAAGCCGTTTGGTTTTTCCTGGATGACTTACAATATTGCAGGGAAAATATTTGATACCTATAATTTTACGAAATTTCACCCACGAGGGGGGTTTGGGGGGGGGGGTTGCTAGTTAAATATATGTACGGATTAGCTACCTAATTAAGCTAAATAATTTATGTAATGTATAATGCACTTTTTGTCTAAAAGTTGCCAGTCGCTAACATATAAAACCATGACGTTGTTAACGATTAGAAATGTTGCATATTATATTCCGTTATAACATTCTTTTGATTTATGAACAACCATCAACCCAATTTTCCTCTCTGAAGAGTAATCATGAACATTGGCACCCGCAAATGAACGCCTCGTTAGGCAATCACGTGCACATCGAGAACATTAAATTGAAATTGAAAAAGGTCAAGGTTTTCGTCGGTTTGAGTAACTTTTTTACGGCCAGTATAAGTAAATTACGTAAGAGTTTCTTCCATCATTTCGTGAATAGATCTAAGATTGACATTAGTAAGATTGCTTTTCATTGGACTTTTAAACCTATAATTACACTCTGTAGTAATCTTTGTACTATATTTGAGGTATATATAACGAAAATCTAGGTTTATTCGCAACGGTGGAGATGAAACTAAAATGTTATACACCAAATCTAAATTTACTAAAATGAAGATCTCATTTTAGTAAATTATTGATAATTAATAATTATTGTTACCTTTTTTGTTAAATATTTTCGTATTATTTCTATTTTAAATATTATTTTTGAACGAATTAATCATATAAATTTTAATATTTTTTGCAGGGCTAGTAAGAGAAATTTCCTTGAAAAGAATATCCGGGAATGTGGATTAGACGTTACTTACTTTTGTTGACTTTGGAACCAGTAGTACCACTATCTGTCTCCTTCAACAATGGCCAATATGTCCAGAATCAATGCCTACTATAATTTAATGGTAAAATTGAAAACCTACCATGAGCGTGTGTACATTAAAAAGACTTTAATTGGTTAGCAAAAGGCTTATATTTGATATGAAACTAACAAGTATTTTGCATTTTAAACTTTGATGGCACTTGCCAAGGAACTCTAGAACATTCTTTTTAAAGAGGGCCTTTTGATGTTGACAAAATTGTTAAATTGTATTAAACATTTAACACATAAATTTTTGAAAACTTGGGGCATTTGTATGCTAATTTTTGACTGCCATCTAGATATTCTATTTAGGGTTTTTATGGCTCCAAAGTTCGAATGAACGAAAAATTAACTCTGAAAAATAGTCACAGATTAACCAATCTTCTAGATTTTTTAAATGGCCATAATTTTCAAATTGAGATAAATTTTTTAAATTTTTTTTCATTATGGTTACAATTTATTCTGTCGCCCCGTTTCATTTTGGGACACCCTTTATTGTTTATAATATTTTTATTATGATAACTTTAAGTATAACAATGTGGATTTGAGCGGGACAAAATTGCCTTTTTGTTGTCAAAATGATACTGAATTAAGTTAAATAGTGTGTTAAATGAAAAATAACATTGCAGGAAACTTTAAGGAGATGTGTAAGCATATATGTGGGTTATAATTAATTTTAATTCTTTTTTATCTATAAAAAAAGGCGACAAAGGTATTACTTTTCAAAAAAATTAAAAAAAATATCGTAGAAGATGTCAAAAGTATAAACATAGACTATTAAAAGTATGGTATAGAATATAACATTTCCGTTATCATCAAGATGAACCTTTGCAACGCAGGCGAATGCTGAATGGATTCTGCATATAAATATCTTTAACCATTCGTTATCATTTTTCATTGTCACACGTTATTTAAATTATTTTTAGTGCTTGCACCATTTTGTCCAATTTTATGTGATATCGCCATTTTCATAATAGCAGAGCAGAAGTAATCATTCTTCTTGGATATTACGACGAAGCACTCCAGTCTCAAATACCAATGCTTGTCTGGATACTATATACTCTTACTTTATGCATTATTACATAGAGAATTATATTCCAACTCCACGAAATAATTTTGGATCTTGGCATGTAATTTAACATTTGAGTTGCATATAAATAAAATTGATTAAAATATTCGATCAACGTAGGTATAAAGCAAAATTAGATAATCATTACAGATAGCTTTTATTATAAAAATTAAACACGACTACAATATATTTAGGTGGTTACTTTGTTAACATATTTATCGCAACGTTTATTTTTACAAGCAAAGCTTAAAAACATTTACTTTACACTTAGAAACATTGTCGAGAAAGGAAATCCGGTAGCTAACAAATGAATCTACGTTCGCGACGACAATGTACGCGGTATTAAAAATAATCCTTTCCGGTTTTACTTTATATCAGCTATAATTAATTACAGTAATAAAGTAAAAGCCTATAGACGGGCAGTTTTTATTCGTATTTAGAATTTATGCCAATGTTAGATATTTTTTGGGATATGTAATTGTCATTAATTCAATTTTTCTCTGTAAAGGTTTTCAATAATTTTATGAAGATTATTGTAATGCAACTATTATAAAATGGTTTATTATGGCTGTAATGAAAAAAAACTGTCACAAAGCAAATGTACCGCTTGTATTTTATCTTTTCTAGAAGGTTACTCGCCATACATGTTATCTGTAACGTTTTGTGTCTGCAAAAAAGCTGCATAAAACACGAGTCATATTTTCTTAGGAAAAGGCTACTCACTATAATTAATTTACTTGATTTCTTTGATAACTGACGAACATAAACAAGCGCGGTAATGTATTGAGTTTGAGAAGAAATTATCAATAAATGTTAAGTTTAGGTAAAAAATAAGACTAAGTTATAGCCTATTTAAGCTAAAAGATTTGTTGCAAATTAATGTAAGAAAATCTCATTTAACTTCGTCTAATATATTGTTAAAACGCGAGTTCATCGAATATTTAAAATAAACTACAGCTTTTAGGTTGCTTTTATTCATTTCTTATGCATTTCATAGTTGACTGACGTTAATAAAAGCAAAAGTCATATCATCATTAGCTTAATAGTCCACTGCTGGACATAGGCCTCCTAATACACCCTATCCATTAGGGGTTTTGGACCATATCCCGCTGTTCAATGCGGGTTGGTGGGTGGACCGCCTTTTTACATGCCCATCCGACGCATGGATTATCTTACTTTTCAGACAATTGGGTGATCGGCCCAAATTGCCCTAACCAACTAGGAAACAACATTGAAAATTTTTGAGTCCTCGCAGGATTCAGAACCACCACCTCCGGTTTCTAAAGCAAACGCCCATACCACTAGGCTACGGAGCATTAAAGCAAAAGTACTAATATTATTATATTAACAAATATGGTAAGTGTCAAATACAATCTATATCTCTCTACAGGTAATAAACTAGCTTGTAAACTTGTTTTGCAAATGCGTTTGCTGATTATAGGACTAAAACTAAAACCGATTTAAGATCACGTAAAGAAATACTAACACTATAAAGACTAGGCTGATGAAAATGAAAGAGAATACTCTTTATTTATACTATTTATTTTTAATAATGTACATAAAAGGTCTTAAAGTTTTTATACATTCAATGCCTAAACGTATTATTATTATACTTTATTGTGTATTGATAGGACTCATCACGCCGAGAATTGACCACTTTGAATATTTAATATTGAATATTAGCCCATAGATATTATAATAGCAGTAAAGTGTTAATTTAAAACAAAGTGAAAGGAAGGATGCTCGAGCACTCGCCTCGGAAGTTATTTACGTAGATAGCTCAAGCACCCGGATCGTTTATTAATAACATCCATCAGATTTATTGCTATTATCTTTACAAATTAATGGCTAAGCGACTTTAATAGTATTAATTACAGCAAATAGGTTGACATAAGTAATTTTATTTAGCTTAATTTTTATTCTATATAGCTTAAGATATAATAAAATTACGTAGTTAAGCTTACTTATTAGATCACGGTATTAAAATTAACCTTTTGTAATTTTTCTTACAAATTTTAATTTTGAGTTCCTATTTCTTTGTCAGTAGTAAACATGTACAAGTACTTTTAAAATAACGTGTCTGTAAATAGCGAAAGTCGGGTTTCAAGTATTTCCCCACGTCACTGTTTAATCGACTGAATAAATGAATATTCAGAGATTCTCTCTGGTCACGTTTTTAAACGTGAAGAATAAGTAAAGGTCAATCTCCATCGCTGCAGATAAATATGAGTTTTAGGACATAATGAAAAAATATTTTATAGGTAAATTTTAAGCATTCATAAGTATATAATACATTTTAATACTTTATTTGAATTCTGTAGCTATAACATGCTTTAAAATTTGAAAAAAACGCTGAGAATCGTTGATAAGGTTGATAGGATCAAAGCAAGTGGGTGCTTCAGTGTTGCCACATTAGTAGCGCGACATTATGTTTTTTTTTATGAGAAAATCCTTTATTGAGGAGTCCGTTCTGTAAAAATAAATGACAATCTTTTTAGCTTTCAAACAAAACAAGTAGCGTTTGGTTTGCATTTTTGAGGTAGTTTTTGTCATAATATATATTATTATTGTCGGGTATGGTACATTTCTCGAATTTCCTATTGATTCCACGTTATAGCCAATTTTAGGGGTTTCATATTGACATGCTATATATAAAAGATTAAGCTGTGCAATAATCGCTTAATACAAGATTTGGCTTAACTCTGCCGAGGTAAGTGCTACATTGTTTATTTTAGGAAATACCCTAAACGGATTTTTTTTATTTTTGTCGAACGTAAAGTACTATCGTATTACAACTTTAATAAAATATACTTATTAAAACCTTATATTTATTTGCAGAAAATATATATAGAGAACGAATTGTGCCCGAAGATTTTAGGTACATCTGTTGGTCTAGCTTAGCTAATGCTGTTAATAATTATCATTTTATTACAATTATAAAAAAATAATTGTAATAAAATGCGCAGTAAATGAAATAACAAGCAGATACTGCTTAATTATATCGGCTCCCAAAATATAGCATTGAATATAAATATCTAATAATCTGGTGGTTAATGATGATCCAGATGGTTCAAAAGCCATTAAGTTGTAAGTTTGCTGTTTGTAATGTTAGTAACATTACTATTCATAAAAATAAACGACTACATCTTGCCATTAAGAGCTCGAAAGAGCTTCAATTTAAGAAAACGTGTTAAATTTTGTATGCAACTAGCACAGATATTTTTAACTATAAAAATAATTATAGCATATAAGTTATATTTATTTACTAAAATCTGTAATTCGCAAAAATAATCTACATATAATTGATATCGTGATGATCATTATTATTTCTTATACATTAATGGTTACGTAAGTAGCTAAAAAATATATGTTTGTGTAAACGCTTATAAAATTTTGATAATAAATGTTTATACATAAGTTGTGTCTGTGGTTATTGGTAAAGTAAAAATGTACCTAATTTTCGCTTATACTTCTTAAGACGTATTACTTATACAACACAATTTTGGAGCTTTTTAAAAAACGTATAAACGTCCTGTAAAACGTCATTCCTGAAACTCATAATAGAAAAAAAATTGAATTGATCAATTATTCTTGTATTTAATTACAATTTTGTGTAGTCAACTTTATAACACCATCGCTTAAATTAATCTTCGAGCGGTTAACCGCAACATAAAGACTACTTTCAATTTACTTCGTTTGTTCTGGCCGACGCTAGAGTCGTTAACAAACTTCACCACTTTAACTGAAAATTAGCCACAATAGCGTCCTGTTTCACTATGAAAAAGTAATTTATATTCCGTATGTAAGATATGTAGAATATTTGAGTCCTATTAAAAAGAATTGCTTCCGTAGCCTGGTGGTAAGGGCGTGTGCTTTAGAAACCGGAGGTCGTGGGTTCGAATCCTGCAGGGACTCAACAAATTTTCATTGCTGTTGGTTAGGGCAATTTGGGCCGATCACCCCATTGTCTGATAAGTAAGATGATCCAGGCGTCGGGTGGGCATGTAAAAAGTCGGTCCACCCACCAACCCGCATTGGACCAGCCTGGTGGAATACGGTTCAGAAACTCCCCAATGGAATAAGCATGCAAAAGGAGAGGCCTATGTCCAGCTATGGACTAACACTGGCTTTGGGTGGGGATGTAAAAAGTCGGTCCTGCGCCTGATCTCTTTCCGGTCCCCCCTAGTGTTTTATGATAGCATCGTTGTTTATATAGAGTTTACTAAAGTTTTAGTCATTTTAAAAATTAGGGTGGACAAGTTCCAATTAAAGGTATATAAGATGGTGTACCTGCTGGTAGCGAAAATTAATTATTGCACATTGAATTTACTCTTTTGTTTACGCGAAAACTCTACATTATTGAATAAAAGGACTTTTTACGGATTTCATCGCGTTTATTTAACATTAATAATTCCCAACGTTTCGATTCGATTTCGATTCAAAAGCTCTCTGTGTCTTTTACTGAATAGTTGCACAGAAAATGGAAGATAGAATAATGTTTAATTTTCATACTTATTATTTGCATATTTCTAATATTAGAATGTAAGTTACTTTATTGCAAAAAACAGTTTTGAACGAAATTAGCTACTTTAGGATTTATCTCATCACAAAGCACACTAAATTCACTTTGCCTAAAGACTAAAAATAAATATAAAAAAGCTAGAAATAAAAAGCCCACTACTTAATTTATTTCATGGACGTTTTATTTCAATGTAGTTGCGCTTTAAATTATTTATATTCATATGTAAATAAAAGTTTGTAAAATATTTTTATTTAGAAACTTGACCCAAAATTGTCCAACAACTAAAATTGACTCCACTAATAAGAACTAAATGTGAAATTTGGAATGTTAGGTAACAACATAATATTTGTACTTTTGAATGGACTTTGTTCCCCTTAAAAGAAATATTTAGTAGAAGCAAGGTTTCCTAAGTATATTACTACGGAAGACTTCCAACTTTTTTTTATTGCCTACGCAGGCAGACGAGCAGTCGGGCCACCTGATGGGAAGTGGTCACCGACGCCCATAGACATTGGCAATACAAGTGGTATCACCAACGCGCAGCCTACCGTGAGACATAAGGTGTTAAGTCACGTTTACCCAGTTAGTACGCTGGCTACGGTGCCCTTCAAACCAGAACACAGCAGTATTTTTACACTACTGATTTGCGGCAGAAAGAGGCACCGGGGTGATACCTACCCAGACGGTCCCCTGTAAAAGAGGGACTCACCACCAGTGCCACTCCCATTCTTGCAGCGATGATACTGCGTGTTTTTAGTTGTAGGTATATCGCCTAGGAACGACTGGATGACTAAGGTTAGTATCAAATGTGCAAGCTTTTCCATCATTGTCTTCAGTTTTGATTGTTAAACAATAAACTACAATAATTATTTTATTCTCGACCTTATTACATTAGGATAGTTTGTAACCTAGCCCTTAACGCAAGATCCTGCTAGACGTTGGCTTGATAAATAGCATTTAATTGCGACCTGAATACGCTTTGTATCGAAATGTGGAATATATCATGAGCATTGGAATATTATTTTAAACTATATTTAACTTTGAATTGCTATAGCTGGAGCGCAGTAGTGAATATCTATTTCTAGATACTTTGATTGCCGTAATAGTACAGGTAGACTGACTATAATATTAAAGTTAAGTAAATTTTTCGTATTTTGACCGCATTATAAATAAATATAACTGTTTACGAACTGTTTTGAACCCTGAAGCCTGTCAAACACTAATGGCTATGTTATAAAATCGAATATATGATACCATTCTCTGTCTGATAAAACATCAACATCTTGTTGATGTTTTATCATTTCTACTTAGTAATTTAAACTAGCTGTTGGGTTAGCCCTGCTACCTTAACAATATTTTAGAAATAACAGTTTCTAAAATATTGTTATTGTCATCATGTTTGCAAAATGTTTGCCTCACACATGTACCAATACCGTACAAGACCCCGTACATGGGCAAACAGAGGGTAGTTAAAACTATCGTAAATTTTAATTTCGAAAGCCTGTGGAACACAAACCGGCTTGTAAGTTATTAATAATACAAATAGAGCGTTAATTAACGATTACTGCAGTTAGAAGCTACAATGGCGATTCTGGAAAATCAATGCTTTGTTAAGAAAGAAAAAGTTCTCAGAATAATAACTTTCATAACAGAAATCCACAAATAGCTACATCTGTGCTTACGTAACGTCAAGAAATATTTCTAACTGGCCGCTCGATGCTAATTAGTTGATTAAGTCGCGCATGCGAGGCATGACACATGAATTTATAGTTGATTTAATTGTTCTTGACGTTGTATTAATATTGTTTTGGTATACCTATTTATAATTGCTATTATGTTTTAATAAATGAGGGTATAGTTAATATAATTTTTATTTAATTTATACTTCATAGCTGTGACGTTGAATAATTTAGCTCGTGAAGAGTAACCGCAAAATGAACTCACTAGAGGGTCCTTATGCGCTGATTGCTTTAGATGAATTTAGCATTTTATCTTCCCACGCGTAAATACACACAGTACGCATATAGAATACTCGACTTTGTGTAAAAAATGGTTTTGTTTTAATGAGATTTTGGCTGGTTGCTAAAGCAAATATTTTGTCTTAACAATTATTAAGACTATATACTATATTACATTTAGCGAAATATAAGCAGATAACAACGTGTCCCGCCTAGAAACTGCGGCGCGATTTCCTCCGACGCGTTTCACCTCTATGATATTTATTAAGGTGTTTATTATATCAAAATGTCGTGTATGATATGTTTTAAGAGCAGAAATAGATGTGTTATCTTTTATGTAAACTTAAGCGGTATTGCTTTAAATGAGCTTTGTAAAAAAATTGCTATGTGCTTCAATGCAATTTTTTAAAATCGTTATTGTGAAGTATTCTTACAATATAGATATATGCTATAACGGATATTATTCTTGACCAATGCAAGACGTACAATTATGTAGAACATAATTAAAAAATAATTGCAATGTGCTTAACAGCAATTTTTTTTTAATTTTTACTATAAAATGGTTATTGTGGGTTATTCATAAAATCCGTCATAGCATATATCTAATATGCTATGACGGATTTTAGACCAATTCAAGAAGAACAATTAAAAACAACATAATTTTAGTCTATCTCTTAATGTTAAGGCAGCTTGTGCGATTAAGTGCATCCCATCGCACAAGGTTGTGATTTTTAATACCGTAATTTTTTAAGTTCCTGAGCTCTAGGAGCAGAGAAATAAAGTAACATTTAAAGAAAAATGGAAATACGCCCTGAAACTCCTTATTTCGGTCAAAAAATAACAATGTATAAACCTATCGTTATTTTAAAGCTTGTAAAAGTTTTAGAAACATGCTCTATTTTTAACTAGAAGAACTTAAAATTCTTAGGAATATTTACAAAAATCCAATCATACATAAGAAGCCTTTTTTAATTTTTTAAAGCGATGTAATAACCAGGATGTTCAACTAATGATAAATGATAATGATGCCCTTAAAACCGAAAGACATTGCATACTACCGAATTACGGCAGCATTAGGCTTCGTGGTAGTACTACTTCAGACGGTCTCTTGTAAGAAAGAGTACACGAGTATATATCGTCTTAAAAATAGCCTTCAATCTCTTTTAAATATCTTTACTCACACAAAAATAAAAAACATGTCCACATGAGCTAAGCCAGGACGGACTCGAACAATTATTGATAGTCAAATTATTTTTATCAGAGTAGTTATGACAGTTTGCAACCTAGTTTTTCGATTTCTAGTTGGTAAGGACAATCTGAGCTGATAACCCAATTGTCTAAGAAGTAAGGTGATCCATGCATGGGAAGGGCGTATAAAAAGTCAGTTCATCCTACCGGTGAAGGCGTGTTTTAGAGGTGGCCTATATCAAGCAGTGGACTATCAAAGGCTGATGATGATGAGACTGAGAGTACCTACAAAGTAAAGACTTTTTGTTAATTTTACTTGTGAAAATTTCCTTTTTAGTTTTTATTTAATCTCAATTTTGTTTGCTTTGTTGGAGGCGGTACCATTTCATTCGAAGAGCTGTGAATTCGATTTACCTAAATTACAATAAAAGCGCTGGACAATGGCTGCTTGCGTTTCACAATTTTGTAACGAATAAATTGATGTAAAAAATCCAAAGTCGCGCGATTTTATTATTTGCACACGAGAAAAACATTTTTATTTTATTAAATAAATTACTTACGGATTTTATCGCTTTATTTATTTTAATTCCCGACTTGAACACTTTCACGCCAGTGGTCACGGTGACTGAGATGTCAGCGTCTGTTGCCAGGATGAGCGGGTTTCAGATCTTGCTTTTATTAATCATATTTAATCTGACCGACCTATGCAAACGAACTGATTTTACTTCAGCCAGCGATGGTATTGCTTGGTTTAAATTTATTCAGCAATTCATGCGGATCCCAAGCAGTGGAGACACTCATCTTCTCATTGAAATTGGACGTTTTCTACGATCTCAGATACCTCCGGATCATCCTTGGGGATCTTCTAGCGTTGGTCGATCAAATCGATGTCAATGGTCTTGCGTGATTTAGGTGTACACACACGTGCCGACTTTTGGGTCTTCATGCTTGATGTCAGCTATGTCCTTCACGCGGTATCTATTGCATCGCTTTGTTTGTCCAAAAAGAGCGCAGTCACATCTACTTTACAACTCCTGGGTCTGTAGAGGAATTTGCACTTGACAGGTGGTGGAATTGACCATCTTCTTAGCGAATATTGCACCTGTCAAGTGCAATATTCCTCTACAAGACCCAGGAGTGCAAGCTAGATTGTGACTGCGGCCTCTATATTGGACAAACAAAGGAGCAATAAGAACCCGGTGAAGGAACATATAGCTGACATCAAACATAGAAGACCCAACAAGTCGGCGTGTGACCATACCTAAATCGACCCAAACCATTACATCAGATTTGATCGACCGCAAATACCTCGCTAAAGAACACTCGATTCCTACCAGGATGATCGCGTGAGGCTATTGAGATTAAATAAACATCCAAATTTCAATAGAGAAGATGGTTGTTCTACCACATGTTGAGGATCCCATTAATTATAAATTAAAATTTAAACCAGCATAATACCACTGCTAGTAAAGATAAAATCAGTTCGTTTTGTATAGGTCGGAGTACGATTAAATATAATTAATAAAACAAGATCTGGAAACCCGCTTCATCACTGGAACAAGACGCATGACATCTCAGTCTACCCTGTGACCACGGCCTGAAAGTGTTCGAAAGTCGGAATTAAAATGTAAAATAAACGCGATAAAATCCGTAGTAATTTTTTAATAATTATAATATTCGGCAAGTAATAGAAATAATTATTTTTATTTTTTAAAACATAAAAATGTGGAAAAATTATCCACCTTTCAATCGATGTATAATAAATTTAACAAGCAAAAATGTTAATTTGTTTTAATTTATATTTAAATATAATTTTTTTGAATAGTGAATTAAAACTTACACAAGCCGTAATTTTTTTACAAAGTTACAAGTAGCAGATAAATAACATTATTTTTATCGATGTTTTACACGATTGAAGACTTGAACTTTAGACCAGTACAAAGTCATAATGATGACTATGTACTGGTCTGGCCCATAGCAAAACGGTATCTTTAAGTGTCGATAGTCATTAAGAAGCTTATAAAACTAGAGTAAAACCAAACAACGACTTAGGGCACGAAACATCTGTTAAATCTTAAATACATAGAAGCGTGTATTAAGCTCTCTCTGTAGGACACGTTATTGTTAGAAAAAATCGATACGTATGCATACATAAAATGGTGACAAGCGCTTAAACTATTAGAAGTGGAGAATAAGCGAATTAATTTGCATGAAGATATTAATGTTACTTCTAATTTTATGAAATATCATTTAAAGGACGATAGCATCATTATCATCATCAACATGCGTTAGTCTACTGCTGGACCTGTGCGGTCCAAAAACCCACTAATGGAGAACGCCTTCTCTTGCTTATTCCATTGGGGAGTTTCTGAACCATATCCCACTACGCTGGTCCAATGCGGGTTAGTGGATGGACTGACTTATTACATTCCCACCCGACGCATGGATAATCTTACTTTTCAGACAATTGTGTGATCGGCCCAAATTGCCCTAACCAACTAGCAAACAACAACAAAAATTTGTTGAGTCCCCGCAAGATTCAAACCTATGACCTCCGGTTTCAAAGCACACGCCTTTACCACTAGGCTACGGAGGCAGTTTTTATAATATGTTTAAAATAATTTAATATTTCTATTTATTAAAAAATTACTGGAATAAGTGTTAAATTCGTAAAGACTGTTAGAGTTTATTTTTTTCTTTTTTACAAGGATTAATCAAATAGCCTTTGTAAGTCTGAAAACAGGCTGCGACAGAATGTCGTGGTACAGTAATCATCTGGTCTCTTGTCCGAAGTTACTTTATCGTTTTATTTAAATAATGTTTAGAATCTTTTTAATCACTTTTACAGACTATTTGGTAAATATAAGAATATTCAGGGATGAACCTACCTTTATGTGCTTAATTTATTTTCCTGCTGTTTTGCTCTGATTCATCCCTTTAATATTGGTAGGGTCTACATAAGTTATCGATTTTGCGGTCTCTGAATACTCTCACGTTAACTATTGAAATCCAAACGTTAAATGAAGGTCCCATTTTTCCTAGACTAGGGAAGTAATGCCGCGGTGCCTATTTCTGCTGCAAACACTGTGTGGTGTGAGGACACCGTAGCCAACGTAATCACTGAATAAACGACACGTAACTACTAATGTCTAAGGTTAGAAGACATAAGCGTAAGACATTAGCGTCTTACTCTGCATTTCTCTACGGGTAGGACCTGTCACTTGATAAAAATTGATTTGATTTAAGTATTATAATTGTTGTAGTATTATTGATTACGACAATCAAAACAGTGGTAATAATTTTTTTATACGGAGCTATCTCCTCTGTAAAAAATATTTTAGCCAGCCAGCCAAATTCCTCGTTGACGCTAACCCGGACAATTAGTCCGGGTTAGCGTAGAATTTGGCTGCCATCGTTGTCGTAGCACAGTTAATAATTGTTGTCAAAATTACAAATTTAAAGAAGTTTTTACATATATTTAAGCCATATATCTATATTATTGTAAATAAATTTGTTTTAAACTTTTTTAGGGAAGCGTTAGGCAAATGATTTTGTACTTTTGTTCGAAAACTTTTTGATGTGTTTATTTAATCAAGCTTTCAGACGATTCAAATAATAATTATGTAACAAAATCTTATATATCTTATTAATTTTCCTTCAATTATGAACTTAAAACCGGGTTTAGTATTCATATTAAATTTGGAGTTATATTTAGCCGGAAAATGCTGATTTTACCCGCTATTACGCTCCCTTTTCCTTTCGCTATTGTTTAAAATTGTAAGCCGGTGTTTAAATTATTGTTACGGATCTCAATAACCCTTCTTGAATAAATTATATTGCCATAACTTAAGCGGTTTGGTTTTTCCTGGATGACTTGAAATATTGTAGAGAAAAATTTTGATACCTATACTTTGACTGAACACACTTTATAAATAAAACTGTTTTATGTTTGACAAAAATCTAAATTACATTTTTCTCTTATCAGACTGAGCTAAGTTGGTTGCTTATGACTATAAGAATTTATAAGTAATAATTAATGTTAAGTATTAATTAATGTTAAATTACTGAAATTTTAAAATTTTATTGAAAATAAAGGACATCTTAAGAGATTCACATAAATAATGGTTAACGCCATTAGATACGCGTTAAGACATTAGTAGTTAACTGCCCCCATAGCCTAGTCGTATAGGCGTATGCTTTAGAAACCGGAGGTCGTGAGTTCGAATCCTGCGGGTACTCAACAAATTTTCATTGATGTTTCCTAGTTGATTAGGGCTATTTGGGCCGATCACCCAACTGCCTGAAAAGTAAGATAATCCATGCGTCGGATGGGCATGTAAAAAGTCGGTCCACCCACCAACCCGCATCAGACCCAGTGGGATACGGTCTAAAACCCCCTTAGGGACAAAGGCGTTAATACACCCCATTAGGGCCTTTGTCCAGCAGTGGACTATCACTGGCTGATGATGATAACACCAAAAGTACGAAGAAAATACTTTTTGCAAATTTTACTTGTTAAAATAATAACACAGTTTATTAAGATTTCCTTTATCAAACTGAAAAGCAATCGTAAACTTAATTAAATTTTAAAACAGCAAAATTTTATCTTTAACAACATTGAAACATATTTTTACCTAAACTGAAACGGTGTAATTGAAGTTAGAAATTAGAACAAGAGTTATTTAAAATGAAACTAATTTTGTGGGAAAGCTACAGGTTTCTTTCTACTATTGTTAATAAAATTTTACACATCAATATCCATTTTTATCACATAAAAAAGTATCGCCAATAGCCTTTCTTAGCATCTTATCTTTCTTAACATCTACAAGTTGCAGCCTTTTCTCGGTGATTTAAAATATTCTGGTCGAATTAACAATAAATCATCTCTCCTATCTTGTGTTCAAAAGTTTCATTTACCTAGCCATTTTCTTAAGTTATCATGGGGACGGCTACTAATCCATCCAGATTTACAGCATCTGACCTCCACAACTTTGAAGGCACAAATTTCCTAGGACGACTACCAAAGGTAGTCTTGACAACCGAGACCGACTATTAACATGCTCACCGACGGCCCATATCGTCCTAACCCATCCAGAAAACAACGATAAAAATTATACAAGATGATTGTGACATATTTTAAACATTTTAACGTAATTTCCCCGCGGGATTTGAAACCACGACATCCAGTGTATAAAGCATGGGCAATTGAGACGTTTTAAAATAAAAAATATCAAGCATTTAATACAACTATTAGATATTTTCAGGGATTAGTAACATGGGTCGATAATCTTGGTTTCCTGCTGCAATATCAGTAAAGGGGCGTCCAATCTTTGCGACTCCGACTGTGGTATTTTTTTCTTTTATAATTTCGATTATTTACTAAGTCAGAGCCGTTGACTTGATAAGTCATATAAATCATATGGTCGCACTTTAGATTCTATACACGATTATGTTTCTTCTTTCAATGTTGATTCGTAATTTAAGTGTTATAATTAAGTGTAGTCTTGTGAGAAAATTACTGTTACCGTTTTGAAATATCTATTTATGAACTTACATACTCCTTCGTTTTTATTTCAATAGCACAAAATAAGTATCAGGAAAGCATAGGCACACACTTGGCTATCTTGTTATGTAACAAATGGTTAGCAATGGCCGCTGACGTACTAGTAACCAAAATCATATATGTTTTCGAAATTAAACAATTTTTACCAGTAGTTTGAGTCTATATTTTATAGATATTCGTCTACGCTATTGTAGACCAAAATATATTATCATATTTATAGCTTAATTTAAGTAGCTGGTCAATTTATGAAGATTTGTCTCGACTTATGTCATAATTATACTGAGGTATGAAGAAAAACTTTTCGCAAATTTTACTTGTAAAAATGGAAAGAGTTTATTACAATTGCTTTTTATGTGAGATTTTCGCAAACACATTTTATTTAATCTCAATTTTGTTTGGTTTGTTAGAGGCGGTACCATTTCATGAGGAGAACTACGAATTCGATTTACCTCAATTACAATAAAAGCCCTCGACAACGGCAGCTTGCGTTTCATAATTTTGTAAAGAATAAATTGAAGTAAAACAAATAAAAGTCGCACGATTTTATTATTTGTTCACTTGATAAATATTTTATATTTTTATGAAAAAAGTAAATCGGGTCATTAAGCAAGGCACAAATCACGAGGGTAATTTAGAAGTTATTCATAAGCGTTCTAAAGCCATAGCAAAGGCGTTAAATTTGATGTACCGCCGCCATTTGCAATTTCCGAATCATCTTAGTTTGGCGCCAATATACTGTATATTTTTTATTTACGTAAAATCCATGTTTTGTTCGGCTCGGATTTATATAAAAGTAGAATCACATGGATAATGTCCAGAGCCGTCTGGACAAAGTGAAGGAGTACCACAAGGTGGTGGACGCCGAGTAGCAGATTCTGTACGAGAAGCTGGCGGCACTTCACTACTGTTATGTTGTGGAATTATTAATGCATTGCAATAATCTATATAAATAAAAGAGATTCCCACCTATATAGTGACTCATCACGATATCTCTGGAATGATAAGGCGTAGCGACTTGAAATTTGGTAGGAATATTCCTTTCGCCGAGCACAGGTCAGCTAAGAACGGATTTAGAAATTCCACCCACAAAGGGGGTTTAGGGGTTGCTAGTTAAATATATGTACGGATTAGCTAACAAATTTAGCTAAATTATTTATGTAAGTATTGCACTTTTTGTTTAGAAGTTGTCAGTCGATAACGTATAAAACCATGACATTGTTAACAATTAGACATGTTCCATTTTTATTTCGTTATAAAAACCTTTTGATTTATGAACAACCATTAGCCCAATTTTCCTCTCTGAAGAGTAATCACGAAATTGGCACCACAATTGAACGCCTCGTTAAGCAATCACTGTACATCGAGATACTTAATTGAATTGAAAAAAGGTCAAGGTTTACGTCCTTGATAACCTTTTACGGCCCAAGAAATTACTAGAGTTTCTTTTATCATTCCGTGAATAGATCTAAGTTTGACATTAGTAAGATTGCTTTTCATTGGACTTTTTAACCCAACCTTAAACTCTGTGATCTTCGTACTTTATTTGAGGTATGTATAACGAAAATGTGGGTTTATTCGCGACAGTGGAGATGAAACTAAAATGTTATACACCAAAAAAACCAAATTTACTACAATTAAATCTATTGCTATCTTTTTGTTAAATACTTTCATATTATTACTATTTTAAATATTATGTTTGAATGAATTAATCATTAAAATTTCAACATTTTTGCAGTGCAAGTACGAGTAATTTCCTTGAAAAGAATATCCGAGAATGTGGATTGCAAGTTACTTACTTTTGTTGACTTTGGAAGAAGTAGTACCTTTATCTGTATCGTTCAACCATAGCAAATATGTTCAGAATCAATGTCTACCATAATTTTATCGTAAAATTGAATACCTAGAGTGTGTGTGCATTAAAAAGACTTTAACTGAATTAAAATTGGTTCGCAAAAGGCTTTTATTTTTAGCTCGTTTTACTGCCTGCCACCGTAGCCTAGTATGGGCGTGTGCTTCAGAAACCGGAGGTCTAGGGTTCGAATCCTGCCGGGACTCAACAAATTTTCATTGTTGTTTTCTAGTTGGTTAGGGCAATTTGGGTCGATCACATAAGTGTCTGAAAAGCAAGATGATCCATCCAAGCGTCGGATGGGCATACATATGGGATACGGTTCAAAAAAAGAAAAAAAACCCTAATGGATAGGGGTGTATTAGGGGAGGCCCATGTCCAGCAGTGGACTATCACGGGCTGATGATGTATGTTTATTTTGGTATGAAACTATCAAAATTTTAGAATTCCTTCTAAAATGTACCATACATTTGAAGGAATTCTAGAAATTTTTAAAAAGGGCTTTCGAAGTTGACAAAATTTTGAACGTTTTAATACATAGTTTAACAAATTATTCTTAATTTTAGGAAACTTGTGGCATTTGTATCTTAATTTTTGACTGCCGTATGGATATTTTATTTAGGGTTATTATGGTTCTAAAGTTTAGATGAGCGAAAATTATAAAAATTAACCACAAACACTGAAAAATAACTTCTACATTTTTTTATGACCATAATTTTCTAATTGAGATAGATTTTTTATGTTTTCAATATGGTTATAGTTAATCCTGTCACCCCGTTCCGTTTTGGGACATCCTGTATAGTTTATAATATTTTTTTTGTTAACTTTAAGTATAACAATGTGGATTAAAGCGGGATAAAGTTGTCTTTTTGTTGTTAAAATGATACTGAATTAAGTTTAATAGTGTGTTAAATGATAAATAACATTGCAGGAAACTTTAAGAAAATGTGTAAGCATATGTGTGGATTATAATTGATTTTAATACTTTTTATCTATAAAAAAAGGCGACAAAGGTATTACTTTTCAAAAAATATCTTTATTTTATCGTAGAATGTATAAGATGTCAAAAGTATAAACATAGACTATTAAAAGTATGGTATCGAATATAACATTTCCGTTATCATCAAGATGAACCTTTGCAACGCAGGCGAATGCTGAATGGATTCTGCATATAAATATCTTTAACCATTCGTTATCATTTTTCATTATCACACGTTATTTAAATTATTTTTAATGCTTGCACCATTTTGTCCAATTTTATGTGATATCGCCATTTTCATAATAGCAGAGCAGAAGTAATCATTCTTCTTGGATATTACCCCGAAGCACTCCAGTCTTAAATACCAATGCTTGACTAGATATTATATACTCTTGCTTCATCCATTATTACATAGAGAATTAAATTCCAACTCCACAAAACAATTTTAAACCTTGGCAAGTAATTTGAAATTATAGTTACATATATATAAAATTGATGAAAATATTCGATCAACATAGATAAAGCAAAATTAGATAATCATTACAGATAGCTTTTAATATAAAAATAAAACCGGTAATCAGTTATTAAGTAGCTCGAAATTTTTATGTACATTTATACTACAATATTTTTAGGTGGTTTTTTTTACATATTAATAGCAACGTTTAAAAAATACGTTTATTTTTACAAGCACGGCTTAAAAACATTTACTTTATGCTTAGAAACATTGTCTAGAAAGGAAATCCGATAGATAACAAATGAATCTACGTTCCTGACGACAATGTACATGGTGTTAGAAATAATCTTTTCCAGTTTTACTTTACATCAGCTAGGATTACTTACAATAAGCTTGTAGAAGGGCAGTTTTTATTCTTTTTTAGAATTCATTCCAATATTAGATATTTATATTTGCATATGAATTTGTCATAAATTAAATGTTTTTCTGCAGAAAGTTTTCAATAATTTTAATTCTAATATTTATTTCTCATGCATTTCATAGTTGACTGACGTTAATAAAAGCAAAAGTATTAATAGTATAATATTAATAAATATGGCAAGTGTCAAATACAATCTTTGTCTCTCTGCAGGTAATAAACTAGCTTGTGAACCTGTTTTGCAAATTTTTGTTGATCAGAGGACTAAAACTAAAACCCATATAAGATCACGCTAAGAAAAACTAACACCAGATATTTTAGTTTATAGTCTGTATAAGGCGTATTAAAAATAGGGTCTTGTATAAACAGAATAAAGAAATTTCATTTTAGTTAGGTAAAATGATGTTACTAAAATTTACTAAACTAAAAGTAGGTAACTTTTAAAACTTTTTAATAAAAATTGACGGTAATTTTTATCGACTCGCACTACAGTGGTTATTAGATTATTCAAAACACAGCACTTACGATATGTATTTGCGGTACTGTTAACTTGGCTTTATTTTTTTTGCCATTTCCGATATATTTTAATAATAAGTCACAGTTAAAAAGCTATATAATCTAATGTAAGTCTTAAGATAGGATGATTTAGCAATATTATACAATGATCTTATTCCCAATATGAGTAGAATATGAGTAGATGTAGAAGAAAGACTTGCATATATAGTATAACTCTGATAAAGAAGAATACGGAGTAAACTATAAGTCAACAGGAATCTGTTGACCTCATAGATGTAGAATTTATCTGAAACAGTGACATTAAAAGGAGATTACGGAAAATGTAAGCCCGATTCTTGTAATAATTACTTATTTAAAGTCGTAAATACTGTCAACCTGATTGCAAATATTTAAAATACGAGTGAAATTTAAAAAAAAATATATGACCGACTTCAAATAGTATATATCATTTTGCGCAGTATAAGACAGTGACGATGTGTCCTCTGCAAGAAACTACTCCGCGATTTTTACCACTGCATTTTAAATCTTTCGTATCTTATGGCATATTCACTTAATCAAAATGTCATGTCCGAGGTGTGTTCAAAAAGTATCGCGAATTTTGTGTTTTGTCCCTTTAAAGTAATCCCCATGAGACCCCATTCAAAGTTATCCCCATACACTTGTGCTAATTTTCCAATCTTCGAAGCACTTCAAAAATCATTTTTTTTATCTCGTTTAGCTCCTCCTTCGATGCCGCCTTTTTGTCGTCAAGCGTAGCGTAACTTTGTCCTTTCATGGGCCTCTTCAGTTTAGGGAACAAGAAAAAGTCTCAGGGGGCCAGATCTGGGGAATACGGTGGCTTCGACATTATTTGTGTGTTGTGTTTGGCCAAAAAATCGCGCAAAAGCAACGATGTGTGAGCAGGGGCGTTATCGTGGAGCAAAAGCCAATTTTTGTTCTTCCACAAATCCGGGCGTTTCTGGAGGATTGCTTCGCGCAAATTGCGCGTAAATTGCAAGTAATATTCCTTATTGACCGGTTTTCCCTGTGGAAAAACTTTCGATTAGGTTTTAATCGAACGAACTCATGATGCACCACGCCCCTGCAATCGAAGATAACTGGCAGCAAAACTTACCCATTTGACCGAACTTGGCGCACGGTCTTGGTTCGTGCGGCAGCTTCAATTGAGATGATTGAGCAACCCACAATTCGTCACCAGCTATGACCCTCTGAAGCAAATTTGGGTCGTCGCGGACAGAGTTTAACATCTCATTACCAATGTTCATGCGATGCTGTTTTTGGTCGCCATTGAGCAATTTTGGTACGAATTTCGCGGCGACCCGTCTCGTGCCCAAATCATTGATAAAAATCAAATATCACGAGCCAATCGATATGTTTAGGTCCTCAGCAACTTTTCTAAAGGCAAATCGACGATTGCCAATGCCATTTCTCTTTTCATTATTTTTCGTTTGTTGATGAAATGCTCGGGCGTCCGCAGTCTTTAACGGGGCTCCAATGAATCGCTGAGAAAAGGTTTGAGTAATCAATGTAATGACTATCAATAAATATTTGAAAATATTATGTATGTTCATAAACCTAAAATTATTTTGTAAAACATTGTGACACACATAATATGAATACTAGGAATAAGCATAATTATGTTCTTCCAAAAACTAGGCTCGAAGAACAATGAAATCTTTCATGGGACAATGTATACTCTTCTACAATAAAATACCAGAAAACGTTCAGCCTTTATCTGTAAATAAATTTTAAAAGGTTGCAAAGGAACGTTTGTGTGTTAAAGGATATTATTGTTGTAATGACTACTTGATAGATAACACACCCTGGTAACTGTTCGCTCCAGGCTATTTCAAAGTAGTAAAATGTAAGGTATTATGTAAAAAATTCGTAAAATTTATCAAAAAAAAGGAAAAAAAAAAAAAAAAAGTCCCGCTGAGTTTCTTACGCCGGTTCTTCTCAGGTCAGAGGCTTCCATTTCCGAACCGGTGGTAGATTATTTGACAATCAATAAGAAAGTGTAATGCTTCCATATATGTATACATGTATACGCTATGTTGTAAGAATAACGCACAGTAGCCACTTTAATGTAGAAGGTTGTTAAAAATGTGCAAGTTATATATACGTTTGTGGAAGTAAAATAATGTAAACCATTGTTTAATTTTTTTATGTCTTAATATTATCACAGAAATCAAAACAAATTTTATAAGATAACAACACGGCACAAAGCTTCATGTACTTTATTAAAATTATTATTGTAAATGTTAGTGTGTACCTAAATAGTTAAAGCTAAGTCTAGGGCAAAGGCATTTAGTTGTAATTGTATTGCAGTTTGATCCTCTGGAATAATAATAATAAAAATCAAAGAGAATAGTCTTTATTAATATTATTTGTTTTTAATAATATACATAAAATGTCTTAAAATTTTAACACATTCAATGCCTTATAATATTATTATTACACTTTATTGTACATTGATAGGAGTCATTACGAGAATTTTATGCCCATCGATATTGTAATAGCAGTAAAGTGTTAATTTAAAACAAAATGAAGGGAAGGATGCTAGAGCACTCGCCTCGGAAGTTATTTACGTAGATAGCTCAAGCGGATCGTTTATTAATAAAATCCATTATATTTATTCATTAGTTTACAAAATTAATGGCAAAGGACAATAGTATAATTACAGAAAATAGGTTGACATTAGTAATTTTTTACTTTTTAATTTTATTGGTTCAAATTGAATGTTGGTTCAAAAAAATGCTACATAATTAAAGAGATAATTAAATTACTCAGTTAAGCGTACTTATTAGAGCACGTTATTAAAACTAATCTTTTATATGTTATTAAAACTAAGCTTTTAAGTTTCCGTATATCCTCAGGCAATATCCGAGTCAAAACGCGAAAAAAGGAAAGTATAACAAAGAAGTTTTCGTAGCAAGTGGATGCTTCAGGTTTGCCACATTAGTACATTGTTTATTTTTCTTTTATTTTTGTCAAACTGGAAATTTGATTTTACAACAATAATAAAATTTACTTGTAATAACTTTACATTGATACGCAGAAAATAAATATAGACCGCAAATTAAGCCCTTAGAAATTGAGTATACCTGATGGTTTAGCTTTCTAATACAAAAAATATTATTCTAATTAAATGTGCAATACATAAAAAAACAAGCAGTTACTGCTAAATTACATCTGCTCCCAAAATATAGCATTGAATAAAAGTATCTACTTTTCTGGTAGTTATTAAGTAAGACCTAATTGTTCCAAAAGTTATTAAGTTGTAATAATGCTGTTTGTAATGTATTAATTTATTATACAAAGAGTAAACGATTATATCTTGCTGAAAGCCCATAAGAGCTCGAAAGAGCTTAAATTTAATAGAGAGTTGTTTAATTTGAATACTACTAGCACAGATATTTTTAAACTATAAAAATAGTTATAACTTTTAAGATATATTTATTTACTATAATCTGATATTTAATTTGACCTACATAAAATTAATATCGTGATGATCATAATTATTCCTCATGCATTAATGGTAAGTAGCTAATAAAGTATATGTATGTGTAAACGGCTCATAAAATTTTGTGAAGTTAACTTTTATAATACTACGGCTTTAGTTAATCTTTGCGTGGTTAACCACAACACAATGATTACTTTCAATTTACATCGTTTGCTCTGACCGACGCTAGTGTCGTTAACAAACTTCACCGCCTTTACTGAAAAGTAGTTACAGTGAGGCCACAAAAGCCCTTAAGCATCCTGTTTCAGCAAGAAAAGTGTTGTCTCTTCCGTATGTAAAATATGTACAATATTTATTACCTATTTAAAAGCATTCATTTACAGGTCACCGGTTGTTCCGTAGTCTAGTGGTATAGGTAAAGCTCAAAGCTTTAAAAACCGAAGGTCGTGTTTGAATCCTGCGAGGACGCAATAACTTTTCATTGTTGTTTGTGTTGTTAGGTGGGTTGACGGAATGGTAAAAGATCTCCAGGGGCCCGGTAAATATGGGTGTCCCAAGGGTCTATTCTTGGGCCTTTTTCTTTCTCATCTATATAAATGATTTACCATATGTTATTAATAAAACGACGAGGTAGTATTATTTGCTGATGATACTTCTTTAATTTTTAAAGTTAAACGACACACATAAATAAATGACGATGTAAATAATACTCTCTAGAGTTGCGCACTGGTTTAGTGTCAATAATTTGCTACTAAACCAGAAGAAGACAAAATGTATTAAATTTATGACTCCAAATGTAAGACCGAGTAAATGTGAAGTGTTTATAGATGAGGAAGAGATAGACGTTGTTGAGTCAACCGTGTTTCTGGGAATAACAATAGATACCAGATTGCAGTGGGGCCCTCATATTAATAGACTGTCGAATAAACTCAGCTCTGCAGTATATGCTGTCAAGAAAATCAGACAATTAACTGACGTGGAGACGGCCCGGTTAGTATACTTTAGCTATTTCCACAGTGTAATGTCTTATGGCATTCTACTGTGGGGAAGTGCGGCGGATACTAATACGATCTTTGTCCACCAAAAACGAGCTATTCGAGCGGTTTATAACCTGGGCCCAAGGAATCCCTGAGAAAATTGTTCCCAGAGATTAAAATACTAACCGTTACTTCTCAATACATTTTCGAAAACCTAATGTATGTGCAAAAAAATAGAAATGATTTTCGTAGACATTGTGATGCACATAACATAAATACTAGAAACAAACATAATTTAATTTTCCAGCAACTAGACTGCGAAGAATAAGTAAATCTTTTATGGGACAATGTATACGCTTTTACAACAAAATCCCAGTAAACGTTCAGAATTTAACTGTTAATAAATTTAAAAAAGTAGTAAAGGAACGTTTATGTGTTAAAGGTTATTATAACATAAATTAATTTATAAATGATAAACAGGCTTGGTAATGGAATGCTCGCTCCAGGCTTTTCAAGTGTAATATACGTATGATAGTACTGTATGTAGCCATAAGAAAATTTATATGTATATATTTGATTATTTTAAAAGATGACAAATAGGCCCTGAGTTTCTTTCGCCGGTTCTTCTCAGGTCGGAGGCGTCCTATTCCGAACCGGTGGTAGCGTCCTTGACAATCAATAAGCGAGTGTTACACTTCTATATTGAATAAAGATATTTGAATTTGAATTTGAATAGGCAATGCGGGCTGATCACATATCACTTTTCGGTAGTGTCAGTTATCCGTCCTATGAGAGTGTGGAAATAGGGAACGCACCTGTGTCTGCGCGTGCGCTTGTGCAATACAAGATTTCCTGTGCAGTTGGCTGATCCTTACTATAGATCAGCCGCCGTAGTCGGAATTGGCTATAACGAGGATAACATATGCTAACCGTCAGAAAAATAACAAATTTATTTATGTCAGTAAGGTAAAATTCTGGTAAACCTAACTAAAACGAATAAATGCATCGTATCCTATAAATACTTATAAAACAGATAAAAAATAATGTTGTTTCAATAAACTTGAACTTAGGAATAATTTAACTTGTAAAGGTAAACTTGTAAAGTTTGAGTTATTTAGCACGTTAGGTTAGCAAAGTTCCAATTAAGTGCATCTGCTGATAGCAAAAATTAAACATTTACTAATGTAAGTTTAAAACTTTTTCAAAGAGCCCAAGTACAGGCTTTAATGTTCCGATTTCTTTTTTTTGTGGGGAAATGGTTGTGTTATGTCGGATTGGCATTGAAAACAATATTGTACACTTCTTTGATACGTTATGCTATGTATGTATTAATCTCACATATGTATATATACATACTTTCAATGTTTTAAGTCTAAAATACTAGGCTTCCTAGTATAATAAAAATTCTACTCACTTAAATGGATTATAAAGAATAAAAAACTGGCTTATGGTTGGCAAGTAGGTCATGAGGCAATCGATTAGAATGGACCAGACCTTAATCAGATTACAAGCCTTAAGCTCTCTATGCTTGTACTGAATAGTTGCACAGACAGTGGTAGATGGAATAAAATTTACCTATCATTTATATGTTTCTAAAAATTATTAAAATGTAAAATGCTTTATTGCAGAAAACCAAATTCAGGTTTAACAATAACCTAACAAGTTTGAAAGGGATTGAAGACCGGTTGTTAAGACTTTTCTTTGCCGTTGGAAAAATCGCCAGAGTGAGGGGCCAGTAGGGATATGTGGGGCGCCCCGGCCAAAATGGAGCGGCTGGTATACTCACAAAAAACTAACGGTGGCTGCTTTCACTTGTCGCTGTAAGCGGGGTCACGGGTACTGTTAACAGTCTTCGGCGACCCCGGCGTGACGTGGTCTCGCGTTCTTCTTATCTCCAGGTGTGCTAGGAACACCTGGAGATAAGAAGAATGCCATCGCTTTAGGTGCCGTGCCAGAGCAAACAGCATGGGACCCCCTCTTGAGCCCTTCTATAGGCGGCGGACACCCTCTTGCTGGCTGCCCAGGGGCTCAGTGTCAGGGGGAAGGTTGCGCGCGTACGCCACTTTTCGACGAACTGGCCTACTTCTGCGGATAGCCAGGCCTTCCTGTCTGTATCCGCGGCTACATTACGGGCCATTACGTCCTTGCAGAACGCAAAGCCAGCGCCCCACGAACTTTCGCTCTCTAACATCGTGCGCACTACACCAGGAAGCGAAAGGTGGTGCCCCACGATACTACGCAGCCCTCGGCGTTGCTCAACCCAAACTGGGCTCTCCTTCAGCGCGTACTTGGCCGTCTCTTTTGCGCCTACGCCACAGTGGTGACACCTCTTTGTGGGTCCCTACCGACCACGCGGCGTAGGTACCTCCCGGAACAACTATGTCCGAGAGACAACTTAGAACGGAGCGTATGGACTTCCCAGTTCGATGACGGTGCTCCCGCAGCATCTCGCACTCCTGGATAGCAAGGGAGTGCAATTTGTCTCTGCGCCCCCTTTTTGGTAGACTACGCCTCCTTGGGCCAATACTACAATAACGTGAGGATTTTTTTTGGGGGTAAGTAGCCAGCCAACAGTCATACCGCCTCGCCGCACACGGTTCAGTAGTCCGGATCGCCAACACCCTTTGGATTCTTCTCAGTACCGAAGTACTCTCCTTTTGGAGGATGTCCACCCACACGGGTGCCCTGACAAGACCATGAGTCCAGCGTACAGCGACAGGAGATATCTTAGGATATCTTACGACGTTATTGTATGAAGTTAGCGACTTTTTAGTCGTTTTGCCTAAAAACTAATAATTTATAAAAATTGCTGAAAAGAAAAGCACGCTACTTAATTGATAGGACCTTATATATCTGCCATTTAAACTTTTTTGATTCGTATGTTAAACAAGCGTTTTGTGTTAAATTGTTAGTCATCATCAGCCTGTGATAGACCACTGTTGGACATAAGCTTCCCCTAATACACCCAATCCATTAGAGGGCTTTGGACCGTAGCCCACAGGGATGTGCGATAAAGACGGTAAACGAGGGAAAAGGACAGAAAATAAAAAGTTTCTAATAAGGTAATTATGTTTCATATAAATTTTATTTTAAAAGCTGCTATAAACACAACATGACATAAAGCTTTATATTCTATATTAACATTATATTTGTGAATTTATTTTGGTATTTTCTAATAAAAGCTTCTAAAGCAAGACATTTTGTTGTAATTGCATTGCAATTTGATCTATTCATTAAACCTCTTTAAAAATTAAAAAAAAAACTAAGTAACTGATTTTAACAAGTAGTGTGTATTTAGCCCATAGATATTATAATAAGAAGTGTAACAAAGTAAAAGGAAGGATTCTCGAGCACTCGCCTTGGAAGTTATTCAGGTAGATAGCTCAAGCTCCCGCACCGTTTATTAATAACATCCATTAGCTTTATTGCTATTATGTTCGCAAATAAAAAGTGACTTTAACGATGTTAATCATGGCGAACATGTAGACTTAAGCAATTTTATTGGTTCATCTTATAACTTTAGATATAGGAAGATTACTTAATTTTGAATGTTATTGAATAAAATAACTTTAATGAATTTTGACACATAAAGCAATAGCACTTCATATAAATTTGAGTTTAACTTTTTATTTTTATCAGTAAGTATGTGTAAGTGCTTATAAAATAATGTGTTTGTAAGTAGCAAAACTAAGGTTTTAAAATAAGAAACTCGACCCATATGTACTAGGAGATAATAAAACACAAGGATTGACTATTGATATTTCAAATTTATTATTTCAATTACAACTGACTAAATAAGCGAATGTGCTATTTTATAGCCAGAGATTATAAGCAACCCAGAAAAAAGTATAAACCCTCTCATCCAACAATTCGCTGTGTGAGCATATTAACATATAAATAGAATTTTCCAACATCACTGTTTAATCGCCTAAATAAATGAATATTTAGAGATGTTCTCTGGTCACGATTTTGTACCTAAAAAATAAATAAAGGTCAATCTCCATCGATGCAGATCAATGTGAGTTTAAGGACATAGTGGAATATAACCTTTTATTTATGACAACACTTAAATAAAACTTTAACTATTACATATATACTTTATTTATAAACTGTTGTAACACCGTTCTATTAAATTGAAAGGGCGCTGAAGATCGTTAATAATAAGTTAGTGAAAGACGGGAGTCCAAGTGGGCTAGAAAAGTTACTTATGCAGCTTGTTGAATGCTAGACAATGTTTAACTATAGACACCGTTCTGTCATCTGTAACTAATAGTTGGTCAGAATCAAAATAATTAACTAATTTTCCTCAGGTGATTACCGATTTGAAACATATAAGAGAACACAAAAGAGAAAGAATTAAAACAGCTATAACAAATAAATTTTTAGTCCGATTGGATGCTTTTATTTTTTTAAACGCGTTCTTTAGGTGATAACAAATGGCAATTTTTCTGCTGTTAAGGAACAGAAATAAGCCTTATGGTAGCATTTTTAAGTTAATTTTTTCGTCACATATTCATTTTGTCAGTTCCGGTATATTTCTCGAAATTTCTATTAATTGTACGTTACAGTAGAGCCGCTTCTATATATTGACAGGCTATCAAAAAAATTAAGCTCTACAATAAATACGAAACCCAAGATTTGGCTATTTACTACCGAGGTCATTGCTACATCGTTAATTTTGTGTAACGTCTTAGACGAAAACGATTTTTTATCATTTGTTGTTAAAAATTGAGTTTGATACTACAACGAAAATAGACTGTACGTATAAATACTTATATTTATTAATAGAAAAAGATATAGAGGACAGATTGGACCTAAAAGGGCCCAGATTTAGCTTTGATAATACAAGAAATTTTAAAAGAAATAAAAAAATAACAAGTGAGCACTGTTAAATTAAATCGGCTCCCAAAAAATAAGTAACCAAAGCATTAAAAAAATATTTGTCACTTTACTATTTTTATTAATTTAGATCTAAATATTCAAAAATTCATTAAGTTATGAATATGTTGTTGCTATTGTATTAATTTAATATTCAAAAAATAAATGACTATATCTTGCTGTGAGTCTGCAAAAGCTCGAGAATTTTAATTTAATAAAAAAAATTGAATATGATTACTACCGATATTATAACTATAAATATAACATCTACACTTATTTACCAAACTTTTAATTACCCAAATGTGATCTGCATTAAATTGATAACGTGATTATGTTAATTATTTCTCGTGCATTAATACTTACGTAAATAGCTTATAATTCATATGTATAAACAGCTCATATTTTTTTCATGATTAATATTTTATGTAAAAGTTGTGTCTGTCATTATTAGTAGTTACACATTCACTTATAATACTTAAGACGTATTTTACTATTTAACTAACGTTATGATCTTTGTGATATTTTTTAAAACATGTGACCAACCTGTAAAGTTTATAATTGAAAGGCAAATAAAAACAGATTTAATAGAATTTTGTAAGTAATTATGATTTTGTAAAGTTTACCTTTTTAACACTATTATCAAGCTTTAATTGACCTTTGCGCGGTTATCCACAGTACAAAGACTACTTTCGATTTACATCGTTTTCTCTGACCGACGCTAGTGTCGTTAAAAAACTTTACCACGTTTACTGCAAATTATCCACAAAAGAGTTCTATTTAAGTTTGAAAAAGTAATATCTCTCCCGTATCAAAATTATGAAGAATACGTAATGTTTAAAACCATTTATTTATGGATCATTATAGACTTACTAATTTATATATTTTTAAGACCCAAAAGTAAAATTTTTAGTATACCTGAATAAAGCGACTTAAACTAGTAAATATAATAGTACCCTAGAAATATAATAAACTGCCTCCGCAGCCTAGTGGCATAGGTGTGTGCTTTAGAAACCGGAGGTCGTAGGTTCGAATCCTGCGGGGACTCAACAAATTTTCATTGTTGTTTCCTGATTGGTTAGGGCAATTTGGGCCGATCACCCAAGTATCTGAAAAGTAAGATGATCCATGCTTTGGATGGGCATGTAAAACAGTCGGTCGGTCCACCCTCTAACCCGCATTGGACCAGCGTGGGATACGGTCCAAAACCCCCTAATGGATAGGGGTGTATTAGGGAAGGCCTATATCCAGCAGTGGACTATCACAGGCTGATGATGCATATATAAAAAACATATAGAAAAGGAATTATTTTCAAAAAAGTCCCAAAATATTTGGCGCCTAACGTTTTCGTATTGAAAAGGCTGTTTAGGCTGTTTGTATAGCATTGTAGTAGCATCGTGGTAAAGAGATTACTTATATCAAAAAGCACTGCACTACCGAGCTATCGTTAAGCTTCACCTGTACTCTTCTACTCGGCCCCCAGACTACCAAATCTTCGGATTACCTTACTAAAACTATTGTTCAGACTACGCAACTACAACAAACTGTAACTAAGGATATATACTCGTAGTTATATAGTATTAATCGATATTATCTGTTTCAAAGCTTCAAATCAGGTCAACTTTCCTGCCTTATAGGTTTACGGTTACCTTTAGTCTACGCGCTTTGCCTTAATGTTTCAGTTGTACTTTCTCATACCAAGCTGGCGATAGTGTCCTAATCTTGAAACAAGTATCTGACTACTTCCTGCTCTTTATTAAATTAGAATAATTATAGTGAATCATATTAAATCGCATAACCAGAGCTTACAAATATATGATTGATTGAATTTTGTTTATTTAAAAAAACATTAGGAAGTGATGAAAGTTACAAACAAAAATCAAAACAGTAGAGTAAGTGCTCTCTGTGCTTGTACACAATAGTTGAACAGAGACTAGAAAATGATATTTTTTTTTACTTTTATATTTGTTACTTACATGTTTATCAAAATTATTAACAGTGTTTATAGAAAAAGTCCAAATTTAGTCATTGTTTTGAATAGAAAGCGGCGTGTAAGTTATTAATATTACAAATAAAGCGTTAATTAATGTTTATTGTAGTTAGAAGCAACAATGGCGATACTGGAAAATTAATGCTTTGTTAAGAAGGAAAAAATTCTCTGAATAATGACTTTTCATAACAGAAATCCACAAATAGCTACAGCTGTGCTTACGTAATGTCAAGAAATTTTTCTAACTGGCCACGCTAATTAATTAATTAAATTCCGACGTGTTTCATATCTATGATTTCTTTTAAGGTGTTCATTTAATCCAAATGTCGTTAATGAAATGTTTTATGCACATAACTTGATTGTTAAGTTTTATGTAACCTTAAACTGTATTGCTTTACATGAGCTCTAAATATGCTACTTTGCAATTTTTAAACGTTTACATTAAAACGGTTATTATGGGTTATTCTTAAAACATAGATATATGCTATTACGGACTTCCTTGTAGACCAATTCAAGAAGTATAATTACGTAAAACATAATTTTAGTCTTTCTCTTAATTTGAGGGAGCGGTTGCATTTTAATCGCACGAGGTTTGATTTTTGAGGGCTTCATTTTATTAATTTCTTGAGCTCTAGAAGCGAAAAAAAAGGTATCATATAAAAAACGTCCTAAAACTTCTTCTTTTGTGAAGTCGATAAAAAATAGCTATGTATATAATCGTAATCTTATAGCTTTTATCTTAAAGCTCGTAGATATTTTAGGAACATGCTCTGTTTTTAATAGAAAACATTGAAATTCTTAGATCTTCATCTTCTTATTTACTAAAAACCAACAATACTTAAAAAGCCTGGAACCTCTTTTAAATATCTTTACTCACATGAAAATTTCAAAATTTTCACCTTAACTAAGCTAAGACGGACTCTAACAATTATTAATAGTAAAATTATTTTTAGTCAGAGTAATTACAACAATTTAAAATCCAATTACCTACTTTTGCTTTAGTTTTTTGTTTAAGAACACTTAAACGTATAGCGTTTAATGTCTATTGTGATTTTATTTGAACCTTCATATATAAAAATAGATACGAACCAATTACTGCTAAGAATTACTTGCCATGAGGTGGCCAGCAAAAATGTGTGCAAGTGTTGCCTGTAGTTTTTGTATAAATTAATGGCTATTTTGAAAAAAGTATTTTTTCAAAATTTTAATACCATTAGGAATACAGTATAAAAATGTATAAGCGATGATTGAGGTTGCTAAAATTTATGGATATATTTTTGTTTACTTTCCAATGCAATCCTTATAAAGTTAAAGATTGAAATAAACTATTGAACAAGAACGTTAAAAGTTAAAATATTTAATCTCTAAACAATAGGACCAAACATATATAACATAATATTGAAATCTATATATTATGTAAAACAAACAGACGTTTTCACGATATACAAACTAGAGGGCCGGTGTGGGCTGGATGTGATTAGCCGAAGATTGGAAGCGGCGGCGTGCATTAGAGGCGTAGGCCTATGTCTAGCATTGGACTATCACAGGCTGATGATGATGAAACTTGATTGAGTTGAATTAAACTTCCTTGTTAGTGAACAGCCGAGTGAACACATAAGGCAATTTTAATTAATACTTGATCGTTTTCTTCAAAACAATTGAAAGTTAAGGCTTATCTATAATCAACTGTTATTTTTATTAACCGTTTATCTTATCTGATCTTTATAAAAGGAAGCATGGGCATATATACCTATATATTAATAATATTATACAGTAACCATTTGAGGCTTTACAGTGTAACCCTTTAAGCATCAGTTAACTGTCTTTTTAAGTAGGGAAATATATTTATTTGGTATAATAATTAAGGTAAATGCTCTAGCTAAAATCAGCGACTCGAATGACAGTTTATATTGTAAACGCTGGCTTCTCCTTACAAGATAAATCAAAACAATATCTTTAAGAATAATACATCTTAACTAGATGTGCCTATAGTTGTAAGCCTACCAAGAATAATTTACATTAAATTTAGTAGAAATAATCGATATAACAATACGTGCTGAAACACTCGTCACAGCTGTCACTTTTGAAAATAACAAAAATTCGTTTATAGACTTGTGGCAACAATATGCATTTAAAGGTTATAGTTGTTATTTCCTAGTTGACATGGTCAATGCAATATTATCACTAGATTGCCTGTTAAATAGTCCATGAATTAGATGGGCATGTAAAAACTCAACCTTGCGCTGAGCTCTTTCCGATAATGTCCGTAATTACCCAATCGTCCTGTTAAGCAAATTGGAGGTAATAGATGATCAACAAGACTTTAGTCTAATAAAGGGATTCGCATTTATTTTTATACTATATGTATAAGAATATACTTTTACAAAAAAATAGTCATTAAATGCACTAAAATACAAATATTTTACAAATGAAAGAGGAGCAGTTTACAAAAACATAGATTTGATTAATTAAAAAAATTGTAATGCTAATTACCTTATAGATGAAAGTACCTTAGTACATACAATATGTGTGATTTTAAAAATAAGCATATGCACACTGCTTTAGCAGTTAAAAACTCTAGTAATATTAAAGATAAAAATGACGCATACGGTAATTAGGCGGCGAGATCGGGAACAATCCGCCCGTTAACTAAAATAATTATTCCAACAAGAACTCTCAATAAATAATTTTCATGAGTTATGAAAATGTAGGCTGTAGATGACAGATAAGGATTAATTTATGCAATCTCATTAAGGCACTTATTGATACGGGCCGCTATATCGGCAGAATGTTAAAGGAAACGTTATTGAAATGTGGAATCTGCTATACTATCAAGTGTAGAAGTTGGTTTATGAAAAAAGTTATGAATTATATTTCTATTTTCTCTAAAAGTCCTAAAGTCATTTTTGAAATAATATGTGTGGCTAGTCACTTTGATATTCGATCGAGTTTTGATATTTTTAGATCTCTCTGTCTTAACAAATGTTTTTATTATTAAAAGTGCATTACATTACATACATAGATTTAGATGCAGTTCACGTATTAAAGAATATATTTTTGCACAACTTTGCGACATTTTAAGTAGTCCAAAACGACGCTTAATTTTGTATATGGTATTAGAAATTTATTTAATTTCTTTGCTGCGGAAAATGGTACTGATATAAATAATATAGAAAATTTATTTCGTACCACATTATAAGCGTACCAAAACTTATTTCTTTACGACATTGCCCCATAAAATCATTAGCCGTATCAAATAAAATTATATTTGTATTTCACTGATGAGCGCTGATGCAAAATTGATAATATAGACTATTACAAAAAAATCCAAAAGTAAAAGATAATGAAGAAAATAACTATAATTATACATGTATAGTACGAAAAGTTTATAAACCAGCATTAACAAGTGGTTGTAAGTTAAAACCACTTCTTAATGCTTCTTATTAAGATTGTAAGTTGGTAACATAAACAGTTTTACTTCAGATTTTATTATTATGTTCATGATTTAATGTTTTCATTTTAATTCAGTCATATCAGAAGAGAATAGTAGACAACGAACTCGTAACCTAATATTTATATTGTACATCGTGACGTTGACAAGTTGTTCAGCATAAGAAGTTCATATAGGGTATTAAGTGTGACTGTCGTCGTAATCAGGGTAATCAAAAAAGTGCTTTTAACTTCTATAGTGACCACCACATTCCGCTTGTAAAGCCTATAGTGACTCCAATAAACTGGTTCAAGATTAAAAACATTGCGAAATTATTGTAACCCTTATGACAAGACTATGCTAGACATTTTTGTGATACCTACAAGGCAATTAGCTCAGCATGTAAAAACGTAAGCAATGTTAACTACACCTATTCAATAAAAACAAATAATAATAGAATTATAAAACGTTGATAACTTGCGATATCTTGCCAGATTGTTTCTCGTATTCTCACAGTTAATTCGAATAGAACAGTTATGTATTTATTGTTATCATCAGCTCATTATTAAATAAAATGATTCCGACGTTTCGAACACTTTCCAGCGGCCGTGACCAAAAATAAACTCGATAAAATCCGTAAAGTCATTTTATTTAATAATGTATAATGTTCGCGCAAACAATAGAAATAATTATTATCAGCTCATATATTGCAAGCAATTAGTCTCATTTGACTAATAACGGAGCCATGGTCTAGTGTATATCAATAAGTTTTCTAATAATAAGGTACGAAATAACCTTGTATCTGTGTCTGGTATGTTATTAAAATATCAACCGAAATTTGAATTTTCTAAAATCCAGATCACTTGTATTGTATTGTAAAATAAAATGTATATTAAGCAATTATGACTTTCCCGTTACCCTTACTAGTTCTCGTCTCAATACTATGTAATTTACAAGAAATACGACCAGAGAAGAATCCAGGTATATTCACCGGTTAAAAATATCTTGAGTTGCTCTTATATGTAAGGTAACTTAATAAGATCGATTGCTAGTAAGCTATAGTTCAGAAGAACTATTAAAATACTCAAAGTTATAAGCGACACTAAAAAAATAATTTTTCCAAAACATGGTTGTGTGATTATAAAATTTTTAAAGTAGACATAAGTAAGCTTAACCATAATGAATTATTCTAATGGTGTAACACTTCATTGATGTTATGACAAATTACTATTCATTGAAGTCAATTCTGACATAATCTGATTTTCGATAAACGCATTTTCCCCTTGTGGCTTCACTTGATAATAAATTGTTTCGGTTTACTGAGTGTATAATTAATGTGATGTATGTGCCCGAGTGGTGGCAAAGTTTGAGATTTCCCTAAGGTTAATCTGCCCAAAGAGAAAGTTACAATTTTCGATTTCAAAAATCAAAAGTTTATTGGTAATACATTGGTATATTTAATTTATGTCTGTCTATATTATTTATATTTTATATATCTTTTTATCTAGACATATAAATAGTGATTAGTAGGATTGAATACAACAAATTTTTATAAGAAAAATTACCGATTTAGAAACCAAACAAACTCAAAAAAATAGTAAAATTTCCATATTTTTACACGTACATACAATTAACATGTTGTTTTTTCTCTAATTTTTAAAAACAATCATTTCTTTTCAAAAACGCTTATCATATTTATATTATATTTTATTTTATTTATTAGCATTTCTTATACGTATTATAATACATTTATTTTTCGCTATTATTATGCTATGCTGTAAATTCCATATTTGATGTTATTTGTTCAATGTATCAAGTGTTAAATGGTGTAGCGATTAATTAAATGAGACTGTAGGTTAGGCCAAAATATGGCGGTGGCTTTTATCCGGCATTTAGGCAATTAGGTAAATTTTTGAATACACCTCCCGTTGCCTCTATGTGTTCAATTTATTTCCTCGCAGATCCTTTCTGAAATATTTCCCTTTTAAGTCAGTAACATCCGGTTAAAGATATGTTATAGATATACGGTTTTTCATTGCTATCAGACTGGATTTGTCTGCTTGCCTAATTTAAAGCTTTTTCATTTACAAGTAGATGGATACCTATTTTGTGATAAATGATAAGAGTGGCTAGATTCAACTTAGCAAGCTTGTCAAGGTCAAGAGCAATATTATTAATAGCACATTCTCCGTTTTTTAAATGCTTTTGGTTATGTTTCATCATTGTATTCAATTACTATCCTGTAATTCATAATGTATAAAAGATACCCAAGAAATACAAAATAAACCTGGAAGCTTAAAGGAACAATTATCCAAATAATACTATTACATTTTGACTTTGACTGGTTATTAAAAATCAGCATTTTAATGCCACCGTATTAAAAAAATATTAAAAAGCCTTTTTCAAATGCATTGATAAATTTATAAATAATTACATTGTTAAAAGAATATCAACATAACTTATAACATACTAGACAATATAACTTTTTGGCAGAAAGTAGGAATCAGTGTGGTGAAATATGTCTGCTTATATATCAATCTTTAAAATGATGCATCTTAATTAAATCTACAAAAAATCCATAAAAATATTTACCATTGAAATATTAAATGCCTAGAATGCCTATTTTTGCTGCAAAGTTGTGATGTACTTACGTGTCTTAATTATACAGATGTAGTTTTACTTGTAAATATGGACACACAGTTTATGACAATTTCCTTTTTCGTTAGATTTTCGCAGACACTTTTTAGTTAATCTTAATTTTGTTTGGTTTATTGGAGGTGGTACTATTTCATTCAGAGAATTGCGAATTCGATTTATCAAAATTACAATAAAAGGCCTCGAAAACGGCTGTTAGCGTTCCACAATTTTGTTACTAATAATTTGATGTAAAACAAACAAAAGTAGCATGATTTTATTATTTGTACAATTGATAAAAAATATATATTATTTTTATTAAAAAAAATTAAATGGAAAATCATCCCCATTTCAATCGATTTATTATTAATTTAAACAAGCAAATATTTAAATTTGTTTCAATTTATATTTCATCAAACATGAAAAGAAATTTCAAATTAATATTTGGTAATTGAAAAAAAAAACTGAATTAAAACTTGCACAACCTTTGAATAATGTATGAAGTTACAAGTAGCCTATAAATGTAATAATTAATATCGATATATTGAACGATAAAAGACTTGACCTTTACATTAGAACATAATCATTGATGACTCTGTACTGATCTGGAACATGTGAAAACGGTATCTTTAAGTGCCAATAGTCATTAAGAAACTAATAAAACTAGAGTTAAACGAAACAAAGACATCGGGCACAAAACATCTGTTAAGTCTTGAAAATACAGAAGCGTGTATTAAGCTCTCTCTGTACAACACGTTATTGTTAGAAGAAATCAATACGGACACGTATACATACATAAACCAGTGACAAGCGCAAAAACTAGAAATAGAGAATAAACGAATTAATGTGATATAATAATTTTATGTGACATCATTTAAAGAACGATATCATATCAGTAATTGTCATCATCATCATTGGCCTGTGTTAGTCCGCTGCTGGACCAGAAAACGACTATAACACACAATTGTTTCCCCGCGGGAGTTGAACCCGTGACCCCGAAAATTATTCATAAGCACAGTTCTAAAGCAAAATTCATTTGAATTAAGTCCAATGCTAATGAGTGTTTAACGCCCATAGCAAAGGCGTTAAATTTGATGTACCGCAGCCATTTGCCATTTCCAAATCATTTTAGTTTGGCGCCAATATACTATTTATTTTTCCCTACGTAAAGCCCATGTCTTAAAACCATGACGTTGCTAACGTTTAGAAATGTTCCATATTTTATTCCGTTATATAATGCTTTTTATTTATGAACAACCATCAACCCAATTTTCCTCACTGAAGAGTAATCACGAACATTGGCACCCACAAATGAACGCCTCGTTACGCAATCGCGTGCACAAAGAGAACATTAAATTGAAAATGAAAAATTTCAAGGTTTACGTCGCATTAAGTAACTTTATTACGGCGAGTAACATATAATAAATTACGTAAGAGTTCCTTTCATCATTTCGTGAATAGATCTAAGTTTTACATTAGTAAGATTACTTCTCATTCGACTTTTTAACCAAACCTTACACTCTCTAGTAATCCTTGTACTTTATATAAGGTATATGTAACGAAAATGTAGGTTTATTCGCAACCGTGGAGATGGAACTAAAATGATATATACCATAAAAATTTAAATTTAGTGAAACGAAATCTGTGTCACCTTTTTTTGTTAAATAAATTTCATGTTATTCCTATTTTAAATATTATTTTTGAATGAATTAATCATATAAATTTAAATATTTCTTGCAGTGCAAATAAGTTGAAATTGACCAGGATTGTTTGGGAATGTTGATTATATGTTACTTACTTTTGTTGACAGGTTGAATACTTAGTTTAACAAATTATACTTAATTCTAGAAAACTTGGGGCAATTTTATCTTATTTTTCGACTGCCACATAGATATATTATTTAGGGTTATGGTTCTAAAGATTAAATAAACATAATTTTTTAAAATTAACCACAAAAACCGAAGAATAGTCACAGATTAACCTACAACTTTTAGTTATACAATCATTAAAACTAGGTGGACAAATTTTTTCAGATTTTTTTATGATGGTTTCAATCAATCCCCTTTCGTCTGGCGTTTAGTTTTGGGATACCCTATGTAGTTTATAATATGTATGATAACTTTAAGCAAAAAAAAATTAAAATAAGATAAAATAATGTCGATTTGAGCGTGATAAAATAGCGTTTGTTTTCACTTGCTTAGTTTTATACTGACTTGAGTAAAATTGTGTGTTAAATAATAATTGATTTTGCAGGAAAGTTTAAGGATATGTATAAGCATATATGTGGATTATAAATGATTTTAATCGGATTTTTTTTAACTTTTAGAAAAGTCGACATAAGTAAGTATTAATTTTTCTCAAAAATTCCTGTCCTCATTGTTTCGTAGAAATGTCCAAATATGTCGAAAGTTTAAATATATTCTATAAAAAGTATGATATCAAATATAACATTGCCGTTATCATCAAGATAAACCTTTACGATGCAGGCGAATGGGATAGAATTCTGCACATAAATCTCTCTAACTATTCGTTATCCTTTTTCATCATCCCACGTTTTTTAATTATTTTTAATGCTTCCACCGTTCTGTGCAATTTTGTGTGGCCATTTTTATATTGGCAGGGCAAAAAAATCATTTATTTTGGATATAAATATATCAAAAATACAAATGCTTGTCTATATATCTTTTAATTTTAATTTTATATTATTACATAAAGAATTAAATTCCAATTCCTTTCAACAATATTGAAAAGTTACCAACAAAAAAATAATTAAATACATTCGATCGAATCGATCGTTGCAGGTATAGAGCAAAATTATATAGTCATTACGGATAGCTTTGAGTTCAAAAATAAAACACGATAAATAAATATTAAGCTCGAAGCTTTTATGTACATTTGTGCTATAATATTTTTAGGTGGTTGCTATTTTAACATATTTATAGCTTAAAAAAAACATTTATTTTTATAAGCACAGCTTAAAATTATACACTTTATACTCAAAAACATTGTCGTGAAAGGAAATCCGGTAGCTAATAAACGAATCTACTTTTGCGACGACAATATACGTGGTATTAAAAATAATCTTCTCCGGTTTTACTGTGTGTCAGTTATGATTACTTACAATAAGCTTGTATAAGGGCAGTCTTTATTCGTTTTTAGAATTCATGTCAATGTTATATTTTGTTCTAAGTATTTAAAATTGTTATCATGTCACTGTTTTTTGTACAAAGTTTACAATAATTTTTATGATATTTTTAATGCAGATTTATTAGAAATGCAACTATCATATAACATGGTTTATTTTGGCAGTAATGAAAAAAAATGTTACTTTTAATACCTGAAACCTGTAAAATATATATTAAAGAGCCACAATAATTATTGTAATCGCCTTCTTTGGCAAGTTTTTAGAACATTTACTTTAAAAGAAACAAAAATATTGCGTTAAATTATTCGCGCTTCTTTTTCCGTCAAACGTACCTTACATTATTCATGATTTTAAAAAGTATATTCCTTAACGTTTTTAAGGTAGACTTTCTTGTCAGATGCTTTAGAATGTAAATAATAAATGTGCATAACGTACTGACGAATTTCTAATGGAATGTTGCGCCTGCCTTTGTACGTAGCGTATGTCTTTTTAGTCTTCTGTCACAAAGCAAATGTAGCGGTTGCATTTTATCTTTTCTAGAAGGTTACTCGCCGTACATATTATCTGTAACATTTTTTGTCCGCAGAAAATCGCTTACAGTATATTTTTTTTATGAAATGGGTTGTTACTTTTCAATTACTAATTTATTTGTTTTCTTTGATAAACGACAAGCGGAAAAAATCGCGGAAATGTATGAGGTATAAAAAGTAATAATAAATGATAACTTTCAGTGAAACAAAGGGCTAAGTTATACCGTAATTCGTATTTAAGCTGAAATATATATTGCAGATAAATAGCAAGAAAAATCTAAAATAACTCCGACTAATGCATTGTTAGAACACGATTTCGTCGAATATTTATATGAATTTGCTACTATGAGGTATCATTTAATTTTTTTGTCGTGCGGTCCGTAAGGCATGTCTTACATGTAATTGTAATGTATGGTAAGGAACTTAATAATCCTGACGGTTATTCGGAACATTGAAATAGAGACATATTTTATCGTATATAGTCAGCCTGTGATCATGAACCCTGGAAAGAGTGCTAAACGTTGGGGTAAAAAAAAAGAATTAACGTAAAAATCTGAAAGTAAGTGGATTTAATATTACTTAATAGTGTTTAGTTATATTATTTATTTTTAATAATATAAAAGGCCTTACATTTTAAATACATTCAAAACCTTTAAACATTGAATTTTTAAAATCATTCTTTATTATTTATTAATTAACTTATTAATAAATAATAAAGATCAGATTAATAAATAAAAAAGAATAACGCCGAATATTAACCCCCCTTGAATATTTAGCCCATAGATATTATTATAGCAGTGAAGTTGTAATGTAAAACAAAGTAAAAAGCAGGATTCTCGAGCATTAGCCTTGAAAGTTGTTTACGTAGATAGCTCAAGCTCCCGGCTCGTTTATTAATAATATCCCTTACCTTTATTGCTATTATGTTTGCAAATAGAAGGCTAAGCCACTAATGATATATACTTCATTACAGCAAATATGTAAAATTTAGCAATTATAGTTAATTATACAACTTAGAGATAGGAAAATTATTTATTTGTAAGAAAATGTGTTTAAAATTAACCTTTTATCATTTTTGTCACATAAGTTTATAATTTTGAGTCCAGCTACGTTTATCAGTAAAGAGTAAATATGTACAAGTATTTAAAAAAAAAAACGTTTTGTAAATAGCAACATTGAGGATTTAAAATAATAAACTCGTAATCCATATGTGGTAAGGATAAGCAAAAACAAGGATTGATTAATAATAACTCAGAGATATTTCTCAGAGAGATATTAACAACGGAATAAATAAGCGAAGGTGTTATTTGATAGCCAAATAATATATACAACCCAGAAAACAAGGTATGAAATTATTAACCACAATATCTGAAATGTATTCTGGACACTATTTTAAACGTTAAAAATTATAAAGGTCAATTCTGCAATATTTGTTGCAAATAGGAGATTTGGCTGGTCCTCAAGGTATCTGCTACTTTACTTGATTATTTTGAGTAACGCGTCATTATGACTTTAGTAATTGTTTTTGAAACGTGACAAGCAAAACTACTTTTTAAAGGTTATTACTAAAACTAAAAGAATTAACACGATTTTGATGTAAATAACAATTTTGTAAACTAAACTTTTATAAAACTATCGCTTTAATTAACCTCTGCGCGGTTAACCACAACACAAAGACTACTTTCAATTTACATCGTTTGCTCTGACCGACGCTAACAGTGTCGCTAACAAACTTCACCGTGTTTTCTGATAACAAAGGCGTATCAGTATGAAAATTTTAAAACATTAATTTATAGATCACCATATGCTAACCTTATGAAAATTTAAAATTTATTTCGGTCCTTAAGATATAATTGGTATACTTAACTAACACAACTCGAAAGTTTCACTTATTTAACATATTTACATTTTATTATTCTGTTGAACTTCCATTTGTTTTATTTATAAAGGCAATTTTTATGTTAGCATTGTTTGCATACAGGTTACTAATTTTATACAGTTGAGATGGTCAAGATCCAATTAGTGGTCTTAAGATAATGGACCATCTTAATCCAATCTTGTTGGTAGCTAAAAAAAAACACTCACTGCAAAAATTGCAAATCGATATCTTTTCAAAAATAGAAACCCTTCTTTTTGTGGATGGGTTATGTCAGACTCGCATCAAGTATAACCATTGTTCCTTCCAGGCCTGACACTGCCTACTTCACTTAGGGGCGCCCTTCAACTTGGCCCTTATACATGTTTAACAGATTCCTAATCTCCGCATCCTTACTAAAACTATTAAATTATTCAGGCTACGAAAATATTTATATTTATAGCTATAACAAAGCTGTTACTTAACATATATACACATAGTCCTACAGTAGTAGTCGATGTTATCTATTTCAAGGCTTCATTTTAGGTTAACTTCCGTATGGGTTTATCGTAATCTTCAGGCTACGCGCTTGACCTTAATGACTCAGTTGTACTTTCTCTCACCACGCTTGCAATGGTGTCTGATGTCTCTGTTTTAAACTTTACACAACTGATTACTTCCTGCTCTTTATCAAATTAGATTAATTATAACAAATCATATTAAATGGCATTAGCAATGCTGACTAATACGTAATTGATTGAATTATATTATGTAAAATATATTATTAAGAGGAAAAAGTTACTAAAAAAATGAAAACTATAGTGAACAATTCTTTATTACGTTACGTTATATTATATTAACCATAATTAGATTTTTTTGTTTAAAGTCAAAATTTACTAGGCTTTGTCATCTAATAGAAATACTAGTAACCTAGTTATATTACAATAGGTTAGAAAACGGGTTTATCTAGATCCAAAGATTTTGTTTGGCAAGTAGGTCAAGAGGCAATCGATTAGAATGGACCAGACCATAATCAGATTACAAGCCTTAAGCTCTCTGTGCTCGTGCACAATAGTTGAACAGAGGCTAGAAAATTAAATAAGGTTAAAATTAATACTTGTTTGTTTGTGTAAGTATTACATTACTTTTATCAAAATATTAAGATTGCTTTAGGGCAAAACCAAATTCTTTGTAAAGATAATCTTATAAGTTAGATATGCATTGTTAAGACTATCTAAAGCCGTTAGTATAGACGTTAGCGATATTAAATTTATTTAATGAGTTCATCGAATACAATGTACAATTTGTGTCAAAATCAGATGCTTTTGCCTTAAAATAATAATTTAGGTAAATGGCTAGGAATAAAACACCACTTTATTGCATTTACGAGTTTTAAAGTTTTCAGATTCACAAATGTGATAAGCCTTTTTGTTAAATAGTATGTGAAATATTTTTATTTACGGTACGCGGTCCAAAGTAGTCCAAGAACATAAAAAGTTGCACTGAAGGGTTGGGACTCAACCTGATATTTAAAATGTTTGATAACAATACTTAATAAACTCACCTCCACTTTGAAGCTCTGAGACCGTTTTAAAGAATGGTGGTGTAAAGAAGCAGTACGGATGACTAAGGCTAGTTGCAAATGTGTGAGCTTCTCTATAATTGTTTAGTTTTTAGTTTTTAATGGTAAAATCTGCAATAATTCCTTTATTATTGACGTTTCATAACAATTGTTTGTAACCTCAGCCTCTATAGCAGGTTCCATGCTAGACGGTAGCGTGATGATGGCATTCTGATTTCGACATGAATACTCTTTGTATCGAATGTGGAATATATCATGAGCATCGGAAAATTTATTACAATCGAACTGTACTTAACTCTGACTGTGCTATAACACGAACGAATTAGTAAATATTTGCGTTTCTAGATACTTTGATTACGATAAAGGTAGTATGACGATTATATTCTTTTATTCTAATATTTATAAGAATAAGTGTTACATTAATTTAAAAGGTGCAGCCCCATTGAAGTCCAATTATTGCATAACATCTATTTTTATTTGGTCCTCATAAATAAATATTTTTGCATAATCGTTGCAATGGAATTATGTAAATTTACAATTAACTGAATGCATGATATTTTAATATTACTGCTAACGCTACGCATCCTTACAAAATACAGCGAACCCTGTCATCAATTTGTAGTGCATACCAAGACAGGAATATTAAATTGATAAGAGTATATATGAATACAATTTTCTAAAAACAAATGATCATGGATGCTACAAGTCTTACCTAACTGCGAATTAAACTAGCTGTATGTTAGCCTTCTACCTTAACAATAATTTAATTACTTCTTGTCATCTTTGTTTACACACACATGTACCAATACCACACATGGCCCAGTACGTGGGCAAATAGAGGGTGGTTTAAACTATCGTAAATTTATATAAACCGGCTCTTAAGTTATTAATAATAATTTTAAATTAAGTTAGAAGCTACAATGACGATACTAGAAAATCAATGCTTTGTAGGAAAAAGTTCTCTGAATAATTACTTTTCATAATAGAAATCCACAAATAGCTTCGTAACGTCATCTGTGCTTACGTAACGTCGAGAAATATTTCTAACTGGCCGCCCGATGCTAATTAGTTAAGTCGCACATGCGAGGCATGACCTACCATGATCATGAATTTATATTTGATAAAATTGTTTACGATGTTGTATTAATAGAGTTTTAATGTTCGTATGTTTTATTGCTATGATTAAATACAGGAGAGTATAGTTAATGAAACTTTTATTCAATTTAGAGTCTATAGCTGTGGCATTGAATAATTTAGCTTGTGAAGTTTAATCGCAAAAGTAACTCACTAGAGGGTCGTTATGCGCTGATTGCTTTAGATGAACGCAGCGCTGTTATCGACCAACAAAGTATGTACATTGAATACTTGTGTATATTTAATTATATTTTAGACGTGGGTCGTTACGTCACTTTTAAGAAACGAAACGTAACCGGTTACGTGGACGGCGTCGCTTGTTTTAAAACTAGTTATTTTTATAACTAGCTACTTTTTTCCAGCTACTGTGCATACAAAAGTATCACAACTATACGGTTACTTTCGTTTCTGAACTTTACGGTTACATACGAAACGAAAGTAACGTTTTCGTGTTTGATGCCTAATAGTTAAATCAATATATTTACTTTTCTGCATATATTACTCCGGTTTAATAATTAATGTCCGATAAAATGTTTTATTAATTGATTATTGTTTATTATGAAACTGTGATTTCAGTAAAAATATTACTACTGGCGTATTTAAAATAGTTTAATTGTTACAATGACGATGAGTAACATTTATTGTTTTTTTTTTCAGTTTTTTTGTGTTTACACTTTTAAACGATTTTTTCTGAACACCGTTCAGTTTTAAATAAAAAGTAAAATAAAACAAAATAAAAATCTTTGTTTTATTTTATTTTACTTTGATTCTCGCCGCTTTCGGAATCGCAGAGCATTATTTGCAACAGGGGTCAGTCGAATGTGGTATTCTGTGTATTAGTCATCTATGAAAACTAAATGCACACCACAGCGAGTGACTGATTTAGTCGATCTCTTAAGTTACGAGAGAGATGGCAGTTTCGATCTGCCATTCTCTGCATGCCGGTCGGTAGTGCAAGATCGAAGGAAATATATCGCTTTACGCTCACTCAACTGACGAACGAAGACGACGACGGCCGAGTTCGCCCGAATAACATTTTTCATATTTACAAAAATTACTACTTTTAATTTGACACGAAACGGTTATTGCGTTTCATATCGCGTAACCAGTTATTGTATCTGATGAAGTGAAATAACGCTCACGCCAATTATATATATATTGCCTTTTTTAAGATTTTGGCTGGTCGTTAAAGTTAAATAGTCTTAACAAAAAATAGCATTGTATGAGCTTATCGTAATTTAGATGCTAATAAAAGCGATACAAACATACTGTATTTATAACTATGCTGCAGGCTAAAACAATACATAAAAAGCATTTTTTTATTTGTTAAAGCGATTAGACGAGCAGGACGTTCAATTAATGGTAAAAGGTGTTTTTTTTACTACAAAGGCAAACAAAGGCAGTAAATACGCTAGCTACGGTGCCCTTCAAACTGGAACACAGTAGTGTTTTCACACTATTTCTATGCAGTAGAAATAGCAGCCAGGTGCTACCACCTGCATATCATACAGATATAACACAGATACGCTGTGCCCGTGAAAAAGCCTGAGATATGAGAGGTTACGCCTCGTTTACCCAGTAATTAGGCTGGCTACGGTGCCCTTAAAACCGAAAACAATTGCACACCATTGAATTACGGCAGAAATAGGCACTACGGTGGTACTACCCCAGACGGTTACGGAAAAAGAGACCTACTACCTTATAAAATAGCCTTGACCCTTCTTTTAAAAGTCTTTATGCATGCAAAAATTAATAAAATGTCTACCCGTGCTTAGACGGGACGGACTCTAACAACTAGTAAAAGTTATTTTATTTTTAATCTGAACAATTGCGATATTTGCTTATTTATTGCTTTAGTTTTACTCTGAGACAACACTCACTCTCATGATCAACATTGATAATAACATCCCTGGTGAATACTTTTTCTTAAATGAAAAATAAATACGAAAAATTTACTAGTAAGAATTAGTTACCAAAAAGCTTTTTTTTCTTATTGCAAACGAAGGCAGACGAGCAGTGGGGCTAACTGATGGAAAGTGGCCACCGACGCCCATGGACATCGGCAATTTCAGGAATATTGTGCATGTCCTTAATTTTCCCTTTGATCGACTATGGTGACGTGTGCTGCTTTGACCTTAATGCAGATCAACTCAATAAACTTGATCGGCTTCTAAATAACTGCATTCGATTTGTATTCAATATTCGTAAATATGACCATGTGTCGTCGTACCGATCCCAACTCCGGTGGCTACCAATTCGTCATCGTCGATCGTTAAGGGCACTTACCACTCTATTTTCTTTACTTGTATCGTCCTCTTCTCCGACTTATTTCCAATACCTCAGTGTCGCTAGTCTTAGAGATCTTCGTTCTACAAACAACTGTCTTCTTCTGTGTCCCATTCATCGTACAGATTTCATTCACAAATCTTTCCAAATTCAATCCATACTTCTCTGGAATGCGCTACCCTTGGAAATCAGGATGGCTAAAAACGTCTTTCAGTTTAAAAGAAAAGTGCGTAAACATTTACTGGAAGAAGAATCGGCGAAGCAACTGACTTTGTAATTATGTATTTATAATCATATTTGTGTATATGTATATATTTATATATACGTATTTATGTTTATGTATGCCTATAGTGTATTTATCGTTATTTATTAAAAAAATATATTTGCTAACTTGTACTGAAATTTTATCTCAAAATTTACACCTATTTTTTATTCTTTGTTATTCTCATATTGTACCTTAAGAGCACCCACGCTAAATTTTTCATAACCTCCCTACGGTTGGCTGTTAGATAATGCCTAAGGCATTAAGCCCGCCTTTGTATATGTAATTGTGCAAAAAGAATAAATAAATAAAAATAAATAAATATCACCAATGCGCTTTCTACCTTGAGACATAGAATGTTACGACTCGTTTACCTTCTCTCGAAACACGGTGTGTAGTGCCACGCTACTACTTAGCGGCAGGAAAACGTACTACCGTTATACCGCCTTAGGTGGACTCCTGTAAATAGGAAACCTACCATCTCTATTGTAATTTTATTAGGAATACAGTATAAAAATTACTAGCGAGGTATGAGGTGATGGTTGCTTCAAATATATATATATATATATATATATTTTCTAAAATAGTCTCAGGTTTAATCAATGATACAAAAATAAAAAATTATATAACATAAAGGAAAAACATATAACTTCATCATCATCATCATCATCATCAGCCTGTGATAGTCCACTGCTGGACATAGGCCTCCCCTAATACGCCCCTATCCATTAGGGGGTTTTGGACCGTACCCCACCACGCTGGTCCAATGCGGGTTGGTGGGTGGACCGACTTTTTACATGCCCATCCGACGCATAGATCATCTTACTTTTCAGACAATTGGGTGATCAGCCCAAATTGTCCAAACCAACTAGGAAAGAACAATGAAAATTTGTTGACTCCCCGCAGGATTCGAACCCACGACCTCCGGTTTCTAAAGCACACGCCTATACCACTAGGCTACGGAGGCAGTTAACACATATAACTTAACCATACAATTTTATATTATTGTAAAACACGCATACATCTTCACGATATACAAACTAAAAGGGCTTAATCAAACTTCTTTGTTAGTTACAGCTAAGTAAACAGCCGAGTAAACAACTTTTATGTACATATAAGGTAAAAGTAATTAATACTTGATTATTTTTTTAGCCAAATTTTAAATTAAGGCTTATTTGTATTTACGTGTTGTTTATTTGGTTAACTTAACTGATTATTATAAAAGGCAGCAATAACCTCAAATATGTGGAATACCAGAGCATATTCCACTTATTAGCCAGTAAATCCTTTAGCAACAGTAAACTTTAATTTTAATTAGGGAAATACTTATACATAGTATTATCATTAAACAGAAAAAATATATAAGCTAAAGCAACACCCTACAAGATAAATTAAAGTAATGTTGTGAAGAATAATCTTAAGTACATATGTAAAAATGTGCTTTACTGTGTACTGAGAATAATTCACACTAACCATCGTAGAAATCATCCATAATTCGTAATAAAACACAATTATAATTGTATTTGACCGCGAATCATAGTTTTACGTGTTAACGTTTAAAAAAGGTTGTTACTAAAAAGAAGGACACCAAGAAGAGACTAGCAGATGATATTTACAAAGCATTGAATTCAACATCTGTCCACCGATTCTCGATATTAAAGCTCGTAACCAATTCTTTTGACTGTTTCCGTTAAATTTCAATGATATACTATTTTCTTTAAGCTTCATTCATCGTCACAAGATGACCGGGATCATTAATCGTGACAAGATGACCAAATAACGTTAAAGTAGATATAACACCTATCTATCTACCACGTGATTGAATAAGGATTTATTGGCTTATGCTTAATAAAACAAAAAAAATTAACATACTTAACGGGTGTTGGGCTTATAAACCTTTAGAGCACAAATTTATTTTGTGCTCTAAAGGTTTGTAAGTTTCCTTAGTAAATTCATGTGCTCTTATGAGTGTGCCCTTGTGAGAAGCTCAATTCCGTTCAGTGAAATTGAAAGATTCATGATACTGAATACTAAAGTATTAAAAAAAATTACCTGAATGTTTCCGTACTCCTGCAAACTTTACACCAGATCCATGACTTTGTTATTTTTTCACGTATGCCTATTTAAATTGCACTGACAAGTCCCCGAAAAAACTCAACATTACGCTTGAGCTATCTCCGATAGTGTCCGTAATTATCCAATCGTCCCATTACGCAAATGGGAGGTAAAGGAAGGTAAAAAAGACTTTGGTCTAAGATTTGTATTCATTCTTATACTATAAGTATAATTTACGATATAGTTATAAATTGTACTAAAATATTTGTATTTTTACAAACGAAAGACGAGCAGTTTACATAAACTATAGTTTTGATAAAAAAGAAATAAATATGTTCTCATATAGATTAAAATACTTTAGTACATACTAATATCAGTAAATACAAAAATAAGCATATTCGAACTGCTAAAGCAATGAGCATAAACTATAGTAACTTGAAGGCCAAAGTAGATCTGCAAGACCGTAATCTGATAAATCGATTTGCAATATAAAATTTGAAAATACACCCTAACGAAAATACTATATTTTCGTTTATTCGTATTAAATTAAATTTATGTAATATTATAAAGAACCAGTTTACTTATCCATAGTTTTGATAGATAAAAATACTTCAGTACACAATATATTTGGTACAAAGAAAGTAAGCATACTCGAACTGAACTATAGCAATATTAAAGATTAAAATAACGCATACGGTAATTAAGTAGCGAGCTCGAGTACAATCCGCTCGTTAACTAAAATTATTATTCCAACAAGAACTCTCGATAAATTAATTTCCATGAGTTATGAAAATGTAGGCTGTAGATGACAGACATGGATTAATTTATGCAATCTCATTAAGGCACTTATTGATACGGGCGTTTAAATCAGCAGAATGTTAAAGGAAACGTTATTGAAATGTAAAATTTGCTCTTCTATCGTGTGACGAAGTTGGTTTATGAATAAAGTTATGATTTATATTTTTATTTTCATGTCATCTAATGAATAAGTCCCTATTTTATCTTTAGAAATATTAGATGTAGTTTGTTACTTTATAGTCGATACCGTTTAGTAAATATATAGCAGGATTAATATTACACACATTCTATATCTTCCTGTCAACTATTTAACTACATTTAGTATTAAACGCGTATATTGGAACTCATACTAAATAAGTAGATTTAGACTTAGAGTATGCGTATGTAATAAAATGTTTTTGCACAACTTAAAATGTCGTCTGCGTCTTTTAATCTATTAAAGTTCTTAGATATTTATTTAATTTCTTTGCTACGGAAAGTGGTAATAATATGAAAACTTTATTTTATACTACAATATAAGTGCCCCAAAACTTATTTCTTTACGACATTGCCTCATAAAATCCGTCGCCGTATTAAATTATTATATATTTTTAATGTGGTTGATGCAAAATATAATATAGTCTATTAAAAGCAGTTTCTATTATAAAATAACTACAATTATACATTTACAGTACGCAGTTTTTAAACTAACTTACAAACATGTGAAGTGGTTGTGAATGTGTTAATTATACACAAACACTGCCTTAATTATGTTTGTATTCTTTTATATACGATTTAAAGTTCTTCATTTCATTTTAATTAAGTCATATTAGACGAGAATAAATAAAATCGTGCCCTTTTGTACTTTGACATGGAAATACATTTTTCTTATTGTTTTAATTAAAAGAAACAAAACCAACGTAAGTCTCAGGTAAAAGAAATTTATATAGGTTGTAAAGTGTGATTGTCGTGATCAAAGTAACCAAAAAGGTGCTTTTCATTTTTCAGTGCGACCACACTCCGCTTGTAAAAACTCTCATGGCATGGTTTATAGATGATCGAACCAGAGAAGAGTCCAGGTATAAATTCACTAGTCGAAAAATTCTTGAGTTGGTCTTGTATGTAAAGTAGCTTAGCGAGATCCATTGCTAGTAAGAAAATCTCAAATCAGATGTTTGAGTTGCAAACATACATTTAGTGCATATATTAAAACTTTTGCTTTGGCGTTCGGTAGATATGTATATAGTGTATATATTTTCTGTATAAACCAAATGCTTCTATTTTAAATCATCATCATCATCATCAGCCTGTGATAGTCCACTGCTGGACATAGGCCTCCCCTAATACACCCCTATTAATTATTTGGACCGTATCCCACCACACTAGTCCAATGCGGGTTGGTGGGCTATTTTAAATACTTAAAGTTATATATTATAAACAAAATATTTTTTTACGAATTATGTTTATATTTTATGTTTATAAAGTTTTCAAGGCAATAATTATTCTGATGATGTAACACTTACATTGTTGTTATGATAAATAACTATACATGGAAGTCAATTCTGACGCAATAAGATTTTCGATAAACGCATTTCCCCCTTGCGGCTTCACTTGATAATAACTTGTTTTGGTAAAAATTAGGGTATAATTAATGCGATATATGAGCCCGTCAGGTGCTAAAGTTTGAGAGTTTCCTAAGAAAGTTTAATGCGCTCAAACAGAAAGTTACGATTTTCGATTTTATTTTTCAGTGACTTCCCTAAAGAAGGAGTAATCAACTCCTGGCGCAAGTTTTTATTTTATTGTTTCACATACGTTACCTTGTTGCTCCGCTCCTACATCTCCGATCTTGTTTTATCCTAAATGACTGGTATAAGCGGCCATTTTCATAAAAATGTTTTTTGATAAATAGCTTAACAGATATTTGATAAATTAAAAAAATAAGCCGTTAAAAATTACAACCACGTGCAATTAAAGTCCGTCCGTTAAAGTCCGTCATGCAGTTATTCTTTGAATTTTACTTGTTACACATACAATTAACATTTTTTTCATTATTTATTATAAGGGTGTTTGAAATTTAAAAACAAATATTTTGTTCTCATAAAACGCTGGTCGGTATCCCTGGTTTTTATATTATATAATTTGTTTAATTTATTTGCATTTCAAATTTGTCAGAATAGTAGAGGGATAAATACTATTGCCAACCTTCTAGTGCTACACATTAGATGTATAATTCTCCACAAAAAAAATTGTTGATATTTGCTTCTTTTTATTTTAGATAGTTACAATTTTTTATGTACGATTTCAATATTTGTTTTAAATTTGGTAGTTTGTACGCAGCTTTTACGTGGTCCCATTTTTTTGAAATAATATAATAAATAATTCTACAGATATTTAAAATAAACTTTTTTCTTAAAAAAGTGTAAATTTATTGAATTACGCTAAATATATTTTATTGTGATCTGTACATTAAATTTCTTGGGCGACTAAATGAATTTACCTGTTAAAATACAATTTTAACACAAATAAAAACGCGAAATAAATAATTATAAATTGAAATTGAAAAAGATAATTTCAGAAACAAACTTACAATCATTCATTTAGTGTTTTGAAGATTTTGATAATAAAATTATCTTCTTTTTAATCTTAACGTTAAATATACTTTTTTTTATTTTGATTTTGAATCGTTAAAATTAAAATATATATTTTACTTTAACTTTAACAAACAATCCAAGCAGCTATGTTTGGCGTCCAGTACAAGCATATTCAATTACAAGGCTTTGAAATTTTTTCGATGTATGGGTTTTCTAAATGACAATTTTAGTACCACTACCATAAATAAATAAAAATAAAGGGGGATATGATTATTCCTGCAACAGTTTTCTACTCAAAGTAAATTTCGAGCTGTTGACACTTGTCGCTCGGGAGGCAAATTGCAAAAGGCTGTTATCAAACTTTTAATTGGTTTGGGCAACAATTTTTCCTTTTAAGTCTTCAAAATAAGGAATAGAAAGTACTATACTTAATATTCTTTAAAATTTAAGGAGTTCTTAAGTTTAACATTTTACAATTTAAAGTAAAATATTTGTTTAATACAAATAATTTATCTTTATGCCTTTGTGTCGGAAAAACACCGCGGATCGAATTTTAAATCTAAAAATGTACACAAGAGGCCACTTGGCTGGTACGGGTTATTTGATTTACATATATTCCAAGTCTAATCTGGCTATAATATAGTTATGACCGCATATGATAAAATTGATTAAAAATATTATTATTAACAAGATGTGCCTGTGACCTCTTAATTAATGGATCCCTCTATTATTTTTTCTATTTAAAAATATCAGACTGTTTTGTATACGCTTTTAACACTCAACAGAATCTGCATAGAACTGGTACGATTATTTATTACAAACGTAGTTAGACCTTACGACATTGTGTTTTTTATTTATTAATCCCTTCAATTCAATTTCTTGCTTAAATGAAAAGACTTTGTTGCTATTAGGGTGTCTCTTAGTATCAAACAAACAATATCATTTAAGATATTTTCTTATGCCTTTATGGACCTATTGAGTTTTTTTCAATGTAAGTATTTATTGGTGATGCGGAATTGATTTTTTGATAAATTAAACATTTATGCACTGCACGACTTATTTCTTGTTTTTTCTGATTATCCATTAATGTCAAATTTTAAATATTTTAATCTATAAACTCTTAAAATAAGACCGTAATTTTTTTCCATCTATAAAATATATAAAATAGGAATAATTTTGTACCAGAACTATGTTAACCTAATTTAATCACAAAAGATAAAATTAATTAAATCGGGTGACATAAATTTGAAGACGCCGTCTTTAATGGTTCGAAAGCCCTATCTATAAGATTATTTTCAACAGCGCCAGTGGTGCCTCATAAATTTTCAATAAATATGGCGTACCCCAACGTAAGCCACTATTTTCCGTTATCGAAATTCTGTTAAAGCTATGTTTTCTAAACTATTTAGGTCAATGGTCTATTTAGTTTCTTGTATTGTTGTATATATCAATTTGTATGTTTATTATATTGCGATAAGTTAAGGCAAAATTAATGTTATAATAATTAATTTTACGAAATTTTCTAAAATTAGAGTCCAACCAGAAACTGTTTTCCGGCCGAAACCGAAACCGACGAAAGTTCGGCCGTGGCTTCAGTTTTGGCCAGAAACAAAACCGAAACCGAAACTCACGTGATCAAAGTGTAAAATTCTTAAAATTCTAAAATATGGAGCTTTTATTCCTATCATTTTGCTTTATTTTAGTCATGGAATGGAGACAGTATAATAAACGTGTGGTAATCGTTTATTTCAGTTGCTAATAATATTTTTATGTAACATAATATTAAAATATATAAATTTTTTCAAATAAATTTCTTATAGCAATATGAGTTATTAATAAATAAATTAATAATTGTGACTGTTGCATTAAAGACTAAGTATTGGTATTTTGAAATTTTACTAATTAATACTTTGGTTTGTATTTGTAGTTCCGAGGGGATCAAAAAGTAAAAATGAGATAGGAATATAATGACTTATGATAAACAATTATTTATTTTTCTACATAATCTCAGGTCCACCTACACACCAAGTCCAGCGTTCCAAGTTTTCAATGCTTCAATTCCTTTAAAAAAGGATTGTCTTGGTCCTGCAAAAGGTCACCCACAGCATCGTTTACTTGTTGTATATAGTTTTAACACATGTTTCCTCTTCAAGTATTGTATCAATTTGGAGAGAGATGAAAATAGCTAGGCGCCATATCTGGTGAATAGGGGATGCTCAACCAATTGTGTCACGCTAGCATGCTGAACGGTGGCCATCGCTAATGCCAACCTATGCGCCGTAAAGATAAAACAGCTCGCCCGTTCAAAGTTTGCCTCTTTTTATCGTTGACGGCATTTCTCAACCTCGGTATTAAAGCTGCATAATCTGTAATGATGGTTCCATGCTCCAGGTAATCAAACAACAATATCATTTCCGAGTCACAAAATATTGAGGCCAGGCCATATACCACGCCACGGCATGAAGATCCTTCAGGGATAAACCCATGTTTCGTCCACTGCCACAAAACTAGATTTTTTGGAATCTTCTTAAAACTTGTCCAACGATATCTTCGAAGTCGATTTTGTTTCTGATTTTTGGCACCCATCTTGCAGGAGACTTTTCTCATATTCAAAATTGTGTCAAAATGCGTTGAAGTACCTCTTATATGAAATGCTCGTTTCTTGGATTGAGTATCAGATGGTAATTCTTTGATCGCTAAAAACAGTTTTTTTCGAATATGGCAGCATATTTTTATTGTTTCTTGTTGATTACTGGCTTCGATGGACGTCTGCAACCATGTACGTTCTCCCTACTCGATATGAAGAAGCCCACTTTGCGACAATTTATTTGACAAGAGCAGTCTCTTCTCTTGTTGCATTTGAGCCGCAGTATATCTCTTGCGTTGTTAACTTTTTATAAAAGTGGTTTTAATGACAAGGTCGCACTTGGGTTTCTCTTTTTTCGAGAACATTTCCCCACACTAGCAAACAAATGACTACCTTCAAAAAAAAGTAAAAGAGACTAGATTTTTTATTAATACAACAAATATATGAGCTATACTTTCCAGTATTATTTGTATTTATTTTTAGTTACCAAGGAGCATATATTTTGTTCTCACTACTATTTTGTTCCTCCTCGTCTTTCTAGAAGAATCATCAATTTCTTTTGTCAAACTTGGAATGTTTGTCTGAACTAAAATCGACTGATCTGAGCTCGATTGTAGCATTGATACATTTAACTTTCGCTACCAGTTCTAAATTGAAAACACTTCTGAAACCAGTTTCAGTTTCGGCAAAAGTTTCAGCCAAATTTGGCCGAAACCGAAACTTCTGCAGCCGAAACTTGATTTTTAGACGAAACTCGGCCGAAACCGAAAGTTCGGTCTGGCACTATCTAAAATTCTTTTAATAACGTTGTATGGTGTGGTACGTTTTTAATGTAATATAGCTGATTTGGATACTGTAAAAAAATATAAAACCGGAGTATGAGTAATTTATATAGATTACCTTATATAACTAGACCATACAATTAGAACAATTGCATTTGTTTTAAAGATACAGAAGTGTTGATATACATATGTGCCCCCATAGCCTAGCGGTCTCGGCTTGTGCTTATGAAACCAGAGGTTAGGTCCTGGTGGGACTCAACATCGACCGACTTCCAAAAAGAACGAGGTACTCAATTCGAAGCGTATGTTTGGTTTTTATTATTTGTGACCTCAATGCTCTGCTCCTAGAGTTATAATTTTATTTATATTTAAGAAATAAAAATGCGGCAACAAAAAATCACTACCTCGAGCGAATAAAGTTCAAACACTGCCAAAACCGTAAAAGATAGACATAAAGTAAGTTTTACATAATTTCACTACTTGAATTGGTCTACAATAAAGTATAAACTACATTTAGCATATATCAACGTTTTAAGAATTACGCACAATACGCATTTTAATGTAAACATTTTTAAAAATTGCTAACAGGCAGATTCAAAGCTTATTTAAGTAAATACAGTTTAAGTTCACATAAAAGTTACTGCATTAAAAAATTCTACATACTATGTACACAAAACGTGTGACAGACGATATTTTGATGGAATGAATACCTTAAAAGTTATCAGAGATTTAAAATGCGGTGGCATAAAACGCGACGCAATTTCGTACAAAAAGCACGTTGATACCTGCTTATATTGTTTAAAATAGTTATACGCTGTTAGACGCTTGTAGTTCATAGTTTTTGTTAAAATTTCTTTTATTGATTATTGTTATCTAGTTGATTTGGGTGACACAGGCTGATCACCCGAATGGGTGTAAAGTCATAATATCCATGCCTTGGTTGGGCATATGAAAAGTCGGCTCTGCCCCTTATCTTTTTCTAGTCGTATTGTTTTCTGTACCATCGGGCTATAAGGTGGAAAAAAAAACAGGGAATGTATTTGTACCTGCGCGTAGATTTGGGCACTATAACATCAGATCTCGAGTATATACTGATCTCAAATGTAGATCGGCCGCTGCAGTCGAAATGGACTTGGAAGATATTATTATTTTTTGATACATGACAAATTTTATAATTACAATAATGAGGAAGAAAAAGATAGCTATAGCCAAACGAATAATTTTTTCAGGCTGATTATTTTAGCATTAACAAAAATTTAGAAGAAAGCGCATTAAATATTAACATCTTTATTAAAAATTCGTGATTTTCCTTTTTTTTTGAAAAGGGTTCCTGAAAATTGTCGATGAAGCTATATTATTACAACAAAAACAATATCTTTCATTAAACAACTAACTTTCTTTGTTAAAGTTAATAATTAGTTATATATAGCTTAAATGTAAATATTTTTAATCTGTAATTGCTTCTTTTTGTTTTAAATAAAACAACGTAACCACCATGTTTAATTAGATAAATGTCATTTGTAAAAAACAGTGACCTCGATAATTAATTTTATTTTACTGTCTCTCCTGAATACAATGGAAAAATAACGCTGGTATAAAAATCAATTGGATTGGGTTTTGAAGTGGACAGATTGAATACGATTGATCAAAATATTCTTTCAGTCAAATAGTTTAGTTAATTTAAAATATTATTATATTATCCTTAATGTTCTATTAAAATTATATAATTTGTATGGATATGGAACACTACTAACAACCTAATACAACATAATGTTAGCGTTGTAATTGCATGATCATTAAAAAACAAAATGTGAAGTTGTTTACATGCGTCGTAAGCGTAAGAAAACAATTAACATCTTATTTATAATAAATAACGAACGAAAATTATAATAACGAATTCACAGTATCTTTTTTTATTTAATGGCCTGGTATTGAATTGCGGCGTAATCAAGCTGCCTTTATGCTTTTATTATACATAATTATTATTATAAAATTAACTGAATACAACGAATTATTTATTTACGCAATTACCTTTTATTGCTCCTGTTTTCCTATTATCGTCTAAATGTTTACTCAAATTTTAAAACAGCGCCATCTATTGGCACACATAACCCAATATCAATATATATCGCTTACTGGCACCATCATTTTAGAGCTAACACTGTGTATTAAATTAAAAAATTAAGTTAAAAAGAATTCACAATAAAACAAAATTGCTACTTTAAATTGATTTTTAAACTATCGTATCGACCAAGTTTCACCAAACTACACGTGATGTGCAAATATTATTGAAATTGGTTGAACAGCTTAAGAAGTCTATCGAGGACAAACAACATCATCATCATCATTATCAGCCTGTGATAGTCCACTGCTGGACATAGGCCTCCCCTAATACACCCCTACCCATTAAGGAGGTTCTTGGACCGTATCCCACCACGCTGGTCCAATGCGGGTTGGTGGGTGGACCGACTTTTTACATGCCCATCCGACGCATGGGTGCACATGATCGGCCCAAATCGCCCTAATCAACTAGGACACAACAATGAAAATTTGTTGAGTCCCCGTAGGATTCGAACCCACGACCTCCGGTTTGTAAAGCAACGGCAACAGCTACGGAAGCAGTCAAACAACGCGACACGTAAAATATATATATATTGAGATAAGATTGTCTAGAAAACAATTATACGTCGTTGATTCAGCTTGAATTGTGTAGATATTGCTTGATGTTGAATGTTACCATGAAACTAACAGAGCTGTAATAAATTAAATATTCTGCTTATTTTTAAAAGTTGAATCAAATGTGAAATAAATAAAAAAATAGTCACTGTAATAGCCAGGTTTTGGAGCATTTTTCTGCCTATAGAGCTGTGTTTATATTTTAAATAAACAATTTATTAAAAACTTATTGCAAAAATTTTGTTAAATCGACAATCTAATTTAGGAAAGCTACCTTGACGGTATATAAATCAGACTCATATACAACCTATTGTGATAGAATCTTTAATTAAGTTAGGTAACGGATATTGATTAACGAGTTCTCTATAAATAGACATATTAAATTTATACGAAAGTTTAAGCAGCCTACTGATTGCGTTTGTAATATAATCCCCAAAGTTTGTAACTTAAGTGATAAATTTCGCGGACAATGTGACAAACAAATTTGTAAGAGCTTAGCGCAAATTTATTGTTAATTATATTGAAATACCATTAATACCCAAGCTTGTCTAAAATTCATGATAACTAAATTTCACATACGTGTAACAAATTTTTCAACAATATATTCTCTATATTTTTCTGTAATACAACTTCACTTTTACTAAATAACAATACACATAGTTTAAACAATACAGAAATAAAAAAAAAATTGGTTACTTGAATAATACTCCGGATTACTTCTGGTTACATTCATACCGATTAATAATTTTTACACAAACTTAGATAAGGGCTTCCAATAAAATCTTAACAACGTTAAGATTTTATGGGAAGCCCTTGTCTATGGTTATGCCATTTATCTTAGTTTTAGGCAATGTTGAAAAGCAAACCGTAAAATTACTTATAATTTAACAGAAACTTATTTCTTATTTATATCGAATAATACCGGCTTCAATTATGGTAAGGATCACAACGGTCATAGGGAAATTTAAAAAAAAAACTTATAATGAAATAAAGAAAAACATTTTTTGAATGTTTTGTTTATTGGTCTATTTAATTAATCTTTCTTAAAAACTTGTTACAATAATTGTTATATTTTTATTGTAATCGAAGTTAGGAATAGCACCTAAATATAGAAAAGGTAATAGACATTACTAAATGATTGCATATAGATCCTCTATATTTTTGTAATAAAAATTATTACTTTAGTCTGTTTAACCAAAACGAAAATATATTGGTTTTAGAAATTTAAATTACTCTCCATCTGTAGAGACGAATTCCCTCTAAAATTTATCAGAAGAAGCACCATCTTGGACTCGTCCCTATGCTAGGGCAAAAGATTTAGACCAACGCACAAGTTTGCTAGCGCTCAGTGGCGGTACTAATGTTCTATTTTGCTGCTCAACTTTTTTAGAATACCCCTCTTCATCCGCAACTTTGGCTACGGACGACAGGATAAATTACAGAAGACTAATCAATCCATGCCTCATACTCTTTCAGCAGCGTCTACAAACTGTCTCACTCCTCAGATCAGCTGTCTTCGTCTGTAAGTAATTAGCAATAGTACATGCTGGTCTTAAGTATAATAAATTAAAAGTAATAAAATTTATGAACCAAATCAAATGGAATTATATGCAAAAGCTTTGATAGGGAAAAATTCTTTTGTCATGTATTAATTAACGGGAACTTTTATTAATTAAATGATTCGAACTAATGATCGTCCCAATGTAAACTATAGTTATATCTTCAATTTAAACACTGGGGTATTTTATCCTATTTCATATAGAAAAAACCATTAACAATTTATTTATATACAGTTACAAATCAATACCAAAATATATAAATTATCTACGCTTATCCGACCTCGCGGGGGTTCAGAAGACATATGACGGATCGCTCCGACTAAACCCAAAACTTTATTCCTTTCTAGCGCGCTAAGTGTGGGGATACAAGGACATTTCGCATTCTTTCGTCGAGGCAGCTCCGACTCTGACCAATAGCCCGTTCCCGCTCGACACGTTGGTTATCTTCGCATCCTTTGTTTTTTTCCACTATACTAAGCAGCAGTCCCGCAGTACAGACAATTCAGTTAAAGTAAAGTATCGCAGTTCAGTTAAAACAGGATTGCGCCCGTCACGTCCCTGGGGATATGGAGAGTGGCCTACGACAAACTGCTAATACTCCTGTTTCCCTGCGATTCAATCTTCAAAATTGGCGAATGACAATGAACTCTATAATAGAGAAATCATAATAAACATGAACAGTGCTTAACAAACGACAATTTGGCCATTTTCATCCATTGAAATTTATAATGGTTATGGCGGCGATTACTTGACAATATAAGCTAATTCCATTAATATTTTACTTTTCTACTGGCCAACACTCATTTCAAAAACCTTTATTACTATTCATTTAAAAAGAAAAAGTTTATTCGTAATTTTATGCTACAACAACAACTTTTCAAATTTTTAGCATTGTTTTATGAAAAAAAAAAACATATTATTTCTTTTACTTAAACAAGGAAAATTGAGTATAAATTTTAAACGCATAGCAAAAATATATAAAAATGTTTATATTAAAAAAAAAGTAAACTTGCGAGTATTTAAAAATATTTCATTCTCTATTATTAGTTTGCATTACGAAACTTAATAGTATAATTAAAAATAGCGCTTATTCTGCATTTAGAATTTAATAATTTATTTATATAGATTTATTAAATTTTTTTTAGTTAGCACCTGAACTGTCAATCTCGTTTAAGTAATAATCTGCGGTCACTCAAACTAATTGCACGTGTGGTAAGCCAACTTAATTGAACGATGGAGAATCTAGCGTGACCTTTAATTGAAATGAATGATTTGAAAACCTTCGTTAAACAAGTACGAAAGCTGTATTGCAATAATAAAACTAGTAAAATGTACTTATTTGTTTTAAATACGGTGATTTCTATTTTTAATAGGATAAAACGCCGAAGATTTTAGTTAAAAGTATGAAGTAAAATTATTAGTACATATTTAAAATTTACATAGAAATTGATCATAAGATTATGTCATTTGGATTTTCAAAGATCTCGTTATTAAAATATGCTATAAAAAATTGGATCCTACCAAGGTTTTTAATGTAAGTCCATTTGATAAGGTTCATCTATTCTATAACTTTTATTTTATAGTATTTAAAATCAGCATCTTTGATTTCTTTCTTAATACTTATTGTTTGCTGCAATGATACTTAATAAAATGCTGTTTAATAAAAATTGGTCACAACATTTTATCTAAATACTACTAGTATAAGTATTATTAGTATTAAATACACTCCTTTTTTGCGCGAAGTTAAGCTATAATCAAAATTTTTAAAGCATATTGAGTTAAGATTTAATATTTCACATTTATTTATTTTTAAATATAAATAATACTACTACTTTCCAGCTGCTAAGAAGCTAAGCGGATGGATGAAGACCAGCTGATCTATGGAGTGAGACAGTTCATGGACGCTCCTCCTAGAGGCCTGAATAATCCTGCAACGTATGCGCCTAGATTGAATCTAGACCTAATTAGTCATGAAGCATGGATTGAAGTTAGTAGACATTTCCCTATGCCCGTCTTCTGTAGTAAAAGTCAAGAGATGAACAAAAAATGCGGTGTGGTGAAGCCGTATGAAGAAGTGTAATTCAATAGGGAGTAATAAGTCTTTCTGCTGCGGCCAAAACAAAGCGACCTGCAGAGCCGAACTATAGGGCCACCATTGGGCACTAAAAGACCTGTGCACTCTTTTGTGCCCAATGGTGAGGGTCTAGATCTTCTGTGAAAGTCTTTAATATTATTTATTATTAAATTTGCGCAAAGCGCCCACAAATTGTTTGTAATGTTGTCCGTGTTTAGTTAAAAATTTTAGGGATTACATTACAAACGGAATACGCAGCACAGGCTGCTTAAATTTTCGTGTAGAATTAAATTGTCTTATTAGAATATTTGTGAGAACTCGTTTCTGTGACTCGTATCTGTAACCCATTTTAATTAAAACTTATATGACAATAGGCTGTTAAAGTGTTTTTTCTAAATGAACTTGTTGTTCATTTCCTTGAAAGATATTAGTAGAATTGCAGAAAATTGTATTTGTTTGTAGTAACCTTTAATATTAAATAATATTTACACAAGTCAATGAAGTCTATAGAGTCAAGGTGGATCAAACATCATGTATTTCTTTTCTAGATTATATTTATACAATATACATAGTCGGTTATAGAAACAAATTCCGCTATTTTACAAAATAAAAAATTAAAAATATGAAAAATATAAAAATAAGGAGGTACTCATTTCAGCTTGTATGTTGTTGTCGTAGGGTAGGCCTATGTCCAGCAATGGACTATTACAGGCTGATGATGATAAATAAAAAAATAATAATAATATCTGGAAGTCCTTATGCGGAAAGTCTTTTTTCTTGCTTTTTTTCCTCGTCCTCGCGGGGCCAAAGACGGGTTATGTCGGACTCGCACTGTCTAAAACCACCACGCTATTCCTTCACAGGGACGATTTTACACTTTTCTGCGACCATACCAGTGCTGATCCGTGGCAGTCCTGTATCGGGCCCATGGCCCAATTCATCTCAGAGAACTCGCGCCTACATTAGGTCAACAGACTCCTCCGCATCTGTTGCTTAGCATGAGAGCCAGAAGATCTCAACCAAGAAGGTGCAAGTCTCCCAGCCCAGCGGTGGCCTAGGTGTTTGGCTCCAGCGCTAACTTCGTTTCCTCCCGCGGCCCCTCACACCAAATCAGCGGTGCGGCGGGTTCACGTTATACCCACACTGCTAGATAACATTAGAATAACTTATACTCAGGTTTATCCAATTATCAGTTTACGTTAATATGCTTCATTACATTAAAGAAACATATCACACTATTTATCGCAATGTAATAAATACATAGATGGATAAATACAAACGTACCAAAAACTACATAGACGTTACAACCTTAATACGAGTTAGAAAACATTGCTTTAACAGAATTTCGAAATCCGAAAACAGTGGTTTATGTTGGGGTACGCTTTAGTCATTTAAAATTTATGAGGCACCACTGGCGCTGTTGAAAATAATCTTAAAGATAGAGCTTCCAAACCATTAAATACGGCGTCTTCAAATTTGCGCCACTCGATTCATTTAATTTTATCTTTTGTGATAAAATTAGGTTTGGTAGGTTACTGGTAAATTTATACTTATTTTCTATTATTAAATGTAACAAAATCTTTTGAAGAGTTAATACAATAAAAAAATGTTATAGTGTGTAATCAGTAAAAAAAAACGAAAGGTAAAACGTGCAGTGCATAAGTATTTGTTTTCAAAATAAATTACTCATAAACAAAAGAAATAGTATAATTGCAATAAACCAACAGAATAATGGCTAGGCGTAAGAAAATATTATTTAGTAATAGTCGTCTTTAATGTTATTGTTGTTTGATACAGGATGAGAGCAACTCATATAAGAAAGTCTGTTCGTTTATGCAAGAAACTCACATAAAGGGATTGATAAAATATATTGCACAAGGTCGTTGGTTTATGTTACGTTTACAAATAATACTTGTAATAATTAACGATAAGTGTACAGATTCTGTTTAGTTTTAAAAGTATACTATACAATATACTCTTTTTGTATATCTCAAAAAATCTATTAATTGAGAAGTCGCAGGCACATCGAGTAAAACATCATCTTTTTAATCAATCTTATCTTAAGCAGTCAAAGTTGTTTTCTAGCTAGATTATATTTATTTATTTCTAGAACTAACAGCAGTAGTAAGCTGAATAGAATAACTATTAAAAAGTTATTTAAGAAAAATAAGGCACAAATACGATAATTTTTAAGTTTTTACTCTTACAGAATAGTTATATACAATGACTATTGTATACCAATAAGACTAAACAATGCTGCATCTGTATTTACTTTTATTGCTCTAAAAATATTATTAGAGAGAAACATTTAATTGTTCATATTCTATATATCGGAGCTCTTCGACCGGAGTTGGTTAGTGACGTTGGTACAAATAAAATTTTAACAAAAAAACCGACTTCAAAACAAAAAACTAATTCAAAACATTTGGATAAAAAATATTTGGATAGTGGAGGTAAATGACTAATTTGCTCCCAAAATCCCTCATGTGATTTACGGACGGCCCTAGGCCGATAAAAGAATCCTTCAAGTATCGTCAATTTGCTCCTAAGATTTAAAGAGTTCCGTCGCTTTTTCATAGATCCCATTATCAGAACCTAACCAAACTCTTATCAAACCGCCATCGAATTACATTTTTTCCAATAAATAATCAAAAAAGAATCATCGAGATCGATAGGCACGATATTGAGCTATTAATTGTTCATTTGTTAAGCACATACTTATGAAATTTCAGACTTATTCAGTTCTTTCATGGATGCCCCATTCAGAACTGGACCAAACTGCTATGGCAAAAGTGAAGCACCAGCTTTCAAACAAAATAAAATATCCAAATTGGTTTCACCAGGCGAAAATTCTGAAGTACCAAACATAAAAAAATACACACGAATTGAGAACCTCCTCCTTTTTTGAAGCCGGTTAAAAACAATTTACATGATTTACACTATATATAAACCAGGTAACTCATAGCAACCAAGGAACTCGTGTGTATGTATATTTTAAACTTTCTGAAACAAGACTATACAGATGAACTATTTTTATAATTTTCGACACCAAATGCTTTTTATAAAATTGTAAAATGGTAAACATTACTACTTAAGTCATTACTTTTTAAAATATTACTTTAGTTCCTATTCCTTATTCCTGCCATTAACATGTACTAAAATGTTATGAAAAAGTTTGCTTATATTTCTCTTTCTTAACACTTAACAGAAAAATACACTGCCCAAACCAATTAAAACTTTGATAACAGCCTTTTGCAAATTGTCTCCCGGACGACAAGTGTCAACAGCTTGAAAGGAGTTTTGAGTTAAAAACTGTTTAAGGAATACTCATTTCCCTCTTTATTTTATTTATTGATGGAAATGGTCTCAAAATTCTCATTCAGGAAATCCATGCGTAGAAAAAATAAAACAAAGCTCCATAAAAGAATTTGCTTGGACAAGACACCAAACATAGCGGCGGACTGTCAATTGATGTAATTGCTATTTTATTTGTACGGTTTAGTTAAAATAAAAGGGAAATTATAAAAATTAAAACATAATCTTAAAAATGGAATAATAAATGTATGGCTACTAGTTTAGTTCTGTGATAAACTTTATTTTAAATATTTTTATGTTTAGCGTGGTACGCGCGGTTTGAGTCGTATTTTAGAAGGTAATTCTTATTACTTACAGCGCTTTGTTAATATAACTAATTTAACCTAAAGATCATGTATAAAGAGTAGTTAGCGTAATCAATGAATTGTCAGTTAATATTAGAACACTAGTGGTTTTTAAATATCGGTTGAATTGCTACGTAACAGCTACGTACGAACTATCAAATAAAATAAAAATGGAATTTTAGCCCTAGATGTAGTAACTAAGATACGCTATAATAGTAAAAAATGTTACTTAGTCTAAATAAAAAAAAAGAAAGATGTTTGAATCGACGAATCTTACATCTCATGTAGAGGTACAAAAATGTGTGTGTAATACAATTAACAGATTTAATAAGAAATGCCAATGTACGAAATGATGAAAAGATATTGCAAACACAAAAGCTTCAAATTCCCTGATAATAAACAAAGAGAAAAATATTTGTAAGAATTCTATTGCTTTTCGGTTATCTTTCAATCTTCTAAATTAGTAATAGTTCTTATAAAATTCGTACTTCCAAAAACAATTTTCAATCACAATTTAAACCAGTACATAAAACTAGAAATAAAATAAAAGCAGATATATACCAAATATAACGTCATATTACCAATACAGTCGATTGAATGAAGGCGAAAATTGTAACTTCCTCTTTGAGAACATTAAACTTCCTCAGGGAACTGTCAAACTTTACCACCTCACGGGCTCATATATCACATTAATTATACACTCAGTTACCGAAACAACTTATTATCAAGTGATGCCGCAAGGGAAAATGCGTTTATCGAAAATCAGATTACGTAAGAATTGACTTCTATGAATAGTCATTTACAACATCAACAATTTAAGGTAACACCATTAGAATAATTCATTATGGCTACGGTTTATTTTCGTATTAGTAAATTTTACTATATTTACTGCAACCTAAAACCACATTTCGATAAGAAGTAGTTGTAGTAGGCTAAGTAAGCTTTTATAAAATAAATTTTAATATTATTGAAAGATGTTTTTTTAGCTGTGCAAAAATATATTTTTACATACGCAAATTCTGTCTAAATTTATGTAAACAAAAATGGCGTACTGTAAATGTATAATTGTAGTTATTTTATAATAGAAACTGTAAGAAGAAACTGTGTGTAGAAATTCTAATAGACTATATTATATTTTGCACCACCACACATTAAAAATATATTATAATTTAATACGGTGACGGATTTTATGAGGCAATGTCGTAAAGAAATAAGTTCCGAGGCACTTATATTAAATAAAAGTAAAATATAAAATAATAGTAGTACAAAATAAAGTTTCCATATTATTAACATTATTACCACTTTCCACAGTAAATAAATTAAATAAATATCTAAGAACTTTAAAAGATTAAAAGACGCAGACGACATTTTAAGTTGTGCAAAAACATTTTATTACATACGCATACTCTAAGTCTAAATCTATGTATTTAATATGTGTTTCAATATACACTTTTGATGCTAAATATAATTATATAGTTGAGATGAAGATATAGAATATTTTAAAATTAAACCTGCTATACATATATTTATTAAACAGGATCGACTATGAAGGTATCAAGCCACATCTAATATTTCAAAACTTACATTGGGTGACCTAATCATTAGACCAAAGAGAAAACAGAAATATAATTGATTATTTTATTTATAAACCAACTTCGACACTCGATAGAAGAGCAAATTTTACATTACAATAACGTTTCCTTTAACTTTCTGCCGATTGAATCGCCCGTATCAATAAGTGCCTTAATGAGTCTGCATAAATTAATCCATATCTGTCATCTACAGCCTACATTTTCATAACTCATGGAAATTAATTTATCGAGAGTTCTTGTTGGAATAATAATTTAAGTTAAGGAGCGGAATGTTCTCGAGGTCGCTACTTAATTACCGTATGCGTTATTTTTATCTTAAATATTAATACTATATTATAATTATTATGCTCATTGCTTTAGCAATTCGAGTATGCTTACCTTCTTTATAGCATATATTCTATGCATTGAAGTTATTTTATCTATCAAAACTATGAATATGTAAACTGCTCTTCTATAAAATTACAAATATTTTATTACGATTAATAACTACATCTTCGTAAGGGTATAATTTTCGCAAATCGTATATATAGTAAGAAAAGGAATGCATATCGCTTTATCAGACTACAGTCTCGTAGACCTTCTTTAGCCTTCAAGTTACTATAGTTTATGTTTATTGCTTTTTTAGTTCGAATATATACATACTAATATATGTAAATAAAAAAAGCATTTTAATTACATATATAGTATGTACTAAAGTATTTTAATGTATGAGGGTACAAGTATCAATTTTTTAAAAAAATATCAAGACTAGAGTTTACGTAAACTCCTCCACTTTCTTAAGTTAAAATGTAATTATTTTAGTAAAATTAATAACTACATCGCTAATTACACATATAGTATAAGAAAGAATGCAAATCGCTTTATTAGACTAAAATCTTGATGATCTTCCTTCACGTCCAATTTGCTTAATTGGAAGATTGGGTAATTACGGACACTTTCATATCGGAGAGAGCTCAGGCGCAAGGTTGAGTTTTTTCGGGGACTTGTAATCTAAATTGGCATATGTGCAAAAATAACAAAGTCATGTGTGAGGTTTGCAGGGAATATGAAAACATTCGGTTATTTTTTTAATACTTTAGTATTCAACATCACGAATCTCTCAATTTCACTGAACTGTTTCGAGTTTCTTTTAGATGTTTTGTAATCTATTAAGGGCACATAAATTTTCAGTTTCAGTAATTCAGTAATGTGAAGCTACAATATGCTTCCTTATATATATTATTATATATAACTGGTAGTTAGAAAATTGTTATATCAATCATGTCTCCTTGCGACGATTAAGGGGCCAGGTCTTAAAGAAAGTAGAATTTTATTGAAATTTAACGGAACAGTCAAAAGAATTAGTTACGAGCTTTAATATCGAAAATCGGTGGACAGATGTTGAATTCAATGCTTTGTAAATATCATCTGCTAGTCTCTTCTTGGTGTCGTTCTTTTTAGTAACAACCTTTTTTAAACTTAACAAGTAAAACTATGATTCGCGGTCAAATACAATTATAATTGCGTTTTATACGAATCATGGATATGATTTCTACGATGGTTGGTGTGAATTATTCTCAGTACATAGTTAATTACTATAGGCAATTTTACATATGTAGGGTAAAAATGCTATGCATTGTATTTTTCAGGGGTTAATAAACTTGAATGAACAACTAAAATCTAGGTTGAGAAAAAAACATTCGGTTTGCTATTTATACTCAAGTATTCAACTACGTATCTTTGCAGATTTCATAACTGTTAGCTGCTGCGTTTCATCATAAGGCCAATTTCAGTTCGAATCATAAGTACCCTCTATAGTTCCTTTTTGCGATTACACTTACTGGAGCTAAATTATTCAATGTCAATCAGTCTCTACGACTTAAGGCAGTTGAATAAAGAAGTTACTTAAGTATACTCTCTAGTATTTAATCATAAATAAAACGTACATTGAAACAGTATTAAATCGACAATCGCAAACAATTTTGATCAAATTTAAAATTCATGCTATACCTCTTGCATGCGTCCTTTTAATCAACTTAATTAACAATCAAATAGTCCGTCTAGAAATATTTCTTGGCATTACGAATAGAGCACAGCGCAATGGTTAGTGGATTTTCTGTTGAAAGTCATCATTCAAGGACATTTTCTATCTGTAACAAGCATAGCTTCGAGCATCGCTATTTTGCTTACAAGAGTATCAGTAAAGCGTTAAATTGAAAAAAAACAGCTCTTTGTGTTATAAAACTTACAGCCGTCTTTATGGTCAAATTAACGATGGTTTCAAACCACCTCAGTTACACCCTCTAGTGAGTCCATGTGTGGTATTAGCTCACAACCAGTTTTAATCACGTAGACTCAGATTGAAAGTACGTGTAAGTTCCTGATCATTTATTTTAGATAATCGTATTGTAGTATTAAAACGACATGAAAATTTTTATCATTGAAAATGCATGTGTATCTGATGCGGTCACTGTAATTTACTTAGGATGCAGTAGCTGTTAGCAGATATATTAATATACGTAGCGAGCTGCCGCTTGCTTTTCGTTATGAGGGAGCTATTATAGAGAATATATTCTTACAATATATAGCATGTTTTATGCATATAGACCTTCTAAACTTATTAACCACTCTATCTATTTATAAAAACTCGCCTTATGAAATCCGTACTGAAGTTTAAACCTGTTGCAGCGTACATAGGGCATGTAGAGACAAAAGCAGTGACTTATAGTTCTTACTATGCTCATGATCATTTGTCTCTAACTAATCTGCCTCAGTAGCCATAGTGGTATGCGTGTTAGCACATCAGGTCGTGGGGTTCCGATTTATCCTGAGGACTCAACAAATTATTCACTTGTCTGCTTTCCCAAGGTTGTATAGAGGACAATTTAATGTAGCATCGTTTGTCTGATAAGACTGATCCATGCTTACGGATGGGCATTAAAAAAGCCGCATCACCAACCTTGCATTAAGTGACCAGCGTGGTGGGATACGGTCAAAAACCTAATGGATAGGGTGTAACTAGAGCCTATGTCCAACAGTGCGCTATCAAAGGCTGATGATGAGACATTATGTAGAATCGAGTGATGGTTCGAACACATGCAGACTACATAATTTCAAATTGCTTGTTCCATTAGAAGATTGTGCGATCTTTTTTTTATATAAATGGCCCAATGGCGGAGGAACAAGAATCTGTCACCCACGCACATTGGACGTGGGACGCAAACCTAATGTAGGGGACTGGAACCTTTTCAAATGATTAAGTGTTAAATTATCTATTTTAATCTTTTCTATCCTATCTTCAATAATTAGATTTATCGTTACTACTGAAGTTTAGATTTTATTCGTCCATAAAACAATCTTAATAATATTGATAAATGAAGTAATAGTACTGAAACTTTAAGAAACTTATATTCCAATTATCTACCTCTGTTACAACTATTGTCTACTACTAATGAATAGCTTAAGCTTGTAATCTGATTATGGTCTGTCCAAAATTCTAATCATTGCCTAACTTAGACCTAGTTGCCAAACAAAATCTTTGGATCAATATGCCGTTGTCTAACCTATTGTGCAATATAACTGGGTTACAGTGTTTCTATTAGATGACGAAGCCTATAAATTCTTGACTTTCCAAACAAAAATTTGAATTATGGTTAAGTATATCAACACTAACGTAATAAAAGTGTTCACTATAGTTTTAATTTTTGACGAACTTTATTAACTTAATAAATATTTAACATGTAATATAATTCAATCAATCACGTATTAGTCAGCATTGCTAATGCCATTTAATATGATTTGTTATAATTAATCTAATTTGATAAAGAGCAGGAAGTAGTCAGGTACTTGTGTAACGTGTAAAACGAGAAATATCAGCACACTGTTGAAAGCGTGGTGAGAAAAAGTACAACTAGATATTAAGTAAAGGCAGATGCAGATTACCTAACCTATAGGCAGGTTTATCTGAAATAAACCTTTAAAGCGAGATAATATCAATTAAATAAGTGCAGGACTACGAGATGTCAATTAAAATAGGGAGTTTGCTATAGGCATTTCATGTAGTCTGAATAATAGTTTAAGTAAAGTTCCGGATATAAGGGAGTCTGTCAACTATGTATTGGGACCGAGTTGAAGGGTGCCTAAAGTGGAGTGGGCAGTATGTGTCCGGTCTGGAAGAGCAACCACCAAGGTTATAGTTAGTGCGAGTCCGACAAGACCCAACTACAAAAAATTAGAGATCCTATTTTTTATAAAGATCTTGATTTGCAGTTTGCAGCAAGTGTTTCGATTTCGCTACCAATAGATGGACCATCTTAAGACCACTAACTGGATCTTGACCAGCTCAACATGTTACACATTATTAAAATCGATATGAACAATGCTAACATAAAAAATAGCTTTTACAAATAAAACTAATGAAAGTTCAACAAAATAAATTAATGTAAATATACAAAATACGTGAAACAACAATTTTTTGGGGTACAACGCATTCACTTGTTTGACTTGTGTTAGTAAGATATACCAATTACGTCTTAGGGTCAGAAAAAATTATGAAATTCTATTATAGTTAGCATATAGGTTATCTAATAATTAATCTTCTTAAAATAACAAATATCCATACTTTATATACGGAATAGATAATATTTTTTAATACTGATACGCTTTTGTGGCTGGTTTTCAGTAAAAGCGGTGAATTTTGTCAATGACGCTAGCGTCGCTCAGAGCAAACCATGTAAATTGAAAGTAGTCTTTGTGTTGTGGTTAACCGGGCAAAGGTTAATTAAAGCGATAGTGTTATAAAAGTTAACTTCGCAAAATAGTAATCACATGCGAAATTAAATAACCTTTTTACCGTTGTTTTCTTTGTTACGTTTAAAAAAAATACTTAAGTGCAGTGCATAATAATTTTTATGTGAATTTAGACCTACAAAACTACAGCTGTGCAATAAGTACCTATACTGTATTGATGCATTTAACTGTATAATTCTTTAAGCTTACATCATGCCTGGTCATCTGTTTATGATTTTGAATTAATAGCAGTGCTGGACTTTTGTTTTTTGACTAAGAATTGTTTTAATTTAAATTTAAATGATTGAATTGAAGTTGAGTCTTTGATCGGAGGTGGGAGATCATCATATTTATCATAAACTATTTTTATACACGTATAATATATATGCATTTAGTATAAAAATCGTTTTCGTACAGGTTACCTAGGTAGTGATTAGACAAATCTCCGATTTGGCAAATATTGCGGTATCGACCATTACTTAATTTTTTACGTTTAAAATCGTGACTGGAATACAACTCTGAATATTGTGATATATACATACTTTGTTTTTCTGGGTTGTATATATTCTCTCGCTATCAAATATCAAATTCGCTTATTTATTCAATCCTTGTTTTTGCTTATCTTCCACCACATATGGAGTAAGAGAAAGTTTTTTTTTAAACCTGAATGTTGCCATTTACAGACACGTTTTTTTAAAAGTACTTGAACATATTTACTGCTCACTGATAAATATAGCTGGATTCAAAATTTTAAATTTATGTGACAAAAATTATAAAAAGGTTAATTAATAATTTTCCTATCCATAAAGTTGTAAAATAAACTTTCAAATTGCTAAATTCAACATATTTGCTGTAATTAATAAGTATCGTCAAAGTGGCTTAGCCTTTTATTTGCAAACATAATAGCATTAAAGCTGATTGATGTTATTATTTAACGATCTGGGAGCTACGTGAGTAACTTCCGAGGCCAATGCTCGATAATCCTTCCTTTTACATTGTTTTACGTTAACACTGCTCTTATAATATCTATAGTGTAAATATTCAAGAGGGTTAATTCTCAGCGTAATGACTTTTATTAATATATAATAAAGAGTAAGTCATTATTCAATGTTTAAAGCTAAAGAAAAAAATTACTTCGAGGCCCCTTATATGTGATGATTTTCCGTTTGTTCTTTATATTTACTCCCGATGTTTCAGAATTTTTCCGGGTCCATGATCACGGGTAGACAATTATGAAATATACCTGAAATTCAGTGTTTCGGAAAACCGTCAGGGTTTTTTTGTATAAAATCTTTCCTTACGGTTTTATTTAAATTTCTTACCACACATTACATGTAAGATGATGATATAATTAAAAGCTACGTCATAGCTGCAAATTCGTATAAATATTCGCAAAAATCGTGTTCTAACATTAGAGGGAAAACAAATTTCTCCACTCTTTCAGCATTTATGGTGTCATAGATATTATTCCGCATTTGTTTAATTTTTTTGAAAGCAAACAAATTAGTAATTAGTGAGTAATAACTCCCTTTACTAAAAAAATACTGTGAAAGTTTTTGCAGACACAAAACGTTACAGATAATATGTACAGCGAGTAACCTTCTAGAAAAGATAAAATACAAGCGCTACATTTGCTTTGTGACGGGAAACTAAAAAGACATACGCTACGTACTAAGGCATTCCATTAGATATTCCTCTGTATGTTATGCACATTTATTATTTATATTTAAAAGTATTCAGCAAGAAAGTTTAACTTAAAAATATTAAGGGATAAATCATGAATAATGTAACGTACGTTTCACTGAAAAAGAAACGCTAAATAACCAATTATTTTATTCGTTTCGCAACATGCATTCTAAGAACTTGCTAAAGACGGTAAATACAATCATCAGTGTGGATCTTAAGCATGTTTCTTGTTTGTAACATGTGTCCTATATATTATATTAGCAAAATATTTGTTAACAAGAAAACCTAATTTTTCACATTACAGCCATAACAAACCTTAATGAAAATCTTGTTGAAAAAAGAAACATTGAAGTAATGACGGTTTGATATGCCAAGAACAGTATCTTACATTAATATGTATTCTAAAAACGGAAAAAACTGCCCTTTACAACCTTTTTGAAAGCAATCATAGCTAACACAAAGTAAAACCGGAAAAGATTATTTTTATTACCACGTATGTTGTCGTCGCGAACGTAGATTTATTTATTAGCCACCGGATTTCCTTTCGCGACAATGTTTCTAAGTATAAAGTCAATGTTTTTAAGCTGTGCTTGTAAAAATACGCCTATTTTTAAACGTTGCTGTAAATATGTAATAAAAGTAACCACCTAAAAATATTGGAGTACAAATGTACATAAAAATTTCGAGCTACTTAATAACTGATCGCGTTTTATTTTTATACTAAAAGTGATCTGTTATGATTATCTAATTTTTCTTTATGCCTCCGAGGATCGAATATTTCAATATTTTTTTGTATGTAAGTAAAATTTTTATTTATTTACCAAGGTTCAAAATTGTTCCGTGTAATTGGAATTTAAATCTCTATATAATAACAGAAATTGTGAAAATATATGATACCTTGATAAGCACTTGTATTTGAGACTGGAGTGCTTCATGACAATATCCAAGAAGAATGATTTTTTTGCTTTGCCATTATGAAAATGGTGATCTCTCACAAAATTGGACAAAATTGGTGAAAGAATTTAAAAAAAATCCACATACATAATCATACATCTCCTTAAACTTTCCTGCAATCTTATTTATTATTTAACCTAAATCAGTATCATTTTAATATCAATAAGGCTATTTCATCCCGCTCAAGTCCCCTTTGTTTTATTTTATTTTAATTCGTTTTAGCTTAAAGTTATCATGACGAAATCGGGGTGTCAGGAAGTAACCATCAAGAAAACAATCAAACCTCAAGTCACCCAATTTTTGTATCCAATTTTAATCTAGTTATAATGATTTTTACACAAGTTCTTGGTAGATACTCAATTTTACGATAAAATTATAGAACGATTTATTCTGGGCATATTGGCCATGATTGAGCGAGACAGGTCGTTGTACTACTGTTTCCAAATTCAATAAAAGTAATTAAAATCTAATCCACATTCCAAAATATTTCTACTCAAGTAAATCTCTTTGCACTGCAAAAATGTTAAAATTCTGAGGAGCGTTCATTTATGGGTGCCAATGTTCGTAATTACTCTTCAGAGAGGAAAGTTGGATTGATGGTTGTTCTTAAATTAAAAGCATTTTAAAACGGAATAAAATATGTAACATTTATAATCGTTAACAACGTCATGGTTTTTTACTTGAGCGACTGATAACTTCTAGACACGTAGTATTTGAAATACTTATATAAATCATTTAGCTTAAGTAGTTAGCTAACCCGTAAATAAATTTAATTATTGCAACTAAACTAAAATACTTTTATTTAAATCCGAGCCTAATAAGACATGGGCTTTACGTAAAGAAAAAATATATCATAGTATATTGGTGCCAAACTAAGATGATGTGAAAATTGCAAATAGCGGCGGCACATAAAATTTAACGCCTTTGCTATGGGCTTTAAACACTACTTTAGCATCAGACTTTATTCAAATGAATTTTGTATCAGAACTGTGCTTATGAATTATTTTAAATGACCTCCGTGGTCTAACAGTATTTTTTTTATTACATACGCAGGCAGATGAACAGTCGGGGCCACCTGATGGAAAGTGGTCACCGACGCTCATAGACATTGGCAATACAGATATCACCAACGCGCTGCCTACCGTGAGACATAGGACATACGTGCTAAGTCTCTTTAGCCCATTAAATACGCTGGCTACGGTGCCCTTCATACCGGAACACAGTAGTGTTTTCACACTACTGCTTTGCGTTAGAAATCGGCACCGCGTGGTACCCACCCAGACGGTCCCCTGTAAAAAGGGGACCTGCCACCGGTAAAGGGGCCCTGACATTACAAACTGGTTGGTTCGAATGCCACAGGGAAACAACTAGGTGTTATAGTTGTTTTCTTGTCGGACAATTTGGGCCACTTATCCAATTGTCTGAAAAATAAGAAAATCTGACTGGGCATGTAAAAAGTTGGTCCACCAACCAACTAATATTGGACCAGCGTGATGGATACGGTCCAAAAACCTCCTACTGGAGAAGCCGTGCATATGGAGAGGCCAACGTCAAGCAGAGGACTAACACAGGCCGATGATGATGATGATGACGATTACTGATGTGCTATCGTTTTTTTAATTACATCACATAAAATTAGAACTCACATTAACACTTTCATGTACATTAATTCGCTTATTCTCTATTTCTAATAGTTTGCGCGCTTGTCACTGGTTTATGCATGCAAACGTGTCCGTATCGATCTTTTCTAACAATATCGTGTCGTACAGAGAGAGCTTAATACACGCTTCTATATATACTATATATAGACTTAACAGATATTTTTTACTCTATGTCTTTGTTTCGTTTTAAACTAATTTTATTAGTTTCCACTATTGGCACTTATAGATACCGTTTTCACATGTTCCAGACCAGTACATAGTCATCAATGAATATGTTCTGTTCTAAAGATCAAGTTTTCAATCGCGTAAAACATTGATAGGAAATAATTAAATTTAAAAGTGTAAATAAAACTTACAAGTGGCAACTTGTAACTTCGTAGAAAATTCAAAGACGTGCAAGTTTAAATTCAATTTAAAAAAAAAATCAATTTTGGATTCTTTTCACATTCAACTAAATATAAATTGTAAAAATTATGTTTTTGCTTGGTCAAATCAACATTAAATCGATAGAATGGCGGATGATATTTGCATTGTTGTTATCGAGGGCTTCATCGTAATTTAGGTAAATCGAATTAGCAGTTCTCCGAATGAAATGTTACAGCCTCCAATAAACCAAACAGAATTGACATAAAGAAAAACGTGTCTGCGAAAATCTAACGAAAAAGGAAATCATAATAAACTGTGTTTCCATAGTTTCATGTAAAATTTGCGAAAATTTCTTCCTCATACTTTAAGTCTACGCCTCTATAATTAAGACTTGCAGTACATCACGGCTTTGCTGCAGAAATAAGCACTATAATAATTTAATATTTCAATGGTAAATATTTCTTTGGAAATTTTGTAGATCTTATTAAGATGCATCATTCTATAGGATAATAAATAAGCAGATATAACTTTCACTACATTAATTCCAAGTTTCTGCCAAAAAGTTTTATTGTCTGTTGTTATAAAATGTAAGTTTGTTGATATTCTTCAAACAAAGTTATAATTTATTACTTTCTTAATGCATTATATTAAAGAATATTTTAAATACGATGACATTAAAATGTTAATTTTTAACAAACAGTCGAATTCAAAATGTATGAAATTTTATTTGGATTATAGTTCCTTCAAGCTATCACAAATATTAAATCTTCCAGCTTTATTTTGTATTTTTTATATTTCTTTTATATATTATGAATTACAGAATTGTAATTGAATGCAATAGATGAACAGAACCAAAGGCATTTGAAAGACGGAGAATGCGCTATTAAGCATAAGCTCTTGACTCTGACAAGCTTGCTGAGTTAAATCTAGCCACTTTTGTCGTTTTATCACACAATAAGAATTCAACTACTTGTAGACGCTGATTTTGATACTATTATTAATGGCAAACTTCAATTCGACCGATTCGCAAGGAAAAAAGCTGCCAATCAGACAAGCAGTTAGATCCAGTCGGATAGCAATAAAGACCGTAAATCTATAACTTATCTACACCCTACAGAAGTATATCAGACCGGAACTGCGAGGAAATAAATTGAACGCATGGAGGACGCAAGAGGAGTATTCGAAAATTTACCTAATTGTCTATCAGAGTGACTAAAAAAGATTCTAAACGCTCTATTAACGCAATGATTGTTAAGATAAGATAAGTATCATTTGATAAGAGACCAGATGCTCCTCATTTGGTCTCTACACCTCACATATATTTATACTGTTAGATAAAAATAAAATAAAATACAAAGCAGATATAAATTAAATATACCAACGTATTATCAATACAGTCGATTAAAAAGAAAATTGTAACTTTTTCTTTGAGAACATTAAACTTCCTTACTCTCGACTTTGCCACCTGACGACTCATATATTACATTAATTATACACTCAGTTATACCGAAACAAGTTATTATCAAGTAAAGCCGCAAGGGGAAAATGAGTTTATCGAAAATCAGATTACGTCAAAATTGACTTCCGTGAATGATATTTTATAGCAATAACAATTTAAGTGCTACATTATTAGAATAATTCATTATGACTGGTCTGAAAACTTTACAATCACCTTTAAGTATTTAAATAGTTCTTCTGAACTATTGCTTACTAGCAATAAATCTCGCAAGGTATCTTAGATATAAGAGCAACTCAAGATAATTTTTACTCGTGAATATACCTGGATCTTTCTCTGGGACTTTCTTCTTAGGTAGATTTTTTTGTTTAAATTTTTACATGGTTAAAAATACTTAGAAGCGACTGAAAGTATTTCATGTACTGTTGGTTATTAGAAAAGTTATAAGAATTGATTTTTTTCCAATTACAAATATAGCATGTTTTACTGAAAATATTAAGCTTTATCGACCAGCCCTATGCTTCGTTACCGAAAATCCCTAATTATCATTAAAAATACAAGTTCTCTAGAACTTGTATTTTTTAGAGAAGTTCAACTCAAGAATTCAATGTGCGTACTTTGTAGGTCGATAAAAGTGCTACGTTCATCCAAAGCAATCAGCGTATCACAACCCTCTAGTGAGTTCCTTTTGCGATTACCCTTCAAGAGCTAAATTATTGAACGTCACTGATATAAAATCTAAATGGAACAAAAGTTACACAATTATACGCGCTTATTATTTTATGCAGATTTTATGTTACAGACTTTTCGCTTAGATTTAGCTGTCATCTTAGAACATTTCTATACAATAATAATAAAAGCTGAATATATATTTACTTTCAAATTTTAAAGTTAATTAACTATTACCAAATAGTTCACAACCTTAATTTATATAGAACCTTTTAGTCGATTAACTTAAACACACACACACACACACGCACGCATGTATGCTCACACATAGTTACAATGAAATTCTAAATTTGTTAATGTAACTTATCTTTACAAACAATATAATATATTATTATTATATTTCTCAAAGAAAAACTTAGAGACATAAGAATAGTATTAAAACAGCATAGTAATAATCAAATACAAATTCACGCCTCACATGGGCGACTTAATCCACTATTTAGCATAGAGCGGCCAGTTAGAATTGTTTCTTGGCCTTAAGCAAAGCTGTAGCTGTTTGTGGATTTCTGTTATGAAAAGTTATAATTCAGAGAATTTCTTAGTTCCTATTAAAGCGTTAATTTTCCAGTATCGCCATTGTTGCTTGTAACTATGGATAACGTTAATTAGCGCTCTATTTCTATTATTACGTAATAAATAACACACCGCTTTCTAATTAACATGATTCTGAAATTAAAAATAATGTATTTAATTTCTAAATTGAATTGTATTGTCGTAAATTTACGGTAGTTTACACCACCTTCTGTTTTTGCATGTGCTGGAATAAGAAGTGATGCAAGTTATATAGTTCTCAAGGTCTAAACCAAGGATAGGGCTCCACAATGCAAGCCAAATATTATGGATTCTGCAAACAATGATGACAAACTACTAAAAGTACTAATAATTTTAAGCTATAGAAGAATAAAGCTAAGGTGCATTATAATATGGTTAACCAAACAGCTAGTTTAACTACTACTTTAGAAGTGATATAATATCGCACATCTTAAATCGAGTAGACTTGTGGCTTCCAAGATAGTTTGTTTTTAGAAAATTAAAAAGATGCGTAGCATTAGCAGGAAAATTAATATATGATGCGTTCAGTTAACTAAACATTTACATAATTACATAAGAGATAAAATTTGATTGAGTCTAAGCCTTTTTTTAAACAATAATTTAGCTTTTATCGATATACATACTAGATTTTAATATAATAGTCAAACTATCTTTACCATTACCGCAATTAAAGTATCTAAAACGCATAATTACTACTCCGTTTGTGTTATAGCACAATCAAAGTTAAGTATAGTTCGATATTAATAGATATTCCAATGCTATATTCCACATTAAGATTCAAATCGTATTTAAGGCGAAATTGAGTGCCATGTATCACGCCAACGCCTAGCATGGATCTTCGATAGTGCTAGAATACAGAACAATTATAATGAACTGAAGTCAAGAATAAATGCATTATTGCAGATTTTACCAAACTGAAGACAATGGTAGCTCGCACAACCGCGACTAACCTTAGTCAGTCAATCGTACCGATTTCTTCGTACTACTACGTGTGACACACATACAGTCTCAAAGCTGCAAGAGTTGGGGTTGGGAGTTATCTGTAGTATACTATACAAAGCAAACCTTGTTTCTACGAAATGTTGCAATTGTTCGAAATTTAGAAAATAATTTAGCGGAACGAAATCTATCCAAAACTACAAATATTATTAGTTATTACACATTCAAACATCAGGTTGAATTTCAATCCATTAGTGCAGTGATTTTTTATGTCATTGGACAATTTGTGCCCCGTAACATAAAATCGTTTAACAAACAATTAAGGCTTATTAAACTTACAAATCTTGAAATAAAACGTTGATGAATAAAATGAAAGGGACTTTTCATTTCAAGTCATTTACAGAAATTCTATGTTTTTAACTCTAAATTACTACTTTTAAATAACAAAATTACTACCTATTAGACATACGGAAGAGATACTACGTTTCATACTGAAACAGGATGCTTTTGTGGCTAGTTTTCTGTAAAAGCGGTGAAGTTTGTTAACGACACTGGCGTCGGTCAGAGCAAACGATGTAAATTGAAAGTAGTCTTTGTGTTGTGGTTAACCGCAAAGGTTAATTAAAGCGATGGTGTTATCAAAGTTAACTTCACAGAATTGTACTTACAAGCAAAGTTTTATTATCTTTATTATTACATTCAAATTGAACAATACATGTTAAGTACTATAAATAAATGCGTACCTAAAAATCATAAATACAATTTAAAACAAGATATTTATCACAAACATTATACGAGTCGTTTACATATATGTTATAAGCTACTGTACATAAGTACAGAAAAAATGCATTAGTAATTAATCAGGATATATATATATATATATATTTTGACAACATTTGAAAACTAATGATTAAAAAGTTATAATTATATGTATAGTTAAAATATCAGTAGTAGTAATCGAATTGCCCATTTTCTATTAAATTAAAGCTCTTTCGAGTTCTTATGGACTTATTATTATCCCCATCTGATAGTGGGGTCTGCCTTTCCAGTTTTCCTTTTCCACTTCGCTCGGTCGGATGTGTCTATGTACTGAAGTAGCATCGTTGCAAATCATGTATTGTGTCTTCGAAACGCTCAGTACTAAGCCACCCTTCTGTAACCGCCGCTTTCACTGGTCTAAGAGCATGCTCAAGCTCACTGCGGGTTGTCGAACATATCGCCACATCGTCGGCATAGATAAATGACCAAGGTACCAGGGGCTGCACATTTTCCGTAAGGGCATCCAAAACCAAACAGAACAGATATGGCTCAGTACCAAGCCTTGGTGGACCCTTCTGTAACTGCTATGGTTTTGTCTGTCCTACTGCAGTCCTGATGATCGACCTAACGTCCTTGTACATGTCGGCTATGATTTCGACATACCTTTCTGGGATATTTTTCTTACGAAGACTCCACCAGATTGTTGGCCGAGGTACGCGATCGAATGCCTTTTCCATGTCTAAGAACGCAAGGTATAGCGGTTTGTTCTTAGATCTATACTCTTGGACAATCATGCTCACTGCAAACATTGGGTCCACAATATGCCTGGGACGAAGCCGTACTGGTTGGTTGATAAGGAGCTCTCCTGTCTCAATCGACCGTCTATAACTCGCTCATACAGCTTCATCGTATGACACATCAACTTTATCCCCGATAGTTGTTGCATTCGTATCTACTGCCTTTGCCTTTATAGAGGGGGACAATGGTGCTAAGTCTCCATGAGTCAGGTATACGTGAAGTTTCCATAGCCTTTTGGAACAAGTGTGTGAGTATATAAATACCCTTTTCCTTAAGACATTTCCAGGCTTCTATTGGGATTCCATCAGGCCCTGGAGACTTTTTGTTTGACATTTTCTTAAGGGCAGTCTTTACTTCCTCAGGTGTTATGAGTGGTATCAGACCTAGGTTCTTACTTATGTTAGGAAGATCAACTGTTCTTGTTGTTGCATTTAAAAGCTGTTTATAGTAAGAGTGCCATGCTGCCAAAATGTCTCTATTCGTGTACACCATATTTCCATGTTGAGTCTTAACTATCCTTGTTCTTATTGGATCTTGCGTTGCTTTATTACGAGCTTTTGAAAGCTTGTAGATTTCTTTCTGCCCCTCTCTACTTTCAAGTGTTGCGTAAAGTGTTCCTAATGCGTTTAGTACGTCCCAAGATTGAGTTCGCTGCTTTCATAATATGAGTAGCACTGTTTTCACATTGAGTTCAGAGACATCGTCGTCTATGTTCAAGGTAAATGATCCAAGTTCTTTCTATATTCATCGACTTTTTCCCCTTTTCGTAACCACCATTTTGTGATCTCCGGCATTTTTGAGGATTTTTCGATGGAAAACTATGTCCACGACTACGACGCGGTGCTGTGAGATTACGCGTTCTCAGGTATCACCTACAGTTCTTTATTCGGGCAATGTTAGCTCTGTTTGTAAGTAGATAATCGATTTGTGTACTGTGAGAGCCACTTTTGTACGTGATGATTTGTTCAGGGTTCTTTTTGAAGAAACTATTAACGATAGCCAGATCATGAGCAATGGCCGTAGCTAATATCGTCTTCCCAGTGTCATTTATCGTCCCGTACCCATATCCTCCGTGTACACTTCCAAATAAGCTATATTTTGTGGCCATTCAAGTCTCCACCTATCACACAAGATTCACCATTTGGTATTTGCTGGAGTATGTCTTGGAGTGGTCTAAAATGCTCCTTTTTCAATATCTGTACTTCCGATTTGTGGAGTGTATACGCATAAGATGTTTACCACTTCCCTCAATGAGTACCTTCACATACATGATGCGACCATTTATCTGTTTAATCTCAATAATATTGTCCAGGTGGTTTTGACCAATGACTATAGCGACACCATTCCGACCTTTAGAAGACTCCGCATACATCATTTTAAAGCCTTCTCCAATATTGCACGCCTTACACCCCCGCCATTTCGTTTCCTGCAGGCACGCGAAATCTATTCTTCTCCTGTGAAATAAATCTGGAAGCTCCTTCGTCCTACCAGTTAGTGAACCAACATTTAATGTAGCGAAGCGGACCTTTAAGTTTTGATGTGGGACTAGTGTCTTTAGCCGAGCCCGTCCTTGACTCGGTAGCCCTCGCATATTTGTCGCAGATGTAGGGCGGTGTGTCTGCGCGTCGTTTCGCGGCGACGCCCTATCCGTATTACTATTTATCAAAACTTGTACTTTCATCTTTATTTGGGGCAGTGATTTTTGGGTTTATTGTACCAGTGCCGACTGCCGTCTGACACACAAAAACCTGATCCTCTCAGACAGGGAAAACCGTGGGTATGATGTTAGTACCTTACCGTTTCACAGGAAATTCCTCCTGTGAGAAAGTGTTATTTGGTTACACCACCAGAAACTCGGTCACCAGAGCCTCGTCCGTTGTCCAGCAGGGAGCACCACGGCAACAGTTGTAGTTGCCGCCGATAGTTATCCATACGAACCACTAGTTCTGTTCTCCCCTTAATCCCCTTTTGAATATTTGGATCTAAATTAATTAAAATGAACTGCCAGAGTAATAGTTATATGCAATGCTTCGGTAACTATATTTATTGAGGGTCGATTTAATTTAGGAATAGTTGCCTGTTGTTTTATTTATTGCAAATTTTATTACATGAATTTTGTATGACCAAAGTTTACCCAAAGGGCTCATTCCGTTCCATCCTTTTCTTCGAGTAAATGTAGTCATAAGTACATTATGTTTTATCTTATATATTTATATTTATGGCATATCTTGTACCATAATTGCTAGTATACGATAACTGATACAGAAGTAAGCAAAGTAGACTTACTCTTACAAGCCCTTACATGAGAAAAAAACTACCTTCATTGCACAATATTTTTCCCACTGTGAGAATCGAACCTACACCCTTAGGCGAGTTACTAACCACTGCGCCAAGCGGTTCGTGCGCTAAGTTGTGGTATCAAACTTCACGTTTGATAAAAAATATTAAAAAGTAGCACAAAATATATAATATAGCAGTTACTTCGTTAGTGTTCAGCAAAATTTTGAACTTAGCAAATATTGCAGTAACCTCTTTGATAGCCTGTCAATAAAAAGCTTCTTTACTCTATAGAAATTTCTAAAAATATACATGAACTGACAATTTTAATTTGTGACGAAACAGTTACCTTAGAAACGCAAGTCAAACGCTATTTGTGTTGTTTAACAGCTTTAAACATTTCGAATCGACTAATAATAATCGCGTAAATAAAAGAAATAATTAGTTTTAAACATTGCCATTTATCATATGTCACTTAAAGGACTTGTTTACTGAATTAAAAAAGAGGTTGATCCTTTTCTACAGGGAACTGCTGTTACCGTGTACCAGTTTAAAGAGCACCGTTTGCAGCAAATACTGCTCAAACGAGACATAACATCTCATTTCTCAGGGCAGTGAGTGGATTCGTGATGCCTTACGCTGTTTACGCGCTTAGGGCGAGGCAGGTTTCACTTACCACTAGGTAAACGTCATGCATATGTTATCGCTTTAGCCAATATAAAAGAGGAAAAAATATTAAAACAATAAATTGCGTAAGTAAATGCATAAATTTTTCTTTTTCGAAAGAAAAATTTCTTTGTTATAGTGGTTTTAACTCCTTTCTGTTTTTAAGAATTTCTAATCATAAAAATACTTTCTTAGGAAACTTAGGAAACCAACTCTCTATTACTTCCATATGATAAAGATGGTGTGTATAGCTTAACATTGTCTCGCTCTCAGCAGGCTGCATTAAAAAAACATCAATCCTAGTCCACTATTATCAACGATCTTCAGCGTCCTTTCAAATTTTATAACACGACATTACTACAGTATACGAATAAATGATTTAAATATTCTATTCGTTTAAGAATAAATAAAGTTTTTTGTTTTGTCACAAATAAAAGGTTATTTACACTACTAAAACTCACATTCATCCGTACAGCGATGTAGAGTGACCTTTACTTATTTTTTTACGTTCGAAATTGTGACCACAGGACATCTCTGAATATTCATTTATTCAGTCGATTAAATAGTGTTCTACAGAAATTCTATTTATATGCTAATGTGCCTACACACCAAATTGTTGTACGAGAGATTTTATACTTTGGTTTTCTGGGCGTATATTCTCTGGCTATGAAATACCACATTCTCTTATTTATTCTGTTGTAATTGAAATAATACCTCTGAACTAATATATTATTAATCAATCATTGTATTTGCTTATCTACACTACATACGGTTTGAGTTTTTTTTATTTTAAAACCTCAGTTTTGCTATTTACAGACACGTTAAATTGAAAGTACGTGTACATATTTACTGCTCAATGGTATTAATAGCTGTCAAAATTATAAAAATTATAAAAGGTTAATTTGATAAACATTCTCTCAAAACTAAGTAATGTTTGATTTCGATCTCTAAAGTTGTGTAATGAACTTCAAAAGTTAGAATTTGCTGAACTCAATATTTCCCGCTATTAACACCGTTAAATTAACTTAGACTTTTATTTCAAACCTAACAGCAACAAAGCTAATGGACGTTATTAATTAACGATCTGAAAGCTTGAGCTATCTACGTAAAAAACTTCCGAGGCGAATGTTCGCGCATCCTTCGTTTTACTGTGTTTTACATTAACACTCCACTGCTATTAAAATATCTGTAGGCTAAATATTAAATGTGGTCAATGCTCGGCGTCATGACTCCTATCAATATATAATACAGAGTGATAATAATACTGTATAGCTTTGAATGTATAAAAACTTTAAGGCATTCTATGTATGTTATTAAAAAGAAATAATATAAATAAATATTATTAATCACTTTGATTTTTATTTAATTTTTTAAAAAGGATTATAACGAAGTAACAACAAACACCTATGATCTAGAAGGTTTGAATATTTAAATACACACTAACATTCTTAATTATAATTTTAATAGAAGAGGCATGTTTTTAATTGAGTACCGTTATGTAATAAAGAAGGTGTGCAATGAAATAAAAAATTCTTAAAAAACATGCCTTGTAGAATATGAAGCTTTGTGTCGTGTTGTTTTTGTATAAAATTTGTTTTGATAGTCATGATTTAGCACTCTTTATAGATTTTCAGTGCCTTTTATTTAACAGACATTTAATCCAGATTTTAAAGTGAACGTCAATTTTTTTAATGTTTTAAAACTTGCAATAAATTTGACTATCTCCTATGTTACAAATGCAAAACGCGTTGTATTTACGATATCTTGGCTGGGATTCTCCGTCTTTATTTTAATGACTAAATAAATAGGTATTTTGAAAAGTCATGTATTGCTGCATATTTTTCTTTACCAGAGTTGTAATATTTCTGCATGTCCTTCTCTAATTTAAATAAACGTTATTACTCATATAATTACTTTTATATTCGGAATCTTTATATTAAAAATAAGATATATATAGTTTTTTTAAGTAATACTACCTCTTTTTGACACACCTGACTGACAGACTGACAGACGGACATCAGAGATGAGTGTATAAGTCACACACACACATTTTAAAATGAAATAACTAGTAAAAAACATGAAGTTAACAAAAAGATCTAAAGGCAAAAAGTAAAAAAACATAAGCCATAAGTTAAAGGTTCCGCAAATGCATATCATAGGCGTGTTATACTTCGATAAACCATATAACCACTGAAATGCGAGGAAAACGACATATTACATGATTCACAGTACACAATGACAATAGAACAGGCAAAAGATAAAACACATTACTACATTTATAAAATAATTGGCATCGATTTTTATTAAATACAAAAAAATGCTTTCATTTTTTTATTGTCTTTATACAAGACACTAATTTTAATACTTACATCTAATTAAACTTAAATATCTTGCGTAAGTTTCGCTTTACTACTTTAAAATATTTTTGAGAAAATTGATTGTAACACGTTTAGACAGACAAAAAACTGAGTATTGGTTTCAGTTTTAGTCCTCTAATCAGCAAACGCATTTTCAGAACAGGTTTAAAAGCTAGTTTTATACCTGTAGTAAGACATAAACGGTATTCGACACTTCGCAAGTATCGCCAGAGATAATAGAAAAAATAAACCTTGCGTTTCGTTAACAAGAATAGTATTTATTATTTTTGTTTCGCTTTTTTTCACGCTTTATATACAACACGGAAAAAAGTAACATAATAGCCGCTAAGTCTTATTTTTCACTTAATTTATCATTTCTTGATAATTTTTCTCAAACTTAATATGTTTCCCCACTTGTTTACGCACTTCAATATTAACTGTACTCTGTAATTGGTACGTAACTACCTGTTTCCAAAAAACAAATTAAGTCTTGATGTTTTGCAAAACGATTACATGCACGGCCAGTAACCTTCTAGAAAAGATAAAATACAAACGCTACATTTGCTTTGTGATAGAAGACTAAAAAGACGTACGTTACGTACAAAGGCATTCCATTAGCAATTCCTGTGTATATTATGCACATTTCCATTCACATTTTAAAATATTTAGCAAGAACGTTTAAATTAAAAATATTAAGGAATAATAAACAATTAATGATAACCATATTACATGCATAGAACAGTAACGTTAATATCTTCTAAAAACGAATAAAAACTGCTCTTTCACAAGCTTATTGTAAGTAATCATAGCTCACATAAAGTAAAACAGGAAAAGGTTATTTTTAATACCTCGTAAACTGTTGTCGTGACCAAAGATTAATTTGTTAGCTACCGAAATTCCATTCGCGACGATGCTTTCTTAGTAGAAAATAAATATTTTGGAGCAGTGAACGTAAATAAAAACGTTTTTTTTAAATATTGTTATGATCATATGATAAAAAATATCACTTATATTTTCTAATACGAATCTATATTTAAGTTTTGAGCTACTGAACAACTATTTATTATATTTTAAAAACGAACTGTACTTTCTATCTAATTTGGCTTATTGGCTGTATAGATTGAATTGAATATTTAATCAATGGTTTTGTTTTTAAATTATTCCCCATAGTTCAGAACTGTTGTTTGTAATTGTTTATATATCATGAAAACCACCAACTTCAAAGAGTTTTTTTTTTCACGGATGTTACGCTTCCAGACTCTTGTTTTTGGTAAGCTTCACTTAACACAGAGTTCGCGGCTCATGAACTAGGTGACGGATCGGGTCGCCGATAGTCTACCGACTGTAATAATCGGTAGCTGGGGGTCGTGAGTACCGCCCAGGAACGCGGGTGTAACTAGAGAGGCTACGGTGATGGATGGGTGTCGCCGAGGGCAACGGCGTGGGCAACGGCATGGGCGACTTATTAGGCCCGGCTGGCATGCCGCGGAAGGCGGACTCTTATCCTTCGTTTCTTAGAAGGCCGTAAGCGGCTTGAGTGAAGGCCCATTTTTCAGGGTCGTATTCACCGCTGATTACCCGATCCTGTGAAAAGTAAGATGACTTATTCGTCGGATGTGCATGTATAAAGAGGACGTTGTAGTTTTAAATTGAAATAATATTTTAAAATATGAATAATTTACTCATAATCAAACGTAAACTTGCTTGAAATTTCATTTAGTAATATGTGTGATATAACGAAACAATCATTTATCTGGATTTACTATGTACCGATTACTGTATTTAACAAACAAAATATTATTTAATTCGTGTAAGGTATAAAGATTAAAACGTCTGCATTTACTTTGGTAAAATTTTGACAGGGGTTATAATCGAATCCAATGATATTTTTATCTCTTATTAGCATCGTCTACTTGATTAAATAATAAAAACGTTAAGCTGGTTTGCTTAGGTTTTGAAAACCTTCTAAGTTTTTGCCCAATCGCTCTTACGAAATGGCTTATGTGTTTTATGTCACTTGCATTTGCATAAATCTCCTAACATCATATAAGTAGAGCTCCAATTTAAAAATGCAAATTACCAAAAAAAAACTAAATTAAAATTTGATATAATTCATATCTAAACTCAATCAAATTTGTAAGTAGAGTTTGAAATTAGTTTAGTCCAGACCTGTTCACGTAGACTTATGAATAATACGTTCACCGTTTCGACGTAGCTCTACGGTTGTAACTGACGCTTCTAACTGACATTCACTCAATTAGTGCTCGCTTGGACGATAAGTGTTCAGAATTTAGTTCACTAATACTTTACCTAGTCTGTAAAGTCCGTTGCATTGCATTGCCTACTTTTAATCCGAACTATTACAAGAATTAGGGACGAAAAATAAGTAAAAGTAAACATATCAATGAAAATAGAATTTGAAATATTTTGAAAATGCTATTCGAGATTTCTCAAAAATAATCTATTAATATTAGTTTACAACACGATTTTACGAGACTCTATCTATTAAAAATACGTTTTCAAATACGTAACCATATGTATTTACTGTACGCGCAACACTAATAGTTTTTTATAGTAAAATATGTAGTTATACTATTAAGACTGTATTTATTGTAGTCATGAAACTATTACTTTTTAACCATTCGTTGGGATATGTAGAAAACAATTAGTGTTAATTACAAATAAAAAAAAAAAATAACTAAAGCTAGAGACCTAAACTATTCCAGAGCAATCGGGTAGGGCAGGAGAATTTTTATACAATCATTGAGCAGATGGTTTTATTTTAAATTAAAATAAATATGTATATTAATATCATACCAGGACTACGGAAACCGATGTAGGTTGCAGAGTTGGAAGTGGTAAAACCGACAACCGCTGAGGATGAAAGTGGCAGCCTCAAACTGGCAACCACCGTGCAGTAATGGCACCCCATGAGGTGGAGTGACGACCTGTGCAAATGTGCAAGGATTTTGAGGATGGGGTAATATGGTCGGCTGACATAATGATGTTGAAGAAATGTATATATATTTCATATAATAAATAAATATTGTAAACATCTATGATGGTGACGATTATTTCAGATAGGACAATACAATTATTTTAATTACGCAGAGCGTATCGCTAATTATGATAGGACTACTAAAAATACTGGTAATAAATTTTTTACACGCCTAACATGTATTAAAAGAACGAAAATTCGTAATTATTGTTTTTCTATACATACATTTTAATTAACTTTAGAAAACATTTCTTCTACTTGCCTTTCATTCTTAATAGCAAAAGTACAAACCCTCAGCTGTAAAATCTCAAAAAACAATATATCATCATCATCATCAGCATTTTTTAGTCCACTGCTGGACATAGGCTCTCCTGATACACCCTATCCATAAGGGGAGGAGGTGGACCGTATCCCACCACGTTGGTCCAATGCGGTTGGTGGGTGACTGAACCGACTTTTTACATGCCCATCCGACGCATGGATCATCTTACTTTTCAGACAATCGGGTGATCGGCCCAAATTGTCCCTAACCAACTAGGAAACTACAATGAAAATTTGTTGAGTCTCCGCAGGATTCGAAAGCACACGCCCATGCCACTAGGCTACGGAGGCAGTTAAAAAACAATTAATATTATTAATATATACTAAAGTCATCCATAATTATTCAAAATGAAACGTGGACACATAAAAAGAAAAAGACAGAAAACGTATATAAAATTATCACTCGCAATTGCTTTGTAAAGTTTTGGTTCAATTAAAGTTTACAAATTAAAGTGAAATGATATTATTAATAAACAATCCGTACTCTAAAGCTATTTCCACAGTTAGCTTTAAAGCGTGCTAGACTACCCCTCCTCTTTCCTTAACTTTGTTTTGCGTAAACACTTCAATGGCATTATAATATCCGTGCGTTGAATTATTCAAAAGGTTAAAAACATCTATTGCCAGCTAAATAACGCGTGACAAGTAATAATAATACTCCTCAATGTTAATGTTTAAGTAATATGGTCAACAATAAAAATTAATATATTAGGTCTTAACATCAGAATTAATATTTATGTCCTGATTATATGGCAATTGCTTAACTAGCAAATAACCATAAACTTTTTGCGTACAGCTTAAATTTGTAACAGTACCATGTTTCTTTCACCTTTATTGGTTCTGATACCGCAACATTGTGATGTGATTTAGTTTCTTCTATATGAGAAAACGGAAGTCTGACCTAAACATAGGTATATACAGCAAATAAAATAAATTACCGAATATTTAATGTTTTATGTTACAAATCACTCCTAGCCAAGTGGTACGGCTTTAGAAACCATAGGTCGTGCGTTCGAATTCTGCGGGAACTCAACAAATTTTATTTTTGTTTCTTAGTTGGTCAGGCAATTTGGGCCCATCACCCGATTGTCTGAAAAGTAAGACAATCGATGAGTGTGATAGGCATGTAAAAGTCGGTCCACCCACCAACCCGCATTGGACCAGCGTGGTGGGATACCGGTCGAAAAACCCCCCAATGAGAGGGAGGAGGAGTGAGGTCTATGTTCAGCAGTGGGCAACTACAATAAAATAGTAATGCTGATGTTTATTATGATGATCATATTACAGTTTGGCTTAATTATGATTACCTTATTACAGTTTTGCGTTAACAGTTTGCCGACAAAGTTATTTACTTCTTTAGGTGTACTAAGTAACCCTAAAGAAATTGTAGATTATTTAATGAATTCTTGCCAAATATCGGAGCAGAACTTGCTAATAAAATACCACAAAAGTACTACAACAATCTAACATACACACTGCACAATAACTCTACAAAAACTCAGACACAAACACTATCAATAATCGAAAAAACAGATTCTTGGAAGAACACAGATTATAAAAAGCTTGACTTTAATACCAGCGCTGGTATCGATGGAATAAGTTCAAAGACAATTAAATCTATTAACAATATTATTGCTAAAACATTAGCAAGTTGTATAAATAAATGCTTCAGTAATGGCTGTTTTCCAGACTCCTTGAAAATAGCAAAAGTTAACCCAATTTATAAATCAGGTGATCGAGCCGATCCTAATAATTATAGGCCCATATCGGTTCTGCCTGTACTATCAAAAGTTTTTGAAAAAATATTACATTCGCGCTTAAACAACTTTCTTGAGTCCATAAATTTCTTTTATAAAAAACAATATGGCTTTCGCCCCCACTCTAATACCACAGCAGCTACTGTTGACCTGGTAACGTCTATAAAACTGAATATTGATAAGAAAAAGGTATGCCTGGGTGTGTTTATTGATCTTAAAAAAGCTTTTGATACTATAAGCCATAAAATATTGCTGATGAAACTAAAAGACATAGGTGTCACAGATGTAGCTTCTAAAATATTCGAATCATATCTTGCAAACAGGCAGTAAATAGTAAAAGTTAATGATCAAATAAGCGAACCTAAAGGTATTACTCTTGGGGTTCCCAGGATCCATTCTTGGGCCATTGCTCTTTTGATATATATAAATAATGTCTATTCTATTATGGTCATTCCATAGGAGTAGTATCAGATCAGGCGCAAAAGGTTTAAATATATTAAACGTATGGCTAAAATCTAACTTGCTAACAATTAATCTAACAAAAACAAATTATATTATTTTGCCGCAAAAACAAGAAAATCAGTAGTTTTAATCCTCTAACAATGGACGGTGTTACCTTAAAACAAGTCAAACAAGAAAAATATTTTGGTCTTATCCTGGACAATCAGCTCACTAAAAACACACATTGGAAAAATATATAAAAAGCTGACATCTCTTTCTGGTGTTCTTAAAAGTCTGACGTGATGTTTTCCAAAACGAGTTTGCTTCATTATTTATAACTGCTTAGCATAACCCCATATAGACTATTTAATAGAAGTGTATGGAACTGTTTATAGATCTAATATTCAAATGCTGCAAACTGCTCAGAACAGATTACTTAAAACTTTATTTGGATATGATTACCTTTACAACTACAAAAATAATCTATAGTGAAACTAAATTAATGAATATTACTCAGATGTATAAATATAGTATATGTACTTTAATAAGAAAAATTTTAAAGAATAAGATTCATACAGACATAAAATTCACCAAACATATAGATCATCACAAACGCACAACTAGACAAGCCAATAACATCTGCTTAATAACGCCAAGAACTAACTATGGTAAAAAGCCTATTATGAAGGAGTTTTCATTTTAATAAATTACCAAAGAAGTAAAGATGCCAAATCTGATTTATCTTTTAAAGTATTGTTAAAAGGCTACATATTAAAGGATTTTTCATCCTTGTAATTTAATTTACTTTTTCACTATTATTCATGTATCATTTAAATTTCATTTGTGGACAGTTAATAGTTTTTACCAATATTACTATGAGTGTGTACTTTAAATATGGTAACATAAGGCGGCAACATTTATCTTTGGTGCATATGGAAGAAAGAAAATTATAGTAACCATCGGACCACGTACTGTATATAACTTGTTAGATATAGACAACTTTCTTTGTAAGTGAATTATATTATAATTCTTAAAAGAAATAAATGTCTTAAACCACTTATTAGCTTAATGAGGTTCTAAATTCGAGAAAAAAAATGCTGATTACTGTAAACTCCACTTACGGTACTAACATTATATTTTAACACAACCTAAAGGGTAAAGTGGATTCAATGGATGAATGAGCTTTAAGTATATTTGTAGGCTTTGAAATTCTTAACAACCGCCAAAGAAAGATCTCGACAACAGGGGCAACTTCTTATAAGCCCATTCGACAATTGTATCATCTTATTAAATAATGATCCGTATTGACATTACGGATTTTAAATTCCCGACGTTTCGAACACTTCGAACGAAAGTGTGTAATATTCGCGTAAACAATAGAAATAATTATGTATCATCTTATTTTTTAGACCAGATGTATCGCTGATGGGCCAAGATTTTCCTCAACAGGAAACAACAATAACACAAATTTGTTTACCCGCTCATTTTGATTTAAGCAAATACTATGAAACTGCTATTAAGTGCACACACTACACATTTTATCCTAAATTAATTACAAAACAAACATACGTTAAGTATATAACGGATTCTATTATTTAAGGTTACCTTCTGTTTTCTTAACTTATTATAATGTGTTGTTTAATTTTTTAACTGTGTTTAAAAAATTAAACAATATAACTTTCGGTCTAAATTGTCCTAACCAACCAGAAAACAACAATAACACAAAGTTGATTCCCCGCAGGATTCCAGTCCACGACCTCCGGTTTATAAAGCAAGGGCCAATACAGCTAAACCACGGAGGCGGTGGAAACATCAGCGACTTTGTTATTCTAAAATAATAAAATCACGAAATCGTTCCAATTATAATAAATAAGTAAATAAAATATACGCCGAATTAACAGATTTTAATCGTTCTACATACGTAAAATAAATTCTATATATATACACTTACTTCAGTAATAACACCAGGCGTGGAAAACAACGGCGTGTGATTGTCGTAATACTACGTAAACTTACGCCGAAACAAAAGAACCATTTGTTTGTCAACGGATTTCCTTTCAGGAGAGTGTTTGCAAAGTTCAATAAAAATAAAAAGAAACGTGTACGTAACCGTCGTGAAATAAATTGACAACAAGAAATAAGACAGAGTAGTTCTTTTTTCTCTTACTGTTTACTGATACAATAATGTAATATATTTAACAATATACTGTTTGTTGTTGTTAACAATCTAAAATTAAATTATAGGAAGAAGGTATAAAACAATTTGTAACGACAAACCAACTTTCAATTGTTTCAATAAAGCTTTTCCTATGTTTTCCTAAGATTCAGTAATGCATATGACAATATACGTATAACTGAATCTTATAAGAGATATAAAAAACAGAAAATAGGACGTGCAATACGTCGCATTCAGCAGATAATATATCTAACGCCGTAGATATATCATGGAAATAATTCCGCTGGCAACGACAAACAGTATTACGGTGTCGGGCGCGTTGCAATATTCCATCATGATAAATATTACTACAAGCCCCGTTTGTGTAACGCAGAATGTAAAATTATATTGCTTAATAGACTAGTTAATATTTATTATAAAATATGATCTATATATTGTTGCCTTAAGTTACGTAGATTGCCATTATTTAATGACTTTCCAGATAACAGAAAGTTTAAAAGGTTTTTAGGATTTTAGACTGGTTATTCCATACTAATGTTAAAAAAGCGAAAATAACTCTGTCTGTCTGTCTGTCTATCTGTCCGTCAGTAGCCAGTTAACCGATTTCAATGAAAATTGGTCCATATTTAGAATTGATTCCAAAAAAGGACATCGGCTATAAATTATTGCAATTAAAAAAGTATAAAGGGTTAAAATAGGGGAAGAAAGTTTACATAGAAATCTCATCCGTTCAACATAATACGATGAGTTATGTTAAGATAGTCAAAACGAGCCGTGAGTGGTGTAGTTTTTAGCAGTTACGTAGTCTCAAACTGTACAGGGATAAACTGAAGTAGAGATGTAAGTGAATATAAAAATTCGAAGTCAAAGCAAAAGCTGTGAAACTGTGTGTCTAATGATAGACACATTCAAAAAAAAACACCTCACTTATATGTTACTGTTGGATTCTAAGTCAGAATATTATTTCTAATGCGGGTACTTACAAAATAGGAGTCTCGATACTGACGTTTTTTCACTCAACGATCGAGTATAAAAGCCGAGTACTGAAATATAACGGACGCAGTGGTATAAGCCGGAACGGAACTCTTGTGTCTAAATAGTGGTACGCATCTACTCGTCCATGCGAGACATTTGGTGATTGTTGTCGGGGTCCAGCATGCTATTTCAGTATTTTCAAGGATAAAGATGTTCAGTTTATGTCATTATCTTTTTTTTTTGGAATTTTAATTGAGATTGCTTAAAAAACATAGTATATACACTTCGCGGATATTTCTCCAATTTCAAGCGAACGAAGTTGCTGGTGACAGTTAATTTAATAATATTGAGCATATTTGCTTTTATTTTGTGTGAAAAGCGCAAGAAACAAGAAAGAACTGTTATATGTTATGGTACCAGATAGCCTATTCTAGATAGCGAGATTTTATGATCCATCTTTTATTGAAATTAAGAAACAAAACGATAGCAAACAGTATTATTACATATGATTATTTGCTTAGTAACATGAGGATTCTAAACGGTATTACGATGAAATTCATTTGAAGTAATAAACGTAATTGCTTATCTAAACATGTAGATTCACAGGAAGCAATTACTCAAATGCAAACAATTGCGGGAATTTGGGCTATATTAATTTACAAAAGCTGAGAGAAAGCTCTTACTAGCGTCGACAAACAAAACATATTATTGCCATTTAGACAAATTAAATGAATAAGAAATCATAATTAGTTAATAATTGAGTTTTACTTTGGAATAATAATATTTTTTTAGCATAAAATTACTTTTTAATACTTTTATAACACTTTAAATTAGCAAACACAAGGTTGTCCGGCTTTTTATTTTTCAAGTTCTTTTAAACAAAGTCAAATGTCAATTTTTTATAGTGAAAGAAGCGATCGCTTTCTCATTGTTTTACTAAAAAAAATTACAATATTTCGCATATTATGCGATAAGCTGTGATAAATAAGATTTTAGTGTTATAAAAGATATACTTTGAATATATGCATGGTACTAAAACATGAATAATATCTTGCCTCCGTAGCCTAGTGGCATGGGCTTGCGCATTTAAAACCGAAGGTCCTATTTCCTTAGCTGTTTTCTAATTGCATTTAAAAAGTCGTCTCTGCCCATGATCTTCCTCCGTTTGTGTCGGTTTTCTGCCTCATCGAAATATGAGAGAGAATCTCTTCTCATATGAGAGAGAGAAGAGATTCTCTGATATGAGAGAGAGAAGAGATTCTCTGTCATATTTCGATGGGGAGTGATTTTTTCATGATCATTTTTGATGACAACGGTGGTTTTGGTGGAAACGCCTCCGCGGTCTAGCGGTATTAGTTATAGCCCTTGCTTATAAAGGGAGGTCATGGATTAGGTGTTTAGATTTATAGATAAAGTAGCCTATATTACTCATGAAACTTTGATGCAACATAAAAACAACTCTTAAACAGTCGAATTTAAATTTAATGATATTTAAAAAAATAAGGATATAACGTAAGAAACATGGACCCTAGTTTCCATACATTTTTTTATTTTATTATAATTAACTTTACGTTTGTTATATAATGAGCGTAAATGCATTCAACTTCTTAATAGTATTGTTGAATGTAAAAAAGTATATACTTTCATTCTAGTAATGAAAGATATTTATTACTTGAAAAAGGTAGCGAAAAGGGATTGAAATATTTTAGTAGCTCGGGGCCTGACTTTTTCATTTCACAGTGGGCACTCTCTTACCTGTTTGATCATAAATCCGATAATGGAAGCTTGACCTCAATACCTTATCTATTTATTTTCAAATCCGAAGTAAATTTATTTCACTGTAGTCAACCAGATAAAATTAAATACTCAATTCATAAAACAAATGATTTTATTTTCAAATAAAAGGACATTTTAAAGCATTATTGACTAAAAATTTTAGAAAGAAACATGACATTAAATTTACATTTTAATAAAAGGTTATTACAAAACCTAAATTAAAATAGGGTCAAATCCACCGTGTGTTTTTTACCCTTATATTTACGCTAATTCTTAATAAAGGTTATGTTATTTTAAAAGAATAACCCTTAATAATTTTTAAAAGAATATTTGCTAATATAACATTAAAAAGGATAATTATAATATACTAATTCGTTTTCCTACAATGCAAATAAGTTTCATCAGTCGTCTTTCATAATGAGTTTAGCTCACAAAGTTTTGAGTAATTGCATAAAGAAATTAAGCTTATTCGAGGAGTTACAATAACATAACGAGTAGAGGTATAATAAAAGGGTTAAGTGCTAAATATAACGAATATTTTATTGATCCAACTATAATAATGGTTAAATTTGAAAATCAACATTATGTTTATGTGAAATAATAAAGCAATTGATTATAGTTAAAAAATTAAACCTTACTTTTAAAGTAAAATCAATGTTTTTTTCATACATAGTTTAAACTTTTTAAAATTCTTTGATTAAGATGGAGTAGTGATTTGTCAATAAAATAACTAAAGCATAAAGTAATTAATTACACTTTTTAAATAATGATTTTATTAAATATTGGTGTTATATTATAGTGACCATTAAACTGAACATGTGCGGGGTTAAAATAAAAAAATTATGCATTTGCTTTATGTTCTTACGAACATAAGAATATAAATCATGTACAAAACTTATAACACATTGATATTTTTTTCAAATAAGCTATATTTTACATTCAAACTTTAAGAACTTTTTGCAATAATAAACCAGATAGCGATTAAAGGTTTTTAATCTTTCGTGATAAAAAGAACTCGTTATTGTTATTTTGTATGTAGATACTTTTAAAATAACATATTTAAGCTTTATTTATCTAAAGGAGGAGACCTCTTCGTTGAATAATCTCTTCAATATCGTGTTTCAAGACTCACTTAATGGAAAATCATGAAATTGTAATTTAGATGTTAATATTTTGTGGCCTTCTGTTGTTCATACATAATAAGTTAATAACAAACGCCATTGTTATGTAGAGCATTCTACGTTATATTATAAAAATAATAATGTAGTTGAAATTTATAATTCTCTCGACTATTTTTGGCAAATACAAATTTTGTACTCAAAAGATGGCAAAACGCGCATTAGAGTCCTTAATTGGATTAAAGAACGTCACCCTCAGAACAGGTTATCACTTTGTCATCAATGGGACTTAGTACCTGCGGTCTGGGCAACTGCGGGGTAGCTAAAAGGATTCTCCTCCTTCTGTGGCAGAAATGGTGCAGGCAACGGAGCCCAACATCTAGGGTGCCACTAGGGAATAGGAGATTTGTCCTGCCAGGGTTCAGATCTCCTGTCTCCTATGGGCAGATTTAAGAGTATCGCTCAGACCAAATGTAGAGCCCGAGACGGAGAGCGAATATACCCGGTATGCCAAGAGGTTTGGAAGAATGCCAAAAAGTTTCTGTGACCCCATCTCTAAGGCGCCAGGAGGGGAACAACGTGGTGGTTGTAGGTGATGGGATTCCGACATGACCCATCCTTGAAATTCAATACAAATAGACTTAAACTATGGTTACATGACCAACTATAACATTCAGGGGTTGCAAATTGCTTGCTAATAAAACATTTAGATATTATCTAACATTCTTTATATGTTTTTCCTAGCCATCTTTCCAAGATTGGGGTCATAGGGTTGGCCTACATGTAGACTGTCTTATTAACAGTTTATACGGAGAGTAATCCTTGGCGTACAACCTCCACTACTATTAGTTACCTTAGTTGTCTGAATAACAACAACTACTTTGCTTTTTATTCATTTTTCTATATCTACTCACCTTTTGTCTTTTTTTCTATTTCTTTTCGTCTTTTTCTCTATATCTACTCGCCCATCCGGCGCATGGATTATATTACTTTACAGGTAATTTGGCTTGCAAATGTTCGCCTGATCTGCCAGAACAAAAAAAAAAATCTTTACTTTCCTTGTAGAATGCGCACCAACTATCTTCAGTTTAAATCAACCTATTTAAAATAAGGACCAATGCCTATTATGATAAGTAATAAACACCAAATAAAACAATTTAAGACCATAATTAAAAGAAGTTTCAAAGTTATTTCGTCTATAACAACAGTACCAATTAAAAATCTTAATAAATGGTAATTTAACCGTTAACTGCCACTATAGCCTGGTAGCAAGGGCGTGTGCTTTAGAAACTGGAGGTCATAAGTTCGAATCCTGCAAGGACAACCAATTTTCATTGATGTTTCCTAGTTGGTTAGGGCAATTTGGAAAAGTAAGATGATCCATGCGTCGGATGGGCAAGTAAAAAGTGGGTCCACCCACCAACCCGCATTGGACCAGCGTGGTGGGATACGGTCCAAAATACCCACTAATGGATAAGGGTGTTTTAGGGGAGGCCTATATCCAGCAGTGGACTATCAAAGGCTAATGATGATGATCATTTATCGTAGGGATTTGTTTAAAAAAAATTAATGAACTTTTTAACAGTTTTAAACATTTTATGTTTTTATCCTTATATCATCTGTTATGTGTAAATTGCTGTTCATTTTTTTTCTGGCTACGTAGGCTCTTATTTTTAGCGTTTGTGACTTAACACAGAAAATATACATAGACGAAACGCTGAACACAAATACGCGCCTAAAGCCTGTAAAGGTAGTTGAAGTCCATTTCGTAGCAAATGCTATCTATAAGAAAAACGTGAATCAAATGCTCATGAGCTCCTATCCAAAATAATCAAATAATCAATAATCAAAATAATCAAATAATCAATAATCAAATGAATGCAAAATAATCTTTAACGATTTGAAGAGTGTAATTTATCCTTATTAGTCATTATTATTGTCACGTTTTCGTCTAAAAATTTCAAGGCATTTTAAAGGAAAGAAATTAAATCAAATTTCATTCATCCGAAATAAATGACTTTTGTAAGCTGCACGAGTGAGCAACAACAAAACATATAAAATTTAATGGACTACCAAACCTCAAATTCATTTCGAATAAGGTCTCATAGGTAGCAGCAAGATTATAGCAATGATCTCGCCTTTAAACAACGGAAATATTAAGGATTTTCAAAATTGTCGTCTTTGTTAAATAAGGTTCTTTATCATTTCAGGGCTTAGTAATACATAGAATTTACATTAGCAAGTTTAAAAATTTTTGCCACAAGAAACGGATTTTATTATTGGTGATAGTGTCTAAGCTTAACCGTGCAGTGATGTTTAACCACTAACTTTAGGCAGAAAATTTAAATAATATGCCATAAGACATTTTCAAATTATAAATATACTTCTTACAAGAAAATAATTTTATAAACATTTTACAAAAATATACCCATAATATTAAGAAGCTCTATCAATATTTATGTTATCTAAAAAGAAACTGTCAGGTTAATTATAAGTTAATTATGAAATGTTTCCTTTATTACATTATGGGATGGTCAAAATTTTCCTTGTGATTCAAATTTTTTAATAGGATATATTAAAAATTTAATTTTATCTAAGACTATTGACTTGCATCCCTAATAATAAGTGAGCTTTTAGAATTACGGTTTATTGAGTAACAAACACATTTAAATGGCAAACTTTGAAGTTAAAAAAGAAACAATAATAAATTAACAGTAAATTTAATGTTTCAATGTAAGGATTTTTTTCTGATTATTACAACATTATTGATGTTATTGCTCTCAAAATTAATAGTTGTAAATAATGTTATGAGAAAAACATAGTCATATATTTCAAAATAAGTAATCGATACGAAGAATAAAGCGACATATAGGACCATTATTATTTTAAGAAATTATTTTATTAAAAATTAATAATTATAGTGAACTGCCTACTTACATTGATAAAAAAATTGTAATACTGTTGAACTATTATTATACTTAAAAGTTTATTAATAAAATCCTAAACCTCAACATGTATAGTCTCCGCAAGAATACATTATTTCCTGTTAACTTAATACCTTTGTTTGCATCTCGCAATATCAAAGAGAAATATAAGAAAATGAGCTTGTTCATTTAAACTTTTAACAATGACTTAAGTTGCACAACGCTAAAGCCTATAAGCTTAAGAACTTGCCTTAAGTCTTTACTTTGATGGACATAGTTTTATACATATTTTATAAAAATAGAAAAGTAAATGTTTCATTTTTGTCGATTGCAGTATAGACATTATTTATTTTCGTTCATTAAATTGCACTCGAAAATAGTGTTGATACTTAGAGAATTTATACGATATTTTAGGTTAATAAAAAAGAATAAGTGTTTTACATTAGATTTTTTTTATTATTTGTCTTCGATGGAGACGCACCTTATAATATTAGAAGGACGCATTGGAATGCAATGACAGTCTTAAAGTGAAACCACACGAAGACACGACGGCAGAATGAAGGGGTACGAAATGCGTTATATTGGAATGCCGGCTGTCAAGCTGTTATCGATATTACTTGGCAATCGGACACAACTATCGATAATGAAATTTCAAATCAGGTAATAATCCATACACTCTTTGAAGCTAAAACAACTATGTCGACAGTAGGATATGCTTGAAATTGGCTAGATTATTTGTAATTTGGGTTTTTTTGTGCAGCCAGATAGAACAAATTGCTATTCAGGAGCTTCTATGTCATCTTGCACATTTCGAATTTGAAAAATATCGATGTTGCGGTGTCTTGTTTTATTAAGAACCGTTATTGTTTATAGTTTAGTTTATCCGGCGTTTACAATTAGATGACAATGAAGTTAAACTTGATGATGGTGCAGGATGATGCATCTTCTCCAGGAGTACCCAGAAAATATTTTCTACATCACCCTAAGCTTGACTAGGAGAATGCCCTTGGCATTAAGTACGCCTTTGTACACATTTTTCATTTCTAGACACATAATCATCATCATCATCAGCCTATGTTAGTCTACAGCTGGACATAGGCCTGCCCTATTGCACGTGCATTAGGGAAGGTCGTCTTCTCCTCTCCATTACGAAGTTTAATTTATATTTTTAAGCGCGGATTGGACGGTTATCGATGATTGCAATATAAGTTTCTTAGCATCTGCTCATCACACACACATCATCAGCCTTTGATAGTCCACTGCTGGACATAGGCCTCCCTAATACACCCTATCCATTAGGGGTTTAGGACCGTATCTCACCACACTGGTCCAATGCGGGTTGGTGGGTGGACCGACTTTTACATGCCCATCCGACGCATGGATCATCTTACTTTTCAGACAATTGGGTGATCGGCCCAAATTGCCCTAACCAACTCAGGAAACGCCATATGTCAGAATAAAATTGTTTCAACCTAATGTTCGCTAAAATTCATTACTTATGTTTAATTAAAATAAGTCATTGTTGAGTTTTTCACTGATCTTTAATTAAGACAGCTATTGTTATCGATAAATAAAATATAGCTACACGCAGTGCAGTTAAAGACTAAAGCTTAAAAATCCTTACATAAATAAATATATAGCTCTTTTAGTATTTAAACTATACAAAGCTAAATCGAACAACCATCATGCAAAAATATCAATAATATTATAATTACATTGCACATTACAATATTCTTTGGAACATAGACAGATATTATCTTGTGTTACTATTTTGTAAAATTTTGGTTTTTATAGAATTAAGTGTAATTTTTGGTACGCTTACTTTTGTATTTGCCAAAGACACCATTAAAATGTGGCTTGGGGTAGGAGGCACAAGATGGTTTTATATAATAAGTAATAAAGAAAAAAAAAACTATTTCTCTGCATTCTTCTGCTATGCTTATGGTTGTTGTTCGCGCGCATTTCTGTATCGCCTAATACAGCCGTAAATTGGTTACGCAATAATCTTCCTTCCTTTTCTTACTATACCGCTTCTTTTCACTCGCCTTTTTTCCTTTCAACTTTTCCTCACCTCGCGAAGAAAGAGAGTAAAAGGAAAATACTTCGTGAAGCGATCGGCGGCCAGCGCCGCCGCAGTAGACAATTGCCTCCAGGAGTTCCTACGCAGCGCATCATATTTCGTAAAGACACGCGATGCGAATGGCCAACGCTGCGTTCTAATAGTTTTACGTTTACCGCGAACCCCAACCGCATCAACAAAGATGCCTGCAGCTGTGCCGCCATCAGACGAGGTATTTATCCTTCCTTTTATGGCATTTCCAATCCGGCTTCAAACCACGTTGTCCGAGCCGAATTACGCATCGGTCCTTCGAACCGCATCCTCGCTTCTGGTTCTTTAAATAGGATCTACCATATCACCGTCACTCGAGCTAGTTGGTCCAATCCAATTGGCTGACGAAACTGAGTGACCCCACGCCGCGCAACTGCCCTAAATGCCCTATTCAATATTATTAAAATATAAATATATGATATAAGCGCTCATATTCTTTATAACTCTAGTCTTATTAATTAACGAATGATTTGCAGCAGTCCGTTTGGCTAGATTTCAAACTAGATGCCATTAAGCTTTGTCATCATAAGCTTCAGTCAGCAATTAGTTTCAACGACCGTGAAATTTAATGCCGTTCGAATGAACTGCTTTTCTTACAATGAATAAGCTATTTTTTGCTATACTATTGAACGAAATTTTTTAAAAAGTTTTCTTTTCACTGTTGAATATGAAAAAGATCATACATATCTTTTTTGACCGTACGTTTTTGTAGATATTGCCTAGTTCTTTTTATAAAAATATCTTTCTTAAAATAATATTTAAAATATAAAACAAATATCTATAGTAGTTGAAGCCATGACTATGAAAAAAAAATTGCACCATGCGCATACAAATATAGGAATTTAAAAATTGTCTCCTTTTTTATTTAAAAGTTTATATAACATTTGGACAACAGAATACTCTAAATTAGGTAAAATATTTTATAAGTAGAAATCGCGTTTCTTGTGAAATAGCGCGTCGTTATTTATTTTTAGTTGGGAATAGTGGTTTTGTTGATGATAGACTTAAATAATGTAAAATGACAACTTTCAAGGACATCTTAAAAATTTTTAATTATTTATACGTATATCTTTAAGCTGTAATAAGCTGCTTTAAAACCTAACTAAATAAATGCACCGTACGTTCTTCTAAAAATTAATACTTAGTTTGTTTACTATTAAAGTTGCAATGTACAACATATAACTTTGCCGAAATAAGGTAAGTTAAAAATGGCTGCAATCATTTTGGAATAATGCGACACCTAAATGACCTCGATTTACGATGTTAAGAAATAAATAAACAATTGAGGTTCAGAGTGTATCATCATCATCATCATCATAAGCAACCTTTATCCGTCCACTGCTGGATATAGGCCTTTTTCAATGAACGCCAAGACGGCCGATCTTTTGCTACTCGCTGCCAACTAGAACCAGCTACTGCATGAAGATTGGTATCCCACCTTCTCGGGGGTCGATCAACACTCCGTCTTCCCAAGTGCGGCCTCCCCTCCAGAACCTTATTGACCCATCAGCTATCGGTTCTTTAGACTATATGACCGGCCCACTGCCACTTCAAAGAGCTAATCCTTTACACTATGTCGATGTCAAATTGTCAATATTTTCGAAAAAGAAACTCCGAGCATGGTGCACTCCACGGCCCTTTGCACACACGGCAAACTTGTGGACGAATCCAACAGTCACGGGCCACGTTTCGGCCCTGTAGATCACCATGGGGAGTATACATTGGTTTAGGACCCTCATTTTAAAACCGATCCGACCTGCGCTATCGACGACGTGAGGAAGTGGTTGAGTTTCCTAAATGTTACCCAGCTCAGCTGTATCCTATCTATCTGCTTCTCTTTCGAAGCTGTGTCTTCCCAACTGCAACATATTCCCAAGTCCATGTTATTTTCTTAAAATGCGAATATCATATATATTTTTGATAATTGCGGTATTGATTGTTTTTGTTCTAATACTTCCCCATAAGTCATCGTAGTGATGACATCTTACTTTGAAGTTAATTTGAATGTCTGTAAAGTAATTATTTACGAAGTATTATGGTTTTATGGTTAAATCCTTAGTTTTCTTAGGGGCTGAGTTAATATATTTCAAGATATAATATCAAGTTCCTTAAATATATTTTATTATTTTTTAAAATAAATAACAGACCAGTCGTGTAATAAAAATGTTTAAGTATCCTATAATCGCCTGAAATAAAATAAAAACTATTTGCTTGACAAAAGCGGCTCAAAACTGCGGTCAAATTTTCTTTTCGTGTATTCTTATAAATATATTTATTTGTATATCTATTGTCTTTCATTATTTTCAAACTCTTACACTCACAATACTGAGACTAAGATATACAATACTAAGATATATATTTTAATTCTCAATATCACTTATTTTTAACAGTCAACCACATCAGATACACGTCTGCTCATTTTTCCACTTCGTCTATAAACAAAAACCTAACATGCTATATCGTTTATTAAAGGAAAAATTCTCAAAGAAAATTATAAGCATAAATTTTGCTTAATCTCAATAACAGTTTGAAGGAAACACTTGCCCTATTTCCTTACAAGTCGTCAGCTCAATACATATTTCTGTTAGCCGAGAATATTATTGTCATTCATCTTGGACGATAATATCTTGCAAGATGAATGATAAATTTTGCTCAACCACTACTAAGTTGTTCTGCTGGTAGTTATGAGAGGCGATTACGCGCTTCCTCATCGTTAAAATGCTTTCAAATAACAATCGTTTAACGGTTTATGTTTAGTTTTTGTAAAGTAGACATTTGTCAAATGACAACACAATTAATTTTATCCATTAATCATAAACTTGTTTTATGAGTGAGCGTTACCTTATGTTATAACCATGTTTACTTCTTTATAGAAACAGCGCATTAATAAGAAGTGCAGCCCTGTCCATAACATATGCAACCTAATACGCGTAAGTCACCGCCCTGAGACAATGGCTGTAATGCGTCACTGCTATGATGCTGAAATAGCACCACTTCTAAGCTCTAGTCGGATCCATGTTTAAAGAGACATATTCTGTTATAAAAACACGCTCGTATAACTACATAACTGTGTAGAATTTTGAAAAATATAATTATTATGTAAATATACTTATAGATTTTATTAGACTCATAGATTTTGAATTTTCTCATAGCTTTCTTCGATGCTAAAACATAACATAAACATACTATATGCAGTTATTGGCATCGAAAAGCTATGAAAAACATCATTTACATTCTATAAAACTTGTTAATAGCGTTATTGCAAAATTGATGTTAGTGTTTTTTTAATGCTCAAGATTTTTTCTTGAATGTAAAAAGAAAAAGAACGTTAATTTACGTTCGAAACAAAGAATCATCTGGAAGATCCATAAACGAAATTACTTTTATAGAACTTCCAGATACCAAATTGTAGAGGATGAGTGTGCGACAAGGGCCTTCTACTGAAGCCTCCCATAAAGATTATCCTTCTAAATTTCACAACTGATTTTTTAAACAGTCATGTTGTTTCTGAATAACTACTAAGATGCAGTATTCAATTCTAAGCTTAATATGTCAATAAACAAAAAATTTAAATTTCATAATTGTAAGCAATTTTTCGTGTACTCAAAGTGTTTAGACCACTTTTCTAAGATGTATGATGATGTAAGCCTCTACAATTGGACGTAATATGGCATTACCTTCATACATTTGGTGTAACTTATATTATCTTTGTGGCCTAAACAGTGTGAGGTAATCCAAAATAAGAATGATAACAAAAATCGACGGATTCAGTTTGGTATATATTAGCTACAACGTTGATTTAATCTTCACTTACGTCAAAATTTTCAGCTTTTCTACAAAAAATGTAAAACAGTGACAGCGAATATAATAAGTTGTTACAACAAAAATGTATAATATCGGAATCGTGATCGGATGGAAAGGGTTTCCAAAAGCAATCGAATGATGTCAGAAAACATCATATAATCGTGTCAAGCAACGCCGGATATGTAAAAGGATAAATGAGTCTAAACAGTTCAACGATGGTGCTAGTATATAGAATAGAGGACTTCTTATTGTTGAAACATGGTCATAATAACGGCCGTGTCCACGATTTTTATAATATTTTCTATTTCATTTTTATTTATATTTTTTTCACCTTTCTTATTGATTCTATGTCATTATTATATTGCCGTTTAGCCAATTTAGAATTAGAATAAATGTAAGCAAAATAAACGACAGCAAAAAAGCGGCGTCGTACGTATGGTGCTATTGTTGGCCGACTATCAGTCAATGATTGTCATCTCAATGAGAAAAAAAAATTAGATGTATTACATACTTCTTTGCCATGGGTTGACTTGTCAACATCTATTTAAGCCAAAATTATATTAATTATAATTACTGAAGGACTAGACACAAAAACTACATAATTAAATTTCTTTCAATTTAATAAGCTACATAAGTAAATAAAAATACTCTTCACAATGTTGTTTTTTTCATCAACTTGTGATGAACAATGTACATGGGGGGCTTAAAGTATTAACATCTGAATTACAAATTCATGAATTTCCATTAAGACCCTCTTGAAACGCGTAATTGAGGAGAACAATCAACGAAGAGCTCTTAGCTTTCAGATCAATAAATCTTTGTATAAGTAAATACGAATACAACTCGGACATATTAATATGTGAATAAAACTAACCATATTTACTTTTACTACGCATAGAGTAGCAAACCTTTAAACATAGTAATGCATATTTCAGAACGATTATTGCGTTCCATTATGTTGTACAAAATACTAATGCTCTTATACCTAGCCATAATTCCAAGTCAGCTTCTAATCCATCTAGATTTACCTAAATAACAAGTTTTTACAACAACGTGCGTTATAAGATTGAATTAGAACAACATAATAATATTATACTGAAAACAATAACGTGCTGTAAACAAAGTAAAAGTTTACACGGCAGACGATCGTCGGGACCACCTGATGGGAAGTGGTCACCGACACCCATAGACGTTGACAATACCAGTGGTATCGCCGACGCGCTGCCTACCGTCAGACTAGGGTGTTATGTCTTGTTTACCCAGTAACATCGCTGGCTACGGTGCCCTTCAAACCGGAACGCAGCAGTGTTTTCACACTCACTGCTTCGCGGCAGAAGTAGGCACCGTGGTGGTACCCACCCAGACGGTCTCCTGTAAACAGGGGACCTACCACCGGGTACTTTATTTTTAAGACTGTAAAAAGTGTGCAATTTGGAATTAGTTATATTGTAATTAAAATAACGTAAGCTGCAAATTTAGCTGTGGCGCACGGGATTGTGGTTTAAAAACCGGAAGGCTTGGTTCAAATCCTGCAGCAACTCGACTACTTTTTATTGTTTCTTTTCAGTTGGTTGTTTTTTTCATCATTATTTTAATATAAACTTAGAAGAGAATTTTATACAAAAGTTACGTAGTATAAACCTGATCTATATCAATTATAACAATTTCCTTTCCTATCTTTTCCCTAGCAAAACAAAAGGTCATGAAAGATATAAAGCCACTAAAGCGCAAGAGTAAAACTTCTTTACGAAAAAATCACCACAGTAAGTTAGTATATGCATGACATCCAATGTATGTCGTAACTAAGCTAGTCTTAATTAATAGAATACCATTACCATTGCTTTCACGGTATGGTATATTTGAATAGAGAATTGTAGATGAAAGATTTGAGAATTGAAGATGAAAGACAGTTATACTATCATGTTATATGACTTTTTTATTTTACATTATTATTATAAAGTGACTTTCAAATAAAAATCTTCTAAGAAGCACGATATAAAGCTATTACAGACGAACTTACGACTTAACTTGTTTATTATGTAAGCAGTCATCACAAAACTATTATTATGTCATAACAAACCCTCGGATACTCTAATTTAGATGGAATTCTTTCACTATAAAAAATTGACATTTGACTTTGTTTAAAAGAACTTGAAAAATAAAAAGCCGGACAACCTTGTGTTTGCTAATTTAAAGTGTTATAAAAGTATTTCGGTAAGTAATTTTATGCTAAAAATATTGTTATTCCAAAGTAAAACTCAATTATTAACTAATTATGATTTCTTATTCATTTAATTTGTCTAAATGGCAATAATATGTTTTGTTTGTCGGCTCTAGTAAGTGCTTTCTGTCAGCTTTGTTAATTAATATAGCTCAAATTCCCGCAACTTTTTGCATTTGAGTAAGTGCTTACTGTGAATCTACATGTTTCGATAAGCAATTACATTTATTACTTCAAATGAATTTCATCGTAATACCGTTTAGAATCCTCATGTTACTAAGCAAATAATCATATGTAATAATACTGTTTGCTATCGTTTTATTTCTTAATTTATATTGTGAATTTGTATAATAGAGGTAAAAGATAGATAATAAAATCTCGCTATCTAGAATAGGCTATCTGGTACCATAACATATAATTGTTCTTTCATGTTTCTTGCGCTTTTCACACAAAATAAAACAAAATAGGCAATCGAACAGGTCGCTCACAAAGTAGTAGTTCCGCACATGGATATACGCTGGTGCGTATATCCATGTGCGGCGGTAAACACTTCTCAGGTGTCCTGAGGAACTGCAAATGCGTTGCTGGCCTTTTATGAAGGAGTAGGTTCTTTACTTGAAGGAACCTAAGTCATATCGGCCGAAATTACCGTTGGTGACAAATCATTCCAGAGCACACGTGCGTGACAAGAAGGCGCGTCAAACGTATGATGGCGGTCGCCAACCATCAAGTACCATCAGAACCACGCTGATGGTACTTGGCATGCAGTCGCGTTGTACTGTAACAGGACCGAAGTTTACATTTTCTTATTTATTTTACACTTTATGTACAAATTTCGAGAATTTTTATTTGAGTAGGTGCACCATGTTGTAAATAAATTTTCTCTTATTACAATAAAAGTATAATTTTAATGCACATAAATACGAATATATATAATTATACAATACATAGATATTGATGTTATATATAATAATAATAAATAAAAATTTATATATATATATTCATAAACTACATACGAGTACATATATACACACAAATACTATTTATGTAACTATACATATCAGATTTTAATAAATAAATATTCTGATGCTTAGGATATTTGTTCAAGTAGGTATTTACGAGCTCTTAAATTCCGAGCGAGTTTTGCCATCCTTTTTATATAAGTAAAGATCAATAAAATAGGTTGGTAGTTGAGTAGTACTCTACGCTAATACGCTTAAGTACCATTTGTTGACGACGGTGGAGTCGCTAAAAACAAGGCTAATGATGATGATCATTTATCGTAGGGATTTGTTTATAAAAATTAATGATCTTTTAACAGTTTTAAACATTGTATGTTTTATCCTTATATCATTTGTTATATGTAAATTGCTGTTCATTTTTTCTAGCTAGGTATGCTCTTGTGACTTAACACAGAAATTTACATAGACGAAACGCTGAACGCAAATACACGGAAGCCTTTAAAGGTAGTTTTGAAGTCCATTTCAGCCACTGCTATCTATAAGAATAACGTGAAAAAATGCTCATGAGCTCCTATCCAAAATAATCAATAATCAAATGAATGCAAAATAATCTTTAACGATTTGAAGAGTGTAATTTATCCTTATTAGTCATTATTATTGTCAGTTGTTCGTATAAAATTTCAAGGCATTTTAAAGGAAAGGATATAAATCAGATTTTAATCATCTTCTTAGTAGTATAGTTTAGTTACTCACTATTATCATGCACGATTGATAATAGTGAGTAACTACAGAACTATATAAATTTAATGACTACTAAACCTCAAATTCATTTCGAATGAGGTTTCGTAGGCAAGAAAGATAATAGCAATGATCTCGCCTTTAAACAATAGAAATATTAAGAATTTTCAAAATTATCGTCTTTGTTAAATAAGTTCTTTTATTTCAGAGATTAGTAATATAGAATTTACATTAGCAAGTTTAAAATTTTTGCCATAAGAAACGGATTTTCTTATTGGTGGTAGTGTCTAAGCTAAATCGTGCAGTGATGTTTAACCACTAACTTTACGCAGAAAATTTAAATAAATATGCGAAGACATTTCAAATTATAAATATATTTCTTGCAAGAAAATAATTTTATAAACATTTTACAAAAATATACCCATAATATTAAGAAGCTCTATCAATATTTATGTTATCTAAAAAGAAACTGTCAAGTTAATTATTAGTTAATTATGAAATGTTTCCTTTATTACATTATGGGATGGTCAAAAATGTTCCCTTGTGATTCAACTTTTTTAATAGGATATATTAAAAGAGTTGAATTTTATCTAAGACTATTGACTTGCATCCCCTAATTATAAGTGAGCTTTAGAATTACGGTTTATAGAGTAACACATTTAAATGGCAATCATTGAAGTTAAAAAAAAAGAAACAATAATAAATTAACAGTAAATTTAATGTTTCAATGTAAGGATTTTTTTCTGATTATTACAACATTATTGATGTTATTGCTCTCAAAATTAATAGTTGTAAATAATGTTATGAGAAAAACATAGTCATATATTTCAAAATAAGACATCAATACAAAGAACAAGGTGACATATAGGACCATTATTATTTTAAGAAATTATTTTATTAAAAATTAATAATTATAGTGAACTGACTACTTATATTGATGAAAAAATGGGGTTATTCAGGTTGAACTGTTATTATACTTAAAAGTTTATTAATAAAATCCTAAACCTCAACATGTATAGTCTCCGCAAGAATACATTATTTCCCTGCTTAACTTAATACCTTTGTTGCATCTCGCAATATCAAAGAGAAATATAAGAAAAATGGCTTGTTCATTTAAACTTTTAACAATGACTTAAGTTGCACAACGCTAAAAGCCTATAAGCGTTAAGAACTTTCCTTAAGCATTACTTAATGGACTTGTTTTATACATATTTTATAAAATAGAAAAGTAAATGTTTAATTTTTGTCGATGTGTACGTATAGACATTATTTATTTTCGTTCATTAAATTGCACTCGAAAATAGTGTTGATACTTAGAGAATTTATACGATATTTTAGGTTAATAAAAAGTAAAGTGTTTTACATGAGATTTTTTATTATTTGTCATCGATGGAGACGCGCTTAAAAATATTAGAAGGACGCATTGGAATGCAGTGACAGTCTTAAAGTGAAACCACACGAAGACACGACAGCAGAAATGAAGGGGTACGAAATGCGTTATATTGGTGTCAGCTGTCAGCTGTTATCGATATTACTTGGCAATCGGACACAACTATCGATAATGAAATTTTAAATCAGGTAATAATCCATAAACTCTTTGAAGCTCAAACAACTATGTCTACTAGTAGGATATGCTTAAATTGCTAGATTGTTTGTAATTTGGGTTACTTGATTTTTTGTGCAGCCAGATAGAACAAATTGCTATTCAGGAGCTTCTATGTCATCTTGCACATTTCGAATTTGAAAAATATCGATGTTGCGGTGTCTTGTTTTATTAAGAACCGTTATTGTTTATAGTTTAGTTTATCCGGCGTTTACAATTAGATGACAATGAAGTTAAACTTCGGATGATGCATCTTCTCAGGAGTACCCAGAAAATATTTCTACATCACCCTAAGGTTGACTAGGATAGAATGCCCTAGGCATTAAGTACGCCTTGTACACATTTTTCATTTCTAGACACATAGTCATCATCATCATCAGCCTATGTTAGTCTACAGCTGGACATAGGCCTGCCCTATTGCACGTGCATTAGGGAAGGTCGTCTTCTCCTCTCCATTACGAAGTTTAATTTATATTTTTAAGCGTGGATTGGACGTTTATTGATGATTGCGATATAAGTTTCTTACATCTGCTCACACACACACACACACATCGTTAGCCTTTGATAGTCCACTGCTGGACATAGGCCTCCCCTAATACACCCCTATCCACTAGGGGGTTTACGACCGTATCCCACCACGCTGGTCCAATGCGAGTTGGTGGGTGGACCGACTTTTTACATGCCCATCCGACTCATGGATCATTTTACTTTTCAGACAATTGGGTGATCGGCCCAAATTGCCCTAACCAACTAGTAAACAACAATGAAAATTTGTTGAGACCCCGCAGGATTCGAACCCACGACCTCCAGTTTCTAAAGCACACGCCTATACCACTAGGCTACGGAGGCAGTTACATCTGCTCAGCATAAATTAATTCTACGCACTATTTTAGTGAACAATAGCTTGCAGAAGCATTATCTGAGGTAGCGGAGTTATCATAACAATCTATCAGAAAATTAAATATGCAATAACATTTTAAGAATATCCTTGTAATTCGCTATTTCTAAGATTTACATAACGTACCGACACTCCTATACCTTCGCCCACTTGTGTGTTAGCAGAAATAAATTCTCCCGTAAAACCAACTTTTTGTTAGTTATTTATTTATTTAGTTGACCAACAGTTGTCACACTTTAATATTACATAGAAACATTCGAGAACATAAAATAGTTTACTCACATGCACCATCATTTACAGGTAAACATAGCCAATTATTGTGACTAAAAAAAGGTCTAATACTTTTAACTAGGGAAAGTGGATGATAGGGGGGAAATTTTAAAATGTTCCTTTTTATATAATATTGTTAATTCTATATAGAATTTTTCATTTGCTCTTATCACAAAAAAGTAAGATAGTCGTAGACACGTCATATTATAATTATTGTAAGAGGTTTCAACTTAATGTTCGCTAAAATTCTTTACTTATGTTTAATGCAAATAAGTCATTATTGAGCTTTTCGCTGATCTTTAATTCGGACAGCTATTGTTATCGATAAATAAAATGTAGCTACACGCAGTGCAGTTGAAGACTAAAGCTTTAAAATCCTGACATAAATAAATATATAGCTCTTTTAGTATTTAAACTATACAAAGCTAAATAGAACAACAAAACAAAACCATGCATAAATATCAATAATATTATAATTACATTGCACATTACAATATTCTTTGGAACAAAGACAGATATTATCTTGTGTTACTATTTTGTAAAATTTTGGTTTTATAGAATTAAGTGTAATTTTTGGTACGCTTACTTTTGGATTTGCCAAAGACACCATTAAAATGTGGCTTGGGGTTGGAGGCACAAGATGGTTTTATATAATAAGTAATAAAGAAAAAAAATGATTTCTCTGTATTCTTTTGCTGTGCTTATGGTTAATGTTCGCGCGCATTTCTATGTCGCCTAACACAGCCGTAAATTGGTTACGCAATAATCTTCCTTCCTTTTCTTACTTTTCGCCCTTTTCGAGAGTAAAAGGAAAATACTTCGTAAAGCGATCGGCGGCCAGCACCGCCGCAGCAGACAATTGCCTCCGGGAGTTCCTACGCAGCGCATCATATTTCGTAAAGACACGCGATGCGAATGGCCAACGCTGCGTTCTAATAGTTTTACATTTACCGCAAACCCCAACCGCATCAACGAAGACGCCTGCAGCTGTGCCGCTATCAGACGAGGTATTTATCCATCCTTTTATCGCATTTCCAATTCGGCTTCATAACCACGTTGTCCGAGCCGAATTACGCACATGGTCCTTCGAACCGCATCCTCGCTTCTGGTTCTTTAAATAGGATCTACCATATCACCGTCACTCGAGCTAGTTGGTCCAATCCAATTGGCTGACGAAACTTGAGTGACCCCACGCCCGCGCAACTGCCCTAAATGCACTATTCAATATTATTAAAATATAAATATATGATATAAGCGCTCATATTCTTTGTAACTCTAGTCTTATTAATAAACGAACGATTTGCAGCAACCGTTTGGCTAGATTTCAAACTAGATGCCATTAAGCTTTGTCATTATAAGCTTCAGTCAGCAATTAATATCAACGACCGTGAAATTTAATGCCATTCGAATGAACTGCTTTTCTTACAATGAATAGCTATGCTTTGCTATTGAACGAATTTTTTAAAAAGTTTTCTTTTTACTGTTGAATATGAAAAAGATCATGCATATCTTTTTTGACCGTACGTTTTTGTAGATATTGCCTAGTTCTTTTTATTAAAAACAAGTCTTTATTAAAATAATATTTAAAATATAAAACAAATATCTATAGTAGTTGAAGCCATGACTATGAAAAAAAATTGCAGCATTAATGCTCATACATAATAGGAATTTAAAAATTGTCTACTTTTTTATTAAAAAGGTGTTATATGTAACATTTGGACAACAGAATATCAAATTAGGTAAAATATTTTATAAGTAACGATCGCGTTTCTTGTGAAATAGCGCGTCGTTATTTATTTTTAGTTGGGAATAGTGGTTTTGTTGATGATAGACTCAAACATCGCATATCACAAACCCTAAATAACGTAAAATGACAACTTTCAAGGTCATCTTCAAAACTTTTAATTATTTAAACGTATATCGTTAAGCTGTAATGAGCTGCTTAAAAACCTAACTAGAGCTAAATAAATGCACTATACATTCTTCTAAAAATTAATACTTAGTTTGTTTAATAACTATTAAAGCTGCAATTTACAACATATAACTTTGACGAAATAAGGTAAGTTAATAATTGCTGCTTTAATTTTGGAATAATGCGACTGAATGAACCTGAATGACCTCGATTTACCATGTTAAGAAATAAATAAACAAGTGAGGTTCAGAGTGTTCATCATCATCATCATCATAAGCAACCTTTATCCTTCCACTGCTGGATATAGGCCTTTTTCAATGAACGCCAAGACGGCCGATCTTTTGCTACTCGCTGCCAACTAGAACCAGCTACTGCATGAAGATCGGTATCCCACCTTGTGGGGGGTCGATCAACACTCCGTCTTTCCAAGTGCGGCCTCCCCTCCAGAACCTTATTGACCCCTCATCTATCGGTTCTTTAGACTATATGACCGGCCCAATGCCACTTCAACGAGCTAATCCTTTACACTATGTCGATGTCATGATGTCAATATTTTCGAAAAAGAAACTCCGAGCATGGTGCACTCCACGGCCCTTTGCACACACGGCAAACTTGTAGACGAATCCAACAGTCAAGAGCCACGTTTCGGCCCTGTAGATCACCATGGGATGTATACATTGGTTTAGGACCCTCGTTTTAAAACCGATCTGACCTGCGCTATCGACGACGTGAGGACGTGGTTGAGTTTCCTAAATGTTACCCAGCTCAGCTGTATTCTATCTATCTGCTTCTCTTTCGAAGCTGTGTTTTCCCAACTGCAACATTGTCCCAAGTCCATGTTATTTTCTTAAAGTGCAAATATCATATATATTTTTGATAAATGCGGTATTGATTGTTTTTGTTCTAATACTTCCCCATAAGTCATCGTAGTGATGACATCATACTTTGAAGTTATTTTGAATGTCTGTAAAGTAATTATTTACGAAGTATTATGGTTTTATGGTTAAGTCCTTAGTTTTCTTCGGGGCTGAGTTAATATATTTCAATATATAATATCAAGTTCCTCAAATATATTTTATTATTTTTTTAAAATAAATATCAGACAAAATTTAGAAAATGATTGCTTCATCTTTATGCACACAGTCGTGTAATGAAAAATGTTTAGGTACCTATAATTGCCCGAAATAAAATAAAAACTATTTGCTTGACAAAAGCGGCTCAAAACTGCGGTCAAATTTTCTTTTCGTGTATTCTTAGAAATATATTTATTTGTATATCTATTGTCTTTCATTATTTTTCAAACTCTTACGCAATACAATACTGAGACTAAGATATACAATACTAAGATATATATTTTTAATTCTCAATATCACTTATTTTTTAACAGTCAACCTACATCAGATGCACGTCTGCTCATTTTTCCACTTCGTCTATAAACAAAAAAACCTAACATGCTATATTGTTTATGAAAAGGAAAAATTTCTCGAAGAAAATTATGAGCATAAATTTTGCTTAATCTCAATAACAGTTTGAAGGAAACACTTGCCCTATTTCCTTACAAGTCGTCCGCTCAATACATATTTCTGTTAGCCGAGAAATATTATTGTCATTCATCTTGGACGATAATATCTTGCAAGATGAATGATAAATTTTGCTCAACCACTACTAAGTTGTGCGCTTCAAATAACAATCGTTTAACGGTTTATGCTTAGTTTTTTGTAAAAGTGGACATTTGTCAAATGTAAACACAATTAATTGTATCCATTAATCGTAAACTTGTTTTATAAATGAGCGTTAACCTTAAGTTATAACCGTTTACTTCTTTATAGAAACAGCGCATTAATAAGAAGTGCAGCCCTGTCCATAACATATGCAACCTAATACGCGTAAGTCACCGCCCTGAGACAATGGCTGTAATGCGTCACTGCTATGTTGCTGAAATAGGCACCACTTTGCTAAGCTCTAGTCGGTTCCATGTTTAAAGAGAGCATATTCTGTTATAAAACACGCTCGTATAACTACATAACTGTGTAGAATTTGGAAAAAATATAATTATTATGTAAGTATACTTATAGATTTTTATTTGACTCATAGATTTTGATTTTTCTCATAGCTTTCTTCGATGCTAAAACATAACATAAACACACTATATGCAGTTTTTGGCATCGAAGAAAGCTATGAAAAAATACTTACATTCACATTCTTTAAAAACTTGTTAATAGCGTTATTTCAAAATTGATGTTAGTGTCTTTTTTAATGCTCAAGCTTTTTTTCTTGAATGTAAAAAGAAAGAGGAACATTAATTTACGTTCGAAACCAAAAATCATCTGGAAGTTCTATAAACGAAATTACTTTTACAGAACTTCCAGATACCAAATTGTAGCAGGATAGAAGCTGCGACAAGGGCCTTCTACTGGATGCCTTCCATAAAGATTATCCTTCTACGTTTACCAATTGATTTTTTAAACAGCCATGTTGTTTCTGAATAGCTACTGAGATACAGTGTTCAATTCTAAGCTTAATATGTCAATAAACAAAAGAATTTAAATTTCATAATTTGTAAGCAAATTTTCGTGTACTAAAAGTGTTTAGACCACTTTTCTAAGATGTATGATGATGAAAGCCTCTACAATTGGACGCAATATGGCATTACCTTCATACATTTGGTGTAACTTACATTATCTTTGTGGCCTAAACAGTGTGAGGTAATCCAAAATAAGAATGATAACAAAAATCGGCGGATTCAGTTTGGTATTACAACTTCATTTCTATTATCTTTAATTTAAATTCAATTGCATCATTGGATAGCTGAAGTATCAAATAATTTCTTAATCTACGTGACGACAGTGGCTCATTACTGCAATTTTTAGGTAATTTTTCGGCATATCGAAAAATCCATTAATTATTATAAACTTTTGACTGGGATCAGCTACAACGTTGATTTAATCTTCACTTTACGTCAAAATTTTATATAATAAGTTGTTACCACAAAAAATGTAATAATATCGTATACGGATGGAGAGGGTTTCGCAAAAGCAATCAAATGATGTCAAGAAAACATCATATAATCGTGTTAAGCAATATGTAAAAGGATAAATGAGCTAAAACAGTTCAAAATGGTGCTAGTATATAGAATAGAGGACTTCTTATCGTTAAAACATGGTCATAATATCGTGTTTTCCCCTATAACTAACGGCCGTGTCCAAGATTTTTTATAATATTTTCTTATTTTTTATTCATATTTTTTTCACCTTTCTTATTTATTCAATTTAGAATTAGAATAAATGTAAGCAAAATAAACCATAGCAAAAAGCGGCGTCGTACGTATGGTGCTATTGTTGGCCGACTATCAGTCAATGATTGTCATCTCAATGAGAAAAAGAAATTAGATGTATTACATACTTCTTTGCCATGGGTTGACTTGTCAACATCTATTTAAGCCAAAATTTTATTAATTATAGTTACTGAAGGACTAGACACAAAAACTACAAAATTAAAATTCTTTAATTTAATAGCTACATCACATCATCAGCCTTTGTTAGTCCACTGCTGGACATAGGCCTCTTAATACACCCCTATCCATTAGGGTTTGGACCGTAACCCACCACGCTGGTCCAATGCGGGTTGGTGGGTGACGACTTTTACATGCCCATCCGACGCATGGATCATCTTACTTTTCAGACAATTGGGTGATCGGCCCAAATTGCCTAACCAACTAGGAAACAACAATGAAAATTTGTTGGTCCCGCAGGGTTCGAACCCACGACCTCCGGTTTCTAAAGCACACGCCCATGCCACTAGACTACGGAGGCAGTTATATAAGCTACATAAGTAAATAAAAATACCTTCACAATGTTGTATTTTTCATTAACTTGTGATGAACAATGACATGGGGCTTAAGTATTAACATCTGAATTACAAATTCATGAATTTCCATTAAGACCCTCTTGAAACGCGTAATTGAGGAGAACAATCAAAGAAGAGTCTTAGCCTTCAGATCAATAAATCTTTGTATAAATAAACACGAATACAACTCGGACATATTAATATGTGAATAAAACTAACCACATTTACTTTTACTACGCATAGAGTAGCAAAACCTTTAAACGTAGTGATGCATATTTCAGAACGATAATTGCGTTCCAATATGTTGTACAACATACTAAGGATACCTAGCCATAATTCCAAGTCAGCTTCTAATCCATCTAGATTTACCTAAATAACAGTTTTTACAACAACCCAAAAGGTAAACTGCATTATAAGATTGAATTAGAACAACATAATAATATTATACTGGTAAATTAATAACGTGCTGAAATAAAGTAAAGTTATACTTTATTTTAGACTGTAAAAGTGCAATTTGGAATTAGTTATATTGTAATTAAAATAACGTAAGCTGCAAATTTAGCTGTGGCGCTACGGGATTGTGGTTTAAAAACCGAATGGCTTGGTTCAAACTCTGCAGCAACTCGACTACTTTTTATTGTTTCTTTTCAGTTGGTTGTTTTTTTCATCATTATTTTAATATAAACTTAGAAGAGAATTATATACAAAATTACGTAGTGTAAACCTGATCTAAATCAATTATAACAATTTATGTGAAACAATTAAGTTCAGCGCTAAAAACCTTTTCCTTTTTCTATCTTTTCCCTAGCAAAAAAAATGTCCTGAAAGATATAAAGCCACTATGTTTAAAATTTTAAAGATCTTAAAGCGCAACAGTAAAACTTCTTCACGAAAAAATCACCACAGTAAGTTAATATATGCATAACATCCAATGTTTGTCGTAACTAAGCTTATCTTTAACAAATAGAATACCATTACCATTGCTTTCACGGTATAGTATATTTGAATAGAGAATTGAAGATGAAAGATTTTGGAATTGAAGATGAAAGACAGTTATACTATCATGTTATATGACTTTTTTATTTTACATTATTACTATAAAGAGACTTTCAAATAAAAATCTTCTAAGAAGCACGATATAAAGCTATTACAGACGAACTTACGACTTAACTTGTTTATTATGTAAGCAGTCATCACAAAACTATTATTATGTCATAATAAACCCTCGGATACTCTAATCTAGATGGAATTACTCCAAACTTGGTTCATTAAATATTTGAGTATTTTCTTCGAAACTTGTACACTGGAGAATTATAGTTTGACTTATTACGTAGGTTGGCTGACGTAATTCATTAACAATGTAGCAAAAATTGTAAGTGAATGTTTAAACACAGAATATGCGTACAAGATTAAATATAATAAATTATAATTGAAAACAATTTACCGGTTACGTGCAGTTTGTGTAAAATAGAGTAGTTATAAGAAGTTGATGTATTATTTAGTTATTAGTAAATTATAATTATACAGGTGTTTTATAGAGGTCCACCTCCGCCTACGTGGTCTAACGGTATTGGGCCTTGCTTTATAAACCTCAGGACGTGGGTTCGAATCCCGCGATAAAACAACTTTGTGTTATCGTTGTTTTCGGTTAGCTGGCATGTAAAAAGTTGGTCCATCAACCTACCCACATAGGATACATTCCAAAAAACCCCTAATGGCGAAGGCGTGCATTTGTCTAGCAGTGGACTAACACAGGCTTATCATGTTGATGATTATGATTACTGCGTGCGCGGGCGCGTGGTCACTAAGTTTCGTCAGCCAATTTGATTGGACCAACTAACTCGAGTGACGGCGATATGGGAGATCCTATTTAAGGACCAGAAGCGAGGATGCGGTTCGAAGGACCATGCGCAATCCGGCTCGGACAACGTGGTTATGAAGCCGGATTGGAAATGCGATAAAAGAAAGATAAATACCTCGTCTGATGGCGGCACAGCTGCAGGCGTCTTCGGGGATGCGGTTGGGGTTCGCGGTAAACTTAAAACTATAAAACGGAGCGTTGGCCATTCGTGTCGCCCGACTTTAAAATATGATGCGTTGCGTAGGAACTCCTAAAGGCAATTATTGACAGCGGTGGCGTTGGCCGCCGACCGCTTCACGAGGTATTCTCCCTTTACCCTCTTTCTTCTCGAGATGAGGAAAAATTAAAGGGAAAAAAGATTCATTCATCCATTTACATCTCCTTCTCAGCGAAATTTACAACTTGCGGATAATTATGCCGCTCATTGTTGCATAGTTGACGAATTATGCGCAATATAGGGAATACAGGGACAAGATTTTAAACCAAATGCATTACGGTTGAACTGATATTCCCGGATCGGTTCTGAGGGATCAAATCTTAATAATATTTTTTGATACTTTCTATCTTCCTCTTTTACTATAATTTGTAAGTACATCTGTTTAATGTCAGACGTTAAAGCGATTGGAAACAAGCGAAATTTTAGCAGATGTAGAAATATACCCACTTGCAGTTTAGGCCTTGAGTACAATACGTCATTTTGAGATAAACCGTCATGGCATTTCGGGCTTGCGTCTAAGACAGGTCTAATCTTTGAACTATATTTATCATTCCGAATAATAGCGTAATGCAATATGAAATAACCTTTCCTAGAGTCCTTTGACTCTTCATTGCGAATTAAAAAAGAGCTATTTATTTTTTTCAAAGAGTTATGTACTGTAGGATTGTTCGAAAAATTATTATTTTCGACAGCATTACTTCACCCATTAGTATGTATCCGATTACGGTTTCAATAGCAGGGGGTGCTGGAGGTGCAATTACTATATCACCTAAAAGCAAATACGGAAACAATTGAGCGCCTGACAATGAGTATACTGCACTTGGCTCGTACCAAGGATGATCACCTAGCGGAATATATGTGATCATCATTGGTATGTTTTGCACTGCTGAAGTATCAATGTTGTTTAAAGGCAACGTATCAGTAATACGATCAACAATTAACGCGTTTATATATTTTTTATATTGTTTATTTTTTGATTGTATTTGTATATTAACGTAGCCCATAACAGGACGCGACTCTAATCCGATACCCTTAATAGAGGAAAGTGGAAGCGGAATAACATTCAAATTAAGTTGTTTACAGCACGCGATAGTTATTATAGTATTTTGCGAACCGTTGTCTATAAGGGAACGTACGGGTACAAAAATACCATTGCTATTGTTTACATAAACTTGCGCAGTAGAAAGAAGTACAGTAGTAAATAATGGATTATGTTTAGCTTGACACAGTGGCTTCAACGATAACACAGAACTAAAAGATTGAGATTCATTTCTTGGTTCGACCTTAGAAAATGAAATATTTTCATTTTGCGGCTGAGTGACGCAATAAGAATTATTATCAAAATGCAAAAACGTATGATGACGTTTGTCACAAGTTTTACAATTATGTAACGATTTACAATTATGAACAGTATGTATTAAACTAAGGCAATTCACACATCCATTATATTGCTTAACACATTTAAACTTGTCCTTGGCGGACAGGGATCTAAATAAAGAACACGTATTTAAATAAACGTGGTCAATTTTATTACTCAGGGCACACTTGCCTTTATTGGAATGAACAATATCGCGCGATATGAAAGTATTGTGTACTAGTTGTTTCGGTTGCGAGCGAGATGCGTCCGGCGAGACACTATTATGCGGCCGATGATGACGTTTTGCGTAAGGCGTAGTATTTAAACGGGTCGAGTTATAAGAAGTTGACTAATTGCTCATAAAAATTTTAGATTGAAATCGAATGAAATTAGCGAAACTATCAAAAGAAGGTATATCTTCTTTGCGCGATTCCATCTCAAAAGTATTAATAATGCTGGAAGGAAATTTTTGTTAATGCAATATGTAAAAACATAAAATCTGCCAGATTATTAATTTTTAAGTTTTTCAACGCACCAACAGCTGTCACATATATATCTAAAAAACTAGTAAAAGTACTAGAGGAAGCGGTTCTCAACATTTTAAAATTTAACAACTGATCGAAGTATGTTGACGCTATGGTACGCGTGTCCTCATAGCGGTCAACTAGCGAGTTCCATATTAAGGAATAATTTTTTGGACACGTTTCCAGTTAATTTGCCTAAAAGGTAATACAATTTGTCGTCATTGCTAAACGAGTCGTTGTTATGCACGTTAGACTTAAAGCTTACGGCGGTAACCGAGATGGTGCGTACACTTGTTTATCTTTTGAAGCGGGTTGTGATTCATTGCATAATGAAATAATGCGTAAAATATACGAATACATTTCTTCGAAATCGGAAAGAATACAGTAATCTGTTTTAGCGATTGGATCAACAGTGATTGAACAAAGCGTTATAATTATCTAAAATAGTACTAAATTGAATTCTAATGTCTTCTAACGTTTGAGCACTGTTGAGAATTTTTTCTTTATTTTCGTTATTGTTCAGAGCGCATTGTGCTTTATTAAAAATATTCTCAATGCGTGTATATAAAGCGTCACGTTTAGCGGTTAGAATAGTTAATTGGTTAGCGTCAGTTATAGAAATAGGTCCGTCTTTTTTAGGTGGCATCTTGAATATATCCACATACAAAGCGAAATAAAAATAAAATTATTAATATTTCAAACTGCGTACAGCGTTAGGCGTAAATGCGTTGGTATGCTTAAGCGTAAGAGCGTTGCGTTATTGAAGTAGATAAAACTACCTACAAGTTGAATGCGATTTATCGCGAATGGCAAAATGATGCAATTATATGCGTAAATATAAGGCAAGCGATTATTATATATTGCGATTTCAAATTATTGCGTTTAGTACCTAAGCCTACTAAAGTATATGGATAGGTACTAATAATAGATGAATGTGGCCGATAAGCGTTAAGTGAAATAAATTATAAAATATTTATAAAATAAACCCCAACAATATCAAAATATCAACATGCGCTCTAAATTACACGACAAGTACCACCTTACATTTTGTATATTCATTTTTTCATTCTTACACGTACTTTTATCTACGGCGTAGCTATAGATTTGTTATTTATATTGATCACTTAGTCCAATAATTATTATGATGGTCAAATAAAATTTGAAATCAGTCAGACTCAAAGTGCTTGCACACGTCGTAAAATTACAATAGAACTAGAATTGAACAATGAATAGGCTTACGTGACATCAAAAGGAAATTGAACGCTAGAATTGAATTCGTTACCTAATTTCGATAGCCATGTAGACATTTCTGAGGTCCATTATTTTTACCCCTTTAATAGAGATAAATAACTTGATTTGATAGTGATAAATTGTTAAATTATTATAAAAATTATTGCTATTGATAAGAAGTAAGCATTATTTTTAAAGAATTTGCTCCAAAATATATATACATAAATTCCCAATAAACAGTTTGTAACATAATTAAATTACTAGAAGCAACAAGACGGTACAACAAGCCAGTGCTCTGTTATTCATTCAACATCATAAATAATCTAAGGTTACTACAACTAATTACGCATACCCACAGCTCCAACTCGACCTAATTGAACCATTACCTAATGTGACCTGAATACTAGATAGTAAGTGTTACGAGAAAATAGGTTACTTAAATTTAAACACCAACAACCAACGCCGAATTTTATTAGAATTGTATGTTTCCGGACAACGTAGGCTTTTACATGGAGCGAAATTTTAAAAATCTACAAGTATGGAAGTCGACCTCTTGGCATTATAATTACAAAAATATTAAAACGCATAACGCATGTATGCCTTTCATCTTTTCGTTAATTTCGAGCCAGGCGGTCGGTTAACTTATTAAAGGCACTTTTGTTTATATAATGTTTTCTGCTTACTACGTGTACACATTAATTTAATGTAAAAAAATATTTCACTTTTAAATTTACTTACATTTTATATTTAAATGTAGTTTATACATATTATACACGACTACTGCTAGTCCTAATCTTTTTTATTACCTTAAGGATCTCTATGAAATTTTCTTTTTCATACCCAATGCACGTTGCGTACAAGTTATCTAAGTTATTTTAGTAACTCTGTGTGAATAAAGAAGAACAATTAGAAATATATGCATGGTTCCTCCAGTGAATACGTTAAGACTACCACTACTTCATCATCCAGTTGAAGTAGGACATTATATAATCAATGCTTTTATAAAGCTTTATTTAAGTGACAGCAATTGCTGCCCTTTCCATGCAAGTATTCTTCGAAAAAAGTTATAAAAAGGCATGATGTATTCTTCGAACATGTTGAATAGTTTTTTAAAATAATCAAAACTTAAGAAACCTCAGAGGGTTTAGGTTTATTTAAGCTTTTCAGAATATATTTCGCTAAACGAAAGTTTTGGAGATAAAGTTTTTTGCAGTTACTCTTAGAAAAATACGTGTTTCTTTGACCTAATGAGTTCAAATTATATTTTAAAAAATTATCAAACACAAATAAGTGACCAATTAGGTGTCATAATAGTGCAAAACTTTAATTTTTGAGCCATTTGCTAGAAGGCTGCATAAATAGTTCTAAATCATGCACTAGGGCTGACCACATGTTTGGCAATAAACAGAGATTCGAAGATTGACCTCTAGCTGTAATTGTGTAAAGTATGGTTAGCCAGAGTTTTGACCAAATCGTAAGAAGTGGTGTGCGGTACACTATATGTATCGAGACTTCCTTAAAAGTGACAAATCTTTGATGTATGATATTTGAAGCCTTGTTATTATGTTCAATTACTAGAGTAAATTGAGGTGTAAAGGTTAATAATGTTTTGGTTAGCGAGTAAGCTTTTACTTATAAGAAGTAAAAAACATTGAAATCGGTCCAGCCGTTTGGGTGTATTTTAATGTCAACATACGTACAGTAGAATTATATTTTTAAAGATATAACAAATAATTTCCACAACCAGTTGAGATATCCTTTTCTAGGTTTTGGGACAAGAACAAACGGAGAATTTTAAGCACGAATTTTGCAAAATTGATAATACCGTGAAACACTGATGTTACACACTCTCAGGTGAGTGGTTTGACGTTTCTATTTCGAAATAATTGTATTATACATTTATTTGGCAAGATAATTGGTACGTCGAAGTGTCTCGTAAGAATTTAGTCCTTTACCTGGTGTATTTTTTGTTTATGTTTCACCTAGCAAAGAGTATAAAGTGGAACACATATAAAGAACTTGCTAAATGTTACCAAATTGGCTCTAAGATAAAATTCAATTTAAGTACCTTTATTGAGAAAAAGTATGATACCCGTATATTGTAAATAATTATAACACCGGCAAATGTATAAAAGAACCAAGATTTTGTTGTGTATGGACTTAAACAATTGAATAGTTTCTAGTGTGCCTTGTACTGCATTTAATAAAACATTACCTTGCTATATCACGACACATTTTCTGCCTAAAATGAAAATATATTATTTAGATGAACAGTTTTAACGGCTAAAAGCTTCGCAAAAGTCTGTACAAACATTAACACATTTACGTTTTATAAGATATAATATGACAAATAAAAATGTTTGAATTCATAATTTAAAACTTTTGAATCGATTACAAATCGTGAATTTTTAACTATTGTTTAAATAACCTTTCGATATCACATGCATTATTTAAGGCTGTTAATCAGTTTTTCATTTAATTAGCCGACAAGAATTTTAAGTACAAATATTTATAGTCTGATTATAGGTAATTTTTATAGTTGTATACATATGATATACCGAAATTAAATTTTGTAGGAAATACCATCTTACTAGCAGAAAAATGTATACACACACAAAAATATATAGAATCGTATATCTACCAAACAATTTACAACGAAGGAACAATATTTATCAAACTTGTTATTGCCGCTTAATTTTTACCATGTGTTAATATACTTACGATAAGTAACATACCTTATTTTTTATTAATGTTACTTGATTTGTGTACAGAAGTGATGAAAAATAGCTCCATTAAAAATTAATTGCGATGTAAGATCCAAGTAAACTTACCAAGTTTGTTATGGTTTTTTTTCCATATGTTAGCTATTATCGATTTTACTCAAAAGATGTTTTTTTTTTTAATAAAACGAATCATTTAATACTAATAAGTCTTTCGAAAATAATAATAATATGATCTTATATTAGGTTCAGAATTAAACCTAAAGAACATATAAGAAAAAATAATTGGCAAAGCTAATTAAATTGCAAAGCAGGTGGTTACACTACGAACTTTCATTTTTCTTAATTTTGTTTAGAACAAACATATTACACTAGTGGGCAATCTATCAATGGGCATATTATATTTACCTTACGTTGCGACACAGTTACAAATTTTTTTTAAAAGGTATACTAAAAAATCAAATTGTGCTCATAAATTTACTTTACATTGATGGCAACCTAAATTTCAATCTAATAATGCTTTTTTTTTATTTTTTATTGCCGACGAAGGTAGACGAGTAATCGGGCCACCTGATGGGAAGTGGTCACCGACGCCCATGCACATCAGCAATACCAGGGAGATCACCAACGCGCTGCCTACCGTAAAGGACTCTCTTTATACCTCGTTTGAAGAAAGACATGTCATAGCGCGAAGGAAAAACCTTAGAGGGGAGTTCATTCCAGAGTTAAATAGTGCGTGGCATGAATGATCTCTGAAAACTGGTTTCCAGGTGGTATGGATGAACTCTAGTGCGGTGACGGAGGGTACGATAATAGAATGGGGAGGTAGGTACCATATCGAACAGCTCCGCTGAGCACTCCTCCGTTGAACAGGCGGTAGAACACACAGAGAGAGCCAATATCTCTCCGTAGGCTTAGAGGTTCCAGCCTGCCGTGAGCATTGGATCGCCGACGATTCGAACGGCTCGTTTTTGTAGGGAGTCAGGTGGAAGCAGCTGGTACTTGGAGGCATTGGCCCAGAGATGGGAACAATTCTCCACGTGAGGCCTGACCTGTGCTTTGTAAAGTAGATGCTTTTGGCTAGATGTAAAGTACCGTCCCGCTCTGTTCAGCACTCCCAGTTTATTAGAGGCTAATTTGAATTTTCTGTCCAAATGACTTCGAAACTGAACGTCGCGCGAGATCTCGACACCAAAGATTCCAATGCTCGAGGATGGTTGCAGAGAGACACCCAAAAATTGTGGCGCTATGAAAAATGGGTCTTTCTTCGCGGTGAATGCGCAAGCCTGTGTCTTTGTGGGATTAAACTGAACGAGGTTTACTCGACCCCACTCGGAGTCTCGCCCCAGAAAGTCCTCCACTTAAGACACAAGTTTAGATCGCCTTTCCTGCACCTCACACCGAGGGACTGGTCGTTGGCTAGTATACCGCGCATCTCCCGCTCGTCGTGCTATCATCCGCATAGCAATGGTGAGAGCACCGAACCTTGTGAGACGCCCGCATTAGTGGTCATGATCTTGGAGCAGCAACCATCGACAACGACTCTGATGCTCCGACCATCCAAAAAGCTGGCGATCCACTAACACAGCCCCTCGGGGATTCCATAAGTGGGCAGTTTCGATAAAAGAGCTCTATGCCAGACCCTGTCGAACGCCTTTGCAATATCAAGACTGACTGCTAGAGCCTCACCCTTAATGTCTACGGCTTCTGCCCACCGGTGAGTTAGATACACCAGAAGATCACCAGCCGAGTGACCGTGACGAAAACCATACTGTTGGTCACTGATTAGCTGGTTCTCCTCTTGGTAACCTAGGAGCTGGTTGTTGATGACCTTGTGATGTTCATCACCTTTGACAGTAAGGATGTGATAGCTATGGGCCTGTAACTCGAAGGGTCTGAGCGGTCTCCCTTTTTAGGGACCGGATGTATTCGAGCTGCTTTCCATGAAGCCGGAACCCGTTTAGCCGTATATGAGAGGCGATATAGGCGCGTGAATACAGAAGTCAGCTCATCAGCGCATCGCCTAAGGACCACTGCAGGAATGCCGTCAGGCCCATTCGACTTATGAACGTTGAGGAGCTGTAGTTCCAGCCTGACTGCCCGCTGTGAAACGCGGATTTCGGAAAGGGAACTCTCGCACTTAGGGAGATTTGGTGGAATGGCTCCCCCATAGTCCATAGTCGAGTTTGAGGCAAAGAGTTTGACTAGAAGATCAGCCTTCTCCTTCGCACTGTGGGCTAGGCTATCATCAGACTTGCGCAGTGTCGGGAGACTGGACCGGCCGAAGTTGCCCTTGGCAGCTTTGGCAAGTGACCAAAAGGCACGACTTCCAGAGGGAAAGCCGACTAGCCGCTCGCCAACTCTGCAAACGTGCTCTGCTTTTGACCTAGTAATCGCCGTCTTGAGGGATCTTGATTAAATTAAATTTCTTCTTCTCTTCTATGCCTATCCGATCCTGACATAGAACCTCCCCCACGGGAAGGAGCCAAAAAACTCACTAAGTCCGTCCCAATCTGCTGTCCTGTATTGCCAGACTCTACGAGACCCAGAGTCGAAAGTGTTCGGGTTGGGTACGTGGGTAAGTGGTACGTACCAGGCAATGGTCTAAGGATCCCAAAGGTGCCTCAACCGCCACCTGGTACCCTTCCGGATGTGAGGACATCAAAAGATCTAGCAGAGAGGGGTTATGGCCCTCAATATCTGGGATTCGGGTGGGCTGAGTACCAGCTGGGAGAAGCCATAGGCCGAAACATACTCATACGCCACTCGGCCAGTGAGATAGTGGTCTGCGACCCCAACCACTCCTGATGATGAGCGTTAAAGTCACCTAGGATCACTACCTCCGCTGCCGGATACTGTTCAAGGACTTGGTCAGTCGCCTCTTAGTGATACTCGAATAGTTGAGCTGCCTCCGCATCACCGCTGTGGGATCTGTAGAGGCACGCGTAGACGCGGGTGTGGCCACCATAATTCGTGCGCACCCACAAGACGGACAGATCCCAACGTTCGAGGTCCCGAGGGCGGCGACAGCAAACATCATCCCGAACGAACAGGCATACCCCGGCTTTATGCACAAAAGCGTACTCTAGGATATAGCCAGGGTCTTTAAGGTAAGAGATGTCGTCCGGAGTAGATATTTGTGTCTCCGTTAAAGTAGAGCAGGCGTTAGAGTAGAGCAGGCTGCGCCGTTTCAAGGTGGTGGTGGATGGCGTTTAGGTTGCTGTGCATTCCCCTAATATTACTGAAATACAATTTAAATTTGGATAAAGGGGCCGCCGTGAAAACGTTTTTCTTTCTTTTATTTCGGGCCATGGTAAAAACGAGTTATAAATGTATGGGGCAGGAATATGAACAGCAAGGCTCGGTAAAAGGGAGCGAAGTATAGTACTCAGCAGATACTCGGGTAATATGAGGAGCTGGCACGGGGCACGGAAGGGCCCCTGGTCCCACCTGCGTGTCAGTCTCCACACCAGTTCTCCACTGGGGCAGCGACTACACAAAAGTGGCAGGATTTTTACGCCGGTTGGCGGGACAGCTTTCCGAGGTGGAGGAAGCGGGCGGTTCCCCGGGTTCAGGTCCCCTACTGACCGACGGGCGGCCGGCGGTCGACCGTCGGGTCTCCCTGGGCCCCGTGCCAACCTATCACGCCCGTAGTGCTGACTGAGACCTTTATAACGCATGTTCCAAGTAGCAAAGAGTTCGCAGTCCACCTTAGGAAGGGAAAGGTAAGGACGTGGAGATAACTGGCTCTCCATTCCAACGACCGGAACACAGCAAAGCTGTTTGGCGGCCGACTTTAGTTGGAGGGTGGTCGCTAGCCAGCTGGACAGAGTCCTACCGCCAGCAGAAGCTCCTAATGGATTGTGATGGTTTGACCGCCATCATTCGGTCGACTGATTGCACTAGTGCTGTTGTGCATCCCGGACTGGGGTTGGGGTTGTCACATCCCGACGCTGCTAAATGCTTTTTACCACCTGTCAAGTGCAATATTCCTCTACAAGATCCAGGAATGTACAAGCTAGATTGTGACTGCGGCCTCTCTTATATTGGACAAACAAAGCAAGCAATAAGAACCCGCGTGAAGAAACATGTAGCTGACATTAAACAGAAAGGACCCAACAAGTCGGCAGTGTGTGACCATACCTTAAATCACCCAAACCATTACATCAGATTTGATCGACCACAATTCCTCGCTAAAGAACACCGATTCCTACCAAGGATGATCCGTGAGGCTATTGAGATAAGAAACATCCAAATTTCAATAGAGAAGATGGTTGGTTCTACCACCTGCTTGGGACCCATAATTTATAAATCTAAAATTAAACCTCAAGCATAATACCACTGCTGGCTCTAGATGATAAAACAGTTAATTTTGCATAGGTCGGAGAGTACAGAATAAAAATAATTAGTTACAATTAAGAGCTGGAAACCCCGCTTCAGCACTGGCAACAAGACGCATGACATCTCAGTCTACCCTGTGACCACAGCCGCTGGAAAGTGTTCGAAACGTCGGGAATTTAAAATGTAAAAATAAACGCGATAAAACCCGTAAAGTCATCTTCATGATGTTTTGAAAAAGTCCAGTGTGTTGATTTTTAGTTGTATGAATTTTAAATGAAAGGTTAATACTTGGCAAGATTAAACAAAAATTTTGATTACTATAGTTATGACCATGAAGCAAAGTATATTTAGTTGTAATGCGCCACACATGTAATACATACGTGTTCACGTAAAACTTTATATACGTAGGCGTTTCACATAGAAAAATAGATGTCTCTACAACGTCGTAAGTATCATTGAGGCGTAAATAAAAAAACGAGGAACATAAACGAAATAGGTACGTAGCCAGGAGAAAAAAGATCCATTTGTTATTCAGTAGATTTCCCTTTTTGTGTTTGTTGAGTCAAATTATAAGAAATAATGTTTTTACATTGTTCATTGAGGCGCACAATTTAACAAAATATTAAAATTGTATAAAATATGGCTGACTTAAAAATTAAGCAATGTTTTGCTAATAACTAGTTTTAGAATATGAACTTTGTAAATATATTGTCATTTCGTCGACGAGGACGAACGACGACGATATTGCCATTTCTGTGTTCATAGTTTTTGTGCAGTAATTCGGCTGAAATATTGAAATTATATCCACTGGAGAATTATATTTTGAGTTATGGCGTATGTTGATTGACGTGATTCGTTAACAATGTAATAAAAATGTTAACTGTATGTTTAAATACAGAATTTAATGTTAACGTTTACATTATACTTATTTTAATAAATTTAAATTTAAAACAATTTACAAGTTACGTGCGACTTGTGCCATCAGCATCATCATCGTCATCATCATCAGCCTGTGTTAGTCCACTGCTGGACATAGGCCTCCCCTAATGCACGCCACCGCTTCCACTCTTCAGCTATTCTCATCCAGCCCACACCGGCCACTTTGCGAATGTCGTCACTCCATCTTGCCGCAGGGCGTCCTACACTACGTTTGCCGAGCCTCGGTCTCCACTCCAGAACTTTTTGACTCCAGCGGTCGTCAGTTCTGCGGCTTATATGACCGGCCCACTGCCACTTCAACTTACTAATCCGGTGGGCTATGTCGGTGATTTTGGTTCTCTGACGGATTACGTCATTTCTGATGCGGTCCTGTAGAGATACTCCAAGCATAGCCCTCTCCATAGCTCGCTGAGCGACTTTAAATTTGTGGACCAGTCGAACCATAAGTGTCCAAGTCTCGGCACCGTAGGTCAAAACGGGTAGGACGCACTGATCGAAGACTTTCGATTTGAGGCACTGTGGGATGGGTGACGAGAAAACTCGACGAAGCTTATGAAAAGCTGCCCAGCTCAGCCGAATCCTTCTGTGCGAGTTGTGTACAATATAGTAATTATAGTTATAAATATAGTTGATTTAATATATAGTTTTTAGTAAATTATAATAATGCTGGTGTTTTTTAGAGGTCCGCCTCCGCCTCAACAAAAACAACTTTGTGTTGTCGTTGTTTTCTCGCTAGTTAGGACTATTTGGCTCGATCACCCAATTGTCTGAAAAGTAAGATGATCTATGCGTCGGATGGGCAAATAAAACGTTGGTCCATCCACCTACCCGCATTGGACCAGCGTGGTGGGATACGGTCCATAACCCTTTGGTGGACAGGGGTGTGTTAGGGGAGGCCTATGTCCAGCAGTGGACTATCACAGGCTGTTGATAGTGATAATATAAAAAAGAATATGGATACCTATGTAATGATGTTTGAATCTAAAATACATGTTATACACGTTTGCACCGCCATTCTACAGAAAAGGTATGATATTTATGCAATTTATATATTTTTAATGAACTTGTCTAATAAAATAAACCATGTTTGACTATTTTCATATGATTTAGCTTTTAAAATTTTAAATAGCCTTGTCTTATTTATGAAAACTCATTTAAAGAAAATAACAAAAATTTGAATTGTATGTACATTAAAAAAAATACTAATTATGGCGTTTATATAAAAAAAGTCGCTGCATTGATTATTGATTATCACAAGGAAGGTTAACCTAGAGTCAAAAATAAAATAATCAACATTTAAAGTTTCGTATAAACGCGAGCTTTTGTATGAAGCGCTCTTTAAGGTTATTTCTCATAAATTTATTGAAATATATGCGACGGCAGTTTTAAATATGAGATCCTATTATCTTAACGTACGTTGAGTGAGAGAGATATAACCCGTCCTTTTAGGCCATACTAATAGGACCTAAAACAAAATGTGTACGAGTAAGCGGTACCTAATAAAACGATCACTATTTTACGATACTTTTGAAGGATATCATAATTATAAACCGTGTGTTTAACACGTGTTACGAGCATGATGATATTAAAGTGGAATAAATATGTTTCGTAAAATTTTGTCCAGAGATCAGCTAGATAAACTAGAACTACTGCAAAAATTGTTTGTACAATTAATCTTCTTTATTAACTATCACTGTCTACACCTATGTTTATAGGTATCCCATATCCAATCTATATGGGCGTTTTAATAGCATCTCTATAAGATGCTACTTAGTTACTACGGGCTACAATCTTTACATCAATTCGTAGACAAATTTTTGGAAACTATCATTTAAAATAACTATCAAAAGAAAGAAAAATTCTTCTAAACTTCTAGAGAAAGACAGTGTTAGCATTTTAGTCGCACAAAGTTGTGATTTTCGACATCTACTTTAGACATTGATTTTAACCACGTATTTTTTTAAATTTGTTAGATAGCTATAAAACTACTAATTACAAAAACTAGTAAAAATGGCACCATAGGTCTGGGCTACCAACAAAAATTCAAAAAAGGAATTATCAAAATTGGAGCACTGGGAACGGGGCAACATGCTAGTATTCGCTCTGAATTGAGTATTTCCTTCTTTTGGAAAGCCGGGCAAAAAAGTGGAAACAAAATGGCATTTGGCATTTAATTATAACATTTTTACATAATCAAATAGAAATTTTATCAAAAAAGCACATATACTAAAGTGCTCTGTTCCTGGAAATATTATTTCATATATACGGTATACGAACAAAGTTTCAAAGTATGAAACAAAAAAGTAAAACAAGTAATATTGATGTCAACTTAAATAGCAAAGTTTGATCGTTTATTTAGGTAAATATTTAACCCGAAGACCGTTTGGGTTAATATTTACTTAAATAAATGACGTAGAGATAAATATAAATTTTCGTCAAACATGGACCGAGATAATTTATTATGTCCTGAAAAGACACAGTTATATTAAACTAATTAGTGACTTACACTGACTGACATACAGTAACTTAAGAATATGGATATTTTTACGTATACGAGGGTGGCACTGAAAATTTCGGGAATCAAGGAAGTGACACAACATTACTATTTAAAAATGTATTTATTGCTTTTTAAAATAATCTCCGCGATTATTGAAGCAACCATTCCATTCGAAAGTTTCGGTCCCCAAAATGGCTGTTTTGTAGGCGTCCACAGCTTTATGTAATGAAAATCACGGACCACGCAATTTATTCTTTATTCCAGGGAAAGCATAGAAATCATTAGGGCCCAGGACGGGGCTGTACGGGTGATGGTCTAATAATTCCATTGTGTCTTCCCTAAAAATTATTTTGTCCTGTGCGCGATGTGAAAACTCGCATTGTCGTGATGGAGGATGAAGCGGTGGTTGCAGTTCTCTGTACGGAGTTCAGAAATGACCTGTGGCAAACAAATGCTAGCATACCATTCTGTATTAACCGTTCTTTGTCCCTTAAGAGAATGAGAATGGTCGCAATATGGCTGGTTTTGGAGAAAAACGTGGCCACCATTTTTTTACAACAATCCGTGAGGCTTTAACTCATTTTCAAACACCCAAGCTCGTGAGTGGTTTTTTGTTTCTGGTTCATACACGTACATCCAGGATTCGTCACCTTATACAATGTTGTATTCAGCATTTGAGGATCCTGCGTGGAATCTTTCGAGAGTTCTGACAACAACATTTTTACACCTAATTGTTCAAGGAAGATTATTTGAATTCGACTCATGCCTATGTCTAAAGTTGCCTAAATTTCGCGGTATGTCACATGTCAGTCTTCCTCAATCAGCTTACACACAGCATCAACGTTTTCTTGTGTGACTGAAGTTTTTGGACGACCTTGACGAGGATTATCACTGAGCTTGACACGTCCACGTTGAAATAAAGCAAACAAGCGATAAATTGTGGTTATGGATGGGGCTTCATCACCAAATGCAGAAATCATTCGGTCAACACACTTTTGTGCTAAACCTCTTCGAAAGTCATAATAAATCATCGCTCTTAAATTTTCTCGAGTCAATTTTATTTTCTGAACGACTAAAAAAGTTTGACAAGAGCGAGAATCTGTTTTTAAATAAATAAATGGTATTCGATTTTCAAAACAAAGATTGCAATTAAAAAAATGACAGGAATAGTGGAAATATTCCATTCCCGATACTTTTAGTGCAGCCCTCGTATTTCTTATTTTCTATTTGACGATTTTCTCTCATAATGTGAATAAAAAAATCATCATATTTGTAAATAGTGCCCATAAACACAAATTACCTGATGAATAAATCAATGAAATTTAACAAAAAAATATAGCCGACTTTAAACAGTATGTTAACATTTTGCGCAATATAGAATGGTGACAACATCTGCGATCATCATCATTTGAAAGAAACTACCCCGCGATTTCCGCCACTGCATTTTAAAATCTCTAATATCTTTTAAGATATTCATTAAATGAAAATGTCATGTATAGCACGTTTTATGTGCATAGAATTAAGAATTTTTAAATGTATTGATATGAACTTAATCTGCATTGATTTAAATGAGCTTTGAATATACCTGACTGCATTTTTAGATGCTTATTATATTGCAATTTAATCGCACTAGGTTTGTGATTCTTGACGTCGTAGTTTTCCTAATTTCTTAACTTAATTAAAAAAATGAGCATTTAAAAAGAACGATCACCATCGGAGCACAGAGCAAAGAGTTAACATACTCGTATAAAAAAATACAACCCTCCAAATTGATTACCTCCTTCTTTAGGGTCAAAATAGTTATTGTAAGTAACTATGTGGCATCGTTAGGAGTCTCAAATCCACAAGGAAAACTTTATGTGTAAGCAAATACGGTTAAATCCTTGTTTATATAAAATTGTTAAATCAAATAAAGGACATATTATGTGTGACTTAACTTTTCAATACATACTAATATACTAAAATAAGATATTCATAAGGATGAGCATAAATAACACTTATTCGACAAGAATAAAACCGCGGGCAAAACTAGCCAAATTTTAACGCTTTAATTGCTTTTCCAAATATATTAATCGTAAAATAAAACTTTATTTGAGGTATTGGTATATATGGAAATGTGTTTCTGACCTAAATGTTTAAATAATATCGTAAAATTTATATATTTTATTGAAATGCCTCATAAAACAGTTTATAGAAATATATATATTTATGGCAATAATTTGTGTTGAACGCTTTTAGGTAAATGCAGGACATTATTATATGAACACACGGTGGCAACAATATAAGTGATTGCACGCTGTGGCCGGCACCGCAGACTTAAACAAAGCGCGGATCCAATTTTCCTATCTTAATTACTCTTGCGTTGGCTCCCTACCAAAGTGCATTGGTCCTTGCGATTTAGTTAAAATGTGCCGGCATGCTTTACAACTTTATTACCACTTTGCAAAGCTAAAAAATTTACAAAAAAAAGTAAGATAACAAAAACACACTACAAATAATGAAATCGTAGCAAAAAGGGGGTTAAATTAATTAAAAAATTCAAAATAGTTTGTATTGTGTTTTGATGCTTTGATAAACTTGCAATAAATATTGATGACTACAAATGTACAAGTATCATTAATGAATTATTAAATCAGATGATTACTGAACATAAAGTTGGTTTGTTGTGCTATGGTTGCATTAAATATGAATATGTAATTAAATGCATATACAACAATATTTTTTGAGACTTTGAGCTATCGTTGTTTTCTGGTTGGTTAGGACTATTTGGGCTGATCACCAAATTTTCTGAAAAATAAGATTATCCAAGCGCCGGATGCACCAACTGGAGGCACCAACCTGCATTGGACCAGCGTGGGATACGGAGAATATATAAATAATACCCAAATGGAGAAGGCGTGCATTAGGGAGGCCTATTTCCAGCAGATGGACAACATGGATAGGCTGATGATGATGATTTTTGAATGTCAGTATTTCGGATTCCGTTTCTCATTTAGCAATAACTCGACATTTTTATGGTATTATTAGATCATAATTTAAATAGTTTAGGTTCTGCAAGGTGAGCAAACTTACAAAACCTAAACCTTTGCTACTATAACGGTAAATATGTAAATATGTATCTTATATACTAAAACGAAGTGACGTTTTATTAATTCTGATCCTGAATACTTTGAAAGTAATAAAAAAATGTAGAGAAATATATCGTAAATCTCTTTATAAAGTCATGATACGCCTGCTTAAATTGTTCTATTTATAAGTTGCTCTTATTAAAACTTCAGATAGTGTGTTTATAGTCAGAATTCAGCATCGAATGTCAAGTTAAATGTCAGTTAACGTCCAAGTTAAACATTTCGGAAGTGGTTCGAAAATAAACGCAACTGACATTCAAGCCAGTCTAGATTGGAAACCACTTGAAAGTTCTAACTAGTTTTGCTGGTTGTTGGTCTGAGAATTCAATAGTTAATACCGAGTTTGATTGAATTAACCTATTCAATGCATCAGTGTTCACCAAAGATAATACTAGTACGGTTTTACTACATTATTTTACAGTTTATTAAAGATTAATTGAAAAGATTCCTCTTAAAGTTTTAGTCGCTGCTTATATTAATATAAGGGAAAATTTAACAGAAAAATATGACTAGCTTCAAAACAGTATATAACCGTTTTGCGCGATTTAAAACGGTGACAACGTGTCTGCATTTTAAATCTCTAATATCTTTTAAGGCATTAATTTAAGCAAAATGTAATTAATGATCCGTTTTACATTCATAGATTAAAGATTTTTTAATGCAATAACTTTTATGTAAACTTTAACAGTATTATCTTAAATGAGCTTTGAATGTGCCCAATTGCATTTTTTAAAATGTTTACATTTAAATGCTTATTCTGGGTTATTCTTAAAACATAGATATATGCTTTCGATATGTGGAATTTATTGTAGTCGAATTCAAGTGTAACAATTATGTAGAACATTGTTTAAAATTATCTCTAAAATTATGGAAGCGTTTGTAATTTAATTGCACGAGGTTGTGAAATTTGAAGCCGTAATTTTCTTGATTTTAAACATATATTAAACTACCCATAATAAATTTATTAAATAAGATCGACTAAGTGATAGCTAACCTATCATTGAAAAAAAATCGGGGCACTAGGAACGGAGCAACGAGGTAGCATATTTAAAAAAAAAGCATACACTCCGAATTGAGTACCTCCTTCTTTTGGGAAGTCGGTCAAAAGACAGGACAACCACAAACTAAATTAAAAAAATATGTACATTGTGGCTGTGTCCTGTTCACTTGAGGATACATAAAGTCAATTTAATTCTTTTGTGTTTCAGTTCAAAGGGTTCTGTGTCTATAATCTTAATTAATCTCTTATCCACTTTAAAGGTTCACTCTTTATTTTTACTAACTCACTTAAAAAGTTGTTGATTATTAAAGCGAACAGAATTAACCATCATAATTTTATGTTAACCATGCGTTGCATTGAATTAGCTAGTTAAAATATAATGTGTTTATTGAAAGCATTTTATAGCGCTAACGCTCGTTATCGTCTCGTAGAATCTAGCGCCTCAACTTGAAAAAGCTTTCGAGTAAATCTACTTGAATTTTATAGGCTACTTGTAATCTTAGATTGAATTGCTAACGTTTACGTAGCGCCAACAATGTTTGTTTTGAAATTAGATTAGGTTTTATTTCTATAAATAGATATAGTTATGGATTGTGTTTGTATTTGTTAAGGATATTTTTCTTTTTGAATTGTGTCTAACATGATGGTTTTTATGAAATATTTTAAATTCCTCCGTGGTTATAATCTAATGTATAGGCCAAGAGAAGTCAACTTTTTTTCTGTTGTATTAATATATAGTGGTTCGTATATAGGGTTGCAATGGGCTTCAAACAACATTTTCAGAATCCTGTGCCAATATTACCTGCACGTGGTGCTGAATAACAAACGAGGCTCTGGCGAATCACCCACCAACCCGCATTAGATCAGCGTGGGGGGTTTCGGTCTAAAGCTTCTTAATGAAGAAAATAAAAACGCCCTGGTGCCCAGTTGCCGTAGCCTTACTATTCCTGGCCAAGGCGGTGGCCACGATAGTAGCAAGGTGGGGGTGGTAAGAATCCCCGGGAGAGTATAGGCTGTCGAAATCAACTGACGCTAGCAACGTACGACGTACGAATGCACGCTACGGCTAGATTCTCATTTGGCTCAATTAGAAGAAGAGCCGAGGTACCAAAGATAGCACGTATTAGGATTAAGTGAAGTCTGTAGAGAGGATGAGGTTATTCTAACTATGTAATCCGGCTGTTCTTTAGACAAGGATAAAATTCATAACAAGGTGGAGTTCCTTGTCAATCAATACCTCATTTCCAATGTAATTAAAATGTCAGGACATCTGGAGAGCCTTACACAACACCACTAATGCTCTCTTCAACGTTGTCATGAGGGATTTCAACGCCAAAGTACTAGCATGGACTTACAAGGAACCGATGCTGGGATCATAGAGTTACTGGAGCAGTAATAAGAGGGGGCAATTGTTCGTCCATTTCTGGAGATATTATATAATTTGGTCTTAGCAACGAACAATAAAGGGCAGTGTCATCGGCGAAAAGCGCCAGATTGATATCGTCGGGCTTTGAAATGTCGCTCATGTAGAGCTTGAATGTTACGGGGGCTAGGAGTGATCCTTGAGGGACACCCTTCGGTGCGGACGGCTCGTGGAGAAGGTGCCCGACTCGATATTGAAACGAGTGACTCGACAAGTAGGCTTCGATGATGTAAACCAGTTTGTCTGGCACTTTGCCAAATTAAGCCATTAAGCCAGACTTTGTCAAATGCCTTTGTGACATCGAAGATGACGGCCCCTGTCTTACGGGGTTTGGTTAATAAAGGCCTTTTATAATTATTTCTGTTAGACGATGAATTTGGTCGAGACATGGTTGTTTTGGACGAAAACCGAATGACTCGTCTAGAATGAAGTTTTTGGAGATGCCGTGGTCTTTCAAAAGTAAGAGAGTAATGCGTTCATATTGTTTGCCAAAGCAATTGAGCAAGCTAATTGGACGATAACTTGTGGGTAGGTTAGATAATTTGTTTATAACCGATGACGATGGCTGCTTTCCAGGCGTTAGGAAAAGTACAAATCGATAGTAAAATGTTAAAAATGTCGATCAATACATAGAAAATAGGGCCATTACTTTAACGTTCTACTTTAGCGACGGTCCACCTCCGATAGGTGGGCCTCGTCAGTGTGGCGCGGGATGGCGTTCATTGCTATTCGATCAGCTAAGCATTCGGCCTTTCGGAAGTCATCGAAAGCTAATAAAAAGCCACCGGTTGGTTTTTATAATGCCGGCACGGCGTCGTGGCAATCCGAGTTCATACGTTGAGCTAACTGCCAATTGGCAGTGTGCGATGGCTCTAAGTCTTCCATCAGATCTAACTACGATCCTTTGCGACTTAACTCTATCCTGTCTCTGACTAAAGCAAAATCTGTTTGACTCGCACGTAAGGCGATAAAACGCCCGCTTGAATGCATTTTCTTTCTATCATTATTCGATATACGGGACGGCAAGTTAAAGTTGCGGTCATCCAAAACCTTGACTGTTCTTTCGAAGTCGCCGATGGCTAATAAGATATGCGTTGTGATACTGTCGATGGTAATATAGGCTTTGTCTGCACTATCAATATTTTTTTTTTTATTTTACCGTAGCCTACGCATACCCGCCCCTGCTAGCTCCATTTCGGCCGTAGAAGGAGGAGAGATCGACAACACCATGTCGAATGTCCACTCCTCTCACGAACCCTCCACTCCGCATCGGCGGTGCGACTCACCGAGTCGCGGAGAATAGGGAGAGCGACACTCCTCTGACTTCGCGACTCCTCTTTGCTTGCGAAGGACAGGAAGGGCGGCACACCTACCTCCTCAACCCGTCTCTCGCACCCACCAAAGGCGCATCCAAAGCGGGCTTGTTCAGCCCGCTCGGAGCAGCCTCCTTCTAGGCCGGCCAGGTTCCTCTTAGCTTCCTCGCGGCTAGGCAGCCGCGGGCCCACCGCTACGACATAGCAAGAACCTGTTCGGGGGGCACTATCAATAACCTCCGGTAGGTTTGAGCAACTTAGGGGACATATTGCCTTGCGGTTGCATTCGAGACAATGCCAATTAGTTACGGTTTTGGTCGTAGGACCGCACCGGCACCTTCGCCTAATTTGAATGAGACCAGCATGTGGTCAGAGTCTAACTCACACAGCATCTTTATCGATACGACATCGAGCTAGGCGTCTCTAACTAATAGCAGATCAATATTGCTAGGAGCACCTATGCCCGAGTCTGAGTATCTAATTGGATCCCGGAAGCTATTCTATTTATGTTGGCGCCTCGAGTCCCAGCGGTTTGTGATTCGCCGATTGCAATTCAAAAGTAGCGATGTTTGCGATTTAAGTCACCTATGTAATGGCTGCCTCCGTAGCCTAGTGGTATGGGCGTGTGCTTTAGAAACCGGAGGTCGTGGGTTCGAATTATGCGAGGACTCAACAAATTTCCAGTGTTGTTTCCTAGTTGGTTAGGGCAATTTGGGTCGATCACCCAATTGTCTGAAAAGTAAGATGATCTATGCGTTGGATGGGCATGTAAAAAGTCGACCACCCACCAACCCGCACTGGACCAGCGTGGTGGGAAACGGTCCAAAAACCCGCTAGGGGTGGTGTATTAGGGGAGGCCTATGTCCAGCAGTGGACTATCACAGGCTGATTATGTGTAATGATTGATGGACTAAGGCCAAGAAGCAGCTCTGGGTCGGATCTTAGTAATTATTTGATTTTTCGTTATATGTTTCGACGTTGATTACTGTAGATAAAAAAAAGCTACATACATAGCACCATATACATGGCAAAAAATTTTCGCATGTAACACTTTTTACGACTGTAATGATTGTAACCGTTTTAATTGATTCACTTTATAGACAATCGGGTCTATCATTTTTAGAGTTAAAATAAAAAACAACATTGTTGATTTCAAGTTAGTTATGTAACTATTAATTCTACTAGATCCTGCAGTTTTGTCTTTATTTCCACTAGTAAAATATTCCCTCAAATTCCGCACAGCTTCGAAGATATGAGTTGAATGTTTACCCAAAATGTAGAGAATAAGTTTTGATTCCATTTTCAAGCAGGTACCTACTCCGGACTAGTATCTAGAGACGAAGCTTCTGCATCCTAATATTTTGAAATTACCTTAAATTAAATAACTAAGGTAATTTGAGGTTATAGAAGCTTGACAAGTTCATATATATGTATTTTACATTTCAAAATAAAGTATTACCAAAAATGAATAAATGAAATTGTGACTAACTTCAAAAGCAAATACAAAATGTGAACCAATAGTTCTTATGTGTGTGAATTTCGTTACCTTAAAATAAAAGTTTGAAATGATTACGTTGTGTACTATAAGCATTACATACAAGGAAACAACCTTTAAAATTTTTGTCTATATGTTGATCTGTCTGTTTCTTTAGGATATTTTTTTGGAATGGCTGGTCAGGTGTTAACGGGATTTTCACTTTGAAAGACGGCTGATGTAACTTGGAGTTTTGATTAAATAACTTATTATTATTGTTTCTGAAGGTTGACCTTTTTATAAAAAAAACTATGAGATTGTTTTAAATTTATTATAACGCGGACGGGTCATTGGCTGTGCTATTATCAATTTAGACAAACCTTGTATCCTATCGGACGGTCGTAAACATTAAGAAAATATTTGTACTAATACGAAAATCACGATTCTGTGAAATATTGCAACATTTAACAATTACGTTATCTAAGAATAGCAAATGTTATGAGGTAGTTTTTAGTTCTTTAACAATATAACGCAATAAAAGTACATGCTAATACGGGATAAGAGATACCTAAAATATTTAAATGACCCTACAGAAAACAGTTCTTGATTGTTTATTCTTTGTTCAGCCGCAATGTGTCCAGACCGCCTCAAAATTTATAACTCAAAGAATTTTAAAGCTCGGATGCAAGTTTCTTGTTGCACTTTTTATCGCGAGTACTAATAAGATAATAAAACAACTTTTTATCACACTTTCTCATATATGTTTTTCTTTTTTTGTCCTTTTAAATTTGTGTATTTATTGGCATGTAATAAAGTATTATACAAGTTGCGCCATATCTGTTCTTAGCTGTTTGTAGTTGCTATTTTAAGCGAATCATTTTATTAGATTTTGCATTGCACATGACGGTTGTAAATTATAATCCTGGAAATCAGGAATGACCATTATTTTCCAATGCTTCGACCAACTGGGACACAAATGTAATACAAAATTAATATACAGCATTCTATAAACTTCTACTTTCTATAACACTTTAAATGGCCGAGGCTCCTTTTACTCGGACTTACTACGGAAGTACTGCTGCGTGCTAATTCGTGCTACAGAATAGTACTGTATAAAACCTACAGTGTTCTCATGTAAAGAGCACCAAAATCAGAGCAATTACTGGAAAAAGGCATTTGAAATTTCAGGGTGACAAGCAAGGTTGAAGTGTCTTATAATCAACATAACTCAAGAGAACTTACTACTAGACTCGAGGGTTTTATCTATAGTCATCATAATCATCATCATCAGTCCGTGTCGGTCCGTTGCTGGACATCTCCTAGCAGGCCTCAGGATCAGGCAGGATTTTGGGCCGTATCCCACCACGCTGGTCCAATACGGGTTGGTGGATGGACCAACTTTTCAGCCCAAATTGTCCTAAACAACCAGAAAACAACGATAAAACAAAGTCGTTTTCCCGTAGAATACGAGCCCACGACCTCAGGTTTATAAAGCGAGGGCCAATACCGCTAGACCACGATGGCGGTTCTTTTATTTAATTCATGATGTGTATGTACATATGTATAGTATAATATTTGTTATTTTATCAACTTCCAGAAAGTTATTGTATAAACGGAAATAGAACTCTTTCATAACTTATTTTCCATTATAACTAAATTATGAAAAGGATTTTATGGCCTGTTAGGGGCGAGCTATCCTCCTGTTTCAAATAAGATACATGACCTCATGCGTCCTCTCCCCGTCAATTGCAGCTCCCCCACACAGTAAGCTAATCTAAAATTCTATTCCGTTCCACGTACAAGCTCAAAAGTCCGTAGATAATGGAAAATATATTAGTTTTTATTAACGGTGCGCTTTGAAAAAATCAATGTAACAATTGTTAAAAAAATAAAAAGGAATAATATAATGAAAATAAATGAGTTGTACATTTTCCATCAGTTGTCCGTTATTATACTTTACCCTAAATTAAATTGCATTTGAAGGCATATTTCTTCCTAAATACATTAGAATATATTAATATAAGATATTTAGTATTATAAAATAAGTTCAATTTAAACCTGGCTTTTCTGCTGAACACTATATATTAGAAAGAAAAGATGGTTTTTATTATTAGAAAGTTTGAGATTTTAAAGAATCTTTTCTAATCTATTATATTTAGTTTTATTTTGGATGGGATAATTCTTACGTCGAGTTGGTCAAATCAAAATAAAACAGAACAGAAAATCGTACAGCTATTTGAAAAGTTTTTGAGCGTAAGTAACGAACGAGTTACTGTAGTAATTATCTACCTACGCAGCCGATTGCTATGGACCTGCGAGCTCTAGACACCAGAAATCGCGGATTTGAATCCTGTGGAGACAATGAAGGGTTATTGTTGATTCTCAGTTGATTAGTGCAATGAGGGCTAGTCAATAGTACTACTGTAAAAATATGATTCCAGCCTCGGATTTGCTTAAAAAAAGTGCTTCCTGTGCCTGACCTCTTTCTAGTCGCGACAGTTATGTATCTATAATATAGATATGACCATAGGACTATGAAAAATAGGGGCTGTATTTTTCTGTGCGTAACTTGTGCACTATAATATCTTTTGCGGAGTTAGCTGACCACTAACATAGATCGGCAGTCCTAGACGGATCGGCTAGAAGAAAAACAAATCACAGCATAAAATTATAATGAATATCTTCCAATTTATATAAGATACGTCGTTGGTAAACCTAGGCTTATAATTAATACAATGCTTGATTTTAAGGCATTTTTAGTTATAGAAATTTTTATTTGTAACTTTTTACTTAGTTGGATAGCTTTGTACTATAATACTTGAGCGACCCAGCAGTGGCAGAATCGCAGCCCGCAAATGGTGTCCACGGCGATGACGAGGTGTCGTCCGCGAACAAGTGACGTCGACACCTCGATATTGCCGCCACGTAGCACCAATCAAAACCAACGTTCCAGAAGCGGTCCCAACACCGACCCCTGTGGAACTCACGACACCTCGATGGTCCGGGCCCATCTCGGACGGGAACTCGACACGTCGATGCGACAGGTAGGCCCTGATCACCCTTTGCCGGTAGGAGGCACCGTGGTATCGGAGCGCCTCTTCATGCAGGCTTACTTGTGTAATGTAAATAAAATATAATGTGTGACTGTTACTTAATACGAACGTTACTGTTATTAGTATTTTTAATTTTAATCATTTCTAAACTTTGTATTACATATGCATTTGTACTGATTTATGTATTGACCATTTTTACTGTCATTATTATCATTATCAGCCTGTGATAGTCCACTGCTGGACATAGGCCTCCCCTTATACACCCCTATCCATTAGGGGGTTTTGGACCGTATCCCACCAAGCTGGTCCAATGCGGGTTGGTGGGTGGACCGACTTTTTTTACATGCCCATCCGACGCATGGATCATCTTAATTTTCACACAATTGGGTGATCGGTCCAAATTGCCCTAACCAACTAGGAAACAACAATGAAAATTTGTTGGGTCCCCGCAGGATTCGAACCTCCGGTTTCCAAAAGCATACGCCTATACCACTAGGCTACGAAGCAGTTATTTTTACCGTTCTTTACTGTATCAAATAAAGTACTATTTAATGCAGTAAAGTACAGTAAAAATGGTCTTGACGAATACTCATGACGGAGGTAGAATAAAAAACAGTATTCCTCCTTTTTGCAGGCGCTGTCTGGGGTGGATCGGACCATCGCGGTGACTTTTTATGCAGCGAAGTAAAAGTGTGAAACACTGCCGAGTTCTAATTAACAAAGTTGTTTTCCCGCGGTTTTCGAACGACGACCTTCGGTTTATAAAGCAACGGCTAACACTGCTAGACCACGGAGGCGGATACCACGACAGTACCTAAGCACTTTCGAACAGGTGGCCCGACTGTTTATCTGCCTTCGTATGCAATAAAAATATCAAGTATCAATTATAGCACTTCAATTTAATAATCGGTAAATATTTGCCCTTTTTAACAGAGTAAACACATATCATAACCATAAACAGAGGTAAATTTAGAAATCGCTTATTTTATTTGGTTTTATACTGTAGCTCTCTTGAAACATATAATGGAACGGAATTCAAAAATATATTACATTAACATTATTCTACGCTCAGTTTCCTGGTAAAATACCAGGAAAACATTTGATTTGCAAATATTTATATTCCGTGACGCTTCTGCCATCATTATTGATTTTCTTCTTCTGTTTAACGCCATCTGAACAAGTTACGATAATTTCCCTAAATTCAATTAATTGCTTACTTCCAAATTATTTATCTTGAACTTAAATAATATTTTTTTATTAATAATACCTTTTAATAATACAGAAAAGTTTCACATTAGTATTTAAGTTCCATGTATACAACACGGTAGTTAATTTACCCGTTAAGTTTTTAGAGTGATTACCACCATCCGGCTAGTCGTAAAGTTGAACTCATTGCTCGCTTACGTAGCATACGTTAAGAAAATAAATGGTGATTACTAAATACCAAGTAACATTTCAAAATTTTATGATAGTAATAAAAAATTGCTGGTATCATGTTTGACCTCATTTTTGCCTGGGGAGATGCCTATGCACACCAACCCTCGCGGGGGCCTGTTTGGTTCATGTCGGACTGGTACCGACTAGAACCACCACATCGGTCCTTTCTGACGCCTGTCAGGTTCCCACACGTAGAACACCGAGGCAGCTGTCTCTGGCTTATAGTCTACTCCACACCTCAGGGCGCGCCGGAACTTACAAGTTGTATCGACTCCTACATGTAGGTAGCAGACTCCCCTGAATCTGTTACCTAGAGACCATAGGAGCCAGGAGATTTCAACAATTGCAGTTACAAGTCTTCTGGCCTTCAGCGGTGGCCTATATTTAAGGCTCCACCACTTACACCGTTTTGGCCGCAGAAGAGATCGACAACACCATGCCGGATCAGCGGTGCGCAAATTAGTCATTATTGCTTTTGTGGAATGGAATGGATGTTAAACTGAAAATTATTGCAAATAATTTTCAATTGAACAATAATGAAGAAATTCCTTTCAACTCATTCAAAGCTGTGAGTGAAAGCAATTAAGAATTTTAATATTATATGACTTCAGATGTTACTGTTATGATAAAGGATACAAAAGCTTCCTTGATCGGAGTGCTTTTGTTCTACTCAATGAAGCGTTTCACGAGGCTTTTGATTAAAATTCATAAATCACTTAATAAAATGTTAATATTTTAACATTTTAAAATGTGAAATTATTTAGCAATATTTATGGTTAAAATCATATAGGAATTTGGTATCTGACTGAAACTGACATTTTCATAGTGTTTTATATATCTTTTGCTTTTATCGTTTTTAATAACTGTGTAGATTACATAGACGAAGGAATTAAAAACGAGTTTAGACTTATTAAAAAAGAGTTTGTAATTTCTTTACTCAAATTAATTCAATTTACGTCACATATGTTTAAAAAGTTGCATACACTGTTTGACTAATTTATTGTACTAGTTAATTTTTAAAAGGACTTAGTCAATCATTTAGGTCTGAAAAGTTTAGGCGCTACATACAGGCGATAGTACTTCAATAGAAAATAGAAAAATTGTTAAAGGTATTAAGAATAAATTCACATTTTACGGATTATGGATTGATTAACAAACAATATGCTTTAGTTGCATATTGTTTCTTTATAGAGCGAAAAGAGTATATTAATTATCAGCATATTAATATCTTTAACACCTAACCTACTTTGTTTTATTCATCTTACGAGTACAACAATACGTCAAATAATAAAACTTCCCACATAGCTATTACATGTTATGTTTGTTATTAAGCACTACTTGATGTATAAAATAATTTGTATCACAACATAAAATACAAAAAAATTGTGAGAACAGAACAGCGAGCTGACAAAACGTGCGGAAAAGTTATTTACGAGGATTAACATTCCCTGGCATGTTTACGGTACGAAGGCGAACTTTGTCATGAACATTATTTTCGTATTAAAATAAATCGTTAGCCTTTTTCGGTGTATAAGAAGAGAAAATATATGCAAAATTTAAAAATATTTCAATAAAGCATTAAGAAGATTATTCTTCTAACAGTTATAGAAAAGCTGCTATTCAAGATCTTATTTGTTCTGTTTAGGCCTAGTACAAGATGTATATTATTCTAGTACAAGACGTTCAACTCTAATTTGTCAATTTATATTAAATTGTTGTTATGATTGTTTTTGCTATAGTGGTATAAAATATTATAGGAGATTTGCAGTTTTCGGTTCGACCTTATTTTGACCGAGTTTTCAAAAAAAGGAGGAACTCAATTCGGAGCGTACGTTTTTTTATATGTTACCTCGTTGCTCCGCTCCTAGTGCTCCGATTTCATTCATTGTTAAATGATAGATAAGAGCAGTAATTTATCCCATTTTATTAAATTTTTGATAAGAGGTTTAATAGATATTTAAGAAATTAAGATAATTTCGGCATCAATAATCACAACTTTACGATTAAATTGAAAACGCTGCCTTAAAATTAACATATAGGTTTAAACTATGTTCTTAATAGTTGTACTACTTCTATCTATGTTTTAAGAATTACCCACAATTAGCATTGTAATTTTAGATTTAATCATATTCATTTTATATACATCAAATATGTCATGAACGATATTCTAATTAAATTAATACCTTTGAAGTCATCAAAGATTTAAAAGGAGCTGGCAGAAATAGTAGTGACGTCTCTGGACGTCACTACTCTTTTTATCCGTTTTCATTACCCAAATTAGTCACACAATGTTAGAAGTCGTCATATTTTTGTAAAATTTACAATTTTAAATTAAACTAACACAGATTTTAAAAGAAAATTAAATAATATAAACAGTTTAACAGACATTGATATTTTTTTAAATATTGTTTATTACCTGTTGTTTTTAATTGTCATAATTAAATGGGTTTCTTACGCAATTTGTCATGACATATAAATTTCGAAAGCGTCATTGAAAACTCTTGCAAAACTTTAAACGCTTAATTTTTTCTATACATATCAAAAAACGATTGAACTTTACCCGTTTGGCCCGATTCCAAAGCAACTGTCATTAAGCATTTTCGTTACAAGCCTCAGAGGGAGCAATTAACGTCAACGACCGTTAATTCCAAGGTAATGGTTAAACTAAAATATATTTTTAATTTAATAGAGAATGGCGTAAAAGTAAAACCGTTTAATATTTTATTGATAGTTTTGTATAATTAATAGCAAGACATAATAATTAATGAGTTTTATACTCATATCTGAGCTCTATTTTCAAATTGTATTTTTTTATGTTCGAAAATTTTGTCCGTTATTTAAATTAATTTTAATCACACAAATATGTGATAAGCACCTAGGAAAATTTCTAATAAATATTATAAAAAACAACCTTCTCACGTCGATATTAAGTAGGTCAAAGCTGTTGCGACGAAATTCCCGGTAATACCAAAAAATACGAAATGAGTCATAGCACTTGATGTGTTTTTTCCTCTTTAGATTATATTCTAAATAGTTAACAAAAGATTTTGAACACATTAAATAAAAAGTAGCAATAACAAAATAATCAAGGCCTTTACAACCTCACACTTATATTATGTTCACATCCATAAATTAGTTTGTAACAATAATATGGAAACAGACTGAAACATACAAAATTCCCCAAGAGAAATTTGGCGCTACGATCTGCTGGCTCTGTAATTGATATTGTATTGATTTGACATATATGTACTATTATTTGTTTTATATATTCTCGTAAAGAATTTGTAGTTGTATAGTAAAGGCTAAAAATAAACAGTTTAACTTTTATATAAGTTCAGAGTTCTTACAGAGTTCTTACAGTTTATTATTACTTAGAGCTAATATGTTCTATTAGAAATCAAAATCGATGAAACATTTATCACTCTTATCAAACACATAACATAACTTATATATACAGAAACAGTCTTCTTCTGACATGTTAGGCTACAGGCAGCTAAATAGACGGATCTCCAAGTGTGTCGGCATGACTTGCGCATCTTTAATACACGTCGTATTAAAGAGGCGATTGAACGAACCAAGGTTCTAAAGTCTTCGCTAGAGATCTGTCTGTTGGGCAAAGCCAGCTAACTAAGTTGAAGACCGATCGTGGCCGTCATCTCCGGTAGACCAGAAGTTTGAGTGAGATCGAGAGATTCTTGGACAGCTGTACACATCGTTGTCGGAACCGCTTACTGAAGCGAGTGACGACCAAGGCAAAGCATACCCGGACATCTCCGAAAATATCCGGAAGTCAGTCTGAGCGAGATACGAATGGCTCTCGCAAAACTTAAGAACGGCAAAGCACCTGGCGAGGACGGAATTACAGCAGAGCTTCTGAAAGCGGGTGGAGAACCGATACTGTAGTCCTTCAGAGGCTCTTTAATTTCGTCCTACAGGATGGTATTACGCCAGAAGCGTGGAGCAGAAGTTTGGTGGTGCTGTTCTTCAAGAAAGGTGATAAAAGCCTCTTGAAGAACTACAGACCGATTTCCCTTCTGAGCCGCGTTTATGTCCTGTTCTCGAGAGTCATCTTGAATCGTCTCGCTTCCAGACTAGACGACTTCCAGCCACCGAACAAGCTAGATTTCGAAAAGGCTTTAGTACCATAGACCACATATTTACGCTGCGGCAGATTATACAGAAGACCGAAGAGCATAATCTGCCTTTATGCTTGGCGTTTGTGGACTATGAGAAAGCCTTGACTCTGTCGAAATTTGGGCTGTGCTGCAGGCCTTCAGCGTTGCCAAATTGACAGTCGGTATATCGAGGTTCTGAGTGTGTTTATACAGCAAAGCCACGATGTCCGTCCGAGTACAATCTAGTAGCACGAAGCCTATCCAATTGCAGAGAGGTGTAAGACAGAGTGATGTTAAATCCCCGAAACTCTTCACCGCTGCATTGGAAGACGCCTTCAAACTTATAAATTGGAAAGGACGAGGTATAAGCATCAACGGCGAGTGTATATACCCACCTTAGATTTGCCGATGATATAGTCATCATGGCGGAGTCGCTGGAGGACCTAAATGCTATGCTCAATGTACTCAACAGTGTCTCTCAGCACGTGGGCCTTAGGATGAACATGGACAAGACGAAAGTTATGTCTAACGGTCATGTCATGCCTCATGCCGGTGGTTGTTGGGAGTGCTGTGCGCGAAGTTGTTAACGAATATATTTACCTGAGACAAGTAGTCCGATTAGGTAAGTCCAACTTCGATGCCGAGGTCCATCGACGAATCCAGCTCGGATGGGCAGCGTTCGGGAAGCTGCGACATATCCTCTCGTCCAATATTCCTCAATGCCTAAAGACTAAGGTCTTTGACCAATGTGTGTTGCCAGTGATGACCTATGGCACTGAGACATGGTCCTTCACTGCCGGCCGTATGAGGAAGCTCCAAGTCACTCAGCGAGCTATGGAGCGGGCTATGCTCGGTATTTCTCTGCGTGATAAAGTGCGTAACGCAGCCATCTAACCGACATAGCCGCAAAATTAGCAAGCTGAAGTGGCAATGGGCCGGCCACTTAGCTCGGAGAACCGATAACCGTTGGGGAAGAAAGGTTCTCGAGTGGCAGCCTCGTACTGCATCGTAGTGTCGGACGACCCCACCAGATGGGATGACGACCTGTACAAATGTGCAGGAGGTCGGTGGATGCAGGTGGCACAGGATCGTACCTCTTGGCGACTTATGGGGGAGGCCTATGCTCAACAGTGGGCTTTGACAGGCTGAAACGACGACGACGACGACGACACAGAAACAGTAATCAATCAATGTTTAGCATAATATTTATTTTCTACAGCAATTGAATTGAAACTTTCTTGATCTAAACACCGTGCTTGATACAAAAACTTTGTTTGAATTATAATTATATCATAGTTTTTGTTGTTTACGCGATTACTATACATATTGAATAATACAGTTATAGAAATCTGAAAAAGAATTCCAAAAAGTAAAAATGATTACAACAACTGAACGTCTCTTATGGTAAAAACATGGAAATGGCTTAAGTGACCCCGACAACAGCGACGATGTCTCGTACGGAAGAGTCAATGCATAACACCACTCAATACTTATCACATACGAGGAGAATTCCGTTCCGGGTAGCGGCTCAGGATCTCCTGTGCTATGTCTTATGTCTTATGTATTCGAAGTTATGCTTCTAGACCTGTGTCTGTGTGAGCTTCATCTATTACTGAGTTCGGAGGATTGCGAGATCCCTCGAACTTGGTGACCAAAATATTAAAAGTGGCCACACGCATTTAGGATGCGTGGGTTGATTTTGAAGAAGTCGCTTAAGAATCATCGACGCTCGGTATACGGACCGAGGCGGCGACGTTCGATCGACTGTTTAATCGATTGCCGGGGCGGTGAGAACCGCCCTGGAACGCTCGGTATCTCGTGTACGCGGTGTGTTGGTCTCGCCGTGCTCTTGAGCGAGGTAGACCTAAAAGTGTGTGTGTTATCCCTACTTGTGTGTGTAGTATCGTGTGGCGGGACCCTTGGAGAGTCCAGAAATCCTAAGCCCCCTTCTTCATCTGGGTCTAAGAGTATATTACGGGACGTCGTTTCTACTAGAGGCATCTGGGTCTGCGTGATAATTTGCAGCGCTTACCATCAGAGGGTTCTTTTGCGTTTCTATTCTTTCAAAGAATTTTTTGATAGTGTTTTTAAAATGAGCGCGTAATGTCGGCATCTTGCAATCGCTGTGCAAGTCGACATTTCTTTGATAAGGCTCTGCTCCAGTAGCTCGTCGTAAAAATTTATTTTGCACCACCTGTAGTTGATTTAAGTGGTGGGAGGATATATGAGCAAAAGATTGGCAAGCATATGTCATTATCGGCCGTATGCAAGCTTTATATAATAAAAGTTTGTAATTAAGAGGCATTTTGCTATTTGTGTTGGTAAGATAGTAGAGACGATGCGAGACATAAGCGGCTTTTCTCCTAACATCTTTGACGTGGCTTTTGAAACTCATGTTACTGTCGAAAGTAACACCTAAATATTTGGCTTTCTTCTCCCAGGGGATCGGTTTGCCGTAGAGGTTCAATTGCCCGAGTGTTTGTCTACATCGAGCATTATGTGCGGTTTTTTGGAACGGACGTGTGGTAGGACGAGTGAGGTCAGCTCTGACAGAAGACCGATTAAAGTATATTGCTACATGCTTACATGATGTGCACAAGTCTGTCAGGCACATTCAAAGAGTATAACTTGTAGAGTAAGCCGTTGTTCCAGACTTTATCGAATGCCTCTGCGACATCGAATAGAACAGCCCCCATGTAATGGGATCTAAGGCCTGACTTTGTTTTGTTTAGGCCCGTCAGAATGTATTCTGTGAGGCGATAAACCTGGTCGGAGCAGGAGTGTTCAGGACGGAACCCGAATTGTTCGTCTGGTAGGAGGCCATTGGAGAAAACGTAATCCTTTAACCTCGACAAGATTATGCGTTCATACAATTTCCCCATGCAGTTGAGGAGACTGATTGGACGATAACTTGTCGGTTGGTTTAGTGGCTTACGCGGCTTTGGTATGCCGGTAACAATGGCCTCCTTCCATTCGTCAGGAAGGAACAAGTGGCTAGAAGACATTGAAAATGCTCGCTAGTAGACAAATAATCGGCCTGGTAAAAATTTTAATGTCTTATTACTAATACGGTCTGGGCCAGGTGCCGATCGGGGCTTAAGACCCTTAATAATATCTTTGACCTCCTCCGGGGTCACTAGTTTTAAGCGTTCGCCCTCTGGTGGTAAGACCGCCCTACGGCCGATTTCACGGTCCACCTCCGCAAGATGAAACGTGTCGGTGTGTACGCGAGATGGCGTGCATTGTAACTCTAGTGTGTCCGCTAAGCATTCGGCTTTTTCAAAATCATCGAAGGCTAATAAGCCACCGTTAGGACGGGATAACGGCGGAATTGAATCGCGTGAACCTAACTTTGTTTCGGCTAATTGCCAGTAGGCAACATGCGATGGCTCTAATTCTTCCGTTAGGTTTTGCCACGAAGTTTCGCGGTGAGTCTTTATGCGTTCTCTAACCTGAAGCTGTAAATACCTAAATAATGCTCGGTTTGTTTCGGACCGATATCGATCGTACGCTCGTTGCGCGGCATTTTTGTCTCTTATCAGACATCGAATGTCGAAAGGCAGGCCAAAGTTCCGGTCGGCCGTGACTTTCACCGTTCTTTCGGACTCTTCAATGGCCGATGAGATGTGTGACTTTATGTTGTTAATGGCATCGTTTGCCTGATCTAGGTTACAAACTACATCTGGGATGTTTTCACAATTCTGGGGGTTCATTGCCTTGAGTTTAGCCTCAAGGCGATGCCAATCCACTACGGTTTTAGTCATAGGGACCGAACCGGCGTCTTGGCCCAATTTACATAAAACCGGCCTGTGGTCAGAATCTAATTCGTGTAGTGTCTCTATTGATACGACATCGAGTGAGACACCCTTTAGAATAAATAGATCTAGGGTGCTAGGCGACCCTCTACTGTCTGATGGATATCTAGTTGGGGTCTCGGGGGCTATTATATTAATGTTGAGTACCTCCTCGAGACCCTGCAATATTGTGCCATTTGAGTTGTTTCTGCTGTCGTTCCAGTCGCGGTGTTTGCAATTAAAATCGCCAGCGAGTAATATTGATGGACCTAGGCCGAGAAGCAGCTCAAGGTCTGATTGTAACATAGTTTTAGCGGCGAGAGATACACTGAGGCAAGTACAAGCGGCTATGCGCCGGTAAGTGTGATCATGCACGCCGAAGCTTCTAAATTTGTGATTAATGGCAATTCTACTGATGTTATGTGCAGGGATCTTTTATAATAGATTAGAGTACGCCCATTGGGGCTAACAGCCTATCGTGTCTAATAATATTGTATCCACTTATCTTGGGATCGCGTGTTGCTGGTTTAAGATGAGTCTCTTGTACCAAAAATATGTCTATATTATAATCTTGTATGAATTTAGTGATTTCTGCCTTCTGATCTCTAAGACCGTTTGCGTTATAGCAAGAAACGACTAGTGAATGCGGTTTGGCCCTACCTACACGAGGAATTGCCATCTTTATCTACGGTAACCTACGGCCTTGTGTCTGTTGCGTTTATTTAATTTTAGATTGCCCATGGCCTGTAAGAGGCGCACATGCTGTGATAGTGCGTTCATTCTTTGATGCCGTCTTTGGCGGCGCGGGCTTGTCGCAAAATACGTCTAATTCTACGATATCTATTTGTTGCAATACTAATAGGGCCAGTTTAATATTATCCTCTAATTGAGTGTCATTACTGGGAACCACATGTGAGACAATAGGCGTCGTTGTCGGAGCGCCATTATTTTAGCAGGTGCAACAATTTGCACGTTACCTGCCTGTGCTTCAGCTAATTTATTTAAGAATGCGGCCGCACCTGTTTGGGTTGGATTATTGGTTTTAATTACCGGGGCTTAACCAGGCATTTTTGGTCGCACCGGTCCCGAAACAAAAGCAATGTTTTTGCACTCGTTTTGTATTTACTAAGACGATTCTCGGAATGAGAATTAACTTTCAAAGGTTTTGGGGCTTTTCCAGCCCTGTAACTGCCAGGTGACCCTCGTTTTCGCAATTAACGCATGACGGAGGGTCTGTTGTATCTTTGGCCGTGGGCACTCCGGAGTGCTATGTTTACCGAAACATTTAACGCAACGTGGGTTCACATGGCAATTACCGCGGTATGGCCGAAATTTTGGCAGTTGTAACACTGGGCAACGATGCCCGTCTTGTAGGAGATTCTATCTTGATCCCAGATAGACTACAAATAGTTTGAATATTGAATATAGCCTTACCCTCGGGAGTAATGTCTAATTCTAACATAAGAAGGTCCATGACGACCTTTGACCGTGGTGGTGAAGCCTCCGCAGTATTCACGGATATCCCTGAGATAGGATATCGGCCTTTACGGATTCGATATCCACCTCTTTAGGATACCACGTGCAACTACACGTAATTTACGGTCCTCCGGGAGGGCGTATGTGTGAAATGTATGCGGCTATTCCGCAGAAAGTGTGTGAGTTCACGAAGTCATCTACTGTGCTGACGTTTACGCGGATCCCTAGTCGCGTATCCTTAGACTTGACGTCATAGTACTTATTTTATTCATAAATTTGTTTACTTGTGCCCAGCTCGCTTTTTCGTGAATGACAATTGGCGGCGGGCTTTGGCCTTACAGTTCAGCCATATAAATGTTCGCGGTTTGAACCCGCTCGGTAGTGGGCCTCGACCTGATTTTCGGAGTTGGTGAGGAAGCGCGGTCTTCTTCGCGGTTTACAGTGGCGGCGGGGCGTTTTTTGCCCTTTTTACGAGAAACAACGGTTTCGAAACCGTCGTCGTCTATATCTTCGCGGACGCGTTTGTCTGCCTTAGTCGGGTCTATATCCATGAATATGTTCTCCGATTCCGAGTCGGAGATATTTTCTAGGCCACAATCTGTAGATAATGTCGGTGCAGGGTCATGAGTCGGCACGTCTAGGTCAGTAGATGGCGGGCGCGGGCTGCATGACGTTTTGAAGGTGTGCCTTGAAGTTTCTGTATTTGTCATTTATCTCTGTGAATATGTCGGGGCATGTCGTGCGCATATATTCCTCTTGGGAGACGTCCATGTTTTTCTAGGCCTTTGGGGGCGATCCCCTCCGGCGTGTGTAACGAATCTAGTCCTCCCCACCTGTGTGGGGAGGTGTGTGCCTGCTTTTAAAACTATGTGAGCGCTTTAAGAGCGCTAGGTGTGTACCTAGCTGCCTCCTATTGCGGCAAGCAAAGTAAAAGAAGTAAAAATAGCGTGTAAAGTGTATAAAGACTTACGTGACTGGAGCCTGCCTAGGAGCAATCACTACACTAACACTATTAGAGTTGCACGACGACACAGCACTAATTTGCTGAGGTGCTATTTCCATGCGGGAGCGCACGAAGATTCGTCTGTTCCGGGCGGCTGCTCGGAGCGAACTGCCCCTGTGCTATATTTCAGTCCCGTCTTTTATACACGATCTCGGACAGACATTATGTCAATATCAAGACTTTTTTCTCTAAGTACCCGCAATAAAAGTAGTATTCTGACTACAGTTTTTCACGGTTTGAAAAGTCGGGTATAATTTTATACAATTGTTAAGCAATTTAACGCGATAAAATCTGTCATAATTTTTTTTATGTGTTATTTTGTATGTCATTTTCAAACCAGAGGGTTAGAATTCTGTGGGGAAATAATTTTGTGTTATCATTGTAAGAGAAAAAAGAGTAAGATGATGCATGCGTCAGACGGACATGTAAAAAGACAGTACCGGTTGTCAAGACCATCTTTAGCAGTCGCTACAGGATGGCACTACATTTAAATTTCCTGATAAAAAATTTATCCAAAGCGGTGTAGATGCTATTCGCTAAAAACTGCACAAAATTGTTATTCAGATAAATCCGAATGGATCAGAATCCGAAACCCATGACAACGAAAAAAAGATTATTCACGTATAGATGTGGAAATAAAGTATAATTCTTACTTTGTCATAATGCATGGTTAATATATTTAAAAAAATCCCTTTTTGTGGTGTAAAGTTAATACAATTACATATTTTTTTATTACTATTTATAATTACTGAATGTACTACTTGATTATATGTTTTCTGTTGGTTAAAGCGGTGAAGTGGTATGACGAGCAGGAAGTTTACCTGATCATGAGTGATACGCAAGGTACAGTGACCACTAATCGCCTTGAGAAATAGAATTTTACAAGACGTAACATCCACTTTACGCAGTAATTACGCTGGTTACGGTGCCCTTCAAGAAGGAAGATAGTAGTGTTTTTACACTACTTATGTGCGGCGAAACTAGGCACCTACAAAAATAATGGAGAGTACCATTTAAAGAACCTACTCAGTAATCCAATTTGTTATTTCATTTTGATTCATATTTCATGCATTTGATAAAAAAAACTATGCTAATCATTACGTAGAAATTTGGGAAGTTAAAAAGAATAGCATTTTAATCCCTATCATAAATGGGGAAATATTTTCTAGATATTACAATATACTCATTAACATCAACAATGCATGTTTGTTACAATAGTTGGACTCGTTGAACGTAATTTTTTAAAACAAATATCAGACAATTCCTATTTTTATTCCTATCTTATTAAGTAAGTCCATTTTTTTTGAGATAAACATGTTTTGAAGGCATTATTATTTCTAGTTCATTCTTCATAGCGTTTTTGATCAACTTTCCAAAAGAAGGTCAATTCGGAGCGTATGTTTCTTTTTATATCGGTTACCTCGTTGCTCCGCTCCCACTGGTTCGCTTTCGATCATTCTTTTCTTAAGGTATAAGCTGACATGTAATTTTTTGAATATATTTTGCTAATTGTGTCAATAAATATTTAAGAAAAAAAAGATAGACTTAAAAAATGTTCCACATAATAGTTCCTCTTTAAATGGTCTGTAATAATATTCGCGAGCGCATATAGCTTTGTTTGAAGAATAACCCGCAATAGCCATTTTAATGTTAAACATTATTAGAGATTTAATGTGCAGTGATTGAAACCGCGGGGTAGTTTCTTGCAGAAGGCAGATTGTCGTCAAGGTATATTGCACAAAATGGTTATACACTGTTTGAACTCGATCATATTTTATTGTTGAAATTTTACTTATTTTTATTTCTCTTACCCCGTTTTCCGAACTTTTCTTTTTTGACGTGAATATAATAAAATTATTTAACAGTGGGGCGCAATCCAAAAAATAAATAATGACAAATTCGGGTGACACATATAGCGTAACAGCTTCATATGTATCAACTTTTTGCGACATGTCAAGATTTCCATTTATTATATCTTTGTCAGAGATTCGTTACGTCCATTTAAGTCTCAATCATCGGCTTTTGTAAAAATTTATCGATTGTTTACAAAACATTAGTGTAAAAAGTGTTGTAAAAATATATAATGTCGGCCTATGCCCGTCGCAAAGCTAAATCAAAATACAAAGATAGTATACGGTTTCAGAAGGCTTTTCGAAAACAGTCAAATTATACCATGAAAACACAACACTTTCGCTTCCAGCAATGCTTTAAACGTTAAAAAATTTATGCGGCCGAGCAGTTTAACGACGGTACTGGTGCATAGGACATAAAACTTCTAAGTGTTAAAACGTGATCATAACATACTTATTCACGTACAACTAACGGCCGTGTCCATGACACAGCCACCCCAATCTATATTTTCGACCATTTCCGCCGTGGTGTGCTCAATAGGCTGTCTGGAGCGCGGGCCGTCATTAGTAAAAATTCGTCTCAGTTTGAAAAGTCCAAGCCACATGTAAATCGTGATTTTTATTCGGTGGTGGTAGCTGTCGCGAGGCCTAAATATTTTAAATAGTTGTATAATAATTCTGTGTTCAATTCGTGTTGATAAATAAAACAAATTAGACCGCCTAAAATTGCAAATTGCTCTCCATATTTGTACGTATTTAGTAGATCCATAAAGCCTAACAGCGTATATATTTTGGCATTGGCTACAATCGCCATTTTAATGTTAAGAATTACCTAGATGCCTCCAGGTCATTTTAAAGCTCATATTTATAAAATAAACTTGAACACATATTGGAGATTTAAAATGCGGTGGGAGAAATGGTAGGGCAATTTAGCGCAAAAAACACGTCGTTATCCGCTTTTGTTGCCCAAAGATTTTTAAGTGTAACGTCCGTGTTAAAATTGTACTTGTTTGAAGTAGCGCGAGTTTGGATCGCTCAATAAATTTAATTATTTATGCTTGATTTTCTTGATTATCTTAGTTTTATATTTAACCAAATTGTTGGAAATTTGCTTTAATGCAAGTATATGTTTGTACCAAATGTCTACTTGAAAAAATTATATTAAATTCTTAAAAAAATCTTTTTGATTATATACTATAGATATAATATTAATCCCTCATTTGTAAAAGACCCACGCCCAAAATTTTAAGATATAGGTCTGCGTTATAATGAAACACGTTTCTCTAATTTATTATATAGTCTAATTTATTGCGTTTATTTTACATTTTTATTACACAATACTTTACAGCGGCCGTGGTCTACCCCGTGACCACAGCAGCTGTAAAGTGTTCAAAACGTCGGGAATTAAAAATGTAAAATAAAGTCATTTTATTTAATAATGTATAGTTCTCGCGTAAACAAAAGAAATAATTATGTCTAATTTATCTGAAGGGACGAAATTAAATAAAATTTATGTCGTAACTACAGTAAACACGTCTAAGACGAATTCACGAGGACTTACCCGATAGACTATACCTAAGAAATTATCTTATATTTTTGGAAGAATAACCTAACATCATCTATTCGTAAAGATAGGTAAGCTTGTATTATAGAAACTAAAAATACATAGCCTTGCTTTTATTGTGTAAATATACATATTATAGAGATTCTTATACCCAAATACAAGAAATCCAATTTTCTTGACATAATATATTTCTCGTGGTGGGAATCGAACCCGAATTCTTCAGCGTTACAGTGAGGGTCACTAACTACTACGTCAAGCAAGAAAAGCATACGAAAAATATAATTTTTTATCTATAAATAAAGAAGCTATAAGACGCGACAAGTCTGCGCACGCCCCTTATACATGTTACTTCTCGTTTATCCAGTGATAGCATTGGCTGTGGTGCCCTTTAAGCCGGAAGAAAGTGGTGTTCTCACGCTTCTAATTTGCGGCATAAATAGAGACCGCGGTGGTACAACTCCAGAAGATCTTTTGTAAAAAAGTTATCTACTCAATGGCCAAATATTTGTCCTCTTTGTTTATCAGTTAAAAAATAGCTTTAATTAAAAAAAGGTTCATCTTAATTTTAATTTCATGGCTTTTCATCAAAACCTTCTTCTAACTCTTAATTAAATTGAACAAAAGCACTTAGATAGATGAAGCTTCCTTAATGTTTAACAAGACTGAAGTAGTCAGACCCGTTGAATAATTTACAAGTGATTTAAAATTGACGATTTAATACTAAATAGATAAATTAATTAAATTGTTACGCTACGCTTGTTTCTAATATATTATATATATTTGATTATTAATGTGCTATATTTTAAACATCCTTTGGTCGAACTACTGCCATATTTAGTTTCAAAATGAAACATAAATTACTTTATTTTATTTAATATAATATTAAACCAAAAAAGCTAAGTGGCCTTTGATGCCATGATTAAAAATACTATAATAGCACTAATCACAATATAACATTGAATAATAGTATAAATAATAACTGTATAATTTTTTCTTTTTTTATTTACTAAATACAGCGATTTATTTTGCATTACTTATCATAATAAGCAGGTTTTCGCGATGCCCCTCTAAATGTTGACCCTTTTAATTGAATTCGTTCACAATCACAATGAGTGAGAAAAATGTATTGGACCTTATTTGCTAAGGGGGTATTCTGGTGATTTTAGGTAATTTTTAATTTATAAGGTAAGTGTGTAAAAAAAGCAAGCAATATTTTTACCATCAATTTTTATACATTATTTATTTACATTGAAGCATACAAAAATAAAAAGTAAAAAAATTAATAATTCTGTTAGTTATCAACTGATGAAGTGGGGCGTTTCAAAAATTTGGTGCGTGACCGTACCCATGATTTAAGCTCTCCTAGCAATCTTAAATCAAAAAATAAAAAAGATTATCAATCTACAATAATGTCGCAGTGTCTTAAACTACGGAAAAGTAACAAATTTTTTTTAACAAAATGGCGACTGCCCAAAGAAAAAAAATATATTGTACCACTTTTTTGAACATTCTTCCTTTGATAAAAATAGTGAAAATTATATTGGCCGTAGTTCCGAACGTAGACAAGTCCCCAAAGAAGACTCTCTTAAAATTTCAAGTATATTGGTTAAGCAGAACCTGAGAAATCGCTGGTATCAGATTCAATAAGACAGTTCTGAGAAAACGCGTTTAAAGTTTCAAGTAAAATTTTTGCAGTCTAAGTCATAAAATTATATTTTTAACTTACATTTATTCAATCTGCCATCCCTGCTATATAATCACCTCCTTATTTCATTTCCTCAATTTTGCTACTGATGCATTCGTAAAACTGGTGTTTTCCTATTCCGTAAATCAATAGCCGTGAAATCGCCTTTTTTTGTCGCGCTGGACGCGTAATCCTTCGCGCTGAGATTTTTTATCTATTTTATTTAAAGAAAATTGAAATAATCACTCAAAATACTTTTATTTGACTCGCAGCACATACGTTCACGTGGTTTACAGGTTAAAATTCCATTAATAGCGGGTGGATGTAACCGAATACTAAATATAAAAGACACATGTCACCTAGAGTTATTTTAAAAGTAGGTCCACTCACCAACCCGCATTGGAACAGCGTGGTGGGATATGGTCCAAAACTCCCCAATGGAAAAGGTGTGCAGTAGGGGAGGCCTATGTCCAGCAGTGGATTATCACAGGCTGATGATATATATATATACATTTATATGCAAATATGATACATTTTTATATCTAAAGTAAGGTAGTTGAATACTATTTCAAGATAAATTTGTAAATGTATTATAACAATAACAAACAATTATAAGTAAAGCACAGTTTTTAGCTTTTTTTTTATTTTTACTGTACTTGAAGTTAGATGATCATACGTGCCAATTTAAGGCAAAAAAAGAATCAAATTCGTAACGTTATAAACTAATTCATAAGGATGAATTAGTTGTCAGTATACATTCTAAGGAGAAGGCAGTTTTCTCTTTGGGTTATGGAGGTTAAATACCAGTCGCTCTGCATAAATACTGTTATTCAGGTCAGGCAATCTAGATGCATTAGAAGCCGATCCCATTAAAATTTGGGAATAATGGCTAGGTGAAACACTTATCTGTATAAAATTGAGGTAAATTGAGATTAAAGTAGAAATCTAAATAAGAAACTAGTAACAATAAGGTAACAATGTCTGGAAGGAGATAGGAGTCAACCTAATCTTTTTAACCTCTTCCGTGAAGAGCCTTCACTTACGTTTTACGCTTTAACGTCTTTATCCTTACTAATAACTACTTGGTTGTTTATTTTATTTGGTAGGCAAGCGTAAATATAGCAAAAGTAAGCATCCATGCGAACATAGGAGAAAAATATTTTGTAACATTTCAAATAACATTCAATGTTGAGGTATCAAAATCATCCATCAGATGAATTTATGCTCGTCATGTCACTTAATATGATAAATTCATGTGTTGTAGGATGCAATATAGTGTATCTTAATAAAATAGCATTGAGATTCATAACTATGGTTGAGTAATGATCTAAAAAACCTGTTTCATCTGGGAATGGCAATCATTGTAAACTTATTAAGTTTATCTTTGGTAATGATAATCTGTGGATTGCAGAAAAAAATATACATTGAGTTTTATTTTGTTATTTGTTTATTTATAAATATAATAATAACTATGTTATAAGCTGAGTACAAAGGCAGCGAGCTGGGCGTGAATGATAATAATGAAACAATGGAAAATTCAAATATCATTTTCCTCTAAAGATAATAACGGACACTTATTATTGAACAGGGAGGAGTATTGTATATACGTTAATAAATGGGTTTATGTTTTAAATAAGATAGGAGGATATTAAGTACGATATTGTCTTGACGGTTCTTCTTTAGACTAGATCTAGTTTTCGGAACTTATGAAATAGTCGTTATTTTAAAAAATGGGATATAATTTTAGATTTTTATTTATTATATTTTATTTTCAGTTTTCATAAATGGTTAAATCCCTGTGACGTTATATCATAAAAATAATGTTCATTTTAAAATACAATTGGCAAATAAAAATATATTATTTTACATAAGGTTACCCGAAACCTCTTTTAATATCTTCGTAAAATATTGATAGCACTGACTATGAGGACATTTTGTAATAAATAATTTGTGTTTAATTATGACATATTACATATACCTATATATATAAAAAAATATTTAAAATTTTAATAACGTAAAAAGAAGAACACGGTGACAGTTATTACAACTTTTTTACTATACCCCCTGCTATAATTTTATACAAGAACCAGAAATAGCAGAAAAGACCCTTCCTCACCGTTTCTTATTTTGTATTATCAAGATATGTATATGTTTTATTCAAAAGGCGTATCGTGTGATTACTTTGTTTTTTCTTTTGTCAACGGTTTGAGAGTAGTAAAAACAATGGAATAAGGTCACCTAAAGTTATTTTTTTTCGTAATATGTAACAAATACAAATTTTAAAAAAATATTTATTTTTTGTGTTCACGCGATTACATTAAATATTAAATCTACTTTTTACAAAGTTTCAGTGTCCATTGCCACAACACAAAATATAGTAGAGAATGTTTGCAAATCAACGTATTTCGAATTACCATCAGAACTTAAATATATATTTAAACTTTGTAATTTAGGGAAATACTAGGGGTTGCTAAAAGTAATAATATTTATATATATTAACACGTGGGCATAGTACGCGACTATTGCTTTTTTTTGCCTTATTGTTTCTAAATAAAAATTACCAAAGTTATTCCGAGTGATAACAGCTCAGGATCAGCCATCCTAAAGATTAGCCAGAACCAAACAGACAGACAAAAATAAAAAAAAAATGTTTTGTTATATATCACAATGTTTTATTTGGATGTTACAAACACACAATCCAATTTTATTTATTTGTATTAAAAGGAGTCGCTAGCAAATCCAGTTACAGTATAAATCTTTTTACAATTAACAACGATTATTGACTACCAATTTAGTATTATTTAAATTATTATACGAAAAATAAAATAAACTATCTAAATCTTAAATTTCAAAGCTGTACAAATAAAACCCAGCTTTTTTAAATTAGGAGTACACTTAAACGAAAACTTTACTTGTATAACTCTTCGTTTATGTTTATGATATCCATTAAAAGTGTCGTAACGAAAAGCAATCATAATAAGTAATACTAAGCTTCTGCCTATTACGTGACACTGTATTCAACATTATATTAATATAGTCTAATAAATAGTTTATATCTCTTACGTCAGCACCAAGTCTAGATAATATTTACCTATCGTCTTAGTCTGTCAGCTAATCTTATGAAATAAAGGGCAGCTTTTTAAAAATAATTTTCAAAAAGCTGCCCTCAATAACATTTGCTGTAATTAAAATTGATTTATTCTAAAATTATATCAACAAAGCGAAAAAAGATATTTTATTTTCTATATATATATAATGTGCTACTCTAAAACCATTATAAACTATAGTGTAATTGATCGTAATAAGTTAGGGAGAAAGTATGATTAACTTTGATAAAAAGCGCTTCGCATTATTCCTAATTCAAACGCTGACGGGGTTCTTTTAATACTAACGTTACAGTTCTTGTAAATAAAAAAGCAGTGTAAAACTAAGTATCTTGACTAGTTTGTTTGTAATAGAACAGCATTTTGTAACTATTTACAAATTGACAAATTTGATAAGTTTTTCCATTATTATTTCTATTATTTGCGCGAATATTATACATTATTAAATAAAATGACTTTACGGATTTTATCACGTTTATTTTTACATTTTAAATTCCCGACGTTTCGAACACTTTCCAGCGGCCGTGGTCACGGAGTAAACTGAGATGTTATGCGTCTTGTTGCCAGTGCTGTGTCTTGTTTGCATAGGTCGGAGAGTACAGAATAAAAATAATTAATTATAATCAAGAGCTGGAAACCCGCTTCAGCACTGTTCGAAACGTTGGGAATTTAAAATGTAAAATAAACGCGATAAAATCCGTAAAGTCATTTTATTCAATAATTTTTCCATTGGTTAAGTGCAACATTTTTTCTGTAAAATTGTTTGAAGTGGAAAAACGCTGAAAAAAGAGATCCGTTAAGTCTTGATACAGTTACCGTATAGGTGTCATAAAGCACCAACGGTTAAAGCAGTTTTATTTGATTGATTTCCCAAAAAACCCTAGGTACTCAGTTCGGAGCGTATTTTTATTACTTTTTTATATTTATTACCTCGTTTGTTTGCTTGGTTTGTGGTTTGCTTCGAGCGCCCCTATTTTGATCTTTATATCTTTAGTTCCAATTTTTACTATCCCTTTTCGCCAGCAAATTACAATGCACAGTCGATAGCCTAGACCAAATTCGTATCATTTGTAAATAGTATCGAGGTGAGCCCCAAAAAAATAATGTACAAATATGCCTTAATCGGCCTTCCATGAGAGTTGATTTTACTCATCCTATAACACGCCCTTTTTAAGAAACCGCACACAATGCTCGATGTAGACAAACGGTTTCTTTACGTTTAACGCAATGAACTCTTAACAGCATACCGACCCTATGGGAAAGGAAAGCCAAGTACATACAGGTGTTACTACCGACGGTAACGTGGCCTTTTTATACCATATTAAGAGTTAGAAGAAATTTGAGTCATGCCTTCTATCTGATTCTTACTAATTGAACCAAATGTAGGTAGAGCAAAAAAAATTCTTACGCTTTGCTTCCAAAGCACAGTAGTAGCAAAGAAGGGTCTGCAAGACACCGAATCTACGCGCTTAGATTATTAAGAAATTCTGTTATCAAATAGAAACGCAGCAAATTACTAGACGCTTCAGCTATTATTAGACGCTTCAGCTATAAAATGTCACGTACGTATAAATGAAGGTACATGAAGGGCGCTTAGGAATTCCGGACATAGCCCGCACACACATACATTTAGTTCGACCTTAGCGTACTCTAGATACACCCGCATCACAGGGTTGTTTCCCCTTTTTTTGCCGTTGGAACAATCCAGCTTACGGATTCCCCGCCGTCAGAGGGAGTGAGGGGGCAGCAGGGATATGTGGGGCTACCCGGGCCAAGATGGAGCGGCTTGTATACCCACTAAAATACCAACGATTGCTCCCTTCTCTTGTCGCTGTAGCCGGGGCCGCGGACACTCACGGGCCTCTTTTCTCCGGATATGTTGGGACACCTGGACAGTCGCTTTAGGTGCCGTGCCGGATCACAGCACTCCTTCTTGAGCCCTTCTCTGTGTCAGGGGGGAAGGTTGTATGTCATTAAATTTTATTATTAAACTACGCGTTTATAAATTATTCTTTATATCTTATCGTTTACGGATATTTATGCATCTCTAACGAAAATAACTTTAATATTGATCTAGGAAAGAAACTGGATTTTATTAGATTACAGTTTAGGCGTGCTGTGACTGACAGAAACAAGGACGCGTTAAGTTTAATATATATCTTATTTACGAACGACGGAAAGCCCGTTCCTATAAGGCAAACAAACCTTTTTCGTTACCTCTAACTTCGGAAACTAAGTTAATAAAGAATTCGTATTTCGTTCACAGAAAAAAATATATGTTTTCAACTTATACTGACAAAATTTTATCGTTACATTTTAGCTTTATCGATTGTATTTTTTAATTATTAAAGTTTGTTACAAAAACTAATATAAATAAACAGAACTGAGTTTACCTTGTTTGTTTAGTTTGTTTGACAATCTCGTATTCTGTGGCTTAACTGCACCGAGGGCCCCAGATGGGGAGCCTCGGCTTGGGCCGTCATTTTCTACATGCGCTAACGGGAACCAGAAAATGAATGGCGGGCTGCCCATGAGGGCCGACGCCTCGGCTCGATTTAGACAAATTCTTAAGGATGATTTAATTGCTAGAAGAGCTCTATCTAAACTTTACTACCAGTTATGCTACAATGTCATATAGCAAAGGATGTGCAAGTTCGACCTCACCAGCGGGGCCGATGTCATGAGTGTGTGTGTTTGTCCAACACTCTAGAGTAGGGTGTCTTTGGCTGCTGCTTGGGTATCGCGACCTATTATGCCTTGAGGGCGTTAATTAAATTCTTGTATTTTACAAGAAGTGAAAACATAGCCATAGGATTGCCGGCGGCGGCGGCGAATGTATCTGCTGCTTGGTTGAATTCGTCAAGATCAAAGAGATCCAGCGATTTTAAAAATGACACGCAGTTATTGCCAGTGCTGCCATTGCTATGGCTATCATGCTGGTTATTTAAGGCGGTGGCGGGCTGCTGGCACTCTGAGTCAGCTCGAAATTGTCAAGCGTTGAAAGAACGGACGGGTGGGAAGGCGCTGTTGTTAGATGGGTTTGATGATCGCCTGCAAGAGGCTTCCCTGGGGTTTGCAGGAACTCCGCGTTTTGGCGCCTTAGAGCAGCCGAGGTAGTTGGCTGTGTGGCCGGGATTTGGCTCGAAAATGGCGAGGACTTCTTTGTCCTCGGGTCTGGAGCAATCGGCTGTGCCGTGATCCCCGAGGCATTTAACGCAACGGGGGCGCGCAAAATAGTTCCGCGAAGCGTGACCATATAACTGGTAGTTGTGACACTGCCCTGGAAGTCCGTTAGAATGCGGCCGCTCAAAGGAGAGACGACTGATCCGATAGAGTTGTTCGACGTCGTATATGCGCTGAACCTTCCTTGGAGCGCTCTAGAATAACTAGCACCATACCATAAGGGCGTTTGGTGCGTGGGTAGTAAATACGTTGTACCGAAAGGGCAGAAATAATTAATTCATGCATAGCAGATGCTATCTCTGAGCAAGGGATATCCTTAGGCAGTCTTTTGACCACTGTTTTAAGTACGCGCTCATCAGGGAACACTGAGGGTGGTCCTTATTCAGGGTTCGTCCGATTTTTTTGCAATAGTCCTTTATATATTCTAAATGTATAAAAAATCATTCCGAGTTAAAATGATTAACTTCAATTAATTAATTGTAATCCCACATGCTTTATTGGAACTATCAGAACTGTTTACAAGTAGACAATGTTTTTTTCTTGCGGTATATTATTAATGTATTTTATATATTTTTATAACATTTTGATTGTGTTATCGCACACCAAAACATATTCATTGGGAAAAAAATATAGCTACTAAAATTTCCTTTCTGAGTATTAATTTATCTTTTTTTAAACAAGGCATGTTAAAATATATTTCACTTGTAACGTTGTTCACTTAACGGGTTCTAATAAAATTTGCCCACCATGTGTAATTAGATCAAACTCGGGGTATAGAATAGATGAAAATTAAATTTCGAGTCGCAATATTCTTTTATTGTGTATTATTTTTCATTATATTAAATATTAACTCCATAATGATTATGACAGTTAGCGATATCTGTTGACTGGGTTGTGTTATAACTCAATAAATGGAAGTTTATTAAATAAACAAATGTTTCATAAAATGTACAATTTAAAGGTACGACTAAAATTTTCTTTTAGTATATGAATTATGGAGAATTCCAAATTGAGTAATATTTAACTTTTGTGGCACACAAACTTGCTTGTGCATAATTACATAATTAGGCGGGTAACTATGTCCTCTGTGCACAAAACTATCCCTTGATTTTTTAAATTATATTTTTAATCTCTGATTTCTTCAAAGATAATATTTTTTTCTAAATGTTATCTATGACATAATCAAATCAAGAAGTACAATTACGTAAAGTTGAATTTAACTCTATCTATATCAAATCCACTTATTTACGGATTTTTCGCGTTACTTAAATATATTTATTTCCGACGTTTCGGATTCTTTTCAGCATCCATGATCACGGGCAGACTGGATCATGGACGCGAAAAATCCGTAAATTAGTGGATTTGATATGTATAATAATCGCGTAAATAAAAGAAATAATTAACTCTATCTTTTACGGTTTTGCCAGCGTTCGCAATTTAATTGTACCAGGTTGTGATGTTTGGTGCCCAAATCTTAAATATCTATTAAAGAACATATGACAGCTAATACCTTTCATAAATCATTTATTAAAGAAGGAACAAAATTGGACCACTAGAAGCGGAGCAACGAGGAAACACATATCATCATCATCATCATCATCGTCGTCGTCAGTCTGTGTTAGTCCATTGCTGGACATATGTCTCCCCTCATGCACGCCTTCTTCATTAGGGGTTTTTAGACCGTATACCACCACGTTGGTCCAATGCGGGTTGGTCAGTGGACCGAGTTTTAACATGCCTTTCCGACGCATGAATTACGTTATCTTACGTTTCATCCCAAATGGTCCTAACCAACTAAAAAACAACGATAACACAAAATTTGAGTTTTGGGAAGTCGATCAAAAATATTATGTATTTGGTAGGAAATTAACTGCCTCCGTAGCCTAGTGGTATGGGCGAGTGCTTTAGAAACTTTTACCGGTCCCAATTATTTGTCTACTAGCGAGCATTTTCAATGTATTTCTAACCACCTGTTCCTTCCCTGACGAATGGAAGGAGGCCATTGTTACCGGCGTACCAAAGCCGCGTAAGCCACTAAACCAACCGACGGGTTATCGTCCAATCAGTCTCCTCAAATGTATGGGGAAATTGTATGAACGCATAATCTTGTTAAGGTTAAAGAATTACGTTTTCTCCACTGGCCTCATACCAAACGAACAATTCGGGTTCCGACCTGAACACTCCTGTTCCGAAAAGGTTTATCGCCTCACAGAATACACTTTGGCGGGTCTAAATAAAACAAAGTCAGGCCTTAGACCCCATTACACGGGGGCTGTTCTATTCGATGTCGCAAAGGCATTCGATAAAGTCTGGCACAACGGCTTACTCTACAAGTTGTACTCTTTCAATGTGCCTGACAGGCTTGTGCACATCATACAAGCCTACCTTCCTAATCGCTCTTTTCGATATCAAGTAGAAGGCACCCTCTCAACCAGACGCTCCCTGCTATCGGGCGTGCCACAAGGCTCCGTTCTTTCTCCTCTGTTATTCACGCTATGCACTAGTGATATTCCCAAAAGCTCTAATGTTAACCTTGCGCTTTTCGCAGAGGACACCGCCCTCCATTACTCCTCTTCCTCACCATCCCTTATCACCAGTAAACTCCAATGTGTAATCAATTGCCTAGGCGATTGGTTTCGCAAATGGAGGATTGATGTGAATCCCGAAAAAAGTGGAGCAATAGACTTTAATCGGTCTTCTGTCAGAGCTGACCTCACTCGTCCTACCACACGTACGTTCCAAAAAACCGCACATAATGCTCAATGTAGGCAAACACTCGGGCAATTAAACCTCTACGGCAAACCGATCCCCTGGGAGAAGAAAGCCAAATATTTAGGTGTTACTTTTGACCGTAACATGAGTTTCAAAAGCCACGTCAAAGAGGTTAGAAGAAAAGCCGCTTATGTCTCGCATCGTCTCTTCTATCTTACCAACACAAATAGCAAAATGCCTTTTAATTACAAACTTTTATTATATAAAGCTTGCATACGGCCGATAATGGCATATGCTTGCCAATCTTTTGCCCATTTATCCTCCCACCACCTAAATCAACTACAGGTGGTGCAAAATAAATTTTTACGACGAGCCACTGGAGCAGAGTCTTATCAAAGAAATGTCAACTTGCATAGCAATTGCAAGATGCCGACATTACGCGCTCATTTTAAAAAAAATATCAAAAATTTCTATGAAAGAATAGAAACGCAAAATAACCCTCTGATGGTAAGCGCTGCAAATTTTCACGCAGACCCAGAAGCCTCTAGTAGGAAACGTCATCCCCGTAATATATTCTTAGACCCAGATGAAGAAGGGGGCTTAGGAATTCTGGACTCTCCAAAGGTCCCGCCACACGATACTACACACACAAGTAAGGATAACATACACTCACTTTTAGGTCTACCTCGCTCAAGAGCGCGGCGAGAACAACAAACCTCATACACGAATTACACCCGCGTTCCAGGGCGGTTCTCACCGCCCCCAGCAATCGATTAGACAGTCGACCGAACACGCATCCCTAAATGCGTGTGGCCATTTCTTTAAAGTTTTAGTCACCAAGTTCGAGAGATCTCGCAATCCTCCGAACTCAGTAATAGATGAAGCTTCACACAGACACAGGTCTAGAAGCATAACTTCGAATACATAAGACATAAGACATCGCAAGGTCCAGTGGCGCTTTCGATGTTCTAGGTGATGAACGTATGTTGTGTGGCACGCGACGCGTGCGATACGCGACACAGCTACAATTTTATGTACATGTAAAGGACCGTTTGAAAACTTGAAAAAATAACTAAGAGAAATTGTACCTTTAAAAATTAAACAAAATATTTGGTGATTATTTACACAAGTCGGCTAAAGGTATTGAATTATTCAGGTTTTGTCGACTAAAGTATTATTTTTGCTGCTGAAACAATAAAATATTAATATTACTATAAGTAACTTTAAAAAAATTTGTATCTAATTATATTTTAGCTAATTATGAAAGGATTACCCTAAATTTTCTCAAGGGATCTTTAATTAAAAGTTATTTATGAAGTTCGGTCGGGTGCTGGATAAATGAAATTATTCACGTTGTTTTTTGAAACGGATTTACTGTACTTTATTCGAGTTGGCAATTGCAGCCTGTTTAATCTCGTGTTTTTAATTTTGAATTCAGTTTGCCGTTGACAGAAACTTATAACAGTTACTCATGCGATAAATTTGTATTTCATTTGCACTATTATGGCGTAGAAAAATAAACAACTTTAACTTGAGAACAAAAAGTCCATTTATACTTTAGTGGTGATTCTCAAACGTTTACTTTTTATTACGATTATTAAATTAAAGCGTGTAGCTATCAGCGAAATATTTTGCAATGTACTATTTTTATAACAATTTGTATTTAATATTTAAAGCGATACTTAAACACATTTCTGCCGCATAGCAGTAGTGTGAGAACATTACCGTATAGCAGTTTCACGGGCACCGTCTCGTTTACCTAGTGTATTTACTGGGTAAACGAGACGTTACATTTTATTTCCTATGGTAGGCAGCGCGTTAGCAAAATCCCTTGTATTGACGATATCCGTGGGCGTTGGTGATGTCTATCTATCTAGTGTGTCGACGGCGTGCTAGCATTCTTTTGCGATAAAGAAAAATACCAATTTTTACTCACATGATTCGAGGGAGTTTGTACTCTCCCTAACGCAGTATTAAAGAAAGCTTCAAATAGATATTGGTCTGGAGGTTAAACTTTAGTCCCATAGAACATAAGACACCACCCATTGTCCCAAGTTATCAACCAGATTTACATGAACAACAGATCTAACGCAGTGACTAGTATTTGACGGTTACACAAAAGTTTATACTGAATGAAGTGTAGAAAAAATGCATTAAATAGCAGTAAATATGAAGGTACTATCCGTCTGTCCTGTATCGATTGCCTTTGAAATATGGCCTTGACAAACTAACCAAAAACGAGACCGGCTTTTTACACGCTATCGACATATGGATTATTTTAAGCAATTTGGTAGAAACAAAACTTGATAAGTTTTATGTGAATTGGATTTCCCAAATAAACAAGATTGACAACTGAATACCTTCACTAAATTAACTTTATCACCTTTCCTTCTATTTCTCGCTGATGCATTGTTGTAACGTAATGTCCGTAGCCTAAAGATTATGATCCCAGAATTTTAAGTAGGACGTCATAGATCCGATTTCTGCAAAATTGGATGAGCATGTAAAAGTTGGTAGGAAGCGTCGGTGCCTTCAAAAATACTAAATTTTACGGCTAAATCACACGTTGACTATATTTTTGTTCTGTGTACCATAAAAAGTGTGTGAAGCTTTCATAAATTTTTGACGAGGAAAATCTTTTCATACGTTTACACGTTATTCCTCGATAAATTTTGATTAAGTGCAAAGATCGTTTCCCATACGTCAACACATTTATTTTTTTACGTGTGTATAACAAGCGCCGCAAAACACCTTAGAAACACCTTTTTGATATTTTCCTTTGATACATATGGTAACTAAGCAAGTTCTTAACTGCTACTATAACTGTGAGAATAAAGAAGTGTTGACTTCTAAAAATAATAAATTATTGAAAACAAAATACAATAACATTACTTTAATAAACTAAAACTAAATTTCTTTTGAATTACCACCAAGCATCATATAAATATAAATAAGTGTATAATAACTACCAACTTTCATAAATGAATTGTGTAAATGTTATTTATAAAAAGATTTATTTTTTCAGAAGTCAACATTGCGTCATATGCTCGTTATTAATATATTTGTAACACTATGTTGTAATATCTACATAGTTTTTTTGTTATTATTTTTCAGATATGGCAAAAAACTGATTTATACTATCGTTATTTGAGCCATGATCTTATATATAAATTGAAGAATTTTTAATTGTTTTTAATGCGAAAGATGATGTAACCATAATGAGCTCTTTTGCCTTTCATGATAATTTAGTGCACATTATAATATTTCAATATTGCTAACAATTCGATTTCTGTTCCAAAAATTTGTTAAATGTAACAGTTATCCTTAACATATTATATGTGTTCGATGGTAAAAAATTCAAAAAGTTCTGGTTGTACAATCAATAAATTTTATAACTTAATTTTACTAGAACATACAAACGAACATTTGGCTTTTCAATTAGCCCCCATATAGATTCTTGATTTTAAAATAATGTGTCATATCTGATTTCGTCGAGAACATCTCCTTATATTTGTATTGTACGTTAATGCTTGCTAATGCAAACTATTCACATGCATCAGCATTGAAAGTGGAACATTAATATTAAATGGCTTCATTGAAGAGACATGACTGTAGGATTTTGATGATAGATTATAGTGATGTTAGACAACTAAATACTTTAAAATACGTTTAATTTACATAAATAACTATTACTAATAGTAGTCAGTATTCTAATGGATAAACGGAAGTAAGTTAGTTATTTATTATTTATAACTAACTTCTGTTTGAATTTGTAATTGTCTGCCTGTTTAGTCTAGTCATGTACTGCAGCTTAGATAAAATTGTTATTTATGTTTCTATATGTAACTTTTTAACCATAATTTGTCAAAATTGTCATTGCCTCTTAATGGAAAATATTTAAATTTAATGCAACTCAGATTGAAAGCGGATATAAAACAATGTAATTATTTTATATTTTTACTGAGAGTTTTTATTTATTTTGTTATACTGGTTATTCAGTTTCTTTTAAAGGTAGAGAAGAAACTTTATTCTCAAGGTTTTAGGTAATTACTTTATTGAATTAATTATGTTATAATGAAATCTATATCAGTAAACCAGAATATCGTGTCACATTCAAAATTTAATTTCTTGTGTTATAAGTGTACTAAACTACTACGTAGTCGTATATAATGTGTGTGTATTTTAAACTAACGTTTATTGACTTACTATAAAGTTAAGCTTTCGTATGCTCGTCCTTTAACCTCATAGCCTGATCGGATAAAATCGACACGACCGTAAAGGAATCAGGCGCTGGACTGACGTTTTACTGACGTTTACATGCCGATCAAACACATCAATAATCTTAATTTACAGTTAATCGGGTGATCAGTTTTCATTGCCCTAAACAACTAGGAAAAAGCAATGAAAAGTTGTTGAGTCCCCGGTCCCAGGATTTAAACTCACGACCTCTGATTTCTAAAGCGCAAGCCTTACCTTAAGAGTACCTTAAGTGCAAATTGTAAATATGACCTAAATATAAAAGATCACTATAGAAACAAAAACTGTTCTTGGTGAAACTTTTATTCTTTACAAATAATATTGAATTAAACTCTGTTTAAAAAAAATTAAATCATTTGAAATTGTTTGTGTGAAGAAATGAACATATTTTTTTTAAAATTTAAATTGATTTAAATAAATGTACTTTTAGCAGTAGACAAGAATGTGTTTATAGTTTCTTGTGGGTTCGCGGCAACGATTAAATTATTATGCGTACTTTCTAATAATTAACTAGTTATGAGATAATAATATCTATAATTGCTACGGCGTTGGTAACGGATATTAATTAACAAGGTTGCATAAATTTACTAATATATTAACCTGCAATGATTTAAGAGGTAAATTTGATGCTGGAATGTATATTTTTAAAACACACATAAACTACCAAGAAAACAGCAGAATGTATAAAGACATTACAGATATCTGCAGCCAACTTCATGTTTAACATGTGCGATATAAATATAGATTAAAATACACCATTTATCTGAAATTTTATATGGGCAATAATTCCAGGTCATTCCTTAACGATAAATCGGGTCCTCTCGGGTCTATTTTAATTAAATTTACACCTTATTACAAAATTTACATTACATTGTTTTCTAGAGGGATTTACTGTAAGCATTATATTTCTTTATGATACTTAATACGTTAAAACCTTACAGATTACAGTGTAAAGTTCCTAAATGTGATTTATAAAGTGGTTACCGCTTCCGTGTCCAGGCACTCGCTTAATCGGAGTCGATAAAAGGTATTTTATCGTAAAAATTCTTTTAAGCATGAGCGCCGGATTGTATCAATTTGACATAAAAATGAAGTAGTAAAATTTAAACAAAAAATATATAAAAAAACATCCACTCTGAATAAAGTTCCTCCTTTGTTTAGGAAGACGGTCAAAAATGCAACCAAACAATAAGGTTATAAATAAATGCAACAACGAATTTACTCATAAAAATACAGAAAATAATTTTATATCACATCTTAAGTCCCTTAATAGTTTAGGCTTATGTGTTACAAAGTATAAACTCAAAAAGCTATTAGCCCATTTTAGCACTTTTATCATTTTATTCTTATTAAATTTCTTTTTATTTTTATGTATTTGTTTCTAGTTTTATATTTTCATTCTCCTTGTTTTGGTTATCGTACTATTTTCACTTTAGAATAGAACAATACAAAATATATTCACAATATTTTATCACTACATAAAATTTTCGATAAATCTTAAACCACTTTAAAAAAACGTCCCAGAGATTTCATGGTATCAACTTATAACTTATAAAAGCGGTCAAGAAAATTGTTTGGAGCAGACATCCTCAAGAATTTTAGTAGAAGCGTTTATAAATACGAGGGTGGTCCGAAAAGTTTCCGACCTAACAATGATAAAAGATTTTTTTTCTTGATTTTTTTATTTATTTTTTCTACATAGAATCCTTATAACTCTACACACTTCTCCCAGCGATGCTCCCATCTCTGTAACCCGTTCAAATAGTACTTGGCGTTTGTCTCTGCAAAATAACTGTTTACAAAGGTGATTGCCTCCCCATTTGACGATAATCTTTGTCCTCCGAGCGCAGTTTTTAGATGAGGGAACAAAAAGAAGTCGCTTGGGGCCAGATCTGGTGAGTAAGCGGGTGTTCAAGCAGTTAAAACCATAACTCTTTGATTTTTGCCATGGCAACCACTGAGGTGTGAGACGGCGCGTTGTCTTCGTGAAACAGGATTTTCTTTTTCTGCAAATGTGGCCGTTTTTCCGCAATTTGTGCCTTCAGCTCGTCAAGTAATGATGCGTAGTATGCTCTTGTAATGGTTTTTCTTTTTTTAAGATAATCGATAAAGTTAACTCCAAGACTATCTCAAAAAACAGTCGCCATCACTTTTCCAGCTGAAAAAACAGTTTTTGCTTTTTTGGAGCTGGTTTCCCCTTTGCAGTCCACTGTTTTGACTGTAGTTTTGTTTCGGGCATATAATGGTGTATCCAAGTTTAATCGGCGGCAAAACTCGGATTTATTGCGCCTAAACTGCGCCAACAGAGCTTTGGAAATGTTCATTCGAACATATTTTTGGTCTAATGTGAGCAAACGCGGCACCCAACGCGCGGACAGATTTCTCATGTCTAAATCTTGATTTAATACGTGACAAACACGTTCTTTGGACATTTTCATAACCTCTGCTATCTCTTTCACTTTAATTCGGCGGTCGTATAACACCATTTTGTGAACTTTAGCAATGTTATCGTCAGTAGTTGCAGTTTTTGGACGTCCCGAACGTTCATCGTCTCCCAAGCTCTTACGGCCACGTTTAAATTCAGCTGCCCAAAATTTCACCGTGGTAAACGATGGTGCAGAGTCTCTAAACATAGTCCATCTCATATTTGATTTGCGTAGGCGTATTGCCTTTCAAAAACAAAAAAATAATAACAGTTCGATACTCAATTTTTTCCATTTTCACAAAAACTTACTTCTACTCACTCAAACGACTGTCAACAAAAAACTGCGCCTCTAAAATGGCCGAAACTTTGGTGCGTAACTGTTAAATATGCAAAACTACATTCACTAGCTTTTATTAACGAGTGGCGCCATCTTTGAGTTGAGGTTGGAAACTTTTCAGACCACCCTCGTATATATTGTACAAATGTAATTGAAAACAAAATGGCAAGTTGTAAACCTAGACCACCTAGGGAAATCTGCCGCAACGCTTTGTTCGATGAATGAGTTATTTTTATTAGTCAAGGTTTGAAATGAAGGTTTTTATATTATTCGTCTTGTAAACATTGTAAAGTCTGATATGTATAGTTTTATATGATAGTAACTAATTCACAAAGAAAGTTCCTGATATACTACAAAGAAATTATACAATAACATAACTTTTAGTCAAAGTCAAAGTCAAATATCTTCATTTACTTTGTGATTGATTGTCAAATAAACTAACACTGAACAGAGAAGAACCGGCGTAAGAAACTCAGCGGGACCTTTTTTTCAATTTTTATTAAGTTTTACAAATTTTTTACAATAAACAACACATTTTAAAAGTTTAAAATAGTAATGAACAGTTCGTTACCAGGATGTGTTTTCTATCAGGTAGTCATTACAGCAATAACACAAAAACGTTCCTTTACAACTTATTTACAGATAATAGCTGAACGTTTTCATATAGACCAGAATAACTTATAAGGTTAGTATATAAATATTAAGTATCATCTATTCATTAAATTTCTGACATTTTTGTGTTAGTTGTGTCATAATAATTATTACAAATCTCTATCACCAAGTGGGTGAAAGTCTGGGGCCTGGCAATTAATCTAGTTAATACAAAAACAAAATCAATAAAAAGGATTTTATTGTGTGACATAGTTTCATTCGCTAATAATGTAAATAGTAAAAATAATAATGTTAATGTGTAAAAATTTTAAATTCCAATATAAACATGTTAAACAAATTAAATAATGCTATTTACGAAGCCATTCTAAATGTGGTTATGTGTGTACATAACATACATATACATTATTGACCGACTTCTCAAAATACAGAGGAACTCAATTCGGAGCGTACGTTTTTTTTATATATGTTACCTCGTGGCTCTGCTCCTAGTACTCCGACTTTGTTATAAATAAATATTAGCTGTCATACAGTGTAATAAGTATTTTAATAAATATTAAATTAATTAAAAAAGTTTCGGCGTCACATTTTACAACGTCCTGCAATTAAATTGCAAACGCTGTCGAAACCTTAATACTTCTTTAATCTAGAATGACCCACAACGAGCATTTTAAAAACAAACCGTGTTAAAAATTGCAATAGTGCATATTAAAACCTTAGTATAGTTTAAGTAAATATAAAAGTTATCGATAATATATAAATAAACAATAAATATTAACTTAAACATGTCATACATGACAAAATGTAGTTTCTCGCAGAGGGCACGTTTTCACCGGCTTACCTCTATTGCGCAAAAGTTACATGCTGTTTGGAGTCGATCCTATTTTATATTTTTTTATTAAACGAAGATTACAACTGATCCTACTTCTTACAGGATTGTTTGGATCTTCCGCCGCATTTTTAATCCTCTGATAATTTTTGAAGCATTCATTTCATCAACATGATACGTTTTAAGTACATAAAATGAAGAGTTTTTTCATGCAATACCTTCAACATTACCTGACAAAATTATTAGACCGAGGGAGAAATAAATATTCTTATTAATAATATTCTTATTTTATGATGTTTATAAGAGCTTATTTCTGCACCTATTTGTATTTTTCCCAAAGCTTTGGTAATAAAGAGTAAAAAAAAATTAGAAAGTGTAAGTAACCTATAATTTAAAAATCTCTTGGAAAATCAATATTTTATCTGGCCGTCTTTTTTAATAGCAGTGCCTTCTAATTCGTCGGGGCATGCTCTCTATACAGACTTAGATGGTTTTTTGTAGGTGGGTGTTAATTATTAACTCAAAAATTAGTTCCATTCATATATTAGACATTCTATTAACTCTTTTGTATGATCATTTTTTTTCGACTTTTGCCGCTTCAGTAGCTCCCAAGCGTTCTCGATTGGGTTTATGTCATGCGAGTTCCCAGGCCAGTCCAGAACTTTGATTTTTATATTATTTAGGAACTCAGTTGTGCTCCTGGCTTTGTGACACGAGATATTACGATTGCGTGATGGTTCACCGGTCGGTTTCTAGAACTTTCCTGGACTGATCTTGTGCTACTGTGTTTTCTAATATATAGAGACGACCAGTACCTTTACCAGATATAACAGACCATACCATCAGTGACGGAGGATGTTTGATAGGTTGTACAATGCATTCTGGTTTGTACTTTTGGGGTTTACCACGGTGACTTTTAACAAATTTAGTTTTTTCCGTCAAAACTTGGAAAACGAACTCATCAGAAAAGAATACCTTTAATATGAAAATAAAAAGCTTGTTATTACGGTTTATTCATAAAAATAATATACGAACATTTAAAACATTAAATTTACCTTTTTCCAATCTTCCACTGTCCAATTTTTGTGTTTTTTAGCCCACTCGAAGCGTTTTTTTATCCTGGCTTGTATAAGCTTTGACTTCCGAGCAACCTTCATGGCCACAAGCTAGTTTGATCATTCTTAATGATCTTTACGTGGTAAGGTGACTGTTCGCGCGCATTTCTATGTCGCCTAACATAATTTAATTTAAGCAGAGATGCATATTCATTCCGATCACACGATATCGCTTATTCAGCGATATGTTTCGACATCGCCGTCCCACGGTTCGGAATGCTTACACAGCAAGCAAGTTGGACACTGGATGTACTGGATGTACTGGATGGCGAACTGGGGAAAGTCACTTTTTGTTCGATCGTCGAGCAATCGTCACGTCTTAGTTTTAATTAGTAATAGTTATTGTAAATTGATTTAATTAAATTACTTTATAAATTATATTTGGATTTTTCTGCAACCTTCGGCTGTAGCCTTCGTAGCTCATGCCTAATTACAATTTTTAAAAATGTTTACATTAAAATTCTTATTGGGCGTTATTCTAATAATATATGCAATTGCAGAATTTATTGTAGACCAATTCAAGTGATTCAGTTATAAAAAACTTACTTTATATCTATCTTTTACAGTTTTGGCAGCGTTTGTAATTTAATTGCACGAGGGTGTGATTTTTCGTGTTGCATTTTTTCTATTTGTCAAATACCTTTTCAGCAACAACAATTAGAAAAAATGAGACAAATGGAAACCTATCATTTAAACAAAGAATGATTAAAATCGGAGCACAAGGAGCGGAGCAAGGAGATAAGATGATTAAAAACGCAGTATATCTTTTACTAATAAAAAGTTATGAAGTATTTTAATATGGAGAGTTATTACTGTTTATACAATGTGGATGTGAACCTACTGCTTTTCGAAAAGCTTTTAATTTGTAAATCCTTCATGTGCTAGGGGCATAAAATTTGGCAGTTGAGGTCAGTCGATAAAAGTGATTTTTTTATATATATCTTGTTAAAATGGCCCAATATTAAAAATATTTCACTTTCTAAACTTTTAATACCGCAACACATGAAAAAGCTATTTCAGAGGACGAGTTTTACTGGGTGTTGAAGAGTTGGATATTTTGAAACACATATTTTAAAACAAACTACAAAGGATTGTTACAAAAGCAGGATTTATTTAAATGCAAGCTTTTGAGAAACATAACTTGAATACATATAGCTTGACATGACTTCAAACTGGCATAATGAAATATAACAAAAGCTATAATACTAAGTTTCACTTTGTAATTTGGCAAAAAATCTTAGCAGGTAATTACCGTTTCTAACTAAGTTGAAACTGTATTTTTTATTTACATCATGACGTTTATAAGTGACATTAAGTATATTACACAATTAATAATAAAGTATGTTTTATTTTTTGTAAGAAATAATTGCTGTCTATTGTTGCCCTTGGCGATGTCTACTATAACTTCTTATGTTTTATTTATAACCCATAACGCAAAAAGAGAGGTGTTATAAGTTTGACTTGTAAGTCTGTGACATCATAACCTCCATAGAGATAAAACGAATTAAAATTAGTTTTTTTTGTTGTAAAGGTGATTTACGAGCTAGTTTTCTTAGATATACTTGATACAAATTTGTTGACCCATTTAGGTAGTAACAAAGGTTTTTTATTTGATAACTGTATTTACAAGACTTTCTAATAAAATTTTCGTTCCTTGTAACTCCCAGAAGGATGAATGGAAATAAAAGAAACTTAAGTGGCTAACACTAAATACATGGCTAGTTAATGAGATAAGTTGCTTCATCATCATCATCATCATAATCAGCCTTTATCAGTCCACTGCTGGACATAGGCCTTTTTAAGTAAACGCCAAGACGGCCGATCCCCTGCTACTCGCTGCCAACTTGAACCGGCTACTGCACGGAGAGCGCCATCCCACCTGGTCGGGGTCTACCAACACTCCGTTTCCCTTAACGTGGCCTCCTCTCCAGAATTTTATGGGCCCATCGGCCATCCGTTCTTCGACCACCTTCGGACCGGCCCACTGCCACTTCAACGAGCTAATCCGTTGCGCTATGTCGGTAATTTCGTTCTCTGTCGGATGAATTCATTACGAATATTATCCGACAGAGAGACTCCGAGCATAGCGCGTTTCATAGCACGTTGAGTTACGGCAACCTTGTGGACCAGTCCGATAGTCAGAGGCCGTGTTTCGGCCCCGTAGGTCATGACGGGGAGTACGCATTGATTAAAGACTTTTGTCTTTAAACTCTGCGGTATCAGCGACGTGAGAATGAGGTGTAGCTTCCTGAATGCTGCCTAGCCCAACTGAATCCTCCTATTGCCTACCTCTCGAAGCTGTGTCTTCCCAACTGCAATAAGTGCCCGAGGTAGACATATTCATCGACCACTTCGAGAGTAACACCATCGACATTGACCGGACTCGGGAGAACGTGTTCGTTGAACATGACTTTCGTCTTGTTCAAGTTTATCCTTCGTCCGATACGTCTAGACGATTCATCTAAGCCGTGCAACATTTCCTGCAAGCCCTCCAATGACTCGGCTAATATGACGATATTGTCAGCGAAACGGAGGTGTGAAAGGTACTCGCCGTTAATGTTTATGCCACGTCCAGTCCAGTCTGGGGTCTTAAAAATGTCTTCCAATGCATTAGTGAACAGTTTCGGGGATATTACATCCCCCTGTCTCACTTCTCGATGCAATGGGATTGGTCGCGTTAGACCCCCCGGAATCAGAACGGACATAAACGCAGCGCTATACAGACCTTTCAACACCTCGACGTATCGATAATCGACCTGAGATCGTTGAAGAGCTTCCAGAACAGCCCAGGTTTCTACAGAATCAAAAGCTTTCTCATAGTCCACAAAGGCAAGGCACAGTGGCTGATTGTATTCATAGGTCTCATAAGTTGCTTGATTAATTATAATTTTAAATGCTATATTTCAAATGAGATGTATGTTTTATAATAGCATAGGATCATGGTTTCAAACGACATGTTTTTACATAAATAACTAGAAATAATATACATATTAAAGATTTATGAACTACGCTTTATTTTATATTGCAAACTTGAATTCAACATTGGAAATTAATATTTCACTCATAAGTTATTATAAAAATAACTTTACACGTCATAAGACGTATATGTTAGCATTTTGGAAAGTTCGAAACACGAAGTTTACTTATTTTCAGCCAATGGTCACGAAATAGAGCAAAGTCAAAACAAAGTTCGTAATTATTTTTAGTTCTCTTTGTGCTGGTGTGTTTATCCATACGGTCATGGAGATAAAAGTGATATAAATAGATCACTACAGTCCTTTTAACACCCAAATAAAATTTTCTGTTGGAAAAACGTGATAAACTTTTTTATATTGAATACTGTAAGATATTTTTATTGCCATGTACCCTCCCCTCCCCCACCTTTGAAGTAGCCACAGAGAAAAGTAACACAAATTTATTTTTGATTCAGCGGTATTAGCGTCCGTATTTTATATTCTGTTTTGAATTTCTCACATATTTTTACTAAGTTTTCTAATGTATCGTCAACTTTTTTATTATGTGGTATATACAAAATTTTAACTAATCTGTTAAATAATTATGTTCCCTTTTAAATTCTACAGCATGTAGACTATGTTAATTTACGAGCATTTAATCCAATATCGGACGTATAGATACTAGTAATTTGATTGTTAATAGGTCAGTCACGGATGTTTTTAGTCCAAATGGCCTTTTAAGCTTTATTTTCAGGTTGTTTTTTGTAAAATGTTATGTCTCTTAAAACTAAAAGCCAAACTCAATACAACTGAATAGAACTGATTAAATCTTAATAAAATAGAAACAATTATGAATATTTAAGCAAAAAAAAAATCAACTTGATAATTATTAATATATATCAATTATAGGTGGGTACTCAATAATTATAAAATTATTTGTAAAATTCACTGGTTAAAATTTATATATACATTTAGGTTAGTATGTTCTAAAGAGTGATATAAATTTATTACTGAAGTCGTTTTGACTTTCTTTTAACCTAGTCCAGTTAAAGATAGAATATACATAATCAAAATACACAGCAAACGATTTTTTTTTAATTTATCAATACTTTCCCCTGACATGAGAAATCAGGGACCTTATGTGCTCTTTTTCGTTTTTACGTTTTATGTATTACATACATAGGTGGATAATGGTACAGTTTTTCTTATTCTACAAACACTTATTCCTAATCAGTTAGTACAGTTAATATCTACATACTAATACATCTATTTTATATTCATTATCATCAGCCTTTGATAGTCCACTGCTGGACATAGGCCTCCCCTAATACACCTCTATCCATTAGGCGGTTTTTGGACCGTATCCCACCACGCTGGTCAAATGCGGGTTGGTGGGTGGACAGCCTTTTACATGCCCATCCGACGCATGGATCATCTTACTTTTCAGACAATTGGGTGATCGGCCTTAATTGTCCTAACCAACTAGGAAACAACAATGAAAATTTGTTGAGTCTAAAGCAAACGCCTATACCACTAGGCTACAGAGGCAGTAATAATGGCCATAGGCATTTAGGATACGTGGGCTCAACTTGAATCAGTCCGCTGATCATCGGTCGGCTGTCTAATCAGTTGCTGGGGTGCCCTAAACGGCAATGGGCACTAAAACATCGGGCACTAATTTCGTTGAAACATCACGTGGAGATAAAAAATCCCTGCAGTTCACCAACAGTGTTTGCTTCTGACGTTATTAGCGATTGACATTTAATTACGTTTTCGAGTCTTAGTAAAACTATAAAAATTAGCCTTTATTTAGAAATAGATAATATCCCACAATATTATTATTTTTTTACTTAGAATTGCCACATACCTAATGAACCAGTTATGAAAGCAATATATAAAGTCGATTCAAAGTTGCTGACACTTGTAGCCAAGAAGGCGACTTGCAAAAGTTTGTTAACTAACTTTTGATTGGTTCGTTAGATGGCAATTTTTATTTTGGTTTGTGTTACAGAAACTTGTTTGAAACAAAGCGACTTTTTCACAAACTTTTTCGTTTACAGATATGTAAATAAGTAACACATTGATTTTTTATGAAAATCTTAGACAATACATTTAAAAAACAACGTTCAGATTTTAACGATAGAAAGTTCTTTAATAGTAAAAATTATTTAAAATAATAACGGCGAAAAAGCCGCCAATTCGCAAAATTTAAAAATACATAAGTTCATACTCTTAACGCATTCTCTCAACATTGTTTGGTTTCAAACTAGGCCAAGTTTGGTGTTCAGTAACTTTGACGTGTTCAATTGTTTCTAGGTTAAACGCGTGTTCATTACACAATATTAAGTAAATCCTAGAAAAAAAACCTTTAATAATTGGGTTCAGAAGCGATTAAATAAACATTGATATATGTTTGTGATACACTTTTTCTAAAAATTACAACCATCCATGTAAAAAAGTCTTGGTAGTCGACTTTACGCTTAAGATGCAGTATTTCATAAAACATGTTTATATATATTGTAATAAAAAGCCACAATTGTAATATAAAAGTATTAAAAATGCTTTTGGTACGAAACTGCGCTGCGATTTCGGCCACCGCATTTTAAAGTTTTAATATTCTAAAACTGCTCAGCCTTCAATCACAATTTTAACGAAACAAAAAAGAAATTAAAATACCTTTTTGTTACAACACATTGTCGCACACTGAAGACATCTTCAACTAAGGTCGCTTTACGTCAGCTATATGTTATGCTCTCCTAATTTTTATAGATTTTAGAATAGTTATGTGATGAACCAATGAATTTATTTCACACCTATACACTCACTATCCAATGAAAATCAGGTTTCATTAAGGGAATAAATTCATTATAATATATTGAGTGGAAACTAAATTGGTGCATTAAATGATGTGTTCTTTTTTGTTTCTATTTGCAAATATTAATTTATATTATTAAGTACTAATTAAATGTTTTATCTTTAAATATAATTTGAAACAGATAAAAAAAATAAACTGGTTCACATACATAGTAATAAGATTTTAACATAAAACCAAAGAAGCCGTTTATTGTATAACACATTTTAGGCTAAAATGTTTTTTTTTCGACCTGTAAAATGTTAAGCCCCGGGCACCAATGGTATACTAAACCGCGTCATTAGAATCTTATTGACTTATCTAATTAACCTCCTCGTTCTTATATATAACGCAGCTCTTTCCCAGGGTTTCTTTTCCAAACACTTGGAAGGAAGCTGAATTTACAGGGTTTTTTAAACCCGGTAAACCACCTGCCCAACTTACTTTCTACCGTTCCATGACCATCCTCAAAGGCTTTGAGAAAATGTATGACCGTCTGGACCTAGCTCGCTTATAAGACCTTATGAAGTTTAAAGGGCTTCCCACCCCAGTTCAATTCAGCTTTCAAGCCAGAACTCTTTATCATCATCAGCTAATGTTAGTCCACTGCTGGACATAGGCCTCTCTTATGCACGCCTTCTCTATTTGGGGGTTTTTGGGAGGTACCCCACCACGCTGGTCTAATGTGGGGGGGAAAGAAACAAATAAGTGGCAGCCCTAGCCGATGAGGCCCTTCAGGGGTCCCTCAGAGTCACAGAAAAAAGCCTGAATACGTTTAAAGTTGCATAACCCCTCGACTCTGTTGGGTTGTAGCGGTTAACTCCACTAACGAGAATCATCATTAAATAAATAAATAAAATATGAAATGTTTAAATGAAACTGTAATAAATTGCTTTGTACACATACAAATATCGCTACTATTGCCTGTATTTGACGATCAAATCCTTACCACACACATTATTCAAATTAGTTATGACTAAAACATGAAAGTGTGCCGCCTAAAATGAGTCATGGAACAAAAACGTGAAAATACATCCCATTTGTTAGCACGATACTGCTCAAGTGTGACGTAAAATAAAAAATACACAAGAACTGTTATGCTAGAAAATACCTTTCAGTCTGAAACAGCCTTTGGGATATTTTTCATGGAGATGTATTTATTTTTTTATAATTCTTGTGTCATATATACTAATAATAATAATATTCTATACTGTTTACTTTTTACATGCCCATCCGATGCATGGTAAATCTGACTCTTTCGACAATTGGATGATCGGCCCAAATTATCTTAACCAACCAGAAATCAACGATAACAATCAATAAATAATTCAAAAAAATCTTTTGCCATTGTTTCCCTGCCGAAAATCCACAACCTCTGGTTTATAAAGCAAGGGCTAATACCGCTAGGCCACGGAGGCGGTCGGCTATTAGATACGGTCCAAAGAACCTCTAATGGCGAAGACGTGCGTTAGGGAATGCCTATGTCCAGCAATGGACTAACAGAGACTGATGATGATGATGATACAGTTTACGTTTATTATCATATTTTCCAATGATCGGGTAGATGCATAACTTGAAATCGATCAAACTGCACGTGAATAACGATAATAACGATCTCTAATATACCTCTCGGCTTTCAGCAGTAATTTCGCGTAAACCTTGCGATATTCTCAGCCAACGCCGTTATGCAAACGCCAACATCAGCGCCGGCCCTGCGTGGAGTAGTACCACCGCGGTGCCTATTTCGGCGCAAAGCAACAGTGGGAAAACACTAACGTGTTTGTAATAAAAACAATATAATTTATGAAATTTAGTATTCTTTTGAATTATTTTTCTTCCGATAATACATTGTTAACAAAGTATTTGTAACTTATCCACTTAATATTCGTTTAATCAAAAATATAATAAATATAACATGTCTATAACTTCTAGGAAGAGACGGTGATCAATACCTTGAGTAGAATAACATTAATATTTCAGCAGTTTGTTTATATGAAATGTTTGTTTAACAAATATTGCCTCAGGATGGAAATAAACACATCTTGGAAAACATATTTAATACTTGTCAATCAAAACTTAGTACGATGTTTAAGAGTTTTAAAATTATTTAATTTCGTGCGTAACATATGTAAGTTACGCACAAAAAGTCTAAGTTACATAAGCTTTACACATTCGCGTATAGAATGCAATTTCTGACTATTAAATAATTATAGAATCTAATATCTGGAGACGCTATTCAGGCCTTGTACGTGCAATTAACAACGATTATTTCAATGTTTATTGTATGTTTGCAAGAACTAAAACAACAATATTTTATAAAAGGAAAAATCTTATAACATGGGGAAAGATTAGTTAGAATTCGTCGCGACTACTTTACAGAAAATAAAAAAGATCAGCGTTTCATGAGAATATGAAGTTTATTATTTGAGATATAAATTTAATTCAGAAATTTAATCTTGCCCAATAATCAATTCGTTTTAAACTAAGCACCATGAATTTTTATACAAAATATAGTGTAAAAATGTAATAATAACGCAAGCAATAATTAATAGCCTTTTACATTAGTAGTCTCAATGACCTTTAACTTAATATTTACCCTATGACAGTGGAAAAATGTTACGGCGGTGTTTCCTAATTTTGTTTTTACTGTTGCGAAGTGAAACCGTAAGTTGTTTTGATTACTTTACGTGTGGGGTACACAAAATAAGGCCTTGCTATAGTGGAATAAAAATCGACATAAGATTGGTCTTGTGTGAATTTTAAAATAATTTAGCTAATGTTAATTAGCTTCTTAAGCTACTTGAATGTTTCGTTCAACTTTTTTTTAAATAACTTTTCACAGAAATGTGCTTTCTAAAAAATTCATTTCAATGACTTCCTATTTTCACCTTTAATTATCACTTAGAAATGGTTAAATATAATATATGCTTAAAACAAATCTATTAACGAATTATAGTTTCGTTATTTGCATATCTATTAAACAGATCTGTATTTACTGTATTTTATGGTACAGCTAGCATACTGCAAGGCTATAAAATAGCATGTACCCCGTACTTTCACAGCACTTTGTCATATGAAGCGTGGCTTGATGTGCTTAAAAATGTCGTGTACGTGCGAAGAGCCACAATACATGTAACCGAATGAACTGACTTATAGCAGCGTAGGCTGGTGGGGGTCGCAAAAATCTACCAAAGAGTTCCTGTGACCATCTCATCTTTAAGGCGCCAAGATGGAACAACGTGGTGGTTTTAGTCAGTGCGAGTCCGACATAACCCGTCTTTGCCCCGGTGAGGACGGGTATGCTTAGGCATTTCCTGTTGGTAAAAAAAAACAAAGCCTACACTAAGCCTGCTACAATGCGCCCGGAAAGGTCTGGCAAACTGTTTAATATATACAGCGATAAGTTAGATATTAATGGAACATCACTGTCGAGTTAACTATATTTATAAGTTTTAACTGTTGCTCTTTTTTATTTTTAATTTTTTTTAATTTTGTTTTTGTTGTTTTTACGTATTAAGCTAGTATATTCCTTATCTTTTTAATTTGTAATTGTACTTGTATTAATTTTACAATGTGTTTTCATTTAGAAATTAATGTAAGGGTGTGTAATGTTTTCTACCATTGATAATTGTATTTAAGTTGTTTTTTGTCGGTTAAATGAATTTTTATTTTTTACTTTACTTTTCACAAAACAATTTGTCAATGTGCTAAGCCACCATATTTTTGCATGTTATGTTTACCTGTAATTGATTGTGCATTTAAGAATACTAATTTGTATTTCTCTATATTCATGTGTTTGTATTAAGTGTAATAATTGTTGGTGAACTGAATAAATAAATAAATAAATAAAGACAAGCAGATGTCAGACATGACTTCAATGCGCCTTTTGCAGCCAAGGTAGAGTCATTGTTCTAAGAATCCTCCGCGGCTCAGCTCAACTCAAATTCGATGTGGACAGGACGTGGGGGGAGGTGGTACTTGGTGTGATGGATCTCTTCCTTCTACAACCTAAAAAGTGCTAGCGTTAGAGCCAAACTGCCGACCGAAAACTGAGTCAGAGCAAATTTCTTTATTTAATACGGAAGCATTACACTATTAACACCAGTTCGAGAATGGAAGCTGAACCTAAGAAGAACTGGCGTAAGAAACTCAGAGTTACATTATTTTTTTTAAAGTAAAAGTAAATTCTCTTCTATAACCCTGTTTTACCCTGTCTAGACGCCAAAAAGGAACGGAAATTTGTGAAAACTTACGAAAATGTCATAATTTTTAACTATGCATCTAATCGCAAGATGAATGGTAAATATGTTAGTTAAGTAAGTAATAACCTATAAAATTGTAACGCATTCCCAAATACGAATGTAAAACAACCGTCATAAGCTGTTGGTAAGCGTAACTCACTGAAAGAAAAACGGTATGGGATTTGCCTAATGGGCACAACGTAAACTTTCTCTAGGACAAAAGATCCATTTGTTAGCCAGCGGCTTTCCCTTTGTGAAAACATTTGCGAAGCCAAATTTATATAATGTTAAATAGGAATTCATTTGGTAAGTACTGAAAAAGAAATATCATCTCGCAAATTCGCAACATGTTAAAATTATAAAGTAATTAAATTAAATAGGTTATATCTTCGATTTATGTCGTATTTTTAACAATTAAGCTAAGGTTTGTTGTTTGCAAAATTATTGTAACATGTCATAATGTGTAATAAGAGATCGCTTTACATGCCTGTCACTGGCTTACTTACCGGTACTTAATTTATTATTCGTTAATTGTAATGTTCTTTTCCTTTTTTATCCTTGAAGTTATGCTTTCAGACTCATGTCTATAGTAAGCTTCATCTAACACAGAGTTTGCGAGAAGGTCCCGTCCCGACGAGCTAGGTGGCCCACATTTTTGCTAAAAATGAAGCGGCCACACGGACAGAAGGTACGTGAGTTAGGCATTAGTGCATGTCTTCAGGATCGTCGACAATCGGTTTACGGACCGGAACGCCTGACGTCTGGCGACTGTATTAATCGTTTTCTGGGGTGGTAGAACCGCCCTGGAACGCGGGTGTATCTAGTTATACACGGTGTGTGTGTGCGCTGTAGCTCGAGCGGGCGAACACAGATGATGTGTGCTATCCCTACTTGCTGGGGTGTAGAGGTGATGTCGGAACCCGTTGGGTCCGGAATCTCGGCGACCCTTCCTCGTCCGTCGAGAGAACGTTTGCGTCTACGCTTTGACTGGACGCTTCTGGATCGGCAGTGTACGATACTCGCTTTTACCAGCAGAGGTTTATTAGATTAATAACTTTATCGATGTGTTGCGCGTTAACTTTTGAAAGTGTTCGCAGGAGTGTTGGCAATTACGAGTAAGCTGTGTAGGTCTACGTTACGTTGGTACCACTGCGCTCAGGTGGCGCGGCGGATGAATTTGTTTTGCACTACCTGTAGGTTTAGGAGTGTGGAGGATGCGTGCGTAAAAGCTCAACATGCATAAGCCATGATTGGTAGAATGCATACCTTGTATAATAAAAGTTTATGTTTAAGCGACATTTTACTGTGAGAATTCGTAAGGTGATAGAGTCTGGTCGAAACTAACAAAGCCTTTCTCCTAACGTCCTGAATATGACTTTTGAACGACATGTTGCAGTCGAAGGTCACGCCTAGGTATTTGGCCTTCCTTTCCCATGGGATCGGTTGGCCGTAGAGTTTCAGCTGCCCTAGTGTCTGGTATCGGCCTGCGCGTGGCCTTATCCTGACGCCTGGGTTGGGGACCGGGGGTATTGTATAATCATGACGTAATCTGGACCGATGAAAGTGTATTGTTACACTTTTATCAGGGTTTACGTCGATTCTCCATTTACGAAACCAATCGCCTAAACGATTGATCGCGTTCTGGAGCTTTTTAAATATATAATTTGGTCTTAACGACGAACAATATAGGCTGGTGTCATCAGTAAATAGTGCTAGATTCACATCGTCGGGCTTTGGTATGTCACTCGTGTAGAGCGTGAATAATAGTGGGGATAGGACCGATCCTTGAGGGACGCCCGCTTGGAGCGATGGGATATGCGTTGTGATACTGTCAATTGCAATATACGCTTTGTCTACACTATCAATAACCTCCGGTAGGTTAGAGCAACTTTAGGGATTTATAACCTTGCGTTTGCGTTCAAGACAATGCCAATTTGTTACGGTTTTGGTCGTAGGGACCGCACCGGTGCCTTGGCCCAATTTAAATAAGACCGGCTAGTGGTCAGAGTCTAACTCACAGGTGCCTCTATCGATACGGCATCGAGCGAGACGTCTCTAACTAATAGCAGGTCTATAGTGATAGGTGCGCCTATGCCTGAGTCTGAGTATCTAGTTGGGGTTCCAGGTGCTTTATATTTATGTTGAGTGGCTCCTCGAGTTCCATCAATTTATTGCCATTTGGTTAGGCGTAATGCAATTCCAGTCAGGATGTTTTGCTTTTAAGTCGCCTGCGATAATAGTTGATGGACCCTAGGCCGAGAAGAAACTCTAGATCGGATCTAAGTAACTTCTTAGATGGGCACAGGTACGGAAACAAGTACAAGTGGCCTATGGCAGTGAGTGCGATCTGACATGCCGTCCCCTCTTAGTTAGTTAATGTAGATGTTTTTAATGGTGCGTTATAGAGTGACCTTTGGAGTATATAAGTGTAGCACCCAGTGGTCCTGACAACCTATCGTTTCTAATAATGTTATACCACTGATTCTAGGATTGGCTATTGACGGTTTTAAAAAGGTCTCTTGCACTAGAAATTTTGACCGGTGGTAGGTCCCTTTTACAAAGGCACCATCTGGGTGGGTACCACCACGGTGCTATTTTACCGCAATGCAGTAGTGTGAAAACACTACTGTGTTCCGGTTTGAAGGGCACTGGTAACTGATATTCATTGCCCCAACACTGTCTTAATTATTCTCATTGGGAGACGGGGAGATGTAAACAGTAACTATTTAAAATTAATTCATACAAAACTTAATAGTCTTAATGTAAAGAAAATTATTCTGTTTACATTTCCTTACTTAAGGGAGTTGCCACAGGATAATTTCTATAGGCATAAGTTAAATAGTAATTTATCAATGTTATATAAGAATAATTGTATATCCTTAGCCTATTCTGACATTGTCAATAAAATACATCTAATTGACATAAATCAAATAATTAATTATAGAAACTGTTACCTGACTTGCGATAGGTTTAACCTATCAAACTTTTATAAAAAACAGTTAGCACAGCTGCTATATTATTGTATTATTAACTCAGCCAAGTCTTTGGCTATAAAGTCCTCTGATTCTTTTGAACAGGGAAATACTGTGACATGTAATGCCTTGGAATATGTTCCAAATAATTTAAATTAAATTCTAAGACAACAGAGGCTGTCTCTAGCATATTTAATTGTATTAATAATAATCAATGTATTAATGAGAAAACAATAAATTTACAAGACAAATTATAAAGTAAAAATAAGAACCATTGTCATGCCTGGTACATCAAAACATTCAAGGAATAGCCGGTAAGGAACTAGAAGTTGAACTTTTTTTAAACAATTGTAATATAGATGTCATGTGTATATTACAGAACACTGGCTATATGAAAACCAGATTATATTTAACTTTGGATGTTACCAGGTTGCTAGCCTGTTCAATAGAGAAAAAGCTATACGCGGTGGCTCAATAATAATTGTGAAAAATAATTTAAATATAAAATCGTACAGAAATAGTGAGCCTCCTAGTTAAGCAGACTATTAAAATAGCCTTTGCAGAGCTTGAGCACTTTATAATTGTATGTGTATACAGACCTCACAGTGCGTTATATGAATCTTTTTAAATTATATTGAAACAAATGTTAATAAAACTATCTGAATCTAATAAAAATATAGTAGTCTGTGGTGATTTTAACATAAATTTATTAGATAGTACAACCACCACTATTAGATTCAGATCATTGTTAAATTCATATAACCTTTTAAACTTATTTCTTGAAGCAACAAGAATTACTGCCTCCTCGGCAACATGTATAGATAACATATTTACAAATTGTATCCCTATTAATAAATCCATCATTAATATGTTATCATCTGATCATTGTGGACAATTAGCTTCTTTTGTTTCTGATAATAGATTTCAAAAAACATTGTGCAAAAAATGGTTATTCCTATGTATGGGAAACGTATTGAGAAGTTTAGAAGTAATATAATAAATAAAATTAATTATTTGCATTATAATAGTAAACCGGATATACTGTATAGTAAATTATTTAAATTAATAACAACTGAATTTAAGAGTATATTTACTTCTAAAACAGTCAAATCAAAAAGATCTGCAGCTTTCAGTGAATGGGCAACAGTTGGAATACATAAGAGCAGACAAAGATTATATGAACTATATGTGAAAAGACTTACAATCACAATCAATCCTTTGTGACATATGTTAATGTATACTCCAAAACATTCAGAAAAGTGTGCTGGACAGAAGTCCTCTACATAAAAACAAAATTAAACGTGCATCGGACTAAATAAAAATGACCTGGAAAACAATTACTGGTGCAACAGGAAGGCCTGTGAACAATAACTTAGAATTTCGGCTAAATGTCAATATAATGAAAATAAATTTTGAACAAGATGTTGCATCCTGTTTTGAAGAATTTTTATCAGATATTCCTGTTTCTACCACCAAGTCACGTGTTTCTTTTCCAATAGTTGCTGAGTGCTTGACAAAAGAAAATATCAAAGAATGTAAAGATAATTTCTATTTTAGTAATGTAAGTGATAAAGATATTGTGTCCGCTTTTAAATCTCTGGACATTAAAAACTGTAGATCTGTGGGGATCTCGAGTTAAGGTGATAAATTCTATTATTGATGTTATATCACCTTGCCTTGCATATTTTAATGATTGTATTACAAGTGGTAAATTTCTGACCTTATGAAGCAAAGTAGAAGTTCTTCCGGTATTTAAATCAGGCAGTACTACAGACCCAAATAACTTTAGACCTATTAGTATACTGCCTGCGCTTAGTAAAATTTTCGAGAAATAATTCTTAACCAATTACTTGTACATTTTAACTCTCATATATGCTTAATAACAAACAGTATGGTTTTACGAGGTCGTTCTACAACAGATGCAGGTGTCCATCTTATTAAGACTATATTTGAGGCATGGGAAGGGTCACACGATGCATTAGGTGTCTTCTTGACTTAACAAAGCATTTGACTGTGTACAGCATGATACTTTGGTCAGGGAAATTAGCCACTATGGTGTCAAAAATGCCGCCTCGACCTTCTGACTTCGTACTTGAGCCATCGAACTCAGAGAGTTGACGTGAACGGCAAGAGATCTCCGGCGCAGGTAGGTATGGGAGTCCCAGGGATCTATTTTGGGCCTTTTCTCTTCCTGGTCTATATTAATGACCTACCACACCGGGTTGAGAACAATAACGAGATTGTATTAATTGCTGATGATACTTCCTTAATATTTAGACTAAAGCGACGTAACGTGCAAAATGACGATGTTAATAATACCCTCTCAAAAGTAAAATACTGGTTTAGTGCAAATAATTTATTGTTAAACAAAAATAAAACTAAATATATAAGGTTTACAACTCCTAATGTTCCTCAAGCTGGGAGTGATGTGGTCGTAGATGGAGAAGCGCTAGACCACGTACATTGCACTGTATTCTCAGCATCACAATAGATTCTAAACTGCAATGGGGCCCTCATATTAATAGACTGGCGAGTAAACTTAGCTCAGCGAGCTTATGCAGTCAAAAAATTAGACAATTAACCGATGTTGAGACAGCCCGTTTAGTATATTTTAGTTATTTTCACAATATAATGTCTTATGGCATTCTACTGTGGAAACGCGCTGATATTAATACTATTTTGTAATTCAAAAAGAGCGATTCGAGGCAGTCTATAACCTGGGTCCCAAAGAATCGCTGAGAAAAATGTTTACAGAAATTAATGTAATGACTGTTTTTCTCAATACATATTTGAAAATATTATGTATGTTCATAAAATAAAAATGATTTTGTAAAACATTGTGACACACATAATATAAATACTAGGAATAAGCATAATTATGTTCTTCCAAAACTAGGTCTCGAAGAACGATGAAATCCTTCATGGGACAATGTATACTCTTCTACAATAAAAATACCAGAAAACGTTCAGCTTTTATCTGTAAATAAATTTAAAAAGTTGTAAAGAAACGTTTGTGTTAAAGGATATTATTGTTGTAATGACTACTTGATAGATAACACACCCTGGTAATGAACTGTTCGCTCCAGGCTATTTCAAAGAGTAAAATGTATGGTTTTATGTAAAAGTTTTGTGAAATTTATTGAAGAAAAAGGAAAAAGAAAAAGTCCCGCTGAGTTCTTACGCCGGTTCTTCTCAGGTCAGAGGCTTCCATTTCCGAACCGGTGATAGATTATTTGACAATCAATAAGGAAGTGTAATGCTTCAATATTGAATAAAGATATTTGACTTTGACTTTGGTAAACGAGACTTAACATCCTATGTCTCACGGTAGGCAGCGCGTTGGTGATACCTGTATGGCCAATGTCTTATGGGCGTCGTGATCACTTTCCATCAGGAGGCCCCAGTGCTCGTCTGCATGCATATGCATAAAAAAAATATGTCTTTACCATAATCCTGCAAGTATTTGGCGATTTTGGATCGCTGCTTCTTAAAGCCGTTCGCGTTAAAGTACGATACGACTAGAGAGCGCGGTTTTACCCTACCAATGCTGGTAGCCATCTTAATTCGGTTTACCTACTTACTTGTGTCTGTTTCGGACGGGGTAACCCTGTTTTTTGAGGTCCGCGTTGATCTCGTCTAAATCGAGTTCTTTGGGTACTTCTCTAATAACTACTCTATGGAGGCGGTCCTCCGGCAACGTTTCATACTTTTGATGAAATGCGACTTTATTTTCGCGAAGATGTTTAGTAAGGTCACGAAAATCGTCCGAGGTCTCAACGTTGACCCGGATGCCTATGCGTGTATTAGCCGACCTGAACTTGGTTATTTTGGCTTTCGATAGCCAAGTAAGGACACGGCTCCAGTGCCCCTTGTCGTGAATCACTACCGGGGGTGGAGCCTTGGCCATACTTAGAGAAAGCCAGAACCTGCCTGCGAGCACTTACTACACTACACTATATTAAACACTGACGCGGCGGCACTGTCACGCCAACTAACTACGAAGCGCGTATGCGATATTGTCGGAGTCATGGGGGAGCGCAGGAGAGAGGTCCGTACCGCGCGGAAGCTCGGAACAAACTGATTGTAATGTTAAATGTTTTGGTGTGTATTGCTGTTGGTGTGTCTAAATAAATAAATAAATTATAAATTAATAAAAATTTGCTTTCTGAAACTGTTTACTTATCTGCAAAATTTACTATGTGACAGTCTTCTTCACTTCACGCAGGAACCGTCATGTGATAACATTTGTTTTTGGTTAAGAAGCTACGTTTAAAAAATGATTATTATTAAAATTCTGAGCTTTATCTATCAAAATAAATTAAAATGTAGTTTCTGTTTGTAAAACCAAAATAACCGTTTTAAAAAGGTTACACTGCGATATAACAAATAACAGTTTTTAAATTTTTGTCTGGTTGTCTGTCTGTTTGTTCGAGCTAATCTTTGGAACAGCTGCTCCGATTTTGAAGTGTCTTTCTCAAATAGATAGCTTATAATATTTACAGCATATACTCATAATGTAAATAATAGAAGCATAAGATTATTTAAAATTATCGGAAAAAAGTGTATTTTCTTTTAATTATATAAATTTAAATTTATAATTCTTTTTTATTCTATTAAAGAGATGAGGCTGGCCATCTCTCATATTCAAAACGTTTACAAAACACCAGGTGTACTCTTTGTCAATTACATGCTTTCAGTGAAGGCTATTGTGACATTCAATTTTAATTTTCAATTCAAACGCACAAAAGCATCAGTAGATAAAAAATGTATAAAGAACTCTTTATGAAAGGGAAGCGCCGGAATAATCGTTATGAAATTTGTCAAAATACGAGTCAGCCAATCGTGAAAATTGCACTGAATAACGTTTTAATCAAGCGTGCGACTTAAAAGGCGTACCTCCTATTCATCAATATCCCGTTATCATCCCTCAAGCTGTATTGAATTCTAAAGCGACGAAATCACCTCGTTTGACAATGAAAAAGCGTTATTACAGTTTTTCTTACTTACTTTGCAATCTTGAAAAATATATTTTGTGTAAGCATATTAGAGTTAAAAGAAAGATTAAATTTAAGAAATATTTAAAGATGATAATGACAACCCAGGTTTTAGTAAAATTTTATTGTTGAAAATGAAGACAAATTTTTAGGTTCTTGTAATGTCTTGTAATCGGAAAGTCTTGTAAAAACATTAAACAGTAAACAGTGATAAATTTTATTCATCAGTTAATTTAAATAGAACATCACATCGTTGCTCTTTCCCAGCTTTTTTCCAAGTTATCACGTAGTAGGATTTAATTATCTGCAGTTAAACCTGAATATTCGTTTTAGTGGTATCTGGCCACCATGACGTAGCGTTAAGTTAAACGCAATAAATTGGTGAACAAGACGTAATATATTGTGTCATGTCATGATAAATTCATATTTATTCTACTTATTAAGGCATTGTGGTATACCTACTATTTAAAAAAGATATATTCTTCACTTAATTCTAACCATTCAGCTATGTTATTGCTTATATTAAGTTATATGCTTTGGGTACTTTTTGTATGCAAAGTTGACGTTCATACAACACTTTAGTGTCACATCTAACTCTGTGCGCAATAATATGTGCCTTATCACTTAACGGAACGGAAATTGTTCGAGGGCGGAGGCAGAGTGAACATGTTACTTGACTAATAAGTGAAACCGTTGTTGGCTTCGCGCCAAAACTAGAAAAACCGGAGGAGTGCTATCTAAAATTGCACACATTTACTAAGCATGTAAACTATCCTAGAAAGCTTTGAGTTTATTCATAAAATGCTTTGTTTTGCAAAAAAAAAGTTTATTAAAAAAAATGTGTGCATTTAAATAACAGCTCACCTTTGTAAAGTGTGGGATACCGCAATCAGATACCGCTCTTTGAAATAGGGCGATAGACTTACCTTATAATAATTAGACCCTAAAAAAGACAAAGTGGATTACAATAAAGAAAAGCTTAAACAGCTGTATGGTATTTTTCTGTTGAAAGAATTTAGTTTTAAGATCCTGAGATCAAGAATAAAGATGATTAAAATTTCGTTTCCGTATATGCTGATTTTTAACACCGTAATATCGTAGTTATAATTTAGTAAACTACTAATACCATTGTGCCAATGGTAATGTATATAAATTGTTAAGCTATTCATTAAACAAACACTAGTAACATATTACTATCGCTTAACTATACTCATAAATTATGTTACGAGTAGATAACTGTGTCTTATCCCCGACCTATTATTCAAAAGACGTCACACGAAATTAAATCGGCACGGGCGCTGTATTATGCTTAGCCTATTTCGGATAAACCTCTGTCACCTTGCCACCGTTTTAAATATGTATACGTGCCCGTATCGATTGTCTCTAACAATATAACTGGTCACATAACGGGGGCTAAATTTAACCTCTACGTTTTCCGGTCCCGGGATCTGTAAAGACTAGTTGCAGGGCTTTTACTGAAATAAATATTCAAGAAATACAATAAAAAAGTTTGTTATTATATAGAACAGTAAAGTCAAAAGCTGTTAGCCTGCGTTAGTGTAATACTATTATATTGTACGCTATTATCATTACGTTAATTTTTTTAGCTTAAAGTGCCTCTGACACCCTTTCTTTTGCAGTTTTGCCTTTTTCAGTATTTTGAACATATTTTGTGATAAGATACGTTTCAGAAATTGTTAAAAAATGTTATATTCATTGTGATTAAGGCATTTAATTTACATCCGAGAGATAACAGATAAAATAGTATTAAAAGCGAGATAGAGGACACTAGTGAATGACTACTGGTTAGAGAACTTAGCAAAGCAGACTTCTTTTAACACAAATCCCTAAATGGCTAGCAAAAAAGTCTAAGTGTTTGTTTTATTACAAACTATGTTAATTTTATTAAAACTAAGTTTGTCGTCATTGTTCCAAATATTCTTAGATAGTCTTGTGAAGGCACTAGCACCAGTTCCTTGTCAATTTTTTTAAGACTTAAAATGACTTTTTCTATGGATAGTGTTAGTTGTGGCGTAACTGGTTATTATTACAATATTAACTCTGCGACTAAGTTGCACTTATACTTGAAAAGCTGCCGCTCTCATCGAAGTTCAAAGAAAAAGGCCAAACATGTTGTAGAAATCCCATCTGACTTCTCTGGTTACACTTGATCTATATGCTTTCATTTATTTTACGACGATGCAGGCCCGAAATACAAAGAAGTAAGTAGGAGGTAAGGCTAGTGTTGTGTTTTATTCCTAGCAACAGCAAATAGACAGTTGCATATCGCTATGATATATTTATTTTTTATGAATCAAATAAATTACTGTTGTAATCATTACTGTCTACGTAGCCAAGTGGTATGGGCATGTGCTTTAGAAACCGAAGGTCGCGCGTTCGAATCCTCCGGGAACTCAACAAATTTTCTTTGTTGTTACCTAGTTGGTTAGGGCAATTTAGGCTGGTCCATGTTTCGGAAGGGCATGTAAAAAGTCGGTCCACTCACCAACCCGCATTGGACCAGCGTGGTGGAATACGGTCTAAAAGCCCCTAATGGATAGGGGTGTATTAGGAAGGCCTATATCCTGAAATGGACTATCATAGATTGATGATGATGATATTGATAAGTAATTTTATTTTGATCAACAATTGACATTTATGTAACACCTTTACGAGTGTTACATAAATGTGAATTGTAGCTAAGCGGACTATGGGATGAGACCACACTGCCATTTTTATTACATTGTAATAAATATAACACCAGTCAAGCGAACTTGAGGAAACTGAAGTTTATTGATGTTTTGCTCAAATGATGTTTTGTGTGAAACTGTGATGTACAACACATTGTAAAAATCTAAAAATCAGTAAAGCAAAATATACAATCAAGAAAAAAACTATGATAATTTGAAATGGACATTCACATATCAATATTTGATGGCCAGGTTAAAACAAAACGTTCGCTTTAGTATTCAATACCAAAAGGGAAAATAAGCCGGTAACATTTTTCAGCTGATACGTGCTTTGATTTTTAATATTGAAACTACTTCGATGTTTTGCTCTTACTCAGGGTTTCGTGACTTGAAGCTGATAATGGATGCAGATCACATTTTATTTTTAGTTAAATTAATGGATTTTCAGAAATTTAAGTTATGTATATTTCTTGTCTTGTATTTTTATTGACCAATTTCTCAAAAGAAGGCGGTACTCAATTCGGACTGAATGTTTTTTTTTATATATGTTACCTTGTTGCTCCGCTCCTAGTGCTCTGATTTTGATCATTCTTTTTGTAAATGTTAGATATTAGCTTCCGTTGGCTCTTTTTTAATAATTTTGGTATAAGTGGTTAAATAGATATTTGAAAACTAAGAAAAATTACTGCACCAAAAATCACAACCCCGTGCAATTAAATTACAAACGCTGAAAAACCGTAAAGGATAGATTTAAAGTATTATTAAATAAAATTGCTTTACGGATTTTATCGCGTTTATTTTACATTTTAAATTCCCGACGTTTCGAATACTTTCCAGCGGCCGTGGTCACGGGGTAGACTGAGATGTCATGCGTCTTCTTGCCAGTGCTGAATCTGTACTCCGACCTATGCAAAATGAACTGATTTTATCTGTATAGCCGGCAGTGGTATTATGCTTGGGTTTAAATTTTAATTTATTAATTATGGGATCCCAAGCAGGTGGTAGAACCCAACCATCTTCTCTATTGAAATTTGGATGTTTTTTAATCTCAATAGCCTCACGGATCATCCTTGGTAGGAATCGGTGTTCTTTAGCGAGGATTTGTGGTCGATCAAATCTGATGTAATGGTTTGGGTGATTTAATGTATGGTCACACACTGCCGACTTGTTGGGTCTTCTATGTTTAATGTCAGCTATATGTTCCTTCACGCGGTTCTTATTGCTCGCTTCGTTTGTCCAATATAAGAGAGCCAAGTCACAATCTAGCTTGTACACTCCTGGGTCTTGTAGAGGAATATTGCACTTGACAGGTGGTAGGAATTGACCAATCTTCTTCAAGCGGCTTGAAATAAGTTTTGATTGAAGCCCGCCTCAAAATGTAGCCAATCTTGTCAGTTACGCCTCTCACAAAGGTAGAACAGCAGGTACTCTGCTCCACTGTGGCTGCCTTCACTCGGTCACTGTGACGCTGCCGTGGCGCAGCGAGCTTGTTGTCTTGCAGTCTTGCTTAACATGGTGTAGCTCAGCCGCCAGGTGTTCATCATCAGATCCCTCGTGCTCTCTGAAACAAAATTTGCCCACGGTAGCTAACTGGGATGGATGGTGGTGTGAATTGCCATTTAAATTTTTAAATTTATGTTTTACATAATTGTACTACTTGAAGTGGCCGTTTAGACGTTAGCAATAGTATATGTCTATCGTGTAAGAATAACGCACAATAAGCATTTTAATGTAAGCATTTTAAAAAATCACAATCAGGCGCATTTAAAGCTAATTTTTGATAATATAGTTTACGTTCTCATAAAAGTTGGTCGATAAAAATTAAATTTTTTATGTACATAAAATGGGTCATATACTACATTTTGATGTAATGAATACCACAAAAGTTATCAGAGATTTAAAATTCGTCGGCAGAAAACGCGACGCAATTTCGTACAGAGCGCACGTTGCTACCTGCTAATATTGCGTAAAATTATACTCTGTCAGAAGTCAGTCATATTTTTTTGTTAATTTTTCAGTTATATTAATGATACATTTAAAACTTATGTCCGATATGGAGTCATCATAACTTATTTGGGCTTACACCTTTAAACCGGAAGTCGGAAGTTTGAATTATATGAAGACTCAATAACTTTATGTTTTGGTTTTTGAGTTCGTTAGGGCTATGTTTATTGATAGCCAATTAATGATTTATTTAATTTTGTTTGTACTCTGATACAAATACTTAGCAGTGGACTATCACAGGCTGATGATGATCATTGTCATCAGCCTATGATATTTCCCAGCTGGACATAGGCCTCTCCTAATACATCCCTATCCATTAGGGGGCTTATGGACCGTACCCCACCACGCTGGTCCAATGCGGGCTGGTGGGACACCCCCTAATGCAGATGGATTAGGCCTATGTTCAGCCGTGGACTAACACAGACTGATGGTAATGAAAATACTTTTGCACTCCAGTTCTAAGGGCAGATTAACCAGCGTAGTTGCGAACCGAGGCAACCTATTTCAGAGCGGACAAGTGTTTACACTGCTCGTGTTATCAGCACGACGTATTGCTTGAAACTACTATCTAAATTTTACCAATTGATACAATTTTTTTTATTATGCTAATATATCATTACTTTGTTACGAAACAATCTATACTTGATGAGATCATGTCATATGTAAACGCAAGTGATTATATTATAAAATAAAAAAATACGTTAATAATGGGGGTAGTCAAATGTCAAGATTGAGACATTGGGTAATTACATTTCGCGTTGTATTATTACGCACAATAAACAATAATGAAACTAAAAGAAACTTTGCTTGGTTAAAATACTATTCCTTGTTGAATTTATTAGATACTAGCAACCCAACTCGGCTCCGCACGGTTGCGATACTGATATCTGTAAAATATTTTTTTTATTATTTCTCTACAATATTATGCATGAATTATACATATAAACCTTCTTCAGACTGATTCTCAGTACCGGTTAATAAAAGCAATATTTTGTGAATAATTTCACCTACATTTGTGTTTAAAGGAATCTTTGACCTCAATGACCGATCTCTCACATATTTCTCACTCAAACCTTAAAAAAAATTGAAAGCAAATGATTTTTTTGAAACTTGCATGAAACATGTTTTAAATCAGATCTAGCCAGACCTGTTTACCCGCTACAACAATACTTTCAGACCCTTGTAACTATATTAAGGACTGGCAGATAATAATGCCTCAGACTTCAGATTGCTGGAATAAATTGTATTAATAGCGAATGTTGATAATGTATGTATGTAAATATTTGTACAAAATTTTAAAATATTAAGAAATCTGTCTTGGTCGAGTTGCTCAACGTTGAATAAATTAATGATAAAAGTCAAACGGAATACCTGAACTCCTACTGCGTAGTTGTGGTGAGTCTCAGTAACTGCGGTCTGGAACAGTCGTATACTCTTCTCATTTTAGGTAATACAATGTAAGTTTACTCAAAAGTTGTTGTCTAAAATCTATATTCTATGTATATAAATTATGTCACATTTTGGTTAAATTAAAACTTCAAGATACCAGAAAATGCGTGAAAATGGTTGAAATCACGGCGCAGTTTCGTACAGAGAGCACGTTAATGCCCGCTTATATTGCGCAATTTGTCGCGCATACTGTTTAAAGTCATATTTTTATTGTTAAAATTTTAATTGTTTGCTAGTTACATAAACAATTCCACGCGGCAGTTTTGAGCCTTGGTAGGTCATTCAAAACTTACATTTAACTTAATTTAAAATTAAATAAATATTTCTAATCTATAAAAAAATAGTTTTGCTTACTGACTTTATAGTCAGTAAGTGTGTACAGTCAGTGACATAGAAATTAGTTATTTAATTCCTTTTTTACGTATTATAATAAAACATGATAAATGGTTGTTGAGTAGCCTGAAACTTTAATGCACATTTGTACTAAAATATTTTTAGGTGATACTTTTTTAATACATTTCTAGCAACTTCAAAAGTCTTCTACTTTACAGGCACTCGTGTTAACATGCTTAAAAAACATTTACTTTGTTCTTACATAAAAAACTTTGTCGTGAAATGAAATCCGGTTGCTAACAAATAAATATCTAGTCGCAACGGCAGCTTACGTGGTATTAGAAATAATCTTTTCCGGTGTAACAGTGTGTAAGCTATGCTTACTTGTAAAATTGCAACTTTTATTCGTTTTATAATTCGAATTATTGTTATATACTGTTCTAAGCAAGTAATATTGGTATCACCAATTTTTGATTATTCTGTATGTGTTTTCTTTCTTCTGTTATAAAGCAAATGCAGCGCTTGTATTTTATATTTTCTAGACCGTAACCTTTTTATAGTCTAGAACGGGTTGTGTCTGCAAAAAATATTTAAACTTTTTAATTTTTTTACGGAGCTGGGTAGGTATTACCAATTACAATTAGATATTTACCAATTACAATTAGAATTACTACGATCATAAAGAATCGCGAAAATGTATTAAGGTTGAAAAAAAAAATAATACTAAGTTATTCCGTAATTTGTATTTATGCTAAAATATATATTCCTGGTAAAATGTAAGAAAAACCTGTTCGCTAGTAATATCTTGCTAATACATGATTTTGTCAAATATTTATATGAATTTGCAGCTATTAGTTAGCTTTTTAAAGTAGTTAGCTATTAGTTAGATTTTTAAAGCACACTAAGTTGCTCTCAATTATTAGCTATCTTTCAGAAAAATTTTCGTCAAAATCGGAATAGCCATTCCTGAGTTTAGCCAGAAAACAGAGAGATACATAGACAGACAAAAATAAAGATAAAATTATTTTGTTATTTGTAGTTACGTAACTCACTTGGAAAGAGTTTATTTATGTAACAAACATATCCTCTAATTGTATTTATATGTATGTACATTTTTAGTGTTCTTTAAATCAAGAAAAACGCTACCAAAGGAGCACCAATTACTTTCTTTATTTATTTTTTTTGTTTCAAGAAATTTATAACCAAATGAAATAGTTTTTTATTGAGTTGCCCATTGTTTCCACCTTTCCCCTTGTTTTTAAACTAATTTTCCAGAACAGAAACCCGTCTTTTAAGACAACCTTAAGTAATTTACACGAGTAGAGAGTTCTTGTACTAAGTTATTTATTTATTTATTCTTTATGCACAAAACATTGGTACAAAGGGGACTTAATGCCGATGGCATTGTCTACCAGCCAACCTTTGGGTGGTGAAGAGATACAAGGTAGGTGCACCAAAATAAGCAAAATGAAATATTTTAAAATGAGTTTTTCCATAATATAATAAGATAAAGTAAATAAATATAACACTTTATATATATATATATAGCAATAAATATCTGTATATATATCAATATATACCAAAGCATTTATAGAATACATATATAAATATAAATATATATATATATATATATAACATACATATTATGTACATATATGCCATTGTATAACAATATGATTATCCTGTTGACAGTTTTTAAACATGTGATCATGAACTCTTTTCTTGAAGGCTAGATAACTTTGTGCCAACCTGATTTGAGGAGGTAACGCATTCCACAGAAGGATGGACTGAACAAAAAAGAGGTGTGTAAAGTTGGAACGATGGGCCGGACATAAGAGAAGACGGTTATTCGTCGAGCGAAGACTTTATCATTTACAGTGCTAAGGTATTGAAAATGGGAGGATAGGGTAAGATGGAGTAAAAGATGAATTAAGGAGAGAAAAGAGTTGTTAGTGCTCTTAATGAACGCCTTTCACGGATGGGCAACCACTGTAATTCTAAACGATGTAAGGAACATCGGTCATATTTTCGAAGGTTGAAAACGAATCGAATGCAGTTGTTCAGAAGTCGGTCAAGTTTATTGAGGAGATCTGCATTCAGGTCAAGATAGCACACATCACCATAGTCGATTACAGGAAAGATTAAGGTCTGGACGAGCGTTTTCTTAGTTTTAATGGGCAAGAAATTTTTAGTTTGTAAAAGCAAACGCATTGTGTTCGTTACTTTACGACTTACGAGCTACTTGGTCTCTCCAACTGAAAGTACTGTCAATTAAGAGACCAGATTTTTGACATTTTGGCTTATCGAATACATCGAATTATGAAAAACTGCAGGAGGTAGTACAAGTGAGTTTACAGTTTTCATAATCCGTAAACTTCCTACGATAATGACTTGACATTTTGCTATGTTGACATTGAGCCCAAAATCATAACTCCATTTTTGATTAAAGATAAATCTTTATTTATGTTTACAATCGTTTGTTGCAGACCATCAATTGTAGATTGAGCATACAACTGAAGGTCATCAGCATACAGATGATACGCACATTGAAGTTCATGAGTAATAAAGTTTATAAAAACAGAAAATAAAATAGGAGAAAGAATGCCGCCTTGAGGGACGCCACTAGGCACATCTAACCAACTTGAAGTCAAGTCGTCAGAAATCACTGCCTGCCGGCGCCCTCGAAGATATGAGGAAAACCATTCCAGTCCTTCATCGGAAACCATTGAATAGGAGAGGATGGCTAATAGGATATCATGACTGACGGCAATGAAGGCATTGGAAAAGTCAATTAAGACCATTACAGTCACCATTGAATTCTCCATACCTGCTCTAATGTCGCCAGTCACTTTGAGGAGAGTAGTGGTTGTACTATGACCTGGGCGGAATCCGGATTGAAATGAACATATTAAATTGTTACTAAGAAAAAAATGAGAAACTTGATTTAGAACACAGGACTCGACTATTTTTGACATGAAAGGCAGGATACAGATAGGTCGAAAGTGAGAGGGAGTGGAAGGATTAGAACACTTAGGGAGAGGACGTACAAGAGCATTGCGCCACAATGAAGGAAAGGAGCAAGTATCAAGAGAAAAATTAACAAGATGAGTGATAGCGGGAAGTAGGAAATCAAGGATAGGAATTATCATCCGTCGGCTAATTTTGTCACAGCCGACTGCCTTAGATTTATGGAAAGTTACCTAACCAATTATTACAGTGTACTGAGAAAGCTATTTTGGATGTATTACTACAATATTATTCTTATATACGTAAGTCAGACGAGCAGTCTGTGCCCTTCAAACCGAAACACGATTGTGTTTTACAGAAATAGGCTCCGCGGAGGTACCGCCCCAAACGGCCCCCTGTAAAAAGGAGATCTACCTCCTCTAGTGTTTTCACGTGTTTTATACTATTAATAAAATGAATTTGAAGGAAATCATTAAATATGTATATAATCGTTTTATATTAATTTAATTTCGTATTTTTAATATTCTTGCATAATAATCTTTAACGTGTTAAATAATAGTGTAGATATGTAGCTAAAAATCTTATAAAATAAAATATGACTTAAAAAGGACAGCTTCCGATGTCAATGCTTAACTTTGTATATAAAAAATTATGAACGTAATAAGTAATAAGAAAGTAATTTACAAAAAGCAGAAACAGTTAACATTGTAAAAGTAGACGTATTGCACAAATTGCAGGTAGTCTTGATTGTGCATCATAAAATTAATTGAAGATTACCTGACTTTGCATCCTTGTGTTGTTATTAAATTTAAAAAAAAGGAAATGTTATTGCTGTCATTTCACTATTTCTTGTGGCTGTTTGTAAGTATTTATCACTTCACACACACACAGATTTTTGACGAAATGGCTGGGAGAAAAAAAGTACCCTTACAATGATTGTCGGTCGCCTATATTTAACAAAGTATATGTAAATTATCATCGGTTTTATATTTTTAACGCACACTAACATGTGACATACTTTAAAAATATTGTATTACCTCCGTGTGGTCGTTGAGCAAAATGTTATTAAGTTACGTATATACTTCAAGCTGATATTACTCTGTTTTCATTGAATGATATCTTATTGCCTCCGTAGCCTAGTAGTATGGGCGTGTGCTTTAGAAACCGGAGGTCGGGTTCGAATCCTGCGGGACGCAACAAATTTTTATTGTTGTTTCCTAGTTGGTTAGGGCAATGGGCCGATCACCCAATTGTCTGAAAAGTAAGATGATCCACGCGTCGGATGGGCACGAAAGTCGGTCCACCCACCAACCCGCATTGGACCAGCGTGGTGGGATACGGTCCACGGTAACAAAGGCTGATGATGTGTGTGTGTGATGTGATGATCTTATTAAGCAGCTATAGCATGTTGCTGTTTGTACTGTTAGTAAACAGCAACATTGGGCTTCACAATAATATCTCCTATTCGATCACGATCACAGTGTTGATCCATATTAGACATCAGCGAACTGCGTGAGATGTATAATAGTGCACAAATCTGTGCGCAGACAAAGATGTATTCACGTTTCGTTCACTCTTATCGTTTAATGGAACGGATACTTTTAACATGCCTATCCAACTCATGGACCATCTTATTATAAGGAAATCAGGAATTTACCACGTATTACCCTAGCCAACTAGAAAACGACTATAGGAAAGATGAAAATGTTGTCCAGTCCTCAGGATTTGAACCCACGACATCCGATTATTAAAGTGCAAGCCCATACCAATAGGCTACGTAGGCATTCGAAGCTTTTATACAATCGTGTTAAAATATCACTAGAAGAAATAAATGTAAGCCGATAAGCAATTAGCGTTATCATTGATGCTAAATTTGTAGTAACAAGTCGTATTTCATTAAATATAATTATATGAGCTCTTATTTAAGTAGCTAGTTTCACCTAGCGGCCCCACCCACGTTTTGGATGTGATTTGTGATAACAATCGTTACCATGTAAGTGTTCAAAATAATTAAAGTGGGTTATCCTTAATTGATAGACATTTACAATCGTGGAATATTTTGTTGCATTTTTAAGATTTAAAATGTAGTAAAATTATTTTGGTTCTTCTCGTGGGGTTTAAGAAGAAAATTGGTTAGAAATCCGTTGTGTAGTTCTAAAGTGTTAAGCATACATAGAGACAGACTGACAGCGAAAGCGACTTTTTATACTATTTAGTGATGATGATACGTCGACGAAGTCCTGGAACCAAGCTCATATTTAATATATTACTTCGCACAATGCATTTGGGATATACAATGTAGGTTCAGATATAAATTATTGTAACTAAAAATACGTCATTCTATGTACAAAAACATGTCAAAGATAATATTAATACCTTAAAAGATATTAGAGATTTAAAATGCGGTGTCAGAAATCTTCCGGCAATTTCACGTTGTTACCCGCATATATTATGCAAAATAGTAATACACTGTTAATTCAAGTGAAGTCGGTCTATTTTTGTATATTTCATCATCATCATCACCAACGTCATCAGCCCGTACTAGTCCACTGCTGGACATAGGCCTCACCTAATGCACGCCTTATCTATTAGGAGGATTTTGGACTATATCCCACCACGCTCGTCTAATGTGGCTTGGACGGTTTTTTTATATTTACTACTTTAAAAATAGTAAACAAATTTTAACAGATAGCAGAGTGAAAAAACATGAACCACGTCCAAAATGTAGAAACAAAAAAGGATGTGTTGAAACAATTTTAATTTTAAAATCTATTAAAGCCTGCATTCATTACTTTTATTTGCACCTCAATTTATATCTGCGGTGGTGACAAAATAATTACGTCAGTTTACTAAATAACATTGCTATTGTAATTGGAATAGTACTATTTACGCAACTATTTACGATACAATTTAGTGAAATCTTATGTATTGCCGACTCCATTGTTAAAATAAATATTACAAGAGCAACTTATATTTTATTTCTTGGATTAAAAAATATGCATATTCAAAATGATAATCATTTACTCAAAACAAATCCGGACAAAGTTTGCCTTTAACCTTTCATTGATTGTAGAAATGGATAAAGAATTGCTTGTTTATGCATTTGTATATAATGTTATCTACTAAGTTTTTTTAATATTTTTACATAAAAGATAATATGTTGAACTTTTATTTTCGAGATATTAACTTGCATGACTACCCGAATAGAAAAAACTGCAATAAGTAAAGATCTTGCCCAGGAAAATTTAAAGTCATGCGCCCGGACTAGAGGATAAATGTTAAAATGAATTGATCATGGTGGAAAATTGAGCAAAGATTTAAGACTATGTTAAAAAAAACCTGGCGATACCGTGGACATGTATTTGTTATACTGAACAACTGTAAACTCTGTCATGTAGCGTATATTCCAATATTCGCATCCGCATCCGTAAATACTGATTATTCGCATTAAATAAGACATCTACAACCGTTCATCCATCTGCATCTGCATCAATTAATGCGGACTTTTAATGAATACGGATTTGTAGCTAAATACATGTTCAGAAAGCAGGTATAGTTTTAATTCATTGCTAATTCTTCCGTTACATAATGCCTCCATTTATCTTTACTCTGTCATGTCTCTTTTAATGTCGTCCTATAGAGTATAACGCCGGAGGCGTAAAACAGAAGTGTGGTGGTGCTGTTCTTCAAGAAAGGCGATAAAAGCCTCTAACTATAGACCGATTATCTCCCGAGCCGCTTCTATGTCTTGTTGTCGTAAATCATCTTGAATCGTCTCGCTTCTAGATTAGACAAATTCCAGCCGCCCAAACAAGCTGGATTCTGAAAAGGCTTTATTACCATGGACCACATATTTTTGCTGCGATATAATATATTATACAGAAGACTGAGGAGTATAATATACCTTTATTGCTATGCTGGACTATGAGAAAGGCAGGCCTCCCTGTCTCTTTCCGCGGCTTCCTTCGAGCCATCACGTCCTCGCAGAAAGCAAGGACGGCGCCCCACGACCTTTCGCTCTCTAGCATCCTGCGCACTACGGCAGGGAAGTGAAAGGTCGTCTCCTCAGCATATACGCCACAGTGGTGGCACTCCTCTAGGCTCTCCTACCGGCCACGCGGCGCAGATACCTCCCGAAACAGCCGTGTCTCGAGAGAACCTGCGTCGCGCGAAATGTTAGGGAGCCATGTCTTCTTTCTATCCACCACTTCTGAACGGGGCGTATGGCCTCCACCGTTTGACGGCCGGCGCTGGGTTACTCCAGCCGCAGCTCCCACTCCTGAATTGCAAGGGAGCGCATTCGTCTCTACGCCCCTTGTTTCTTCCGGGCTGGCCTGCAGCACCGAGACCTCACCTCCTAGCGCCAGAAGAAGAGTGACGCGAGGATACGAATATATTTACCTAGGACAAGTAATCCATTTTCAAGCGACGAATCCAACGATGGGCATCTTTTGGAAAGCCTTGACATATCCTCTCGTCCGATATCTCTGAATGTCTGAAGATTAAGGGTTTCAACCAGTGTGTGCTGCCAGTGATGACCTATGGCACTGAGATGTCTTCCGTCACTGCTGCCCTATAACTATAAATTGAACAATTTATATAAGTTATTAGTTTTTTTAAACTGGAGATCAGTAAAGTGTGTACTTTCCTTTAAATAAATAGTTGTTTTCCCTTTGTAATTTCTGGTATAAATACACTTATTTTATACCTTTATAATGCGTACTGACAACTTCAATCGTTACTTGAAGTTAATTAAATTTATATAATGAAATTTATTTACAAATGTCTGAATACATTCAGAGAGAGCAATTACTCTAACGCAAACAGTTGTCTGAACTACTGCGTAATTAATTTACGCAAGCCGAGGGTAAATGCCTCCTTGAATCTGCAAATAAAATTAAAAAATATTCTAGTAACATTGTTTCTATATAATTAATTAAAAATAATAATCGGTTATCGCATGAATAACTAAATGAAGAACTAAATAATGACTAAAATGAGTTTATTTGAAACATTGAAAACAATAAATGTCCCCGCATTAATGAAGTGATATAATAAAAATAATTGTAAATTTTATTTTCGACTTTTCTGATTATTTCACTTTTGCTTGCCATTTTGATTTAATTGTATCATTTTTTTTATCGCATTGTTTATTATTCATTGCGCCTGACGTGTTAGTTAACTAATTCATAAATAGCAATATCTAGTTCAGAACAGACGTTTATTAAGTTATATTAAATAAAGGCGCTGACAATCATACAAATACCATAACCTAGACTGATGATGCGATTAGTAAGAAGTAAGTTTATGTTGAAGTAACAAAATTATTTAATTTCAAAACAATTAACGATACTCATAGTAGAGAGGGCTAGCATGACTTAACCTTAAGGATTTAAATACTTCACTTCTTTTAAAAAAAAAAACCTTATATTAAACAAATATCACCTATATTTGTTTAATATAAGGTTATTTTTTTAATGGAAGCAATAATAATCTGGGAAAGTAAAGTGTTCTTACATTCCATTTGTTTTTAACCGTTGCATTCGTCGTTCGTGAAGCCAAACTAGTTAGAAATTTCAATTGGTTTCCAATGTACACTGTCTAGTTGTTCGTTGCGTTATACATACAACCCTTTGACAGACTGTTTAACTGCGTAAATTAACTTTGCATTCAGGCCCATTATTCCAAAGTAAATAAAAATTATTAAAAACACTCTTCTTACTGAAATGGTATCAGCTATATTTGCCTAAGCGAAGATAAGCATCAAAATGTCCAAGTATATATATATCTTTCTCCCTAGCTTGTAACCAACATGGTGGCGGGGTCAGCTTTCCTTATATTTTTCCTCGACTTCACCCTATCTTCGACATCCTCCTTGGAAACTTCGCATTCTGCCATGTCTAAACTATATGTTTATAAAAAAATGGGTAAAGTTTAAAACAAACAAACACAGTCCGCAAATTATTGCGTTAATTTGATTTTATTTAAACCTATATTTGTAATAACAATTTATGACTTGTATTATTTATAAACAGTAAAAATTTATTTTGTTTTAAATATTTTTGTTTTATATAAATTTAGTTAAATAGCGCCATCAACCTCTACATTGAACGGGTCCACTGATAATCAGCATTTACGAACATTCTTTTGTCTTCGGGATGTAAGCTGAGTAGATGCCATTTTGGTACACAAGCCATTTTATGTTTTTTTTTTTACTGTACTTTTCAATTTTCTGTGCCAAATAAATGTTTTTCTTTCTTTCTTTTTTTCTTCTTTTTTTATTAAACGATCTAAAATCAACACACCGAAAAATATAATCCAAACTTCTTACTACTACTTCTTATATCAGGAATATGTATAACCATTATGTTATTTAAAAGGAGCAGTATCTGATTGTAACCAGTCATTCATGGATAAGTAACGAATTTATATCTCAAAAACCATACGATATCTCAATACGATTTTATAAAAGCCCAACCAATAATAATTTGCTGAGTGCTTAAAAGTACCGGAAACCTAACAGGATGTCGTTACATGGAAAGTAATGCAAAGTAAGAGCATCAATAATATAATACTATTGTAACTTGATACACTTTAATCATGTAATATTTTTTTTTTGCCATTACAAAGATAAGTCATCGCTTGGTAGCATATGCTAAATTAATAACTAATATATTAAAAATCCTTAAAAGCCTAAAACCAACTCAGTTTAATGCGATCGTATTGGCAGACTTGTGTTTTTTTTTTTAATAAAAGCCGTGTGTCCTAAGTGGCGCTAAATTTATCTAATTTAATTTTAATTAAGCTTACATCGTTGTGTTCGCTGAACCAATACAGATGTGTTTTTTCTGAACCGTACCAATAATTTTTATCTGATTACCTCATCAACACATTCTTAATAATTTTTTTATAAACTAACATAAGATCTGACTAGATTTCATCTTAGTTTATAAATGCAATTACTAAGCAGAATTTTACGGACATGTTTTATACTAGTAGTCCGCGGATCTGCTCGCGTTGTTTTTAGTTTTTGAAATGGATTGTCTTGGCGTAAGGTGCAAAACGTTAATCAAGGACAGTGTAGCTTTCTTGTAGTAAAATAATATATCAAATCAGTTAAGTAGTTGTTTAGAGCTTATTCAAAACATACTTAGTAGCAAATCTGTCTTCAATATATCTGTTTAGAATAATAATAATATAGATAACTAGCTGTTACCTGCGACTTCATCCGCGTGGAATAGGAGAAAAGTCATACTAAGATAAATAAAAAAAAATGTCATAATAATAAAAATACGCATAGTATAATATAACTGAGGTGGTTTTATTGTATGTGCCTATCATTAGACATAAAGTTTAATGCCTTTTGCTTCGACGATGATGAATTCCTATACTGAATTTCAACTCTTATTCATCCCCGTACAGTTTAAAATTATAAAACTTCTATAAAAACACAAGTTATGGCCCGATTCGAGTATCTTGACACAAAATATCATCGTTTTATGACCAACAGAGACGATTTCCATATAAACTTTTGGATTCCCCTCCACCACACTGAGGGTATCAGCATATCGAGCGGCCGGCTACTCACTTGCCGCGCCCAGAACTTAGTGTCCGGGGGGATGTTTGCCTGAATACGCCACTCTTGGGCGCCCTTGCCTTCTTCTGCGGATAGCCAGGGCGCTGTGCGGACCGTCTCCTACGCGCATACGTCACAGTGGTGGTGGACAGTAACTCCCGAAAGAGCCGTGTCCCAAAAGCACCTGCGTCACACGGAATGTCTGAAAGCCGTGTTTTTCTAGCCACTTCTACACTTCTCTTCTTCTTCACACTATCTTTCTTAGGCGGCTGGCACTGAGGTGCTCCAGCCGCAGCTCTCACTCCTGTATAGCAAGGAAGCGTAATTCGTCTCTGTGCCGCCTTATTTCTTCTGGGGCTGGCCTGCAGTCCCGGTTTAAAGCCTCCTCGCGCCAATGACGCAAAAGGCACGCCGGAGATGGTCCGGTAGCCCCGTATGGCCCGGATCACCAACAGCCTCTGGGTTCTTTTCATTACCGAAGTACTCTCCTTTGGAGGTGTCGCCCATCACTTGTGCCCCGCCACTCGAGGCGCGAGACGCTTAAAATGGGCGCAAAACCTTCATCGGCGGTCTAGGACTAGGCTGAGATATTTCATCGTCGGTTTGACTTTTAAGCGGACGCCGCAAGCTAAGATGTGAGTGTCCGCAGGTGGCGCTGTACTTTTACTGGTCTCGGATTTTTCGAATGATAAGTAGTCTTATAGATATTTAAGAAAAAAAAATTCGGCACAAATCACAACCTCCTGCGATTAAGTTGCAAATACTGCCAAAATCATAATATAAAAAGGTTAATACTTTTAAAAAAATCTTTTTAAAAGTTTACGCGTTTCGTACATGACACATACCTTAAAAGATATGAGATAGATTTTAAATGCCGTGGCAGAAATCATGAGATAATTTCTTGCCTGTTGTCACCCGCTTATAAAGATATATCGTTTTTATTCAGTAAAATTTTTTGGTTATTTTGTTTTGTATATATATTATAAAAAAGTAAAGATTTTACCAATGTATAGGTACATAATGTAGAGTAGACATATTTCATTTCTGAAATAAACTACGTTAAATCATACTGTTGAGAATAAATATGTTAAAATACGTATTATTTTTTTACTATATTTTAAATATATTTTAAAACGGACACGAAACTCATTTAGAACATTTAAATGCTGTTGAATTTAATCAAATTTATGAAATAGATTTATTCACTTTTAAAACTCGTGTTTTTAACTTCCAATTCAGTTTGCAGTTGACACGAAGTTAGTTAAAATTGTTACTGGTAGAGAAAATGGGTTCCCGTTTAATTCTATTGTTTTGTAAAAGAAAGTTGCTGTCATAAAAAGCAGTTTCCACTTGGATCAATATCCAAATAGCCTTTTGTTTTAATTATTAAGACTTAGTTTAAATCGCGTGATTAACTAATCCATAACAAAATAAGCTAATAGATATTAAAAATGATGTATTTTTAACTTTCTTTCAAATAATTGTAATAAAGATAAATAAAGTAATTCCACAGAAGCATTTAACGCGTCCTGTGTTACAAATTTACCGTATTTTTGCGATACAAAACATAAAATTGTTTCCAAGTTTGTTATAAATTTCTCTTCAATAATGTCTCTCTAGACGATCATAACTATAGTATCCGACGTGGCTACAAATATAACACTCAACAGATCTATGCGTGTAAACTGCTTCTTCTTTTATTCACACATATAGTATAGTAGTAGAAGAATAGATAGTTATGTTTTATATTCTCCTACAAAGTTAGCGAAAACTATACGTACAATGTGTTTCCATATGCTTATAGTAACCACTCACATGTTAAAATATAATTATGAATTGTCAAATATTACTAATTAAAAAAATAAAAAAGAATTATGGTTAAACAATAGTCTGTTTTATCTAACTAAATAATAAGGTAACTCATATTATGTGTTTCCAGTTTGATTAAATATTAATGTGAAATGAGCAAATTCTGAAATAGAATTAATCCGATGTTTGTATATTAATTCAACTTTCCACGTTGGGAAATTGAATGTTAAAGTAATATTTGACTTTAACCTTAATGTCACTGACTATTTGCAGCGAAAATTTATAATTGTTTCACTTTTAATCAGTTTGTGTCAAAACTCGTGTTTTTAACTACAATTCAGTTTGCTGTTGACACGAAGTTAGTTAAATTTTTTATTTGTAAACAAAAACGAAATCGTTTAATTTTTTTATATAAAAAGTACATTTCACTTGATTCGTAATCCAGATTACCTTTTGTTTTTTTTTTATTATGTAGATGTAGTTTAATTGTGTGATTACATAAGAAATCAAGCTAAAAGATATTAATAGCGATGAATTTTAACTTTCGTAATGGCCTTTCCTTCTATAATGTCTCTCTAGACGATCTTAACTGTTGTAACCAATGTGGCTACAAGTATGCACCCAACAGATCTGTGCAAGAGATATTATACATGCGCACTAACTGTTGCTTTTATTCACACATATAGTATAGTAGTAGTAACAGAATAGGTAGTGTACGTTTCATATCCTTATGTAAACATAACGATAACAATACGTACAAAGTGTTTCAATATACTAATAGTAACCACGTTAATGTTAAAAAATGATTAGAAAACTTGAAAAATAAACATCCTAGAACATATTAGCGATTTGAAATGTAGCGATAGATACCGTGTGGCTGTGGCGCAGAATGAATGCATTTTTGTTATGGACTATATTCCAAATGCGGTCTAAAGTATATTCAATTATTAAAATAGTTAGTTTTTTTTTTATTTAAATAATATACTGTAAAATGATGCTTCTTACAGTTGGTGAATAGCCTAGTGATAAAGAATTTCAAAGGAAACGGAAATTTAACAGGTATGTTACAAAAATAACGCAATTGCAAGCCAAGGTCAGCAATTATATTTAATAAAAGGTATATCAAAATTAATTTATGTACAGTCTACTTATTTTCAGTCAAATATTGTTGTGTGTATTAATATAAGATAAATGTAAAAATTGCGTTACAATTTTAGCAAGATAAGAATGATATCTTCTCGGTTTAACGCGCTATAAATAAGACCAATTTTTATGATAGCCTTTAAAGCTAGTGATGGCATAAAAGGATAGAAAGAAATATTACATATCTTCAAAACTAGTGGTTATTCATAAATTTAATGCTAATTAGTGTCGTTGAAATAAAGTAATGACGAGTAAACAATTCAAATAACAAGTAGATATGATTTTGATGACGTAAAAAAGTATGCTCATAAATTCTCGCAGCAAATATGCAATAGAATGTAAAGTTTGGACAAACGTACTTTGAAATATCCAACAGCTTAGTTGAAGTTTTAATTGAAATTCAATATCAACCGCAATAAATTTTAAAAGCTAAATGTTGTACGGATTAAGTGTACAGTCAGGCCCTGGTATATTTCAGAAACTTGTGAAATTTAGAAGTCACCAAGTAAAGTTACTAAACAGTAAGAAACTTCCGGAACATAAACAAGTATTACAAATTGGTAAACAAAATATATTACGAACTTCACACGCGAATTATTACTTTATATATTCTTAACGATAAAGATAATTTTAACTTCTGCAGTAAAGGAAAAAATAATTTGTTTCTAAAAACGAAAACTATAGTAGTGATCTGTGTTTATTTATATAAATAAGACAGTTTTAGACTTTTAATGAAGCTAGAAGAATTATCTGCATAAAAAGAATTAATTTTTTAGCTTTTAAATAATGTACTTGCGACAGCAATGACCTTATGCTCGTTTAAAAGAAGATAATATCAGACGTTGTCTTGTATTACATACATGTTTACATAAAAACAGATAATAATCACAATCATTTACTACCTGCAAATGATTGTGGTTGCTATATTTTCGATTCAAATATTCATTCATTCATTTACATAGCATGCTCAAATACTGTGGTTTAACAAATTGAGACAAAAAGAAAATTAAAAAAAATTACAATTCACAAAAAGAAAACTAGCACAAAATCTTAACAAAACTACTTATGTATCTAAAAAAAGAAAAAATATTATCACTAGTAATAAAGAACAAAGAATTTGCTGGCTTGCACTAATTTAAGAAAACATTAATAAAATATAATAATAGAAACATGAATATTAGAAGCAATTTAGCAATTACTATTTTATGTGCTACAGAGGACTATAATAGACGTTTTTATTAGTTATATAACAGTCTGTTTGGTCAGCTTTATTGCTAAACTTATCTATTTGTATGTGTTTCAAAGTTTATGATTAAATATTATTGTGTAATTTTAAAAACATATTCTGAAAAGCATTGATCTTGTATGCGTGTTTTAATTTTAATTTCCTTGTCGCGAAATTGCTTGCGCAAATATTTTTCGACTTAAGCATTAATATCACTAACTACTTGCAGTAAGAATTAGTTAATGTTTATCACTAAACATAAAAAAATTGCTCTAAAATCTGAATGATATAAAAAAATATTAAGATTTTGTCGCCATTAATAATTAAAGCTATTATATTAGCTGTATTTAATAATTTAGCGATACAAGTAATTACAAAATTCTCATTTTTTGTAATTTTAAGATTAAGTTGTTAAATTTCACTAAAATCTTGCAAAATGACACGGAATATATCTATTAAAATCATTGGCTCATTACTAACGCAATATTTCGACTTTTACTACAGCAATATTTTTATTCCTATAAATGTGTTAGGATTGATTAAAAATATAAATCGAAAATAAACCTACAGACATTTTCAGTAAAATCTTAGCAAACATTTTTAATATGAGATTAATTAGGACAAGAAACCTTATTAATGATATAATAATAATAACTAATTTTATCAATCCAGCACACGAGAAAAAATAGAAAAAATCCATACAAACATAATACATGAAAACAAAATTATTAAAATAAAAAAATCAATAAAACTATAAAAACCGTAATTAAGAAAAAAAGAAAAACCTTTTACACAAGGTTAAACATATAAAGGTGTGGCAGAAAAAAATAAAAAGGAAAACAAAAGATGGAACATCAGAATCAAATTTTTTGTAATAAAATTACATATTTAACACTTATAGTTTATACGATAACCCTGTTGTTGTAACGTATACTACTATGCTGGATAGATAACAGTTACAGCTCGGATCGGTTACAGCTCACCATTATGTTGGCATTACCAAGGCTGGTATTCTGCTGGTAGCTAATTAAACCTAACTTATTTTAGGTACAGTAACCGAGGTTACAAAAGTAAATAAAGCATTACATGAACCTCCACATTAAGATAAAACGCAAATTATCTGAACATAACTCAATTTTAATATAATAAAAATTGTAAAAAATGAGTAACTTATCTCCCACCAACCCGCATTGGACCAACGTGGTGGGATACGGTCCTAAATCCCCTAATGGATAGGGGTCTATTAGGGGAGCCTATGTTCAGCTATGTGTATCACAGCAGCTTGATATTATTTATCTTTTTGACTATTTACAAAGAATTCCTTTAATTTCCTTCTAAACGTGTTTTTTGCTATAAATGCTTTGATGAGTAGTGTAATATTATTCCAACACGTGGCTGTTGCATATCGGAAATTGCCTTTAAATGCTGCAAAGCTATGTTTATTTATAACAAGTCGTTGCCCTTCCCGCCTACTTTCTCCAAGTCATTCTATTTTTTTTTCTTTTAAATATCGCGGTATACGACGGTAAATAACATCAAAAAGAAGACCTGCCAAATTTACCTTTCTGCGATTCTTCATATTTAACAAATTGCTTTGGTTAAGGTACGGAGTGACATGGCATGCGGCTGGAGCACCCCAGCGCCGGCCGTCGAACAGTGGAGGCCATACGCCCCGAATTGAAGTGGTGGCTTGATAGAGGACACGGTTCCCTAACATTCCCCGCGATGTAGGTTCTCCCGGGACACGGCTATTTCGGGAGGTACCTGTGCCGCGTGGCTGGTATGAGCCAACTGAGGAGTGCCACCGCTGTGGCGTATGTGCGGAGGAGACGGCCTAGCACGTACTGGAGGAATGCCCAGCCTGGGTTGAGCAACGCGGAGAGCTGCGTAGTGTTGTGAGGCACGACCTTTCGCTTCTTGCAGTATTGCGCAGGATGTTAGAGAGCGGAAAGTTGTCGGGCGCCGCCCTTGCGTTCTGCGAGGACGTAATGGCGTGGAAGGAAGCCGTAGAAAGAGACAGGGAGGCCAACAGCGCCTTGATTATCCGCAGAAGAAGGCCAGGGCGCCGAAGAGTGGAACGTACGCGTGCAATCTTTTCCCCTGACACTGGGCCCCTGGGTGACCGGCAAGAGGGTGCCCGCCGCCCAGAGAAGGGCTAAAGAGGGAGCGCCGTGCTGTATGTTCCGGCACGGCGCCTAAAGCGACGGTCCGGGTGTCCCGACACACCCGGGGAGATGAGGCCCGAGAGAGGCGAGGGCCACGTCGCACCAGGGTCGCCGAAGACTATGATCAGCGCCCGCGGCCCCGGCTACAGCGACATGAGAAAGGAACAACCGTTGGTTTTTTAGTGACTATACCGGCCGCTCCATCTTGGTCCGGGGAGCCCCACATATCCCTGCTGCCCCCTCACTCTGACGGCGGGGAATCCGTAAGCTGGATTTTTCTAATGGCGAAAAAAAAAAAAAAGGAGTGACATGGCATCGCGGTTGAATAATAAAGCAAAACGAGCACTTGCGTTCTGTACATGTTGGATGAACTTTTCAGTTCGTGCGCATATCCTACTATCATAAATGACATCTGAAAATTTTGTTTTCTTAATACTCGTGACTCTACAAGTTTTATACGAATTTTTTGGCGAAGATAACGTCTTAATTTGCACAAGATTTTAACTTGTAAAAGCAGCTCCGTTCTATTATGCTATTAAAAATACATTAGTACAACTAATGTATTTTTAATAGCATAACTCCGAATCAAGTTCTAAGCCCAAGTTAGTTGCCTCAAAGACACGCTCAACCGGTTGAGTGTCCAGAGTTACACCGCAATATTCAGGAAGCTTATTTACATTGAGCGGAGTGCCGAATACTTGAATGTACTTTGATTAATTGGGGTTAAGCGCTACACAGTTATTACGTGACCAATCCTTTCGAGGTCTTAGCTTAGATTGCTTATTGCTGAGCCGCAATTGCTTGTTTTAAAAGAAATTTACATCTGTAGATCTTACCATACATGTGGTATATGCAATGTTAAAGGTGTGCATAATATAAATAGTAGTGCGGAAAGAATAGAACCCTGGGGTGTGATTCGATTGACATAACACTGTCTTGAGCAAACTCTTTGACCCTCATTCCTTTTAATTTTTACGAATTGATTGCGGTTACTCAAGTAACTCTGAAACCATTTGATTGTGTTTTTACCAAATACGATGTATGCCATTTTTGCTAGTAGCAAAGGAATACTACAATCCAATGCCCGCGAGGAATGTAATTAAACAAAATCCAACACATTTCTGCATCCTGTGCCGCCAAAATAATGACTATCACGTGTAGCAGTGATGAGGTTGTATCGTGACACTTCAATTGCCTTAATATCACCTTTATGACTATTTTTGACATACAGGGCAATATGCTCCCTGGACGAAGATTTTTACTGCAGTTTTTTGGCTTAGGCTGAGCGTTTTGAAATTGATTCTATCATTTCCGACACCAGATTTTTTTAATAAATTAGCTTATTTTATAGTTTTAAGCTAACTTAAGTAAATATTTGACTAAATTTCTTAGGTCATCATTATCAGCCTGTGTTAGTCCTCTGCTGGACATAGACCTCCCCTTATGCACGACCTCTCCATTAGGGAGTTTTTGGACCGTATTCCACGACGATGGTCCCGTACGGGTTGGTGGGTGGGCTGACTTTTACATTTCTGTCCCACGCATGGATCATCTTTATTGTCAGACAATTGGGTAATCAGCCCAAATTACCCTCACCAACCAGAAAATAATTATAACACAAAATTATTTCTCCACGGGATTCAAACCCACGATCTCCGATTTATAAACCAAGGCTAATTCCGTTAGGCCAAGGCGGCGATTTTAAAAAATTATTCTTGTTGGCGGCAAATCGCTATTAAAGACGTGTGATCTGGTCATGTCACTAGTTAGCACCGAGGTCGTAGTGGGGAATCGATGTGATGATTACATGTCCTTCCGACGCATGCATCACCTTACTTTTCAGCAATTGGGTGATCGGCCCAAATTGCTCTAACCAACTAGGAAACAACAATAAAAATTTGTTGAATCCCGGCAGGATTCGGACCCACGACCTTCGGTTTTTAAAGCACACGCCAATACTACTAAGCTTCAAAGGCAGTAATTACTAAATAATAAAAAAATAATTACTGTTGGAAGATTTCGTTTAATTTATCGTATCATAATGGTAGAAAATTGGGAAAAGGGACAAGAATGGTAATGGGGTTTTGGAAGCTATTTTTTCATATAAGTGCTTATAGCTTATAAAACACAATAAAATGGTCTTCAATATGTACCCCACTTAATTAACTGTGCGTATAAAAAAGGGGTCAAAATCGATTTAGGTTTAATGTGTTAGTCACACCAAGACATCAAATATGTACGTTTTCAAATACCCACCAATATGCATAAAATAGTTTGTTTAAACTGAATTATACGTAACATTGAGCCTGGATTGTTAACGTCTCGACCATGCTCTTTGTTAGATTCGCTATGCGTTATTTGTATGACAACTAGTACTGAAAGCACTATTTGCAACTAATTCTGTAAGTATAGTATAGTATAAGGTTTTAAATATCTGTTTTCAGCGACTGTGTTTTGCTTAAGGTTATAAACCACACCAAAAAGTCATAAAAAAAGCTTGCTCGACAGGTGTAAGCCGTAAAACTCCCGAACGTACCATAAAAACAAAATTTTCTTTGAAACCTAGTCTCCCATTTAAGCATTTGAACCTTTAGAGGTCGTGAAATAGCATATTTCAATTATTATTACAGAAAGTTCTTTATCCAACACTGCAAAATTTTACAGGTTAAAATATAAGACGATTTGATCGTTTCAATTTGGTTATATACGGGTGGCAACCCGGGAAATCGCACCACGGTGTTTACTTAATTTTAAGAATGTATTTTATATCTGACTATTTTTCCATGTCACCTTCATATTTAAACGTGATATGGAAAAAATGGTTATAAAACGTTGTAATCGCAATAAATACCGACTTATCGAAGATAAGGTCAAAATGCTCCAAACAAGTGATGTTTTAACAAAAATATGATACTTGCCCTTTGTGAAACTACCACGCACAATTTCTGCGCTGCATTTAAATCTCTTATATATTTATCTAAATTTTACCGGTGTTAGGTCCCCTTTTTACAGGAGACCGTCTGGATGGGTACCACCGCGGTGCCTATTTCGCCCGAAGCAGTAGTGTGAAAACACTGCTGTGTTCCGGTTTGAGGGGCACCGTAGCCAGCGTATTTACTGGATAAACGAGATTTAACACACTATGTCTCACGGTGGCAGCTATATAAAAAAATAAACAAAATCGGAGCACTAGGACCGGAGCAACGAGGAAATATATATTAAAAAAACATAAGCTCCAAAAAGAGGAAGGCTCTTTTGAGAAGTCGGTCAAAAAGACATATCTGTGAGGGTCAAGCAAAAAGGCCACTAGTTTAAACAGAAGTAGACTCGACGATACATATGTAACCCGGTATGAACGTAGTCTAATATTATACAAATAATAGATTTTTGTGTTACAAAGCAAACTCAAAAACAATTTAAGGTTTTTCTTTGGCTTAAACGTATTATAAGGTATTACCAGCGAAAAATCCATAGAAATCTTTACTAAAACCAACTCAAGTTGTAAAAAAATTGCCTTAATATATTTAACATCATTTGAGTATATGATCATAACTATAACCAAAATCTAAACAAATATTTATCTGAGAGAAGCCGTAAGTGAACAATAAAATTTCACGATGAAAGGTTTCCTCGATATATTTTATTTTCAAACAACTTACTTCAGAGAACACCGATATTGAAATCGAGTCAAACCTTCTTTCACGTAATTGGATCCCTAACAGATACCCTACACCACTCGTATCGCGAACTATCGTGGAGTGTAGGCCAAATCTCAGGTTAATATTTGAATTAAAAAATAGTGAATTCCTTAAAGTAGATTCCGATTGCAACTTTTTAGTATTATCCTTAAAAATAGGCGTATTTTTATCATTTTTTTTAATCGTAATTAGTAGCTTTCGCGTTGTCTTATATTTTTGTAATTTTTAACCTACCTTTGATTTCCGCTTTCACGTGATCTTTGAAATAATGTGCCAGAGCAAAATATAAATTACAACGTATGATAATTTTCTTTGCTTTTTTTTACGTTTTCTACAATTTTTTTTAATTATTCTATTTAAAAACTAAAGTAAATTGAATTTAATATATACTTCTTCAGCTGCGATGATTCAATAGCTTTTATTTTTTTTTTTAATATGAAGGGTAAACAAATTTGTAAGTAGAGTAAGTATTAAAAAAAGCTTTTTGCTTTATATATATATTCTAGGGTAATCATACCAGGATAAGCAATAGTACTGTATTGCTAATACAGTACCATTAATATATATTGAATGTCCTGACAGGTCATATATCTTACTTCTAACCGCCGTTAGTTACAAGAATAAAATATTATTTCTGATATTTATCATAGGTTTTTATTATCCAGATTTAAGTTAGTTTGGTTTTTTTCGTTTAAAAATATTGGCATGGAATTATAAGTAGTACGTTAAAATATGTTTTTTAGCTTATCAGAATACAGCAGGTTTTTAAAATTTTTCTAGGGCACATAACGTATTAACATATTAACTATTTTGACCTACTTTCTACAAGGAGGTCGTCAATTTAAAATGCAATGTATTTATTTATGTTTATATATATATATACATATTATTTCTGTAACATTTTTCTGTACTTGTTAAAAAGGTAGTTGCCGTTGTGGAGGCAATTTAGTTGAGTAATGTGTTTTAATTCGTTTCTGAGATATCTAAGAACCAAAATCTTGTGCAATATATAGATGACGCTGACTCTTTTTTATCACTAAGCACTGGGCACAAAATCTATTTTCCAAATTATAATAACATTCAAAGTCAAAGTCAAAGTCAAAATCATTTATTCAATTTAGGCTCTACTGAGCACTTATGAACGTCAAAATTATCCATTTACCACCGGTTCCTAAACTCAGACCCGTCCAGAGAAGAACCGGCAGAAACCTTCATGACCTTTTTTTTTTAAATATTAGTATTTAAAATTTGACCAATACATTTTTTTAAGTTACAGGAGTTTGCAAGCGCAGAATATAAACTATTTCCACACATCTTGGTCCTCAATATAATTTATTACAGAATAGTAAGCTTTTCTATAAGCGTTGTTTTGACAACTTTCAAAGCTCGAATCATTCAGTTGCGTTTGGCAGGCATTTAATTTTTATGCATTCTTATACTATTATACATGAAAGATTTTTTGGTTCGGTCAGTCTAAATCTAGGTAGCTCTAGGGGCTCAATTCGACCCTGCGGCTTAATATCTTTTAGCAAACATATGAATATTTTGACGCGTAGCAATATTTTCAAATATGTATAGCGAGTAAAATTTCAGTTTATTAAAAACATTACGTTAAGATTCCCGTGAACCCAGATTGTGGGTTGCCCTAACAGCCTGTTTTGTAGTATAAATATTGTGTTTAAACCGCTGCAGATCCCCATAATAATAATCCATAGGACATTAAGGCTGTGAAAGTACGCGTAATAAACTAGTTTTGCAGTTGCCTCGTCAGTTAGCTGCCTAATCTTGTATGGCAAAGATTGCTGAACTTAGCTTCTTAGAAAGTTTGTCAATATGGCTCCCCACTGCATCTTGGAATCAATAGAAAATCCAAGAAATGTAGTAGAGCTTACGTAAGAATGACCTCATTGTCAACTTTAATATTTTGAAAATCTGGCAACTTACAAAGGTAAAACGTAAGCATTTAGTTTTGTTCGCGTTAAGTACTAAGTTATTGGACGCAAACCAGTTTGACACAATATCAATTGCCCTATTTGCTATCTCAACGTTATGGTCATTTCTTTTTACCCTTAGCAGTAGAGAGTGTCATCTGCAAAAGGACAACTGGACACCTCTCCACTACCAGAGGCAAGTCATTTATATAGACCAGGAACAGAAAAGGTCCCAAAATTGATCCTTGGGAACACCCATCCGCACAAAGGAGTCAGATGACAGAGTGTCATTTACGTTTACATATTGTTTTCTATTGCGTAGGTAAGAAGATGAAAATCAAGACCAAACCCGCAGTACACCGTAATACTTTAAGCTTATTGATTAATATGTCATGGTCCACACAGTCAAAGGCCTTGGAAAGATCACAGAAGATTCCAATAGAATCGAGCGATCCTCCATGCCCGTAGAACATGAGAGACCAACTTTATTCCAGCATTTACTGTTGACCTACCTCTGGTAAAAGCCAAATTGGTGATCACTTAAAATATCATGTTTATAAAAGTGTACTAAAAGTTGTTCTAACATAATTTTTTCAAAATTTTACTAGGTGCTGCAGTATAGAGATTGGTCTATAATTTTCAATATTAACTGACAACCCGGATTTAAAGACTGGTACTATTTTACTGAATTTCATTAACTGTGGAATCTACAGGTACTTATAGATGCATTATATATTATGGCCAATATGGGGATATATCTTGAATTTTAAATTTATTGCCCATGTTGATAAACCCCAAAGTCTTCTGTTTTCTTTTTATTTATTTTATTAAACGCCTTCACTATATCTATAGGGCTAACATTACAAAAATTAAAAATCAGAAACATTGTCTATCAATAATTTTAGGTGTGAAACGCTGAATCAGAACTAGAATTTAAGTGTTTTGTAGTTTCATGAGCTATGTTTGTAAAGTATTTTTGGAACTCATTAGCTACCTTAGCCTTCAAGCTTAACAGTTTTACCTGTACATTTAGTTCTAGGTCTTTCCTCTGTTTTGTGTTTCTACCTGTTTCCGTATTAATAACTTGCAGGTAGTCTTGATTTTATTAGAGGATGACTTTATTTATGATTTAAATGCATCGCCTTAGCCATCAAACAAACTTGTTCAAATATTTTGAGTATATTCTCACATAGTTAGTGGAATTTTACATTAGATGTTAATGATTTTGATCGTACAATAAATATAAATAATCCCTGCTACGCCTAATTCCCATAGTAGCCCAGTCACTGAAATTCAGTTTTTATTACTTGTAATAACTTTCTTAGTAAAAACAGCATTGTATTCACTGGAAATAATATTAGACAATGCTCCAAAGTCTTTATCAGGATCCAAAGTCAATTTTAGGTTTGGAAGCTTAGCTTTACATTATACTTAAATTGTTTAATTCTGTTCTGGTAATAGGCCTATACAAGATAGGAAAGTTACTTATAGGAGTACTTAAAGGATCTGTATTTTTAAGGCTTTATGATCAGAACGAATACCGCTAAGACAGTCCGATCTATAACTTTGCAATTTACAAACACATTATCAATACAAGAGGCACAAGACTGTGTTAATCTAGTAGGTTCATTAAAAAACATTGAAGATTGAAGCCTTTAAATAGAGTTAAAACTGCAATGTTGCGGTGAATCAGTTAGAATGTCTATATTAAAGTGTCCACGTACAACAATATGCTTCTTTGAATTAATAATTTTTCTTAGAGTATCCTCCATAATATTATAAAATGTCCAACATCACCAGAGGAGGTCCATACACATAAAAATATGTACTGTTCACTTTCTGCACAAGCAATCTCACATTGTCGTTCAACCGAGTATGCTGTGATGTCCTTCCTTTCTTTAAATTTAAAACAATTTTTGTGTAATATAAGGCATCCACCTCAATAGCATTACTCGGTTGAATATACTGGCAACTGAATAGTTTTTAAGCTAAATGACACATTTTTAAGCCATGTCTCAGTGAAGCACAAAACATCTACATTATCTTTTCTATTAATAATTCTATATCTAGTACTTGCAGAGAACCGATTTATATTTTGATAAAAATATTTATACAATTAGATATTGTGTTCTCTGTTGTCAACCTTACATTACTAAAAAGCATTATCCTCAGTATTAATAGAAAATCTATTAAAACTGCATTGTCACTATTAATTAGTGTCCGACCGAACTTTCGGTTTCGGCGAGTTTCGCCAAAATCAAGTTTCGCGCAGTTTCGGTTTCGGCCATATTTGGCCGAAACTTTTCCAAACTCGAAACTTGCTGAACTAAGTTGTCGTGATATCAAAATTAAACGATTTCGAAATTGAAACAAAATTGTAGTGAAAGTTAAGTGTCATTGCTTTAATCGATGGCCAAGTCAGTCGATTCTAGTTCAGACGAGCATTCCAAGTTACATAAAGAGATTGATGATTCTTCTTAAACGATGAGAAGGATCAAAATTTGTGAGAACAATATATATCTCCTTAGTACCTCAAAAAATACTGGGAGGCGTAGCTCATATGTTAATAAAAGAGATGTGGTGTCGTGGGACACCAGGTAGGAACAAAGTTCCTTCGGCTCATGTAGAACCGACTCAATTTGCAAAAAAAATCAAATATTTGCTGGTTTCATTAGTTTTTATTTAAGTATAGAAAAGTATTTAGGAAATTCAGTATTTTAGGAAATAATAAATAAATAAAAAAATCATAATTCAAATTATCAAGTAAAATAACAAAATATGTCTCTTTATTTTTGTTTGAAAACATAAAATTACATCATCATCATCATGTCATCATTAGCCTGTGTCAGTCCACTGCTGGACATAGGCCTCCCCTAATGCACGCCATCGCTTCCGATCTTCGGCTATTCTCATCCAGCCCATACCGGCGCTCGGCGAATGTCGTCACTGCACCTTGCCTCAGGGCGTCTACGCTAGGTAAATTACATAGAAAAAAAATAAAAACACTATTACAGATTATTGGCTTGTGTATACGACGGTTTTATTTCTTACGGTTTTACTATCACATTTTTTTCTGTTCGGCCGCGCAGCATAATCTCCTCCAAGCCTGCCGTAAGGAACTTCGTTCTAAAAAAAATCATCGATTTTCTCTGCCTTTTTTTCGATGTAGTCATTTGTGTGCCTTGTGTCAGAACGTGTTCTCGTAAATGGAGACAAATCAAGTAATGGCTTGTTGTTAAAAACCTCTCTTAAGAAAAATTAACGACGCAAGAGATTCATTGCGATTCGGAGGCAACATTGGAGGACTATGTTTTGCCGTATTCCATTGTCGCTAGTTGGACTTGTCAATTTCGACTAGGGAGAACGAACACGGAAGACAAACAGTCGTCAGTCGTCCATCCACGTCCGCTTTCCAAGTAAAAGCTGGACAAACTGTTATAATATTGTAAACTTTTGTAACAATGGACGAAACATGGGTTCATACTTTCGATCAGGTGGCAAAACAGTAATCTTCGCAATAGAAACGGCCATCGTCGTCAATTTTCATGCCGTGTCATCGGCTGGCAAGGCCTCAATATTTTAGGACTCAGATAATACCAGAAGTGATATTATCATAAAACCAGGAGCGTGGTATCTCTATAAAGCTTTAATCTCCAAGTTCTGCATTCATCAATTATATAAGAAGAAAACTTCGAAGGGCGTGCTGTTTCCATATTAATTACGCACCCGCATAGTTTGGTACTAGTGATTGAGCTATATCTGTTTTCATGTTGTCCCAAAATTGAAAACAATCAAGGACGAAACATGTGCGAAGACATATTACAAGTAAAGGACCTTTTTGAGAAAGGATTAAAGCTTTGGAAAAATGCTGGACTCCGTGGGTATGGAACTTGGAGACTATGTAGAAAAATAAATAATTATTTTATAAAATGTCATTATGTTTTATCTCGTTCTGACTAATTTTTGATGTCCACTCGTACCAATACAAACAAAAGTATTAAAGATATGAAATCCACTAATTTACGGATTTTTCGCGTTACTTAAATATATTTACTCCCGACGTTTCGTATTTTCGTTAAACGTTAAACGCAGAGTATAAAAACTACAAAACCGAAGGACAACATAAGTACTTTTTGTCCAACCAATATTCAAAATTAGGAAAACGAAAGATATGTCAATTTTTTAAATAAAAACTCTGACGGTTATTCCAAAACATTAAGATACAGACATATACCAACTTAGTCTGCCCGTGATCATGGATGCTGAATAAATATATTTAAGTAACGCGAAAAATCCGTAAATTAGTGGATTTGATATGTATAATAATCGTCTAAATAAAAGAAATAATTAAAAGTATTGAAGATCTAAGAATACCTATACCTACTTAGTATTTAATGCAACATTAATAATTAGTAATTTTTTTATTGATAACTGATACTCCTTTTGTTATGAGAATTTCATTCAAAAAAAATATAAGCCGTATTTTTCAATTTTATTATATAAAAAAATATAATCTAAGTTAACGTAAAAATGATTACTACAAACTTAATATACTGTGTCACAACGTCATGTCCTAATTAATGCAGAATAATGGGTAAAAAGCACCTAATTTCAGTATTTTTAGAATTTATTTACTTAATCACGTGAGTTTCGGTTTCGGTTTCGGTTTCGGCCGAAACTGAACCAGCCAACTTTCGGTTTCGGTTTCGGTTTCGGCCGAAACCAGTTTCGGTCGGACTCTACTATTAATGTTATATGCCAACAATGTAGCTATTTTGTGCTTAATTTTCTTTGGCAGATAAATAGTATCCGAGTCAAAATAAGATTACTTATGAATTTATAATGTCAAACAATTGAAAATGTCATTTGATCTACATGTCAAATGATGTAAATACTGATTAAGTTTAAATATTTTTCATTATTGAGTTTTCATTAATGGACACAGTGTATGGGAACGCACACCATATAATCTTTTTACCCTTAAGGTTGACAATTGGGTAAAGCTATAAATCAAATCATGTTTTTCAATTTGAGTGCTATTACCTATCATTATAACAAGAGTTGTGTCACTGTTCATTTTAGTTTTTAATACTGTTCAATTATTTTATGTGTGGGCCCCCAGGTCAGTGATTTAAAACAGTACTACTACTAGTAAGAGACTTATTCAAGTTTGCACCAATACCTTTACCAATGCTATCACTAAACACTAATGTATTATGTTTATGTTGATGCGACACTATTTTCTTGTCTGAACAACTTTGTGCTTTGTGCATTACTGGATCACTATTCAGTGACTCAGTTTCTATTAAGTTGCCTGAATTACAAATGCAATTTGAATTGAAATGACCATTCACAAGAGGTCAAATCTTTCTGCATTAAATTTACTACTGTCTACTAAATTATTTAATGCAATGATATGCTCCTGTATTTCTTTTTGAGCACATTCATATTTCAACGACAAATTCTGCAATGACTGTTCTAAATTGGTAATATTATCTTGTAATTTATTTTTTTCTGAATTTAGTGATTCTACTATGTTACTAAATTTATGTTTTTGCAATGTTAATTTAGATCCCAGCTTTTTATTTTGTTTGATAATAGCATTTATGTTTTGTTTTTTGTGTGCATGAATTTTTCTAATAAATTTACAAACTTTTTTGTACCTTTTCATATTATTTTGACTCAGTTTTGATTGGCTATTTTTATCAATACTACATATTGAATCATCCGCTGTTAGATCTATTGTGTGAGCCAAACCCACACAACCAGTACTGGAGCTAGTGCCCATTAGCTCATCATGCAGGCTTTGTTTTTTTATTGTGACATCTTTATTATAATGGCCTAACTGTTTAAGAAGCCTGTACGAGTCACTTAACTCCTGTTCTAAATGAGTTATTCTATCTAATGCCTGAGTATGGACTACACTACATTGATCAAAATTTGTCAAAGTTACCTGTAGTTTGTCATTTTGGGCTACAGTATCCATGTACTGGGTGTGAAGGTTTGCTAATTCTGATTTTAGTTCATTATTTTTTCTTATTATAAGTTGGATTTCTTCTTCACTATCCTCTCTCTCCTGTAGCAATTGGGAGCAAAGCCTTTTTGATGCCTCTAGTTCTTTCAGTGCTGTTTTCAGTTGAGCCTCTTGATCGCGTGCAGAGGCCTTGCGGGTCATCATTTTGAGGAACGATGAGTATTATTTGCTGAAAGCAATATGCAAAGCACCTGAGCACTAAGATAGCAAAGACTAAGCTTATTTATGTTAAATAAAGATCACTGTATATAGTGTAACGTGAGAGAAGCGTGTCTGCGGCAAATGGTTGTATTAACTTCACTTCCACTGATTGTCAAGCAAAGCAATACCAACAAGCCAAGTGTGTGGATAGACGTTACTCACATATGTGAGAAGTATAATGTATGTGACAATAAATGCTAATATCTACGATTATTTTAAAGCTTTGTATGTAACAAATACAACGATACTCACCCAGTTGTGTTGAATAGTACGATGTTTTAAAGTAGTACACGTAGTCAAGACACTTGTAGAGTTATGCTCGAGTTGATTTTTGCACAATTTTGTAAATACTTATAACAGACTTATATTGCACTAATTTAAGTGAATACTAAACTTTATATTCAGTTTAATATGTAGAAAATTATTTAATTAAATATTATACAAATCAAAACGTGTGCGTTCCTTGACTCTTCACATATATAACAGTTAAAGTAACTTCTAAAAAAATCTTAAATCATGGCAGGCACAACGGTATCGTTAAACCGTAGAAAACAATTAGTGTCAAATATATTTCTTAAAATTTTTGACCATTACAAATTTAAGTAATCTAAAATAATATTTAAACAATTACTAATTCCTTGTACTACATTGCTAATGAGTTCCCTCAGTCAGCTTACGTAATTAGTTGAGTTATAAATCTCCAGTATACAAGTTTCGAAAGACATACTTGAATATTTAAGCAACCAAGTTCTGAGTAATTGCATCCCGAGATTAAGCGTATCCGCGGGCTTATTATGACATAATAATAGTTTTGTGATGAGTACTAACATAATAAGCTAGTTTAGTGACATATCGGATAGCTACAACGTGCTTCTAGAAGGGTAAGGCAATATCTTATTCAAAAATGATAGTAATAACTTTAACTATTCCTGCTAAGGGCTTTCTTTTACATAAAAGGACTTTAACAGATTTTATTAAGTTTTAAAATATTCAGTAATATTTTAAGTCCCTAAGTTTCGAGCATTTTCGAGTCGTCGTGGTAACCAGACAGACTGAGTAGTCCGACGTCTTGTTCCCATTGCTGCAGCAGAATTAGCAGATTTTCATTATATTTCAATTTGAAGTCTTTATTATAGGTTGGAGCTATACAAAAAAATGTTCGATCTATATTTTTGGCGGTGGTGTTATGATAGGGCTTAAATTTAAAATACACAATACAGCATGTTTTAAAAAAATATTTTAATAATGAAGCCATTTAAGACCTTAAATAAAATGGAGTTAATTTAAATGTTTTCTGTTTCATTGCGTATGGACTCACACCGTAGTGTCTTTAATTGCCTTAAATTAAAAATAAATTAGTCTCACTGTGTTTTAATTATATTTACTATTAAACAGTTACTGTAAATTATTGTTAACATACAGTAATAAGCATACATATGTAAACATTTACTGACTTTATTGTAAATCTTTTCAAGACGCACAGTTACGTAAAATATTGTTCTAGTCTACCATACGAAAGTGAAAGTGAAAGGATACACTTTAAAATTACTGCTCTGTCTGTTATATCATCTAGCCATTTTTCCAAGTTAATAGGTAACACGGTAACAGAATGATGTTTCTCCGCGGGATTCGAACCTACGTGCTCGTAGGATCATTAAGCTAGGACCAATATCGCTAGGCCACTTTAATGTTAGTCATATGTTTTGTATATTATATTTTGGGTTATAATGTTTTACTTTTTGCGGGAATAACTAAAAAAAACACAAACGTTTGCAGTGCTTTTTTGAAACAAAAAGCAATGAAGAAAGACTCGACCTCATATAAAGGACTTTACATTTAAAATAATTTATAATTATTTTACAATTACACCCAACATTTCAGACCTTGGCATGGTCAAAAATGATTGTGATGAAACGCAATAATTCCATAAAACAGTACTAGTGAGCAAGTGCTTACGTGTTTTTCAATTTTTTTCATCGTGTAGAGTATTAGCATAGGCAGTACAAAGTACAACAGAAAGAATTCGGAAAAAAAAATTACACAAAAAAGAAATTGATGAATAAATAAGAATTTTACGGTCAACAAATGATAGCGTTTTCAATTACACCGTGGACTTTTTTAAGACTTTTGTATCGCCCCAGAATCGTTCGCGCGAGTCATTACCAAGGTTGCCTGATCATTGATATTTAATGAATCTATTTAAATATTTAATGGCCAAAAGAAATGGACGCTGTGTTAAAATAACGAATTGATAATATTTTTTTTAAATATTTCTATATACATGTTTTTAATAAATGTGATAATGATCCTATATGGTTGTATTAGTAAAAGTGTCTACGACTTAAACCTTACGACTATGTTTATAGATGAATTAAATTTGAACCAAAAAATATGACCGTATTGTAACAGTATATAACCATTTTGCGAAATATAAGCCGGTGAAAATGTGTCCTTTGCAAGAGACTACTTTGTCAATACATTAACTTTTAGATAAACTTACACTATATTACCTTACATGTTTGAATTTTTTTTATTTTTGCGTTATTGCAATTTTTAACAATTTTTACATTGAAATGGCTATTGCGGGTTATAACTTATAACATAGATACATGCGCTTGCGGACTTTATTACAGATTATTTAAATAAGTATTATTGTAAGACATACTTTAAGTGTATCTTTTACGGTTTCGGCAGCGTTTCCAATTTAATCGCTAAAGGTTGTGATTTTTACGCCGAAATATTCTTAATTCCTTTAAGATCTATTAAAATAATTATTACAAAATTATAAAAAAGGGACCAAATGACGGCTAATATCTACTATTAAAAAAAAACAAAAACAAAATCAGAATCACTAGGAGCGCAGCAGCAAGGTAAGATATGTAAAAAAAACATGCTCGAGTTTAGTACCTTCTTCTTTTGGGAAGTCGGTCAAAACTTATTCAGCGTAATAATTCTGCGTGCTGAATAGCCCATTAAATTACTAAGCAAGAAAGACTGTAGTACCATTTGATCACTTCTTTACGTTGAGCAAACATTAAATGAATGTCATAAACTACCGTGTAATAAAATATATATTTTAAGGAACCTATATAAAATTTATATCTAAGCAAACCTCGACATCCAAATTAAAGATAGTAAAAGTTATACGTTGTAAAAGAAAGAATCTAAATTATAATAAAGAAATAAATCATATTTTTCATTTGAAAATACTTTAAAATTATTTCTTTCGAGGATGCATATTAAAAAGTTAAAAAGTAATCTAAAAGTTAAGTTAAGTAAATGTTTTTATCACGTTATCATAGGTTTTAATAAAATGTTATCATTATGTATTTATTTATGATTTTTTTTATGAAGGGTCAAGATGAATAGTATCTTTTTATCATAGTAAGTGGATTCATAAAACGCGACAACATTTTTAACTTCATATATAAATAATATAATATAAACATTATCTATGTCTGTCCTGATTCCGGGGTCGAACAGACCAATCCAAATGCATCGAGGAGTGCGACAGGGGATGTTCTTTCCCGAAACTGTTCACCAATGCTTTGGAGGATGTCTTCAAGACCCTAGACTGGACTGGATGTGGCATAAGAATCAACAGCCAGTACCTTTCACACCTCCGTTTTGCCGACGATATCGTTATATTGGCGAGACCTTGGAGGACTTGCAGGAGATGTTGCACAGTTTAAATGAATCCTCCGACGCATTGGCCTCAGGATGAACTTGGACAAGACGAAAGTCATGTTCAACGAACACGTTCTCCGAGGCCAGTCAATGTCGACGGTGTTACTCTCGAAGTTGTCAATGAATATGTCTACCTTGGGCACATATTGCAGTTGGGAAGACACAACTTCGAGAGGGAAGCCGATAGGAGGATTCAGTTGGGCTGGGCAGCATTTAGGAAGCTGAACCATATTCTCACGTCGCCGATACCGCAGAATTTGAAGACGAAAGTCTTCAACCAATGCGTACTCCCCGTGATGACCTACGGGGCCGAAACGTGGCCACTAACTCTAGGACTGGTCCACAAATTTGCCGTAGCTCAACGGGCTATGGAGCGCACCATGCTTGGAGTTTCTTTGTCGGATAAAATTCGTAACGAATTTATCCGCCAAAGAACTAAGGTCACCGACATAGTGCATAGGATTAGCTCGTTGAAGTGGCAGTGGGCCGGCCATGTAGTAAGAAGAACTGATGGCCGATGGGCCAATAAGGTTCTGGAGTGGAGGCCGCGTTTGGGAAGACGGAGCGTTGGTCGACCCCCGACCAGGTGGGATGCCGATCTCCGCGCAGTAGCCGGTTCAAATTGGCAGCGAGTAGCAGGGGATCGGCCGTCTTGGCGTTCATTGAAAAAGGCCTATGTCCAGCAGTGGACGGAGAAGGGCTGCTAATGATGATGATGATGAACATTATCTTACACCTACGAATTGTATTCAGTTATCACACTGCCGTCATCTGCTTTTGTCGGTTATATTATCATTGTACTTATTTGAAATGTATTATGCGCTCAGAAATACGTAGAAGCGTTTGTTTGTAATTTGCAATATGCGCAATAAAAGTTATTATTTTATGCTAAGTACTTTTTGTTAGTATCTCTCAGCCTTAAAACTTTTCGATGTATCGATCAGAAGGCTTAGTATGATTATTCTATGATTGCTCTTCTTAATTACGTCTTTCAAAAGGCCCTTAATGGTAATTTATCAATTTGTTATGTTGATGTTAAAGCTTTGAGTCCCTTTGTAGTTTTATCACAAGTTAACTGCATTTTTTTAAATAGTACCTACAGTTTTCTGAGTAGGCAGTTGAATTCGAGGTTATTAATATTTAAATGACATGGAAAATCGTCAGTCTCTTAATGTTTTGAAATAATCGGAAAAAAATATGATAAAATCAACGTTTACTGCAGACTCATTATACAAGAGTTATCCATTTCAAATAAGTCCCGGTCTTATTCAAATACAATAGTATAAGCCAGGGCTTGGCTTAAACAAATGGTAAAAATATTTTTTAACAGATTTAAAAAAAAACGATAATGCAGCATTCATTAGTGTTCCACTCCTCCTACTCTGGGCGTGAAAATTTATTTTTATATAGTAAGCAGCATGTATAAGCTGTAAATAGTAAGGATTTCATCAATCACTAGAAAACTAGAAAAAGTACGCCAATAAGAACATTTCCACACAACAAGATAGCACATAATATTAAATTCGCACCTTAATTCTTATTCACACCTCCAAAAACACTATTAATACTTACGCTATACCTAACGTCACATGTCTTTTTGGTATTATTCACTGGTCTCAACCTTACCCAAAAAAGCATTAGCAAGCTATCGACACTTTCATGACTCAATAAAAAAATCATGCCAGTAACGTCTTACTCGCCCGAGAAAAGGAGATGGGTAAAACATTTACAAAACATGTTTTGATATGTTATACATTGTTATAATAGTACAGCAAGCACTTTAATTTTTGTCCATTAATTAACATAAATTATTGAGGTGCCAAAATAAATCCCCACTGAATGCAGTGAGGATTTATTTTGTCAACAATAGTTTTACGCTACGGATAGATATTATTCACTTGCATAAATGCAGAACATGGTCGTACCTAACCAAATATTGTAATTTATCTTAAGAGATATTATCATCTAAGACCAACGACAGTAATATTTCCAAGCTAACGGAAGTATGTATCAAGCTGACAACTTCCACGGCAAAATAGTAAGTGTTTCCTTTTAACTAAAGGTGAATAGAGGAAAATTTACATTTGGAGTATATTTTAATTAATTCTGTAGTTTATTTAGAGTTACCGCATGTTAAATTAACTAATTTAACAATCAATCTAACTAACTAGACCTAATTTCTTAAATAATAAACAAACAAACCTGTACAATATTTACTGTTGTTAGTTCTGTGCCGCACTTTTGCCGGTTTATTGCATTTTTTTTTTTCAATTCCTAATGTAATAAAATATTTGATAAGTTTTTCATTTATTTGCAAAAGATTCTTGTCCAACAAAGTTGGACAAAAGTAAATGTTTTAAAAAATTATAAAAACTGAAGTTCCGTTATATAAACTCCGATGGGGGACTCCGAAGTGGAAGGGGAAGGCTGGTGCACTAAGCATTAGGTGTTATTAGGATTGTGTTAACGTATTAATATATAATAATAATGTATTATTTATTTTACTTACAATTTATTCACGAACAATAGATTATAATTTTGTATGATATTCGTAAACAAAGAAACCTACTACAGTACTATGGAGGGAAAGAAAAAATTACCAATTTTAGTAATTTAGTAATTTTAGCTTTAGTAATTTTCTCAAGTTATAGGCTTCTTAAAGCCATTTTAAATTATTAGTAAAACAATTATATGCTACGCCAAAAAATATATAAGTTACCGCACAGCATTTAACTATTCAAAAGAAAAAAATATTCGTTTATACTAAAAATTCACATTGTTTTGCACCTTTGACAATGTATAACTACGTAATAACAGACATTATTAAAGTATACCGATAATGGGTCAACTAAAGTTGCAACGGTTTAATACTAAATGCTTCATTTACTTCAATAACCTCAGTCCCTTATCGGGTCAAGCAAAATGGTGTAATTTTAAAGCCAGTATAAAATAATATTAAAAGACATTTTGATATCATATAGATCCCCTCATTACTGGGGACTAACTGGGTACCACCACGGTGCCAATTTTTACCACAAAGCTATAGTATGAAAACACTACTTGGTTCTGGTTTTACGGACATCGCAGCTAGTAAGTAATATTTCATGTTTCGAGAATGTGGTAGACTTTAAGTCTAAATCCTATTATCATAGTTGTCCTGCACATTAGGGTGCAAACTTCCGCGCTTATTTAAATGCCACATATCATAGATTTTATCCCCAGACTTAATTTGAGCTGGGACTCTCTAAAGGAAGAGGTGAACTGAAAGGTAATTTCAAATTTGGATGAATTACGCAGTCGTGTTTAAAAGGCCGCTTTCAAATAAATGAACGACGTGGCATTGTTCATTTACTTGATGTTCGTTTTACGGTTTCTTTGTAGGGTCATCTACCTTTATATGAAATTGTCGTGTGTGTATTAGAGTCGGTGGCAGACAATGTGAACACCTGTTATAAACAAAGATTAATTCATTAAATTTTTAAATTTATTTATTGTTTCATGTACGATTGAATTTTTAAGAAAATAAAATATAATAAGATATTTGTGGTATAGGCGTGTGGCTTAGAAACCGGAGGTCGTGGGTTCGAATCCTGCGGGGACTCAACAAATTTTCATTCTTGTTTCCTAGTTGGTTAGGGCAATTTGGGCCGATCACCCAATTGTCTGAAAAGTAAGATGATCCATGCGTCGGATGGGCATGTAAAAAGTCGGTCCACCCACCAACCCGCATTGGACCAGCGTGGTGGGATACGGTCCCAAAAAACCCTCTAATGGATAGGGGTGTATTAGGGGAGGCCTATGTCCAGCAGTGGACTATCACAGGCTGATGATGATAATGATAATAACCCTTTTTGCATTTAAATAGTAATAAATTCGTAATGGTTTTAGGCGAAATTATATACGTGAACTGTATTAAATGGACATTTTTTCCATTACATACAGTACACACATTAGATATAAGGACGTAAAAAGAAAATATAAAAAAAATACGATTATTAATTGAATTTTTTGGTTTATTGTAATCAAATAAGTATTTCATTTATTGTTGTAAGTTGTATAGAACTTGATTTGATTTTATCCGTATCTTTTTAAATTACAGACTTTGTACAAAAATAACGACATAAAAATATCAAAATAGATTATTAAATATTTAATCAAAATAGATTAAATATTTTTCACTTGGAATGGCGGCTTAACTACACTAAGATAAGCACGGTAAAGTTCTGACAAGTAATCTTCTTCAAGAGCTTTGGGAGACACTTTGGCCATTTCATATATGAAGCATCTCATAAAATAGCAAAGGCACTCACGATATCCGACAAACTTTACCAATTTAAATACTCGATAAGTGTTAGGTTAGAATTAACTAAGTGTACTATCTTTGAATACTATATTATTTGTAGTAAAAAAAATGTCTTTTAAACTTTGTCTACGTTTGAAAAACTACTTTGTATTAATTGTATATGTTTCTTACTAAGTGTATAATTCCTTGCTTACTATTTTTAATTATACGATTTGCATGCATATTTTTTGCTAGAAGTATAATTTTGAAACTTCTTTAAATAACCCTGATTTACCGATATCTAACATTAACAATCCACTTTCTATAGTCAAAAATTTATCGCTTTTACATTTTTTGTCATACTTATACTGCCACTTTAAAGACAGTGTACGTCAATAAGCATCTGGGGACTAAGCTTAACATGTAAAATTTTAACAAAAAAATATGATCGACTACTAACAGCGTATGACTAATTTACGTAATATAAGCAGGTAAGAAAGTGATAACTTTTAAGGTATTGTCGTCATTAAAATGTGTATGACACATTTTATGTAATTAGAGTGAAGAATTTTTCAATGCAATAACTTTTATATGAACTTAAACTGTATTATCTTTAAAAAGCTTTAAATGTCCCTGAATGCAATTTCAAAAATGGTTTCGTTAAAATGCTTAGTGCGTGTTATTTTTTAAACGTATAGATATATACTATTGCTGACTTTATTGTAGACTAATTCAAAAATTTTTGGTGCCATATTTTTTTTCTTAAATATCTTATTTCTAATAAACTTTTGTGATAAGCACAAAATAATTAAAAAAAAGATGGTACCAAAGGAAAGCTGATACATTAATAAAAAGTCAAGAACGATTTAAATATGCATTGTTATGCATCATGTGGCAGGTTTACGTAAACAAAATTGTTAACATAAAAATCATGAGTCATGCAAGTTTTTCCTCTTTTTGTCAAGCATCTATTGGGATTGTGAGCTTAATAAAATATTTATATACCTATTTCTCACATGATTTGAAAATGAAAGAATTGCTTATGACGAAATTTCCATATTTCATCTCATTTTGAGTGATATTTATCTTTAATATCAGTTACAAGTATTGAAATTGCTATGGTAACCTTTTAATCGGCTTTAATCCTTAACTTATTATTTCTTGGTATTAAATTCTTAAAACCCCGTTATGTTTTTGGAATCCCATATATGTATATCTCGGTAATATTTTCTTTCTTCAGTATTTTGAAAGCAAGATTATTAATGCGTATACGGAGTCTCAAATAATGTCATATATACATCATTAATTTAGTTACATGTAAAATGCCATTGTAAGATAAAAAAAATCCATACCTTCTAATTTGTGATTTTGCACAACTCAAACATTAATCATCATCGTCCTTGACTCAATTTGTGACTAGACTCCACAACCCAAAGGTTTGCCCGTGACCATGGCTCCAGTAGTATCTGAAATGTCCGGAAAATTGTAAACCAAATGAAACACGATAAAATACGTAGAGTTTTGTATTAAATCAACCCAAAGGGTATTTAAATGAGAATTTCATTTTAATGAGTGAACTATGTGTCAATAAATGCCAATACCCATTTGATGCATAAATTATATTTCTTTTTAGGCAATTGGGTGATATACTCATTGCTCTAAAGCTAAAAACGAGGATAACACAAAGTTGTTTTCCCGCAGAATTCGAACCCCCGACCTCCAGTTCTGTAAAACAATCGCCAATAGTTGTAGGCCTTAACGCCTCCAGCTATAAAATATTGGGTAACAAACAAAACATCTGAATGTAAAAGAAAAAAGCCTTACTAGCTTTGTTTGTAAATGCCTTGAACATTATTAAATAACGTACTTTGCCAATATAAAGGAAAAGTCGAAGTTGTAAACATGATTTGGCGCATTACGTAGTTCTAAATTCAAATGTACGGCTTTAAACAAAAAGAAAACACAATTGACAATTAAGGATATGTTATTTACGGTTTAATAATCACATTTAACACATCTGAGGAAATTGAAGGCATTTTTTTATTTTGAATTAAAGTAATTACTTGTTTGTGTATGGTTTAAGGACAGAAAAGCAATGTATAATTATAATTGTTTTATATTTCATTGTTAAAGTTTTACTTGATCCTCCAAATTTACATTTTTAAGAAGGCAGGTGATCAGAACAAGGATATTTTAACCATTTTTCTTGGGCCAGGAGGATAATATAAGTTCGAGCATGCAAGTTTGTGATCCAGAGGATACACACAAATATATTTGCGTGTTCAGTTTATATGTACATAAACTACATACATTTTAACCGCGATATCTTCATATTATATCATACTCATCCTTTAACGTGCATTGTTACTTGTTTTAGGTGAGAGAGGTTAACCTTTAGAACCTGTGTCCGTTGAATTCTTTATCTAATACTAATTTTGAAGGACAGCAGTGTTTTTAAGTACAGCTACAAAATTAAAGCGTACAGTCGCCGTAAGCTTGAATTTCACAACGTGAACAATTAGTGATAGCCCATACTTTACGGAACTCTTCCTCGATTTATTAACTCCTCGTTCGTCTTAAAAAGGACTGCATATTATAATGGTAGTCTAGTATCTAAGGATTTCATTAGTCTCATATAACTCACCATCTTTAGCAGTCGTTATAGGTCGTCGGTGTTTGCAAATTTACTGATAACGAACCCAGTGAACTTTGAGATGGCAGAAGTCAGAATGTTGGTAACATCCAAAACTGGCTGTTATTAATACGATTGTTGATGAGTACAATCAACGCCACTTTTAATAATATATCATGGGTTAATATAAGAAAAAGAAGAAGAGACGCTCAAAAATGTTGTAAAGAGTGCATTGCAAGGGGTTTACATTAGTTTTTTAATACCATAGATATTTTAATTTGACTCGAATTTATTTATATTTACATTAGATGTGCTTCCTTTAAATTAAAGACTGAAAAAAAAATTGTTTACCACTTAAAATTTTCAATCATTATACTTAAGCCCGATTGATGTGGTCCTCAAAAGATGATATTGCGATGATCCAAAAGAAATATACATTCAAAAATAAATATGGTTTAATTAAAATGCATCATGCATCATCAGCCTCTGATAGTCCACTGCTGGACATAAAACAAAAAAATAAAATGTTTATAATCTAATTGGTTTGTGCTAATGTAAAATTTGTCGGAGATAACCGTATATTTAGTTTTTTTACGAGTCTGTATATGGGTAATATACTGACAGTTAATTAACTGTTAATTGATAATCATTCTCCGTTTATCAACAGTATATGTACTTGATACCAACAAATGCGACTGAGTTACAGTGAAATAGTTTTATGTTAATTAAGAAAGCCTTTTGTTCTTTTGAAAGTCTGTAAACAAAGCCTCTCAATACTTGTACACATTTTTCCTCTATAAATTTCGATTTAGTGCAAAGCTCGCTCTCCCCACGTCAACACATTTATTTCTTTTCGTTACGATAACAAGCGACACACACAATCGTAAAAGAACTTAACTAAACCGCTTTGACATTTTACTACAATTTGTTTGTGGATTTCCACAACCTATGTTTCGTTAAAAATAGACTTTTTTCCTAAGTTTTGTTTTTTAATTACCAGTGTTTGCTGAATACGTTAAGATTAAAATATCATTTAATATATACAAATAATGGTTTGGCTTAAAACTGGAATAGTAACACTCTTTCATAATGTTTAATATTTTAAATTCGAAATAAATCACCAGGCAACAGTTTTATTTTATGAAAAGTTGCTAACAGAGAGTAGTTCGGGCAAGAAAGAGTGTCATAATTACTTAATAAAATATTTATTAAAAAAGGATGTATGTGATTTACAAATTACTACTATATCCAATACAAAGATACTATTGATAATATATTTGTTAACAACTATTAATTGATACTTATTTTTTATTTATTATCCTAACAATAACGTTTCGGTGTCAAGAATGGGACATGAAGCTTTGCTTAAGTAAATTCCACACTATATTTGACTCCTAATAGTAAACGTTACCTAAAAAATTGTCATTTTGATGACCAACCAAATTTAATTTCAGTTAGTCTTTTGATTTACTAACATTTTATGCCAATGTAAAATAGCAATCACTTTTATCTAACGCCTTGTGCTTTTCATTTGCAACTATTACTTACTTGAGTTTTCATTGGATCGGTAATGTAGCTAAATTACTACTGAAATAAACGACTACAGACTTGAGATGGAGATCCCATCTCAAAAAGAGGACCCTGGAGGAGGAGGAAATAACATCCAATAACTATTTCTAACATTATATTTTGAACATCATTGATGCTAAGGAAAGAGGAAACACTGTTTTTTATTTTCGATGCACGAACCGAACACGAACTTTTTCAGCAATTGGGTGCTTAATCTGTACTGAAGTGAAGAATAAGACTAAGCAATCACTGTAGTATTTCTTATTAACGCATTGGTTATTATACATTTAAATGTTTTTTACGCTAAAGTTTGAAATACACAAAAGGTGTAGAGGAACAATTAATCAAAATTTTAAATATAGGCATATATGTAGGCTAAAAATATATAGACAATATCTCCGGGGAAATACACACTAATAAATCAGACGTTGGTCGCTCAGGTTTCAATTTTGGTAACCCATTTTAACGTAGCATTTAATGCTTTGGGTTCAGGTCATTATAGGTAATGCTTCAATGATAGTCATGTTTGACTTAGACGTACGTAATTAGGTCCAGTGTCCATAGATTTCCTTTAACTTAAGTAGTTTTAAATCTTAAGCTGTTGGCGTCGCCCCTTTTTTTACCGTTATTCACTATAGCTGGAGCTGACAAATTGTATCATGCTGTTTCAAATATGCACATTAATAGTAGTACTTAGAAACAGGAACAATCAAATATTATTTACATTTTTTATAAAATATTATATTTAATGAAGATATATAGTAAGGCAGATCTGTGAAGTTCAGCTAAACATCCGAGTAACACCTGCAGGTTAGGTTTGAAGGAAATTACTAGGGTCTGAATTAAATGCTGGAACATAAAGTCATAAAAGAACCCACTGTTCATCTAGCGGATATGAGCATGTAATGTCAATGTCGTACCAATATATTCTGTATTTTACTACATATTAATATAAATGCATTATTACATTAAAACTAACCTTACTTATAGTTACAAATGGCACTATTTGTACTAAAATCGCATAGAACACAAACATTTTGAAGACACTATTGAAAATAAACGAGGAATTCAATTTCGGCCTTCAAGTTCTTTTTCAGGTCACGTTAACCTGTCATTTATTCAATGTCAAAGTTAAATTTAATATTGTATTGGATCGTATTGTACATGAAATCTTTGAAAAAAATTACTATGCTTCTAGTATTAATAAATTGTGTTTAATTGATATCCAACGCCTCTTTGAAAGATATCAATAATGGAGACTAATATTATAGAAGAAAGACTTGTTTATTTTCAATGACTCCAAAACTACTGAACCGGTTTAAATTATTATTTCCCTACTAGAAAGTCATATTCCCCTAAATAACATTAGCTATTTTTAATCCAAGTAAAATTCCTTTTTCTTAATTTATAAATTACATTGGCAGTGTCGTGAATGGACTGTTCCTAAAAAAGTACACTGTGCTTAATCTTTTTATATAAATATACAGTAAAATGTAGCGATATTATTTATGAGACTGCTTTCGCGTTAGGACTACCGACTCGCGCAAGTCGATAGCGACGGTTACGTCGTAAAAATGATTTTAAATAACTGCTATGTAGCTATTATTGCATATAAAATAGAGAATACATTTTAAATAAAGAATAACTTGAAGTCACATCACCTATCAAATCCACTAATTTACGGATTTTTTCCGTTATAAATATATTTATTCCGACGTTTCGGATTCTTTTCAGCATCCCATGATCACGGGGCAGACTAGTTTGTATAATATAATATACTAAGTTATAATATACTAAGTTTATTGTAAAACACATGTTATTTGTTAATATTACCAAACCTTTAATTGTTAAAACAGCATGTATATTGGTACTGGATTCCATTTATACAAGTGTATAAGAACAAGTAATGGCTTAAATATTTCCAAACATTTGGTTAGAAAAAATTTAGTGGTATTTCAATTAAGATTTTATTAATATATACAAAGAATTGAAACTTTACTTATTGATGAGTCCTGGTAATAACTCGACGAGGCGTTTTATCCGAACTTATTGGTATTTGGCAGTGTTTTCCTAAGCTGAGCATGAGGAACGCTTTTAAAAACCAAGAGCGTATTTTTTAAAGTAGTTCTTCATCCAAAACCCTCGCTCAGTTCATTTGCTCCACATACGGACTCCATTTTGAAGAAAGACACTACTGCCGTGTCCCTCCAACTTCTGTTTAAATGGATAATTAAATATTTTATGACTAAAGTATTCGTTAGTTGTTTTGCATTAATATTTTTTTTTAATTTACGGAAAAAATTTGCCTAATTCGAAAGAATCCAAGAATCAATGACGCTTGACAAAAATTGAGGGAAACAGATACTGCCAACTTGAGGTGGCCTAAATTTAAAAAGGTATGACAAATATTTCTATCTAATAAGAGGACATTTGCATAAATCTATGGAATCATAAGGACTGCTTCTTCATCTCCACACCGAGTGACAAAACTGCACCAAGGGACCCCAGAAGGTGGAGCATTTCAACAAAGTGTGTGTAAACTGGACTTCACCAGTGGGTCTGAGGTCATGTGTGTTTGTATTGTCCAACAACAAAATACATCTCGCTCAGTGCAGTCATTGGCAAGGCTAGCATGCAGAGTGTTTGAGGCGGCGGCGGGCCACTGCACGATCGGTGTCAGTTCCGCCGCCGAGTATGGCCGCTCGAAAGTAAGACGACCGATTCCACAGAGTGGCTGGACGTCAAATATGCGCTTACCATCGTCGGAGCGCTCTTAAGTGACGAGAACCATACCATAAAGGCATTTGGTGTGTGGGTGTAGAAAACCTTCTTTGTAGAAAAAGGGCGGGAAAAACCGTATGGTCGCTTGATAACCATAGTAGAATTTATATTTAACCGAATTTAAGTGTTATAATTAAAGTCCTATACATAAAATGTTATTCTTAAGAACTAAAATTATTTTAACGTAGAATCGGTACAGAGTTACTGCAATAACGTTAATAATAAACTTCACCGTGAATATCGTGGAAATGCTTTCTTTAATTATTTATAAGCCTATTCTGCCACTCCGATTCGATCATGTACATAACATATTACTGCATACAAGCTTAACTGCACCGAGCTTAACACGAGCATCCGCTCATTTGTACATAGAATGCAGAAATGATAAAACATAAAAGTAAAGTTAGTAGTCTAGATATAATATAATAGTTCGATATTCACGAACGTTATTTATAGCTAAATATATAAAAATAAGACACATTTGGTCATTGTACTGTCTTATATCTGCCAATTTACTATTACGTTTTTTACGGAATATTCCAATAATATTGTTCAAAATCAAATGTTAATCTGATTCGCCAAATAATCTTTATTGAATTTGGCAAATTACCCGAGCGGCAACCATCTAGAGGCTCGGAAATGGAAATGTCAAATGTGTGTCACATGAAATGACGATATAAGGACGGATACATGCAGAGTCAGATAAGGCTTAAGAAGGAAGCAGTAAGAAAATAAACACTTGGTTTTTATTTTAGTGCTTTAGGGATTCGTATAAAGTAATGAAATAATTTAATTTCATGTCATAAAAAATATTTTTTTTTATAAATTTATGTAATTCTATATATTTTCATAATTGGATTTGAAAATTCAGTGGTAACTCACAGTTAAGTATTTGACTAATTAGCCCGTATTAGTTCACTGCTGGATATAGGCCTCTCCTAATGCACTTCTTCTCCATTAGCGGGTTGCTAACCGCACCCTACCACGCTGGTCTGTATTAGAGCCTCGGTCTCCGTTTCAGAATTTTCCAACTCCAGCGGTCGTCAGTTCTGCGGCTTATATAAACTCAGAAGAAACATAAAATTATTAAAAACTACACTGCGTCTAATGATTTGGCTAGGGACTGTAAGTAGTACAGACTTTGAATTTTATGAGTGTAGTAGTTTTTTTATTAAAATCCTTAAAAATTGTAACCATACAAGACTCTCACAAACAACATAACAAAAACAGATAATTACACCTAAAGTCGTACATATATAACTTAAGTAATTCGTTATGAATTAAATAATGTTAATGATATTAAAACAAAGCACTCTGCATGGTTTTGTTTATGTTTCCATAGTATGTGATAATAAAATTCAACATAAATTCTTTCAAAGCGATCAAAATTATAAAAACGCTTTTACATTACACATATTAAATCCATTTTGTACGGTTTTTCACATTGATTCTATATGTATCAATACATATAGAAATCGATATCGATATCGAGTATCGATATATAGCTATATAGATGGAGAGACATGTACAGATAAAAGGCACATATTTACAATAGTGCTTGATTGAAGTAATTGATATGAATTACCTTTTACTGTTTCGTATTATCATTACTAATAAAATAATAGAGAGGAATAATTTGTTTGTTTGTTTTGAATAGGGTCCGAAACTTCTAAATATCCTTGAGTATAGGTAAATGCATTGAAAAAATCTTAAAATAACACGGAGAGCCGTGAACGAACGCTAGTCTATGGATATTTCTGTATCTTTAATGTAAATATAAACTAAATGTTGGACGAGGAAAGAAATTGAATTTATATTACCTTACTGTGTAGGCGTGCTGTGACTGACAGAAAAAGGACACGTTAGGTATGGATATCTTATTTGCGAAAGGCGGACAGCCCATCCCTTTAAGGCAATAAAACCTTTTTCGTAACCTCTAGCATCGGCAACTAAGTTAATAAAGGATTTGTATTTCCTTCACCTATGAAGAATTTATGCGTTTAACATATACTGTGTTTTTGTTGACTTAGTCTCTCATATCAAAAGTAAGTTATGTAGTAGTTGAATAGTTAGGAAGCAATAGTTCTATGTGTTTTTTTTCAAAAAATGTTAGACGATGCATTATAACAAAATGAAATTCGTTTTGTAAGAAAACTGCAAAACCAAATCAGTATTTTGGGGTGATAAGGTTTTTTTTACTGCATACGCAAAGCGACAAGTGATGGCCACTTGATGGAGTTGTTACGATCGCCCATAGCTCATTCAGCTTTTTACGGGAAAGATCGCCTTGTAACTAGGTATACAAGCCGACTATCTTCTGAATGTATATAAGACTTAAGTCCTTGTCAGTAAAATTTAAACAAGCACACGTGTAGCCCTGAAACCTGTAACACATGAGTGCGTTTCCACACGCTGTACGGATTTAATCTTTCGGTGTATCTCCACATTGACGGTACCCGTTGTTGTAGTAGGTTAGGATCTACCATATCATGTTTAAAATCAAGGTACCATGTTTGATAAATGTTTTATTAGCAAATGTGCAAACTTTCACATGATAATCTTTGAATACTTTCTAAATGGCGCTAAAGAAACAAACGTGTAAATTGCTATTTCATAAACTATCATTAGATCTTTATTAATATGTTCAAACTTTAGCGTATCAAAGGTCCTTCTCTGTTACGATCAACAGGATGAAAAAAATCTTTTATGAGAAATAAAACGTAACAGAAACCATTTAGTTAAAGATATTACGAGTTTAAATGCACGAAGGAGAATCGTGGAGGGTTGTTTTGCCAGCCCCTATATTGCGCCAGAAACTAGTATATTCCTCTTGTCCTTTGCCATTTGATCTAACATTTTGATTTTCCTTCTGCGAAAGCGTCACCATCGAAACAAACTTCAACAGACTTCATTGTAACGTCTTATGAAATGTTATTCTGCAAAGACACGTTTAATACTTATTAATGTATGTTAACATATTATATGGTTATAGCTCATCCAAAGCTGCAGGTCTGATGTAATATATTTAAAACTATAATATTTTCAGGAAAGTACGTAAAAATGTGAAAATGACTCAATTTTGGAAGTGTTATTAAAATAGCATTCATTATAATAGCATACACTACGAACAACAAATTTACAAAACGACTTATTACACAAGTATTAAAAATAAATGAGACCAATGGATGGCTAATACCTATAATTTAAAAAAAGATTGAATAAAATTGCGAGCACTAGGAGTGGGAAAACTAGGTAACAGGTTTAAAAAAAATACTCTCCGAAATGGGTACCTGCTTCTTTTCTTGTAAGTAGTAGTAAAATTTTTATTATTAATTGATATATAATTATTGATATTTCAATGCGTATTTAACATGCCGACCTGCGTTGACCACAAAGTAAATATTATGAGGATTTTTATTTTCAATAAAATTGCTAGTTAATGTTAATAAAATTGTTACTCAAAAGTTGATACTTCACACTACAAAACAAAATCATGTTTTTACAGAATTCATAACAAAAATACTGCTCAGATATGAATGTATATTTTAGGTTAAAAAAAACAAAAACTACTTTTACTGTGATGTCAAGGAAATAAGAAGAATTCTTAAATGTATATACTGTGTAGCATCTGTTTTCTTGACAAATTTTCTTCAAACATCTCTCCGACCGTGGAGTTAAAATGGTTTCCTACCGCATTTTTTCTATATTTTCGGGCTTAATTCCTCCTCTGACTCAACTTCCTTTTTTTTTATGCGTCGTACACTAGCCGCAAAAACCTTCAATCTTCGTGATATTTCCTGGTTTGAAAATGTTTTAGCATTTACAAGGGCCTTCACTTCAGCTTTTTTACGTGGTGAAAGATCGCCTTTTCTGACTATAGTGAAAATAGTCCAATATATATTTTAGAACACTGTATATAAATTAAACTAATAACTGAGTAGTATAAAATCGTTAAACAAACAATCACAGTTCATAAAGCCACATAATCACGTCTGTACCTGACGCGATTCCGATCGCGACTGATACTGGTTTAATCTTGTTTACGTTCATGTATCACTTTGTCAACAAAGTGTTGGCATATGTTAAAATAAATACAAATAGCTAATCCATAATAGATCTTTTAAATAAAAATCAGTAATATTGCACTTTGAATAAATAATTACTACATTAAAACTTATCATCATCATCATCGCCATCATCGTGAGTCCACTGCTGGACATAGGCCTCCCCTAAAGCACGCCACCGCTTCCGATCTTCGGCTATTCTCATCCAACCCACACCAGCCACTTTGCGAATGTCGTCACTCCATCTTGCCGCAGGACATCCTACAAGGTCCATGGTCCTGTACGGGGCACCCGTGTGGGCCGACACCCTCCAAAAGGAGAGTACGGCAGTACTGAGAAGAACCCAGAGGGTGTTGGCAATCCGGGCCGTACGGGCTACCGGACCATCTCCGGCGAGCCGGCGTGCCTGATGGCTGGTTCCTTGCCCTGGGACCTAGACGCAGAAATCCTCGCGTCACTCTTCTTCTGGCGCGGGGAGGCGAGGTCTCAGGGCTGCAGGCCAGCCCCGGAAGAAATAAGGGAGCGCAGAGACGAATTGTCAAACAATAGTAGCCATTCGCCCCGTTCTTAAGTGGTGGAAGAGACGGCCCAACACGCGCTGGAAGAGTGCCTAGCCTGGGTCGAGCAACGCCGAGACCTGCGTAGTGGCGTCGTCGCCGCCGCCGTCGGCGCCGTCCTTGCTTTCTGCGAGGACGTGATGGCCCGGAAGGAAGCCGCGGAAAGGGTCAGGGAGGCCTACAGCGCCCTGGCTATCCGCAGAAGAAGGCCAGGGCGCTGAAGAGTGGCGTACGCGCGCAACCTTCCCCCTGACACTGAGCCCCTGGGCGGCCGGCAAGAGGGTGCCCGCCGCTCAGAGTAGGGCTCAAGAGGGAGCGCCGTGCTGTTTGTTCCGGCACGGCGCCTAAAGTGACGATCCGGGTGTCCCAACACACCCGGTAAGAAGAGGCCCGAAAGAGGCAGGGGCCACGTCGCGCCGGGGTCGCCGAAGACTGTTATCAGCGCCCGCGGCCCCGGCTACAGCGACACGAGAAAGGAACAAACGTTGGTTTTTTAGTGGGTATACCGGCCGCTCCATCTTGGTCCGGGGAGCCCCACATATCCCTGCCCCCTCACTTTGACGGCGGGGAATCCGTAAGCTGGATTTTTCCAACGGCAAAAAAAAAAAAGAAGGACGTCCTACAATACGTTTGCCGAGCCTCGGCTCCGTTTCAGAACTTTCCAACTCCAGCGGTCGTCAGTTCTGCGGCTTATATAAACTCATGAGAAACATAAAATTATTAAAAAAACTACAGTGCGTCTAATGATTTGGCCACGGACTGTAAGTAGTACAGACTTTGAATTTTATGAGTTTAGTAGTTTTTTGATTAAAATCCTTAAAAATTGTAACCATACAAGACTCTCACAAAAAACATAACAAAAACAAATAATTACACCTAAAGTCGGACATATATAACTTAAGAAATTCGTTATGAATTAAATAATGTAAATGATATTAAAAACAAAGCACACTGCTTGTTTTTGTTTATGTTTCCATAGTATGTGATGATAAAATTCAACATAAATTCTTTCAAAGCGATCAAAAATTATAAAAACGCTTTTACATTACACATATTAAACCGATTTTGTACGGTTTTTCACATTAATTCTATATGTATCAATACATATAGAAATCTATATCAATATCGAGTATCGATATATAGCTATATAGATGGAGAGACATGGACAGATAAAAGGCACATATTTACAAAAGTGCTTGATTGAAGTAATTGATATGAATTACCTTTTACTGTTTCGTATTATGACAAATTTTATTACGTTTTCGAAATTTTGTTTAAAATCGTGCTTTTTCCGTATTATCATTACTAATAAAGTAATGAAGAGGAATAATTTGTTTGTTTGTTTTGAATAGGATCAGAAACTTCTAAATATCCTTGAGTATAGGTAAATGAATTGAAAAAATCTTAAAATAACACGGAGAGCCGTGAACGAACGCTAGCCTATGGATATTTCTGTATCTTTAATGTAAATATAAACTAAATGTTGGACGAGGAAAGAAATTGAATTTATATTACCTTACTGTGTAGGCGTGCTGTGACTGACAGAAAAAGGACACGTTAGGTATCTTATTTGCGAAAGGCGGACAGCCCATCCCTTTAAGGCAATAAAACCTTTTTCGTAACCTCTAGCATCGGCAACTAAGTTAATAAAGGATTTCTATTTCCTCTACCTATGAAGAATTTATGCGTTTAACATATAATGTGTTTTTGTTGACTTAGTCTCTTATATCAAAAATAACTAGTCAGAAGAAAGTTTTGTAGTAGTTGAACGGTTAGGAAGCAATAGTTCTATGTGTTTTTTGTCAAAAAATGTTAGACGATGCATTATAACAAGATTAAATTTGTTTTGTATGAAACCTGCAAAACTAAATCAGTATTTTGGGGTGAAATGTTTTTTTTATTGCATACGCAGGCAGACGAGCAGTCGGGGCCACCTGATGGAAAGTGGTCACCGACGGCCATAGACATTGGCCATACAGGTATCAAGTCCGTGAGGCTATTGAGATTAGAAAACTTACAAATTTCAATAGAGAAAATGGTTGTTCTACCACCTGCTTGGGATCCCATAATTAATAAATTAAAATTTAACCCCAAGCATAATACCACTGCTGGCTGTAAAGATAAAATCAGTTCATATTGCATAGGTCGGAGTACAGACTAAAAATAATTAATAAAATTAAGATCTGGAAACTGGGAATTTAAAATGTAAAATAAACGCGATAAAATCCGTAAAGTAATTTTATTTAATAATGTATAATATTCGCGAAGCAATAGAAATAATTATGCACAATAGCATTCATTATAATAACACTACGAACAAACAAAATTTACAAACGACTTATTACACAAGTATTAAAAATAAATGAGACCAATGGACGGCTAATACCTATTATTTAAAAAAAGATTGAATAAAATTCGAGCACTAGGAGTGGGAAAACTAGGTAACAGGTTTAACTAAATTGTACTCAAAAGTTGGCAGTTGAGTGTGAATAAACATGAAAAAATACTTCACACTACAAAACAAAATAATGTTTTTACTGAATTCATTACAAAAATACTGCTCAGATATGAATGTATATTTTAGGTTAAAAAAATAAAAAGACTTTACTTTTACTGTGATGTCAAGGAAGATAACGAAGAGAATTTCGTGTAAACTCGTATATGACGACGAGGTTAACCTCAAAAGGAAAAAGAAGTCTTTGTAAAAAGCGACGTGGCGGAAGCGTTATGACTCACACAGTTAAATAATGATACTGGGATCAACAAAAGAAAAAAACAATTGGAATGATGGAATTTTTTTTGGTATGCGCGACTTGCCAAAACTTATAGGATATAAATCATGAAATTTAAGCTTGTCTATTGAGACGAATTTTGATCATAAATTAACAGGTACACCTTGATGTCGAAATATTGGTTGTTATAACAATGTTTGTTTATCTGTATTTCTTTAAAGGATTTACATCTTAGTATAATTTACTCTGTACAAATTAAAAAGCTCTGAAGAATTATAAAGAGTTTACCCAAAACTTTTATTTCCTATCAAAATTGTTGATTAACACTTCCGGAATTACCTTTATCTTTATTTGTAATTAATCGAATTTACTTTATTTTCTGAATAAAAAGATGTAGTACACAGATTTTGCTGGCCTAACCCATATAAAGGATATGCAGCCACTTGTCTTGGAAGCTATTTTAGGGAATTGCAGGGTATCATTTATCGATGACACCCATTATGTTTATTACTACAATATATGCGAAGAATTTTTTTTTAAAATGTGACTTCTGTTTTAGAATTTTATTAATAGCACCTAACTGTGGAATTTTGCCAATTTCTAACTTGTACAACGATTATTTTGTTAGGTAACTTCTCCAAAGAATAAGAAAGATACTTGGTTGGTTGTTTATTACTATGTCATCTCAAGGCTCGGCTTGTAGAGGACCGATTTTTTATTTTTCTTTTTAGTCTCAATGTTTTTAATAAACAGTTTTTTAACCACTTTAATTTAACGTATGTAATACATACATTTTAATACATATCTGAGATTTTATATGCAGAGCACGAAATTCAGAGGCAGCGTTGCAAATAATTCATGTAGTTTTTCGTTTTAATTTTGCTTACAAAATAGAACTAATTAATGTTTAGTATTAAAAGTAAATATTAAGTTCTTCTTAAAGAAATAAATGCCTTTCTACTAAGATAGATTCAGAGGAATCAGTCTATAATAAAAATATATTTTTATTTTGTATTGGTTGTAGCAGAAAATCACTATAAAGTACAGTAAACCTATAAGTAGGTGCACATATATTTAAAGGTACAGATTATAAGGCAGTAAAAACAAAAAAAATGTAATTATTGGTAAGTCTCTATATTCCTTTCTTAATATTAGTTTTTTGATTCAAGACTTTTATTTTTTAAACATTTTAGAAAGAAACACTGAGAATGCAATCTTCATAAACCTATCGATCGATGAGATTAATTGCAGACTGAAGTATATAATGTCAACGCTTAATGGCAGCTGGTTTGAAATCGAGCCTAAGGGTCGATGATCTTGCGATAATTAATACAAGTGTAGTGTAGTGTCAAAGACATTGTACAAACGAATAACACATTGTATTGTGTGTGCTCAATTTTTATTTCACGTTCATAGATATACTTTAATATATGTATCTTTACGTTACGATCAAAAGATCCAAAAAAGTAAAAAAAAAGAATTATTTAAAAGAATTTCCTTCAATAAAAGCTTTGAAAAAGTTATTATATAAAATCTTCCGGCTTCACAATATATCTTTTCTAAAGGATTCTTTACAAGAGTCGACACAATCTTATAATAGTATCCTTATTATTCCTTTTATTGCTTTACACGACATTCTAGTACAACTCGTGCGAAGAAGGGAAGCCCTACGTAATGGCAAGCTGAACGCAAATAAAAAAGGGCATACTTTTTCTATTAGAAATAAATGTATTCTCTGAATTAAGTTAAGCTTTGAGCATTAGGTATTAAATGTATAATTTAAACTTAAGTGAGTATGTTATTGGCATAGACCAAACCTTTAGTATTAAATCTATTTATAGTGTAAATATTTTTATTAAAACACTAAGATGAAAAATTGTAATGGTAACCAGTGATTGATATAAAGTAAAATATTGTTACAACAAAATATATGGTTTATAGATACAAGACCAAGCTTGTTTTGTTTAATTCAATTATATTAACTTGTGTAATTGATCGGATTGTAGCCAATAGCGTTAAGTGCTTATTTAACTTAGTTGGCTTGTTTTGTTCTTTTAAAAAATTTTCATAATCAAACATCTGATTCATTTTAAATTATTCATCATCATCATCATCATCAATCATCAGCCTGTTGTCCACTGCTGGACACCCCCTATGCACGCCACCGCTTCCGATCTTCGGCTATTCATCCAGCCCCACCGCCACTTTGCGAATTCGTCACTCCATCTTGCCGCAGGGCGTCCTACACTACGTTACCTATTATTGATGTATACAAACAATATATTATGTTCCATCAAGGCTTTAATGTCTTAATATAAACAAGTGGGAGATATTTTTAAGTAATGAATTTTCGCTTTTGCTTTACTTACTTAATAAAAGGACAGAAAAGCAGAAAACTTGCTCCGAAAAATCACATAAAATATTGCCAAGCTTTTGTCTGTGACCTTTTTCGATTAAGCGCAGTACAATTTATCAATTGCTAAAGGCGTGCAAAATAGATTGCAAAACTAAAAATTGAAAAATTTTTGGTTTTATTCTGATTTATTTCGATAATTCAATATTCTGTTTTATCTTTTTTACTTCTTTTTGTTTGAGATTAAAGCAAATAGGTGATTGGATCGTTTTACTTATATTGCTTTTCTAATATTAAATATGATGTAATCCTGTCCTTCATGTCGATTTTAACTACGGCAATTGACCTGTATTAGACGTCCGAGAATTACGCAGGAGGTATTATAGTGCACAAGGGTACGCCCAAACATAGTACTTCCTGTTCCATCATACCCTCATAGTTGGATGGTCAAGCGATACGACCGTAAAGACATAAGGCACAGGGCAGAATTTTCGACAAGCCCATACGACACATGTATCAACTTACTTCACAGACAATAGGGTGCTCAGCCCGTATAACCCTAACCAATTAGGAAACAAAAATGAAAGTTTCGAGTCCCCACAGGATTCAAAACCACAATTTCCGGTTTCTTATAGTCAGTATCTATATAGATATTATATGTAAGTATATACTGATGTTATGTTATCTCTTTAAAGTCATATATTACTTCTACTTTTGTTAGGAAAGACGTACAAAACTGAAGCTGTCCTTCATTGATAATATATAATCTAAGGTTATGAAAATAAATATTTTTCAATAAATTGGGATCGCCTAAACCGCAACAGTGCGCTTTGAAATTAATTACTTAATTTGTTTTATTTATAAGCATTGCAAAAAACACATACATACAAATTATGTACGCGTGAGAATTATACTTTGGCATCATTAAAAATTAATATATTTATATAATAATATATTTAATATATATATATTACAGACAGCTTCATACTGTTAATTTTGTCTCACAGGTGCCGGCGCATCTTAAAATTTCACTCATAATTTTTTCACAACGGCCTAAAGAAGTATACTTCAAAATAAACAAAAACGAACCTTAATCCCAACTCTTAGAGCACATTATACAACAACTATCGCAAATAAAAACGACAACCCATTATCACTACACAAAATCAACCTTTGTCACTATATAATAAGGTCCATTTCACCGTTTTCATTATAAACTGTTAATTTTAGGTCACAGGTGCGCGGCATCAAAATTTCACTCTCATTTTTTCATAACGCGCCTAAAGAAGTATAACTTCAAAAACAAACATGAATTGACTATGTTTAATCAATGGTAATATCTGTTCACTGTTTAACTTTGACGTATGATGATATATTCTGTTCTTTTGTTTGATTTAGATATGAATGGAAATTGATAAAATAATTATTACACTTGCAAAATATTCTAGTTTGAATTATCTTTTTTTATAATTCTTAAGTAGCATTGTGTCAGGTACTTCAAAACAATATTTTATTCTCTTTATTTTAGAAAGTAATAAATACGAACTACCAAAGAAATAACTACGTTTTTAAGATATGACCATATTTCATTGTTTTTAAAATACCTAACTCACTAAATTTGCAACAATTTTCACCATTTTTATAACTTAGGCGTACACTGACCTCGTTAAATAGTAAAAAATAATTCATGCAAATATTTTACCTACACCTTATCATTAACTGATTACGGACAAGTACACAAATATTAGTTTAGCGAGTCATGTGGTTCCGGAGACTTGCGTAGCAATTTTGTTAAATTGCTTTTGCTTACACACAACATATTCATATTCTGTATAATTTGATTAGTCCATTTAGCTAGCGTCAAAAATGTTTCAAATCACGTTTAATATTTAATACCCTTTTAATAGTAGTATTTCTAAGCAAATTACAGGTGTTCCATAATAGCTTACTAATTAATGCTTTCGAAAGTTCCCATTATGCAGGGAAACGAGTAGGGTAGTAACAAAGTGTTTGTTTTTGCTACAAAGTATCATATGTAATAATTTTTAATAAATTAGCCAACAGACGTTACTCTATGCTCCTGGATGTTATTTAATGTAGGTATCTATGGTGTAATGTAATTACTTTACTGCTGTGGAGGTACCAACTTCACAACAGAAAACTTTAATAAGACTATATGAAATTTCCACGTACGTGTTAAAACTAAAATAAACTAGTTAAATAATTAGAGAGACTTATTAAATGCAGAAGACTGCCAAAGTGTTCCTCTGATGCAATCTCTAAGGCATCTGAAAGGAACAGCGTGATGGTTTTAATTGGGGGTTGGTGGTGGTGGTTGCTTTTCGGTGCGAACCTGACATAGCCTCTCCTTCCCTCTTGAGGGCGGATATAGGCATATCCCCACGTAAAAAAAAGATACGTCGGGTTAAATTTAACTTTTTTGGTAAAAATTGTCACTTACATAATTATTTTTAAGAAATTATATTAATTTGGCCCAGTTGAAATATGAAACGTTTTCTCTTTAAAAGATTATTTTTGGTAGGTGTTGAATATGGGTGTCAGAACTTATTCTTATTACTTTTGAAAGCTTTGAAAGTCTGAGCATTTTTTATGAATTAAGGTACTTTAAAACGGTATATCTTGTACTAAATGATCCGATTCGGCTGGCATAGGTAAAATAGGGACGAAGAAATTTAATACATTTTTTAATTGACACTTATACGAAAGCCTATTTAAAAGTAAAATAGATTCTTTTTACATACATTTAATGCACAAATATTTTGCTAAATGAAATTTAAAAAAGAATTAATGTAAGAAAGACGGAAAATACAATTTATTTTTTAATGTTAACTAATGCGAAAGGTAAATAAAATAAAAATAGCGTTTTACATTTATTACTGGAGCAGAATTCATATAAAATTCTACTAAAATCCTATAACAAAATGTATACTTATATTTCATACGAGTGGATTGGTACTTGTAAGCTTACAATACGTCCGGAAAAGTTATTAGCGAGGATTAACTTTGCCTGGCATGTTTATGGTACAAAAGTAAAATTTTGTGTAGACAAAAACAAAAGAAGAAAGTGTCGAACTAGTGCTATGTTTTATTTAGTAAAAATTAAACCACATGCAATACTGATGTACATCCATGTAATAATAGTAGTTTTTGCATTGAATGCTCTTGATATAGCTTATTTTTAACAAACTTAAGCTGAAAAAACTAAATTTGTATTAAACCCGCGAGCTACGCCAATGGGTGTTATGTATATTTTTATAAACCATATGCTATATCTTTTTACCTAAATACCTAATTTTTACAACGATAAGTTACGGCACGTTTGTCTGAAAATAGACTTACGATGTAGAAAATCTTTATTGACTTCGATTTACTATTCTAACAACTTGAAGCGTAAAACTTTGTGTCAAGTGGTTGGAGTTTTATTACTTATGGTAGAGATTCTGTCACTATTAAAAATATTTCAATGGATACTTGTGAGTATTAACAAGAACCTACGTTTTACTTGATAAATAATTATAAAACAAGGTTTGTTTTGAGTAGTTACTAAGGCCTACTAAGTAAATAATAAATACTATTTTGTACTTTAAACTCTATTGTTATTCACAGCATTTTTTAGTAATTTAAAAAAATTAAATTTTAGTACGAATTTCTTAGTTTTTGAAATGTTTCCACATGTATGATAAGCCTAATTATACCAAAAATAAATACATTATACAACAGGCTTGTAGTATAAAGGAAAACTATTGTTAACGGAATATTAGGGTAACCCTTTTAAGATAAGTGAAGCTATGTACTTTGTTACTACATCGTGAGTTTAGACTTAAAAAATTAATGCAGCATATAATTATTTCTTTTATGTACGCGATTATTATACATATCAAATCTACTAATTTACGGATTTTTCGCGTTACACTAAAATATAATGTAATGTAGAAAATAATAAGTTTTATGAAAAGTTGTTTATTTTATGTATCTTACTCATTAACAGTTTGAACAGTTAACAATCATAACATCTACTAATAAATAAAGTACCAATATTATACTGCCTAATTGATTGCATTTTTACTTAAGTAAGCTTATCTCAGGAACCAATACTACAATTTAGAAAATTATGCTATATAGTTTATTTATTACCAGTTGATGTAATATGTATTACCACCCTGACTCGAGAGGAGAGGAGGAACTAAAATAGCGCTAGATAAACTTTTCTTTAAGTTCTATTTAATGTTATAAAATGTATTTAAAAATTTTATGTAGAATTAATAAATTCTGACGTTTATAATGTTTTAGGTTAAAATTACAACAGATATAGGTAATATTATTTAAGCGTACAGTATTTTGTGATATTGAAAACGATCGACCAATCACAGGTAAGGTGACAACAATGAAGTGTTCAAAAAAGCAGAAAATAACTGCCTATGTTACCCGATGGGTAAAAAAACAATAAAATATAAATAGCAGAAAAAGTACACGCAATATTATATATATTACCTACGAGGGACTCATTTATAGTGATTAAAATTATTAGTATTTAATATTAAAATAATACTTAAGGATTATCATTAAATCAAAAGTCGAAGAGAGCATGTTTACTCTATGATAATCAAAATTGCGCATGTGCATTTTAAGGGCTCGTAATAATTGCATAGTTAGAGGCCGCAATTCCTGTGAGTTGGAAATAGGATGTAACGTCTCTCCCAACTATTAATTACAATAATTACGGTCAACTTCACATAGTGACACTGTAGTGTTTTCAACAGCACTATTTAGCTATATTAATGGACACCGGTATCAGACGTTCATTCACGCGTTAAAATAAAATTTAGGGTGAATTTTAAAATTAATAATAAAAGAAAATTCTAGACATTGGTCATATATAGCTGAAAGTTTTATAGTAGTAGTATTAATAATATAAAGAAGTAGCAATTTTAAAGATATTTCATTTTAAACACCTATATAATATACTAGCGACCCGCCCCGTCTCCGCACGGGTGTAATACTGATAACTGTAAAATCTATAGAAAAATTTATAAATTTATCAAAGTTTCTAGACAATATTATGCATGTATTTCACATATAGATAAACCTTACTCTCCAACTAATCTACCTATTAAAATAAACCACATCAAAATCCGTTGCGTAGTTTTAAAGATATTAGCATACATAGGGATATAGTGACAGAGAAAGCGACTTTGTTTTGTACTATGTAATGACTATGTATTTTTGCCAAACGTACTAATACATATTTTTTCGTCAACCGACAAAGTCTCTTTCGTTTAATGTTAAAGTAGTCATATTAATAAAACTTAATTTATTAGTGTAAATCCATGTTATAATATAGCTGATGCAATGCTTTTCATAAAAGCCATCCGAAAGTAATGTTATGGGATTTACTACTTTAGTGTGTCCGATGAGCAAACGTATGTACGTGCTACAGACCATCCCCAGTTCGCAAAATAATTGGTGTTTAACTCCACCTGTTTCGGTAAATATCGAGTATAAGTAATAGCCTATGTTTGGTTGGAGCTATTACCTAGGGCTTGGCCTGCATAGCTGTCTAAGTATATTTTATTGTCGTTGTGTATGGCTGAAGGTCTTAGTTTAGGGTCCGAGTGAAAAAATCTTGTATAGGCTAGGGAAGTCAGGAGCTAACTGCCTCCGTAGCATACAGTCAAGGACTTGTGTTTGGTGGATTCGGTTAGTGTTAGATAATTAAAAATTTTGTCCAATTACGCTTATGATACGTGTATGACTCATATGTTTTATGTCAGACTATAACAATACTTATTTTTCATTCAACTAACTGAAATAAGCCACAACAAGGGATTGCAGGCTAGACCTCCTTCGGCAAAGATAATTTATTTAAGAACGTCATATAAAAACACCAAAAGTATTGAATAGAAATCAGCATGGGTCGTAACTAGTACACATATTACTTGGTGTTTCAAGGTTTTGGAATAAAATATTGTATGCACAAACTTATTATATTTGGGCAGAGTAACAATTTCGTACTATAAACTTTTCTCAGAGCGCGCTTTGTATTAATCTACCGCCCTTATATACTATTTATTTTGCAATCGAATATAAAGTAAGCTATTGTTCATAATATAGATTAATATATTGTAAATTACACATATTTAATGTAAACAGTTTAACTTAATTAAATAAAATCATTAATTAATAAAAGAGTTGCATAATTGTGTAGCGTCATTTGTGTTGCCATTTGTCGATAACACGAGTTAAACACATTAGGACCAATGTCTAAGTACTATTTCAATTTAACGTAAGTAAAGTCGAATCAATGACCTAAAACGTAATTTACTTAAAAAAAATAATTAATTCGCACCGATAAATAAACTAAAACTTCCTTTTGTTCTTCAACCTTTATATTTTTATGTATATTTGCATGTGTGTGTAATAGCGGTGTTTGAAATTTTAGAACTAGTATTGTTCGAACGTGGTCATGAAGGCTTATGAATAATAAGTTCTCCGTTTCACAGCGTAGCCCTGACGCTTCTAACTGACATTCACTCAATTAGTGTTCGCTTGGACTGTAAGTGCTCAGAACTCAGTTTACTGATACCCTACCTAGTCTAAAACTACGTTGCATTCTAAAGGGGACATGAAACTGCAATGCGTAGTTTTGATTACAACTATTAAAAGAATTTGAAACCAGAAAAAAGTTAAATATATTATTAATTTATATTAAATTATGTGTTATTAACAATAAATACAAACAAGCTTTTTGATTTTATTTAATCTATATGTACAATTCAGTTCACGATCACAACATGTTTTAAGAAGGATCTATTAATTAATAATCATAAGTAGCAACTAAGTTCTCAAGCTACAACTAAAATATTGGAGTGTCTTTTGGGATATATTATAGCTTGAACGTATTTTATTTCTATTTAAGCAAATTTTTTTTGCTAATCCAAATATTAAAATTGTAACTGCTCAACTATTATTTATTATTCGAGAATAAAAAGGTTATAAAAATTTCTAAAACTAAACACATAAATGCAGGGCAGAGTGGCCTTGCAAGTGGCAAACTCTTAAAGGCAACCGAGGGCTGAATAATTATTATATAATTATTGAGCAGAAACTTTTATTTCAACATGAAACAAACGTAAAAATAAATAGAGTAACTATGGTAACCAACGTAGCTCGCAGACTTAATAAGCTGAAGTGTCAATTGGCCGGTCATATAGCTTGTAAAACCGACAATGGTAGGGGGCTAAAGGATTTTAAGCGGCAGCCTCATGCTGCCAACCACCGTGTAGGGACACCCCATGAGATGGAGTGAGAACCTGTGCAAATGTGCAAGGATTCAATAGATGCAGGTGCCTCAGAAGGGCTACCCTAAGTTTAGCCGTCGACATACATAGGCTATAATTTACCGGTGGTAGGTCCCCTGTTTGCAGGAGACGGTCTGGGTCGGTACCAGCGCGGTGCCAATTTCTACCACAAAGCATTAGTGTGAAAACACCACGTGTTCCGGTTTGAAGGGCACTGAGCCAGCATATTTACTGGGTAAACGAGACTTAACACCCATGTCTCACGGTAGGCAGCGCGTTGAGCGATACCACTGGTATTGCTAATGTCTATGGGTGTCCGTGATCACTTCCCATCAGTTGGCTCCGACTGCTCGTCTGTTCGCGTATGCCATAAAAAAAAGGCTGATACAATAATGATGAAGAAATGTATATAGATGAATATATTAATATAGATTGGCCCAAATTGCCCTATCCAACTATGAAACAACAATGAAAATTTGTTGAGTCCTCGCAAGATCCGAACCCACGACCTGCAGTTTCTAAACCACACGCCCTTACCACTAGGCTACGCAGGCTTAGTTGTACAAAATGAAATATTAAATATTTAAACAATATAAGCAAATAGCAAAAGTCTAAATAGGTACATAAAACAATCACTTGCATTTGCTTTGTGATATTTTGGGTTAATGAAATTTTACAAATTATAGTTATTTGATGTTATTAATAAACAATCCGTACTATAAAGCCCTTTCCACAATTAGCTTTCGAGGCGTGCTTGATCACCCCACCACTTTCCTTTACTTTGTTTTGCGTAAACACTTCAATGTCATTATAATATTCGTGCGTTGAATTATTCAAAAGGCTTTAAACTTCTATTATCAGCTAAATAATGCGTGACAAGTAATAATAATACTTCTCATTGTAATGTTGAGAAATTAAAAGTATTTTTCACCATAAAGATTTTTTATTCACTGATTACATGGCAATTGCTTAACTAGCAAAAACCATGAACCCATCGCGTTTAGCTTAAATTTATAACAAGCCTTGATTGGTACCATCATTGTCAGATTGTGATATGATTTGGCTGCTCCTTCACATATAAGCGCACGTGTATCTGACATAAATAGCCAATATATAGCGGTTGTTTCAAAGGACCATATATGTTTATTGATTTATATTATGGTCTGGCTTTATTATGATGATATCACAGGCTAAAAAAGGTTGTGGATTAAGGATGTAAAAATAAATTGTATTTAATTTTACATCTTTAATCCACAACCTTTTAAAGCCTTTATGCAAAATGGTTTGTGCAAGTTTACGGTTATAACCGTAAACTTGTGTCATTAGTAAACTTCAACTACGGTAATATCATAATTTTGCACTTAAGGAATTAAGGGATTTAGAAGTTTTTTTTGCACTTTTTAATTTCAAATCGAAGAATCATTAAGAAAATTAGTAAAACGAGCAACAATAAGAGTGCGCGATAATTTTTAAATTAACTTAGATGTGTGCTATTTGAATTAGCTAAAATAAAAGTTTTTTGAAGCTACGATATATTGTAGACAATAAATTATAAATTCATCTTATTATAAATAAACTACAGGGAAAAAGTAGACTTTTCTTCTTTTAAAATAAATATATATATATATATATATATAACATTAATTTGCCTATCATTGCAGGAATTAAAGTCAACCGGATCCATTTCATAAACTGCCGATTTTACTTTGTATCGGTATTGTTTTGAAATAAATAGAAATTCGTAGATATTTACTTTAGTGATTGTTTTGCTGGATAACTGAAATTCGAGCATGGATGTTGCAAGATCTTTTGTTTCATTCTTACATTTCATACTAAAATAAAATTGTTGCGAAAAATTTTAACACTAAAATTATTAACTTCTCAGTAAGAGTAATTAAGAAAAAACTCTCATTTCAGTTTATTTTACTATATACGTGTATATTTATGAAAATACTGTCTCCATTTTTCTCTAGGCATTTTCCCAACCTACCATGGGATTGTCTTTAAATTTATCTACCTGAGTACAGTACGGCAGTAGTACGAGAGTAACAGTTTTAGATAAAGTCGATTCGGTGGACGAATAAGTTTTAAGTAAATTTGCTTAAATATAAAGGCTTAAAAGCTTTGAAATCCTAAATGTCTGCCTAAAAGGTCTCGAGAACCGGAACGAATATTTTGAGTGCTCCTCCGACAGAAGAAGTATTTTAATTTCTAGACAGCTAGGCGATCTATCAATTTTATTCTAACCAAACAGGAAACAACATTAAAATAAAGTTATTTTCCCTTGATTCGATTAATTAAAATGCTATGAAACTGTAACATGTTTCACAAATTTTACCTTGAATTAATCACAACAAAAACTCTTACGCACATACGTTAAGTATATAATAGTTTTGTTATGTTACAGAAAATTGTAATTTACCTTAACTTATTTAACGTGTTGTTTAATTTTAACATGTTGGTTTTGACGTGACAACGTCTTATTAATAAGGCACTCTCGAAAACTGTGTCACAGCGCCGCTAACGTAACGCTCTGTACAAGCAACCATAAGAGAAAGTGAGCGGCACGTACCTTTGTTACTCGTGCACAGTTAGCCTTCTTAAATAAAAGAGAAACAGAGAGAAAAAGAAAGAAGGGCATGCTTACCGGTTCATGCCTTGCGTTTCTTTTACACTCGAGCGTCTTGCCGTCGTAGTAAACAAACGGTGACTGTATTCATATTTACAGGTGCAAGTTAATTGTCATTGTATAGTGTACATGTGAAGTAAGATTCTTCAATTACTACAATCAAAATAATAAAGGTAAATAATTCTACACTGATATTTGACCATGATAAAATATGATACATTCATTGATGAGAGTAAATAGGTTACGTTATGTTAAACCAAAAAAATTGTATAAATCGTTTATTTGTCCTGTATAATTTTCGCCCGTGTACCGATTTCACAGGCACACAATTCTATATTATCTTTTGTTTTTGTTTTTTTTTTATAATTTTCAACATTGTGATTGTAAATAAAACCATGTCAAATGAACCATGTAACAACTTTGTTATTATAAAAGAATAGAATCGCAATATCATTCCAACTATAATAAATTAGTGAATAAAATGGACGCCGAATCGAAAGTTTCTAATTGTTTTTCATACGCAAAAAACAATTAACACGCATAATTTAGTGATCATAACAGGAATGGAGAACAACTGTGGGTGATTGTCGTAATACTGCGTAAACTTACGCCGGAACAAAAGAACCATTTGTTTGTCAACGGATTTCCTTTCAGGAGAGTGTTTGCAAAGTTCAATAAAAGATAAAAAACGTGTACATAGACGTCGTGAGCAATTGACAACAAGAAATATATGCAGTAAATCAATTTATCGTTTTACTAATGATCATTACAATATTGTGAATAATCTAGGACTTTTTGGATTGTAAGTATTAGCTACAAACTAGCTGGATAAAACCATTTGTTTAACGATCTTCGAAGGCAAAAGTTTCAATAAAATAAAAGATAATTTACCTATCGTGACCTGAATCTTGAAAAAAGAAATAGAACAGAGAAGATTTTACGTCTGCATTTCAATAATATTAAATATTTCTGAAAACGCCTAGGATATATCATGGTAAGATTATTCCGTAGGTTTAACAATTCTTAACCGACAAACATATTTTGTTCGGGGTCAATTTCACATGATAATATTCTAAAGACCTGAATCTTATAAGAGATATAAAATAAACGAATTTTATGTCGATTCAGCAGATAATATATCAACCCAGATATATCATGACAATATCCCTGGCAAGAGAACGACAAACAGTATTAGGTTGGCGTGCAAGTATCGCATCAGATAAATTACAGCCTTTGTAAGCAGAATGAAATTAAATGCTTAGTGAGTAGATATATATAGGTGCCATCAGATGCCGACGAGCATTATTCAGAGCAATACCACACACGTCGAGGCTCTGAGGCAGGAGTGTGACTGAATTTTATTTATTTGAATTGAGGCATTTACTAATTTAGAGCAGGTCAGTTAGGCCTGGCGGATGGATAATTTATTTTATTTGGAAATGGCACTTTGATTTGGTTATAGATAGGAGTATCAGTTGACTCTGGCGCCGTGGCTGAATTTGGATTTTATTTAAAATAATTAGACAAATTTTTGATTAAAATAAGTAAAAATCTTCTCAAGCGATGCCAGCTCTGTCTTCAAGAAAACGGACAACACTTTGAGCATTTACTCGATTGAATGTGGACATATTCCATTTGTTGCCTTAAACTGACCCTTTACTTATTTTTTAATAAAAATTTGTCTAATTATTTTAAATAAAATCCAAATTCAGCCACGGCGCCCAGAGCCTCTAACTGATACTCACTCCATTTTAACCAAATCAAAAGTGCCTCAATTTCCCCAAATAAAATAAAATTTATTCACATACGCCCAGAGCCTCTAACTGACCTTTCGCTACTAAATTTTTATTAAAATTGCCTCAATTTTCCAATAAAATAAAAATTCAGTCACACCTGCCCAGAGCCTCAACTGTTTATTCTTCTGTAGCGCTCCTGATTGGTCACTTATAATAATAATTAATTATCTATGCGTCTGATTGAAAATGGCTAAGGACTTTTGTCTCAGAATAATGTCCTTTCCGATCCCTCAAGGAAGTGCGTGACTTTGGGACATCCTGCTATACGATACAATATGATCTAAATATTGTTGCCTAAAGTTACGTAAATTGCAACAGATTATAAAATATTACTAGAAATAATTTAATCGCGATTATAGATTATACTTAATCTCACTTTTACGCAGTCGTAGTCATGTGAAAGAGTTGTTAGGTTTAAAATAAGCATGTAAATGTAACCTATACATACATCACAACAAAAACATACATCAATTGATTAAGTCGAACACAAATTTAAATTCGTATAATAATTATTAATATTTTTTTCTGCGAAACGCTCTTGAATTATATATGTTTTATTTTTTATACGAAATTTAATATATATTACGTTACGTTAAGCAAACAAGACTCTAAAATGGTTTCTAGGTCGTTGCTATGTATTATATTTTTAATCGATTTTTTATATTGTATGTGAATAGTCGTGTCGTGGACCTGGAAATAAAATAGTTTGTTAGATAATAATCACATAAATTTGACTTGTAGAAAGGCTGCAAATAAATAGCTTAAAATGTTTGGTTTGGTATAATTTGGTTTTAAAACACAAAAGAAACCAAAAAAAAAATTACAGTTCCGATACAGGTTCTACTATAGTAGATAATATAAGTTATTTAAAAGACCATCGTTTGTTATAGCACCAGATAGCCTTTTAAGCCACTGAGATGTTACTATTAAATTAAATTGCAATAAAAATAAGAAAATATAACGATAGTATACAATAATGCTGCATATTACAATATGCTTACTTACGTAATAAAGGTAATCGTTGGTCTATATACGTAGATTCACAGGAAGCAATTACTCAAATGCACACAATTGCAGGAATTCGGGTTATATTAATTTGCAAAAGCTGAGGGAAAGCAATAACCGGAGCCGACAAATAAAACAAGTTATTGTCATTAAGATAAATTCAAAAAATGATTTTATTATAAATATAAAGTTTTTTTTTCAAAGAACTTATGCATAATGGAACATTTTAAAGTAATTGGACTGCCAGTTTATATTAACTATGTGTATAGTTAATATATGTATATGGTATTCATGCATTGGCATGAAAGGACTCTTGAAATCCAATAACGTCCGCAATAAATCCAAAACTTACCTAGTTAAATGTTTTTAGGATTAGGTTTACAAATATAAAGCATTCTGAATTTAAAAGTAACTTAACTACACCCAATTAAGAATTTTATGAGCTTGTTAGATTAAGTTATTATTTAAGTTTAAAAGTTCTAAGCAATTTTATATTTTATAAATTTTTTTGAGGAAATATATTTAATTTAAATATGATTTTAACTGACTTATCTTAATAATTAAAAGTTTGTCTCAATTCAGAAGGTAAATTCAGAAATTATTCTTTCAGAATTCGCAATCCCATGCAGCAATAGTTATCAGCGCAGTGAGAAACGAATTTTTTTTCGCTTTTACTGATGTCCTGTGCGGCCGTGATAAATGTTTTGCATTTATTCAAAGAAACCTCTGCATTGCTTGCTATATAGTATTATACAAAAAGAAAAAAGTACAAGTTCATTTTCCTTTAAAAGAGTTTAAATATAAAAGTTTCAATCTAAACATTTCTATTGTCTTAGTAAAAATAACTTGACATTTTTTGTAAGTTAATAGACTAAACAGGCCAAAAAATAAAATTAAGGCGCCGGTTCATATAAAATAGGATAAAATCTATACACATTTAACACGCCATAAAAAGCTAATTTTATTTGTCACGTTCAAACAACTACGTGTTTCGTAAATTTTACGACTTTTAACACAAGGGCAATATTATATATACGTAATTTTTATTATAAAAGACTTAGCTGACTTTTATTTTTGTTCAATGTTTAATAATATAAGCTATTCTGTTGTTATATCACTATATCATTACATTCGACTGAATTTTGTTACATTGTGAAACGTATATACTCAAATTATTAACTCATGGATTGAATATTGCATGTGAAATTGGTTTTTGTTTTTCCTCAAAACCACAGCTTTCAAAAATAATTTCATGTATTTTTAATAATTTCTTGATATTATTAAACAATTTCTTCATAAAATTATTGCGTAAAAGATACCAGAATTTTAAAATGCGACGGCAGAAATCGCTGGGTACTTTAATGACAAAAGGACGTTACTTAATTGCAAATTGTGGCCCAACCGGAGAAGGTGGAACAAAATAATGCTCATGAATACCTTAAGGAGTACAATATAAATACTTATGAAATTAAGTTATTTACAGCATATTCCTATTGTAAATTACTAGTTATAAGTAATTTACCAAAAGATGGCAGACGAGCTGACATGGTGTTTACTTTACCAAGGAGTAAGTCAGTCCGTCAGTTTAATTATACTGATTATATTGATATCTATGAAACATCGTTATGTCAGCAGAATAGCAGAAACTGACCTTACATCGCCGCAGTTGTTAAAATATTCTTCTGTGGTTAGTCACAGTCTTCTTTACAAGTTTTGTATTGTAACTAATTAATAGAGGACTACATGTTTTTAAAAAATTTCATAAACAGTTTGCAATATTTTCATTAAACAATTTCTGTTAAAGATGCACTGACCTTTTTAATTAAAAATATTATCACATTTATCACAAAAATATTAATCATTCTTTACATTGTTTTCAAAATATTTTCACTAACAAATAATTCACCACTCTGCCCATGTTATTTTTAAATGTTTTGATATAGATTTCCCTGGGTTATGAAAAAGTCCATATTGCCCATGAAACTTTATGCACCATAAAACCATATTGTGATGGTTTCAAAGCTGATGGGGCTTACAGCTTTTGAACAGTCGGATTCTCATTTTGTGTTATTCTCAAAAATGAGGTACTATAATGTAAGAACTATTAACCTTACTTTCCTTACATTTAACTGTTAGAATGATTTATACTTTCGTTATCCCTACGATGGCGAATTCAGACATTGGAAAATTCGTGTAAATCCCCGTTAATATCCCTCGCTCATCCCCGTCCTGTTTTAAACTACGAATTTACAAAAAAAAGCGCCGCACCGAAGTGTTTACATGCTCGAGACGTATGGCTCGCCTCGAGTAAGCAAACATTTAATTTCATCGATTAATGTTTAACAGAGACGCTTTTCATATAAATTTTCATCCCCTATTTCAACCCTTTTGACAACTTTTATTTTTATCACACAAATTAATAGTCTATCTCCTTTCTCGGAGTATATTTTAGGTATGTACCAAATTTCATTTCAATCGGTTCAATGGTAAAGACAGTAAAGATAGCAAGACAGATGGAAAGACAAATAGACAGACAGATATGTTAGTTACATTAGCATTTTTAATATTAGTAATGGTTAGTGTGGATAATACAAAGGAGGTGTTTTTATTGTGTGTGGCAATCATTAGACAATAATTTTTATGGCTTTTGCTTTGACGGTAAAATGTCGTCATTTTACCATATCGACGTTTATACCCATTTCAACCCCTTATTCTTCCCTAGATCCCTGAACAGTTTGAAACTATAAATTTTGTATGTTACTAGAGACAATTATTTTAAAAAAATAGCTAAGTAACAAATTATTAGTTATTGAGAACGGACATTTTTTACTATTTCCAAAAAATTGGGTACATTACGGTTAAAAATATTTATTAGACGAGTAGCTAAAACTTTCTTATATAAATCCTGAACCTTAACTTGTTTAGTCCACGAAAGAAATTTCTATATCCCTGCTTAACTTAATACCTTTGTTGCACCTCGCAATATCAACGAGAGATACAAGCAAAATGGCATGTTTCATAAACTTTTAACAATGACTTAAGTTGACAACGCTAACAGCCTTTAAGCGTTAAAACTCGCCTTAAGCTTTGCCTGATGACCAATTCCATTGATAGTTTATAAAGCCAAAAAAATGTTTAATTGGTGCGGATATATAAAATATTTGCGGTCGGCATATAAGTATGCAGGTTTATTAGAAATAAAAAAAGTTTTGTAATGAAGGTTTGTTTCTTCTAATAACCACCAACCAGGTAGCCTACGGCTAACCATCTGTTTTTTTAAAAATAAAAATATACTTATAGTTAATAGTGTAATTGTTCATACTTTAATCTAAATACAGACCACCAGTTCACCTACAAATCTCAGGACTAAAAGAAGACTTGTGATATACTAAAGCTGCATTTTTGATAGGCAAAGGATTATGTCGATGTCGAAAATAATAAAAAAAAATTTGCATTTTCACTGAACTGCTGTATGAGTAAGATAGTTGTAGACAAATCATATTATACTCATTGTAAAATAAGCAATTCATTAAGTTCAAACTTAATTTTCGCTGCAATTATTTATTCATTTACATTGTCCTAAAAAATCTTTTCCAGTTTTTAACAGATTTGATACGTATCAATAAATAATACGTAGCTTGCTACGCTCGGTGCAGTTGAACTATCGTGTCGTTTTTTAGTATTTAAAGTATACAAAGCTAAATCGAACAACCATCTTGTAAAAATATCAATAATATTATGATTACATTGAACATTTAAATATTTTTTGAGATTTAGACAGATTTATCGGGTAACGTTACCAAATTGTAGAAATTCTACGATTTGGTAGTAAGTTCGTAACGAATTTTGGTGCGCTTATTTTTGCTTTTTGTATCAATATAGGATAGGGAGGAAGAACGTGGTATTATATAACAAGTAATAAAGAAAAAAAAATAAGTTTCTCTGGACGCTTTGCTGTGGTTATAAATGCATCATTCAAAATTCTTAGTTTAAAATATGATTGTATGACATAAACGCTCATATTCTTCATTACTCTACTCTTTTTAATTAACGAATAATTCGCAGCATCCATTAAGCTGAATTTAAAAAGAGCTGCCATTAAGCTTTGTCATTATAAACTTCAGTCAGCAATTAACATCAATGACCGTGAAATTTAATGCCGCTCGAATGAACTGCCTTTATTTTTATGAACAGCATTTATTAAAAAAATATTTTCAAAGAAAACTTTTAAAAAGCTATTTTTAACTTTTTTAGGTTTTCGACTAAGAATAAGAAAAAAAATCCCAAATAAAAGGGAAAAATGCTTAACTTGGAGCTTTTTTATAAGAACTTCTTTATATAGACATTACCTTGTTACTAATTTTTATATTAAACAAGACGTTTCTGAAATGTTTAAAAAATGAAACAAATATCTATAATCATGTACAATGGCGGGGCCATATTCCCATTATACGGTATGTTCTAATAGGTTTACTCCTCAGAGCACGAGATCCAGTAAAAAAAAGTCAAACTACTAAGAATTAACGAAAACGGTTCTAGTTTAGATATGTAAATCATTAAACACTAACGAGCCGCTCAAATAAATAAAGTATTCTTCAATATGAGTGCTTAGTTTATTTAACAATTTTGCAATTACGTCTGATATATACATGTATTCTAAACATTATAAACGAAAAATATAAAATAAAATTGCTGGAAACATTTTTGAATTGATGTGTTCAGATTCAGCTCATATGAGCTGAATCTGGGCACACGATGCACTATGTTAAAAAATGAATAAACGCGTTGAGGTTCCTATATTTATGGTACCTTCGTGTAAACGTCAAATAAATATAGAGTTGAATGTTTACAATTAGTGCTCTATGCCCTAGTTCATAATTTAGAAGACTATTTTTTATGTCCGTTTCTATATTTTTTATTTCACTTATCTTTCAAATATAAATAACATCAAAATGTGGAAATACCAAGGAATTGTGAGTAAATATGCTAAAAAAGCATGCTTAAAGGAGTTCAAAGTTGCATACTTTTTTGAAAAAACTTTATGAAACTGTGTAGTATTTATTTCTGCAGCAATTTAGAACAATTAAAGTAAACTATATGTCAACTACTAAAAAACGCTCGTTTATTTTCTCACGTCTTCTCCTATTTTATATCAAACTTAATGAGAGAAAATAAAATTTCTTCACCGAGGGGTCCATTTTGCTAAAAATTTGTTCAGCGAAAGGTCTCGGTCCTAAAAGGGATTTTTATATGATTATTTTAGACGGGGAGAGACAAGAATATAAAATAAGATTTTTGTTATATTGTTTTTGTATATTTTGTACTTTGTTTTATTTACCTCCTACGTCAAATCATGAAAAATGGCAAAAACGATAAAAAGCCTCTTGATCACTTTTAAATGTTTATTATATGACACTAAATTTACCTTTTTTTTAATGAACTGCTTTATTCAAACCTTTGATTTTGTAATTATAGAACACTGATTATTTACATGCACACGCGTTATTTTTAGAAATTACATAACATAAGTGATATCAAAATATAGTGGGTATATCTATCAAACTTAAATTTAGTAATAAACCCACTGAACAGTAACATTGCTTAGTGATTGTGCGAAAGATTTACTAGCACGCCATGAAACAGTATCCAGCCTTGGTCCGTGAGTTGAGAAGTGACACAAGCTTACATTTCTTACCGCTATTCGTGGCATAGTGTAAAGCGAAGGAGCGTTGGGCAGTATCTTTCCATTCTGCTAGACAAGAGGCCAAAAATACGGCGTAAGATAACGAGGATATCAGCCGAAGAAAGCCCAAAAGATAGGCCTAAGCAAGTGGGTTTTATTGATCTGTTAAGAGAATAATTTACAGAAGTTCTTGCGTTATTTATTACTACACGGCATGTAAAATTACGGTCTGGATGGCTCTCGACAGCCATATAATTCCAGGAAATAGTTTTAAATTTTGCTTTTAAATCACGTAACCGTAACCCTGAATATAATAAAATGAGAAAGGAATATCTACAGTTTTTCAGAAATACAAACATGAAAAAATACAAAAAAGTCACACAATTATCTTAATTAGGACAAAAGTAATAGTCTCGAGCTGTCATGGATGGCAAAAGAAGCTGTTCTTCAAATTTCTAACTTAGTCGCTCTGTGTTTAGTGTGGTTTTAGTTCATAAAGTTTCAACAGTAGTACTGCATTTCTGAGTAGTTTATTAAATCATTTCAAATTAAATTACAACTTTACATTTTACTTAGAAGTGTGTAATTATAGTTGTTAATATGTTTTTTTTTTATTAAAGCGAATAAATGAACACTCTGTGTTTATTAGCACTTTATCTTTATTATTAAAGGATCTATAATTGTGGTAAATTGAGGAAATTTGACAATATTAAACAATGTTTTCGTATAATTATTGTTCTTGACAACAAAGGTTTGTTTACCGTTCGTGGTATTTTTCTTTCATTTCATTTTATTTAGTATCAAGAGTTTTATTCTTTTGGGACTGGAGTTCTTATTCGTGTTTTAACAAGGCTCTACAATATTTTTCTTTTACTGCGGTACAAGAAATATTATTTTCTTTTTACACATGTAGACAATAGATTACATTTGTGGTTTTTAAAATGATTGTTGTATTAAATTTTATTAATGATATTAGGAATATCCACTTTAGCTCTCTCCATGAAGTTTTTAGACTTCTGGATTGATTTTGCCTAGGTTAAAAAGTAGCTTATATTATTCACGGCTTCTACAGCTTCTCAGTAGGAAGTAATTCAAATCAATTCAAGTAATTCGCAATAATGTACAAAGGAAGAATTTCCTTTTTACATTATTGCGTTTACTACCTAATTGCACGAGTAGAAATACTAATTTATTTGCTTTTTTAATTATCAATATCAAATATTCACTAGAATCACCTAACACTTGTACGTTTACATCAAAACAACTGACTATCGTTTGTAAAAGAAATCATACATCTTGATCAACTTCAAAAACAGTTCAAAGGAGACACTTGCCCTATTTACTTACTGGTCAGCTCGGTACATATTTCTGTTAGCCGAGAGATATTACTGTCATTTGTTTTCTGATGAATGATAAATTTCGCTTAACCACTAACAAGTTGTGCTGCTCGTAGGTATGACAGCCGATGACGCGTTTCCTTATCGTAAAAATGCTTTCAAATAACAATTGCATAACGTTTTTTGCTTTATTGTTTTTTGTAAAAATAGACATTTGTCAATTGTCAATGTAATGAATTTTGTACATTAATCAAAGACGTAATTATTTCTATTGTTTGCGCGAATATTACATTATTAAATAAAATGATATTAAGGTCGTGGTCATCGGGTAGTCTACCCGTGACCACGGCCGCTATAAACGCGATAAAATCCGTAAAGTCATTTTATTTAATAATCAAAAACGTGTTTTATAAGAGTCTTCGTAGTGTGTCTTTATAGAAAAACGCATAAGAACAGCGTTTTATAAGCGGTCCAGCTCTGGCTATAGGATATGCAACGTAATACACTTCAGTTACTGCAGACATCGGTTGTAATGTGCCACTGCTATGTGGCTGAAATAGGCACCATTTTGTTACACTCTAGTCGGTCCTCCGTACAAAGAGAGCATATTCCGTTATAAAACACACTAGTATTACTACACAACTTTTTATAATGATAAAACATGCATACTATGCTATGCAAAATACCTATATTCATTTTCTTTTTTAAAAAATAAATATTTAAGGCCTTATAGTGAAATTGATTTAACTAATCTTTTTTACTGCTCCTTATTTTTGTCATGTATGTAAATAGAAAGAGGAACGTTTATTTACATTTGACACAGGAAGTTTTCTGAAAGCTAGTTTGTTACGGTAAATTAAATTACTTTGTTATAACCGAATTTTAGTTGAATAGAAGCTGCGACAAACTCGTGCAACAACACCGTAGACAAAAAAAACAACATAGCATATGTTGTTTCTAAATAAACAAAATCATTTTAATAAACAAAAGACTATAAAGTTGATCATCCTTACAATGGTATAAATCTATTAATATTTAAAAAATGTCATCTGTAGGCATTTTGATGTTTACCTAAAGTGGTGGGACCAATTTTTTATGATGTATGATGATGACTGGATTTTTACGATGACAGCCTCGAAAATTGGATGCAATATAGCATTACCTTTATACATTTCGTGTAACTTATCTAATCTTGGAGGCCTAAAATAGTTCAAGTTTTCATATTAAGTTCAAGAATTCTTTTAAAAGAAAGTTTAGAATAAAATTCTATATATAACTATAACTAAAACCTCTCCCTGAATTGACATGTCGGTGTTTTGTTCTTCAAAGTACATGGAAATTTATATCAGAACTTAAAAGAATTTGGACGTGAATACGTGTTTAAAAATGCTTTATAGTGGGAGTCAATCCAAAATATAAATGATAACAAAATTGGTGGATACAGTTCGGTGTTACAGCTTCATCCATCATCTTTTTTCAAAATTCAATTGCATCATTGGATAGTCAGTTATTCATTTTACGGCCATAAATATAACTTTTCATTCGTTCATTTAAGTTTTAATGGTCAAATTTATTGATTGTCTACAAAATATTAGTGTAAAATAGAGATTTAATATTATGTTTTAAAACAAAAGAAGGATTGTAACAATCTATAAAGAAGGCTTAAACGCATCGAAAAGCTAAAAAAATTACAGAAATCATATACGGTTGGATAGGGCTTCTCAAAAGTAATCGAATGATATCAAGAAAACGCCAAATGATCGCTTCAAGAAATGCCGGAAGAATAATGAATAATGATCTGGGAAATGAATATGCGAATAGATCTATCAATAATTACTCTTATTGCGCACAGAGTAGCGAAATCTTTAAACTTATTGATGAATATTTCAGAATGATTGTTGCTTCTAAATTAGTTGTACTAAATATACTTGTACATATATATTATACTGGTAAATTTACAACGTGTCGTAAACAAAGTAAAAAAACTTTATTTTTCAGAACATGAAAAGTGTGCAATTTGTAATTTGTTTTATATTGTAATTTCATTAACATGAACTGTCCCTTTAGGTTCACAGCACGGTATTGCGCTTTAAGACCCGCAAGTCGTGGGTTCAGATCCTGCAAATTTTATTACCGACAAATTTTTATTGTTTCATTTTAACATAAAGTTGGAAGAGTTTCAACACGAATACATACAAAAATTGCATACCTGTCCTATTTAATAATAACAATTTATGTAGAACAACCAAGCTGAGGCGCTTATCAAAATTTACCTTTTCTCTCGTTTCTCTGATATAAAAATTGTCATTAAAGATATATACTTTAACGTGACCTTATTATGCCATAAAATTTTAGTAACCATCATGCAATTCTTTGCGAATAATTACCAAAATAAGTTAGTATATACGTTTATACATGACATCTAAAGTATGTATGTCTTAACTAAGCTAGTCTTAAATAAATAAATTACAATTGATATTGCATTCGCGCTATGGTGTATTTAAAAAGAGAAAGATAAAATATAGCACTGTTATGTCCAAATATACGATAGTGTTATACTGTCATATTGTATTAATATTTTTAATTTTACGTTAATAAAAAATGACCTTCAAATATTAATATTATTCGGAGCACGATATGAAGCTGTTATAGACGACGCTTAACAAGTTTATTATGTAAGAACTCATTACAAAACTATTATTATGTCATAACAAGCCTTCGGATGCGCCAATCTAGATGGAATTACTCCAAACTTGGTTCATTAAATATTTGTTTTCTTCGAAACTTGAACACTAGAAGAAGAAGTTTCTACTACATTCATTAACAATGTAATAAAAAGATTAACTGAATGTTTAAATACAAATTACGTCTCCATAATCCAGCTTGACATAATAAATTTTAATTTAAAACAAGTGAAATATAACAAAAAAATATGACCGACTTGTACCAGCGTATAACTATTTTACGCAATATAAGCAGGTAACAACGTGCTCTCCGTACGAAATTGCGTCGCGTTTTCTGCCACCGTATTTTAAATCTGTAATAACTTTTAAATATTCAATTCATAAAAATGTCGTCTATGTACGTAGAGTGCAGATTTTTTTAATGCAATAACTTTCATGTGAACTTAAACTTTGAATTTGCCTGATTGCAATTTTTGAAAATGCTTTTTGTGCGTTATTGTTAAAACATAGATATGTATATTCTGTTGCAGACTTTATTGTAGACCAACTCAAGTGTACAATTATGCTAAAATAAACTTTATGTCTATCTTTTACGGTTTTGGCTGTGTTTGTCATTTAATCGCATGAGGATGTGATTTTTCATGATATTGGTCAACACTTTACCAGCATCATGCGACTTGTGCATAATATAGTAGTTATAAGAAGATGATGTAATATTTATTTTTTAGTAAATTATTTATTATTATAATATAATTGATTAGAAACTCTGATGGACTTCCAAACCAAACAGTGCACTATAATTGTTTTGACAAGTAAGCCCAGCCTCAGCTTGTCTGCCTTCGTAACATAATTGTCTTCTACTATTTCATCATCAGCCTTGATAGTCCACTGCTGGACATAGGCCTCCCAATACACCTCCATCCATTAGGGACTTTGACCGTATCCCACCACGCTGGTCCAATGCGGTTGGTGGTGGACGACTTTTACATGCCCATCCGACGCATGGATCATCTTACTTTTCAGACAATTGGTGATCGACAAATTGCCCTAACCAACAGGAAACAACAATGAAAATTTGTTGAGTCCGCGGGATTCGGAACCCACGACCTCCAGTTTCTAGGGCATGCCGTCATACCACTAGGCTACGGAGCGCAGTTACTATGCAATAACGATTATTTAACATTGAGCTCTCAGCAGCGGAGCGCCTGCACGTAGCTTACGTTGTCCGCCCGAGAGCCCAATACGCGCTTCCGCCCGAACCCCGCGAACCGCGTTTCGTAGTGTGCGTCGCTGCCGTTGTATGTGTGTAGAACAGGTGTGTAGCGTCGCGCGTAAACGCGATCGCGTCATCGATGGCGACTCGTGGTTCGAGTTGCGTGATCGTAACAAAACCTTTAGCGTATCGGATCACGAGTTAGAATCGATTTATTATACACGCATGGCTTATCTGCGCGTGTATTAATAAGTTTCGATAGTTATTGAGCGAGATTCGTTTTAACACCCATAGTTTGTGAACGCGACTTTCGTTGCGATTATTGTTGCTCAGCGTTTCGTAGATTTTCGGGCCGACCGAATTAATTAATTCCGTCGTTGTGGATTTGCGTGATTCTGCGCGATAATTCTGCTTTTTTTTATTTTTTTTTATAGCATACGTAGGCAGACGAGCAATCGGGGCCACCTGATGGAAAGTGGTTACCGACGCCCATAGACATTGGCAATACTGGTATCACCAACGCGCTGCCTACCGTGACACTTAAGATCTTAAGTCTCGTTTACCCAGTAAATACGCTGGCTACGGTGCCCTTAAAACCGGAACGCAGTAGTGTTTTCACACTACTGCTTTGCGGAAGAAATAGGCTCCGTGGTGGTACCCACCCACACGGTCTCCTGTAAACAGGGGACCTACCACCGGTAAACAGGCTCCCCGGGGAGACGTGAATTTTCGGAAGGGTTCGGATAACGTTGACCTTGGGCCTAGCCAACGCCGTTCCATTCGTTGGCCTTTCAGCGCCCACGGGTAGTTTTTAATTAGTCAGTAAGCACACACCCGGGAGTCACAATAAGATCGGGCTCTCAGACGCACTAGGGCGTCACGCAGCAGGCACACAACCTCCCTGCCATACCCAGGTAGGGAGGGTTAGGCTCACCCACCCCCGGTAATCACACCGGGTGGCATCTAGTGCGAGTAGGTTTATGGTAAAGGTTCTGGTCGAAAGGATGGCGCAGTCTCCAAGCGAGGCGACGTCGGTAGAAAAGTCGAAGGATGAGGAGATCATGGAGCTGAGGGCGCTGGTCGACTCTCTTAAAAAGACGATTGACGTCCTCAGCACGCGTGTAGCCGCGCTCAAAAATAAAGATTCCAAATTACAATCTTGTAAGGAATGACAGAGCCGGCGTCCGTGGCGGCGGCACTGCCATTTACTACAGGAAATCCTTGCACTGCGTACCGGTGGACCCACCGTCGCTCTCGCTCTTAGAGGTTTCAGTCTGTCGGCTGGCCATGACCGGTCATGCGCCTATCACCATAGCGTCGGTCTACTGCCCGAGCAGATCCCCCTACTAATCTTTGGAAGAGTATCTTAAATCCCTTCTCGAACTTGATAGAGCCGTCATCCTAGCTGGCGACTTCAACAGCAAGCACCCGCAATGGAATTCTCGCGTCCCCAGCACCAGAGGACGCGAGATGCTATCCCTTATGGAAAGGCTCAATTTTGATGTCTTGGCTCCTTCTGAGTCAACGTTCCACCAAAATCAATCTGAGCTCTTGCCTGATGTGCTTGATATTGCAGTTGTCAAAAACATTGTACTCTCTATGAGTAGAATTGTGGTGATGCTTGACCTTTCGTCTGATCACCGCCCAGTTCTCTTGTGTCTGGGCACTCCCATCCAAACTTCAACCGTCCTTAAGACAGTAATTGGGTAGCAGAAACTAGAATCCCAACTCAAAACTGCTCAAAGCGAGTTAAATTGAAGGGAAACCAACAATGGAGTTTGCCAGTCGATATTCTGAATCTCTTGAGGCGTAACAGAGCGTCGATTCGTGCCTATGACACAGATCCCACCGTTGGTAACAGGACTCGGATGCGAGCGCTTTGCCGCGAGGTTAAGTATCGTTCTGCGCAATTCAGGAACGAACGGTGGAATACCGACAGCCTGTAATCTCAATGCTCTCCTAGCACTCAACCTGTCTGTGCCGAATTCCACAAACATCTGGATTACGAGACAGACAGATTGATTAGAGAACCCCCCCGCGATAGCTTTTCTCCGGTCACTAACGAGGAAGTCGTGTCAATAATCAAAAAACTTAAACCGCGTAAAGACCCAGGGGCCGATGGCCTCTCTAATAAAGCGATTAAACTCTATACCGCCAATCTTATTACCATACTCGTTTTAATTTATAACGCAGCTCTAACTCATGGAAGGACGCCATAGTTATCAGTATCAGGAAACCTGGCTCGCCTGCAACCAGTCCCACTTCCTATAGACCCATAAGTCTCCTCAAAACCCTGAGAAAGATTTATGAACGTCTCATTCTTGCTCGCCTGCTTGTCACCAGGACAGCTAAAGGCTTTCCCAGTCCGGAACAGTTTGGCTTTAGAGCTAAGCATTCCTGCACCCACCAGGTACATAGAATTGTAGAGCACATTAAACTCAGACATACTAGAGGTACGCATACGGGCGCTGTGTTCCTCGATGTAGCGAAAGCGTTCGACAAAGTCTGGCATGAAGCACTTATATGCAAGTTGTGTAAGCTCGGCATGCCGACCCGTCTCGTACTCATAATACGAGACTTTCTCAGGAATCGAACATTCCGCTACAGAGTGGAAGGCCTGCTTTTTACCCCTAGACCTGTACGCGCAGGTGTTCCCCAAGGCTCTGTGCTCGGCCCAGTACTGTGCACTCTGTACACGTGCGACCTACCCGTCCTTAATGAAGATGTACGTCTTGCTCTATTTCCAGACACGACATTTGCCTCATAAAATCCATCGCACTCTCCAGCTGCAGACGCACTCAGTGTCTGGTTCAAAGTCTGGAGAGTCGACATTAATCCCACCAAAATTAATTTGCTAGGTGAACCAGTACCTTGGTTCACTAAAACTTAACCTTGGTGTCACATTAGATTCCAAACTCTCTTTTAGTCCTCATATCAGACGAGTCAGAAACAAAGCAGCCTTTGTTCTCTCACGTCTGATCCACTTAATTAATTCCAAAAGTAAGATGTCACTTCGCAACAAAATGACAATCTACAAAACATTCATACGTCCCATATTAACTGACGCCTGCCCTGTCTTCCTACAGGCAGAGGAAAGTAAAATCAAACGCTTGTAGGCGATCCAGAATCCGTTTATGTCGCAAAGCCACGGGTGCTCTCTGGTTAGTTAGAAATATAAACATCCACCTTGATCTCCAATAACCGTCAATAGCTCTTTTCTGTAAAAAGTTTACCAAAAGACAATTTGACACGGCTTCTGAACACCCCAACACGCTTATAGTTCAAACCGTGGACCATAAACCTCACGAATATTATAGAAATAATTACACCATGCGAATACCGCGCCATGCTTTGACCGAACCAGACAACTTCATCACCGTCGCGCAAGAGAAGCGTCGTCTACTACACACTGGCACATACAACTCAGACACAGCCCGCTCTCGACGACGGTTAGAGCGGGATCGCAATTCGTACGAGTAGATATCGGCACGTACCAGGCCGATTCTCTCCTATCAATGATAGAAGCGCTGGGGGAGTTTCTTCCGCCACTTCTTCTCCCACCTGATAACGCTTTCCGAAGTGTTAGTAGATAGTAGCTTATATTGATTTGGGCCTATAGGGCCAATGCTGCAGCTGAACGAGCCGGGGTTCGGCCCAACTGTGCGCCCTCGTTGCAGTCTGCAAACGCGTAAACTTAAGTGACAGCCCAAACCGAGGTTCCCTCTCAAGGCTGGCCCTTGGTGTTAAGTCACACAATAAGGTTCAGGCTGTGCACACACAAAGTGCACGCCATCTCCAAACCCGGCGGAGCAGAAGAGGCCTCGCGGCCAAGTGTGACCATCAGTCACTAAAAAAAAAACCGTGTATTTTAATAAAGTTTTGGAATAAAACAGCTTATATATCAAAATAAATTATAGGCTATAACAATTAAGGATTATGTTCAGTTTATGATGTAAAATAGAATGTTGTAAAATTTGTTATCAGTGAGACTAACTTACTTGCACTCGTCGTATACTGACCATAGAACAGTTGAATCAATAAATACGCTTACGTGACCTCAAAAGGAAATTAAATGCTAGAATGGAATCCGTGTCTTAATTTAAATAGCCACGTGGATATTTCTGAGGTCCATTATTTTCACCCATTCACTAGAGATAAATAACTTGATTTGATAGTGATTTATTGTTAAACTATAAAAAAACGACTTCCATGAGTAAAATGTTAACAAATTATTTAAAGGATTTGTTGCAAATTATGGATAAACATAATTTCAATAAATATTTTGTAGACGTAATTAAATTACGGTCAGCAACAAGACAACATGCCAGTGCCCCGTTATTCATTGAATTTCATAAATAATCACTACAACTAATTACGCATACCCACAGCTCAAACTCGACCTAATTGTACCATTACCTGATGTGACCCCAATACTAGATAGTATACGTGTTACAAGTAAATAGGTTACTTAAATTGAAACAGCAAGAACCAACACCGGAACATATTAGTTAAAATCTACAGTCTGTAAGTCGACATATAAAGGATGTAACATTGCGGCAAAAAATATTATAACGCGTAACATATAAAAGCATGTTTCTGCCATCTTTGCATTCATTTCCAGCCAGGTGGTCGTGAACTTATTAAAAGCACCTTTGTTTACATGTTTTTTGCCTGTCACCTGTACACATTATTTTTTAAATATTTTACTTTGAAAATGTTTACATTTATGTATGTTTTATATATATGTCGGCAGAGTAGCCAACAATAGTTCGAGTTAATAAACTTTATAGTTAAACGGTGTTAACTTGCTAAGATTTAATTATTATTATTAGTCTGTATTAAGATATCAATGTTATAGACAATCGATTCTTAAGTGTTGTATCGAGTTTAAATAATTTCATCTATTTATTTGCGATTACCCTCTAATACTGTTAAAACGCGAGATATAAAAAGTGTTAAATATTGTGATGTTTAGACATTGTGAATACCTTTCTAAATTCATTTAAAGAATTAACAAATGAATTACTACTTAAAACTCATTAAACATAACTCGATGCAACTACTATGATATTGATTGGTTGATTGATTAAACACTGTAATAAAATAATCTAACTTTAGTATTAGTTTTAAAAGATTTATTTACGGAATTGTCTGAGTAAATTAAACAAAAATAGATGTTTATTGAAACCACTAATTATAGTAAATATGAAAGTGTTATGATTCAAAACACCGCCACTTTGATATAAAAGGGCTGGATTTATTGTAAAACACATTGTGTTGAGAGCTGTCGGCGAGGCAGGTTATTCTGTGAGTACCCTCTAATTCCTCATTACTATAGAACTTTGATAACTGTTTAATTATAATAATTTAAAGTGTTAGTCTATTTGTTTTATTATAGATTTCATTATAAGTCGTTAAGTTTCATTGATTGCCGATGAGTGACCCTGATAAAGAGATAAGTGACGTCAGCCCGTCTGGCGTCACTGTTTCTAAAAATCCCATTGGACCAGATGCCTCGTTATATATTATATACGACTATTCCTAGTCCTTATTAAAAAATATTTATTTACACTTTTTTACACACATTTTTTATTCATCGATCTTAACATTTCTCTTCTTTAAGCATTGTTTACTTTTTTATGATTACCTTAAGGATCTCTATGGAATTTTCTTATCAATTTAGTACCTCTATGTTGGTAAGCAAAGCAGAACAATTAAAAATATATGCCTGCTTCCTCGGGACTCCCAGTCAATCTGTTAAGGCTACGACCCTTTCTCATCCGGTTGCAGTACGACATCATATTTCAAGCTTTTACAAAGCTTCTTTTTATAACTACCTATCATACATTGCTGTACTTTCCATACTAGCACTCTTAGAAAAAGTTATAAAAAGGCATGACATGTTCTTCGGAATCGTGTTGAAAATGTCAGATAAATCTTTAAAATAATCAAAAGTTAGTAAATCTCAGTGGGTTTGAGGTTCATCAGAGCCTTTTAGAATATATTTTGTTAGAAACAGTTTTAGAGAAAAAGTTTTTTGCCGTTACTCTTAGGGATAATGTAAATGAAAAATATGTATTTCTTTAAAATAATGTGTCTGGTAGCAATTATGTTTTTCCACAGTCATCAAACACAAACAAAGTAGTAAATGTCATAACAGGCTTAAACTTCATCTTGAGCCAATTGGTAGAAATTGTATAGAAACGTCTTAGAAATCCTTTCACTAGGGTATGTAACATGTTTAGATGTGTACTAGATTCGATGACCGACCTCTAGCTGCAATTGCATAAAAATAGTTGGCGAGGATGTAACCAATTTAAATGAAGTAACTGTGTACATCTTAGTCTGTAAGTTGTAATAACCTGAATGTTCTGGAATAACATGAAGAACTCGCTAAATTAGATCTAAGAGAAAACTAAATTTCAATGCAAATTTAAATACTTTTATTGAATGGAAAAGATATGATAATAACACTGGCTAATGTATAAATGAACCCTGAATTTTGGTATATGGACTTAAACAATTGAATCGTCTCTAGTGTAATGTTAGAAATTAATTTAATACATTACTACTTTCCCTATGACCATAACATTATACTGCTAAATGAAAATATATAATTTAAATGGACAATTCAATCATATAAACATACTCATCTTTACTGCTTTTAAATCAAAATATTTTAAGCAATGCTTGCAAAGATGAAAATAAATTTTAATCTGCTGACAGAGATCTCATCTCAGACTACCTAACGAGACATTAATGGACATAAATTAACATGTAAATATAAAGTAACGTAGGAAGAGACGAAATCTAAAATTTATTTGCCTCCCGAATATATGTTACAAGGCAAAATATGGCTAAAAGCTTCACCAAATTTCTTACAAACATTTTCACATTACAAGACACAATATGCTAAATAACAATGTTGATTATTTAACATTTGCTCTTTTTTATTTTTCTCATATTAATGAAATTATATAATTGTACACATACTCTGTAAATAAAAATAAGTTATTAAAAATTGAATAAAAAATAACACGACAAAACAGTCAATCCTGTGCCACGATTCGCTTGCATTGCAAATCTTTGTGTTTCAATTTTACGCAGTATATCTTTTTTCAGAAATTTTGCATTATCGGTAAATATTTGTTTGAATATACGTACATTTAAACGATTAAAATCCTCTAATGGCGCATAAGAAATTTAAATGATATGATACGTCCAATAACGGATATCGGAGCTTAAAAAAATATCACGGTTCATAATAGCATGAGATGAATGTAGCTGTATATTATTTCTGTCAATTTACAATACATATGGATACAAACCAAAATTCACTGAGGTAGGTTTTTATTTAAGTAAGTTCTTGCATTGGGACGAATATTTAATTTAATTAAACGAAGTAAGACAAATGGAACAGGCGTACAAATTTTTCTTTTATTCAAAATAAAATTCGAAAAATGTTGCGTATTAGCGTTGGCTATTCGTAGGTAAAATAATGAAACAGGTGTTTCGCATAGTTCACATCACGTACCTATTTTGTTTTTTTTATATCTTAAATAAAAGTTAATTAAATACATGCAGTCCGTCCACGGCTCTGTGTTATTTTTGGCTTTTTTAAATGTGTTTTCCTAGAATGAAAAGTAACTCATGTTACTCAAGGTGGATGTTGCTTTCTAATAGTCAAAGATTTTTTTTTAATGACATCATACATACATACATCATCAGCCTGCAATAGTCCACTGCTGGACATAGGCCTCCCCTAACACACCCTATCCATTAAGTGGTTTTGGACCGTATCCCACCACGCTGGTCCAATGCGGGTAGGAGGGTGGACCGACTTTTTACATGCCCATGCGACGCATGAATCATCTTACTTTTCAGACAATTGGGTGATCGGCCCAAATTGCCCTAACCAACTAGGAAACAACAATGAATATTTGTTGAGTCCCCGCAGGATTAAAACCCTCGACCTTCGGTTTCTAAAGCAAACGCCCATACCACTAGGCTACGAAGGCAGTCATAGCTTTTTTTAATTGGCATAGTAGTTCTTGAGTTTATTATTAACAAAAATACATATTTTTTCAGTTTATAATATAGTAGTAAGTAGTAGCATTAATGTGAAAATTTATATGAGCCCTACTAATGTAAAATTATTAATGGGCACATATAAATATAAATTTTAACATATATGTATTTTACTAAAAATCGTAACAATATAAGCAATAATCGTTGCTGAAACGGGTAACCGCAATCTAAGACGACGTGCAAATGTGCGAATGGGTTTCCACAAATAAAAGAGAAACAATATTCACAAATACATAAAAATGCGTACACTTTACAAGATACACTCGTTTGAAATCATGCAAGAATAGGCATCTGTATATGAATAATTTATGAGGTTGACGTTATCACTATATTTTATGACACGGGGAAAAGTTTGCATGCAACGCAAATTTTGTAACTTGAAATTTATTACTAACCAGTGAACTATACTTTTATAACAAGAAAAAGGTTACCATGTTTATAAAAAGTAATACTACGCCACACATACTTTTTGTTAAGTGAAATCTGTGGCTGAATAAAAAAAATTACTTCTCCTATGACGTTTAAAACCTTGATTTTTAATTATCGTGTCGATTATGTAATAATGAAAGGTAAGTTAACGAAATCCTGTGGGTGTCCATTGGTTTATTCGGAACTTAAGAACAACGTAGATATTGTTATTATCTCAATTTTTAAATTAAATTTTTAATACACAAAGAGAAATTTATTATTTGTTCAAGCAACACAAAAGAAATTTGTTATTTGTTCAAGCAACGAAAAAAAAAGTAAATCTCAAAAATTATTTGAAGTAATTAGAATGTCTTAAGATTTCAACGTCCTTTTTGTTAATTGCTCTCTGAGACTTGTAACGACATAACTTGATAACTGTTGGTTTAAAATTAAAGTAAGTACTGTTGAATCGTTCTTTAATTTAAAGGACAAGGTACTGACAAGGTAAAGTCACGCTTAGTTGCAATCATTAAAGCAGATCTAATTAATTGTTTTCCTCATTTTACGATTTCTCAATCGCGACCTTTCGTAACGTCGTGTCCAATAGTATATGCCTAGGTTGTCTTAAAGATATTCCGCCTCTTTCTTCCTCTTTCTCTTTTCTCCTGTCTCGGTGGGCTATAAGAAAACAACGTTCGGTCCCTGTTCAGAGCTTGATGTAAAAAGGTAAGGCATTTGCCGATTACTTAATTATTAGAAAAAAATTGTATTCCATTATTTAAATTTCTTCGTTTTCTAACTTGTTAAAAATATGTGTATTTATAGTATAATGTTCTCTCCAATCGAGATTGCAATGTCTTGGTTCGTAACCATTCAAAATCAGTGCTAATGAACTCAGTCGATAGTTTTGAAAAAGACATCATTTATCTTAGATGTCAATTTAAATGGTCAATCCGTAAAAAATTACAGATTTTAACGTTAGTATATTAATTTACAACTAGAATATTATTCCATTTAAAAATTAAAATATATAATACTTGTTATGTGATATAAGTAAAAATTATATGACGTAAGTTAATATATTTTTAACATTCATCATCATATCATCATCAGCCTGTGATATCACATGCGACTAGGCCTCTAAAACACCATTGAGGGTTTTGGACTGTAACCCACCACGCTGGTCCAGTGCGGCTGGTGAGACCATTTACATGCCCATCCGACGATGGATTATCTTACACTTTTCAGACATTGGTGATTCCCAAATTCTAACAACTAAAACAAATAAAATATTGTTGAGTCCGAGATTGAACCACACCTCGTTTGCGTAAGCACTTACACTAGCTATGAGTTTAAATGCATCTATTACAAAAAAAACAATTTTTTAAAATTATGACAGATCTGGTGATAAATATTCAGACATTTAATGAGACAATGATTTAATACATTTATGAATTGGTGCTTAAAATTCATATTTTAAACAAGAATGATTTTAAGTATTACTTTAAAGTTAACCCTGATTAAAATTATTGAACTGGTTACAATACTCGCATGAATAATTTTAATTTTCTAAATACTTATGAATAATATAATAAAAGTTTATTAAATACCTATACAAATATATATATATATATGTATGTGAGCAAATTTCTCTATTTTTAAACAGTTTTGAGTCAATTTTCGGCTGAATATTATAATTATTTAGTAAAATTACTGTAATAATAAAGACAATAAATAAAATTATAAAATTATAAAAATAAATAAATAAATCAGTACTTCTGGACACCGTCGCTCTCATCGTCTGCCGGTTTCTCTCTATTTTAACCTAACCCTCGGCGTTTGGTCTCACCTGCCGAGGGCTTCCGTATAGCTAAGAGGTATCTATATATTCATTGTTTATTATATTTATTGCTTTAATATTCCTATATTCGTAATATTTTATTTATTGTTATAAATTGTACTCTCAGCCAGATGAGAAAATTCTTTTAAAAACAAGAGGCAATAACAATGCAGAACAACATGCCATTAAATGTATTATTACATATTTTAATACATTCTTAGTACAAAACCAATTGTTGACGGTATAGGAAAATACCTAAATAATTACATTCCTGTGTTTGATAGTTGCTATTCCATAAAAAACTTATACATGAAAAGATATAACATTAAGGTTTACGCTATAATTGAATAATATAATTTAATTAGGATAAATTTTAAAATTCGGACTAAAACTTTTAATAACTTAAAAGTTCTGATCGAAATCTGGCAGCGAGAGTAGTGCAAAAACACTTAAAATTATAATGAACGTAAAATATATTAAAAGATTCACAAATTTTTTTGCTCTGATACAAGTTAATTTAAAGGTAATTATTTTTAAATGCCAATTTATTCCACATAAAATAAATTTATGTTGTTTTGTGATTACAGTTCTATTATATGTTGCAAGGTACACTTTTCAATTGTGATTCAATGAGCGACTTCCTAAACATTTCTTTTGTTGAAATGTTGTTGCAATCATTTGTTTTTCATGTTTTTATCCAAATTGGTCTTAATATACATATGTCATCTATAAGAACATTACATAAGTTCTGGTACAAATTTAAATATATTTTCGTTAAAGGAAATAACGGTATTAAAATTATACATACATATTTGACAATGTCTCAGCCAAAAAAAAATCTATTTGACATGGCTACCCTTACCACCGGCTTTGATCTATTTTGCCACGAATTTTTGGATTCACGCACTGTTTTTACCAAGGAAAATTTCGCCACTGCTTTCTCCAAAGGTTTTCTAAGAGACTCAATGTTGCTATGTCGTTTAGGACAGGCCATGTCCTCCAATATTGACTATAATTTTAAGTCTAAAGGGTTGAGGTCTGGGCTAGATGTGGGCAGTCTTCAATTCATATAAAGTAAACATCATTAACCAAGACTGTATCTTGATACACTGCCGAGGTTTTCACAAATTTTTCACCAAAATGTAATTTTGTGATTCCTTGATAAGACACGCCCTACCAAAACATCACTGACGCAAGATGAGGACCACGTTGTACACTTGAGTAGCAGCTGCTTTAGAACTGTGAGCGTACATTTTAGCATTTTGCTAGCTTAGTGTTCTTCAATCATGGAAATTTTTCATCTGTGAAGAAGATATTTTTGGGCCTTTCATCTGCGTATTACAACAGAAGGCATTTTGATCGATCCATTCCCTTAAATTGTTAAGATTGTTGTAGGGCATGTCCTGTATATTGGTGATAAGCACCGAGCTTTAGGGCTTGTTATATAATAAGCGACAAGGTTTTAACGGGAAGCTACTCCTCGGGAAAGATTTTTTGTTTCGTAAATGGGGTTTGACTTACAAGCTTCAACAGCCTCTGTAGTTCTCTATACACACGGACGACCCAAGCTTTTTTGTCTTCAACAGACAAATGGTTTCTGTGTCTGTTGATAGAACGATATATGACAATACGGCTGATACTAAGCTTTTTTTGACTGGATCTTGCGCTCTGTGGAGTAAACCTATTAGATCATACCGGATTGCTACAGGCGCGTCTCCCCATCCTGTGACTTAGGTGCACCAAGGGCCAGATGGGATGGCCTCGGCTTAGGCATAGCATGCTGAATCAAGGGCGGCCCAGGTGGGCCAACGCCTCGAGTCGATTCAGATACTGTATCTACACTTTACTACCGCTTCTTAAAGCGTTGGCGCTGGGAGAAGAAGTGGCGCAAGAAATCCATCAACGATCCTATCTAATATAGTGTTAAGCTACAGTGTTATATAGCAAAGGGTGTGTAGGTTCGACCTCACCGGTGGGGCCGATGTCATAAATAAGTTCAGCGTGTGTTTGCCTACTGCTTGGGTGTCGCAACCTAATAAGCCTTAAGGGCGTTAATCAAGTTTTTGTATTTCACAATAAGTGAGAACCTAGCCATACACAACAGACGTATTTGTCAAATATCAAATCAAAGATAAAAGAGATCTAGCGATTTTAGAAATGACGCGCAGTTATTGCCAATGCTGCCATTGATATGGCTATTTGAGGCGGCAGCGGACCGCTTTGCATTCGGAGTCAGCACCGGCACTGGCTGTTGCTACGCGGGGCGGAACTGCCAAGCGTTGGAAGGACGGAGGGAAGGTGGCTGTTGGATGGGTTTGGTGGTCGCCTGTAAGAGGCTGCCCTGTGTTTCGCGGGAATTCTGCGTTTTGGCTCCTTAGGACAGCCGAGGTAGTTGGTCGTGGCTGGGATTGCGGCACATAACCAACACCATGCCATAAGGTCATTTGGTACGTGGGTGATACATTCGTGGTACCAAAACTGGGAAATATTTAATTCTTTGTTAGCGGATTCTATCTCGGATCAAGGAATCCGATATCGGTTAGGTCGCGCCTAAGTTTGATGAGGGAATGATAGGTTGCGTCCCGCCCTACCAGGCTCGGTAGGGAGGTGTGTCGTGTCTAGTTCGCGCGGCGAACTCGGGAGACTGTGCCGAACACGTGTGGACGGGTCCACTGCTGCGACGCACTGTTTTTCAATGAAATATGATCGATGGCTTCATATCCACTTTGTGCTAGGCGATCACTGAAATCGTATTTTCTTTAACAACCCACTCTATATTTATATTTGTTAATAAATACGAAGAAATATGTGAAATGGCGCAAAATCGAAAATGTTTTTAAAATAAGATATATGTTCCAATATCAAAATAATTAAAATGTTGAAAAAAGAAAAAGTTTTTATGTAAAAGTATTTATGGCCAGAGTATAAAAAATACGCTCAGAATATATACATATATATATTTTGCGAAGTCGGTCGAAAATACATAGTGTTAGGTTTTTAGTAGAAAGACATATCAAAGGATGGTCAATACTTGGCAACTATTATTAAGAAATCATTAAATTATCTAACGCGCTTCACGAGGAATACACGTGTGTACGTAAAATTTTTACAATACACATATAAAGATAAATGTATCTACTACGACTTAAGTAATCATATGAGGCGTTAATAAAAAACAAGGAACGTAAACGAAATAGGTGCGTAACCTTTTGCCAAAAGAAAAAAGATCCATTTGTTACTCAGTGCATTTCACTGTGTTTGCTAAATCAAATAACAAGAAATGTGATGCACAGTATTTACAAAGGATATAACTTAAATTTTACGCAATTTGTTTACATTTCATATAGTAAAAAGAAACTATTTCATGAATATTACTCAAAAAAAAATGTCCCATTTAATTTTTTTTATCCTAGATAGTATTACAAAAGACATCAATAGTATATTATGTAAATAAATTAAAAAAGTATGAGTAAACATAATATAATAAACAAGATGCCAGAATTCATTTAAAACAAAGTTTTCATAATTATTTACTCGTCCTCGGTAATAGTATAACAATATAGTAATAATTGACTATACCGGAAAGTATAAAATATGTATGAATATTTAAATCATTAAGTCATATTTAAGTCATATCTAGTTGTTACGGTCTAGTTGGCCTTTGGAGTGGTATGTGCACTTTTAAGAATTTCTAGCAAAATAATTTTATATTCATTATTGTGTTATTACTACTCATATATTATCATTTTAAAGTTTTCTTTGAATAATTGGAAGAAAACATGTGTGAAGGCAGATTAATAGCCAATATAAATTTTTTTTTTACTTTATGGGAAACAACGTATGTATTACTTTGTTTTGTAAATTATAATTGGCCAAGGTCTCCATTAAACATTAATTTCTAAATAAAAAATATTTTTAATATATTGTTTTAAATAGAGCTCTAAAAGTTTTATATAGGAAATAAAAAGCACTTATCAAAATATTGAAAATTCCCTATACAGATATTGCAACCAACACCGATCAAAAGCATACGTCGTTGTAAAATTTAATATTACTTTGGCTGGCGTTCTCCAAACTATGTGTTTGTCAGTGAATAGATATGTTTGATAGAATGTTCTGCTTCATTTAAAGCGTACGTATAAATTTTAATGATTCAAGTAGCAATCGGTTTCTAAATAAGGGTAAAATAATAACTATGAAATTAATCGTCAGGTACAAATTACTGTAAAGTAAAACATATATATCGTCTAGCTGAGTTGAGTTTAGTAACATTGAAAAATTTTGTATGTTCACATGCCTCACATGTTTTATCTCTCTATATATAAACGAATCCATTCTCCCCTTAGTATTAATTTAAAAATGTCAGCATTACCATTTTATCAGCCTAACTGATTGAAGTAATGCTGGTTAAGAATTTGGCCTTTTTAAAGGGTCTTTTTTAAATATTTTTACCATCGAAAAAATACTATATTAATTATTTAGCGAAAATGAGTAATGAAGGTTTAATTCAATGCTATAACAAAAGTTATGTTTTCGTAAAGAATTCAAAGACAAAACTTTGATGCTGTATATTTAACAACAAATGGTAACAATGGTGTAGATATACATGGCCTGCATTCTATTTAAAAAGCTTGCTTAATGTTTGAATAAAGGGAATTATGTACATATAGCAAAACATTAAAAAGATTGTTATAGTGTTAAATAACTAAAAAATAATTGACTCTGAATGTATGTTTATAAGCTTTTGCTATAAAAAAATATTTTTCTATAGTTTAACGATTGAGCCTTAATAATAATAATTTAAAAAATAAAATGCATACCTATCTAATTGTTTGTATCTAAAATGAATGCTACCGTAATTATCATGTTTTCAGTAACCGCTGTTGTACAAAAAATATTATGTTTATGCATATTTAAATATATTTTTTTAATTTACGGCAATACCATCAACTTATCCTCAATTTTTCCAAAAAAAAAATAGTGTCGCAATTTTCATATGATGTTGCTTTTAAAATGTTAAATAACCTTATCTTATGTATGAATAATGTAACAAAATTTGGAAAGGTATGTTAAACATTTCAAATAATTTACTAATTTAGGCGTATACCTTTAAGAACTCGCCGTATCTTTTATTTATGCAAATAATAAATTGGATTATCTGTAATAATGAAATATCACTTTTTAATTACTTAATATTGTAATATATAACGAATACATTTTTTTTTCAATTTTTTGTCTGCCTGTCTTTCTGTTTAATCTGGCTAATAAATGGTTCTATTTTAATGGGACCTTTTTACTGGAAGATAGCTAATGTAACTGGGAGTAAATTAAAGGACTACTATCTATTTAGAAAAAAAAATATATATATTACTTCGCGGAGTACGTTGCGGGCAACAGCTATTCGCTAATCATTATTATAGACTGCCACGAGAAGGGCTAAAATAATACCCGCTATAATTTCCTTTCTTCTTTCCGGTCTCGGTTTATTATCATTCTGATCAAACAGTTACAGGCCGTGTTCCATTTGTATTTTTCTGTTTTCCAATTTCGGCCCGTAATTCAGATAGCGCCCTAACATGAATGATATAGTAAGGTGTGAGTTAGATATGATGGACTATGATGGAAATACGTTAATTTTTCCTTAGCTAAAAAAAGCAATAAAGACACATGTTGCTAATAGAATTGTATATTTATTTTCATTATTGACGATCCGCTTAACGTAGTGGTTAGTGATCTGACTGTTATGCCATAAGGCAGGGTTTGATTCCCATAACGGGAAAAGTATTGTTTAGTAAACATAGTGTTCTTCCAGTTTTTGGGTGTTTGTATTAATAATATTTAGACTTATTTACAAAAAAAAATAAGTTTTTGTATTTATCAGTCATCTGGTACCATAGTACAAGCTTTGCTTCGCTTGGGATAAGATGGTATTGTGTTATCGTCTTAAAATATTATTATTATTATGTAGTTTTTTAAAAGTATTTTCTCATCCGGGTAGAGGAAAAATTTGAGAGAGAGAAAGAGAGAGGAAGGCCTCAGGTTTTGTGCTAGGCTCACTGGGATAAACTGTTTGCAGAAACAGCTATGGGGATAATTTTGGTCGGCATCCGACCCCACATGTCAGTCACCTCGTGAGCCAGATCCAGATTTTTTTGTTTTTTTTTCTGTTTCGGCTATCACGAGGCTCGACAAAAGTCTGTGGTGCCATCCTTAAGAATGTATCTCCTATAGTTGTTGGTCTTAATAACCTGATCCTGTATTGCACAGGCAAAACCCTCGGTTTCTCCAAAGAGATTACCTAAACGTAGCCAGTTTACTGAGGCGGTAGCGGCTTCATGAAGCTGTTGAAGAGCTTTGTAAAACGGCCCTGTGTACTTCTTTCTCTTTCCATACAGTCTTACGGTCGGAGATGCTCAGCACTGCTGGGTCTTGCCATTGCTCGTTGGCTAAGAGAGAAGGGTAAGTTTTTATCACTCTCAATGACGACTGCGTAGAATGCATCATTTCGCTAGGAAATACTTATCGGAGGCTGCACACTTCACGGTTGCATAGGGCATTGCCCGCCACCATGCTTTCGGTAGTACATTTCATCACTGTTGATCTCGGGTGGTGCATCCTGTGCATTTTTACTACTTTACTATTACGTTATAATATCTACTGCAGGCAATTTTAATAAATAGGTTTAACATACAAACTTTAGTACAAGATGCCATAGCTTTATGTAAAACTCTGCAGATAGAAAGCTCTGAAAGACGGCAGTTTTTAAGATGAGATCCCATTATCTCCACGTACGTCGAGCGAGAGAGATATAACCCGCGCTATTAGTCCAAAAAATAGGACGTAAAACAAAATGTGTATGAGTAAGCGTTACCTACTAATACTTATTATGATCACTTTTTTGTTATTTTTGAAGGATTTCATATATATAATTAGTGAGTTTTATACATGTTATAAGCTTTATCTCGTTGAAGAGGAAAAATATGTATAGTGCACTTTTTATAATTGAGATTATTTGAATTACTATAATTACAATTTTGACGAATAGATATCTTCATTAACATATGAATAGATAAGACTTTAAAGGGTTTTTATAAGACACTCATTTTATGGCCCACAACATTGATTCCGAGAGTAAATTGGCCAAACTACGATTCGAATAGTAATCAACATAGGCCGTTCACGAAACAAAGGTGTGACGCAAGTTTTATATTTTACTACATAATGCATTGGCTAAGAAAAATAAGTTAAAATAGTTTGTTTTTAAATCTTAAGCAAATTCACAGAAAGTACAATCAGTATTAATTTTAACGCTCAGAGTAATTTGATAGCTGCAATTATTTTTTATTTATTAATATTAAACGAGCAAAGTTTGAAATTATGAAAACATACACGTTGCTCAGTCAATATTACCGTCGACTAAAATGACAAAGTCTAATAAATTTTTGGGATAAATATTTACCAAGTACTTAATTTTTGACGGACCTCAAAAGATTTTTTAAAAAAAAAACAATTAAAATGTTTTATCTTAATTTTAATCTTGTCTCGAGCGTGGTTAAAACAGAATGATGGCTTATTTTAATGTTAGTAATAAAGTCTCGATATAAAACAATAGCGTCAACATATCGTATGGCTACTCATTCATGCGAAATTCCACTTGCGTGTGAACTGCTTACGTAGATGTCGCAACGAATAACGAACGGGAATGCGGTTGAGGCGATATAACTCCTCCCTCCGTAAGTTCGAGATTATCCGCAGGATCATCTCGTTTTTTTATACGTTGACAAATTTGTATTATCTTATGTCTAAATATTACAAGGAAAATTATTAATACTAGTAATACAATTATAATATTAATTAAACTAGCACTTTTGAAAACAATACTATTCATATAACTGTTTTCTCTTCTGTAGTATTAAGTTTAGAGACTGGATATCGGCTAAGTTGGCTCCAACAAGATTTATTGGTTTTAGCCCTTCAATTGACGGCTCGGTTATTATCTTTGGTAAGTGGATAATCGGCTGCTTTAGGTAGGTTATTTCTTTTCCCTGGGTTTGATGTATCTTCAGTATGTGGTCCTTGATCTGCTCTACAGTTATCTTCGATAGTTAGAATGTAGGTTCCTGTACAGCTTCTTAAGTGACTTCATTGTTACAAAATTGGTTTATAGTGGTTTCATCATATGAGTAAATGATCCATCGATTCGCTTGTATACTATAGACCATGAATTTTTCCAAGGTGACAGCTATTGGTTGGCAGCTGGAGATGTTAGTACGAAATTCCATGATATCGAGTGATACATTTATCATTAATAAACGGTTGCATGTTGATTTCATGTAGCAGAGAATCGGAGCTCGATCGATCTCTACTCATCATTGAGCAATTGGGTTGCCTTTCACTATCATGTATGGGTTTTAGGAAGGATAAGTGCTGTCTGGCCATTACTAAAAATATGTAAGGAATTAGTTTATAATAGGTAAAGATCTCATTTCTTATAAGTGGGATACTCATAATAATTTTATCTGATTTTGTTTAATATGGCTTTTAACTCTATGCATTGTTCTAATTTTAAAATGTTATCGCAGGATACTGGAAATGCTAGCTTCTCGATTTTCTATCTGTTTTAAAATTAACATAAGTTCTTCTGTATTAATAATTGACTGATGTAATACCCTATTTTTACTAAAAGCAATTGCCGTCTCAATTTCATTTAAATGAGTGTATAAGTTTTGAAAATGGTTAAGGAAAATGATATAGATGTGAACGAGTCTAGTACTTGTCTGGTGGAGGTTCGATTCATTTAACGCTTTATGTATACTTTGGATACTTTCTTCTAATTGTATAAATTACTTTTAGTCGGATTTGCAATATTTGTGAAGGAACCGACTATTTCGGATAGTATAGTGACTTTACTTTTAATAGCATCCTGTTGTGTCACGCAATTTCTCGAACAAGCTTTCGTATACTGTAGCGTCATTATTGTCTGGGTTCCCTGTGATGGCTTTAATTAGAGAGCCTAGTGGATTTAACAGTCCTCGTTTCATTTTGTATTGAAGGAAATCTTAAATTTATTAACAATTATGTTCATAGTGTAATCGGTATTTTAAAAGCGGTAGAAGTATAATTTCATCGTGAATGCTTTGTCCATGCGTACTTACTACTGTAAATGGTGCGCGATTTTTGAACCTTTAAAATATTCATTGGCTTGTCAGGACTTATAAACGACCGACTACTGCCAGCGTTAATAAGGAATTTTGAATTTATTTCGGAATCATGATGTGCAGGAGTTCTAGGATACTGTCAGAATAATTGAGGTGAATTATTTCACCGTCCGTCGAAAGGTTGCATTTTGAAAATTTTCATGCATTGGATTATCCGTTTCCAGGCTATCTGGTTTCTCTGGATGTTCTACATGGAAATTTTCAGGAACAAGCTCGTAGTAATCTTGATAATAGCCGTAATTATTGGTTTAGGGTTCCTCTTCGTACGACGCCGATGGTTCTTCATTTTAATACGTCATTCGTCAACATATTTTGTCTAATAGGCGCGGTGCGCATTGATACATTGTATCAGCAAACCTTGCTGGCTGTTGGTGTGGATGCCGAATTTAAATTGGTTATTTTGTGGTTGGAAAAGCAAACTTGTTTTGGTTAGGTGGTGGTGCATGCCAAATCCTGAGTGTCTCTGTTGTTGTGGTATCAAATCTAAACTCACCACTTTGAAACAGCGTTTGTGTTAGTTGTGGTTGGTTTGAACGGAAAGCCATATTCGGTGGTCCTCCAAAACGGTAACCTTGTTGCACATTCGGAAGTTGCAACAACTTTTGTCCACTTGGGTTTGATGGAATTCCAAACTTAAATTGATTTAGTGGCGAGTTGAAGGAAATTGGTTTCACAACATTTTGTTGCAAGTTGTGAGATGATTGGATAGATTTAGACCTATTATTTCTTGCGTTGTACTGGGTCAAGAAGTTAAGCTCCTCGGTTACTATAGCCAACGCGTCCTCTAAAGTAGAGGTGCCTCTTAGTCTTCGATTCTAATTAAGTCCTCAGGAAGAATTTAATAAAATAAGAAGAAGATTTGTTGCCTATTTTGAGCTAACAAAATCAGATAACGTAACTTAAAATTAAATTCGACGACATGAGTTCGATTAATACGGAAGAACAAGGATATATGGAAACAGGAAGTGAATAGTTTTACTCACAGTCTGCTCAACGTCATGTCCTTCAGGTGATTCTGCCCACGTCGTGACGTCAGAGGTTTTCGCGTCCTCTGATGGATGCTGCACCGATGCGCGCGGTCGCGGAAGTTATTTCTTTGGTTCGTGGATATCCTAACTCGACTACTATTCTAATACAAGAATCTATTTGGGATCGATGGACGTTAGTACAGAGATGAGATATACACAAGGATATCCTAAAGGCTGCGCTCTAAATTTTGACGACTCAAAAAGACTTTAAAAAACAATTAAAATGTTTAACTTAATTTTTATTGTCTCGAGCGTGGTTAAAACAGAATGATGGCTTATTTTAATGTAGTAATAAAGTCTCGATATAAAACAATAGCGTCAACATATCGTATGGCTCTATTCATGCGAAATCCCACTTGCGTGTGAACTGTTCGCGATATCGCAACGAATAACGAACGGAATGCGGTTGAGGCATATAACTAGGTATATTTTGGTAAATATTTATCTTTGAAACTAAAGGATCTTTGGACCCTTTATTTCACTTTCATCATCGTCTTAAGCCGTGATAGTCCACTGCTGATATAAGCCTCCCTAATAAACCTATCTATTAGGGCGTTTTGACGTATCCACCACGCTGGTCCAATGCGGGTTGGTGGGTGGACCGACTTTTACATGCCCATCGCATCGATCATCTACTTTTCAGACAATTAGGTGGCCTAACTGCCCCAACCAACTAGAAACAACAATGCAAATTTGAGTCTCCGCAGGATTGGAACCCACGATCTCCGGTGTCTAAGGCACTCGCCCGTGCCCCTAGGCTACGGAGGCAGTTTAATATTTATTAAAATAAACGATGTTCTACAAATATAACTTTTCTTCAAATACGAACGAAAATAATTTAATTTGTCCTTAATTCATAATAAACGAAGAATTGACCTTTATTTGTTTAGTAAATTGAGAACGTCCATATTTTACTTAATTTTTTTTGCGACCAATGCGATATTATATAACACTTAATATAGGAAAAAATTTTCTTTCTTTTGTATAAATATCAATTGATAAAATAATATACGATTACCGATATTCCAACGTGCATTTTTTGATTTATTAGTCTGCCAACTAGATTCGTAAGTAAAATTTACAAAGAAGGTAATTTTTTAAAAACTGTAAGTATTAACCATAAATTACCATATTTAAGGCACTTCTACGTAACTGAAACGAAGGTTTCATAAAAAAAATATATTTATATAAATCTATTAAAAAGACTTTTGAAAACAGCATTCCAAAGTTCACAGCAGCGGAAAAACATGTATAACAAGTTATAACGTTGTATTTGCATTTTCATATTATTTTTATTGTGGAATAAAAAATTAACACAACAACAGATATAATTTTAATTTGAGGTATATGTTTGAAATTATGTTTTGTGTTAAACGGTTTTAGGGTAATGTAGGACATTATTCTATGAACACACGATGGCAACAATATAGGTGATTGCACGCTGTGTCTGGTACCGCAGACTTTGAAAAAAGCGCGAGTCCAATTTTCCTATCTTGATTACTCCTGGCTGTGGGGTTGCGGCTTAAGAATTCAGCCTCCCCATCTCTTCCCTTGGGTGTCGCAAGAGGCGACTACGGGAAAAAGCTACTACTGCACATCTATTTAGTGGCGGCCGACAGATGACGGGGATAACCATCTCCGCTTTCAGATCCCAATCATTCAGATCAATCATCAACGGGCAGCAGCGTTAAAGGTGCAAAGGATCTGGAAATGACTACGGTTGCCAACCAGCTTGCCAGGCGTGGCAACTTTGGCAAAACCCCACAATGAAAGAACTTCAAGAAGAGTGTTTACAACTAAAATTCAACATCGAATATCAAGTTAAATCACAGCTAACGTCCTAGTTAAATATTTTGGGAGAGGTTCGAGAAATAAACGCAACTGACATCCAAGCCACTCTAGATTGGAAACCACTTGTAACTTCTAACTAGTTTCGTTGGTAGACGACCTGAGAATCCAACAGTTAGTACCGAGTTTGATTTAATTCAATCAAACCTATTCAATGCATCAGTGTTCAGCAAAGATAACATAACCGTACAACGGTTTGATTATATTTTTTGCTATATATCTGGAAGATAAATTGAAAAGATTTCGCTAAATTTAATTTTTACTGTTAATATTAAATATATTATAATATTTTATTAAATATGCAAATTTTTTTATATTAAATATAGATCGTGGGTGAATCATGTCCATTTGACGTTAAATATGGTCATTTTACTTCTTTTTCTATCCGTGAGGAAATATCTACGAGTAGCATTAGGTTATTAAATATAAAAAATCTGAATGTCCTAGTGCTTTAACTATTCTTGATTTTTGATTAAAACGCACAGAACTTACCATTATAACTATAAGTTAGCCATGCGTTAGTTAAAAATGTGACGTGTTATTGATAGCATTTTTACAGCGCCAGCGCTCGTTAACTTCTTGAATAGATTCTAGCGCTTCAATTTGAAAGCGATGAAGCTTTCCAGTAAATCTACTAGAAATTTATAGACTACTTGTAATCTTAGAATGAATGGTTTACATAGTGCAAAAAATTTAATTTTGTTATTAGATTAGGTTTTATTTGTATGAATAGATATACATATAAGGATTGTATGTAAATCCGTTAAAGAAAGTTTCTTTTAAACTGTGTTTTTAACATGTTGAATTTAATATTAAAAATTCTTCCGTGGTTATAATATAATAAATAGGCCAAAACAAGTCAATTTATTTTTACATGAAAGCTTATTAAAGAATGTAGGTCGAAACCATTAAAACTTCAGGATAGGAGCATAACCCCCTAAACAACATAAAATTGCTGGCAGTTCGTCTGCTTGATTAATTTAAATTACTGTTCCTTCTAAAATATTTATTTTTAATAGCTATTCCGTCTGATTTCGTCCGCGTGGTAATAAAAGAATAAATTTATCTGTAAGTAGTGTAAATCTATCAAAATAGTTGTATTGATAGATGTATAGAAATTAAAAAGAGAAATATTTCTTGGGCTACTTTTGGTATGTTGCAATAAATTATTTTGACTTAACATCAGACATAATTTTTAGGTCAGTTTTGTGAATGTTTTATCTGCTTTTTTTTGGGGTTTTAAAACCTTGAAATAAAACTACAGACTGCTACATTGAATGGACAAATTGAATTGTTCATACTACGCTTTTCTTTTTAAGATAGTACAGTGGAAGACGTATCATTATATCTATACTATAAATGTTACAATCCCCTTAGGAAAAAAAAAACTTAAATCCACAGCAAACTCGCGGGTTACTACGTACTTTAATTTATCTTATCGCTTAAGAAACAAGAATAATGTATTTAAACAATTTTGTGATGTACTAACAAGACTCGTATAGTACGCTGCAGTTTAATCTTGGCTATAATGCCATATTGTACCATAGGATTAAGTAATGGCTTCAGTGAACGTAAAATTCCAACAGGTGGGAAACATCTACGGGCAAGTAAAATAAGCCATAATGGCTTATACATTGGGCCATCGACTCAAGAAAAAGGCTCTTAAGCAAAAAGTACCGTAAAATGTTCACATTTATGACTCCGTTGTTTCTAAAAAATTATAATTTTTTGAAATATGAAAGTATATAAGAAAGTATATCTTATACTTTTTTTTCTTTATATTTTGTTTTAAACAAAATCTTTATTATTTGCGTAATGATCATTTTTAAAAAGAGTCCTTAATACAGTTTTTTTTTAAATTACCCGTCGCTGTCATATTAATTGTCCCATTTCACATTTTTTGTTCAAAAAGCCTGCATTTGCTTCTGAAGACAAAGCGTATGTGTCTATTATTAAATTATAATTGCAATATGTCTACCTTAGATGTATTAATGCTTATTGAAAAGAATCAAAGAAAAATACACATCAATTTGCTTCACATCAAAGAAAAACCTTTTAACGACTTATTCAACAGACTTTGATAGGGAATTAAATAGTTTTTATTAAAATAATAAAGAATTTTATTTACGATAAATTTAAAATTAAATTAAGTAGTCATGAAAATAATAAATATTGTCGCAAGTTTTGTAAAAGTCTCAACAAAATGGATAAAATCAACAGTAACGATCCATAATGTTACTATAGTAACTGCCTCCGTAGCCTAATGGTACAGGCGTTTGCTTTAGAAACCGGAGGTCGTGGGTTCGAATCCTGCGGGGACTCAACAAATTTTATTGTTGTTTTAGTTGGTTAGGACAACGGGCCGATCACCAATTGTCTGAAAAATAAGATGATCCATGCGTGGATGGGCATGTAAAGGCGGTCCACCCACCAACCCGCATTGGACCAGCGTGGTGGGATACGGTCCAAAACCCCTAATGGATAGGGATTAGAGCCTATGTCCAGCAGTGGACTTAAGGCTGATTTTGATGATGATGATGATGATGATGATGAGTAGCTTATAATATTTTTCTTTAATAACTCTTACCTTTTTCCAAATATTATTAAAGTTATTATACAAATAGCCATTTACTTTATACTGTGTAGGCCTTCTTTTTACACGGGACCTACTAGGGCCAATTTTCTTCTAAAAAACGGTAGCATATGAACACTTTGGTCTTCTGATATAAAGGGCACCATTATCAGCGCAATTATTAGAAAAATAAAAATCTCTCACCTCTTATAGAAAAAATGGTTTGAATAAACGGAAAAATAACTCATTTCTTTCATAAGTTACTTGCCAGTATAACAAAGTTATGAAAAGGGGTTTATGGCCTTTTAGGGATGAGCTGTCCTCCTGTCTCAAAAAAGATACATATATGACCTCACGCGTCCTTTCCCCGTCAATTACAGCCCTCCCACACAGTAAGCTAATCTAAAATTCAATTCCGTTCCACGTACAAGCTCAAAAGTACTCAGAGATAATGGAAAATATATTAGTTTTTATAAATGGTACGCTATTAAAATATCATTGTAAGAATTGTTTGTTAATGTAATGAAAAGGAAACAACACATTTGTTTTTAGTGACACATATATTAATATTAATCATATTACTGTTATAACATTTCAAAACGGGTATTGCAAAATTATTTTCATGCAAAGCTGTGAGTGATAACAATTAAGAGAAATAAAATTAACATTATTTCGCTTCAGATGTTACTGTTATGACAAAAGTTTCATTATTCTTAGTTTTTCACGAGGCTTTTGAGTGAAATTTATCAATCTGTTATTTTGTTTGACTGTAACTGAAGTTTAGATTTTACTTTATAATTTTTTTATATAACTATGTGAAAACGGAAATCGGGGATAAAAAAGATCCAAACGTAGACTTAATGCCAATGTACTAGACATAATACTAAACATAATCTACCAGACAAATTTTGAATGATGTAGAGATAACAACGTGGCTGAACAGGGACAGGCAAACCAAAAAAAATAAGTGCCATAAACATACATTTATCTGAAAATAGAATTATAATGATGAATATTGTTATTTACTATACACACATTATAACATAAATACATATAGTGGACTGAATGAAAAAAGTGAAATGTATGAATTCAGAGCGATGGGGTGGATTGAAGAAGACGTTCATCCTTCAGTTCGTGCCGAGCCTTCGCACAGTACGGACCTCTCTCTCTGCGCTCCCGCAGATGCGGTATTCTCGCGTAAGCGTATTCAAACTTGAAGTCAAACAGTCGGCGTGAATGTGCTGCCGCGTTAGGCACAAGTGCCAGTGCAATTAGTGTTGTGTATAGTCCGGCAAACTTTGACGTCAAAGCCGAGTCTGACAGTTGCTGTTAGATATGTGTTAGTGTAGTAGTGCTCGCAGGCAGGTGGGACCTGGTACTGTAAGTAAAACACACGACACACAAAAAGCCCACGTCGCATTTAGCTTTTAAAATTAACTTGTGCTTGCTGCATTAGGTGGCAGCTAGGTACTCACCTAGGCCTCCTCCACACACGTGGGAAGGGCTAGAACATATTCACCATGCCAGCGGGGAACGTCCCAATGGCAAACTGGGAGGAAGCCCTAGACGCAATCGAATTTAGTGTGTTTTTCCGCAAATGCGACCCTGAAAAATGGGCCCGATCCAAACCGCGTACGGTCACCTTAAGGCCGGAAAAAAAGAGTCCGCCATCCGTGGCAAGTTAGCCGGGCCTAATAAGCCTCCCACGCCGTCGCCTTCAGTGTCACCCTTCCCGGACCGTAGCCCGGTAAACACACCTGCCCCGTGTAGCTACCTCTCGGCGCATGCTGACGCTGAAGATGAGCCTAGGCCCCGCCTATGGAGCTTGAACCCACGACCGTGGCCGCCGCCATGGACACCGCTAACGAGGCCAATAGGGACTCGGTTATCGCTATCCGTCCGATTCAAACCGATTTCGCTTTAGGAAACTTCAGTTGGAAGTCAGAAACAGGATAAAATTACACCGCAAACGATCGTGGTTAGGTCTGACGGAAGACTTAGTGCCATCGAACACTGCCTATTGGCAGTTGGCTCGACGTATGAAGTCAGATCCCCGCGACGCTATGCCGCCATTATCAAAGCCAACCGGGGGTTTGTTAGCTTTCGATGACTTCAAAAAGGCCGAATGCTTAGCCGATACGCTAGAAGAGCAATGTACGCCATCTCGCGCACACGAGGACGCGTCCCACGTATAGGAGGTGGACCGTCTAGTCGAACTTAGGGCTGCCTTACCACCAGAGGGCGATAATTTAAAGCCAGTGACCCTGGAGGAGGTCCGCAATATTATTAAGGGTTTTAAACCCCGGTCGGCACCTGGCCCAGACCGTATCTCAAATAGAACTCTAAAATACTTGCCAGGCCCTATTGTCTGTGTATTGGTCAACATTTTCAATATTTTTCTAACAACTTGAACTTTTCCTGATGCCTCGAAAGAAGTCATCGTCATCAGTATTCCCAAGCCGAATAAACCCTCTAACCTACCCACGAGTTATCGTCCAATTAGCTTGCTCAATTGCTTGGGCAAACTATATGAACAAATAATTCTCTTCCGGTTGAAAGACCACGCCTTCTCCAATAATCTCATCCCAGACGAGCGATTCGGTTTTCATCCGAAGCACTCGTAGGCCGACCAAATTTATCACCTGACGGAATTCATTCTGAACGGCCATCATCAATCCAAACCCCGTATCACAGGGGCCGTCTTCTTCGATGTCGCAAAGACATTTGACAAAGTCTGGCACAACGGCTTGATTTATAAGCTGTATACTCTCAAAGTGCTGGACAGGCTGGTTCACATCATCCAAGCCTACTTGTCGAATCGCTCTATTCGATATCAAGTCGAGATCACACTCTGTCCACGAGCCGACATCTCAAAGCGGGCGTCCCTCAAGGATCGGTCCTATCACCTCTATTATTTACGCTCTACACGAGCGACATTCCAAAGCCCGACAATGTCAATCTGGCACTTTTCGCCGATGACACCGCCCTCTATTGTTCGTCACTAAGATCGAATAAGATCTTTAAAAAGCTCCAGAACGCGATCAATCGTTTAGGCGAATGGTTTCGTTAATGGATAATCGGCGTAAATCCTGATAAAAGTGTAGCAATACACTTTAATCGGTCTAGATTACGTCGTGATTACACAATACCCCTGGTCCTTAACCCAGGCGTCAGGATAAGGCCACGCGCTGGCCGACACCAGACTCTAGGGCAACTAAAACTCTACGGCCAACCGATCCCATGGGAAAGGAAGGCCAAATACCTAGGAATGACCTTCGACTGCAAGATGTCGTTTAAAAGTCATATTCTGGACGCTAGGAGAAGGGCTTTGTTCGTTTCAACCAGACTCTATCACCTAACGAATTCTCACAGTAAAATGTCGCTCAAATATAAACTTTTATTCTTCAAGGTATGTATAGGACCAATCATGGCTTATGCATGCAAAGTTTTCGCTCACACTCCTAAACTAACTACAAGTAGTACAAAACAAATTCATCCGCCCCGCTTCCGGGGCGCAGTGGTACCAACGTAACGTAACTACACAGCGACTGCAAACTGCCGACACTCCGCGAGCACTTTAAAAAGTTAACTCGCAAACACATAGATAAAGAAGTAAACCACAGTAACTCTCTGCTGGTAAAAGCAGCAACGTATACGGCCGATCCAAACGCGTCTAGTCAAAAGCGTAGACCGCGAAACGTTCTTCTCGACCCGGACGAAGAAGGGGTCACCGAGACTCCGGACTCAACAGGGGTCCCGACATCGAACCCACACACCACACGGTAGGATTCACATTCACCTTTAGTTCGCCCTTGCTTACGAGACAGCAAAACACACACACCTCGTACACTAGATACACCCGCATTCCAGGGCGGTTCTCACCGCCCCCAGCCACCGATTAATACAGTCGACAGACCGTCGGCGTCCCGGTTCGTAAACCGATCGTCGACGATCTTTAGGAGACATAAACAAATGCCTAACCCACGTACCTTCTGTACGTGTGGCCCTAATTTTTAGCAAAAAATGGGGGCCACCAATTTCGTGGGAAGCTTCCCGCGAACTCTGTGTTAGATAGCTTATCAAAGACAGTAGTCTGGATGCATAACATCGAAGTCAAAAAAACAAAAAAAAACGTTCATACTTTGTGCGAAGATTCATATTATTAATTAAGCAGATAGATATTGAAAATTGGAAGTTAAGGAACCAGGAATATGGCAAGAGTGAAGATATGAGTAAAGTTCTTAACGAACGCCTTTAACGTATAGACTACCACTGCTGTTTCGAGGGATAGAAAGTTATGTGGTTATTTCATTAGTAATTATTAAATAAATATTTAGTCAATCGTTTAGCTCTGAAAAGTTTAATTTGTATCTATAAGTGGCTATTACTGCTATTAATTTTTTTGTAAAAAAAATTGTTTCATCATCCAAAAATGTATAGTTTTCAACGTCGACTATTGCTATTATAATCTCTTAGTACCTAGAGATTTTCTTAGATATTATACGGTGTAAAAAATACTGGGAACAATTGGCAACTGGAGCTTATGCCTTTTGTTCCGATTTTGTTATAGAGGGATATTATAGTTAAATTTGAAAAAGAGTAAACAGATTCGTTTACGTAATCCGTGTCAATTACGTACCGTTACCATTAAGTTACATAATTTTCTTAATACCGCGCCAAAAAATTGTCATAATTTAAAATGAGGAATGAGGAATAAATTCACAGGGATTTATTGTTTTAGTAAAATATTGTTTCTTTCGGATATATCGGACTTTTTACATCGCCAATGTTTAAATGGCAGAAAGGTATGTTAATTATTAGCTTATAATATGTTTCCTACTATATTTTAATCATATTACAAGTACCTTAATAGGTCCAATAATGAAACTTCCTAAAAATGAGTTTTAAATTTACCTAAACCACTTATTTACTTAAACTATATTTTGAAACACCGCTTGTTGTATTATAATTTGTATGAAAATTTCAATACAATATTTTTATGTAAGCAGAGCAGCAAGCTGAAAAAATGCGTGAAAAAGTAATTTACGAGGATTGACATTGCCTGCCATGTTTACGGTACGAAGGCGAATTATGCCGTAAACATTATTTTCGTATTAATATAAATTGTTAGCCTTTTTCATCGTTTAGGAAAAATACGTGCAATATTTTTAAAATGTTTTAATGAAGCATTAAGAAGATTATGCTTTTAACAAAAATATAATGGAAAAGCTGTGATTCGAGATCTTATTTACTGATTTGTTTAGGGCTTTTACTTATTATTTGGGTGCTCAGCCATGTAATATTCTTGTGTGTGTGCCGTTCAGTTACAAAATAACAGTTTTCCGTCACACCGGGCATTCACAACAATAGTTTGATTTCAAAATATGACCACCGATAAATTTAATAAAAATAAGGAAAATTGAAAATTGATAACAAAAAGTTACAAGCGTTATTTCTTACGGATTCCAGAGTCCGGGCTAGGGCTATTAAGTGTTTATTGTGTTTTTTTTTGTAATAGTAGTAACTATTTCGTTTAGATTTAAACTCAGTCTTAGGACAAAAGTTATTTTGTTTGAAAATCAGTTCATTGGAATATGTTACTGATTATGAACTAACTTTCAGGTTTGCACAATCTGAAAAATCACGTTGATATAGAACGTGATTTTGTATGTTTTAGTACGTATTAAATTTATGCTAAAATATTTAAAAATGCCTTCATTACGCCTTATGCGCTGAACTTTTCGTAAACTACATTTACAGTGCAGTATTTGCAAGAAATATTCCATAATTTATATGTATCTATGCCTAACAATAATTTAACAAATTTCATATAAAACTGTATTGTAATGTATGTAATCTTAGTACAAGTTGTTTATTAGTAATTTAAAAATTTACATTAAAATGTAGTAGTCAAAGGTTTTGTGCTATGAGAGAATCGCTGTTATTGGTTCAGCCTTATTTTATAAACTAATATTAAACTAACAGAGACTTGAAAAAGAGCTAAATAAAATAAACAGTTGACAATAATATTTTTTGCGAAATATTGTTTAACATTATTCTAGTGAAAACACAATATAGCGTGGAACGACTGACTTTATTAAAGAAAAAATAAATAGTATTACATCATTGCAACCATGAGATGGCGTTGACTGTATTTTTCTTATATTCTAACAATTACAATCACCAAAATACAGAATAAAAACACATATTAGAACCATGACAAAATTTGTTATGTATAAGAATATCGTATTTTATTTTAACTTATTACAATCATCATCATCAGGATGGACTCTCCTGTACCTTTTCATCATCCAGCATACTAGTTCAATCCAGTTGGTAGGTATTACTAATATATGATGTGTCGTTTATTTTTGAAATTTTATGATTTGTATATTTTTGTATTTATTTGTGACCGTCGACATGATAATTGTAAATATTAAAAAAACCATTCTATCATTTCATGTGAACCCATCGGGAGTACTTGTGTAACTTTTATCTAAGTCCTATTGATTTCATTATGAATATGTAAAATAATAATCAGTTGTTTTTAACTCAAGTCTAATAATATTAAATTTGTTTATCCAATTTGTTATAACAAATAAACTGCTAAAGCGTTTCTTGAAATTTTAGCAAAATTTGAACCCTTTTTTTATCGTTATCAAAGAACGATTCAACTTACCCATTTTGCCTGATTCCAAACCAACTGTTATTAAGCATTGTCGTTACAAGCCTCAGACGGAGCAATTAACGTTAAATCCAAGGACACTAAAATATATTTTAAATTTAATAAAGGATGGCGTATAAATAAAAAGTTTATATTTTATTAAAAACTTTGTATAATTACTGGCAAGATATAATAATTAATCAATTATACTCTCTGTCTTATCTTTATATTATTAAATTATATTATTATAATATTTAAATAAAAAGTTATTGTTAAAAGTGTATTATTATTTCTACAATTGTGATATTGACTTCTCAATTATTAAAACAATGTCTCTTGAATAGTTGGTTAGATAAATACCAGTATACAAATATTAAAAGATATACTATGGATTTCTTATTTATCAGAAACTGCAATTTAATTAATGCATTAAACTATGGTCCTAACCATATTCTCCAGTCAAAAATTGGTTTGTAACAATAAAATGAAAACAGTATCGAATGAAACAAACAAAATTAGCCAAGAGAAATTTCATGCTACGGTCTGTTGGCTCCGTAATTGATATTGTATTGATTTCACATGTACTATAAAGTTTTGTATACTCTCTTTTTATTTTAAATTGATTTTGAATTTGATGCTGATTAATGCTGATAGTAAAGACTGTTAAACAAACATTACAACATTAAAAATATGGCAACACAGTAAAAAAATAATTGTATGTTTATTACTACTAATTACCACTACTATAAGAAATGAATATCATAAAATAATATTTATCGCTGGTTTGATACGGTAATCAGTAGTAAATATGAAAATAATTCATACGGAACCAATAAGCAAACAACGTATCGCATATGTATGCGATAGCATATGTATGGTATAGCAAATAAATGCTTTGCTTGAACTTTATGTAATATACTTAATGGAGGCCTACTACTCAAAAAACCTACTTAATGAACCATATTTGTTATATCTTTTTTATCCATATTTTACTCATTTAGCATAACACAGTGCTAAATGATCACTTACAAATTTGCGAAGTTAAAATAATAGCATTTTAATCCGAATCATAAATGAGAAATAATTTTCTGGATATTACAATATACTCACTACCAACAATGCAAGTTTGTTGCAATAGTTGAATTTAGTGCACGTAAATTTTAAAACAAATACCAGACGATTCTCTTTTTTTGTTTATTGTTTATTATAAGCAAAGTTAAAATTCTTTTAGTATAAAATACTTTAATCTTCCCTTTATGGTCAATCCGCAATTTAAGTCAAACAAATGAACATGCTCTTTAGCTAAAAAAATGGTTACTATCAAATAACCTAGAAAATATTTATGAGGTAATAATTAAACAAAACCTGAGTTTCAATTTAAAAACCACCTTTTTTCGAAGCTGGACAAAATTTTTTCATAGAATTATCATTTAACCTATACGGGAATCTGTTCATTTATATAGCTGGGTTAATATATTAATCGTTAAAATTATAATAATGATTCATAAATTTATAGATTTTCGAGTCGAAGTGTTAAAAGAATATAACTGCTCTTAATAGTCATAGATTTGAATATAATGAAATTTTTAAGGCGCAAAATACATATAACTAATGCAACCAACTCATTTTTTATCCTATATCCATTTTTATTAATTTGATCGGCTTCCCAATAGGTGGAGGTAATCAATTCAGAGCTTATTTTTATAAATGCTACCTCCTTGCTCCCCTCCTAGAGCTCCGTTTATGACTTGGTGAAAATATTTTTTGTCCAGCGACGGCGGAAATTTTAGTACACTTAATTGTAAAGGCCCACGTCCGAAGTTTTATGAGAAAGGTTTGCGTTATAATGAAACACGTTTCGTCTAATTTATCTGAAGGGACAAATTTAAATTAATATTCATCTCGTTACTACCGTTAACTCGCCTGAGACGATTTCAAAGGGACCTTACCTGATGAACTATATCTACAATCGTATCTTATTTTTTGGGACTAACAATACAAGATCATCTCGGCCTAAACTAGGAAAAACCTATACTATGCTAACTATATAACATCTTTTTTAATGAATATATATATTATAAAGAAATGAACACCCAGACACGAGGAAAACCATTATGTTCATCACAAAATATTTTCCTCGTTGTGGGAAAATAAATCTATACTCTTTAGCGCTACAGCCAATTTTTGTTGGGTTTCAATCCACTACGCCAAGAGGGTTGTCTTTTGAACCTTAAGAATGTAATAATTAAATAATCATACGAATAATCTAAAGTATAATAAAAAAGGAGCGTAAGAAACCACATGACCGTACATTGCCCTGAGACATGAAACGTTATGTCTCGTTTGCCCAGTAATAAAAATAGTTAACTGTGGTGCCCTTTAAACCGGGAGAAAGTGGTGTTCACCCAATACTAGTTTCAGCCTTGATTGTCATTGAAATGTGTCTTCCTTGTTTTTTTGTTAAACAATAATTGAGTTTAGTTACGATTTATTTAAAATTTATTGTAAGTCCTGATGCAACTTTAATGACAAAAATAATTATAAGGCGTAGATATTTTTCTTCTGAAGTAATGCAAACCAAATCTTTAAGTAAATAAAGGCTTGTCTTAATTTTAATTACGCGCTTTTTCATTAAAACCTTCTAACTCTTAATTAAAATGAACAATAGCACTTACATAGATGAGGATTCCTTATCGTTTAACAAGACAAAAATAGTCAAACTAGTTGTATAATTTACAAGTAACTTTTAATTATTGTGTTATTACCAAAAATAAAAATTACTTAATTGTTTTTGAGACTATGCTTATTTTTTATAAAGAGCAACGAAGTAAAAGCAATTTAATTTGATTATTAATCCTCTTAACCTCCTCCCTGGCCTAGCGGTATTGGCTGGGTTCGAATCCCGCGGGAAAACAACTTTCTCTTCTGGTTGGTTAGCAAAATTTGGACCGATCACCCAAATATTTTCCATGCGTTGGATGGGCATGTAAAACGTCGGTCCAACCACCAGCCTGCATTGAACCAGCGTGGTAGGATACGGTCCTATAACACTTAATGGAGTAGGCGCCATTAGGGGAGGTCTAAGTCCAGCAGTGGACTAACACAGGCCGATTATGATTATACCTCTTATGTTTTTTAAACATCGCTTGATTGAACTATCGGCGTATTTGGTGTCTTAATTACGCTTAAATTGTTTTTAAATGATAAAATGGATCTAAATTGTCTTGTTTTCTTTGATCAATTTTTTTTAAATATTTTTTCTTTATTCTATAATAGCAACAATCACAATATAACTTTAAATATATGTATTATAATACAACTTTTGTCAATATTTACAAATAATATTTTTATCAAATTAATTATACAAAGTGAATTCATTTGCGTAATTTATCCATTAAAATAATTAACAGATTTTCGTGAAGCGCCTTTTAATGTTGACCCTTTTTATTTAATTCTGCTCGTGAATATTTTACAGGAGATTAAGCTAATGATAATCTGACTTTTAATGCAAAACCACAGATACCTTTTCGAAAAAGGAATTATTTTTACTTTCATGTTATTCTTTATTTGTATTATATTGTTATGGTTATAAAAGTGCACATTCTATGAATTTATTAAATTAACTAAATTAACACATTTTAAGGTGTTATTAATTTAAGCACTGTAACTCAGTTACTGTGCTTAAAGCACTGTAACACCTATTTGCTTTTGTTCTATTGGCAAGACATCAGCGTCTGTAAATATAACATTTCATTTCCTAGCAAATTTTTAAATAGTATAACATGGTATTTAAAAAAAGTTGATGGTTGAAATTTTTTTACTAAATGTCATATATTTTTATTAAATATTTAAAAGTTATTGAGGAGAAAAAAGGACAAATTAATAAAATATTTTAACCGTAACAGAACCTTACATAAATAATTAAGCTTTTCTTATTAAAACAATAACTATACACTGGTCAACAAAACATTTTTCTTCGTGCATGAGTTTTATCTACTTTATTTTGATAAAGATTGGCTATCTAAAAAAAAGGCAGGAAAAAAAATTGCTTTTTAAGAAGTTACACCATGTATTAATTTCACGCTTTCAAATATTTAAAGAGTTTTTCCAAAGCGGAGACGAAAATAAATGCTAGAATCTTTATAGGGCCCATAAATAAAAACAGTAAGTCCTACTTAGCAATAAGGAGAAAAACCCCATAGCAGTTTAAGGCAGGTTCATGGTTTAATTGGAAACCATAGATCCAAAAATTATGACAAACTAATCACTGAGAGCAAGGGGAACGCTTCCATCAAAATATTTTTTTTATTTATTAAAGCTTAATCACAAGAAGTACAATGCGGACTTAATGCCTAAAGGCATTATCTACCAGTCAACCTTAGGGTGGTACAGAGAAAATTAGGTAGGTGCATGAGTGAGATAAAACGAGAATACGGTTTTTGTAAGTTTAGGAATGTGAACTGTAAAAATAGTTATATACAGCTACAAACATAATTACGTATTACATAAATAGAATTTACATATTACATATACTTACTAACTACGAGCAAGATCACGTCAAGTGGACCCCCCATTTACCACTTGATCATAAAAATTTATTCTAGATATATTTTTCATAAGTACTTATGATTGAAAAATGATCCCCCAAACGATTTTTAAAATTTTGATTTTAAAACATTTTTTTTACAATGAAAATTTTAAGCACTTTTCATTAAAAAATGGATTAAAAATCAACCGTAAGAGATAAATTCATGAAATTTTCAGCATCCGAGGTCGAATGTCTATACTTTAAGAATATATTAACGATTTAAAATTATTTGTTGATTTTCATATTGTTAACTAACTTTTAAGTTAACAAATGAAAATTTAACTCATTCTTGGTAAAAAATGCATTTTTTTCATCAGTCACATGCTTTATTCATTTAAGTTTAAGATTCCGGAAGAAAATTTCACTGCTCGCCATTAGTTTAAACAAAATGAATTTATTTATGACAGCGCCGAGCGCCGTAAAAGCGCTTCGCTTACCGAGCGTCTCGTACTGCATTGAAGCTTTTATCAGTGATAATCTAAAATAATAATACAAAATATTATTATAAAACAAATTTTATTATTATTTACGTTATATTATTATAATTATTATGAATAAAACTTTATTTTTGTTAACAATATCATAAAGAATATAATCATAACATACTGAATAGAACAAACAAAAGCTTAATTTAAATAATTAAATGGTAAATTTGTCGTCAGATACTTTCACTTTTTTTTAAAAACTTTGTTAATAAATACTTTTTCATCTTCTGAAACGAGCCTGCATTCTAGTGAAAAATTTTCCAATGGTTTGTAGTGATGAAATTGGAGTATTTTTATTGTTGTTAAGCGTTCGAATCGTGGTTGGTATTTTTTTTCATGTACCTCATGATCTTTAATCGTACAGAAAGCAAAATTATTTTTTTTAAAAGAACTTTGGGCCCACTGAAGAAAGGAAAGTGGGGTTGTTATGTGGTTGTTTTTATCACGTTGGAGACTAGCACGATAAGCTTGTCTTTTTACACTCCCTGCCAAGCCATCACACGCTCCTTTGCCATGTGATGTAGCGAAAAAAGTCCAATCAGCATCAACACCAAAATCATTTTATGATTAACTAAATTGCTAAAATTATTTTTATATTGTGAAGCGGCTCCATCGGAAAAATACCTGATCTTTTTAATTTTATCGGCACCAAATTTAGTTTTTAAAAATTCTATCAATTTAGTATTAAATAAATGTACCGAACTTGCATCGTGACTAACTTTTTCTGATATGACAACAAAATTCTCATGCTTCATTTCTTCATTTACTTTATAATAAATTACATAAGGGTGAAGTGTAGCCTGATCATTGGACCAATGGTGTGATTGAATAGCATCTTAAACAAAAAACGAATAATTTTCGGAAAAATCGAGACATACTACAAACTCTCCATCATCAACAGATTAGACTTAGCCACAAAATCATGCTTTAACAGCTCGGACCATTTATTTCTCAAGTCAGCCAAAAAATCATCCCTTGAATACGTAGCTCAATAATTTTAGTCCTGCAAAATTTTAATAGAATGGATTAGATAATAAGCTGTGTATACAAATCAATCATTAGACAAATTGATAAAATTAAATTATTTATATTGAACCCTTTTCCTTACCTGTCAGTACTTTTCCATTGACTGAACGATATGTCTTTTATCTCGTGGCTTTCAATTAATAATTTTAACTTATCAATAACAGCATTAACTTCTGGACACTTTTTACAGGTTGAAAAAAAAACACGATGATGTAGGTTGCGCGCAAACAGAGCTTTGAATCAAGTCATTGGAACTTTCAGTAAAATCAACACCTTTTTTTTCAGTTCATTTTTTTATCCATGTAATTGTAATTTTACATTTTGATTGATTTTGCATACACATACATTATGTGTTCCACTTTTTCCAGCAGAAATACATTGCCTCGGTCTTAAAGTTTGAAATTTAGTCTGCCCAATTTTTTCAATCATTATCATTATTCAGAATCATTCATAATTGATTATTTATTTTTGAATTTACGCTGTTTGGTAAAAATAAAAAAAAAATTGATTATATTCTTTATGATATTGTTAACAAAAAATAAAATTTTATTGATAATAATTATAATAATATAACGTAAATAATAATAAAATTTGTTTTATAATAATATTTTGTATTATTATTTTAGATTATTACTGATAAAAGCTTCAATGCAGTACGAGACGCTCGGTAGCGAGGCGCTTCCACAGCGCTCGGCCGCTGTCATAAATTAATTCATTTTGTTTAAACTAATGGCGAGCAGTGAAATTTTCTTCCGGAATATTAAACTTAAATGAATAAAGCATGTGACCGATGAAAAAAAAATGCATTTTTTTACCAAGAAATGAGTTAAATTTTCATTTGTTAACTTAAAAGTTAGTTAACAATACGAAAATAAACAAATAATCTTAAATCGTTAATATATTCTTAAAGTATAGACATTCGACCACGGATGCTGAAAATTTCATGAATTTATCTCTTACGGTTGATTTTTAATCTATTTTTTAATTAAAAGTGCTTAAAATTTTCATTGTAAAAAAAAATGTTGTTAAAATCAAAATTTCTAAAAATCGTTTGGGATCATTTTTCAATCATAAGTACTTATAGAAAATATATATAGATTAAATTTTATGATCAAGTGGTAAATGGGGGTCCACTTGACGTGATCTTGCTCTACATATATATCTACATACATACTTACACATTTATATGAATACATATATATATATATATTATTATATATATATATATATATATATATATATATATTATTATATTATATAAATATATATATTATATTATATAAATACATATTCATATACATATAAAATAAACTACTAATATGTACTAAGTCTTTCTCACAGCGACTGAATCGTTACTCTTCTAACAGTTTATTAAATAAGTGTTCCGAGCTTTTCTTTTAAAGGTGAAGCGACTCTCTGCCATCCTAATCTCGAGGGTAACGCATTCCACAGAAGAACTGACTGGACAAAGAAAGAGGAATGCATAACATCAGAACGATGTGAAGGACACGAAAGTAAACGTTATTATTTGAACGCAGATTCATATCGTTAAGTGAGCAGAGAAACACAAAATGAGAAGTTAAGTAGGAAGGTAGAAGTAGAACCAAGGAAAGTAAATAATGTGGTCAGCGCTCTTAATGTCCGCCTTTGGCGTATAGGTAACTCATAAAGTTTTGAACGATAAGACGAAACGTGGTCATACTTACGTAGATTGAAAATAAAACGAATGCAATTATTGAGAAGTCGGTCTAATTTGTTGAGCTGATCTGCATTCAGGTCAAAATAGCAAACGTCACCATAGTCGATTACAGGAAATATTAAGGACTGTACAAGCATTACCTTAGTCTTAGTGGGCAAAAGTTTTTAGTCTGTAAAGGCAAGCATGGTACTCGTAACTTTTGGCTCACTTGAAATTTGACTGTTCCAGCTCAAGGTCTCATCCATTACCAGGCCTAAATTTTGATTGATTTACTGAAGGGTATTGCGGAATTGTCGTAAATGATTGGTGGGAGAGAACAAAAGTCCACTATACTAATATTCCTTGGCTACCAACCAAGAGGGCCTGGCATTTTGATGGGTTAACAGACAAACAAAATCATTAGCCCACTTTTTATTGTTTTAAGATCCTGGTTAATATGACTAATGCTACTGGGAGCTTTTCAACAGGCGATTGTGTGTATAACTGAAGGTCGTCGGCATACAGGTGATAAGCACACTGAAGGTCTTGTGTGATTAGGTTTATAAAAACAGAAAATAACAAGGGAGAAATAATACCGCCTTGCGGGACGCCAGCAGTAATATGAAGCCAATCTGACTTTAAATCATCAGATAAAACTGCCTGCATGCGCCCGCGAAGATAGGATGAGAACCAATCCAGCGCCCTGTCTGAAACCATCAAATGTGAAAGGATAGCTAGGAGGATATCGTGACTAACGGCATTAAAGGCATTAGAGAAATCAATTAGAACCATTACTGTTACCATATTATTCTCAATGCCTACCCTAACGTCGCCAGTCACTTTAAGAAGGGCTGTAGTGGTACTGTGACCAGGTCGAAATCCAGATTGTAACGGATTTATCAAATTGTTACAGTGAACAAAATGAGAAAATTGTTTAAGGACACAGGACTCAATAACCTTTGACAAGAAAGGCAGGATTGAGATAGATCGATAGTGAACAGGAAGGAGGATTAGAACACTTAGGAATAGGACAGAACCAAAGCTTTGCGCCATAAGAATGGGAACTTACCGGTTTCCAAGGAAAAGTTTATAATATGGCTTATCGCAGGAAGGACATAGATGAGGATAGGAATTATCATGCGTCGGCTGATTTCATCAACACCAACAGCATTGGACTTGATAGTGAGGATTGTTTTCTTAATTTCGTCCGGGGCAACTGGAGAAAAACAAAAAGTGCTTATTTGAGGACGCGTCAAACCATTTATAAATGAAACCGTTTTCTTGTCTTAATATAATCAGCTGGGGTATAGTAGTGAAATGATTATAGAACATCCATAATCATCCATATATATGAAATATAATAGAACATCCGAGACTTTACCGAGCCCAGTACACCAAAAGCATAATGGGGGAATATATTTGGGGGTTTATTACATAAATTTCTGCAAAACATAACAGTTAACGTTAAATTGTTTATTTTGAAACATTTAGATTTCAAACTTCTACTTTAGAAATGAATAACAAATATTTCAAAATTATCTATTTATGTTTTCTCATTTATTTTAAATTTTGTTTTTGTAACACATAGAAACGAATTCTGAATTTTCTTTGTTATTTTTTACATGCAAATTTTTAATGATAAATCAAGCGTATTTTTATAAATGCTCATAAAAAATTTGAGGTTTCTAGTAGGTGTGATTTTAAGCAAAACAGTATTGGTCCTAATTTAATTGATAACTTTAAATACAGTGTGCATTTGATACAGCCCTTTACAGGAAACAATTTGAATAAATATTTTGAAGGTTTTACAGATATCAGCTTTCAAGGTGGGTCCCTAAGTAACTATAAATTGAAAACGTGTCAAAATGTGCTGAAATAGTATCAGATAGCCTTATCATTTAAATCATATCATAAAAAACGATATAAGTATTCTACTTTGATTTTGTTATGTTTTTAATGAATTGAATTAAGTATATAAATAATAAACTTATATAAAAATAATACCCTAATAATTTCCTAAAGTAAAGTTAACTACTTTATTTTACCTAAAATAAATATAGAAGTGATTATGACTTCTAGTTTGGCTAATATTTAGTATTAGTACATTAAAAATCGATTTATTAGTTTTAATTTAATATTATTTGTGAAATAAAACATTTTGTTTAGGGATCGTACAACTCACAGTCTCAATGAGCAAGAAAAATATATTTGGCCTTGTTTGCTTAAGGGAAAATGTTTTCTTAGAATTCTTTTGTTTATCTTTTGCTCAGAATGTTCATTTATATGCAAAAAAGATATATTTTATATCTAGGGTAATGTAAAATATTATTTCAATATAAATATGTTAATGTAATAAAAATAACAGAAATTATTTGTAAAGCATTGAGATTAATTGTATTGAAATATTTCATAAAATAATAAATACGTCTAAATTCATGAACAACGTCACCGAAGCCAATTTCAAGTTGCAATTTCCAGTGCGGCTAGCATTCACAATTTCGATAAATAAATCTCAAGGGCAGTCGCTAAGTGTTTGTGGCATCAATCTTGAGAATCCATGTTTTAAGATGGCTAGTTATTTGTCGTTTGTTTTCATGTCGAAATGCCTATAAAACTATTTATAAACGTGCAAGAAAATAAACTTTTTACATTAATAACACAATTTCGAACCAAATAACCATAGTTAAGACAGGACTACGTCTTTCGGGTCAGCTAGTATTAAATATTTTAAAAAATTTTTTTTAGAAAAAATAATAATCACTTCGAGAAAAAGCTTCTGTAACAAAACAAAATTATAACAAGAATATAAGAAACAATAAGTGTACATGATTAGGAGTTTTTTATACTATATCAACTGCTATAAGCTTATAAAAAACCACAAATAAGGGTAAGCACCCTTCCTTACTGTGCCTTAGTTTTGTCTTATCAAGATATGAATATATTTTATTTCAAACTCTTATTGCGTGATAAAGTATTCTTTTGTCAAAAGTTTTAGGGTAATAAAAACAATGGAATATGTTCACCCTAAGTTTTTTTTCTCTTTCGAAATATATAACAATTGCAAGTTTTAAAATTTGTTATTTATATTTTGTATTCACGCGATTAAGTTTAATATTATATTTACCTTTTACGGATTTATCGCGTTAACAAATATTTCAATCTCGAGATTTCGCAGCGTCCATTGTGACAAAATAAGTAGAGTCTGTCTGTATCTCAACGCATTTTGGATTACCGGTAGAACTAAATTATATATATATATTTATTTTTTTCAAAATACCCGCTGTTGCCCGCGATTTCGTCTGCGTAGTAACATTTAAAAAAAATCTAAACAGAATGTAGCCTAAGTTTATCCAAGTTATATCAGCTATCTTTCAAAGAAATGTTCCCTCAAAATCGGACCAGCCATTCCAGAGACTACAGGTCAGACAGACCGACACCCAGACAAATATTTTAAAAATGGTGACAAACAAACATTATTAATTTTATTTATTTGCAAAGAATTGAGTCGCTAACAAAGCTATTTATATCATCAATCTTTTTATTATTAATAACGTTTGTTAAATATTAATTAAATACTCATTAGATTTAATGTCATTACTTTCTTACACCTAAATTTAAAAATTTTACCTTTAATATCCAGCCTTTTAATTACAATAGTTATACAATTAAACAAGAAATTTACTTGCGTAACTCGTCCTTTATGTTTATGACATTAATTAAAAAGTGTCGTACAGAAAAGCAATCACAATAAGTAATAATAGGCTTCTGCCTATTACGCTACACTGTATTCAACATCATATTATCATAGTCTAATAATGTAGTTTATATCTCTTACGTCAGCACCACGTCGGGGCAGTATGGTACATACTATTTAATATAAAATTCATATCTTCTAAATCTGTCAGCCACTCTTATAAAATAAATTCTATAATTCTTATAACATAGCGAATAAAGATAATTTATTTGCCATAAATATGTATATGATATTATTTCTAAAGAATATTAATGTGTGATAACTAACTGCCTCTTTTTTCTTAGCTTATTATTTTTCATGTCGCATAGATACTGATCTATAAATTTAAATAATTATATGTTTTGTTTTTAATTATATGTTTATTAAATGTCAAATAAAATTTCAGCTTTTTATTAATGAAAAGTACATGAAGTATTGCCAACATTGTTTATTTTAAAAATATGTTACTCTTTAACCGATATTAATAATAATGGAATTGATCGTTAAAAGTTAGTCTGTAAGTATAATTAACTTTGTTAACAAGCGCTTCGCATTATTTATAATGAAAACGCTGAAGGGGGCTTTTAATACTAACTTAATAGTTCTTGAAAATTAAAAAGCTGTGTAATTAAAAGTATTATTAACTTGTGTGTTTGTAATACCACAACAATTTGTAACTACTTACAAAATTATAGTTCTTTATTAAATTGTACAGCCAGTGGTGTTTGTTTTTACGTAAATTGTTCAACATACTAAAAATCGACAAGTTTTTCCATTAGTTAAGTACAATATTTTACTGCTACATAGTGTAAAGAAAAACGTTGGACAAAGAGATCCGTTTAGACTTGATACATTTTACATATAGGTGACATGAAGCACAATCAGTTAAAGTAGTTTTTATTAATTACCTTTCCAGAGGGGCGAGGTAACCAATTCAGAGTTTATTTATATTTCTTTTTTTATATCTGTTACCAAGCTTTGAGCGCACCGAATTGGATTTTCTTTCTATCTTTATTCAGTAGGTAGCACCATTACATTATCGCCGACAATCTATTGGTGTCGCAAATTAACGATTGACGTAAAAAAGTGTAGCAATATACTTTAATCGGCCTTCCGTCAGAGGTGACCTCACTCATCCGAGTACACGCCCCTTTCAAAAAACCGCACACAATGCTTGATGTAGACAAACGCTAGGGCAATAAACTCTCAACGGCGAATCTCTTGGGAAATGGAAGGCAATTACCTAGGTGTTCCTTCGGTGTTTAGGTTAGGAGAAATGCCGCTTACGCTTTGAGTCCTCTTTATCGTCTATTTAACCACCACTGTTCGTACAAAACACAGGGGAAGCAAAGAAAACAATTACTCCGTCAGAGCACAGGGGTACCAAAGAAGCTGACTTTTATATTATAAGCTGGCGCTTACATTAAAAATAGTAATATCCTTAGAATAGAAAATCAAAAAAAATCTTACAAGTTACTACGTAGACCCCTTAGCTAGAATTAATTTCGCGTAATACACTTTAAAACTGTGACAAAGAAGAGCGCTTAGGGATTTCAGACCCACAAACGGTCTCGACGCACACTCACTTACTCAAGAGCACAGCGAGACCAACACAACACTATATGCACCCGCGTTCCAGGGCGGTTTTGGCGTCTTAGTCCGTAAACCGAACGTCGATGAAAGGCGACTTTTTCAAAACCAGCCCATGCATCTAAATGCGTGTGGCGCTTTAATTTTTGATTGTTAGTCACCTATCTCGAGAGAACTTAGAAATAGCTTCACACAGACACTAGTCAGAAAGGACATCTTCAAACACATATGACGTATGATGCATTGTTTGTTTTAAATTACTGTTTGAAATCAAGAAAGGTCATGGCAAAAGGGCCATATCAGTTTATATGTTAACAGTTTTTTTTTTATGTAGAATGTTACTAAATACTGAAATTACTGAACACATCTATTTATAAAAGCAACATTCCTAAACGTCATGCGTCGTCACAAGTGGGGCCCGAAGCAAAATTCACTCATAGATATTTCAACGTAACTCGACCGTTTTCATGAACTGTGTGTACTTATTTGTTAATTATAAAATGAATAAGAGGAAAACACACTGACAGTAGTGAGCTACTATTCTGTCGACTTTACTTTATTTTGTTGTTTATTTATAAATAGCATAGACTTTAAAAATTTGTGCCTGTATAGTAACTTTTAGATTAGAAGTTGAGAAAATTAGATTTGAATCCACATGAAAATCATAATAGAAAAAAGCAATCGTAAATTATACCAAGATTAATACTAACTCAACGTAGAGAATCTATGAAGAATATATATAGATATTGCATCTATGTTACATGTCACGTACATATAATGTGTCTCAAAAATGCTTTGATGACATAAAGCGAAGCATCATTGTCTCTTTTGAAATTAATATACGGTCAGAGTTAAGATTAAGTTAACCGTTATTGGTGATAATGATGTTGGAATGATTAGTACATTATATTCTTAATTAAGGAGATATGTATTAAAAAAATTAAGTGAGTATATATTTTATAAGAAATTTTACTTTATCAACTTTCAAAGAACAACGATTAGTCACTGTAGTGAATTAGGAACTTATTGCAAATGTTCATGACTTACACGACATTTAAAAAAAATGTATTAAAATTAATTGTCAAATAACTTATATATAATTAATGCCCTTTTTCAGGTTTAACATTCTTTAAAACTATTCAATAATTAGTTTAGCCCCTTTACCCTTGCGCCCCTTATATGATTTGACATTCCGTAGAACCTCACAAAAAACATAAACTCAACAAGTAATGATTCGAGAGTGTTGAAACCAAGCAGCATACAAAGTTATGATTTGTTTTTAAAATAAATGCAAAGTATCGAAATGTGATAAAATTCATAAAACTTACCATTGTTTTTATTCGATTCCATTAAAGAGTATTATGATTTATTTGAAGAAAAATATATTTTTTCATGAAGCGTACATTGTTTAAGTTCAATAATTTGTGTACGCATTTTTAATTAAAGAATAAGTCCACGATATTCTCTTGAGTTGCTTCGGAACTAACCGTCATTAAGCGTTGTCGTTACAAGCCTTAGAGAGAGCAATTAACAAAACACCGTAATGGTATAAAACAATTTAAAATTCATTAATAAGGTTAATGTTTTAAATTAATTTAAAAACAATTTTTCTTTTAAAATCTAGTTACCGATGGTAGATTATAAAATTAAAAAAAATTTATTTCTTCAAAAAAAACACAAGAATACATTAAATATTTTCATATTTAATAAAAAAATGTAAAATTATTAATTTAAATTTAAAAGGTGAACTTGAAATTTAATTATTTTTAAGTATTAGGATATCAATGTTATAACAATCGATTCTTAAGTTTGTATCGGTTTAAATAATTTCATTATTTATTTGGATTACCTCTAAATGTTAAAACGCGAGATATCAAAATGTTAAAATATTGTGAGTTTAGACATTGAATACCTTTTAAATTCATTTAAAAATTAACAAATGAATTACTACTTAAAACTAATTAAACATAACTATTGGTTGATTGATTAAACACGTAAAAATAATCTTTTAGTATTAGTTTTGGTTTTTTGTTGCGGTAAAAAACAAAAATGAATTGAAACCATTAATATTATAAATGAAAGGGGACTTCAAAACACCCCACTTTGATATAAAAAGGGGAGTTTGGTTGGGCTTCGGGGGGTTTAAAACCCTATTAAAGAACGTGATAATGTTTAATTATAATAAATTTAAAGCGTTAGTCTTTTGTTTTATTAGTTTCATTATAAGTCGTTTAGTTTCATTGATTCCGATGGTGACCCTGATAAAGAGATAATGACGTCAGCCCGGCTGGCTTCTGTTTTAAAATCATTGGACCAGATGCCCGTTATATATGTGACCTGGTTTTTTGGATAGTTAGGGCCTGTGCGAAACCGGAGGTCGGGGTTTAATCCTGCGGGACCAACAAATTTTCATTGTTGTTTCCGTTTTGGGGCAAGGGCCGATCACCCAATGTCTAAAATAAGAATCCATGCTATTGGCTCGAAAATTCTTTTCCATCCCCCATTGGACCAGCGTGGTAGGATGCGGTCAAAAGCCCCTAAGGGGAAGGATGTCCAACAAAGGACTAACACAGACAGATGACGATGGTATATAACACCAATGTAAAATAAACAAACTTAGGTATTAGACTTCAAATCTATGTAACAAAGAAAAGTTCCATAAAAAATATAAATTATATTAAATAAATGAGGAAAATTACAATTTGAAAAACTAAATTTTAATCACCGTTAACACTATCTTCTTTATCTACAAGACCGCTACTTTTCCCAATTAAACGGGATTCGAGATTACGTTAACAAAAAAAAGGCTTTTAATTAGGTGACGGGGTGTAAATTTAAATTAAGAAAACTTGGTATTTTTTTATCCGTCTAAAGAAAAACCTAAAATAGATTTTCTTGGTGTTTTTTAACCTGGTTTCCCACTTTTTACACCAACATTTAACCGGGTTACACAATATAAATTTTGTCCCAATCATATAAGTAAGTTACTCAACCTAACCGCTAATGGTCCGATCTTTAGAACACGATAACAGAAATTAAAAATATTCTTTGCCGGAAAGCCCTCTCATAACTTTAAAACATCGTCAAATTTATTTAAAGAAATAATCAATTAATTTTTTTGCTATATATTATAAACATTCGAACAAAAACTATAAGGTAAATATCGCAGATTACATAACAATGTTCTCTTAACTCAAGAAAATCAGGGAATACAATTTCTGCCTGAAAGGTTACCATTTATCTGTGGTGGAGATCCAACCTTCAGCCTGGTTCAAGGAAGGTGTAGGCGTCCTTTTGTCTTCCTAAAGGTAAATCCTGTGAAGGAGGAGTGGTCTTTTGGAATTTCCCGCTGAATCACGGAGGGGTGGGATCCTTACCCCTCCATGATTTGGGGGCTCTCTAATGTTGTGTGGAGGTCCTGAAAGGAAAAATATCTTTTAGGTGCTATGGTTCACCGAGGCCACAACGTTGATGGTATAAAGTTTGTTCGAACTAGGGCAGGATCATTTGTTTCCTATTCCAGGTAGATTCTCAAACCTGTATGAATATGACAAATGACCTGTAGTTTAATTCACCTAAGGTGAAGTAGACCTTCTAATTGCCATGGGGAGTACCCCAGGTGGGGTTTAAAAATTGTGCGAAGCTTCAACCCGATCTTTTGAAAGAAACATCTTGGTTTAATCGGTGATCGATGTGATTTTTTAATTTTTTTAAGAAATATAAATGTATTAAATTAAACATACGGTAAAATCCCTTATTTTCAAACCTTTCAAAATAGTGTTATTAACCATAGTTAGATATGTTTTTATTTTTTTCCCAAAATAGGAAATTTTTGCCAAAAACAAATTCTTTCAGAAACTAAAACCTTTGAAAACATGTAAAAAATTTACCTAAAGACAATGTCTATATAAAAAATAATTAAAAGCAATAGAACAAAATTACCTTTACGTCAAAAGCCCGTTTTATTAATTAGATTTTTTTTTCGTAGTATCTATTCTAAAAAGATTTTTTGTGTGGATTAAATTTATTTTATACCTACCTAATTTTTATTTGGTATTATAAAAGCTTGAAGAAAATTATAGTTTTAACTAAAACCTTATAGTCTCACCATTTCTTTTGATACCTTAACAGTTTCATTTTAAATATTCAATAACAAATATAAAGTAAAATTTTGTCTCTAGTCATCAATTTAAAAAAAAAAAATGGTAAAAGCGTTTTTCCGTTTTGTAACCAATTGTTTTAAGGAATTCTTATTTTTTTTTATCACCAATCAAACAAGAAAAGTAAACTACAATCTGCATTTTACACACCTCGGTTCGTTCCCTAAAATTGTTTAACATATTTATAGGTATAGAACTTATATTTAACAAATTATAATAACTAAACGCAACGAGAAAAGATAAAAGGGAAATAACCGAAAGATAAATGTATTTTTCTTACTCTCTGAATCAGTTTAAGTCAACTAAGATAAGTACGGTAAAGTTCTGACAACTAATCTTGTCTAAAGGCTCTGGGGGACGGCCATTCTATGGAGCATCTCATAAAAGAAAAAAAAGCCTCACGACACAAAACTTTCAATTTCAAGCGGGAAAGTAGACTTTACCATAAGTAACCAGATAGAACATTCAATTAACGTCCTTAAATAAACTTCTGCAATTAACCTAACCAACTTCTTTTTCATTTTACCTATTACGTTTATGACGAATTTAATACGACACTTAATAGAGAAATCATTATTATTTATTAAATATCGCAATTAAAATCACAATTACACTTAATATTTAATTTATGGTTGTAGAATTAAAGTGCATAAATAATTTTAGCACTAGAGGACCATACCTATATTCCGTAGAAGACTGACAAAGGCTTTGATAATGATGTGATATTATGCGACATAGACATTATAGGACTGAAGGCGGTCTGAAATTGTTTTGCTATAATGACGGTATGTTTACATATTACATGCAGCACAAAAAGCTTTTATCCAATTGTTGCTTGGCTATATTTTTTCTAGACCTTTCACTATATGTTTTCTATGCACCATTGGAACCACCACTCGTCACGTTACCAGTAAAAGTGGCTAAAATCTTAATTGCTTTCAGTTAGTAAAAAGGTTTGTCCATGTGGTTTTAGCACGAGAATCCAACGCTTCCACATTGCCAACCGTCGCAAAATTTTACTACAAGTTAGCTCATACGGATATAAACGTCCTCTAGCAACCGATAGATAGCGAGATAATCATAACCGCATTCAGACCCTAAAATACTGACCCTATCCAACGAAATGTGGCATGGTTAGAGACTGCGGTTGCTAATCGGCTCGCCAAGTGTTTGAAATATCGGAAAAACATCTCTATTGACCGTATGTCGGGTTCAAGGGCGCAATAACCCGCTACGAGGCGAGTAAACCCGTAACTTATGATTCCAAGATGCCTACGGCACTGAGATTACACTGCTGGCTGAATTGGGAAGCTGTATGTCATGATAATTAATTATAAGGCGATAGTATTCATATTTACAAATATGAAATATAAATGTATAGAATCAATTTCTGAACGTGCATTTATTTTATGATGTAAAGAATAAATGTTATAAAAAAATATTTCTCATTTGCACAAATAGTGTTAATGTTGACCCCTAAATAATTTATGCGTTTTGCTTATACAATTCAAACCGGAGCACTTATTTATCTATGAAAATAAGGCTGTATAATTAGTATTTTATCTTACAGAATAATTGTTTACTCTATGAAAACATAACATTAAAACTAATTTTATGGTCTAAAAATAGAAATTCATTGTTTTTTAATTAAAACTGAAATGTTAATTTAAATTATGCTTATATTGCTTAAAAACTATTAGAAAATCACTTTCTGATGAGCGTATATGTATAATTCATAACTTTAAAATTAATCCATAAAATATTTCATATCCTGCAATCTGGTACTGGGGGTAGTCCGTCTAACTATCCCAAAGATAATTTTGCCGTAATAATCGAGAGATACATACTATACTTTTCAGATTCTATGGATCCTGCAATATGAATTACGAAAATATTGTAAGTCAATTTAAACGCAATGAGATCCGTAAACTCTTTTAGTAATTCGACAAGACGTAGGCCTCCCCTAATGTGTGCCTTCCCATACGGGGGTTTTTGGATCGTATTCCACCATGCTGTTCCAATGCAGATTGATGGGTGGACCGACTTTTTACGTACCCATCCGACGCATGAACATCTTACTTTCAAACAATTGATGATAGGCACACTTTGTCCTAACCAATCACAAAACAACATTACAAAAAAATATTTCCCCGCGGGATTCGAACCCACGACCGCTAGTTTATAAAGCAAGGGTCAATACCACTAGACCACGGCGGTCATGATATCTTATAATTCAATGTTTATAAATTAAATTATCACCCTTTGAATTTTTAGGCTTAAAGCATTCGCTATCTCTGTTATTTATTGTCACTCAAAAATTAAGCCTTTCTATACATATCAAATCCACTAATTTACGGTATTTTCGCGTTACTTATTTAAGTAACGCGAATATATTATATCGGGAATATATTTATTCCGACGTTTCAGATTCTTTACAGCATCCATGATGACGGGCAGACTAAGTTGGTATATGTCTGTATATCTATGTTTTGGAATAACCGTCAGAGTTTTTATTTAAAAATGACATATCTTTCGTTTTCCTAATTTTGAATATTGGTTTGACAAAAGTACTTATTGTCCTTTGGTTTTGTAGTTTTATACTCTGCGTTTAATTTTCGAAATTATTGGTCCCAGGAAGGTGGCAAAGACTAACCATCCTCTCTGTTAAAATTTGGATATTTTCAATTTCTATTACTTTCCGAATCATCCTTGGTATAAATCGATGTTCATTAGCCAGTATTTTTGGTATGTATAATAATCGCGTAAATAAAAGAAATAATTATAAGCCTTTCTATATTAATCATTACATAAGACTATCAATAACACCAACAGTACCAATACAGCTCACTTGTTTTCTTTGAGTATGAGACTGAATTTTATAGACACGTCTAAGTTTTCATCATGTTGTATTTAAATAGGCATTATAAATAAAATCATCATCAATGATTTAGCCAAATGTTTATCCATACCGAGTTATTAAAGCAGTTTTTAATTTATTTATTCGTGATTTTTTTTTGAATTTTTATTTTCAACTAACTTAAAACTAATTTTGTAGTTTAACAAATAGCAACACACTCTACATACAATAATTACTTTACTTAACAATTATTTGCCACTAAGAATGTTCGTCGACGGAAACGTTGTTATTGTTAATACTATAAGCTTATGCGAAGTTAATTCTCAAAAAGAAATTCTCCTCACGTTTTCAACATTTTATGCTCTATACGAGTACACGGCTCATATGTCCCCACTTTGAGAAAAAAATATTTGCCCTCACTATATCAGCATGATAATAATAATTATTTATTTTTATATATTTTCTTTATCTATCTATTGGTATTTTTAAAGTTATTACGCATTCTTAACAGTTTTAATACTATTTTAATTTACTCTTTCATTTTTAATATTAAAGTTCATCAATAGTCAACTTTAACGATAAACAAGAAAAAAAAACAGTTAACTGCAAAAGTATAGTTGTTAATATTATAAATATGACATTACAAATGTACTGTATATTTAAAAAGTGGTTTTTGCATATGATTGTAAGACATGTTCAAAGAAAAAAATTGTAACCAAAATATATGACCGACTTCAATCATTATATAACCATTTTGCGCAATATAAATGGGTGGCAAGGTGCTCGATTCAAGAAACTTCACCCACGATTACTGCCATCACATTTTATATGTCTAATATCTTGTAAGTTATTCATTTAATTAAAATGTCATGTATGCCATGGTTTATTAATATAGAATAAATAATTTTTAAAATAAAAAAAATCGTAATTTTTATTTAAAATTACACTATGTATACTTAAATGAGCGTTAAATATGTATCTATGCATTTAATAACTATGTTTTATATTAAAATAGTGAACTCATAAGACGTGTACAAATACGCACAACATGTTCTAAGTTTATCTTTTGCGGTTTTAGCAGCGTTTCCAAATTAATATCACGAGGTTGTGATTTTTAATGCCTAATAAAGAATATCATAACCATATATTTAAGATATGAAAGTAACTCATACTCTGATTTCGCTTCCTACCCATTAGAAAAGTACGAGCCAGAACTAAAAGTTGGCCTACTGCTTAGCAGAATGAAGATCTCAGCATTGCAAAACATTGGGTGAGAACTTTTTTAGTGCTTCATATGAACGGTGAAGCCTTTACAATCTCCATACCAATAAAATACGCCTTTTGTTCACATTAGGGATCAGTTTATTCGTGTACGGGTCACACTGAAACCATCTTTGATCATGATGTAAGAAAGGTAGGCCTGATTTTACAGACTTTACAATTTTTTTACTTTATATAGACGATACTTCTAATATGTGTTAAATATGCCTTTTCGTATCGTACTAGGCTCAGCTGCAAATATAGGTCATAGTTTTACGGCTATATAAACTAAATATATATTACCAAATACCATGCTGGAATTCCTATATAGTAATTATATCCAAAATTTTTAAGTATTTTTAAAGTAATTTTCAGCCCTTTTAAATAAAGCTAAAACTAAACCACTCATTTCACTAGCTATTTTAGGAAAGAATAATAATACAGTTTATTACTATTAAACGTGGTTTTCAAAGAGCGCTTCATTTGATTTCTAGGTAACTACGTCAATGTGAAATTGCAAAATCAAGATCGAGGGATCTCGGAATGAGGAAAGTAAAATGAATTTATCTTACTTCATAACTTTTTTATTTCCTATCCCAAGTAGTTTTTCTCAGTTTCAATATAATTTTTATTCAAACAAGGCATACTGTAATTTAAATATTTCAGATGTCACATTGTTCGTCCTCCATAGACACCTAACCTTATCATCAGCCTGTGCTAATCCACTGCTGGACATAGGCCTTACCTAATGCACACATTTTCGATTGCGGGGTTTTTGGACCGTATCTCACCACGCTGGTCCAATGCGGGTTGATGGGTGGATCGACTTTTTACATGCCCATCGGACGTATTGATCATCTTACTTTTCAGACAATTGGGTGTTCGGCTCAATTGTCCTCACCATCCAGAAAACAACGATAACATAAAGTTGTTTTCCCGCGCGATTCGAACCAGTCGTGGGATTCAAATCCCGTTTATGAAGCAAGGGCCAATACCGCTAGACCACCGGAGACGGTTCCTAAATTTCTTAACGGTTATATTTGCCCACCGTGTGTTATTTCATCAAACTTTGGGTATAGGATAGTTCAAAATTTTATTTAGAGTTTCGATATAGTTTTATGCGAATTTTATCGTCTATTGTTTTTTGACAGTTACTTTTAACGAATAGCTCCAAAACTATTATGGCAGTTGGCGATATTTGTTAAATGGGTTGTTTTATAACTCAATAAATGGCGCTATATTAAATAAATAAATGTTTCATAAAATCTACAATTTAATAAAATGTGTTATTATTTCTTAAATATACAAAATACGGAAAATTTAAAATTGGATAATAATTCCCTTCTGTGGCACATACATGCTTATGCATAATAACAATTAAGCGGATATAAATGTCCTCTGTGCACAAAACTGCCCGTGATTTCAGTCACCTCATTTTAAATCTTTGATATCTTTAAAATTAATTTTAACAAAATGTTGTCTATGACATGTGTCATAGTCATAGAAAGAAGATTTTTTTAATGTGAAGTTACAATGTATTACCTTAAATAACTTTTTAATATGCCACCTTGCAATTTTTTTAATTGTTTATTATAAAGTATTGTAGGTAATTCTTAATACATATATTTATGCTCGCAGACTTTATCGCAGACCATTTCAAGAAGTACAATTATGTACAAAATTGTTTTGCTTTAAGAAAATTCGGGATCACTTTTGCTGGTACAAATATTAACGTTTTAATAAAGCAACGTAAAATTATATATACGAAGTATGATTTTTAAGAAAGTACCTTTTTGGAATTAAAAAATGACGTGTAAAGGTATCGCAAGAATTTTATTTGTACATAAAAACGTGGATATTAAGGCACTTGTCATAACGTGGGACCAGTTTTGAAATACCCTCCTCATATAATTTTCCCGTCTGACTTGTATCACAAATGTTGACTTCGTCATCGTGTTGGAGACGCTGACCACCTAGGTGTTTCTCCAAGTGCAGGGACATATGGTAGTCGCTACGCGCCAGATCAGGCTATGGAAGATGATCTAGAGTTTCCCATTAAAAAGATGTGATCTTTGGTCGGATTAGCCACATGTGGATGGGCATTGTCATGTAGGAAAGCGATAACTTTACTCAACTTGCCACGACTTTTTTTGTAGATTGCACGACGCAGATTGTGTCGCACTTCAAGACGCTGCATTGATAATCTCATTACGAGGCAGAAACTCCACTAGCAATACTCCTTTTCTTTCCAGGAGTAAATTGTTTGCTTAAACGTCACTTTTTTGTTTGATGATAAATGTCGTCATGCCATGATTGTCGTTTCGATTCTAGAGTCACCCATGATTCGTCACCAGTAACAATGTGGTCTTCAAGACGATAACGAAGTGAAAACATTTGCGATACAGTGGATAACAAGTCAGGCGGCAGAATTTCATGAGGAGGGTATTCAAAAACGAGTGCCACGTTATGGCAAGTGCCTCTATATTCACGGAAATTATATAGAAAAGTAGATTAAGGTACAGGCTTCTATGTAAAAATAAAATTCTTGCGAAATCTTTGCACGTCTATTTTTTATTTTAAAACGGCACTTACTTAAAAAAACATGCCTCGTGCATATTCATAGTACTTCTTACTTAGGTATGAACCTTTGATAACTTGGATAAATTGCTAAGAGAACGTGTAGCTATAATAAATAATGATTATCATTAAATAAAATATTTGGTGATTATTTGTATAAGGTGTTGAATTCACGCTGTTTTATGATACGAATTTATTGCACTTTATTCCAGTTGGCAGTTCCAGCCCGTTTAATCTCGTGTTTTTATTTTTGAATCCAGTTTGCCTTGACAGAAAACTTATAACAATTACTCATGCGATACATTTGTATTTCAGTTGCACTATTATTACGTAGAAAAGCAAATAATTTTAACTTGAGAACAAGAAGTTCAATTATGCTTTAGAGGGTGTTCGTGAAATAAATATTATAACAAAATCTTAATATAATTTAATTTTATTATGAATTTCAAACTAAAGCAAGTAGCTATTATGGACGTTAGCATGTATATTGTGCAATATACTATTTTATAATATTTTAAAGCGATACTTTTTCCTAGGCATAAATTATATAATGCAATTTTTACACGCGAAGCGGTAGTGTGAGAACATAACCCTATTCCGGTTTGACGAGCAGCGTTTCCTACGTATTTACTGGGTAAACGAGACGCAATATTGCTCTCACAGTAGGCAGCACCTTGGCAATACTCTTTGTATTGCTGATGTCATTTTGCGTTGTTGACCATTTTGTATATAGTGTGTTGACTCCTCGCCTACTTTCGTATGCGATGAAACCACCAAATTTTGGTCAAATATTTCGAGGGAACTTGTAGCTCTCCCAATGCAGTATGAAATAAAGATTCATAAAGACTCTGGTCTGGAAGCAAAACTTCGTTCGCATAAAACATAAGGTAGTCCCCGTTTTGTTATCAAACAGATTCACACAAACAACAGGCTTCACGCAGGGTGACTGGTATTTGATTGTTACACCAAAAGTGTATGCTGAATTTAATGAATGGATTAAATAGAATAAAAAATCATATTGTCCTTGACAAACCAACTAAAAACGTGACCGGCTTTTTACACCCCTATTCGACGCATGGATAACTGCACCTTTATAAGCAATTTGGTTGGAAGGACCACATTAAACCAAATAAAAATAAAACGACAAAACTTACTGATTTTCCCACTGTCCATGTATGACCCGCTTGTATTGCAAATGCGACTAAGCCGTAGAAGCGGCTGTGATGAAACCACATTAGGTAAGTTTTATGTGAATTGGATGTTCTCAATAAACTAGATTGTCTAATGAATAAGTTCATGCAATTAACATTACCAAATCACGAGTCTCGGTCAGGGACCAGCAAAGTAAGGACATAGCTCTCAAATTCAGTGGTTGTCGTACGTGTGAGCCGCTAGTTACGAGCTTTAACGACATTGTATTCATTCCTTGACCCTTATCTTATACCCTAATCCTTACTTTCAATGTCTATTTTAAATATACTTCGTCGACTGAATGATCGCTTTGTATAGGATAAAAGTGTGCGAATCTCTATAAAGCTTTCAGCAAAATCCTATCATTCGTTTACAGTTATTTGTCTATAAATTTTGATTTTGATAAAATTTGACTCAATAAGAATAACAAGCGCCACATTTGCAAAACTTTTGGATCACTTCTTTTGAATTTCCTTTAATGACTGTGGTAGCTAAGTAAGTTCTTAACTGCATTGATGAACACCATTAATGAAAAAACGTCAACGATAAAAGGAATGTTGATTTCTAAAATAAGGAATTATTGAAAACAAAACCCTAAATTGTATATTTACTAATGCAATAACATTACGATAATAAATAAGAGTTTTAACTACATTTAAAGCAAAGCGAAGAACAAAAACCAACTGTAACTTCAGTTGATTTTTCGGTAATACAATTATCAGCAAGTATCTATATCTCTGACTCATAACGTAAGTATGTAAACACTACTGACCTTCACCAATTAATTCTCCGAAAGAACAATTGAATTTTTTTAAGTTTTAACGAAGTCAAGATTGCGGCGTATGTCTTTTTAATGATATTTCTTACCTTGTGTTACAATATTTACATAGTTCTTTTATTATTCTTTTCAGATATGTCTAAAAACTTATTTATACCATTATTAAATAAAATGACTACGGATTTTATCACGTTTATTTTACATTTTAAATTCCCGACGTTTCGAACACTTTCTAGCGGCCGTGGTCAAACAGTAATTTTATTTAAAAATTTATAGTATTCGGTAAACACAAGAAATAATTATAATTTTTTATATTATAAAGAAAAACTAATTGCAGTATACATAATGTCAGGAACAAATGCAAAGTATAAGAAATAAATTATTTATTCTAAAAACGATACTTTATACTTTATAATTAATTATTCAGATCCTATTTAAGGTATGGAAGATACCTTATTCCAAAGATTTAATGCAATAAGGTTACTTGATTTATAATAATATAATGAACACGATATAATTACTAACTAAAATAATACAGGTTTTTAGCGAACCACACTATCATAGTAGATTAAATTAATTTTCTTGTTCTATACCTAACTACTACGAACTAGTACGTAAAGTGTGCGTATTTTATAAAAACGTTTATTTACTAACGATAAACTATGAAATTACATGTGTGTAACGCTTAACGAAAACTGAATGTATAAAGTGCTATACAAGTACTTTCGTTTTAAACTATAGTTAGTAGTATTTGTAAGTAAAAAATATAGTCGAATTAGCTACTAAAACACAAAAAGTAGTCTTATGTCTCCGGTTGATCTGGTTGGATTATTCAGTTAACTTATAATATTAGCAATACATCTTATTATTTGTATCTTAATAATAGTTTATACACTATTTCTACTAACTACAATAAAATTTTCCTCCTAGTCGGTTCCTCAAATGGCAGCTGATCTTTATTAAAAACCAGCCAACTGCACAGGAGATGTAATAGTGCACAACTGTACGTGCAGACTCTCTCTTCTTTTATTCCTATAGTCCGATGAGAGATATAACCGACAGGACCGGGGAGAGAGATAAGTTGCAGGACCGAACTTTTACATTCTCATCCGACGCATGGATCATATAACTTTCAAGACAATTTGGTGATCAGTTCCCATTGTCATAAACCACCAGAAAATAACAATGAAATTTTGTAGACTCCTAGAAGGATTCGAACCTGCAATCCTATGGACTACGCTACGGAGGCAGAATCATCATCAATAACACACTATGCGAGTTGTCAATAAAACAGAAATAAATGTGATATAAACTAAAACAGTTCTTGGTGAAACTTAATTAGATACAAATTCAAAAACTATTCAATTACACTAAGCTTTAATAAAATAGTTCAATCTTTTAAAATAGTCGATGTAAAGCAAATGCAAATGTCCTTTAATAAAGTTAAATGGATTGAAATAAATAAATTTAGAAACAATAGACAGGGTTGTATTTATTTTTCCTTGTGGGTACGCGGCGACGATATTAAAATTATGCACAGTAATTAATAATTAATTAGTTATATAATAGTTGAATTCTTTATTGCCACGGCGTTGGTTACGGGTATCAATTAAAATGGTTGCATAAATATACAAATATATTAATCATCATTCTTTAAGGGGTAAACTTGATGCTGGAATGTAACGCTAGAGACACTGTTTTTTGAACACACACATAAAGCACCAAGAAAACAGCAGAATGTTTTATAGAAAGACTTTAAAGATGTCGACAGCCAACAATACATAAAATACACCATTTATGAGAGTTTTTAATTTGGGCAATGTTCTAAAGCTATTTCATAAAAGAGTCGGGTCCTCTCGCGTTTATTTTAATTAAAAGTATATTCTAATACCAAATGAAAATCGGTATAATGTTATCTAGAGGGTTTTACTCACGGCACTATATACCTTTTTTGGTAAACGTTAAAAGCTAACAGAGTAAAGTTCATAAATGTGATTTACAAGGTGGTGTTACCGCTTCCGAGTACAGGTACTCGTTTCGTCGGAGTCGATAAAGAGTGTCATCGTAAAAATGCTTTTAAGCAAACCGCCCTGGAATAATGTTTCAATTTAAAATTAAAAATGCCACGAAACACTATGTAGGAAAGGCTGCTCGAAATAGCAAGGTTATCAATAAACGCAAAAACGAAGATTATAACAGAAAACTATGTTATAATAGTTTTTAATGTCTTTTAATATTTCGGGCTTACATGTGACAAAGCTTAAGCTTGAAGAGTTATCAGACCAATGTAGCACTTGTATCAATTCTTTACTATCGTTTACTTTTTATGTTTAATCTGTTCTGTTTGCTTTGTTCTGATCCTATTGTCACTTGTTTTGGTAAACGAACGAGCTTCACTTTAAAATTTTTAGACGACACATTTCATAATATATGCATTATATTATAACTCTAATTATAACTTTTAAGAAACTTAAAATAAATAAACGTATCAAAGCTTTCGTAGTGTAATCAACCTACAACTAAAAGCAGTCGAAAAAAATGATCCACCAGACATCCTCAGAAATTTTAGACTAGGCGTTTATAAATATTAGACAAATGTGATTGAAAACAAAGTGGCAAGTTGTAAACATAGATCGCCAAAGGAAATCTGCCGCAACGTTTTGTTCGGTGAATGAATGATTATTGGCTTGGATTTATTACAACTAGTCAAGGTTTGTAAATAAGGTATGTTATATTATAAGTATTGTATTTTTTATTGCCTTTGCAGGCAAACGAGCAGTCGGGCCACCTGATGGAAAGTGTCAACGACGCTCATAGACATTTCCAATACCAGTGGTATTACCAACGCGCTGCCTACTGCGAGGCATTTGGCTAAGGTGTCATTCAAACCGGAACACAGTAGTGTTTTCACACTACCACTTTGCAGCAGAATTAGGCACCGCACCCAGATTGCCCCCTTTAAAAAGGGGACCTGCCACCTTTAAATTACATATGAAATATTGTAAAATTAGTATATGTGTAGTTGTAACTCGTTCACGAATAAATAAATCTTCTTGACAGAATGTAAAAAAATTATACAATAACATAACTTGTAGATCAGAATAACTAATAAGCTTAGTAAACGAATATAAAGTATTTAAAATAGTCTTATTTGTAGAAAAAAATGTGCGATTTTGGTGTTAGTTGTGTTATAATCATTATCACAAATTACTATTACCATGTGGCAATTATTCTAGGAGATACACAAAAAAAATAGTGGTTTTATTATTTAACGTATTATTAATTGCACTGTTAATGTTTAGGTTAAATATGTTTATCAGTAAACCTTAACATGAAATTTGAAATAAGTCGAATGTTAATAAACTACTGAAAGTGTATATATGCATTAAATAATTAAGAATTTTTATTTACAGGATTGTCTGAAATATCTTCATTCTATATACATAAAACATGTGATTGACGACATTTTGAGATGAACACCTTAAAATTTATCAGAGATTTAAAATGCGGCGCCAGAAAACGCGGCGCAATTTCTTACGGAGAGCGCGTTACCTGCTTATATTGCGTAAAATAGTTATACGCTATTAGAAGACGGTCATATTTTGTTGGAAAATTTCACTATTTTTCTTAAAATATGGTCAATATGAGTATGTGTTAACATGTTTCCACTTAGGTTATGACTTTGCGCACTTGTGTCTGTTTATTTAAGCGATAACGAAATTCGACACAAATTTTTAGTCATGAATGCAATAAATTTAAATATAATTCATTTGCCTATAGCTTATCGAAAATGGTGCAAATTCCGCGAAACTCCAGTACAAATAAACTCATAAATTATTGTAGAAATGGCGGTGATGTAGTTGATTTATGAACTTAATCAAACGCCTATATATCTCCGTCTAAAGTTTACCAAACAAAAATAAAATCAACTTTATTGTTTCTAGATTTTTTCGTAAATATCCCAGAAAAATTTACCGAGTCACAATATTAATAATGTTTTATTTTCTAAACTTTTTATACCGCAACATATAAAAAAGTTATTTCACAGGACGAGTTATACTGGCTATTGAGGAGTACCACATTTTGAAACACATATTTTAAAACAAACTACAAATGATCGTCACAAAAGCAGGATTTATTTGAATACAAGCCTTTGTGAAACATAACGAGAATGCATAGAGCTTGACATGTATTCAAACTGGCATAATGAAATATTTTCCAATGTATTCTCATGATATTGGGTTTTACAGTCTATTCTGCCAAAATTTCTTATTAGGTATTTTTTCATGCTAAGTTGAAACTACTTTTTATTCACATCATAGTAATAAGTATATGCCATAATTTAATATACAGTATACTTTATTTTTTCTAAGAAATAATCGGTGTCCTTTGCTTGCCTTGGCGATATTTACTATTTCTTCTTATGTTTTATTTATAACCCATAACGCAAGAAGAGAGGTGTTATAAGTTTGACTTGTCATTCTGTGACATCATAACATCTGAAGATATGAAGCGAAATAAAATAAGTTTTTTCTTTGGTTTTAAAGGTGATTTACGAGCAAGTTTTCTTAAATATACAAGATACAGATTCGTTGAATTATTTAGGGAATGAGAAATTTTTTATTTGATCACTGTATTTACAAGACTTTATAATAAAATTTTCGTTACTTGTATATCCCAGAAAGAAAGATGAAAACAAAGAAAGGCTCTAGCTTAAGTGGCAAACACTAAATAAATGGCTATTTAATCAGATAAATTGTTTGATTGATTATAATTTTAAATGCTACATTTCAAAAGTGATATGTTTTAATAAAGCATAACATTATTATTTTAAACGACATGTTTAAACATAAATAATTTGCAAAATATTTTTTAATAAAATACATATAAATTAATTTCCAATTTCTAACTTGAATTCAGTATTAGAAATTAATATTTTACTAACTCATATCACATTCAAAAATTTAAAATCATTCAAAAAATAACATTACATGTAATAAGACGTAAGACTATGTAAGCATTTTGGAAAGCTCGAAACACGAAGTTTTACGGATTTTCGGGAAATGGTCGGGAAATAAAGCAACGGCAAAACAAAGTTCATAATTATTTTATTTTTAACTGCATATATTTACTTCGAAAATTCAACATTTATCGCTGTTACCTGCCTCCGTAGCCTAGTGGTATGGGCGTGTGCTTTAGAAACCGGAGGTCGTGGGTTCGAATCCTGCGGGGACTCAACAATTTTTTATTGTTGTTTCCTAGCTGGTTAGGGCAATTTGGGCCGATCACCCAATTGTCTTAAAAGTAAGATGATCCATGCGTCGGATGGGCATGTAAATAGTCGGTCCACCCACCAACCCGCATTGGACCAGCGCGGTGGGATACGGTCCAAAAACCCCCTAATGGGTAGCGGTGTATTAGGGGAGGCCTATGTCCAGCAGTGGACTATCACAGGCTGATGATGATGATGATCGCTGTTAAAGAGAAGATGTAAGAAGGTCACTTAAAATGTAAATAATTTTAATTCTCGTTTTGCTTATATGTGTTTATTCATACAGTCATGGAGATAAAAGTAAAATAAATAGATCACTACAGTATTTTTATAACACCCAAATAAAATTGAGTATAGGAAAAACATGATAAGCGTTTCTAAATTCATTTCTGACTCAGCGATATTAACCTCCATATTTTGTTATCTGTTTTGAATTTCTCACATATTTTTACTCAGTTTTCTAAAATATTGTCAACTTTTAAATTTAAAAGATTTTTTTTTATTTATCACAGTTATAATCAATATATTTTGCCATTGCTATCGTAATTTTTGATATTCTTGACGTCTAACATTTGGATTTAATTGCAAAGTACGAAGTACAAAGTAATCTCTTACATACACATAGTATTTACTTACTACTTACTTAAACATACCTTATTTTCTTGAATATTGTAACAAGTAAATAGGCTATACATGTATTACAGACGATTCTGGATTCCGAGTGGTATTTAAACTAACCTTAGATAGTTATGTTCCCTTTTCAATTCTAGAGTGAGTGAGTGTTGATTATGTAAATTTACGAGCACGAATTGTTGAGTTGTAATGCTAAGAGCATTTGTAATATGAAAATAGAAATACTAAATGAGCAATATTACCTTTCGGTAGGGTAATAAAATAAATATTTTCTCAGAATAAATGTACGCTACCATAATTGATATTCTTAGTCTTCCTTTTTAAAAGACTGCAACGTCTTGCCGTGTAGTGCCGTGGACAACACGGGCGAAGTTTGTCGGCACCCTGATTTTCTTTTGGGTTCTTGTGAGTACTGAAGTACTATCTTTCTGCACAGTGTCAGCCCACACAGTTGCCCTGTATAAGACCACGTTTAGGGAGTCTACCGGGAGCTGCCGGTACTGTTACCACCCAAAGTGCGAGGCGCTTAAAGTGGGTTCAAAACCTCCCCCGGGCAGTCTAGGACTAGGGCGAGATATTTTATGATCAGTTCTACGTCGACGCGGATGATGATTGAAGTACAGAGCGTCCGCAGGTTAGAAGTACAGAGACGCACTAAAAAATTGCACTAAAAAATCTCCTGCGTAGATGGTTGATCTCTAATATGTATATTGACTGCCACAGTAACTACTAGCTCGGAAGACAAAATTGATAAGATGGCATTTGAATCAAAAATCTTAAAAGAGAAACGCAATGCTAGATTTTAGATTTAACGAGTAGCAACAAACAAATTAAACTATTTCATCATCAGCCTATGATAGTGCACTGCTGGACATAGGCGTCCCCTAATAAACCCCTATCCATTAGGGAGTTTTTGACCGTATCCCACCACGCTGGTCCAATGCGGGTTGGGGGGTGGACCGACTTTTTACATGCCTATCCGACGCATGGATCATCTTACTTTTCAGTCATTTGGGTGATCGGCCCAAATTGCCCTAACCAACTAGGAAACAACAATGAAAATTTGTTGAGTCCCCGCAGGATTCGAACCCACGACCTCCAGTTTCTAAAGCACACGCCCATACCACTAGGCTACGGAGGCAGTTAAATTATTTTAGTTTATTAAAATTTTAGTTTATTAAAATTTTTTTTTATTATAATCTAAATTGGTATAAAGCAAATATAAGATGATGTAATTAACTAAAAAGTTATCAATTGAAAATTTAATGCCACATATTTAATGGAGCAGCCTTCAAAGAATCAAATCACGTTAAAGTTGTTGACACTTGTATCCCAGGAGACAACTCTTAAAAGACTGCTAACTAACTTTTAATTGGTTCGTTAGCTGACAATTTTTTTTTCGGGTCTCGTCAAAGTAACTTAGTTTCAATTTTATACATTTATATGATATATTTAGTGTTCATATATCTATTAGATCTACTTAAACGAAATTATACGAAATTATTTAAAAATCAGATTGGTCACTGCTGGAAAAACAGTCAGCGCGAATTATATAAGTAAAAAAAAAAGTGGAGTCACTTATAAAAAAAAAGTTTTTTTTTAAGATTTGATTGTTAATTGGTCAGTCCTTATTTAAGATACTTTTAGTCGCAATGGCTTCTTATGCTTTATTTAAAGGTTGTTTTTTGTAAAATGTTACGTCAGTTAAAACTAAAAACTAAACTCATTATAACTGATTTTAACTCAATGAATCTTAATAACATCGAAACAATTATGAACATTTTATTTGAAACAACATACAACTGCGAACTTAATAATTATTAATATATATCAAACATACTAATATTAGGTACTCAGTAATTTAAAACTCAATAAGCGCGTCTTAGATCTTCTATGTTCGAAGTTTTGCTTCCAGATTGGTGTCCGTATGAAGCTTCGTCTATTACTGATTTCGGGGACTGCGAGATCCATCCAGGTTACCATAATTTTGAAAAGAAACAGTCGCACTCATTTAGGATGAGTGAGCTAAATTTAAAAAACTCGCCTAAAAATCCTGGAAGTTCAGTATACGGATCGAGACAAAAACCTTTAGTAAAGTTCCTGCCTCTGACCAGTACATCCGTCAATAGGGTTCAGAGGCAATTAAATTAATATGGATACACGTTTGTGATACATATTTTTTTTAAATCACAACCGTAAATGATAAGTGGTTGGTACTACCTGGCACTTAAGATGTAGTATTTCATCAGACAATTTAATGAATATTGTAGTAAGAGAAATCCAAAATTCGAATGTAAAGGTATAACACCATGCTTTTGTTACAACACTGCCGTGAGATTTCTGCCACGATGGTGATTGATGTTGATGAATTTACATTTGTTATGCACAAAAATTCAATGTGCCATAAGGTGCCATTTGAGGTTTAAGTCTAATTTACATAAGTCTTACAAATTCGCGTGTAGAATGCAAATTTCTGTCAACAAAATCGCATCATACAATCTAATGCCTGGAGACGCTATTCAGGCCTTGTGCGTGTAATTTACAACGATTATTTCTTTGTTTATTTTATGTTATCAAAAAGTAGGAAAAAGAGTATTCTATTAAAAGAAAAGTCTTATAATTTGATGAACTATCAGAATCCGTCGTGACTACTTTACCGAGTGTGTGTACAAAAACGTACGTATTTTAAATAAAATTACTTAAACAATAGTCACAGAGTTTCAAACCCTTTTCATCGTTCATAATTATGCCATAACCGTAAAAAAGTTCTAAATGACAATTACGAACACAATTATGCAGAATTGATTTAATAACCTTCATCAAATATTAAAAAACTATTATTAGACGTATACATTTTATTTAGAAACTTAATCTCTACGCAATAATCCATTTGTTATAAAAAACAGCAGAACTAATAACCAATATATTTAAAAGATTAAAACTAAATAACGTAAATTTTGATACTGAAGTTAATATAAAAAAAGAAAAAAAACATTAATTGTAGCGTTAGCAATTATTAAATAACCTTTTACATTTTTAGTCTCACTAACCTTCAATTCATTAGTACAAAATAAAACGTACCTCATATCAATGGAAAAAAGTGAAGGCGGGGTTTCCTAATTTTGTTTTTACTATTGCCAATTGAAACGGAAAAGTTCACGTATAAAGTAATGTAATCAAATCGAAATAAGGCATTGCTATATTGTTATAAAAGTCGTCATAATATTTCTTTTGTATTGATCTTTAATATAGTTTACCTTAAAATACTGTTACTAAGTTTATTAATCAACTTGAATGTGTCTTTCAACTTTTTCTTTATATTTTTTACAGAAATGTACTGTGCTAAAATACGCATCAAACGTATTTTACTCTAATATGCAGATAAAAAATTTGTTGAAATGACTTTCTATTTTGACATTTATATTACATAAAAATGGTTATATATAATATATGCATGAAATAATTAACGAAAGTATATTGGATATCTAATTTACAGATTTGCATTGACATGGATGGTAGCGAAAACGATTCCTATTAGGTTGCAGTATTAGGTAGGTTACTGCAAGGCGACTATAAAATAGCACATAACCCGTGCGTGCACAGCACTATTTCCTATGAAGTGTGGCTTGATGTGCTTAAAAACGTCATATACGTGCGAAGATACTCATTCTTTTTAAAAAAAACCTCAGGCCTTTACGTAGTCTCGTATAATAAAATCCTAAGGAAATTTTAATCATCAGACGAAAAAAATATTACCGTTTCAATTTAAATGCACAAGAAAACTGAATATAACCTAATCTTACGTCATAGTTCTATATTATTTAAGAATTTTTCATAAATATTGACTCCAGGACGTGGCCCTTCAATCATCGTCAAGGTGAACGGTTTCAATAGTATTCAGGCAGTATAATAGGTCCCTTTTACATGTACTCGATTTATAAAACCACCCTGATGCCTTTTTCCACCACAAAACAGTAGCTTTAAAACATTTTAATGTTTCGGGTTAAAGGTCTACGGAGCTAATACTAGTGTTAGGTAAACAAGATTTAAGCTTCCATTCCTGAAGAGTAAGGACCGGGTTTATTGCGTTTAATAATGCATATGTTGCCGTCAGTTTATTTTGGTTAACATCAGGTGAATACTGACTTGTTATTTGGGTAGATGAGGAGTCCAACACGGTCCATCGAAAAGTTCTTACTATATTAGAATTAGTTTCGTCAAGTACTTCCAGTTCAGGGCGTTGGTTGCTCTGGGCTACACTTAGCCTATTACGATTCTCCCAGAAGGGTATGGAAGACAAGCAGATGTCAGATGTGGCGTCATCTCTGCCTTTTGCAGCCAAGGTAGAGTCACGAGTCATTGCTCTAACAACCCTCCGCGGAACAGCTCGACTCTAATTTAACGTGCGCAGGAGGCGAGTGGAAGGGAAAGTACGATGTAATGAGTCTCTCTTCTGTCTGCGATCGAAAAGGTGCTAGAGTTACAGTCAAACATCCATACTGCCGCAAGAGGCGTCTTCAATGTCTTAGTTAAATATCTATTTATTACGGCGCATTAAACTATCTTATTGATTGTCAAAAAAAAGCATCAGTTCGGAAATGGAAGCCTCAGACCTGAGAAACCCCGGCGTAAGGAACTCAGCGGGACTTTTATAACCCTGCCTTTTTGTTACTTTGTTACTTTTGTTAATTACAAAATGTAATAATTTCTTAACTATGTATGAAGTATTAAAATGAATGGTAAATGAGTTAGAACATATTAGCGAATTAAATTTAATATAAAGTTATTAAAAAACCTTAATCATAGATGCAATAAAATAAAAGAGTTATAAAGTGAAAGTTAAGTAAGTAATTACCTATAAAATTATAACGCATTCTTAAATACAAATATAAAACAACCGTTATAAGCTAACTGTAGGTAAGCGTAACTCACAGAAAGAAAAACGGTATGGCATTTGCCTAATGGGCACAACGTAAACTTTCTCTAGGACAAAGGATCCATTTGTTAGCCAGCGGTTCTTCTTTTGTGAAAACATTCGCGAAGCCGAATTTATGGAATGGAAAATAGGAACTTCATATGGTTAGTACTGAAAAAAATATGGCTTTTGTTAGACAAACCCTAACAATTTTTATCCGTAATATTATAAAAATATTTCGAAATACTGTATACAGGTTATTATAACATCTCACAAATTGGCAACATGTTAAAATAATAAGAAGTAACTAAATAAAATACATCTTATCATCGATATGCTTTGTGAAACTGTTTATTTCTCTTCAAAATTTACTGAGTGAGAGTCTTATTGCGTACATGTCTAAAACGTAGAAAAATGTATATTATATAATAATAAAGTACTTCACGCCCTAACTGTCATGTGATAACATTTTTTTTTCTCAGAAAGTATGTTACAAAATTCATTAATTATTTATAAAATTTTCGTATTCGTATATTTCGTATATTTGTATTATATGTGCATTTAAAAAGTCGGTCCAGGTTTTTTAAAGTCACAATAGTATATAATCCTTTCAAATCATATAAAAACTCATCCATCCATATACTACTTATACATCTGTGCCAACGTTAATGTATATTAATTATGAATCTGTCCCTCAAACAAACACTACTCTCATATTTACGACCAGATAACTGTGTCATATCCCCGACCCATTATTCAAAAGACGTCACACGGAATTAAATTGGCACGCGCGCTTTATTATGCTTAGCCTATTTCAGATAAACTTCTCTCACCTTGCCACCGTTCAAAATATGTATACGTGCCCGTATCGATTGTGTCTAAAAATATCCCGGGTTTTCACAACGCAGGCTAAATTTAACCTCAACATTTTCCAGCCTTAGTTCTGCAATGACTAGTTTCCGAGTTATTACTTAAACAGATATTTAAGGTAATATTACAAAAAAATATACAGTAAATGACAGTAAAAATTATAAAGTCAAAAGCAGTTAGGTTCGTTGAACTTGAATTATGTACGTTACTTGCATTAATTATCCCTCTTTGTATTTATTAAGCACTTTAAACATATTTTGGAATAAGATACGTAGCATTAAATGATAACATCTGATTTCTATGGTCACGCTTGAATTTCATCTATTTTACTACGATGCAGGCCCTAAATATGTATTTGGGGCCTGCATCGTTGTATGGTATTCCTTGAGGTTAGTGTTGTATTTTATTCCTAACAATAGCAAATACACAGTTGCATATCGCAATAATATAATATATTTTTTTATTAATATAAGTAATTACTACCTCCGTAGCCTAGTGGAATAGGCGTGTGCTTTAGAAACCGAAGGTCGTGAGTTCGAATCCTGCGGGGACTCAACAAATTTTCATGTAAGTAGTATGTACAGTATGTACATTTATAGTCAGATAATCCACGCGTCGGATGGCCATTTAAAAAGTTGGTCCACCCACCAACCCGCATTGGACCAGCGTGGTGGGATAAGGTCCTAAGCCCCTAATGGATAGGGATGTATTAGGGGAGACCTATGTCCAGCAATAGACTAAAACAGGAAACCCTTCTGGAGGGTGAGTGAAGACCTTAGACTTGAAGTCAGATTTAGAGAAAACAGAAACCACTCACCGCATATAGTACTAAGAGTGTATCCACGTCTGTGAGGTCTTAGGACCACACAAGGCATGCTGTTCGTCGACCGCAGAGGTGCGGGTAGTAGATCAAACGCCTCGGTCCAGTGCTCACGTTGCCCGCTTAGCGCCATACCAGGCGACTTTGTGAGAGCCACGATGTACTGAGCCACTCGGAGGCCCGCATATGGAGCAAGCTGTGCAGAATGGTTGGCAGGAGGTCAACCGACATGTAAACCTGCAGCGAATCAGTGAACGATCGAGCACAACGCATTCAACGAATCTGTCCAATAAGACGAAAGTAGGACGCACTGGCGAGATCGTCTGTGGCATACTGCTAGACGACGAAGCAGCCAGCACAGTAGCAACGAATCTAACCGCCAAACAGCAAACTCAAGCTAAGAAACGGAACACTGGGCAGGAGAATGCCTGCACTAAATCGCGTAAAACACCAGCGTGACGAGCTAGCACAAACGCTTAAGCGCATTCAATACTGGTGTTGAAGCATGCAAAACAAAGTAGGAGTCACAGTGTCATAGATCGTGTTTGGTTTGTTTGGAAAAATTCAACGTAAAATAAGCGATATAGTATGGTACATAGCATAAAATATAATAAGCACCTAAATTAGAAATGAGATACAGTGCGCTCGTAGCTCTCGGATCGACCGGACAAGCCCGCTCGATCCCCCCTGCTACCTGCGCCGTCCGCTTGGCCCACCCGTGGCCACGCCCTCCCCCCGACGCCGTCAAGTGGCAGAAGCAAGAAGACTCCGTGTTCGCCGTGCAACAGTGTAGTGATAGTGCTAGTGTGTGCCGGTGTAAAGTGTCGACGCGTTAGGCGTACGCGCCTGAGCGCAAAAAGCTGTGTAGCCGTCTGGTCGGGTGAGTCGTTCCGATTTTGCCTATCAATTTAATTTTCCCCTTTACAGCGTTCAGACACCTTCTGTTGAGATGTAGGGACCCTTTTAACCTTAGTTTGTTCATATAAGCCACGTCACATCGTGATTCTTAATTAAATTACACGCACACCACTCACGTGGTGATTATTAGAGTCAATTTAACGTCGCTTGCTGCACTAGGCAGCAGCGTAGTAGCACTACAGCGCTCCTAAAGCGCCTAGAGTTTTAATTACGTCAGGTTTACACTCCTCCGCTCACTGGGGCGGGAGGGTAGCACACACCCCGGCTTCACCGGGGTGCTTCACGTAATTTTAACATCTTAATTAAATTAAAAACATAGCATGGATTCAGTCACCCTAAGTGACCAGGCCTCGACTTCGAGGACCTTAAAGAACCGTCCGCCGGCGGACACGGTACGTGCCATCCGCGAGGCCCTCACCGCGCAAGGGGGCCAGATCCATTATAAGCGCGCACCATGCTCAACGCGAGCAACCACACCCGCGTCGGAAAAGTGTCCAACAATCCATTCGGACACCCTATCCCCGCTAACATCACCTAACAACTCCGACTCCGAAATGAGACTCGATCAATCCCGTCCGGTCACCGAGGACGAAGACGCAGGAGGTTCCTGCCGTTAGTTCGCGCAAGAAAGCGCAAGAGCAGGCCTCCTGCTATATCACCAACCCGCCACCTAAGGCGCCAAAGCGTCGGCGGAGATACTATCGGCCCCTAGGCCAACAACGTCGGCCACAGAGCCAAATGCCGCCTCACGGCAACCCATTCAGGCCGCCTCACGGCCAACAACATCGCCTCATCAAGGCAACCACTTGCTGCTTCACAGCAAACATCATCCGCTGCACAGCAACCTCCGGCTGCCTCTCAGCCACCATCAATCCCACCTAGGATAAGAAACCTCCGCCGATCTACATTCGGTCAAAGGAGAATGGCAGAACTACGGTCGCGCTGTCCAACAAATATAAATTCACAGCAGCCGACTCAAGCCAGGGCATTAAACTGCAACTGGAAAACAGTGACGCACACTGTCAGGTTACGTCGATCTCTTAAAGAACGACTATTATTACACACTACGCACTCCGGAAGAGCGCGTACTTCGGACAGTCGTCAAAGGACTGCCGAAGCGAGATGCCACAGAGGACATCTATAATTTCATTAAGGGACAAAACATCCCAATTTACTCGGCCTTCCGCCAACTCCATCCGAAAACCAAAAACCTTTAATGTGGTCCTTCTGACCTTAGAACGCTCCACCGAGGGCAAAAGGTGTCGATCTACACCACATATGCGACATAAGTCGCATCACTTTCCACGCGCCACACTCAAATGGCCTTCCCTGCAGTGTCATGACTGCCAAATGTACGGGCACTCGGCCCGTAACTGTCACGCACGCCCTCGCTGCGTCAAATGCCTTGGTGACCATGGCACTCCTGATTGCCCTAGACCCCGAGATAGGGAAGTACTCACCACGTACGAACCGCCGGCATGCGTTAACTGCCAAAGCGCTGGCCACACGGCCAATTATCTGGGCTGCCCCAAGGCACCCAAGCGCAAACCACCACCACCTTCATCCGTCCCAAGGCGCCCCAGGTGCCTCCCTACTTCCTTCCCGCCCCTCCGACCTATTCCGGCGTGGCAAACCGCAACAAGCGCTCCGCGCAGCGCTCCAATGCCCGCGTGGCAACAACAACAACCGCAGGTAGCGCCGAGCGCCCCGCGTGGCGCCGCACCAAAACCAAGCGCTCCGCGTAGCGCCCCACAGCTTGCTAGCCATAGCAATGGCAGCAACTTGGAAACATTAGCCGGACAGATCGACTTCGCAGAGCTCGATCGTCTTACCGCAGAATTCGACGCCGTCGTCCGGAAATTTCGAGCCGTCTTGCCATACTTCGCAAGTATAGGCAATTAGTCGACTTAATTACGGGACGTAAATGAATAGTACGCCCATACTAAATAATAGAAACGGCCCGGGCCGTCTAAAGCCACGCGCAGTTAATATTTCATTTTCAACGTAAACGGTCTGCGGATAAAAGACCGAAATCTCAGAATTTCTACGCGAAAACGACGTCGACATTCTACTGGTGCAGGAGACGTTCCTAAAGCCCGGAAGAGGAGATCCGAAAATAGCTAACTATAATATCTAAGAAATGATCGGGCCGGCGCTTCCACGGCGGCACGCTCATTTATTATAAAAGTCCTGCACTGTGTAGCAATCGACACGCCGTCGACGCTAACGCACTAGAAGCCTCGGTCTGTAGGTTAGCCATGACGGACACGCACCAATCACCATAGCCTCGGTCTACTTACCATGTAGAAGCTCTTCCGAGATAGCTCAATCCGACTTCGAGACGCTATTCTCCCTAGGAGGCGCCGTCATTCTGGCAGGCGACTTCAAAGCGACACACCGATGGAACAGTTACACAACCAACTCGCGAGGTGCAGCACTAGATGCACTATCTGAAAAACTTAACTTCAGTATCGTTGCTCCGCTTGAACATACGCACTACCCGCACACGGTAGGCCACAGATCGGATGTGCTTGATATTGCCCTCCTTAAAAATATCAATCTCACTTTTAGAGGTATAGAGGTCATAGAAGATCTAACCTCCGATCATCGCCCAGTCATCCTCAAACTAGGACCACCTGACTCCCAAAACATCCAAACCAAAACTATAATTGACTGGCGCAAACTGAAATGTCAGCTAGACAGCACTTGCTCACCGCACCTAGATGTCATTCCCAAAGTCCTGCACAGTGCTAATGACGCGAATCTCGCTGCTCATGCGCTCACAAGACATGTCCAAAGTGTTGTCGAGGCCTCCTCGAAGCAAGTCCCGGTGGTGGAAAACCCCCGCTGGGCCTTGCCAAACGACATTAAGGACCTCTTGCGACGCAAGAGGGCTGCGATTCGTGCCTACGATTGGTATCCAACCGAACGGAACCGGAGACAGTTGCGCGCCCTTGAACATCAGTCCAAGACGCGCATAGCTGAATTCAGGAACGATCGGTGGGATACAGATCTAAGCAACATGCACCCATCCCATCAAGCCTTCTGGCAACTTCCCAAAAGCCTAAAGGGCGGAATCGGAACCCCTCCGATGCCGCCTTTATCCCATCCTAACCTTCCTGATGCTCCTCTAGCGTTTCTCGACGAAGAAAAGCTGAATGTCAGCCGACAGCCTCGAGGCACAATGCACGCTCTAGCACTCAACCGATCGACGCCGCTCACCGCCAAACGGTGGAGAAGCGAGGTCGAGCGGTTGTCTCAACTTCCTCCTCGCGATGTAACTTCACCGGTGACCGGAAGCGAAGTCAAGTCGATTATCAAAATCTCAAACCTCGGAAAGCCCTGGGCACCGACGGAATAACCAACCGCGTCATTAAAATCCTACCGGAACATATAATTAACATCCTGAGTCCTAATTTATAACGCAGCTCTTTCCAAGGTATTTTCTCCAAACACTTGGAAGGACGCTGAAGTTATAGGGTTCCTCAAACCCGGCAAACCACCCGCACTTCCCAGTTCTTATCGTCCCATTAGCCTCCTAAAGGGTTTCGGAAAAATATGAACGACTTGTCCAAGCCCGCTTATTAGATTTTATGAAATCTAAAGGGCTCCCTACCCTATTCAATTCGGCTTTCGAGCCAAACATTCTTGCACTCACAACCATTCACCGCATCACGGAGAAATTAAAGTCAGCTTAATACGAGGCCATCAACACGGGAGCGCTTTTCCGCGTGAGCGAAGGCGTTCGATAAAGTATGGCACGAAGGGCTTATATACAAGTTATATAAGCTCGGAGTGCCAGACCGTCTCGTACTCATCATACAGAGACTTCCTCAGAATCGAACGTTCCGATACCTCGTGAGGGAACCAAATCACTACCTCGACCGGTCCGTGCCGGCGTACCCCAAGGCTCCGTATTAGGACCAATCCTTTTCACACTATACACTAACGACATCCCACAACACCGTCTTGTAGACACCGCCTTATTCGCAGACGACACCTGCATATACTCAACCAGTAGATGTCCTATCCTAGGTTTGTCAAGACTCCAATCCGCGGCCAATATCCTAGGGGAATGGTTCCGGAAATGGAGAATAGAAATAAATCCTGCCAAAAGCGCGGCCATTTTGTTCACGCGACGAAATCCGTGCCTTCCTTCCAATGTCCGACTCCTAGATTGCCCTATCCCTTGGGTCAAACAGACCAAATACCTCGGGGTAATCTTAGACAAATCCTTGACATTTGGCCCGCACATAACGCGGGTCAAAAACAGAGCGGCCTACGTCTTAGGTCGACTATTTACATTAATAAATCCTAAAGCAAGTTTTCTGCGCAATACAGTGTTGTTATACAAGACAGTCATACGTCCAATTTTAACATATGCTAGTCCGTCTTTGCACATGCAAAACAATCACACTTGACAAACTTCAAGCCTGCAAAACAGATTCATGCGCAGGGCCACTGGTGCGCCGTATTACCTGCGCAACATTGACCTGCACCTGGATCTGAAACTGCCTACTATCAAACAATATCTAAAGCAAGCATCAATCCGATATTTCGACTCGGCTTCGCAACACCCAAACGATCTAGTTCGGAGCGCCGCCGCTTACGAACCAACAATTTCACTCGCTAAAAACGACGTCCATCGAAGAGCGCGAAACGCGATAACGGATCCGGACGATGAGACTACAATCGTGCAAGCACGTTTTAACTCACTACGCAACACAACTTGTCCTCGCCGTCGAGGACAAACTAGTACACCGTACAACAGATATCGGCACGTACCAGGCCGATTCTCACCAACCTGATAGGGCGGTTAAAAAATCTTCCACTAATAAGTCCTAAAAGCAAATTATCGAGCCGAGGTTCGGCCCACCGGGGCGCCCTCGATAAATGTTGCTAACGGGTATAGGCATGGACCTGACCAGCGGCTGATCGGCCGAGGCTCGGCTCTCGTGGGCACCTCGATCAAGCCCGCTTACGGGATAAAGAGGAGCCGAGCGAGGTCCCCTTCAGGGGTCCCTCGGAGCTAAGCCACAGAATAGAGGTGAAGTCTGTGCACGCTTAAAGTTGCACAGCCCCTCGAACCCGACGGGTTGTAGCGGTTAACTCCACCAACGTGAGTCATCCGTAAAAAAAAAAAATTAGAATTGAGTCCTGCATTTATGATGCACGACCCCAATTCGCACCAATTAAAGTAATTAAAATTTTGCAAAATAGATAGGTAAGTAATTAGTCCTAAAATAGAGAAATGTCTTTATAAAAAACACATATGTAACAAACAACAAATTGTACAACAGACAAATGAAAGAAATAAATAAGGCAATAATTAGACATAGCCGATATACTCGGACTTCAAAGAAATTGACAAATGTGTAAAACAGATACACAAATATGTAAAAACTATTAGAAAAACTCAGTATAAAAAGCATCAAGTTGTAAACAACGTGTAGAAAAATTGTAACAGCACACTAGGCTGCATCCAAAAATTTGTAATACAGTAACATTGTACAACAAACATTAAAAAGAACAAAAATAAAAGAGCGAAAAAGGTCCCTGGCACATACTCGCTAGGGGAACAAGGAATAAAAAAAATAGACTAAAACAGACGGAAGGTGATGATGATGATGATAAGTAATAATATTTTTATGGACAATTCACATTTATGTAACACTCGTAAAGTAGCTAAGGGAAATATGGAAAGAAAACATATTACCATTTTTATTACTATCTATAATTAGTAAAGCAAAATATATAATCGGAAAAACAAACAATGAAAATTTTAAATGGCCATTCACATATCAATATTTGGTGGCCAGGTTAAAACATAACGTTCGCATTAGTATTGAATGCCAAAAGGAAATATAAGCTGGAAACATTTTTCAACTAATACGTGCATTGATTTTAAATGTTTCAACTACTACTTTTGCTCTTACTTAGGATTTCGTGACTTGAAGCTGATAACGGATGCAGCCTACATTTTGTTTTTCAGTTCAATCAAGAAGTTTTTAAGGAATTTAACTTATGTATAGATGTGTATTTAATTCTCGTCTTGTATTTTAATTGACTGCCATCCCAAGAGAAGGAGGTACTCAATTCGGAGCGTATGTTTTTATTCTTTTTTACATATGTATGTTACCTCATTGCTCCGCTCCTAGTGCTCCGATTTTTTCATTCTTATTTTAAATGTTAGGTATTAGCTCTTATTGGCCCCTTTTTTAAATTATTTTGTGAGAAGTAGTAGGAAATAAAAAAGAAAATAGTTTTAGAAAATCATAACATCATCATTAAAGATATGATGGCTTAAAACGTATTGAGAATTGTAATAGCACCATATCGCGGTGCTGAGCAAAGACCAGCATCACGAACCCATATTAATAAGCATTCTACTAATTCCCTACTTTTTAAGACTTAAAGTTTATTAGTTAGCTAATTTTAGCTTTGCTAACTTTAGACTACACATTTTTTGACCGACTCCCCAAAAGAAGTACTCAATTCGGAAAAAATTCTTTCCATTGGTCGCATTTTTTAAAATAATTTTGTGATAAGGAGTTAAAAAAGATTTGAGAATTAAAAAAGTTGTAGTAAGTAATTGTACTTCTTAAAATGGTTTAATAAAGTACGCAATTGCCTATAAATACGTTTTTACTGATTTCTAATCCGCACTAAGCATTTTCTTGTAAAACATTGTTGAAAATTGCAATGAGGCATTTTCAAAACTCATTTAAGGTCATATAGTGTTAGTTTACATCAAGGTTGTATTTAGTGAACATATGCTAAGTACGAGTTTAAACTAAAATGAAATAAAATGTGACATTAAATAAATATTTATAAAAAATCTGATGGTGACACAATAATTTGAAATGATGTTTGCCATTGACACCATAAAATTGTGTTTAGTATCACTTACTAGTTTTAGTAGAGTGTTTGTTCAGTTTATAGTGGACGTAAAGTACATATTTTATATATTTTTTCATGTTGGCAAAATACGTGCCTTAATTTGTTCATTACAAATTTTTTTAATAATATTTTTTTCAAGAAACTTTTTTTCTGAACATACAAAGAATATTTTATTCGTAAGTTTATGTTATAACGATGAAGTCATTTTCTATTAAAGACGTCAGACATCGCTGTCAATATGAGATATATCAAAAGAGAGACCGTCGAGTTAACAATATTTATTTTTAGAATATAATAGTGCGAGTATGTAACCTTTGATAGAAAACGAAATTGAAAACTGCGATATTATACTATCAATTTTTTTTAGCCTTTATATCGGTAATTGACACTTTTATCTCATTTATACAACTTCTGTTCTAAGTACAAAAATTCTGAGGCAACATTAATTTATACCTTGGTATACCGTTACTCGGCCGTAATACGTAAAAAAATTATTAAAATTTGTGTTTGGCTTATACAAATAATACTATACTAAATCTGTTAGCCCGTATTGCATTGTCGTCTAACATAGTCAAATGTTCAACTATTATTGAAAAAGCATACTTGACGAATGTCTTCTACTACATTAGCATCTATGCCATTCTAATTTAAATAGCTTCGTTACCAATTAATACTTTTAAACATATACTCAACATCACTCCAGCACTCCACCGCCCTCTCGACGGCGGATCCGCCTTACACCCTTACCTTAGTAGTAATAAAACAGATCCGCAGTACAACTGCAATTCGTCAATTGCCGATCCGCCTGCTCAGCGTGGTAATTGTGAGCAACTCTTTTTAATGGACGCCAATAATATCGGCTGTTTGGCGTTTATTAAAAAAGTCCTGCAGTGGACTGCTAAAGGCTGTTGTGTTGATACTGCAGATTGTATATGGTGCCATCGGTCTCTCTTATACGTTGGAGGTTCTTGTGACTTAAAGAATAGGAATCAATTGTTATAGTAAAAGCGAACCAGTCAAGACGAATTGTTAACTAGTTGAAAAGTCGCCCAAACTGACCTCGGATCCAATAACACGGCTGTCTCGGTTGGTATGGATGCAGATAAGTGTAAAAGATTCCTGTAACCCTGCCTTTTAGACCTTAGAAAAATACACCACGATTGTTTTAGTCGGCGCGAAACCGACATAACCTAACTATAAATTTGTTAATGGTTTTTTTTCGTGATAGAATGATTGTTTAATAAAAATCATTACTTCTGATGTAATCATGACTCTCTCTCACTCCTTTTGGAAACTAAAAAAAAATAAATAATTAACTTATTAATAAGTAAACCTCGTTGTAAAGGTATATAAACAAAATACGTCCCACGGTAAATTCACTTTTTCACTCAAAAACTTTGAGTTAGAAACTTATACATAATTTACTTGAAACAATCTACAAGTTTATAAGGTATTGTAGAGAACATTTTTTAGCTTCATATAAAATGACATCATCTATTGGTATATTTAAAGTTCAGCTTTTTTTCTGTACAAAACATGCTACCTTTGTGGCAAAACAAATGTTCCAGCACCGCTAACGCTGAAAATGCTTTGCGACGACTGATAAAAAGGTTTGAAATTATCCCTTTAAATTAGATTTAATATATAATATATACTTAGGTAAATACTGTTTTCATTACATAGTATTAGTAGCAGTAATAAAGTTTTAAATATAAGAAAACTTACATTTTAATAAAGAAACATTTCTTGTTTTATTAAATTTTCTTAATTTTTCACTAGAATTTTTCTTCTCATAGCCGTGCTTATAGTTTATTGAATTATGGGAGATGACAGTGTTTTGAGTAGGGTTACACATTATGTCACCTTAATGTGGACCTGAGAGATATTGGGCGATTATAAAATTACCTAATAATTTTTTGTGATAATACTTTATATAAAATATGTGGGAATAGAAATAATTAATGTGCTACTCTGTAATATTAAAGCAACAGCTAAAAATTTACTTAGACAAAAGTTTAGTAATGATGTAATAACAATTTAATTTTTTATATACTTATTTATCGATTTTGATCTTAGTAAAAGTACATAGGTACTTTAGCTAGCTTTTGGATTTTTCAACATTTATGCAATTATATGAACTACTGCAGCATTTCCTTATATTACGTAAAAAAAGAAAAGTTAGAAATAAAACCATCTTTTGAGTCTATTTGCAAAAAATCTTAATGTATGTTGACATTTCGACGCCCAATATCTCGGTTCCGCAAACCTTGACTCTGAAAAGCGTTTGAAACTCCAGGCATAGTTTTAAATAATTGTTTAGTAATTAAACGCGATAAACTCCCTAAAAACTGTATTATTCATAATGTTACTAATTTAATTCAGTATATATATTTTAAGCTCTATTTCTTTTCCTGATACAATGCTTCTGATGGCAACCCTGTTTCTGTTGAAACTTTTTGCCCTAATGGTTTTTCCATTATCAATATTCATTTACAATATATGCTACACAATACAACGAAATAAAACTATGAAATAGGTACAATAAATTAACAAGTAGTGTGAAAATACCTCTCCATTAGGGGGTTTACGGACCGTATCCCACCACGCTGGTCAAATGCGGGTTGGTGGAACCCCCCATCCCCCAAATGAAGAAGGCGTGGATTAGGGGAAGCCTCCAGCAGTAGACTAACATAGTCTGATGATGATGAAAATACTATTGCATTCAAGTTCTAAGGGCAGATTAACCAGCGTAATTGCTAAACGAGGCAAAGTATTGTTTGAACTAGTTTTATCTAAATCTTTATCTATATTCTATAATTTTTTTTATATTATTATTTTTATTTTCTTTTTAATATATTTCTTACATAGTAACCAAAAAAACCAAAACATTTATGTATTATACTTACTTTTGCAAAAGATTTATGGTACGCAATCTCGTCTAAACATAAATCTTAACTGCGTCTGCAATGCGCGATATATTTAATTATTAATGATGTTTGAAACCTCTATGTTAAAGTTTAAATACATAGATAATTTAAAAAATTGCTAACTAAGGAATAAAGTAACTTAAACAAGAAAAAAATATTAATTACATTCCCGTTTCAAATTATCCTTATTTTTAGCCGACTTCAAAAAAAGGAGGAGGTTCTCAATTCGTCTGTATTTTTTTTTATGTTTGTTACCTCAGAACTTTCGCCTGAGTGAACCAATTTGGATGTTGTTGTTGCAATGTGGTCCAGTGGCATCCATGAAAAACCAAATAAGTCTGAAATATATATTAACTATGTGCTCAACAAATGGACAATTAATAGCTCAATATCCCGCCAATCGATTTCGATGATTGTTTTTTATTTATTTATTAGAAAAAAATTAATTCAATCGCAGTTTCATAAGAGTTTGGTTAGGTTCTAATAATGGGATCCATGGAAAAGCGACGGAACTCTTCAAATCTTAGCAGCCAATCTACGATACTCAAAGGAATCTTTCATCGGCTTTGTGCCTACCGTAAAGGATGAAGAGGGATTTTTTACTTTTTAGTGCATTTTAATTTGTTTTAAATAGTTTTTTGTTTTGAAATCTTTTTTTTTGTTAAAATTTTGTTAATATTATTATCATTATACTAATATATTATTACTATGTTATGAAACATTCTATACTCGATAAGATCATGTCAAATGAATACTCAAGTGATTATATTATAAAATAAAAAATACGCAAGTAACGGGAGCAGTCAAATGTCAAGATGTATAAGATGAAGGTAATTAGATTTTGCCTTGTATTATTATATAAACAAAGATGATGCAATAAACGCTTATGAAATTAAAAGAAACTTTGTTTACTTTAAATAATATTTCCTGTTGAATTTATTATATTTACTGGGCTTTGACTTTCCCGGTAGTAGATAAAACCGCGAGTACGTGTTATGCAAACGTGGAGTAACATACAAATGCATTTCACATTAAATCTACCGTAAAGTTCGGGTACTGCATTATCAGAACATAGTTTCAAATAGGATACTGCAAATGTTTTAATACAAAGTTTTTGGTTTGTTCTCATTTAAATATAAAGTAGTACAAAGTACTATTTAAATAACCTTGCTTTTTCGCTTTAAAAAAAGCAGATTTTTTATTGCAATGTATTGCTATATGTTAATGAAAACTAAAATGACTGTATGATGAATGAAATAAAAATTTTATCAAAAAACAAACCGACTTCAAATCGATTGGCGCGATATTTAGCCATTAATTGTCCATTTGTTGAGCACATAGTTAAAGTAAGTTTCAGCCTTATTCAGTTTTTTCATGGATGCCACTGTAAGAACTGGACCAAATTGCTGTGGGACCAAACGGGAAGCACCAGCTTTCAAATTAAAAAAAACATCCAAATCGGTCCACCCAGGCGAAAGTTCTGCGGTAACAAACATAAAAAAAATACTGACGAATTGAGAACCTCCTTTTCTTGAAGCCGGTTAGGAAAGCAATATTTAATTTGATACATAGTTAAAAAAAAATAGTTTACCTTATAAATAGAAAACGCTGATATAAATTAAACCTTAAAACGTAGGCATAAATGATTTCGATAGTAATTTCTGTCAGTAGTGTTTATTTTCCCAGAGTTACATATCAGTGAACCGAAATTTACCTTGAAAGGAAGCTGTATGAAAATTTGGATATGCAAACCGAGACCTTGTCCTAAGAGGTGACTGAGACCATTTTGGCTTTTCGTACATTTAGTCTGGTTAAATAATAGTAAATTTATCAGTTTGCGCAATATATGCGAATAACAACGTGCTCTTTCCACGTAATATTTTTTTAATAATTTCATCTACATTTGTGTTAAATGGAATCTTGGACCTCAATGATCGATCTCTTACATATATCTCACTCAAATCTTAAAAAAATATTTGTTTGAAAGCATATGAAATTTATTTTAAGCTTGCACGAAACATATTTTAAATCAGATGTTTCCAGATTTACGATTTACGATTTACCCGCTACATTACTTTTAGACCCTTATAACTATATTAAGGACAGGTCTTGTCAGTGTCAGTCTTGTCAGTGGTTTCACATGTACAGCTGAAAAAATATTTACTTTGTACTTGGAAAACTTTGTCGTGAAAGGAAATCCGGTTGCGATCAAACAAATCTTTGGTCGTAAGACTAAGTTATACCGTAATTTGTAATTACGCTAAAATATATATTCCAGATAAAATTTAAGAAGTCTGTGTATAACTAATATATTGCTAAAATACGATTTCGTCAAATATTTATATGAATCTGCAGCTATTAGGTTGCTTTTAATTTTTTTATGTGCCGTATATAAGGCGTGACAATAAATGTTAGCCTTTTTTGCGAAACGGAAGGTTTGTGGTTTCTATTATATCCGGCGAAACCTGCGAAGTCTCGAATACCATTTATGCCTGGCTATAGGTACAAAACTTGCTTAGAACCCTTATGAAAGTGCGTTTGCTGGTTAGAGGAATGAAACGAAATGCCAAATAAGATCAGACTTTTTCCTTCTAAAAAAATAATTTGTTACGATTAATTTTCTCAGGAATAGTTTGAGACCGTAAAGCGAAACTTATACAATAGACTTGAGCTTATAGCCTCTATTAGATAATAATTAGGGTCTTATATAAATGATATAAAAAAAAACACAAAATTTTTAACTTTTTGTATTGTTTTTTAACCAACCTACTACCTACCCTATTTTTAAACAAATTTTATTGTAAAAGTTGTAATGTGTTTGCGATATATATTTTTTAGCCTGTTTTGCTATCAGTGCTTACGGCTCCTGTGTGGCTGTTGTAATATAGTATTTAATAGATTACAAAAGAACCCTCGGCGCAGTTCGCCTCGCATTTCAGTGGTTATTTGGTTTATCGAAGATTTAACATGTCTACGATATGTATTCGCAAAACTTGTAACTTGGCTTACGTTTTTTTACTCTTTGCCTTTTTGTGTTTTTTTTAGTCTATGCTCTTTTTTGTGAGATTTTTTTTATTTGTTTTTATCCGGTTTTAAAGGCATTTAAGCCAGCGTTTTTACTAGGTAAACGAGACTTGACATTTCATGTCTCAAGGCAGGCAGCGCGTTGGTGATACCCCTGGTATTGATATTGTCTACGGGTGTCTTCCACTGTCACTTTCCATCAAGTGCCCAGCGCGTATGCCTGCGTAGCCAATAAAAATAGAAGAAGGGCTTGCAGAAATATGATAAGTGTAATAAATAACAAAATGCAATATAAAAGACTTCTCCATATACCTACTTATTGAATCATTAAAATAAAAGACGGAGAATCCCAGCTAAGATATCGTAAACACTGCGCCTTTGCATCTGTATCATATTAACATTGAATTTTGAATATCACTCTTTATTTTTTAATAATAAAAGTAATCACTCCGAGCGATCCTATAAAGCCCTATAATATTTCGCTTATAGATATTCTAAGGTCAATGAAGTGTTAATGTAAAACAAAGTAAAAGGAAGAATATTCTAGCACTCGCCTCGGAATATATTTACGTAGATAGCTTAAGCTCCCGGATCTTTTATTAAAAGATCAATTAGCTTTATTGCTATTATGTTTGCAAATAATAGGCTAAGATACGTTAACGGTATTAATTACGGCAAATTTGTTAACTTTAGCAATTTTATATTTTTGAATTTTATTGGTTCGACTTATGTAAAGTTTATTATATAGCTTTAGAGATATAAAAATTATTTAGTTTTGAGAGAATATTTAAAAAATTTTCTTTTATAATTTTGGTCACATGCGTTAATAATTTTAAGGTCAGCTATTTATTTATGTCAGTGAGCAGTATATTTGTACAAGTACTTTTAAAATAAAAGATAAGTACATACAAGGATTAGTTTTTATAACTCAAAGATATTATTTTTATTACAACAGAATTAATAGGCGAATCTGCTATTTCATAATCAGAGACCAAAGTATATTTCAGAACCCAGATAACAAAGTATAAAATCTCTCATCCAAAAATTTGTTGTATGGCCACATTAACAAGAATCTGTCTAAAACACTGTTCAATGGACAGAATAAATGAATATTTAGAGATGTTCTGTGGTCACCATTTTGGACGTAAACAATTGAATTTTTAATAAAACCATATAACTATTTTACGCAATATAAGCAGGTAACAACGTGCTCTATGTACGAAATTGCATCATGGTTTCTGACACCGCATTTTAAATCTCTGATATTCTTTAGAGTATTCACATCATCACACAGATCGCATCATTAGCGTTTGATAATCCACTGCTGGACATAGACTTTCCCTAATACACCCATATCTATTAGAGGGTTTTAACCGTATCCCACCACGGTCCAATACGGGTTGATAGGTGGACCGACTTTTTACATGCCCATCCGACGCATGGATCATGCTACTTTTTAGACAATTGGGTGATCGGCCCAAATTGCTCTAACCAACTAGAAAACAACAATGAAAATTTGTTGAGTCCCAGCAGGATTCGAACTCACGACCTCCGGTTTTATACCATTAGGCTACGGATTGAAATTTGTTAAAACTTTACATTAAAATGTTTATTGTGGGTTATTCTTAAAACATAGATATATGCTTTCGCGGACTTTATCGTACACCAACTCAAGTAGTACAATTATGTAAATCATAGTTTAATCCCTTAACCCTTTCGAGACTCCGGGGGCTATGTATCCCACAAGATTTCAAAAAAATCTGGTGGCACCCAATGGGATCGATTTGTCCCGAAGCAAAACCCTATTGGTACATAGTTGTCCCATATCCTTCTAAAGGATTTACGATTCTAGAAAAAATTACACTATTTTGTATCACCAATTTAAACCTATTAAAACAATTTAAAAGATTAGGATACAAGTAAAACAAATTCCGTCCTGAAAGGATTGAGTCAGCGTTCGCTATTTAATGGCACGAGGGTGTGATATTGAACTCCGAAATTTTCTTAATTGCTTAAATACGTATTAAACTACATATCACAAAATAAAAAAATTGGACCAAACATAAACAACGACAGTTAATATCTATCATTTATAAAAAGAAAATCGGAGCACTAGGCGCGGAGCAACGATGTAACATACATTAAAAAAAAAACATACACTCCGAATTGAGTACCTCCTTCTTTTTTGAAGTCTGTCAAAAATTACGTAAAGGTCATTCTTCATCGCTGTATTCAACGTGAGTTTTAGGCCATAGTGGAATATAACCTTTTAAATGACAAAACATAAATAAAACTAACAATTCTCAAATGAATAGAATATTAAAATGGTTATTTGTATACTGTAGTAAAACCGTGTTATAACATTCTAAAGGACGCTGATCGTTGATGATAACGTTTATGATAAAGAATAGCAATTGCATGCAGCCGGCTGAGTGCTAGACAATGTTAAATTATAAACACCATTTCTATCATATATAACTAATAGAGAAATGGTCAGAAATAAGAAAAACTTAATTTAAAACGACTAGCAGTTACACTTAAAAGTCCTTTTAAAATTTGAAACTCGTCAAATCACTAAAACTAGAAAATAAATAAAACAACTATAACAAAGTGAATGCATGCGGCATTTACACATCTAGCCCGATTTATCGTTTTCATTATTTTCCTTTTTATTGGTTAAAGTGATGACATATGCATGACGTTCACCTGGAGGTAAGTGCAACCTGCCCTGTCCTAATAAAAGCAGCGTTAGGTGCCACAAAATCCGCACACCGCCCTGAGACATGAGATGTTACTTCTCGTTAAACCAGTAATGACGCTGGCAGCGGTGCCCTTTAATCTGGAACGTAGTAATAGCAGAAAACCACGCTAGACGGTCCCCTGTAGAACCTCCTTTTTCATTCAGTAAACGTTCCCTTTAGGTAATATATGATAAATGACATTTTTTATAGCCATTAAACAACACAAATAACGTTCGATTTGCTTTTTTAGGGTAACGCTATTGTTATAAAATAACAATGTCAGTTCCGATCTATTTCTCGAATTTTTTATTTATTTCACGTTACAGTTTCATATTGACATGCTATCAGAAAGATTTTCATAGGAACTGCAATATTCACTGTAAAATTTAGCTAAGCAGCGCCGAGGTAACTGCATTTTTTATTTTGTGTCATTTTTTATTACTGTTTGTCTATCGTAAACTTGAATACGACACTTAGTCGACCCCCTTGACGCAGTGGTTAGTAACCCTGACTGTTGTCCAAAGAGTGTCCGATTCCCACAAGGGGAAAAATATTATGTGATAAACAAAATGTATTTCTCTTGTCAGTGTGTTTGTATCTATACAGTATGTTTTTATTTACAAAATAAAATAAATCGATCTATTTATCAGTTATCGATTATAGTACAAGCTTTGTTCAGTTTTATTACTAGTGGTAGTGGTATTCATCCTGAAATGTTATTATTAATATTACATATAAAATACAATATTCTTATAAAAATTCTACATCCTTATTCAAATATATAATTGCGATAAGTATAGTAACCGAAGGATTATATTATTATATAATCCCTCGGTTACTATCTTTTACTCTGGTAGTTCATTTAAAATAATTTAGATTTGGATCTAAACTATCCATATTCCAAAATCAATTAAGTTTCAAATAAACTGTTTTAATGTACCTATTAACTTAATATTAAACAGAACAAATGACTTTATTTAGCTGTAAGCCCATAAGAGATCAAAAAGACTTTAATTAAAAAAAAACATTTATTTCAATACTACTGCAGATATTTTCAACTTTCAATCTAATGTAACCTTTACAATGTACTTATTTTCTATTATCTTTAGTTTTGAAACGTGGTCTAAATAAAATTGATAACCGAGGTAATTATCCTAATTTATTCCTAATGCATTTATTATTTACTTATGAGAGTAAGTAAATCATATATTATATGATTTAAGCTACTCATTTACATCAATCACAATTATTTTAGGAGTCGTTTAAGTATATTATACTTACATTAAATATTATAAATATCCTACAATAAAATTGTGTCTGTGATTTTTAGTCGTTATACTACTTAAGATGTTTTACTCGACTTAATATAAAAATAAAGTTAATGAAACTTTGCATGAACAACAATTTTGTGAAGTTTGCTTTCATAATGCCATCGCTTTAATTAACCTTTGCGGTTAACCACAACACAAAGACTACTTTCAATTTACATCGTATGTCCCGACCGACGTTAGTGTCGTTAACAAACTTCACCGATTTTACTGAAAATTAGCCACAGAAGCGTTTTGTTTTAGTTAGCAAAAGTATTATCTCTTCCGTATGTAAAATATGTAGAATATTTGTTCTTTAAAAGCATTCATTTTGAGATCACTGATATGCTAGCCGCAAGAAAATTACTACGTACTTTACTAATACAACTCAAAAGAGAAAATGCATTCACTTTAAAAATAATTTACTTTATAAATATTTATAAAAGAGATAAAAAATTAATTTTCAATAAAATCCCCTCCTAATTTAATTGGTGTCTGAAATAAGACTACTTTTTTTGGAAGCATCGTGGATAATATAGAGATTACATACATACATACATCATCAGCCTGTTTTTAGTCCACTGCTGGACATAGGCCTCCCTAATACACCCCTATCCATTAGGGGTTTGGATCGTATTCCACCACGCTGGTCCAATGCGGGTTGGTGGTTGGACCTACTTTTTACATGCCTATCTGAGGCATGGATCATCTTACTTTTCAGACAATTGGGTGATCGGCCCAAATTGCCCTAACCAACTAGGAAACAACAACGAAAATTTGTTGCGTCCCGGATTCGAACCACGACCTCCGGTTTCTAAAGCACACGCCCATACCACTAGGCTACGGAGGCATATGTATATGGAGATTACTAATGTTTTAGTAATTTTACACTTTGACTGTTCAAGATCCAATTAGAGGTCTTTAGATGGTACGTCTATAGGTAACGAACACAAAACACTCAACACCGCGAAGCGCAAATTTTTTAAAAACGGGATCTCTATTTTTTGTAGGGAAATGGTTGGGTTATTTTTTTTTTGGCTACGCAAGCACGATCAGTCCCTTCACGGAAAGTGAAGCACCAACGCCCGTAGACACTGATAACGAGTGGTATCAACAATGCGCTGCCTACCGAGAGACCTAGGACTACGGTAGCTAAGGTGCCCTTTAAACCGGAACACAGTAGTGATTGCACACTACTGCTTTGCAGCAGAAAAAGATACCGCCGTGGTTCAGCCCCGGACCGCCCTTTGTAAAAAGGGGACCTATCACTTTTACAATGAAGGTGCTAGGTTATGTCGGACTCGCACCAGATTAGAGATTAAATTAGAATAATAATAAAATATTCATAGAAGAAATTGAATTATTATATTAAATCGCATAAGCAAAGCTTACTAATACATGATTTCTTTAATTTAATTATGCAAAAAATATTACTAAGTAAAAAAGTTGCAAAAATAAAATCAATAATGTCATCTTTAATACACATTTATTATTAATCATATATACATTGTTCATTGTTTATAGTATAAACTTATTGGTATTCTTCGTCTTACAGATACACTACTTATATAAAAAAATAATAGAAAACGGGTTTATCAACATCCAAAGATTACGTTTAGCAAGTTGGTCATGAGGTAATCGATTATAATGGACCAGACCAAATCAGATTAAAAATTTAAAGCTCTCTATACAAAAATACGAATTTAGTTTAAAACAGTTATCTAATGAGTTAGAAGTCGGTCTCGGTTGTTATAAGACGTGGGTCGTTACGTCACTTTTAAGAAACGAAATGGAACCAGTTACGTGGACGGCATCGCTTGTTTAAAAACTAGTTATTTTTATAACTAGCTACTTTATTCCAGCTACTGTGCATACATAAGTTTCACAACTACACAGATACGTATGTTTCTCAACTATACGGTTACATACGCAACGAAAATAACGGTTTCATGTTTGGTGGCCAATAGTTAAGTCAATATATTTACTTTTCTGCATACTTTACTCCGCTTTACAATTACAAAATGTTTTATTGATTGATTGCTGTTTACTACGAAACTATGATTTGAATAAAATATTACGAAAGATATACAGCGCTTTACGCTCACTAAACTGACGAACGAAGACGACGACGGCCAAGTTGACCCGAATAACGTGTTTACAAAAATAACTACTTTTAATTTGACACGAAACGGTTATTGCTTTTCATATCGCGTAACCAGTTATTGTAACTGATGTAGTGAAATAACGCTCACATCTAGTTGTTATGACTATCTTAAGCCGTCATAATAAGCTCTAATGAGAAGCGTTTAGTATGATATAACTACAGAGAACTTTCAACACAAACTATTTTAGCTTTAAGACTGTCTCTTCTACGCGTAAATCGTCCGTACTTGTTCATTACTACAATGAACAAGTAGGGACGATTGACTGACTAAGACTCGTTACAAATATGCGAGCTATATTTATAGAAGACAATGATCTTCAGTTTTCAAAATCAAAAATCCGCAATAACGCTTTTTTGATTGACGTAACTCCATAAGGATTGTTTGTAACCTAGCCCCTATCGCAAAATCCTTCCTAGACGTTGGCGTGATACATGGCATTCAATTGCGCCCTGAATACGCTTTGTATCGAAATGTGGAACATATCATGAGTATCGGGATACTTATTACAATTGAACTATATTTAACTTTGACTGCGATAACACACGAACACAGTACAAAATATTTGCCTTTCTAGACACTTTTGGATTGTAGTAATTGTAAGGTATCTATAGGACCATTATATACAGGACTATTATATTAAAATTAATTGTTTATATAGATAAATACTAAATTATTATCGAAAAAGTTTAACCCTTATTATTGTTCTTAAATTATTACTTAACAAATATTTTTCCCTTATATTAAATTGTATTTTTTACATAATTATTTAAATGATCAGATATTTGTTTTTCTTTAACTGAATCATCTCATTATATTTTAACTCAACTGCCAACGCTGTGCATCCTTTAAAAATAGAGAACCCTTAAGACTTTCATAAGTTGCAGTGCATAACAAGATAGGAATGTTATAATGTTGAGTGTAAATAAGTGGATATTGGCTGCGAAAGACCGTATAAGGATGCCTGAGGGAATCTTCCAGGGTGACTGTTTGAGCCCAATCAAAGCTCAAATCCTCTAAGCACAATGCTGGAGGCTTCGGACAGAAGATTTTATCTAAAGCGAGAAGGGCTAAAAACACCCTACTTTTTTAAATGGATGATCTTAAGTAATTCGCCTCCAATCGCTCGAAATTCTCGAAATCGCTGAAAATCTCATCTGATCGAATTGTTAAAAATTACTTATAATTTTAGCAATTCAGTTAGAATGGGGTTGGGAACGGATAATTCTCCATGTTGAAAGAGTTAGGGTCACACAATACCAGTCCATGTAACAACGCTAGTTAACATATAGACCCCTTCCAAAATTCTCCTATCATTTTAAATCATATTAGGCAAAACGGTATGTTTTCTTATCACCCGTCTCGTAGTGTCCCAAATCGAAAATCTTTGATCAGTGCGTCATACTTACGGTGCCAAAGATGTGTGTATATGGTCCGTCAGAGAACCAGAGTCACCGAAATAGCCCAATGGATATGTAAGCTGAAGTGGCAGTGGGCTGGTCAGATAAGCCATAGAACCATAGAACAACCACTGAAGTCAGAAAGTCCTAGAGTGGAGACCGAGGCTCGGCAAACGTAGTGTGGAACGCTCTGCGGCAAAATGTCTGGTGTGGGCTGGATGAGAAATGAAGATAGGAAGCAGTGGCGTTCATTAGGGGAGGCCTTTGTCATTCAGTCATTGGCAGTAGACTGGTTCACAGGCTGATAGTGATGATGATAATAAAAACTATTTAAAAATAACGTTTTATATTTAAACATTAACTAATTTCTTGTACTACGTTGCTAATAAGTTTCCTCAGTCAGTTTACGTAGTTAGTTGAGTTATAAATCTACAGTGTACAAGTTTCGAAAGACATGCTTGAATATTTAACGAACCAAGTTCTGAGTAATTGCATCCCGAGCTTAAGCGTATCCGAGGGCTTGTTATGACATAATAATAGTTTTGTGATGAGTACTGACATAAGCTAGTTAAGCGGCATATCGTATAGCTGAAAAGTGCTTCTAGTAGGGTAAAGCAATATCATATTGGCGTTAAATTATAAATCAATGTGTTAGATTGAACCGTAAAAATAATACTAGTTATATTTTTCTAGTATTGCTAAGGGCTTTTAAATAATGAACTCTAACAGATTTTTGCAGAGCTCAAAAAATCGCACAAAAAAATATTTATACAATTTAAAGTCAACAAAAGATAACGTTTTCAATTACTCCATGAACTTTTAAAATACTTTTGTATTGCCACAGAATCGTTCGCGCGTCATTAACGCGCTGATCGTTGATTTTTAATGAACCTCTTTAAACTTTTAATGGCCAATGCGAATACACACTGCGTTAAAATAACGAATTGATAAGAATTTTCTTTCAAATATTACCTACAATTGTATCGGCATCTGCGTTTGTCTTAGCTTTAATTATATTAGCATTATACTTCTTTAAAATGTATACTGTGCCCAGAAATATGCAAAAGCGTTTGTCTGTAGTTTTTACCAGTCTTTACGCAACAAAAGTTATTATTTTTTTTAATATGTTGTTATTTTTTTTTATATCTCAAAGCCTTAAAACTTTACGCTTTATATTCTATATTGATCAGAAAGCTAAGTATCTATTCGATGACTGCTCTTCTCAATAACGTCTTTCAAAAGGCCCTTAATGGTAATATGTGAATTTATTATTCAGATATTAAAGCTTTGAGCCCCTTCGTAGTTTTATTACAAGTTAATGTTAACTGCAAACATAATAGACCGTGTTTGTCACCTCAAATATCCACAATTAAATTCTTTTACGTTTAATGTTTAGGATCAATATCGACAATACGCAATGAAACTATAAAAACAACACTATCAAATAACTTTACAACAAAATAACACGAAATATTTACAGTCCACAGTATAAATGTTATTCTCGCTATTAAAAACACTATTAAATCATTAATACTTACGCTATACCTAACCTCACATACTCTTTTGGAATCAATCACTGTTCACGTCCGGAATCTAGAAAAACATCAGCGAACTATCTACTCTCGCATGACTAAATACAGAAAGCTCCTACCAAAATCATGACTGCATCTTTTAACTCTCCCAAGAAAAGGAGGATGTCGAAGCAATATAAGAAACATTGCAGAAACATCAATTAGTATGTTATGCATGGTTTATACAGTACAGCGCGCACTTTAATTTACCAATTAATCATTTAATTATATTGAGATATCTATCAATAAAAATATTTTATCTTGTTAGCAAAAATTTTCTGCATATTATCGGCTTTTATAAATACAGAACATGGTTGTTGTTAAGAAATATTGTCATTTAACTTGCAAGATATTATCATCTAAGACGAACGACAGTAATATATCTAAGCCAACGGAAGCATGTATCAAGCTGACAACTACCACGGTTAAATAGCAAGTGTTTCCTTTTAAGTAAATTTAAATGAGCGTTCGATTTACACATGGAGTAAACTTTAAAAAATTTTGCTATTTAATTGATGTTTTCGCGTACTAAATTAACTATTAGTCTAACTTTACTTTCTTTAATAACTAATTAGAAACCTTGTAAAATACTTTACGTTGTTAGTTCTTGCCATGTTCTTGTCAATGTGTAGCATTTTTTGTTTTAAAATTCTTAATGCAATAAAATTATTGCAACGTTTTTTACCGTCTTTATTGTATTTCGTCTGATTTAATACCCAGCGTTTCCGTTGAGTCGAATTTAAATAATTCGTTTTCGTAAACAAATTTCTATAAAACTTGAAAAAATCATATCAAGCCTTAGAATATAATAGATTTAACGTTGATTAACAAAAAAGTGTTCTTTGCCAAAATATGATGTATAAATCAATTATTCAATTCTTTTTTTTATTACGATGGGTTTAGAGCACTTAAAAGCAGATTTTATCAGACGAGAGAACATTAGTGATGTGTTATTATCAAACATAGGCTTTACAAGACCGAAGTCTGTGATTCACATCTCATTCTGTGACAGTCTGTGATTGTTTTGCGATAGTGATAGTATTTTTATATCTTACATGCAGCACAAAATCTTTTATTTAATAGAAGCATAGTCATAATTTTCTGCTAGAACTTTCACTATATGTTTCCAATGCACTATTAGTTACTCTTGCCACGTTGCCAGTAGAAGAAGCTATTTTCTCCCGTCGTAAAATGTACTTGGGGTAAGTTTACCTGGCCACAACCATTTTGTGGCAATCGAAAGATTCAGACCCTAAAATACTGAGACCATTCAAACAGTGCAACATCATTGGAGGTGGGAAAGGCCTAGAAGGACCAAGGTTGCCAATCGGCTCGCCAAGTGTTTGAAATATAGGAAAACCAAACCGAATGCTAGTATAAAGAGATCGTAAGGTGTTTCTGCAATAAAGCTACGATTTGACGATTATAATATAGTCAACTAGGTAGGTACTATAGAGGGTAAGAGAAACTAAACAATTTCCCCAAGAACACGCGACGGGGAATGGCATCTAATCTAGACTGTAAACATATATAGCGAAAAATATTCGTGAATATTGGAAACCAAAATTAAAGGTTATTAACGGATGCACATATTACATTTTAGGTCGAGTATCCTAATTAAGTTAAAATATTTAAATTTATATGTAAATTTGCAGTACATCCACATGTCTAAGGATGATTAATTTATGGATTAGGGTTAACAAGCTGTACCTAAACAAATCTTGTGCTTTATATTTTATAAACAATCAAAAAAACGTAGGTAACGTATTTTCTTTTTCACCGACCTAGACACTAAATTACACACAATATTGTATAATGTATAATCTAATTTGAGCAATTTACAAAATACTACTTTTAGTTTTACTAAATACACCTGAGTAACAGCATGGCATTGACTTAATCAAACGTACAAATAATGACTTTTACTAAAATTCGTATCATTTTCATCTTCGATAGGCTGTAACTACGCAATGGTAGACATTATTAAAGTAGATCGATAATAAGGGTGCCTAAAGTTGCTACGATTTAATCTTAAACGCCTCATTTACTTTAATGATCACAGCCCCTTATCGGGTTCATTACAATCCAAGCGGAAAAAATATGACGTTATAATAAACATAAAATAATACTAAAATATATTCTGATATCCCGACAGTAGTAGGTACGGAACCTTATACCAGGAACTAAGTACCACCGCCATTCCCATTTCTGCCGTAAAGCAATAGTGTGAAAACTAGAGTTTTCAACACAACACAGTAGACTGTGTTCTGGTTTGAAGGGCACCGTAGCTAGCGTATTTACCGCAATAAACAAAAAGTAATAGATCATATTCTCGAAAACAAGGTAAAATTGTCTTACGCTGCATTTTGTATTTTTAACATAATTAAATACCACCATAGCAATCATAAGTAATCAGTTGTATGTTAAAGATGTCGTTTGTCTCTCTCTTCGTTTTATAAAAAGAAGGTGATGCACGTAATCTACACGCAGCTCTTTATTATATTTCGTTCGCTAATAGCAAGATAAATAGTAAGGAAAATTAGTGGGGGCCTAAATTTATTTTATATGTATAAACGTAAAAAGAAATATAAAAAAGATACAATTATTACTAGATTTTTTGTGATTATTAAAGTTTGTTATAATATATAATTAGCATAGAACATTTAATTTAACCTCGTTAATTTTATGGAAATTAATTGTATTCTAAATGCATTTTTTTAAATTTTAAACCTTACACAAAAGATATAAGTACGTCTAAGTTATGGTGATAAGAGGAAATACATATTTTTCACTTTGTATGGCGGCTTAAGTACACTAAGATAAGCACGGTAAAGTTCTGACAAGTAATCTCCTTTAAGAGCTTTGGGAGAGACTTTGCCCATTTCATATATGAAGCATCTCATAAAATAGCAAAGGCACTCACGATACCCAACAAACTTTTCCAATTTAAATACTCGATTAGAGTTTGGTTTGAATTTACTAAGTATACTATGTTTGAGTACTATATTATTTGTATTAAAAAATAGTTTAAAAACTATTATCTTAGTTTGAAAAAGTACTTCAGTTTATTGTATCACATTTCTTGGTAAGTCCATAACTTTTCGCTCATATAACAGGACTATGGAAGGCTTTTATTCACTAAAACCCCTTTGCACCGTATTCTGGGATCTCCTGCATATATCACCAGCACCATCTTATATGTGCGTAAATGCTTTTATTTCATGTTAAAATTTTAATGCGTTTATAAAAATTATAACAATCTTATGCGCTCTTTCTTCTAGCTATTTTACCAAGTTATTATGTGGTTGGCTGGTAATTCACCTATTTGTACCTGACCTCTACAACCCAAGGAAATTAAATTAAATTCAATGAGTAAATTATATGTCAATAAACGGCCATGCCCATCCAATGCACGAATCATATTACTTTTTAGGCAGTTGAGTGATGGGCTCATGTCACCTAAAACAAAAAAAAACATAGATAACATAAAGTGATTTTCCCGCAGGATTTGAACCCCCAACCTCGATTTTTGTTAAACAATCGCCAATAACAGCAGGCTACGAAGGCATATAGGCCTCCAGCTATAAAAGATTGGATAAGAAACAAAACATCTAAATTAAGAAGAATAGGGCCTTACAAGCTTTGTTTGTAAATGCCTTAAGCATTATCAAATAACGTTCTTCGCCGATACAAAGGAAAACTCGAAGTTGTAAACAAGATCGTCTCCGTAGCCTAGTGGTACAGGCGTGTGCTTTAGAATCCGGAGGTCGTGGGTTCGAATCCTGCGGGGACTCAACAAATTTTCATTGTTGTTTCCTAGTTGCTTAGGGCAATTTGGGCCGATCACTCATTTGTCTGAAAAGTAAGATGATCCATGCGTCGGAAGGGTATGTAAAAAGTCGGTCCACCCACCAACCCGCATCGAACCAGCGTGGTGGGATACTTTCCAAAAATCCCCTAATGGATAGGGGTGTATTAGGGGAGGCCTATGTCCAGCAGAGGACTATCAAAGGCTGATGATGAAACAAGATCGTCAATTGTTTACTTTTTGTTTAAAGCCGTACATTTGAATCTAAATCATTTAAGTCTCTTTAATTATTTAAATTGATGTAAATGTTTTTTTCTGTATGTTGTATGTACATCAAAGCAATTCCTAAATGGTTGTAATTGTTCTATATTTCATAGTTGAAATTGATAAGAAAGACTCTTGTTTATTTTATCTGCTCCACCAAATATACATTTTGAGAAGGCAGGTGATCGGATTAGGGATGCTATTAACTATTTTGTCAGGATATTTGATTATTAGAACTTGCGAGATCAACAACCCCCCCAATGGAAAGGGGTGTATTAGGGGAGGCCTATGTCCAACAGTGGACTATCAAAGGCTGATGATGATGATGCGAGATCAACAAAATACACGCATTCGTATATATGAAGTTTAAGTCTAGAATATCGTCACCCTTTAACGTGAATAATATATTGTTGAAATAAAAATGGTTATTTTCTGTTTTAAGTTAATCATATTTTTTTTGCAAAAAATTCACTTGCTCCGCCTATAGTTCGGTCACTATGAGCATGTTTACCGTATCTCACTACAGATGGAGCTGTGGACCAGCATGATGCATTATCATTTATTCGTATGTCAATTAGCACCTTAGAAACAACAACAAATTTCAGATTTTTATATATAATGAAGACAAATCTGTGAGATATGTATTTACGTCTGCGTTACCCACCTTCTTAGACTACGCGTTTATAAAGGTCGCAGGATATAGATGGAAATAACTAGGGTTTAAACTTAATGCTAGAACACAACAGAAGTTAAAAAAGAACGTATTTTTCATCTAGCGGAAAGAATCAAGTAATGTAAATGCATGTAATTCATGCCAATAAAGGCTAGTATTTATTACACATTAATAATACATTTTTGGCAGTAAAACTAATTTTCTAATAGTTAAAAATGACTCTATTTGTACTGAACACGAAAATTTTTCGTTCCTATTGAAAATAAGTGAGGAATTCAATTTCGGCCTTCGATTTCCTTTTCAGGTCACGTTAACCTGTCCATTATTCAATTGATCCCGTGTCAGGTTACGACGTGGGTAATTAGTTTGAGCGATTGTTGATTCTTTCATAAGATTAACTGAGTTGGTATTAAAAATTTCTGTTGATATGTTTCATATTATTTTTTGAATTTAATATTGTATTGATCGTATGGTATGTGAAATGTTACAAATAAGTAAGATTTGTTTGTGTATTTTAAATAAACGGCAACACAACTAAACTGATTTAAAATGCTATTTCACCACTAGAAAGCTATATTCTATATATATTTTAGTAAAATATGCTACTTTTTAACAGAGAAAAAGCCATTCCAAAAATCTATAATGACACGGGCAAAGTCGTGGACTGTTACTATAAAATGAAAAGTACATTTCACTTAATCTTAAAATATAAAAATATAGTAAATGTGTTGCTATTATTTATGAGAACTGATACCACTTCCGAGTTAGAACGCTCGCTACGCTCGATCGACTTGCGCGAGTCGAAAGTGCAGTTACGTTGTAAAAATTATTTAAAATAACAACTATGTTGTGATTATTACACATAAAATGGAGCATACATTTTAAATTTAAAATACCTACTTCCAACATATAAAATGGAAGTTAAGTGAATTATAGATTAAAAGTTTATTGTATGATTTATTTTTATTCTAAAGTGGAAGCAGCCTCTTTCACTTTTAAGAATATTTGTATGGTTTGTGAATATTATAAATTCACGTTTAATAAAACGGAAAAATCCTAAATACGAATATCTAGCCTAGTGGCTTGCGCTTTAGAAAGCTTTAGGTGGACCGACTTTTTACATCAATCATTAAGAGACCAATACTGACTTGCGGTAGATGACCGCTCGTTGAGAAACGTTATTTGATATATAACTCCAAAAATTAGATTCTCACAATTATTTCTTTGTTATTATTGAAATGTCAGATAAATTACATCTAGCTACTTAAAAATTCAATAAATACTTTACTAATAAGTTTACAGTTAGAAAGGAAGAATAGTTTAAATGTTGATTTCATTTTTTTTAATTGTTTATATTGTGAAATGATCTCAAACACTTAATCAAAATTAATTATAACAAATACATTGATAGAGTATCAGAAACGAATATTCTTCAACCATTATCTCTTCTATGTTTTAATAAAAATTGTTTGTAGCCTTATTTATTATATAAAACTAGGTGTTGCCGGCGATTTCATCCGTGTTTCATCATTTACTCTAGTTACATCGGCTTTCTTCTGGTGAATCCGTCAAAATCGAATCATTCCAGAGATAGCCAAAACAAAAAGGCAGACCAACGGATAAAAATGTAAAAAAAAATGTTACCTAAGTGCACCGGTTATATGCTACAATGTTATCCTTTAAAATGGTTATTTGATGTTACAAACAGACACTAAAGTTTGATTTAAATAATCATTTTAAATATCGTTTTTTTCTGTCTGTATTATAATTTTATACATTTGATGTCTCAGCCTAGAAATATAAATATAAGTAAAATAAAGCAACTAGCAAAATTTTTAGTACGCTAATAATTCATTTGCACAAGCTATTTCTTCAAATAAATATTAGAATCATCAAACACAATTCACAATATTTTTATGTCTTAGTTCCCACGTACTCTTATTTTATTTCAGCTATGATGAGAAATCATCGATGAAACTTTATTACAACAATAAAATTTTTTTCATAGAAACAGCACCCCTTAACACACCATCAAAATATTCCTATAAAAATGCTTCATAGTGCTTCTTCAAAACTCTGAGAACTTTTGCGCGAGAAAATTCAGTAAAGTGCAATCTCTCGCCGGGTAAAATTTATTTTTGGCGATTTTGTTTTTCGTTAGATAGGAGAAGACGTTAATGAATAAAAAGATTGAACTTAGAGAACTTTTCTTACAAATATTATTTTGCGTATATAATCATTTTAGTGTAAAGTTCTTATAAAGACACATTTGAAATAAAAATAGAAGAAAGTAAAAAAAATAATATTATTATAGCATTATATCTAATTGTAGTACGTAACAAGTTTTGTTTGTGTTTTCTTTTTTTAATTAAATTATTATGGATCCTTCAGACGAAACCGAATTTGATAACGCAACTTTATAAAAATAACCAAACAACTTTCAGACCGGCCGTATGTTTGCTAGATATCCATATTAGTATTCATATTTACCTTTTTCTTACTTTAAATTCATTTTCTTGACTATTAAAATTATTACAACCTTTAATCAATATAGAATTACTGCAAAAATTTAAATATTAATTCTTCGAAGTGAATAATGTTCGTGGAGTAACTACTATTTAATTATTAATAAATTGCCTACCAGTGTTTGATACACACAACTAAAGTATGTATGTACCCATGAATATCTACGTTACGAGAGAATCCAGCAGTTTTCATATATATTATCCATGTGTTTAAATATTTAAATCATTGGTTGTTTTAAAAGAGGCCAATATTTAAATTGGTAAAATATGTTCAGGAGTTAATAAACAATCTTTATAACTCTACATCATTACCATTATATTTTTAAATTTATTTTATGAAATTGAATTAAAATAATATAAAGAAACTATACGTTATAATGTTCGTTGGTGGAATAAATCACTTTTAAACTGCTATAAAAGTATCTCTTTGTGCATCAAATGTTAAAAGACACCAAATAAATAGCTAGTTAATATTGTCAATGTTCTGTATATCAATTTATTGAGTACCAAAAAGTATTAAATATTATTAAAATAGTTAAAGATATATTATTAAAATAATTTAGACTACCAACGCAGTGATACAAAAATCCGCTCAAGTCAAACTTTTATTTAGTCTCTGGTCGGAAATTGAATTGTTTTTCAAACAAAAAAGTTATTCAAATTCTGAGAAGTGAAGTAATTGGTAGGTGAAAGGTATGATAAGTATGGCGACTGCATCCGTAGCCTAGTGGTAAGGGCGTGTTCGAATTCTGTGGGGAATCAACAAATATTCATTGTTGTTTCCTAGTTGGTTAGGGCAATTTGGGCTGATCAACCAGTTGTCGGAAAAGTAAGATGATCCATACGTCCGATTGGCATGTAAAATGTTGGTCCACCTTACTCTCTCTGGTCGTGTCATCATATTATCCGTCCCATCGGGCTTTGAGAGTTTAAAGGAACAGAGCAATAAAAAAGGAACAGATATTATAGTCCACGAGCAAACACAGGCAGTGCGCCTGTGTGCCGTGCACCTACAATCTCCTTCGTAGTTGGCTGATCTCTAAAATAGATCGGCTGCCGTAGTCGTAATCAACTGGAGAACTTTATTTATTTTTATTTATTTGAGTATGGTGACTTAGTTTTCAATTCGGACTATTGTTGTGGCTCGTAGACTCTCCGGTGTGCAGTATGTGGTCGCGATGACATGATGGAGCTGCAGAGACGACCGATTAACCAATGCGATTGCTCTGTGGCTAAACCAGTATTTAACCAATTCTCAGAGCACTTATGATTGCTTATTTTACTCTCTTATATCTACCACTTTACTTTTACGTTGTCATTACTGAATAAACATAGAATATTGTTTAATAAAATCCAAAAATAAATCTATTTCGCCAATCTATATTGAATTTGGCATATCATGCGAGTGGCAACCATCTAAAGGCTCAGAAATGGAAATGTCAAATGTGTGTCATATTAAATGACAATCTAAGGAAGGGTATATGCAGAGTAAAATGAGGCTTAGAGAGGAAGAAAATAAACGTTTGGTTTTCATTTAAATATTTCCAATTTCTGTAAAAAAAATTTAAAAAAAATGAGCTATAATTCATAATAAAAGAAAAGTCATTAAGGATATTCCTTATATCATCATCAACATTATCATCATCAGCCTGTGATAGTCCACTGCTGGCCATAGTCCTCCCCTTAATACACCCCTATCTATTAGGAGGTTCCTAATATCTAACAAGTATTTTCCTCATTTTAATATAAAGTCGTTCCATAAATTAAAGTTTTGTTTTAAGTTTTATTCGACTAATAATTAGTATGAATTTCAAAATTTGTGCTAATAGTTAAAATTTTAAAAATGGTTATATTTTTAATCTATCTTATACATGACTGATGAGATTTAAGATCAAAATTTGATACAGAAAATATTTTGTTAGTGGTTAGTGGTGTTTACGTATCACGCAAACTTTTATCTGAGTAATTTTTTTGCTGTGTAAGATTAGTTTAAAAAGTAAGAGATTTATTATCCATATGCCTACGTTTCTATTTATCCAGGACTTATCACTTTAAGATTTTTGTGCATGTCTCATTGATAGCTAGTTATTGATAATATAGGTCAATTTTATTATTAATAATTAGCTATTTATCATAAATTTAAAAAAATGTTATCGCATTCACTAATGAGATCTACCATACATTTTTAGGTAGTTATATCGACCCCAAATGTTTTTGTGCCCATATTAAGATGACATAATGTGTAACCCTACTCAAAACACTGTCATCTAAAATAGATGGAATTATTTAGATCAAGCGTAACCATAGAAAGCCGATAGGATTTGTACAACAACATTAAGGAGCCTTTTACGTTTAGTTTTGAAGAAAGTTTCAGCTTTTGATGTACGTTCATCTAACGTAGCACTCACTCTAAGACGATGACATAAGTGGGCGTGCGATTTAGTCGAATAGTAAATATTCTAGTAATAACCGGGTAGGTCTGTTTGCGGGCTAACATTTTCAAGAGACAAACAATTTTGTTTTTTAAGAATACTCAGTAGGAACAGGTGATAATGATTAGATGAGACATTCAAAGAAAACCCGATAAAGTGTGAACATTAGTATTTTCTAACAAATCAAACACTTAAGCCTCTTTTGTCAGTGCTTGTTGTGTAGTTTTGGGCTTAGGGTCACAAGAAGTCTGATAAGCTCAGTAGTCCAGCCAGTAGCCATGCAATAGTGACCTTTCTGGTGTTTTTTTTAGCAAGTATGTTATGCTTCCGGAATCATGTCTTTGGTGAGCTTCATCTACCACAGAGTTAGCGGGAAGCTACCGTCCCTACGAACCAGCTGACCAACATATTTTGCTTAATTGAGGGCCACGCGTAAAAAAAAAGGTAAGTGAGTTGGGTATTCTATAGTGTCTCCTAAGGATCGTCCACGATCGGCTTACGGATCGGGACGCCGACAATCTTGCGACTGTTGTAATCGGTTACAGGGGGCGATAAGAGCCGCCCTGGAATGCGGATGTTGTTTATGTACTGGGTGTGTGTGTTTCGCAGTGCTCGTAAGCGAGGGCAAACTACGGGCGTTTAGATGCTGCTATCCCTACTAGTGTGATGTATAAGGTTAGGTGACGATACCCCCGTGGGGTCCGGAGTCTCGGTGTCCCCTTCTACGTCCGGATCGAGGACGAGGTTTTCGGTCTACAAGAAGGTGCACAAGAAGCGTTTGGATTGGCCGTATATCTTTGGAAGTTAACTTTTTAACGTGTGCGTGCTGTTTGCTTCAGCACGGCATCTAAAGGGACGGTCCGGGTGTCCCAACACAACCAGAAAGAAGAGGTCCGCGGGAGTCACGCCATGCCAGGGTCACCGAAAACTGTCATCAGCGCCCGCAACCCCAAAGAAAGGATCTACTCACTCTGGCGGCGAGGAATCCGTTAGCTGGATTTTCCAACGGCGAAAAAGTGCGGAGGATGCATGAGCGAAGGCTTGGCATGCATAAGCCAAGTTGGTCATATGCATTCTTTGTATATAGAAGTTTTTAATTAGCTATACTTCCTTGACAATATTCGTTAGGTGATACAGTCTGTTTAAAACGAACACAGCCTTTCTTCTAACGTCTTGGACATGACTTTTGAACGACATGTTGCAGTCGAAAGTCATGCCTGACCTTAAAGTTGCCCTAGAGTCTGGCATAGGCCAGCGCGTGGCCTTATCCTGGCGCCTGGTGTGAGGATCGGGGGTATTGTGTAATCACACCGTAATCTAGACCGATGAAAATGTATTACTACTATTGCTAGGTTAACACCGATGCTCCATTTACGAAAACAATCGCCTAAGTGATTAATTGATTTTTGGAGAATGTTATAAATATAATTTGGTCTTAGTGAAGAACAGTAGAAGGTGGGGTCGAAAAGTGTTACATTGACATCGTCGGGTTTAGGTCGGTTGTGAGAGCGTGAATAGGAGCAGGGATAGAACGGACCCTTCAGAAATGCCCGCTTCAAGCAGTCTGCTTGTGGACAGGGTGCCCTCGATAACGAAAAGAGCGATTCGACAAGGCTTGGATGATGTGAACCAGCCTGTCTGGCATTTTGAGTGTTTATAGCTTGCAAATCAAGCCGTTGTACTAGACTTTGTCGACTGCCTTCGCGATTTTGAGGAAGACGGCACCCTTGATGCGGGGTTTTTTTTGATTTCAACAAAAATTCTTTAGATTCTGTTGCCGATCAATATGACTTGCGTCAGGCAATAAATTTGGTTGTGACACGAGAGCTTCGGATCAGACCTGTTGTAAAAGTTTTTATATGTTTTTCTCGGATAAAAATTATATGACCTGAACACAACTAATCTTTATTTATTATTTTTAATAACGCATGTTTATCTAAAATCCAATTCAATATAGTTAAAAAATACAAAGAAAAGGAGTTAGAGGCACTTTAAGATATAAAATATTAATTTAATGTAAATTATTCAAGTATTAGTTTAAGGAACGCTAACTGCTGCTTTTGACTTTTATAGCTTTTAGTGTGCTTTATACGTGAGTGATAAACTTTGTTTTATTATATTACCCAAAATATTTATTTGAGTAAGAAGTCGGTAACTAGTTTTTACAGTTTCCGGGACTGGAAAATAAAGAGGCTAAATTTAGCCCCCGTGGTGAACACCAGTAATATTGTTAGAGACAATCGATACGGCGCATACATATTTAAAACGGTGGCAAGGTGACAGAAGATTATCCGAAATAGGCTAAGCATATTAAAGTGCGCGAGCCGATTTAATTTTGTGTGACGTCTTTTGAATAATGGGTCGGGGATATGACGCAGTTATCGTGGTAACATAAATTATGAGTATAGTTAGGCGATAGTAATATTATAGTGGTGTGTTTAATGGACAGATTCATAATTTATATACATTAACGTTGGCACAGATGTATAATTAGTTCACTATCTTGAAAATCAGCATAAGAGCAACGAAGCAGTGTAATTATCTAGATACTCTCTCTGAGGATCCTAAAACTAAATTACTCAAAAGAGAAAAATCTTTCAGCTGTCAAAGATACATACACTAAGTTCGTATCGTCGCTTATTTTCTTTACCTTTTCGTTACTTTAATCAACTTTTTACTAATGTTAGGGTCTAATGATTATATAAGGTCAGCTTATATAATCATTAGACCCTAACATATCACCCTACTTTAAAGAGAAACATTTGCGGCATTCTAATAGAGCTAACTAAATTCAATGGATGGATGAGTTTTTATATAATTTGCAGGTCTTCTATACTATTGCTACATTAAAAAAGGGCTTGAGAACAAGGGCTGACTTTATAAATGTCTATCGAATATATGTATCTAACCTTGTAGGCATTTAAATAATCAGTTCACGATGTCACTAACGAAAAAAATACACATAATACTCAGGTTTGAATCTGTAACTTGCAGTTTGTTAACAAAGGGCTTACACTGGTTTAAAAAAGTTCCAGATTCTATCTTGTTTTAATACAGAATATAAGAGTAAAATAATAAATTAAACAGAACACGTAAAATGTTAATCCTCTATATTAGCATTTAAATACACACTTTTTATTAAAAACTTTTTTGCCAAAGATGGCATTAAATGGATTATAGATTATAATACTCAAAGCTTTCTAGACTGTTTGCAAGCCTTGAGAATGTTGTCAATTTAAGATAGCACTCCTTCGGTTTGTATCGTTTTGGCAGGAAGCCAACAATGGTTTCACTTACTCGTATAGAACATGATCAACACAACTTTTTTCACTACGATCAGACAACTTCCGTTCCGTTAAGTGATAGCAACATTATACGTGGCACTATATGTTGCATGTGTATCAACTTTAGAACGAAAAGGAGCCAAAGTAAAATATTTAAATCCAATTATAAATTATCTAAATGTTTCATACACATACATCATCAGCCTTTGTTAATCCACTGCTGACATAGGCCTCCCCTAATACACCCTATCCATTAGGAGGGGTTTGACCGTATCCCACCACGCTGGTCCAATGCGGGTTGGTGGGTGGACCGACTTTTACATGCCCATCCGACGCATGGATCATCTTACTTTTCAGACAATTGGGTGATCGGCCCAAACTGCCCTAACCAACTAGGTAACAACAATGAAAATTTGTTGCGTCGCAGGATTCGAACCCACGACCTCCGGTTTCTAAAGCACGCCCATACCACTAGGCTACGGAGGCAGTTATTGTCAGTATATTGTCTGTTCGATAATAAAATTTTACTAAAACCCGTTTTTTCTGTAACATCTTTTATTACAACGTGGCGGGTGGTATTGTACTTTCTTTAAATTCTAATGTGTTTACACAATATATCTTTCAAGATTGCAAAGTGAGAAAGAAAAACTGTAATAACGCTTTTTCATCGTCAAACGAGGTGACGTCGTTGCTATAGAATTCAATACAGCTTGAGTGATGATAACGGAATATTGATGAATAAGAGGTACGCCTTTTAAGACGCACGTTTGATTAAAAAGTTATTGAGTGCAATTTTCACGATTGGCTGGCTCGTATTTTGACAAATTTCAAAACGATTATTCCGGCGCTGCCCTTTCATACCGAGCTCTTTATTCCCTTTTATCTACTGATGCTTTTGTGCGTTTGAATTAAAATTAAAATTGAATGAACATTAGCCTTCGCTGAAAGCATGAGGGCACTGACAAAGAGTACACCTGATGTTTTGATAATGTTTTGTGTATGACAGATGGATAGCCTGCTGTGTAAAAGATATTAGAATTTATAAAATTAACAGGTAATACATTTTTTCAGATAGTGTCAAATATTCTTATGTTTTTAACGTTTATATTATGAGCATATACTTTTAAATATACCTCCTACTTTTGCTGTTTAAATAATACTAGCTGTTGCTTGCGACGTCGTCTACGTGGTAATATGTAAAGAGGATTTTAATTTTGGTTTTCCATATCAATTATCTATTTGAGAAAATCAAAAAAAACAGACAGACAAATATTTGAAACACACTTTGTTATATCACAGTGTAATTATTTAAAAACGGTTATTTTGATGCTACAAATAGACACTCCAATTTTATTCATTTACAAATAAACAATATAATTTAGCAAATAACTAGAAATCGTTAGACAAGAGGTAACATGTAGGGGATGACTTACTGAGTTATAAAAATTGATGTTATCAAGTCAGATGAAAAGTGATAAAATCATTAAAATGACTATTAAAAATCCAGGTGTTGTTGAAAATTTACATTCGTTTGTATTTTTCAATGCTACATAATAATAAAATATTATTGAAAAGTTTTTCCAAAATAAATAGTAGGCGATTCTCAGCCTTATTTAATATGCATAATAATCGGTCAAGCCGTTTCGGAGGATTATGGGAACGAACATTGTGACAGGAGAATTTTAAATATTAAATAAATGACTTTTTTAACATACCTATCTAAAACAAAAATATGTAATCACATGACGGTTACAGTGTGAAGCATTTTTTTTGATTACAAAACATATTTTATAGACACGTACATAATACAACTCTCACGCAGTGTATTCTGCAGACAAATAAACAGATTCACAAAGCGAATCGAAGATAAGATTTTATTTAGTTAAGTTATTTTTTTATGTTTTAATTCCGATAGATTTACACAATATTACAAATAAAAATTGCCAGGGTTTGTCCATATTATTATTTCAGTACTTCGCTACATAGTATAAAACAAAGTAGCTTTCTCTGTCCCTATGTCCCTATGTATGCTTGAATTTTTAAAAATACGCTACGGATTTTGATACGGTTTATTTTAATATATAAAGTGATAAAAGAGAAAGGTTAATATGTATAATACATACATAATATTTTACAGATATCAGTATTGCACCCGTGCAAAACCAGGGCGTATCGCTAGTACTATATAAATTCCTTTTTTCCATTCCACTCCATATAAATTGGGAGTCGCGAATGTTTTCACAAACGGAAAGCCGCTGGCTAACTAATGGATCGTTTGTCCGAGAGAAAGTTTACGTTGTACCCATTAGGCAAATCCCCATACCGTTTTTCTTTCTGTAAGTTACGCTTACCAACAGTAAGCTTACGACGGTTATCTTGTCATTCGTATATGGAAATGCGTTATAACCATCACTTTTTTACTTTTGTATTTTATTGTATTGTATTGAATTGCATCTATGATTTAGTTTATTAATAACTTTATATCTAATTTCGTTTACATGTGAACTAGCATATTTATCATTCATCTTGAGGTTATGTGCCTAAAAGTCAGCGTTATAAAAAAGCTAACACACTTTTTCCAAGCCGTTGAGGCTCATTTTACTTCAACAGTCAGCCCGAGCTGAAAGTACAACCTGTAGTAAGAGCTTATCGGTAGACAGTGAGAGGCATCCAATCTACCTTAGTAACAAGCCAGGTGTTTTCCTGATGTAAATCAAAACAACTATTAATACACGCCATAAGTCCGTTTTTCTCTTTACGGTCTAAGTCTCGACCCAGCACTTACATACGCTCCATTGATCTTTGATCCGTAATGTACTAGTGTTTTATTGCTGCTACTTTGCGGCAAAAAAAAGTATCGCAAAGGTATTTTATAAATCGGTTACCTGTAAAAGGAGAGCTATCATCCGGATAATGCTTCAATACCCGTACATATTCACCTTGATGATGGTTCAAGATCCACGACCTAACGTCAATATTTATCAAAAAATTACAAGATATATTGAATAACGATATTAAATCATTATTTTAATATATTTTTTTTGTGCATTTCAATTGGAACCATAATGTTTTCCTGACAATAAGAATATCCTCAGAATTTTATTCTTGTAGACTAAATGCAGATCCAAGATTTATTAGGCGTTTCGCACACTCATGACGTTTTTATGGGGGGCTGTTTATACAGGCTATGCAAGTAGCTACCTAATGCTATGAACCTACCTAATACTGAATAAATATAATTTTCTAAACAATATAAATATAATAATTGTTTGAAAACTTTTGCATTCCCTCTGTTATCTTATTTTGTGCTATTATATTCAGGAACTGTTATCATACATATTAAAATGCATAATACAATTTCTAATTATTTGTCTATTTTTATTTATATACTATTTTCTGTTTTACTACAAGTTCTACTTTTGATTATTTGAGCTTTATTGGCGTGATTATATATCTGTGATCTAGTGTAATTTGGTTCTCCCTTGCTTTATTTTTGCACTGTTCCACTTTAATTACTCAGAATTAAGTGTTGCTCTTTAGCTAGTGGTGCGTGATACAAAGGGTTTATGGTTGTTGTTTAGGTGATTTTGCGACTTGTCTAGTCCGATGCCTCATTTGTGTCACTCGTGTTTACACTAGCTGCAGGCGGTTCCTTATTGTATTGACATGTTACAGTATGGTAACTAAATTTACTTATTTTTATTCAGTATTAGGTAGGTTCATAGTATTGGTGAGCTACTTGCATAGCCCGTATAAACAGCCCCCATAAAACGTCATGAGTATGCGAAACGCCTAATAAATCTCGGGTCTGCATTAAGTCTAAGAATAAAATCCTGAGGATATTCTTATTCTCAGGAAAACATTATCGTTCAATTGAAATGCACAAAGAATATATTTAAATAATGATTTAATATCGTTATTCAATATATCTTGTAATTTTTGAAAAATATTGACGTTAGGTCGTGGACCTTCATCATCACCACAGGACAACCATCGTCAGGTGAATATTTAAGTGTACGGGTATTTAAGCATTATCGGGATGAGATAGTCCTTTACAGGTAACCGACATATAAAATACCTTTGCGATGCTTTTTCGCGATAAATGCAGCATTAAATCACTAGGACGTTACGGATCAAGATCAATGGAGCGTATGTGAAGTGCTGGAGTCGGGACTTAGACCGAAAGAAAAAACGGACTTATGGCGTGTATTAATGTTGTTTTGATTTACATCAGGAAAACACCTGGCTTGTTACTAAGGTAGATTGGATGCCTCTGACTGTCTACCGATAAGCTCTTACTACAGGTTGTACTTTCAGCTCGGGCTGACTGTTGAAGTAAAATGAGCCTCAACGGCTTGGAAAAAGTGTGTTAGCTTTTTATAACGCTTGACTTTTAGGCACATAACCTCAAGATGAATGATAAATATGAGTTCACATGTAAACGAATTTAGATATGAAGTTTAATAAACAAATCATGGATGCAATTCAATGCAATACAATAAAATACAAGAGTAAAAAGTGATGGTTATAACGCATTTCCATATACGAATGACAAGATAACTCGTCGTAAAGCTTACTGTTGGTAAGCGTAACTACAGAAAGAAAAACGGATGGAGGATTTGCCTAATGGGTACAACATAAACTTTCTCTCGGACAAACGATCCATTAGTTAGCCAAGGCTTTCCGCTTGTGAAAACATTCGCGACTCCGGAATTTATATGGAATGGAATGGAAAAGGAATTTATATAGTACTAGCGATACGCCCCAGTTCTGCACGGGTGCAACACTGATATCTGTAAAATATTATGTATGAATTATACATATAAACCTTCCTATTTTATCACTTTATATATTAAAATAAACCGTATCAAAATCCGTAGCGTATTTTTAAAATTCAAGCATATATAGGGACATAGGGACAGAAAGCTACTTGTTTTATACTATGTAGCGAAGTACTGAAATAATAATATGGACAAACCCTGGCAATTTTTATTTGTAATATTGTGTAAATCTTACGGAATTAAAACATAAAAAAATAACTTAACCGAATAACACCCTATCTTCGATTCGCTTTGTGAAACTGTTTATTTGTCTGCAGAATACACTGCGTGAGAGAAGTATTATGTACGTGTCTATAAAATATGTTTTGTAAGCAAAAAAATGCTTGACACTGTAACCGTTATGTGATTACATATTTTTGTTTTAGATAGATATGTTAAAAAAGTCATTTATTTAATATTTAAAATTCTCCTGTCCCGATGTTCATTCCCATAATCCTCCGAAACAGCTTGAGCGATTATTATGCATATAAATAAGAGCTGAGAATCGCCTACTATTTATTTTGGAAAAACTTTTAAAAAATATTTATTATTATAGTGCATTGACAAATACAAGCGACCCTAAATTTTCAACAACACTTGGTTTTTAATAGTCATTTTAATGATTTAATCACTTTTCATCTGACTTGATAACATTAATTTTATAACTCAGTAAGTCATCCCTATATGTTACCCTCATGTCTACCAATTTCTAGTTATTTGTTAATTATATTATTTATTTGTATAGAATATTTACTATACATCCATACAAATAAATAAGTTGGAGTGTCTATTTGTAACATCAAAAAACTGTTTTAAATAATTACAATGTGATGTAACAAAGCGTGTTTTAAATTTTGTCTGTCAGTTTTTTTTGATTTTCTCAAATAGATAATTGATAGTTGAGAGTAACTTTGGGATTTTTTGAAAACAAACTAAAACTTTTACATATTACCACGTAGATGACGTCGCAAGCAACAGTAGTATTATTTAAACAGCAAAAGTAGGAGGTATTTTAAAGCCCATAATATAAACGTTAGAAACATAAGAATATTTGAAACTATCTGAAAACATGTATTTTATAAATTTTAATATCTTTCAACAGCAAGGCTATCCATCTGTCATACACAAAACATTTTCAAACATCAGGTGTTACTTTGTCAGTGCCCTCATGCTTTCAGCGAAGGCTAATGTTACATTCAATTTTAATTTTAATTCAAACGCACAAAAGCATCAGTAGATAAAAAGGGAATAAAGAACTCGGTATGAAAGGGAAGCGCCGGAATAATCGTTTTGAAATTTGTCAAAATACGAGCCAGCCAATCGTGAAAATTGCACTCAATAACTTTTTAATCAAACGTGCGTCTTAAAAGGCGTACCTCTTATTCATCAATATTCCGTTATCATCACTCAAGCTGTATTGAATTCTAAAGCAACGACGTCGCCTCGTTTGACGATGAAAAAGCGTTATTACAGTTTTTCTTTCTCACTTTGCAATCTTGAAAGATATATTGTGTAAACATATTAGAATTTAAAGAAAGTACAATACCACCCACCACGTTGTAATAAAAGATGTTACAGAAAAACGGGTTTTAGTAAAATTTTATTATCGAACAGACAATATACTGACAATAACTGCCTCCGTAGCCTCAGTGGTGTATGGGCGTGCGCTTTAGAAACCGGAGGTCGTGGTTCGAATCCTGCGGGGACGCAACAATTTTCATTGTTGTTACCTAGTTGGTTAGGGCAGTTTGGGCCGATCACCCAATTGTCTGAAAAGTAAGATGATCCATGCGTCGGATGGGCTATGTAAAAAGTCGGTCCACCCACCAACCCGCATTGGACCAGCGTGGTGGATACGGTCAACTCCCTAATGGATAGGGGTGTATTAGGGAGGCCTATGTCTAGCAGTGGATTAACAAAGGCTGATGATGTATGTATGAAAACATTTAGTTATGTTATAATTGGATTTTAATATTTTACTTTGGCTCCTTTTCGTTCTAAAGTTGATATACATGCAACACTGTAGTGCCACGTATAATGTGTGCCTTATCACTTAACGGAACGGAAATTGTTCGATCGTAGTGAAAAAAAGTTGTGTTGATCATGTTACTATACGAGTAAGTGAAACCATTGTTGGCTTCCTGCCAAAACGATACAAACCGAAGGAGTGCTATCTTAAATTGAGAACATTCACAAGGCATGCAAACTAGTCTAGAAAGCTTTGAGTATTATAATCTGTAATCCATTTAATGTAATTTTTTGCAAAAAAAAGTTTATTAATAAAAATGTGTGTGTATTTATAATGCTAATATAAAAGATTAACATTTAACGTGTTCTGTTTCATTTATTATTTTACTCTTATATTCTATATTAGAACAAGATACAATCTGAAACTTTTTTAATCCAGTGTAAGCCCTTTAGCTAACAAACTGAAAGATACGGATTCAAACCTGAGTATTATGTGTATTTTTTTCGTTAGTGACATCGTGAACTGATTACCTAAATACCTACAAGGTGAGATACATATATTGGATGGACATTTATAACGTCAGTTTTTGTTCTCAAGCCCTTTTTTAATTTAGGAATAGTATAGAAGGCCTGCAAATTTAATAAAAACTCATCCATCCATTGAATTCAGTTAGCCCTATTAGAATACCGCAAATGTTTCTCTTTAAAGTATGGTGATATGTTAGGGTCTAATGATTATATAAGCTGACCTTATAAAATCATTAGACCCTAACATAAGTAAAAAGTAGATTACAGTAAAGAAAAGGTAAAGAAAATAAGCGAAGATACAAACTTAGTCTATGTATCTTTGACAGCTGAAAGATTTTTCTCTTTTGAGTAATTTAGTTTTAGGATCCTCAGAGGGAGGATCTAGATAATTACAATGCTTCGTTGCTCTTAGTCTCATTTTCAAGATCGTAATAAACATATAATATAGTGAACTAATTACATCTGCCAACGTTAATGTATATAAATTATGAATCCGTCCAATAAACAAACATCATTATAATATCACTATCGCCTAACTATACCATAAATTATGTTCCACGATAACTACGGTCATATCCTCGACCCATTATTCAAAAGACGTCAACGAAATTAAATCGAGCTCGCACTTTAATATGCTTAGCCTATTTCGGACTAATCTTCTGTCACCTTGCCACCGTTTTAAATATGTATGCGCCCGTATCGATTGTCTCTAACAATATCACTGGTGTCCACCACGGAGGCTAAATTTAACCTCTATATTTTCCTGTCCGCAACTGTAAAACTAGTTACCGACTTCTACTCCAATAAATATTTTGGGTAATATATAAACAAAGTCTATCACCTACGTATAAGTACAGTAAAAGCTATAAAAGTCAAAAGCAGATAGCGTTCTCAAACTAATACTTGAACATTTACATTAAATCAATATTTATATCTTAAAGTGCCTCTGAATTCCTTTTCTTTGTATTTTTAAATATATTGAATTGGATTTTAGATAAAGATGCGTTATTATAAATAATAAATAAAGATTCGTTTGTCAGGTCATATAATTTTATCCGAGAAAAACATATAAAAACTTTTAAATCAGGTGATCCGAAGCTCTCGTGTCCCAATCAAATTTGTTGCCGACGCAATTATATTGATCGGCAACAAAATCTGAAGAATTTTGTTGAAATCAGAAAGAAACCCGCATCAAGGTGCCGTCTTCTTCGATATCGCGAGGCATTCGACAAAGTCCAGTACAACGGCTGATTTACAAGCTATAAACACTCAAAATGCCAGACAGGCTGGTTCACATCATCCAAGCCTTGTCGAATCGCTCTTTCGTTGATCGAGGGCACCTGTTCAAAGCAGACCGCTTGAAGCGGGCGTCCTCAAGGGTCCGTTCATCCCTGCTCCTATTCACGCTCTACACAAGCGACCTAAACCCGACGATGTCAATGTAACACTTTTCGACCCCATCTTCTACTGTTCTTCACTAAGATCAAATTATATTTATACATTCTCCAAATCAATTAATCGCTTGGCGATTGTTTTCGTAAATGGAGCATCGGTTAACCTAGCAATAGTAGTAATACATTTTCATCGGTCTAGATTACGGTGTGATTACACCCCGAGCCTCACACCAGGCGCCAGGATAAGGCCACCCGTTGGCCTTTGCCAGACTCTAGGGCAACTTTGAAGGTCAGGCATGACTTTCGACTGCAACATGTCGTTCAAAAGTCATGTCCAAGACGTTAGAAGAAAGGATTTGTTCGTTTCAACAGACTGTATCACCTAACGAATATTGTCAAGGAAGTATAGCTAATTAAAAACTTCTATATACAAAGAATGCATATGACCAACTTGGCTTATGCATGCCAAGCCTTCGCTCATGCATCCTCCGCACTCCTTTTTTTGCCGTTGGAAAAATCCAGCTAACGGATTCCCCGCCGCCAGAGTGAGTAGATCCCTCTCTTTGGGGTTGCGGGCGCTGATGACAGTTTTCGGTGACCCTGGCATGGCGTAACCCCCGCGGACCTCTTCTCTATGGGTGTGTTGGGACACCCAGACCGTCCCTTTAGATGCCGTGCTGGAGCAAACAGCACGCAAACGTTAAAAGTTAACTTCAAGATATACGGCCAATCCAAAGCGCTTCTTGTTGCAAGCGTAGACCGCGACCTCGTCCTCGATCCGGACGTAGAAGGGACACCGTGACTCGGACCACGGCGGTATCGTCACCTAACCTTATACATCACACTAGTAGGGATAGCAGCATCCAAACGCCCGTGTTCGCCCTCGCTTACGAGCACTGCGAAACACACACCCAGTACATAAACTATCATCCGCATTCCAGGGCGCTCTTATCGCCGCCTGAACTGATTACAACAGTCGGCAGATTGTCGGCGTCCGATCCGTAAGCCGATCGTGAACGATCCTAGGAGACACTACAGAATACCCAACTCACTTACCTTTTTTACGCGTGGCCCTCAATTTGCAAACTATGTTGGTAAGCTGGTTCTGCTAGGGACGGTAGCTTCCGCTAACTCTAGTAGATGAAGCTCAGCCAAAGACATGATTCCGGAAGCATAACATACTTGCTAAAAAAACACCAGAAAGGTCACTAGTTGCATGGCTACTGGCTGGACTACTGAGCTTATCAGACTGCTCGTGACCCTAAGCCCAAAACTCACACAAGCACTGACAAAAGAGGCTTAAGTGTTTGATTTGTTAGAAAATACTAATGTTCACACTTTATCGGGTTTTCTTTGAATGTCTCGTCTAATCAATATCTACCTGTTCCTACTGAGTATTACTAAAAAACAAAATTGTTTGTCTCTTGAAAGTGTTAGCCCGCAAACAGACTTAACCGGTTATTATTAGAATGTTAACAATGCGACTAAATCGCACGCACCACTAATGTCATAGTCTTAGAGTGAGTGGTACGTTAGATGAACGTACATCAAAAGCTGAAACTTTCTTCAAAACTAAACGTAAAAGGCTCCTTAATATGCTTGTACAGATCCTATCAAGTTACACTGTGAAATATCTAAAGTATATTAACGGCTATTTCTACGTCAGTTAATTGTCTGATTTTCTTGACAGCATATACTGCAGAGCTGAGTTTATTCGACTGTCTATTAACATGAGGGATGCAATCTGGTATCTATTGTTATTCCCAAAAACACGGTTGATTCAACAACGTCTATCTCTTCCTCATCTTTAATACTTCACATTTACTCGGTCTTACATTTGGAGTCATAAATTTAATACATTTTGTCTTCTTCTGGTTCAGTAGCAAATTATTGACACTAAACCAGTGCGCCACTCTAAGGAGAGTATTATTTACATCGTCCTTTATTGATGTGTGTCGTTTAACTTTAAAATTAAGGAAGTATCATCAGCAAATAATACTATCTCATCGTTTTTATTAATAATATATGGTAAATCATTCATATAGATGAGAAAGAGAAAAGGCCAAGAATAGACCCTCGTGGAACACCCATATTTACTGGGGTTGCGGGAGATTTTTTATTATTAATGTTAATATTTTGAGTTTGGTGGCTTAAGTACGGAGACAGAAGATTGAGTGCGGCGTTTCTTACACCATAGTGACGTAATTTCTTGACCAGAGTTTCATGCTGTACGCAATAAAAAGCTTTTTTGAGATCGCAAAAAATGCCTAAGGCATCCTGCGATGCTCCAAGCCTCAAAGATGCTCTTAATGAGCATAACGCCCGCATCAATCGTGGAGCGACCCCTAGTGAAACCGTACTGTTTGTTATTAATAAGACAGTTACTGTTAAAATGTTTCCTTAATTGGTTTAATAATAGTTTTTCAAATATTTTACTAAAAGTAGGCAAAATGGAGATAGGTCTAAAATTATTAGGGTCCATATTACACCCTGCTTTAAAAACCGGTATAACTCTACTGTGCTTCATTAGGTCATGAAACTCGCCTCTCTAGATGCTTACATTAAATATTGTTGCTAGATGAGGCGATATTACATCAATAATCGAATTTATTACCTTAACAGAGATTCCCCAAAGGTCTGCGGTTTTTTTAATATCCAATTATCTACATGCACTTATAATGCCTTTGCTACATACATCAGTAAAATTAAACATTTTTGTATATTCAATAACACTATCTTTTAATAGTGATTCGGCAACTGTTGGAGAAGACAAAAGTGACTTGGTAGTCGAAACCGGAATGTCCGAAAAAAATCTCTCTAAATAAGTAGCAACATCTATGTCAGCTTCAATTCCATGGTTATCAACATTTAAAGTTATTTTGGAGCTGCTCCTTGCGGCCCTTCCGGTTTCGCTATTAATGATATTCCAAGTCATTTTCCCTTTATCTGATAAATTTTTAATTTTATTTTTAAAGTATAAAGTCAGAAAACACACTTTTTACGGCGCTAACATGTGCAACAAAGTTATTGTTATGGTTATATGTTCTTTGACTATAAAGCTCATATAATCCCCGCCTGCTTTTATGGATTCCGCCTGTTGCCCATTCACTAAACACCCTGCAGAACCCTTAGGTTTAACCGTTTTAGAAGTAAATATAGTATTAAATTCTTTTCTTATTAAAGTGAATAATGCTCTAAAAAGCACATAAATTCTTTCGCGTAAGCTTTGCGATATTCATAGCCGACACTGTAATGTTATATGTGTGAGGTTCGCTACTTAAAGGAGGTCGTCTGGATTGGTACCACCACGTTGCCTATTTCTGCCGCCAAACAGTAGTGTGAAAACACTACCGTGCTTCGGTTTGAAAGGCACCATAGCCAGCGCATTAACTGGGTAAACGAAACATCCTACGTCTCACGGTAGGCATCGAGTTGGTGATACCCCTAGTATTGCCAATGTTCATGGGCGTTGGTGACCACTTTCTCTCAGGTAGCCCGAGTGCTTGCGTGCCTTCGTTTGCAATAAGAAAAATACCATTTAAAAAATTTTTTTTTTTTAATTATTTTTCATTTTATTTTGAAGACCTTGTTTATAAAGTATTTTCATATATTTTAGCTATTGACTATTCCACGAAACCAAAATATGATGAACATCACGTACTATAACTTCGCTAGAAACGGTGGTTTTATATCTTGAGTCGAATAACATAAATATTTTAGCAGTCTGTTTGTATGAAATGTTTGTATAACAAATATTGCCTCGCGATGGCAGCGGAAATTAACACCCTTCGTGGAACTCGTATTTGATACTTGCTAATTAAAATTTATGAGCTTTATTTATTTATACAAAATTTTATGTTTATTTAAGATACATATGTAACGTACAAATATTACTTACAATGGTCTATGTGGTGTTATTTAAGATTTAAGTACTTTACATAAGTTTTACACATTCGTGGATAGAAAGCAAATATCTGACTAATAAATAATTATACAGTGACGCTATTTAGGCCTTGTGCGTGCATGTAATAATTATTCCCTATTTATTTTATGTTAAAGAAAGTAAAAAGAACAGATTTTATTCAAAATTCAGTCATATGATATGAATCAGTCTTAGATAGAAATCGTCACACACTGTACCGAGCAAAGGCCTGCGTTTCAAGTGACCAAAAGCTAAGGTATTTAAATTCAAATTCTCAGACATCATTTACAGAGTTTCGGAACTTTTACTGTTCTTGATCAGCAAGATAGACCGCAAAAGTTTTAAATGTCAATTGAAATTATTTTAAATGACTAAAGAATGCAAGACTTATTTAATTCGATTAAATTTAATAACTCTTGTAGTATTTGTTATATATACTGTTAATGTTATGTAGAAATTTTACCTATTTATTGTCATCAATATATAACTAACAAAGTGATATATAATACTGTTAGAAAACCAACAAAAGTAATTACTTATATTTTAAAAGATTAAAAGTAAGCAACATACATTTTAATACTGTTGTAAGTTTAAAAATGTTACTAAACAAAATAATAGCATAAATCTATTACTAAATAACCTTTACATTTTGGCTTCATTGTCGTGAATATTTTTATCAGTACGATATTAAATGTTCATCAAAAATCTAATGCTCATTTTGTTTTTTTATTTCAAAGTGAAACGAAGAAAGTCTACACATAAAGCAAATGTAATCAAAGCGAAATTAGGCCTAGCTGAATTGATATACAAATAAACATAAGATTGCTCTTGTATAAAGTTAGGTTGCTTTTGAATGTTTAGTTCAACTTATTTTAATAACTTTCACAGAAATGTGCAGTTTTATACCACGCTTCGAAAGTATTTCAGAAAAATAATCATGTAATTGTCATTTGATTATTACATTTATTAATCAGAAACGATTAAATATAATTTATGCAAGAAACAAATCTGTTAATTAAACTCTTATGCATGTTTAGAAATTTTAATTGACATGTTTTTTTTTTTTTTTTTTATTTATATTTTCCTTATTCCCCGGACATATATGATCTGGGACCTTGTTTGCATTCTTTTCTTTTATGCTTACGAGAGATTGTGTCATTTCTTAATTTTTCTTTCTTTTTTATACATTTTCTTTACAAGTCTCTTTATACATTACTATTATACTGTAATTACTTTTCACAATATTCTCTGATTACCTGTTTTACATGTTATTTCTATATCTATTTTACAACATTATTTTTCACTTTTATTTACTTATTTGTTCTCAAATTCTTACCAATACTATAATTACGTTTCACAATGTTTTCTAATTTACGTTTACATCTTAAATGTATATCTCAGCTTACAACATTTTTCTTTACTTCAACTTACATTGTTCTCTTCAATCAGATAATATAAGTGTTCGAAGCGTGGTATACCACGCTTCGAAAGAAACTCACATTTCTGTGAAAGTTATTAAAATAAGTTGAACTAAACATTCAAAAGCAACCTAACTTTATACAAGAGCAATCTTATGTTTATTTGTATATCAATTCAGCTAGGCCTAATTTCGCTTTGATTACATTTGCTTTATGTGTAGACTTTCTTCGTTTCACTTTGAAATAAAAAAACAAAATGAGCATTAGATTTTTGATGAACATTTAATATCGTACTGATAAAAATAATACACGACAATGAAGCCAAAAATGTAAAAGGTTATTTAGTAATAGATTATGCTATTATGTTTGTTTATTAACATTTTTTAAACTTACAACAGTATTAAAATGTATGTTGCTTACTTTTAATCTTTTAAATTTATAAGTAATTACTTTGTTGGTTTTCTAACGAAGTATTATATATTATATAATACTTTGTTAGTTATATATTAATGACAATAAATAGGTAAAATTTCTACATAACATTAACAGTATATATAACAAATACTACACAGAGTTATTAAATTTAATCGAATTAAATAAGTCTTGCATTCTTGTAGTCATTTAAAATAATTTCAATTGACATTTAAAACTTTTTACGGTCTATCTTGTGATCAAGAACAGTGTAAAAGTTCCGAAACTCTGTGAATGATGTCTGAGAATTTGAATTTAAATACCTTAGCTTTTGGTCACTGGAATCGCCGGTCTTTGCTCGGTACAGTGTGTGACGATTTCTATCTAAGACTAGTTTATATTATATGACTGAATTTTGAATAAAATCTGTTCTTTTTACTTTCTTTAACATAAAATAAACAGGGAATAATTATAACATGCACGCACAAGGCCTAAAGCGTAGCGTCTCCAGACATTAGACCGTATAATTATTTATTAGCCAGATATTTGCATTCTATCCACGAATGTGTATGACTTATGTAAAGTACTTAAACCTTAAATAACACTTGTATGTAATATTTGCACGTTACATATGTATCTTAAATAAACATAAAATTTTGTATAAATAAATAATGTTCATAAATTTTAATTAGCAAGTATCAAATACGAGTTCCACGAAGGGTGTTAATTTCCGCTGCCATCGCGAGGCAATATTTGTTATACAAACATTTCATACAAACAAACTGCTAAAATATTTATGTAATTCGACTCAAGGTATAAACCACCGTCTCTAGCGAAGTTATAGTCATGTGATGTTCATCATATTTTGGTTTCGTGGAATAGTCAATAGCTAAAATATATGAAAATACTTTATAAACAAGGTCTTCAAAATAAAATGAAAAATAATAAAAAAAACAATTTTTTAAATGGTATTTTCTATTGCAAACGAAGGCACGCAAGCACTCAGGCTACCTGAAAGAAAGTGTCACACGCCCATGAACATTGACAATACTAGGGGTATCACCAACTCTGATGCCTACGTCAGACGTAAGATGTTTCGTTTACCAGTTAATGCGCTGGCTATGGTGCCTCAAACCGAAGCACGGTAGTGTTTTCACACTACTGTTTGGCGGCAGAAATAGGCAACGTGGTGGTACCAATCCAGACGACCTCCTTAAGTAGCGAACTCACCATACAACATTATAGTGTCGACTATGAAATATCGCTAAAGCTTACGCGAAAGAATACATGTGCTTTTAGAGCATTATTCACTTTAATAAGAAAGAATTTAATACTATATTTACTTCTAAAACGGTTAAACCTGCAGTGTTTGGTGAATGGGCAACGGCGGAATCCATAAAAGCAGGCGGGATTATTAATGATTTATTTGTCAAAGAACATATAACCATAACAATAACTTTGTTGCACATGTTAGCGCATGTAAAAAGTGTGTTTTCTGACTTTATACTTTAAAATAAAATTAAAAATTCATCAGATAAAGGGAAAATGACTTGGAATATCATTAATAGCGAAACCGGAAGGCCGCAAGGAGCAGCTCCAAAATAACTTTAAATGTTGATAACATGTGAAGTGACATGATGTTAGCTACTTATTTAGAGAGATTTTTTCGGACATTCCGGTTTCGACTACCAAGTCATTTTGTCTTCTCCAACAGTTGCCGAATCACTCATTAAAAGATAGTGTTATTGAATATACAAAATGTTTAATTTTACTGATGTATGTAGCAAAGACTATTATAAGTGCATGTAGATAATTGGATATTAAAAACCGCAGACCTTTGGGGAATCTCTCGTTAAGGTAATAAATTCGATTATTGATGTAATATCGCTCAACTAGCAACAATATTTAATGTAAGCATCTAGAGAGCGAGTTTCTGACCTAATGAAGCACGGTAGAGTTTATACTCGGTTTTAAAGCGAGTGTAATATGGACCCTAATATTTTAGACCTATCTCCATTTTGCTACTTTTAGTAAAATATTTGAAAACTATTATTAAAACCAATTAATGAAACATTTTAACAGTAACTGTCTTATTAATAACAAACAGTACGGTTTCACTAGGGGTCGCTCCACGATTGATGCGGGCGTTATGCTCATTAAGAGCATCTTTGAGGCTTGAGCGTCTGAGGTTCCTTAGGCATTTTTGCTATCTCAAAAAGCTTTTTATTGCGTACAGCATGAAACTCTGGTCCAGAAATTACGTCACTATGGTGTAAGAAACCGCACTCAATCTTCTGTCTCCGTACTTAAGCCACCGAACTCAGAGGGTTGACGTGAATGGTAAAGATCTCGGGCCCGGTAAATATGGGTGTCCCACGAGGTCTATTCTTGGCCTTTCTTTTCTCATCTATATAAATGATTTACCATGACATTATTAATAAAACGAAGAGATAGTATTATTTGCTGATGATACTCCTAATTTTAAAGTTAAACGACACACATCAATAAAGGACGATGTAAATAATACTCCTTAGAGGCGCACTGGTTTAGTGTCAATAATTTGCTACTGAACCAGAAGAAGACAAAATGTATTAAATTTATGACTCCAAATGCAAGACCGAGTAAATGTGAAGTATTAAAGATGAGGAAGAGATAGACGTTGTTGAATCAACCGTGTTTTTGGGAATAACAATAGATACCAGATTGCATCCCTCATGTTAATAGACAGTCGAATAAACTCAGCTCTGCAGTATATGCTGTCAAGAAAATCAGACAATTAACTGAAGTGGAAATAGCCCGGTGAATATACTTTAGATATTTCCACAGTGTAATGTCTTATGGCAGTCTACTGTGGGGAAGTGCGGCAGATACTAATACGATCTTTGTCCTCAAAAAATGAGCTATTCGAGCGGTTTATAACCTGGGCCCGAAAGAATCCCTGAGAAAATTGTTCACAGAGATTAAAATACTAACCGTTACTTCTTAAAACATATTCGAAAACCTAATCGAATTGATTTTTGCAGACATTGTGATGCACGTAACATAAATACTAGAAACAAACAAAATTTAACTCTCCCAGCAACTAGACTGCGAAGAATAAGTAAATCTTTTATGGGACAATGTATACGCTTTTACAACAAAATACCAGTAAATGTTCAGAATTTAACTGTTAATTAATTTAAAAAAGTAGTAAAGGAACGTTTATGTGTTAAAGGTTATTATAAAATAAAAGAATTTATAAATGATAACACAGCCTGGTAATGGAATGCTCCAGGCTTTTTTAAGTACAATATAAGTATTATAGAACTGTATGTAGCTCATAAGAAAATTTATATGTATCTATTTGATAGCAACTGCCTCCGTAGCCTAGTGGTATGGGCTGTGCTTTAAAAACCGGAGGTCGTGGGTTCGAATCCTGCGGGACGCAACAAATTTTCATTGTTGTTTCCCTAGTTGGTTAGGGCAATTTGGGCCGATCACCCAATCGTCTGAAAAGTAAGATGATCCATAGCGTCGGATGGGCATGTAAAAGTCGGTCCACCCACCAACCCGCTTTGGACCACGTGCTGGGTACGGTCCAAACCCCTAATGGATAGAGTGTATTAGGGAGGCCTGTGTCCAGCAGTGGACTATCAGAGGGTGATGATGATGATGATCTATTTGATTATCTTAAAATATTAAAAATAGCCCGCTGAGTTTTCTTCGCCGGTTCTTCTCAGGTCGGAGGCGTCCTATTCCGAACCGGTGGTAGCGTCCTTGTCAATCATTAAGCGGGTGTTACACTTCTATATTGAATAAAGATATTTGAATTTGAATTTGAACCCCCTAAATGGAGAAGGCGAGCATCAGGGAAGTCCTATGTCCAGCAGTGATTTAACACTGGCTGATAATGATGTTATTATTTTTAATTATTTTCGACTATTAAAGCACATTCTGGAGTTAAAATCTGAATGCTGTTCGTTTGATGTATTGTCCAAGATTGTCACAAAATTTTTTAAATGTATTACATATTTAAATAGCTATAGAGAATAAATAACACAAACATAAATATAAACACAAAAGAGAAACTGTTCGTTTTGTCTCAAACAAGTTACTTTACCACAAAACGAGATAAAAATTGCCAGCTAACGAACCAATCAAAAGTTAGCTAACAAACTTTTGCAAGTCGCCTTCTTGGCTACAAGTGCCAGCATTTTTGAATCGACATTCAATCACTCTCACGCTATATCGCCTTGCCGAGGAATCCTCAGTATAAAGTAATACGAATATTTTAACTATATATAGATTGCACTAGTGTTACACGTGCCGTTGCTTAATGCGTGGAACGCGCTATTTTCAGGCTTTTATCGAATAAAATTCGTTATGAATCAATCACCAAAGTCACAGATATAGAATTAGAATTAGAATATTTAGTGCAAAAAATTTATTAAAGTGACTGTTGGCCTCTCATGTGGTCAGAAGAACCGATGGTCGATCAGCTAATAAGGTTTTGGAATGGAAGCCGCGGTCGGGAAGTCGAAGTGTTGGCCAACCCCTGAGGGACCTCGATGGACTGATGGACCCATGTCCAGCAGTCGACTAAGAAAGACTGCTAATGATGATGTTGAATTTAGCTCTTAGTTTAAACATATGTAAAATTTTACAAAAGCAACCTGTAATGTAAACTTTTGACTTATGAACTACCTAACTACGTGTATCTATATGCATTATGATTCGGAATTACCAACAAAATAATTTTCCTAGCGCGATATATTTAATAAAATTAGGTTTGTTGAATCTTCGTTAATACAACTAATTGAACAGTCAGTATTTAAAAATACATTTATCCATCCAATTTACATCTAATCTAAACCGCATCAACAGTTTTTCAAGCACTAAAAAATCTGATTTAAAAAAGAAGACAACATAATTATGCCTTTCATCATCAGCCTGTGATAGTCCACTGCTGGACATAGGCCTCCCCTAATACAACCCAATCCATTAGGAGGTTTTGGACCCACCACAGTGGTCCAATGCGGGTTGGTGGGTGGACCGACTTTTTACATGCCCATCCGACGCATGGATCATCTTACTTTTCAGACAATTGGGTGATGCCACTATGCCTAACCAACGAAACAACAATGAAAATTTGTTGAGTCCCTGCAGGATTCGAACACACAACCCCGGGTTTCTAAAGCACACGCCCATACCACTAGGCTACGGAGGCAGTTATGCATTTTGTAGACCTAATAGAAATATGGACAACAGCTCAAAAGGAAAAATTTATTTTGTCATGTGTATAGCATTGAAACTAAGTTACTTTAACAAGACGAAAGAAAAATTGTCCGCTAATGAACCAATTAAAAGTTAGTTAACAGCCTTTTATACGGATACAAGTGTCAACAACTTTGAATCGATTTTTTTTTCTCCTTTCTTAGATTCTTTGAAGTCTGCTCCATTAGACATGTGACATATAATTTTAAAGCGTTTAATTTTCATTTAACCACATCATCTTGTTTTGCTATATACTAATTTAGATTATAATAAACACAAATTTAATTAAAAGCAAAATAAAATAAGTAACAGATCAGGTTATTTTGCTTATCTTTTATTAATCATTCCTCAAAATGGTATATGTTAAAATTATTGAAAAGTATCAATACTATCTAGAATTGCGTAAAATTTAGTGCCGTTTTATTCTGAAATTTTAACTTAAATGTCATCTAATAGTCATAGTCGTAGCCAAAAATAGTATTAAAATACTGTTTTCTGAGCTACGATATATATATATGAGATCAGCCATCTATGTAGAAGATATTTTACACCTAATGCAATTACAGTCTTTTTTCACTCCAATCTCATAGCCGAACGGATGACCGACATGACCAGAGAGAGAAAAGGCGCGAAACCTACTATATCCATGCTCATCTTAAGCATCCTAACCACCAGTCAATGGAAACAGTAAATTATGAAACCAAAAGACAAAATTGAAGCGTCAATACGCTTATTAATAAATATCTTCCAGTTCCAATAAAAATAAAGAATCAATCAATCAATTATGGTATCGCACATTTAGAGAAAGAAAATATTTATTTTATTAGCCTACCGAAAGGTTTTATAGCTTATTTAGTATTTCTATTTTATAGCAAAGGCTCCTAACAAGACGTTTTTGAGTAATTGGATTGCCACTTCGTTCTCGTAAATTTGCAAGGTCTACATGCTCCAGAATTAAAAAGGGAACATAAATATCCAACAGGTTAGTTCAAATAACTGTTGAAAACAAATATCGTCTGTAATAAATCTGAAGCCTATTTAGTTTATACATAATTATATATAAGGAAAGAGGGTATGTTTAGGTAAGATATAAGTAAATATTACGTATATGTAGATCACTTTGTGATTATATCTAAATAAAAGACGTCAAGAATATTAAAAATTCTAAAAGCATTGACTGTAACTGAAATAAAAAAATATGTTTTATTGAAAAGTTGACTATATATTAGAAAACTTAAGTATGTAATTAATCTAAAACAGATGACAAAAATGTCTAAGACCTTAATAATGCTGGATTATAAAACAAATTTGTCTTGATTTTCTCTGTGGATATTCGAAAGGAGAGGGATCATAATATCTTACATTATTGAATTTCCAAATGCTTGTCATGTTTTTCCTACTTACAATTTTATTTGGGTGTTAAAAAGGAGTGATATATTTATTTACTTATTTTTAGGTTTTCATTGGATAGTTAAAAGTTTTAGTGAATATTATTTTATTATATTTCCAAACATTTGAAAAGGTGTTAGTCAAGCTTTGAAAAGTAAAAATTTAAAAAAAAAAAGGCGCGTAGCAACCTAAAAAGATGCAGGATAACTTAGTTCATGGAAATTCGTGATTAGAGCGTCTAACGGATTTTGTTTTTTTTTTTAAAACCATATTATACTTCAATTATACACATAATTGTATCACCACGAACTTACATAGTTTGAAAATTTAATTAATATGCACCTCACAAAATTCAGGATTCGTATATATATTAAAGAAAACTGACTGTAATTCCAAAACAAATGAGAATGCAATCGGTTATTTTTTTCTTGGAAAAAAAATGTGAAGGTAAATTTATAATTTAAACCTGTATAAAAAAAATTGCTATTTTACTCTGATTCCCAAATTTTTCATGAAGCACTAGATTGATAGAAAGTGATGTTTGGGTCCATAGTAAGGATTGTTTTTGGTATCTTGCCTACTTATTTGGATGTTAAGGGCAACAATTATTTACTCTCACTTAGTAGATTGTCACAGTTTTAACCTAGAATCGATACTTTTCAGGCTTTAATGCCAGACGTCGTTTCAATGATGGTACTTATCACATCTTACGTCTATGCCCGTTATCGTCAGTTTTCATCAAAAGTATGGATGAAGGTAAATATCGAATTGAAGATCTGACCCTATTGGTATTTTTGTGGTCCATTGGTAATAACAACATACTCGTTTAAATTATTAGCCCTAAACGAAACGTCCGTGAGCCAAGTCATTCATCCAGACATGCCACTTTGTCGAATGTTCTAGATGTCGTTTGCCAAAGTGCGTTACCAACGGATTACATTTTAGAGATCTGTTTAAAAATTTAATTCGCGTTTACTTTCTGTAAATAAAATTTAATTCATAATGTAACTTTTGTTATAACCAGTTTGTCATATCAAGGACTCATGGTCCACCTACGCATATCACATCGTTTGATATCTTCAGACATAAGTCCGGTCTAGATCCTTCGCCATATAAAAGAGGCTATACTGCATAGGTCAGGCAACTGTAACACCAAGTCTTGACTACGTGCATGACAGGTATGACCAAATGATCAAGTACTTTCGATTGGGGTATGTGAATGGGTCAAAAACAGACTTCAAAGCATCCTGATATATTGAGTATCAATTTTGCACCACTGTAATGACTCGAAGAAAGACCAGTTCTCGATGGAGTCAAAAGCCTTTTCATAGTCCACAAATGCCATGCAAAGGGGCTGGTAATACTTTTGTGTCTTCTATATAACCTGCCTTAGGCGGTCTTCCGAAGAAAAGTTTACCGGCGGCTTTCACAAGCTCCATCGCAATTCCATCCTCTCCCGGAGCTTTTTAAGATGCTCAAGAACCCCTTCGTTTAAATCTAGGCCGATTTTTTCCATGTTTGTTAGATAGCTTCTTCCAAGCTACTGTACTAAAACTTTGAACACCTGGTTTTGCTCAATAGCTATGTGTATCAAGAGCGCATTGGAGTGGCCGAGGTCGTGCCTTACCATGACGAACATGGTCTTGTTAAGAGCCCGCTGTTCTAACCAAGTGACGGTTGGATCTTTACGTCGCTTGTTCATGTGATCAAGTGTCTCCCTCGAAAGTTTAGATTTTTTGCCGTACGTCGCTGGCCGCAGAATTTTGCACCCTCGTCCTATAGAATTTGTACCTTTTGATCGAGTTCCTCGTCAACGTACATATCGATCTTATTATCGAAGGTAGCAAACTGATTTTCCATATTGGTTTGGTCTGGGCTATGATCAATTATAGCAGGCTGGATCAGTTAGGCAGGAGCGTACACTTCATCAACCGGAAACGTTCAAGCTTGAAATGTATATCCAGGGTGCCTCTCAGAAGGCAGCGATCACTTCCGGTCTTAAGCCTTAAAGTCACTAAAACATACCTGAATACGCGCTTTTTGATTATAGTAACAGGGCTCTGCCACGTCCATTGTCTTTAGAGCTTTTAGTAAGTCTGTACTCTTACTTTGGTGTTGAAATCCCCCATAACAACGTTGAAGTGATCCTTAGTTGTGTTGTATAAGTCTCTCGAGATGTCCTTGTACATATCCTAGACATAACTGTCCGGTATGTAAAACGTCCCATCTTATATATTTCAGTTCCTCTTTCAGTTGGGACAAATGAGAATCTAGCCGTAGCGTGCGTCCGTTGTACGTTGCAAGCGTCAGTTTGTTTTGGCGGCCTACGTACTCATGGAGATTCTTAGCACCCCCCGCCCTGCCGTTACCGGTACCGCTGCGTTCTCGTCTCTCGTGTTAGGTTTTGGACCGTATCTGACCACGCTGGTCCAATGCGGGTTTGTGGGTAGTCCACCAGAAACGCGCCTGTTGATCGGTAGCGTGTACCATGCAGGTGAGGATGGCTTGATGATAGGATAGATAGGATGTTGTTTGGTGTCCTTTACATCCCAATAGGTAACTAACTATAATAATAGATACCTAATAGTCGATAACAAAAGAAATTACATAATTGCTAAATTAGGCTGATAGCTCTTTAATTTTAATGGACTTTTAAGGACTTAAAAAGTATTATAACCTTTTTTTATGTTATTTTGTGACTAGCTTTGTTGTTGCATGTATAACCTTGCCATACCGACCAGTCTTCCCTTCATAGCGTTATGTTGCGTTTTTAATTTAAATTTGAAACATCATTCCAGGGTGCTTGCGTAAAAATATTTTTACGATGTAAACACACTTTATCGACTCCGACGAAGCGAGTGCTTGTACACGGAAGCGGTAACACCACCTTATAAATCACTTTTATAAACTGTACACTTTAATCTGTAAGTTTGTAACATATTAACTATCAATAAATGTATAAAATGGTTTAAGTAAACCTCCGTAGGGAACATTATATCGATTTTAGTATTAAGATGTACCTTTAAATAAGCCCGTGGGGACCTGATTTTTTTTTCTGTTGCCGCGTACAGAAGGAAGTATAAATACAACCATAACAGTCTATTACTTTTGTATTTATTTATTCCAATCACATTATTTTTTTTAAATATGATTGCATTGGATGTACATCGTGAATCTAAAATTATTTAGCTATTTTGTTGAAACAGAATTTCATTGAATATTTTTGGTAAAAAATAAAATTTCACTTAGAACTGATTTGTATAAAGATCTCTCTTATTTCTGTGTTATTTATAACTCGCATTATTTATTATGGATGATCATATTACCTTGGTAGCCTAGTGATATGGCTTGCAATTTAGAAATTTGGAAGTTCGAAGGAGACGAGGATTCGAATCCTGGGACCATTTTTATTTTTTCAATCCAATCCAAACAATTTTTCATTGATCACCGAATTGACTGTAAAGTAAGATGATCTGGTCTCTCTGGTCATGTCGGTTATCCCATCGGACTCTGAGAGTAAAGAATGAAGGAGTCCTCGCGTACACTTGTGCACTACTATATCTCCTGCAATGTTGGCTGATCTCTAATAAAGATCGGCCACCGTAGTCGAGACCCACTAAGAGGGTAACATTGTTGTAGTAAGGACCAATAGTATATAATTTATTATGAAATCAAGTTAATAATACAACTAGATCAACTAACAAACTAACAAAACAATACGTGTAGTGTTGTTTTTGACCGACGTCCCAAAAGAAGGAGGTTCTCAATTGGGAGCTTATGTTTTTTTATAAATGTTAACTCGTTGCTTGGCTCCCAGAGCTTTGATTTTGTTGATTCTTTTTTATTGGGTAGCTTTCTATTGTTTCCGGTTATTTATCAATAATTTTCTGATAAGTAGTTTAATAGATATTTGAGAACTAAAGAAAATCATAACCTCGTGCAATTAAAATACAAACGCTGCAAAACCGTAAAAGATAGACTTAAACTATGCTGTAAATAGTTCTTTAACTTAAATTGACCTACAATAAAGTCAGCGAGAGCCTATATCTATGTTTTAAGAACAACGCACAATAACCGTTATAATGTAAAACATTGTAAAAAGTTGCAATAAGGCATATTCAAATCTTATTTAAAGTAATATAATTTAAGGTAATACGTTTAAAAAATCTTCCTTTTATGTGCATAAAATGTAATTTAGATTAAATTAACATCTTAAAAGATATTAGACATTTAAAATGCAGTGGCAGTAATCCCGCGGTAATTTTTTGCAGTTCTACCGCTTTTATTGCTCTAAATGGATAAATGCTGTTGAAAGTCGGCCATATCTTTTTGTTAAAATTTTACTTGTGTTTTAGTAACTAATTCTATATTTTATATTTACCTATACTTTCTTTATAGCTCACTGTAAAAACATTTGTAAAACCCTTTAAATAAGCTTTTTTTTGCGTTACACATGTGTATCTTTGCTGGTTTTAGAAATTATATAAACATTTTTATGGAACACTTTATATTAAGTACAAGAAAATAAATTGAATCTAACATGACAGTGTTTATTTCCAACAATAGCTAATATTTTAGATAGTAATAATGTCTTGCTTATTATATTATTATAAATCTAGTATGTTTTATACATATAATCTTATGAATAAGGTATCTCCTTAAATAGCAACTGAATAATAAGTTGGACGTAGTATTACCTTTAAGGTAAATAATTTATTGCTTATATTTTGTTTTGTTTAATTTATTTATATTTTATACATAATTATTATTTATTTTTTATACGAAGGCAGACGAGGACTCGGGCCGCCTGACGGAAAGCAGTCACTTACACCCATGGATATCAGCAAAGCCTCTGATATTATATAAATAAAAACCGTAAAAAATTGTCAAAAAATTGTTTCATATCTGCATTCCATCTGAGTTTTAATATGTTTGAAGTAATAACTAGAGATTTTCTATGAAGAAACCACGATAATCTTGTAACAATTTTAAGTAATACTTTTTTCAAACGACTTCCTATAAGAAAGAGGTACTCAATTCGGAGTATTAGTTTACATTTTTTTAATATTTTTTTTATATTCAACGAAGGCAGACGAGCAGTCGGGCCACCTCATGGAAAGTGGTCACCGACGCCCATAGACATTGTCAATACTAGTAGTATCACCAACGCGCTGCCTATGGTGAAACGTATGAGGTTAAGTCTCGTTTACCCAGTAAATACGTTGTTCCCCTCAAACCGGAACACAGTAGTGTTCTCACACTACTGCTTTGCGGCAGAAATAGGCATCGCGGTGGTACCGCCCCAGACGCCCCCTGGTAAAAGGAGACCAACACCTCCCAAAGTTTTAAATATTCTACCTCGTTGCTCCGCAGGTACACATAGCTTTCACGTAGTCCTAATTTTTTTAATAATTTTGTGACAAGGATTTTATAGATATTTAAGATATAAAAAAATAACAGCGTCAAAAATCACAACCTCCAGTAATTAAACTGCAAACGCTAATTCAAATTTTAGACACAGAAAGGCTTAAACTACGTCCTACTTTATTGTATTTCTTAAATTGGTCTACAATAACGTTCGCGAGAGCATATATATACGATTTAAGAATATGGGTTATCCTAATAAGCATTTTAATGCAAAAAAATCTAAGAGACAAGGATAATTTAATAAGTATATGGCAAAATCGCAGAATAGTTTCCTGTAGACAGTATGTTATTACCCGCTTGTATTGCGCAACTATTCATAAGCTTTCGTCGGTCATATTTTTTGTTAAAATTTCACTTGTTACTTATTTATTTTTACTTATTTAGCTATTAACTTAATTACAGTCTCATTAACTGCAGTATATAATGACTAGAAAGAGGTAGACAATTTATTTAACGACGTACAAATTCAAGCAGAAGATAGATGCAACAAATGTCTAACTCACTTCTGTATATCCATAATACTATTAACTTTTGTCGCTAATATTTTTATATATTAAGTAAACGCTGTTTTGAACAGCGTTTACATCTAACATCAGAATTCTACAGTCATGTCGCTTCAATGAAGCTATTGAATATTTAGGTTTCAATTTGAATGAATGCTGATGTGAATTTGAATGATGAATTTCAATTTGCTGATACATATGAATAGTTTACATTTGCAAGAATAATCGTCCAATCTAAATAGAAGGAAATGTTTTCCACAGTATCAGATCTAACATATTATTTTAACATCAAAGACCTATATAAGTGGGGCAAGTAAAAAAGCACAATTTTTCGTTTGTATGTTCTTGTAAAAATAAAGTTTATAGTTATTTAATGCCGAACACGTATTGAAACTGTTACATTTAAAAAAATATGAGGGGCAGCATTTGAAGTGTGAATAAATTATGAAGAAAAGCAAAGAGTAAAATTGAGCATTATGCTAACATCATCTTTAACATTAAAAACCATTTAAAAAAAAAATAACTTTACGGATTTTATCGCGTTTATTATACATTTTTAAATTCCCGACGTTTCGAACATTTTCCAGCGGCCGTGGTCACGAGGTAGTCTACCCCGTGACTACTATGTATAATATTCGCGTAAACAATAGATATAATTATTAAGAACCATTTTGAATTTCCTTAACTGTGACACCTTACCTTATTTATGACATATCTGAAAAAGAAAAGGAAAACTGGATGGTACTTCCGGAAACACCACTAAAGCTGACGTCACGTCAATTTTAACTGGTTTATCTTTCCATTGCTTTTGATTTAAAATTTTGCTCTATGAAGTAAAAATTTGTTATTTATTAAAGTAATCTTATTTTTGTATTAAACATACTGCTTTGGGTTGCTTTTTAGTTATTTTTTTTTGTTTGAATATGGCGCTTGTTATCCGCACATAACGCAACTTAAATAAATGTGTTGACGTGTGGGAAGCGATCTTTGCACTTAATCTAAATTAATAGACAAATAACGTGTGCACTTATTTTGTGTAACGTGTAACGTGTAACGTTATTTGCTATAGGTGAGTTAAAAGTCAGTATTTTTAAATTACCTGACATCCAACTAACTTTCAGGTGCTCATCCGACGCATGATCTTACTTTTCAGGCAGTTAAATAATCGGCTTGTAATACCTTTACCACACAAAAAAAAAATGTTTTCCGGCATAAATCGAATCAATGACCTCCGATTTGTAATTCAAGGACCAGTACTATTAGGCTACGGAACCGGTTATATTAAGTTTATTTAGCTACAATGTTCTCCTCCAATTAATAAAATTGATTTCTTAAGGAGAGAAATATGCCACGCAATAAAACTAATCGCTGGACGAAAACTTTTATTATTGATTGTGCAAAAATATCTAAAATACACAGGTAAGATTAGAAATTAAGGTATAAGATAAAAAGTGTGAGTAAGTTTTATCGTTTTATTTTTTTTTAATTTAATTTGGGCCTGCCAACCATATTGCTTTAAAAATGCGATTATCCATATGTCGAATGGGCGAGAAAAAAGCTGGTCACGTTTTTGGTCGGTTTGTCAAGACCATATTTCAAGGGCAATCGATACAGGACAATCGGATAATTTTCTCATATTTAGTGCTATTTAATCCATTTATTAAATTCAACTTACACTTTTGATGTAACAGACAAATACCAATAACTCAGCGTAAAGCCAGTTGTTCATATAAATCTGTTTGATAACTTGAGAAAACGGGGAGTGTGTTGTTTTATCAACTAATGTATGTTTCTTGTTTTATACAACTGCCCGTCAAACGTTAATACGGGTATGTTCACACAATACTGCTTTGCAGCAAAAATTGGATTTGACAAGTTGCCAAGTTGAGGAAGATGTATCGCTAAAAATATTATTAAGATAGTATATTGCACAATATCCATGCTAACGTTCATAATAGCTTCAAGCTTTATTTTTAAATAATGATAAAAAAGTAAATTATACTAACATTTTGTTATAATAGGGTGTTTCACGATCACCCTCTAAAGTATAATGTAACTTATTGTTCTTGGTTGCGCGGGCTCGTGGTCACTCAAGTTTCGTCAGCCAATTTTGATTGGACCAACTACCTCTAGTGACGGCGATATGGTACATCCTATTAAAGGACCAGAAGCGAGGATGCGGTTCGAAGGACCATTTGCGTAATCCAGCTCGGACAACGTGGTTACGAGACCGGAATGGAAATGCGATAAAAGAAAGGATAAATACCTCTTATGATGGCGGCCCAGCTGCAGGCGTCTTCGTTGATGCGGATGGGGTTCGCGGTAAACTTAAAGCTATAAGGACGGAGCGTTGGCCATTCGCGTCGCGTGACTTTAAAATATGATGCGCTACGTTGGAACTCCGAAGGCAATTGTCGAGCAGGCGGCGCTGACCGCCGTCCGCGTCACGAAGTAGTCTCCTTTACCCTCCTTTATTCGCGAGATGGGAAAAATCAAAGGAAAAGGAGGGCAGGCGAAAGGAATGGTATAGTAAGAAAGGGAAGGCAGATTATTACGTAACCAATTTGGCTGTGTTAAGCGACATAGAAATGCGCTCGAACAGTTCTAAAGTTAAAGTTTTTTTTCTTTCCTTAGCAATAATAGTGCAACTGAAACACAAATCTATCGCATAAGTAACTGTTGTAAGTTTTTGTCTGCCAACTGGAATAAAGTACAATAAATCCGTTTTAAAAAACAGCGTGGATAATTTAAAATACAGCATCCGACCTAACTTCGTAAATAAAAATTTTAATTAAAAATCCCTTGGGAACATTTAGGATGATCCTTTTATAATTAGCTAAAGTTAAATTAGATAGATAATTTTTTTAAGCTTACTAATAGTAATAATAAATAATCTTATGAAAAGTTTTAGCGATGAAAAAAAGGGTACAGTCTTTTTTTCTATAAAACATTTATTTATTAGACCAATACAAATAATAAATTTAGGATAATTTTGTTTAAACAAGCGATTGAATGAGCTTCTATAGTACCTATTATATATTTATTTTTAAAATCTACTTAAAAAGCATGCCTCGTATATATCATTTTATGCTTTACGCTATATATATACTTTTTTGCTATATTAAAATTTTACCTTTGTACAAGCCAAAGTGACCTCGAATTTTCTTATTTTCTTAAAACAAAACAATTTTACACGTAATTGTACTTCTTGAAATGGTCTGCAATAAAGTCTGCAAGTATAAATGTTTTAAGAATTAGCTACAATAACCAATTTTACATGAACAATTTTAAAAATTGCAATGAGGCATAGTCAAAGGTTATTTAAGGAAATATAATGTAACTTTACATAAAAGCCAATTCATTAAAAAATCTTCTTTCTCAAAGCATGACACATGTCATAGACAACATTTTGTTAAAATTAATATTTTTAAAAATATCAGAGATTTAACCTGACGTAACGGAAATCACAGGAGAGTCTTGTGCACACACATGACATTGTGTAATTGTAATTATACATTAGTAAGTATGTGTCTCATAAGTGAATTATTACTAAATTTTTAATAGTCTATAATAACTCATACTATATTCAATTGTAGATTTTATGAAACATTTGTTTATTTAATAAAGCGCCATTTTTGAGTAATAAAACAACACAGTCAACAAATATCACCAACTGTCATAATTGTTTTGAGCTAAAAAATAATAGAAAAAAAATCGCATAAAACAATAACGAAACTGTAAATACATTTTTTAACTCTCCTATACCCTAAGTTTGATGAAATTACACATGGTGGGCACATGTACCCATTAAGTACATTGGGAATTGCCTCCGTGGTCTAGAGGTGTTGGCCCTTTCTTCATAAACCGGAGGTCGTGAGTTCTAATCACGTGGGATAAACTTTATGTTATCGCTGTTTTCTGGTTGGTTAGGACAATGTGGGCTGATTACCCAATGTTTGGAATAGTAAGATGAACCAAGCGGTGGATGGTCATATAAAAAGTCGGTCCACCCACCAACCCGCATTGAACCAGCGGTCCAAAAACCGCCTAATGGAGCAGGCATGCATTAGGTGAGGCCTATGTCCAGCAGAGGACTAGCCCGGGATGATGATAAGTTTAGGTGTCTATGGAGGACGAACAATGTGACACCTGAAATATCTAAATTAGCACTATGTCTTGTTTGAAAAAAAATTATATAAAATTCCAGGGTAGTCAAATTTTAATACTTTTTTCCCCAATGAATTTGTTATAGTGTGCGAGAATGTCATCACCATGGATATTTCAAGATTAATAATATACCTGAAAATAAAAAACACTGTCTGCTAGTACACAGTTCTAAAAGTTGTTGTCAAATATTAAATCAAAATTAAGAATTGTAACTTGGAATAAATAATTTGATTATATTTAGGATCGAGTTAGGACCATCGCAAAAAGGGTGGGACCCTAAAAAAGGACCATCCTAATATACTATTGTTTCGTAATATCGATATATATTTCAGATTGTATAAAAATAGCGTGAATTTCAAATAATTCTAATAATTATGTGTAAATTTACATTTTAGTTTGTATTAATGTTTTTTTTTGAAGTAGGAAAATTTAATTTAACTTTCATCATCCATTCACGACCCCAAGGGTCTAGACAAGCCGAATCCCTCGATCTTGATTTTGCAATTTACATTGCCGTAGTTACCGAGAAAATAAATGAAGCACTCTTTAAAAACCACGTTTAATAGTAATAAATTGTGTTATTGTTTTTTGTCGAATTGCGAGTAAGCTGAGTTGTTGTAGATTTAGCTTTATTCTTAACCAGAATTAAAAAAAAAAGAGGAGGTTCTCAATTCGTCTGTATTTTTTTTATGTTTGTTACCTTAAAACTTTCGCCTGGATGAAACTTCTTGGATGTTTTTTTTTCTTTGAAAGCTGGTGCTTGCCGTTTGGTCCCATAGCAATTTGGTTCAGTTCTGACAGTGGCATCGATGAAAAAACTGAATAAGTCTGAAATTTACATTAAGTATGTGCTCAACAAATGAACAATTAATAGCTCAATATCAGGCCTATCGATTTCGATGATTCGTTTTTATTTATCTATTGGAAAGAATGTCATTCGATGGCGGTTTGATAAGAGTTTGGTTTGGTTTTGATAATGGGATCTATGAAAAAGCGACGGAACTCTTCAAATCTTAGGAGCAAATTAACGATACTTGATGGAATCTTTCATCGGCTAAGGGCCGTCCGTAAATCATGTGAGGATCGAAAGGGAGGGAAAGGATGACGAGGGATTTTGGATAGGGGAACGAATTAGTCATAAAACTACGCTATCAAAATGTTTGAAATTTCGAGTTTTTTTAGTGCATTTTAATTTGTTTTGAATTAGTTTTTGTTTAGACGTCGGTTTTTTGTGTTCAAATTTTAGATTATTAATGACTGAAAACTACTTACTTTAAAAATTCTGTTAAATTTTGAATATAAACTGAATTAAATATATTATGGTTGAATTTTTTAAATCTTATAATTTTTAAAATAAATCTTTTTTAATTACTAATTTAACGATACTAGTAATGGACTTAAAATTAAAATACACTTTATTGATAAATGCTTTTGCCTCTTTAGTTCCTAGTCGGAGTTTTTATTATTTCATCTTTCAAGTGAAGATTAATGGAATACCGTAATAGTAATTACTTTATTGGCAATCGAGCATAGTATTTGGGAACGTACATTTAGTTTATTAAGAGGTAAAGCCATGACAAAATACTTACGGCTGAGTACGGCTGAGTAACTAGTACGGTACGAAAAGGAATCTTTAACACATATTAAGAGTATCATCTGTATACAGGGTTACAGGAAAAGTCGTGCTAGATCCGTTAAGGGCGTGGAGTACCCATCATTTCTGACTCATTTCACTATGAAACACCCTACCCTAAACTTAACCCTTTTCGAGATATTCGACTTTTAATTTTTTATTTAAAATTGCTGATTTTTATCCTAATATTTTTTATTTTTTATTTGTGTGTCTTATGATTGTTATTATTACATTTTACATGTGTAATAAGATGCTTGTGAACATCAAACATTAATATTGTACATAGGTTACTTAAATAGGCCGTAGTAGACAAGTGAAAGTTAAGAAATTAAAAAGATATTAGAAAGTTTATTTTTCTCTAATGGATATCTAAATAAAAATTTTGCAGTTGTTCGGCAGATATGTTTTAAAATATCTACGTTTCATCAGCTATCTAACGAGTATAACAATCTAGGATTTGTATTACATTTCAAGAGAAAAAAGTATTTAGGGACACTTCAGGTATTAATCCCAGTCCCAGGTAACAGTCCGAAGCCTATTGTTCTTTAAGTTATGACGTAGGTACCGTATTATTTTTTCGGCAAATGGCGGTTTTAGTTCTTTGGGGTTGACACTTATTGATTGTGTTGATTATCAGTCTGCTTTTGTGCTTCGTACATAGTAGATGTGATATCGTTTTGCTCTTTTTCTCGACTTGGCTGTAATACTGGACTGTTTCTTCTAATTTGTGACTACTGTGCTTGTGAACTGGACTCTGATTTGTACTTGTAATACGGAAGTGTTGAAGATGTCGGCCTACACACCTGAGGAATATGCTGATATGCTTATTTGTTACGGATACTGCGATTGTGTGTCTGCGCAAGCTCGCAACGAATACATAATTCGCTACCCCGATCGTCGAGTGCCGGATGTGTGAGGTAATGGTACGGGTATAGGCCAGCAGTATGTACTGTAAACCACACCCTCCATTGCGAAAGTCCCAGATCACGGGCAACAACATTAGTGGAAGTTGTAGGATCCGCTCGAAAGCGTTGCACTATCTCATTGTCCTGTTCTTCGTCGTCATTAATTCGTGATCTTCCCATGTCTGTATTTCGTCTCAAAACGGAGCCAGTTTCTCGAAGTCTTGATAAACTCTGTCAAAAACAGCACATCCGGCACTCGACGATCGGGGAGCGAATTATGTATTCGTTGCGAGCTTGCGCAGACACACAATCGCAGTATCCGTAACAAATAAGCATATCAGCATATTCCTCAGGTGTAGGCCGACATCTTCAACACTTCCGTATTACAAGTACAAATCAGAGTCCAGTTCACAAGCTACAGTAGTCACAAATTAGAAGAAACAGTCCAGTATTACAGCCAAGTCGAGAAAAGAGCAAACGATATCACATCTACTATGTACGAAGCACAAAAAGCAGACTGATAATCAACACAATCAATAAGTGTCAACCCCAAAGAACTAAAACCGCCATTTTGCCGAAAAAATAATACGGTACCTACGTCATAACTTAAAGAACAATAGGCTCGGGACCGTTACCTGGGACTGGGATTAACTACCTGACGTCCCAAATACTTTTTCTCTTGAAATGTAATACAAATCCTAGATTGTTATACCTCGTTAGATAGCTGATGAAACGTAGATATTTTAAAACATATCTGCCGAACAACTGCCATAAATTTTATTTAGATATCCATTAGAGAAAATAAACTTTCTAATATCTTTTTAATTTCTTAACTTTCACTTGTCTACTACGGCCTATTTAAGTAACCTATGTACAATATTAATGTTTGATGTTCACAAGCATCTTATTACACATGTAAAAATGTAATAATAACAATCATAAACACACAAATAAAAAATAAAAAATATTAGGATAAAAATCGGCAATTTTAAATAAAAAATTAAAAGTCGAATATCTCGAAAAGGGTTAAGTTTAGGGTAGGGTGTTTCATAGTGAAATGAGTCAGAAATGATGGGTACTCCACGCCCTTAACGGATCTAGCACGACTTTTCCTGTAACCCTGTATAATAACAAAATATGTAAATTATTTCAAATATAGACTTACTTTGCTTACGTCGGGGACATAATGATCATAGAGCATTTCAGTGTGACTCATATACGAACAAACTGATCCCTAATGTGAACAAAAGACGTATTTTTTTGATTATGAAGATTGTAAAGGCTTCTGGGTTTACATGACAAGCTAAAAAAGTTCTTACGCCATGTTGTGCAATGCTGAGATCTTCGTTCTGCTGAGCATTTTGTTCTAGCTCGCTCGTTAAATTAGAATGTTCTTACAATCAGTAAGCCGAAAAGTTGCACAGCACGAGGGTCCTCATCGTTATTTTTATATTTCTGTAAAGTACGTTCCATATTTAAAATTTTTATTTTAAATAGTACCTTGGCTATCTTAACTTTTGGCTTAAGAGATTTTTTTTTCTTTTGGGTAGTAAGCGAAATCACTTTCCTCGAATAACAACAACATTTTAATTAGATGAATAGCTTAAAACATATTAGAAATTTAAAGTACAATAAGATAAATCGCAGGGTGTTTTTGCAATGGGCACGTTGTCCACCGCGGCTTGTATTGCGCAAAATATTTGTTACATACAGTAATTATTGTATGTTGTGGTGTCTTGCTAAGTTGGTGACAAATATAAAAAAATTAAAATTTTACTAACACATAAATTAGAACTGTTCTAATAACACGGTTTAACATTAGGCTAAATTATTAATGATGATTTTGTTTATAATAGCTATGTGAATATGACGTTATAAAAGATATATAGCTATATGACATGATATAGACACCACGTCTATAAAATTCAGTCTAATACTGTAAGAAAATAACTGAGCTGTGTTGGTACTATTGGTGGTCTTATATAATATTTAATATATAAAAGCTTCATTTTTGATAATAAAGAACAGAAATCGCGAATGCTTTCAACCAAAGCAATTCAAAGTGTTGCAAAACTTTGATTGTGCAACCAGATGAGGCAATGAATTTTTAAATGACCTTTGATATGTCTTTATAAAATTTCGCTAGGCTGTTTAAAATAATCTTAAAATTGTCATGACGCTTCTTGGATGTATGTATACAATGAGAATGTAAAGAGTTCCTTTTTACAGGGGACCGTCAAAGCAGTATTGAAAACTACCGTTCCGGTGTGAAGAGTGGTGCCTTTCCAGCAAGCGTATTTACTGGGTAAACGAGACTTTGTCACATCCTATGTCTATGGCCTGACTCTCGTCTGCCTGCGTAGCCAATAAATGAAAAAGTAACTGTAATGTAATAAATAAAATGTAAAGTAATGTAAGCTTCGTTTATTAAGTTAAGCTTTTATTTTAGTATAAATGATATCTGTCGACATAAACCTGTAATAATTCAATTGGCTTTTACTTTCAATTTCAAAAATTTCATGTAAAATATGCTACAACCTCTTATCCTCCTTATCACAGTTGCGTATTTCAACAGAAATGATATGGCATTTCGGATATATTAGCTATTCATCGCATACGGTCTGTAAGAAAAAAATCAATTTTACAGAAATAAATCTGCAAAACATACACATAAAAAAAGGAAGGTTATCATCTGTTTGCTCATTCGTATGATATTCAAATACATAATATAAACTAAAAAAGGGACCCTGTTCAAATTGTATAAGCAAAACACTTATATTATTTAAGGGGTCAAAATTCAATTAAAACTTTTCGTGCAAACAAGAATTTTTTTTTTAACCTTTTTTTCTTTAAATTATTAAAATACATGAACGTTTAGAAATTGATTGCTTTAGACTTGGATTTCATATTAGTAAATATGACTTCCTCCGCCTTATCCTCCGCCCTTCCCCTCGGACCTCTGTCTAGTGCACACGTGTTTACGGTGTATTAAATAAATTAGAAAGTTAGTAAAGTTCATTTAATTGATCTCGAATAATAGGAGTGCATAACGCTACTACAGAGTACCAGGCAACGTCAAGCATCAAATCATAAGTTCCACTGCCGCCAGCGACTCGCCGTGAATCATCGCTAACTCCGCCCCTCAAGCGCCCATTGTGCACTCTGGTCTGTTTAATGTTTCATAATTTGCTTCGCTCCTAGTAACTTCGTACCACAAGCAAGGTAACTAACCTGTTTAGAAGCGTTGTACACGTGCTGTTCTACCGTCGATACATTTAAAATGCCGCTCAAACTTACCCCCACTAAAGAAGTCCATACTTCTAATTATGAGTCGGACTCAAGCGCAAAAACATCGACTGAAAATGTTACGAGTAGGAATAAGCGTAAACGTGAACTAGTTGATTGCAACGAAGAATTTAAAGCGTTTAAATCAGAAATATTATCTTTATTTAATACTAAATTTTCTACGTTACAAACGGTTATAAATGAGATTAAAGGACAGAACGACGATATTAGAAAATCCCAAAAGTTATAGCTGAAAAGTGATGACGAATTATTGTTAAAATACAAAAATTTGGAAGTGGAAAGAAAGAAAAATCTTCAATATATACAATCTTTGGAGACTAAACTAGAAGTTATGGATAACCGCATAAGAATGGCTTTAGAAATTAAAAATATCCCAAAGAAAATGACGAATCTAAGAGTGATCTTGTAAATTATATGTTTAAGATTGGTCAACTACTTGGAACTGATTTGCAGTCATGCATATACGTGATATTTTTCGATACAACAACAATAAAAGCAAGGAGTCTACTGTTATTGTTGAATTTAACTCTGTTCATACTAAAAGAAACTGTTTTGCAATCGGTCAAAAACTTTAATAAACAAATGAAAGACAATAAATTGAACTCAACTCATCTTCAGTTCTCAGGCACTCCGACCCCAATTTATACAACGGAAAGCTTAACGCAAAAAACAAAAAAACTATTCTACCTAGCCCGAGACTTCGCTAGAAATAACAACTTCTCATATTGTTGGTCGGCCAGAGGCAAGATTTATTTAAGAAAATCTGATGGGGATAAATACATACGCTTAGATAATGAAGAAGACCTTATGAAGCTACATCGCAACAAATGACTAGAATGCGACATGTCTCTGATTTTTGAAAAGGCGTTTACTATTTATACTTACAATATTATTATTTTTTATAACTTTTCTTTATTATGATTTGTTCTGTTTTGTCTTGAATTATTTTTATTTCATACAACTGTGCTATACATCAAACTTTACTCACTTTTACACAATTCATTAACACAACAGTATAAATTTCATGTACACATACACACACACACACGTACACATATACTTGCTACGTTAATTCTGATACCTAGCTCTTATAGTACAATTTATTCTGTTTTGCTTAAGTGGCTTATCTACTATTTTAGAATAAGTGTCCAAACACATTTCTTACACTGTGGCAATACTTGTTCTAATTTTATTTTAAATAGAATTGTACTGTCTGCACTTTTATTGTTATGGACGATACATTTTCTAATATATAAAATTCAATAACACAAAAGATATTAGTAACGAACTAGATACCATCTCTGTAGCAGAATCAGTTCTGTGTGATGTTGAGGATTGCCAGAAAATAAGTATTAACTTAAAATCGTCCCTTAATGTTATATGTCAAAACATCAGAAGTATATCTCATAATTTTCTTGACTTTATTTCTATGGTTGTCAGAACAAATATACATTGGGATGTATTGGTCCTTTCAGAATGTTGGCTTGAAACACCGATACACTGCCTGCTTTGACGGATACAACTCTTTTGTTACCACGAATAATTATTGTCAAAACGATGGCGTCGAGTTTACGTTAGAAATGAATTAAACGTATTATGCGACGAGGTATATTTTAATAATGCAAATGGTCTCCTTCTGCGAATTAAGTCCCACACTGTAATATTAGCTATCTATCGCTCTCCAGCCGTTAAAGACACTACAGAATTTATAGGAACATTAGATTTAATTCTTACAAATGTTCAGCACAATCAAAACATTATTATACTAGGTGATATCAATATTAATATAAGTGAATCGCATCGAGATCAACACAAAAATAATTATTTAAACGTCGCCGCTTCACACGGTCAACTTTCAGCGCATAGATCATAGCGCGCGTCTAGATCATGTAATCATCAAAACGAAACAACATGCAAAAGTAGCGGTAATGCATTCTGCTATAACTGATCATGACACTGTAGCCCTTTTTCTTGAAACACAAAATCTTAATCGTGTAACTACTTCTAAAATATTCAAAACAAATCACGCAGGAATAGCTACGGCTTTAAAAAATAGTAATTTCGATATTGTCTATTCGACACAGGACCCAAATATAGCTTGCGATTATTTTATTGAATCACTACAGGAAGTAATTAATTTAAATACAATAGAAATAAATCAACCTAAACGTAAAAAAATTTTAAAACCTTGGATTACTCCAGGACTTTTACGATGCATGAAACATAGGGATAATTTACATAAAAAGGTCAAAAAATCCCCACAAAACGACGTCCTAAAATTATCTTTCACGAGATATCGTAATTTCTGTAACAATTTATTAAAAAAAATTAAGAAAGAATATGAACGTGAGGAAATAAAAAAAGCAGGTAATAGCAATAAAAAACTTTGGGAGGTTATAAATAAAGTCACTAACAGAATCAACAATCAAAATATATCTAACCAAATTTTAACTCAATTTTCTAGCCCTGAGAAGGCTGTTAATGAAGTGAACAAATATTTTGTACAAATTGGCAAACAACTCGCAGACAAGAGAGCAATAGATACGACTGTTAATTTTAGACAACATAGGCCTCTTGCAGTTAACTCGTTTGTCTTATTACCTACAGACGAGTGCGAAATTGAATCAATAATCGATAGTCTTAAAAGTGATACCGCTGTTGGCTGTGATAGAATTTCTACGTACTTCATTAAACAACACAAGAAAATATTAATCCCCCCGTTTACCCACATCTGCAATCTCGCTCTTGAGAATGGAATATTTCCCGCTACTTTCAAAAAGTCCATTATTCATCCTATCTACAAGGGCGGTGATAAAAGTCGTATATCTAATTATAGGCCTATTTCAGTATTGCCTTCTCTCTCGAAAATTCTAGAACGCGTAATGTACAAAAGATTGTCAACCTACTTAAATAAAAACGATATCATATCACCAAACCAATATGGGTTCCGACCTGGGAAATCAACGGCCGATGCTGTATACGAACTAACTGACTATGTTGTCTCTAGCCTCGAAAATAAGATGAAGACTTTAGGGATATTTCTAGACTTGGCTAAGGCTTTTGACACAGTTGCTATTCCTATATTGTTGCAGAAGTTAGAAGTTAGGTATAAGAGGTCTTCAACTAAAACTGTTCAAAGACTATTTAACTGACAGGACTCAGTCTGTAAAAATAGGACCATATATAAGTGATGAGGCAAATATATGCTGTGGAGTTCCCCAGGGTAGCATATTAGGCCCAACCCTATTTCTTATATACATTAACGACCTGTGTACTCTCGAACTTAGTAACAGTAAAATTATTTCTTTTGCTGACGATACAGCCCTAATATTACAGGCAATACTTGGGATGAACTAAGAGACCGAGCCCAAATTGGACTAAATAAAATTACGATATGGCTTCAAGAAAACTCACTAACTTTAAATACAGATAAAACCAAATATATCTTATTCTCTAAAAAAAACAACGCAACAAAAACATTCCAGGCTCATATTACGGCTCACTCTTGTTATCTTAACAATGACTCTTTGTGTTCATGCCTTCCCTTGCAACAAGTGAAAATGGTCAAATATCTAGGTATTATACTAGACAAAAACCTAACCTTTAATATTCATATAGAAACTCTTGCTGCAAGGTTGCGTAAATTAACATATATTTTTAGGACACTTCGCAGCGTAGCAGATGCAAATACTATGAAATTAGCTTATTTTTCACTTTGCCAGTCCCTACTAATTTATTGTATCACTACCTGGGGTGGAGCTAATAAGTCATTGTTGCTTCTGCTCGAACGATCCCAACGTATGTTGTTAAAGGTTATTAACTTTCTTCCTTATAGATATTCTACTACTGATTTGTACAATAAAGCAAATGTTCTCACAGTACGGCAGCTATTTATCTTATACACAGTCATGAAAAAACACAAACAGTTAGTGTATGATCCAAATTTTTGTCAGCAAAACAAACGAAACTTGCGCGTCTGTACTTCATACCAAAAGAACAGATCTCATTTTTCTCGCAGATTTTATAGTTATATTGGAGGATTTATGTATAATAAAATTAACAAAAAACTTAATATCTACCCACTTACTACTTTTAAGGCCAAAAAACTGTTACGGAATGGTTAGCAACCTAGATTACAATACTACCGAAGAGCTTCTCTGTACAATCACATAATAATATATCATAAAGACATACCATACAGTACAACACATACTCATTAACATGCATGCACTCACGCACAAGCCACACACACACACACACACACACACACACACACACACACACACACACACACACACACACACACTACACCCACTACCACCATCATCTCTCATGTAGGCACAATTTACGTATTAAACAATTTATGTCAACTCTATAAGTCACAGCACTCACCAAAATCAACATTTATCATTTAAATTACGTACTGTCTAATGTTTTTTCCGGGAGGAGGGACCTGATGGCCCTAAAATACAGGCATTGCTTAGTTTAGGCATCAGTCTCCACATAATGCTGCATATAAAATATTGTACATTTTCTAATATTATTGTGTAATTTATGTGGTGAGAAAATAAATGATTATTATTATTATTATTATTATCATAATTATCATCATATCTAATCATCGCGATTGTCGTCATATCACCCATTGTGGGTCCACTACTGAACATAGACAATTTCCATTGAAGCAAAGACGCAATTACAAGGCTGGCACTCAAGAAACTTCGATCCGAAGGGTGTTCTGTTATATAGCAGACCCTCAACTTGCTGTTTCAGTTCCCAACATTGAGCTCTAGCAGTCTGCATCACGCAGAGAAACACGTTGCACCACCTGCTTCATAGCTCGCTGAGTGACTTCACATCGCATCACTCGCAATACACATTAGTTAATTTCATACGGGCTTTTGCTCAGACGCAAATCGTACCGTTATTGTAAAACACCTTAGAATCTCGATATACTGTCAATAGGAGTGTTTGTCGCATATTTCAAACACTTGGCGAGCCGATTAGCAACCGCAGTCCTTCTAGACACTTCGGACCTCTAACAATGCTGCACTTCGTTGGATGGGGTCAGTATTTTATGATCTGAATGCGGTTAGGATTATCTCGCCATATATAATCATCATAAATTATATATTACGTGTAATTGTGATTTCAAAGAAGATATTTTAATAAATAGTAATGTTTTAACTGTTAATGTTTATGTGATAAACAGAATAGGTAAATCAAATAAAAGTTTGTTAGGTTAATTGCAGAAGTTTATTTATGGACGTTAATTGAATGTTCTATCTGTTAGTAACTCCAAGTGGTAAAGGTCTACTCTCCTCAAGTATTTGAAATTGGTAAAGTTTTAGTGTCGTGAGTGCCTTTTGTTTCTTTATGAGATGCTCCATATATGAATGGCCGAAGTCTCGCTCTTAAACAAGATAAGTTGTCAGAACTTTACCGTACTTATCTTAGTTGAGTTAAGCTGCTTTAGAGAGTAATAAAAATACATTTATATTTCGGTTATTTACCTCCTTTATCTTTTCGCGTTGCAATTAGTTATTATATTTTGTTAAATATAAGTTCTGTACCTATAAATATATTACATAATTTTAGAGAACGAGCCAAGGTGTGTAATATGCAGAGTGTAGTTTACTTTCCTTCCTTGTTATATATTTCGTTATTATCACCAATGAAGGTGATACTAACGAAATATATAAGATTTCTTATTGTTGAATAATTGGATATTATATAACGTTAGTAAAACGCTTTTCATATTTTGTTTTTAATTAAGAGTCGATGAATAGAGAAAAAAATTAAATTTGCGTTAATATCTATTAATTATTTAAAACGTAAACTGTTAAAGTATCATAAAGAAATAGGCATCAGAGATAAAAAGGTTAAATTACTATAATTCTTACTATCATCGCCTTTTAGTAGTACCTTAAATTAAAATTATTTTGATGTAAAATAAATTTAATTAACGTAATAAAATTCTGTTAGTGAATAGACGACTACGAAAAAATCGTATTAAAAAAACGGTTTTATTGTTACTGTACTTAGTAAAAATATGCTTGGTAATCATATTTGGCAAAAAAATATACAAACATCATATTTAACAGTATCGTTAATAACACTATTTTTGAAAGGTTAAAAAAATAGACGGATATTCTTCTATCGTATGTTTAATTTAAGTACATTTACTATTTCTTTTAAAATATTAGTTAAAATAATTTAAATTCACTTTGACTATTTTCACAAAGCATGTATGTATGGAATTCTCGGGGCCTTTTTAGTACAAATGCCAACATATACCATGTTGGCATTTGTACTAAAAAGTACAAAGTGGAAAATGTCGGACTCATACCGAGAGACACTATGATGTTCCTTTCAGTTGCAGAAAGGTTGGGGTTACAGAGCTTCTCACACTTTTGTAACACAACCTGCGCTAGCCGCCATGGCAACCCCGTCTCTGATCAACGGCCAACTTCACCTTAGGGTGCGTTGAAATGTACAGGTCATTATATAGCTTACTTTTTTTTTTTTTATCCTTGAAGTTATGCTTCCAGACTCATGTCTTTAGTAAGCTTCATCTAACACAGAGTTCAGAAGCTCCCGTCCCCACGAACTAGGTGGCCCACATTTTTGCTAGAAATGGAGGCCACACGTACGAAGGTACGTGAGTTAGGCATTAGTTTATGTCTCCTAAGGATCGTCGACGATCGGTTTACGAACCGGACGCCGACGGTCTGGCGACGTATTAATCGATTGCTGGGGGCGGTGAGAACCGCCCTGGAACGCGGTGTATCTAGTATACGCGGTGTGTGTGTGTCGCTGTGCTCGTAAGCGAGGGCGAACTACAGGTGAGTGTGCTATCCCTACTCGTGGTGTGTAGGGTCTGATGTCGGGACCCCGTTGGGTCCGGGTCTCGGCGACCCTTCCTCGTCCGGGTCGAGAAGAACGTTTCGCGGTCTACGCTTTCGACTAGACGCGTTTGGATCGGCCGTATCGTTGCTGCTTTACCAGCAGAGGGTTGCTGTGGTTGACTCTTTATCTATGTGCTTGCAGTTAACTTTTAAAGTGCTCGCGGAGTATCGGCAATTTACAGTCGCTGTGTAAGTTACATTTCGTTGGTACCACTGCGCCCCAGTGGCGCGGCGTATGAATTTGTTTTGAACTACTTGTAGTTGCTTTAGGAGTGTGGAGGATGCGTGAGCGAAAGTTTGGCACGCATAAGCCATGATTGAGTCGTATGCATACCTGTACAATAAAAGTTTATATTTGAGCGACATTTTACTTAGAATTCGTTGGGTGATAGAGTCTGGTCGAAACGAACAAAGCCTTTCTCCTAACGTCCTGAATATGACTTTTGAACGACATGTTGCAGTCGAAGGTCACGCCTAGGTATTTGGCCTTCCTTTTCCATGGGATCGGTTGGCCGTAAAGTTTTAGTTGCCCTAGTGTCTGGTGTCGGCCAGCGCGTGGCCTTATCCTGACGCCTGGGTTAAGGACCGGGGGTATCGTATAATCACGACGTAATCTAGACCGATGAAAGTGTATTGCTACACTTTTATCGGGATTGACGTCGATTCTCCATTTACGAAACCATTCGCCTAAACAATTGATCGCGTTTTGGAGCTTTTTGTAGATATAATTCGGTCTAAGCGACGAACAATAGAGAGCGGTGTCATCGGCGAAAAGTGCCAGATTGACATCGTCGGGCTTTGGAATGTCGCTCGTGTAGAGTGCAAATAATAAAGGTGAAAGGACCGATCCTTGAGGGACGCCCGCTTGGAGCGGACGGCTCGTGGACAGGGTGCCCTCGACTCGATATCGGAAAGAGCGATTCGACAAGTAGGCTTGGATGATGTGAACCAGCCTGTCCGGCACTTTGAGAATGTACAGCTTGTAAATCAAGCCGTTGTGCCAGACTTTGTCAAATGCCTTTGCGACATCAGAAGACGGCCCTGTGATACGGGGTTTGGGTTGATGAAGGCCATTCAGAATGAATTCCGTCAGGCGATAAATTTGGTCAGGACACGAGTGCTTCGGACGAAAACCGAATTGCTCGTCTGGGATGAGGTTATTGGACAAGGTGTGGTCTTTCAACCGGAAGAGAATTACGCGTTCATATAGCTTGCCCAAGCAGTTGAGCAAGCTAATTGGACGATAACTCGTGGGTAGGTTAGAGGGTTTGTTCGGCTTGGGAATACCGATGACGATGGCTTCTTTCCAGGCATCAGGAAAAGTACAAGTTGATAGTAAAATATTGAAAATGTTGACCAATACACAGACAATAGGGCCTGGCAAGTATTTTAGAGTTCTATTTGAGATACGGTCTGGGCCAGGTGCCGACCGGGGTTTAAGACCCTTAATAATATCGCGAACCTCCTCCGGGGTCACTGGCTTTAAATTATCGCCCTCTGGTGGTAAGGCAGCCCTAAGTTCGACTAGACGGTCCACCTCCGATAGGTGGGCCGCGTCGGCGTGTGCGCGAGATGGCGTACATTGCTCTTCTAGCGTATTGGCTAAGCATTCGGCCTTTTCAAGTCATCGAAAGCTAACAAGCTCCCGGTTGGCTTTGATAAAGGCGGCATGGCGTCGCGGGATCCGACTTCATCGTCGAGCCACTGCCAATGGCAGTGTGCGATGGCTCTAAGTCTTCCGTCAGACCTAACCACGATTCTTTGCGGTGTAATTCTATCCTGTCTCTGACCTCTAACTGAAGTTTCCTAAAGCGAAATCGGTTTGACTCGGACGGATAGCGATAAAACGCCCGCTTGAGTGTATTTTTCTCTCTTATCAGACATCGAATACTGAACGGCAAGCCAAAGTTGCGGTCACCCGAAACCTTGACTGTCTTTTCGGAGTCGTCGATGGCTGATGAGATATGCGTTGTGATACTGTCGATGGCAATATATGCTTTGTCTACACTATCAATAACCTCCGGTAGGTTTGAGCAACTTTGGGGGTCCATAGCCTTGAGTTTGCGTTCAAGACAATGCCAATTTGTTACGGTTTTGGTCGTAGGGACCGCACCGGCGCCTTGGCCCAATTTGAATAAGACCGGCAAGTGGTCAGAGTCTAACTCACAGAGTGCCTCTATCGATACGACATCGAGCGAGACGTCTCTAACTAAAAGCAGGTCTATAGTGCTAGGAGCGCCTATGCCGAGTCTGAGTATCTAGTTGGGGTCCCGGAGCTATTATGTTTATGTTGAGTGGCTCCTCGAGTTCCAGCAATTATTGCCATTCGTGTTTGGCGTAATGCAATTCCAGTCGGGATGTTTGCTATTTAAGTCGCCTGCGATAATGGTTGATGGACCTAGGCTGAGAAGCAGCTCTAGGTCGGATCTAAGTAACTTCTTACTTGGGGACAGATACACGGAAACAAGAACAATCGGCCTGTGGCCGGTGAGTGCAATCTGACACGCTGTCCCCTCTAAGTTAGTTAGTGTGGGTATGTCTAATGGTGCGATATGTAGTGACCTCTTATAGTATATCAGTGTACCACCCAGCGGTCCTGACAACCTATCGTTTCTAATTATGTTATAGCCACTGATTCTAGGATTGGCTATTGACGGTTTTAAAAAGGTCTCTTGCACTAGAAATAAGTCTATACTATAATCCTGCAAGTATTTAGCGATTTCGGATCGCTGCTTCTTAAGGCCGTTTGCGTTAAAATACGATACGACTAGAGAGCGCGGTTTTGCCCTACCTAAGTTGGTAGCCATCTTAAACGGTTAACCTACTCGTTTGTGTCTGTTTCGGTTCTTATTTAAATTTACTTAGTGCGTCTAATATTTCGGCGTGAGCGAGCAAGACGTTTATTTTTTCAACTGGGCTGATTGCCAGGTGCATTTTATGGTCCAAATCGTATAATTTAGACATGTTTACTTTTTGTGCGAATTCAAAGTATTTCGAGATTAAGTCAACGGGCGCCGGACGGACGAATTACCGGGCCCTTTGTGGACGTGATTTGCGCGGCGGCGCAGGTGCGAGTTTATTGCTCGCTATTGTGGGACCCACCTGGTCGGTTCCCTTATTGATTGTTGCCGCCGCAGCATTAGGGACGGCGACGGATTTTTTAATTACAACTGGCTTTGTCCATGCACTAACTGCCAGTGCAGGTGCAGGGACAAAGCTCGGCTTTGTAACCGCGGAATTCGCGGAGTTCGCGGAACTGAGGCAGATGCCGCGATTGTTTTGGGTGCTCTCGAGCAACCCCTGTAACTACCGGGTGACCTACGTTTTCGCAATTCGGCGCACGCGGGCGGCTCGACCGAATCTTTTGGCCTTGGGCACCGGAGTGCGTGCTGGCCGGCACATTTTCACACAACGTGCACGCGCGAAGCAGTTGCGCGTTTGTGTCGAAATGTTAGCAGTTATGACACTGCGCGACTAGGCCGGTCTTGCGTGGAGTTTCGACCCGTAAACCGGTTAATTTACATATTGAAGGTACATTGAATATTGATTTTCCCTCGGGGGAAAGATCAAGCTCGACCATGAGTAGGTCCATTTCAAATTTATGGCGTGGGTGGTGCATGCGGCGCACCCTATGCACGGGGTATCCTGGCGTTTGAGATCCGGCATTGACCTCGTCAATTCGAGTTCCTTCGGAACTCCCTAATGACGACTCGAAGGAGTCGGTCTTCCGGCAAAGCGAAAGTGTGAAACGCGATTTTACCCTCGCGGAGGTATTGAGTTAACGCGCGGAAGTCATCTGAGGTCTCTACGTTGACCCGTATGCCTATACGTGTATTAGCGGAACGAAACTTTGATATTTTCGTCTTTGATAGCCACGTAAGAACACGACTCCAGTGACCCTTGTCGTGAATCACGACCGGGGGTGGAGCCTTGGCCTTACGTTCGGCCATATATACGTCCGCAGTGCTAGGAATTGATTGCGGCTCGGCCGCGGGCTTTTTCGCGGGCGTCGCGGTCGGTGACGGGCGTGGGGAGCTAGGGCGGCTCTCGGTGTCGCTCTCTATGGCGGGGCGTTTTTTGCCCTTTTTCCGCGATCGCACGGTGGTAAAACCTTCTGAGTCGGCTATGTTAGCGGCGTCTGTTGACACGGTCGTGGGTTCGAAGTCCATTTTGGAGGGCCGGGGTTCGTCTTCGGCGTCTAATTGCGCGAAAGATAATGCACGGGACAGGTGTACATACGGGCTACGGTCCCGGTTGGGTGTCGCAGACGGCGACGGCGTGGGCGATTTTTTAGGCGACGCGGCGGCTTTGCCTTCAAGTACAAGGCGACGGTAACCAGCGTGGATTTTGGCCCAATATTCCGGGGCGGATTCGCGGAAATAGTCATCTATTGCATCGCGGTGTTGTGCGGGATCGTAATCGTCCATTTTAGCCATTGGGGCGACCCCCGCCGGCACGGTGTAGGCTATTCTAGCCCTCCCCACCTGCGTGAGGAGGTGTGTGCCTATTAAATAAGTGTAAGCGCTTTAGGAGCACTAGGTGTGTACCTAGCTGCCACCTAATGCAGCAAGCACAAGTTAAATTAAAAGATAAATGCCTCGTGGGCTTTTTTGTGTATGTGTGTAACTACTTACAGTTAAGTCAGGGAACCTGCCTAGCAGCTACTTACATAAAACGAAACACAGCACTACTAACACAGCAGCACTGTGACACCAACTAACTTTGTACCGCGTAAGCGAGAATAACGAACTCATGCGGGAACGCACGAGAGAGGTCCGTACTGCCGGCGGCTAAGAACGGAATGATCATAGCTACTATACAGATTGACAGCAGTTTGCCCCGAATCCGTTACCTGAGGACCGTGGTTAACAAAAGCCCTTGTTTGAACAAACTTTCTAGCCTCAACGTTGTTGTCTCAGAAGAGGTCGATAACACCTTAATATATATCTTCTCCTTTCTCGGACCCTCCACACAACATTAACAGTGCGGCCCCGCCGAGTCGTGAAAGTAGAGAGTGCCCGACCCTCCATGATTTGGTGAAATTCCAAAATACCGACTCTCCTCTTCACCTGCGAATTTAACTTGGATGCGAAAGAAAAAGAGGCACGCGTACTACGTTTAACCAACTCTCAGCCCGGAAGAAACGGCAACTAAGTTACTTCTCTTACCCCTTACGTTAGATAAATTCCTCATAGCTTCACTGCGGCTGGGCCAGGATTTTCAATACGGCGGAAATTTTAAACCCTCAGTTAAGAGCATTACCCACCAACTCGCATTGAACCAGCATGGTGGGATACGGTCCAAAAACCCCCTAAATGGCGAAGGCGTGCATTAGTCGAGGCCTATCCAATCCAGCAGCTTACATAAGCTGATGATGATGATGATGATGATAAAGTTAAGAGCATTGAAATGTTATGTTTGTCTGTGAAATATTTATGCTAGTCGGTTTTGTTCTATTGCTTATTATAGATAACTGGTGGTAGGTCCCTCAAGGTAGGCAGCGCGTTGGCGATACCACTGGTATTGCCAATGTCTATGGGCGTTGGTGACCACTTCCTATCAGGTGGCCCGACTGCTCGTCTGCCTGCGTGGGTTGAGTAACTTACAACATATGTTTTATGAGTAAAAACTGAATTTATCTAAGCATTTTTACTTAATATTGTTTCAATTAGGTTAAACGTTACGCGATGTTAAATTCAAGAATTGTAACCCCTGTTTTCAATAGCTACAGAAAAAAATCTGAATTGGTGCTGGTTTTCACGTTTAGACGAATAAATATATTTAACCAAGTTTCTCTTAATTTCAATTGACGTCCACGTTACCTTACTGATGTAATTTTAAATCATCATCATCATCATCATCAGCCTGTGTTAGTCCACTGCTGGACATAGGCCTCCTCTAATGCACGCCACCGCTTCCGATCTTCGGTTATTCTCATCCAGCCCACACCAGCCACTGCGAATGTCGTCACTCCATCTTGCCGTAGGGCGTCCTACACTACGTTTGTCGAGCCGCGGTCTCCACTCCAGAACTTTTCGACTCCAGCGGTCGTCAGTTCTGCGGCTTATATGACCGGCCCACTGCCACTTCAGCTTACTAATCCGGTGGGCTATGTCGGTGATTTTGGTTCTCTGACGGATCACGTCATTTCTGATGCGTCCTTCAGAGATACTCCGAGCATAGCCCTCTCCATAGCTCGCTGAGCGACTTTCAATTTGTGGACCAGTCAGAACCGTAGTGTCCAAGTCTCGGTAACGGGTAGGGACGCACTGATCGAAGACTTTCGATTTGAGGCACTGTGGGATGGGTGACGAGAAAACTCGACGAAGCTATAAAAGCGCCCCAGCCGAATCCTTCTTAGGCCTCCCCTCAAAGTTGTTTTTACCTAGTTGGAGCGTTTGCCTAGGTAAACGTACTCGAAAACAACTTCGAGGAGGTGCCAAATCATGTGATCGGTCCCGGATCAACGTGGTCGTGAAACATGACCTTGGTTTTACCCAAGTTCATCTGGAGACCGATGCGTGCAGAAGACTTAGCCAGGCTTAACTAATTTTAAATACCGCTTGGTAAATGTTGGAATTAACTGGCAGTACCGGTCCGGGTTTTTACGCTGAACTTTTGGCGTTCACATGTCAAAAGAGATTTTTTTGATTTTATTTTTGTGTTTATTTTGTTATATGTAATATATTTGTATATTAAATATCAATATAAATTAAAATTTAATGATAAAGTTCTCCAAATCGATTTTCACAGCGGTTGATCTTTATCGGCCTACAACGCAGGAGACATTAAAGTGCACAAGTGAACGTGTAAAGTGCAAAAGCACAGATGCATTTTTTATTGCTTCACTCTCATATTGCGATGGGACGAAGAACCAAGACGACCGAAAAGAGATTAAAAGCAGGACAAGCTTTTACGTGCCATCCGACGCATAGATCATCTTACTTTACAGGAAATCAAGTTAGAGTGGGTGAAAAGTCAATCGACCCATACCAAATAGTGTACAACGTAGAAAAGTATTTGATAATTGAACCCACAATGTTAGTAAATTATTTCTGTTAAATATCAATAATTTAACCTATTACTATGTCGGAAAACAAGGCCTCGTCATTCTTACCTGCGGCCATTTGCAGTCTTTCAGATTACCTGTGGTGACGTCCCTGCGTCTCTCGATAATAGAGAACGGCTCTAGCGACTAAACGATCGCGATATCCATAGATGAAAAAATGCTGTGCTGCTACAGCAATTTTTCATCTATGCGCATCTAAAGGGCTTTCCCCAGAAAGGCCTGGTAAAGAAGGAGACAGTAAACTACTGCATTATTTTTTCAGGAAACCATACTAGTTTTCTTATAAAAAATTCCAGAGTTCTCCTGTTGCCGTCTGGACACAAGAAATCGTGAGTGTGAATGACACAATAAAATACAAGCGCGAATACGTGCAAGCCGGCTACCATCCGATGCTATGTCGAGTCCTGGTCACATGGCCAAAAATTTGCTATTGTACACACTGTTTTACTGATGAAACCCAACGTGGATTTTATGCTACTGGTGACATAGTCAATAAGCATCGGCAATAGCTTTATGCCGAAGACAAGTTTTTTAAATAGCATTACAAGTGATTTTAAATAGGGTCTGGGCCGTTGAATAAGTAAATAGTGTTTACTTACAACAATAGACAAAGTAGGAAAGTGAGCTCTCTGAAAGTCCGAAACTCAGATCCGTTAATTATTTGTAATATAGGTTAACTTTACATTACCTACTATTATTGGTATAACTTCTAAGCAGATATATTAACATCAGAAATAGTACATGCTACCAAAAAGCACAAACGCAAGTAGGTAATTAGCCAGCAGATATGATATTTCTTGCAAAAGATCTGGAACTCAAACTTAGAAACTATACATATTTAATTTTTACGCATGCTTTAATTTTCTTCATATGCATGTTTGTATGTATGTATGTTAATATGCAACGGAATCTTTCAAAATGATTTTTTACGACAACTATCTATGAGTGAACTACCTATTTAATTAGAAACTCCAGACGGAAACATGATATTTTAATATAGATATTTTGTGAAATATGTATTATTTATTATATATCAAAAAAATCCTTATTTCGCTTACCTAATTTTAAATAGTAGTGTAAGAGGTAAACAAAACAGTATATATAAAAAACATTTCATAAGCATTCTATTTATAAGCTATATTCTTTTTAATTATATTATTTCACGCACAAACGTTCCTCTTTTAAGTTTCTTTTAAAGGATTATAGATTAACGTTATCTCAGATTTTTATGTGAAAACTTATTTACTATTATTTAAAACCTTGAAAATATTTGCCTCGGCATTAGATTTTTTAATGTTATTGTACTTTTAATTTGCTGTAAATAAATATGTTTTTTATAACGTAACAAGATAAATAAATTAAAAACAATCCTGTGTATTAAAAACTATAGCTAGATATTAATCTAGCTAATTAATTTTTAAATTTACTTTTTTGTTGGCTACGCAGGAAAAGAGCAGGGGCTACCTGTTGAAAAATAGTCATTGACGCCCATAGGCATTGAAAATACCACTGGTATCATCGACGCTGCTAACCGTGAGACATAGGATGTTAAGTCTCATTTGCCCAGTAATTACACTGGCTACAGTGCCCTTCAAACCGGAACACAGTAGTGTTTTACACTACTCTTTCAGTGCTGCGGTCTCCTGAAAAGGTGCTAAAACTGCTCTATAAAACTGTTTGATTACTATATAATTTTGTCATATAAGTCGAAAACATATATATTTTTCTGTCTACGAAATACGAATCCTTTATTAATTTAGATGACGAAGTTAGATGTGACGAGAAAGGTTTTATTGCCTTAAAGGGCCGGGCTGTCTGACGTTCGAAAATAAGATATATACCAAACTTAACGCGACCTTGTTCCTGTCAGTCACAGCACGCCTAAACTGTTATCTAATAAAATATTTTTTCCGGGTCCAATACTAAGTTTATTTTTGTAACAAATCTAGTTATATCCGTTGATGTTAAGATGCTTTATAAAAACGGTGTTTGGTAATAATAAAATTTGACGTAATACAAAAGGTCAAACTACCGCAAACCTATAAAAATGTATTTTATTCAAATATTCTAACATCATTGTCACTAATAGCGGTTTAATTTATTTATCACTGACGGTAAATTAAATGTAGAGAGAAAGAGACAAAAATGATGCTTCGCTTTATATCATGAAAGCATTATTAAATTTTTGCTTTAAACATTTTTGAGACAAATAACAAAGCGTATACAAATACGTAACATGTTACACAAATACAATAACTATATTTTTCATGGATTATCTACTTTAAGTTAGTATCAATCTTAGTAGTTAGCCGCTAAGCGACACGAAAGGAACAAACGTTGGTTTTAGTGGGTATACCGGCTGCTCCATCTTGGTCCGGGAGCCCACATATCCCCCTGCCCCTCACTTTGGCGGCGGGGAATCCTAACTGGATTTTTCCAACGGCAAAATAAAAAAAAAAAAAAAAAGTATCAATCTTAGTATAACTTACAAACTGCAACTTTTTTCTCTATTATGATTTTCATGTGGTTCCAACCTAATTTTAAAAGATTATACAGGCACACCAGATTAATCACTCTGCAGGTAGATTTGGCCTAGGAGTCAGGAATGAAAGAGGAGCGACTGTTACTAATTGCAAATAGTCAATTCGAACACCACCGAGGAGACTATAGGCCTGGGTTACACCAGATGGTAAGCTACCGGAAACAGATTGACTACATTCTAATTAAGTCACGATGGAAGACCTGCATCCGGAATACGCATATTCTACCTGGAGCAGACTGCGGATCAGACTATCAACTTTGATAGCCAAGATGAAGCTGAAACTGAAGAGCGCCAGGAATCCTAAGAAACACAAAAGGTTAAAGTAACGGACTACTCCAAGTTTTACGTGGTGGAAACGGCAGACAACCTCTGGAACCAAGCCAAAATTTGAGACTCGCTAAGACATCCAATCCGCCTACCAGAACACACGCCCACCAGCGCTGGTTAAGTGATGACACTCTGAAGCTCGTTGAGGAAAGACGCTAAGTTGAAAGCGTCAGGTACAAAAGTCAAGACCTGAACAGATTATCAGCCCAAATCCAAGCAGGGTGTTGGGGGTCACAATGCCTACCTTAATAAAATATGCGTAGAGGTTGACATTCACTCACATAAGAATGAGTCCAGAGACATATTTACAAAAAATCTGCTCTGTGACCAAAACTATGTCTTCCAAATCCTATAGAAGATAGTGACGGCAGAGTGCACTGTGAGATATAACGTCAATCGTCAATATTGTCAATCTTTGTTACTAGACAGCGGGTCTGAGGAGTTTTCCTCAATGTGTGTCCAAAATGAATCCGAGTTAGAACCTGACATACTTGAATCAGAAGTCAGAGCGGCCATCAACCATCTGAAAAATGGAAAGGCTACAGGAAAAGATGAGATCCCGATAGAAACCATAAAAGCTCTGGGTGAAATTGGTGTATCCATATCCCTCAGACTTTGTAACAAGATATGGAAAACGGGTATCTGGCCCAAAGAATGGACTCACACGGTATTTGTTCCACTACATAAAAAAGGCTCAACAAAGAAATGCAACAACTACCGTTTAATTGCGCTCATATCTCATGCAAGTAAGATCATGCTACACATCCTTAATGAACGGCTGAAAGGCTTCCTATCTAAGGAAATAGCACCAGAACAGGCAGGTTTTATGAAAGGTAAAGGCACCCGAGAACAGATCTTTATTGTCCGCCAGATCATCGAGAAGTCTCGAGAGTTCAACAAGCCAACTTTCATCTGCTTTGTTGACTTTTCGAAAGCATTCGATTCGGTTAAATGGCCTAAACTGTGGGAAACCTTACTACAGATGGGAACACCAAAGCATTTGGTGCATTTACTTAGAAACCTTTACGAAGACGGGACTGCATCAGTTAAAACAGATGAAGTCTTCTCGGAAACCTTTCATCCTAGCGCTGGAGTCAGACAAGGATGCATAATTTCTCACTTTTGTTCAATACGTACACGGAGATAATTATGCGTATAACCTTCAAGACAGGAAGGACAGGGGTTACTATAGGCGGATACAAGATTGCCAATCTACGGTATGCAAATGACACTACCCTTTTTGCCACTAGTAGAGTCCCATGGAAGAACTTCTCTAATAATGGAAAATGTTAGCTTGGAGTTTGGTTTGATGATAAATCGCAGCAAAACCAAATGATGATTGTCGACAGAGCTCATAACAACTTCCAAATATCACCAAATAGGAAACTGTGATGTCTACAATCATTCGTCTATCTTGGGGCTCTTATCTCAAATCAAGGAGGCTGCATAGATGAAGTTAAGAGACGATGACTAAGAGCAGAAGCGCAATGGATCAAGCTCAAGAAATATGGAGGAACAGAAACATTCGTGATGTTTCTGTTCCTCCATATTCTTTTCAATCGATTTTACAAGTCTAGCCACAAGGCTAGACTTGTAAAATCGTTGGTATTCAATTTTTCTATACGCCGCGAAACATGGAACCTGCAAGCCTAAACTCACAAGATAGATGCTCTGGAGATGTGGTGTTGGAGGAAGATGCTCGGGTCTCCTGGACCGAATTCCGAACAAATGCTTCCTTCATAGGAGCTTGTCATTACAGGCGTCTATCCACCATAGTGCAAAAGGCGGATCCTAAAATTCTTTGGGCATGTTAGTCAGCTGGGAATGACTACATAGAACGTCTTGTCGTCCAGAAAAAATTAGAAGGCACAAGACCACGGGAAGATATCCCATGAGATGGACGGAGAAGAGATACTGGCAAAATTTTTCAAAGTCTTTTATATTAAAGCATAAACAATAACATGAAGTACTTTTGACAGAATAGTAGCTCACTATTGTCAGTCTTTTCCCTTCATTCATTTTATCAGTTACAAAGAAGTACGCACAGTTCATGAAAACGGTCGGGTTACGTTGTAAATATCAATTAGTGAATAGTGCTTCGGGCCACACTTGTGACAAGGCATGACGTTTAGGGATGTTGCTTTTATAAACAGATATATTCAATAATGTCAGTATTAGGTAACTCTGTTCCGTTTCTGAATTTCAAACAGTTATTTAAATAAACAATGCATGTTATGTTTTATGTCTTCAAAATTGTTCTTTATGACTATTGTTCGGGTCACTGCGACTTCCCTCGAACTCGATGACCAAAGCTTGTGTGTGTGCGTGCGTCAGAACCGTCGGTGGGTTTTACTTTGCACCCCCAGTGTTTGGTACGGGTGGTACCAAACACAGGGGAAAAGTTTGATAGAGGTTATAATCGTATACAAAGATAGTTTTATCTTTTATTTGCATCGTCTACTTGATTAAGTAAGAGAAACTGGTAATATAAAAACATTGAGTTGCCTAAAACCTTTAAGTATCCCCCAATTGCGCTTCTAAAGAGACTTATGTATTTTATGTTACTTGCGCTTGCATAAATCTCTCAATATCATATAAGTAGAGATCCAATCCAAAAATGCAAAGTACCAAAAAAACTATACTTAGATTCGATTTAATTCATATACTGATATTTAAACCTGTGGCAGCATTAAGTTCAAATTTGTGAGTTATATTTCGAAATAGTATAGTCCAGACCTGTTAACGTAAACTTATGAATAATCCGTTCTCTGTGTCGCAGCGTAGCACTGACGCTTCTGACTGACATTCGCTCAATTAGTGTTCGCTTGGACGTAAAAGCTCAGACTTAAGTTTACTAATACCCTACCTAGTCTGAAACTACGTTGCATTCTAAAGGCGACACGAAGTTGCTAGAAAACTTCATTGCGTATTTTTAACCTGAACTATTACGAAATTACGGACGAAAACTAGATAAAGTAAAATCTATTAACGACGATTGAATTATGTATTAACAAGAAATACAAACAACCTTTTCATTTTTTTCCTAAAGTAATCTATTAGCACGAATTATTATGTGTTCACACCATGATTTGCAAAGATTTTATCTATTGAAAAGACGTCATTAAATATGTACCCATATGTATTTACTATATGTACTATTATAATAGTTTTTATAGTAAATGATCTAGTTATACTATATTTATTGTACATACGAAACTTTCACTTTTCACTTATTTTCACTTTATTAGTTGACATAGGCAGTAAACAACATTATTGCTAACATAAAAAGTTATAAAAATAACTAAAACTAAAGACATAAATGTAGGCCAGCGCCTTATAGCTATAAGCTAGCTCTAATAGACACTGAGGTGGCCAGAACAATTATTATATGTATATCAAGCAGAAGCTTGTACCTTGATTTAAAATAAACGTAAATATATATAGCAGAACTACGGGACTGAATATAATGATGATAAAGAAATGTATTTAAATTAACATAATAATCTTGTATATAACAAATTAATCTAGAAGTATAAATAAATAAGTGTAATAAAAATTTTACAGGCCTAAGTTTATTTACGTATTAAAAAACATAAATTTCAAACTGTTGTTTTTCTGTAAGTACATTTAGTAATTAAGTATAGAAAACTTTTCTTCAGCTTTTGTTGCTTTCATAGCTGAACTGAACCCATTTATTTGCATAACAATAAATATATACAAAAACCATTCATAATTATACAAAATGAAACGCTAAAACAATATTTTTGTATTTACATTTTAGTAAAAACGTATATAAAATAAATACTTACAATTGCTTTGTGACATTTTGCTTTAATGAAAGTTTAAAAAGTGTAGTAAATTGATGTTATTAATAAACAATCCTTACTCTAAAACTATTTTTTTTTCACAATCAGCTGTCGAGGCGTGCTTGATCACTCCCTCCCCCCCCCCGCCCCCTTTCCTTTACTTTGTTTTGCGTCAACACTTCAATGCCATTATAATATTCGTGCGTTGAATTATTCAAAAGGTTTTAAACCTCTATTAACAGCTAAATAACGCGTAACAAGTAATAATAATATTCCTCATTGTTATGTTGACCATATTTAAAGTATTTTTAGGAATAAACATTTTTTACGTGTCAACATCAGAATTTATATTTTTGTCCCGATTGCATGGCAAGTGCTTGACTAGCAAATATTTATATATTTATAGCGTGTAGCTTGAATTTATAGCAGGCCTTTATTGGTCCCAATATAGTCAGATTGTGACAAGATTTGGCTGCTCTTTTACATACGAGCGCAAGTATGTCTGACATAAATAGCCAATATATAGCGTCTGGCTTAATTATGATTATATCACAGGCTAAACAAGGTTTTAGATTGGCGGTGTAAAGAAATAAATTAAATAGCTTGTTTAAAGCTTCTTTTGTGGCAACATGGTTTGAGTGGTTCTCTCTAGCGTGATATTTTATTACCGTAAATGTTCAACTACGGTACTAACATTTTTTTTCACTGAAGGATTATAGTGATTTAGAATCGTGTTTTTACTCTTTTTTTCAAATCGAAGAAATATTAAGAAAGTGAAGAAATAAAGAGGAGGGTGTAGTGGTTGGGTAATTTTTAAACACGGGTTATCTGTTCCGATTTATTTTGCACACCTACTTGTCTGCTTATGTCCAAATAATAAAGGCCCCTTTTATCAAGATTAAAAAAGTAACTCAAAAATCTAGTACGATTTATCGAAAATTTACAATACAAAAATAGAAAATTGTAAAATAGTTTTAAAATCAACTAAGAATTGTGACAAATCTACATATAAATATATATATTAAAATTTATTTGGCTGTTATTGCAGGCATTAAAGTCAACCGGATCCAATTTATAAACCACCGATTTTACTTTGTGTCTGTGTTTTTCTGAAAATAAATATAAGTTTGGAAATATTTATCTTGTAGTTGTTTTACTGGCATAACTGAAATTCGAGCATACATGCCGTAAGAGCATACATGTTTACGTATTGCATTTATCATTAAAATAAAATTGTAACGAATGAAATTTTTAACACTAAAATTATTAGCTTTGCAACTGAGTTATTAAGTAAAAATCTCATTTTAATAATTTACTTTATTTTACTATCTTATCTTTTTCTAGGTATTTTCCCAAGCTATCATCGGGTCGTTTTTAATTTCATTTAGACCTACTTAAATTACAGTTTTTATGCAGGACGACTGGCATCTGACGTTCACAACCTAAATGATAAAGTGGATTCGATAAAAGAATAAGTTTTCATTAAATTTGGTTAAGTCCAAAAGCTTAAGGACTTTAAAATCCTAAACAAACTTATTAACCGGAACAAACTTATTAATTACTACGTATCCGACGAATAAATTATTTTAATTTGTAGATAGCTAGGCGATCGGCCCATATTATCTTTACTAAACAGGAAACAACAATAACATAAAGCTATTTCCCCGCAGGATTCAATTTATGCAAATGCTATGAAACTGTTACGTGTTTCACAAATTTTACCTTGCATTAATCACAACACAATTACACACATGCTTTAATTATACAATTAATTTGCTATGTAAAGGTTAGTGTCTTAAATCTTTACTTTTATAACGTTTCGTTTAATTTTTAACATGTCAGCTTTATTTTATAATTTTTTTCTTATTTTAATAATTTTGAACATTGTGATTGTGAATAAAACTATATCAAAGTTTCAAATCAGCCTTTTATATTAAATAACTTAACAGTAGCGACTTTGTTGTTATAAAAGAATAAAATTGCAGAATCGTTCCAACGATAATAAATCAGTAAATAAAATGTACACCTTATTGACAGTTTTTTAATTGCTCTACATACGTAAAAAACCGTTTTAAAACGCTTTCTTCAGTGATCACAGCAGGTTTGGAGAACAACGGCGTTTGATTGACGTAATACTACGTAAACTTATGCCGGAACAATAGAATCATTTGTTAGTCAGCGGATTTCCTTTCGGGAGAGTGTTTGCAAAGTCCAATAAAAATAACAAGAAACGTATACGAAACCTTCGTCAACAGAATTGACAACAAGAAATAAGACAGGGTATTATTTTTTCGCTTAGCTTTTACTCACATGATAATTTATTATATATTAATAATTTACGAACTTTTTGGTATTTTTGGTACTTATTGGGCTAAAATTAAATTATAGAAAAGGACATAGAACAATTCCTAAACGCAAAATAAAATTATTAATTAACGGCTGTAAATAAATAGTTTAAAATGTTTGTTTTGGTTTAATTTGGTTAAGAAACAAAAGAAACCCTAAAAAATAAATTACGGTTCCGACGAAGGTTCTGCTAAAAGATTATGGTTTGGTATAGCAGCAGACAGTCTTTCAAACCACCAAGCTCATAATATAAAATAAATTCGCAATAAAAAATTTAAAACAAAACGATAGCAAACAATGATACTGCGTATTGTTATGTTCCTATTTACAATGGGACTCCCACATCATTACAATGAAATTAATTTGAAGTAATAAACGTTATCGTTTATCTAAATATGTAGATTAACAGGAAACAATTACTCAAATCCAAGCTATTGCGAGAATTGGGGCTATATTAATTTACAAAAGCCGAGGGAAAGGAATTACCGGAGCTGACAAACAAACACATAAACAAAACACAATACTATCAATAAAAAAGAATTGAGAGATTAGAAATTATTTTGTTATAAATATAAAATTTTCCTTACGAACAATTTATACATAATGGAGTATTTTAAATTAATTGTTTTGCAAGTTTTATCAACTATGTATACAGGGTGTCCCATTTAGAATGGATAATCCTTGAGCGCCGCATAAGCACAGCTACCGGCACTCGAAAAAAATACAAAAAAAAAAATTCCAACTGGTACTCAAGTCATGATTTTTTAAACGAAAATCCATTTTTATGATGTTATTGTCAATTTATGTGTACAGCGACGCCAAATTAATGAATTTGCTTACGTTTTGGTGTTATATTACTCCTCAGACTATACTATTACAAAAGTAATAAATAACATGAGTATCTATTGTACTTTTTAACAAAATATATCAATTTTAATTTTAGTATGAAATTTGATCACAAAATAATTTTGACAAAGTTTGAGAGTGTTTCATGTAAAAAAGAATGCAACCAAGTGGCCAAGTATTTAAAAAAATGCAGATTAATACAGTTTACAAAATGGTATAATACATCATTTTATCTAATACTATTACGAACTTATTGCTATTGAGATGCAAAAGGGTAACTAAGACGAAAATTGAAAAACAATTACTTAGTCTTAAACAGTAACAAAAGGGTCACTTTTATTGCACTAGGGACGGTGTAACAATACTATTTACTACCTGAGCGTGGCCCAAGCCGTCCATTTTGTTTACGAGACAAGGATAGGTTGATTTTGTAGAGTATGAGTGAGTGAGAGGAGAGTACTATGTTCAAACATTTTACACTGTAGACCGGTTTGGTCATCATCGGATCGGTTTCAGGCAGATAGCTAAAGACATTTACTTAGTGCGTCTCTCGACTTGTTCGGTAACGCATGTGTGCATTCCTTTCTCATTTCTCCGTGAGTTTGAATCAGTGTTATAACGACGACTTATGGCTACTTTATTGGACTACCCGTTTTGCTTACTGATTTGGACTTTGTTTGGTAATTTTACGACGCCTTGGCTTGTATCTGGACTGATTCTGTGAATCAAAATGCACGCATTCAATACACGGCACAAGAATACGCCAATATGCACTTCATCTATGGTGAGTGCGGGCAACCAAGTGCCGCTGCAGCCCTTTATAGGAAAGGTACCTAATGCGCGTCATCCAGATTACCGTGTTTTCATCAGAGTCCACAGTTGTTATTCGGATGGCAGAATACCTGGCAGCGGCATTGGTGGTACGAGCTCCGGAAGACAAGTGAATATTAATACTCAAGATGTTGTGTGATGAAATTCAGCAAGACCCATCTACCTCTACAAGAGCAATATCACGTCGCACCGGAATCCCAAAACGACCGTGCACCGTGCACTGAAAATAAATAAATATCATCCTTATCATATTAGACGCGTCCAAGCTCTGCAACCGAGAGATTACCATGCAAGATTGTTTTTGTCGACAAATGCTTGACAAAATAGAAGAAAATCCACAATTCTTTGAAAAAATCTATGGAGCGACGAATCTACATTAAAAAAAGACGGATACTTTAATATGCATAATCTGCACAGCTGGCAACTCTCAAATCCAAATCTAATGCGAGAAGAGAAGTCGCAATACCAGTTCAAAATAAATTATTGGACTGGTATATTAAATGGGATAGTTATTGGTCCTTTCGAACTGCCGGGAAATTTATCTTCCCAAAGTTACTTAAACTTTTTACAAAATGATCTCCCAACCTTATTGGGAGAAGTGCCTGAGGAGATAAGGGAATCCCATTGGCTACAGAATGATGGCTGTCCTGCACATTATGGTGCAAACGTCCGTTCTTATTTAAATGCCACATATCCAAATAAATGGATTGGTCGTTTGGGTCCCATTTTGTGGCCTCCTCGATCCCCAGATTTAAACCCTCTTGACTTTTTTTACTGGGGTTGCCTAAAGGAAGAGGTGTACTCGAAAACGATTTCAAATTTGGAGGAATTACGCAGCCGTGTTCAAGAGGCCGCTTCAAAAATAAATGAACGACGCTACGCACGCTTTCTTAGTAGAGCCTTTATTAGAAGATGTAGAGCGTGTATTAGAGTCGTGGCAGACAATTTGAACACCTGTTATAAATAAAGATTGTTTTATGTACACCTGCAATTTCTTATTATTAAAATTTAATAATATATTTATCGTTTCTTTTTAGTCGTATTTACCCTTTTGCATCTCAATAGCAATAAGTTCGTAATAGTATTAGATAAAATGATGTATTATACCATTTTGTAAACTGTATTAACTGCGCATTTTTTTAAATACTTGGCACTTAGGTTTCCATACTTTTTTTACATGAAACACTCTCAAACTTTGTCAAAATTATTTGTGATCTAATTTCATACTAAAATTAAAATTGATATATTTTTGTTAAAAAAGTACAATAGATACTCATGTTATTTATTACTTTTGTAATAGTATAGTCTGTGAGGAGTAATATAACACCAAAAACGTAAGCAAATTCATTAATTTGGAGTCGCTGTGCACATAAATTGACAATAACATCATAAAAATGGATTTACGTTTAAAAAATCATAACTTGAGTACCAGTTGGAATTTTTTCTTTGTGTATTTTTTCGAGTGCCGGGTAGCTGTGCTTTGCGGCGCTCAGGATTATCCATTCTAAATGGGACACCCTGTATAGTTAAAATGCCGATGTATGAATACCATATACATATGGTATTCATGCATCGGCATGTGACTCTTGAAATCCTACAACGTCCGTAATAAATCTAAAACTTACCTAGTTAAATGTTGTTAGGATTAAATTTACAAATATAAACCATTCTAAATTTAAAAATAACCTAATTATACCCAAGTAAGTATGTTATGCTTAGTTAGTTAGCTTGATAAATTAAGGTATTATTTAAGATTGAAAGTTCTATGCAACTGTATATTTTATTACAATTTTGGATAAAATATATTTAATTTAAATAAGTTTTAACTGAATTATCTTAATAAAAAAAGTAACTCTTAATTTAGAAAATATATTCAGAAACTGTTTTCTTTTAGCATTCGCAATCCAATGCAGTAATAGTTATTAGCGCGAAGAGAAACTAAAATTTTTTCACCTTTTACTGATGACCTCTGCAGTGCTTGCTATGAATTATTATGTAAAAATAAAATAAAAAACAAGTTACTGCGAAAGTTTTATTATAAAAATTTCAATCTAAAATTTTGTGGATCGAGTCCTATAGTCAAAGGCCACGTTTCAGCCCCGTAGACCATCACGGAGTACACATTGATTGAAGACTTTCGTCTTCAAACATTGCAGTATTGCGTGCGGCGACGTGAGAACGTGGCTCAGCTTCCTGAAAGCTGCCCAACCCAACTAAATCCTCCTATCGGCTTCCCTTTCGCAGTTGTGACTTCCGCACTTCAATATATGTCCATGGTCACATACTCATTGACAACTTCGAGAGTAACGCCATCGACACTGATCGGCCCCGGAGAACATGTTCGTTGAACATGACTTTTGTCTTGTCCAAGTTCATCGCGAGCCAACACGTCGGGAGGATTCATTTAGGCTGTGCAATATATCCTGCATGCACTCAACGATTCGGCAAATATTACGATATCGTCGGCAAAACGAAGGTGTAAAAGTACTCGCCATTGATGTTTATGCCGCATCCAGCCCAGTCTAGGGTCTTAAAGACGTCCTCCAAAGCATTTGTGAACAGTTTCGGGGAAATGATATCCCCCTGTCGCACTCCACGATGCAATTGGATTGGTCTCGTGTGACCCCCGGAATCAGGATGGACATAAAAGCAGCGCTATATAGACCTCTCAGCACCTCGACGTATCGATGATCGACCTGGCATCGCTGAAGAGCTTCCAGAACAGCCCAGGTTTCCACAGAGTCAAAAGCTTTCTCATAGTCCACAAAGGCAAGGCACAAAGGCTGATTGTACTCGTGGGATTTTTGTACAACTTGCCTTATGGTGTAAATGTGGTCTATGGTGCTAAATCCTCTGCGAAACCCAGCCTGCTCCGGTGGCTGGAACTCGTCGAGCTTATTAGTGAGGCGATTCGTCATGACTCTAGAGAACAACTTGTATATGTGGCTTAAAAGTGAGATCGGTCGGTAATTCTTAAGCAGGGTATTGTCACCTTTCCAAAAGAACAGAACGACCTCACTTTCAAGCCACCTTGGAGAAATGCCCGTTGAAGAATGGAATCGAGTAGCTTTTGAAGATCGCTAAGAACAGGATCACCCCTGCCCTAAGCAGTTCGGCCGTGATTGCATCCTTCCCAGGAGCTCTTCCACCCTTAAGTTGCCTAAGAGCCAGACTAGCCCCGCAAAGCTGACGGTAGAAGGCTCACCAGAAAGGTGCCAAGTAAGTCTAGCACGCGGATCGTTAACCTGGTTTGCAGGTTGAGGAGCTTTGACGCGTACAATTTGCCGTGAAATCCTCTATCTCAGATAAAATCTCAGGCTTAGAAGAAAGCGTCGAGCCGGAACTGTTCCTAAGCTTCGACAGATGGCTTCTTCCGAGCTTCTCAACAAAACCTTTGACCTCTATTCTGCTCAATCGCTTCGGTCATCCGTTGCGTATTTGAGCAGCGAAGATCTCGGCGTATTAGTTGGATTTCCTGCCAGTACGCTTACTCCCGCAAAACCTTTTACCCACGTCCCGTATGCTATCCACTACGGCATCCAGTGCCTCGTCAACTGCCATTGTGGTTTCCGACATGTTAAGGGCATCAAATCGGTTTTTTAATTCCAGTTGGAATTTATGCGAGTCCCTCACGATTTGTCGGAAGTCAGGTCGGAGAGTAGATCTCATCAAGCGGGCCCGCTCTCGCTGGAAACCCATATTCAGGGTGCCTCTTACCAATCGGTGATCACTTCCGGTTTTGAACCTATTGATCACAGAGACGTCCCTGAATATGTGCTTCCGGTCCTTCATGATGAAATCTATCTCATTCCTTGTCGCAGTATCGGGACTCTGCCATGTCCACTTCCTGTGAGGCCTCTTCTTAAAATATGAATTCATTAAGAAGAGCCCTTCTTTCTCGCGGAAGTTGACTAGCATTTGTCCCCTGCTATTTCGACTGTCGACACCGTGAGGTCCTAAACACGATTCGACGCCAGTTCGTACACCCACTTTGGCATTAAAATCTAATCCCAAAGGATTAGCTTGTTGAAGTGGCAATGAGCCGGTCTCGTGGTCAGAAGAACCGATGGTCGAAGGGCCAAAAAGGTTCTGGAGTGGAGGCCGCGTTTGGAAAGACGGAGCGTTGGTCGACCCCCAACTAGGTGGGATGCCGAACTCCGTGTAGTAGCCGGCTCAAGTTGGCAGCGAGTAGCTAGGGATCGGCCGTCTTCGCGTTCATTGAAAAAGGCCTATGTCCAGCGGTGGACGGATAGGGGCTGCAAATGATGATGATGATGATGATGATATATTTTTAAAAAATGCAATAAATTTAAAATATGCGAATAAACATTTTCAGCTTAATATCTCATGTGTAAATTGTTGTCGATTTGTACAAACTACGTAGCAATTGTGATATAACACAAAAAATATACATATATGAAACGCAGGACACAAATACATGGGAATATATCGACGTAGTTTTGTCATCTATTTTATAACAACTGCCATCTAAAAGAATGACGGGTAACAGATTTTACTGTTTGCGAGTCTTATCTAAACAAAAAAAGCGTGTAATTTATCCTACCAAAGTAATAATATTTTATTATGATTTTTTTAGAGAAAGTGAAATTAGATTTAAGTCATCACAGTGCAATACAGCCCGAATCAACGAGATATAATAATCTAAACCCAGAAAACACTTCACGATAAAAATTTTGCAAATACATCATTCATGCTAGATTGATAACAATTATTCATTTAATCAACCCAGTACACGAGAAAAAGAAAAACACATACAAACATAATATATGAAATAAAAGCTATCTAAATATAAAATAAAATAAAACAACAAAATTGATACATCGCAGAACCTCTTTTTATGGACTACCAAACCGGAAAGTCATTGAGACTGAGATTTACTAGGCATAAACAAGATCTTGCCTTCAAACACAAAGTTGGTAAGAATTCTCAGAATTGTCATCTTTCGTGAATAAGTCATTGTCATTTCAGAGCCTAGTAACACATGGAATTAATATTGACAAGTTTTAAATTTTTTGCCAAAACGAATGAATTTTCTTATTGGTGGTAGTACTTAAACATAATCGTGCAGTGATGTTTAACACTTTATGTAGTAAATTAAAATAAATATACCGTAAGAAATTTTTTAAGAATATATAAATTTTTTTACAAGAAAATGATGCAATAAACATTTCAGAAAACGGTGTAAATAATATCAAGAATCTCTGAGAACAATATTATTGTGTTCTAAATAGAAATTTTCAAGTTAATTATGTGTCAATTATGACATTTTTCCGTTATTAAATTTTGGGAAGGTCCTTAATTTATTTTCTTAAACTGCTGACTCACGACCCCTATTAATAGGTGAGTTTTTACAATTAATAAAATATTTCAATGGCTAACTTTTAATATAAAAAAAAGTTATAATAACTTGATAGTAAATTTAAGGTTTTAGTGTAAGGATTTTTTTATGATTATTGCAATATTATTGATGTTATTGTTCTTTTAATTAATTGTTGTAAACAATAATATGTAGAAGAGATATAGATTTAAATAAGACGTACAGAGATATATAGACAATGATTCTGTCCGTGGCTAAGTGTTATTAATCTGGCGTTATAAATGGGAGGTTATGGATTCGACTCGTGTTTATATATAAGCCCTTAATTGTATTTTATTTGAGTCAATAATTTTCTACAAATTAGTATATTAATAAATTAATAATTATAGTAAACGGACTAATTTTATAAATACAAAAATATATTATTATAGTTAAATGATTATTATTAAAATCCTAAACCTTAATTTGTATAGTCTAGTTATATATATATATTCCCGACGTTTCGGATTCGGATGGAAAATTATATCCAAAACATTAAGATACAGATATATACCAACTTAGTCTGCCCGTCATCATGGAAGCTGGAAAGAATCCGTAATGTCAAGAATAAATATTTATAACTAACGCGCTAAAACATTGTATAGTCTAAGCAAGAAACACTATACCCGTACGTAACTTAATATAAATACCTTTGTTGCATATCCCAATATCAAAGAGAAATAAAAGCGGAATAGCTTGTTTATTAAAACTTTTAACAATGGCTTGCCTAAAAGCCTCTAAGCGTTAGGAACTCGCCTTAAGCTTTGGCTGATGGACATGTTTCATGGATACTTTATAAACGTAAAAAAATGTTTAATTGATGTGGTTATACAAATACACGTGTTATTTATTCACTTACTTTTCACTTTACAATTTTGCAATCGCGTCCTTTCGTAACGTCGTGCCCAATAGTGTATGTCTAGGTTGTTTTAAAGATTTTTCTCCTGAACGCCTCTTTCTCTCTCTAGATAGAGATAGAGATAGAAGATTGATGATTATAGATTATGATTATTTGATTAGCGCCTATTGTGAATATTAAGCATAAAATTGTAATAGAAAAAGAAGTACTCTATTATTAATTTTATTATTATTTATAGCATAATGACCAAACAGATTCGTGAAAAATAGTCAGAGCAGCACTTGATGGAAGTGGTCACTCAGACACACACATAGACGAGATTGAAAAATACCAGTGGTCATCGCTCGACGCAAATTGCTCTACCGTGAGACATAGGGTGCTATCCATGTTTATCCAGTAAATACATGGATCGGTCCTTCAAACGGAACGAGCTAGTGTTTTACACACCAATGCTAATCTGATGCGAAATAGGTACCGGTGGTACCACCCAGAACGATCTCCGTGTAAACAGTGCCAAAACCCCAACCGGTGAACAGAGGCACCTGACAACCAGGTGATTATTGAATTGTTGGATTTCTTAATTTATTAATATAATTGTGTGTTTACAAAAATGTAAACTAAAATGAATACATGAGTTCAGTTGGTAAAATAATATATTTATGGTTTCAAGATCGATGTTTAAAAGATTCTTATCTAAATGGGCATTGCGTAAAATAAAAAAAATATAGATTTCAAGTACAAATATTTAGTTATTTGTTTTACAACAGAATATTATGACAATACTATTATAATATACATTAATGATTAAGTTAATATTTAGTTAATACGATACATACAAAAATTTAAAATATAGAAACATGACAAAAGTTGAATTAATTTTTTGTACCTAACTGCAACTTCTACATAAAACTAAATTATTAAGAATATTAGTTATTTGATAATAAAACAAATATTGAGAATCATGTAACTCTTCATGGACACTACCAGTATTGGCCCTTGCATTAAACCGGTGGTAAAAGGTCGTGTTCGAATCCGGATAAAAACTTGTGTTATCGTTATTTTCTAGTTGATTAAGTTGCAGATCACTAATTGTCTAAAAGTCTGATGCTCGGATGGATTACTTAAAATCCAATTTATACCACATAATATGAATTAACGTTGTTTTGTAATTGCAGTTATATTATATGCAATAAGGTACACTCTTCAATTGTCATTCAATGAGCGACTTCCTAATCATTTCTATATTGAAAGGTTGAAGCAATCATTTGTTTTTTATATTTTTATCAAAATACTAATATCATGTATCCATAAAAGCTCTCAGCTTCTGATGATATCTAGAAGCTTTAGATAATATATCTGTAATTAGATGACATATGTCCTATAAATATTTGGCTCCGAATTAAGCCGAAGTGTCACATATCCTCTTACGACTTATCTTAATTTCAACATTTTAATAATACTTTTTTTTTATTCAGTTTAATTTGGATCGTAAGTATTACATCGAAGGTACATTCCCCGTCTCGTGACATCGCTGTAGATAGACATTTTGTTATAGTAAAAAAGACAAATTGCTTACATTGAGTCACATCTGTACTATTTGGGCTGGTGAACCTTTCAAAATGTTTAGTTAAAAAGCTACATTTGGCGAAGTATATCTTTTTATTTTATAGAAATCGTCATTCACCATTTAACTTTCGATACAGATTTTTTTTATATATTATAAGTATATCTATTAAACTTATTAAAAGATACAATGTTGCCAAAATCCATTAATATTTGAACCTTTTTCAAAATAGTTTGTGTTTATTAAAATAGTTATTTTCCACTTCAACTCCAATCAAGCTAATTTTTATCAAAATCATTACGTGAAACTTTTTTGCGCGGACACGGCTTTTAATGTTTTGTTCTATTTTAAAAATCAAAATAATAATCATGACAAGTTACTAAGTTGCATACATATAAAGTTTAATCTGGTCTTAGATATTCGAAGCCCTAAAGCAATTTTGTGATAAATTAGTGACTGAAGGCAGAAATTTGTCGACAAAGCGACATTTTATCTTACTCCACATTATCGTACAATATGAATACCAAAATAATGTTTAATATGCCACTCATGTTAATAATAATAGACCACATATTTACATATCTAACCAGTTATTGCTAACTAAAATTAATAAGCGCGCTTACTTTAGACGCCATTAGTGATTTAAATGTACAAAAGCCTCACAAACTTTCTGAAGTGCCTGCTGACGTTCAGCCATTTGTCATTAATACTAGGATACTACTCTCCTGGGAGTGAGGCTGAGAAAATGCGTATTCTGCACGAGTTGTATTCTCCTAAAAGTGTGAAAGCGTTTCTGTAACCTTATTGATGGGCCACGAGAACAGTAAAATATAATAGTTTTAGATATTTCAATGACATACATCGTCGTTTATTAATGGACATAGTTTAACTTTTAACACAAGGTTGTATCATTTGCAAATAATACAATTGCTTTGTTTTTATTAATTGCATATAGAAAAATATCTATCTAGATGATTAAAAGAAAAGTCCCAAAAATAGATCCTTGTCCAACACTGCTATTCACCGGGGTCCCGGAGGATAATTTACTGTCCAAGTTAGCACTGTGAGTTCAGTTGATCAAGTACGAAGACAGAATATTGATGCGGCAAACGACAAATTTCTTCTAGAGATATTTTCTTAAGGTATGGAAGAAATGCTTCATCATCAGCCTGGACATAGGCCTCCCCAATACATATACAAAAGTGAGATGATATCCCTATCCATTAGGGAAAGTATGATGATATATCCTACTTTTCAGACAATTGGATGATCAGCCCAAATTGCCCTAACATAGATATTAATATATGGTGAACACTTGGCAACATTAAACAAATTTTTAATAATAAATTCATTTAATTATTATCATAATGCGAGGTATATAAAGGTCTAACGCGCTTGAATACGTACGTAAAACTTTACGTACGTAGGCGTTACACATATAAAGATAAATGTCGCTAAAACGACGTAAGTAATCATATGAGACGTAAATAAAAAACGAGGGACGTAAACAAAATAGGTGCGTAACCTTTTGCCTGAAGAAAAAGACGTTCCATTTGTTACTCAGTGCATATCACTTTTAGAAAATGTTTGCTAAGTCAAATAATAAAGAATAATGTAATGCACAGTATTTACAAAATATGTAACTTAAATTTTATTCAATTTAAGTAAATGTCTTATATAAAAAAACGTAACCATATCATGAATATTACCCAAGTAATGTCCCATTTAATTTTTTCTCTCCTAGATAGTATTACAAAACAAGACATAAATAGTATATTGTGTTAATAAAATAAAATGATGAGTATGTGTAATAAAATTAATAATATCCCAGAACTCATTTAAAAAACTGTTTTCCGAATTATTAACTGTTATCTTTAATAGTATAATAATATGGCAATAATTAACTATGCCGAAAAGTATAAAATATGTATGAATATTTAAGTCATTCTACCTCGTTTTTACGGTCTACTTGGCCTTTTGAGTGGTATGTGCAATTTTGCGAATTTCTAGCAAAATAATTGTTATACTCATTATTGTGTTATTACTATTTATATATTATAGTTTTTTATAAGGAAGAAAAGATGCGTGAAGGCAAATTAATAGTCAATATAAATTTGTCTTTTTACTTTATGGGAACCAACGTATGCTTAAATTTTATGCTTTATGTTTTTTCTGCCACTTTATTACTTCTCTTCGTAGATGATAACTGGCCAAGGTCTACTATTGAATAAATTTCTAATAAATAATATTTTTTTTTATATAGAGCTTTAAAAATTTCCGATATAAAATAAAAATCGCTTATCAAAACTTTGAAAATTCCCTGTATAGATATTGCAACCAATACCGATCAAAAGCATACGTCGTTGTAAAATTTAATATCACTTTGGCTGGCGTTCTCCAAACTATGTGTTTATCAGTGAATTGATATATTTGATAGAATATTCTGCTTCATTTAAAGCCCCTGCGTATATATTGGAATGATTCAAATACAATTGGTTTCAACACAACAACAACAATGAAATTATCTATATCGCAATTACTATTTTATCAGTCAATCTAGTTGAAATAATGATGGTTAAGAATATGGACTTGTTATTAAGGAGTCTATATTTCATCATCGAAAATAATACTATATTAATGTTATGACTAAATGAATAATGCAGGTTCAATTCAATGCTATAACAACTGCCTCCGTAGCCTAGTGGTATGGGCATGTGCTTTGCGAGCAAAAGCGGAGGTCGTGAGTTCGAATCCTGCGGGGACTTAACACATTTTCATTGTTGTTTCCTAGTTGGTTAGGGCAATTTGAGCCGATCATATAAGTGTCTGAAAAGTAAGATGATCCATGCGTCGGATGGGCATGTAAAAAGTCGGTCCATCCATCAACCTGCATTGGACCAGCGTGGTGAGATACGGTCCAAAACCTCCTAATGGATAGGGGTGTAATAGGGGAGGCCTATGTCCAGCAGTGGACTATCACAGGCTGATGATGATGATGATGATGCTATAACAAAAGCTGTGTTCTCCTAATTAATTCAAAGACGAAAGTTTGATGTTGTAGATTTCACAATGGTGTAGATATATATGGCCTAACGCATTCCAGTTAAAAAAACTAGCTTATTGTTTCAATAAAAAAATATATGTATACATGGGTCGAGGCTTAATAATATAAACATCACACGTACATAATCTAAAAATTAATTGACTCAGAATGTATCTTCATAAACTTTTACCAAAAAAATATTTTCCTATACTTCATTGATTGAGGACTAAAAGAAACTTACTAAAAAACTCTTTTCCTTATTCCTTATATTAATATATTAACAAAAAATATCAAATAATGAAATAAACATAAGAAAGGTATGTATTTCGAATTATTGACTAATTTAGGCGAATATATATAAGAACTCGCTGTATCGATTATTTGTACACGTAAAAAAATTTGAGTGTCTGTTTGTACTAATGAAATACCTCTTTTTAAAAGAATACATTGTGATATTGACCGATACAATTGACCAGTTTGTTCCGGCTAATCAGTGTAATAGCTCGTAATATTTTTATGGTACCTTTTTACTGGAAGACAGCTGATGTTAGCGTGAGTTACTGAGAGTTTAATTTTTTCTAGAAAAAAAAAGTATATTTTACCACGCGGAGGAAGTTGCGGGAAACAGCTATTCTCTAATCATTATTAGAGACCGCCACGAAAAAGGAAAAATAATACCGCTATTATTTCCTTCTGACTCCGATCTTTTTGGCCTAGGTTTATTATTTTTCTGATTAAACAGTTACAGGCCTTGTTCCATTTCTAGTCGTATTCGTTATTCCGTTCTTATACTAATAGAGAGTAATAGAAGCGTTGGGCATTGTTTAACGTTAGACTGCGGTTTTTGGAATAATAACACACCTGGAATTACAATGGAGCTCCATTTTAATAGGTTGTGTACTTAGAGTCAAGTAAATTACACAATTAACTAATTTGTAAAAAGCCCGAATAGTATATTTCTGATAGCACCCTTGCGTGAATGATTTTGTTAGGTGTGAGTTAGACATCTTGAACTACGATGGAAATACGTTAACTTTTCTATAGCTAAAAAAGCAATAAAAATATACGTTGCTAATAAAACTTATTATTATTTATTTTCACTGTTGACGACCCGCTTGGCGCAATGGTTAGTGATCTTGACTGTTTTGCCAGAGGGCGTGGGTTCGATTGCCACTACGGGAAATATATTGTGTGATAAACACGAACACTATGTTCTTTTCGTGTCTGAGTGTTTGTATTAATATTATATACATTTATTTAAAAAAGAAAAATAGGTTTATGTATTTATCAGTCGTCTAGTTACGATAGTATAAGCTTTGCTTTGTTTAGGACTAGATGTTATTGTGTTATCGTCTAGAAATATTATTATTATTACTTTTATTGTTGTTGTAGTTTCCTAGCTAGTTGGTGAAGTGCGGGCTGATCTCCCGATTGCAAGTGAATTAAGATGATGCATGCGTCGGACGGGCATTTAAAATGTTATTCCTGCGCATTATGTCTGCCCGGTCGTGTTAGTTTTCCGTACCATCGGAATATAAAAGTAGAAGGGAAAAGGGCGTGCTCCTGACACTTCAATATCTTTTGCGTAGTTTGCTGTTCTCTAATTTAGATCGACCAATGTAATCGTAATGGTGGAGAATGCACTCAAACGAAGAAACATTATTCTTCGTGTGAGTGCATTCTCGTATCTACTTTAAGCAATTTTAATATAAAGCTCACTCAAACTATAAATGATACCAAGCTTAAATAAGTTCTGTTAAATAGCTACTTTTCATATTTCAATAAATATAATATTTATTGAAATATATGTGACGCAGTTTTAAGATGATCATTATCTCACTCGACGTAATGCATTGCAGAATATAATTCTATTACGCCATAATAGTGGATCGTAAAAAAATGTGTATGAGTAAACGGACCTACAATTCAATTATATGACTCACTTTTTCTTATTTGAGGATGTCCTAATTATAAACAGTGAATTTGCAGATTTACATCTTTGTATACGTTTGAAGGGAAAACATTCTGTGCAATTTTATAAATGAGATGATCAAGAATTACAATAATTATCTTTATTAACCTATGAATAGATAAGATTTTAAAGGGCTTTTTTATAAGAGACAATTTAATTTATGGCCTACAAACTATACATTGATTAAACAGACCAAACTACGATTCGTAATAATAATCAACATAGGCCGTTAATAAGAAAACAGGTGTGACCCAGTTTTATATTTTATTACGCAATGCATTGGCAAAAAAAAATTTTTAAAATAATCTGTTTTTAAGTTTATAATATATTAATATTAAACGGCAAAATTCAATTATGAAGTACACTTGTTCATAAATACCATTCGACTTAAATGAAGATTTGATAGTTTATTTTGGTAAATATTTAACCCAAAACCCTTTGGTTTAATATTTACTAAAATAAACAATGATGCTACAAATATAAGTTTTCGTCAAACACCAGCAGAAATAATTTATTTTGTCCCTAGTTCATATTAAACAAAGAATTGACCATAAAATAACTTATTTATCGCACTTCTACATTACTGAATCGTTATTTTCCCAGTAGGTTGATAAAAAGGGCGGTGTAAAATATTTATATAAATCTATTAAGAAGACTTAAGAAAACAGAATTCCATAGTTCACTGCCGCAGAGTAACACGTATTACAAGTTTTAACGTTGTTATTGCATTACCACGGATATAATTTTAATATGAGATATTTCATGAATAAATTAATGTGTCATTATATTTTTATGATATGTTTCGTATTAAACGCTTTTAGGGTAATGGTGGATATTATTCAATGAACACACGATGGCAACTATATATGTGATTGCACGCTATGGCCGCCACCGCAGACTTCAAACAAAGCGCGGATCCAATTTTCCTATCTTAATTACTCTTGCGTTGGCTCTCTACCAAAGTGCATTGGTCGCCAACGATTTAGTTGAATATATGCCGGCAGGCTTTACATTTTTAATATTACTGCAAAGCTAAAAATTCCTTAAGGTACACCACAAATAATGAAAAAGTGGATGAATTAAAAAAAATTTTTAGGACAACCTTAATTGTGTTTTGATTGCGATAAATGATACCAATGAAAACTTCAGGTAGAGTGTTTATAACCAGATTTCAGCATCGAATATCAAGTTAAATGTCAGTTAACGCCCAAGTTAAACATTTCGGAAGTGGCTCGAGAAATAAACGCAACTGACATTTACGCCAGTGTAGATTGGAAACCACTTGAAAGTTCTAACTAGTTTTGCTGGTTGAAGGTCCGAGAATTCAATAGTTAAAACCGAGTTTGATAGAATTAACGTATTCAATGCATCAGTGTTCACCAAAGAAAACATTGTTAGTACGGTTCGGTTAATTTTTTTGCAATTTACCGGTAGATTAATTGTAAAGATTCCGCTTAATTTTATTGTTACTGCTAATATTAAATATCGAGCGTGGGTGGTCATGTCCATTCGACGATGGATAAGGTCAACCAGTTTTTTTTAACCGTCGGTAAATAATTACGCATACTATTACGTCGTTAAATACAGAAATCTGAAAGTCCTAATGCTAGAACTATTGTTCACTTCACTTCGATTATTTAAAACTGACAGAAATAATCATTATAACTCTATGTTAACCATGCATTGAGTAATTCATCTAGTTAAAAATATGTTGTGGTTATTGAAAGCATTTTTACAGCGCTAACGCTCGTTATCGTCTCTTATAGATTGCAGCGCCTCAACTTGAAAGCGATGGAGCTTTCGAGTAAACCTACTTAAATTTTATAGACTACTTGTAATGAATGAAATTGAATGGTATACGTAGTGTAAGGAATGTTGGTTTTGAAATTGGTTTAATAATATAGTTATGGATTGTATGTAAATCCATTAATGGTGGTTTCTTTTAAATTGTTTTTATAACACAACGAATTTAATGTTAAAAATCGTTCCGTGATTATACTATAATAAATAGGCCAAGAGAAATGAATTTATATTCCTCTGAATAAATATATACTTTTTCACATAAAAGCTTAATTTAGAATGTAGGTTGAAACCAGAAAAGAAATTAGCGACTTCAGGACGAGAGCATAACCTCTTAAACAACATAGACTTACTGGCAAATAGTCTGCTTGATATAATTAAATTGTCTATTTCTTCTAAAATATTCTTTTTTAATACTAGCTATTGCGCTCGACTTCACCCACGTGGTAATATAAAAAAATAATTCTGTTCGTTTTTTTGTAATAAAAAAGTAGCCTTCATAGTAGAAAGTCTTGAAAAAAATTGGATCAACCGTATTAGATTAGCCAGAATGAACAGATAGACATACAGAAAAAATGTTGTTTTGTTATATGCTTACTGTTTAATAACACGATGTTACAAACAGAGACTAAAATTTTATTTATTTGTATAGATATATAGATTGTACAGAATGCAAATAAAGTAATTTCCGTTCAAGAAATCATTTATCTCATTTGTTCACCCGTTCCTTTTTTTTAAGTACATTATCATAATCATCATCATCATCATCTGTCCGTGTTATTCCACTGCAGGACATAGGCCTGCCCTAATGCACGCCTTCCCCATGACGGAGTTTTGGGACCGTATCCCACCTCGCTGGTCCAATGTGTGTTGGTGGGTGGACCGACTTTTTACATGCATCCGACGATCTATGCGTCAGGGCATAGATCGTCTTAATTTTCAGACAATTGGGTGATCAGCCTAAATTTTCCTTACCAACTAGGAAATAGCAATAAAAAATCGTTAAGTCCTTGCATAATTCGAACCCACTACCTCGGTTTCTAAATCATACGCCTATATCCACTAGAGCTACGAGGCAATTATACTAACTATGTCACTATCAATTGACTATTTATAATCTGAAATAATCTTATAACTTAGTCAAATCAGTAGTAATTATTAAGATTATTAATATTAAGCTTTTGGTGCTTAACTAACTTATTATCTCTAATAATTCTACGAAGACATGTGTGGTTAGTAATTTTAAGAATATAATCACCAATTAGAAGTACTTCGATGTAAACTATTATGTTCAGTTGGTTGATATATGTTTTACTCCTATAAAATTTCTTAAACCAACGATATTCACTGTTAACATCACGTGAGACTACTCAAAATTTACTTAATAAGCTTTTTATCAAGCCAATTCGAAACTTTGCATAGTCTGCTAATTTGTTTTTGGTATATATTTGTTCTAAATTTTCAATTGGAATTTTAACTTGTTTGATGCTATCTGATCACTGTTAATATGAAATACCATCTCTAGTCAATCTTTTATAATATTAGTACAACTATAGTGGTTAAGGATGCAATCGGTAGGCTGTAGCAGTGCAGTAGACAAATATGTATATAGGGCATTGCGTAAACACTGCAAATGTCAAAGACCATTTTAGTTAGTACCAGGAATTGTCAGTCTAAATAGGTAATTTGGGGTATTATGCAGCTGTTACACTGTCCTTTTTTAGCAATTTGTACATACTCGGTATTCCATGCAAATCGCTGCATATGACGCATCTTCGCGAGCATTACGTAGAGTTGAATTCTCCAGTTCTGGCATAGGATGTTACGCTTTTACGCATTCGATGTGATTTAACGTATATGTTCAAAGAAGATTGTAAAGAAAATTTAAAAGTTTCTGAATACAGACAATGTATTATAATATCTTTTGGTTTCTCGATACAACTTTTTATCATAACTAACATGGTAAAACGATTTTACTTTAACATGTACATATTAAATATTGGATTGGTTTATTAATCTGCGTTTACCTGAATAATCTTACCTAATTAGTACATATATAGTAATAGTATGAATAAGGAATAGTATGAATAAGATTAATGCCATGGTACTTAAAACTTATTTCTCTGACGGATATCTATTCTACAAGCTATGTGGTGGAGAATTTAAGGAATATAACATCACCCTGTATTGAAGTACTTCGTGTTACTAAGTTGCAGTTGGTTGGATATCATGGTTTTACCACACAATCATCTTAGCGCTTCGATATTCCTACTGTTAACTTACCAACGCTAGAGGGCCTTCAACACATCATAAAAATATGTGGTTAATTGTACTAAAATTGTTACTAGATTCGGAATCCAATTTGTTTGGGTGACGATTCAAAATCACTCTTTTTACCTTGATGTAAAGCTCTGGTAGCTTTCTCTAGTCGAATTTTTATAGGATAGTTCTAGTGACCAATCTATTGTTGGGGGTGACCTGCGCCGCTATTGTTATCTGCTTAGGAGCCGGCTCGGGTGCCTAAGTCAGCGTGTGCCAAGCGCTTGATTCTGGCGCATGTGCGGGAGCATGACAACCCACACCCGCGAAACAACAAAGACCGGCTTTTGTTAGTACGCGGGAACTTGTAGTTCCTAAATAATTGGAAAATCCGTTTAGTTGGAAGTCGTTTGGGGGCTTTTCGCAGCCTCTGTAATTAACAGGGTGTCCTTCTTTTATGCAATTTGTTTATGACGGATGTATTCCGGAGTGCCATAATCGCCCGTGCATGTGACGCATCTTGGGCGCGCGTAGCAATTACGGGCAGAGTGCCCGAAATGCTGCCAAAATTCTGGCATTGAGCTATGATTTCGCTTTTACGCGGGGTCGCTACCTGGATGCCGGAGAGTTTACATTCCGTATATTACTTTTCCGGAACAGCGTAGATTTGAAGAAAGATGTTGCTCTCGAATAGTAATAGCGTCAGCTTACGAAAATCTACCGAATCGTGACGTAGCTCGGATACCTAAATTAATATTTTTTTAACTCGTTTCAGCGAATCGGTGGTGTACCATTAAATTGTAAACGCGGTTCCATTTAGTCCTATTGTCAAGTACAATTTGCGGTGGGCCTTTGGCGTTGCGTTTGAGCATAAAGATGTTTTCGGTGATCGCCTGTTCAGCAGTGGGCTTAGGGGTTTTGGCGGATGTTGGACTTGGGGATGGCACGCACCCTTGGCTGGCCGGCAAGAGGGCGCCCGGAAAACAGCTAAACAGAGGGCGCCGTGCTGTTTGTTCCGACCGGCACCTAAAACGACGTATCAGTGAATTCTTAAAGTGGATTTTTCAAACGGCAAAAAAAAGGTGGCGCAAAACGTGGTGGTTTAATATGATGTAATCCTACCCGCCCCACCTACGTGGGGGAATGTTTGCATAAAAAAATAACGTGTGATAGCAATACATATTTAGGAGCGCTAGGTGAGAACCTAGCTGCCAACTTTTGCAGCAAGCAATAATCAAATTAAACGTAACGCCACGTGGATGGTTGTGTTGTGTGTGTAACTACTTACGGAAACCGGAACCTGCGTGTGACCACGTGCACTACAGTAAATAATATGTCGGGGAATGGTTTAGACGGATGTGCCTGTCGGACATTACACACTACTATTTTGTTTGGGCTCTTATGCTTAACTCGGCGGCACCGAAAAACGGACACTGACATACTTCTACTATAGTAAGAAAACCGAAGAGGTTTTTTTGCTATATTCTTCCTTTTTGAAACCTTCTTTAAGTTTTCTTCTCTTTTCTATATGATTTAAAAGAACCCTTAATAGACACACATTTGTAATAGGCTGTAGGGCTTCATGAGCTTCTGCATTGGAGCGCAGAGGAAGGTCCGCCTACTAGCGAGGCTAGCTAGCGAATGTCAAGGTGATGCTCAAAAATTAAACAATTTTTTTTTCAGATTAAACTAAAGCCTAAGTTACTGCACGATAATATACTTTTATACGAGTTTTTAAAATCAGTTTAATAGTTTTTGAGTTCTTATTCTTTACAAAAATACTAACATTTTTGTCTTTATATGTTTAGACGAAGATTACTATAGATAGAAATGAAGTATCACACATATAGCAAACAATTTAGACATACTTCAGAAACAACTCTTACTGAAATTCTTAAAACCGATATAAATGGCTATAACTTTATAGATTCCATATTTCTAGAATTAAAACAGAAAACAACGTTGTTGTTTCAATTAGTTATGAAAACTTCCATTCCACTAGACCCTGCAGTTTCGTCTACATTGTGATTTATAACCATTACATATATGAAAACAACATTTTGAAAAATTGTTATCTATGCAGTCTGTCAGTCTGTCAGTTTCTGCAGGATATTCACTGGAATGGCAGGTCAATTGGGATTTTCAATGAAAGTCGACTGAAGTAACTGGGAGTTGACCTTTTTAAGAAAAAAAATCTATGAAATGTTTTTAAATTTATTACTACGCGGACCAGCAACAATTGCTTGTATATAAGTCAGACAAAAAATCAATCAAAAAGTTATTGCATCATTTTACAATTACGTATTACTTATTAATTTAAAGCAAGTTTTTGCGGAACCTTTAATTTTTCTAAGAAAGAAAACGCTACGAGGCGTTTTTATGGTTTTTATTAACGTAACGTAATAAAAGTACATGCAACATATAGGAGGTATTTTATTTTAATGACCGCAACTAAAAAAAAGTCCTTTTGTAGATCGGGGGGTTTTAGCATGTTCATTCATCCTTTGTGCAGCCGCGACGTGTCTAGACCGCATCAAAATTTAACACTCATAGAATTTTAAAGCACGAGATGCATGTTTTTTAGTTGTACTCCTTTATCGTAGTAATAAATAAAATAATAAAAACAAAATGCTGTTTGCATTACATTATAATATTTATTTTTTTAATTTATTGTATCCTCTTTAACCTGTCTATTTTATTGGTAGGTATGAAAGAAATTTTATACAAGTTATATTAATTTTTAGAATCGATTGCATATGATAATTATCAATAATGTTCCTGGTAATGAGGTCCGACCATTTTTCCAATTTTATATTGCCTCGAGAAACTAGGGCAAAAACATAACATAAAACAAATATGCAGTATTCTATCGTTTTGTAATTATTATTTCTATTATACTCTAGGAGTCGAGGCTTTAATCTATAGTATTTTATATAATACAATGTAATATAACATAATTTAATTGTATGTTTATACGTATAGTCAGGTCTTTATATCACCTCTTACAGGAATTGTTTAAATAAACGGAAAATAACTCAACTCTTTTATAAGTTACTTGCCAGTATAAGAAAGTTATGAAAAGGGTTTATGGCCTTTTAAGATGAGCTGTCCTCCTATCTCAAATAAAATACATACACTACCTCACGCGTCCTTTACCCGTCAATTACAGCTCCCCCACACAGTTAGCTAATCTAAAATTCAATTCCATTCACATACAAGCTCAAAAGTACTCAGAGATAAAGGAAAATATATTCGTTTTTATAAACAGCATGCAGTAGGAATAGAATAATAAAAAAAGAATCGTGCTTTTTTCATCAGTTATTTTGCACTATACTCATAAAATACATTTTCACTTTTTTCTTAACAAGTCTATTTTGTTTATTTTTGTTTATTATTGTAAATAAACTATCATTAAAGAAGAATCTTCTGTCAAAAGTCAAAAGTCGGTCCACCGACCAACCTGTATTGGACAAGCGTGGTGGAATACGATCCAAAAACCCCCTAATGGAGTAGGCGTGCATTAAAGGAGGCCTATGTCTAGCAGTGGACTAACACAGGCTTGATGGCAGTGAAAAATGTCTTGACAAAAAGTCATAAAGGTGGTAGAATTAAAAGTGGTATACCTCTGTTTTACAGGAGGCTGTCTGAGGCGGTATCACCGCAGCGTCGAAACTGAAACAAGAGTGTCAAAACACTACCATGTTCTGGTTTGAAGGGCACCAAATAAACGAGACTTAACATTCTGTGTCTTATATTAGGTATCGGTGACACCTTTAGTATTGCTGATTTCCGTAAGTGTCTATAACCACGATAGTAAACAAACACCTTCGATCAGGTGGCTCAACAGCTTGTCTGCCTCCGTATGCAAAAAAAATTAAGTATTAATCATAGCACTTCAATTTTATAATCAGTAAATATTTATCATTTTAAACAGTAAACATATATCATAACCATAAATAGAGGTACATTTTACTCTGTTTTTTTTTTATTGTAGCTTTCTCTCTCTAGTTTTATGTTAATATAATGGAATGACATTCGAAAAGATATTACAATAATTTTATTGTACGCTCAGTTTTCTGGTAAGATACCAGGAAAACATTTGATTTGCAAATATTTATATTCCGTAAAGCTTCTGTCGTCATTATTGACTTTCCTCGTCTCTTTAACGCCGTCTGAACATGTTACCATAATTTTCTTAAATCATTTTAGTATTATATCAAATCCACTTATTTACGGATTTTTCTCGTTAAAACGCTTAAAACAACAAGTGATCTTGTAAAGAACTATGCGGACAAATTGAATCTAGACGTAAAGATGATGATACCTCCATGTGCCACACCTCCAAAGCTTTATGGATTACCTAAGATTCATAAACCTAATGCTCCATTACGCCCAATTGTCAGCCAGATAGATTCACCAACTTACAAACTGGCACAATATCTTGTAGAAGTTCTGTCACCACTACGAGGACACACCGAGGCGTACACAAGAGATTCTTACCATTTTGTTAATGAGATTAAACATCTACATCTCACGAACAATGAAACTATGGTCAGTTTTGATGTTCAGTCTTTATTTACATGCTTACCTATTGAAGACTGCATCTCAATTGTAACTAAGAAGCTTGAGGACAATAAAATGCCAAATGAATATGCATCTCTGCTTAAACATTGTCTTACGTCTGGCTACTTGTTGTGGAATGATCAATTCTACATGCAGATAGATGGCGTAGCGATGGGCTGCCCAGTGTCTCCTATTATCGCTGATATCTTCATGGAGAACTTTGAAGAGACAGCCCTCAATACAGCTCCCATCCGACCAAGATTCTATAAGCGGTACGTAGATGACACATTCACTATTTTACCAACAAACCAAATCAATGCATTTCTGGATCATCTTGGAAATAGAGGCAAACAACTCCTTAGCTTTCTTAGATATTTTAATCATTAGAAACTCTAACAATAGCTTGAGCCATACAGTTTATAGAAAAGCAACCCACACGAATAAATATTTAAATGGTGATTCTCACCACCATCCCTCGCAGTTAGCTACTGTCGGTAAATGTTTGCTTCAGAGAGCACAGCGGATAAAAAACTACAAATCGAAGAACAACAAATACTTTTTTGTCAAAACAAATTCAAAAATTAAGAAATCAAAAGATGTGTCAATTTTTTAAAATAAAAACTGACGGTTATTCAAAAAACATACAGAGATACAGACATATACCAACTTAGTCTGCCCGTGATCATGGATGCTGAAAAGAATCCAAAACGTCGGGAATAAATATATTTAAGTAACGCGAAAAATCCGTAAATAAGTGGATTTGATATGTATAATCGCGTAAATAAAAGAAATAATCATTTTAGTATTATCAAATCCACTTATTTACGGATTTTTCGCGTTACTTAATATATTTATCTCAGAGATACAGACATATACCAACTTAGTCTGCCCGTGATCATGGATGCTGAAAAGAATCCGAAACGTCGGGAATAAATATATTTAAGTAACGCGAAAAATCCGTAAATAAGTGGATTTGATATGTATAATCGCGTAAATAAAAGAAATTATTTCTTTTATTTACGCATACACATTTATACACATTTACGCACATACATTTTAGTATTACTTAATTCAAAATTATTGATGTTAAACTTAAATTAAATTTTTACCATTTACAATATGCAATTAGGTGAAATGATAGTCATAGGTCTGGATTTAGTAATGCAGAAAAAAGTTTAGTTTCACATTAGTAAATAAATTCCATGTATATAACACGGTAGTCAATTTACACGTTAAGTTTTTATGATAATAAACACCATCCAGCTAGACATAATGTTTAACTTATTGCTTAGTTACGTAGCCTAAATACGTTTAGGAAATAAATGTTGGTTATAAAATAACATGTAAAATATTTATAATAGTAACAAGAATTGCAGATATAATGTTAGACCTCTTTTACCTGGAGAAATGCCTATGTTTCTCTCTCTCTACTCTCGCGGGGGCAAGGTTGGTTAATGTGGGATGAACGCACTCGCTTCAGAGGGAGATTAGCCTACGGGATACCGACATTTCTTTCCCCTCGTGACTCTTTGGTTGCAGAGGAAAGGGATGTAGCATACCTGCCGCTCTAGTCCCCATCCAACGCACTCGTGGGCTCATTTGCCTCCAAGGTCCGCCTTGCACCACAGGCCGGCGAGCTGGTCTGACTACTACGACAAAGCGAGAACCTATGGGATAGGTCTTACGTATATCATGTAAAACCTGTCCTATGTCTAATCATAAAAAACGGGAATTCCTGCCTATCTCAATGGCTTCGTAAACGATTCATTAGTTTTTAGTGACAAATTAAAAATATTTATATTCCTATTATTATATTTTAATACGGGTACTGCAAATTATTTTCAATTGAACAATATGACGAAATTCCTTTCAACTCATGCAAAGCTGTGAGCGAAAGCAATTAAGATAAATAAATTTAATATAATTTCACTTTAGATGTTAATGTTATGATACAAAAATGATACAAAAGCTTCATTGATCTAAAAGTTTTACGAGGCTTTTCATTAAAATTCATAAATCAGTTATTAAGATGTTATTATTCGAACAATTTAAAATATTAATTGGTAAGCCATATTTATAGCAAAAATAATATATAGGAATTTTATGTTTAACTGTAACTGAAGCTAATATATTGGTTTTTATATAACTTTGTAGATAACGTGGACGAAGGGATAATTTAAAAACGCAGTTAAGTAAAAAAAGCAGTTTAACATCTTCACTTAAATAAACCTCCGTGTGTAAAAAACTTTTATCAAAGCAAAATGAAAGACAAATTGCGAGGACTATTTGGCTAATTCATTTCGTTTTTTTAATTTTCGTTTTAAAATTATTGCATGAATTATGTACAAATTATGTCATTGTCTACCAGTCAACATTTGGTTGGCACAGAGATAACAACGTAGGTGCACAGGGAAAGGCAAAAGAAAAAAAAACTGCCTTAAACATACATTTATACGTAAATAGAAATAAAATAATAAATATTATATTATACTGTACACACGTTATATTATAAACCCATAACTTGGACTGGCTACCAAAAGTGGAATCCATGAATTCAGAGCGATGGCTTAAGACATTGAATAAGACTAACTACTAAAAGTCTTCTTCAATGTTCTATCTATCTATCTTTATCTCTATCTGCTTTTAGCGAATATTCTTATTATTAATTGAGCAACGATATTAGAAGTAAAGTAAGCAGGAATATGAGAAGAATGAAGAAATAGAAAGTAATGTAATGTGTAACACCACTGCAGTTCCTGAGGATGATGGATAGTGTGGTCTATCATATTATTATTAAAAAGATTTAGTCTCTCGTTTAACTATAAATAGTTAAGACTGTATCTATAGGTAACTATGACGGCTAGAGATATTTTTTTGTAAAAAGAAACTTGTTACATCACCCAAAATGTTTAGTTTTTACCGTCGATTGTTATTATAATCTCTAAGTACCTAGTGATTTCTTAAATATTGTAGTATGGTGTTGAAAATACGAGGAACAGTTGGCCACTGCAACTTATTCTTAATGTTCCGATTTTGTTGTAGAGGGATATAATAGTTTAATTGGAAAACGAGTGAGCAGATTCGTTTACGTAATCTGGGTATTATACGTACCTTTACAATTAAGTCATGTAATTTTCTTAATCTCACGCCGCGAGGAATCCTTTCAATTTTAAATTATTTTTATATTGACGTCAACTTTTTCTGACTAAATTTGAATAATAAATTCACATTTTATAAATTTATCGCTTTAGTTGTATATTGTTTCGGATGAATCGGACTCTTTTCAGCGTCAATGTTCAAAGAAGAGACAGAATATGTTAATTATCATCATATTGATATTTTTCAAACCTATCTTACTTTATTTTAATCATATTACGATTATCTTAATAGATCAAATAATAAACTTCTCAAAATAAGTTTTAAATTTACTTTAACAGTTAATAATTTTAAATAAATTATTAAACACTACTTACATAGATACATCATCAGCCTGTGATTGTCCACTGCTGGACGTAGGCCTCCCGCTGGACATAATGTCCATTAGGGGGTTTGAGACCGTATCCCACCACGCTGGTCCAATGCGGGTTGGTGGTTACTACACTACTTATAATATAATAACATGTATGAAAACAAAATACAAAAATTTTATGTAAGCAGAACAGCAAGCTAACAAAACCTGTGGAAAAGTTATTTCCCAGGATTAACATTGCTTGGCGTGTTTACGGTACGAAGGTGAATTTTGTTGTGAACCTAATTTTCTTATTAAAATAAATTGTTAGCTTTTTTCATCGTTCAGGAAAAATACGTGCAATGTTTTTAAAATGTTTTAATTTTTTCAAATACATTTAAAAATCCTTATTTTAGCTGAACTTTTCGTAAAGAACATTAACAGTGTAGTACTTTCAGAAAATATTTCATAATTTATTTGTATCTATATATATATATATATATCATATCATCAGCCTTTGATAGTCCACTGCTGGACATAGGCCTCCTAACACACCTCTATCCATTAGGGGTTTTGGACCTTGTATCTATGCCTACTAATAATTTAACAAATTTAATATATAACACTATTGTTATGTACGTAATCCATAATAGTCAATGAATAAAGAGTTGAATAATATTTTTTTGTAAATATTGTTTAACATTACTAATCAGCAAAATCTAGAATGAAAACACACACGCGCGCACACACACACACACACAAACAGAAATACACGCATGCGTTAAGCATATCACAGAATTTGTTATGCTTAAGATTATCGTATCGTAAGATATAAGATCTTAAGTTATTATAATACGTCGTTTAATTTTTAACTGTTAGTTTTTATATCATTTGTAATTGTCAACATGAAAATTGTAAATATTAAAAAAAAAACCACCCCATTATTTCATGCAAACCCATCTTCTGCGCTGTGAGAAAATTGGAAATCTGTAATTGGAAGTACGTACTATTAGTATTGACCTATGTAACTCTTAACTTAGTCCTGTAGATTCCATAATAAATAAGTAAATAAATAAATATCTGTTGTTTTTAAGTCAAGTCTAATGATATTAAATCGGTTCCTTAACCAATTTGTTATAACATATAAGTTGCTACACCATTTCTTGAAATTGGAGCAAAATTTGATCGCTTTTTTGAACGTTATCAAAGAACGATTCAACGTTACCCATTTGGCCTGATTCCAAACCAACTGTCATTAAGCATTGTCGTTACAAGCCTCAGGGGGAGCAATTAACGTCAACGACCGTTAAATCCAAGGACACTAAAATATTTTTAAAATATAATAGACGATGGCGTAAAAATAAAACGTTTAATATTTTATTGAAAGCTTTGTATAATTAATAGCAAGACATAATAATTAATGAAATTTACTCTGTGTCTTTTCTCTTTATTAGTATTGTATTTTATGTTGTTAAAAATGTTGCCTGTAATGTAGGTTTTTTAATTATACAAATATGTGGTAAGCAACATGGAAAATTTCTTAGAGAATTATTGACGACTAAATAAATTAGGTCAAAGCTGTTGAGACAAAGTTCCCAGTAATACCTAAAGATAGACATATCTTACTTGCTGTGTATTTGTTCTCTTTGGATTTAATTCTAAATAATAAACAAATGCTGCTTTGCAATTTATTGAGAATAAAATAGCAATATTAAAATATAGACCTAGACCTTTACAAACTCATATTTGCTCCATGTCCACGTCCATAAATTGGTTTGTAACAGTTATATGAAAACACTATCGAATGAAACAAACAAAATTCCCCAAGAGAAATTTCGAGAAATAGTATTAGCACCAATTACTACTACTGTTAGAAATAAAGGTCATGAAATATTATTTATCGCTGGCTTGCTGCGGTAATCAGAAGTCAATATGGAAATAATTCATACGGAACCAATAAATAAATTTATAGCAATTGAAATGAAGCTTACTTGATTGAAACTTTGTGTTTGATACAATAAATGCTTTGCTTGAACTTTATTTATGTGTGATATTTTTTTTACAACCTCTTTTTATCCAGCAGCCATGGGTTCGATTGTCGCTAGGATATAATTTTGTGTTCCCGTTGTAATCACCCCATTGTCTAAATAGTAAGATGATCTATGCGTCAGATAGGCATGTATGCTTAAATTAACCGCCCTAAGCGTAGGATGGTACGTCTCGTTTACGCAGTATTTATGCTGCCCTTCAAGTAGGATGATAGTACCTCTATTTTGGGGCAGAAATAGGCACCTATAAAAATAATGGAAAACTAATATTCAAAAAATCTAGTAAGTAAACCATTTTTTTTACTTCTATTTGATTTATATTTTACTTATTTATCAAAATACAGTGCTAATTCATTAAGTACCAACTAGTGAAGGTAGAAGCTAGTTGGTAGAAAAATTTCTCTTCTTATAATTTTCTTTGTCATTAAAGTTGCCATACATCAGGATTTACCAAAAAAATGATGATGTAATTAACTGAAAAATAACAGAGACACAATTTTACCGGTGGTAGGTCCCCTTTTTACAGGAGGCCGTCTGAGTGGGTATTACCGCGGTGCCTATTTCTGTCGCGAAGCAGTAGTGTGTAAACTTTGCTGTGTACCGGTTTGAAGGGCACCGTAGCCAGCGTATTTACTGGGTAAATGAGACTTAACACTCTATGTCTCGCGGTAGGTAGCGCGTTAGCGATACCACTGGTATTGCCAATGTCTATGGGCGTCGGTGACCACTTCCCATCAGGTGGCCCGACTGCTATTCTGCTTGCGTATGCCATAAAAAAATTGGCAATTAAGATGGAAGGTAACTTTTTACAAGAGAACGTCTGGAGTTGTACCACCGCGGTGCCTGTTTATACCACAAATTAGTAGTGTATGAACACCACATTCTTCCAGTTAAAAGGGCACACAGTCAACGCTATTACTGGGTCTTAGGCAAATTTACTGTAGGTACGACCTGAATATTAATTTAAACTCGTCCTTGTAGATAAATTAGACAATTAGGCAAACGTGTTTCATTATAACGCAAACCTTTCTCATAAAACTTCTGACGTGAGTCTTTTACAAATAACTGAACTAATTTCTGAAATTGATAATCGAAATCAAAACTGAAAGAACTGAAATTTTTTGTCTAAAGCATACTAATCAAAAAATTATCAAAGCAAATGTGCGAAAATGACTTACAAGCAGAAAAAAGATAATAAATCAAGATACTCAAAAATAAATAATTAAATTTCTTGAGTGATCAAAGCACACGCGCATCGCTACTTCATACACGTAAAATTTGAACACAGGCAGACGTTAGACTTTCAACATTGTTTAACCATTATGCGCAACAAAAGCGGATAGCAACGTTATCTATACACTAAACTGCCCTAGCAACAGTGAATATAAAAACGTATTTAACGTTTTTACACTGTCGCTATTTTACACTCATGTTTTGTAGCCGATAAATTTTGACGAGAGCTGCCGGTTGAAACTTAAATGAATGTCGTAGCTGATACCTGACAAAAGTTGTTATAAATAGAAATCTCGACATGCCGCAAAAAAGATGATAAATATGAAGCCGTAATACCAAATCGTTTCACCCGTTTTTATTACCATTATTTTTTGGACTGCCTCTGTAGCCTAGTGGTATACGCGTGTGCTTTAGAAACCGGAGGTCATGGGTTCGAATCCTGCGGGGACTCAACAATTTTTAATTGTTGTTTCCTAGTTGGTTAGAGCAATTTGGGCCGATCACCAGGCTGATGATGATGATTTTTTGGACTGTCTAACATAACACTGTGGAGCAATTAAAGACGTATTCACGTCGAAAAGTAATGTCACAAAGTCAAAATTTGAGCTCTATGAAAGAAGCAACGAGATAACATTGGTAAAATAACTACGCTCCGAGTTGTGTAACTCCTGTGAAACCTCCTGTGAAGACGTAAACTAATAATAAGGGATATAGAAAAATTTAGTTACTTGCATAAGTTATATATATATTGTGACCTTAAAAATAACATTATATTCACCACTATAACAATTAAGAAGGTCACTCGACGCCCATAGACATTGGCAATACCAGTGGTATCACCAACGCGCTGCCTACCGTGAGACATAGGGTGTTAAGTCTCGTTTACCCAGTAAATACGCTGGCTACGGTGCCCTTCAAACCGGAACACAGCAGTGTTTTCACATTACTGCTTCGCCGCAGAAATAGGCACCGCGGTGGTACCCACCCAGACGGTCTCCTGTAACAGGGGACCTACCACCGGTTAATGGATTATAATCAGGTAATTTAAGGCATTTTATTGGTGAAGGAAAGATGATCAAGAGGTTAAAAGAAAAGCAGCGTAGAATACCGCATTTCCGCTTCCCGCCCTGAGTAATGAGATTTTACGTCTCGTTTACTTGATTTGCGGCAGAAATAGGCACCACTATGGTATTACTCCAAACTACAAATCAATAACACATAAAATACTTGAAAATTACCCCAGCGGTATCTTAATCTAAAATTACGTTTCCTACTATTGACACTCACTATAATGCCCCTTAAGCCGTAATTATTGAAATAAAAATTGAGAAATTGCGAATTGCACCCTTGTTAATATCTTATAAAAATATATATTTTTGAAAAAAACATTGCATTAATTTATTTTAAGGTTACCACGTTGCAACGTTATTTCCAGATGACAATAAATAGTAAACCTTAGAAAATCTTATCACATCCCCTTCCCTTTTCAACAGAGTAATTAAAGCATCTCTTGATTTCAAATTTGATTAATTAAATGACTGCAATACCTATTTTCTTTAGTTCTATTGGCAAGACATTAGTGTCAGTAATTATTACATGCTATTTTCTAGCAAAATTTTAAAATAATTTAACACGATATTAAAAAAATAATCGATTGTAGAAATTTTGTTTTTAAATTTCATACGTTTTTACCGAACACTTAAAACGTAAGGTACAGGCGCCAATGAAGGCCCACTTAATTTCAAAACCTTGTAAAATCTTGCAAATAAGTAGAGTAAGCAAAAAACCTAATGGAAGTTGTAATATATTTATTCGAGAAACAAGATATCTAAAAAAGTAGTACAGCTTTTGGCATTTTAACACAAATGTAAACACTTTATAAAAACATGGTATTGGGCTATCTTGGGAAGATGGTCATTTAAGATGGCCCGAAAAATATTAATGTAAATATATGCATTATAAGCTCTTTAACACTTTTATCATAAAACATCAAAATAAAAACATCTTTCTCATAACATTATTCATAAAAGGTAAAAATTGTATTATACTGTGTTCTTTTAAGGATATTTAAGGATAGCCGATGAATTCGAATTCGAATCACAGTTTCAAGCACTTCTTTATAATATTTCAATATAATGTTCACATATTTCACACTTTAGCGTTGAACTCACAATAAATAATCTATAAAAATACATATATCTTTTAAATATGATATTATTTCTTGTAAATTTTATGTACGTATTTACCAAATTGTAAATATTGAAACGAACTGCGATTCCAAAAATCCCTGCGTAAAATTTGCATTTAAGACCTGTATGTAGCGATCTATACAAAAATCGTACAAGTTTTAAATCACAAAAAATGCTGTGAACGACAATAGAGGTCAAGGTACAAAATAATCATTTTTAATTGTTTACCAAGTTAAAAGTAGGACGTATTACTTAATAAATCTATCTTTTTATAAGATTCATAAAATTATCGACTTTTATTAAATTCTTTTTAAATAGTAACAGTATTTTTACCATAAGTAAGCAATAAAACTGCAGTGACTATATACTTTAGTGATTGAAAATATTAACGCTTAAAGTTGTTAGGATAGTAAGCAGAAGTCAGTAACGTGTTTCTATATCGTAAATTTATATTCAAACAAACGTGTCTTAATTTAACGTTATAGAAATTAGTCATTTAATAATATAGCATAAGATATATAAAATTATATACATATAGTCTATACTAGCATAGTTTACTCAGTGTTTTTCAACATAAACGTTTGTCAAAAATTAAGTTATATTTACCTATATTTATTAGGAATTATATATGTGGTATAATATTTACCAAATAAAACATTGCATTGGGTCAATACCTTTGTATCAACTTTATGATTGTTACCTATTGCACAAAAGTTACATGATTTAAAATTTCATGTTGTTTATATCTACACAAAATTTTACTTTTGCGCCATAAACATGCCAGGCAAAGTTAATCTTCGCAAATAACTTTTCCGCACGTATTGTAAGCTTAGCAATCCACTTACATGAAATTGAAGTAAACATTTTGTCAATGTTTTATAGTGACATTTTATATGAGTTCTGTTCTAGTGATAAATTTAAAACACTATTTTTATATTTATTAACTTTAGCTTAAGTAAAAAATTAATTCCAATTTCTATATTAATATTAAACTCCTATATTAAAATAATTTTCTATGATAATACATTTCTTAGATTTTATTTACCAAACTATTTGTGGTTTAAATGCATGTAAAAAAATCTGTTTTACTTTTAAATAGGCTTTCGCGTAAATGTGAATTAAAAGATGTATTAAAGTTTTTCGTCACTATTTTAATTATGCCATCTCACTTGGTATAAAATATACCGAATTCATAAAAATTGCTCAGATAAAGCTACTAAAACTTTGAAAAGTAATAAGAGATAGTCCTGACGCCCATATACAACATCTGCCAAAATAATACTATTTTAAACAAAAAACGTTTGAAATTTCAACAAGCCCAAATTAATATAATTTCTTAACAATCATTATATAAGTAACAATTTTTACCAAAAAAGTTCAATTTAACCCTACGTATCTTTTTCTTACTTGGGGAAACACCTACCCACCCCCACGGGAGCAAGGACAGGTTATGTCAGACTCGCACCGAAAACCAATCACCACCTCCAACCACCACGTTGTTCCTGATGCCTTAGAGATTGCGTCAGAGGAACGCTGCATTTAATTAGTTTATGGCAGTACTAATACGTACGTGGAAAGTTAATATTGGTGATGAAAGATTGTGTTATGTGGTAAGATAGTTGTCTTATAAATGTTTTCTAGTGTGAATGTGTTACCTGCACAGTAGTAAAGTAATTAGATTAAAACATAGAGACCTACATTACATACAATCTAGGAGGATCTGATCTTTGTAGCAGAAAAATACAGTTTGGTACTACCCTACTCGTTTGCCTGTATCTGGGAAACTGTCGAAAACATTAATCAGATATAAGAGAACACGTATATTTCGCTAAATGTTTGCTAAATGAAGAAATATTGCTATTAAAAGGGTATTAAATGTTATACACGTTTTGTAACAGTCTTGATGCTAACAAATTGATCTACTATAATTTTACGGAATACCTGTGCGTAAGCGAAGGCAAATTAACAAAATTGCTAGGCAAGTCTCCGGAACCACGGTGGGATACGGTCCAAACCCCTAATGGATAGGGGTCTATTAGGGGAGGCCTATGTCCAGCAGTGGACTAAAACAGGCTGATGATGTGATGTATGTGATGTAACGAGGTTAGTATACGCTTTACGTTATAAAAATAATGTAGTGAGTTAGGGATTTTCAAAACAATGAAATATGGTCATATCTTAATAACGTAGTTATTTCTTTGGCATTACTTTCTAAAATAAAGAGAATACGATATTATTTTGAACTGATAGAAAACTCCTCATAATTTATAAAAAAAGATAGATCAAACTAAAATATTTTGCAAGTATAATCATTATTTTTTAATTTTCATTATCAAAATAAATCAAGAAAAGGTTCACGTTATCATCTAGATTCATGATACTTCAAAGTGAAGTAGTAAGCAGATATTACTTATAACTGCAATTGATTAAACAAAGTCAATTCATGTTTGTTATTTTGATGTAATTATGTATTTTTTGCAATTAAAAAAAAAATCAAATTAAGTTCTATGATTTTCGATGCGCCCTTTTGCAGTTTAGGCTATCTCAATTTATTGACAAATATTTACAGTCATAATTTTAGATTACGATCAATGAAGGACCGCTTCAGTTTTGTACGCCTTTTCTAACAAAAATAGAAGTCATATATGAATTAAAAGAGATAATTTCGGTTTACACTTACATATAATATCTATATAGGCATTGATTATAAGAAAAATTAGGTTATGAGTTTGAATCCTGCGGGAACTTGACAAACCTTCATTGTTGTTTCCCAATTGGTTAGGGTTATACGGGCTGAGCACCCTATGCCCTGTGAAGTAAGATGATACATGCGTCGTATTGGGATGTCAAAAAGTCGATCCTGTGCGTTATCTCTCTACGGTCGCGTCGCTTGTCCATCCAACTATGAGATTATAATAGAACAGGGAGTACTGTGTCCTGTGTTGGCGCGTACTCTTGTGTACTTTAATATCTCCTGCGTAGTTACCGAACACAGATCAGCAGCCGAAGTCAAAATCGACATGAAGGACAAAATTACGTCATATGTAATACTAGAAAAACAATATATGTACCTTTTTGCCTTAATCTTAAACAAAAAAAAGGAAAAAGTTAAACCAGAATTTTGAATTACAGAATTTAGAAAATTTTACAATTTTTAGTTTTGCTCTGAATTTTGTACTTGCCTTCAGCGGTCGATAAATTGTATAACGCTTCATTGAATAAGGCGCAGACAAAAGCTTGGCAATGTTTTATGTGATTTTCGGAGCAATTTTTTACGAACATACTTTTCTGACCTTTTACTAAGTAAAGCCAAAAGCAAAAATCCTTATATAAAAATATCTTTCACTTGTTCTTATTAAAAGAAGAAAGACTTGATGGAACATGATACATCGTTCGTATACATCATTCATTTAAAAAGAAAACAGTTGTTTCATTATAAATTATTTTTTAAAAGCGTAATCATAACGTGATAAGTAAAAACCCTGATTATAAACAAGCCAACAATATAAAAAGCGCATAAATACGCTATTGGATACAATCCTATCGATTACACAAATTAATATAATCCAAAACATCTATCGTCTTGCATCTATAAACCATATATTTAATTGTAACAATATTTTATTTTTATCAATGTATGGTTATCATTATAATTTTATATAATAACTTTTTACAAGATTTCATATTCAAATTTTTAAAAGCTTTTATTGAATGTAATTCTAATTAAATTTCACTTTTTCTACTTTTTATATATCGTTTCATCGTAATATTAAAATACATATATTGTAGTATATCTACGAACTTGCGATAAAAATTTGAAGACACAATACAATGCGTTATTTGTACCTTTTACGCCTACTTACTTATATGATTACTGCTATAATAGTGAATTTTAAACAAGTATGTATTATTGTATTCAAAGCTAAATAAAAATATGTTTTTATTGTAGACTGGTTTCTCTGAATCATTCTTTATAGAAAGGCATTTATTTTTTGAAGAATAACTTAAGCTTTTAATAAATCAAGAATTATTTAAATCTATTTTGTAAGCAAAATTCAAACGAAAAATTACATAATTTATTTAAGACTCTGCCTCTGAATTTTGCGCACCGCATTTAAAATGTCATACTTGTATTACAATTTACCCTTTATTAAAATAGCTAAAAAACTGTTCATCGTATGTACGTAAAAAAATTGGACTAACTGACAAGCACTACCGTTCAAACAGGAAAAATTTAAATCGGTCCACTACGCGTACAAGCCGAACCTTGGGGTGACATCAGTAATAAGAAACGAAACATGTATCTCCTTTTTTTGTGCAGTCGCCTAGCAAAATAATCGTCCTACAAGTTAGAAATTGGCAGAATTCACAAGTAAGGAGCTATTAATAAAATTCTAAATAAGAAGTAAAATTTTTAGAACTATTTCTTCGCAAATATTGTAACTTAATGAGTGTCATTGATTATATTTGCTGAAGTAGCTTCCAAGAAGTGTTAATCGAAATTTTGATTGGCTAGAAAAGTTTTGGGATACATTATTAATACTTCTTCGGACTAATTATTGAAAGTTTTAAAATAATGTTTATCCTTCAAAGAAACACGAATAAACAAACATTATTGTTACAACCAATATTTCGACATCAAGGTCTAGTACTTTATGACCAAATTTCATAATTTTAGCAAGTCGATTAAGACTTGCTAAAATTTCATGATTTATATTCATTAAGTTTTAGCAAGTCGCTCATGCAAAAACAGTGTCTTTTGTTTTTTTCCTTCTTCTAATCCCAGTATCATTATTTAACTCGCGTGTGAGTCATAATGCTTCCGCCACGTCGCTTTTCACGGGAAATATTTTTTTTCTTTTTGAGGTTAACCTCGTCATATACGAATTTAAACGAAATTCTCTTCATAATCTTCTTTGACATCACAGTAAAAGTAATTTAGAAACATGAAGACTTTTAATTTTTTTTTAGATAGAAGATATACATTCATATCTAAGCTATATTTTTGTTATATTATAATATAAGTCTTTAAAAACATGATTAATATAGATTTTATAGATTGAAGTATTTATTTTCATATTTATTCACATTCAACTGCCAAAGTTTAAGTATGCCCTTAACTTTAATCATAATTAACTATAAAAAATAGTAGGAATTCAGTTATAACTGGAAATCTAAAAAAATCCTAAGCCACATAATACTTACTTCGTGGTCAATAAGCGTTTAAATATCAATAATTATATTTTGACATTGAATAATATTATTTCGACCGGCTTCCCGAAAGACGGAGGTTCTCAATTCGGAGCGACTGTTTTTTTTATTTTTTTTTACTACTGTTACCTAGCTGTAACGCACCTAGTGCTCCGATTTTGTAAATTCTTTCTTTAAATAAAAAGAAATTGCAAACGCTGCCAAAACCGTAAAAGATGATAGACTTAAACTATGTTTCGTAATTGTACTTCCTTAAATGAGGTATAATAAAATCTGCGAACGCATATCTTCGTTTTAAGCATGACGCACAATAGCCATTTTAATATAAAATGTTAAAATATGCGCAACGTTAAGGGTAAAGAGTAAAGTCTTAACCCAAAAATATGACCGACTTCAAACAGCGTTTAACTATAATGAGCTAACTGTATGAAATTGCCGCGCGATTTGTGCTACCGCATTTAAAATCTCTGATATCTTTTAAGGTATTTATTGAATCAAAATTTCTGTGACATAAATATTTTCTTATTTCAAATGCAAATTTTTTTGTTTGTTTTTTGAACTGCTTGAGGTCGTGGGTTCGAATCCTGCGGGGACTCAACTAGATTTCATTGTTGTTTCCTATCTGGTTAGGGCAATTAATGCCGATCACCCAATTGTCTGAAAAGTATGATGATCCACCAACCAACCCACATTGGACCAGCGTGGTGGGATACGGTTCAAAAGTCTCTAATGGATAATACACCCCGTATTAGGAGAGGCCTATGTCCACCAGTGGATTATCACAAGCTGATGATGATGATAAATAAATTTTATGTAAAAATTGTATTGTCATAAATGAGCTTTGAATATGCCTGATTGCATTAAGATTTTTTACATTAAATTGCTTATATTAGGTTATTCTTTAATCATAGATATATGTTCTCGCAAAATTTACTTTAGGCCAATTCAAGCAGTACAATTATGTAAAACATAATTTAAGTCTAACTCTTAAGGTTGAGCAAGCGTTTGCAATTTAATCGCTAGAGGTTGTGGTTTTTGACGCCGTAATCTTTATCAATGTGTATTAAACTACTCATTACAAATGAAAAAAGATCAAATGACAGCTAATACCTATCGTTAAAAATATAATATAAAAATCGGAGCTCTAGGAGCGGAGCAACAAGGTAACATTTAAAAAAAATGCGCTCCGAATCGATTAGATAAAATCGGAATTTCTCTTTAAAAACACTAGCACTATGCTGGCATTTATTTAAACCCTTTGATATATTAACATGAAAAAGACTTCTAAATATTTAAAGTTTGAAGTATTTAAATATAAACTCTAATGATTATTTAATTTTATATATATGTAGTTACTACTTTATTGTTCCTATTAGCAAGCTATTTAAAAAATATGTATGATATTTATTGACTGAAAAGTTTCAAACATTCTAGGTAAAAATAAAAGCACATTACAAACTTATTAAATAAAAACTAGTTTTGAAGATCTTTTTGAAAACAAATTGAATCTTGTTTTAATGCATCAGCTGACATATTTTGTTTCATCATTAAAAACAAATAGAACTAATTGCTTTATAACTATTCAATATCTACAAAACTATCTCTTAACTAGTTCATTTTTGATATAAGACAATAACTCAACAAAATATACAGTATATATTAAACGCATAAATTCTTTCACAGTGAACGAAATACGAATCCTTTATTACCTTAGGTACCACAGCTAGAGGTTACGAAAAAGGTTTTATTGCCTTAAAGGGATGGGCTGTCCGCCTTTCGCAAATAAGATATATACAAATATGTCCTTTTTCTGTCAGCCACAGCACGCCTTCACAGTAAGGTAATATAAGTTCAATTTCTTTCCTCGTCCAACATTTAATTTACGTTTACGTTAAAGACATAGAAATATCCATAGACCAGCAGTCCGTTCACAGCTCTCCGTGTTATTTAAACATTTCTAAAATGCATTCAACCAAATCTCAGGTAAAAAATAGCTATTTACTCAAGGATACTGAAGCTTTTCGCAAATAAAAGAAAATTTTGAATCGATTTAAAAATTTTCGGAGCTTATTTAAAAAAACAAACAAATTTATTCCTCTTTACAGTATACACACATATTATAGGGAATAAGCACGATTTTAAACAAAATTTCAAAAACGTAATAAAAATTGTCATAATACGAAACAGTAAAAAGATAACTTCAATAACAATAACTTCAATCAAGCGCTTTTGTAAATATGTGCTTTTTATCTCTTTTTTTGCTCTCCATATCTCTCTATCTCTACATATCAATATTCGATATCGATATCTATATATAGTTAGATATATTCCAACTTAGTCTGCCCGTGATCATTGATGCTGGAAAGATTTTGAAAATTTGGAAATAAATATAAATAACTAACGCTAAAATTCACCCAATTGTCTGAAAAGTAAGATGATCCATGCGTCGGCTTGGCATGTGAAAAGTTGGTCCACCCACCAACCCGCATCGGAACAGCGTGGTGGGATATGGTCCAAATCCCCTTATGGATAAGGGTGTATCAGGGGAGGCCAATGTCCAGCAGTGGACTATCACAGGCTGATGATGTAATTAGTGAAATACTTAACTGTAAGATACCACTGAATTTTCAAACCGAATTTGGGAAAATATTTTGAAATACATAACTATATATTTTTCTGTCATGGTTCAACGCAGAAAAAAATTTTTATGACCTTTTTTTTATGTCATGAAAAATGTACAATTATCTATTCTAGCGTTTATTTTCTTACTGCTTCCTTCTTAAGTCTTATCTGCCCCGGCATATATCCGTCCGTATATCGTCATTCAAGATGACACACAATTGGCCTTTATTTTTATATATGTTGCCATAAATTACATTTTACACTACATATTTATAGTAATAGCTAGGATTTGATAAAAGGCTGAGTGAATATCGAACTTATAAATTATATTAAGACTACTAACTATACCACGATATTGTAGCTGCATTATATGAAGTATTTCAATCCAATCCTTTGAATTTAAATTCTTCTATGATAATCAAGCGAGCATTCGGTTTTCTAAAAAAGATTTAATAATTGTTTATGTTCCAATTAAAAAAAATAATGACGAATTAGTTCTATTATATATATTCTATAGAATATATTCTATTACTGTGTCAAATGTGTCTTTACGAAAACATTACACTGAAATTATTTTGCATATTAATACTATACTCTTTTATTTATAAGAAAAACTCTAAATTCAAACTATTTTCTGACGCCTTCTACTATCTTACATAAAACAAAATCGACAAAATTTTGCCACACGAGAGATTGCACTTTACTGAATTTTCTCGCTGCAAAAGTTCTTAGAGTTTGAAGAAGCGCTATAAGGCATTTTTATAGGATTATTTTTGATGGTGTTTGGCAAGACACGTTGTACGAGGTAAGAAGGTTCTTTTTCTATTAAAAAATAACACCTAATTAACACGTAAAATAAAATCAGATTACATGGAACAATAAAAAACAATAGCGTTTATTAAAAGTTGCATTATTTTACTCATATTTAGATATCTAGTTTAAGACTACAAATGTAAAGAATAATACTTTATAATGATGGTAAATAATTACCGCTGTCGTATCGTTACGAAAATACGGTTAGCTACAGGTCAAATCAAGAAACTTACGGTAATAGATCGCCAACAAACATACGTGGCATGCAGTGGGGTAGTAAGACAAGGTAGTAAGATAATCAAGACTAAAAAAAAGGTTAAATGAATAATCTAAGTTATCGATAAGAATTCAAACCATTACTATATGGTTATTTATTATTCAGTATTGCCTAAAAATAATTTTATTAAAAGATGTAAGAAATAGTTGTGGAATAATAATGTTTAAATAATGTTCATGGTTCTCAAAGTATTTGTTTGGTAGAATTATTTTGATTAAGTGTTTGAGATGATTTTAGATTTATTAATAAATCTTTTAAACTATTATTCCTTTCTAACGGTCAACTTAGTGGTAAAGTATTTCTTAAATTATTCAGCAACCAGATTTAATAACGAGGATAATTTTTTCTGAACTGGTCTGTGGTGTACTTAATGGTTGACGTTAACAGAGAGAACCTACTAAGTAGTAATCAGAGAAGTTATATTCGTAGTAGTTATTTTCAATCATTTTTACGGCGTAATTGCCGACTTGCGTAACTATCGACTTGCACAAGTACCAATCGAACGCGAAAGCGATATCGTAAATAATATTGACACTGTTTACTCTATATTTATATTTTAAAATTAAGTACAGTGTACTTTGTATTATTAGTAACAGTTCGTCTACCACTCTGTCGGGGTTATTAATAGATTTTTAAAATGGATTTTTCTGTGGTAAAAAATAGCCCATGTTATTTAGGGGAATCTATCTTTCTAGTAATGAAATATGTTTTAAATAAACAAACAAATCTTTCTTCTATATTATTGATATCCTTGAAAAGGGCGTTGGGTATCAACTAAAGACAATTAATTAATCCCGGAATTTTAGATTTTAAAATTTTAAAGATTTCATGTACAATACGATCCAATACAATATTAAATTCAATTTAATATGAAACAATTCAACAAAATTTATACCCGTAGCCGGTTGCTTGAATAAAAATCGCTCAAACTAATCACACACGTCGTAACCTGACACGGGCTCAATTAAATAATTGAAAGGTTAATGTGACCTGAAATCGTAGACTCGAAGGCCGAAATTTAATTTCTCACTTATTTTCAATAGTGACGAGAAAATACTCGATGTAATTGGTTAAAAAGTATATAAATATTTTTAAATTGTTTTTAAAACAACATACATACAATTCCATAGCTCCAGCTACGGAGAAAACGATAAACATGGACGCGTAGTGACCAAACTAAAGCGTAAAATCTGTGCCGCCAACGCAACAAAACGTTGAGCCTAAAGGAATCTGCAGTTTTCAACCATATTTTACACAAACCCAACTTTTATATTACACGATTTGATAGACAAATCCATGCGAATGAAAATCGATTTATCCCAAGGATAACTCAAGAAGCAATAGAAATTTTAAAAATATGCTAATTTTAATAGAGAAGATGACTGGTCTTTACCACCTGCCTAGGATCCAATAATTTCAGAATTTAAACCTAAAATGTAATAACTACAAAATCGATAAAGTTCATTTTGCCATAGCAGTATGCAAATTTAAGAAATAGAATGTGTTAATATCCAATAAAAAACCTGACAGTTATTCTAAACTCATTGAGATATAGACATACCATCTCAATCTGCCCATGATCATGGATGTAAAGATTCCAAAATGTCGGATATAAAATATAAAGAATAACTGCAAAAATTCGGAAAAATAGACATAATAGGCAATATTATTATAGAAAAGTTTGCCTGATAAACCGTTCTAAAAGAATTGTTGTAAAGCCATGTCGTTTAGTGATATATTTATTTATTATCTATATGTTTGAACTAATTTGATTGAAAACAACCGCCTTATAATATAATAATATATAGCCAAGTGTTAATTAATATTAATAGTTAATTAATAATTTTTGCGTTAAATTAAATTTAACGCAAAAATTCCAAACCTTCTTACCGGTAAAACAGAAAATATTATAGTTTGTTCTTTTAGTTACTTTAACGCGCATTTCACATATACTGTAGTATAAGTGAATACGTCAAGCTTCAAATTAAAAGATGTAATCACATGGAAAAAAATGCAAGTATGTTAACAAAATACTATTTATTCTTGACAAAAACGTATTATTTTGGACGTTATATTATTATTCTTGTTCCAGTTAATATCAGTTTATGTACACATTTAATAAAGTAAAAATTATTTAATATATTAAATTACTGTTATATATTATATTAAGTACAATGTGTAGTAATTATAATACACCCATATACAGAGTATTAAAAACTATAAATATACGGTACTGCCCGGTAATCTCCTTTAAATGTTTTATATTATCGCAAACCGATCAGGTTAAAACATTTACTTTTTTGTCACGAAGCAGACATTTTGTCATGCCCATTTTAATAAAACATATCTCGTATTGAAAGTATATTTTTGATCATCGCACTATTATTTTTGAAAACCACTTCAGGCAGGCTTAAATAAAACAATTGAAAAATATAAGTCATAAACAACCTATTCTTAGTTTTTAACGTAAGGAAGGACATCAAACGTAAATATTATAAAATTCAGGTCAATAAGATAACATACTAAAATATGCAAATATATCTAAGGTAGACAATGTAACCATGAAATCATTCAAAGTTATGTCTTCCAAATGTATAAATAAATCGTTTTGGGGTAAAAAATCGGTTTCATCTTAAACTTTAAATATAGATAATAACAACAATTTGATAATTATACATAAGTATGAACCAACTCTGCCTTTTAAAGACATTTTTGCTACAGGCTAGTGATAAAGTCTGTTCAAATTTATCAAAGTCTTCCTAAAGGTTAACCTCTCTCTCACCTACAACAATTAACAATGCACGTTAAATAATAACAGTATGGTAGAATATGCAGTATCCTGAAAAATTAAGTTTATGCATATAAACTGAACACGCCAATATATTTGTGTGTATTCACTTGATCACAAACTTGCATGTTCGAACTATTTATTATTCTGACAGCCCGGGATAAAATAAAATAAAATGGATAATAACATCCTTGATCCATTCACCTACCTTCTTAAAAGTATTAATCTGGCGGATCAAATTAAACAAATAAGTCTTTCTTATAAATTGCAACAATTAAATGTAAAACAATTATAATCATATAAAGCACAAACCAGCAATTATATTAATTTAAATGATAAAACAATTGCTCTAAATTTCTCAGATGCGTAAATTTGATTATAAAACATATCAAATCTACTAATTTACGGATTTTCGCGTTACTTAAATATATTTATTCCCGACGTTTCGGATTCTTTTCAGCATCCATGATCACGGGCAGACTTAGCTGGTATATGCCTGTATCTCTATGTTTTCGAATAACGTCAGTTTTTATTTAAAAATTGACATATCTTTCGATTTCTTAATTTTTAAAGTTGGTTTGACAAAAGTATTTATGCTGTTCTTCGGTTTTGTAGTTTTTATACTCTACGTTTAATTTTGAAATTATTGGATCCCAGGAAAGTGGCAAAGACCAACCATCTGAAAAAAAACCATCTTACATATTCTTTTAATTTATTGCCGAAGTATACAATTGCTAACTAAAACTCTAAGCGGCTTAAAAAGCCTTTAACTTCAGAAAATTACTAAAGCTGATGATTTAGGAAAATTGGTAAGTTTTTCCTAGCCTCCATAGTACTATGGTGGGTTTCTATGTTTACGAATATCATACAACATTATTATATTTTGTTCGTGAATAAATTAAGTAAAAAATGTTACATTAGTTAACTCACGCCTAATGACACCTAGTGCTTAGTGCACATAGCTCAAGTGCCCCTTCGGAGTTAATATATCAAAACTTCAGTTTTTTAAAGATTTTTTAATACGCCTATTTTCATCTCACTTTGGTGAACAACAAGTTTTTGCAAATAAATGGAAACTTATTTAATTCAGAGGGTTGCTTTGTTGAAAAAATCTTTCAGATATTTTATTACATTAACAATTTGACTGACAACGGTAAATATTTTACATGGTTTGTATTAAATTATTAAAGAAATTAGATTGTACTTAGTCAGATTGAAAGTAAAATTAATTAACTTAAAATGCGAAAACACCATATAAAGTACAAAATTAGTTAAAGTATACTCCAATTGTAAATTTTCCCTATTTACCTTTAGTTAAAAGGAAACACTTGCTATTTCGCCGTGGTAGTTGTCAGCTTGACACAGTCTTCCGTTAGCTTAGATATATTACTGTCATTCGTCTTAAACGATAATATCTTATAAGATAAATGACAATATTCGCTTAACTACGACCATGTTCTGTATGTATGCAAGTCGATAATATGTATCTGTAGCGTAAAATTATTGTAGGCAAAATAAATCTTCACTGAATGCACTCAATTTCTTTTTAATTAAACGACAAAAATTAAAGTGCTTGTTGTTCTTTTAAAACAATGTATAACATACTAAAACATGTTTTTAAAATGTTTGGTCCTTCTCTTTTTCACGGGCGAGTAAGACGTTACTGGCATGATTTTTACAGTGTCTTTTTATTTAGTCATGAAAGTGTCGATAGCTTGCAAATGTTTTTTTGGGTTAGGTTGAGACCAGTGAATAATACCAAAAAAGACATGTGAGGTTAGGTATAGCGTAAGTATTAACAGTGTTTTGGGAGGTGTGAAGAATTAAGGAGTGAATTTAATATTTTGTGCTATCTTGTTGTAAATGTATTAGTTAGAGTTATTTTTTTAGTTTTCTCGTTCTTTGGAGGCGATTGATGAAATGCTTACTATTTATAGCTTAGATATGCTATAAATATTTTATTATATAAAAATAAATTTTCACGCCCAAAGTAAGAGGAGTGGAACACTAATGAATGCTGAATTATCGTTTTTTCTTTTAAATTCTGTTAAAAATTATTATTACCATTTGTTTAAGCCAAGTCCTGGCTTATACTGTTATATATTTAATAAGACCGGAACTTATTTGAAACATATAACTTTTGTATAATGACTCCTTGTCACTGATATCTTTATGGAGAACCGAAAACTGAAGGCTCTTGTCTTATCTCCTATCCAGCTTATATTTACAAGTGGTTTGGCACTTGAACAATTTGAACTTATATTTTTATTACTTTATTGCAATATCTTTAAATATGTTTTATTGATACGGACTCATAGCTATTGGACATCTCTCTCAGTCAACGGAGCTTAATAAAATGTTACTTCAGGTGCAATTCCTTTATTCCTCACAAAAACATTAAGAGACTGACAATTTTCCATGTCATAAAATTATAAATAACCTCGAATTAAACTGCCTGCTCAGAAAATTGTAAGCACGATTTTAAAAATTAACAAAAATATTTTTATTTATCATAAACGTGTGATAAAACTACAAAGGGGCTTAGCTATAGCATCTGAATAGCAAATTTACAAATTACCATTAAGGGCCTTTTGAAATACTTAACTTAGAGGAGCAGTCATCGAATAACTACTCAGCCTTTTGATCAATAAGCGAAAAGCTTAAACGCTGAGAAATACTAACAAAAAATACACAACATAATATAAATAAACAATAACTTTTATTGCGCAAAGTAAAAACTACAAACAAACGCATCTACATATTTCTAGGCGCATAATATATTTGAAATCAGTTCAAATAAAACCGACAAAGGCAAATGGCGACAGTATGATAACTAAAGAAAAATTCATAGGTGGAAGATAATTTTATGTAATATTATTTATATATGAAGTCTAAAAGTTTGTAGCGTATTTGCGTATGTTACACTATTTGGCAGCCGCAAATGTACTTACTATGATGAAAAGATACTCTACTATTCATCTCGTCCCTTCATTAAAAAAAAATTAAAAAGTTATATCTAAATACGATAACATTTTAATAAAATCTACGATAAAGACATAAAATAAAACATTTACTTAACTGAACTTTTAGATTACTTTTTAACTTTTTAATAGAGGTCCTCAAAAGAAACAATGTTCAAGTACTTTCAAATTCAATTGAAACATATAATTTGTTTCTTAATTATAATTTAGATTCTTTCTTTTACAACATATAGCTTTTATTATTTATATATGGATATCGAGGTCTGTTTGAATATAAATTTTATTTAGGTTTCTTTAAATGCATATTTTTATAATACGGTATTTATATATACAATATAAATACTTTATTAGAAAAATATACTTTTATTATAACATTCATTTAATGCTTTCTAAACGTTAAGAAGTGATCCAATGATACTATAGTTTTTCTTGCTTAGTACTACACTGAATCATTTTTGACCGACTTCCCAAAAAGGAGGGTCCTAAATTCGGAGAGTATGTTTTTTATATATGTTACCTCGTTGCTCCTCTCCCAGTGATCCAATTTTGTTCATTCTTTTTATGTAACTGTCTTTTGGTCCCATGTTTTTTTATAACTTTGTAATGATTATGTTAATAGATCTTAAGAAATTAAGAATATTACGGCATAAAAATTACAACCTCTTGCGATTAAATTGCAAACGCATTTAATCGCAATTTAAAGAAGTATTATTGTATGTTTTACAATAATACTTCTTTAAATAATCTGTATCAAAGTTCCCAAGCGTATAATCTACGTTTTAAGAATACTCCACAATAGCCATTTCAATGTAAGACATTGTTAAAAATTGCAATAAGACATATTCAAACCTCATTTAAAGTAATATAGTGTAAGTTTATCTATAAATTAATGAATAAAAAAAAAACTTTATTCTTTGTGCATTCAATTTTCCACACAGGAAATTTTGATAAAATGAATACCTTGAAAGATATTACAGTAGTCTCATGCAAATGACACATTGGATATATTGCGCAAAACGGTACTATTTGAAATCGGTCATATTTTTTTGGTTAAAATTTAATTCATCAATAAACATAGTCGTGAGGTGTAAGTGGTAGATGCTTATACTAATACAACGATATAGTATCATTATCACATTCAACATTTATTAAATAAATATGTATATCGAAATGTTTTAAAAAAAATCTGATCAATTCGTTATTTTAACACAGCGTCCATTCGCTTTGGCCATTAAAAACTAAAAAGGTTCATTAAATATAAACGATCAGGCCAATGTGTTAATGATACAAGTCTTAAAAAAGTCCACGGTGAAATAGAAAACGTTTTAACGTTGTTTACGGCAACTTTTATACCATTTATTCATTTATTTTTTGTGTAATTTTTTTGGAGACAAGTCCTTTCCAAATTCTTTCTGTAATACTTTGTGCTGCCTATGCGAATACTGTACACGATAAAGAAAATTGAGAAACACGTAGGCACTCGATAACTGGTACTTTTTTATTGATTTTACCGAGTTTTATCACAGACAGATCTTGTTACCACGGTCTGAAATTTCGCGTCTTCGTTCGTCAGTTGAGTGAGCGTAAAGCGCTGTATTTCTTTCGCACCTAGCCTACCGACGGGCCGTGCGACAGAGATGGCAGATCGAGACTTGCCGAGTAAGCGAGAGCCGACTGAATGCGTCACTCGCTGTGAGTGAAGCATTTAGTTTTCATAGGTATGACTAATACACACAGATACCACATTCGAGTGACCCCTGTTGGCAAATTATGTATTCCAATTCCGGGAAACCAGCATTTACTCAAATCAAAAGTAAAATAAAGGAAAATAAAGAGTTTTATTTAAGTAGCTGAACAAACAAAGTAACTAAACGGAGTGTATAAGAGTGTAAAGATAGTTATAATATAATCTTTAAAAAGTGTAAACAAAACAAAAGTGAAAATAAACAGTAAATATTATTTATCATCATTGTAAAAATAAAATTTAATTTTAAATACGCCAGTAGTAACATTTTATTCAAATCATAGTTGCGTAGTAAACACCAATCAATCAATAAAACATTTTGTAATTGTAAACCGGAGTGAAGTTTGCAGAAAAGTAAATATATTGACTTAACTATTGGCCATCAAACACGAAACCGTTATTTTCGTTGCGTATGTAACCGTATAGTTGAAAAAAGAAAGTAACCGTATAGTTGTGAAACGTACGCAACCGTATAGTTGTGAAACTTATGTATGCACAGTAGCTGGATAAAGGTAGCTAGTTATAAAAATAACTAGTTTCAAAACAAGCGACGCCGTCCACGTAACTGGTTCCGTTTCGTTTCTTAAAAGTGACGTAACGACCCACGTCTAATACAGCTTGAGTGATGATAACAGGATATTGATGAATAAGAGGTTCGCCTTCTAATTCGCACGCTTGATTAAAACGTTATTCAGTGCAATTTTCACGATTGACTGGCTCGTATTGTGACAAATTTCAAAACGATTATTCCAGCGCTTCCCTTTCATCAAGAGCCTTTTTATCTACTGACGCTTTTGTGCGTTTGAATTGAAAATTAAAATTGACGTTTTGATAATGTTTTGTGTATGACAAACAGCACAACATAGCAATTGTTAGTAATATTTGATCGTAACATATTTATCTCAAATAAACATAAAATTTTGTAGAAATAAATAAAGTTCATAAATTTTAAATTCGCGAGTATCAAATACGAGTTCCACGAAAGGTGTTAATTTCTGCTTTACCATCGCTAAGCAATATTTGTTTAACAAACATTTGATATAAACCAACTGCTAAAATATTTATGTTATTCGACTCAAGGTATAAACCACCGTCTCTACCGAAGTTATAGTCATGTGATGTTCATTATATTTTAATTTCGTGGAATAGTCAATAGCTAAAATATATGTACATACTTAGTAAGCAAAGTGTTATCTAAATAATATGAAAAATAATTCAAAAGGACACATATTTTTATGAATGGTATTTTTCGTATTACAAACGAAGGAACGCAAGCATTCGGGCCACCTGATGGATCACCGACGCTCATGGACATCAGCAATTCTAGGGGTATCACCAACTCGATACCTACCGTGGGACATTGGATGTTACGTCTCGTTAACCCAGTTAATACGCTGGCTGTAGTGCCTTTTAAACCGGAACACGTTAGTGTTTTCACAATACTGCTTGGCGGCAGAAATAGGCAACGCGATGGTACCAATCCAGACGGTCTCCTATAAGTAGGGAACCTAACACATCTATCATTAAAGTGTCGGCTATGAACATCGCAAAGCTTACGGGTAAGACCTACTGGAAGACGAGAGGTTCAAATGTGTTATTAGAGATTCAAGTTCAGTTTGATCGATTTTGAGAGGCTCCTCCTGATTATTATTATGATACATTGGAAAATATGATATTAAAGTTACATTTAAACATAAACATTTCACAGGTTGGTGAGACTTTATAGCCTAAAAACCATTCCCCATTTTACAACATATTTTATAAATGATAACGGCTCCATTGGTTTTTTGATAAAATATTATTAAGCTATTTGTAAAAAAGATTTAATTACCAGCCTTATAGTAACAAATAAAGAATAAACGTTTAATTAGTACATTAAAATTCAGTGTTTGCAAATAGAACAAAATTAAAATATTGCTCCAATTTGATTTCCACTCGACGTAATATCATAAAGTTATTTTATTTCCAGTGGAACCAGTAAAATTCTTGGTCTGATACCATAACCATTTCGCCATCTATTAGAATTAGGTTTCGTCATAGGGTGATGTAAAGCGCCGCCGATAAAAAAGTCTGCAGTATGCGACGATGGGGTGTAACAAATTGGTACTATTTGTTTGTGTCGTAACAAAAGTATGTGGTGTGGTGCATGCACTACTTTTATATTCGAATTGTGTTTTACAATATACAAAAAAATGTTTTGTGTAATAATACATATAAGTGCCAAGTTGTACCAAAACTACTTTACATTGACGGGTGTAATTTTAGAAAATGTTTATCACAAACATGTATAGATATTTATTAATTTGCCACTGAACCCTATTGACGTATGTACTGGTCAGTGGCAGGAAACTTTTACTAAAAGTTTTTTCTAAGAATTACTTAATAATGTGTAGTAAACACAGTTTTTAGTTAAAAACAATTGAACTCTTGAATTTGATATGTATTTCTTTGTATTTTTATATTTCCTTACAATATTACAAAGAATATTCAAAAGTATACCTTCTATATGTACCAAACTTAGCCAAACAATGTACAGAGAACGTGTACAGAGAATGAAGTTATGAGAATGAAGTTATAAATAATACAATTTTGCGTTAACGTAACTTTAACTGCCTCCGTAGCTTGGTGGCAAGGGCGTGTGCTTTAAAATCGGAGGTCGTGGGTTCGAATCCTGCAGAGACTCAACCAATTTTCATTGTTATTTCATAGTTAGTTATGGCAATTTGGGCTGATCACCTAATTGTCTAAAAAGTAACATGATACATGCGTCGGATGGGCATGTAAAAAGTCGGTCCACCTACAAACCCGCATTGGACCAACTCGTATTGGAACAACGTGGTGGGATACGATCCAAAACCCCCCTAAATGGAAAAGGCGAGTATCAGGGGAGTTCTATGTCCAGCCGTGAACTAACACTCGCTAATAATGATGTTAATATTTTAAATTATTTTCGACTATTTAAGCACTTTCTGAGGGTAAAATCTGAATGCTGTTTGCTTAACGTATTGTCTAAGATTGTCACCAAATTTTCAATGTATTACATATTTGAATAGCTATAAAAAAAATATCACAAACATAAATATAAACACAAAACGAAAAGCAACTGTTCGTTTCTGTCTCAAAAAAGTTACTTTACCACAAAACGAGATAAAAATTACAAGCTATCGAACCAATCAAAAGTTAGTTATAAAACTTTTGCAAGTCGCCTTCTTAGCAAGTGTCAGCATTGTTGAATCGACATTCAATCACTCTCACACTTTATATCTGCTTACCGAGGAATCCTCAGTATAAAGTAATACGAATATTATTATTATTAATAGATTGCACTAGCACCACACGTGCCGTTGCTCAACGCGTGATGGAACGCGCTATGTTCAACCTTTTTTTCTTAAGTAAAATTCGTTATGAATCAATCACCAAATTCACAGATATAGAATTAGGATTAGATATAGTGCAAAGAATATATGGAAGTGACTGTGGGCCTCTCATGTGGTCAGAAGAACCGATGGTCGATCAGCTAATAAGGTTCTGAGTGGAAGCCACCTTCGGGAAGCCGAAGTGTTGGCCGACCCCTGAGGGACCTTGGTGGACCCATGGACCCATGTCCAGCAGTCGACTAAGAAAGACTGTTGATGATGATGTCGAGTTCAACTTTTAGTTTGTACAGACGTAACATTTAACAAAAAGCAACCTGTAATGTAAACTTTTGACTTATGAACTACCTAGCTACGAGTATCTATGCATTATAATTGGGAATTACCAACAAAATAAGTTTCCTCACGCGATATAGCTAATAAAATTAGGTTTGTTAAATCTTCGTTATGTAGTAAAACTAATCGTGCGTATCGTATTTAAAGATACATTTATCTATCCAATTTAGATCTAATCTAAACCGCGTCAACTGTTTTCCAAGCACTAACAAATCTGATTTAAAAAGGAGACAATATAATTATGCTTTTAGTAGACCTAATAGGACAACAATTCAAAATGAAAAATTCGTCTCGTTATGTGTATAGCATTGAAACTAAGTTACTTTGACAAGTCGAAAGAAAAAATGTCCGCCAACGAACCAATTAAAAGTTAGTTACCAGCCTTTTACAAGTTGTCTCCTGGGATACAAGTGTCAACAACTTGATTCGACTTTATTTGATTCTTTGAAGGCTGCTCCATTAAACATGTGGCATTTATTTTTCAAGCGCTTACTTTTCATTTAACCACATCATCTTGTATTTGCTATAAACCAATTTAGATTATAATAAATGCAAATTTAGTTAAAGCAAAATTATATAAGTAACAGATCATATTATTTTGCTTATCTTTTTATTAATCATTCCTCAAAATCGTACATGTCAAAATGATTAAAAAGTATCAATACTATCTAACATTGCGTAAAAATTTTGTGCCGTTTTTATTCCGAAATTTTAACTTTAATGGCATCTACGTTGGAGGTATTTTGGTGTACAAGTTTACAAAAGTACAAGTTGACCACAGAGGGAAAATGCGCAAAACCGACTATATTCATGATCATCTAACACATGGATCCACACCACTAGGCAATGGTAGCAGTAAAGTATGAAACCAAAAAGTCTAAATTGAAGCGCAAATATGCTTATTAATAAATATCTCCAATTTCCAATAATTTCAATAAAAACAAGGAATCAATCAATAAATTACGGTATCGCACACTTAGAGTAAGAAAATATTTTATTATGCTCATTTAGTATTCCTATTTTATAGCAAAGGCTCGTAACAAGACTTTTTGAGTAATTGGATTGCCACTTCAGGCTCGTAAATTTACATAGTCTACATGCTCCAGAATTGAAAAGAACATAAATATCCAACAGGTTAGTTCAAATAACTGATGAAAACAAATATCGTCTGTAATGAATCTGAAGCCTATATACACTCCATACGACACTCAAGAAAAGAGGGTATGTTTAGGTAAGTAGTAAGTAAATATTATGTATTGTCGGAATACTATTTCTAATGCAGGTAGTTAGTGAAAAGGAGTCTCGTGAGTCGTGAGCCATTTCAATGTTTCTTAGTAGAAGAAACGTTTAGTAATCATTTTTACTTTTGGAATTCTCTTTGAGATTTCTAAAAGTACAATATGTAATAGATTACTTTGTGATTAAATCTAAATAAAGAACGTCAAAATATCAAAAATACAAAAGCAATAGCTAGATTTATGGATTGTAACATTGACAACATGTATTATTAAATTTAAAATTTGTTTAAGACTAACCGTTATTAACGTCGCAGGAATTTTTTTCATCTGTTTTAGATTTCTCACATTTTTTAGTAAGTTTCCTAATATATTACAATATATTACGTTATCGTGTAACAAAATGCTTACATAGTAGTACGTCTTGTTACGTGTATTTTTTTTAAATGTTTGTGTTTGTAAAATATTAATTTCCAATGCTTAATTCAACTTAGTAATGAGAAGTAAAGCGTAGTTCATAAATAAATTTATATGTATATTATATAAGATCTTCTGCAAATTATTTATATAAAAACATGTCGTTTGAAATCATGTTACCTGTATTGTCTTTTATGTTACTATTGAAGCTTTACGAAGTCGGCTAGGTTACAATTAAAAAATAAATGGATGGATGTATAAAATATTACCACTACGCAACAGTATTTTTAATGTAAGATTTATAAGTTTCAAGCATTTTTGCTAAACTTCCCCGTGGTCTTGTGGTCAAGCAGGCCGAAACTATGCTTTAAAATTATCTACCAATCAAATGGTTCAAACTATGTCATAAACTACTTTGTGCTATCTATACCTGATAAATAAGCTGTTATATGCGTCACATTGGCAAGTAAAACGTTGGACTTATAATAAATACATCTTTGATATGCAGGAAGTCGGTTGGTAAGGGCACCATTACCAGTCATTCAATTTGTAGCACCTCAAACTTTTCTTACGTCTAATCTATCCATCAAATGCAGTGCGTGCGCGGGCGCGTGGTCACTCAAGTTTAGTCGGCCAATTTGATTGGACCAATGTGTCCGTGTGACCGTGTCTGCGTAGCCAATAAATAAAAAAAAAATCTCGTACATGTTTTTGCGGTAAGCTTCGGTTTATAGCAGAAATTATATCCATCGATACAAACCTACAATGACTCAATTGGCTTTGCAAGTTTTTTTTTTAATGTCATGTAAAATCAACCTTAAATCCTCCTTATCACAGTTGCGTATTTCAATAGAAATGACATGGCATTTCGGATATATTAGCTATTTATCGCATGCGATCTGTAAGATAAAAATCAATTTTACAGAGATAAATCTGCAAAACATACCCGAAAAGCAAGATTATTATCAGCTTGCTCATTCGTATGATATTCACATACAGAATAAAATAAAAAGGGCCCTGTTCCAATTGTATAAGCAAAACACGTATATTATTAAAGGGGTTAAAATTAATTAAAACTTTTCGTACAAATGAGAAATAAATTTTTTAACATTTTTTTTCTTTAAATTATAAAAATAAATGTACGTTCAGATTTTGATTGCTTTACACTTGGATTTCATATTAGTAAATATGACTTACTGCGCCTTATTATAATTATCGTTATACCTAATCATCATGATTATCGTCATATCAGCAATTGTGGGTCTACTGCTGAACATAGACAATTTCCATTGAAGCAAAGAGACAATTACAAGGCTGGCACTTTAGAACCTTCGTTCCGAAGGGTGTTCTGTTATTTAGCAGACCCTCAGATTGCTGTGTCAGTTTCAACATTCAGCTCTAATATTCTGCATCACGCAGAGAAACACGTAGCATCTTCGGCTTCATAGCTCGCTGAATGGCTTTGAGCTTCCCATATGAATAGCAGTGTAATGTTAGTGCCATAGGCATCACTTGCAATACACGTTAGTTAATTTGTACTACGGTCTCTTTTCATTAGCAGCCCCTATCCGTCCACTGCTGGACATAGGCGTTTCTCAATGAACGCCAAGACGGCCGATCGGTATTCCACCTGGTCGAGGTCGATTCTTTTCAACAGACGCCAACAAAACAAAACGGCCTTTTACTCAGACGCAAATCGTACCGTTATTGTAAAAACACCTTAGAACCTCGATATACTGTCTATTTTTCCCATGTTTTAAACACTTGGCGAGCCGATAGTTTGTTTGGTTTATTGTAGAAGTTTATTTAAGGACGTTAATTGAATGGACGTTAATTGAATAAGTGGTAAAGTCTACTCTCCTCAAGTATTTAAAATTGGTAAAGTTTAAGTGTCGTGAGTGCCTTTTGTTTCTTTATGAGATGCTCCATATATGAATGGCCAAAGTCTCGCTCTTAAACAAGATTAGTTGTCAGAACTTTACCGTACTTATCTTAGTTGACTTAAGCTGCTTAGAGAGTAATAAAAATTCGTTTATATTTCGGTTATTTACCCTTTTATATTTTTGCGTTGCAATTAGTTATTATATTTTGTTAAATTAAATTAGTCCTTATTAAATTAGTTATTATTAATTAAATGACTGCCTCCGTAGCCTAGTGGTATGGACGTGTGCTTTAGAAACCGGAGGTCGTGGGTTCCAATCCTGCGGGACACAACAGATTTCATTGTTGTTTCCTAGTTGGTTAGGGACAATTGGGCCGATCACCCAGTTGTCTGAAAGTAAGATGATCCATGCGTCGGATGGGCATGTAAAGTCGGTCCACCCACCAACCCGCATTGGACCAGCGTGATGGGATACGGTCCAAACCCCCCAATGGAAAGGGGTGTATTAGGGAGGCCTTTGTCCAGCAGTGGACTATCAAAGGCTGATGATGCATGCATGATGATGCATTATGTTAAATATAAGTTCTGTACCTATAAATATATTACATAATTTTGGAAAAGGAACCGAGCTGTGTAATATGCAGATTGTAGTTTACTTTCCTTGTTTCATTGGTGAAAATAACGAAATATATAAGAATTCTTATTGTTTAATAATTGGACATGACAAAACGTGAGTAAAAATCCTTCTCATATTTTTTTCAAATTAGAATTTGATACCTTGTAACAAAATTTTAGTTCGTATTAATGTCTGTATTATGTATATTTAAAACGTAAACTGTTAAAGTATCAAAAAGAAATATGCACCACAGATTAAAAGGTCTTTGAAGTTAAATTACTATAATACTTTTTAATAGCTTTTTAGTATTAAAATTAAAATGCCTAGAATTAAAATTAGTTCGGTATAAAATAAATTTAATCAACACAATAAAATTCTGTTTGTGAATAGACTACTACAAAAAAAATCTTTTTTTAAAAAACGGTGTTATTATGTACAGTAGTTGGTTTTTCATTGATTTTATGATTTTTTTATATAGACATTGTCTTCAGCGTAAATTTTATTTTAGGTAATCATATTTGACGAAAAAATACACAAACATAAATAACAGTATGTTTAATAACACTATTTATTAAAGGGTAAAAAGTATTGGAATATTCTTCAGTCGTATGTTTTTTCGTACATTTACTATTTCCTTTAAAATATTTATTTTATTTTACTTTATTATGTTTGTTGCCATAATAAAATATTATTTAAAATTACTTTGACTATTTTCACAAAGTATGTAAACAAAAGATTTAAGCAACTTGCTAGCCTCTACGTTGTGGCCTCGGAAAAGCATTTGGTATATTTCCAAAATACCAAATTTCCTCTTCACCTGCGGATTTACCTTGGATGCGGAAGACAAAAAGGCACGCCTCCTACATTTAACCAACCCTAATTCCGGAAGAAACGTTACTAAGAAACTCTTTACGTTACATAGGTTTCTTTTAGCTTCGCTGCGGCTGGACCAGGTTGTAAGTACGGCCTGTTTCAGGAGGTACCAGTGCCCCATAGCCTGTAGGGAACCTACAGAGGAGTGCCACCACTGTGGCATATGTGCGGAAGAGATGGCCCAGCACACGCTGGAGGAGTGCCCAGGCTGGGTTGAGTAACGCCGAGAACTGCGTAGTGTCGTGGGGCACGACGTTCTGCTTCCTGCCGCTGTGCGCAGGATATTAGAGAGTAAAAAGTAGGGCGCCGTCCTTGCGTTCTGCGTGGACGTGATGGCCCAGAAGGAAGCCGCGGAAAGAGACAGGAAGGCCAGCAGCGCCTTGGCTATCCACAGAAGAAGACCAGGGCGCTGAAGAGTGGCGTACGTGCAACTTTTCCCCTCTGACAGTGAGCCCCTTGGCGGCCGGCAAGAGGCTGCCCGCCGCCCAAAAAGGGCTCAACAGGAGGTGCCGTGGCCGTTTGCTACGGCACGGCACCTAAAGTGACGGTCCGGGTGTCGCAACACACCTGGGGAGACGAGGCCCGCGAGGGTCACGTTGCGCCGGGGTCACCGAAGACTGTCATCAGCGCCCGCGTCCCCGGCTACAGCGACATGAGAAAGGAGCAGCCGTTGGTGTTTTAGTGGATAAACCGGCCGCTCCATCTTGGCCCGGGGAGCCCCGTGTATCCCTGCTGACCTCTCACTCTGGTGGCGGGGAATACGTAAGAATTTTTCCAACGCCAAAAAAGCCTGCAAATACTCCACCACTACGAAAAAATGATAACCTCTTCAAGGCGGAAATTATGAACCCTGAGTTAAGAGCAATACCCACCAACCTGCATTGGACCAGCGTGGTGGGATATGGTCCAAAATATCCCTAAATGCAGAAGGCGTGCATTAGGGAGGCCCAACCTATCTAGCAGTGGACTAACGGTGATGACGATGATGATGATGTTAAGGGCAATGAAATGTAATGTTTGTCTGTCAGATATTTATGCTAGCTGGTTTTGTTCTATTGCTTATAACAGATAACAAAAAATAATTGTAGTATATTGAAAAAATCTTCTTTATTTTTGTTGTATTATTTCATCTTATATCAAATTTGGTAATATTTTAATATTGTATAGCGAGCTCTTCCGGCAAGAATGTTATTGTGTTTTAAGCTCTACAGGATCGAGCCATTAGCGCCGTAGGGTTTGAGTAACTTACTACATATGATTTGTGAGTAATAACGAATTTGCATGTAAAAAATCGGTCCATCCACCAACCCGCATTGGACCAGCGTGGTGGGATACGGTCCTAAACCCCCTATGTATAGAGGTGTATTAGGGGAGGCCTATGTCCAGCAGTGGACTATCACAGGCTGATGATGATGTTGATGATGATAAACTGTTTTTAACTGTAAATTTATCTAGCCATTTTTACTTAATATTGTGTCAATTAGGTTAAACGTTAAGCGATGTAAAAGTCAAGAAGTGAACCTGTGTTTTAAATAGCACCAGCAAAAATCTATGTTGGTGTTGGTTTCCCCCTTTAGACGAATAAATATATTTAACCAAGTTTCTCTTAATTTCAATAAATAATAAAATCTTAATTAAATACCGCTTAATTAGTTGGCAGTACCGGTCTGTGTATAAAAGTTAATTAAGTACTTGCAAATTATACATAATTGTCAATTTCTCTCAATTTATATGAACTTCAACCTATATTTTTATGGGACTTTTTCTTGTTACATAATTAATTAAAGGTATAAGAAATACCTGTTTTTTACTTTCTTTCCGATATGGATTTAATTCACTTACCATAATTTTAGGTCCATTTATTAACATTACAGAGAATTTTGGCATAACAGATTAGTTCTTTCGATTCTTTTTCTATTTAAAAGTGCCTTCATGCAGATAAATTTCAAAAACATCAAAACCGTTAATGTATTCTTGTGCTTCTCTTATATTTTTAAGACAAAATAGAATAGAAATCTTTTACTTAACTTAATCATTAACCTAACGGTGACTGCATTTTAATACAGAAATTCAGTTTTTTTCCCTAAGCTCCAATGAATTTTAAATTCGTTTTAGCACCCTTGGATTTCACGGTCGTTTATGTTAATTGCTCTCTCTGAGGCTTGTAACGACAACGCTTAATGACGGTTGGTTTGGAAGTAAGCCAAGTGAATATCGTAGACTTGTTCATTAATTAAAAATGTGTAAACAAAGAATTGTATTTCAACAATGTACGTTTCATAAAAAAAAAATAGTTTTCTTAAAACAAATAATATTCCTTGTTGGAATCGATTTCTATATTAGAACATGACTGGTATACAATGGTAAGTTCTATGTATTTTATCGCATTTTGACACTCCATATTTATTGTATTAGTAATTTCATAGTATTATGTCTTATGGCATTCTACTGTGGAAATGCGCGAATACTAATACGATCTTTGTCCTCCAAAACGCGCAATTCGTGCAGTCTATAACCTGGGCCCCAAAGAATCATTAAGAAAGTTGTTCACTGAAATAAAAATAATGACCGTTAGTTCTCAATAATATTTGAAAATTTAATGTATGTGCAAAAAATAGAAATGATTTCTAAGACATTGTGATGCACATAACATAGTAGCAAGGAACAAACATAATCTAATTCTTCCAGCAACTAGACTGCGAAGAATAAGTAAGTCTTTATGGGACAATGTATACGTTTTACAACAAAATCCCAGTAAACGTTCAGAATTTAACTATTAATAAATTTAAAAAGGTAGTCAAGGAACGTTTATGTGTTAAAGTTATTACGATATTAATGAATTTTAAATGATACACAGCCTGGTAATGGAATGCTCGCTCCAGGTCCTGTTTCAAAATTGCATATATATGTAATGTCCAATTATCAAAATGTTTGTTATTTTTAAAAGATGACATAAAAATAGCCCGCTGAGTTTCTTTCCTTGGTTCTTCTCAGGTCTGTGGCGTCCTTTTCCGAGCCGGTGGTAGTGTGTTTGACAATCAATAAGCAAGTGTAAACTTCTATATTGAATAAAGATATTTGAATTTGAATTTGAATTGTTGAAACTTACTAATCATAACTTGAGTAATTATATATGAAATTTGTATGTTGTTTGGTTTCAACACTCTCGCATAATTATTTGTTGAGTTTATGTTTTTTGAGAGGTTTGGCATTACGATTCATATAATTAGTTTAGACCCTTTGCAACATATGGCGTATATGCTGCAAAGGGTCTAAACAAATTATTTCATAGTTCGAAGGAACGTCATGTAACCTAAAACGCCAAAAATGGCATTATTTTTAATATTTTTTTTGAAAACGTGTAAGTCTTGAACTTTTGCAATAAATTCCTAATTCACTACAATGAATAATTAATTCTTCTAATAAAGTAAATAAAGTTGAACTAAATCCACTAATTTAGGATTTTCGCGTTACTTAAAAATATATTTATTCCCGACGTTTCGGATTCTTTCCAGCATCCATGATCACGGGCAGACTAAGTTGGTATATGTCTGTATTTCAATGTTTCGAATAACCGTCAGAGTTTTTATTTAAAAATTGACATACCGTTCGTTTTCTTAATTTTTAATGTTGGTTTTACAAAAATTTTTACACTGCGTTTAATTTTTGAAATTATTGGATCCCAGGAAGGTGGCAACGACCAACCATCCTCTCTATTAAAATTTGGATATTTTTTAATTTCTATTGCTTCCCGAATCATCCTTGGTATAAATCGATGTGCATTAGCCAGTATTTTTGGTTCATCAAATCTAATATAATGATTGGGCTTGTCTAAAACATGGTCGCAAATTGCAGATTTCTTATAGCGTCGTGCTAACTATCAGCTATATGTTAACATATTATGATATGTCAATTTTTTAAATAAAAACTCTGACGGTCATTCGAAACATTGAAATACAGACATATACCAACTTAGTCTGCCCGTGATCATGGATGCTGGAAAGAATCCGAAACGTCGGAATAAATATATTTTAAGTAACGCGAAAATCCGTAAATTAGTGGATTTGATATGTATAATAATCGCGTAAATAAAATAAATAATTAAAGTTGAATTAATTATAAAATAAATATTGACTTCATTTTTTAATATATATTTCCTTAATCAATAATAAAAACTATTAATAATTCCAAACTATTAATGTTTTACCGGAGCTATGGCGTCGGTTAAGTTAATTATTAGTTTCCATATATCAGAGTAATATTAAAGAAAATGTCATTGGACAATTTTCCAAGGAAATTAATAAAGGAAAAATACAAACAAAATCCGATACATTCCGTGTCAGAGCGACAAAACGGATATTGAATTTTGCGGATAGTAAACACAAACAGTTTGAAAGTAACATATAAATTATTACTTGTAAACAATTCTATACTTACAAGCTAATCAAAAAAATATAAATAAATTACTTAAACATAAAGATATTTAATATGTATTTAAATATAATTACATTTGATAATTTTTTATTAGTTTTGAATTGATTTTGATTCGTTTTAACTTTTATTTAAATAGTGCTTTGTATTTGTACTATTTTACTTTTTTAGCGGTTTTCACGCTGAGCTTTTTGCGTTCACATATCAAAAGAGATGGTTTGCTTTGAATATATTTTTATGTTTATTGCGTTATAATCTGTAATATATTTGTATATTAAATATCAGTATGAATTAAAATTTAATGATAAAGTTCTCTAAATCGATTTTCACAGCGGTTGATCTTTATCGGCCTACAACGGAGGAGACATTAAAGTGCACAAGTGCACGGAAAACACAGATGCATTTTTTCTTGCTTTACTCTCACACCGCGATGGGACGAAGATCCAACACGACCGAAAAGAGATTAAAAGCAGGACAAGCTCTTACGTGCCATCCAACGCATAGATCATCTTACTTTACAGGAAATCAAGTGAGGGTTTGTGATAAGTCAATCAACCCAAACCAAATAGGAAACAACCTAGAAAAGTGTTTGAACCACCAATGATAGTAAATTATTTCTATTAAATATCAATTAATTATCCTATTACTATGTCGAAAAACAAGGCCTCGTCATTCTTACCTGCGGCCATTTGCAGTCTTTCAGATTACCAGTGGCGACGTCCCTGCGTCGTGGTACTCGCTAATAGAGAACGGCTCTAGCAACTAAACGATTGCGGTATCCATAGACGAAAAAATGCTGTAGCAGAAAGGCCTGATATAGAAGGCGACAATAAACTACTGCATTATTTTTTAGGAAATCATACTAGTTTTCTTATAAAAAATTTCCAGAGTACTCCTGTTGCTGTCTGGAAACAAGAAAACATGAGTGTGAATGAAACAATAAAATACAACCGCGAATACGTGCAAGCCGGCAAACCGGACAGTTTCTCTAGAATTTGCAAATACATTACTATCTCGCTCTTTACATTTTAATGTAATCCCTTTAAAGTGTCTGAAAACACATTGACTGTGTATAAATGAGTTTGTTTTCATAATGTATAGGGTTTTTTACTTATTTTTATTATACACAAGAACAAACTGTTAATCCATACAAATAAATAAAATTGGAGTGTCTCTTTGTAAGAACAAAATAATCGTTTTTAAATGATAGCATTTTAAAATATGACCGATTCAATCAACAAAAAGATTAGTTTTTAATTTTTGTTAGTATTTTTGTTTTTCTGACTAATCTGGGAGAAGAAATGGTGCAAGAAACTCCAGCAACGCTCCTGTCTAATGTGATGTTTAGCTACAGCGTCATTTAGCAAAGAATGTATTCGTCCGACCTCACCGGTGGGGCTAATGCCATGTGTGTGTGTGTATTGTCCTACACTACTAAGTGTAGGGTGTGTATGACTACTGCGTAGGTGTCGCAACCTATTTTGGATTAAGGGCGTTTATTAAATTCTTATATTTAACCAGAATATTGAGCCTAGCCATCGCGTTACTTGCGGCAGCGGTTTCGGTGGCGGCATTATTAGATAGTTGGCCGTGTGGCCTGGATCGTGGCAGTTGACGCAAGCTGAGGGTTCAAAAGTTAAACGGACTTCTTTGTTCTTGGGTCTGGAACCGTCATCTATGAAAGATCCAGGTAAGTGAAAATAGTTCAATAAACTAAATTAAAATATCCAAAATCTGATTAATTTAATTAAACGTAAAGTTCTTTTGAGAAATAATTTAAAAAAACAAGGTAAACGTTTTTTGCTCCACATTCAGGAAAAAATTTAGAGTAACATTTAAATAATACGTCATTATCATCATCATCATCATCATCAGCCTGTGATAGTCCACTGCTGGACATACGCCTCTCTTAATACACCCCTATCCATTAGGGGGTTTTGGACCGTATCTTACCACGCTGCATAGTGGTCCATGTTCCTAAGAAAGGTGGTCATAGATATTTTGGATTAAAAATGAAATATTTACTTTTTTATAAATTTTTGGTCTAAGGTTCTAATGATGATAACAAGTAAAACAAATATATTTTTAAAAAGGTAGATGTATATTCTCAAAAAAAAGGATCCGTCCATACTAATAAATAGTTGGTAACAATAAAATAAGTTTTATTTATAGATTATTTCTGAACATAGCTTAATTTGCATATGAATTATAAAATTTACTAGATAATAGAAAACTGAACATAGTATTTATATAAAACATCGTCTTTTTACATAATAGAAAACATTATAATTCACAATATCTACAGGTTTCTTTTATTGCAATAATGTTTAAGTATATAATAAATCCAACACTTCTTTTACTAATACAGACTTCTTCTTACAAGGTAACTTTTTTATACTACAAATAAGTGGGTCTGAATTAAGAAGAAGTCTGTTCAAAAGATCCATATTAGTTACTTCTCGGGAATGCTTCCTAATGTTATCGCGTCCAAATAGTTTCATTAATTTATTAAAGGATTCGGAGGCCTCTTCAGATAATTCACCGATGGACAATATAGCATTCAAAGTAATACAGTGTACGTAGAAACATAAAAGTTAATTCATTGAAAAATTATTCATTCCATGTACAATAAACGTGTCATTGTCATGTTCATCAGAGATTTATAATGCGGCAACAAAATCGTAGGGCAGTTTAGTGTACAGATAACGTCGCTATCCGCTTTTGTTGCGCAAAATAGTTAAAGAATGTTGAAAGTCTAACGTCTACCTGTGTTCAAATTTTACGTGTATGAAGCAGAGATGCCCGTGTGCTTTGATCACTCAAGAAATTTAATTATTTATTTTTGTGTATCTTGATTTATTATCTTTATGTTTGTAAGTCATTGTCGCACATTTGGTTCGCAAATTTTTTGATTAGTATGCTTTAGACGAAATATTAGTTCAGTTATTTGTAACAGACTCACGTCCGAAGTTTTATGAGAAAGGTTTGCGTTATAATGAAACACGTTTGCCTAATTGTCTAATTTATATGAAAGGACGAGTTTAAATTAATATTCAGGTCGTAACTACAGTAAATTTGCCTAAGACGGTTTCTCTGGAACTTGACCTGATGTACTAAATCTAAAAACATTTTTTTTCTTTGGTTCGAATAACACAAGATCATCTCAGCCTAAACTAGTAAGGACTTATATTATGCAAACTATGTGAAAAGTAAATATAAAGATCTATTATTATATTATAAATAAACAGATATTATATAGAAATGGACACGTAGACACGTAGGGTCGTCTTTTAAATGATAAGAAAGTAAGCATGAAAAGCATACAAATTATCTACAGCATTCTAAAAAAGCAGCGTAACACACCACACAACCGTGCATTGCCCTGAGATATGAGATGTTACGTCTCGTTTACCCAGTAATAGCGTTGACTGTGTGCCGTTTAAACTGGAAGAATGTGGTGTTCACACACTACTAATTTGCGGCGTAAACAGGCACCGCGGTGGTACAACTCCAGACGGTCTCTTGCATAAGTTACCTTCCATCTTAATTGCTAATTTTTTATGGCATACGCAGGCAGACGAACACTCGGACCACCTGATAGGAAGTGGTCACCGACGCCCATAGACTTTGGCAATGCCAGTGGTATCGCTAACGCGCTGCCACCGTGAGAGATAGGGTGTTAAGTCTTGTTTACCCAATAAATACGCTGGCTGCGGTGCCCTTCAAACCGGAACACAGCAGTGATTTCACATTACTGCTTCGCGGCAGAAATAGGCACCGCGGTGGTACCTACCCAGACGGTCTTCTGTAAAAAGGGGACCTACCACCACTAAAATTGTGTCTCCCTTGTTTTTTAATTAAATAGATTTTTTTTGGTAAATCCTGATGTATGGCAACTTTAATGACAAAGAAAATTATAAGACGTGGAATTTTTTTCTAAAGTAATGCAAACTAAAACTTTAATTAAAAAAAGGTTCGCCTTAATTTTAATTTCATGCCTTTTCATCAAAACCATCTTCTAAAAAACATTAAAATGAACAATAGCACTTAGATAAATGAAGCTTCCTTATTGTTTAACAAGACCCGTGGTATAATTTACAAGAACTTTAAATTATAGTTTTAGTACCAAAAATAAAAATAATTAAATAGTGTTTTAGACTGCTTATTTCTTCCCGACGTTTCGATTCTTTTCAGCATCCATGATCACGGGCAGACTAAGTTGGTATATGCCTGTATCTCTATGTTTTCGAATAACTGTCATGTTTATTTAAAAATTGACATATCTCCCGATTTCTTAATTTTTAATATTGGTTTGACAAAAAGTATTTATGTTGTCCTTCGGTTTTGTAGTTTTTTTATACTCTGCGTTTAATTTTTGAAATTATTGGATCCCAGGAAGGTGGCAAAGACCAACCATCTTCTGTATTAAATTTAGGATATTTTTAATTTCTATTGCTTCCGAATCATCCTTGGTTTGAGCTTCACGAAACCCGCAATAGCAATAGCATACCCTCTGAAGATCTGTTTCGTGGGTATTATCGCGAAGATAAGAACATCAGAAACAAATAGTGTTGAGCCTGATATTACGCCCTAGCGTTGCCTATCGGCCTGAGCGCACACAGTGCTACCAAGAGGAGGTGCGGGGCGAGCGGGTGCGTCCCAACCAAGCGTCGCCCCGCGCCTGCGCACTCACGCACCTGTTTCGCTCGTTCAAAACAGCGGACTCGACTAAACGTTATCGCAACAACAGCTGATTGCAGAAAATGACATTCCATATAAACTCACATATAAGGATATTGCAGACACATTACGTGATGCAAACAGCAAAGGGGCACTTCTGCAAGATGCTAGTAAATTGCAAACTGCGGAGACCTTAGCGTATGTCTGCTTATCACGAACAAAAAAGATATAAAAGAAAATCACATTATTGAATACATAAAAGACATGAATCAAGACTGTTTTGCTGAGAAATGTTGAGCCAAAATAGAGAAACGAATTTTAATTCGTATAAAATAACAGTCCATGCCCATAAGTTAAATTTATTTCTACAAAAGACTTTTGGCCAGAAAATTTGGTATTTCGAAAGTATCGACAATCGCGTTCTGCTTCTATCAGGAACGGTACCGCTGTAATAACTAAACAGCTATGAACGTAAAAGACGGAATGTTTACTTGTGTTTCCTTTAACTGTAAATCAATAAAGAGGTCCATTCAGCCCGTGAGAGATCTATGCAGGTACGCTGACGTCATAGCTCTCCAGGAGACCTGGCTACATGCCACATGATCTAGGTTTCATAAACGAAATTGATAAGAAGTTTGGCTGCTGTGGAAGTCCTCCGTGGATACGTCAGCAGGTGTGCTGCGTGGTAGGCCCCTATGGAGGACGGCGCTCATGTGGCGCTCGAGCTTTTCACCGGGGCCGAGATAGGTGCAGTGACAGTGATCGAATTGTGGCAGTGCGACTAGTGCAAGATGAACGTAGTGTCATAGTATTTAGTGTGTATATGCCTACGGACGTGAGGATAATCTCCGGAATTTATCCAGTGCTTAGCTCAGGTTAGCGCCATGATCGAGAGCTCTGGGACTGAATATGTGATAACCTTGGGCAATTACAAGCGCACCCGGTTCTCTTTGGAAAAGAGCGGGCTGAATTCTGTGGTGATCAATGTTAACGCTTTCTTGACGTAGAGAGACTCGACCCTAACTCGTAAACATACATAAGCGAAGCGAATGGGACGTGTCGCTGGCTCGACCACTGTATGGTGACTGCTGCCGCGTCTACTCTCGTTACAGACATGGACGTCCAGTACAATGCGCTATGGTCAGATCACTTACCTCTAGCAATTAAGTGTAATTGTAATTTTATTCGGCCCAAAATAGAAAATTGTAATGAGAATGATAATCTTAAAAGTAAATACATATGGGGGCATAGAGAACCCGAACAAATAAATTTTTTTATAAGTGTTGTAATGAAAATTTATGTACAGTATTATTAAAGCATAGTAATATGTTAGAATATATTGATAAAATAGATCATGTAAAAATAAGGATCATTTTAAATACATAGACGAATTTTACTGTGATATTATAAAAATCGTTACAATTGGCGTCAGTACCTAGTTACAATGGAAAGAGGGCTGAGTAGAAGACATCGATTGATAGGCTGGAATTTCACGTAACGCAATCATATGTTAAGGCCAGAGAATGTTTTTAACAATGGATTACGTATGGTTGGCCATGCTCGGGGTATTATTACGATAACATGATTTCTTCCTGCAGGGATTTAAGGCCGCAGTTAAATACATTCAAAACCATCAAGAACAGATCAAGATGGATCTGCTGGCTCGACATCGTAGTGCTGGTAATTTTATAGAATTTTGGAAAGAAACAAAAAGTTGGATCAAAAAAAATAATTTACCTGTCAGCGTAGGAGAGAAGAACAAAAGAAATATAGCTAATTTATTTTGCAAGCATTTTAATTTTCAACTGATAGTGATTTAAATAATAAATATAATCAATCAATCAGTTATGACTCGAGGCTCATCGCGTGTCGGTTACTTCGAAGGAAATAGAAATCATTTTAAGAAAAATGAAGCGTGGTAAGTCTCCAGGGCATGATGGGTTGAGTATATAACATCTGTTATATGCGGCCAGCATATTTGTCAGTTTGCTCGGCTTTTCAATCTCTGTGTAAGGCATTGCTTACTTACCGAGGAGCTTATTCGAACATTGGTTGTGCCTATTCCGAAGAACAATACGGGTGATATATCGAGCATGGCCAACCACTAGACCCATTTCTTTAGCTACGATTGTAGCCAAGGTCCTGAACGTTCATCCATATGCACTTAGGGAGTATAAATAATTACGATGGGCAGTTCGGGTTCCGACCTAAGGTATCAATAGATATGGCTATTTTCGCATTAAAGTAAGTAGTCAATTATTACAAGCAACGAGACACTACTCGTTTACGCTTGTTTCCTAGACCTAAGTCGCGCCTTTGATACCCCTCAACCATAATCTACTGTGGATAAAGCTACATAAACCAAGCGGGGCGTGTCGTTAAGGTTGTGGACCTGCTCGGATACTAGTACCGCGAGCAGACCGGTGGGGCGCCGAGCTGTCTTACATCTACCGCCTCTCATGCGAGATAAGGCAGGGGGGCTTACTTCTCCTGACCTCTTTAACACTTATGTGAATGATTTGATCGTGGAGCTCTGCTGAGCCCTCGATGAAAGGAATGAGAAAACTCATTACAATTTGAAAAGGTATGCAAAACAACATCAATTAATATATAATGCAAAAAGACCGAAATGGTGATATTTAGAACGGGAAGGGGACCTGAAGCTGTGCCTCAAGTATTTCGTAATGGACAACAAGTTAAAATAGTTGATATTTTTTATGGCATACGCAGGCAGACTGAGCAGTCGGGCCACCTGGTAGGAAAATTATCACCAACGCCCATAGAATTAGCATTACCAGTGGCATCGCCAACGCGCTGCCTCACCGTGAGACATAGGGTGTTAAGTCTCGTTTAACCAGTAAATACGTTGGCTACGATGCCCTTCAAACGGGAACACAGTAGTCTTTTTCACACTACTGCTTCTGCGGCAGAAAAGGCACCGAGGTGGTACTCACCCAGACGGTCTCCTGTAAACAGAGGACCGGAGGAGGAGGAACCGGTAATTTTAGGTATCTTGGCCACATAGTGACAAAAGACGACGCGGACATAGAACGACAGAGAAGAGCTCTTTGCATCGTGGGTAACATAATAACGAGAAAGTTCTATAAATCTTCGCTTGACGTGAGAAAGACACCGTTTGTTACTTTTGTCAGACTTTTACGCGTGTCAACTCTGGACTGATTACACAAAACACCCATGATAGCATCCGTGTTGCGTATAACAACGTTTTTAGACACCTGATGGGTTTAAAGCGTTTTTGTACCGCTTCCGAAATGTTCACTGAGTCCGCGTAGACACATTTAACGTATTCAGCAAAGAAAAGCTTCATTTATGTCTAGAGTTGACTCGTGTGATAATGTTATCATAAGGAGTCTGGCAGAGAGATTGATACAAAGCAAAATGTATAAACGATGGATAGATATAGCTGCCTAAAATGTAATGGGAGTGTGTGTATTCTATACAATCTAAACGTGTAGAATACATACATTTTTATATACACCTAAATCATTGTATTAGTATTAGTTTAGTTTTTTTTTAATTTAGCTTCACTTTATTTATCTTTGTATGATATGTGTCTGCAATAAAGATTTTTTTTTTAAGAATTTTCTCATCTGGCCGAGGGAAAATTTCAATACATTAAATAAAATATTACGTATATACGAATAATAATGCAATAAATATAATAAACATATACATATAAAGACACATCTCAGCCAGACGGAAGCCCTTGGCAGGGGAGACCGAGGGTTAGGTTGAAAGGGAGAGGAACCGGCGGACAATGCGAGCGGTGTCCAGAAGCACCGCTTTTTGCATTTGAGCTAGAAGCGGTCCGTCACGGACTCCCAGCTGTCTCAGGTCGATACCTACGTTTTGTGACATGCCCAGGTAGCGGTATGTTTCAACTTCGGATAGGGTCCTGTTAATTGGTGGTTAAATGGCCCCATCGGTGTCGGTGACCCTACTTCTTTCAACATGGATAATCGCGCACTTATCCGTTCCCAACTCCATTCTAATTGAATTGCTAAAATCACAAGTAATTATTATTATTATTATTTAATAATCGCATTAGATTCTTTTTATAGGTTTAGGACCCTATGAATAAGTTTGAGCTATTTTTTAAGCGGCTTCAAAAAAAAGATAGTACTTAAATCAGAACGTAAGTTTTGTTTAATTATTATGTTATAAATACTTTCTAAGTTAATTGATATAAAAAGGTGTATGACTGAAATCGTAACATTGCACCAAAAAAATTTTCAAAGCAGTAGCATTTACGCATAAACTAAAAATAACTTATAGTAACTATTTGGTAGCAAAAGAGCACGTTCATTTGTTTTGCTAAGATTCCGAATTGACCATAAAGGGTAGATTGAACTATTTTATACTGAAAGGATTTTAGCTTTGCTCCTTATAAATAATAAACAGAAGAAGATAATTGTCTGGTATTTGTTTTAAAATTTACGTTCACTGAGTTTAACTATTGTTACAAACATGCATTGTTGATAGTAATGACTAAATTATAATATCCGGAAAATGTTTTCTCATTTTTGATACGAATTTAAATGCAAGTCTTTTAACTTCGCAAGTTTGTACTTAATGAATTAGCACTGTATTTTGATAAATGAGTAAAATATGGATCAAAAAGAAATAACAAAAATGAGTCACTTAGTAGATTTTTGGAATAAAAGTTCTCCATTATTTTTATAGGTGCCTATTTCTGCCGCAAAATAGAGGTACTATCTTCCTACTTGAAGGGCAGCATAAATACTGCGTAAACGAGACGTACCATCCTACGCTTAGGGCGGTTAATGTAAGCATACATGCCTATCCGACGCATAGATCATCTTACTATTTAGACAATGGGGTGTTTACAACGGGAACACAAAACTATATCCTAGCGACAATCGAACCCACGGCTGCTGGATAAAAAAAGTTCATAAAAAAAATATCACTCATAAATAAAGTTTAAGCAAAGCATTTATGGTATCAAACACAAAGTTTCAATCAAGTAAGCTTCATTTAAATTGCTATAAATGTATTAATTGGTTCCGTATGTATTATTTCCGTATTGACTTCTGATTACCGCAGCAATCCAGCGATAAATAATATTTCATGACCTTTATTTCCAACAATAGTAGTAATTGGTGCTCGTAGTATTATAATCAACATACGATAATTTTCTAATAATTCCGAATTATTAATGTTGTAATGTTAGTTTATCAGTCATTACTATCAGCACTAATTGCATATCAAATTACATTAAAAGAAAATTTATACAAGAGTATGAATTTTTCTTTAAACTGATTGATATACAAAACATTATAGTACATAAATGTGAAATCAATACAATATCAATTACAGAGCCAACAGACCATAGCACGAAATTTCTCTTGGGGAATTTTGTTTGTTTCATTCGATACTGTTTTCATATTATTGTTACAAACCAATTTATGTACGTGGACATGGAGCAAATATGCTATTTTATTCTCAATAAATTGCAAAGCAGCATTTGCAAATAATAAATATTATCTTTTATATTTAAATCCAAATAGAACAGCAATAAGATATATCTACCTTTAGGTAATATTTATATCTTTAGATATTACTGGGAACTTTGTCGCAACAGCTTTGACCTAATTTATTTAGACGTCAGATTTTTTTTGAAAATAAATCTCTAAGAAATTTTTGATGTTGCTTACCACATATTTGTATAATTAAAATAAACCTACATTACAGACAACATTTTTTAACAACATAAAATACTATACCAATAAAGAGATAAGACAGAGAGTAAATTGCATTAATTATTATGTCCTGCTATTAATTATACAAAGCTTTCAATAAAATATTAAACGTTTTATTTTTACGCCATCGTCTATTATACGAGGGTGGTCTGAAAAGTTTCCGACCTAACAATGATAAAAGATTTTTTTTCTTACTTTTTTATTTATTATTCTACATAGTCTCCTTGTAACTCTACACACTTCTCCCAGCGATGGTCCCATCTCTGTAACCCGTCTAAATAGTACTTGGCGTTTTTCTCTACAAAATAACTGTTCACAAAGGTGATTGCCTCCTCATTTGACGAAAATCTTTGTCCTCCGAGCGCAGTTTTTCGATAAAGAAACAAAAAGAAGTCGCTTGGGGCCAGATCTGGTGAGTAAGGCGGATGGTCAAGCAGTTGAAACCGTAACTTGTGAATTTTTGCCATGGCAACCGCTGAGGTGTGAGACGGCGCGTCGTCTTGGTGAAACAGGATTTTCTTTTTCTGCAAATGTGTCCGTTTTCCCGCAATTTGTGCCTTCAGCTCGTCAAATAATGATGCGTAGTATGCTCCTGTAATGGTTTTTCCTTTTTGAAGATAATCGATAAAGATAACTCCATGACTATCCCAAAAAACAGTCGCCATCCCTTTCCCGGCCGAAAAAACAGTTTTTGCTTTTTTGGAGCTTGTTCCCCCTTTGCATTTCACTGTTTTGACTGTAGTTTTGTACGGGCGTGTAATGGTGTATCCAAGTTTCATCTACAGTTATTAATCGGCGGCAAAGCTCGGATTTATTGCGCCTACACTGCGCCAACAGAGCTTTGGAAATGTATTCGAACATGTTTTTGGTCTAATGTGAGCAAACGCGGCACCCAACGCGCGGACAGCTTTCTTATGAGTAAATCTTGATTTAATATGCGACAAACACGTTCTTTGGACATTTTCATAACCTCTGCTATCTCTCTCACTTTAATTCGGCGGTCGTTTAAGACCATTTTGTGAACTTTAGCAATGTTATCGTCAGTAGTAGCAGTTTTTGGACGTCCCGAACGTTTATCGTCCCCCAAGCTCTTACGACCACGTTTAAATTCAGCTGCCCAAAATTTCACTGTGGTAAATGATGGTGCAGAGTCCCCATAGATAGAGTCCATCTCATCTTTGATTTGCGTAGGCGTATTGCCTTTCAAAAACAAAAATTTTAATAACAGTTCGATACTCAATTTTTTTCATTTTTACAAAAACACTCACTTCTACTTACTCAAACGACTGTCAACTAAAAACTGGCCGAAACTTTGGTAAGTAACTGTTAAAATATGCACAACTACATTCACTAGCTTTTATTAACGAGTGGCCCCATCTTTGAGTTGAGGTCGGAAACTTTTCAGACCACCTCGTATTTAAAAAATATTTGTGTCCTTGACGTTACGTTTTACGTTCGTTTTAACGGTCGTTGACGTTAAGTGCTCCCCTGAGGCTTGTAACGACAATGCTTAATGACAGTTTTTTTGGAATCAGGCCAAATAGGTAACGTTGAATCGTTCTTTGATAACGTTTAAAAAAAAGCGTTTGAATTTTGCTGAAATTTCAAGAAACGGCGCTGCAACTTTTATATTATAAAAAATTGGTTAAGGAACCAATCTAATATTATTAGACTTGACTTAAAAACAACAGATATTTATTTATTTACTTATTTATTATGGAATCAACAGGACTAAGTTAGGCGTTACATAGGCTGTAATAAAAATTGGGGTAACAAATCTGTGTACATTATACACAGACTCCCCTTTTTTCTCACAGCGCAGAAGATGGGCTTGCATGAAATGTTGGAATGTTTTTTTTTAATATTTACAAATGATATAAAAAACTAACAGTTAAAAATTAAACGACGCATTATAATAACTTAAGGTCTTATATCGTACGATACGACAATCTTATCTTATCACAGAATAGCATATCACAGAATTACATAGGCATAGGCATATGTTAAACGTAACAAATTCTTTGATATGCCTATCGCATGCGTGTATTTTTGTTTTGTGTGTGTGTGTGTTTTCATTCTAGATTTTGCTGATTAATAATGTTAAACAATTTTTAGCAAAAAATATAATTTAACTATTCGTTAATAAAATGAGGCCGAACCGAAAACAGCAATTCTCTCATTATATTCTTTCATAGCACAAAACTCTTTTACTACTTACTACAATTTATTGTAAATTGTTAATTTAGCAACACATGACATGTATTATTGATTGACTATTATGGATTACATACATTACAATATAGTTTTATATGAAATTTGTTAAATTATTACTAGGCATAAATACATATAAATTATGAAACATTTTTTAAAAGTTTTTTGAAAGTTAATGTACTTTACGAAAAGTTTAGCTAATATAAGGCGCGATGACATTTTCAAATATATTTGCAAAAATAAAATATTGCATGGATTTTTCCTAAACGATGAAAAAGGCTAACAATTTATTATAATAAGAAAATAATGTTCACAACAAAATTCCCCTTCATACCGTAAACACGCCAAGCAATAATAATCCCGGGAAATAACTTATCCACAGGTTTTGTCAGTTTTCTTTTTATTTATTTATTTATTAAATCTTTTTGCTTAATGCCAATGGCATTTTCTGCCAGTAGTGAACTGGAAAAACAAACAAAAAAATAATTAATGAAAATAAATATGACAAGTCTGTGCACACGCCCTCGAACCCGCCGGGTTGTAGCGGTTAACTCCACCAACGTGAGTCATCCGTAATAAAAAATAAAATAAAATATTAAATATGTACTCATAAATAGAAACATAAGTTTTACATAGCAAATGATAATATATTATATATAATAAATATACTGAATAAATACATGAACGTATATGTATATAACATATAAATAAAATATTTAAAACATTTATGTGTCAATAAAATTTTTAAGCAAGTGCGCTTTTACATTTACCTTAAAAAATATGGTACTTTTAGGCATCTTGATTTCTAGAGTAAACGCATTCCACAGGAGGTACTGAACGTAAAAAGAGGAATGTACGAGGTCGGAACGGTGAATGGGGCATTGGAGCACATGCAATTAATGATATGACCACATATCCTTCTATCCCTCAGAACTGCAGTGGTTGTCTATTCGTGAAAGGCGTTAGTTAATAACTTTACTTATTCTTAGTCTTCCCAAATTCCTGCTTTCTTAACTTCCAATATCGTTGTTCAATTAATAATAATCTTCGACCAAAGCAGATAAAGATAGACAGATAGATATGTCCAATGTGGCTAAGGATATAGTGGTATGACCTTTATCACTTTCAATAACGCCTGCGTAGAATGCATCATCCGATTTCGCCAGGAAGTACCTACGGAGGCTGCACACTTCACGGTTATGCATAGCAAAGGCGCTTAATAAGCCCCACCCACCATGCTTTCGTGGTAAGTAAAACCTCATCACTGACAATCTCGGGTGCATCTTGTGCGATGTCTAGGTAATGCAGGCTTTTCTGTCCACGGCGTTTAGTTCGGTTTGAGACCACCTAAGAATGCCGAAAGTATAAACGAGGACGGGCATAACCTCAACGTTATACGGCGTGTACTTTTTTACACCTGACAAAAAGCGATTTAGCACTTTTGTCAAGGCATCAAAAATACTTCGCAACGATTGTTTTACACCGGCCCTGTCGATACTTATGTGACATGCCCAGCTACCGGTATGTATCAGCTTCGGAAAGGGTTGGGATGTTAACTGAGTTGTTAGATGGACCTCCGTCGTCGGTGACCTTCTTTCAACATGGAGAATCGCACACTCATCCGTTCAACTCCATTCTAATTGAATTGCTTAAATCCAAGCTAATCTTTATACAATTCCATCAGGATGAAGGTCGATTGGGAGCGAATAATGTGGATCACCATTAGAAAACAGTCAGGGTCACCTCTTGTCTCTGCTCGCCTGAAGCTGAAATCCTCTGCTCGAAGCCTCCAGCAGTAGTCTCTAGTGGATTCATTATAGAGAGGCAAAACTCAATCGGATTGGCTTAAACTAATCACCACTGGGAGATTCTCATACGTATCCTTATACGGTTCTTCCGCAGCCGTCATCCAATCCATAGATAACAAAGTGTCGTACTCCATTGCCCCAAACATTGCCTGAGGAGGTCCCTTACTGTTACTATTCGATCTTGTATGAGATTCGAGATATCCTCGCTAGCTCACATATGAGGTACCGAGTCGAACGCATTTTTGATCTTTTGTAATCTATACCAGGCGGCGGAGACGGTCCGAACGGTTGATGTTTGACTATTCATATACTATGTGTCGCAAACTCGAGGCAGTGGTTTCTTGTACCCACAACCATGCGCCTTCTAATATATTCTGAGCATCGTGACAATTATCCGGCTTCGTTCCGTTTAATGCCGTATAATTTTCGTGCTCAGATATGATTGCTAGTCTTATAAATAGTAAGGTTGTTAGTTAAGGCTCCCGGACCTTTCCAGTTCGGGCTTTACGGACTGCGTTAGCTACGTCGTCTGGTATTGTCGACGTAGTGATCCATGGTGTACAATGGCTTCACATTCGACCGACGACTTCTGTCCAGCTCATTCGTATGTGAGAAACGGTGCTCTGACCAAACAGGCTGCGTAAACGCGACCGTATTAGTCTTGTTCGGTCTAATTGGCCGCTTCATTGTACATGGTTGTCGCCCAAGACGATTCTGGTTGAACGCTTGACCTTCCGTATATCTATCGAATTCGTTCTCCCAAAGCTGTGATTCTTTCCTTCAGGTCATCAATGCGTTCCGCCAGTTTTGGGGTAGTTGTATGTGTCAGACTTAAAACAGTCCCATCCAAGGCTGTCTGACGGTTCTAGACTTCTCGTCTTCATGTTTCCAGACCTGAAGCTATAGAGCCTGTCTGATAATGAGTCCTGCTTTGGATACGGTCCTCTATCCTAATTTCCTCCACTTGTGGTATCATTTTACACTAGTGTCATCCCCAGTGTAGGAAATTTGGCACCAACTAAACGACAAGTGTCAGTGCAGGCCATAGCGATGCGAGTCTATCGTTTCAATAGATCATGCTGGTTCATTAATAAGAGCTAGCATACCATTAAGGGCCCCAGACAGCGCGATCTTTGCTTGCTTACAATTATTGTAAGGAAGATGTTAGGCGATCTTCGGAGGTCATTTCATTAATGTTAATTCATGGAGTCCATTACAGCAATCACTGATTCCAATCCGCTGCTGAAGTGATAAATTGGTATCCGTGTTTGCATTGCATGTAGAATCCACAGAAACTACTTCACTTTCAGCTGCAGTGTCGTCAGACAGTACTGAATGACTCTGATGTAAGCCGTTCGAGTTCAGCATGTCTTAGATGTTGTACTGAACTCGATCTGGTCAGATTTTGACTCATGTGACAGATATTGATGGCTCTAGCTCAGCAAAAATGCGATGCATCCTTACCCGATACGCAAAACCTCCGGTTTCTTCACCTTTCGCCCTAAATATGCTCGCAATGCGTTCCGATTCATGTCTGCATTCCAACGCATACGACGTACTCCACCAGTGATGGGTGCCGTTTGAGGGGCCCCTGCGGACCCCGTCGGCACCAAGCCAGCTAGTGGGGAAGATGGGTGCGAGTTATTGTTAGTTGTTTGTGCAATATATCGTTGACTGGCGGATCGTATGCTGCCACATGCAGCGCCAGTACCAGACGTGCCCCGGCGAACCCCAGGCAGCGGTCCTATCCTATTTATATTTTGATTAATTGTTCAAAATTGTAAATAATCATATAGTGATTTCGCCCACTGAGTTAATGATAAAAATATTACAAAATAAACGGCATAGCATAAAATTTAGTTATAAAATATACAGGTTTAAGTTTAAAATATATAGGGTCTTTCCATAGGTTTTAAATTGTAGTCAACTCAATGTTCCGCAGTGGTAGTTGTGCTGTCGAACCTAATAGATAAATATTCTATTACTGTAAAACTATTTTTGTTTGTTGTATTCATTTTTCTTTTTCTAGAGTTCTCTCTTCAATTCTTCACGCATTTGAAATTTTCGTGGTTAGTTGTAAATTTTAATTAAAACGATGGTCCTCGACGTTAGATGGCGCTGTATAAATTTCGTAGGTTTGACTTCTAATAAAATTTTCTGTATCTTCAAATGTTCGTTAGATGGCGCTAGTTTCAAATCAAATTCGTCTAATATGTTTCTTCAATTTGGTTTCATATTGTGTTTAAGTTATATCCAAAAGAGTTCTCAGTACCTGATGATTGTTTTTAAAGATGATTTGGTTGTTCCAATTTAATTCTTGTATTATTAAATCGTTGTTGAAGCTGTTTCAGTCGTCTTTCAAAATTTATCTGTCACTGTCATTACACAACATTATAAATACTGTAATAACTATTTTACACAAACTTTATTTTCCAATTGCACTTAATGATTTGGACTTCCTTTAAACTGAAAAATTTGTAAAACAGCGATGTGAACTACGCTGCAGTGTCATCATTTTTCTTTAATAATATTTATTATTGTACATTTTTTAATTTTCTTATAAATGTATGTTTATGGCATTTATTTTTTTTCTTTTACCTTTCCCTGTGCACCCATGTCTATCCCATCTCTGCACCAACCAAATGTTGACTGGTAGACAATGACATCGGCATTAAGTCCACCTCTTTGTACATAATTCATACAATAATTTTAAAACGGTAATTAAAAAAAGAAACAAATCAGCCTCGCAATTTTTTAAAGCAGTCTTTCATTTTGCTATTATAGAAAATTTTTACGCACGGAAGTTCATTTAAGTAAAGAAATTAAAGTGCTTTTTCTTATTTCTCTAAGTTTTTAAATTATCCTTTTATTCACGTTACCTTCAAAGTTATATAAAACAGTAAAAATGAAAAATTAAAGCAATATCTTAACTTCAGTTTAACATTAAACATAAAATTTCTGTATATTATTTTTGCTATAAATATGGCTTAACAATCTCATATTTTAAATTGTTAGAATATGAACATCTTAATAACTGGTTCAATGAATTTCTATCAAAAGTCTCGTAAAACATTAAGATCAATGAAGCTTTTGTATCCTTTATCATAACAGTAACATCTAAAGTGAAATTATATTAAATTTATTTATCTTAATTGCTTTCGCTCACAGCTTTGCATGAGTTGAAAGGAACTTCGTCATATTGTTCAATTGAACATAATTTGTGTACCCGTATTAAAATATAATAATAGTTATATTAGTATTTTTAGTTTATGTGTCACTAAAAACTAATGTATCGGTTACGAAGCCATTGAGATAGGCAGGAATTCTCGTTTTTTTGTGATTAGACATGGGACAGGTCTTATATGATATCCCCCCGATAGATTCTCGCGTTGTCTTAGTGGCGAGACCAGTTCGCCGGCCTGTGGTGCAAGGTGGACCGTGAAGGCAAATGAGCCCAGAAGAGTGCGCTGTATGGGGACTAGAGTGGCAGGCATTCTACCATCCCTGTCCTCTGCACCCAAGGAGTCACGAGGGAAAAGGAATGTCGGTATTCCGTAGGCCATTCTCCCTATGCGTGGTGGGGTCGTGGGAGGAGGGAACATTCTAGATGATGTCAATCTCTCCTCCCTCTGCGGCCGAAACGGTGTGAGTGGTAGAGGTGTTTTGTGACTGCCAGGGTTGAGACCTTCTGGCTCCTATGGTCTCTGAGTAACAGATTCAGGGGAGTCTGCTACCCAAATGTAGGAGCCGAGACAAAGATCTCGTAAGTTCCTACGCGCCCTGAATGGGCTATAGGCCAGGGACAGCTGCCTTAATGGTCTGCACTAGTAGGTTGCAGATTAGTGCGAAAGCGTCCCTGTAACCCTACCCTCAAAGCATCAGGAAAGACCAAAGTGGTGGTTATAGTCGGTGTAAATAGGTATAAAGGTTATCCTAAAAACTTAATGTGTAAATTGATTACCGTGTTATATACATGGAATTTATTTACTAATGTGAAACTAAACATTTTTCTGCATTAATAAATCCAGGCCTGTGACTATCATTTCACCTAATTGGCTATTGTAAAAGATAGAAGTAATATTTAAGTTTAAGATAAATTATTTTGAAGCTAGTAATATTAAAACGATTTAAGAAAATTATGGTAACATGTTCAGACGGCGTTAAACGGACGAGGAAAGTGAATAATGATGACAGAAGCTTCACGGAATATAAATATTTGCAAATCAAATACTTTCCTGGTATTTTACCAGGAAACTGAGCGTAGAAATGAATTATTGTAATATCTTTTTGAATTTCATTCCATTATATTTTATAATACACAATATTTCAAGGGAGGTACAATAAAAAAGTGAATAAAATTAGCAATTTGTAAATGTACCTCTATCAATGTTCATGATATATTTTTACTCTGTTTAAGACGATAAATATTTCACATCACACACATCATCAGCCTTTGTTAGTCCACTGCTGGACATAGGCCTCCCTAATACACCCTATCCATTAGGGGTTTGGACCGTATCCCACCACGCTGGTCCAATGCGGGTTGGTGGGTGGACCGACTTTACATGCCCATCCGACGCATGGATCATCTTACTTTTCAGACAATTGGGTGATCGGCCCAAATTGCCCAAACCGGAACATGGTAGTGATTTCACACTCTTGCTTCGCGGTGGAAATGGACGCTGCGGTGGTACCGCCCCAGCCTATACCTATTTTTCACTGTCATCATTATCAGCCCGCGTTAGTCCACTGCTAGACAAAGGGCTCCCCTAATGCACGCCTTCTCCATGAGGGTATTTTGGACTGTATTCCACCACGCTGGTCCAATACGGGTTGGTCGGTCGACCGACTAAATTCTTATAATGATTTTTTCATAGCGTACTATTTATAAAAACTAATATATTTTCCATTATCTCTGAGTACTTTTGAGCATGTACGTGGAATGGAATTGAATTTTAGATTAGCTTACTGTGTGGGGGAGCTGTAATTGACGAGGAAAGAACGCGTGAGGTCATGTATGTATTTTATTTGAGACAAGAGGACAGCTCATCCCTAATAAGCCATAAACCCTTTTCATAACTTTCTTATACTGGCAAGTAACTTTTGAAAGAGTTCAGTTATTTTTCCGTTTATTCAAATAATTCCTATAAGAGGTGATAAAATTATAAAGACCTTACTATAGATATATACTAGAGTCCGACCGAAACTGTTTTTCCGGCCGAAACCGAAACCGAAACCGAAAGTTCGGCCGTGGCTTCAGTTTCGGCCGAAACCGAAACCGAAACCGAAACTCACGTGATCAAGTATAAAAATTCTTAAAATACTAAAATATGGAGCTGTTATGCCTATTATTTTGCTTTATTTTAGTCATGGAATGGAGACAGTATATTAAACGTGTGGTAATGGTTTATTTCAGTTGCTAATAATATTTTTGTGTAAGAAAATATTTAAAATATATATTAATTTTTTTTCAAGTAAATTTCTTATAGCAATATGAGTTATTAATAAATAAATTAATAATTGTGACTGTTACATTAAAAACTAAGTATTGGTATTTTGAAATCTAACTAATTAATACTTTGGTTTGTATTTGTAGTTCTGAGGGGAATTAAAACAAAAATGAGATAGAATATAATGACTATGATAGCTTAATTATTTATTTTCTACATAATCTCCGAGTCCACCTCACACACAAGTCCAGCGTTCCAAGTTTCCAATGCTTCAATTCCTTTAAAAAAATGATTGTCTTGGTCCTCCAAAAGATCACCACGGCATTGTTTACTTGTTATAAATAGTTTTAAACATGTTTTCTCTTAAGTATTGTATCAATTTGAGAGAAGATGAAAAATAGCTAGTTGCCAGATCTAGTGAAGGGGATGCTCAACAAATTGTACGTGCAGCATGCTGAACGGTGGCCATCCACTGCCAACCTATGTGCCGGTACGTTGTCAAGATGAAACAAAATATTGAGGCCATACCCCGGCCAGGCAATATGATGGCCTCCTGTCGTATCTGGCAACGGCGACCTCTGCTATTTATTTCTTTGATGAGCCCGAACATGACTTGCAAATCCGATTTTGGTCTTAAAGCGCGATCACACTGCGTACAATTAAGGACTCCTAAGTATTATAAGTGTATGTATAGATGACCTTTGGGTTTTCCGAAGCACACTTGGTTTCCAGATCTTTAAGACGAGACTCTTCAAACTTTAAGTCCAGTCTGAGTAGCAACACGCCATTTCGGCCTCGCATAGGCAAGCTCTTCCCATTTCTCTGGTGCGATCTCGCATTTACTCAAGTGGCGTTTCAAAACGTCTTTATATCTTAGAATTGACCTCCGGTTTCCGTTTTCCAACACTAAGTTCAGAATAAAACACTGCTTTTGGCAAACGGCGATCATCCATGGCAGGACTTACCCAGACCATCTAAGTTGGCATTTCATTAGTGTAGCTTCAATGCAAGCATGCCAGTGCGCCGCAGAACCTCTGCGTTGGATATATGGTCCGCCATTTGATCTGAAGGATAGACCGCAAGCATTTAAGGTGGAAGGAGTCCAGCCTTCTATAAAGACACCAGGATTCGGCAGCATATAGTAGAATTGGCAGAATAATGGCCCTACATAAAAGAAGTTTTGTGGTGAGACTTATGTCATGGCACTTCCAGACACGACGACCCAAACCACCGAAAGCAGCTGCCTTGGCAATACGCGAAGAAATTTCCAGTGAAAGTGTTTTATCATTTTGATATTGCTCCCAAGGTACCTAAAACTGGAAACTTCTTTGAGTTGTTTATTATATAGGTATAGCGGTTGGTTGTCGTTGTTCTGGCACACACATCATCGGCGTAAAGAATTTCGAGCACTGGTTGCTTATATACCCTTGATTTAGCTTTAAAGCTTAATATTTTAAAAACGCTTTTGTCGGATCTTACCGATATTTGTAATGGTACGGTGCACTTGCTGGTGGCTTCATTCATAACTATAGCAAAGTATAATGCAAAGTTTTTATTTTTGTTATTATTATTATTATTTTTTTATTGCATACGCAGGCAGACGAGCAGTCGGGGCCACCTGATGGAAAGTGGTCACCGACGCCCATAGACATTGGACATACAGGAATCACCAACGCGCTGCCTACCGTGAGACATAGGATGTTAAGTCTCGTTTACCCAGTAATTACGCTGGTTACGGTGCCCTTCAAACCGGAACATAGTAGTGTTTTCACACTACTGCTTTGCGGTAGAAATAGGCACCGTGGTGGTACTCACCAGATGGTCCCTTGTAAAAGGGACCACCACCGGTTAAATTGTTAGGTATTTTATTATTTCGACCGCGTTTTGGTAGTAAGACAAACGACCGCGGTTAGCCGGTTGCGTTGATTTGTGGCGAACTATGTTTAGGCCACTTTTCTAGGCCCCTAAATAGGGCTGCTTTGTCACTAAACGTGCTGCCGAACCCGTACTCCCGCCTCGAATCTAGTCATAGAGCGACCACTCTCGTCTAGCCGCCTACGTGCCGAGTGCCAACTAGAGACCAGTATCACTAAACTGGAAACTCCACCACTAGAACTCGATCGCCGCAGGGCTTTTGAATCTCGGAATCCAAATAAACAGAATAGCAAAGGTCATCAGCGCGTGATTTTGATTATAGCGGACAAGCTACGCAAACCGCAAGCCCACTCTCTTGTCTTAGCCCCCTTGAGCCAATGGACCGCCTAGACAGTCTGATTGACGTCGAGCTAAAGATGCAGTTGTTCGTTGGTTTCTTAATTCCCTAGTCGTCTCTTACGACACCCACGGGAAGAGATAGGGAGGCAGTATTCTATAAGGCGCCACCTCACGCCAAACTTGTTTCTTGTTGATTACTGGCTTCGATGCACGTCTGCAACCATGTTCGTCTTCCGTGTACGTTCTCCATACTCGAAATTAAGAAGCCCACTTTGCGACAATTGATTATGACAGAGCAGTCTCTTCTCATGTTGCCTTTGAGCCGCAGTAAATCTCTTGCGTTGGTAACTTTTATAACAGTGGTTTTTAATGACATGGTCTCACTTGGTTTTTCTCTTTTTCGAGAACATTTCGCCACACATAAGCAAACAAATGACTAAATTCAGAAAAAGTAAAGAGACGAGAAGATTTTTATTAACAAACAAATATGTTTGTTCTCACTACTATTTGTTCCTCCTCGTCTTTCTAGAAGAATCACCAATTTCTTTTGTCAAACTTGGAATGTTTGTCTGAACTAAAATCGCCTGATCTGTGCTCGATTGCAGCAATGATACATTTAACTTTCAGTACTATTTTGAAATTAAAAACACTTCTGAAACCAGTTTCGGTCAGGAAAAGTTTCGGCCAAATTTGGCCGAAACCGAAACTGCGCCGAAACTTGATTTTTGGCCGAAACTTGGCGAAACCGAAACCGAAACCGGAAGTTCGGTCGGACACTAATATATACATACAATTAAATTATATTATATTACATTGCATTATATAAATTACTAGAATAGAAATAGTAATTACAAAACGATAGAATGCTGAATATTCGTTTTATGTTATGTTTGTGCCCTAATTTCTAGGGGCAATATGAAAATTTGAAAAAACGCCGGATCTGATTACCGGAGACATTATTGATAATCGCCATACGCAAACGATTCGATAAAAATAGCAAATTCTTACGGCTAAAAATTAATATAACTTGTATAATATTTCTTTCATACCAACCAATAAAATAGACAGGTTAAAGAGGATATAATCAATTAAATAATTGAATAATACAGTGTAATAAAAATAGTATTTTGTTCTTATTATTTTATTTATCACCACGATAAAAGAATACAACTAAAAAACTTGCATCTCGTGCTTTAAAATTCTATGAGTGGTAAATTTGATGCGGTCTGGACACGTCGCGGCTGCAAAAGGATGAATGAACATGCTCAAACCCCTGATCTACAAAGGACGTTTTTTGTGGAATAAAAACATTTCATAGATTTTTTTTTCTTAAAAAGATCAACTCGCAGTTACTTCAGGTGACTTTCATTGAAAAAAATCCCAATTGACCTGCCATTCCAGTGAATATTCTGCAGAAACTGACAGACTGACAGACTGACAGACTGCATAGATAACAATTTTTCAAAATGTTGTTTTCTATATATGTAATAGTTATAAATCACAATGTAGCCATTTAAAAACGATTATTTTAATGTTACACGCGCACGCAAGATTTATTAATATTTTGTATTTTTTTATAACGTGTATCACATATTTCGTTTCTATATTTTGGTAATACTTTGTTTGTTTAAAATATTATATGCATACATATGAATGCTTGTGCAAGCCGAGTTTCCTATAACCTTAAATTACCTTAAAACTTTGATTAAATGTAATTTCAGAATATTAGCACGTAGAAGCTACGACTCTAAATGCTAGTCCGGAGTGCCCGCTTGAATATGGAACCAAAACTTATTCTCACCATTTTGGGTAAACATTGTTCAATTTCCATCTTAGCAACTGTGCGGAATTTTAGGGAATGTTTTCACTAGACGGAAATATAGACGAAACTGCAGGGTCTACTGAAATGGAAGTTTTCATAACTAATTGAAACAACAACGTTGTTTTCTGTTTTAATTCTAGTAATATGTGATCTAGTTGCCTATAAAGATAGCCTTCAGTAAGAGTTGTTACTAAACCATGTGTAAATTATTTGCTACGTATGTGATACTTCATTTTTATCTACAGTAATCTACGTCTAACCATATAAAGGCAAAAACGTTAGTGTTTTTGTGTAAAAAAATAAGTAATCTCAAAAACTATTAACGTGATTTTAATAAGTCGTATAAAAGTATAAAATATATAAAAGTAACTTAGGCTTTTGTTTATTCTGAGAAAAAAAATGTGTCCTATTTTCGAGTGTCACCTTGACATTCGTTAGCTAGCCTTGCTAGTAGGCGTACCTCTCTCTGCGCTCTAAAGTAGAAGCTTTAGCCCCTGTGCCTGTTACGCTTTCTTTTAAACAATATAGTAAAGAAAACAAATATTAAGGAAGGTCTCAAAAAGGAAGTCTCAAGCAAGAAAACCCAAAGAAAATTATGTTTTTCTGTGCCGCCGCGTGAGGCATAAGTGCCCAAACAGAGTAGTGCAGTGCGACGTCCGACAGGTATTCGGACGTCGCTTAGCCACCATTTCCCGACATACTAGTTAGTGTAGTGCACATGGTTACAGGCAGGTTCCCGCTTCCGTAAGTAGTTATTCACACCACACACACCGCACAACCACACAACCACCCACGTGGCGTTACGTTTAATTTGATTTATGCTGCCTGCAATACGTGGCAGCTAGCGCTCCTAAATATCTATCACTATCACACGCTAATTTTTTAGGCAAACATCCCTCTTCAGGTGGAGCGGTTAGGGTTACATAATTTCACACCACCGCGTTTCCCGCCACCTTTTTATTTGCGGTTTGAAAAATCCACCTTACGAATTCCCCGACACGTCGCTTTAGCTGACGCTATTATTATGCGAAAGCAACATCTTTTATCAAACCTACGCTGTTCCGGAAGAATACGGAATGTCCAAAGAGCTCAATATCCATGAAGTTAGCGCCGACATTTATGGTCAAGGCTACCCGGTACAACGTCTTCGCAGAATAATGCACCCGTGCAACAAGAAAGAAATCGAACTTGTAATGGTAGATCTCGCCTTATCCCTAAAATAATGTAAACTTTCCGGCATCCAGGTAGAGAGCTCGCGTAAAATCCGTATTATAACTTAATGCCAGAATATTGGCAGCATTTCCTGTAATTGCTACGCGCGCCCAAATGCAATACATGCACGGGCGATTATGGCTCTTCGGACTACCCCCGACCCTCTGTCATGTACAAATCGCATAAAAGAAGAACACCCTGCTAATAACGAAGGCTGCGAAAAGCCCCCAAACGACTTCCAATTAAACGTCCTAATTTAGGAACTACAAACGTCCTGCGTACCAACAAAGACCGGTCTTTGTTGGTACGGGGGTGTCGGTTGTCGTGTTCCCGCACATGCACCACAAACAAGCGCTTGGCACAAGCTGACCTAGTGGCACCTGAGTCGGCTCCTTCACCGATTACAATAGCGCCGCAGGTAGTCCCCAACAAAAGAGCCCACCCGTCCTGTCACAAGCAACCTACTTTCCGTGGAAAGGATTGGCCATTAGAACAGAGAATTCCTTCGGACTCATTATTCTATAACGCTACAAAAAACCGACTGGAGACTGGTAGCTTTACCTCAAGGTAAATAAAGAGTCATCTTGAATCATCAACCAAACAAGTTGCATTTCGAATCTAGTACCGAAGTAACTACCATTAACCACGTATTTACGCTGCGGCAGATAACAGGTATACAGACCACTGAGGAATATAGTTTTTACGCTTAGCGTGTGTGGACTATGAGAGAGCCTTTGATTGAGTTCAAATTTATGATGTGTTGCAGCCCCTCCAGCGTTGCTAAGTGAACGGTTGGAATATCGAACCGCTAAGGTGATTGTGGGATCCAACCGACGACAACATAGTAATATAAAGTACTTCAATACAGGGTGATGTTATATTCCAAAAATTCTCCGCCACATGGCTTGTAAAATAGATATCCGTTAAAGATAAAAGTTTTAAGTACTATGGCATTAATGTTATTTACCCGAAGAAACCAAGTTGATCTATTAGTTAACAATATTCACTCTACTGCTATACGTGTACTAGTTAGGTAAGGTTATTCAGGAGACCGCAGATTATTAAACCAGTTAAATATGTAATTTGTACATGTTAAAGTAAAAATCAGTTTTCTACAACATTAAGCTAAAAAAAAATTGTATAATAATTGTCTGTATTAAAAACTTTTTTATTAATTATTATACAAATTTTCTTTACGTAGTTCTACTTCTTTAATTTTAAATATTACGATAAATAATAAAGCTAAAAGGCGTTAAAGCGCATTATGAGTAAGAAGAAAATTACACCGGCGTAAAGTTATGTTACAGCCTGTAATAAAGAGATACTGCATATTACCCCTATTTCCTGGCATTCCAGTTTAATGATCTGACAATTTGCAGTTTTTAATGTCCTATATACAAATTGGTTACGCATAAGCTAATTGCATCCTAACACTATTGGCTTTATTTTGTTGATGCGAAAGCATATTCATTTAACATTTCAAATAGCATTTAAGGATAACAATGTACAAAGATTTTGAACTAAATATCTAACCAAAAACATGACAACTATCTAACAAGGCGTAAGATTAGTAAATTTCTGAAAGTCTAATGTCATTTGGTAAACTTTTTCTTTAAGAAATTTTATAAATGGGTCAAAATATAAAGCGATAAACTATTATTTATTATTGTGTGCTAATATTATGTATATGTACTTAGTGTATGTGCTATATATGTACTAAGTGTATGCACCCTTATTAGTTATTGCCTTCGTAGCCAAGTGGTAAGGGCGTGAGCTTTAGAAACCGGAGGTCGAATCCTGCGAGGACTCACAAATTTTCATTGCTGTTTCCTACTTGGTTAAGAAAATTTGGGCTGATCACAACTGTGTTGGGATACGGTCCCAAAACCCCGTTATGGGGAAGGCGTGCATTAGGGCATGCCTATGTCCAGCCGTGGACTAACACAGACTGATGATGATGATGATTATGATAGTGTTCTTAAAACAAAGTAACGGGAGAACATATGAGGTAAATGATTACTTGAACGGAAATTACTTTATTTGCATTCTAAATCAAAAATATTATTTGTATAATAACTTTAAAAATATTTGACAAAATTAAGAGTGAAAAAAATTATAAGCTACAATGGTGACATTATGGATCGTTACTGGTGACTTTATCCATTTCGTTGAGACTTTGATTAAACTTGCGACAATATTTATTGTTTTAATAACTTCCTAATTTAAATTACTTTATTGCTAATTAAATTCTTTATCTCTTCACATAAAAACACTATTAGTTTCCCTATCAAAGTCAGTTGAATTAGTCGTTCAAAATTTTTCTTTGACATAAAGAAAATTGATGTGTATTTTTCTTTGCTTCGTCTTAATAAGCATTAAAACATCCCTAAGGTAGACATATTGCAATTTAAAACTTAATAAAAGATACATGCGCTATGTCTTCAGAAGCAAATGCAGCCTTTTTGAACAATAAATATAAATTAAATCAATTAAAATCACAATGACGGATGACTTTAAAAATAACTACATCCAGGACAGCACTCCTTTTAAAAATGAAAAGATTTTGTACATAATAAAATATAAAGAAAAAAGGTAATGATGTACTTACAATACACTTTCATATTTAAAAAAAAAAGCATAAGTTTTTAGAAACAACGGAGATATAAATGTCAACATTTTACGGTACTTTCTGCTTAAGGAGCCTTTTTTCTTGAGTCGATGGCTCAATGTATTAGCCGTTATGGCTCATTTTACTTGCCTGTAGATGTTTCCCACCTGTTGCGATTTAACGTTTATCTAAAGCCGTTACTTAATCCTATGGTACAATATGGCGTTATAGCCAAAATTGAACTACAGTGTACTATACGTGTCTTTTTTTTAAAACATTTCTATTGATTCTTAAGCAATGGATAAATTAAATACGTAGTAAATAGTGAGTTTAGTAGGTACTTTTTTTTTAATTGTATTTATTAAAAGGGTTTTAACATGCGATCTCTTCTCAAAGAGAAGCCATAATCTAGGATGGACAATTCAATTCGTCTATTCTATGTAGTGGTCTGTAGTTTTATTTCAAGATCATAAAACCCCAAAAAAAAATTATGTCTGCGGACATAAATTTTACCGGTGGTAGGTCCCCTTTTTACAGGAGACCGTCTGGGTGGGTACCACCGCGGTGCCTATTTCTGCCACGAAGCAGTAGTGTGAAAACACTGCTGTGTTCCGGTTTGAAGGGCACCATAGCCAGCGCATTTACTGGGTAAACGAGACTTAACACCCTAGGTCTCACGGTAGGCAGCGCGTTGGCGATACCTCTGGTATTGCCAATGTCTACGGGCGTCGGTGACCACTTACCATCAGGTGGCCCGACTGCTCGTCTGCCAGCGTATGCCATAAAAAATATAATACTTATACCAATAAATCAAAAATAGCGAAGAAAATTTTATTTGATTCCTATATATCTATACAAATAAATAAAATTTAAATCTTTTTTTGTAACATCAAATCAACTATTTTTAAATAAATACTTTGTACATAATTATTTCTTTTATTTACTGCCTCCGTAGCCTAGTAGTATGGGTGTGTGCTTTAGAAACCGGAGGTTGTGGGTTCGAATCCTGCGGGGACGCAACAAATTTTCATTGTTGTTTCCTAGTTGGTTAGGGCAATTTGGGCCGATCACCCAATTGTCTGAAAAGTAAGATGATCCATGTGTCGGATGGGCACGTAAAAAAGTCGGTCCACCCAACCTGCATTGGACCAGCGTGGTGGGATACGGTCCAAACCTCCTAGTGGATAGGGGTGTATTAGGGGAGGCCTATGTCCAGCAGTGGACTAACAAAGGCTGATGATGTTACGCGATTATTATACATATCAAATCCACTAATTAACGGATTTTTCGCGTTACTAAAATATATTTATTCCTGAATACTTTGTGTTATTAAACAGTAAACATATAACAAAACAACATTTAATTTTTTTTTCGTATGTCTATCTCTTCATTCTGGCTAATCTGATACGATTGATCCAATTTTGACGAGATTTTCGCGCGGGCGAAGTTGAGCGCAATAGTTAGTATTAAAAATTAATATTTTAGAAGACATAGATAACTTAATTATGTCAAGCAGACGATTTGCCAGTAAGTTTAAGTTGTTTAAGAGGTTATGCTCTTATCCTGAAGTTGGTAATTTTTTTTTCTGGTTTCAACCTACATTCTAAAATAAGCTTTCATGTGAAAAGTATATATTTATTCGGAGAAATATAAATGACTTCTCTGGACCTATTTATTGAATTATAACCACGGAATATTTTTTAACATTAAATTCATCATGTTATAAACACAATTTAAAAGAAACTACTATTAACGGATTTACATACAATCCATAACTATATCTATTCAAATAAATAAAACTTAATCAAATTTCAAGACCAACATTCCTTGCACTACGTATACCATTCAATCCACGATTACAAGTAGTCTATGAAATTCAAGTAGATTTACTCGAAAGCTGCATCGCTTTCAAGTTGAGGCGCTAGAATCTATAACAGCGTCAGTGCTGTAAAACTGCTTTCAATAACCACATCATAATCGTTTTAAATAATCGAAATAAAGTGTAAAATAGATATAGCATTAGGATTTTCATATTTCTATACTAAACGACGTAATAATACGCGTAAGCATTTCCCCATGGATAAAAGAAAAAGTGAATGACCTTATTCATCGTCAACAGACATGACCACCCAAGATCGATATTTAAAATTAACAGTAGGAATAAAATTAAGCGGAATCCTTACAATTAATCTGCCGGTAAATTGACAAAAAAAAAATTACCGAAACGTACTAGTAATGTTTTTTTTTGGTGAACACTGATGCATTAAATACGTTAATTCTATCAAACTCGGTATTAACTATTGAACTCTCGGACCATCAACCAGCGAACCTAGTTAGAACTTTCAAGTGGTTTCCAATCTAGACTGGCTTGGATGTCAGGTACGTTTATTTCTCGAACCACTTCCGAAATGTTTAAATTGGACGTTAACTGAGATTTAACTTGATATTCGATGCCGAAATTTGGCTATAAACACTTTACATGAAGTTTTCATTGTTATCATTTATCGCAACTTTAGAGTTCAGCGTCAAAACACAATTGAGGATGTCCTGAAAAGTTTTATTAATTCAACCAGTTTTTCATTATTTATGATATGTTTTTATCATCTTAATTTTAGCTTTGCAGTACTATTAAAAATGTAAAGCCTGCCGGCACATATTCAACTAAATTGTTGGCGACCATTGCACTTTGGTAGTGAGCCAACGCAAGAGTAATTAAGATAGGAAAATTGGATTCGCGCTTTGTTTGAAGTCTGCGGTGACGGCCACAGCTTGCACTCACGTATATTGTTGCCATCGTGTGTTCATAGAATAATATCCACCATTAACCTAAAAGCGTTCAATACAAAACATATCATAAACGTATAATGTATTTTTATGGACTGTTTTATGACACAATTATTTATTTATAAAATATCAATTATATAAAATTATTTTAAACATATACCTCAAATTACAATTCTATCCGTGGTAAATTTTGCCCATAAAACTAATTGTCAGACCAATAAAAAACAAGAAATGCACGTTAAAATATCGATAGTCGTATGTTATTTTAGGTAATTGGTATTTATAGAAAAAGAAAAGTATTTTTGCCCATATTATGTAAGTAGGTCGTAGAAAATTTTAAAAATAACTAAAAATATGGACATTGTCATTAACAAAATAAATATATGTCATTTCTTTGTTTAATATGAACTAAGCACAAAATAAATTATTTCAGTCCGTATTTGACGAAAACTTATGCACTCACACGAAGAATAAATTTCTTCGTGTGAGAGCATTCGCCACCATTACGATTACATTGGTCGATCTAAATTAGAGAACAGCAAACTGCGCAAAAGATATTGAAGTGTCAGGAGCACGCCCTTTTCTTTTACTCTTATAGTCCGATGGTATGGAAGACCAACACGACCGGGAAACATAACGCGCAGGAACAATATTTTAAATGCATCATCTTACTTCACATGCAATCGGGAGATCAGCCGCACTTTACCAACTAGCTAGGAAACTACAACAACGATAACAGTAAAAATAATAATATTTTAAGACGATTACACAATACCATCTAGTCATACCAGGACGCTATCTGATATATACTATACGGACTTTTTACAAATTAGTCAATTGTCTAATTTTCTTTACTCCAACCAACCTATTAAAATGGGAGGCTCCATTGCAATTTCAGATGTGTTCTTATTCCAAGAAACGTAGTCTAACGTTTGACAATGCCCAACGCTTCTGTTTCTCTCTATTAGTATAAGACCGGAATAACAAATATGACTGAAATTGGAAAACAGAGAAATGCAAATAGAGCAAGGCAACCTAGGCCGGAAAGATCAGAGTCAGAAGGAAATAATAGCGGTATAATTTTTTATTTCTCGTGGCAGTATCTAATAATGATTGGAGAATAGCTGTTGCCCGCAACTTTCTCCGCACGGCAATATTTACTTTTTATTTCTTTAAATTAAACTCTAAGTTACTCACACTTATATCAGCTTTCTTCCAGTAAAAAAAGGGCCCATTAAAATACAGACAATAATTTTAAAAATGTTTTGTCAAATGTATCAGTTACATATCACAATGTACTTATTTTAAAAGGGATATTTCATTATTACAAACAGACACTCAAATTCTATTATTTGTACAAATAATCGATAATAAGTAAATTATTCGAAATACATACCTTTCTTATTTTTGTAACATTATTTGATATTTTTTGTTTTTAATATTAAATAAGATAAAGAGTTGGATTCTTTTAAGCCTCCATCACTGAAGTATAGAAAAATATTTTTTTAGTAAAAGTTTATAAAGAAACATTGAAAGTCAATTAATTTTTAGTTTATGTACATGTGATGTTTATATTATTAAGCCTCGAGCCACGTTTACATATTTTTTTCTTTATTGAAGCAATAAGCTAGCTTTTTAAATGGAATGGCTTAGGCCATATATATCTATACTTATTAATATACTATTACTGTGCATTATATTATTTTTATTATTTGACTTGGCAAACACTTTCTTAAAGTGAAATCCACTAAGTAACAAATGGCTCGTTTTTATTTTGGCAAAAGGTTGCGCACCTATTTCGTTTACGGTCCTCGTTTTTTATTTACGCCTCATATGATTACTTACGTTGTTTTAGCGACATTTATTGTTATATGTGTAACACTAACGTACGTTAAGTTTTACGTGTATTCAAGTGCGTGAGACCTTTATATACTCTACTTTATGACTATAATTAAATTAATTTCTTATAAAAAATTTTGTTTAATGTTGCTAAGTATTCACCATCACGTTAATATGTCTTATCTAAGTTAGGGAAACTTGGGCTAATCATCCAATAGTATGAAAAGTAAGCTGATCCAAGCGTCGGATGGGCATGTAAAATGTCAATTCACCCACCAACTCGCATTGGAGCAGCGTGGTGAGATACGGTTAAAAACCCCCTTATGGAGAAGGCGTGCATTAGGGGAGGCCTATGTCCAGCCGTGGAATAACACAGACTGATGATGATGAATATGTCTTACAATTAAAAATGAAACACTCTGGATTTTTGGCTGACTTGGCAAAAAAAGAGATACTCAATTCGGAGCGTGTTTTTTTTATAACTTTTCCTTTTTTTCAACTATTTAATTATTTTTAAATTAGAACACGTATGTTATTTTAAAAACTTATTTGGATTATGCGCCATTTCACATATTTCTTCGTGTTCATCATCAAATCTCAATATGTAATAGGATGTTAATGAAAATAGGATTATTATTAGTGATCGCCTTGCACAAAGTGGATATGGAGCCGTCGATCATATTCCAGAAACTTCTAAAACTTGGTATCAGCCGTATTGTCGTATATAGTACTATCAACAGACACAAAAACACTTCGTCTGTTCAGAAAAGCTCAGGAGCCGCGTGTTGTTTGTTGCTTATAAGTCAAACCCCAATTGTAAGGAAAAAAAAAAAATCCAGAGAAGAAGATTCCTGTTATAACCTTGTCGTGTATTATAAGACAAATATTTATCAGATATATGTTACGTCATATTTGTGAATATTATTTCTCTTTTACATGTAGAAACATTTTCGCCATTGTTGCACGTCATTGTGAAAATAGAAATACTTCATAAACTTTAGACACAATGATTTGCCTTACGACTGTTTTGTCGTGTTGTTTTAATACAATTTTCATTAACTTATTTTTATTTACAGAGTATGTTTGCAATAAAAAAATCCTTAGCTAAATAATTTGATGAATGTATGAAAAATAGAAGAGAAGAAATGTTAAGTAATTAAAATCATATTTAGCACTTTTTATCTTGTAATGGTTTGTACAAATTTTTGTTAAATTTTAGCCATATTATGCCCTGAAACATACATTCGGACGGAGATGAATTTAGATTACGTCTCCTCCTACATTACTTTTATGTTGTTACATGTTAATTTATGTTCATTAATGTCTCGTTTGAAAGTCTGAGATGAATCATCTCCGTCTGTGGATTAAAATTTATTTCCATCTTTACAAGAATACTTTAAAGAATATATAAATTAAACATGTTGCAAAACATGCATGTTTATATGATAAATTGTTCATTTAAATGATATATTTACATTTTATGAAGATAATATGTAGTGATGTAGCGAGGTTATGTTATTGAATACAATTAAACCACGTGGTCTTGTGCTTTAAACTGGAGTTGGTAGGTTCAAAACCTGCAGGCATTCAAATATTTTTTAAGTTGTTTCCAGTTGGTTAGGACAATCTGGGCCGATCACATCTAAAAGTCAGTCTATCCACCAACCCGCATTAGACTAGCGTGGTGGAATACACAAACCCCTTATGGAGAAGCGTGCATTGTGGGAGAAATATAACCAGTGGACTAACACAGGGTGATGATGATAAAATGTATACTAGAGTCGATTCAATTGTTTGAATCCATGCACAAAAAATCAGGGTTCATTTATGCATTAGCCGTTGTTATTATTATAAATCAATATGCTGGTATCATATTTTTTCTACTTAATGAAGGTACTTAAATTTGTATTGATTTTTTTTTAATCTTAAATCCGAATTGCTTATGCCATATTTTCTGTTTTTTAACGTACGCTTACCTTATATTTTCTTCAATACCCAAAAGTCCACTAGGAGAAAATGCCAAACACATTAAGTCCGCTTTATACTCATATTATTGTTTAGGTGTACAAAAGTTGAAATAAATACATTCTGTATTCGATGACTTACGAGGATGGCTTGAATTCTCAAATAAGCCCGCAAATACACAGCAACGATGTATATAGTGTACCGCACACCACTTCGTTTAAATTGGGTTAAGACTCTGGCCAGCCATACTTACGCAATTACAGTTAGATGTCAGTTATCGAATGTTGGTTTACCGCAAACAGCAACGGCTCTAGTTCAGGATATGAGCCATTTTATGCAGCCTTTAACAATTGGTGCAACATGTAAAGTTATTCGCTGTTATGACACCCTAATTAGTCACTTGTTAGTGTTTGGTTATTTTTCGTTCATCATAATCATATGCCTGCTGATAGTCTGCTGCTGGACATAGGCCTCCCTAATACACCTGTCCATTAGGGAGTTTTTGAAAGTATCCATGAAGTGGGAAAGATCAACCATCCTCTCTATTAAAATTTGGATTTCTTTAATTTCTGTTGCTTCTCGAATAACCCTTGGTACTGACATATACCAACTTAGTCTGCCCGTGATTATGGAGGCTGTAAAGAATCCGAAACGTCGGGAATAAATATATAACTAAAATCATAAATTGGGTTTGATTGATGTATATGACAGGCTGAAAATGTTATGTAAACAAAGGTGCTTTCAATAAGTTCACGACCACCGGCTTGACATCAATGCAAAGTTGGCGGAAACATGCTTCAACATGTTCGTTATGTGTTTTAATATTTTTTTGCCACAATATAACAAAATAAACCTTATATGTCGACTTACAGACTAGTTGTTTTTAATTTCCTTCCATGTAAAGCGTAAGCGTTGTCCGGACACAAACAACGGTAATAAAATCAGCGTTGGTTCTTGGTGTTTAAATTTAAGGAACCATTTTTCGTAACACTTACTATCTAGTATTCGGTCACATCAGGTAATGGTGCAATTAGGTCGAGTTTGAGCTGTGGTATACGTAATTACTTTTAGTGACTTTAGATTTTTTGAGTGCAATGAATAAGGGCATTTGCATTAATCTTATTGCTGCCCGTAATTTAATACATTACAAATTATCTATGTTTGCAATCAAATTCTTTGAAATATTGTTAACATCAGGCAGTAATTTTTGTAATAGTTTAGCAATCAATCACTATCGAATCGATTTATTTAACACTACATTGTATTTATCAAATTCTTTTTTTCCGTATATCCCTATGTTAATATATCCTATAATTAAATCATCAAAACAACGAAACGTATTTTGATGTGGTTTTTTAATAAATAGAGTAATTGAAAAGGAAGGTTTATATGTAATGATTCATGCATAATATTGTGGAAAAACTGATAAAATCATATAATTTTCTGAAGATTTACAGATATCCGTATTGCACCGTGCAGAGCCGGGGCAGGCAAGGCTAAAATAATGGACCTCAGAATTGTCCACATGGTATTGAATTAGGAACGAATTCAATGCTAGCATTCAATTTCCTTTACAGGTCACGATTCATTGCTTGAATTGTTTTATTGCTGACAATCTTTACGACGAGTGTAAGTAATTTGAGTCTCACTGATTTCCAATTTTATATCATCATAATAATTATTGGCGGACTTACTAACCAATATAATAACCAACCTGACGTCACCACGTCACGCACGTCATAGCGGATAAAAAAAATACATATATAATATGTAACATGGTATTTGTCGTGGAGTCGGCATAGGATTAATTTAGAGCGCATTCTTTTCTTTATATTTACTAAGTTGGCCTAGTGGTTTTATCTGCGTTATGATTGTGATTTGTGCTTATATTTAATAACACATAATAGTCAAGGAACACAATGCGATATTTTAAAAGAAATAAATGTAATGTAAGTGGTTAAAGACATTAAAGCTATTTATTTATATAATAAATTTGCTAAATAACATTTTTGGACAATAGAAGTTTAGTTACGAAGACAGACGAGCTGAGACTAGCTTACGTGGCCACAACATTTTTAGTGTTGTTATGTTATGACATAATGATAGTTTTGTGATGAGTGCTTACATAATAAACCAGTTAAGTATCGTCTGCAACAGCATTATATCGTGCTTCAAGTAACATTAATATTAGAAGCTGAGCTTTTAGTAATGTAAAAGATAAAATAATTAATATAATATGATAGTGTTAAAGTGTCGTATATTTTGATCGTGCAATATTTCATCTTTAATTATCTATTTAAATATACCATAGCGCTAATGCCATGTTAATAGAATATTTTGTATTTAAGATTACCTTAGTTACTACATACTTCCGATATCACGTATAAATGCATATACTAACTAACATATTCTTATGATTTTTTCGTAAAGAACTAAATTTCCTGATTTTTTTTTAATTTATTTGTACGAGCTTTATTGATCCGAAAGAAAAGCTCTTTGTTATCTTTAATTAGGCGTTTCATGGACTAAATTTTTATATCATTTATAAAGTTTAATTCAACCATCATGTTAATAATTTTAACTGCAAATATAATTTATTTTCTGCATATAATTTATCTTCTACGTTTAAAAGGAAAGTAGTATTTCTTATACCGCGGTAAAATAAAAATAATGTACAGCCTTGTTAAAACGCGAATAAGAAATCCAGCCCCATAATAACATGATTTCATACCAAATAAATTAAATGACGAAAAAATACACGAACAAAAAAAACCTTTGTTGTCCAAGACTAATAATTATACCAAAACGTTGTTTAATATTGTCAAATTCCTCAATTTCCACAATTTTGGATGCTTTATAATTCGACAAGGTTACTGCTTTGTAATAAACAAAGAGTGTTCATTTTTCGCCTAAATCAAAAAATTCTTAGATTTCAAACGAGTATATCTTGTAAAGTGTCGCATATTTATATATTTGTGAATATTATTTCTTACATGGGAAACATTTTCGCCATTGTTGCACGTCATTGCATATTGCGGTTTCCTCTTCAGCAACTATATTATATTTATATCATCATCATCATCAGCCAGTGTCAGTCAACTGCTGGACGTAGGCCTCCCTAATGCACGCCACTGCTCTCGATCTTCGGCTATTCTCATCCAGCCCACACCGGCCACTTTGCAAATATCGTCACTCCATCTTGCGCAGGGCGTCCTACTACTACGTTTGCCGAGCTTGGTCCCCACTCCAGAACTTTCCGACCCAGCGGTCGTCAGTTCTGGGGCTTACATGACCGGCCCACTACCACTTCAGCTTACTAATCCGGTGGCTAAATCGGTGACTCTCCTCTCTGACGGATCACATCTATTCTGATGAGGTCCTTCAGAGATACTCGAGCATAGCCCTCTCCGTAGCTCGCTGAGCGACTTTGAATTTGTGGACCAGTCGAACCGTAAGTGTCCAAGTCTTGGCACCGTAGGTCATAACGGTAGGACGCACTGATCGAAGACTTTCGATTTGAGGCACTGTGGGATGGGTGACGAAGTTCGACAAAGCTTATGAAAAGCTGCCCAGCCGCGAATACTTCTGCTGGCCTCGCCTCAAAGTTGTTTCTACCTAGTTCGAGCGTTTGCCCAGGTAAACGTACTCGAAACTACTTCGAGGAAGGTGCCATCAATTGTGATCGGTCCCGGATCAAAGCGCTCGTTGAACATGACCTTGGTTTTACCCAAGACATCCGGAGACTGATGCGTGCAGAAGACTCAGCCAGGCTTTGAACACTTTCTGCCGGTCCTTTGCGGTCTCGGCCATGATGACGATGTGAACTTCGTATTATCGATGATATATTTATCGGGCCTCAATTATATAATATTAGTAGGGCTCATTTAAATTTTAACATTGTTCTACTACTACTACTATTTTATTATCCTAAGGAAAACAAATAAAAAATAACCAAATATAACAAGAGCCGTGGACGGACTGCAAGTATTTAATATACCTGTACACACTTTATTTAAGATATTTAAAAACGTAATAGGTACCTGATGTGATTTATGAAAACGCCTTCTCATTTTTTATCTACTACTTTTTTATCTAGCCAGCGCTAATACTCTTAAATAAAACGAATTTTATTTTGAATGAATGTTTTTAAAGGAAAATTTGCGTACTTCTACGACTACGCTCTGTTCAATTTCTCTTACTTTATTTAATTAAAAAATATTTGTCACAATTCAAGTCTAAGTCACTTAAATAAGAATCTTATCTTTAAATCCATTCAATTTTTTCATGCGTCATTAGAGGATTTAATCGTTTAAATGTATATATACATAGGTATATACGAGTAAATATTTGGCGATTATGCACAATTTCTGAAAATAGAAATACTACAAAAACTTAAAACACAATGATTTACCTTACAAGCGAATCGTGGCACGTGATTACGCTTGACTGTTTTGTCGTATTGTTTTTGATACAATTTTCATTAACTTATTTTTATTTACAGAGTATGTCTGCAATAAAAAAATCCTTAAATAAATAATTTCATGAATGTATGAAAAATAGAAGAGAAGAAATGTTAAGTAATTAAAATCATTTTGAGCACTTTTTATCTTGTAATGGTTTGTACAAATTTTTGTTGAATTTTAGCCATATTATGCCCTGAAACATACATTCGGACGGGAGATGAATTTTAGATTACATCCTTTTACCTCTTACATTACTCCTACATTACTTTATGTTGTTACATGTAAATTTATGTTCATTAATGTCTCGTTCGAAAGTCTGAGATGATATCTCCGTCTGTGGATTAAAATTTTATTTCCATCTTTACAAGAATTACTTTAAAGAATATATAAATTAAACATTAAAGTTGCGCATGTTTATATCATAAAATTGTTCATTTAAATGATATATTTACATTTTATGAAGATAATGTGTAGTGATGTAGCGAGGTCATACAAGAATACAATTAAACGTACGTGGTATGGGCTTGTGCTTTTAAAACTGGAGGTGGTAGGTTCGAAACCTGCGGGGATTCAAATATTTTTATAAGTTTTTTCCTAGTTGGTTGGGACAATCTGGGCCGATCACATCTAAAAAGTCGGTCTACCCACCAACCCGCATTGGACTAGGGTGGTGGAATACAATTCTAAAACCCCTTATGGAGAAGCGTGCATTGTGGGAGACCTATAACCAGTAGACTAACACAGGCTGATGATGATGATATGTATACTAGAGTCGATTCAATTGTTTGAGTCCATGCACAAAAAAACAGGGTTCTTTAATGCATGAGCCGGTGTTATTATTATAAATCAATATGCGGGTATCACACTTTTTCTACTTAATGAAGGTACTTAAATTTGTATTGAATTTTGTTTTAATCTTAAATCCGAATTGCTTATGCCATATTTTCTGTTTTTTAACGTACGTAACGTACGTTTCTTCATTACCCAAAAGTCCACTAGGAGAAAATGCCAAACACATTAAATCCGCTTTATACTCATTATTATTGTTTCGGTGTACAAAAAGTTGAAATAAATAAATACATTTTGTATTCGATGGCTTACGAGGATGGCTTAAAATCTCAAATTAGCCCGGGAAATACACAGCAACTGAACGGCTGCCTTAATATAATTCTTATATTATTCGTCTTTCATGCCAGTCTTTATATGAAGCAACTTTATTTACTCAAATTATCATTCGGCATCTTAAATCATAGGCCGACTTTGGCCAATCTGAGTAATTCTTCTTGTATTAGTATAACCTTGATAAGGTTATACTAATACTAGAAGAATTACTCGCCACCCAAAAAAATATTACCTTTTCAATTTAATTTATTTTAGTAGTTAAACATAATCACAAGGTTTCATATATCATTTGTCGTAGACTTGTTACTTTTTAAGAAAGTCTCGATATATATAGTGTACCGCACACCACTTCGTTTAAATTGGGTTAAGACTCAGGCCAGCCATACTATACGCAATTACAGTTAGATGTCGGTTATCGAATCTTGGTTTACCACCAAACATGCAATCGGCTCTAGTTCAGGATATAGAGCCATTTTATGCAGCCTTCTAGCAATTGGTTCAACATGTAAAGTTATTCGCTGTTATGACACCTAATTAGTCACATGTTAGTGTTTGATTATTTTTTCGCGTTCATCATAATCATCAGCCTGAGATAGTCCACTGCTGGACATAGGCCTCCCTTAATACACCCCTATCCATTAGGGAGTTTTTTGGACCGTATCCCATGCAGGTGAGAAAGATCAACCATCCTCTCTATTAAAAATTGGATATTTTTTAATTTGTATTGCTTCTCGAATCATACTTGGTACTGACATATACCAACTTAGTCTGCCCGTGATCATGGAGGCTGTAAAAGAATCCAAAACGTCGGGAATAAATATATATAGCTAACGAGAAAAATCCTTAAATTAGTGGATTTGATATTGTGTACATGTGACAGGCTGAAAAATATTATGTAAACAAAGGTGCTTTTAATAAGTTCAAGACCACCTGGCTTGACATCAATGCAAAGTTGGCGGAAACATGCTTCAACATGTTCGTTATGTGTTTTAATATTTTTTTGCCACAATATAACAAAATAAACCTTATATGTCGACTTACAGACAGTTTTTTAATTTCCTTCCATGTAAAGCGTAAGCGTTGTCCGGACACAAACATCGCTAATAAAATCCGGCGTTGAATCTTGGTGTTTAAATTTAAGAACCCATTTTCTCGTAACACTTAATATCTAGTATTCGGGTCACATCAGGTAATGGTGCAATTAGGTCGAGTTTGAGCTGTGGGTATACGTCATTACTTTTAGTGACTATAGATTATTTTTGAAGTGCAATGAATAACAGGGCATTTGCATGTAATCTTATTGCTGCCCGTAATTTTATTACGTTACAAATTATCTATAATTTGCAACAAATTCTTTGAAAATATTGTTAACATCAGGCAGTAATTTTTGTAATAGTTTAGCAATCAATCACTATCGAATCGATTTATTTAACACTACATTGTATTTATCAAATTCTTTTTTCCGTATATCCCTATGTATAATATATCCCTATAATTAAATCTTCAAAACAACAAAACGTATTTTGATGTGGTTTTTTTAAAAAATAGAGTAATGATTCATGCATAATATTGTGAGAAAAACTGATAAAATCATATAATTTTCTATAGATTTTACAGATATCCGTATTGCACCCGTGCAGAGCCGGGGCGCATCGGTAGTCACTACTAAATGGGCTAAAATAATGGACCTCAGTATTGTCCACATGGCTATTGAAATTAGGTAACGAATTCAATGCTAGCATTCAATTTCCTTTAAAGGTCACGATTCATTGTTGAATTGTTCTATTGCTGACAATCTTTACGACGAGTGTAAGTAAGTTGAGTCTCACTGATTTCTAATTTTATATTATCATAATAATTATTGGTGGACGTACTAACCAATATAATAACCTACCTGACGTCACCACGTCACGCACGTCATAGCGGATAAAAAAAATACATATATAATATGTAACATGGTATTTGTCGTGGAATCGGCATAGGATTAATTTAGAACGCATTCTTTTCTTTATATTTACTAAGTTGGCCTAGTGGTTTCATCTGCGTTATGATTGTGATTTGTGCTTGTATTTATTAACACGTAATAGTCAAAGAACACAATGCGATATTTTAAAAGAAATAAATGTAATGTAAGTGGTTAAAGACATTAAAGCAATTTATTTATATAATAAATGTTGCTTAAATAACAGTTTTTGGACAATAGAAGAAGTTTAAGTTACGAAGACAGACGAGCTGAGACTGGGCTTACGTGGCCACAACATTTTTAGTGTTGTTATGTTTGACATAATGATAGTTTGTAATAGTGCTTACATAATAAACCAGTTAAGTATCGTCTGCAACAGTATTATATCGTAGCTTCTTTATTTCATTATTTATTTCATTTTCATTATCAGCAGTATTGTATACATTAATATTAAAGTTGAGTTTTAAGTAATGTAAAATATTAAATAATTAATATTTTATATTTTACATACTAAAAGATTTTGATCGTACAATATTTCATCTTTAATTATGTTTTAAATACCATAGCCTAATGCAATGTTAATTGAATTTAGTTATTTAAGATTACCTTAATTACTACATACTTCCGATATCACGTATAAATGCATAGTAACTAACATATTCTAGTGATTTTTTCGTAAGAACTAAATTTCCTGATTTTTATTTAATTTATTTGTACGGCTTTATTGATCCGAAAAAAAGCTCTTTGTTGTATCTTTAATTGAGCGTTTCATGGACACTAAATTCCTTATATCATTTATAAAGTTTAATTCAACCATCATGTTAATAATTTTAACTGCAAATATAATTTATTTTCTGCATATAATTTATCTTCTACGTTTAAAAGGAAAGTAGTATTTCTTATACCGCGTTAAAATAAAATAATGTACAGCATTGTTAAAAGCGAATAAAATCACCATATAACATGATTTCATCAAATAAAATTAAATGAAAGAAAAATACCACGAGCAAAAAACACCTCTGTTGTCAAGATTAATAATTATACCAAAACGTTGTATAATATTGTCAAATTCCCTCAATTTCCACAATTTTAGATGCTTTTATAATCGACATAGGGTTACATGCTTTGTAATAAACAAAGAGTGTTCATTTATTCGCCTAAATCAAAAAAAATATTAAAAGCTATAATTATACACTTGTAAATAAAATATAAAGTTATAATTTAATTTGGAACGATTTATTAAACTACTCACAAATGGAGTACTTTTTTTACTGTTGAAACCACACTGAACTCAGACCGACTAACTTAGACATTTGAAAAACAGCTTCCTTTGCTAATAATCACAGTAGAACTATAAACGTTTTATCCATGACAGCTCGATGTTATTACTTTTGTTCTATTCAAGATAACTGCGAGATTTTTTTGTATTGTTTCATATTTATATCGCTGAAAAACCGCGGATGCTCCATTCTCATTTTATTTTATCCAGGGCTACGTTCACGTAATTCAAAATTATTCTGACGATCCTGGAATTACGTCGCTGGCGAGAGCCATCCACTCCGTAATTTTACATGCCGTGCAGAAGTAAATAACGCAAGAGCTATCAGGGAAACTCACTTGACAATCATCGGTGAGTCCAGTGTCAGTATAAAACTTTCTTGCATAGGCCTATCTTTTGCGCCTTCTTCGACTGATAGCCTCCTTATCTCATGTCATGGATTTTTTTGGGCCTTTTGTGTAGCAGAATGGAAGAAAATGCTGCCCAAGGATCCTTTGCTTTACAATATGGCTCGAGTAGCTGTAAGAAACGTAAGGTTTTGAGACTTCTCAACTCTCGGACAAAGGCTGGATTCTGTTTTATGATGTGCTAGTAACTCTTTCGCACTATCACACCAGTACACTCTTCAGTGGAATTATTACTAAGCTTACGTTCGATGCATAAACCCACAATATTTACATGCCTTCTTTACTTATCTTAAAGCTTTAAATAAAGCAGTTGATTCTAAATAAAAGGTAAATTTAAAGTCTTATGATAAACATTTATAAGTGAATAAGAGGCTATGTATCTTTTACCATTTTTCATGATTTGACTTAAGAGGTAAATAAATACAAGGTACAAAATTATACAAAATATTATAAAAAATAATCATATGATATTTTCTTGTCATAATATATACATCATACCCCGTCAAAAAAATCATATAAAAATGCCTTTTAGAACCATTTTTATCTTTCATCAAAGTGGACCCTTCGGTGAGGAAATTTTACTGTCACAGATTAAGCTTTTTTTTGTTGTTTGCATTTAGTTTGCTTAAATTGTTATAAATTGCTGCGAAGTAAATTCTACATAGATAAAGGTTCTTCAAAGTTAGTATGCGACTTAAAATTCATTTAAGCATGCCTTTTTTAGCATATTTAATCACAAATTGTTGGTATTTCCACATTTAGTTGTTATTAATATTAAATAGATAAATGATATGAAAAAAAAATAAGAACACATAAAAAATAAACTTCCTTTCCTTCCTTTGTATGGTTACAACGGTACAAAATAAATTGTAAACTCGGACCTAAAGCACTAATGGTAAATATACAACTCTATAATTATTTCACGTACACTGAGGTACCATATATAGAACCACCGTGTTTTTTTTTATTTCTTAACATCGTTAATCGAGGGCATTCAGATGATCTAAAACTGGACTCAAACCACAGGCATTATTCAAAAATATTAGCAGCATTTTTTCATTTACCATATTTTTGCAAACTAATGTTTATATCACATGTATGTATGTATCAAACGTAATTGCAGAATTATTAAATAAACTATGCGTTCATATTGAAGGATACTTTACTCATTTAAGCGGCTCGTTCCAGTTTAATGATATACGTATCTGAACTAGAACCGTTGTCGTAAACTCTTAGTAGGTTGATATTTATCGTTATTGAAGTTGTACTTAACCCACCGGGTTTGTGAACCAGGGTGGCGAGATGCGGTCCAAAAACCCCCAAATGGAGAAAGGCGTGCATTAGGCGAGGCTTATGTCTAGCAGTAGGCAAACACAGGCTGATGGTGATTTTAAAGTTTTCATTTTACGTTATTTAAAGCTATCTTAAGATTAAGGCTACTATTCCTAATTAAAAAAGAAAACAACGCGCTTTTTGACAAAAATACTCCGCCATTTGTACATATAAAACCATTTACAAAATTTTAAGTATCCAATTATAGAAATGTTTACAGATACAGTTGTACATATTTAAACGGTTTTAATAAAAAAAAGTAAAATTATCATTTTAAATTTCGTTTCATAGTTATAGTTTAAATGACTATAGATATTTCTTTTATTTTTTTTAATTACAAAAACAACTTCTTTCATATAAAAATAAGTAACAAGGTAATATCTATACAAAAAAACGCGCTCCAAATTAAATACCTTTTTTATTTGGGAGGTCAATCAAAAAAGATATGTATGATCTTTTCTTATTGTTAGTGAATATACCTACACAAGTAAAAAATAGATTTTAAAAGTTTTCTTTGAAAAATTATTTCTCTATTAAATAGCTGTTCATAAAAAGAAAAGCAGTTCATTCAAGCGGCATTAAATTTCACGGTCGTTGATGTTAATTGCTGACTGAAACTTATAATGACAAAGCTTACTGGCAGCTCTTTTGAATCCAGGCAAATGGTTGCTATGAAGCGTTCGTTAATTAAAAAGAGTAGTATATTGAGGAATATGAACGTTTATGTCGTACATTAATGTTTTAAAACAAGAATATTGAATAGGGCATTTATAACCATTGCCATAGCAAAGAGTCCAGAGAAACCAATTTTTTTATTATTCAATAAATAACACCATTCTTGTTTCTTTCTATCAATAGCCATATTCTTACGATCTATTCGGCAAAAAACAAAAACTAAATTTTACGATTAGGTAACGTAAGATAAATGTGTTTAAATCTTAGAAAATATGTTAATGTTTAATGTAATTATAATATTTTTACAGGGTGGTTGTTCGTTTCAGCTTTGTATAGTTTAAATACTAAAAAACGACACGATAGTCCAGCGGCACCCAGCGTAGCTTTGAATTATTTATTAATAGATGTAGCTGTGTGTGTGTCTGAATAAAAATATGTTAAAAGCTGGAAAAAAAATTTGTATTACGTCTTAATAAAGAATCACAAACGAGTATCCGGTTCAGTAGGGTTCTTTCAGTGAGCTCGTGAGGTACCCAAATATGGAGCGTTTTGTGTACCCAGTTTTCTTCGAATGCGCAAAAACTGAGTAAGCCCCCAAATAGTTGAACTGGGAATTGATTTCTAGTTCTTCAGCTACGTCATAATTATTGATATGCCGATTTCTCAACCTTTCAAAAATTACATCCTTGTAATCCGTAATCCGGCGCCCAGAGCAACGTACTGCTTTGACATCAAAATTTCCGAATTGAAAATACTGAAGCCAGATTTGTGCTAATTACACGTAGTAAATTCTATTAAACTATTGAAAAAAGTTTTTACTTTCTTAAGGTAAATGTTTTATTTCGCAATTTGATTACTTATTTTTTATGCACATTATTCTAATACTAAAAACATTTTAATTAGCGATTATGTAACCAAAAAAACGAAGCAGCTTGACTTCTCTTTCCTTCAGATGCTCTCCTAGGATAACTGTAGAAAAATAATTGACACACACATTGAATTGGACACTATTTTAATTTAGTTTATTAATAACTATAATCAAAATAGGAAATTTAATATTATGATTCTGTTCCTCTTTCAAAATATCTTTAGTGCAAAATATTTTAGTATTTGATAAATTTCATTTGTTTTGTAAATCCAATACCTAATTTATTCCAGCTGACTGCAGTGAAATAAACTCACTTCAGATTTTATAAATAAATAGGTTCCTAAGATATTGAGGTCAAGCTTCCATTATCGGATTTATGATCAAACAGGTAAGAGAGTGCCCACTGTGAAATGAAAAGTCAGGCCCCGAGCTACTAAAATATTTTAATCCCCTTTTCGCTACCTTTTCAAGTAATAAATATCTTTCATTCCTAGACTGAACTGTATATGATGGTAAGTACCTTTTTATGCATTGAATAATATTTCTTTATGCATTATTAGGAATTCGTATGTATTTATACTTCTTATATGACAAACATAAATTGAATGAAAATCAATCTATGAAAGCAATTAAATGTAAGGAAACTAGGGTTAATGGTTTTATATTATAACCGCATTTTTGATGGATAAAATATTAAACCAATTTCAAATTAAATGTTCACTCCATGGTTTAATAACTTGGGTATCTACGATCCACAATGCAACAAAGTTTGATTCTAATTCTTTTTTTTTCTTTTTTTTATATCCTTGAAGTTATGCTTCCAGACTCATGTATATAGTAAGCTTTATCTAACACAGAGTTCGCGAGAAGCTTCCGTCCTCACGAACTATATTCTAATTCGAGTGTAATGGCATAGTGATACCATACTGAAACTCTAGATTTTCAAACTAAAGAATAGTTTACCTCATAGAATTATTCAACATTGAACCAAATTAAAAGTCACTCAAACTAACTATTTTATAATAAAAATTACGTATATTGCACATGTGTTGTAAGTTAATAAATTTTCTAAAGAAATAGTAGTTTGAACCTAACAAATAAATATAACTTTTTATGAGCGTATCAAATCCACTAATTTACGGATTTTCGCGTTACTTAAAAATATATTTATTCCCGACGTTTCGGATTCTTTCAGCATCCATGATCACGGGCAGACTAAGTTGGTATATGTCTGTATTTCAATGTTCGAATAACCGTCAGGTTATTATTTAAAATTGACATATCGTTCGTTTTCTTAATTTTAATGTTGGTTTCACAAAAGTTTTATACTCTACGTTTAATTTTTGAAATGATTGGATCCCAGGAAGGTGCAATGACCAACCATCCTCTCTATTAAAATTTGGATATTTTTATTTTCGATTGCTTTGAATCATCCTTTGCTATAAATCGATGTTCATTAGCTAGTATTTTGGTTCATCAAATCTAATATAATGATTGGGCTTGTCTAGAACATGGTCAAATTGCAGATTTCTTATAGCGTCGGTGCTAACATCAGCTATATGTTCTTTTACTCTGGTTCTTACTGGTCTTTTTGTTTGTCAATGTGGAGACACAATCACAGTCTAGTTTATACACCCCTGGTACCTGTAGAGAATTTTACATTTCACAGATGGTAATAATTGGCTAATCTTCTTCGGCGACATAATAGTGTTTTATGTTTTATGGCTCGAGAAGGTTAGCGTGTCATCTGTGATGAAATAGGTCAGTGTCTGACTGACTGTGATTGTGTCTCTCATGGCACAAGCTCAGTGAACTAGAGTGACTGATGGTGATGTTAAGCACCGACGCTTAGACAAGTGCAAGATCGTCGAAGCCAATCGTAATGAGTAACCAATCTAGCATGATCGATTTTCAAGGATGTCGAACAATCGATAAATATCAGATTAATAGAGATGCGTTGCACTCTGGATCAATCATTCAATTAAACGTGATAAAAGCTTTGGATGAAACCATAATGACGTGAATGTCGAATTGTAAAGATTATCGAGGTATGTCGAAATGAAACATCACTGGTGCATCGCCCGTGATCATGGATGCTGGAAGAATCGAAGACGTCAGGATAAATATTTTAATAACGTAAGTAAAGGTCGTAATAATGTTGCTATTATAATAATCGAAATAAAGATAATATTTTTTGCGTGTCTAAGTAGATTCGATTTTATTCTGAATATATGAAACTTGTCCTGTAATTTTATTTTTTGACCTGTTTATTCTATTAACTTAAAAGAAATGTCAATCTATTTTTACTAAGACAATAAAATAATAGTGTGAAATTTTTATAATGAAAACTTTCATTCAATTAAAAGGAAATTTTACTAAACTAGAATTGATTTTTTAAAGTCATTTAATAATATTTCATAGATATCAACACTGCAGAGCTTCCTATATAAAGAAAACATTAATCGCGGCCGCAGATGACATCAGTAAAAGGTGAAAAAAAATTTCTCTTCGCGCTGATAACTATTGCTGCATGGGATTGCGAATTCTCAAAGAAAACAGTTTCTGAATTTACCTTCTGAATTGGATGACCTTTTTTCAAAGTCAGTTTAATACATATTTAAGTTAAATATATTTTCTCAAAAAAGTTTAATAAAATGTACGGTTGCATAGAACTTGTAAACTTAAATAATAACTTAATTTAACAAGCTCATAACATACTTAATTGGATGATGTTACGTAGTTTTTAAATTTTGAATGTTTTATATTTGTCAATATAATCCTTGTTAGAACTTTTAGTTTTTTGTTAAATTTAACTAGGTAAGTTTCAAATTTATTACGGACGTTATAGTATTTCAAGACTTTTCACATGCTGATGCATGAATACCATATACATATATTAACTATGTACATAGTTAATATAAACTTGCAATCCAATTAATATAAAATACTAATACTCCATTATGCATAAGTTGTTTGAAAAGAAAATTTTATATTTATAATAAAATCATTTTTTAATTTTTTTTTTAAATCATAATGTGTTTTGTTTGTAGCCCCCGGTAATTGTTTGCGGCTTTTGTAAATTAATATAGCCCCAATTCTCGCAATTGCTTGGATTTGAGTAATTGCTTTCTGTGAATATTTAGATAAACCGTTACGTTTATTACTTCAAATTAATTGCATTGTAATAATGTGAGAGACCCATTGTAAACAAGCATATAACAATACGCAGTATTTTTGTTTGCTATCGGTTTGTTTATTAATATTTACTGCAATTTTATTTTATATTAACAACTCGGTGGCTTAAAAGACTGTCTGATGCTATACCAAACCATGATCTTTAGCCTGCCTCCGTAGCCCTAGTGGTATGGGCGTGCTTATGAAACCGAGGTCGGGTTCAAATCTGCGGGACGCAACTAATTTTCATTGTTGTTTCCTAGTTGGTTAGGGCAATTTGGGCTGATCACCAATTGTCTGAAAAGTAGATGATCCATGCGTCGGATGGGCATGTAAAGTCGGTCCTCCCACCAACCCGCATTGGACCAGCGTGGTGGGATACGGTCCAAAATCCCTAATGGATGGAGGTGTATTAGGGAGGGCTATGTCCAGCAGTGGACTGTCACAGGCTGATGATGTAATCTTGTAGCAGAATCTTTGTCGGAACCGTAATTTATTTTTTTGGTTTTCTTTTGTTTTTACCTAAATTAAACCAAAACAAACATTTTAAGCTATTTATTTTCACCCTATCCACATGTTATATTTATGTGATCAATAAGAAACAAATTATTTTATTTCCAGGTCCATGACACTACCATTTACATACAATATAAAAATCGATTAAATCTATACATCATTTAATCACAAAATTTAGATCTTATTATATGATATATATTAATCAGTCTAAGTTTACAACAAAAAACCTATCTAATTTCACATTCTGCGTCACACAAACGGAGCGAGTAGCAATATTTATCATGATGGAACATTGCAACGCGCCAAACACCGTAATTCTGTGTGTCGTTGCCAGCGGAATTATTTCCATGATATATCTACGCCGTTAGATATATCATCTAGTGAATGCAACGTATGGCACGTCTTATTTCCTGTTCTATTTTATATGTCTTACAAGATTCTGTTGCTACTTAGGAAATGACATTAACATTAAAAAAATAATATAATTTTGCGTTTAGACATTATTTAATTATAGAAAGAGGGCATACCTCTTTCTATAACTTAAAATACCAAAAAGTTCGTATATTATTAATACATAATAAATTATTATGTAAGTAAAAACTAAGAAAACAATGCTACCCTATCTTATTTCTTGTTGTCAATTCGGTTCACGACGGTTACGTATACGTTTCTTGTTATTTTTTGATTGGACTTTGCAAACACGCTCCCGAAAGGTAATCCGCTGGCTAACAAATGGTTCTGTTGTTCCGACGTAAGTTTTCGTAGTATTACGTCAATTACACGCCGTTGTTCTTCATACCTGCCATGATCACTGAAGAAAGCGCTTTAAAACGGTTTTTTACGTATGTAGAGCAATTAAAAACTGTCAATTAGGCGTACATTTTATCCACTGATTTATTATCGTTTGAACGATTCTGCAATTTATTCTTTTATAACAACAAAGTCGCTACTGTTAAGTCATTTAATATAAAAGACAGATTTGAAACTTTGATATAGTTTATTTACATTCACAATGTTAAAAATTATAATAAAAAAAAGAAATGATAAAATAAAGCTGATATGTTAAGAATTAAACGACACGTTATAAAAGCAATGATAAAAGACAATAACTTTGAACATAGAAAATTAATTATATACTTACAGCATGTATGTGATTGTGTTGTGATTAAATCAAAGTAATATTTGTGAAACACGTAACAGTATTATAGCATTTACATAAATTGAATCCTGCGGAGAAATAACTTTATGTTATTGTTATTTCCTATTTGGTTAGAATAATATGGGCCGATCGCCTAGCGGTCTAGAAATTAAAACAATTCATTCATCGGATGAGCACCTAATAAGTTGGTTCCGGTTTTCAAGACCTTATTAAGCAGTCATTAAGGATTTCGAAACCCTTTCGCCTTTGGATTTAACCAAATTTAATGAAAACTTATTCCTTTATCGAATCCACTTCATCATTTAAGTTGCGAAGGTCAGATGCCAGTCGTCCTGCATGAAATCTGTAATTCAGGTACATCTCGATGAATTTAAAAACGACCCGATGATAACATGGGAAAATGCCTAGAGAAAGATAAGATAGTTTCTTCATAAAAATATGTAGTGTACTGAAGTAAATTATTAAAATGAGATTTTTACTTAATTACTCACTTGCGAAGTTAATAATTTTAGTGATTAGAAATTCATTCGTAACAATTTTGTTTCAATAATAAATGCAATACGTAAAAATAGACCTTACAAAATGTGTGCTCGAATTTCAGTTATCCCAGTAAAACAATTACAAAAAAAATATATCCAAATTTCTATTTATTTTCATAAAAGTACAGACACAAAGTAAATTCGGTGGTTTATAAATTGGATCCGGTTGACTTTACTTCCTGCAATGACAGCCAAATTAATTTGAAAATATATATCTTTTTTTCTTATATTTGTAGAACGCGTACAAATTTTGAAGTCTGATTGTCGCGTAATTTATTTTTAATATGATGAGTTTTTAATTTATTGTCTATAATATATCGTTATATCGTAGCTTAAATAAACATTTATTGTAGCTTATTTAAATAAACTTCTTAGTTGATTCAAAATTTTATTAACACTCTTCTATTTTTGTATTGTAAATTTTCGATAAATCGCACTAGATTATTAAGTTACTTTTTTATCTTAATAAAAGGGGCCTTTATTATTTGGACATAAGCAGAAAAGTAATTGTGCAAAATAAATCGGGACAGATGACCCGTGATTAAAAATTATCCAACTACATACATATTAAAAAAATGTGAATCAATTAGGAAGAGGGTGGATCTTCTTTATTGATTCACATTTTTTTTAATATTTCTTCAATTTAAACAAATTCAATTCAAAATCACTTTACTCCTTAAGTGAACAATAATGTTCGTAGCATAGTTGAACGTTTACGTACGTAATAAAATATCACGCCAGAGAGAACCACTCAAATCATGTTGCCACGAAAGAAGCTTTACACGAGGTATTTAATTTATTTCTTTACATCTCAAAACTACAACCATGTTTAGCATGTGATATCATCATAATTAAGCTGGACCATAATATTAATCAATAAATATTTAGGGTCTTTTGATACAACTGCCATATATTGGCTATTTATGTCAGACATACTACAGAAAGAGCAGCCAAATCAGACACAATCGGACAATATTGGTACCATTAAAGGCCTGCTAAAATTTAAGCTACACTATAAGTATATGAATATTTGCTAGTTACAATAGCAATGTTATCAAGACAAAATATAAATTCTAGTGTTGAGACGTAAAAAATGTTTATTTTTAAAAATACTTTAAATATTGTCAACATTACAATGAGGAGTATTATTATTACCTGTCACGCGTTATTTAGCTGGCAATAGAGGTTTAAATCCTTTTGAATAATTCAACGCACGAATATTATAATGGGCATAGAAGTGTTTACGCAAAACAAAGTAAAGGAAAAGCGAGGAGTGATCAAGCACCAAAGCGAAGCCTTAAAAGCTAATTTTGAAAAATAGTTTTAGAGCACGGATTGTTTATATAATAAGAACAATTTACTATAGTTTTTAAACTTTCATTAAAGCAAAACGTCACAAAGTAATTGTAAGTAATTATTTTATATGCATTTTGTCGTTTACTACAAACTAAATATAAAAATATTGTTTTAACGTTTCATTTTGTATAATTATGGATGGTTTTAGTATTAGTTTTAGTATATAAAACCATAAATGATATATCTTTTTTATAATTTATGGGGAGTTTTGAGCCAGCTACTTAAAAATAATATTTTGTTCTCCTTATTTTAGAAAGTAAATAACTATGTTATTAAGATATGTCAATATTTCATTATTTTGAATATACCTAACTCACAATTGTAACGTTAAACGTACTAACCGCAAAACAAATAGTAAAGAATTCATGCAAATGGTTTACCTAACAGTCACAATTTAGTTTAGCGACGTGTTGTTCCGAAACTTGCCATCAATTTTGTAACTTGCTTTTACTAGGACATATTGATTCCTTAAATATTTTGTAACACGTACGCTTCTCATGACTTACTGATTAATCGTTTCAAGATCCCATATATGAAACAGTAGACGAGTATTCTTCTGCTACAAAGTTTATATGAATACATTTTAATAAAATGGCTACCAGACTTTTCAAACGTGAACAACGGGTGGATCAGTGGAAAAGGTAGTCAGGTTAAATTAAATTGCTTGGTAAGTTACTTTGAGCAATGTCTGAGCACTTTTATGAATTCAACTATTTTAAATTATACTAGTGATCTGATGGCTCCATATTAAATAGAGACGAAGATATTTAAAATATCTTTTAACTGCTATCACATAGACTTTATATATAAAATAATATATATTTTATATTTATTTAAACCACAATTAGTTAGGTTATTATGTTCTTTCGTTTATAAATACTTTTTTTTTATTTTATTTACCTAACTACTTGTGGTTTAAATAAATATAAAAAATATATATATTACTTTTATATATAAAGTCTATGTGTGCCATAAGTGCGAGTTAAAAGATATTTTAAATATCTTCGTCTCTATTTAAATTATGCGAGCCGCATCAGATCACTTAGTATAAAATTTTAAAATAGTTGAATTCATAAAAATTGCTCAGAATTTTTGCTTCGAAAAGTAACTTTTACCAAACAATTTAATTTAACCCTACGTACCTTTTTTTCCACTGAATACCACCACGTTGTTCCACGTTTGAAAAGTCTGGTGGCCATTTTATTAAAAATTATTACATATAAAACTTTGTAGCAGAAGAATACACTTCGTTACTCTACTCGTTTCCCTATATAATGGGATCTTTAGAAAACATTAATCAGTAAGTCATTAGAGAAGACGTGTAATTTTAACAAATATATTTTTAAGGAATCAAGTATTCCTAAGTAAGCAAAAGCAAAGTTACAAAATTGGTAGGCAAGTATTCGGAACAACACGTCGCTAAACTAAAATTGTGTACTTATGTAGGTAAATCATTTGCATGAATTACTTTTTACTATTTATTTTGCGGTTAGTATACGTTTAACGTTATACAATTTGGTGAGTTAGGTATATTCAAAATAATGAAATATTGACATATCTTAATAACATAGTTATTTACTTTCTAAAATAAGGAGAACAAAATATTATTTTTAAGTAGCTGGCTCAAAACTCCCCATAAATTATAAAAAAGATATATCAAACTAGAATATTTTAAAAGTGTAATCTTTACTTTTTTATTTCCATTAACAAATTAAAGCAAAAGATCAGAATACATCAAGAAAACGTTAGCGTCATCATCTAAACACATGATACGTCAAAGTTCAATAGTTAACAGATATTATCAATAACTACCATTGCTTAAACATAGCCAATTCATGTTCGTTATTTTAATTTTTTGCAATGCTTTGAAAAAAAATTATCAATATCTTTATTGTCATAACAGATTATGATCAATGAAGGACCGCTTCAGTTTTGTACGCCTTTGTACGCCTTTCTTTATAAATTTTTATTATACAAGGTATGCATACGACCAATCATGGCTTACGCATGTCAATCTTTCACGTACGCATCCTCCACACTCGTAAACCACCTACAGGTAGTGCAAAACAAATTCATCCGCCGCGCCACCGGGGCGCAGTGGTACCAACGTAACGTAGACCTACACAGCGACTGTAAATTGCCAACACTCCGCGAACACTTTCAAAAGTTAACGCGCAAACACTTCGATAAAGTTATTGATCATAATAACCCTCTGCTGGTTAAAGCAGCATCGTACACGGCCTATCCAAAAGCGTCCAGTCAAAAGCGTAGACCGCGAAACGTTCTCCTTGACCCGGATGAGGAAGGGGTCTCGGAGACTCCGGACCCAACGGGGGTCCCGACGTCCAACTTTACACACCACACAAGTAGGGATAGCACACACTCACCTGTAGTTCGCCCTCGCTTACGAGCACAGCGACATACACACACCGCGTATACTAGATACACCCGCGTTCCAGGGCGGTTCTCACCGCCCCTAGCAAACGATTAATACAGTCGCCAGACCTTCGGCGTCCCGGTCCGTAAATCAATCGTCGACGATCCTTAGGAGACATGCCTAACTCACGTACCTTCTGTACGTGTGGCTTTCATTTTTAGCAAAAAATGTGGGCCGCCTAGTTCGTGAGGACGGCAGCTTCTCGCGAACTCTGTGTTAGATGAAGCTTACTATAGACATGAGTCTGGAAGCATAACTTCAAGGATAAAAAAAAAGTACGCCTTTCGTAACAAAAGTAAAACTGATATATCTCTTAAAGGAGATAATTTACATCAATTCGTAGCTATCATTACAATTCTAGATCTTAGTGTTTTAATTAATTTATAATACAATTAGTAGATACAATACTAAAGGTTTGGTCTATAGCAATAAAATATTCGTAAAAGTTTAAATTAGGCATTTAATACCTCATGCTAAAAGTTAAATTTAATATAGAAAATTTATTTATTTGTATTAGAAAATGTATGCCCTATTTTATTTGCGCCCTTACGTAGGCTTCCCTTCTTCGCACAAGTTGTACTGGAATTGCGTGAATAAAAGAAATAATAAGGATACTATCATAAGATTGTGTCGACTTTTGTAAAGGATCCTTTAGAAAAGAGATATTGTGAAGCCGGAATATTTTATAAAAACAACTTTTTAAAAGCTATTATTAAATAAACCTTTTTCTACTTTTTATTTTTATCGTAATGTAAAAATAAATACATATATTGAAGTTTCTTTTTGCTAATGAAAAAAACTGGCTTAGTCACGCTAGTGGCGTACCTCATCGTTGTTCGTACCATCTCTACGCCGATGATGCAATTGTACTTTCATGATACCCCAGACAAAATAAATGAAATAGTGAATAAGTTAAACGCTGACCTTTATGCAATCAAAATGTGGTCTTTAAAGTTGGGTATAACAGTAAACACGTTAAAGTGTCAGGCAATGATTGTTGGAAGCCAACGTTTATTAAATAAATTGGATCTACACAGCCTTCCACCAATCAAGTTCAATAGTCATAATCTGTGATAGTGTAAAGAACCTCGGGTTGATAATCCCACATTTAGTTGGAGACAACATTTAGCTTGCGTTTCCCAAAGAATTACAGGTGTACTTAGATTCCTGTGTCCTATATATGTTTCCTGTAACAACCAAAATGAACCTCGTGCAGTCCTTAATTGATCCTTTGATCGACTATGGTGACGTGTGCTACTTTGACCTGAATGCAGATCAACTCCATAAACTTGACCGGCTTCAAAATAACTGCATTCGATTTGTATTCAATCTCCGGAAATATGATCACGTGTCATCGTATCGAACAAAAATTAAATGGCTACCTATTCCACAACGACGAACGCTGAGGACTCTCACTACTCTCTTTTCTTTTCTCAATACTCCTTCGTCGCCGACCTATATGTCGTCCTTTTTCCAATATCTCGGTGAAACTAGTGTCAAAGATCTTCGTTCGTCAAATAACCGTCATCTCTAATGGGATATAAACTCACCGTACTGATTTCGTTCACAAGTCTTTCCATATTCAAGCTATTCTTTTGTAGAATGGGCTACCACTTGAGATCAAAGTGACTACAAGTCACGCTCAGTTTAAAGGCAAATTGCGCAAACGTCTATTGAAAGAGGCGTCAGTAGAGTAATTTTCACTTGAACATTCAAATATGTTTTTTTTTTGTGTATATATATAATAGTATTATATGTATATATGTAGTTCTATGCGAATATATTGATTTAATATGTATTTATTTATATTAAGTTTATCTTTGGTAATTTTATTTTATACTATAAATAATATTACATTAAGTTTTATTATCGGAAATTGCGAAGTTATTCTAATCTTACTTCACCATGTGTAAATTATAGTCTGTTTATTGCTTACTAGTGCACCTACGCAGAATTTTCGTAACATCCCTAAGGTTGACTGTTAGAAAATGCCTGAGGCATTATGCCCGCCTATGTACATATTATTAAATAAATAAATAAAAAAATAAATTTGAGAACGTGCAATAAACATTGGGAAGACACAATGCGTTATTTGTTTTACCATGACTTTGACACTACCCTTGTGCCATATTACCCTATTACCGGTATTAATTATCCCAAGATCATCGGCCCTCAGGCTCAATTTCAAACCAGATGCCATTAAGCGTTGACATTATAAACTTGAGACAGCAATCAACCCCATCGATTGATAGGTTTATGAAGAATGTTGTATCGGTGTTCCTTTCTAAAATATTAAAGCATATACGTTTTTTTAAGGAAATATTTAATTATTAAGAAAGGGATATAAAAGTACAAAAATGTTTCTGTTAATACGACTATAGAACCTGTACTTTCAAATGTATATTTCCTTATTATATGATAACTCTAATAAACAAGGTCAATCAATTATATATTTTTTATAGACTGGTTCCTTTGAATAATTCTTTATAGAAAGGCATTTATTTTAAAAATAAATTGAAAAACTACATGATTTATTTAAGACATTTTCTCTAAATATCGGGCACTGCATTAAAAAATCTAAAATATGTATTAGTAAAGCGTATGTTTTAAAACATACGCTTTACTAAAGTGGCTTAAAAAACTTTTTATCATATGTACGTGAAAAAATAAACTAAATGACAAGCACTATCGTTCAAAGTGAAGAAGTTTAAAAATCGGTCTACTACAAGCCGAGCCTTTAGATAACATAGTAATAAAAAACGAAACAAGTATCTCCTTCTAGATTGGAGTCGCTTCAGGAAATATTATTTGTAAAAGTTACAAATTGGCAGAATTCCCAAGTTAGGAGCGATTAATAAACTTCTAAAACAGAAGTAAAATTTTTATTACTATTTCTTCGCAAATATGGTAGTAATAAACTTAATAGGTGTCATTATTAATGATACCCTCCTATTCCCTGAAATAACTTCCAAGAAGTGTTAATCGACAATTTTGATAGGCTAGAAAAGTTTTGGGATAAATTTTAAATACTTTTTCAAAGCTTAATTTTTTTTTTAATTTTTATACAGTTAATTATGCCAATATTATTGAAAATTTTGAAATAATGTTTATCCTCCAAAGAAAAACGAATAAAAAAACATTATTATTACAGCCAATATTTCGAAATCAAGGTCTGTTACTTTATGACCAAATTTCATCTCAATCGACTTGCTGAAATTTTGTGATTTATATTCGTTAAGTTTTAGCAAGTCGCTCATACAAAAACAGTGTATTTTTTTGCCTTGTGCTGATCCCAGTATCATTATTTAACTCGTGTGTGAGTCATAACGCTTCCGCCGCGTCGCTTTTCACAGAAAATTATTTTTCCTTTTTGAGGTTAACCTCGTCGTCATATACGAATTTAAACGAAATTCTCTTCGTAATCTTCTTTGACATCACAGTAAAAGTAATTAAGAAACACGAAGTCTTTTTATGTTTTTTTTTAGATAGAAGATATAGATTCCTAAGCTGTATTTTTGTTATGAAGTCTTTAAAAATATGATTTATACAGATTTTATAGACTGAAGTTTTTTTTTTCATATTTATTCACATTCAACTGCCAAAGTTTGAGTGTGCCCTTAACTTTTATTAACATTAACTATCAAAAAAAAATGGTAAAAAGTCAGTTATAACTGGAAATATAGACTATACTATAACTATAACTAAATATAAACTTATAGACCAGATCTGCGAGCGCATATATCTATGTTTAAAGAACAACTCACAATAGCCATTTTAATATAAAATATTGTAAAAAAATGCAATAAGTCATTTTCAAACCTCATTAAGGGTAACGAGTGAAGTCTTAACCAAAAAATAGGACCGACTTCTAACAGCGATAACAATAATGAGCTCTCTGTATGAAATTGCCGTGCGATTTATGCCATCGTATTTTAAATTTTTTGATATCTTTTAAGCCTCCGTAGCCTAGTGGTGGTGACGTGTGCTTTAGAAACCGGAGGTCCCGATCAAATCTCGCGGGGACTCAAAAAAAATTCATAGTTGTTTCCTAGTTGGTTAGGCCAATTTGGGCCGATCACCCAATTTTCTCAAAAGTAAGATGATCCATGCGTAGGATGGGCATGTAAAAAGTAGGTCCACTCACTAACCCGCATTGGACCAGCGTAGTGGACTACCACAGGCTGATGATGATGATGATGAATAGATTTTACGTAAAAAATAAACTGCATTGTCCTTAATGAGCTATGAATATGCACATTTAAATGCAATCAGAAGATTGCATTTAAAAATATTTACATTAAATTGCTTATAGTGGGTTATTCTTAAATCATAGATATATGTTCTCGGGAATTTACTCTAGGCTAATTCAAGCAGTACAATTGTGTAAAACATATTTTAAGTCCAACTTTTAAGGTTGAGCGAGCATTTGCAATTTAATTGCAAGGGGTTGTGATTTTTGACGCCGTAATTTTCTTCAATGTCAATTAAACTACTCAATACAAATGAAAAAAGGTACCAAATGCAGCTTATACCTATCGTTTAAAAAAAGAATATAAAAAATCGGAAGCAAGGAGCAGAGCAACAAGGTAACATTTTAAAAAAAAGTATTCGCTCCGAATCGATTCCATAAAAAACAGGAATTTCTCTTTGAAAACACTAGCACTCTGCTGGCATTTATGACATCCCTTTGATATATTAACATGAAAAAAGCTTATAAATACTTAAAAATTTAGCTATTTAAATTTAAGCTTGTAGTAAATACAAATATGTAAAATTAAATAATAATTCGTATTATTTAATTTTAAATATATGTAGTTACTACTTTATTGTTCCTATTAGCAAGTTATTTAAAAATTTGCATTATATTTATTAAATGAAAAGTTTGAAAGATTCAAGGTAAAAATAAAAGCACACTAGAAACGCACGAGATGTAGTTTTGCAGTTTTCTTTCAAACGAATTTAATCTTGTTATGATGTGTAGTCTTACATTTTTTGTTACAAATACATAAAAATATTGCTTAATAACTGTTCAATAACAACAAAAGTATCTCATTTTTAATACAAGAGAATGAACTCAACAAAAAGACACCGTATATCTTAAACGGATAAATTCTTTCCAGGTGAACGGAATACGAATCCTTTGTTAACTTAGTTGCCGATGCCAAAGGTTACGAAAATGGTTTTATTGCCTTAAAAGGATGGGCAGTCCGGGATTCGCAAATCAGACATACCAAACCTTACAGTCAGTCTTCACACGACACACAGTAAGGTAACATAAATTTAATTTCTTTCCTCGTCTAACATTTAATTTATATTTACGTTAAAGACACAGAAATATGCATAGACTAGCAGTCCGTTCACGGCTCTTCGTGTTATTTCAAAATTTTTGCAACGCATTTAACTAAGGTAAAAAATAGCGTTTAATGAAAGAAAATATCGAATCGATTCAGACGATTTGGAGCCTATTCAAAACAAACAAACAAACAAACAAATTCTTCCTCTTTATATTATTAGTGCAGAAAATACGGTAAAAGCATGATTTTAAACAAAATTTCGTTGACGCAATAAAATTTGTCATAACACGAAACAGTAAGAGGTAATCATAACAATTACTTCAATCAATCACTTTTATAAATAAATGCCTTTTATCTCTTTTTCCACTCCATATCTCTCCATCTATATAGGGATATCGATATCTATATGTTGTCGTTATATGTTCCAAATTAGTCTGCCGGTGATAATTGATGCTGGAAAGCGTCTGAAAATTCGGGAACAAATATAAAAAAACAGGAAAAAAAAGTATTCGATACTTGTAATGTAAAAGCGTTATTTTAACTTTTGGTCCCTTTGAAAATTATAATGATAGCTTCTACTATCACAAATTATGGAAGCATATGCAAAGCCCACAATCTTATTATATTTTGCCTAGTTTGGTAACAAATTTCAAGGATTTTATCCAAAGACTGCACTCAATAATTTTAAACTCTGCAATTAACTGTTATTAGTCAATACTTAACTCTAAGATACCACTAAATTTTCAAACCAAATTAGGAAAATATAAGAGTACATAAGATTTTGTTTTTTCTACTATGGTCTAAAGCAGAAAAAATATTTTTTTTTAGTTACTATATATACCAATCCTGAAAGCACTAAGATAAAAACCAATCGTTCATTTCCTACTGCTTCCCTCTTTAGCCATATCTGCCCCTGCTAAATCCGTCTTTATATCGTCATTGAACGTAACACCCATTTGACATTTTACTTTCCGAGCCTTTACATAGTTGCCACTCGCATGACTATGCCAAATCAATAAAGATTATTTGGTGAATTATTTATTTGCGCTTTGAATTTGAACCATATTTTACGTATATTTAGTAATAAAAACGTAACAGTAAATTAGCAGATATTAGACAGTAAAATGAGCAAATGTATCGTATTTTTATATGTTTAGCTATTAATAACATTCGTGAATATCGCACTATTATATTACATCTAAACTACGAACTTTACTGTTTTGTTTTAGCTGACTTCTATGTATAATTTAGCGGATGCTTGTGTAAAGCTCGAAGCAGTGCAGTATGTGTTCAGTAAATGTTATGTACGTAATAAAATAGAAAATGCTTTTAAATATCTTGACGTAAGAGGAGTGGCAGAATTGAGGCCAAAACAAAAAGCACATAATCGTTTTGTACAAACCATCACATGAATACTAGTGTATGCAACTGAATCATTTTTAAACTTAAGGAATGTTAATTTTAATTTGCTATGTCATTTATTTTATGTACTTAATCTGTGCGTATTGATTTTGTTGGCAATGTTACATTTACACAGCCCAAATATGGCCAATATCTTCTTTGCACCTTACGGATTTGGTTTTAAGATTGTTAAGCGTAATGTCAGAAATTTCTAAGATGAAATTTTGTAAAAATTTATGTATTTTTCTAAATATTGGCCGCTCTTAACAAACTAGTGATTACAGATATTGGTTGTGTCTTAGGTCAAATACTATGTCAACAGGCCACAAGTCATTACATTTGCTTGTAAGAAATTCGTATCTTATCTATAATTATAGATATTATAATAATTTATGGCTATACATAATTTTAGTTGTCCATGCAAGCGCTCCATGCTACAAAAGGTGCAAAATAGGAGATTTTTTACCAAATTAATAACTGTGACAAAAAAGATTCTTTCGACAATTAAAATTGCCCTCAGAGTTAGTAAGTTCTGGTTTAGCAGCAGAGCAATTGCTTTCGTTAATCGATCTTCTCCGCAGCTCCTTCATGTCATCGCCCGACCACATATTGCAAACTGCAGCGTGTGGTCGTGAGCCACAAAAATAGTTAAAATTGATAGAACTGTATCATGCGCTATACTTTTCAGGCCTTTAACCTATCTTCCTTCTTTTTTAGTTTTCCTCAAATTTAATCAACTCTTCAGCAGAAAAACAATTCAATACCCTAGATGTAAAATTAAAGTTTATTATCCAGCTGACATTTAGCAGGGAGGTAATAAACCTATCGGTGTTGGTAATATAAATTATTTTTAATCATCTTGATGTTCTGAATATATTGAACAGAACATTATCTTTCTATTTAAAACTAGCTATTTATTTGGTTTCCTTTAACATCAGATGCACAAAGAGAGACATTGTTTATAGCAGTTACAAAGTGAGTTATGCAACCAGCAAAAACAATTATGCATAGTTTCTGTATATTATTTTAAAACCATTTCACATTTAACAAATATAATTATTATGCTGTAGTTATATAAATTCTTTGTTATCGTTGCCAGAAATTATTTCACTAATTTAAATATTTCGCTCTTAAATGAATAATTCAAATATTTAAACGCACTGACGAGAGAATCCATCGCCACGTAGATATTCATGGGTACATACATCCTTGAGTTGCGAATATCAAACATTGGTAGGCAATTTATTAATAATTAAACAAAGTATTTCCACGCACAATATTCACGGGGAAGTTAATTATTTACATTATTGCAGTAATTCTCTACCGATTAAAGATTAAAAAATATTTTAATACCTTACAAGTCAACTTACACAAAGGAATTTAATACTTAAACTCACATAATAACACTTAAATTCCTTTGAATATGAAATCTATGGATTATCTTGTGAGCATTAGGTGTTCAAAAAAGAGTTTGGTTAATTGTACATGTTCCAATTAAACAAATGAATGACGTTAGATTAATTCTCATATATATCATACTTAAAACTTTACACTAAAATTAAAAATTATTTTGCACATTAATACGCTTTTATTTGTAAGAAAAACTCTAAATTCAAACTATTTTATAACATCTTCTCCTATCTTACATAAAACAAAATCGACAAAAATAAAATTTGCCCCGCGAGAGTTTGCACTTTACTGAATTTTCTCGCTGCAAAAGTTCTTAGAGTTTGAAGAAGCGCTATAAGGCATTTTTATAGGATTATTTTTGAAGGTGTTTGGCAAGACACGTTGAACGAGGTAAGGAGGTTCTTTTTCTATAAAAAAATAATGAAATATTTTAGAATAAAATAAAGAAAACTATGATTGTAACAGCTAAAATAAAATGAGATTACACTGAACTATAAAAAAAGAATAGCTTTTATTAAAAATTACGATAGTTGCATTATTATACTCATATTTAGATATCTAGGTTAAGGCTTAAAATGTAATGATAAATGTAATACTTTAAGTACAATATTATCAAATATTAAAAAGATTTTATTTAACCGAAGGAAGCAAACGAGCAGGTAGCTCACCTAATGGTAAATGATTACCGCTGTCCATGGACATTCGCAATACCAGAGGAGCAAATTTCGCCTTTTAAGAAGGAGTACTTTTATCTTGAAGGACTCTAAGTCACATCGGTCCGAAAATACGGTTGACAACAGGTCAATCAAGAAACTTACGGCGGTAGATCGCCAGCAATCAAGTTGATGCTGATAGTACGTGTCATGCAGTCGGGTAGTAAGATAAGAGAGTAAGATAATCAAGACTAAAAATAAAAGGTTTAATGAATAATTGCCATATATAAGTAATCGATAATAATTTATATATCATCATCATCGTCATCGAAAAGAATTCAATCCATTATTACGTAATTAAATTGCTTAGAAACAATTTTTATTAAAATATGTGAGAAGTAGTAGAATAATAATGTTTTTGGATGATTATTTGTTATAATAAGTTTTTATTAAATGTTTGAGATGATTTTAGATTTATTAATAAAAAATATTTAAACATTCAACTTTTTGTGAACAACTATTAATAAACAACTTTTGAACATTTTTCTGTGCTAGTCTCAACCATCAACCGAGAGAACCAAGTAGAAACCAGAGAAGTTACAAATTTTTGGAGTTATATGTTAAAAAACGTTTTGTCTTCTCAAGGACGGGTCATCCGCCGCAATTAAATTTTGGTCCGTTAACGATTGGTGGAGATGTCTGCACTTAAGCATATGTTAACATTACGAATGTTGTTTGCATCTTTCCTCCAATATTTCGTTTCAGCATATGAGCAGTAATAAGATAGTAAAGGTAAATAGATTACAAGTAGACCATAAAATTAATTAAAAATGGCTGCTTTCACTTAAAACTAATAGATAAATTTTAATTTTTTTATATACACCTTACCAAACGAGTGTTTTACATGATGAAAATAGGTGATGAGACTTTTTGTACAATTTGTTGTTTATTTAAAATGTATGCTCCATTTTATGTGCAATAATAACTACAATGTACTATGTATGTATTATGAATTATTTTATGCCGTAACCGCCACTATCGACTCACGCAAGTCGCTCGAGCAAAGCGGGCGATCTAACTCGAAAGCGATATCATAAATAATATCAACACAGTTTATCTATTTTTTTTAAACAATGGCCTTATATATAGAGCTAAGTATTAATTAATTAATATTAATAGCTAATTAATGGCTTAATGGATATATAATTTTTGCTTCAGCACTGACAAGAAGCAAGAAATTTTAGATACCTCCAGATTTGCGTGTAATAAAATTTAGTAATATAAACCTGCTTACCGGTAAAACAGAAAAAAATATAGTTTGTTCTTTTAGTCACTTTGACGCACATTTTACATATACTGTAGTTGACGTGAATACGTCTTTAAGATTGCTTCACAGTGAGGGAAACTAAAAAATAAAAGATACCAAAATCGTAGGTTATAGCTTGATGTTACTGCTTCAAATTAAAAGACGTAATCACATCGAAACAAGTGTAAATATGCTAACAAAAAATATATTTCTACTAGACACAAAACTTATTGTTTTGGAGGTTATATTATAATTCTTGTTCAAGTTAATATTAGTTTAAGTACACTTTTAAGAAAGTATAAAAGTTGCCATTTTATATGTATAACATTTATTACTATTGACGAATTCACAAGATATTGCTATAAATAATTTTCTCAAAAACTTTATATGCCTGCATGCGAATCCGTATTTTTAATCTAATCCTTATAATGGTAATGATATAAGGTATGATAAATAACTATTTAAGAAAACATAATTTAAACGCTCAAGACTTTATTAAGTTTTGAACAAAATTATGATAGTAGTTAACTAATAAATAAATAATTTTTGAGAGATTAAATTTCTAGAATTATTTATTCACCAAATAAGTAATAGATTATAAGTTTGTATTTTTGACCTTAAATCATGTATAGAAATCAAAACTTTAGAATCATACTAAAGATTTATAAACTAGCCTGGAGCGAACAGTTCATTACCAGGGTGTGTTATCTACCAAGTAGTCATTACAACAATAATATCTTTTAACACACAAACGTTCCTTTACAACTTTTATAAATTTATTTACAGATAAAAGCTGAACGTTTTCTGGGATTTTATTGTAGAACAGTATACATTGTCCCTATGAAGATTTCTGTTTTCTTCGGCGCCTAGTTTTAGAAGAACATAATTATGCTTATTCCTAGTATTTATATTATGTGTCATAATGTTTTAATCATTTTTATTATTTATACATGATTAATTTTAAATATGTATTGAGAAAAAACAGATTACATTTTTTTTTGATTTCTGATAATAATTACATTGATTTCAAAGATTATTTTTCACACTACGACACACTTAAAAATTATATAGGTAATATATATTTAAATATATAAATAACTATGTATAATTAAAATTTTGTTATTGTTTCTCGCAATCACGAGCACCCAATTGCCGAAAAACTAATATGGTTCGTGCGCCGAAAAGCAAAAATGGTGTTTCCGCTTTCCTTGGCATCAATGGTGTTCTCAAACATAATGTTAGAAATAGATTTAGGACTTCATTCCTCTTTAAATACTAAAATCTAACTCTATCTTTGAATAGAGAAGACCATTGAAGAAATGACTCATCCATCTCAAAAAGAGATGGAGATCAGTAATTTATTTTAGTAGTAATTTAGCTACTTTACCAATAAAATAAAAAGTGAGGTAACTAATAGTTGCAAATTAAAAGCATAAGGCGTTAATTACAAGTGATTTGTATTTCACAGTGTAGTGGCATAAAGTGTTAGTAAATAATAGACTAACTAAAATTAAAAGGTTGTTCATGAAAACTACATTTTTTTAGGTACTGTTAACTATTAGGAGCCAAATATAGTCTGGACTTAACTTAAGCAAAGCCCACTTTTAACACTTAATAAATATAAAAAAATCGACACATAATAAATATATTATCAATAGTATCTTTCTACTTAACTAGTAATTTGTAAGTCACATACATATATAGATTTAATTTTATCAAATATTATAGTTAAGCAATTATGACACTCTTTCTTGTCTGAACTACTCTCCGTCAGCATGTTTTCAGAAAATCGTGGCCTGGCAATTAATTTAAAATATTAACATTTGGAAAGTTATTGAATATTACTCTTCCAGTTTTAAGCCAGACCTTTACTTGTTTGTGTTAAATAATATTTTACTCATAACATATTCAGCGAGCACTGAAAATTAAAAAACAATATTTAGGAAAAAAATGTCTATTTTAACGAAATATAATTTATGGAAATCCACAAACAAATTGTTGTAAAATGTCAAAGCGGTTTAGACCGGAGTCTTTTACGATTGTGTTTGTCGCTTGTTATCGTAACGGAAAGAAATAAATGTGTTGACGTGGGGAGAGCGAGCTTTGCACTAAATCGAAATTTATAGAGGAAAAACGTGTACCAGTATTGAGAGGCTTTGTTTACAAAGACTTAAGGATCTTCCATTTTACGAACAAGAGACTTTCTTAATTAACATAAAGCGTACCTTATTACAGTGTAACTTAGCCCTATTCATTGGTATCAAGTACGCATATATACATGTATACTTTTAATAAACGGAGAACGTTATATTTATTATCAATTAACGGTTTATTATGTTACACCCATATGCAGACTAATAAAAAAGCCATAAACATACGGTTCTGCCCGGTAGTCTCCTTTTAATGTTTAATGTTCTTTTAATGTTCACAAAGCAATGATATTATGAACATTTTACTCCTTTGTCAAACGAAGCAGACATTTTTTGAATGTATATTTTTTAGATCTTCGCATAATTTTTTTTAAATTCTTAAATAAAACAATTAAAATTTATAAGTCATAAACAAAGACGATTTTATGATTCGAAGTTTTAATTATTTCTAATTTTAAGCTTATCACATAAAACGTGAATCTAAATAAATTCGGGCCAATAAGATAGCTTACAAATGTATAAATAAATCGTTTTGGGGTAAAAAATAGGTTAAATCTTAAACTTTAAATATAAAAATAACAACAATTTTATAATAATACAAAAATATTAAGGAATACTAAAACAGATTTATTATAACTGATTCTGCCTTTCTAAGACACGACACTTTCACGACAGACTAGTGCTAAAAGTTTATCCAAATTAATATCAATATCGTTCTAAAGGTTAACCTCTCTTACCTACAACAAGTAACAATGCACATTAAAGAATAATTGTATTATAGAATATGCAGGTATCCCGCTCAAAACAAATTTACATGCCCTATTAACTAACTATTAACTATTTATTATTGTAGCCCGGGAAAAATGGTTAATAACATCCTTGATCCGATCACCTACCTTCTTAAAAGTGTAAATCTGGAGGATTAAGTAAAACAAATGAGTCTTTGTTATCAATTTCAACAATTAAATATAAAACAATTATTATCATATATTGCTTTTTTCCCTTAAACCTTACACAAACAAGTAAATACATTAATTTAAATGATAATACAATTGCTCTTGATTTCCTCGCATGCGATCGTCAATAATGTTTCCGTCAATTCAATTTCGTTTGAAGCCGTTCTGATTGCGCGGGCGCGTGGTCACTCAAGTTTCGTCAGCCAATTTTGATTGGACCAACTAGCTCGAGTGACGGCGATATGGTAGATCCTATTTAAGGATTTAAATGGATATTGGAAGTGGGTTGTGGAAGTGAGGTACCAGTCAAAAATTGAGTCAAGGATAATGTTTGAGTTGTACAAAGTTAGTTCTTTAATGCTAGGAGAGATGCATTTTTTTATCTAAAAATGGCACTTAATTTGTAATTAAATTAATTCTGTATGATATTATTTAGACTGAATAGGCAGTAATAATCTGCTTTCAAAATTATTACTGCTTAAAAATAAATACTGAAGAAAGAAAACATAATCCAGATATATATGGGATTTCAAAAACATACTGGGCTTTTAAGAATTGAACCAAAACCAAAAATAATAGGTTTAGAATGCAAGCCGATTTAAAGGCCACCATAGCATTGCAATACTTGTAACTGATATTAAAGATGAATAATATTCAAAATGAGATGAAATATGGAAATTTCGCTTATTTGAATATTTTATGGACCTCACAACCCCAATAGATGCTTGACATAAAGAGGAAATACTTGCATGCCACGTAATGTTTACATTCACCCTTTTTTGTATGTAAACCTGCCACAAGAAGTTATGTAATTTTATAATTTGAACTCAAACTAACGCTCAACTATCTATATTAAAATTGAAGTAAACTTTTAGTTATTTTTCAGTGATAACTGTGCGTCGATATACGGTTATTTTTGCAAAATTTAAAACATAGAGAAATGCTAACCTAATAAAACACATTTAGATATTTTACCTCATAAACTTATACAAAATATAACGTTATGAGGTAAAATGTTGAAGTAAATAAGCATAAGCATAAGCCCGATAATATTTTTTTGCTAGAATTCTAGTCCAAAATGACATAATAATTAACTATCAGAAGTCCAAGCTGCATATGAAAGACCTAAACAGATTAAATAAGTAATCTCTATTCAATTAAAGTTCAAAATGTTTCTTGGGAAAACTTTTAATTCATAAATAAACAAAAGTATGAACTAGTTATTTGCAGCATTGACAGACCACCTTCAGTCTGGTCAATTATTTAAATACTAGGTATAGGTGACTTTTTATTTCATATCTTTAACATTTTACAATGTTTTTAAACAGTGGTTTATACTTCAAGATTGTCTATAACACTACATCACTAATATTATAACGTGTTACCAGTAAATAGTGTTAACCTAAGATCGGAAGCGGTGGCGTGTATTAGGGGAGGACTACGTCCAGCAGTGGCGTTACACAGGCTGATGATGACCATGATGATGTTACCAGTAAATTGAAAAGTGTTTTTAAAAGCGTAAAAGTTATGCACCATGAATTATATTATAAATTATAAAATATATAACCCATAAAAGAGTATAAGTTATTCGGCTTAAAAACTAGATGGTACGACAATCAATCTTTGGCTATAGAAAGTTGATTGCTAACGTTTTTATGGGCTAATCAGTGATATAAAAAAAAAAAAAAAAAAATTATACTTATAGCAAAAAATAGGCATAAACGAGAAAAGTAAATTCAAAATATTGAGCTAAAGTTATAGATTTACCAAGGAATAAACTTTTTTTTAAATCAAACTGTAATCAAGTATATAAATTGGTAAAGTTTGTCGGGTATCATGAGTGCCTTTACTATTGTATAAAATGCTTCATATATGAAATGGGCAAAGTCTAAGAAGTTTACTTGTCAGAACTTTACCGTGCTTATGTTGGTGTACTTAAACCGCCATACAAAGAGAAAAATATTTATTTCTCTTCTATCATAATCTACTTTGACATATTTATATGTTGTAATTTTTTTAAGACTGTTATTTAAAAAGATATGGATAATATGTAATCAATCAATTTCTATATAATTTACAAAAATAAATTAAATATTCAAATTAAAATCGTATTTTTCATATCCAGGGTGTACCGTATATAATGGATAAACCCCAAGCGCTGCACCTGGCACTCAAAAAATACACAAAATAATTAATTTCAACTGGGACACAAATTATGATATGTTTTTTTATATTTTTTTTCATTGATCATATCGTCTAGTAATGTGTACAGCCCCCAATATAATGAATTTGCTAACGTTTTTAGTGTTATTTTACAGACAAAACTCTTACAGAAGTAATATATAATATGAATATTTGTTATGCTTTTTTGAAAAAATATATCAATTAAAATTTTTAGCATGAAATTTGATATGAAAAAAATTTTGACAAAGTTTGAGTGTTTGTTGTAAAAAAAGTATTAAAATCTAAGTGGCCAACTGTTAATAAAAATGCGCATTTAATACAGTTGACATTAATCATTTTACCTAATATTATTACGAACTTATTACTATTTGAATGCAAAAAGGGTAAAGACGACAAGGAAAGAAACGATAAATATCTTATAAAATTGCAGTTGTACATAAAAATTGAAAACTTTAAAATTTAAGAAATCAATCTTTGTTTATAACAGGTGTCATTGTCTTCCACCGACTCTAATAAACACACGATATCTTCTAATAAAGGGAGACTACACTACTAAGAAACCATGCGTTGCGTCTTTCTTTTATGTGGAAGCGGCCTTTTAAACACTACTGCGTAATTCATCCAAATTTGAAAATGCTTTTGAGTTCACCTCTTCCTTTAGACAGCCCCAGAAAAAAAAACAACCACCGCAATTCTGGAGCCATTAGGATTTTAAGTACAAGTCTACCATATTCTCGGAAACATGGAATATTACTTCTTGTTTATAGCGGTAATTACAGCTACGGTGACAGTCAAAATAGAACAGGGTTTTTTCACACTATAGCTCTGCGGCAGAAATTGGCACCGCGGTGGTACTCAGTCAGTTACGAGGAGATCTACCACTATCTTATATATTGGATATCTAAATGTATTATAATTAGCCCGATTAGGGGCTAGGGTCATAAAAGTACATGAAGCGTTTAATATTGAACCGTCGCAACTTTAGGTAGCCTTATTATCGGTATACTTTAATAATGTCTATCATTGCGTAGTTACACTTTATGCAAAAGGATTTGAATTTTCACTATAAATGAATAATTTATCCTTTTGATTAGTTCAATGCTCTGCTGTAACTTATATATTTTTTTAATTTATTGGCTCAGTATATAATTGCTTTACTAATAAATCTGAAATGGCTTTAAGAAGTCTATAACTTGAGAAAATTACCAAAGCAATTAACTTGGGAAAGTGTTTCTTTCCCTCCATAGTACTGTGATAGGTTTTTTTATTTTTGAATATCATCCAACATTACAATATATTGTTTGAGAATAAATTTTTAGTAAAATAAAAGTTAGATTAGTTAACTAACACCTAATAATACCTAGTGCTTAGTGCTCAAAGCTCAAGTGCCCCTTCGGATTTAATATTCGGGACTTCAGTTTTTTAAGGATTTTCTTTAATATATTCACTTTAATACTTTTGTAGACAACGAGCTTTTGCAAATAAATGAAAACGTATTAAATTAAGAAGCTTGCTTCATGTTTAAAAATCTTTCAAACATTTTATTACATTAAATATATAAAATAAAAATTGCAATAAACCGATGAGAGTGCAGCACGAACTAACAACAGTAAATATTTTATAGGATTTGTATTAAGTCATTTCAGAAATTAGGTATAGTTTGTTATATTGATACTTAAATTAACATGCGAAAAGAGGAATATTTTTCACTATTCACCTCTAGTTAAAAGTAAAAACTTGCTATTTTGCCGTGGTAGTTGTCAGCTTGATACATACTTCCGTTGGCTTGGATATATTATTGTCGTTCGTCTTAGATGATAATATCTTGTAAGATAAATGACAAAATTCGCTTAGCTACGACCATGTTCTATATCTTAAGTCGATAATATTATCTTGGTAAAATTAGTATTAAATATCTTCCTTCCCATTACTTTTTTTTAAATTAATAGACAAACTTAAATTGCTTTTTGTTTTTCACACAATAAATAACATACTAAAACATGTTTTTAAAATATTTTCTATAATGTTTTGTACTTCTTCTTTTCTCGGACGAGTTAGAAGTTACTGGCAAGATTTTTTTCTATTTACTCATGAAAGTGTCGATAGTTTGCTAATACTTTTTTTGGTAAGGTTGAGCAGTGAGATACCAAAGACGGGGAGGTTGGGGATAAAGATTTTAGTTTTTGGAGGTGTGAAATAAAATTAAATTTGAATTTAATATTTTGGGCTATCTTGTTCTAAATGTATTTGTTAGTGTTCTTTTTCTAGTATTGTGTATTACCAAATCCTAACTACTTGTAGCTTACATAGTAGGCTATAAATATTTTATTATATTAAAGTTCATTTTCACGCTAAGAGTAAGAGGAGTGGAACACTAATGAATGCTGCATTAAAGTTTTTTCTTTTAAATTCTGTAAAAAAATTAAAAATTAAAAAAAATTCAGTAGTAATAAAACACAAAGGCAAAAGGACAGTATGATAATTTAAAAAAATCGTAAGTGAAAGATAATTTTTATATTATATTATTTATATATGAAGTTTAAAAGTTAGTAGCGTATTTTGTTACACTTTGTGGCAGCCCAAATTATTTTATGATGAAACGATATTTTTATCTCGTCCCTTCAATTAAATGATTCAAATACGATAACATTTTAAAAACCCCGATAAAGACATAAAAATTTTACTTAACTGTTTTGAGATTACCAAAGTCAAAGTCAAAATCATTTATTCAATTTAGGCCTCTGAGCATTATGAACGTCAAAAATTATCCATTTACCCGGTTTACATACTCAGACCCGTCCAGAAAGAACCGGCAAGAAAACTCTTGGCCTTTTTTTTTAAATATTAATCCAAAATTTGACCAAACATTTTTTTTGTTCAGATTTCAAGCGCAGAAATAAACTATTTCCACACATCTTGGTCCTAATATAATTTATTACAGAATAGTTGGTTTTTTCTATAAGCGTTGTTTTGAAACTTTTCAAAGCCGAATCATTCAGTTGGTTTGGCAGGCATTTAATTTATTATACATTCTTATACTATTTAATGAAAGATTTTTGGTTGGGCTGTCTAAATTCTTTGGGGCTCAAATTTGACCTCCCTTTGGGGCCTAATATCTTTTAGCAAACATATGAATATTTTGACGCGCGGTACATAATATTTTCAAAATATGTATAGGAGGGTAAAGTTAAAATATCAGTTTTATTAAAAAACATTCGAAAGATTCCTGTGAACCCAGATTTAGATTGCCCTTAAAGCCTGTTTTTTAGATAAATATTGGTGTTCAAAACCGGCTGCAGATCCCTTAATAAAATCCATAGGACATAAGGTTTTGAAAGTACGCGTAATAAACGGTTTTAAAGTTGCCCTTCGTCAGTTAGTGCCTTAATCTTTGGGGGCAAAGATTGCTGTACTTACTTTAGAGAGTTTGTCAATATGAGCTCCCAATGCATCTTTGGAATCAATAGAAAATCCAAGGAATGTAGTAGGTTTTACGAAGGAAATGACCCTCATTATCAACTTTAATATTTTGAAAATTTGGCAAATTACAAAGAGTAAAAACGTGGGCATTTAGATTTGTTCGCGTTAATACCAAGGTTTTGACGCAAAACCAGTTTGACACAAATTATCAATTGCCCCAGGCCATCTCAACGTTATGGTCATTTCTTTTTACCCTTAGCAGTAGAGAAGTGGCCATCTGCAAAAAGGAAACCCTTCGGCCAGGCCCTCCACTACCAGAGGGGAAGTCATTTTATAGACCGGAAACAGAAAAAGGTCCCAAAATTGATCCTTGGGGAAAAACCCATCCGCAAAAGGGAGCAGGGATGACAGAGTCATTTACGATTACATATTGTTTTCTATTGGTTGGGTAAGAAGATAGAAAATCAAACCAAAACCCGCGTACACCGTAATACTTTTAGCTTATTGATTAATATGGCATGGTCCACACAGTCAAGGGGCCTTGGAAAGATCACAGAAGATTCCAAAGAATTTCCAGCGATCCTCCCATTCCTGAGAAATGGAGACCAACTTTATAAACCATTTTGTTGACCTACCCCTGGTAAAGCCAAATTTAATCACTTTAAAATATCAATGTTTAGAAAAGGTACTAAAAGTTGTTCCGAACATAATTTTTTCAAAAAATTTTTACTAATGCTGGCAGATTGGTTTCATAAATTTTCAATTATTAACTGTACAAACCCGGATTTAAAGACTGGTACTATTTTTTTCCTGAATTTCCATTAACTGTGGAATCTACAGGTACTTATAGATGCATTATATATTATGGCCAATATGGGAGATATATCTTGAATTATTAAATTTATTGCCATGTTGATAAACCCCACAAGTCTTCTGTTCTCTTTTTATTTATTTTATTAAACGCTCTTCACTATATCTATAGGGCTAACATTACAAAAATTAAAATCAGGGAAACATTGTCTATCCATTAGTTTCAGGTGTAAAAGGCTGAATCAGAACTAGAATTTAAGTGTTTTGTAGTTTCATGAGCTATGTTTGTAAATAATTTTTGAAAATCAGATTAGTACCTCAGCCTTTAGCTTAACAGTTTTACCCTGTTAATTTAGTTCTAGGTCATTCTGTTTTTGTTGTTATCTAGTTTGTCCAGTTTAAATACACTTGCCAGGTAGTCTTGATTTTATTAGAGGATGACTTTATTTTATGATTTAAATGCATGCCTTAGCCATCAAACAAACTTTTAAATATTTTGAGTACGTTCTCACAATTAGAAATTTAGCATTAGTATTAAGATTTTGATCGTATACAAAATATAAATATAAATACTTTTAACTTTTTAATAAAGGTCCTCAAAGGATGCAATGTTCAAGTACTTTCAAATCCAATTGGAAAATATAATTTGTCTTTTTACTATAATTTAGATTCTTTCTTTACAAATATAACTTTCATTATTTTTATTTGGATATGGTGGTCATTCTTGAATATAAATTTTATTTAGCTACTTAAATATCATTTTATACTAAGGTATTTTATAACATTCATTTAATGCTTTCTAAACGTTAAGATGATCTAATGTCAAGAAGAAACTATAGTATAATGTTTTTTGCTTGACTCTACTGAATCATTTTTAACCTACTTTCTAAAAGAAGGAGATCCTAAATTCGGACCAATGTTTTTTTATATATGTTGCCTCGCTGCTCCGCTCCTAATGATCCAATTTTGTTCATTCTTTTTTTTTGTAGCTGTCCTTGGTCCCATGTTTTTTATTATAATTCTGTAACGTTTATTTTAATAGATCTTAAAAAATTAATAATATTACGGCGTGAAAATCAAATCTTCTTGCGTATAAATTGCAAACGCATTTAATCGCAATTTAAAGAAGTATATAGAAGTAAAAATTTAAAAAGGTTAATTAAATATCAACAATGAGGCAACTGTGTTAATGATACAAGTCTTAGAAAACTCCACGGTGTAATTGAAACGTTATCTTTTGTTGACGGCAACTTTAATACTATTCATTAATTTCTTTTTTTTGTATTTTTTTAGAAGACAAATCCTTTCCAAATTGTTTCTGTAATACTTTGTGCTGCCTATGCAAATACTCTACACGATAAAGAAAAATTGAAAAACACATGGGCACTCGATAACTAGTACTTTTTTATGGATTTTACCGAGTTTTATCACAGAAATATCTGCTTTGTTACCATGGTCTGAAATGTCGGGTATAATAGTAAAATAATTTTAAAGTATTTAAAATGCAAAGTCGTTTATAGAATGTTAAGTTTTTCTTCATTGCTTTGTGTTTTTAATTAAAGCGCTGCATAGAGATTTTTCCAGTTATTCCCTCAATAAGTAAAAGACAGAACAGTGACTTCAAAGTATACCCTTTAGTTGTTTTTATCTCGTTGCTTATCTCCCGATGGTCACATGTTTATGTGCTTGCTATGTTTTCTATTTTCGTAGCAGCTTTAAAGATTAAAAAAAAAAGTTGGAAAAATAAGAACCAACAAAATATGCGCAAACACAACTACCTTGCGCAAAGCTGACTAAAACAATATTTTACCTAACTGTATCTCTTGAAACGATTCGACAATGCGGTGTGAGATCCTACGCAATGAAACAGAATGCATTTAAAATTAACTCCATTTTATTTTAGGTAAGGTAGGTTTAATGCCTTTTATTAAAAATAGCGATTTTAAGCATGTTGTATTGTATAAGTAAAATTTAAGCTCAAGCATAAAACCACCGCCAAAAACATAAATCAAACAATTTCTTTTGCATAGCTCTGACCTATGATAAAGACTTCAGTTAAAATATAATGAAAATCTGCTAGTTCTGCTGCAGCAATGGGAACAAGACGTCTGACTACTCAGTCTGGCCGGTGACCACGAGGACTGAAAAATGCTCGAAATTTCGAGACTTAAAATATTGATTAACATTTGGTAACTTAATAAAATCTGTTAAAGTCCTTTTATGTAAAAAAAACCCTTAGCGGAACTAGTTAAATTTATAACTAACATTATTTCAAATGATTTTATTGCAACACATTTATTTAAAATTTTTGCCAATATGATATTCCTTTTCCCTCCTAGAAGCACGTTGTAGATATCCGATAGGACGCTCAACTAGCTTATTATGTTCGTAACCATCACAAAACTATTATTATGACATACAAGCCCTCGGATACGCTTAGTCTCGGGAAGCAATTACTCAGAACTTGGTTCGTTAAATATTCAAGCATGTCTTTCGAAACTTGTATACTGGAGATTTATAACTCAACTAATTACGTAAACTGACTGAGGAAACTCATTAGCAACGTAGTATAAGAAATGAATGTTTAAATATCGTTTAATTTGCAAATGGCCATAAATTTTCAGAAATATATTTGACACTAAATCTTTACTACGGTTTTAAAGATAACGTTGTGCTTGATATGATTTAAAGTTTTTCAGAAATTATATTAATTGTTACCTAGACATCCATCCATATCCATGTTATCTACACACATATTTATGTTATTTTAATATGGAAAATAGGTTGTGCGATCGGTGTTAGTGCGAAAAAGAATAAGCAGTCTTATATTTGTAGAACATTATTATGGTCTATTTACAAAAAATGAGTCAGCGTTACTTATATACTGCACAAGATTTTAGTTCTTAGATGTCTCAAAAATGAATTAAAAACGTTACTCAAATAAATTGTCTACATCACGGCAACTACTGTTTGAATAAATACAGAAATATATTACAGCGATAACAAATATGTATATAGAATTATGCTTTTTAGAATTCTCTTTGAGATTTTTAAAAAGTAAAAATTATGACAACAATTGATCGTATCTTATACTAAAAAAACATTGAAATGGCGTTCACGTGACCCCGACAACAGCCACGATGTCTCTTACGGACGAGTCGATGCATAACACCACTCATCACGCTAACACTGTCACATATGCACAACACTTATTACACACGAGGAGAGTTCCGTTTCGGGTAGTAGCTTACAAGGATCTCCCTTTCCTATACTTCAGACCCGTCTTTTATACTCGAATTCGGACTGACATAACGTCAATATCGAGACTTATTTTCTCCAGTATCCGGAATAGAAGTAGTATTCGTCCTTGTAGAAAGTAAGTCTAAATAGAATAAAATAGTTAGAGTATATAACTGCTTCTGTAGCCTAGTGGTATGGGCGTGTGCTTTAGAAACCGGAGGTAGTGGGCTCGAATTCTACGGGAACTCAACAAATTTTCATTGTTGTTTCCTAGTTGTTTAGGGCAATTTGGGCCACCACCATTTGTCTGAAAAGTAATATGATCCATGCGTCGCATGGGCATGTAAAAAAATCGGTCCACCCACCAACCCGCATTGGACCAGCGTGGTGGGATACGGTCCAAAGCCCCCTAATGGATAGGGGTGTATGAGGGGAGGCCTATGACCAGCAGTGGTCTATCACAGGCTGTGTGATGTATGTGTATGTGAGTGTATGTGAGTTAAAGAATCCATAGTTTATGCATAAAAGTAACTAATGCATTATCCCGTTTTTTAATCTGGCAAGTATTTTTTTAAACGAAAAAACCAAACGAATTTGCCATAAACAAAAAAAGTTATAAACGCGGACTGTCAAGGGAAATCTGCTGCTACCTCGTGTTAGAATTTTGAATATTACCGACTTGATTTAATAACAGTAACTATATTTAAAGCTTATTATGTAGTCTTTTTATATGTAACATAAAATTATGATAAATATCAGCATAGAATTTTAATTATCAGTTATACAATTAATATTATGAATTATTTATATAACTAATAACATTTTATTTTTGTAACTTACGTCGGAGAGAAGTAAGATATATGTAACCTGTCAGTATATTATATATATTATGGTGCTGTATTAGTAATACTAGAATATATATAAAGCGATTTTCAGAGCATCGTTTACTAAAAACTTTTTTAATACTGATTCTACTTAAAAGTTGTGTACTTTTCATATATAAAAAATATTAAAAGCTAGTGAATCATAGTAGCTAATCAAGTATATGTTAAGTGTATTGGTACTTTAGTTTTTAAATAACAAAATTGTAGAAAACGTAAAAAAAGCAAAGGAAATTACCATACCTTGTAATGTATATTTTTCTCTAGGATTTTTTTTAAGATCATTTGAAAGCTGAACTTTCTAGAAATAATTATTTATTTGAATTTAGCAAATTAAGGGTAGGGTGAGACAACACGATAGCTACTGCTAACTGAGTAAAAAAAGAATGTTAAAAAATGGGCTTAAGGGTTCTAAAAAAAGTTGTAATTGAAATCTAAATTTATGGAATTCTCTATTTTTTTATCCAAATATTAACCAAATAGAGATTTGGTCTTAACTTTAGGATAGTTCAGGATACGAGTGGTGTAAGGTATCTATTAGGGATCCAATTACGTGAAAGAAGGTTTGAAGCATACTTACGCGAGTTCAATATCGATGTTCACTGAAATAAGTTGTTTGAAAATAAAATATATCATAGAAATATTTCGTCGTGAAATTTATTCTTTACTAGCGGTCCGTTACGGCTTCGCTCGAGTAGTTTTATTAAGATTTTGGTTATTGTTATGATCATATATTTGAATGATGTTAAAGATGTTAAGGCAATTTCTTTCCATCTTGCATTTTTTTTGTAAAAAATTCTAAGGATCCCTCGCTGATAATGTACCTTTTAGCAAAGGAGAAAAGTTTTTGAGTTTGTTTTGTAACACAAAAATCTATTCTCTGTATAATATTAGAATACGTTCATCCCGAGTAACAATGAATCGTCTAGTCTACTTTTGTTTTACTAGTCGCCTCTTTTCTCGACCCTTAAAGATGTCTCTTTTTGACCGACTTCCCGAAAGAGAGAAGTATTCAATTCGGAGCATATTTTTTTTCAATATATGTTGCCTCGTTGCTCCGCTCCGAGTTAGTTGTACATCTTTGAATGGTCTATAATAAAGCTTGCAAGAACATTTATCTATGGCTTGAGGATAACCCACAATTAACATTTTAATGTAAATATTTTTTAAAATTGCAATCAGGCATATTCAAAGGTCATTTAAGGTAATATAGTGTAAGTTTACATAAAAGTTAAGGCATTTAAAAAAAATAATTCCATGTGCATAAAACGTGTCGTACATGACATTTTAATTAAATGAATACCTTAAAAGATATTAGAGATTTAAAATGCAGCGGCAAAAATGGCGTGGTAGTTTCTGAAGGCACTCTGTCACTTGCTTATATTGCGCAAAATTGTTTTTTACTGTTTAGCCGGTCATATTTTTTCTTAAAACTTCACTTGCTTCTATATAGGACCTTTCCTGCAATTAGTTGGTATTTTTTGCCATTACAACATTTTCTAACATTTTTTCCATATTACGTTGAAATATAAAGGTTTTATGGAAAAATAGTTGGGAATAAAACTCATTCTTAAAAGTAAGTATTTGCACTACTGCTTTAAAGCAGAAGTAAACATCGTGGTGCGACTTCCCCGGTCGCCCGTATATAACCGAAGTAAAGCGATCAATTCTTCTTATATTTTAACATGTAAAGTTTTGCAAAGTGTTAGATAAAGTACTTTTTGTAATAATAATTGTAATATGCTATTTCACGACCTCCATAGGTTTAAATGTTTAAGTGGACGACTACGTTTCAAAGAAAATTTGGTTTTTATTACTCGTTCGGGAGTTTTACGGCTTACACCTGTCGAGCAAGCTTTTTTATGACTTTTTGGTCTTGTTTACAACCTAAGGCAAAACACAGTCGCTGTAAACAGATATTTCAACCCTTATACTATACTATACTTCAGTACTAGTTGTCATACTAATAACGCATAGCGAATCTATCAAAAGGGAAGCATGCTCGAAACGTTAACAATTCAGCATCAATGTTATGTATATATACGTGATACGTATAATTCAGTTAAACAAACTATTTTATGCTTATTAGTGGATATATCAAAACGTATATATTTGAGGTCTCGGTGTGAATTTTATTTTCATTAAACCTAAATCGATTTTGACCATTTTTTTATATGGATAGTTAATGAAGTAGGGTACATATTGCAGACCAATTTTTTTTAGTTTTGTACAGACGTTAAAATTATCTTTACCGTTATGAATATATATAACTAATAATTCGCTTAAAAGTCCGTAAAATATTTTGTTCACCAATTTGTAATGCTTGTTTATTATCCGGAAGGTTCTAATTATTTAGTAACCAATTACGTAACCGGCAATCGGAGGATTGAAATAAAAAAATTTAATGTTTCTTGTTTTGCGTTTAAATATAGCTTTAGAGCAAATATTGGACAGGATTTATAAATTTATAGCACGTTGACCGTTAACCGAGATGATCTTATTCTTGTTTTGGTAAAGATGTTATACAATTTGTAAAATAATACTTACATTTAATTTTACTAATTATAATATATAACTTCAAAATAATAACAATATTCGACTGCAAATAAGAATACTGTTCATAAGTTAATTTCAGTAACTGATGAAATTGAATATATTTAATATAAAAGGTTCTGCTAATAATTCTTTTTAAATAATCATAACTTTATGGCGCATTATTTTACTGAATATCAATTTAGTCAATCTTCTTCTCTTCTTTAAATATAATGCCCACCAAGGATAACTTGGTGATTCTAATTTAGTCAATGTTGTAATCTTTAGACCACATTCGGAATAAAGTAGTATACCTCATTGAAATTTTTAACAATGTTTGACATTTAAAAGGATTATTGTGGGTAAGAATAGCAAAAACGCAGATATTCGCTCGCGGACTTTAATATACACCATTTCTAGAAGTACAATTACTTAGAACAATAGTGCGGCGTTTGCAACTTAATCGCAGGAGGTTATGATTTTTAGTGCCGTATTTTACCTATAAACCTGCGGACGCCCACATCATCGTTTTCGGCGTCCACGTCGACGTCAAACCGACGATGAAATACCTCAGCCAAGTCCTAGACCGCCGATGTAGGTTTCGCGCCTATATTGATTGCCTCGTGCTTCGAGTGGTGAGAGCAGCGGCAGCTCTCGGCAGACTACTCCCTAACTTTGGAGAAGCAGCTTCTGTCGCCGCCTGTACGCCGGAGTCATCAGCTCCATCCTTGCGCCATTATACTATTGGCGCGAGGAGGCGTGGTCTCGGGGCTGAAGGCCAACCCAGAAGGAATTAGCACAAGGCGCAGAGGCAAATTGCGCTCTCTTGCTATACAGGAGTGGGAGCAGCAGTTGGAGCACCTCAGCGCCGGCCATCAAACTGTGAAGGCCATACACCCCGTTCTAGAGCAATGGCTAGAAAGAGGGCACGGCTTCCTCACATTCCGAAAATGTATTTCAAAAAACTGAAAAACACGAGATCAGATGAACTGCTGGTATAAAAGATAAAATTCTGCTTATTAATTACCTAATTTTATAAACTTACATGAAATCTATCCAGATCTTACATTAGTTTACAAAAAATTATGAAGACAATATTGGTAAGGATAATCAAATGAAAATTATTATTACGGTTCCGAAAAAAACACATCAGTATTGCTTTGGCAAACACGACATTGTAAGCTTAAGTAAAATTGAATAAGATAAATTTAGCGTAACTTAGGACACACGGCTTTTATTTAAAAAAAAACACAATTCTGCCTAGTATGATCGTATTAAACTGAGTGGTTTTGAAAGATACTTTTAATTATTTTTGATTTTATTAGTTACAGATAAAGCATATGCTACCAAGCGATAATTTATCTTTGTAATGGCAAAATAAATCTAATAACAGGATTAAAGTGTATCAAGTTACAATCGTATTCTATTATTGATGCTCTTACTTTGCATTACTTTCCTTGTATTGAAAGACATCCTGTTAGGTATCCGGTCCTTTTACGCACTCAAAAAATTATTATTGGTTGTGCTTTTATAAAATCATATTGAGATATCGCATGTTTTATGAGATATAAATTCGTTACTGATCCATAAATGATTGATTAGATTCAGATACTGCTCCTTTTAAATAATAAAATGGTTATACCTATTCCTTAGATAAAGATACAAAATAAATGTTTGGATTTTTTTTTATCGTTTTCTGTTTATAAATAATACAAGTCAAAAATTGTTATTACAAATATAGGTTTAAATAAATTCAAATGAACGCAACAGTTTGAGGACTGTGTTAGGTTGTTTTTATTTTTTTTTCTTATATATATATATATATGTTTCAGACATGGCAGAATGCGAAGTTTCCAAGAAGAATGTCGAAGATAGGGTGGAGTGGAGGAATATATAGATTAAGGAATGTGGATGGATACTAGCTAGAGAAACTACTAGCTTTCTCCCCTAGCTAATATCCCACATGGTGGTGGTCAATAATCCTTTCAATATATATATATATGTATATATTTTGATCTAATAGCTAATCTTCGCTTAGCTTAGTGAGCTAAGAGCATTTTCATTACTTTTTATTTACTTCGGAATAATGGGCCTGAATGCAAATTAATTTACCCAGTAACACATTTTGGTACCTGGGTAAATTAAATTATTACAAGGTTTGTATGTATAACGCAACGAACAAAAAGACTGTGTAGATTGGAAACCAATTGAAAGTTCTAACTAGTTTCGCTTCACGAATGACGAATGCAACGGTTTAAAACAAATGGAATGTATGAACACTTTACTTTTCCCAGATTATTATTGCTTCCATTAAAAAAAAAACTTATATTTAACAAACGTCACCTAAAAAAAATGTAGTATGCTTAAAATACATTTAAAACGTATACAAAACTATGATGTTCCTTTTAGATTATACAGTGCGTGACCCGTGCTCCTTTTATTAATATGAAGAGTTTTTTTTAAGTTACTATTTTGGTTTCCATAGAAATAATTCATGGTTTTTTGTTATATAAGTCTTCACTAGCGCGCAAGTAAAAGTGCTATTCCATAGCGTTCCTCCGCTTTTCCTTAGAGGGACCTGACCCGCTTAAGGTCGGCCGTAGAGGAGGCTGTTCCATGCTGGCTGCGGTGCAGTAGATGGGGAAGAGGCGGTAGACGCGCTGCTATCTCTGCCCTCTGTTTTAGAAGGAAAGGGACCAGTTGGACATTGGGTATTCATTTAGATCTAGAGAACAAAGCGTAGCCCGAAATCTTCCCGTCGCCGGAATGTGTCTATTGTATCCTCTTACTTGGATGCCAACCTATTAATAAGCTGGCTGAATAATATCATCAAGTCATCTGTCTGGTTATGGTATTAGTATGATTGTCAGCGCCTTTATATATTATAACTTAATAAACGTCTGTCCTGAACTAGATATTGTAATTTATGAATTAGTTAACTAAGATGTCAGGCGCATTAAGTAATAAGCTTAATAACGATTGCATGAAAATCAAAATTGCAAGGAAAAGCGAAATGATCAGAAAGTCCAAAATTAAAATTTACAATTATTTTGATTATTAGACTCCATCAATACGGGGACATTTATTGTTTGTTTTGTATTTCAGTGTTTCAAATAAATTAATTTTAGTAATAATTAGATCCTCACAATATAATAACACAATGTATGAATATTTTATAGGATAACGAGTATTATTTTTGATAAATTATTTTGAAACAAAGCTACTGGAATATTTTTTCATTTCATTTGTAGATTCATGGAGGCGTTTACCCTTAGCTTGTGTAAATTAATTACGCAGTAGTTCAGCCAATTGTTTGCGTTACAGTAATTGCTCCCTCTGAATGTATTCAGAGGGATCAATTACTGTAATATTCATTTCATAATTTAAATTTAATTAACTCCTAGTAACGATTGAAGTTGTCAGTACGTATTACAAAGATATAAAATAAGTGTATTTATACCAGAAATTACAAAGTGAAAGCAATTATTTATTTAAAAGAAAATACACAGTTTAACTGATCTCCAATTTAAAAAATGTGATAACTTATATAAATTGTTCAATTTATAATTATAGGGCAGCAGTGAAGGACGATGTCTCAGTGCCATAGGTCATCACTGGCAACATTAAAATTTATATTTAATTTATATATATATATATCTATATATATAAAAATATATATGTATGTATATATATGTTTTTTCTTTTTTTCTATATAAAGTTGAACATTGACAAAGTTGATTTCTTTCAAACACATTTAAGTAATAGTTATAAAACACGTAAAACACTAGGGGTGGTTGGTCTTCTTTTTACAGGAAGCCGTCTGGGGCGGTACCTCCGCAGTGCTTATTTATGTAAAAACACTATCGTGCTCAGGCTTGAAGGGAACCGACTGTTCGTCTGTCTTCGTTAGCAAGTAAACGGGCGATAATAAGTATAGTATTAATAGTAAGGTAGCTTAACTATGGAAGAACTGTACTCGTGTGAATTTCTTGAAGTTGTTTTTACAGACGGGCTTTCGTTCTGGGAAATTAGGTTAAAAAAAAAACTATTTCCTAATGTAATATGAATTTTTTGAAAAAATAAATAAAGAAATAACTTGGCGATAACTCTGTAGCGATTTTCTTGGTTTAAAGTACATTTACAAAAATCTTTACAATGAAATACAATTAGAGTATCTGTTTGTTATATTAATGTAATCATTTTCAAATGAGAACATTGTTACTATATGTAACCGGTACATGTAACAAATTAGCATTTTTTTTTTATTTTTGATAGTCTATCTGTCTTCCTGATTTTTCTGGCTAAGCTCTGGAATAACTGATCAAATTTTAACATGACTTTCCCTGAAAGATAGGTAATTGGCGCAACATAGGCTACTTTAAGAAAATGTATAGATTCTTATAATATTACCACGTGGGCGAAGTTGCCGGTATCCGCTATTGTTTATATAAAGTTGATACAAATCACATCAGTAATAAATATTTATAATCCTCCGACGGAAATGTTTTAAGGTTATTTAATAAAAATCTCCTAAAGAATAAGATAATATTTCACGTAAGATTATTCTTACTTAACACATGGAGAGTTTTGACACTTAAACTAGTGAGATCAAAATTAATTTCATTTGCTATTACAAAAGAGATTCTGGGCCGATTTTATAACATACGGGCTGATGAGTGTAGTAGAAATTATATTAAAAGCAGATAACTAATTCATTTTACCCCACTGTTACAAAAGTTGAAGTATTTAAGAATCACCGAGACACTAACATTAACAGACCTTTGAGGGTTATTTAAAAGATTAAACCATATCTGTCATCCGAAGCTTCTAGAAGACACTTTTTACTAACGTTCACTTTTACGGTGTCAATCGTTACTTGTTTACTAGATTTCGGCTTGGGGCGCACCTCAATCTACTGATGAAGAACGCCAAAGAAAAATGAAAAAATTAAGTTTTAGTTTTTTTATTCTCTTTGAAAGAAACTTTAAAACCTGTAAATCATAATCATGATTTGATACATTGTTTATAATAACAATTTATAGACTTTTTCAATTGAAATCAATTAAACGTTTCGTCGGTAGATTAATTTAAGACACAGGAATTTGATTTTTAAATGTGACTTCTTTAATATACCAATTTTTTTTCAATTTGACATATTTGTGATTGAAACATAAGTTCATCTTAATGTTTTCACTACGTAAATTTCACATTTATTAATGACTATTACTATAATACATCTTTAAGGATGTTCGGTACAAGTAACTCTAAAATATTATTTCTTACAAAGAAATGTGCTTGGATAGTACTCTTTACAACTTAATTTTTTAAAACAGATAAATAAAAATGTATCTGAAAGCTACAAGTCTAATTACTTGTAGGTTCCAGATACATTTTAATGTATTTAATGTAATAGAAAGCATTTTACAGTAGTAGTGTAATTCGCAGTTACGATGTATGAACGTAGGTATGACTATCGCGTAAATTTAAATGTCTCAAAATTTTACGTACAATTTTATAAAAATGTTTACTATTGGATAAAGTTATATCAATAGGTATTCTGAATTGGAAGGTTTAGGAAAATACAAAATACGCTTACATACATATCATCATTAGCCTCATGTCCACTGCTGACCTAGGCCTCCCTAATACACCCCTATCCATTAGGGGTTTTGGATCGTGATCCCAACGCGCCGGTCCCATGCGGTTTGGTGGGTGGACCTGACTTTTACATACCCATCCGAGGCATGGATCATCTTACTTTTCAGACAATCTCGGTGATCGGCCCAAATTGCCTAACCAACTAGGAAACAACAATGAAAATTTGTTGAGTCCCCTCAGGATTCGAACCCACGATCTCCGGTTTCTAAAGCACACGCCCTAGGCTATGGAAGCAGTTTATAATACGCTTACGGTACGTTAAAAAGTGATGACATTAAGCAACATACTAATGCGTTGTTATAATATATGTAATGATGTTAAGATTACATAAAGCTAATATAACTCAATACGTGCCGCAATAATTTAATGGATAAAATCATTTTTTTTGATTGAATTTGAATAAAGCTATATCACACAAAAAGAAGCTTAAGGGACTATTTTGTTCAATCAAATAAAGCTGCTTTTGTATTAAGCATAAATACTGCACATGATCGATTTTTGTTAAAGGTAAATTAAAACATCTGAATCGAATAGGAATCTTTTAGGATCTTCTGATAAAAGTGGGCAACTTTTGGACCGAATATATAAGATTCGGTGTGGAAATGTTTTGACAGAAAGGTTTATAGGGTCTTTTCAACCCTGTTTGACACTTTAAGAGTTTACAGTTAGTAAGACATGCCGTTGTGCCAGCCTAGAACTAATGGATTTGAGACATCGAATAGTACACTCACTGTGAATTTAAATTTATGTTCGATTATAAGACCTTTTAGTTAACGTAATAGTGTTCAAGTTGAAACTTAAAATGATATACAGGTAGTATGGTACTTAAAATAGCGTAATCTTTTTCTTTTAAAGGAATTGATTGTTCGTATAGAATTCCCAAGCAGTAAAGGACACTCAAAAATGCTTCTTGGTACATAATTGTCGCAACTGCAATGCTGGAGTTATACACAATATACAAATATAATAACTTAATATTTTTATTTCATGATGTAACTAATTTTATAAAATATATATTATAACTCAAGAAAGAAGAAAAGTCTCTGCTTATTAATGCCATGAAAAAGGTTACTATCATATAAAATTAAACTATTTAATTGAACATAATGGAAAGAAACAATTTTTGAAATATTGCCTCTACAAATATTCAGAAGGGTAAAATTGGTATCGCTTTCCAACGTCCAAATTAATGAAAGTGCGATGGTAGATGAATGCTTAATTGTATGTTTAATATTTCATCTCTTTAATATATTATTATTACAAAAAGAATATATCGTTTATGTAACAGATAAAAAGAAAATATTTTGTACTGTTTGGTGGCATTTTAAATAAATATACTGTATGTATATAATATGTAAAATTCTGTTGATGGATCATCTTACTTTTCAGACAATTGGTGATCGGCACAATTCTGATTCGAACTCACGACCTTTGGTTTCTAAAGCACACGCCCTTGGCACTAGGCTACGGAGGCAGTCTACTTTCATTAACCAAAAATTTACACTGGTGTAAAAAAAATTAGCAACTCTGCTAGCATATTCCAAATGATAAGAAAATTGTTATGTTTTAATAACAACGGATGCCTCGTTTTGGTTGTCTTGATCGGTGTCGTTATTTGAAGAGGTATTTAAATGCAGATCCTCTACAGCTCGATAGGTTCTTACTCTGTCTTAGTGGGGACTTTAGTTATTTAAGAATTATGAACCCGCTGGTGTATTCCCAGATAAACCTAGAGGTAATAAGTATATGTTATAGGAATATGAACAGAAAAGAAGAACTTTAAAGAGTGTTTAGAGACATTTTTTTATGATATTAATAACAGATATCCATTTTTCTTTTTTTTAAACTTCATTTATGATTTATTAATGTGACAACGACACTGAATCATTAGTTTAATTACAATATTATAGCAGTAATTATATATAATGTATTAAATAAAAAGAATTTTCCATTTGACTCCATAGAATAACGTATCGTTCAACCATAAAATACTCTACAAATGTTAAGAGAGCATTGCAAGCGCATAGGTAATTATAATTCACCTTCTTAGCATATTTATCCGCAAACCCTTGACAATGCTTCCGTTATCACTTAATTCAAAATTACATTTCAATAAATGTGCATAATAAATATTGCAAAGATATGTTGTAAAGTTAAAATCATCAATGGAGAGCTTAACCTATTGAAGAGGCTTTTAAATAACTTAAAAACAACAATTTATATTAGACACATTGATGACATGAAAGTGACAAATCAAGAGCAATTATATGAACGCTGACAAGAATGCGTACGGTAAAAATTTTATTATTTTTATCTTTTCCTATAATTTACATTAATACTAAGAAATAAAAAAAAATGTGTCATCAATTAACTTTATAATATTTGGATAGATATACATATTAAATAAATAGTATATTTACTATACTTAGTAAAGTTTTCGGAAACAAACTACGGTCTCTTGTCTAGGACCTACTTTAACAACTTAGAAACTGTCTTCCTTTGTCAAATATGTGCGAAGGATCGTCTCATTTAACTTCTTTAAGAGCAATCAACCCTAGCATAGTCTGAAATTACTTTCCCTTACTTATTGTTATGTGGCTTACATGTTTCTAATTCAATTATACTATTAGATATAATTTACAATAAAAATACCAGCATTAATATTTATAAACGATCTATATTTTTTCATTCGTATATTATAAGGAATTTATTTGACAAAAAAAGTAATCATATATAATTCAAATGCAATAATTTGCAACTATTATGTAACATAATCAATGATTTTATTTACGCGATTATTATACTATAAAAATCCGGCAGACGGTCTCTCAGTGATCATGCGATGCTGGAAACAAAGAAAAAACAAGAGAATAAACACATATAAATAATGCGAAATTCCAAAAAAATGGATTTTATATTATGCAACAGTTTGAAAATCTAAACCAGATGGTCAATTTATGTGAATACTGACATCGTTTCACGGTGTCCGGTTTAGTTGTAAAATAAAGTTTTTAGCACATTTTATCATGCTACCCGTTGTAATATGTTGCATAAGTAACCGTGCATTTTTAATGAGATCCATATAAACGTTTCAGTTTTTTATAATCTTAAAAAAAATTGGTATCAATAAGTTGCCTTAATAAACAAAGTGTTTGTTCGAACGCAATAATTAGCTCATGTTTTACCTGTTGTATTTTACTTATACGTTTAGATAAAATAGATAAAGAATATTAATTTTAATAATAATTAATGTAAACTTGGTTATAGTTATCAATCACAGACGATACTAAATTAATAAAAATCATTTATGTAAATAAGACGTTATATCTTGTCTAAGAGCAGACTTGTGGCTTTCACGCTAGATGTAGCCAAGGCTTTATACTTATCATAAGGGCTAAACATGTCACACAAACCAGCTAATCTGAAGCTTTATTAAATAAAAAACCTTACAATATCTCCTCAAATTAAACAGTTAGTTGCACGAATGTTATTTTACTTTGATTATATTCGAATTAGAATTATTGAAACTTTGGTATTATTATCATTTCTAAATAGATGACAACTTCATTCTTAAATTAATTAATTATAGGAAACTACTTTTGTAAGACCTTTATACATTGTTCTTCGATGGTTTCTGAAACCACTTCATTGATCTACAATTATAACCTTTAGAAAATTAAGCAGAAGAAACAATAGTAGTTATTGCTTTTACTTTAGGTATAATAGTTAAAAACAAGATTGAAATAAATTCAATTTAACGATACATTAATTTAATTCAACTATGTTATAACAGACAACTGATAAAAAGTTCCTTTTATACGATTATTCAATTAAAACGCTATTTCATAAATGAAAGACCAGCCTTTGACTATTGCTCGAAACTGTGGGAAAGTACAGATGTTTACGAGCACCTGAGGCTCAGTGAATATAGCCGGATTAAGGTGTTATTTAGAGCTGGCACGCCAGAAATTGAATCGTTTCTACATAATAGTTTATTTCAATTTAAAAGTTACGTATTGCTTACAATAATATGCTTACAAATAAAAGGAAATATTCCTTAAATTTAACGATATGAAACAAAAAAATAATATAACTATGAGTATAAGGTAAAGATAGATTAAATAAAAATACTCATCGTTATTACACTTTTTGCATAGCAAACGGTATTCGATAATGTGGCATTAACAAACGGGTCGTCAAGTGGCCTCTATCTTCCCCAGATACTGACCCCAGCATAGCGTCGCTTGCCGCAAAAGTATAGCTCGAAAAGAGGTGCTAGGTATGCTGCTTGCACGGCACCTGTAACGACAAATCCCATTAAAGGCACACTGTCACTGAAATAATGTATTACATTAAAAATAAAATGAAAAAACGAGTTATATCTTTAAAATATGAATATGATCCACTTAAAACAATGTAAATATTTGCTAAATATAAGTGGGCAAGAACGTGAACTGCACATGAAACTGCCCTCATGATTTTAAATCTCTGATTAAGGTATTCATTTATATATAATGTCATGTATGGCATTTTATGGACATACAATGATTTTTTTATGCATTACCTTTATGTGAAGGTACACTGTAATACCTTAAATGAGGTTTGAATATCCCTCATTTCAATTTTTTAGAATGTTTTCTTTCAAATGGTTATAGTGCGTTATTCTTAACGGGGACTATATTGTAAGCTAATTCAAGACAGTAAGTACAATTATGTAGCATATAATTTAAGTCTATCTCTTAAGGTTGAGCCAGTATTTGCTATTTAATCTTACGAGGTTGTGAATTTGACGCCGTAATTTTTTAATTAAAATATCTAAAAAAGTACTAAGCACGAATTTATTTTAAAAAATGAGACCAGATTACAGCTGCTAACTGCCATTAGAAAAGAATGATCAAATTGGAGCACTAGGTGTGGCGGCATCAACGAGGTAAGATGCCTAAAAACATATGCTCGAACTGTGCCTACCTCCACCTTTAAAGTATTTCGACAAATGTAAATAATAAAAAGTTTTTAAAATGTAATGAAATTTACATAAACTACCTTCCAGCCATTACTCTATTTATAACAAGAAAACCGTTAAATATTTTTAATTCTTAACATTCGTTATGATTTTCTAGTGAGTTCTTTTGTGACTAATTTATATAAAGATATCAATGTTATAGACAGAATTCTTCGTGATAATATTATTGTCAGCATTACAAAACAATTTTGTAAGAAATACCATAAACGTTCCCTAATTGGCACATTCCTCATTACAGCAGCTGTTATTTATTACAATTGTGTAATCAACTTGTCTATACCCTAATTAATTGCATTCTCCTTTAGACTAAATCTTCAGGAATATTCGACGTGTTTTAATTAATATAAATATTGTCACCAATTTGAACATTTTGTGTTCAAACCCTTATTTTAGAATATTTATAAAGCAATATTATTTCATGGACCGATGGTCATGGCGTTTTGTACTGTGGTGTCCTTTATACAGCGGACCGTCTGGGAAAATACTACTATGGCGCTAAATTCGAATATTAGTTTATTTTTATTTTATTTGAAAATAAAATCCACAGCCTCGTTAAGTTTCACTTAGACCTAGTCTTAAAGCCAATAACGGATTTACATTTTATAACCTTTAATGATAATGACTAGACATGTTAGAGTAAACAACTAGAATTTACAATCCAATTGCAACCAACACAAACAGTATAAAATAATAACAACATTAAAACATATAATAATAAAAATAGTAAGATGTAAAAACTAATAAGGTACACTACAATAATAACAGTAAGTGTTAAGACTAAATTTAAAGTAAAGGATTGAAAAAACATTATGTGTGTGCTAGTGTGTGTATGTCTATGTGTGTGTGAGAGAGAGTGTATGTGTGTGTGTGCTTGTATGTATGTGTTAACTAACAATGTTAACTAACAATTTTATCACTTCCGTCAAAATATTTATTACATCCAATTTCAAAAGCATTGTTTTTTTCCAAAATGTAGCTAACTAATTATTGTAGGTTTTTTGTAAGCGGTTAACAATTAAAATTAGTGCATAATATGAGCGTGTTTTATTAGTGGCAATCAACCGCGTATGCCTTGTTCTAGTTTTTGGGCACAAGTCGTAGGGATCTAGAAATTAATTCTTCGCAGTCAACATTTCCGTTGCATAACCCATGTAAGAATGCCATATCTAACATTGAACGTCTATTTTCGAGATTGAGAATGTTATAATGCTTGCATGATATATCGTAAACTATTAAAAACTGTTATACATTTTTATAATCTAAGTGCTTAATAAATTTAAATTGTAGGTTTTCTAATTTTTTATATCCGTTGTGTAGCACGGATTTAAGAATGCTCCTAACATAAGCAAAGTAAAGCAGCTTTAGACACTTGATACTCGAAAATAGTTTACTCATGCGTAAAATTAATCCAAGGCTTTTATAAGCCGAATTTCTTATATATTTTATGTGGTATGAATAGGTTAATTTTTCGTCAATGAAGATGCCAAGGTCTTTAACTAGTTTTTCTTTACCAATTTCTGATGAATGCATTGTATAGACGGTTTTAATAGGTTTCTTTTTCCTGCTGAATGAAATATAATTGCATGTACTTAAATTTATGTTTATTTTTTTTATAACAATAATCAAGGCCATCTAGATCCGACTGTAATTTAACGCAGTTATCTACATTTGCAATTTTCATAAAAATTTTAGCTATCGTCGGCGTACAGAGGAACTTAGCGTGTAGTGAAAACAATTACCTACATCGTAGCTAAATAACAAGCACATAATATAGGACCGAGAATGAAACCTTGTAGGGCACCCCAGAAGGCATTCAATGTAATTTGAACGATTACCTCCTATAACTACTGCCTAAGATCTTCTCCAAAACATGACTTAAACCAACGTAAAAGATCCCTCGAATTCCAAGGTCCTAGAGTCTGATGTAATAGACATGTTGTGATTTACACGATCAAATGCTTACTCTAGATTCTGTGTAAATAGCATTGACTTGAAATCCGCCGTCATATTAGTGTTTATGTAATCAATAAAAGAGCCTAAATTAGTTAAAGAACGAGTTAGAACGATTCTTTATAAACCTATGTTGCTCATCTCGGCTAAAACGGAACAATTACTGGGTATATACAATTATGCACAATTCTTTTAAATAATTTGTTTAATACGTTCAGAATGGATATCGGTTTATAATTCTCGATCATAGTTACGGGTCCTTTTGTGTTAAGGAACAACATATTCAAATTCAAATTTTCAAATTCAAATATCTTTATTCAATATAGAAGTGTAACACTGCTTATCTGATTGTCAGGACGCTACCACTGGTTCGGAATAGGACGCCTCCGACCTAAGAAGAACTCGGCAAGAAAGAAACTCAGCGGGCCTATTTTGGATCTTTTAAAATAATCAAATATATACATATAAATTTTCTAATGAGCTACATACAGTCTCTATCAATACTTTATATTATACTTGAAAAAGCCTTAGACGAGCATTCCATTACCAGGCTGCTGTTATCATTTATAAATTCATTTATGTTATAATAACCTATACACATAAACGTTCCTTTACAACTTTTTAAATTTATTAACAGTTAAATTCTGAACGTTTACTGGGATTTTGTGTAAAAGCGTATACATTTTCCCATAAAAGATTTACTATCACCGGTGGTAGGTCCCCTGTTTACAGGAGACTGTCTGGTGGGTACCACGCGGTGCCTATTTCTGCCGCGAAGCAGTAGTGTGAAAACACTGCTGTGTTCCGGTTTGAAGCGGCCGTAGCCAGGTATTTACTGGGTAAACGAGACTAACCCCTATGTCTCACGGTTGGCAGCGCGTTGGCGATACGACTGGTATTGCCAATGTCTATGGCGTCGTGACCACTTCCCATCAGGTGGCCCGACTGCTCGTTGCCTGCGATGCCATAAAAAAAAAAAAACTTATTCTTCGCAGTCTAGTTGCTAGAAGAATTAAATTATGTTTGTTTCTAGTATTTATGTTATGTGCATCACAATGTCTACGAAAATCATTTCTATTTTTTGCACATACATTAGGTTTTCGAAAATGTATTAGGATTATATATGCTTGCTTCCAAGCATTTGGAAAATAACTGTCCTTTATAGATCTATTGAACATTATTGGAGAAGACAAAAACTTTGCACAATTGACAAAAAATGATGGTGGAAGTTCATCGTTGCCAGCGCTTTTCGTAATGTCAATTAATTATTCAACTTCTCCTTTTAATGCTAATATTATACAATTCAACATGTCATTATGGTCAAAATAGTTATTATCTCTTCAACATATATCTTAAGGCCTTGCTATGTATAATTTCCATTCCTTGTTAATATTCCTAACATTTTTAGTCCAACAAACAAAGAAACAGTTTATGGATATGTATTAGAAACACGAGTCATATATTAATTTTTGAACCGTTTGTAATTTTAAGTTATTTTCTTTATAAGATTCTTCAGGCTTAAATTACAAGCTAGCCCCTCCACACTATTAGTGTGTTAGTATCGTTAAGTGTGTGAATTGAAATTATTTTGCAATTTTATTACTTCAACTTAAACTTACTTCTTATTCATTGCGTCATCTGTCTGGTTATGGTATTAGTATAGTAGTTAGATTGTCAGCGCCTTTATTTATTATAACTTAATAAACGTTTGTTCTGAACTAGATATTGTCATTTATGAATTAGTTAACTAACATGTCAGGCGCATTAAGTAATAAGCTTAATAACGATTGCATGAAAATCAAAATTGCAAGGAAAAGCGAAATGATCAGAAAGTCGAAAATGAAATTTACAATTATTTTGATTATTAGACTCCATCAATACGGGGGGTACATTTATTGTCTGTTTTGTATTTCAGTGTTTCAAATAAATTAATTTTTGTAATAATTAGATCCTCACAATATAATAACACAATGTATGAATATTTCATAGGATAACCGAATATTATTTTTAATAAATTATATTGAATCAAAGCTACTGGAATTTTTTTTTATTTCATTTGTAGATTCATGGAGGCGTTTACCCTCAGCTTGTGTAAATTAATTACGCAGTAGTTCAGCCAATTGTTTGCGTTACAGTAATTGCTCCCTCTGAATGTATTCAGAGGGATCAATTACTGTAATATTCATTTCATAATTTAAATTTAATTAACTCCTTGTAACTATTGAAGTTGTCAGTACGCATTACAAAGACATAAAACAAGTGTATTTATACCAGAAATTACAAAGTGAAAGCAATTATTTATTTAAAAGGAAAATACAAAGTTTTACTAATCTCAATTTAAAAAAAACTGATAACTTATATAATTGTTCAATTTATAATTATATGGCAACAGTGAAACCAAAATTTATATTTAATTTATATATATACTACCTATAAATTATTCTATATAAAGTTGAACATACTTTGTCAGCAAATAAAACGCGCGATAATAAGTATAGTATTGTAGTAATTAATCCGAAATAGGTTTATCAGGGCAGTGTAATAATTAGTAAGGTAGCTTAACTATAGAAGAACTATACTCGTGGAAATTTCTTGAAGTTCTGGGAAATTAGAGTTAAAACTAGAGGAAAGGTTCAACTAATAAAAAACTATTTCCTAATGTAATATGAATTTTTTGAAAAAATAAATAAAGAAATAACTTGGCGATAACTCTGTAGCGATTTTCTTGGTTTAAAGTACATTTACAAAAGTCTATACAATGAAATACAATTGGTGTATATGTTTGTTATATTAATGTAATCATTTTCAAATGAGAACATTGTTATATGTAACCGGTACATGTAACAAATTAGCATTTTTTTTTATTTTTGATAGTCTATCCGTCTTCCTGATTTTTCTGGCTAAGCTCTGGAATAACTAATCAAATTTTAACATGACTTTCCCTGAAAGATAGCTAATTGGCGCAACGAAGGCTACTTTAAGAAAATGTATAGATTCTTTTAATATTACCACGTGGGCGAAGTTGCCGGTATCCGCTATTGTTTATATAAAGTTGATACAAATCACATCAGTAATAAATATTTATAATCCTCCGACTGAAATGTTTTAAGGTTATTTAATAAAATCTAGTTCCCCATGGTTCACCTACAGAATAAGATAATATTGCACGTAAGACGAGTCCTACTTAACACATGGAGAGTTTGACACTTAAACTAGTAAAACAAAATTCATTTCATTTGCTATTACAAAGAGATTCTGGATCCGATTTTTATAACATAAGGGGCTGATAGGTGTAGTAGAAATTATATTAAAAGCAGATAACTAATTCATTTTACCCCACTGTTACAAAAGTTGAAGTATTTAGGAATCACCGAGACACTAACATTAACAGGACCTCGTATGGGTTTTTTAAAAGATTAAACCATATCTGTCATCCGAAGCTTCTAAAGAAACTTTTCACTAACGTTCACTTTTTACGGTGTCAATCGTTACTTGTTTACTAGATTTCGGCTTGGGGGCGCACCTAAATCTACTGGATGAAGAACGCCAAATAGATTAACTTTTAGTTTTTTTTATTCTCTTTAAAATAAACTTTAAAACCTGTAAATCTATAACATACTCATGATTTGATACATTGTTTATAATGACAATTTCATAGACTTTTGCAATGGAAATCAATTAAACGTTTCGTCGGTAGATTAATTTAAGACACAGGAATTTGATTTTTAAATGTGACTTCTTTAATATATCAATTTTTTTTCAATTTGACATATTTGTGATTGAAACATAAGTTCATCGTAATGTTTTCACTACGTAAATTTCACATTTATTAATGACTATTACTATAATACATCTTTAAGGATGTTCGGTACAAGTAACTCTAAAATATTATTTCTTGCAAAGAAATGTGCTTGGATAGTACTCTTTACAATCAATTTTTAAAACAGATAAAAAAGTAGCTTCAGATACATTTTAATGTATTTAATGTATTAGAAAGCATTTTACAGTAGTAGTGTAATTCGCAGTTACGATGTATGAACGTAGGTATGACTATGGCGTAAATTTAAATGTCTCAAAATTTAATGTACAATTTTATCAAAATATTTACTATTGGATAAAATTACATCAATAGGTATTCTGAATTGGAAGGTTTAGGAAAATACAAAATACGCTTACATACATACATCATTAGCCTCTGATAGTCCACTGCTGGACCTAGGCCTCCCCTAATACATACAATGGATAGGCCATTAGGGGGTTTTGGATCGTATCCCAACGCGCCGATCCCATGCGGTTTGGTGGGTGGACCGACTTTTTACATACCCATCCGAGGCATGGATCATCTTACTTTTCAGACAATTGGGTGATCGGCCCAAATTGCCTAACCAACTAGGAAACAACAATGAAAATTTGTTGAGTCCCCGCAGGATTCGAACCCACGATCTCCGGTTTCTAAAGCACACGCCCTAGGCTATGGAAGCAGTTTATAATACGCTTACGTTACGTTAAAAAGTGATGACATTAAGCTAACATACGTATGATGTTATAATATATGTAATGATGTTAAGATTACATAAAGCTAATATAACTCAATACGTGCCGCAATAATTTAATGGATAAAATGATTTTTTTTTATTGAATTTGAATAAAGCTATATCACACAAAAAGAAGCTTAAGGGGCTATTTTGTTCAATCAAATAAAGCTGCTTTTGTATTAAGTATAAATAATTGCACATGATCGATTTTTGGTAAAGGTAAATTAAAACATCTGAATCGAATAGGAATCTTTTAGGATCTTCTGGTAAAAGTGGGCAACTTTTGGACCGAATATATAAGATTCGATGTGGAAATGTTTTGTCAGAAAGGTTTATAGGGTCTTTTCAACCCTGTTTGACACTTTAAGAGTTTACAGTTAGTAAGACATGCCGTTGTGCCAGCCTATAACTAATGGATTTGAGACATCGAATAGTACACCCACTGTGAATTTAAATTTATGTTCGATTATAAGACTTAAAATGATATACAGGTAGTATGGTACTTAAAATAGCGTAATCTTTTACTTTTAAAGGAATTGATTGTTCGTATAGAATTTCCAAGCAGTAAGGTACATAATTGACGCAACTGCAATGCTGGAGTTATATACAATATACAAATATAATAACTTAATATTTTTATTTCATGATGTAACTAATTTTATAAAATATATATTATAACTCACAGAAAAAGGTTCTGCTTATTAATGCCATGAAAAAGGTTACTATCATAAAATTTTAAACTATTTAATTGAACATAATGGAAAGAAACAATTTTTGAAATATTGCCTTACAAATTTTCCGAAGGGTAAAATTGGTATCGCTTTCCAACGTCCAAATTAATGAAAGCGCGATGGTAGATGAATGCTTAATTGTATGTTTAATATTTCATCTCTTTAATATATTATTATTACAAAAGAATTTATCTTTTATGTAACAGATAAAAGAAAAATATTTTGTACTGTTTGGTGGCATTTTAAATAAATATACTGTATGTATATAATATGTAAAATTCTGTTGCTACCAATAGTTTAAAATAGACTTTTGAGTATGTAGATCACTACAAATAATCTTTTTGTTTGATTGATTTTAATGGACATTATTTATGGTTCTTGAAAAGTCTCTAAATGTACTGGTCCACTGCTGGACAGAGGCCTCCCCTAATGCACGCCTTCTCTAATAGGGTGTTTTTGGACCGTATCCCACCACGCTGTTCCAATGCAGGTTGGTAGGTGGACCGATTTTCATGCCCATCCGACGCATGTATCATCTTACTTTTCAGACAATTGTGCGATCGGCCCAATTTGATTCGAACCCACGACCTTCCGTTTCTAAAGCACACGCCCTTGGCACTAGGCTACGGAGGCAGTCTACTTTCATTAACCAAAAATTTACACTGGTGGAAAAAAAAAATTAGCAACTCTACTAGCATATTCCAAATGACAAGAAAATTGTTATGTTTTAATAACAACGGATGCCTCGTTTTGGTTGTCTTGACCAGTGTCGTTATTTGAAGAGGTATTTAAATGCAGATTGTCATAGTGGGGACTTTAGTTATTTAAGAATTATAAAACCGCTGGTGTATTCCCAGATAAACCCAGAGGTAATAAGCATATGTTATAGAAATATGAACAGAAAAGAAGAACTTTAAAGAGTGTTTAGAGACATTTTTTATGATAATAATAACAGATATCCATTTTTCTTTTTTTTAAACTTCATTTACGATTTATTAATATGCAACGACACAAATTATTAAGTTTAATTACAATATTAATAGCGGTACTATATATAATGTATTAAATAAAAAGAATTTTCCATTTGACTCCATAGAATCTACAAATATTAAGAGAACATTGTAAGCGCATAGGTAATTTTAATTCACCTTCTTAGCATATTTATCCGCAAACCTTTGACAATGCTTCCGTTATCACTTAATTCAAAATTAAATTTCAATAAATGTACATAATAAATATTGCAAATATATGTTGTATAGTTAAAATCATCAATGGGAGCTTAACTTATTGAAGAGGCTTTTAAAAACTTAAAACAACAATTTATATTAGAGACATTGATGACATGAAAGTGACAAATCAAGAAGCAGTTCTATGAACGCTGACAAGAATGCGTACGGTAAAATTTTATTAAAATTTAATAAAATTTTGAAAAAAAATGTCATCATTTAACTTTATAATATATGGATAGATATACATATTAAATAAATAGTATATTTACTATACTTAGTAAAGTTTTCGGAAACAAACTACGGTCTCTTGTCTAGGACCTACTTTAACAACTTAGAAACTGTCTTCCTTTGTCAAATATGTGCGAAGGATCGTCTCATTTAACTTCTTTAAGAGCAATCAACCCTAGCATAGTCTGAAATTACTTTCCCTTACTTATTGTTATGTGGCTTACATGTTTCTAATTCAATTATACTATTAGATATAATTTAAGCATTAAAAATACCAGCATTATTATTTAAGTAAACGATCTATATTTTTTCATTCATATATTATAAGGAATTTATTTGACAAAAAAAGTAATCATATATAATTCAAATGCAATAATTTGCAACTATTATGTAACATAATCAATGATTTTATTTACGCGATTATTATACATATAAAATCCCGGGTAGACGGTCTGCCTGTGATCATAGATGCTGGAAACAAAGAAAAAACAAGAGAATAAACACATATAAATAATGCGAAATTCCAAAAAAATGGATTTTATATTATGCAACAGTTTGAAAATCTAAACCAGATGGTCAATTTATGTGAATACTGACATCGTTTCACGGTGTCCGGTTTAGTTGTAAAATAAAGTTTTTAGCACATTTTATCATGCTACCCGTTGTAATATGTTGCATAAGTAACCGTGCATTTTTAATGAGATCCATATAAACGTTTCAGTTTTTATAATATTTCAAAAATTGGTATCTATAAGTCGCCTTAATAAATAAAGTGTTTGTTCGAACTGAATATAGCTTATGTTTTACCTGTTGTATTTTACTTAGACGTTTAGATAAAATAGATAAAGAATATGAATTTTAGTAATAATTAATGTAAACTTGGTTATAGTTATCAATCACAGACGATACTAAATTAATAAAAATCATTTATGTAAATAAGACGTTATATCTTGTCTAAGAGCAGACTTGTGGCTTCCCACGCAAGGCTTTATACTTTATACCATTAGGGCTAAACATGTCACACAACCAGCTAATCTGAAGCTTTATTAAACGAAAAAAAACCTACAATATCTCCTCAAATTAAACAGTTAGTTGAACGAATTTTATTTTACTTTAAATATATTCGGAAATTAGAATTATTGAAATCCTTCGGTATTATTATCATTTCTAAATAGATGACAACTTCACTCTTAAATTAATTAATTATAGGGAACTACTTTTTGTAAGACCTTTATACATTGCTCCTTCGAATCAACATTTTTTTCTTCCTTTCTTTAAAAAATTAAGCAAAAGAAACAAGAGTAGTTATTACTTTACTTAAGTATAATAGTTAAAAACAAGATTGAAATAAATTAATTTAACGATACATTAATTTAATTCAACTATCTTTATAACAGACAACTGTTAAAAAAAAATTTCCTTTTTATACGATTATTCAATTAAAACGCTATTTTCATAAATGAACGACCAGCCTTTGACTATTGCTCGGAACTGTGGGAAAGTACAGATGTTTACGAGCACCCGAGGCTCAGTTGGAAAATAGCCGGGTTAAGGTGTTATTTAGAGCTGGCACGCCAGAAATTGAATCGTTTCAACATAATAGTTTATTTCAATTTAAAAGTTACATATTGCTTACAATAATACGCTTGAAAATAAAAGGAAATGTTCCTTAAATTTAACGATATGAAACAAAAAAATAATATGCAGATAAGGTAAAGATAGATTAAATAAAATATCATCAGTATTAATTTTTTTGCATAGCAAACGGTCGTAATGTGGCATTAACAAACGGGGCGTATATAAGTGGCCTCATCTTTCCCCTTGATACTGACACCCCAGCATAGTGTTGCTTGCCGCAAAAAGAGCTCGAATAGAGGTGCTAGGTATGCTGCTTGCCACGGCACCTATAACGACAAATTCCATAAAAGGCACACTGTCACTGAAATAATGTATTACATTAAAATAAAATGAAAAAACAAGTTTTATTTTAAAATATAAATATAACCCACTTAAAACAATGTAAATATTTCGCTAAATATACTTGGGCAAGAACGTGAACTGCACGAAACTGCCCCGCAATTTTAAATCTCCGATTAAGGTATTCATTTATATATAATGTCATGTATGGCATTTCATGGACATACAATGATTTTTTTATGCATTACCTTTATGTGAAGGTACACTGTAATACCTTAAATGAGGTTTGAATATCCCTCATTTCAATTTTTTAGAATGTTTTCTTTCAAATGGTTATAGTGCGTTATTCTTAACGGGGACTATATTGTAAGCTAATTCAAGACAGTAAGTACAATTATGTAGCATATAATTTAAGTCTATCTCTTAAGGTTGAGCCAGTATTTGCTATTTAATCTTACGAGGTTGTGAATTTGACGCCGTAATTTTTTAATTAAAATATCTAAAAAAGTACTAAGCACGAATTTATTTTAAAAAATGAGACCAGATTACAGCTGCTAACTGCCATTAGAAAAGAATGATCAAATTGGAGCACTAGGTGTGGCGGCATCAACGAGGTAAGATGCCTAAAAAAAAACATATGCTCCGAACTGAGTAGGAGAGAGGAGGAGGTCCTTTCTTTAAAATATTTCTCGACAAATGTAAATAATAAAAAGTTTTTAAAATGTAATGAAATTTACATAAACTACCTTCCAGCCATTACTCTATTTATAACAAGAAAACCGTTAAATATTTTTAATTCCTGACATTCGTTATGGTTTTTAGTGACTTCTTTTGTGACATAATTTAATATAAAGATATCAGTGTTATAGTCAGAATTCTTCGTGATAATATTATTGTCAGCATTACAAAACAATTTTGTAAGCAGTACCATAAAACGTTCCCTAATTGGCACATTCCTATTACAGCAGCTGCGTTATTTATTACAATTGTGTAATCAAATTGTCTATACCCTAATTAATTGCATTCCCTTTAGACTAAATCTTCATGGAATATTCGACGTGTTTTAATTAACATAAATATTGTCACCAATGTAAACATTTTGTGTTCAAACCTCATTTTAGAATATTTATAAAGCAATATTTTGTACGTGGTGTCCTTTATACAGCGGACCGTCTGGGGAAATACTACTATGGCGCCAATTTCCGAATATTAGTTTATTTAATTTTTTACTTTTATTTTATTTTAAAATAAAATCCACAGCCTTCGTTTAGTTACAAGTTTCACTTATGACCTAGTCTTAAAGCCAATAACGGATTTACACTTTATAACTTTAATGATAATGACTCGACATATTAGAGTAAACAACTATTGAATTTACAATCCAATTTCAACCAACACAAACAGTATAAAATAATAACAACATTAAAACATATTATAATAAAAATAGTAAGATGTAAACACTAATAAGGTAAGCAAAAATAATAACAGATTAACAGATAAGACTAAATTTATCGAAAAGGTATGAAAAAAAAATGATGTGTGTGCTAGTGTGTGTATGTGTGTGTGTGAGAGAGAGAGAGAGACAGATTGTATGTGTGTGTGTGCTTGTATGTATGTGTTAACTAACAATCTAAACAAGCAATTTTATCGATTTCCTTCAAAATATTTATTACATCCAGGTTAAAAGCATTCTTTTTCTTCAAATTTGTATGTATTTAATGTCATAATGAAGTTTACTTTTTTTAATTTAATAATAATTAAATAAAAGATAATTTTAGCAATTTGTTTAAGAAAATTATAGTTTATTATTTGCAACAAATTTTTTTTATGGCATACGCAGGCAGACGAGCAGTCGGGCCACCTGATGGGAAGTGGTCCCCAACGCCCATAGACATTGGTATCAATACCAGTAGTATCGCTAACGCGCTGATTACCGTGAGACATAGGGTGTTAAGTCTCGTTTACCCAGTAAATACGCTGCTTAGTAGCTTAAACATAGTTGAAATGATTACTTCATTTAATATAGAATCCAAAGTGTAATTTCTTTGAAAGAAAATTTGCCAATTCAAAATATGCAATAGAAGCCAAGAATCTTAAACCACTCATAAAATGCCTTATTGAAGTCGTAAATATTACCATAAAACGCTTGTGGGTTGTTTCGGTTCGACTTTTTAAGATTGTTTTTTCATTTGTTTCAAATGCGTGCAATAAAAATCGTTTTGCTAAGTTATCTTCTAACTATTACCAAAAATGATGTAGCAGTTGGTCAAGAGATAAAAACACTTACGTCTTATGTGGACCCCTTTGCCCATGGTTCAAGCGGCAGGCAGACTCTTGGTAAGGATAGATAAACAAAAGTAACACCTAAAGAGCGAGATGAATTCGTAAGGCGAGGGTTCCATTGCTAATTATTCCTACCATAATCAAATTAGTATAATTATTTTCAGTAGCTAAGTTTTATGTGTGCGTGTACAGTGCCAGGTATGGAGTATTTGCTATAATACTCCAAATTTTATTACGCACCTATTATACCTAAACTACGATGGCAATCTTCTTTAGAATAAAATATATAGCAATGGTCATAATATAAAAATATTAGATTTTTTAGAATTTTTTTCTTTATTAGCCATGCTTTTTATCAAATGTTGTGATTGCTATACCTTTATTCGTGTTGCAAACGTAGTGGGGAATGCCCCATATGCTGGAGAAAGCTAGAAGTAAATAGCCGAATATCAGAAGCGGTGGATGATTGTATTGATCTGATATAAATTTCTTCGTAGTTTTATTAATGACGCAATTGGTGGTGTAAAACAAACTATCGGAAAGACATATAAAATAAAGCCCATCAACGAGAAAGATTCCATACTGGCATAAATTTTCAGGAACGACTAGCGCAACGTGTTGGGCACGAGGTGGTATCTGCGTACGATTACGTCACTGTCCCTCGATGAACTTCGACTCTACGGTTTCAGGGTGTAATCGAAACTTTAGAGTATGCTGTAGAGTGCATAAATTCGGACCACCTACAGTGGGTGTAGCGAGAACGAAACACATAATACCTTCGTATGTTATTTACGTCCTAAATTTGAATAGCTCTCTAATTAATAGGATAGCAGAAGAAAATTATAACTTTTTTCAAGATCGTATGCAAGCAACATAGTGTTAACATGCAAACATTCTCGAAACGGTTAATAACCTAATAAAAATGCACATTCAAACTCGATTACCAGTAACTAACCGAAACATGACAAATCATTGATTTCTTACACTGTATCGGAAATGTAATAAGAAATAAAAAAAAAACTATAACAACTATAAGGGACATATATATTTAATAAAAACTACGAGGAAATTTCTGTTTTTTATGCCAAAACTCTAAATGTAAACCCTGATTTTCTTAATAAAAATTCCGATTTTATTTATTATTTAATATTCTGTACAATCTGAATACTTTTTCCTTCAGCCAGTGAAGTATTTTTGCAAATTGTGTTATTGACATTGTTTCTTGTTTATTAAACATTTGTTCTACAATTTTAACGCCTGCAAAGAATCGTGACGGTGCATGAAATTTTTAATTACCTGAGGACTGAACAAACAAGATGAAATTCAATTTTACTCAATGTTTGTGTTTTAAAATGGATATTTGAAATGAATTAAATAAGGTATTTTTTTACTTAAAGCATTCAGTAATCATGCGAAAATCGGTTTACATAATGCTTCTTGTTTTTTGGAAATTGAATATTATACCTAAATTGCATTAGAACGGTATTCAATATATGTATATAATTGTTCACATAAGGTGACCTATTTTCGTTTAAAAAGAGTACACTTTTGCGAGTAATTCGTGTCTAAAACAAAAACATGTTTGCCCCGAAATGGATTTTCTTTTTCTAAATAAGGATGGTCGATGGGCCAAAACGGTTCCGGAGTGGAGGCCGCGTTTGGGAAGATGAAGCGTTGGTGGATCGGCATCCCAGCCGACCAGGTGAAATGCCGATATACGGATATCGGCATCCCACACGGGTGGGAGCCGCCTCAAGTTGGCTGCGAGTAGCTAGGGATCGGCTGTCTTGTCTTGGGTCCATTGAGAAAGGCCTATATCCAGCAGTGGATGGATAGGGGCTGCTGTGTGACCAGTGGGGATGAAATCCGCAAAACTAACATTTTGCCTATTAAGACAGTTAAGTTTAAGTTTTAAGTTTTTACAGAGAGTGTGACTTCTCAACCGGCACACGAAAAAAAATAAGTAGAATGTGCATATTTTCGCTGAATCCGAATTCGAGGTCAGTTTGACCCCTCGAAATTTCGAGAAAACTTCAAAATACCGTAATAATTATGAAAATTTAGCAGTTTTAATGATAAAAAAGTGTTTTAAAACTAACCTAGCAGTAAATTTTCATGTATACGATCTCATAAATATGAATCGAAACTTTATTCAGACACTGTTTTTTCTCTCGTTTTTGACTTTTGAAGACAAAATTGCTTGTGCCTGTAACCAGGGTACCACCACGTGGTGACGGTGGGCAACAGAACCATCGTGCAGAGTCCCTGGATAAACAGCGTGTGTGCCGCCATGGCAGGTACAAGAGATAAGTACTTTACGATGCAGGGATGGGAGCCCCAGTATCGGCATCTGGTTAGAGTAGAAAGCAAGCTCACAGGCGTCGTCATCAGCATCAAGAATCTTAAATTACACTTTCTATATTCTCATCTTGACCACTTCCTGAAAATAGTGGAACTATATTGAAGAACAGGAAGAACATTTTCACCAACTCAGAGTGAAATGGAGAGTAGATACAAGGAAATTTTAGTGTTAACATGATTGCAGATTTTGTTGGATGTTAAAGAGAAGCACCAAAGAAAATCGTAAATAAAAGACGAATCCACTACGAAGATGCGATGCAAACGAAGAAAAGTTTAGGATTCGTAAAGATCATTTCTTTCTATCTTTTTATGTCTTGTGTTTTTCACAGATTACAAGTTATTTGACATATCTACGTTACGGAGTATTTATTTTAGGCATGCAATGGTAATTTATACAGTTTTTCGATTTTTTCAAACTTCAGAGGGTTAATAGACTACAATATTTAAGAAGCAAATTTGACATTAAGTTTTTTTATAATGACACTATATTTTTTCGAAATTTTCGAGAGATTTTGTGTGAATTTTTTCATATTAAAAATGGCTCATGGTCTCAATAAATTTTCGACTCATATTCATCGGAATACATGAAAATCACCATTGGTTCCTAAACATTTATTTATCATTAAAACTGCCAATTTTAATGATTTTTTTCGGTTTTTTGATGTTTTATCGAAATTTCAAGGGTGTAGGGGTCAAACTGACGAATCTTAAATTCAAATGTAACGGACCAAAACACGTACCTGTAGGTAGATAAAGGCACATTCTCCATATTTTTTTGTGTGCCGGTGAACGATCATTCCCAAGAAAAGATACCTTTTTAATAAAAGTATTAGTGCCTGGGCAACATAAGGAAATGTCAATTAAAAGTTTTGAATTTTCATGTGGGATATGGGCTACTCTAAACAGATGAAAGATTTCTACTCATCTTTTGTCAAGTTCTATTTTCTTATCGTTCTATTTCTTCACATTTTTTTTCATTAAAATATCTCTTATTTTACATCATACATTTTTCAAAGAAAAAAATGTCTTTAATAACAATGACTTTTACATAAGATAAATATTAAAAAAAATATAAATATAGATAAATATAATTTATATTATACACATGAGTACTTTCAGAGAACAAAATTTTTATAGTGTGCGTTTAAATTAACATTTTTTAATAACAATAAAAATTATATCAAAAATAAATGCGAATGGGAAAACGCGCACGTTTTAAAGGAAAACAAATATTTTATAAAGTATAATTTTCATTTAACAATCTTCAAAGGGAATACTGAAAACAGTTAATTATATGCATAATTTAATTCAAGTGAATTAGTTTTATTATAAATTTCAAATACATTAGTTTTATTGCTTTAAACAAACTAGCCAATCCCTAGCAGCTTTTGACATTTATGATTCTTGATCAAACATCATCAATCATTCATGATCTCTTCTGTGATTTCTTGTACGATTCTGTACTTCAAAGGTGATAAGATTTTATTTATTATATTTCATCGATTTCCTATAGGAGACGTATATAATTCGGAGCGGATATTTGTTCGTGTTAAATTACGTATTATTGAAGTTATATGTACTTCTTTTTACCCGTTACGGAATAATTATAATAGTAAGTAGCTTTAAGTAACTTTTTACGATACCAATGACATCTACATTCACGAGATTTATTTCTACAGAAGTAGAATAAGTAACAGATAAAATTTTTAAAAGGTTTTATATTGTTTCTTATTCTATAATTTCTAACGCTTTTTTTAAGGGATATATTTCTGTACGGAAAAGACACTTTTTTTTATTTTACCTTTAAACAACCGTTAACTATATTTATTATAATATTACGTTTCACTTTGAGCCAGTGTTGTACTAAATCTAATTGTTTTTTTCTCGAATACCATTGATAATGGTATGTGATAATGATATAAAATTTTAACTATCAATATGAAATGCGTGTCGCATGAAAAATAAGAATATTTGCATATTTGAATAGAGCAACCTGGTTTAACTAAAATGTAAATAAAGGAAGTTCTGACAAGTGATCTTGTCTAAGAGCTATAGGGAAAAGATTTCTAGCTTATGTATGTAGTATCTCATAAGAAACCAAAGGGTTCTTGTCACCTACAAACTTTACTAGTTCTGAATATTGTAATAGGGTAGTGGAAGTTATAAACAAAAACCTCGAAGATAAGAAAACTTTGATTCAATCATATAAATAAATACATTTTAATGCTTTTTGGTAATTTTTTAAAATAAATATTTCAACTGTATAATGAAATATTTATTATACAATTATAAATATTTAAATCTTGACGATCGTTACGAAATAAATATAAGTTTTAAGTTGTCTTAGTTTATAATGTATGTCATGCCAATGAGTTCTTTTACAATTTCATAGTTTATAAAAACAAACCTATTGCCTCGGACGGAGCTGACGCTTACTATATATTATACGAGGCTATAGTTTAAATTTCCGTAAATGGCAGCTTTAAAATTAAGTTTAAAATTGCACAATCTGCAGGTGTCTGCAAAATTGCACAATCTGCAGGTGTCTGCTGCGTCTCGAATTCTTGTGTATCAAACTTTGACAATTATCTGTCGAGGAATAAAAAGCCATAATTTTGATATGTATTATAAATTGGAAAGAGTATTTTACGTTTAACAACCTACAGATAAAACATTTGTTTATTGTTTGATATAAAATATAGATTGAAATTGGATTCTAGTTTGAAATTTAACTCATTTTTTAAAAACTCTTAATCCCTTAATATTCTGGTAGAGACAAAAACGTTTTAAGTTTTTTAATTTATAGGCAATATCATTACCAATCACTTTAAAATTATAACCACAAAGTATTTCATCAATATTACCTTTTATTTTTTTCTAATAAACCAGAAGATGTATGCATTACCTATTTTTGAAATTTTTGTTTGAATTCGAATGATAAAATTATATTTCCTTGTATTAGAAAATACAAGGAAATATAATTCTAGTAAATTGCTACAAAGAGTTTATTACAAACATGACATGTTTATCAGAAGTCAGTAACGAGCTAAATAAATTTTACAACAATATCAAGATCAAAAAGAACATAAGATACTATATAAAAATAGTGAACAATTTAACGATGTAGCACCTGAAATATTTTTGCTGAACGTGTCACGAACATTCTTTGCAAGCACGTCAATGATTACATTTCAAAACTACCAGTTTTAGTAAACAATGCACTATTCGATTATTGTACATTTGACTTTTGGTCTACACGATTGTAAATAATAGTTATTTTTCAACGCTTTATATAATTATTAAATAATCTTGTTTATAAAGCACAAACTAAACGCTATCACTACGTAAAACTTGGTGGTAAGAATTTAACTGATTTAATTACTAGCCGAGCCTATGTTTCTTATTCAAATTGGCCGTCACGTATTTGTGTCACTTGTGATTTATATATAAAAATTTTTCGGTGATGCGAAATTTTAAATAGATTCAGATAGTAGATCAGTAATACATCACCGAATAAGAAATTTATTAAAACGTGATAAATGTATGATTGTCTTCAAAAATAAATTTGGCATACGATTAACAACTCTTCGACATGAAGTAATAAACAATTCATTAAAAAAATGTGAACACTGTAGTATTAAAATAAAAAAAAACTCTTTTAGATGTTTAGGAAAGGATTAATAAAATAAAACCAATATATTAAAGTAAAGTTTAAATTTAGTCACTTAGAACAAGTGACTAAATATAAACCGCAAAGGTATAAAGCTGAAGAGGGGTCAGTTTTACTGGAATATGAAATAATATAAACAAACATAAAATGCAAATATTTTATGTTTGGTCACGTTTGAAATTCTATTCATCAGAATATAAAATATACACAAATCTTCTCGTTCTTATGTTATAAAAAATTCTCAAAGTTTAAAATACATTTTTTTTTAAATTTCCAAACTAAATTACGCACGGGCACTTCTGGCTTAGTCAATGCAATGTTTATGGGTATCCAAAATACTAGTTGTTAAGCTTATACGACTCAAAACGCGTGTTCGCAATCAGCTAATGGAAACGATAATACCGAAACCAAATAAGAAATAAAATGATTGTAAACAGACCGTTTTATGTTGATTGATTAGACTTTACCAATATAGAACCGATGTCTATAATATGGAGCTTTTTATTGGCAAAAATATACAAATAAGTAGATACAGAGTAGAAAAAGCAATTTAGAAATAAATATTGGAAAGCCCTTCATATACTATACTTTATACCTCTATCCTTTTAGACTTTATTGATTGACAATTTAAAAATTTATTCTTTATTTTTATACAAGGTAATAATCATTTAATAAAGTAACTAATTTTAATGTAATCAACGGAAAGAATAAGTTTCTATTTTTAAATGTTGGATGGTTTATTTAATAAAAACTTATGCGTGACTTAAAATAAAAAAAAATTGGCTATAAGCTATTAAATTCCAGTTTCCTTATCGAATGATTGTAAGAAATTGTCATTGCTTTTCTTCGTTGATTATATGGTTGTTAAATAACAGGAAAGAAAATAATTTAAAAATCTCGCTTTCTTATTACGCGATAAAAAAATATTATTCTGTAACTGTATACAAATGTTTGATGATTAATGATAAATACTAGGCGTATCGTAACCCATGCATGTCGTTTAATCCGTAAACTCCGAAGTGTTTCAAATTCTGTTCCTTTTTAGCAACTATAGACAAAATAGTGTGTATCATTTATAATGAATAAATTCTTATATTAATTACGGTTGGTTATTTATAAGTATTTTAGAAAAGACGATTTAGACCCTTCCCGGGGTCCATGTTCGCGGGATAGTCTGTCCCTTAAATCCGCGAAACTGTATCGTTTATCATGTATAGTATATGCTTAACCAACAGAAAGTTTAAAAATATTCCTAATTCATTTGAAATTTATAAAATAATATTGATCGCGTCAAAACTCACGCGCCCTGCGTTTTGCCCGTAGCAGCCGTAGTTTGCGTTGGGCAGTAGACTTCTCCCCGAATCTGCCACCTGACTTGGAGCCATGAAAGCCATGAGATCTAAACCTCAGTCACTAAGTCTCCCAGCCCGCAACGGCGGCCAAAATCTTGCGCTCCACCGCAAGCGACATTTTGGCCGCAGAAGGAGAGAGATTGACGACACCACGGTGAATGTCCCCACCCTCTCACGGCCCCTCTAAACCGCATCAGCGGTGCAGCCTCGCTACGTCGCGTAGGGTAGGTAGACCGGCCTACTAACTACGCCCTGAAGCAGCCGCAGGTACTAAACCCCACCGCTACGACAAAGCGAGAACCTACCGGGGTAAATAGACTCACACCCTTTTTCATTTTTTTGTCGTTGGTTCAATCCAGCTTACGAATTCCCCAGAGTGAGGGCAGCAGGATATGTGGGGCTTCCCGGACTAAAATAGAGCGGCCGGTATACCCAACCCACTAAAACACCAACGGTTGCTCCTTGTCTCATGTTGCTTTCTGCCGTCGCTCTAGAAGCCGTGCCGGAGCAAACAGCATGGCAAGCTCTCTTGTGCCCTTCTCTGAGCGGCGGGCGGCAGCCTCTTGCTGGCCGCTCAGGGGCTCAGAGTCATGCGCACGTACCCCACTCCTCGGTGCCCTGGCCTTTTTCTGCGGATAGCCAGGGCGCTATTGGCCTTCCTTTCTCTTTTCGCGGCTTCCTTATCCAACGCACTACGGCAGAAAGCGAAAGGTCGTGCCCTACGACTTTACGCAGCTCTCGGCGTTGCTCAACTCAGGCTGGGCACTTCTCCAGCGCTTGTTGGGCGTCTCCTCGGCACATACGCCACAGTGGTGGCACAGGTACCTCCCGAGACAGCCGTATCCCGAAAGAACCTGCGTCGCACGGAATGTTAGGAAGCCGTGTCCTCTTTCTAGCCACCACTTTAATACGGGGCGTATGGTCTCCGCTGTTCGACGGCTGGCGCTGGGGTGCTCCAGCCGCTGCTCCCAATCCTGGATTGCAAGGAAGTGAAATTCGTCTCTGCGCCCCCTTACTTCTTCTGGGGCTGGCCTGCAGCCTCGAGACCTCGCCTCCTCGCGCCAGAAAAAGAGCAACGCGAGGATTTCTGCATCCAGAGCCCAGGACAAGGAGCCAGCCAACAGGCACGCCACCTCGCCGGAGATGGTCTGATAGCCCCGTACGGTCCGGACCACTAACACCCTCTGGGATCTCCGCAGAGGGTGTCACACGAGTGCCCTGTACAGGACCATAGACCTGACGACCCCAGCGTACAGGTGGCGACAGGAGCTACTGGGTCCTACAATGTTGGGGAACAGTCTGCCGAGAGCTGCCGCTGCTCTTGCCACTCTAGGCGCGAGGCTCGCAAAATGGGCGCGAAACCTCCATCGGCGTTCTAGGACTAGGCCGAGATATTTTATCGTCGGTTTGACGTCGACACGGACGCCGCAAACCATAATGTGGACGTCCGCAGGTGGCGCATTCGGAACCCACGACCTCCAGTTTCTAAGGCACACGCCTATACCACTAGGCTACGGAGGCAGTAAGTCCTTTGAAAAGTAAAATTTGAATAAAACGAACAAGGTGCGCGTGAGCGGTGCAGGGAAGCGGGGAGTAACTTCGGTTTCTGGGAACTTAGTCACGACGGAGCGTTTTACCGGAGCGGACCGTGCGTTTTGTGTGCCCTGAGTTTTAGAAAAACGACAATTCGGCAACGTTCGCGGCGTAAATTTCGAGAACATAAAGGTTTACACAACTTTGACGACACTCCAACTCTTCAAACGATTAAGAACTGGGTTGTAAGTTCGAGGAGACCGGTTCGACGTTAGATAAACTGCGGTTGGGTCGCCCAAGGACGTCACGCAGGAACAAAACATAGACACAGTGACACAGTCTATTCGCGAAATTCGACACAGTCAACTCGTAAGCGCGCCAAAGCATTAAACGTATCCAGGACATCGTTACAACGGATTTTGAAGAAAGATTTACATATGCACCTTACAAAATTCAGTTGGTTCAAGAATTAAGGAAACTGACGGTATTCAAATACAAAATTATGTGAATGAAATGTTGAATCGGTTTACTTCCTTCAATAACGTAATGTTCTCTGACGAGGCTCATTTCAATCTTAACGGGCATGTTAGCAAACAAAATTGCCGCTATTGGAGCTCCATCAATCCAAAACTTTGGCATCAGAAGCCCTTACATAGTCCGAAAGTGACTGTTTGGGCCGCTATGTCATCCCATGGTATCCTAGGGCCTTACTTTTGAGGTTGGCAGAGGGCGTGCAGTTACTGTTACGTCGGAGCGATATGTGGCTATGATCGAAGAGTTTTCATCCAGGATTGCAAAACCTTTCAGACTTTAATGCCAGGACGTGGTTTCAACAGGATGGGGCCACTTCTCACACCCTAACACTGCTATTCCCGTTATCCTTCAACTTTTCCTGGCAAAATGATCGCTAAGAGGAGACCAGGAAATGTCCCATTACCGGCCTCCACGTAGTCCAGGTCTGACCCCGATGGATTTTTTTTATGGGGCTACCTTAGGTATACGACGCAAACCCGCGGTCGATTGAGGCCCTAAAGAAAACATCCGCAGAGAAATGATAACATTTCAGCAGTGACGTGCCGCGCAGTCATCGACAATTTTAGACGTCGTTTGCAAGAGTGCCGTGATCGCAACGGATTACATTTAGAAGATGTTATTTTCAAAAATAATTCCCGTTTTTAAGCTTTTTTTGTAAATAAAAATTTAATTCATAATGTAATTAGTTTTATTTTAATTTTTTTTTTTTCATATCAAAGAACTTATGGGCCACCCTGTACTTACCAATTCAGTTTTATAATATACCAACTTTCTGAGAGAATATTTGTGTTTTATTAATAATCTCGCTATTAATTATTCTTAAATACACTCGACGATTTAGACCCTTCCGGGTCCATGTTCGCGGACAGTCTGTCCATAAACCATGAAACTGTATCGTTTAATATGTATAGTATTTGCTTAACCAACAGAAAGTTTAAAATATTCCTAATTCATTTGAAATTTATAAAAAATATTGATCGCGTCAAAACTCACGCGACCTGTTTTGCCCCCCAGGATTGGGCAGTAGACTTCCCCGGATCTGCCACCTGACTTGGAGCCATGAAAGCCAGGAGATCTAAACCTCAGTCACTAAGTGTCCCAAACCGTAACGGCGGCCAAAATCTTGCGCGATAAAACCCATTTAAGGTTTATGGTACAGATGCGTTCGCGGCTCAATACTATTTAAATAAATAAAATCTTCAATTGAACATGGGGTGAGGGGACTAATGGCGTCTTGTGAGGAACATCCTAACGTAATTACGTCAAATTACAATACGATAGTGTTCAAACAAAAATAAAAAAAACGAAGTTTATTCTTTAGAGTCTAAGAAGACAGCTAAATTTATTCCAGATTCTCATAAAATCAACAATACATTTATGGCCCATTTTTAAAGATTGTTGTTGTTACATATGTATAAAACATTAGCAAAAGCTGACATGCGATTGTATCATAGATTTATGATTCTGCTTTCGTTTTTGATTAAATTAAAAAGGTGGTAGGACGTGATGGTCATTCTTTTAAATTTATTTTTCGTCTACCGGAAACAGATATAACAGTATTTAATATCAATTGCGAATATTATACCAAAGACAATGTTTTAACCTGTATCATAAATCAGAACCTAATTAGCAAATTACGATTACAGCAATGGCATAAGAAGCGTATTTTTAACTTACCTGAGAGCTATTTTATTTTCTTGTTTGTTAAAATTTATGACTCATTATGTACTGTCTGACTTACTCTATATTTCGAATAGAATAGATAATTAAATAAAAGACTTAAACAAACTTTATGTTAAACTGCCTCGTAGCCTAGTGGTATGGGCGTGTGCTTTAGAAACCGGAGGTCGGGTTCGAATCTGCGGGATGCAACAAATTTTCATTGTTGTTTCTAGTTGGTTAGGGCAATTTGGGCCGATCACCCAATTGTCTGAAAAGTAAGATGATCCATGCGTCGGATGGCATGTAAAGTCTGTCCACCCACCAACCCGCATTGGACCAGCGTGGTGGATATGGTCCAAACCCCTAATGGATAGGGAGTGTATTAGGAGGCCTATGTCCAGCAGTGGACTAACTAAAGGCTGATGATGTATGTGTAAACTTTAGTAAACTCTTGGTAAGGATTATTGACATACGGACTGCATTTGTTAAGAAACAATGACTTCACTTATGAGAAAGAACCTGCTTAAGGTTACACACAAATTAATTAAAAAATAATTATTCCCAGTAACAGAATACTATCGAATAGTAAGAATATGTTATCGGCCACAATTAAAATAATTTCTGTTAAAATTTTATTTTAAAAATTAAAAAAAAACATGGAGAAATTTTTACGAGAAACAGAAATAAACATTTATACAGACATCACCACTATTAACAACTTTTTCTTGCGATTATTTTTTTTTGTGTCGTTTTCACAAACAAGTTGATTATAATTAATTTTCTGTGCAAAAATATTTGTTTTATATATTTAACGCGAGACCGAAATTCGTGACCGAGCATGAAATGACTAAACAAACCAAAGGCGAAATTAGTTTCCGTAAAATATTTTGTACAAATATTGTTAAAATGGATTTTCCGAAAATAGTCATTTTAATATAGTAAATAAAGTTTTGAAATAAAAATTGGCCCTTTTAAAAGCTTGTAATTTTTAATGGAAATTGATATCAACATGATGATGAAATGTTTCTAAATTTTGAATCGAATCAAATTATGGTACCCCACGCAAATGCCTCCGTAGCCTAGTGGTATAGGCGTGTGCTTTAGAAACCGGAGGTCGTGGGTTCGAATCCTGCGAGGACTTAACAAATTTTCATTGTTTTCTAGTCGGTTAGGGCAATTTGGGCTGATCACCCAAATATCTGAAAAGTTAAATGATCTATGCGTTGGATGAACATGTAAAAAGGCGGGTTCGTGGGTGAACCCGCAACGGACTAGCGTGTGGTATACGGTGCAAAACCTCCTAATGGATAGGAGTGTATTAGGGGAGGCCTATGTCCAGCAGTGGACTAGCGAGGCTGATGATGTGATGTGTGTGTGTGTATGTGTGATGTTACCCCCACTTTGCACCCCAGAAGGAAAATTGACTAAAACTGATAATAAGGTTGCTAAACTATTTAGCGTTATAAATGGCATTTCTTTAGAGTCCTAGAACATGGTTTACCACTTTTTTTGGAATTTGGTCATAACTTTATTACAGCTAAATTGTAAATAATATTTATCAAAATCCTAAACTGAAACTATTGAGCACGTTCTTTTTTTGACAAAGATAATTCCAAATATGTGTAAGATTTTGGCGGATTTTGTGTCTGATTAAAACATTAAAGTTACCTTTTTAAATTATAATACGGCATTTGTGTCTGACTGTCGGTTGGTCTGTCTGTTTGTTCCAGATAATCTGTAGAATGGCTGGTCTGGTTTTGACGGGATTTTCACTGAAAGATAGCTGATGGAACTGGAAGTAACGAAGGTTTTTTTTTTTAGAAAAATTTGGGACGAAATTCGTTATAAAACCTGCTATACGTAGAGATTTTGCTGGATTACCTATTACAGACAAGTCATTAAATGTAACATACTTGTTTACATTTAACTACGGTCTTTTAAATGATTCTTACTTAGTTAACCTCAGATTTTTAATTAATTTTTTAAAAATACCCACAAATTTTAAAGTATAATATTTGATAAACGACAATTAAAATGTAGGTAAATTAAACATTTATATTTCTTCGTTATATAATATCAATAAATATTAAAAACGGCTAGGTAATGCAAAAAACTGACATTTTGTATTTAAATGACTTTGAAGTTCTCTCAATTGATTTTTCGGCCCTCAGACCTATTTCCATTTGATTTTTCAAATTTTATTAGTGTTTAAAAAAAATTAACTCATTTATAAAGACTCAGCAGGATACAATGTAGACGATACAGAAATATATGAAATTATATTTTTGGAGTTAAGCATTTATTTATCCATACTAATATTACAAATGCAAAGGTCTCTTTGTCTGTCCGTCTTTACCGTTCGACCAATTTCAATAAAATTTGGTACATATTTAGAATTGACTCCATGAAAGTACATAGGCTATAAATATTGCGATTAAAGTCGTGAAAAGAGTTTAAATATGGAGTGAAAGTTTATATGGAAATCGTCTGTGTTGACCGTAAAATGAAGAAATTTTGTGTCTATATACTGAAAACGAGCCACAAGTGAAGTTTTTCTAACAATTTTGTTAAAAGTTTCATTTATATTATATATATTGCCTCATTTATATTATACTATACAGTATATTTTAATACACCTTGCGGATATTTCTCCTATTCCACTTGGATATGTATTGCGTTATAATCAAAGTAGATTAATTTATGAGTCGCGTGGCTCTAGTAGATATAAATATCCTAAATTTAAGTAATACTTGTTTAAACATATACATCTAATGAGATTGTTCGACGTGCTCAACTCGCCTATATCTTAAAACCTTTATGTAAATACGCCAGAATGCATTATAATTTTAGCAGAATACTAAATGGCTGTCCGTAAATTTTTAACTATCGTTACTTAAAAATATATGTTTCTTTTAAAATCAAAATTATTCATTCAAACGAAAAATATATAATGATATAATATTTCATTTTATTTTTAAAACAAAACATGAAATTAACATTAAAAATTAAATAGCAATTTATAATGGAAAGTCAACATTGTATAAAACATTTTTCCTCTAACGCACTTCAAAGGGAATATTTAAAAGGTACAATTAATTAAGAGAGATTAGCGCTCTGGCACTGTTAATTAAATGTTTCATTACTGAAATTTAACCCAATCCGGGACGTGGCCATAAAAGAGCGCGTGGACGTTTTTCATTCTAAATACCTTTACTGTAACTATAAAAATCAAAATAAATAGCTTCTGTATTTTGTTTTTTATTCATACATTATTAACTTCCTATTAAATATATGTTGGTTGTAGTTTAATTTTCGAGGTTTTATTCTAAAATAGGAGTTCTTTGACCATTTTTATAGTAATATTGTTATTTCTTTTGCCTGTGCAAAATTATTAGCAAATTACCTTGTCATATTGTTTTGTTGACGGCAGATTTTTGGGTTGTGTTTTTTTTCGTTCAGTTATTATTTTTGTATTTGACCTATTCTGGTATATAATGTTATCGAAGTATGTGTGTTAAACGTAATGACAAGCGCTTATCACAGGATAAGCGCTATAAAAAACAGTTTTTATAGCATATTTAATAAATCGTATCGTATCTCATTTAAAGAATATAAATACTAAGTTATAAAAATGTTTTAAGTCCATGGTTTTTGTTTTATGGTTGTAAAGGTAACAATAATTAGAAAAAAATCACACACGTGGTATAAGTGCAATTATCAATAAAATTATTTAATCTGCCAGAAGAATGAAAAGTGCATATATTAGGGAAATTAAAGCTGAATTGAATATGTTTGTCTAAATATAATATCTATGAGAGTTAAAAGAATGTTCTTACATTGAAGTTGTTTATATTTATTACAATCCACTGAGTTTCTTCCGCCGATTTTTCCGTAATAAGTATGTTTTTATCTAATACTAGTAAATTTACTGTTTGAAAAGTAATTATTGTTTTAACCTCATTACATAGGTGTTAAATTACATCTACTTTTCCAAATACTATTAAGGCCAACTCAAGTAAACTAAATTATACGACGGGTAAAGTTCTTTCAAGTAATCCGGTCTTAGAGATTCTGGAGGAAGACTTTGCTAGTTTATATGCGTATTATTTCATAAAGATCCATTCTGGTCACCTCCGAATTTTACAAGTTTTGAATATTGTTAAAACCTAGAAGTAAATAAATAAAGTATTAAAGACTTAACAGAACAAGATATCAGTCAAATTCGTCTTAATTATATTTATAATTACGTTCTAAGTTTATTCAATGGTAATGACGAGTTAAAATGTTTTCACCTATCTTGACGATTAATAAAAATTCAATATAAGTGTGTTAAACTTGATAATATTACAAATTAAAACGGGAAATTAATATTAAATATTACACCGCCTTAATATGTATCCATCGTTTTCATCGAGTAATGAGAGTATGAGAAGAGGATATGCATATGACTAGTATGAAAGCAAAAATTTCTCATTTTACCCTTTGATAGTTTTTGAAAAATTATGTATTGCGATTTATTAATATGTACTCTTGAATGTAAATACTATCACAATACTAAAACAAAGGCAGACGAACAGCCGAGCCACTTGATGGACAACGGTCAATGCCCATGGACATTGGCAATATCAAGGGTACCACCAACGCGCTGCTTACCGTTACACAAATGATGTTACGTCTCATTTCACCCAGTAAATATGCAGGCTATATTTTCACGACACTATGCTTTCCGACAGAAGTAGGCACCGTGGTGGTACCACCCCAGACGGCCCCCTCTGTAAATGAGGACTTACTACCTCTAATATAAAATTTGTAATTAAAATAAAAAATTATGTATAAAGTATAACTAAAACATCAAATTTTACTCATTCGATATAGCTATTTCAAAGTTTATAATACTTACCTGTGTTTATAATACATACATCCCTATAATATACACTAAAGAAATAATGTAAAGCATATTCAAGTTGAGTGCGAAGTTATTTCTCTAATTTAAACTTTTTGCTTCACTCGTTCCTTGTTATCATACTTTTTCTGTTTTTCATTTCATTCGAAGCACTTTAAAATTTTATTATAGCTACTTGCAGGCGAATCGCTGAAGGGGAACTTTCTAAAGTTTCTACGAAAATTTAACATGCAACGTGAACAACACCGATCCCTGTTATTTCAAAAGTTTAAATATTGGTTCATTAATAAGGAATATATTATGTATGTATTTCACTATACCTCCTTCTCAACTTTTTATTATAACTGTTACTTTTATTTCGCACTGAAAATGTTATATTTAACTTAGGGTGATTCATTTCGTTTATGCAGTTATCGGAATCTATCTAATCATTCATGATGAAATTAGTAATTAAGCAAAATTTTATTTAAACACGAATCCGATGGCCATCAATACAATAATTATAGTATTATAATATATAAGAAAGAAAAACCAATAAAGATGCCTTTTAGTATCTTTAGACAAACAATTAATTCAAATAAGTGATTTGGCTGCTTTTAATAAATTAAGGCCTCCAACAAAATTACCTTTCTTAAAAATACTTAGAATATCACAGTCACTTACAAGTAATAAATTAGCTACTCAATCCAAGGTTTAGAATGTATTGTGTGAAATGTTTTTTTTTGTTACATTTTCATTTTGCTCGTCTCTTGGAGTATTACCAACGGAAGCAAGCCTAAGTGTTGCACTTAGATTTTTATACAACATCATATAACTTCCTCTATTGATGGGCTCAGGAGAATGCAGCAGATGATAGCCTCTCGTTTTCTCCACATGTACAAACGTTATAAAATAAAAAGAAAAATGATAAGGTTACTTGGAATTTCCTTTTTAAATTACCAACAATATTATACATAATACCATTTTCTCCTAGATATACAAGACGTTTTTGTCTACAACCTATTTAAAGTTACTTTTTGACCAAAAAATATTTATTTTTTGACCTAGTAACACAAAAATTATGTCTTAAAGTTAACTTTGTATATTAAAATACTTTCTATGTTTCGAATTTAAAATTTCTCTTTCTTTTAAGCGCTAATAAATTTTGATATTTAATTACTGTTTCTATTGCTAGACTTAAATGTTTATCCAATAATTTCAACTGAATTTGTTATACAGAATTAACGTTGGATGTATTAAAAAAGTATATATGATTAGTTGAATTGTCTTATCATTTTTAGAAAGGAAACGCAGAGTTTAACCCCAAACTATACCACAACTAAACAGGATATGTAATTGATGTGAGTAATGTAGCAGTGCAACAAACTGTTGTCGTACGTATTGCATGATCATTGTCGATTGTCACTTAATGATGACATCTCAGTGACAATTCCTATATAAAAAACATGTTTACATGTCAGTTTCATATCTATTTTTGGTGTTAGTAATTAATTCAGCGCTTTCCAACTTGTTCAAGACCTATTCGATTTAATTGCCCAAAATCATCTTCTCGTTCTATCATTTTGTTCATGTAACGCAATTATCGGTGCTCCGGTATCTAACTTGGTTCTCATTCTTAAAAAGAATGTTCAGCAAAAACTAATTTCTGAAAAATTGTTATTTTAAAAAAATATATAATTTACATGACTTGAATAGCTTTGAATATATTACAATAGTTTTAAGATGATATCTAAAGTATATTCGTTAACTACAGGCTTTAATTATTAAAATGAACCATTGGCATGAGTGACTTTAGAATTTAATTTTCATTACATACGTTATTTTCCTGCCTTACTTGGCTTGGACATGAGTACATAATAGCCCAAATCATCCAAAGTGAACCGAATATTAAAATTGTAATGATTTAACTGCTCTACCAACTCTGCTCTCCAGCTAAACGACAGAAATACCCAGTAGATTTTCAATCCAACTTAAAGAACCTACACCCTCTCAAAATACCGGCGTCAATAGTTAGGAAGACTGTTAGCAATTGTCACTTACCTTCAGGCGAGTCATTTGCCTTCCTGCTCCATTACATAATCTCTAATTAATTATTTTACTAGTAAGCAAACACAAAACATAATTCAATAAAATGACTTGGCGGAGTTTATCGCATTAAAGTTTGTTTACGATACTCCCGACGTTCCAGACCCTTTGCAGGGTCACGGGACAGACGGTTTGTCTGTCAAGTCGTTTTATTAAATCATGTGTAAATACTAAAACTCGTCAAAGTTTAAATTTAATAATGAATATTTGCTTTTAAAGGATACTTTGGTTTAGGTACGACTGAAAAAAATCAGGCCTCATTGAAATAATAAAATATTACAAATCGTATATATCAAAATTGGTAACACAATGGTGCTACTGATTTTTATTTAAAGACAGTATGATTTGAAAATTTATCTTGTTATTAAAATCGCTGAAAAGACTCTAGGAAAATGGTTATTTGAAATACGTGTTCTCAATACAATGGAGTCGAAAACGGAAATTAATCTGCATCAGTCTTTCTTGAAATCCTTGGTTTTTGAGTTTAAAAACGATTCTTCTTAAACATTTTTTTGTTGCTAATAAGCCTGATGAGTTTTATGTGTAATTATGGTTAATTCGTTACATCTGCCTTTTTATGAAAACGAAAAAAAATAAATATCATCTCACATGGACTTAATCTTACTGGTTTTAGTAAATCCATTAAGTTGGCTTTGAAGTTATCGCTTGAATCCCTAGATTACGGAATATAAATATTCAACTATGAGTCAAACTTGACAAATTGTCTAGTATTATTTTATAATCTTGTTCAACCCACCTGCCATTATAACCTGATACTAGACTTAGGTAAACATGTTATTCTAAGTACGTTTAATACAATAAAACACACTTCAATTCATCATACTTAAATCTTGAAATGAGTAAGAACTCTGTCTTCATTTTCGTCTATTTATCGATCATGGTCAAATCGTCATCTGTCTTATAAACAAAAAATAAAGTTTTGCTGTCAATGAGCTATCATTATGTTCACATACAATCAAAATCGCTTTGTCTCTTTGTCTATTCTTTTATATTGGCATACGCAGTGACGAGCAGTCGGCCAAACTTGATGAAAAGTTATCACCGACACCCATAGACGTTGACTAATACCAGTGGTATCGTCGACGCGCTGACCCACCGTGAGACATAGCGTGTTAAGTCTTTTATCCAGAAATACCTGGCTGGTGCCTTTCAAGTCGGAACGCAGCAGTGTTCACACTCTGTCTTGGCAGAAAAGCACCGCAGTGGTCCACCAGAGCGTCTCCTGTAAACAGGGGACTACCACCTCATTGATATTATACTATACAGTATATTTCAATACATCTCGCGGACATTTTTCCTATTCCACGCGAACGTAGTTGCGGGTAACAACTAGTTCTGCCATTATTTATGTATAGTCTTTTGATAATTAGTTCTTTTATTTCCGAAAAAATACACATTATTGAATGATAGGATTGTTATGGATTTTATTCTTTTTACTTACATCATTATTTATATTTAAACTCCTGGCGTATTGAGCGCTATGCAACGGTTTTGTCATAGGACAGACACACAGTATCATGCTATTGAATAGTCTTTTATTGTTGTAGAGCCAGGTATCTGATAACTATATTTTGATAATAACTTCTTAAAAATGATGATTATGTACGAAGGTGAATGAGAAATATAGCTATCATAGTCAATAAATAAAGAAATTATATTCTCGTTGAAACTATACTAAATTGCCATGTAAATTAATACAAACTTAAAAAAAATATGTCTTTCTACTCTTGTGTGATATTTTGTATTCTCTAATAAATGTCATCATTATTATTATCCTTTAGTCAATATCAGAGAAGTGAATCTGTGGTTTATCGGTACGTACATGCAGTGGCTGATATTATTTCATGGATAATAAATATAAATTGAATAGTCTGTATATCATAATACATTAAATCTCTTTAAATTTTATAGCTAACTATTGTTTTGCTACATTATGAATGTTAAATTAAGATCTGTTATTTAGTTCAAAACATTCTTTGGGTGGAATTAAAAATGATTTTTAAAGTTTATTTATATATAACTTTAGAATGTACGAAAAATAAAAACTGTGCTATAAAAACAAAGTAAGTTTACACAGCTATTAGCATTTTAGAAGGTAATCACAGTACGAAACTCGTTTATTCAAAAGAGGAGTGCCTGTGAATACAAATAGCAGTTTTAACCCTAATAAACGAGAAGCCAAAGTTTCTCATGAATTGCACAAACCTTTTTTCTATTGTTTTTTCAAATTCTTTTTGTCTAAACAAAAAATATACTGAGATTTCCTTTTGAATTAAGATATTCATACACAACTTAAAATAACAATGGTATTTAAACTAACATCATGTGTACGAATATTTCTGTTTCTAAGTTCGTTTTAATCTTATTTCTTACATTGTTAAACCGATTGTGATAAATTTCCAACACCAAAATGGTGCTTTAACTTTAATTGCTTGTTAACAAAAGGATTAGCAACTCTCAGTTAATTTAACCAGAAAAATTATACCCGACATTGTAACTCTTCCTAGGGTCCATTTCAAACGTTTAACCAATTTACGTTTAAATAATTGTAAATTGGTTAAACGCGACAAAGTCCATAAACTGTACTAATAACATAATTGTAAATTTCATTATAAAAAGTCAAAAAAAAAGTGTTTTTGAAAAGAACCGCATTGTTATTATTCCACGTGCACGAGATCACAAGAAAGAATTAATACTTATTGACTTATACCGTGCTCCTAGAAGTTAATTTTAAAGTTTATTTTAATTAAAATTAAATTGGTTAATTTAAAAGTTTTCAAGCGATGTGTTGAAGTAATGTGTGTACAATGAATTAAATGTGTGTTGCGCGAATTAGATGTTAAATCATATTTAATTAATTCAATCGATCGATATCAAATAATTACTTAACGCTTAATATATATAATAACCGTTTTAATACAAAAACCATTTTACAATTCATAATTGTTATAATGATTGTCATAATACCGACACAAAGAAAATAATGCCTGGGTAACATTAAAATATTTAAATTTTACGAGTACAGCTTAAATGCTTATAACGCGATTTGAGCGATAATTTGTGTACAAGCGATATTGTATAATTGAATTTTTAAAATTACCGTTTCATGGTTCACGTCGCTTTTTAATTACCATTATCCGGTCTGTTTGACTTTTACGCTGCTGAAGTTCATTACGGCGGTAAAATCGTGTAATAACACAATTACACGTAAAAGTTTCAAATTTGCTTGACATCTATATTATGTGAAACATTCTAAAAATACAAAATATGATAAAACATCTAGATGTAAAAAATTAAATGAACTAGTTTTATGCGATCATAGAAAAATAAAATTTTAGTTTTGTTATTAATTTTATTTCTATATCCTTTTTGTTTATGTATTTTTCCCCTTTTTAGTTACTTAAAAATGAAAAGTCTTTTATTTTACTTAAGTAACATGCACCAGGTAATAGAAAGTTCATGTGCAACAGTGGATATTAAAAGTAAAATATAAAAATAGATTCATGTATGTGAGAACTTCCTTTAATGCCTATCTTTTGTAATTTGAAAAATTCATAAATAATATACGAAATACAATTTTTTCAAATTAATTATTTAAAGTCATTCCGACGTTTGGGACTCTTTCCGGTATCCATGATCACAGGCAGGCTAAGATGGGATATGTCTGAAAAAAAAATATCTATATTAATTTGAGACACAATTGTGCAAGATTAAAAATAATTAATTAATATTTATGTTTTTCGTGGGTTAATTCCTATTTTAGACATGGACGGATTACTTTTCAACCGTTTTTTTAATCCATCAACTTCTAGCAGCTTCTACGATCTCTCCGCATATATATATGACGCTGAAAACCGGTTCAACAGCCCTTATAAATTACTTATGTGAATTGTTTAATCGCATTATTGAAACTGGAGAAACGCCTACCCAATGGTCTGAATCCGATATTATTCTTATTTATAAAAAAGGTGACCCAAAGGATATAGGGAACCACAGACCTATATGCCTGCTACCCACAATCTACAAGCACATCAACCTATCGAGCAAGCCGGTTTTCGTAAAGGATATTCAACGATAGACCATATGCACACATTGGACCTTCTAATAGAAAAATACCGAGCCAAATACAGACCATTATACATTGCATTCTTTAACTACAAAAAAAGCATCTGACTGTTTCTCATAAAAGTATATGGGAAAGCCTCACAACGCAAGGTGTAGAAAAACAATACATCTGCACAATCAGATAATAACTGTAAGAGCAGAGTCAACCTAGAGACGACAGGGCCTTGGTTCCCGATAAACAGAGTGAGACAAGGTGAACCTCTTTCGCCATTGCTGTTTATAGCAACACTAGAGTCGGTCATCAGTGAACTTAATTAGGTATATCTAGGTATTAGGATTAACGACGCCTACCTAAGCCACCTAAGATTTTCAGATGACTTGATTTTATTATCTGAGTCCAGTTCTGAAATCCAATACATGATAAAATCACTTAACGACGCTAGTAAAGTAGTGGGCTTGGATATGAACTTATGGAAAACAATTTTGATGACCAACGCTAAAAAGATAACACTATACGTTGATGAAGTGCCTCCTAAATATACAGACAACTATATTTATTTCGGGAAACAAATCGGCTTCGATCATAAGAACAATATAATAAAGTACTGAATGGACTTGACATTTCATTTTTATATTTGAATTACCATGGAAGGCAACCCTGTCCGACGACGAAATTACGACATGTCTCGTAATGCATAACTTATTTTAGAAAGCGTTTTTTTACTTTGTTTTAGGATCTGAGGCAAGTTGTTATCGTAGAAGTAATTATACGAAAAAAGATGGTTCAACCTCCGAATAAGCTGGAAACTCCGACGTTTTAGTAATATACAGGCTCATAAAATCTATGTAAGACATTAAAGAGCAAAGAGCACAAAAAATAAACAACTGTTCGTAAGATTATCACTTATTCCGTATTCAAATATAATAACGTGCGTGTGAGTTGAAATTAAAGTAAACTAAATTAGGTTAAATGATTATCTCATTTTAGTCTGAATTTCTTTCTCCTATTTTGCAGTGTATTGTCACATTATACCATATACTGAACTATAAAGCGAATATTGTTTTGTAACGCAAACACATTTACAATTTTTTTCGTTGTAAAACATATGTAAGATACAAATAACGTTATAATATTTTCTAGTTTAAGGTCTTTCTAGAACTTTCCTATATGCATTCCTACTTCCTGCACTCAGTAGGTGGCCTTCTAACATTTTAATTTCAATACCAAACCCGACATCTAAGGAAGGTCAGCGGAAATCAATAATGTTCAAAATGTTTTAAATTATTCAATTTAAATTACTTGATAAAACCTTTGTTTAACAATTTTTTATTTATCATACATCATATCATGTGATCTGTTAGTTGCTATAGAAAATTTGATACGATAGAATATAAATAGATTAAAGCTTTTTTTAAATGTCAAGCAATTTTACAATGTATTCGAAGTGTTTTCAATAAATATAATTTTTTGCTTATAATATAACATTTTTATTATTATATATTATAAATTTTTATATTGAAAAAATACATACATTAGTTTAAAAAATTCATAATAATTTTAATACAGAATGTTGTACTTCGCACTGCCAATGTGTTTTTTTTATAAACAAAACTAAATGTATAGATATAAACATACACTATGTTAAAGTATCATTAGTTGCTTCCGCTTGTGCAATAACAGGGAATTTGATAGTGTCATCATAACAACATACTAAATCACGTTTATAGCAAACGCGAGATATATACAGCATTTTCGGAGCCAAACATTTTGCTCTTGGAATGCATTGACCTTTTTTTTCTAAGCAAGAGGGATCTAAAACAGATAACGAAATTAATGACAAAAACCAAATAAATAATAATTTTCTTTAATAAAGAATATTATTTAGAAAGTTTTAAAAAGGCTGTTTTATGTTGCGTTTAACTGCAATGCTTATGAGCTTTGTTACGTATAAAATAATTTTATTAAATTTATAACATCCCCTAGGTTCGAGATACTTACGTATATTAATAGCGAAAAACATTTCTCTTCCTTTTTCGCTTAAATTACGATAAATGTAATCTCTATAAAGCAAGGGATAAACATAATGATTTGGTTGAACGGTTGTGCTTATAACGTATAAATAATTAAGGAGACATATAACTATTATAAACTTTACTTCAATCATTCCGCTATAATCAACAGTCTCATTTGTAAATTTTAAAAACAATAACAATTTCTGGTGAAATCAAATTCTACCAAATCGTAAATCTAAAACTCATTAATTAGTCACCCCGCAATAAAATTGATTCAATCAAGTTAATTAAAGGGCGTTTTAATTGTGATCAGCTGAATTCACGTTTACTAAAATACATCGCAATTTATTTACATTGAATTGTATAATATACGTTGATTGACCTCTAAATGATAATAATGTAGGCTAAATCGCGAGGACACCTAGTTTCTGCGTCGTAGCATTAACTTATCGATCTGACACAGTGATGTAAGATTAGTGACATTGACTTTTAATGTTTTAGAATAACCTCCGTATCCAATGGAGGACAAATTTAAGGTTCAAATTATTCTACTTGTCACTAAAGCTAACATCTTTATTTTACAAAACAATAAATAAATATTAATGACAAATCTATTACCACAAACCTATGATGGTTATTTTTCAACAGTCAGTACGGTATTATTTAATAGTGGTTTGATGTTAGAAGTATTTTGTATATAATGCGAAAAAATTCTTGTTTTAGATTATCAGTATTACTTTGGACAAGGTAAACAACATTTTTTAATTAAAATTACGCTGTTAATGTGAAAAAAGCTGTATGTTTGTAATTATGTTGTATAATTTTTTTTCTAGTTATCCTTAGTTAAATTTAACTTTATTGAAAACTTAATTTCTCACTCCAACTTGTTTTACTTACAGAAAAAGCAAATCTGTAGAGTGTGTGCACTACTGTCTTCCGGTTCGAGTCCCTCGATCTCCATCTTATAACTGGTTTAACGAGACGTAACATCACATGTCTCAGGGCGATGAGTAGATTTGTGGCGCTGCTTTTCTTATGAGCAAGCCGTATCTACTTGACGCTTGTTTAATTTTCTTTATTTCTTTTCGTTCTTCTTTTAACTTTGGCATTAAAGTAATTTGACGGAGTCGAGTTTGTGATACATGATTATGTAATTATTGAAAAATCTGTTTCGTACTTCTATTTTATTAAATTTAATATGGAGCCTTTGTTTAATTATGTTTTAGTAATTTTGTAAAGGTTTAAAAATTCCAAAAAATTTGAAACCAGCGGACGGACGTAACTTTTTACAATATTCATTATTTTTTTAGTGTTTATATATTTTACATACTAGCTCTGCAAAAATAGTAGCGTTATTTTTGCAGCTTTAAGCCTTACTTCCTTAATAGAATAGTACTATTAATTAAACGCTAAAGTTCTTTAAAACTTAAACCTGCCATTTCTGACTCTACAATCAATTCTTAGAAATACTTGAAATTGTATTATATTATGTTAAGAATATCTTAAAACCTAAATCTTTACCATGAAAAAACTGGTCAAGTGATTACAATTTTCCATCAAATAGGTATTTGAAATGCGAACTATTCACATAACAAACAGTAACAATTAGAGTTTCTTCCCATATACGTATATATTAATTTGTATATAGCACGATTATTTCAATGTTATTAAAATATTTAATGCTAAGTTAAAAAAATATGAGATCGGCTATCAATACTTTTTTTCTTAGTCACACTAAAGTATGTCATAGAAGATAGTTTCTTCGTAATTGTGATAAAAACCCTTATCATTAGATAAAGTAACTTTAATCGCAAAAGGGGCCAACTTATTGACGTCTCGGTATCACAATTATCTGAAATAATTACAGTTTTATAATACAAAAAAAATATTTTCCAAATTTAACATTAAAAAATTACAAAATAAAGTAAAGTAAAAATCCGCCATATGTTTAGACATTTCCAATTACTTTTTGGATTTTTTTTTATTGTACCGTTTTTTTATGTTATCCTAGTGCAGTAACATATCTACCTTTGTGTTGTGTTTCCTAACACAATACAATGGTCAAACATTATACAAGGTCAGGTCCCCACGGATCTCCAATCCGAAAACTTGTATGTAATTGATTACGACGCCTGTACTGATGTAACCTATTATGTTCGCCAGTTCATTCGCTAGACCACTGGCGTACGCCGCTTGAATTTTGTTTGACCGTGCGCTCGAGTACGCGAAAAATGTGGGAGAAATTTGTGTTGTTGGTAACTGCGTGTTTTTTGACGGCATCGTTCTTCTCCAAAAGAATCTCCTACTCCGAGTCCAGTAAATTAAGATACAACTTGTATTTCTTTATATTCTACTTGAGCTGCAGTTTACTTGCGTTTTTCATTTGGCCCCTGTTTTTGTTTAGCCCTAAGAACGTTAAAAATGCTAAGTAAGTATATTTTTATCCCGCTCATATTAACTAACAGATTCTGTACATGATACATTATCTTAAGGCAATCGATAAAATAGTTACTGATTTAATTTTTTTTCATTTAAATTTGATATATTTCTAGCTATACCGCAATTTTAATTTTCATGAGATTATAATTTTATTTGAAAATTAGAAGAAATCAAATTTACAATTTTTTTTTTATTTTTAACTAAAATTGTGTGTTTATAATTTTTATGTTTCAACAACCATTACGTTATTATCATTCGTTATGGTATCTTGCAACATTTTATGCAATATTTCTGTGTCATCTTAAGTGTTTTATCTCAGATACATTCCGTGATTCTTTGGTATTTATAATGAAGATGAAAACACTAATAACTTACTTAATAGAGAAATAACTAATGGAAGTTATGAAACGATTACATGTTAAAGGTCGTGGTTGTATGATGCATTGTTTAATTGTATATGTTTTTAATAATTCCAGTATTTTATGTCATAATAAAATAACAAACCTATTTTTATACTTCCTGTTTATAGAGTTCCTATTTTTTTTCTAATTTCCGCTTTATAAATAATGTCTTTTTATGCGAAGTACCTTAAAAGTTGACAACTCTAAATAGTTTTAGGTTTTTTTTACGATAATGCTGCAGTAAACCAAATTTGTTTTTCTCTTGAGAGACACTTTATTTAGTAAATAAAAATATGAACGCTGTAAATAATTATTAACGTCCTATGGTGCTTCTGCTGAAGAAAGATGATTTTTTCTCTACTTATTACCACTCTTATTTAGATTATTTATTTGGTTAAATTATAAGTATTAAGCTCTATTTTCATGAATAAACATAATGCACCAATTGCATTCGTAAAACTTTTACAATTTATGGAATGCAAGTTAGGCGAATGAAGTTTTTTGACCGACTTCCCAAAAAAAGGAAGTACTGGATTTCCGACATGTTTTTTTTATTGTTTTTATTGCTATTTACGGAAACAAGATAGTTTGAACTGAATAACCATATAATTTTAATGCTATTTTATACCAAACCCTCTTTTGTCGCGTTTAACAATATTGTCATCCGCATGATTGGAAAAAGCTGTAAAATCATGGCTAGCAACACTGGCGTCAAAAAGTTGTTCTGGATGGTTTGACGTTAAATTTTACCAGCTTAACGTGAACTAACATTATTCGTTTATCTTTGCGTACTAAAAATGTAAGCATATGTTGTTTATTATTGAAAATTATCGACTACTAGAATACGCTGTTAACTTGTTGCACCCGCGACGCAAAAGATATAAAAGTTTACTTTTTTCACTGAAATAAAGAGCTAACGTTCCGAAAGTTTGCAAAAGTAAGAGAAATCAAAACAAACTTAATGTTTCTGTTTTTAAGACTGTAGTGGTTGTTAGATTAAAATAACCGATAACTTTAATTGGTTGCACCCGTGACCGTGACGAGAATTCGCGGGTGCAGCTCTTTTTTAGGTCGACACTCTTTCGATTCGTTGTTTTGTTATACCTTGACTAATTATATATGTTAAAAACTATTGATTATATATATTTAATTTGTTGTGTCTATATTAAATACTGCATTTTTCATAGAAATATCGTTGAAAATTACAACAGAGCAATATAAGGAAACTACTGTTCAACATGAATGCTTACATGAAGAATGCTAAACGTCTATATCTGGAAAGGGTTCATGATTCCAAACAGAGAGAAATAATGAAAACTAAGGTGGAGCTGGATGTTGATGGTGTGGGAACTTTAACAAATCGGAAATTATGAAACATTATTGGCTATTGCAATTTCTGATCAGAGCAAATCTTTGTTGCCACTTCAAAGTAGATTGAACGTTTCTGACGTGTACATCATCAACGTCTCATAACGCTACAAAATTATCACCAGAAGCATTTCCTAAAACTATAAATGACCAAGCTATTTTAATGGATAGGGGTGTATTAGGGGAAGCTTATGTCCAGCAGGAATATCACAGGCTAATGATGATGATTCTCTCACCGAAAAATATTTACACTGGTGTGTATTTTCTCGTACAATTGCTCAGCAGAACCGACAAAAGAAAAATTCAATATCGTTATATAGGAAAAGTGATAAGGATGAAGATGAAGAAATAAGAGTTCAATATACGACGAGAGTGGATGGCAAATAATTCACAGAAATCTTAAATGATATAGCAGAAGTGTAATTGAAAACAATATTGCTATATTAGAAGCGCCAATGAAAAAGACTGATGAAAATAATATATTTTTCGAATTTTCTTTAGATATTGGCGCGTTTCAAGAGAAATGAGAAATAAAAACTTGAATCAAAAGAAATAATAAAGAGAATATATTAAAATGTAGTCATTCAAATACTAATCTTATTTAAAAATCTTATAATTTAATAAGGATTAACTTAAACAATCGTTTAAAACTTGCGCCCGCGATAATAGAATGGCCCATATGTTTCCTCGTTGCTCCGCTGCTAGCGATCCGATTTTGTTCATTCTTTTTTAAAATGATAGGTTCTTTTTTTTTAATTATTTTGACATAAGTAGTTCAATACATATTTGAGAAATAAAAAAATTATGGCACCGAAAATCACAACGTCTTGCAGTTAAATTATAAACCCTACCAAAACGGTAAAAGATAGATATAATTTGTTTTACATAAATGTACAACTTAAATTGGTCTACAATAAAGTCCGCAATAGCATATATCTATGTTTTAAAAATAACGCACAATAAGCATTATAAAGTAAACATTTTTTTAAATTGCAATCAAGCACATTCAAAGCTTATTTACGATAATACAGTGAGTTCACATAAAGTAAATTTACATTAAAAAAAATCTTCATCCTATGCGCATAAATCGTGCCATAGATGATATTTTGATGAAATGAATACCTTAAAAGATATCAGTTTTTTAAAACGCGGTGGCAGAAAACGTGACGTTATTCCTTGTATTGCGTAAAATAGTTATACGCTGTAAGAATTTGCCTATGTTTTTTTTTGTTTCAATATCACTTTTATAAGATATTACGATAACTTATAATTATTAAGAGCAATAATCAAACAAATCTTTAATTTAAATATGTTGTAATTTTTTTTTGTGGATAAAAATGTAACCAAATCTGTAATTAAAAAAATATTCGTTATTTATTAGGGCTTACTCATTAATAAGCTTGGTTTCGTATAGCAATCTCTACATATGATATTTAAAATAAATCTTATCTACATTCTTTTAGGACGTATAGTTGATAACAAATAAAATGTCCATAACCTTATGAAATAAAAACATACACAATATGAAGTTTAAAAACAATTCTCACAGAAATATCGGCAAGATATTCGCTTGTAATAACAAGATAAACATCTTAGGGTAGATACCTTAAAGCAGATCTTAAACAGAGATATCTTGGGTAAATTTCCATTGTAATAATTACCACTGTTTTTATGAAATTTCTTGCACGTTAATTATCTACGGAATGTCCGATATCACTCGTTGGCACTACTACTTTTTAACCAATTTTATCCTTGTTTATATTAAAATGACACAACAATATAAAACGACATATTTGTCATATAATTGAAGGTTAGGAGACATTAAATACTGATCGTCATGCGAATGCTCTTACAGCTTGAAACATGTGCAGGACTTTGTTTTATTTCGTGATTATATCATTAAGGATTCTTACACACATTGCGAATCTGATTTAGCATTTAACTAAACAAATACGTAAAAATATTTTTTTATAGGTCATACTAATATATAACTAACTTCACAATAAAAGCCGATCAAAATCACGTTAAACGATACGCAGTTCATAAATTTTACTAATATTTGTAATGACGTATTATTTTCTGTATTTAATTATTGAAGTGGTGACACGAGAACAACCCTGCCTGTTTTCTTGCAGATATAATTTGTAATGATGTAGTAGATATTTTTTATCTTCACACGAAAAATCTATCTGGACGAATACATATCTATCCAAACTGAACATTGTACTATCAAACTGATCTTCTGGTACGAATAACATAACTTTCTAATCCAAACTGAAATAGCATATTATGAAAATAAAAATGACCATCAAAATGATGTTCACAATAAATGATAAATTTTAATAAAGAAATAGTTTACAGTAATGCACATTACAATAGATTATTACTTAATAATATAAGCCAAATAAATGTTCTCAGTAAAAAATTTATTCCGGCTTAAGAACAGCAACATATTTACAGTGTAGCGCGAAAACAGATAATCGTAAATTATGTACTTTGAGTAATTTCAGCAGATTAATCGTAATTCTTTCAAAGTACCGGTAAGCAATTATAAATGATATGTGAACCAAATAAGCCTTAGAATTGTTGTTAAAATTGCCACTAGTCATAAATCTAGCGTTCATAATGACATACAGTAATACCCGCTTAGCGCGACCCCGTTATGCGCGGTTTCACTATAACGCAATTTCAAATTTCGCGCTTAAATGCCTCGCATTACGCGAAAGAGTGCGTATAAACATAATGTAGTCATTAACTTCTATGGTCGTGGATTCCGCTTTCTGAATATTCTCTTTGAAGAATTGGAATTCCTGTCCTTCGACTTTGTTCTATGGGGATTTCCTCGTTCGTTTCGTGTGTTCATTTGTTCCGTAATGTTAGTTCGGTCGGCTGGCAGTTTTGTTTTACCATTTATTGGAGATACATACATAATTTAACCCTACGTTAAAATGCCGCCTGTAAAGAAAAAAGAGCGTAAAAGCGTCACTTTGGAATTGAAGATGAAAATGTTAAGAAGAATGGAAAATGGAGACAAAGCAACAATTGTTGGGAGAGATTTTGGACTCTCAGAATCGACTGTGAGAACGATTTATAAAAATCGGGAAAAAATTAAAATCTCCAGCGAAAGTTCAACACCTATAAGTGCAACAAAACTTTCTCGTTCGAGATCATCTATCTTAGAAAGAATGGAGAAATTACTGTCAGTCTGGATCGAAGATTTGAATAAGAAGAACACACCACTAAGTCAAGATCTCATATGCACAAAAGCAAAATCTTTGTATGAGATGCTGAAAACAAAAGAAGGAGAAGGAGTGCCGCTCCGACTTTTGTTGCAGAGGCTGGTTCCATCGGTTCAAGCAGCGTTCTAATCTTCACAATATCCACATAACAGGCGAGGCGGCCAGTGCGGACATTCAAGCTGCAGCTGAGTTTCCAGACAAGTTTCAAGAGTTCGTTAGACGAGAGAAAATTCCTGCTTGTCTCATCTTCAATGTTGATGAGACCGCACTTTACTGGAAAAAAATGCCATCTCGAACATTCATTTCTAAGGAAGAACGTCAAGCCAGTGGTTTCAAAGCTGCGAAAGATCGACTAACACTTCTGCTGGGTGGTAATGCCACTGGTGATTTTAAACTGAAACCTTTACTAGTGTACCATTCAGAAACACCCCGTGCAATGCGAGGCACAGACAAGACAAGTCTACCAGTTGTGTGGCGATCAAACAGAAAGGCGTGGGTTACACGGGAAATTTTTCAAGAATGGTATTCTAATAGTTTTGCCCATCAGTCAAATCATACTGTGACAGAAATGGCTTGAACCTAAAGTTATATTACTCTTAGACAATGCCCCAGGACATCCAACCTCACTTGATACGCCCAGAGACTTAAAAGTGTACGTAAAGTTCCTTCCACCAAACACTACGTCAATATTACAACCTATGGACCAGGGAGCAATAGCAAACTTCAAAGCTTATTACCATCGCCGCACTTTTAGCCAACTAATTCATGAAACTGACGGGAAGGAAGACAGTCTATGCGAGAGTGGTGGAAGTCATACAACATTATGAAGTCTATTCACAACATAGAAGAGGCTTGGAAGGAAGTTAAAATGAGTTGTATGAATGGGGTGTGGCGTAATCTTTGGCCAGATGTAGTGGAAGCACCTAGAAGAATTGTCCAGATGCAGAGACAAGTGCTTGAAGACATTGCTGCAATGATTGAGGGGTCTGAACTTGAAGATGTCACGGTAGAAGATCTCGTAGAACTTGAGCAACGCACGACGATCCTATCAGCAATGAAGATCTGATCGAGTTACAGAATAATCCTATCTACGATGAAGAAGAACAAGTAGAAGAGAAAGTTTTATCTTCAGGGAAATACAAAATGCACTTTCAAAATTTATTCAGGTTTGGACATATTGCAGAGTATAGACAATACAGTTATACCCGCTTTACGCAACCCCGTTATGCGCGGTTTCATTATTACGCGATTCTCAAATATGTCTTGATCTTGTGTCAAAAATTGAAAACAGTGTTGGGTGATATGCAGGTATATTAGGTATTTTACAAGAATATACAAGAAACAAGATGTAATTATCCGCACCTAGTTTGTAGGGACGGGAGCTTCCCTCAACCTCTGTGTTGGATGAAGCTTACCAAAGACTTGAAGCGTAACATCCATATAAAAAAAAAAATTCGGTAAAAAAATTAAAGTATTTATTGCATAAAGTATTTTTAGAATTAAAGTAATTGATTAAAATTACTTAATCATAAACTACTATGTTTAATCATAAATCTCGATATACGCGAATTTCAGTTAACGCGATTTTTTCCGGAACGTATCCTTCGCGTAAATCGGGTATTACTGTAATGATGACCGTGTCTTGACCGTGTGTCAAACGATTAAAAACAGTGTTGGATGTTATGAACGTATTTTACAAGAACGTAAAAAACGCTACCCAAAAGACAATAGATGTATTTTTCCGTAAAAATAAAAGTATGTATTGCATAGTGTTCTTAGAATTAAAGTGATTGATTAAAATGATTTGTATTTTTTTGTATTAAATTTTGACTATGTTTAATCATAAACCTCGATATACGCGAATTTCAGTTAACGCGATTTTTTTCGGAACGTATCCCTCGCGTAAAGCGGGGTATTATTGTATTATATACATAGTTATATTACTTCTTTATAACGAGATACCAATACCTAAGCGACTGTCGACTAATAACAAAACCACATGTACGACGTTGCTTAGTTGCTATGGTTTACAATGTTGATATTTTTTCAGACTCTAATTTGACTTTCATCGTTTTATAGTAAAACTAGTAAATCATTGAAAATTATTTATAAAAAACTAAACTACGGTATAGAAGCTATATACGCTTGTATGTATGTTATTAAAATTATGTTTAATTTACTTTTCGTATTAAGTACGAGCTTTAATTGCGATTCGGTTTATGTGATGGATAAAGAAATAAAACGACGATGTAATATAGAAAATAAGGACCCCATTTATTTAGCAAGCTCCACTGCTTGCTAAAACGTGATTTTTTCTTATTTCCCTTTGACATTTAACCTAAATACAAGGTCATCATTAACTTTTTCGTGGAAAAAAGCGATGACTAAATAGATTATAGTTTATTGGGGTTTTTCGTGCATAACCAAAACTAAATTAGGTTAATATTTAACTAATTAAATTATGAAATAGGTGATTATAATTTACCTCCAAAATTTTTTTTGTATTGATAGCCAATCAAGTTAACACCTATATTAATATGTTAGGTACAACAATTTACGAACATTAATAAGTATAAATTTCTTATATTTCAGACTTAGTGCGGGTATTTTAAAACATGTCACGAAATTATACGATTTAAAATGGGAACTACGCAATGGTGAAGTACTAAAAGAGGATCGTGGAGCCGTTGTCGTTTCTAACCACCAATCATCACTTGACATTCTAGGTATCCTCCTTTTAATCAATTTGTCCTAAAATATTTACTTATTAAGTATTTCCTTTTTGGCTTATATACGTGAATAAGGACTATTTACCTTTCTTTTATCACATACTTTTATATTATATATATAGTTTTAACTAAAAAAAAGCTCAAACGATCGGTATCGCTAAACTTAAAATGAATCAGATATTTAAATTATTACTAGATTGTTACAATTATTGTATAAAATATATTCCATTACTTTTAAGGTTCCAAAAAAATGCTAAATTTCAATAATTAAATATATCACCTCCTGCGAAGGTATAAACCATAGATTTATTATATTTTCAGGTCTATTTAATATATGGCAATACGTGGATAAATTGACGGCAATAGCCAAACGGGAGATATTATATGTCCCTCCTTTTGGATTTGCAGCTTATCTTGCTGGAGTTGTTTTCATAGACAGAAAGAACACTAAACGCGCATATGATCAACTAAAAGTTACATCTGACGTCATGGTTAAACAGAAGGTACATCTCTAACGTAATGCTTCTTTCTAAAATTATAAAGAGAAGAGACTGTACTGTTGTGTGTATTGTGATTTTTTAAGTTCTTTCACCATTAGACAGCTATACAAACATTGAGTAACATATGCTACTTCTTACTCAAGGTAAATCCATTTCGAATATCTAAAAATAAGCACACAGGCAAAGCCGCGGATGGACTGCTAGTATTATATCACTAGTCACATTGCGTACGCTTTCATCAGACACAAACTGCAAACTGTGCCCTGATTATTTTTAACATTGCTGATTACCTTTCGTTGTTTATGATAGAGATGGCTTAATGTTCAAGAGCTAGCTTAGAATAATACATTCATTTAAATAATCTTATTTTAGCGAGGTCAACACCTTAAAAATAATTACTTTTTTAAGTTTTTCTCACGCAACGGCGATCGATTATTTGTTATTAGGTTTAATCTTAGGTCTCATGTCTATGTGTAATATTTAAATATATCTATTATTGCACTTGAAACACTGGTAAGTAATTCGCATAACAGCTATTTTTACGATATCGTTAATTTTGCAGACGAAAATATGGTTGTTCCCTGAAGGGACACGAAACAAAGACTACACAACTTTCTTACCTTTTAAAAAGGGAGCATTCCACATGGCCATTAACGCACAAGTTCCTGTCATACCCGTTGTCATGTCCCCTTATTACTTTATAAATAAGAAAGAGGGCATCTTTAACAAAGGTAAGGGTTACCATAACACTAATTTAGACACTAAAATATTACTAAAATATCACTTGTAGTCAAAGCTATGTATCCATCTAGTAAATAGTCCAGAAAAAGTCCAGTAAAAAATGTATACATAGTAAACTATCCAGAACCATCTGAACTATCTAAACATTTAATTATGGATATAAATGGATATATTCGTTAGCCATTTTGGATTTAAGTTTTTCGTAATAATATGGCATAACATATACAATTTTATACTTACTCAAAAGTTAAATAACGAGAAGCAAAAAAATATTTACGTATAATTATAGCAGATAGATTTAAACGTGAATAATTATTATATTTACAGGTAAAGTCATCATCCAATGCCTAGAACCCGTTCCGACCAAGGGTCTTGGCCCTGACGACGTTGAAACTCTCACAAAGCAGGTCCGCGACGCAATGATGCTTGTATATAAAGAACTATCAAAGGAAGTTACGGCAAATTTACCTTCAGATTATCCACATACTACGGATGGCTAAAGACATAGTTATTGGAGAAACTTATCCGACATATCTTGCCTTTGTATTTTTATTTAATAGTTTTTATAAAAAAAAATACAGTTTGCTAGAATGTAAGCTTTGTAAATATTAAATTAGATACTTTAAGATATTTAGCGTAATTATAATAACATCATGTTTTGATGAGTCAAAGGCTACGAAGAATATTTATGAACAAAGCATCTGAATAAAACATAGACTAAATATTGGTCAGTTAAAAAGTGTTAACAATTTTTTACCGTAGTGTGATTTCAAAATAAAATAATAATCATTCTGATTATTTAAGAAAATACTCATATTTTTCAGCATCATACTTGCTGAAAAGTATGATGTATTTTATTAAATAATTTACTACACATACATTTTATTACAATACTAATCCATACATTTTATTAATGTTACAAATGAACATTCAATTTTTATGTGAATTATAATATATTTTTATTAAACGTTTTATATTTAACGAAGGACTTGAAACATATGTACTTAAAATTATTTAAATTAAAAATGTAAAATATCTAGATTGTATAAACACATTGTTTCATTTGTTAGTATCACTTACATTTTTTTTGGCTTCTGTAAAGAAGAATTTACGCCTTACTAGATGAAACATATCCATCTATTGCAGTCGAGCCAGTACTTCAATTAGGCTATACACGACGGCATTCTTCATTTAGGCTATAGCCTTAGCTCGTTCGTCATGACCTCCCGACGGGTCTACCATACAGAGGTCGTGCATAATTTTTTTACGTTTCGTTAGGTTCCAAAAAGAACCGGCGATGCTCTTTGTGGAGTGTCTAACGTGATCACACAAAAACCTCCGCACTGAGGGAACCCAATCTGTAGTAAAAGATCATCTCTCTTACTTACATCCTTCAACATGTATCTTTTTTCATCTCGATGGAGAGTATGACCTGTAGAACAACAAAGCAAGCAACAAGCTTTTACAATTTTTTAATGGAATCTTGTGGCTATTTCTATCTTAGCTAGGAACAGCAGCTAAAATATTAAGAAAAAATAAACGGGTTTTTATTTATAAAAAAAGCTAAACCAGCTCTAGTTTTAATCTTTTTAATTTTTAAAGAGGATTAAGATATAGATGCGACAGAGACAATTAAATTCCTAGGTTTGAATATTGATTATAAATTAAACTGGAAAGAACATTTAATCAAAAAGCTATATAATATAAATCTAGCTAAAAAGTCAACAGCTCAGCTAAAAAGTCAACAGTCATATATGTTGTCAAAACTATCGGCAATTATTAGCTTAGGTGCATTAATAACAACATATTACGGTATAGTGGATTCAAAACTGCGATATGTAATCATTTTTTGGGGAAATTCTGTTCAAAAACAGTTACTTTTTAAAGCACAAAAAAAGGGTATAAGAGCCATGTTCAGATTAAAAGTCTTACTTTTAATCTGAACATGGCTTACAACATACATGTCATACACATACATGTCAACATACTGTCTCTTAAGACAGTTGCAGAAATTATTTTAAAGAAAATAAAATTTTAACTTTGGCCTCACTATACATTCTCGAAAAAGCTGTTTTTGTGCGAAGTAATCCGTCACTGTTTACACGGGTGTCAGATTTTATTATAAGAAATCGACGAGATAATACCAAATTGTGCATACGAAGAGCTAGAACGTCACGGTTGCGGAATAGTGAATTTTGTATGGCTCCAATTATTTACAATAAGTTACCGAAAGAACTTAAAGATCTTAACCAATTTCATATTTAAAAAGCAACTGCGACTACGTTTAATTGATAAGTGCTATTTCAAGTTAACTGAATTTTTGTGCGATAAGGACTTTTAAGAGATGTATACTGTTCAGTTTTATATAATTTAATTGTTTTGTAATTTTGTAAATGATTTTAAATGAACATTATCCTGTACCCTAGTTCTATAAATTAATGTAAATTTTTTAAATAGGTAATTTTGTAACTTGACATTTAAATTTAATTTTATTTAACAATGTATAGTATTCGCGTAAACAAAAAAATAATTAAGTATTTTTTAATAAACGAAACAGGGTGCATTGATTGATTGTAACCATCATGAGAAAAATCATAAAAAAAATTATCCTATCTAGTTAGAAAATAATGGCCACAACAACAACTCTAGCCTTCATAAGTTAATAAAGTTTTAGTCACTCACAAATTGACCTCATAGCCAAGATATTTGATAAACTGATTGATTTCGTGTACGTTTACCTTAATATTAAAGCATTTTCAATGACAATTTAATTCGTAAAACTAGTAGAAATTATGACAAATTACTACCACTTTTTCCCAATTTTTATACACGTACCGAGGCTAATCTTATTATACTATTCAAAAAACAGCAAAAACCGTACAAATGACTCACACTTTTGGCGTGAAAAGCTAATGCGGGTAAATGTGGAACTCATATATTGCAGCCTGCAGTGTCAACATTATATCACTTACATCCTTCTATGACCTTTTCAAAGTCCATGTGGAGCTTAAAGGCCATTTCCAGAAAAGGCCCATGGACCATTGCCCATAGGCTTTTTCTGGAAACTACCTACCCTCTTCCAGGCCGCTTAAAGATTCAGAATTTAACACATAAAAGTTTTTTTTTTGGCGACTCCTATGTCCGTTAAAATTTTAACGATTTTATTAACAAATCGTTTTTGTGTAACCTTTTATTCGTAGAAATTAGTTGGCCTTATATGTTAGGGTGTCTAAAACCTGTCATGAACTTAATCGAAAAGTTCACAAACAACTTGAAAAAAGTCAGCAGATTGATGAATTTGTTGCTTGACCTATAAGTCTACACTGCTTTTGATTTATAGTCTCCATCGTATTTATAATATTATATACCTTTTGAATCATTCTTGCATATTTTCGGCACATTGGATATTTTGTACCTGCAAGAAAGTTAAAAATTACGTTTTTTCGTATTTATAATAAAAACATGAGGCACCTCATTTTTTATACCTACTGACATCAATTTTACAACAGAGTATGAGTGTGAAACCCTCTACTCATGTATAATGTCTTTTTCAACCCCATAATATGTGTCTATTGAACCCATAATGTCTATTACCCTCATTGGCGTCTCTTTTTACCCCAAATATTCAATATAATATTGAAATATAAGTAATTGAAATGTTTTAATTGATATTAATAATAATCCTCCCATTTTGTTTATTCTTTTTTTTATATAATATGTAATATGTATATAATTATAAATATATATATATACAATACATATAATTATAGATATATAATTACATGTATTATATGTCCCGGATGGGCATGTAAAAAGTCGGTCAACCCACCAACCCGCCCCCCAAAATGGAGAAGTCGTGGAACCAGTGCAGCAATGAACTACCACAGGCTGACAATGCTGCTGCTGCAGGTATTACATGTAATTTGTTCCAATTTTTTTCTATATTTTTGTAATAAGCATTTTAATAGATATTTAAGATAATTACGGCGTCAAAAATAACAACCTCGAGCGATTACAGTGCAAACGCTGCCTAACACTTTAGAGATAGACTAAAATTATGTTGTCCATATTTGTACTTCTTTAACTGGTCTACAATAAAGTCCGTGATAGCATGTACCTACGTTTTTCAGAATAACCCGTAAAAACTATTTTAATGTAAACATTTAAAAAATTGCAGTGCAGCATTTTCAAAGCTAATTTAAGGCAATACAGTGTAAATTTACACAAAGTTGATACATTTAAAAAAAATATTTTATGTTCATAAAACATGTTATAGACAACATTTTGATTAAATGACACCTTAAAAGATATCAGATAGCGCTAAATGGTTATTTACAGTTTGAAGTCAGTTGGTCGTATTTTTTCGTTAAAATTTCACTAGTTCGCAATAAAATGGGAATGTTTTATAGAGTACAAAGTATCTTAGTTCAACCACTAACATTTAATAGTTTTTTTATATTACTTTTGCATCATTTTAGCTTCAATCCGGGTTCCAAGATTGTTAAAAAAATGGCATTCCTTATAAAAACAGATGAAATAGTAGATTTACCTATTTTAGCAACTGGCTATTACAATAAAAAAAACATTCCTGGTTTTGTGTCCATTCACAAGATATAAAATAATATTTATTAGCATATATATAATTTAAATTGTAATAAAATATCATAAGTTTTACATTTTAATAATTTTGTTTTGTAAGGTTATCGTAAGTATCGTTGTTTTATATATAATTATATTGATAAATATATATTGCTTCTACTTTGTCATTTCTTTACAATCATAAGGTCGGCTATTTGAAAATCCTTAAGGCAGTAAGCTTGCCTTTGTACATGGTAATATTGTAAAATCATTTAAAATATTTAAAAAAATTAACAAAACCTAGGTACCTATAAAAATTTGTGCAAATTAAAGCACCGCTTCAAAAACAATTATTAAAAAAATCTTACACAAACATTTATTTTTAATTTGTTTGAAAACAAGCGTAGCTAAACGTAAGGGACAACACTTTTAATGTCAATGTCCCTTACTCTTATTTGTAAGCATAAATACAGACGCTGTCACGAGCGAGTCACAATTGTATTGCTCTTGCACATTAAAATAACATTATTATTTCGCCGCGCTCATTTACCTACAACAAATGTTGCGACCTTAAAGACATGTTTGTTGTATTGATGTCTCGTTAGATACTTTGTCGAAGGGGATAACGAAGACCACTTCGCAGCTATAGATTTTTTTATTGTATATAGTGTTTTGTATACAAATATATAACAATGTGGGACAAGTGTGTTTATATTTTTGTGATTACTTTGTTTACATATGTTGTAAAGCAGTTATTCTCAGAAACACCCAATTTTGTCAAATATAAATCAAAATTTCTGCTATTTTATTTTGGACTTCATTAGTGTCGTTAATTTTAATGCCATTTTTTGTATTTAACCCCAAAAATGTCCTTAATTCTCTGTAAGTATACTTTATTTCATTTATGATTCTTTCCTATTTTTTTACACATAAATAAGAATTAGAGCCTTGCCATGCAATAAATCTTCTTATGCACTGACATAAATTTTAACAAACAGGTAGAAAATTGTGATAGCCTAAATAACATATTACATTATGCTTTCTTCAAATTAAATAAAGTATTATGTGGATAATTAAAAAAATAAATTTAAAAATAAAATTATTGATCATTTAATGCATAGAAATGTCAATATTATTTGTGAAATAATATTAATAGAATGATAATGTAACACTTATTAATTATTACATTTTAATAATCTTGAATATACAACATAGATTAGGCTTACTTCTTTAAAATTTAAAATATTAAATTATATGCGAAAAAATATACCCAAGTTTTCCGTTAATGATATTTTTTACAGATTCGCAACACAGATTGTCAAGCATGTCACCAAAGTAATTGAAGTTAAATGGTTTTTAAGAAATGGTAAGGTTTTGGCAGAAGACAGAGGTGCAGTTATTGTTTCCAATCATCAATCATCTTTAGATATTCTAGGCAAGTAACACAATTGCTATATTATTTATTAATAGCAGTAATTTTGTAATTTGTATGTATCCTGAAAGCTATAAAAGGTTTTGGACACATGTTTTTTTTAATGTATATTTTGAAAATGTATATAGCACTTTTTATAAATGCATTTAGAATTTTTTTCCCAGAATCCTTAGTACAATTTTAAGCTTATGTTTTAATTTTTATTTTTAGGGATGTTTAACATTTGGCATGTAGCTGTGAAAATAGCAGCAATAGCGAGGAAGGAAATATTTTATGTGTGGCCTTTTGGATTAGCAGCATATCTAGCGGGTGTTGTTTTTATAGACAGAAACAATTCAAAGGATGCCTATAGCCAATTGAAAATCACTTCAGATGTCATGGTAAAGAATAAGGTATATATAACTCCTATTAAATACATTTATATTCTGTTTATGCAATTTCAAGTGTAATTAATGGTGATGCTTCTTTGTAGACAAAGATATGGGTTTTTCCTGAGGGGACGAGAAACAAAGACTTTACAAAGTTGTTACCCTTTAAAAAAGGTGCCTTCAACATAGCTGTTGCTGCTCAAGTGCCAATATTGCCAGTTGTGATATCGCCATATTATTTTATAAATTCAAAGAAATTTATTTTCAATAAAGGTGAATTGTAATTTTTTGTACTGCATCAATTGAATTTTTCATACAAATGTTTTATTAAATATTTTATTAAAACATTTGTATGAAATTCATTTTCCAATTCATTCATTCTACCAATCATCTTTTTTTCTTGACAATTTTTAATGAATTTTTAATTATTCCAAACATTGTTTTTTATTTGGTATTGAATCTATTTACAGGTCATGCAATAATACAATGCCTAGACCCAATACCAACAGAAGGACTCAAAATCCATGATGTACCAGATCTAATAGTGCGAGTGCGGAACTTAATGGAAAACGCTTATAAAGATCTCTCCAAAGAAGTGCTCAGTGCCTTACCCCCAGACTATCCGTTAGCCACTATGGACAGGTAAATGTTTTTTACCAATTAAAAATAATCTTATGTAAACAATATATCAATGGTTTATAGTTGCTTATTAACTATTATGAATACTTTAGCAAAATATGATCTGGACATTTTGTGAACATAGCAGCAATTTAACGCCAAAAGTACAGCATCATTATTATACTGCTATTATTCTAGAATATTTCAGATCTAATTTTGGTGAGGCATAAATGATTTAATTGTCTGCAATATTATTCCGCAGAAGTCTATCATTACTTTAACTGTTTGTAACTTGTATTATATATTATATAACTGCTAGGAGTTTTTGTATCAACCTAAGCCTATGTTGGCAGATACATTAACATAAACAGAAAAACATAACGATGTGTATATAATTTTGTAAAGTTATACATACATAATGTTTTCAAAATCTTTCTTTGCATCAAAATCTATCTAAATTGAATCTGTGATATATTTCTTGTCTTACAAGTAATATTGATATTGTAACATTTTATATCAAATTTTAGAAGTATTTGCACCGAACAATTAAAAACTTTCGTAAAATTATCAATATGCATAATACATTAACTGTACTTGCATGACAATTGTATATTATTATTTATCTTATATTATTATCTTGGTGTCATTATTGTATTTATCATGGTGTCATGTTTTTAACCAAAAATGATGTTAGTATTTTAAAAAAAGTGTTTCGAGTCCTATGTAAGTATTATTTTTAAAAAGGTTTTTCCCACCATTTTGAATATGAACTAAAATGTAGTTTTAATTTTTTGTGATAATATTTTTAAAGTCGGCCAACAAACTATGCTAAACTTGTGTTTAATTTGAAACAATGTTCAATCAGTATTTCGTGTATTGTTATCAATTTTGTAGTTAGAGTATTTTTTTTTATATTTGTGTTTGCTTAACATGCAAACAGTATAAAGAAACAACTACTGATGTAATACTGACAGACCATGGTTACCAAATTTTAGGACATAAAAACATGGACGAAAGTATTTAGGTCATAAACTAAATCAGTTTCTAAGTTTTATCTCATTAAAAGTGCTATACGACGTAATCGTAAATGTTTGTATATTTTCTTTATAATAAAAACTAGTTGTTAAATGTAAATGATGTAATGTTGACGAAAGATTCTTTAAAAACCTAAAAGCTTGGCAAACCTAACAAACAAATGTCTGTCACATTTGTTAACTTTCATTTCTTCGCGTGTTGCAATACGTAACGTTTTTAAATTCAATCTGAATACAAAATAAGTGTACACCTTTCCTGAATTCAATTTGCACGCTCAAGAGAACAGTGACGTCATGTTTATCGTATAATTCAATGCACGATATTGCGGCAGCTGGATTAGATCTCATTTCTCAATGGGTATTGTTCTCACGTTACGATACATTAAGCCTGCATTCGTTTACTTATGAACTATTGTTTTCTTTAACTTTAATAAACTTTGAGTCTTTGAATAGCTCACAAAATTAAAATAACTCCACTAACGCAACATTGACGCTACACATATAGGTAAATTAAAAAAAATGTTTCTCAATAAATGGGATAAGCAAAAGTATAAAAATCCTAAATGCATGCATATTGCATGCATAATTACTTATTGCTGTGGATTTAAAGTTCTGCATCGTCAATTTTTTTTTACAAAATTACGTCGAGGATTTCAAAGTAAAATATGTATACCAATCATTTTTAAAAAATATATATACCTAACAATAGCTTTGTGTTTTTTTTTTTTATATAAGGCGTGCATTAATGTATTGACATGAAACTACAAAAAAAATTAAATCATAAATCGTTATAATTATTTAAGTCGGAATAATTTGGTTATTACTTTTTTTCTTTTAAATTGGTTACACTTTACAATTGCATTTTTTGAGTGACAAGGTGTTACATTATTTTATAGAAGAAGAGATACAGTTACTATTACTCTTTTTGGAATAATCAGTTTGTTCCTCAGCTATGTACTCTGACTCATATAGTGTGGTAAGAAGACTAAAAGTGTCCTAGTTTTTTTAAGGTATTTTTGTAACAAACTAATTAGTAAATTTTGCCATTTTTCTTTTTAACCAACAACTTTTAATTTAAATTTCGAGAATAAAATTTTCAGCAAGATATTTAATAATTTCTTTTTGTGAGGTGTCCTAAATGATAAAATAAAATTAAAAACATTAACTATTATTATTGGGTAAAAAACGAATTTTTGTATTTTTTTGTATTCAGTATGTATTACAATGTGTTAAACATTTTTTACCTAGTTAAGACTGAACTATTTTTTTTAGTGTGCACTCATCATTATAATTAGACCTTTTTTCGTTTATGTCAAACTTATAAAAGCACATTTAATAGTGTAGTGTTGTTTTAACCTATAAACTAAAATCAAAAAATGTAGAAAGTTTTAGTTTGTGATAAAAAATATCTGTTTTGCCCAAAGTTTCATGTTTGTAAGAGTGATTGTTTCACTTGTTCTTCAACACCAGTTACAATTGATAAAGCATGTTTGCGATTGACCTTTTCACACTATAGCCTAATAGAATACGATTAAAGGACACGATGTCCTATTTATGTCTTTTGCATTTATAGCTTTATGTAGTGTCATTTTCTTTTATTAAGTTTGAAACATGTTTTCTTCTGTGTTGTAACTATGACTTGAACTATACAGATGTAATATAATTTATAAGGGGACCAAAATGTTTTTATTCACATGTTTGTATATTTTTTATTATAAAACATAACAGGATAAAAATAGACTTTATAAAAATATGGACATATGACTATATTTTGTGTGCCATTATTGTAACTTTATCTCAATATAAATTTTTGAATAAAATATATTATATAGTAATATAACTTTAAAATTTATTAAGTAAATTTCATGAAATAAACACATTTTACTGGGATCTACAAGTTTATAAAAATCTGCACTTTTAATAATATGTTTTTGATCAAAATACTGCAAGCAATCTTAAAAGTACTTATAAAATCTCAATAATCTTTAAATTTTCGGTCTGTTAAACATTAAAGTCTGCAACTGCTTTCTTAATGTACTTTTTAACATTAATATATTCAATTTAGAAATATTTTTTTCTTGAAACACATTTTGTATCTTAAACCAATTATTTTATTATTGTAAGTAGATCTGAATGTCTTACACATTTTCTTTATCTTCAAATAATAAAATTTTGTTGAAGCTATAAAACTGATGTCTCACAATGTTATATAAGTGTGAAAACATGATTTGATATGATAGTAAGTTAATTAGAAAACTACAATAGTAATAAAACATACATTTAATACACATAATGTATGCTTACTATGTTTGAGAAATATGGTCTGTTAAGTTTGACAGATGTTCAAAATTTTTACACTTTTTGTTAACAGTATATTGTTATTTAAGCCATAGTTTTTGTTTGATGGACTCGTAAAAACATGTACTATTTTTAACTTGATGAACAGCAATTTTTCATTATATAACGAAAACTTTAATTAATTATATAATTATTGCAAGTGTAAGCATTAACTGTATGAATGCGATCAAAACTGTTTTTTTAATGTACTTCTTTAATTATGTTTGTCCTAAATACTCCAATGTTTATACTTTTGTAAAATTAATGTGGCATGAGATTTTGATTCAAAAACAAGATTACAAAATTTTGTGATATTGGCAGTCTTCTTTCATTCCAAAGATTAAAATTAACTGATTTAAGTTTGTTTTTAAGTTAAAGTTAAAAGACTTGCTACATACTATTATTTGTATAAAAATGTTTAAACAAAAATAAATGTTTCTTGCATCTTATTCCTTCATTGTTTACAATACTCTGTAACAGTTGCTTGTACATTTGTGTTTTATAAATGTATTATTTCTCTTTTGATCAAAAATAGATCTGGTTAAAACAAAAGGTGCATAAGTTAAATAAGTTTTCAAACAAAATATAATTGTTTTACTTACCTCTTTCTTATTACTAAAGGTAAGATACAATGTTACTTATATTGACCTGCCTGCAGTTATTACTTGATAATTTGACCTCAAGCGCTGTTGCATTTATGAAGTAAGATTAGAATGGTTCATATATCTAGGAACTTTATTATAATCTTGAATGTTAGAAACGTAAGTCACTTATGTAATCAATCAATGTATTTTATGATAAGTATTCTATACAAATGCTTATTGCAAGTATTGTGATATATAATAATGCAGTTTTACCGCCTTGCATGGTTGAAGAAATCAAATGTATTTTGTCTATTTTTTCATAACTTTTAATAAGAATATGAATGTCTTATAATAAAAATGAAAATTCAGAAATGGTTTGTTTTTTTTCTTAGTTTATTAAATAAATATGATGTTCATAGAAAATACATGATTTGTTAAAAATATATTTTAACTATACCACAAAGTATGAAATTATCACAGCCCCTTTTTAACATGTTAATTTTTATTTTACTTTACCTGAAACAATGTAATATAAATATGTATTCTTGTCACGAAGCACACAAAATAAAATTGTAAAAAAAATACTGAAGCTAGGATTTTATGACTCTTTAAACTTTCCTTAACTTTTTTATTATTGAGATGATTTCAGTTGATGATATACTAATAAACATTATGTATTTGGACGAGCGTAGACAAATGTATTAGAACCTTATAAGGCATTGTTATAAACAAAGTAAATTTTAATATGCTACAGTGTAAAAGTAATTATATCAAAACGTTAACGCTCCGATTGTCTACCGCTGCCAGGTCTCTATTTTACAATTAACACTGCAGCTTCATTAAATTATTTTATAATTCATTCATAATTAGGGGTGTCGAATATCGTTCGGTGTGGGGTTCGAATAATAACGAATCTCAATTCGAAATTCGAAATTCAAATAATTTGAATTATTTAAAATTTCACGAATTATCCGAAAAATAAAACTAATGAATCGAAGTTATTCGATTTGTAACGAATAGCTCATAAGTTCAAATTTTTGCACAACCCTATTTGAGTCCTATATCAAATTGAGTGGTGGTTACTAGTTAAATTCTACTTACGTCATTTAGTTCTCTCCCTGAATGGACAGCTTCGCTTTCGTTTCGGCGGAGATTTTGGTGAATTCATTCTGCATCAGAGTCTGCGTGTTCTCCATGAGAATCGGGAGATCTTCTTTGGTAAGACTCTCTGTCTCGATCACTGGCAATATTGATACGATCACTTCACCTGTAAATTATATTATTAAAATCAATTTAAATTACTATTAAATAATATAATAGCTCTTTTGAATTGATGACACCGGTACAAAGTACATTGTAGAAATGTTGGATACCATAGATACCACGAAGAGTAACCACGTAGGTTCCCTTACAACAACGCGGGTGTGTTGTCTGTATTCCTTTTTCTACTGCAAAGCAATTATGTTAAAACAATATTGCGTTCCGCTTTATAGAGAGATAAGGGAAAAGCGATAAATCTTATTTTTTTGGTACATTACTTCAATTCTTATGTGCGGGGCGTTTTGCTTACCATCAGGATAAATGTTCTTTAAATGTTTCATTCAAGTGATGCCCTAAAAATAAGAAGTCCGTTTGCCGCTAAGGTATATGGGACGATAAGTCTCTTAACCAGTAATTACATAAGGTACGGTGCCCTAATAACTGGGACAAAGTAATAATGTATTCACCTACTGCTTTGCGAGAAAAAAGGGCGTGTTCCTATTTATGATATTAATTGCAATTTTTTAACTAAACAAAATGGTCATTGTTGTTCACTATATGCTAATACACGTAACACTTTTTTTGGAACAAATCATGCGCAACTACTGACGCCGCATTTGAAATCTTTAATTCGTTTAATACATACTAAAGAAAGGTTTGTATATTGCATTTGCTTGCACAAGATGCCACATTTTATTGTTTAAAATTATAATTTAATCCCACAAATTTATGCTTCACGCTGACGTGTTTTTTTTAAACATAAACATTACTTATCACATATAAATAAAAATGGGACCACAAAAAATAAATACCTTTTAAATTTTAAAACTTATAAAGTAACCCATAAACATTTGTTTAGCTAGGAGCAACAAACTTACTTTAAAATTAGTAAAGTCGGTAAACAACTACTTAAAAATTACGGTTGTAAGGGACAAGGCTTCAATAACAAAATACATTTGATATCTTATCTAAAAAAACGTAAACACTTCCTTGTTAAACAAAAGATGTTAATTTATCATGAAAAACAAACAAATTAGGATAGTTTCGTATGTAAATGCAATAAAAAAATCAACGTAGGTATGGATAGGCTATTTAACATATTGTTATCAAATATTTTAAAATGGATTTTTTTGCCAGCTATTTGTTATACATAAAATGATGTTAATATTTCTGTTATTAAACTAGAAAACGTAGATAAGCAAAAAAGGTAAATATGGTCGTGATGAGTAATGGCTTATCATACGCCATGGCTAATCAAACACCACATCAATATCAGATAATAGAGATATGGCAGCTTTTCTAGTATACCCATGACTGGTTAATAGATATGCACTCAATATATCTTTTTTATGTAAGCAAAAAGACGAACGTTCAACTGAAAGTAAGGGATTCATCCAGTCCATAAGAACCTACAAAAATGTAGAGTGTGACGTCTCACTTACTACCATGCGATGATACATATTTTTACTCTTTTAGACGCGATATCCTCCACAGGAGACTATAAACTAAATTAAGCAACTGATGTATGACTAGAGCAATGATAACAACGAGTATCATTCGATTGCTGTAAGTAAATGATCATCGTCTCGCCAGTGCGATGACTTATGACATGCTTGAAGGAAAAGTGACATCGAATTTTTTTCAGAACATTTAGTACATCAATAATATCTCAACGTAAGTTGGTGATCATACATTTGTATCGAGCCTGTCCGATAAAAATCTGAATGCACTAACTAAGAATATTATGTGTCTGCTGACATTTCAAGTTCTAACTATTACCAAAAAACTGTTCATGTAATATCACATTGATGAAAATCGTGAAATGCATTTGGTTATCGAGCACGTCGTTCCTTGTAATAAATAACCTCGATCTTAAACGTATAGATTGGCAAATTGTCCATAGGACATTCGAATAGTTATCTATGATATTACCGTGAAAAGTAATTAGTAATCTATTTCACATATTTCGATGAAACACCGGTGAAAATATCGGTATTTGGGTTTGTTCTTCTGTAATGAAGTATTAAGAAAAATTAAGTTTTAAGTTGAATAGTTACGTACTTTTGATGATGTAGTGAGTAAATGATTAGCTATTCTATTTAAAGTTTTAGTACTACCAAATCGAGGATAATTTGCGTTTGGTACTCGAAAAACGTTAGATATCTACTAAATTTAAAATACCATCACAGTCAATTTATAGCACAAAACTCAAGTTGTGATATATATCAAGCGTTGTTATATCAATTAGTACTCAATTATTGAAATCATGGTGACAACATAACTAACTAATGAAACGTATCTAACGATTTTGAAACCTACTATAACAGAAAGGTTAGAGTGTTTTGCGTCAATTCTAATTAGGGTCTGATACAGACGCCGTAACTGATTTGTACAGACAAACTAAGACGATTTACAAAAAAAGGCACAAAAAAATAAGAATCCGTCATTCGAAGCAACGGCCCTTGGTTTGAAGTGAGACTTCAAGCCATATGCCACGTGCATGAATTATAAAAATATTTAATACCTAATTCAATTGTTTGCGCGAATATTATATATTATTAAATAAAATGACTTTACGGATTTTATCGCGTTTATTTTTTACGGGGTAGACTGACTACCCCGTGTCCACGGCCGCTGGAAAGTGTTCGAAACGTCGGGAATTTAAAATGTAAAAATAAACGCGATAAAATCCGTAAAGTAATTTTATTTAATAATACCTAATTCAAATATTTTAGGGTCCTAACCGCACTTTTATATAAAGTTCTATTATCTGATGATAAGTTTTTTCTCTATTTACCTAATTATCAAAGAACGCTGAAATAGTTAATTGATGAACTCACCAGAACCGAAACGGGGCCGTTTCGCGTCCAGAAAATGGTATTTAGAGACCACCACCGGTTGGATGGGGGCTTTTGCGTCCATGGCGACGTGGAAGGCTCCTTTGCGGAACGGCAACAGCTTGTCACTGGAATGTCTTGTGCCTTCGGGAAACAGAAGAAGTTTCCGCTGGAAATAATATCAGCCCGCAATTAAATACAGTTTTTACGCGATTTGGTTCATTTCAAGTACATATAGTGCATGTACGAAAATTAAAAGATTTAGAACCTGTTTATTATATTTGTAAGGGAGTTAGACTGTAGGGAATAATGTCAAAAAATAAGTGCAATAAATCCATTAAAAAAGGATTGCCTTATCGGCGTCCTCCGCATCGCATGTAATCACAATGAAATAACAGTAAATTACCCTTTTATTACCTATCACAAAAGGCATTATAAAAATATTAAATATGGTTGGTACTTTTGGTGTCAATCACAAGTTTTATTATTCTCGTAACCACACCGCAGTGCATAAAAAATTAAGTAATTCGTCAGGCAACTAATAGCTAACATTTAAATGGTCATATATCTTTTAAAAAAGCTATAAATCACAGCAATGGAGCATTAATAAATACATGAGATGAACATGCTCCAAGTTACTAAAAAAACTACACAACAAAGTGGACATTATGTAATCATTCAAGCTAAGTAATGGTACATGTTACGACATTTAACAAAGTACTGTCTATGTTTTCGCAAATAAATGTTTATTTCAGTGAAGGAACTCGATCCGCGATTTTTTTACGTAAAATTCTCTGTATGTTAAATATATCTTACGGCGTTCTTGGGGTTTCAAAATACGTCGGTTTTGTATCATCTATATTTACGGCTCAATCAGTATGCACGTCTGATATCACATCACATCATCATCCTTTGTTAGTTCACTGCTGGACATAGGCCTCCTTTCCCTAATACACCCCTATCCATTAGGGGGTTTGGACCGTATCCCACCACGATGGTCCAATGCGATCATCTGATCGGATCATCTTACTTTTCAGCAATTGGGTGATCGGCCCAAATTGCCCTAACCAACTAGGAAACAACAACAAAAATTTGTTGCGTCCCCGCAGGATTCGAACCCACGACTTCCGGTTTCTGAAGCACACGCCCATACCACTAAGCTACGGAGGCAGAATATTATATTGAAGGTTAAAATCATAAGTACTGTAGTTTTATTAGATTTCTTGCTACAAGATTCTTTTTAACAGCTTGACAACTAACTGATTTACAACATTCTTCGACGCAGCCCAAGCAATTGAGATACAGACACATATTTTTTTATGGCATACGCCAGTCGGGCCACCTGATGGAAAGAGGTCACCGACGCCCATAGACATTGGCAATACGAGTGGCGATACCACTGGTATTGCCAACGCGCTGCCTACCGTGAGACATAGGTGTTAAGTCTCGTTTACCCAGTAAATACGCTGGCTACGGTGCCCTTCCAACCGGAACACAGAAGTGTTTTCACACTACTGCTTCGCGGCACAAATAGGCACCGCGGTGTTACCCACCCAGACGGTCTCCTGTAAAAAGGGGACCTACCACCGGTGATACCCATATATACAATAAAAACTGTGATAATGTGTTTGCCATTACTTAAAATAAGTATTTTTATGATTTGATGTGAATTGTAAACCAGAGCGGAGTAACGAGATTAAATATATAAAAAAAACATAAGCTCAAAATTGTGTAGATACTACTATCTTGCGGGTAGTAGATAAAGAACGTTCGGCCGTTCTTAAAAGCTTTATAGTAAAACGTTATAGCTTTATAGTTTAAAAATATGTCATACTATGGTAAAATAACAAAAGTACTAGCAAAGAAAAATCCGTCCTTGGCCAACGTTATATATACATATTCGTAACATTATGTTCCTACAAGTACTAAGTAAGTACCATTTGCATTCCACTATTGATTTACGAACGACACTAATGTTTTGCATACGTAAACAAAGTGAGGCGATAACTAATGACACAAATTTGTTTATTCCTCTGAGATGTACGAGCGAGTAACAGATATATTACAATATTTTTTTTATTACATATGGGGAAAAAAACATAGTTTATTGTTTCCTCTTATAGAGGAGCGATGACTGAGTGATAAAGTACAAAGGTGCTTTGTTATTTAGAATTCTAAACAAGTTTCTTTAACTATCGAGAATCGTTTACTTCAGGGCTGTCCAAACCACGGCCGCATAATTCATGCCGCACATGCCGCATAATCTTTTTTATCTTCTTTGTTTAAATACATTAAATGAGTAAATTATTTTCTTGCGACAAAATTAAAATGTTTTGGATATGCATTCGATTATGCCGCACACAACACTATTCACTCGAAAACTCGGGGAATTCCTCGAACGTATAATAGGTACACCCGACACCGCGCGTTGTAAATAGTCTAACATTCTTAACAACAAACAAAGCTCTTTTGAGCAGAACTTGTGCGCAAAGTTACGCCAAAGTAAGGACAAAGACACCCAAAGTTGGCACCTGGCACTTAAAGAAATATTTACGAACCTCTTCTGTACTAGTATCGGCTGCCCACTCTCCGATTGCGGTCCATTTCTCTTCAGAGAGCGTCGGTACTAGAATGCTATCCACCGTTGTGCCTATTGCACACATTTTACCAATTACGTAACACAGGAATCATGAAGGTAAAGTGGTCTAAGTCCTTGCAGGAACAAAAGTCCTAGGTCCTAGTGGCGGCGGGTTAGGGTCTGCGGCTAGCTCTGCTTAAACCGTGAAATTAAGAGAGATGGATTACTCCATAACGAATAGTTACACCTTCTTCGGCCACTATACATGAAACAGGGACGGCGGTAGCTATTGTATTCATACCCGTCCTTGGCATCCTCTAGCGCGCATCAACAATGGGCTTCTCCAGAACCAGGGGCTCAAGGTTGCTTTTAGCTTACCCTCATTACTACGACAGAAAACGGAATCCTGTCGGGGGTTCTACCAGCAAAATGTTAGCTAACCTAAACTATAACCTGATTTTATTATTGACATTTATTGGTAGAGTGTTCAATTGATAGATTATGTAATGTAACGTAATATCTCAATGGAATTGAAATTATAAACATATTTGACCCTTGCATTAAAGCTATCGCGACGCGAATACATATATGTACAAACATTATATTTTATGGCCGATGCAATTGGTCCTAGCTGTCCTTTGATATCTTGTAGATTTAAACTCCCCGATTCAAGAAATATTTTAAAATATTTACAACTAGCTTTAGCCCACGTCTCCACTCGACTTACACTATGTTTCTCCTATGATATTCTGAATTATAAAATATAACACTTTTCGAATTTTATTTGAAATCGATATAGCTACTTTGATGCACATTATTTTAATTTTTTTTAATAATGTGCACAAAAAAGAAGAAATACATCTACCTTCCTGTAAAATGGAACCACAATAGTGGGAGAATATTTACTTAGAACGTTTACATATTTCATATATATTACTATGGACTGAAAATCATTACAATGGTTTTAAAACCGTTATTAATAATGAATCAACTATATACTGATATAAACATAAAGCTATAGACTCTGAATGAATCAGCAAAAGGGTCTTATTTTTAAAATTCCTTAACAATTTACTTAAAAATCTTACGCATTTTTTGTTGATGATGATTAATACTTGATTGGTGTACTGCAATCCAAATATTAATGCATAAATTTGTATGATGAAATGATTCAATCAATCCTACGCAAACTTCTACTTCTACACGTTTTCTTAAATAGATCTAAGTTCAAGGTAACATCTATTCCCATTGTTATCATTTCATTAGCATGAATTGTAGACTCCACATTAAATCAGCAGTAGTATAATGAAAATTATTATGGCGGATTCTCACGATAAACGGAGCCAGTAGAAAAAAAATGTTACTTCATGTTGATAAAATAACGTGGTTTTTTGGAATTTTCACGTTGAACGAGTCAATGGCACGAGCACTTTTTTAACTTTTGGCGGTACTTATTCTGCATGAAATAGTTTTCGGATGCAATAACTGCATTTATTCACGTATTAAATAGCTAATTGTCTTTGATAACTTTTTATGAGCGCATCTTTTTTTTTCTTTATTTACTTAGAGAATTTAGAGTTCTCATGTCATTTAAAATGCCAATTCTGCGAGAATTCGGTTATTTGTAGGTGATTACATCCCTCCGATACCACAAATCCCTACTTACTTCTAAATGTTAAGCAAAATGCAATGGTTGATTTTTTAAGCTATGGTAAAATGTTTGTTTGCATGCACGTTGTTTAACTATAACGGAGGCAAAAGTTGAAATTGATATGAATAATGTGGGTTACATTATTCATATCAATTTCAACTTTTGTCTATAGCGATCTAAAAACCCTCTTATGGAGGAGGCGTGCGTTAGGGGAAGCCTATGTCCAGTGGACTAACACAGGCTCATGTATGTATGTATATAAGTATGTATGTATAAATGAATGTATGTATGTATGTAATTAGTTTATTGTTCAATAGTTGACATCTAAATGACAATTCATCAATAAGAACACTAGACGTACAAAATCTGCTGTTGGTGTAAGGTAACTTTATTTACATAAGTTCGAAGTTTATTTTGGACAAACTATACATTATTTATTTAACGAAATGCTGGTCTTGAATGTTGCCCATTTAAATCAAAATGACAATGAGTAATGAAATGCTATTAACAATTGTTTTTTTTGTAGTTTGGAAAACACAATAAGTAACCACATTTTGTGTGTAAAACACCTCTTATTTGCATTTCATTCGCATAAGTTAGATTACCAAGAACATGACTTGCTCATTAGGCGAGGTCATTATTTTATTTTTTGTTTAATATGAAATACACAAATAAATAATTTTTATCAGTAAACCTTAAAATTTAAGTAATGATTGTTACCAAACACTATTACGATCTTATTTATTTGGATTAAGTACGTTAAGATAATGAAATAATCAATGATTCTTCAATTGGTCTTCAACATTAGAAGACAGTTAAATTATCAGCCTTATATTTACTTACACTATTTTTTATTTGTTGTTTTAAAATAGGTTTACGAAAAAATTTAAACTTGTCATTTATCAAAAAAAAATTATGTAATGTTTTGATTTACACTAAGCTTCTTAGTAATTTTGACCATCCTTTGTTGGTACTATTCACAGCGTAAGTTAAAACACACTAGGTATATTATATACCTACCGAATCAACCCATAGTAAAGTGATTTCGATAATAGATACTGCGCTCTGGTAATAACAATCTATTAGAATAGCCGTCAATTTTAAGACTAAAATAACTCAAGCCAATCACGAAACGATGTTCCTTAACGCGTGGCATCCGCACGTATTGACCCAATTCTTTTCTTATGGGTTGTTTTTACAATAGTTTTGTTTGTTTTCCTTTTATTTAAGTATAGACAAAAATAGACTGTTCAATTTTAGATACAAGTAAATTAATATATAAACCCAAAAGCTGTTAACCTAAAAATAGGACGTTAAACTGTTATCTAAACTGAACATGTGTTATACGACAAAGGCAGTTTTACAACAAAGGGTACATATATGACAAATATACAAGTAACAACTTTTTGCAACACCAATAGGCGATAAACTTTTTCCGGATTGTTTTAGTGCTTGTCGTCCTTGTAAACAAGGATTACGTCATACACACCGACGATACGTGCCGTCCTAACACGCTATGCCAAGGCCAAAGGACATGCGAGCAGCACTCGAAGGAAAATGCATCGGAGCTGTAGTATTACCGACTTTGACACATATACATACGCTCAAAAATTGTACGGCCTTTCGCAAATATAGTCATCCAAATAAGACTTGGAAGTAAAGTAAAGAAAGCTTCGAAGTAGCGACTGTTACTTAGCACCTCAATAAGACAATGTATCGCAACTTCGTTACCATGGGTTACCTTCTTTACATCTAATCCTAGTCCTAATTGGCTTGACCATAGTACACAATGGACAGTAAAGCTCAAACATAAAATCATAGTCTTATAATTGCTTTCTATTGTTTACGGTAATTTTAAATTACTGAAAAGGTCTAAAACGTTGGCGATAAATTTTAAATAATTGCAAAATGATCAAAAACCTTAACTTACATTACATACCCACATTTTCAAATAGAGCCGGAAAGAAAATAAATAAGAATTGACTACGCATCTATAAACCAGCGAACAGGGGCGTAGCTACCGCCGTATTTGCCGTATCAATTATATATAATATTTCCTTACACACTTTGGGGGCCCCGTGGCCCGGGGTTTTAAAAAAAAGGATAAAAACTTTCTAATTTATTTTATTTTACAAATGACAAAATTCTATAAAGCAATTCCTTTTTCCCGCCTTAAGCGTGCGTTCAAAAGTTGGCAACACTCTACATCCTGCCTTTGCAACCTGAGTAGTATATTCGAAATATTACAACCGGAGAAACTCCTATCTTCTTCAAGCGAAGAGATAGATATAGAGATAGATAAACGCTTCCAGAAAACTGTCTGCTAAATACAGTAAAGACATCTCACTTAATCTTTGTGACCAATTAAATGCTCTAAAAACATGCTTAAATTCTGAAATTTAAAAAATTTATGCTATTAAAGAACTCATTGAATTATTGCTAGTAAAATTCAATAGTCTTGCATCCAGTTTTCCCGAGGTAATCACAGCATGCTTTTTATTCTTGACCCTTCCAGTAACAACCGCAACGGCAGAAAGAAGTTTTTCTAAATTAAAACTAATAAAAAATGACTTAAGAACTTCGATGGGACAAGAACGGCTGTTAGACATCACTATTGTCCGTAGAGGCAGAAACTTTAGAAAAACTAAAAACATCATCAGCCATAAATGATTTAATAATTCAGTTTGCCGAAAAAAAGGCAAGGAGAGTGAATATTTAATATTCGATTTTTATTTGTAAAATGGGTAAATTTTGTGATAAATAAATATTTCGTCTCACAATATTTTTTTTCTTTTGTGAAAAATCTATACCTCCATATAAGGGCCCCCAAAAAATTTTTTATACGGGGCCCCGACAAGGCACGCTACGCCACTGCCAGCGAATCAAGTTTTTTTTCTTTAGATTACCAAATTAAACTTAAAGTAATATAAAGCACAATCGACGATGACTAAACTTTAACAGAAGTTCAAGTTAAGTCTAGGACAGGATTGATTCACGTCCTTACATAATTATGTGTTTAAATGATCACACTTTTAATTTAGTTCACAAACTCTTGCATCGGCATAATAGATTTTCTTAAATTTTGACTTTAAATTTGAAGTACTAAGGGAGATCTGAGGACATTCACTTAATTTAAGAATTACAATTGCAAGCAACTGGACGTGTTGGACATTCTAGAATCTGTTTAACACTTACTGCGTAAAAACACATTTAACGAATGTGTTTATTTTGTACGAAGGTCAACGAAGGATATTGTTGCTTTTATTGCGAGACATACATCATATGGAAACGAACAGTTTACATTCTAAAAATTAAAACACTCGAGGTAGGTGATGTGAATTATTTTTCATAATACGATATTATAATGAATGCAAGAATAAATACATATATTATTTTATCGTTAAAATACCAAATATGCCGGAAAACAATTAGGTTAACGTCAATAAGTCAAGTCAAGAGACATTTAAAAACAATAGTCGTCTCCTTCCACTAATATGAATATTTATTCATCTACACGTATTTCGTTATTATGAGATGTGCACCGAAAAAAAAATATATACTCATATTTATGTGTGAGAATTGCTTTTAAATTTTAAGTAATTATGACAAGATTCCTAGTTTGTATGTCGTTCGAGGATAAAAGAGAAAATCCTAAAACAGTATTATTTCTTAAATTCCTATAAATTATATTTTAAACATATAAATTCCATTACAATGACAGTTCATCATATAAATTACTGACGCCAACGTAAAAATAAGAGAGACTGTTAAAACGTGCTGTCTTCATATCATTGTACATTGCATATCAGTAATTGTTCTAGGGGCAGAGATGCCTTAGTGTGATACTGCATTATGCAAGTATTAGGACTCCTAGCAGTTTATATCTTAATAAGGAGATCGAAATCGTAGCATCTTCTTACGCTGAACTTACAAGTTGGTCGTGTCGCATACAATCAGGTTACTTCCAGCGTGTCGTCACTTAAATGAATATAAAATAACAATAGTCATTCTTAAAATAGCTGTTAATTTACCTTATGCTCTCGGACTGCATTGCTCTGCTGGTTCAGAACCGAATGTGCAGATCTGTGCCACGGTCGATGAAAACGGTGCCCCACAACCATGTTGCAGTACCGAAAGGCACCAAATACTGGAGCTCCCTCTTAGATACCACGGTACACCTGGCCATAAGCGGCCATAGCACGGCGAGAGCTGTTGCAAGAAAAACGATTTATTTTAATAATACTTACTCATGCGAAAGTTGGTCTGTACGTATATTTGTACCTTAACAGCAAAATTAACTGCGGGTTTTAATTAAACTTAACAGTTTTATAGCCTTTACACCGAAATAACGTGAAAAAAAATACAATTTTAAAAGATTATGCTATTTATATTTGGTACTTGAGCGGATCCGCAGGCTTTAAATAGTGTAAAATAAATTTAAAAAAATTGTGCCAAATTACCCGGTCTGAGATGTTCAATGAATACAATTGTCATGTATTGCACATTGTGGAACTTACGACTATCGAAAACAGGTAAATGTAGTGCCAACTTAGCAATGTCATTGCAGTACTATTCTCCACAAGCAATAATAAACAGAGGTTGAGACATTTAAGTGACTAAAGAATCAATCTGATAAAAAAGTTAAAATAACCAGATATACTGACAAGCCATCTTTTTAAAATAACACGATTTTCAATACATATCATGTCATACTTAACATTCTAATATAAAAATCAATGAAAACAACACGGATTCGGACAAGAAAGTGAAAAAAAGACTAATAACTTATTTATAAATATTTTTTTCGCCGTAAACCATTCCAATCGCTGAATCTTAATCATTAAGCAAACTCCCCTCGTCACCGCCCGTGGCACCAATTTCCGCCAGTGCCGGGGTTCACTCAAGTTATTGGGCGCATCTGGCGGCTAGGACTAGAGGTGGCGCTTGAAAAATCAGAGGCCCTGTACTTCTATGGGCCTCGGAACGCGCCACCTGCGGACGCCCACATTATCGTTTGCGGCGTCCGTGTCGACGTCAAACCGACGATGAAATATCTCGGCCTAGTTCTAGATCGCCGATGGAGGTTATGTGCCCATTTTGGGCGCCTCGCGCCTAGAGTGGCGACAGCTCTCGACATACTGCTCCCCAACATTGGAGGACCCAGCAGCTCCTGTCGCCGCCTGTACGCTGGGGTCGTTAGGTCTATGGTCTTGTACGGGGCACCCGTGTGGGCCGACACCCTCCAGAAGGAAAGTACTTCGGTACTGCGGAGATCTCAGAGGGTGTTGGCGATCCAGGCCGTACGGGGCTATCGAACCATCTTCGGCGAGGCGGCGTGCCTGTTGGCTGGCTCCCAGCCCTGATACCTGGATGCAGAAATCTTTACGTCACTCTTTTTCTGGCGCGAGGAGGCGAGGTCTCGAGGCTGCAGGCCAGTTCCAAAAGAGCTCCCTTGCTATACAGGAATGGGAGCTAAAGCTGGAGCACTCCAGCGCCGGCCGTCGAACAGTGGAGGCCATACGCCCCGTATTAAAGTGGTGGCTTGAAAGGGGACACGGTTCCCTAACATTACACGCGACTCAGGTTCTCCCGAGACACGGCTGTTTCGGCAGGTACCTGTGCGGCGTGGCCGGTAGGGAGCCTACTGAGGAGTGCCACCACTGTGGCGCATGTGCGGAGAGACGGCCCAGCACGCGCTGGAGGAGTGCCCAGCCTGGGTAGAACAACGCCGAGAGGTGCGTAGTGTCGTGGGGCACGACCTTTTGCTTCCTGCAGTAGTGCGCAGGGTGTTAGAGAGCGGAAAGTGGTGGAGCGCCGTCCTTGCGTTCTGCGAGGACGTGATGGCCCGGAAGGAAGCCGCGGAAAAAGACAGGGAGCCAACAGCGCCCTGGCTATCCGCAGAAGATGGCCAGGGCGCCGACGAGCCCCTGGGCGCCGGTAAGAGGGTGGTCGCCGCCCAGAGAAGGGCTCAAGAGGGAGTGCCGAGTGGGTATAACGGCCGCTCCATCTTGGTCCGGGGAGCCCCACATATCCCTGATGCCCCCTCACTCTGGTGGCGAGGAATCCATAAGCTAGATTTTTCAAACGGCAAAAAAAAAGTATGTTCATATAACATTTACTTCAAAAGTTGTAAGCTGTGTATAATAACTGACTGAGCTGGACAAAATTCTATCAGACTGGGCGACCAGCAATTAAATAAGAAAAATATTTTAAATTGGTACCGCTTGATTTTTTCTCGATCCGAAACTTTTTTTATGCTCGCAATCTTTCTGGTTTTTGATATATTTCAAATATTTGTATAAAATTATACTTGTTTAAGTTTTTGACCTAATCACACATGGTTCACGTGATCGAAAGCTTAAATCTAATACTAGCGTATTAACCATAGCTGGTTGCGGAAAAGGTAATAAAATATAGATTTGCATGATATTAACATATTTAACCAATTATTTGTCAAAATAAGCATATCATGCATATATTATATCTAAATATAAGAATAAGGATATATATGTTAGGTAATCGTATGTAATATAATAAATAAAATATTTTGTAACAAATAATATAACTCCTATTATGTTAATTTCAGACTAATGCTTTTCCGCGAATTATACGCCTATGAAGTCTCTAGAAGGCAGCAGGTAATGCAAATCAAGCTAATAGCAGAATTTTCATTACTATAAATACGAAAACAATTTTCTATTCAAGCAAATTACAGTAACAACAATGATTGCATTGTTATTGTCGACTACGTTTTCTAATGCTAGACCTATGCTAACTACTAAAGACAACCTAAATATGATTGATACTATAAAATAATACCTTTGAAATGGATTACGAGATCAATTTATACGACGTCTGTAATCTAAAACTAGCTTCAAATTTATTAAAAAATAAATTCGGTATTTCGCTATTCGCTATTGCGATCCCATAACAAAATCTTTTGTATAAGGACCTATTCGATCATTATATTATATAATGCATAATGGACATTACAAACCGTACTTTACTTACTTAAATTATGAATTTGCCTATATTTCGTCACCCGAGTTATGTAAGAAGCTCGGAAACGTCGAAAACTTTCATGTCCATAGTGAGGCAGACAAATATTAAGGTCGACGCACTCATAAACAAGAAAGTTTGGAGCGCATAATTTCGTAGACCGGTTTGATATATAACTTTCCGTACAAGTACATTTGAAGTGAGTGTTAAAGTTATTACATATAAAGAAAACAACATATAAAATTGTGCATTTCACATTAGTACATTTAAGTATAGTTACTCCATGAAAGTTATTAAGTAAAGGATGTTACAAGATTTTATATATTCGATAAAAATGTCGGCAACCAATGTAAATAGTCTGGAGATTAACTGGTACAGTGTTAAAAAATCAAGTGGGTATATCACTATTATTCAAAAAAGTTTATTTATGGTAAGGTAGAATCTCTCTTTCGAAAAGTTGTTGTTTTACGAATTTAAAATATAATGCTGATCTGTTTATTATATCAACTAGTTTAATAAGTCATTAGCTCGTAAAAACATAACTAAATTTTTGATCCTAATAAGCTAACAATTGTACGAGTATTTTAATGTTTAAAAAAATGTACCTTACTCATCATAAAATTATTATTATCCCCAAAAAATCTCTTTTCGTAATCTCATACATCCAAAAAACACTGTTGAAAAAGCCAGAGTAGCACACAAACTACTAAATTTATAACAATTAACAATATAAAAACGTATTAAAGGAAGGTAATTAGTCCTTGAGGCAAAACTAAATTTCTGGGTTTCTAAGTGGCGCGTAATGTAAAGAACAAAATTAAAAAAAAAAACATTTTATAAATAATATAATGTAGCGATTTTTTTCATGCCTCTTATTAATACATATTTAAAAATAAAATTAAAATATTGATATAAAGTATGCAAGATATATTTACCAAATAGATCGAGACTGCTCTGGTGGTTAAGAAGGATCACAGCGCCGCGGGAATCGTCAACATTTTCCAGGCCCCGTACGGTATATTTGATCCCCAGTACTCTTGACGAGAACCTTAACAATGCTGCTGGTATTCTACATCAGAAGAATATTTAACGAAATATAAAAAAATATAGATTTGGTCGCCACTTGTCTGCAATAAGCATATGAGAGTAGTTCCCTATGACCATGTACTTAAAATGAATGAGAGGTAACGAAAATATAAAACACACTTAAAATATTTATAGTTCAGGCTAAAGTTTTTCGATTGTTTTTAGTAGAGGGAGCTATAACAGTGCTTGAATACTTTGACATCTCGCTCTTTTTCTCTTTTCTGACAGGCAAAAACTACATCAAAAGGAAAAAATTATTAGTTATATCGAACCCAAACAGCACTTTTTTTATATTTTAATTATGTGCACTACATTAGTCAACTTGCATTAATAAATATTTGAAAGTAAATTTTATTTTATCTGCTATAAATGTTTATTACATAATATATAATTAGCTAGCTGAATTACGCAACTCCCTTCTCGATGGTGCCTTTTATAGCTGCCCGGTGGCCATGTTATAAAAGAGTTTATTTGATTTTACACACTAATTTTACATACTGATACTAACCAAAATTATCGATTTTTTTAAAACATTGAAATGCCTGATGTTTTGACGAAGAAAATATTTTAAAGCACAAAAGTACATGGGTAATTGGAAACCATGCCAGTCTTACTGAAACGAAATGCTATCACAGTTTATTTAATGCTGTCAGGAAAACCTCACTGTTTTCAAATTTTTGAGTATCAATGAGTTAACATTTGTTTTAAATAAAATATTAAATTAATGTAAAGAGGCGTAAAAAAATTTCGTTCAGTAAATAAATAAAAATTAAAGACATAAAAACTGTCCCTTCGTATCTTATCTAGTAATTCTAATGAAGATTTAACTAATCAGGCAATGGATGTTTATCTGAGTGCCAGGCAGCGGATACAACATCGTATCCGTATCTTATTTTCGTAAAGCGAGAGATAATACTTTACTATCTTAATGAGTTCTTGAAAGAACTAATCGGTATACGGTCAAATTTGGTACATATATATATCTACTAAACATATTTTTTGTATATGTATATGTGTATATATATATGTTAGTAATATTATGCGATAACTTTGATTTCCAGATTTTTTGTTTAATAAACATACGTAGATTGATGTTCGTACGGAAATCCCTTAAAATGTTTTTATATGATACTTATTTCGGTGCGTTAGGGAAAAATTATGTCTTTTTCCTAACGCACTGAAGGTTAGTGTTTTTAGTGTCATTATTTCTGCAAACGTACAATAAAAACGATAGATATTTTTTTTGAAATCTTTATCTTGTTTCCCCAAATAAATACGTACTGTTTGTGTAGTACGTACGTTAGTAAGTTCTAACGCGTTATGAAGTCCCTTAATTTTAAAACATTAATAAGAACTATTTGCTTTTAAAATGGTTAGAACATTGGATAAAAAAAGTATGAAATACATTTATAATATTCGACTAGCTAAATAATAATAAAAAACTGAGATTGCATTTAATAGGTCTAACTTTTGACAAAAACATTTGAAATCGAATTATGAATTAGCTGCACAATTTTAGGGGATGAACTATTTTCAGATAATATTTTCCTACTTATACTAAACTGCTATTAACATTTACTTAAAGCGTTGTTTTTAATGTTTGAATGCTATATAAAAAGCTCCATTTAGGTAATTAAATAATCTATAATTAACGACCTCTGCTTGTAAAGCTAAAAACCTGTATCATTAAGCCTAAAGGCTGAATTATGTTGCCTAGGAATGGAAAACAATAAAACACTTTTATATAGCAGTGACTTATCTTACTGGAAGTACTCAACGAACGACGTTATTAGATCGTTATGATAACGACCCTACGTCAATGATTAGGTGCATATTTTCGTTCGAAATAATCAAGGCGAACGAAACTTTCCACATTTTATTTTTTTCGAAATATTTTTCACACTATCTTATGAACATAACAATTTTACTTCTGTTTTCGTTAGGTCTGCTTTAAAGATTATACGGTTATGAAAATATCCGCTATAAAACGTAAACTGTGTCAAAACTTACAATGTTTAAGAAGACTTATTATAAATATGTCATAAAGTAATACCTATCTACCAAATGCTTTAGCTTAGCGATAAGAAGATTCTTGTTTGTTAAATGATTAGTAAGCATTAGAGTTGTTGAATGTTACTGACATTATAATACCTAATCTTTACTTACTAGCATCATAGTTACTGTCGTAAAGTTATAATCCATTATTTACATAAAAACATATGATGATTTTGTATCAACCTACTTTAGCATCATCATTTTAAATTTCCTCTCAACTGACTTCTCATTCAAGGTAAATGTAAACACATAATTGAATGCATTATAAAACCTTCAACAGCACATCGCAAGTTATTCAAAACTAACTGATAATCATCTGTTTACGCAAAAAATATTGCAAAATGCAGAGCGACATAAAAAATATTTATCGTAACTTGTCAACAAAGCTTTTAACAAAAAAAGCTTGGGATTACGGATATAGTTAAAATAGCTTTAGTACCATAGAGGACATATTAATGTTGCAGCAGATTATACAGAAAACTAAGGAGTATAATCTGCCTTTATGCTTGTGGTTTATAGCTATGCGAAAGCTTTTTATTCGGCCTAAATTGCAGTGTTAGCAGGTCCTTCAGCGTTGCCAAACTGACAGTCGATGACGGAAATATTATAAAAATATAGTCTAAACAATTGACTATTAAGAATTAGCAATCGTCTACAATTAAGTTTTATGTTGGCAATAATGGTGACGCTTTTGCACCAATGGCCTTATCAGGTATGTCATCGAGGTCAGACAACTTTCAAAAGCTTTCTTGGACTTCCAATTTGCAGTAGTCTGAAGCATAACTTTAAACTTACCAACGCAGTTTTTTATATAATTTAATCAAAAATATTCTTAACAATGAAAAAAAAAAGTTGAGTTAGAACTACTGGTGTAAGGTCCCTTTTTTACAGAAGCCTGGGTGGGTACCATCGCGGTGCCTATTTCTGCCGCGAAGCAGTGGTGTGAAAACACTGCTGCATTCCGGTTTGAAGGGCACCGTAGCCAGCGTATTTACTGGGTAAACGAGACCTAATACCCTATGTCTCACGGTAGGCAGCGCTATGGCGATACCACTGGTATTGCCAATGTCTCTGGGCGTCGGTGACCACTTCCCATCGGGTGGCCCGACTACTCGTCTGTCTGCATATGCCATTTAAAAAAAATAAAAATAGAACTGTTAATGATTTCGGAAGTGAAACACGCCTAGAAAATAAAAAATATAAGCAAATAAAATTATTAAAAAAAAACTCACAAAGCATTTTTGGGATCAAATGGTCTGAACAACATAAGCGGAATCGGAAGAGTTGCGAATATTAAAGACATCACCACGAACAGTGTGAACTGCAAAGAAAAACAAAAATTGCTATCTTTAGATTTAATGTACATTAAAAGTAGTAGTTATTTAAAATCAAAGTAACCACTAAAATAAATTGCGCAAGGTTCTTATCTACTAATAAATAAACAAGTGTTCAAATGCATTTTAATAAGAATTATTAGTGAGAGTATTTTAGAAGAATCTTACTTACATACTAAACCATCTAAAGAATAATTTGGCAACAATGTTTATGTATTTTATAAATTTAATGTCAATGAATTGAGTATTGATAAGCGTAAAAAAATACAAAAGGCTAGAAAGGTTAGCGACTAATTGATTGTAATAAATGCAGATAAATCAAAAATTTATACAACATGTTTCTACGAAGTGACATTTTTTATATAGTTCCGTGTTGCTAAAATAAAATTTCTAATATGTAATACATTTGAATGAGTTATTCGAAAAAAATATAACATTCACCTTAATGTAATATCTTGCAATCGAACTGATTGAGAACAATATTATAAGAACACCCATCACGCAACCAAGCACAAAGTTGAAGGCTGCCATTTTTCTGTAAAATAAAGATTTTGTTAATGATTACAAATCTAAAAACTGGAACCGATTCATCAGCCTGTGTTAGTCCACTGCTGGATATAGGCCTCCCCTAATGCACGCATTCTCCATTAGGGGGTTTTTTAAGACCGTATTCCACGACCCTGGTCCAATGCGGGTTGGTGGATGGACCGATTTTTACATGCCCATCTGACGCATGGATTTTTTTACTTTTGAGACAATTGAGTGATCGGCCCAAATTGCTCTAACCAACTAGGAAACAACGTTGAAAATTTGTTGAATCCCCGCAGGATTCGAACCCACGACCTCTGGTTTCTCACGCCCATACAGATAGGCTACGAAGGCAGCTGGACATACAGTAACGCTGATCAAATGAATGTCTAGAAACTAAGATGACCTAAGCGCGTCGTGAATAGTTTTTGTTATTTCACTTGTAAATAAAAAACTCAATTGAGAAATCATAAATTTACTCAAAATATATATATTGAGTTTATATATTGATTGTTACAATCCCTATGACAAGAGCGATAAGGCTGTTGGAACATTTTAAATAATTCATAATGACACGAAATACTACAGTAGCCCATGCCGTTCAAATACATAATTTCCATTATTTGGTAATATATTTGCATAATTTGATAATATTTACCTACAATTATCTATATGTGACATTTTAGTACAGCAATACCAACTATTATAAAGCAATTAAGCACCCATAAAGAAGATTCGCTTTTGTATTGTTGTTTGTAGAAAGTACGATGGCGAAGAACCTTTCACAAAGACTTTCACAGACTCGAAGTCCACAGTTACAAAAAGTACAATACATAAAAGATACAATCTTAATAAATTAGCGAATGTTAATAATTATACCGTACACTCGCATTAAAGTTTTTGCAAATTCTTATATCTAAAAATGGTATATTTTTAATCATTTTGCTGTTGAAACAAACATCTACGTTACGTAGCGTATTATTTTGTTACATTTTGCGACCGTAAAATTAATACATTACACAACTGAAAGCGTGAAGAAACTAAAAGGTGAACGACTTTTGCAACTGTTAATTTTGCGGAATTATTTCAATATGCAAAATAATTACAGACATAAAAAATTTCCTAATACGGCAAGCTCTGTTATGAAGCTTCCTAATTGTAGGAGATTGCTCAGATCAAAACTAAAATAGACATGGCGGAAAAGATATTATCTAATTTTACTGTAAATTAATGCACGCTAATGAAAAATATTTTAATTTTGTAACAATACACAGATATTATATTTTTAGACTATATAATCAATAGCTGGATACAGTAGCTGCATAATACACATATATTTTTAATTTCAATTTGATGTGTCTGTCAGTAGCATAACATCTTTAAATATATGAATTATCATATGACCCTGAAAGGACTGCAAGCTACAGACAACATTGCTATTCGACCTATATTAAATTTAAATTAAATTAAAATCACGGTTCGGCAAGATGTTACGACCAAAAGTTTATTCATATTAAATAACGACGATCTGAGCGTGACGTTTAATTAATGGTGAGCGATATGCCTAGTCCATAAAAAACAGGAAAGATCCAATAAATGCGCTCGCCACCCTGCAACATGAGACCTTAGTCCTCGTTCACCTAGTAATTACGCTTGCAACGGTTCCCCTTCAATCCAGAACACAGAAGTATTAACACTCCAGTAAACATATCTGCCTTAAGGCAGAAATTAGAAAACAATTTTAGGTAAATGACTGCTATCTAACTATATTAACAAAATATAATGTAAAAGATGTACGCATTATGTTTCAATTTCAAATTCAGTTTAATAAAACATACATAACAGTACTTGTAATGTTAATAGCTTCCATACAGTCTGCTAAATCGATTTATATACCGATAAGCTACTAAATTGATACGTACAGATATCTGTACAAGAAATGTTATATTTATGATGATTTATTGCGGTTTTCATTATATTTTATTAAAACTGAGATTTTTAACCCTACAAGTTATGTTATCAGTATGCATTGGATAAATTATTATTTTATACAGATTTAATAAAAAAAAATCAAGAGTCAAGTTATATCTGACAAAATTACGGTGTTTAATTTTTCAAAACTATTAAGTGTAAATTAAATTCTGACCTGCCCTGATATTAATTGATAACATCAATAATACCCATATTCTAAACTATTTATGCTAACAAAATTACATTTGCTAGAGAACAATGTGTTTAAGATTAAAGTTTAATATCAAGTAGGTACACAGGCAAACGATAGTGTAAACCTAGACCCGTATCAACAACGTTTTTCGAAAGATATTGCTTGACATATTGTCAATAATTATTCATTTTACTTTGACATATAGGTCAAAGTTTCTATATAAGTCACTTTGACCTATATGTTAATTAAATCTATTTGACTATTTTATATTTAAACCTTTTGAGAATAAACAAAGCATTTATTGCTCAATCGTATAAACAATTTTGCGTTTAGATTGTGAATATGCAATTTTTTTATGTATACAACACGAATAAAAGCAAAATTAAAAACCCTTTTATACCATAACAGTCCATTCACGATGTACCTTAAAAAATTACGTGGAAAAAGACAGGACAAAAACAAAAAATATTGACTAATGGAACTTCATTGTGAGCCTAACAAATCGATGATTTTTTAACAAAGACCAACGATATTGTCTCGATGACACAATGACAGATGAAATCATTGATAAGTGGTCCCGGTAAAATAATAAAAAGGAAAAGATAACGTTAATTTCAAATTTTGAATCGTACAATTCTAAAGAATCATTTTAAACTGTCCAAAAGTCCTTAATATACAAGACAAAAAAGTTGATTTTGTAGGACTTTATTTAAAACTGTTTTGAGAATTTATCGTTGTGGTAAAACATCTAATATTTGATGACCAGTTCTAAACACTTTTAATTTTAAATGACAAATTTATTATTTATTAACAAAACACATATACTCACATAATCCAAAGTAAACTTTGCAATCTTTAAATTCAATGAAACTAACACCGACGTGTATTCCAATTCATTTATTCAAGAAATGTATTTGTTAATCTTTCGAGCTACACGTGACACGGAGGTCAACAAAAACAATATTGACTATTCAACACAACATCCGACGCGCGCAATGGAATGACAACGACTAACTAATGCTCGCCCGCCTTGCAACGCGTCAGCATTGACACAGCGTTAAACGATAACTTATGATAAATGCCAGCGCAGCGAACAATACCATTGTCCTATTTTCGACTTACTTCTGAATAAGCATATGGATCAACACATTCGTGCTGCTTATCCTAGAACTATTAAATTAAAACCAATGTAAAGATTTGCTTACATCATCCGCCTGTGTAAGTCCACGGCTGGACATAGGCCTCCCTTTATGCACGCCTTCCATTAGGGGGTATTTGGACCGTATCCCACCGAACTGGTCCAATACGAGTTGGTGGGTGGTTGCTTAATTAATCACCTGTTCAATGCAAGGATTTGCTTAGTAAAACTGTTCAATTGTGTCATTTGCACTACTAATTAATAAATTAATCCCAAATAATTATTACAAGCAGTTCAGTAAGCACGTAAAGCTTTGCAAGATGACAAATAATTAAAAATTGTAATGATTTTTTTAAGAAGCGTAAATACTATTTATATGGATTATAAAGCTAAAATTACTATTTATTTCTTAGTTTTGTGCATTTTGAATCGCCATGAAATTATATCATCCGTTACAAACTAGTAAGATAGTTCGCAAATACCGACTTAATAGCCAGACCGAAAGTAAACTATTGCGTTTGAGGAAAATAAAACATTTATGTTAAATTAACTAAATAGATCAAAACGTAGTCTTAATGAATCAACCGTATTTGATGTCACCAGTATTCTTAGTAACTTAGCGTTTAGCATCTTTATTAGACCTAAAAGAGTTTGAAATGGTCTATCGCACCTTATAACTATATTGATTAAAATAATAATAGTATGAATTAACATTTATTAACTATATAAAATAACAACAAACTAAATCTTTAAATGGTCATTTCAAAAATGAGACTGCGATTACATCATACTAATTCTTTTTGAATATCGTCATCCTGTAGTTCCTAGTTAACAACCTATTTACATTTCTTTTGATAGTGTTAACTTTGTGCAGTTTTGACTCTTAAGTACGAACTTTGCATTAATGTTATTGCAGGCGCTTCTTAAAGGTAGTACACTAGTTACGTATCAGCTGAAACCTTTAGCTAAGCCTATCCAGTTTTCATATTAATTGTGCATCAATGCGAGTTATTCAACTGTGTAACATTTTACTACTGTTTATTTACCACAATTAACTTAATCTGAAGTGCGACATATCGCGCGATTTTTATCTAGATCTAAATTCACTTGATTAAAACGTCCGTGTTAAATTAAACGGATCAATCTCATGGACAATGGATCTCAATTATTTTAATAATCACGTGTCTAGATCAACATTAATTATTTAAATAACATTACCTGTTTTATGGATTTTCACCTAACTATTTATATTTATTCCCAAAGTTTTGCACATCAAAGTATTCGCAGCAATTCATATTAGAGATTTAAATTAAAGTAGTAATTACTAAAATCATCCGATGGATTAGAGCCTAAAACTAGGAGTTATACTAACCAAGTTCCGGACAGAGGTGGAATCCATTAAGATGATTCTATCAATGACATAGAGAACCTTAAGCGGATCCTGCGAACTTAACAAGTTGGTAATAAAGCACGAGGTATATAGTGTGTACGCGCGTTATAATTCGGGCTTTTGACGTCGCACCATTTGTGAGCTGTAACTGTAACCAAACGAAGAAGTTTAGAGATTTTAGTGTACAACAGGTTTTTTGATCACCACGAACGTACTGCGAGCGCCCTTTATTCGCGGCAAAAAACGACAATCGTCGATTCGCTGCAAATCCTTCGTGTAGCGCTCGTTGCTGGTTCGTAAACCACGTACACATAGGTTTATGGTAACAATATCAGTTACAGTTGCAAACAATATTACGGTTAAAGAGATGAAACCATGAATTCGTCTGCTCGCTGCAAACTGTCCGCGCAAAACTCGCAGGTTTGAGAACCACGTACACACTATGTTTTTTTTTACAGCACAAGCAACGGTTACAGCTTTAAGCGACGGAAACACGAAGAAGCACAACCTGCTTGGAGAGAAGTCCAAGAAGATGATTACGTCTCTAGTAACGTTAAGAGGTTCAAGTTACCTTTTCATGTGTTTCATTGGATTAATTTTCATGAACTTGATAAAAATATGGTGAATTAGGTTATTTTTAAGTAGCTTGCCGGGCTTATATTTACGTTCACCTACATACATACATTCACGTTTTAGCGTCACTTTCCAGTTGCTTGCAAAGACTTAACTTAAATGCAATTAAAGCCTAAATATCGGGTACTGTTTTCGGTTAAGCATAGCGTGCCTTTGAACATGGCCGCGGTTTACTAAAGAGAATAACACACAATTTCACACAGTTACAAAGTAGTTTTTAAGACATTTGATTATCATGTATATAGTACTATCGACCCGCCCCGGCTCCGCACGAGTGCAGTACTCATATTTTAAAATCTATGGAACATTATATAAATTTATCAGCGTTTCTCTACAATATTATGCATGAATCATACATACAAACTTTCCTCTATCTATTAAAATAGGTCGCACTTTGAAAATCCGTTGCGTAGTTTTTACGATTTAAGCATAAATAGGGATATAGGGACATTTTTTTTATACTTTGTTTTATACTATGTAGTGACACATGATAGTTAGAAAATGGTTAAAATACAGTCACAAATAAACCTCATCATCATCATCATCATCATCAGCCTTTGATGTCCACTGCTGGACATAGGCTCCTAATACACCTATCCAATAGGGTTTTTATACAAATAAACCCAAAGGTCTGAAATTCGTTTATGGAACTGTAAAAGATTGATGTAAGCAATGTTTATACACATGGTCTTGTTTTCAACTCATTATCGCTCAGGGATGACATTTCGGCGAGAGTTCATCGATAATAATGCTAGACAAACAACTCTTTTTTTTAATGTGGGTTACAATGTTTACGTCAATTTCACCTTGAATTCGGCTTACATATATAAGGACATATTGGCATTGCAATGGTCATATATTTGTATTGATTTAAACTTAATAATAGGAAGTTGTCTTTTCAGAAAAAAAATATCTAATGTATTAGAATAAATAATCTATTTTAGATACTTCTGACATAATTTTAATTTTAAATAAAATTGTAGTAAGTTTACAATCTCATAAAAAGATGTTTAAAGCACACAGAATATACAAAAAAGAAAAGTGAATAAAGTCAATTCAGTCAATGTTGGCTATCAATGTAAACATTTTTTCATTTTATTGGTATACAATATTTTGTCTTATGTTATATCAATCTCAAATCAATGTTTTTTTTATCAAAATTTATGGTTATTTTTATTTAATGTATTCAGCATACTTTGACTATATATAGATACTTAATTTTAATTAGGTCTGGTATAGGACATAGTAACAAATTAGAAAAAGTAAATAAAAGAAAACACAATTTTAGGTAACAATTTATAAATTAAACAAAAGTTATAAAGTGATTATAAAAATATTGTGAATATAGAATATTTAGAACATTGTGCATACAGCTCAAACAGGATTATCAATACTCGAGTCAATGGTGTAAAGCTCAAAAATTTACAAAATCAATGGTTTCTTATCATGCAGGACATAAATATCAATTAGCCAAGATATGATTTGTTAAAATGTAAAATAATCATGTTAAAACATCTTTTTCTTCATAGCAGTATATCTTTCAGTGTATTCATTATATCCTTCAACTGATGCCAGCTGTTTCGTTTCAAATAAGTTACCATCAACGTTGATAGTATGAATTTTGGAATCCCTTAGCAAACTAGGTCTTATTGCATCTAAACTTAAACAGTTTTCTTCCAGCCTTAATATTTTTAGTTTAGGTGCAAGATGCAAATCTTCACTAAGGTATGATATCTCATTTTGGCTTAAATTTAACTCGGTGACAGACAATTTGGACATACCTTCAGGTAATCGCGTAATTTTATTGCTTGACAGATCTGCTACTTCCAAATTGTTTAAACATAATAACTGCAAAGGGAATTCTTTAAATTTGTTGTGACTCAGATACACTTGTTTCAAATTATTTAATTCTGTAAAATGTTGTGGTAAACTGAATATTGAATTATTAGAAAGATTAAGCATTTCAAGTTTCTTTAAAGACGATAATGATTCCGGTATTGCACCTATAGTATTTACACTCATGTTTAGCTGTTTTAAATGTTTAAATCTGCTAATGTCATCTGGTATACATGATATTTTGTTTTTAGATACATCTAAATTTCTTAGGTTGTCCGACAAACTGAGCACTTCCAATGGTATTTCCTTCAATTTTCGATCAGATATCTGTAAGACACCAGTTTTCGCAGCAGTATCATAATGTTGTTTAAGGCCAGAATTACCCATTGTTGATTTACTAAATATCACATAAGATAGAAAAATTTGTATTTTTTTAAACTACTGTTGAATAAGGAATATTCAATTAACTCTTAACTATTAACAAAACACAAAAAGAAACATTTGATAAACAGTTATTGCATCAAATTGACAGATGTTTTAATGACAACACTACTGCTGTATCAAAAAAATACTTATTATTATACAGATGAAATATTCCTATCAAAAGACCGAACTATGCTAAAAACATGAGTTTATTTGAAATGAACTTTGATAGAAAATTACTTACATTGATATAACAATTTCGGTGTGTACGGCTACACTAAAAAATTAACAGTATGTAGTTACTTAAACATCAACAACCATGTTTGCAAGTCTATATTTATTGTATTTTTTATTGGGCAAAAGAGTACTTTTCATTCTTTCTGGGTACGAACAATACCAAATCTCTTCTACACAAGTTTTTTTTTTTTAAGCTTACGCAGGCAGACGAGCAGACGGGCCACCTGATGGAAAGTGGTCACCGACACCCATGACATTGCAAACAGTGGTATCGCCAACGCGCACTACGTGAGACATAGGTGTTAAGTCTCGTTACCCAGTAAATGCTAGCTGGCTGGTGCCTTCAAACGGAACATAGCAGTGTTTTCACACTACTGTTCCGCAGAAATAGGCACCGTGGTGACTCACCAGACGGTCTCCTGAAACAGGGACCTACCACGTGAAGTTACATATTACAGTTAGAATTTTGAGTGGAGACCGACCCTCGGCAAACGTAGTGTTTTCGCAAACTGGCTGTTGCGGACTGAATAAGATTTAGCGAATAAGATATCTGAAGCGGTGGTGTGCATTAGGGGAAGCCTATGTCCAGCAGTGGACTGACACAGGCTAATAATGATGATGATAATCATGAGTTACAATTCTTTCAGATGTACTGCCATTCCAATTTGATAATTTACGATTTTGTCGTTATCAAGTTACAAACAGTTAAAAAGTTACAAAGTTATTTATTTTTATGTTTATTTCATTATAATTCTAAAAATAAAAAAACAGAAGAAATGGATTTTAATACTTTTTCGGAAGCATAGAGATTTCAAATTATTATATCCTGATTTCTTAAGTTTTTCAAAACAAATTCTGTTAGCAGGAAATTATTACGAATAACGAATAAACATATCTTAAAACCCGTTTGTAACATAAAAGCCATCGATAAATTTGTAATTTAAAACAAACCATGTATATTTTAATGCAAATGAAGTATCTAATATCATACATGTCTCTTTTTCCTTAGAAATAAAAAATATATTCTCAGTAATAACTTAATTAAATCCTAATTACCAAATAACAACTAATATTTGGTTCCTAACGTTTTAACAATATATCTGCATTAAAAGAAGCATTTTAGAACTTAAAATTTTTTCTTTAATATTTACAATTTCATAATCAAAACATAAAATAGAAAATAAATCAATAACCGCGATAGACACAGCTTTTATTGCATATTTTATTAAAAAAATTTAATCCTTTTAAGAATATTATTTGGAAATTTTTAAAATCAAAAGGATAAAAGATGATATTCTTTAGCGAAATACATTTTTTTTTATTTAAAAAGCATGATACGCCATCTACTCTTTACTCGTACAAAATATTTATGATGGAGCACAGCATCTGCTTTAATACGTTTTTTATCTGTGCTTACATATCCGATTAGAGAATTTGAAGTGGTATTTTGTAATTTTATATTAAATAGTGTGTAACAAAATATATAACATTAATAAAATCTGAAGACAATATTTTTAAAGATGTTTACTTTATAAAAAACATTGACGTTCATTGAAGATTTTATGATCCCATATTTGTTACCGCGGGAAAACTGTGAAACGTTTGACTTCGATAATGGCCGCAATAGCGCCAATGCTTTTAGTGTTTGTTCTTTCTTAGTACATTTTAAGAATGGAATAAGTTGTCTGTATGTTGTATATATTATATAGGAACATATTTGAAATGGACGTTGGTAAGTAGTTATTTAGTTACACTGCGATGAACGTTTATTTTGTTAATACGAAGACAGGATAGATATCAATGCTTTAGCGTTTGCTAAGTTTTGAATAAATAGTCCCCTTTTCGAAAAAAAGTATTAACTGTCGTCGTAGTAATGAATGTCTAAAATTGAATTTAATTATCTAAAAAATGCTTTTGTCTGAATTAAACATTTAGAAGAAAATGCCATGCATTTACCCTAACTTAATGTTAACCCAACAAATTTAGTTCCCTGCTATTAATGTAATCTCAAAGATATTAAACTGCTTTTTCCTAACAAAACAATTGTTTTTCCATACAGTTTACATGCACCCTTTTGTAAATTAATATAAATATCTAAATGAAATATAATACCCGCAACTTATGTTAGTTATATGCCAATATGTAATACATAAACTCATTAATTTCTTCCTTAAGTTGTCATATTTTTTGTTACTTCTGATTGGGTCTTAATTATTTTTTTGGTAAATTTCTCAAAACAATAATAATAAGAAGTGCATTAGACCTTGCTATCTTTTAAAAGAATACTAGTTTTGTTAAGGAACTTGTTTGTTATTATTGATAAAAATATGTATTGTTTTCATTGCTGACCAATGGAATTCTTGTATGTAAGTATTTGAATTCACTATAAAATTACTCATATTTAGAAGTTAATTTTTGATACAATAATCTGTATTTTGTGTTACTTTTTCAATGAGATATCTAAATATTTTTCTATATTGTATTTAGTACAGACTGTTATGACAGACTATTAAATTAGTTGCTACTTAATTTGTAAGTGAACATAAAACTGATTGTAATATACATAAAAATCTGTATCATAGTTTAAATAAATGTATTTAGTGCATTTTCAACTAGACTAAAACAACACAATTAAACACACATACCTAACAAATTAAGGGTGAAAAATTTGCTGTATAAGAAATTTGTAAACCAAAATGTATTAACCGGACTTATAAAAGTCATAACCTAAGCTAAATATAACAAAATAAACTATAAAAACCTTATAAATAATAAAACCTAATGCATATCAGTAATAATGTAAAATATACAATGCCAAATCATAGTTTGATATTATTTCTTCAGTTTATTTATTAAGCTGATGATAATGGTTGAGTAATTGATATCATAGACATTTTCATCTTCCATAATAATAGCAGATTATTATATAGTGTTATTCAAACATTCTTATTTTATTAAACTTGTATTCTATTAATATTCACACTATTTATAAATGAATTTAGTTTTGAGTTGTATTATGTACCTTTCAATGGATAAAATTTTTTGAACCGCCATTTTTATTATCATTTTGATAAATATCTCAAGTATGGTTTGATGAAGGTAAATATTTTTTTACAGAGGTTTCCGCACAGTTGTCCCTTATAGATGCTCTCCTGAGCAACCTTGACAAAACTATTAAGCCATGTGCCAATAAAAAGAATGAGAAAAAAGAAGAAGAAACACAGGATGCAATGCCAGACTCTACGACCAACACGGAAAAGAATAATGGGACACCATTCCACTGCGGGGACGATGTCCTCGTACCTAACAAAGATGGACGCTATTACTTAGGTATTTTTTTTGTTTTATTTATTGTTACCTCAACTTTGTCTCAAAAAACTAGTTTTCTCTTTCACTATTTACCTATGTGTGTATACATATACCATATTATGAAAAGAAAAGATTTTTATTATGGGGTGTACTTTTTTGCAAAGAATAAACTCAAAAACTGCTGTGCCAATTTCAAATATTTCTTTACTAGAAACCTATAGTATTCTTAAGTAACATAGGCTTTTTATAAGAGGAAATATCCATATAAAAGATCTAGAAATAACACAAGAGCTATGGACTGACTGCTAGTCTTCTAAAAATTGCACTTATTTTCAGACATTTTTAGACCTGTATCTAGAATTCACGTAATTGACGTTGTAACCTGAAGTCTTATAGTCTCCGAAATGTAAATAATATTTATAAGGAAGTGTTAACAAAGAATTATTTTAATTCAAATTTTTATGTTCAGTGAGTTGAATTTGTCTATCTCAATTTATTGTATTAAACTAAATATCTAATCCTACCTTATTTTTCTACACAACAAATTGCAACTTCATATAGTACGGGTCATACAAGTTCATTGCAATCTGCAAATTATAGGTCATATGATTTCATTGCAATCTCTACTAATGGGTCATTATGAGAGTCATAAAGCCACGTGACTCTGTCTCATGTGGCTTTTAATACTAGATATAATATATACAAAAAGCATTGCTAATATAATAATATCAATATAAAAGAACATAATAATAATTTATCATCATTAAATCAAAATAAATCGATCATTAAATGTCATTACGTCATGAAATTAATCATTTGCTCTGACAATTATTTATAATAAATATTTATAAAAGAACTGTTTTTACAAACTATTATCCAGTCATAGAAGTGTTCACATAATATTTACAAACATTGAGTAAAAAAATAGTTCCGTACGCAATGTAAATAACACCATTCTCTATACTCCTATAACACTGCCAAATAATAAATGGAATCTACGTTTTTTTTTTGTTTTGTACGACGAAACGACTGGGATGTTTAAATGATAGTATGTGATACGCCCTACCCATAAGGAAGCAGCGTAAGACTACAAATCCGTTCGCCGCACTGGGACTAGAATTTACACATACATAGGTTTACCCTTGAACTGGAAGACTAGCTCTCATACACTACAGATTTGCGGCAGAAATACTGTACCGTTTGTACTTTCCTTATAAAAGACACCACTTTCAAAATTCGTATTAAATTCGTTGACAAATTCTAAAGAAAGACTCGATTGAGCACAATAATGTCATGTCTTATTTATTGGTTAAATATTGCGTAGGGATTTAACATAGCGGCCTTACGTCAGGTGGGGGGTGGGGGGGACCCGTCACAAATTTTTCCTTTGATTAGCAAGCGATAATTCAATGTTTACCGTTTTTTTTCTATAGCTGTTGTTGTCAAGTTGTATGATGCTGTTTTGTTTACGTACGTTACTACCTAAGGAATGAATGCAAATGAAGGCTAATTTTAGTTTTCATAAATTTAGATAACTAATTAAGGGAATTATTCTGTATAAATTAATTAATATTAATGTAAAAATTATTAGATTATTCCTCCGTAATATATATCGATAGTCCTTAGAACGACGCCTCAGTTATGACTTGTTGGGCAGCCTACTCGGATGTTAAATTTACAATATATATAAACAAAGAAAGTTGTCAGTTGGGTCAATATTTTCATCAACGATAAAATTTCAGACTTAATTTGGTTATATTATTATCACGCAAGCTAAAATAATCTAAAATATACGTAATTTACGTAAATTATGAAATTTGTTCCAGTCATTCTGAAGTTATGCACGAACATACACTGAAACGGGTGATTTTTATGTATATGTAACGAATGTGTGCTATATAATGGTCGTTACACATTTCCTGTTGACTGTGATAATAACAATGTATATTTATTGGTTTTGGTTAGCGTGTACCGCTTCAGATAGCGTTTTTTACGTAATACTTTTGTAACCCCAGATGAATATATATAAAAATATGTTTTTGTTTGTTTTTTCTTCTTATAAAGTTAACGGAATACCATTCATTGCGTATTGTCACAAAATTTCCTTGAAAACTTGAAATAATTTAATAAAAATCCAAAATTTTATATGTAAAGCTCAATCTAGTTAAAATCGTCTTAGAGTTACTGTCAAAATAAGCCCTATTTCCGATTTTAGAATTAAAAATAACGCGTCCTCGTTATTTGTGTATAAATTGATAAAACTCAAAGTATATAATTTGTAAAACTGAAAGGACCGAAGATATTATAAAAATCTTGGATCCCTTTTCTTAGTGACCCATAATGGACGAATTTTAGAAGCTCCACCCATTTGTTTGTTACGAAGAATGGTTTATATAAACGACGTGGTTGATGATGGTTTCTTAGTGGATTAATATTGTATAGAAATAAACGTAATGAAACACGTTAGTTAGCTCCCAAAAAAAGTATAATCTGTATGATTACAGCTAATAAAGCGCCTGAGGCGTTTTTACTTTTCTATTGGTTACTCTCTTTGCTCACAGTCCCGCCAGTATCGACCGAAAAATTTACACAAAGGGGCTGGTATTGGTAATTTTAGCCCAAAGGGCTACAAGCATTCTAACTAAGGCATACTTCAACAATTTCTTATCGATTCCCGTGAGGTTTATAAGAAATATTTAAAATTATAAACGGAATAATTTTCATTACTTGTAACGTGATGTGATCCTTAAACTGTGTTATTTATCACTAGTAGTCTGCCTCTGGTTCGCTCGGTAGGTTTCGTCTATAAAGGTGTTATCTAACACGTAAAGGTTTTAATAACGTCCAGTAGTGCCGCGTGCAAGCAAACAAACAAACTCTTTTACATTTATAAAAGCATAGATACTGATGTGTTCTTTAATATTGTAAAACATACATCTGGTCTATCGTGATTTTTTCCGCAGCGCATGCGACAAGAGACGTTTTAGAGAACCGTTTTTACACCGTTGGTAATCTTTTCTTGCAATAAAATATATACACTATGTTACTCATGGTGAATATAACCTTCCAATAATAAAAGAATTTTATCATATTGGCACTGTAGTCATTTTTGAGTTCGTTCATTACAACCATACACACAACAATACAAATCTTTCTTGATTATAATATCATTGAAGATGTATAGTAATCGCGTAAACAACAGAAAATATTAGGTAAAAATATTTTAACTTAAGAAGCAATCTAACCAATCATTTGTTGCTTAATTACAAATATGTCTGTCCATGTTAGGCTCCATATTCACAGGGGAAGTATGCCACAGCTGTGCCTAATTCGGACAAAAATAGTATTATTTAAACACTACTGCGTTCGGTTTTGTGGGTACCACATACAGCGTAATTACTGAACACCTATGTCTCAGGATAGCCAGTGGGTTTGTGGTATCTTACACTACGTTTCAAAGTTTTTAGCGGTTTAAATGACGGAATGGTAATACGTTCAGTAGAAGAAAGTTAAACTCTCTGCACTTGGCCTCTCACACCCTTACACTCTTTCTCTCTCCGACTTTCTACTTTTTTGTATCATCTCTTTCTCTCTTCCTTTGCCTTGAAATATTGAAACGCCTGCCTGCTGGTATGCGATAAAACGCGTATGCATTTTAGGGCCACACATTCACTGTCCCACAGCAGGGGCTTTAAACGTTTTACGCAACCTCGTTCGGATTACAAATTCCATTTAAAAAAAAAAAGAAATCCTTTATCATTATATCAGCTTAATTAAGACCACTGCTGATCTTAGGCCTTTCCTATGAAGTGCCAAGAGGTACGAACCTGCGTCACCTGCATCTAATGACTATCTGATTATTTGCACCGGTCGTCACTTCATCTCGTGTTGGATCTTCCTACGCGAAAAATCATCACCTAAATACAATAACAACAAAATTTTTGGACGAATAACACATCATCTAGTCCCAAACTAAGTGGAGGTTATGCTATGGACACTAGATGACTGCTAAACACTTTCACAGATTTAATATTGTTTTGTAAATTATTACATTCGAAATCAAAACAACACACCGAGCCACCGCGCAACAGTCAGGGTCAATAACCAAACTGCTAGCGATTCGTAATACATCTGAATGGTCGCAGGCACGATAGTGGAGCTGAGCACGAGCAACGACAACGACTCGTGCGAGGTGGGCGCGGGCGTGGCGCGGTGCCTGGTGAAGTTCGGCGACGGCACGCACGCGTGGGCGCCGGTGGCCTCGCTCAAGCTGCTGAGCGCGCCGCCCGCGGAGGACGGGCGCGCCATGTGCGTGGTGTGCAAGCGGCGCGGCGAGGCGCCGGCGGGGGGCGCCGTGCTCGCCTGCGACATGTGCGGCCGCGGCTACCACGCCGACTGCCACTCGCCGCCCGTGGACGGCCGGATACACGGTGCGGCTTTACGAGCCTCGTTGTGAAAGATACGTGGCAAAGTCAATTTTGCCCCCTCCGTAGCCTATTAGTAAGGGCGTGTGCTTTGGAAACCGGAGGTCGTGGGTTCGAATCCTGCGGCGACTCGACAAATTTTAATTGTTGTTTCCTAGTTGGTTAGGGCGATTTGGGCCGATCAAATGTCTGAAAAGTAAGTGATCCATGCGTCGGATGGGCATGTTTAAAGCCGGTCCACCCACCAATCCGCATTGGACCAGCGTGGTGGGATACGGTCCATAAACCGCCTAATGGAGGAGGCGTGCAGTAGAGGAGGCATATGTCTAAGCAATGGACTAACACAGGCTGATGATGTAAGGTCAATTTATTATTGGTGATTGCTCCGACTAGTAGTCTACTGACGTTAATCACCATACCACTTAGTCGGATGTCCACCCCAGGATTTTATGCAAGCTAAGTTTAATTTTCAATTGTCGGCCGCTATTATTTTGGTGACCATCGGGATTGCATATGGTAAAGATCCTACCTATGTTTCACTGCACTAACACGCTCTTAATGTAGCCCACAACAGAAAAACATGATTTACCTGAATAGTGTGTAATGTAGAAGTATTGCTGCCAAAGCGTCGGCCGTTCTTATTGATAATCATTGGGTTGTGATTGCATATAATGACCGCCGGTATTGACCGCTTAACTCCGGGCACCGTTGGTCTTTACATTGGACTTGGTTTACATAAAATTCTAAATGTGATCTACATTCGGTAGATGGAAGGTAAAGGATTTGACAACAAAGTATTGAGCCATGCTAACCGTTGTGTCGGATTCGAATCAAAGTCTGCGCCTTAGCACTGGTTGTTAATTTCAAAAATGTAATTTATGTAGGAGGAAAATAACTCGTTACCAACGCAATTTTACAGTTTATTCAGAAAAGAATTTATGAATAAAAAGTTATTGTCGTATCCAGGTGCATCATGGCATTGCAAAAGGTGCGTGGATCAGAGGTTCCGAGTGGCGGCGGCCGAGAACCGAGCCATGAAACGCTCCGACCTGTTTCGCTTCAAAGGCGGCCAGCAAAGGAGGCAGCAGCAGGAATTGACTCCGCCCTGTGATGTATGCTATATAAATTCTAATTATACAACTGGTTTTATTGCAAACGAAAGTAGATGAGCAGCCATCTGATGGAAAGTGGTCATCGGCAATACCAGGGGTATCATCAACGCGCTGCTTACCATGAGACATAGGATATAACGTCCTTTACTCCGGAATTACACTGGCTACGGTGCCCTTCAAACCCGAACACGGTTGTGTTTCCATGCTACTGCTTTCGTGACGACCCCCAGTATAATCCGTAAGGTTGTACGCACTGTCAAAATATAAACTATACCCTAAGTTTTAAAGGTTGCCACACGTCGCTAATAAAAATTACGTGTGTAAATTTGCTTGATTTATTAATCTTTATTTATTAAATTAAAAAACACAAATTAAATTTTTTTTTTCCACTAAATTTTTACGTTTGTGAATTACCACTATGCCACTCTCCAGGTATAGTTTAAATAGAAGTGAAAAAGCTTCAAAGTCACATTATTGTGCCGCGTAGTTTGAAAGATTTAAGCATACATAACGATATTGGGACAGCAAAAGCGACTTTGTTTTATTCTATGTAGTGATTTATAACTTTTATGTAATACTTTCATATATATTATATAATTGCACAATAGAAATTAAACAACGATTATTTCATTTACCAGACTGCATCAACCACCTCCTCCTCCACTGCTTCCGATGGCGGCAAAGATCCAGATGAGACACATTGTTATTGCGGCGAGAAAAGTGATTGGCTTGCACAGGTATTGTATTTAAATAGGAAATAACTTAAAAAATAATATCTTTTGATTATATTGGCCAAACATGATTTTATTTTATTTTTATATACTGTACTGATACGTTTATTAGTTAACTTTTATGAGAAGTATTTTATTAGAATTAATAGTCTAGCCGTCTAAGAAAATATTGCTATCAAATTGTATGGCATTGCGGTTCCATATATATTTAATGAATCATTTTAGAAGTAATTTTTTATATACACATAATTTAGAAAAGACAAAATTGTTAGTACTATTGTTAACTGTCATATATATTTCAGATGTTACTATGCTGTCGTTGTTCCCGATGGTTCCACCAAAGATGCGTGTCGAGTTTACAGTACCCTTTATACGCGGGAGATAAGTATGTATACGTCAGATATTTATTTTATTTTACGTCTCTGTTACCCTAGTTCTAATTAAAAACAATATACTCAAACCAAACAAGACGTGAAATTCACTTAAACTAAGTTTTTTCACTATATATCTGTGTTGGCAACAAAATAAGGGCGTTGATATTGTTTTATTACATATATTGATGCGGAAAAGGGAGGACACTTTTTACATGGAGCCAAATAGGAAAATACCATCATCAGCATATCAGCCTGTGTCAGTCCACCGCTGGAATTAGGCCTCCCCTAATGCACGCCACCTATTTACATACATACATCCATCATGAGCCTTTGATAGTCCACTGCTGGACATAGGCCTCCCCTAATACACGCATATCCATTAGTGAGTGGAGAAATACCACCGAAGTATTTTATATGCTGGTTCAAAGGTATTCATCAAACGTAGTTGCAATTTGAATGAGACGTAACATTTCATTTCTATGGCAGCGAGCGCACTGTGACGTCAGACGTTGCATTTTATATGGGCGTATAGTTAAAGTTTCACTATTAAAAAAAATCTTGTTTATTGTTATAGTCTACGGAAAATTGCGCACTGCAATGGTACATACCTAGTCCTAGTTACCTATTAAACGGGACTCTACAATAATACCTACATACTCAGAGTAGATTGACATATATAAGAGCTCAACAGAGCCAAAATTTAATAATGTACTTTTGAATTGAATTAAATTTAATGTCAACAGGTTGTATATATTCGCGTGCGCGAACTGCAACGGCGGTGAAGAGTACCTGAGGCGGCTGGAGCTCTGTTGGTTGGACTTGGCACATTTGGCGCTCTACAACCTCACCGCCTACAACGCACCCAATTATTTCGACCTAGACAATGTCATATGCCCTACATATTGGACAACTGGCACGCGCTACAATTACCTGAAAAGGTAAGTATGGCTCTGCTGAAGTGGTTGCATATTTCAGTCTGTTGGAGCGATTTTTTGTTTTTATATATTTACCTAGACTCAAAAAAGGCTTAACACTCCTTCGTAAAAACTCCAATAGGGTTTGGAGGCATATGTCATGTTATTTTAGGGCTGTTTTTGTTTTTGGTTGCTTAAAAATATTCAGAGAAGAAAACGGCTATTTGTTAAAAAAAAATTCAATTTTACGTCTAGACGATCAACGACGTTCGTTTCGCATCTTCTTTTTTAATTTTCAATAAGTCAATTTAGTGATAATTAAGGGAAATAATAATACGCATAACCGTTATTCTATTCTATTCGATGCTAAGTAAAAACTTAGTCCGTATTTTATTTGGCTAAAAATACTGTTATACTTTCGAAGAGCAGTAACGCGGTTAGAACAGCATCGCGCGCCTAATGTAATGACGAGGTAAATAAGAGGCATCATATCAAGGCGGAGTAGCTTTTGTGTTAATATTTCATTCAGGATTATTTTTATTGCTTGCGCGAATATTATACATTATTAAATAAAATGGTGAGTCTATCCCGTGACCACGACTGTGAAATGCGTTCGAAATCGTCGGGGAATTACAATGAAAAAACGCGATAAAATCCGTAAAGTCATTTTATTTAATAATTTCACTCAGGGGTAAAATTAAAAACATATTCTTTATATGTTTTAATGTGTTCTTAATATGGCAACATTATGATGTGAACTGTACTAGACGGCTGTCGTGTATAGATGTGGCGGACGCCGGTGAAGGAGCGGCGCGAGCGGATCCTGACGGCGCTCACGTCCTCCCGGAAGCGCTTCAAGTGCGGCCGCGAGATGAAGAAGCGCGCCACCATCTGGGGGCTGCGGCTGCGACGCCCTCCGCCGCCGCCGCTGCAGCTCTCCGTGCTCGAGCAGGTCATGGGCTATATCAGTATCTTTGCTAGCCAATAATAACGCTACACTGATTGTTCGTTGTTGTCTCATTGCAATGGCTGCTGTGTAAAGATGCTTTCTTTATTTCGATTAAATCCTATGTTATTTAGAAATTTGCACGTATAATCTTGAAATTAAAACAATTTTCTACATTACCGAACAGGTTAAAAAAGGAGTGGCACTGAATGACGAATTAGTAAGGGAATATGCGCCAAGACTCCGATTTTTGACTCGAGTCACGGACCCTAATTCCGTTGATGACAGGTGAAACACGCATTCTAGAATACTTTCTATTTTTTTAATAGTAAGACATATTACCTGACCTATGTTATTGTTTCAAGCTCGCAACCGTCAAGCAGCAACATCGAGAAGAGCCCCTACAAGAGTCACAGCCAGCGAATGATAGTGCCGGTTGACGGCCACTGGCTGAACCTGATGATGGGGAAACGCTTCCACGAGAATCTCACCTCCAACTCGAACTCCGAAAACGATTCGACGAGTTCGTACGAATCCGCGAAGACGAGCGAGCGCGACGAGCAACCATCGCCCACCATTTGCACCTCCACCGCAAGGAAACCCGATGCCAAAGATGAACGCTTAGAGAAAATAGTCGAAATGAACGACGTGGAGACGAACGAGGCCAAGTCCATCAGCGAAGACGTCCCTTTGCCGTCGAACAGCGTAGCATTAGTCCCGTGCAGTGTTAAGTTAGACAAAATACCCAAAGAGAGCGAGGCAGTCGCCAGCGTGAGCAAAACTGACACCACCAATATAACCGTCAACAGTCACACAACCAGAATAGCCACTATGAATCTAGAAGTTTCGAAATTGTCAACCAAAAGCATCATAGAACGCTCCAAGATCATGTCTTTACAGCACATGGACAGTGTACCGCCGTACTGTAGCACTTTTATACACGACTTTGATTCGTCTGGGGACGAAAACTCCAATAGGGGTGCCACGCTAGATGTTATTATACCACCGCTCAAAGACTTTCAGGGGAAGAATAATCCGTTCCTAATGCAAAACAAGTATACATCGAAAAATATGTATACGGCAATCAATTTAGGTAATAGGCAAAATGGAAAGCACCATTTCCACTCTAGATTTTCGTTGCCCGGTCAGTTGAATCCCTTAATGGGCCCAATGATTAGACCGTTGAAACGGAAACTTAGCGAAAAGGATATTGTAATAGGACCAAATGGTGAAGTTAAAAGAAGAAAATACAGGCGACCTAGGAAATATTTACAAATGCAGGTAATTAATTTAAAAATGCAGTAATTTTTATCTCACTCATTATACGTATTTTTTACTTTATTGTGAATTATTTTGTTACCACCAAAGAGTATATATTTTGACAGTGTCATTTAAAAGAAAAGTATAAACGTCATTAATAAAAATATTGGTCAGGTCGAGTGAACAAAAATAAACCAATTATAGGCCAAAAGCAAATTTTAGCAAATCTTAATTAGGTATTTAATGATGAATAATCGATTATTTGCAGACGATTTTCACGAATGGTTGGTTAAAAACAACCTATTTAGTGTAAGTGATTTTATTAATACTAGTTTTAAATGTAATAAAATCGTTTCATGTCACTAATATAAGTACATTTTTCTAACACTACTATACCATGATTAAGAACAAAACGAAGTTATCATAGAATCATGACGCTTATAACGCAACTTTCAGCTGAACAAATCGTGCCCGCTGCCCGAGGAGGCGAAAGCGGCGCCGGCGAGCAACGGGCCCGCGGCGGCCCCTACCAGCAGCATGGGCGGCAAGTTCCACGGTCGGCGGCTGAGGCAGCGCCAGGAGAAGAACTACTACGAGAACTCGAGGCGCAACACGAACAGCACTCACACGGTGAACAGCGTGAAGAGCCTCCAGCTGAGCCCGCACAAGGTGACGAGCGCCGCGCCCGAAGTGGACGCGCAGCAACTCTCCGCCCTGAAGTCCACCGTGCAGTCGTACTTCCGCGCCGGCCAGACGTTCCGCGTGCTCGGCCGCCGGCTCGCGCCCAACTCACCGCCCGCCTACCTCATCGAGTGGGACACCAGCCAATGAAGTGGCAACACATGAATTTATTTAATTATACACACTGTAATAATATATTGAGCGGCTTCTCTGTAGTCTAATTTTAGGTTGTACAGTAAGTTCAAGGAATGTGATATATTATTATTCCAAAGTCCACTTGTTTCATTTTAGGACCTCGTTTTTTTTTAAATGTGAGACTTATGCGATGTTTGGTTCTCTGGGATAGATGCCATTCTTCCGTGTACCGAAGTCGAATAGGATGTGGATTGTGATTTCTTTTTTGTTTCGTATAAAGTATGAAATCATTTTAGGACAGTAAAATTCTATGGACGTCATGTAAGTATTTAAAAATTGCGCAGATATTTAGAGGCTTCGCACTCTCTTTCAAGAGGTAAATTGTTGCTTCTGTATCTACAATGAAATTTAAGAACTTGACTTGTACAATAAAATTATGCGGAGCCGTGCATATATTCTGCCACGTATTTTGAATGCCCCATTTATCAAATGGAACTAAAAATGAATTCAAATTAAATTTTACTTAATTTTTATGAATTGTAATAAAATAACTTTTAAAGCATGACACATCCTATTTGGCTTGGGTATAAATAATGTATTGTTTAATATGTCGTTAAATGTTAGTGAATGTTGGTATGCAACTATGAATTTTGTTAAGTGGTTAAAAATAAATTTCTTTTACTTCTTCATAAGAGGCGCGTCGTGAGATTCAATGGTGAAATTGATCAAAATTATTAGTAAATGTAACCCAAATAAATTCGTGATGTGAATGCTTGGCATATGGTTGTATTGTCTGTTAAATATTTCTTGGCGAAGACAAATTCGAAGAACCTAAACAAGTGAATTCCTAGTTAACGTAACAAGTGTATGTTTTAGCAAATAAACATTGATGTTTGTGATTTGTTGTATATTTGTATAAAAGAAATTGCAAAAAATGTCTGATTATACTACTCAATCTGGCTTGTTTTTTTTTTAGTAATTTTACCCAGTTAAAAAGCCTGTTGGTATTTAGGTACGGCATCATAGTACCATCTTATTACATAAAGTAAGTAAAGCATCATTGGATTTGATCCAAGTGTAACTTTGCTTTATACAAAGAACCTAAATCCAAATAAGTCATGTCAATCAAACTTTGGGCGTTGTTATTGGTAGATTAATGCGTGACGTATAATTATGACTGCAGTCTATCAAAGTTAAGTCTGCTTGATTAAATTCTATACCTAGGTACGGAATGCAAAAGTGAATAAAATTTTAGTTTGGTTATATATTACATATAAGCATATATCATTAATGATGCTAATTCAGTAGAGCCTGGTAAATGTTATATAAACGCACGTTTTAACTCCAACGGTCGAGCCGTTAGTGTTACTTTACGTCATTTACAGCTTTATCATACTTGGCTCGGGTATCGCGAATAATTCGGCAGTTAACCGCGCAATATATCTGTAACGAAACTCTTAATAGATAAAAAAAAATTTCATGACCTATTCACACGCCTTACGTACTTTATAAAGCGTTCTACTTTTATTTTTAATGTTGCCGAAGTAGTGATGGGAAAACTCGGGTTAGAAATAACTCGAATTAAAATTTATATAACTCGGGTTCAAGTGGATGAAAAGAACAAATGGATAAAATAATAAATGATTTTTTATCAATTTTTACAATGTATTCCAAAATTTTTCAATATTTTTAATACTAACGAAAGTAAAGTAAAATAGCCTCATAATTGTTTCTTATCCCAATCACTATTACCAAGAAAAAATCTGCAAAATTTGGTGATGATATTTTAGTTATAATTAAGTACTCATAATTCTAAAGTTTCTACAAAATAAAATGTCAAATGATACAAAATTATTTTTCTGTCAATCAGCTACTGATTAGTAAATTATGGTTTTCGAACTCGAGTTGAGAGAATTTAACTCGAGTTAACTCGTGTACATTGCTCGAGTTGACCATCACTATACTGAAGGCAGACGAGCAGTCGGGCCACCTGATGGAAAGTGGTCACCGACGCCCATGGACATAGGCAATACCAGGAGTATGAGCAATGCGCGTCTCTTTGTGAGACAAAGGATTTTACGTCTCATTTACCCAGTAAATACGCTGATCACCCTTCAAACCGGAACACAATAATGATTTACACACTATTTCTTTGCGGTATCGCTCCAAACGGAAAATTTTAATAAGTCTAATCTTCATAAAAATTGTGCTTAATCAATTTTACATTGACATTTTGCGTTCTTGACAAGTTTTATCTGTCCGTTGTGCGGTAATTGAAGCTCCTTACTGCATTGCCAACAGAATTAAATTTAAATATCGAGTCTAGAAGTACTAAATTAGTATTGAGTTATGTCACATTTGGTGCCTGTGGAAGAAATTTCTTATTTATTTTTAAATCGTAGAAGTAATAAGTACTACGTGCAACAGCTCTATGCATCTTACAGCTACAATAAAGAAAATAAAACCTTGCGCTTTGGCCGTAAGTCTTGTTACGCGCAAAATAAAAATGAAAACGTTTTTCTGTTAAGTCTGGAAGCGTAACATCCTTCGCTTCCAGACTATGTCTTGGGTAAGCTTCAGCTTACACAGAGTTCTTGGGAAACTACCGTCCCCACCGGACTAGGTGGCCTACATTTTTTGCTAAAAGTGAAAGCCACACGTACAGAAGGTACGCGAGTTAGGCATTCTTTGGTGTCTCCTAACTTCTACGGATCGTTGACGATTAGTTTTCGTACCGGGACGCCGACGATCTGGCGACTGTTTTAATCAGTCATTGTGGCGGTGTGCTCCGCCCTGGACCGCGGGTGTAGTTTTTGTACAGGGTGTGTGTGCTCGTAAACGACGGCGAACTACGGGTGTTTGTATGCTGTTATCCCTACTAGTTTAGTGTGTAAGTTTAGGTGACGGGACTCCTGTTGAGTTCGAAACGAAGAGGACGTTACGTGGTCTACGGTTGCGACAAGAAGCGTTTGGATCGGCCTTATACGATTCTGCATTTACCAGCAGAGCTTTACAGTGTTCGACTAATTTATCTATATATTTAATAGTTAACTTTTTAAGGTGCTCGCAGTGTCGGCAATTTGCAGTCGCTGTGTAAAACCTTGCGTTGCTACCGCTGCGCTCCGGTAGCGTTGGATTATTTGTTGACACTGAGTTGGTTCAGATGTGGAGATACGTGAGCGAATATCGTATAAACCATGATTGCTCGTATGCACACCTTGTATAAAATAAGTTTATACTTGAGCAACATTTTACTGTGAGAATTCGTTTGGTTACAGTCTTGTCGAAACGGACGTTTCTCCTTACGTCCTGAATATGACTCTTGAATGAAACAAGTGCGAGGGCACTTTACTCTACGCTGTGCCCCGTTCTAACAATGTATTAAAGTTGCCACATTCTAAATTGATGTCGAAGTCAATACCTTCGCTGTTTGTTAAAAAATATGGGATTGAGGTAATGTGATAAAGTAAAAATATTTACTTCTAAAATAAAATTGTATATAAATATTAGTATCTTACTAACATCTTAAAGCATTTTATATATGTCGTGATATAAAAGTCGAGGGTCTTTAAGCGTATTCCTCGTGATGACCTATGGGGCGAAACGTGGCCTCTGGCTGTAGGATTGGCTTACAGGTTTTCCGTAGCTCAATGGGCCAAGGCGCGCGGCATGCTCGGAGTTTCTTTGTCGGACAAAATTAATAAGGAATTTATCCGACAAAGAACTAAATTCACCGACATAGTGCAAAGGGCCGGTTATATAGGACGGGCACGTTTAGGAAGACTGAGCTTTGGTCGACCCCCGAACATGGAATGCTGATCTCCGTGCACTAGCCGATTCAAGTTGATAGCATTGAAAACGTACGTTCATCAGTGGACGGATAAAGTCTGCTGATGATGAGGATGAATATTTTGGTTTGTTTGTTTTGTCAGATGCACTCATACATCTTAATCAATATTTGAAGATCTACATATTTAAATGGTGAAGGCGTTAGCAAAATCATATCTTAATTTACGTTTAGCTGCATAACTAGAATTAAACGTAATCTCACCTTTTTTTTTCTTGCTTAATTAATTAAATATACTACAATAGATAGCTTATCGTAGTTTTACATCAGTCCAGTTGCGTCGCGGCTTACAAATACCAGCAGGTAAGTACATTACCTACCTATATGACGTGAGTGTAAAAAGTAAGCAAAACCAGAAATTTGTAGTGCCGCGTAGAGTTAGTTTATCATTGGAATCTTCGATTACGATTTGTAGCAATGATCTCCTGACATCAGATCACATATTTTTTGTAATTATTTTCCTTGAATCATATTTCAATATAGTTACCATCGCCAGAGGGACAAAAGGTACATTTACTAACCTCTCGTAGTTTCAATAATGCGACAACAGCTCATTCCTGTTGTAGGTAGTACTAATTACTACCATTATTAATCAACGTCAAAAACAGCAACATTTTTTTCCATTCGTCTAAGCCGAACTAGATTCAGATTTTATATCACCAAAGTATAATATAAGACAAAGATAGCTGTAGCGATACTTCAAAAAATTTATTGCATTATATTGTCTGTGGTTCTTTTTAGGCAAAGTGTGGTCGTTTCTGAACCGGTGGTAAATTAACTCACAGTCAATAAGAGAATGTATCCTTAATATATTTAAGCTTTGACGCGCAATAATTTGTTTAAAAAGATTTCACATCTCATCTGGCAGAAATAAAAGAGCAGTTCGTATTGACCTGTTTAAGTCGCGCTCAGCGTAACTACTAAAGGGTTTTAAATAAGGTGGAAGTCTGAACGAAAAAATACTCAGCCAAATAATTGTTTATTTAAAAAAGTGTATTAGTAAATTTTCCTCATTTTCAAATGTAAGTACGTGTTGTACAATACGGAAAATACATATCATTTACATGTACATCTCTCACAGTGTATATTGTAATAGTTGTATGTGCCTACCTGCAATAGCATAAGTACCTACATTATATTGTTCGTAAACAACTATTATTCGGTAGCAAAATTTACATACGACTGTGATGACTTGCGTAATATGAATGCAATTCTAAATGATGAAACAATCGTGCCCAATGGCGGACAATTAAAATAAAAATGTGTCCCAAATATGGGACATATCATCGATATTTAATGTACGTGGAACATGTCATTTTTAATTTTCTATAAAGACGAACAATGAATTGAAATGTGTAATTTCACAACATACGCAATAACCACACGTTGAGCCCCATATGCCAAAATTTTAGAACACCATTATGGAGAAAGTTTTAAACGAAATAAATAGAAAATTTTGTCACAGAAAACACTCTACAGGTAAAACAGAAACATTGAGTTTCTAACTAACGCTTTCAGGCTCGAGTTCAGTTAGGTAGAAGGACATTTAATCTCAAAGTATGTTTTCCTATTTTCCACTAAACATCTAAAAATAATATAACCCCTATGATGATTTTTGGTACATCTAAATAAGGTAAAGAAGAGATTTTCTAATGTAGTATTAATTTCAATATCTAATAGACACACTTCTGCTCGCCTGGTATTAGTGTTGAACGACGTATTTACATACATATACAACAATTTAAACAACAGTTTACTATATGGAATGTCAATATATTTTACTTTATATCTACATTTGATTTAAAGTTTGAATAAACGACTGCAAACAAAATTTGCTTAAACATATACAATATTTGTTTGTGGGGTCAGTATTGCATCCGTACCATAAGCTTATGAGCATGCTGAATTCTATAATACTTTTTACAATTTCCACTGGAGTCTAACTACTAACATAAAAAAGACATATTCCAATGTAAAATAAATATATTTCAAATCAAATGTATGACATTTGATCTGTTGTTATACGATGACAGACTGATAAAAAATCTACTAACATTAAGCAATATTTATCGAAAATCGAACACATAACAGAAATTTATTTTACTATTAAATACATAACGCATGCCGTAATTCCATTGCATTTTGGCATAAAAAAACCATGAACTAGCTTGTATTTTAAAATAAGCCAAAAAGATTCGATAAAACCGCCATGCAATGCAAATATGCATGATAATTAACAGATTTCATGGTTTAAGTTGATTATCTATTTATCAGTTACATAAAATAAAACATTTTTGATTTTTTTTCTCATCAATTTAAATTTCTACAATTCTATTTTCAGTACGTACTATAAAACAAATATGGAAGGTAGAAGACGCTCCTAGAACAAAATATAAATATAGGCTTACAAATGTAAAGAGAGTTTACATAAGAACTTGCATACAAACTTATATATTACACATTACTTAAAATGCAACCCTCTTGTGGTGGTTCGCGTCATGCGACCTACGAAAGTCTAGTTTGATGGTACAACAGTTTAATTTAAAATAAGTATATCTATTCACAGCACTTAACCACATGTTAGTCAACAATTTCACACATAAAACAATCACAAATCACTCGGGTGTCAGACTATCACCAATATTTCATAGATTGCATTGACATAACATTTACTTATATACTGTATTTACAATTAAAATATTGTTCACAAAACACTTTAAAGGGACTCCTCAAATGCAGCCATCAGGTCACTTTGCATGTTCATATCTATCTGCCCGGCCATCTGCAATATAATACATTTATTCAATTAGAAAAAAAAAGTAATTAAAACAAGAATTATAACATGTCTTTGGTTTTGTAAAAACATATGCAGTTCAAATATCAGCTTAAATGTAATTGTCTAGTTTCTCCACGTTTGTGTGTAACGGTGAGCGCGCGCATCGCAAAAATTTATTCTGTCATAATTTTTCCCAAACTAAAAAAAGTGTAACTTCAGAAACTTTGGCCTGTCCAGAAAAGAACCGACAAGAAACTGCGGTGTTTTATTTTTTAAAAAGTAAACATTACCGCTTCACGTCGTCGCCGCTCCTGCTCGCGTTGGCGCAACCGCTCCCGTTCGCTGGCGGCGGGCTTGTCGGGCGCCGCGGTGGCTGCCGCCGCGGCCGCCGCCGCCGCCGCTGCTGCGGCTGCTGCTGCCGCTGCGGCCGCGGCTGCGGGGGGAGACGCGCGCGCCACAGGCGACACGCTCGGCGAAGACACCTCCGCCGTCTCCACTTTACGCGCGCTCTGCACCACCCTGCTATGCAATATCGATGTTTACAATAACAGTCAATAAAAAAACACATACACATTGCAAGCTATATGACAAAGATGTAGCCCCAAAAGAATGACGAAAGTTTATTTGTTTAAAAAAATTACGGATATTTACTCTAACTCGGATGAGTTAGATCAATCAGAATATGAAAAGCAATTTAATAATAGATTAAAATTTTTCTATGCGCAATAATTGTTACGGCAAATATAACCATATTAAATTCCCTTCAGTAATAATACCCATTAAATCGTACTCTTAACCAAACCAACCTTAACTTTTCTTCTTCAGGATGTCGCCTTTCTGTTTCTTGCCTTTGTCTTTCCCTTTCAGCCTGTTCCTTTTTCCTTAATTCTTGTTGCTCTATAAGAGCTCTTTGCCGATCTATTTTTTCACGTGCTTGTTTTTTAAAAGCCTAAAAGGAAAGAAAATATTCATTATCGAATAAAATACTTAAGTTTAATAATTAAAATAAAGTAGTGTTCAGTATTATCACTTACTTGAAAACAACTGTCCATAACAGGTTTTTGTTTGATTTGATTGTTTGTCCCAATGTTAGGCACGCTCTGCGGACTGCCAGTCTGAGCCAGCGATGACCAAGAGCTAGCATTCTTCAAATTCTGCTCCTGCTTCAGCTTAAAAGGCTGAGCGAAATTAGCGTTTTTACTGTCTTCCATCTTTTTCTCCATTTCATACTTCGCCTCTCCGATATGTTATTCGTCCCCATGTTCGGGACACTCATTAGATCTTCAATAGGTTTGGGCGTGAGCAGCGGTTTTATTTCCTCCTTCTTGATCGCCGGCGTTATAAGGCTCGGGGCGGCGGCCATCGTTAGGTGCGATTGGGTGTTGACCGCATGCGTCGTCGAGTACGTGGGGTCGAATATAGAGGAGACGGGCGGGGCGCTGGTGATGCCGATCAGGCTGGGGTTCAAATCCGAGCGTAGCATGTCCCTATCATGCTGCGGATTCTTATCGACGAACCCGTTGTGCGACGGCGCGTACATTTCGCTCTTGATCTGCTCGGGCACGTGCGTCATCTCCGCGAGGCCGCCGAGCTGCGCCATCAGGTTGTGGTGGGTGGCTTCCGGCATGATGGGCGCTTTCGGCAATTGAAAGTCCTCTATCCGCATCGTGGGCTCGGCGACGCTCACGTTCACATCCATCGGCACGTCCTTGAGGCTGCGCTCGAGACTCGCCAGGGACCTCTCGATCGGGTCTATGAAGTGCGAGGTGTCCAGCTTGTCGAGCCCGTTGCGGGGCTCCGTTTTAACTATTGCCTTCGGCTCGTGCAGTTCGGGGGGCGGTGGCACGATGGAAGAGTCGGGTATGGGGGCCACGTGGGTGGAGTGCGTCGTGTGTGTGACGTGTGTCGTGTGCGCGAGTATCGGCGGGGCGGTCGTGACCGGCGGCGGGAGAGAGGGCGGCTCCGGCACAGGCGAGGGCGCGGCCTCGGGCGCCTCGCTCTTCACGTCCGCGATGGGCGGCGGCTCCTCGTTCACCACCGGCGCCACGGTCACAGGCACCACGACGGGCGGTGTCGCCTTCTGCAATAGCACACGCTATTATTATATCAATATTAGCAGTAATAATTTAGTTATATTAAAATTAAAATTTCAAGTTAGCCTTTTTATAAAAAACTGTAGGTGGCAATTATTATTTTTATCATTATATTTACTTTCTTTGTGATTGTTACTACTTCTAACACTAGTATAAATATGATAACGTAACATTATAGCGAAATTAATTTTTGTTCAACAACTTACCGTTTGTGATGGTAACTGCTGCGTCTGCTTCTTCATCTTTTTTTTAGAAGGTTTACCCGAACTGGCACCTGCAATGTTTTCCATACGTGAAATGAAATATTTAAAGATTCACCAACAAAATTTTATATATTACCATTATACATACCAACATTACTTGCAAGTCGTAAAATACACTCTTGATTATTCTGTGCTTTTTTTTCTTTAATATACTTAGAATTTTTATTTTCAAAAACTTGACCTAGAATAGACACATATTGCTATTGTATTAATTATTATTGCCTTAAATGATGATGTTGTTAATACTAAACAAATTAAAACTAATGTGCCTTAAGTTATTGATTGCACTTGAATCATTTTTCCAGACTGTAATCGAAATACATACAAACGATTCAATGTAACTGGTGACTTCATAGAGGTTTTTACTACTTAGGTATATGGAACTTCAGATCTCAGGGCCGTGAAAAAAAAATCAAAGTATATTACTTAAAATTTTTACTTAATTTCTGTTATATATCGAAATATATACAAGGTTCATTCCCACTCAATCTTATCTGCTAATAATTTTAAGTCATGAGGGATGATTAAATAAAACTAACATAAAATTTATTACATGGTGTTCCTGTTTACATTTTCAATACATAAATATAACAAATATTGAGTGAAAGTAATTACTTGAACATTCCAATGAATTACTTTCTTAACAAACTTTCAATAAAACATATCTACACATGTCATTTGTAAGCAAAATAATAAATTGCAAGTGCACATATCACTTGGCCATTATAATCTCAATTTATTTATTTTATTGCGAATTTTACACGATCTTACAACGGACCACATTTGTTCTATTTTTTCCTTAACACAAGACATAAGAGATACTTAAAACAAATCGGCAGTGGGCCACATCCGACCGAATCTTAAACACTACCAAATCATTTCCATTTCAAATAAAATCATCAGGATTTTCTAAAGTACTGTGGTTGTATGCTGCATAGTCTTATTCTAATAAATATTATATATGTATTAGATAACATCTGTAATATAAATACACAAATACTAATATCTTGTCTTAATGTAAACAAACGCTCTATGGAAAAAAGCTTGAGATGTAGATGTAGTGGCATCTTGTATTCTCAAATGGTCTGTACGACAACTTGATGCTTTGAGTGTATGATATAAATGTGTTTGTGGTTTTAGTCAATCGGTATCGCCCACGAAACAGAACTATAGCTAACTTACAACAAACCTTTAGAACAATCGAATTGTACTTGGGAAAACATTTGTAGTGCGCGTCGATTCACTGCATTAAATTATTCTAAATTTTAGATATCATGAGGAATGTACAATTGTCAGTTGACTTCTTACAGTGGACCAATAACTTATTTTAAAATACTGATGTCTCAACTTTTATAAATTCACATGATGCATGATATAACATATACCATATAAAATAAATTCGTATCGTAAATGTATCTAAATAGGAAGCTAGAAATTACAATATTGTACACACAATAAAATGTAAACAAATATGTATATTTCTTGCAACATGCGATTGTCTCTCATAAGCGCATATTATGAGCTCTTCTCAAAATAAAAATTTATTATTTTGTTACAATTTCCACAGATATAAAAGAAACAAGTTTCACATTTTAATTAGCCATACTTTTTTCCCTTAAAATATAAATATTCGACTGTCAGCTTAAGGATTTCTCTGTATACAAATGCAAATGTAAACATTGGATACTATTGACCAGATAAAAGAAGATACAAATTAACTAAAAATAAGTACAGCGGGCCTTAATATTGTGTAATAGAAGAGTTGTTACCCTTTCTATGCTTTGTCACATTTATATATCAAGAATAGCAGCAGTACTGTACAATAAAGTGTGATGTTAAAAATAAATAAATAGTACAAATAAAATCCTATAACATAGGCACTTATATATAACTATTCCACAATTTCACATTACCCTCGAGATGGATGGAAGAGAATATTTTTCATTCATTGTTCTAAGTGATTTGTAAGTATTAAAACAATGTATGTACAGTACATATTTAAACAATTATTTTATTTGAATCGAGTTAAATGGTATATTATTTTCTTTTAAATTCTGAACACCATATAGAATTTGAACATGATCTCTGAAGCACCTTTCCGTCCCTTCGAAAAAATATATATATTGCACCATTCTCCTCCCTCCTTCTTACGGATAAATGATGAATTGAATCATAAAATAAATCGTTACAGTACAGTAATCCAGCTGCCAATAAACAAACAACATATCCCTAGACATTAATTTAAGAAAACTGAACTATTCACATGGCGACATTTCTCAATTTCGTTTTTATAATTCATATTACAACAATCATTACTATATTAGATTTTAAGAAGTTTTGCAAACAATTTGTGAAGGAAGGAGGCCAGCTTTAGGTATTTGGTCATCGTAAACAATTCCGTTTGTGTGTCACACGAGTTTTACATTCTTTCTGTATTTTTTTTTTCTCTTCGTAGCAAGCATCAACGTTATCAAGCGTCAAACCAATAATCCATACCTTTTCAAACGAGTTAAAATTTTTAACTACAACATGTCACAGTTATTACATCCTCGCGACGGAGTGAGGGGGCCGGGTGCAAAGGGGTGTCGGAGTTTATTGCTTGCCAAGTTGGTATCCGTCCTTACACAATTGTTTGCATTCAAGGTGGCCGGTCGGCGAGACGGCCGCGCTGTCTCCTCTTCGCCCGCGACATAACACTACTGGCGTACCATATAACCCACCACATAGTCCACTCTGACAGCGTCTCGTCAAATTTACACACTCAAAAGCATTTAATTAGTACCGTGAGATCTGAAGTCGTTCCAATACTAGGGTTTCTTTTAGAATCGTTTAGAAATTTTTAAAGGATGCAAATGAACAAAAAAACCACCGTTCCGTTTTTCTTTCTTTCTTACGAGGACATGATATAGTTAAAAATATTAATGTGAAAAGGTATTTCCTATTGGTTTATGAGAGAAAACCAAATATATGTTATTGTTCCTTACCGGCACCAGTTACATTGTATCTGCGGTACACCAAAGCTGGCTTCTCCTTCTTACCAACAATCGATTGTTTTGTGCCTTTACTCTTATCTCGACAACGAAAAAATTAATCAAAGCTAATGTGTGGTATCCACTTTTTCAATATCACAGTAATGAAAAATAATAACTCAGTACTTTATACCACATTATCCACATTCCAACTTGTACACATGAGACACAAGGACACGTTTATTTATAAACAAATTAAAACATTACTGTTGTTCAAATCTGATATTTCGTCATTTACGTCAAACACTTTACATGCGCTTCTCTCAGATAGTAATAAAAACAAACTACATTCACTCCCGGACCACAACACACTGCGACAATAAACAAATATTGTATTGAACTACCTCATATTGTATGAGCAAGCGTATATTGAGGGTAGTTAAAATAAATATAGGGAATTTATAAATAATAAGATATTTTGAGGCTTTCAATAAATAAAACATACAAAAAATATAAGTTAACCACTCTCAGAACAAAATATGTAATAAGCAAATCGATCCCTATTTACCAACTACTTCGAGTCTATCTAGGTACTATCATTCTGTTCTCAATCAGACACCAAGACAATGTCCATTTATTGGATATTCCTTGCAATTCATTCTGTCACTGACGTTTTTCAGACTAGAATAACATTATTTAAGGAGGTTAAAATTGTAAAACAGCATTCCACATAATATGAAAAATAGAAAAGAACCATAATCAGTCATACCATAAAAATACTGGCAAAGGCTAATAAAACCTTGTGTATTTCATTCATATTCATGAAAAATTAACATAATAATCTAAGTATATTTATAGATCTCAAGCCTTTCAATATATTCTTAAAATACACCAAAATATAATGAGTATAGAAGAGCAATCGCAAAGAAAATCAGCAAAAACTTGGCACAAAAACATGTACTTTCTTCATGTCACAACTTTTAAATATAAAATCTGGATTTTATTTGGAAAAACGCAATTGTTGAGAGATTGATAGATAGAGAGATGTAAATTAGAAAAATGTATCAAACTGTAAAAAAAATTACTGAATCATGAAATAAAAATATGAAACCAAGAGAGAACATATACAGAAGACTGATGGTAAATATATGTAAGTGATTTAAAGGTACTTCTTTGATAAAAATGTAAACAACATCATCTCACAGTTATACTATATAGATTTAGGTAAAGGTGTAACAGTCTATTTAGAAATTGAGTGTTTCTAAAACTATAACAAAAATTTTAATTTAATGAGAGTTGTATATTAGTTGTATATAAATTTCAATATATGAATATTCTCAAACATCTTTAACACACAACACTAACTATGCAAGTCCACACCAATTTGTATCATATTTGTACCTATATATTATGGATGTTTAATTTATTTACAAGTCATTATTTTAGCTACATTCATCACATGGTTCAAGATGGTAATATATTACTTAGCATAGATAATCTTTAAGACTCACTCTTCTATACTATTACATTCTGACGTAAAACTTGTATGATTTGTCTTAATTAAATGCAAGTATTAATATTATCTAACGCTAAAATTGTAATTTACATTATATGGTACACACCGGTACCAATCAGTGCTCATTATGTTTGCTAAGAAACAAAATATTCAGTGAAAGACGCCAGACAATGCCGCTATAAAATCTAACCTGCTTCACTGTCACTGCTATCCGAGGAGCTCGTGTCGGTGCTAGACGAGGAATTCGAAGAATCGGAAGAGCTAGAGGATGACGACATCCCACCTCCTAACCCTTCCTTGCAGCCCTCTGCGAAAAGAGATTTGTTTAATACAATAACTGGCATATTCTTAAGCTATTGCTCTATTACTAAAGAGTATGGTCTTTTAATATTCGACGCGGACTGGAAACAAATAAGTTGCAGTGCTTCAATATAAATGTTTCAATTCTTTAATTCAAGTTTTAAATATTATTTTTGTTTATTGTGAGCTAAATAAGATCCGAAATGTATATGAGTGAAGAAAAAATGCATCATTTCTTACTTTGCTAATGATAAGTTGTATAGCTATTTAGTCAATTTAGAATTAGAATAATGTAAAATTAACCTTCCCTTTTACAACAAAGTGCCCTATATTTTCATTCTTGTAATTCAGTTGTCCCAGAGTGACAGTGTACCAATAACAATATCATTAAATTAGATTAGATTGAATTAAATCCATAATAATTCAATCAAATCCTTTTAATTTATTACAATGCACTAGTTCTTAGTATAATTAGATGCAAATAAACTATTTTAAGATCATTAATATGCAGTGTATTAGAAAGAATTTAAGAGAAAATCAATACATACCCTTTTTCGGTTGCTGCTTCTTATTTGATCCTAATTGCCCCGACACATCTTGCAATCTCTTTTCTAATTCCTGCTTTTTCTCTGCCATTTGTTCATCCTTTGATTTACCCGAAACTTTACGATCTACAAAATAAGTACTTAATTAACCATGATTAAAAATCAAAGATTCACTTTTCTTAAGCAAGATCACTTTTCTAACCTAAAATACGAATAGTATAACAGTGTTATGTATATAAGGATGATAACTTACGTGTCTTCTTGCGCAGGCATGATGCCACATAGTTTTCTAATTCCCTTAAAGTTGATGGTTTCAGTGTTTCGAAATCTATCTCAATCTCATCAGGATTTGAGTCTCTCAAGGATGGCTCCCGGCTTTGAATGATTTGCACAACTTTTCCTAGTTTGTCACCTGTGTCAAAGATATATTCAAACATTTTAATGTTGATTAAAAATGTAAGTTTTATCTGTGTTGCAATTGTAAAATAATACATCATCAACAATATAAATAGTCTGTGATAGTCCAATGCTGGTCATAGGCCTCCCCTAATACTCCCCTATCCATAAGGGGGCTTTGGACCGTATCCCACCACGCTGGTCCAATGCGGGTTGTTGGGTGGACCGACTTGTTTCATGCTCATACGATGCATGAATCATCTTAATTTTCAGACAATTGGGTAATCAGCCCAAATTGCCTAATCAACTAGGAAACAACAATGAATAATTGTTGAGTCCTTGCAGGATTCGAACCCACGACCTCCCTTTTCTTAAGCACACGCCCATACCACCAGGCAACGGAAGCAGTTGCAAAAAAATACATGTTAAACAAATTCATTTAAAAGTAACATTATCATTCTACAAAATCCCCCATTGCCTGTGAAGTAAGATAATCATTGTCTAACCACAAAAAAAAGAATAAGAAACGTATGAAATCAAGGTCCTGTACCTAATCTCACTCTGGTTGTGTAAGTAATCTGTCTCATTGGACTAGAGAAGTGAGGAAGGAGGAGTGCACCCGTGATTGCTCGTACTCTTGTGCACTATATAATCTCCAGACGGCTGGTCTCAAAAAGACCGGCCTTATAACATTATGCTTAATAGCGGCGCCATTACCTGGCAGCTTGTTGATGTCGAGTGAGAGCTGCCGCTTCTCGTCGTACGACATCGGCTTCGCCACGTCCTCGTCGTCCGAGTCGGGGTGCGGGGGCTGGTGGGGGACGGGGGGCGCGGTGGGCGTGGAGCTCTTCTTCTTGGCTGACGCGGCGCTCCTCGAGCCGGCCTTCGCCCCGCCAGTGTTGCCGCTGGCGGGAATGCTGGCACCGCCGCCGCCTCCGCTCCCTCCTCCGCGTTTACTACCCGTTTTGCCGCGGACGCCGGCCGTCGCTGAAATAATAGTGTAATTTTATATGATGGATCGGAGAAAAAAGAAGGATGAAGAAATAGTAATAGAATATTTAGATCTTTACCAGAGACTATTATAATATCGAATCACCGGGGACGACTATAAGTTGCACAATTTAATATGAATTTACGAAGCAACGATAGGAAAGGCAGCGTAAAATGCCGAAAATTCTTCGCCAGGAGGAAATTATATTACGTTCTATATACCCAGTATACGCATCATACGCTCATATACGTAATACGCTCATTGCAAAGCGGAAAAAAGTTTTCAAACTACTGCTTAGGTATAACTTAGGAAACACCAACATTATAATAATAAGCATAACGTGCTTGGTTTACACAGATCACTTGTCGTGTTTGATTAAATATTAGATCGTCATTTCAAGTTCAGAAACCTATAGATGGGACGAAACAGACAACATCACATCATGTTTACAGGGTTTATTGTAGCGTGGAGTTTACACGCCTCAGGCTGGGAGTTAGTTGTTTCAAACTCTCTTTATTCTCGTCTCGTCTCTCCGTCGTTTTCGTATTTTAATGGTAATAGTATTAAAACGAAATTATGAAAATGTGCAACATTCTGGATATTTTTTGCTTTGTTTTCTAATTCATATTAAAATTTGCAACGCAGATAAAACTTACATTTATCCTCCTCATACAGCTTGTAACGTTGACAAAATTTAAGTCATAAGTGTTAAACAACTTAGTTTTAATTAAAACGCCCCACGCGGCCTCTATGATTTCAAAAATTGTCGTAGCATGGGAATGTGCTAATAACATAAGTTGTTGTGAAAACAGTTAGCCGTAAATTAAAAATAACATACCCAGATTCTCGCTTATATTGTTTGTTTTATTTCCGTATGCTGTGACTGTGTTAGCTTTGGGAATGGTTGTGCTGTTTGTAATTTGTTTCTTTTGCTTCTCTTTAATTTTCTTTTTCGCCTTTTTCTTGGTATTGGACTCTTCGACCAGCTTTCTCATTTTCTCTTGTAAGGCGAGTAGTTCCTTTTCAAGAATTTTAACTTTATTATTCCTCTCTTCTTCTGAATCATCAGATTCAGAATCTGACTCGGAACCGGATTCGGAACTGGACGCTGAACTTCCCTTGTCCATCGCATGAGGAACCCCCACATGGATTGGTTCATCGGGAATTTTTGCATACCTGGAGAGTATGTGTTGATTTAGAATATGCAGTAAAACAAAAACAATAGTATAGAACTATAGCTAGTCGACTTTTTCATGGTTTTAAATATTTGACATAGCCTCAATATATTAAACTTGAAATTTGACTTATTGTAAAAAATGTAAATGCTACAGAAACAAAAATGAATAAATTTTCGTTTTACATAATATCAATATTGCATCCGTAAACAATATGTAAGGGAAACATTAAATGACGAATATCTACCTCATTTCAAAGACGTCTTGAAGTTTCCTGGCCATTGCAACAACATCGTGGTCTGGGGGATTATATTTGTAGCAATTCGTAAACACTAAACGCACGTCCGCTGCGAATTCGGCGGCTGTTTTGTATGCTCTATTATCCATTTTTTGCTTCACAGTTCCAAGATCCATTGGTTTCTTAATAATATCAAAATAATCATGAAGACCGAGCAATTCCGCATCTACAGGTTTGTAAAATGGCCACGCATATCCCTGTCGAATACGTTGTTGCTTTACTGTACACTTAATAGACCTTTGCAAATTAATATATTAAGAAAGACATAAATTTTTAGTAGATAATTTTATATTAAATTTAATTAACTATCAAAACATTTAAACATCAAGCATTATTATAGAAAATATAAATTTTAATTGTATCAAAATATCCATTATACTTACCGAGTGCTTTTTAGAAAACAATTCTTTAAGTATTTCGTTACAACTTTTTAGAGCATCGGACAACTTCTCTTTGCCTTTAGCCAATTGAGGAGTCATGCCTGAATGGTGCGATGCCCCGCCGAACCCATACCAGGTGATAATCCACCCATTTTAAAACTATCCTCTATAACTCTTCCAACCTAGTAGTAAAAACAAAAATTAGTCAAAATATTAACTTGATTATTATTTTGTATTTATTATATTATTTAATAAAGGACAGTTTAAGTTTCTCATTTGCTTTTTAAGCATAAACGCAATGAATGAAAGGAAAAACATTTAAGTTCCTCATTCGCTTCAAGCCTAGGGAAAGAATTGACGTAAATAAAGTATTATGTCAAGCACTAATAGCGCCAAAGCGAACTCGTTCTTATTGATTAGCCGTGGGATGTGTGCGAGTGCGGACTTTTGGAGCTCGAAGTTTTTTTTACGTAATTTCTATATCAAAATTGGCTAAACTATAACATGAAGTGGTTAAAAACAAACTTTAAATTTATTTTTTTGTAGTCTTTTTCCTTAAGTGCTCCATATAAAAATAAAAGGATTCTTGGGTAACACAAAATTAACACTAGAGTGAACAAATTTAAAATAAAAACAGTTTTACAATATATAATAACCTTTTTCTGCCGCCCACTTTCTCTTCTCGTGGAAATCTTGGCTGGTTTAGGTCCACTTTGTTGTTCAATGGTGGGAGTTGTATAGCCTCCTTCAAATGAACTGCCCATTGGAGTAGTGGTATCGGCTTTTCTCTTCACACCCTTTTTTACCTTAGTAACACATGCAAATAATTTAAAATTACACAAATGTTTGCAACAAAATGGTATCTACAATTCCAAAAAATCAAAAAAAGAGAGATGTTCGAGTCAGTTTTTTAAAAGTTGTTGTTCTAAAAGAATAAGAGGTTGTTGGTTTGGATCGTTGAAGCCACTGTATAATATTGTTCTGGTTAGTTAGATCATTATTGGCATCTCAGAATCGTCATAAATAAAAGATGATCACAAGACGATTTTTCAGCAGTAACTGCTGCTGCAGAAATTCAGTGTCTTTTAATTTACTACAACTGATCTATACATCGAATGTAGTTAACCTTCTCAGGTTGTAAGAGATAAGAGTAACTGTCATTCAAGTAATTTGGATGGATTAGTCAATCACGACAATTTGGGCAAATGGCTAAGAGAAAGAATGTAAATAATCCATACAAAAAATTATTAAGAACAATACCTTTGCAGGTTGCGTTTGCGACAATGTGACTGCAGGCATAGTAGACACGGGTGTCGCTGCTGCTGGGGTGACGTGAAAACTAGATGGCTGGGTTGCGACCTGCGACGATAGAGTTACGATTAATGTTAACAAAATAACCAATACCATTGAAGCTGCATAGTACGTATGTTGAAGTTATCAGACAAATGTCACTCCGTGATAGACATTGTGGTAATAATTCAATAAAATCGACACTAGATGTATGACGCCGTAAGAAAATCTACGTTCGATGGGTTATAAAGTATACATGAATTCAAAGTCACCCAAACTTAACCAAACAGAAATACACTACATGTAAACAACTTAACCTAAGGTAAGTCAAATTTTTAAAGCATAGAACGTGCAAATTAAATTTTAATTTCAAAGCTTTGATGACAAAATAAATAGCATTTCGTAATATGTAAATTGTGTTGACCTAATCTTAGAACCAAATCATTATACGAGTAGACTTCGTTAAAAAATCCAGGTCTTGTCGGACTCTGATGAAATATTATTATATTCTAACATATCTCAAAATTACAGAAATCACCGCGTGAAGCCATTCACACGGAATTCGTATAATGCTGAGTTTCTTTTGCCGGTTTTATCAGGTCTAGGCAACCTATTACGAACTGGTGGTAGCGTCCTTGACAATCGATAAGCGAGTGTTATACTTCTATATTGAATAAAGATATTTAAATTTGAATTTGCACCTTTATATATGTAAATTTAAACCCCTCGTACATCACGGGTCTTTCCCATAATAACGCAGGGGCAGTTTATATTTCTGTGATGAATTTGATCCTATTTCTATCCTAAAAAAGTATAATGTGAATATTTGTAAATAACGCTTTACATGGGATCATAGGCGATACTAAAATAATCCTACAATGCGTTTACTTTAACACTATACCAATCGAGAGCTAATCAATTTAACATTTTTATTTTCAACATAAAGGGTTTACATCATCATCAGCACGTAGCTTTTAACCGTCCCTGAATATAGGCTTTTTTTATGAAACGCCAAGATGTTTCTGAAATATAGAATATCTTTACATTCGACATTAAAAGTAAATTTAATCAATTACCTGCTGCGGCAAGCCCGTGTGCGTGGCAGGCGGTGTGGCGGTAGGGGCCGTGAGAGTCGGCGTGGTCGTGGTGTTGGTGGAGCCGACGAAGGCCGGCAGCGGGGTGGAGGGCGTCGCCTTCACCGAGGATCGAACCAACGCCCCCGGGGTGGCCACCGGGCCCGCACTCAACGGACCGCCGGACACGCTAGTCCGCTTTTTCACACCGGGCTTAGCGCTGTTCGAGGGTACGTCGATCTCCTTCTCCTCCTTGTCCATTTGGGCTATCTGTAAAGTTTACGAGAGCATGGTTACTTTTGCAATCGTTAGTTTATTGAACTTATATTTATACAAAGTTTTTAAGAGAAAATTGAAGATAAGTCATGTAATTTTTAATAAACTCATTTTTTATTTTACTATTAAATCTTTTAAACCATTGTAGTAGGATATAAAAAGATTACTTACTCTGTTTAAAAATAATTTTTCTAAGGTTTGTGCCATAACAACTACATCTTCTCCGGGCTTGTTGTAAACATAACAGTTTGTGAACATAGTGTTGAAGTCTTGTATGCATTCTTGAGCTGAGTAGTAGTAGTTTGACTCGAGGCGCTTTTTTATTGTACCTAAATCCATAGGTTTCTTTATAATTTTATGATAATCCTGTAAAAAAAAGTATTATAGTAACTTAAATACATCCATTCCAAATAACATTATATTAAAAATAAATAATTTTATAGCATAACTACTGTTATATATGAGAACTTACTGGAAGGTTAAGTTTCTTTGCATCTACTGGTTGTTGAAATGGCCAAGCAAACTTATGTTTCCAGACAGCTTTAATCACATTTTTCGAAAGGAACTGTAGTTGATTTGTTATCCGCCCCTGGCGTCGCGAGCTGTCTTCGGGTGGAGTCCCATTGACGGGCTCTGCCGTCGGCTATATGTAAAAAAAATTAGGTTGAAAGATGAACTTACGACCGTATGGTATATATTTGTTCTACTGCAAATAAAGTCACTCACGGTACTGGTAGTTGCGAGAGGATCTACTGCCTGCTGCATTGTGCTGGAGTCTGCTATCTACCTACCAAAATGACACATTACTATAGTAGATGCTTACAGGAAGCACTCAAACAAAACCTCAGATCTATTACCAATAGTGAATTTAATATCTGAACTAAAAAAAAAACTCACCTCAATCGTTACAAGAGGCTCGTCCAGTCTCTGGCTATGAGGCATCAGCTAAATCCTCTTATAACATTAAACCATTCTATCATAATAAATTTTGGTGCAGTCGCACCTTTAGCAGGACCACTTTCTGATCATTGATAAAAACTAAAATCTACCTAAAAAAGCCCTATTATATTATGAGATTTTAAAAATTATTATATTGATGTACTTAACAGGCAGATAGATTAGATGTACTTAATAGAAAATATTAACAATTGTTATACATACCTAAACATACTTAAAGCAAAGCAGGATAGGGAGTGTCTGGTGTCTTAAACACTTTTTTCAATAATATCTACATATGATCCGCATCTGTAAATAAAAAAATTATAAATTTAATAAAAATATTCAACAGTTTTCTATTACGCACTAGCACATATTTTTATGATAAATTAACAAATCTTTCTCCTATTGGATTCTACTAAACCTTCACTTATGCTAAAAATGTCATAGTATAAGCAATAAAACTTGGAATAACAAAATAAATTTAGTGTAAATTCTACATAGCCCAAAAAAACTTTGAATCTACTATATATTTAGACAATACTCAAGTATATGTAAAGCCACAAATTATTTAAGTAACAGGTATAACACTGTTTTCTAAATTTAATGTCTTTTTTAGACTTTATACAGAGGGTTAAAAATTACTTTCATATTAATTTACTTTTAGTTATATTAACAATCTTATTATTCCCAAAAAACACTGAGATATCCTACTAGGAACAGTTGTTTGTATGCGTTTTACAATCAATTGCATGGTATTAGAAGCTAAGTAGCCGAACATAATATATAACATTTTTACTATAGTAATAGTTTTTGAAGATTGTTGTTGTGGTTGAGATCTTTACTAAATTCTATTACATATAATGCAAGAGGTGGATACTATCATATTTTTATAGGTTACATTATAATAAAGAATATAAACAATTACATTCTTATCAAATCTTATTTGGCTGGTTAGGTTTTAATGTTCTTGTGTTGCACTCAATGAACTTTACAAATTAAGGAAACATAGTTTTACAAAAAATACAAAACTAACATTATAAAATACATTGGACTTAAATAAGAATCCCATTTAAGTAAAGTAACAAATAGTGTTAATAATCAATATTTCTCATTTTTTGGATGTCGATTATAAATAAATAATAAACAAATATTAATTTAGGATGTGGCAACTAGTTACTTGTGTAAATATTCAATATGCTATAAGAATTTAAAGGATTTGTTTTTAATTATAGTTATTTATACTTAACATTTAAAAAGTTTTTAGTCAAAAATAATATCAATTTAAAACAAAAGCTGATTAAGCTCTTGTTTAGGTGACAATTAAGTTAAAAATAAATACAACCATATATATATAAAATATGTAATTGAGCATAATTATATGTTTTGAGTACCCAAGAGTAATGGCTCTGTCTATTTTCTAACTCAAATTTCTAATGTACTTATATCTACTCTTTTATTGATTACATGTGTGACCTTTGGTGGTGGCCTTCTAATAAGATTAGTATTTTCAGACCACTATTATCAACATTTGCCTATCATAATTTCAATCAATTTTCAATTAAAACCAATCTAACAGCAACAAAATTCTAATTGTACAACCATCAGTGCAAAGATTAAAATGATTAGTCCATATTCCTCACAAGCCAAATAAGAAATGAAATATGTAAAAGAGCCACATAAGGCTTGGAATGACATAAACAAACCCGAAACAACGGTGTCAACATTGGTCTAGCATTCATTTTGATAAATTGTCACCAAAATGGTATAAGTGCATTACTGATTATTTTTTGCATATTTCAACATCAGTTCATGCCATATGACCTCATGTTAATTTAAATATGTCATATCATTGGATACCTTCACCAAACTTACAATTACAAAGCAATTTTCTATGTAAGAATAAAAGTATGGGTTCTACAATTTGTTTACAAATATGTTGCAATTAGGTTACACTATTAACATACAATTTCTCTGCCTTTCAGGGTGGTCTAGTGATTATTAATTTTAGTAGGCAATTCATCAGCCATTTAATATAGTTTAGCTTCTCAAGCCTCAAAATTGATGTAAACAAAGTAACCAATAGCAACAACATAGCGTCATACAGTGTTGTCTTTAGACAATTGTGACTCAGTGATTGACATCTTAGTGAGAATGCATCAATAAGAACGCTAGATCAGAAAACCTAATCTTTAAAAACATTTAAACCTTGTACTACTTATTAAATGTATTAATAGTTAAGCAGAACTAATTTTTTTATGGAAGAAAACAAAGTACCAGTATATTTATTGTTAATTTAAAAGAATAGTGATAATTAAGAGAGTAGAGAGTTCTTGTTATATGTATATGAAATTTTATAGTGCCCTAAGAACCGTTAATAACTATCTCAAACCGTTTTCATATAACAACCAATGTACATGGACTCTGGATTATGGCTACTAAATTATTATGTGCTATCATATATTGAAGTTATTCAGTGATGATTGTTATTTATCAATGTAACTTATATCTTTATTGTAAACAACAATATGAGTCAGAAATAAAATTTCATAACATTGCATGTTTATGATTTAATTTTATTAATTTATCTTTACATTTACCAGACAAGAATATTGCAATAACGATAGAGAATGCTTATTTCATGTTTCTATGATATTTTTAAATTCAGTTACAATAACATGACAGCTTAAGTATAAAAGGTTAACATTTATCTTTAGGAGTTCAATTTGAATAATTGAATCGAGAATTGAAAAATCATGCAGAGGAACATTTTTCATGCAGCTAGCTAGCTATATTGACCAGTCGAATTGGTTTACAACACCAATTGCAAATTTGATCATTTTAGTTAACATACCTAAAATTTGCAGTTCTTAAAGCAATTTAAATTAAACGCAATAACATAATTTAATACACACTAATGCTACTGTAGTGATTCTAGAATATTCTTCATTCAACTTCCCATAAACATAAAATCTGATGATGCATAGGACTAATAGGGATTAACAGTAGAATAAAAAGGTATTTGATGTTACAAATAAATATATTTAGAACTTCTAATAAGCTTTTTTTACATTTTTTAGCATTAACATTTCGATTAACTATAAGAAAGTACACGCTCAATAAATCTATATTATTCTATAAGGCAAACATACATAAACATTTCCTTCTTGTAATTTAAGCAAAATAAAGGAAATAATTTCAACAATATGAATTCGAAAGGAGCAAACAAGCTGAATTAAGACATAGTAAAAATTACTGGCGGAGTCCAGAAACAAAAGTTCAAAATGTACTTATAATTCAAAACATGCACACTCTACTTTAACACATACGATTAACCTATCATTAGGGCAAAAAAATAGCATAAAAATACAACAGTATATTCGTGGTAAAGCTAAATAATTATGAAAAAAGACTTACGAAGGATATTAACGCCAATATGGCGGATGAACTAAAAATACGATGTAGGAGTAACTTCTGCAAAAGTAAACTCTACCGAATTGCTTGAATTTATCAAACACTCCACATATATCAAAGTTCATAGTAATTAACTAAATATGTTAGTTCATTGTCTATCAGTAACAAAATTCACTGTTTTTTATACAACAAAGAAAAGCACAACCCGAACTCTTATGTTACAGCCGAGCTTCAGACATGGCGGCCAAACATGAAGCGAGTGATGAGCGTCTCTAGTCATACCTAAAATTTATTTATCACTTATTCGTTCTGGAAAAGAAATATTGAAAAAACAGCATCGAGGAACGTGTAAAACCAAGATATTTTAATTTTTGTAAAACGATGAGGTAAGGTTTCATAGTAATCATGGGATTCAGTCTTGGAAGTTAAAGTTTTCAGCTTCCATAGTAAATCTAGCTCACGATGGTAGTTAGCATTTCAAGTGGCGCCCTCTAAACTAGGGATGGATTTACCGATTTTCAAAATGCTCACATATAAACCTTTTCTAAACATACTTGTAATATTTACAATACTCATAATATTTTAACATGTTTATTAAGAATAATGCAATTATTTAGAAAATAAAATGAACATTTTAAAATAGTTTCTTAATAAGTATTATAAATGAAACAGATTATTAATAAAGTTATTTAAAGATAAACAATAAAAACTAAATTATTTTTGTTAGTGATTATTTAATATTTGCGAAATGACTTCTTTTTTTGTCCTTAAATAATTTGTTTAACACATCACGTTTGTCGGAATATCTTGAAAAAAAAAACTGTACCTTTAGCTCAATTGTTTTTAAATAACACTTACTAAAATGATATATTAGGAGAAATTCAAGCTAAGCCTAAAATGTTTATCACGTTTTTATTATAACCGTAATGAAATATGAATATGTTTCTTTTAAACAGTACCTGTGGCAATTTGTTTTTAAAAACGCTACAGAAACTTTTAAATTACTATAGCAATTTAATTGCTTTGGATAATATTTTTAACAATGATTTCTTCTTATAAAGAGTATTGGATTTAGAAATTCCCATACCGTTTTTCTATTATATATTAAATTTTTATGAAGGAATAGGTACTTAAGATGTATCTATTTTCGGTCTTATGTATAATATTGAATTATACGTCAAATTAGACCTTTTTTTAAGAAAGTTCCTCAGAATTTTTATATAATGCTTAAACTTTTTAGAAAAATATGAGAAAAGACTTATCTACCTTTGAAAACGTGTGGAACTTCTGATCAAAAATGTTTTTTAATTATTACTTTAAATCCAATATAAATTTTGTGATTTTAACTTTATTATCACGACTAATGTTAATCAATCGCTTAATCTAAAATATATGTATTTTTTTTGCAATACAAAAAATAAAAATCATTTATAATAGTTAAATAACTGTGATCTGTTTTAATCTGTAATGTAATGAGTGAAGACGAAATTGCACAAAATGAAAATAAATGTTGATGTATAATTTATTTTGTTTTGTTTTATCTTTCTTGATTATTTGCCGAGTTTGCTAATTGAGAATATATTTGAAGTAATGAACTTTCAAACTCTATCGCTAAGTACTGCGTTTTTTTATTATACGAGTATGCAACTGTTACGCTAATTACATAAATGTTACTGCTCGGTACTAAATTAGAGCGAAGTATGTTATGCTTTGGACAACTTCACGAGCAGGACGTGTAACTGTACTAGGCTCGGTAAAGAAGTGAAAGTATAAAGGTAAAGACGGCTGCTGCACAAGTTACCAAACATTTACGGTAGTTATTAATTTATGACTTACTTTAATTTAATGCGATTGCTTATAATATGATAGTTTATCTATATTTATATGATTGTAGTCTTAGTACATAATTAGTTATATTATTTGGTCCTTGTATTCAACAAGGCAATTGTTACTGATACTTTTAAGCTCCATCCAGTTTAATCATTATACACTTGTGATGTAATGGTGTTCTCTTAAATATGAGTTGCTTATTGAATTAAAAAGTTTTCATATTTATACAATTATTTTTTTAAATAATTGCAAAGAATAATTAGCTATACTGTGTTGTCAACATATAATTAAATGTAAAAGTATATAAAATGTCCCAAAATTTTGATTTTGATATAATAATAAAAAGTGTTGACTTTGAAGACACTTAAAAGTTTTAAACCATTTTAATGGATTATTTCTAGATCAATATGAATGATCATCATCATATGAATATGGATCACTCCCATCATCATGATAATCACATGAGCCAAGGTGAAGTTTATAAAAACCATCAAAATCATCAAATGAATGACACTATGGAAGTAAATGTAAGTGCAATTTATATTGTTTATGAAGTTACATTTAATTTTCTTTCTTCTACACTATTCAAATTTCTCATAGAAATTTGGACAAAATTCATCATGCATTTATCCAAAATATTTGAGAACCATACGAAAAATATAAAATTATTATTAATTTCAACTTTAATAGTAAAAACTAAAATTGTTTGGTAAATATATTTTTTTCTCTAACATATGTTTCAGAATATGTTTAATGCTAGTTCAAGTTTACATCAAATGGCTGAGGGTGAACATCATGGCCATAGTGCTGGAGGTATCAGTTCTCACCATACCTCACATGGCATGTCTATGACCGTTAGTATTTTACTGTGTTATTTTATTGTCCATATAGTCTTCCTAAAATGATGACAAACATTTTACAGTTTCATGGAGGCTATGCAGAAACCATTTTATTTTCTTGGTGGAATGTAGCCGACTTGGGGGAATTTATCGGTTCATTTTTAGCAATATTTATCATGGCATTACTTTACGAAGGGTAAGGAATTATCTCTTTATCTATACATATATAGTACTAGCTGTCACCCCCAAATTTCCGCATAAACTATCATCCTATTTAAATCCTTTCAAACACTTTTTACAATAATAAACAGAAAAATAATAAATAGACTGAAATGTTGACATGACAGAAATGTCCTTTCTTGGAATCTATTTTATGCATGTACCAAATATCACCTGAATCGGTTCAATGGTTTAGATGGTAAAGTTGAATAGAGACACAGACAGGGTCTCTTTTACATTTATAATATTAGTATGAAATCGCACAAAGCTTCCTTTATAGTTGTTACTTTGGTAGGCAATATTGTTCAAGGCTAGTCTTTGAAGCTGATAAAGGGCATTAATATAAACTGAGTCATTTAAAATAATGTTCTGTTACAAAATGTTGTCTTACTATGTTTATGTTGTATGTGTCATTTATTTTTATTCAGTTACATAGACACATCTATTAATTTTTGTGTCAATATATGACTCAATTATTAAAGGGTATATATTATATATAAGTTGGTTATTATATATTGATTAATTTTAAATATATTATCAATAATTTTATTTACTTAAAATCTAATTTATATTTGCATTATGCTGACACCTAGCTTAATAAAATATTTTATTATATATATATTATTCAATTAAATCTAAATTATCTTAAATCTAGAAAAATAGGCCAAAAATATATTATTTCTCTTGTTATTAAATATTTATAAAATAATAGTTTTATTATACATTAACAATTTGTTATTCCATATGTATACAATGTTAATAAAAATTCTCTCAATCATATATTTGAAAAGTGTATTTGTGCACTGCATTGATCAAAATTGATTATAAAGCAACTGACAATATTTGGAATAGATGGCTGATAACAATGGCTTATTTTAATATACAGTCAGGGACATTTTTAAACAAGTTCTTAAGGTATATATTCCATATGAACATAACTTAATATCAATCACATTTGTACTTGTGATACAGAATGTTACACAGCATTAAATTCTATTTTTGAAATAAATATAACATGACCTGTTGAAAGTTTTATTAGAAACAGTACTAAATGTAATTATAAAATATATAAAAGAGATTCCAATCTATACATTGACTGATCACAATATCTCTGTAACCATAAGGCATAACAACTTGAAACTTGGTAGGAATATTCCTTTTGCTGAGTGGAGGTCAGCTGAGAACGGATTTTAGGAAATTCCACCCACATGGGGAGTTGGAGGGTTGCTAGTAAAATATACTTTTTTTTTAACATAAAATGTTATAAACAACAATTATTTATTTTTGTAATATTTTGTTTGTTGTTAGGTTGAAGTATTATAGAAAACACTTATTATGGAAAACCTATACCGGACTACAGTACTGTGCTGTTGCACCACCAGATAAAGGTGTGGCCAACATTTGTGCTGCAGATGAACCTCAAGTTATACAGTTGAGTCAATTTCAAATATGTTATACAATAATGATATTATAACAATAATTATAACTTCATTTAATTTTTTGTAGGTCTATGCCCCATGTGTTGGAGAGGAATATGTAAGTTGATAAAAAGTTAAATGTCTATATGAATAATATTAACTGAATTCGTAGAAGTTACAAATTTTGTGAATTTTCAGTCCTACAATGATGAGTGCAGCTCACGCATGGCAGACTGTCCTACACGGAGTGCAAGTGCTAGTTAGCTATATGCTTATGTTGGTATTCATGACCTACAATACATGGTTGTGTGCCGCCGTTGTTCTTGGCTCCGCAACCGGCTACTTCCTGTTTGGTTGGCGCGAGTCCGTAGTTGTTGACTTCACTGAACATTGCCATTGACCAATGTAGAGTCGACTAAGTATTATCATTGGTCATGTATCCTTAAAGCTTATAAAATAAAGAATGGTTTATATCTTGGTGTTACTATTATCATGTTGTAATAAGACAGCCTTTTTTGGGTGATATAGTTACATTTATACCAGTTATATATTTTGTAGGATATTTAGGTTGTAATTTGATGAATATTAAATGCTTTGAATATCAAGTCTTTTTATTGAATTTCTCAAAATATATTGTACATAGTTGGTAATTTTCTGATATGAAATTAAATGAAGAACAAAGTATAGCCTTTTCACTTATTTGCCTAAAATAAAGAAATTTCAAGACATTGTGCATAAGTAGAATTTTTAATGGAAAACACTCATAAGAATTTAATCAGGCTTATAAAAAGTGCATGGAATTTTAGTCTATGTACATATTTCACGTATCATTACCTTAAAAACAGCAAAAAAGTAAGATATGTTGTAATGCCCTGGGGACAAACATATTTGATTATTATTGCATGCAGTTCAATATTTTTATTAACTAAATTACTGACAAAAGATGAAAGATACTGAAGGATTAAACATTATTTTTAAATACTATAATTAGTAACTATAACTACAATTAAAAAAAATTATAAATACTTTATATTATTATTAACAGTTACTGTAATAATATTTATTACTTATTTAATCAACTTCAAACAAAAGTTACCGTAGTCTTTTTTTAAATGGTAACTCATTGAAAATTCTTTATGCACAAATAACACAATTTTTATAGTGACCTTAACCTAAATCTTAAAATTAAAGATTATTTTATCTTTTTTAACCTGTAGCCATTCTATGATTAAATCATTTAATACCTGTATATTTTAATACACACCTTAATTTTAAACTATAATATCTCTTGCATATTAAGATGTCTATGACGGCAATGTTTTTTTAAATTTGAACTACTATTGCATTTGTAATCACAATATTTGCATGCATATGGACGATCAGTAGTATGAATTCGCCTATGAACTTTCAGTGAATTTATAAAATTTGTCCTAAATGTACACTGATCACACAAAAATGGTTTCTCTGAAGTATGCGTCCGTTTGTGCTTTATAAGATTTGAAGATATTTTCGTTTTGTAAGGACATTGAGAGTATTCACAGATATATTCTTTTGAAACATCTGAGCTTTTGAGCTTAATGCTACTTTTAGATCTGAAAAAAATTATGACTTTAATAATATAAATAAATAATAGATTTAAAACATACTATACTTATGTGCTTGCCTATAAGTTGCAATAAGCCTTCTATTTATTACTTGATTATTTTCTTCTGTATTGCAGATAATTTTACTTATTATTGGTTGTCTTGTATCACCATTAACTACCTCAATTCTCCTCTTTAGCATTTGCGAAACAGTAGATGCCGGTTGAGGACTAAATTTAACTTATGTTTGATTTAAGAGGTCTTCCTCTGGTATTTTTGTTACTTGATTCTGTTAAACTACTATGATTTATAGGTAATTTTAAATGAAATTGTAATGGATCTTGCATTTTCTTTTAATCTAATATGCGTGAGAATCTTATTTCGACGTACTTAATGTTATTGAGAAAATTGAGTATGGTTTACTAAACAAACGTTTAATAAACAAATACATAAGACAGTGAACAACATCAAAAAAGTGTTACTAGCTTCAATGACTGAAGAGTGGTATTATATATTTCCGATTATAAACGCTTCTTTTGCTGATCACCAAAAATAATTATATAAATCTCGTATCGTTATTATGGGTTATTAAATTGCATCGATGGCACTTACGTGCTTTTGTGACCCATCCAATTATTTTTATTTTTATTAAAAGCAACTTTTATTACATAATAAAACTTTGGTGAATAGTAGCATGACTTTAAGCTCAATGAACGAAATGAATAAAGTTTGTTAACTGAAAAACTCCGACACATATAGATCAAGCCTCAATTAAAAAAACCTCTGATCGCTTTGAAGGTATCGTATATACTTTATGACTATTTATCTTTGTGATCATCGATACCAAAATTATAAATCTTTTACTAGTCCTCTATTTAAATTATATTAAAGTTTATTTTAAATATGCGGTGCTTCACAGTAATATAAAGCTTGGAAATCTAAAAATCCATTTTGATATCTTTATTTATAATAGGTTGGCAAGAATAAGGCGATAATAAATTTTGTAAAGGGGATCTTGTCGACGAATTAAGTATTATATTGCTTTATTATAAGGCTTTTCGGCGAAAGCTTTAATTTTGGAGAAAAATCTCCATTTTTTTGATGTTATCTTATCTTCCATAATATCTAATTAATACTTTTCTTGAACAGCCGGTTTTCAGTAAATAGAGATAATAATGCAGGGTAAAGTATTCTGTGTAAAAAAAATGGTCATGACGAATGATCTAGTTATTCATTATCTGGTCGAATATCTGATAACTACGCCATGCATTATCAGTAAGAAGTGATCATGCATGGCCTGGTTATCCGTTCACACTACCCTCCTGTTCAGCTCAGCTCAACTAGTCTCTTGTTAGTTAATAGATTGATTTGTTATTAATGCTTAGAGCCTCGATTAGACAATGGAATTCTGACAGATGCAATGGCTACCATGTTGGCTTTCAATTATTGGCTATATAATACATGGATCTGTGCAGTGATTTGTAGAACACGTATTGAAGATGAGTTAGTGAGAGTATTCACATTTTCAGAAAGAGTTTAGACGTCTCGTACCAAGGCGAGGCTATATATAAACACCTAATTATATTTATTGGATAATCACAATTATTTAGTATAGGCATTTAATCTTTTATCTTGTGCTTTAAAGTAAATAAAAGCAATAGTTATTATTACATTTATAGATTCCAATGAGTACGGCCTTAGCCTCAAGTCGGGCTCCATCTCTCTCACCCTTGCTCAAATGCCTTTTTTTAATGTAGTCCTATTCTCTCTTACTCCTTACTCTCGTCATGTATCGCGAAGTAATACATCCACGATGTTAAATTGATTGCGTTAAGCCTTCCTTACATTTTGTCGTTTTGTCCCGGACAAATGTACTGCCTCGTATATATCCCATTGAACACTTGACCCGAAAGCACATATGATTTTGATTTTATTGTCAATGTCATGTTATGACAATCGGCTCAATTTAGGGTGCTTTGTGTTATATTTTATAAAGTTAAATAATTTCTTAACTATGTTTTTACGTAATCAGTATATTATATCACAAAATTATAAAGTACAACAAGTGGTTCTAAAATGGATGCATTCTAAACCTGAATCGTTCTATGAGGAAATGCAGGGTAATTTTATTCCGACAAATGCTTTTCAAAAAACAGCTCTTTCTGTTGGGTCAGCAATGATTGCTTTATTAAATCCACACAGAGGCGATATGATTGCGTGTTTGGGAGAAGTTACTGGAGAAAGATCATTGAAATATATGCGCGAAAAAATGTTGGAAACTAGTGAAGGCTCTAAAATATTATCCGACCAACCCCGTATAAATTCTCAAACAACGAATTTCGAAACACTAAATAATATGTCAGAATCAACTCTGGGTAGAGTTTACGCAAATTTTATGAAAGACAACAATATAACAGCGGACACCAGGTTACCAGTCCAATTTATTGATGATCCCGAGTTAGCATATGTTATGCAAAGATATAGAGAAGTTCATGATTTAGTTCATGCAGTGCTTTTTATGAAAACTACAATGTTAGGTGAAGTAAGTTCCCAGACTGGTTTAATGATGTTGGATTTAATACAAATATTTTTAATAGCATACTTTTTATAGATTAATTGTGTTGGTGATATCTTATCTTTCTCATAATGTAACTTATTTTAAAGGTTGCAGTTAAATGGGTAGAAGGAATCCAAACTCACCTTCCAATGTGTATTGGTGGAGGAATATGGGGGGCTGCAAGGCTTAAACCAAAGCATCGCCAACTTTATTTGAAATGTTATTTACCTTGGGCTATAATGACAGGCAAGAATGCAAAGTTTTTACAAGGTATTAGTTGATTCTTTTACACAACTTGAAGTTAATATGTATACTGTTATAGATATTATGGCCAACACTTAGCCTGTTTAAGTCATTATTGATTATTAAGTAATTCTTGTAATATATCACTTTCTCCTGGCTATTTTTCCTAGGGTGGGCTTTTAATCCATCTATTTTTACCTAAATAAGTTATTACACAGAGGGACTGGCATCTGAGCTCAACCACCCAAAGGGTTAACTGTATTTAATGATAGTATTAGTTATTGGTTAATGTGAAGGAACTGACATCCTTTAACAACTCCTTAAGATGGTTTTGGGAAGTAAGACCTACATTTTACATGTCTATCAAACACATAGATCTTCTTACTATTCCGATAATTGTATGCATATATTGTTTCCATAAATTCAAAATCTTATGTAAACAGTATTTTGCTTTGCGACTGAGATACTGAACCACATTTAAAATATATTTGTAGACATGTGTCAAATTACTCATATAGACATGTGTCTAATTATTGTTTCTTTAAATTAAAAAATTTGTTAATTGATTATTAAATTTAAGAACTATATTCTAGACTAGTCTAAAATTGATTGATTTTTTTACAGGAATTTACTTTGAAAAACGTTGGGAACAGAATATACATGATTTTCATAAGGAAATGAATATATCTAAACTAGTAATAAAATAGATAAGAAAATGTTTTAGCAGCACCATGTTTGAATAATATTTTAATTTATAGTTTTTTTTTATAAATTTTAAATAGAGACTAGGGTAAGTGTTTTGTAAATATAAATATTTATTGTATCATCTTTTATTTTATTGGTAATATTCTGTTTAAAATCTTCAATATTTCACAGAGTATCCATTTCTGGGCAAAACATGGTAAATATAAAATGCCCCATAGGGCATAATCTTAATATTCTTTGCTAATCAATTTTCTTAAAGTAAATTATTGCACCAGAAACTATTATAATACTATTTTTGCTAAACATGATATAGAATGTTTGTAAATAAGATAATGAAAAGCCTACAATAACACATAGCATACATTTTTGTAGAATACAATAGTCTTTTCAGGCTTGCATTTTAGAAATTAACTTGATATAGCTTGCAAATGAATGTTAATTAAGTGAGATGTCAGTAGCAGTGATCAGCCAATCCCTTGATACTATGTGTATTTTTAACCAATTATGGAGCTAGTTCTGGAACCAGTAGTTTCATATTATACTGTTTTTTAAGCCTGGCTACTAATATTATTTTAACCCACAAAAAAATTAAATTACCATAAAATATAATAACTATTACAGGATTTAGTAAATGCAAAAAATATATAAAATATCAGTTTTAATTCAATTATAATGTTACAACAACATTTCTGAACTTCTACCATTTGGATTGTGTAAAGGTGTCGTCCGGTCACCAACTTCCACCATCCACTCATACCATATTCGACGGGTATTGACGCAACGCCAAAATGTCGCTGTTATTATCTCTCCTTTACTCACACGTAATGGCGTCTAAAAATTAATCACAACATACAGATAGCTCGGATAGGATATAAGTAGTAATAATTGAATTATTTACATATTTGAAGAAAAAAAATACCTTGATAGGTATGAAAACTGGAAACCAAGATATCATCCCTGGACTGTGAGTCGTCGGTACTATGCTGATCATTTCATCACCATACAGGGAACAGTCAAAGTAACCACCAAATCCATGCATCACATTGTCTTGGTCCACAGACCAGGAAATAGTTGCTGATCTCCGATTATCAGTTAAAGGCAGTCCTCTATAATCAGACATTTCTTCTCCTTCATGGTCCTTGGTACCTTTAGTAGGATGTGTAAACGTAAACACAGGCTGTAAATTCAAAATCTTTACTGACCACTCAATATCATACACACTGTAAAATATTTAGAAAACAGTCATATACCTTAGTGTCTGCAATGTCATGTTTATTTTGCATATAAACAACCCACAAGGTTTCAAGGTTCTTGTCCTTTTGCTGGATGGATGTGGCCGAAGCCGCTTTTGCAGCTGCCCATAGCCTCGGTGATGATATTGGTGCAACATAAGAGGTGTACTCTCTCGGTATAGATATACCATCAGGTTTCAAAAGGCCGGCAGCTCCGTCCAAACATTCCGGCGACAACTCATTATCACCCCATGAACCTTAAATGTGTTAAATGTTTATATTTTGTATTTAGTATTTGAAAATATTTTATGGTCATATTACTTATTACTAAATTCAAGAATTAATACACACCCAAAAGTTCAGAAACAACTATATCAGCTTTGGGGGAAATACTGATGTGTCTCATATCACCAGGTATTACTACAACATCTCTGTCTCGCCACACTTCACGGACTTGGGCAGCCAGTACTACTATGGCACATGGGTTTTTTTCAACTGCTATTACCTTCATAATTGAATAAAGATGTTACCACTACTTGCAAATTATCTGTTGTTTGGCAGAAGCTGTTTTTATGGGTTATGGAGAACAAGATGATGTTTGGAACTTGTTGGATGTGATTAAGAGCAATATTTATTAAAAAGCAATTTTTGAATGACAGCTTAAATTAATCCAGAAACTTTGTTATCTTAGTAACATAATGAATGCAGTAATATTTGAGATTATATTTTGCTCTTGAGTTATTATCAATTTTGTTGTGGATATTTTGACTTTATATGAAAAATTTACAAGCTATTAAAACATTCAGTGATTTTTTTAAATTCGGTATAATTATTAACAAATATCAAAGAATATTATTACCTTAACATTGGTTCGAGTAATATCAGCAGCATTAAATGTAGCTCTTACAAGTGGTCCCCTTCCAGCTCCTAGAACCATTACTGTAACAGGTTCTTTCTCTTGCACAGTATCATCACCTTGCTCTATCTCTTTCTTATCATTGGACACAGAAAATTCATTAACTTCATTCTAAAATCATAAATAAGCCAATGTATGAACCTTTCCCTTAACAGCAAGATAGATAATTTTTGCTTTCAAACCTATGCAGAATTTAAAAAATAAAGAATACAAACAATAATTAAACTTGCAATTAAAAAAAAAATGTTAAGAATTTATTATTAAAAGGTAAGCCAGACAGACTGGTGCAGTAAACCACCACATAAAAATGTTAACCCTTTAAATATATTAGTGTCCGACCGAACTTTCGGTTTCGGTTTCGGTTTCACGAGTTTCGGCCAAAATCAAGTTTCGGTCGAGTTTCGGTTTCGGCCAATTTGACTGAAACTTTGCCGAAACCGAAACTGGTTTCAAAAGTGTTTTCAATTTCAAAATAGTAGCGAATGTTAAATGTATCATTGCTACAATCGAGCTCAGATCAGTCGATTTTAATTCAGACAAACATTCCAAGTTTGACAAAAGAAATTGAGTAGTAATGTTGTAGTGAAATTGTAGAATAGTAGTGAAATCAAATATATATTCAAATTCAAATATCTATATTTGATATTGAAGTTTACTCTGGTATTAATTGTCAAACACACTACCACCGGTTCAAAAGGACGCCTCAGTCCCTGAGAAGAACCGGTGAAAGAAACTCAGCGGCTATTTTTATGTCATCTTTAAAATAACAAACAAATTGATAATTCGGCATTGCATATTATGCAATTTTGAAACAAGACCTGAGCGAGCATTCCATTACCAGGCTGTATTATCATATAAAATTTTAATATCGTAATAACCTTTAACACATAAACGTTCCCTTGACTACCTTTTTAAATTTATTAATAGTTAAAATATTGAACGTTTATTGGCGTTTTGTTGTAAAAACGTATACATTGTCCCATAAAGACTTACTTTATTCTTCGAGTCTAGTTGCTGGAAGAATTAAATTATGTTATACTATTTGGTAACCAAAAATAAATACAAATAATACTGGAAAGTGTAGCTCAGATATTTGTTGTGTTAATAAAAAATCTTCTAGTCTCTTTTACTTTTTTTCTGAATGTAGTCATTTGTTTGTTATGTGATGAAATGTTCTCGAAAAAGAGAAACCCGTGCCACCTTTGTCATTAAAACCACTGTTATAAAAAGTTAACAACGCAAGAGATTTATCAGGCTCAAAGGGCAACATGAGAAGAGACTGCTCTGTCATAATCAATTGTCACAAAGTGGGCTTTAATTCGAGTAGGGAGAATGTACAGGAAGACGAACATGGTTGCAGACGTCCATCGAAGCCACAGTAATCAACAAGAAACAATAAGAATATGCTGCCATATTCGAAAAACTGTTTTTAGCGATTAAAGAATTACCATCTGATACCTAATCCAAGAAACAAGATTTCATAAGGAGGTACTCAACGCATATTGACACAAAATTTGAATATGAGAAAAGTCTCCGCAAGATGGGGCGAGAATCAGAAACAAAATCGACTTCGAAGGATATCGTTGGACAAGTTTTAAGAAGATTCTAAAAACTTTAAATCTAGTTTTGTGGCGGTGGACGAAACACGGGTTTATCCCGAAGGATCTTCATGCCGTGGCCTCATATGGCCTGGACGGGTATGGCCTCAATATTTTTGGGACTCACAAATGATATTGTTGTTTGATTACCTGGAGCATGGAACCACTACAGATTATGAGCTTTTATACTGAGGTTGAGAAATGCGTCAATGATAAAAGAGGCAACTTTGAACGGGTGAGCTGCCATCTTGACAACGCATCGCACATAGGTTGGCATTAGCTTACGTTCAGATGCCTGGCGCCAGCCATTTTTCATCTTCTTCCAAATTGATACAATACTTAAGAGGAAACATGTGTTAAAACTATATATAAATAATGATGCAGGTGACCTTTTGTTTGGACCAAGACAACTTTTTAAAGGAATTGAAGCATTGGAAACTTGGAACGCTGGACTTAGTGGTGTAGGTGGACTCGGAGATTATAAATATATCAATATTTAAAAATTGCTATCAAGTCTTACATTCTATCTCATTTTTACTTTTTGATCCCCTCGAACTACAAATACAAACCAAAGTAAGATTTCAAAATACCTAACTTAGTCTTTAATGCAACAGTCACAATTATTAATTTATTTATTATAACTCATATTGCTATAAGAAATTTATCTAAAAAATTAATATATTTTAATATTTTGTTAAAAAATGTTATAGCAACTGAAATAAACCATTACCAACCGTTTAATCTACTGTCTCCATTCCATGACTAAAAGAAAGCAAAATAATAGGATAAAAGCTCCTAATTTTAGTATTTTAAGAATTTTTATACTTGATCACGTGAGTTTCGGTTTTGGTTTTGGTTTCGGCCGAAACTGGAAGCCAGGCCGAACTTTCGGTTTCGGTTTCGGTTTCGGCCGGAAAAACAGTTTGGTCGGACTCTAAAATATATAATGCAAGAACTTACACATAGTTCATTCACCATTTCAGCATTCTCTTTGATTTGCTTCTTTTGCCTTAAATCTATTAAAGCTTGCGTGATAGCTTTTTGGTACTGATCATACTTAACAGGGTCCTTTTCAAAAACATTGTATGTGTGTGTATCTAAGTTGTCAGCAAGTGGTTGCAGGGGCGTCTGAAGATAATCTTCCCAACTGATTGTTGTAAAATACATAAGAACACACAACTTTAAGGAGTTTTATCAACACTATTTAAAATAGTAACTATTTATATTTGAAAAGAAAATATAATTTTTGGTAATATTTGTGTTTTAGAGTCTAAAAACATATGCAAATCCAAAATTTAAGATTGTTAATTTTAAATCAAATAGTCTAAATAAGTTATAGACTTACTAATTTTAATAAATATTGTATGATCTGTATGCCACCTTTAATATATTTTTATAAAAAACTATTTAAAATTTCTAATAGAGAAAGAGAAAAGATTTTTTTAGTATATTACCCTCTAGCATAGCTTAGCATAGGATCATCAGCCTTGTAGGGTCGTCTCTGCCATAGGCGATGCAAATATTGTAAATAATATTCAATGTTGGATCTTCTTGCCCCACTAACAATGACTTGAGCATCATGCTCAACCATGTTGACTACCAATTGTTGATGAGCCCTTGATAATACTGGATACCTACAAAATATATTACATGTATGATAAAATGTTTATATGTAAAATATATTAACACCCTGTTATAAGTAATTTACTTATTTCTTCGAACTCGGAACAAGGATGGTCACCATGTTATATTTTCCAAAAATCTTTACTTTCTGCTAAAATTAATCAACCTTCATATTATTATTGAGAGGCACCACAATTTCTTCCCCAAAGTAGTAGTGTAAAGACTCTTTGTAAACAAGACATTAAAGCCCTTGCCTCACAGTAATAAGGAGACCTGTGGCATGTTAACATATTAGTTCTTTAAAGAACTAGACAAGGCAATTTTTTAATACCAGGTAGACATCCTACTTGTTATTAATTTATATGACTTAACTGTCTTCAATGATTATTATATTACTTTAATGTACTACTACTAACCCTTTCTTGTTATTGTGAAAAATGGATGTTGGGATAACAATAGCTTTAACAGGTTCCCCAAGCCATCTCTTCAAATTTTTTTGCGACGGCAAGTCAGCAGACAACTCTAAAACAACAGCGACTCTCTTATCCCACTCCATTCTTTCATGAAATTTTGACCACCAATGCCATGTCTCATTCCAAGCATCTTCATTGTCTTCCATGTCCAATTTGATTTCATTTCGGAGAGTTTTTGTAGAAACCATGGGTATTGACGCCCATATAAGGGAAGGATGATGGCTAGAATTACAGGTAAACAATAAAATTAAAACAATACTTTCAATTCTTATAAAATATAAAAATTAGCATTGAACCACAAAATATCATAAGTAAAATTTGCCCTAAAATAATCTATAAGGGAGCAACTTTTGATAAAAATGTTTCTTGAATTTAAACATTAAAAAAATACACATACAGTTTAGATTTAATTATAAATTAATATCTTTAAATCACCTCTCACACACTATTAGAAAAACATATTAATTAAATCTAAATAATCATAAATTTTAGATGTGTGTAAAGAAATTCAAGAGTGCCTGACACAATGTGGCACCTAGAGCACAATAAAAAAGTATCAGTAGCCAGCAGTTTGTCTTAGAAGGCCGAACAAAATAAACTTTCGAAATTATCTCAAAATTCTTGTAAGTTTAGGAGTTTATTACAATATTTCTTCTTTAATATTTTTTAAATAACCAAATTGGATGCTCGTCAAACCTTATATATTTCCAGTTTGTTTATATAGTTGTTTTGATTGCCAATAAAATTTTAAAATTAGGTTATTCAATTAACATACCTGGTCTCATAGTAGGATTGAAGGATCCTAGTTAAATTATTTGTGCGTCCCGAACGCAAAGACAACATTATAGCAGGCACACCCAAGCCTCGACAGTATGATAGCTCTTCGTTCAGACAATCCTCATGACGCTGACGAACTATTGGCGAATCCGAATCAACAGAAATATAATTTGATATCTTTGCAACTATTCTGCTGGTCCAATCTTGAGGCGACAGCACCATATCAGACCGAGTAAAACCCCCAGTTTTGCTTACTCCAGATACATAGGTTCGACGAAAACGTGGATGGACTACCGGCGTAACAATAAATGAGTAATTAAAATGTAACGCTTCTGTTAGACATGCTTGTAAATCAGGGGCAGTATTATATTCCAATCCACATGATATCTCTTGAGCCATGTTTATTATTGAATAGTTTGCGAAACTTTGAAACAAGTCACTTTTAATAACTACATTGACAAGTTTACTTTTTCAAATGACTAACTGTCAAAAAATACCAATGCAACCATCGTGACTGCTATAACTACCTACCTATTAGAAATGGGCATGCAAAATTAAAGTAACTCGAGTTGATTTTTAGTCCAGGGACTCGTGTGAAATTGTACAACTCGTTTTCGAGTGAAAGAAAATACGACTCCAGTTCGTTTGCACTTGAGTTGCCGAGTCAAATCGTCGCACTGAACAGATTCGGAAAGCAGTACGGTTGGTTATGTTGCTCGTTTACATCGGGACCTTAAAAGTTTAAACAAAATTATGATTGTAAATATACACAAATATTCCTTAAAATATCGTGCATGTCCATCGTTTCGAGGATTTTACATACGTTTGTTTTGAGTTTTAGTATGCTGTTTCTCACGATTTAAGATATTAGTCGTGACGTGAAAAATCGAAACAAAAAGTCCCAGTAAAAACTAGTTTGTAAAAAATTGTATAAAGATTTAGGAAATACAACAAATATTATTTCACATATGAGAAATAAACAAAGCCTTAATTTTAATACGATAATTAAACCATAATACTTAAAAAGCTTCATAATACCAAGCTCGGAAAAAAGATTCTTACTCGAATTAGCAATATAGTACGCCGTTTACTCGAGTGACTCGTAAACTCGAGTACTACTCGTGTGACATATTAAAATTGTTCGAGTGACTCGAGTCAAAAAATACCACTCAAGTCATAACGTTATAACATTGAAAATACTGGGTTAGTTAATTATGAATAAAATAATAATAAGTTTATAATAAAATAATTTATAACATCATATATTTAAGTATATAATGTAAGTAATATTATATTTAAATAATTGCTTAATATTCCTTTATTCTTTTCCCGTCCAGTATTCAATTGAGCCTCGTGAATTAAAGAGGGATGATTGATTCATAAAATTTTACAATGTACATGGGTATAAGTGGACGAGTCTTTATTAGCCTGCGGTCTTCTGAGTGGAACAGAACAATATTTCAGAGATGTTGGACGGTTCTTCTTTAGTTAGCTATATATATACACCAAAATTTTATGCAAATTAAAATTAATCTTTACTTATTTCTTACGTAATAATAAATTCATAAACGAAATACCATCATACAACATTACCTCCAGATATAGAAAGAAGCTTTTAAAATGGACTTATAACAGTTGTACCAATAGCAAAAGAAATTGTGACGGGTCCGACAGTCCTTAACATGAAGGCAGCAATGTATGCAATTACCATGTATGTAAGCCACTGAAACCAATTTTTCGTTTATATCTGTCATTGTATCTATGTCAAATGTCAAAAATAACATGCCCACATGTGGAAATTGTATTGATCTAAACTGATATTTTAATTAGGGGTATATTAATTTTTAAAAGTAAAATCATTAGTTTAAGTGTATAATTATAGCTTGTTTTGTAAAAGATAACTCTTGAAACACAATGTCGTTGAAAAGAAAAGTAGTAAAAAATAAACATATCAAAAAAGAACTGGCAAAAGAACTACTATTTTTAAAAAATATATTTTCTTCTTTAACTATACCAATTCACTCAAAAGGTAAGTATTGCGCGACCTGATGTAAATCAATAATACTAATGTATTGACTACAAATGAACTTATTCAACACTTTGCAGACAATGATGTTAGTAATGACTTTGAAATTACGAAGGATGGGGAACCAGATTGCAGTAAGGAATACCAAAACGTGCAACTAGTATTGTTGAATTAGAAGAAAAGTTAGAAAAACTTAAATCTCAGAATAATTTCCATCTTAAAAGTAAACTGGCCAAAAAGAGTATAAATAGCAAATTAAACAAGAAAATAAAGAAGAATGAGCGGTCGAATAAGACAATTGTTAAAGGTTCCACAGAATTTAAGACAAATAACAAAGTGGTTAAAACTGAAACAATGAATGTAAATAAAACAAAGCCAATTTTCAATAATGACGGAAAATTAGTATTTTCTAAATTTGACTTTGCTAATTTTGGTAGAAAAGGTAAGATTTTATCAACCTATTTTATTTGGCAAAGAGTACCAAAATTTGGTTTGTTTAATAATGATGCAAATGATCCTCTCTACACTGATTTTAAGAAGTGTAGCATAATCTTACATGCCAAGTCCATTGTAGGAACAAGAGTAACAAACAAGTCTACTAATCAATTGCGACTTGGAGACTAAGGATTATACAAGCCGGCAGTTTGGTCAAATTGCAATTACCAATAATGGGCAAAATAGAACACAGTAATGTGTATTGAATTTTTTTGCAGCATTCTGTGTAAAAAAGAATCCTATCACCTTTAGAATTATTCTGACCCTAATTTGCTACATCTGCCCTAGAGAGACAAATGCTTAGTTGGTGTTTCTAATTTTACAGATAAAGGTGGCAAAATCCACAAGGACCCCAAAAAAATTTTAGATGATATAAAAGAAGCAAGAAAACAAATTTCGCCAGCTCCAAGAAACTAATAGTGCAGACAAAGTTTCCGAAATAAAAGAAAAGATGGCATGGAAAAATATTCTTCAAAAAGCAGAGGGTCAAAAAGTTAAAGATGACCCAATCTTATTGAAAAAATCAATAAAAAGAATGGTAACATCATAATTCTAGAAACAAATCTTAATGATATAAATAGATACAATATTAAATTTGTTATATTTGCAGGAACAAAAGAAAAAAGCCAGTAAAAAAGAATGGGACAATAGAGTGAAAAATGTTGAACAGAAGAAGGAGGAAAGGCAGAAGAAGAGACGAGAAAACATCTCTAAAAAGAAAAAGGACAAGAAGTCAAAAATTGTTAAAACTGCAGTCAAGCGAGGAAGAGTTGTTCTTTAAATTACCTTTTTATCAAATAATTAAATTGAATTATAAGAGATTTTATTTTTTATTTATCTAATAATGTTTTTTAATATTTTTATTAAAAGTTTTGAGAGATAAACTAGACAATTATATAAAAAAGATTCTATTATTTGTATGTATTAAGTATTAATGTTTGTTCTTTGTAATTTGTCTGATTTTAAAACAACCATAAAATAGTATAGTTTATTGTTTGTATGTGTTAAGTATTGATGTTTGTTCTTTGTAATTGTTCTGATTTCAGAACAACCTTAAAAAGTATAATTAATTTTTAATAACTTTTTATTTTATGATGGCAGAGCTATGGTTAAGCTTATGGTTGTAACAAAATAGCTAAAAAGCTAAACAGCAAACCGGAGGTAATATTCAAAGCAATCTCTTGAATCCAGAGTGTTAAACTGCTTTTTTCTATCTTACACACTTCTTTTCATTATAAGACTATTTAGATTGGCTTTTTAAATTTTGAACAGATTTGCAATTTAAGCTACATTATAACTCGCAGTTAGTGGTGCGGAGCTGCATTGACACCTAGCTCATAAAGTTCTTCAGCACTGCTTTAGAGTAGAAGTAAAATAATTTAATATCTGCATCAAATCAGACATCTGATTCCATATAAAAGTTAGACATCCGCTTCCACACATGCATCCGTGGATATGAGCCTCTAAAATCGCGCTCCGCATTTGCATTCGCGGATGTTAAAAATCTCACATCCGCAACAACCTTGATCTGATGATCATAAGACGCGATAGCGGTATAGGTTTATTTATTTCGGTTATATGATTTTATTTTGGACCTTTAGTCGTATGTTAACATTATTTTCTAAATATTAACTTTATTGGGTGACCTTAAAATAATAACAATATGATTTAAGGAGGTATCGATAACTAACGTCTTAATTACTGGAAAGCTGTAGTTTTGAAAATGCAAACGTATTAATTAATCATTATTAGAATGTTACAAATTATATAGTTATTATTTTTAAAGCAGTACAAATAAAGAAATATTTTTTACTCTGTTACTAGTTACTACGATAGGACAGGATGTGTTTATAGCTATCTGTGTCAAATAAAATGAACCCAAACAAAATGGCCGTACAGTTTTGAATTTTGTTAGAAACTTATATGGAAAGGTCCTTATTTATATGTAAGTGTATCTATAAAGCACTAAAGAATTGCAATATTCTTTTAACTTTTCTTCAAAATGAAATTGATACAGTTGTAGTGTCTAACGTATGGTGTTAAGTGTTTTTTATTGTTTGTTTACTTTCAACAAAGCTCTTATGTTTATGTTACAAAGTTTATTAGTATCAACATTAAAAACCTATTTGAAAATAAATATGAATGAATATAAATTGTTTGCCAATTGAAATTAACAAAATCGGTTGACTCTTATTAATATAATTAAGTTCAATTTGTTTTAATTGATAAATAATTATTACGTCGTTTACTTTCAGTAACTCAAAAATATGTCTAAACGAGAAGGAAATGATCGCAATGAAAAGAAATTGGATCCAAGTGACTATGAAAATTTAATATCTCAACATAGCGTGTTCGAGCCTTCAAGATCTAAGCATCAAGAATTACCAAGTTTTCCCGGATTTTCTAATGCGGAGACCCAAACGAAGCCAAGTGACATAAAAGGGCAATCCGTTCAGGGTTTAGGAGCATGGCATTACAATCCTTGGTGGATGTTGGCAGGTACGTCCCGTGGAGTTCCTTCCCAGGACGATTTTTCAGAGGGCAGTGATCAAGCGAAACTTGAGCAAGAACCCAGTGGTGCTGGCACTCCAGATCATGATCCAATGCAAAATGACTTGGAGTTATATCAAACGGCAACCCCTCCAGCTGGCCTAGATTCCTTTTGTGATGATTGTTCAGACCCATTCTGTGATTCCAGTGCAGAGACATGTCGAAAATTGTTTCACTGCCCGCATTGTAGAAAGAGCTATCCAACAATTCTAGAATTTAACACACATTTAACAGGGGTTCACCAGCACAGAAACCGTTCAGATGTCAAATTTGCCTGGAACCTTTTCATAAGAAATCTCATTTAAGAAGACATTTGGATGCAAATCACACAAGAAAAGATGTGAACAAATGTTCTTTCTGCTCAAAATATATCAAAGATAAAAGCAATCTGCGTAAACATATGCAAGTGCATACAGGACGGGTGCCACGTAAGCAATTCAAATGTGATTTATGCAATAACAAGCGTTACATGTCTTTGGACAGGCTTAATAATCATAAAGTTGTGTGTAATGAAAAGAAAACCCTGAAATTTTGTGACATGTGCACTAAAGTGTTTGACAATTCTAGGTCATTAAATAGTCACAAAAAGGTTCACGCACGAGAACTGAAATGTGAAAACTGTGGTGAACAACTGAGATCTTTGGAACAATTTACTAATCATAAAATGATCTGTGGGTCTTCCGATATAGCTGGAATCAGCGGGTCATCTAACTCTGGCACATCTTTGAACCGTTGCTGCACACAACCAGGTTTGTGTGAACATGACAAACCAGCATACCTCAACATACCTGGTTATGCTTCCGGACGTGTACTAGATGCAACGCTATCCTCTTTAAAAAACGAAATGAACTGATAGTATCCGGTGCAGTTGTTTATATCTATTAGAGATTTTACTTATTTCTTTTACAGATTACCAAATAGTTAAATTAATGACAGTAATAATTTTCACAATTGAGAATTTCACAAGACTGATGCAAATGTCCCGCCTCACAACTTGCTTTATTATTACCATTTAAATTAAGAAGCAGTTATTAAGATAATATGGTTAAAATAAGTTTTTAGATAAGTAATCATATTAATGCAAAAATTAATTGATATGTTCAAATTATAATCCACCTTTTAGTTGTATGTTTAATTGTTAAAGTTTTCTATGAGAGTAGCTTTATTTATTCTTAACCAAAATGGTTTCTTGCATTTGATACATTTATTTGAATAACAGAAATTGTGTTTTAGCAATATATTTTTACATAGATAGTATGTATTATGCTTTTTACAATATCTCTTATATAATCCATTGTCTGTTATCAAAATCCTGACTGATTTAGAATAGTATGCAGTGTTAAATCCTTTATTTTTTATTTTCGTAAACTTGTAAGGAATATCTTTTCTTATAGTTTTTTACACCATATTCATAGAAAGAATTAGCTGTTCATAGTAATGTTTAATAAGCCTTTTACAAAAGCATATTCTATTTTCTACTCTAAAGTTCTCCAAAGACTAATGTGACAGTTTCATGCTTTGCAATGTGCTTATAATGAAACTGCAAATTTGGAAACTCTGAAAGGCATTGAATATGATGTGGGACTATCTTTCATGACATTAGATCTAAGCAAAATAAAGTGCAATGACCACTGGCAAAGCCTGTTGAAGTTATGGTTTTTTTTGTTGTGTGCAAACAAAGTATTTATTCATAGTGTTATACACTGACGTTATTATTGTCAATAAAATTGCTGTGAGATCCCATTACAAATTGTATTGATGAATATGAATCTATAGATTTAGAGTTGATTTTACGCAATGTTGAATAAGCTGTTATTTCAACTCCTAAAATTGATTGTAATTGGATCTCGGTATATTTTATGATTATATTTATAGATATATATACAATATGACATTAAGACATGCATATTGGCAATTGTAATAATGAGGCTATGTATACAAAAGGTTGAAGAAACCTTTGAAACCGCAATCACTTCTCACATGTATTATTATTATATTTTGAATACTTTTATTTAAATTTTATCTGTATTAAACTGTTTTAAAGCTATACATTAGTAATATATTGTTGCTATTTACAATTGTTTATAACTCTTTATTAACTTGTTTATTTTTGTAACTTTAGTTTAAACTAATATATGTTTTAAATTTACTTAAGTTTAAGGATTGGATACACATTTTATTTATAAATTAAAATTTTATTTTAAACGCAGCGGTTATCAACATTCACTTCATTATTTTCAAAAATATATATAGTTATTCTTGTGCAGATATCAAATGATTTTTCATTTGTGTCAATTAAAATAATGACAATAATACTTATTGATATTTTTTTATTGTTCTGTATCTTTTGTTTCTAATGCTGTGAAACAAAAAATATTGTGTTTAGTCACATTTATATACCACAAATTTAAAAATATTTTTTCACAAAACTTTATATTTTATTTTAAAATTTTTAGAGGTTTTATATTTAACTAAGATGAATGTTATTTCATTTTGATTAAGCTAGCATTAGCATAACGATTATTAGAAAGATACTTAAATTTTTCACTGTTGTATTTTATTATTATAGTTTTCATTTGTTGCGAAATAAATATATCGGCCATAAAGCACCCACCTTAAATGAGTTTATAACTTATTTAAATTAAAAAAAGTATTTGAAATATTTTTTTTTATATTATGCATAGTCAAAACAACACACCATTTATGTATTCCTGATAATGTCAGATTTTTAATATTAAGGTGTATGCAATAATTATGAAGTAAAAGTATGAGGCTGCTTGTTTTAATATGTTATAAAAATTCTAAGTTATATATTTGCTCCATGTTGCTGCATATATAATGCATCCATTTTAAAAGAAAATAATCATATTGATAAAGATAGAAGAGAAATGTATCATATTCCCTATAAAAATTAAGTTTTCTATGTGTGTATTTACCTATCCAATGTATTTAATAATAATTTTAATGATTGAAAAAAAAGCATTAATAATTTTTTTTTATATATTTATTAAAAATTGTAACATATATATAAACAGTATAATATGAATGTTTAAAGAACCCATTTCATATAAAATATATAAACCACATAGTAATTTTACTTATAATTTTTCCCTATGAAATTTCTGTATGTTTATCTTAAAATTATATTAAATGGCTTCTTTTCCACAAATCATCAAATATTACTTATTACATAAGTTATTAACTGCTTTTACACACATGAGTAATTGTAATTTAATCAGGTTCAAACAATTTTATGTTAAAAGCTAGTTCATGTTGATGTAGTTATGAACATAGAAGTTTTGAACATCAATTTTGCATTGGCTTCAAGTAATAAAACCATAATTAAAATGACAAAGTTTTCTTGTTTAGTAAAATGTTATATAAATTTCTTACAATATTTATTTTTCTTTGTATTGTATTGTTTAAATATAATAATAGTTATGTTCAGTATTTTGTCAACAGTAAATAAAATAAGCAATAATATATTGTTAATAAGCTGCCTATAAAAAAGTAGTACAAAAACTTTTAGGGAAGTTTTGACATTTGATTGGTTCTATTTTTAATGGATATTATAATTTTAAACATTTATATTTTGTAAGTGGTATGGTGTGTCTGATTTTTAATGCACTTAGTTTTAAGAAAAAATGTGTTCATATGAATTTAGTTATTTACATAGAATAGTATATCAATACTAGCACAGTAGGCTGTAAAACAGTACAATTTCTTTATTGTACAAGAAATAATATTTTTCAAGTGTATTTAACCATTTCAATGTGTATGTAATAACCATTTAGGCCAAAATAACATTGTACAACTGAAAGATTTCATCATAATTTTGTACTTCTGCAGCTTTTTTAAAATTGAGTTGCTATCAGTGTTACCAATGACATGACAATTGTTATACAATGGTATAAATTATGTACCAAAATCAATTATATTTTTAATATAGATATTGTATTTGCATACAAAGAATAAACACGTTACAAACACACATTCACATAATTTGTTTAAGTAACTCTTAGGTGCATATTGATAGTATTTTGACTATTAAAAAGAAAGATAATATTTTCATTGAGTGAAATTGTAAAAGTATTTTATTACCTCAGCATCTCTTTTTTGCACATAAAGTCAGTGTGCGTCAAAAACATATCTATATTAAAAATTACTTTGAATAAAATATGAATGAAAATTGAATTTGTATAAAGATCACAAATAAATATTTTTCTTTTGTAGTTTCGATATGATATTTTTGATTTTAATATTTAACCAGCAAACCCTACAAACGTCCTTTTATTCTGCATGATATATGAATTAATTAGGATATTAAACAAAGTAGAAAATTAAAGTTCAAGTCCATTAAGCATTCTACTTGCAGTGTAGATAAATAACCTAGACACCGACTGCGACGCCATCTGCCGGGCTTATTTGTAAATCTAAACCATCCTCGAAAGCACTTGTGCACTCACAAAAAAAAATATATCAGTCCAGTCTTTTAGGGGTTCGCTGTCAACACATGTACAACAGAATTGTGTATATAAAAGTATTATTACATCCTCATGCCTCTGTGGTACAGTGGTTGCACTACTAACCGGTGGCTATGTTATCAAATCATGTTAGAAAACACCTTAGGGACAATATGATATAAGCCCATCATCCATTAGCTTCAAGGAGAAATATGGTCATGGGTAGATTCACCCGGCACACTCTCCGTACCGTCTCGGACACCCGCTCATTGACAATGGGAAGGGCCGTCTTAAATAAGCCTGGGGACCTTGGGCACACAATAAAAAAAAGCGGATTATATTATTTTTTTTACTAAATATTAACATTTGTTATAGGCAATTAAATACAGTATAAAATTTCTTTTTTTATTACAGTGGTGTTGGTTGTTTTGGTAATGTCTTCATAATGAAGTTCTGAAAATTCTTTCCATTTTTTGGTCAACTGGATTGATGTTGATCGATTGTTGTTAACTGACAAAGAAAACTAAATCGACTACTAATTTCTCGGTAGACTACCGGATGATTTTTTTTGACGTTTTGAAATTATTAGTGTCGGAATATAATTTCTAATGCGGGTGCTTGGAGAGAGGAGGTCTCGATGTTGAAGTTGTGTCTGTCCGAACTTGTGTATAAAAGACGGGTCTGAAATATGGCGGGACACCGGCCACACAGCCAACTACATCGGCTGCCCTTAGGCGCCAAAACAAACCCTACACTTAGAGTGTAGGACAAACACACACATTCAAGGCATTGGCCCCACCGGTGAGGTCAACTTACACACCCTTTGCTATATGACACTGTAGCTTAACACTATATTAGATAGGAGCGTTGCTGGAGTTTCTTGCGCCACTCCCAGCTCCAACGCTTTAAGAAGTGGTAGTAAAGTTTAGATAGAGCTCTTCGAGCTATTAAATTATCCTTGTAAAGCGTAAAAATCGAGCCGAGGCGTCGGCCTACCTGGGCAGCCCTCGATTGTGAGATTCCCCATTTGGGAGCCCTTGGTGCAGTTAAGTCACTCGGTGTGGAGACGCGCCTGTGGCAACGGGCCCCCCCACACCCGGTATGTTCTAATAGGTTTATTCCACAGAGCAAAAGATCCAGTCAAAAAAAATATGCCGGGACAGTCGTATAAGCCGCTATCCGGAACAGAACTCTCTTCGTGTGTGATAAGTGTTGTGCATCTGTGGAAGTGTGAGTGTATTAAGTGGTGTTATGCATCGACTCGTCCGTACGAGATATCGTGGCTGTTGTCTGGGTCACGTAAGCCATTTCAATGTTTTTTAGTATAAGAGACGTTCAGTTGGTGTCATCATTTTTACTTTTTGGAATTCTCTTTGAGATTTCCAAAATCAGAAGTGAGATAAAGAATAGTAATCATTTTAACTTTTCGGAAATCTCTTTGTGATTACTGAAAAAAATTATTGCGCGCGGTATTGACGGATCTAAAATTACTAGATGGTATATTTAATAAAGTTACTACTTTATTAAATACTACTTTAGTACAGTAGAAATAGGCCCAGGCCAATATTATATTATATATCCTTGTAATTTAATAGTTCCCAACAAAAAAGTGTTCAGAGACAAAACTTGTGTCGGTCCTCTGAAGCCCCCTGAGAAAGGGGGCCCTGGGCACGGACCCCGTGTGTCCACGGGTAGACGCCGCGTCGTCAATCAGTGGACCCCGCGTTGCTAACGAATCAATGCACTTATGTCATGAATTTTGGAATAACCCAATGACGCTATGGAGTTGATGTAATGAGTGCATACATTTAAGTCTGTACAAAGAATACTAATCGCGCGAGGTTAGGCGTTGTGCGAGTGAATGCAGGATTGCACTAACGAGCTATGAATCTGGAGATCTTTGCGCATTACCACTTATCACGCTCATTCTCTTCTTTAATGATTTTTTATAATAGGAGTTACCCTATTCTTAAAAATGGCTTAAAAACAAGCAGCGTCCAATTTTACACCCGAAAATTATGGAAAAAATATTTAGTGATCAATTGTTGTTCAGACTAACGTAGAGTCGGTAGAGAGGCACCATCGTAGAGTTTGATTAGTAGACTTTTTTCACATATTCCACACAAGCTCGTACTCTCGATTAGTCTCCCTAAAATTTTTTTCCCTACCATTCCACTGACAAGGTACCAATATCTTACTAATAGATCGAATATTCTTAGTTAATTCACAATAACTTATTAGTGAGATAATTGCTTTAAAAACTCGCCTCATTAAAAGTGAAAATTACTACATCTTAATAGTTTATTGATGATAAGTTTAATACTTCAAAAAATGTATATTCCGTCTCCACATCAACCACTAGTTTTATATAAGAAAGTTGAGAAAAATCTAATTTCAGTAGCAACCCCAAATTTGTTTGGTGTCATTTGTCATTTGAGTGCGAAAATTAATCTCCGAGTTAAAATCATATTTTTGATTTATTTCCTTAATAATTAAATACTCAATGTGTAATTAAAGATAAGATACTAAACATTAATTAACTGTAATATGGAGTGGCTAGGTTCTAAAATTTTAAAGAATTTATGGAGACCTACTGTTAACGTAGTAAGGTTATAAATATAGATACTATAAATAAAGTATATTTTATATTCAGTTTTTTTTGCTACTAATAAGTTGAACATTATTTTAACGTGACATGTTTACGCGCATTACAGGACCAGGTACCATGCAGATAAAACTAGGCTCGTACGGAGATATGGTTATGAGGAAAAGCTTTGGTGTGGAGGATTATTGCCTAGGTCCGAGGGACGACGTTTGCCAATGCCAGAGTACAGGTGCGATGTGCGAGTTGAAACTATAGCGATTTCACTCAAAGCATTTAACTCAATTTATTCTTAAAATGCTATTTAGTTTAAGAATGTTTACAACAAATTCATACATTTATGAAATAGGGTTTTAAAAATTTCAGGTCTGAAATAATAATAATAATAATGACAATCTTAAGTAGTCGTAATAAAAATTTGATTAGCTGACGGCTATGTAAATTATTAGAATTCTATAAATTTTAAACTCATATCAGACATATTATATGTCTTTAGTATTATTTGAAACAGTCAAAAAGTAAAGCTAGTAAGAAAAAGTATTTTTTAAAGATAGTGGTCATTTTACAGCTTTGTTAGAAGGTTTTTTTAATTTACTGTCACATTTCATTTATTGGATACATTTACATTGTTTTTAATTTAATTATTTATAGGCCTGCAAATGCGTGGTGGGCGTAAGGCCTTATTTGGACAGAATGATTACATTGACATATTAGGCCCTGGTAATTTACATCCTGTAAAAACTCTTTATTCAGTGCCATCATGGATAAGAGGTGTTAGCGGTCACCAGTACCATGTGAGTTAAATACTCATTTTACTGTGATTAAAAATATCTAAAACATTTTAAATTCTCTTGATAGCATATTATGGATCATCAATTGTATGATATCATTTTGAGGTCTCTTTATTGTTTATTCAATGAAATTGTAATGCAGCTTAATACATAAGATGTTACCCACAAACCAGAGTTCTTTAAATAATAAAATGGTAATTCTTTACAAAACAGGCACGCGTCTTTTTACTAAATTATATTTCTTTTGATAGGTAATAACATTTAATTATATATGTATAAATCAAAATCTCTGGGATAGTGTTGGTTTTCAATAAAAAAATAAACAGTGATTTGGAAAATCTCGTAATAAAAGTGGGCCATATTGAATAAGTTCGATGAGCAATACAGCCAACATAACAAACCTAAAATTTTATTATTTTCATTGTAAAACAATGGAAATGAGTAACTAGTAAAGTAGTATTAAAATACTCACAATTTTAAATTTTAGGCGCCATTATATACAAAAACGTTAAAATAATAGTAATAAAACGAAAAATAATTACACCTCCAAAGAACAAAAAAGAAAAACTAAAACTGAATAAAAAAAACTTACAAAAAAAGATAATTAAAAGCAATTTATATAAGTAACAGAAAATATTTAATTTTTGAGTACAGTTACACACACGCCATAGAAAATACGCAGTAAATGGCGGGAATTTATTTTTATTTTTGTTTCAGTACCCTTGTATCATAGATAATGAAATTATAAAACTTTCAATGCTCAAATACACATTTATAATTATTTGAAATATATATTTATAATTATTATAATTTATAGTTTTTTTATTTAATTTTGAAGTGTTTTTAAATGTGCTCCGCCAGAAGATTCGCTCGTCACCCCTTCACTCCGCTCTTGCACTCCACCTTCACTTCACTCGGGAAGTCTCCGCTCCTACGTTCGCCACCTCCCGCCTCGTTACGTTCAGCTCTCGTGAATTCCTTCCTCAGGACCTCCTACGGAACTTCTGGCTCCGAGCTTTTATATTGCACTCTCGGGCAGACTAGTACCACATGGAGCTTGTGCATTGCTGAATTAAATTGTTGTGGTGTTGTATATAATGAACGTATTATGATGCCATATTTAAAATAATGGCGGATACTGTTGTATGTAGTGCAAATTTTTAGTTATAATTATTTTATAAAATATCAATTAGCTTAAGATTTCGCTTTAGACGTATAAAGTCAATTGAATTTTTCTGTTACTTAAAATTAATTGCAAATAAAAATGTGAAAATCATGTTATTAGTGGTAGTGCTTTCCATACAAATTATAAAATATTTTTTTGTATTTCTTAAAAATTTACTCTCCTAGTAATTTCTTCATACAGGTGGTTGATTAAATATTATTACCTATTAAATGAAATATAATTTAGTAAAAAAATACGCGTGCCCGTTTTGTAAAGAATTACCAATTAAATTTCTGTTACACCATTTTAAAAATTTTCAGCCTTTGTCCATTACCAGACTCCTCCAACATCGCAAGTTTTCTGAGACCTATGTGGCTTACCCACATAATAATATGTACCCAGTATAAATTATATTGACAGAAAGACAGATGAATTAGCTAGGAAATAAGTTTTAATATTCCGCTTTTGTTTACAGATACTTCTCAGAAAGAAAAAAATGTTTGCCAAGACAGGGGCTCCAAAAATAAGGCCAACAAAGTGGAGGGATTTAGAAAAGCGTATATCATTTTTATACCGAAAACTTAATAGGAAAACTAAAACTGGCCCTTCGCCTGATTAAAACTTTGTAGTCTAAAAAGATATATAGGAAAGATTATAGGTTTATTTAATAAATTTAAAAATAAATGTCAATTTACTTTGTCTTATTTACCTTTATGGACCACAATAAATTTCCAATGATTATAAACAATATGGATGTAACTGGAACAGTGAACTCCTCACTTGTACAGAATTATTAATAGGTAAGAATATATGCCTATGATTAAACTTTTAAAGTCTAAAGTTAGAAAATAAGTATTTAATAATTTGCATAATTCATTATCATTCCTTGTTATAGAAGTTTTTAAAAGTTTTCAAGTACTGAATTCAATATTAAACTCTACATTACATTAAAGATATAAAATTAATATTCTAGGTGCACTTTTAGGTGACTAAAAGTTTTATCAAATTACATATTCTACTTGAAAACCAATACTTACGTGTTTCTATAGTAACTATTGAAATTGTATAAGTTATGTAATTTTCATAACTAGCAGTAATAATTCTTAAGTAGACATAAAATATTTTTCTAGTACCTTTTGTGACTAATTTTGTCAACTAGTGGTAGTATTCACTGAAAAATTAGTTTCACTGGAATAGATTTCAAAAATTATTATAAATTCTTATTGCATACTAATGTTATTCACATAGTATATATTTGTCTACTTGATTATCATTCATCTGTTCTTATGTTCTCAAAAGAATACAGAGAGAAAATAACTTGTGTTATTGTTGTTTTATTGAAAATGGCTAAAAAAAGAAGATTGCATAAAGAAACAAATTTGTTTGTTTGTTGTGTATATGTGCATTTATTCCTAAACTTTTGTACATTTTCACTAATGACTAGTATGTAATAACATCTTAAAGTAAACTTAGGTGCCTATTTAATTGAAACAAGATTTAAAATCAGATAAATTATATCTGAAATATGTCCTTGTTTATCAATTCTTACAAAAGATTAGGCTCTCCAATCTTCCTTTATTAATTGCGCAGCTTTCTCTGCGATCATTACTACCGGTGCCAGAGTATGGGAAGCTGGAATTCGCGGCATAATAGAGGCATCGGCCACACGTAAAGCCTTCAGGCCATGAACTAAAAGTCGTGGCGATACTACACCTGTTGGGTCACCTGCTGGTGCCATTTTACATGTCCCAACCTGTAAAATTATATATTTGGTTATAAAAGATATTTAAGCCGTAGGAAGGTCGCGGGTAATGGATGGATATAATAGATTATCAAAATATCGAAATGAATGATAGACTTAGTGAACCGAAATGAAGTAACTTCGATTCGTCAGACTTTTCGGTTAGAATATTTTTTGTCGATTTTTATCTAAAATTTTTGTAGTGAAAGTCAAATCTACTTGCCAAATTGTATGACGTTTTTATCGGTGAATATCACATTATTATTGAATGAAAAGTGGCAGCAATGCACTAATGAAAACGTTATATCTTATGGCGCCATTAAATATTAAATTAATAACATTTCAGGTCTTATTTAGCATTTATACAGAAATCTGTATAAGTCTTTAACATTATTAAGTAAACAAGCCTTATAATCATGACTAGATATTAATACATCATGTAAATAAATTTTATTTGATTAAAAGTTCATTTTAGAACTAACCTGATGATCCAGGGTAATGGAGGTCTGCATAATAGCGCATTCCCAATATTCGTCAGAATCAAATAGGAATCCTTCACAACCGGGAAACGGTACGTCGTGAAGCCTTGTATTATAGCGACGAAATGCGTCTGTATTTATTACTTTTTCCACCTGTATTATGTATTACTTATTATATTAAATTTCATCATTGTCTAAGTTAATCATGATTATTAATTAATTTTTATTAAATATTTCTTTGCAGTGTAAATTTCTACCGTAAAGCAGTGCTGTGAAAATATTAATTAGTCCTTTTTAAAGGCAACGAAGGTATAGCAATTAACAGGTAAAAGAGATGTAATGTAATCAGGGCAAATTTTATTTCTATTTTTCATCGTATGGCTAGTCAGAATTGCTCAATATTCAATAAAAATACTTACTAATCGCACCCCTTCTCTTAATGCGTGAATGTCGTCTATGTGACTAAAATAGTTGGGATGTATCTTTGGGTGGTCGGAGAACTTAGCGCTCCTCAACATGAGTCGGCCAACACTGCGCGGACGTATCAACACTGGGTTCATAGAGAACGTACGCTGTCTGACCTCTGGAGGTAGTTTACCATACACTTTCCAATACCATTGATCTGTTACACCTAAAAATTAGAATATCAGTAAATTGTTCACTTCTTGATGTAATAATAGACTAGATGTTGACTTGATATTTTAGAACTTCTGTATCCAAAGATAGAAGTGTTATTATAAGTGGACTATCGACATGCACATCGATGTCAACAGTTTGGCCAAATTAATTAAAGAATTCACGTAAACGAAGTCTAATGTTAAACGTTAATGGAGCTAGAAGTAAAGGTGCGTTGTTTTTGAACCAATAAGAGTTCCCGGCTTTTTGCCTCCAAGTTTTCATACAATTTGTGTACTTTGTACCATTAAACTGGGTACACTATATATGCATTTCACAAATAAAAGCCGTTACATATAGACGTTGATAACAAAATTGCGGATATTTTTGAACATGTGCTGGAATTAAATATCGTGTACTTATAACGACGTTATAAACTATCTAGAAGCGGGGATTAAGGTGCGCTCAGTGTTTGTAAAATCAATCGATAACGTAATGAAATTAAATATGAATTAAGTATTTTATATACTATAATTATTTTATTACCTAATAGCGATCGTAAGATGCCCAAAAGGTCACCAGCTAGTGACCCGGCGCCCATTACCAGCTCTATATCAGGTCGACCCTCGGAGAGGTCAGAAGCAAATGAGGTGCGGGAGAATGCTAGTCCTGTGGCGCCTCCAGGTATTGTCAAAGGCCCTTTCCCACTTATATAGGCTGCAGCGGACAGTGGCGATGCGGCCGTTAGCTATAACGTAAATGTTTCGAGTAATGTTTATTTGGGCATTAGTTATGAAGACGAGAGGTAGCTACATTTAGAAGGTAGGTCTATTATGTCTTAAGGTTATTGTGGCAGTTATGGTTAAATAAAAATATCAGAAATTAAAAAAACTCATTAGAATAAAATGTACTTATGAAATATTTATTACGACTAAAGCTAATTAGTGATTTAAATATCAGTAGTAGGCCATTTAGTAAATTTTATAAAATATAATATTTAAGATATATGTATACATAATAATTATTCGCTATGATAGAATTCAGTTCTACAACTTCACTTGTCTAATGGTATGGGCTCGGCTTTTTAAGCTGGAGGTCGCGGTCGCTTTTTATTTCTAGGTTACGAAAATCCATGCATCGAATAGGTAATTATTGGTAGGCCCAATTTGACTTCGTCGAAAGAGTCTACCACAAAAAGATATGACTAATATCTAGCTCTAGTTGTCATCGGCTAGTCGTGTACAATTAGTATTTAAAAAATAAAATCTTTGACTCCGCAATTTATGACCATTTAAAATCTGAAAAAGCTTACGTCATTAACGCAGAGCTCAGTTTGGTTGACTATAAACGCATTGCCCGAGAAGGTTATGTGATCTTGAAGATTATAGCCGACGGGGAGATCCGCTAATGTGTCGATACCCATTTCTTCCAGGTGATCCCTCGGTCCAATTCCTGATAACATCAATAACTGGGCTGATCCAATAGTACCAGCTGCCAATATGACTTCACGACGCGCTATAACTCTTCGTCTGTAAAATAAACATGATAAAATCAAAGGCTTGTTGTTAAAAAAGTGCGTAGAATACATTAAAAGTCGTGATGAGTATTAAAGTGATAACTTCGCAACTTCCTGTTTAGTGCATAAAATTATTAAAGATTTATATTTAATTCAATGACTCGATCAGTCAATCAATTTACAAAACAAAGTCAAACTGCGTGAAGCAACGTAACTAATTAAATAGTTATGCGTATTATGAAGACCTGATTGCTTAAAAAGTACCATAATCTGATGATTAGTGTGTTGGATTGTCATGTGAAAAGTCGCCGTCCATATGTTATAATGATCTAAGTTCTATGATTCTAGAAACAAAGATTTTTTGATGGAATGCTCTGCTTTCTTAAGAAATATTAAAACAATTTTACCTTTTATTTCCCTTTGAAAATTCTATTCCGTACGCTTTCAAAGTATTGGTATCGATCAACAGCTTTGTTACGGTCGAATATTTTGATATCTTCAAGTTCTTTCGGAAACGCACCGGTTCTAAGAAAGCCTTTGATGTGCTGCATCGTCTGCCTTTTCTTATGGTGGCCTGAGGTTTGGAAAACCCAATGACGGATTCACCGTTAGGATCGTTCCAGTCAAAGCCCAACGCTTCACCCGCTTCCTTAAAAGCGGTTTGAAGTGGTGTCGAATAGGGCGCGTAGTCAATATCCAAATAGCCACCAACACCGTGATACGTAGAATTTTTCAAATCCTTAATTCTTATGTTCTCCGACTTTTTGAAAAACGGAAGAACCTCTGCATAGCTCCAACCCTCGTTGCCCATACGCGCCCAGTCATTGTAATCTTCCGGATGCCCTCTCTGGTATATTAGGAAATTCAAAACGCTGCTACCGCCGAGAACTTTACCCCGTGGCAGGAAACAGACCTTTCCTCTGAGATCTTTGCAGGCTCTTTTTTCTGGCTCCGAACTGTAACCCCAATTCATAGGTGTCAGTGAAAGAAATGGCGCCAATATTGGGATGTCAGACAGAAAATTTTCGTTTCCACCGGCCTCCACTACCAATATCTTCCAGTGGTGTATCTCACTTAGTCTATTAGCCAGAACACATCCTGCAGAGCCCGCACCAACAATTATAAAGTCAAATTCTTCGAAATCTTTCGGAGTGTAATCAGGGACGAAACCTTCTTTGGGGTTTCGCGGCAACGGCCGGAATAAGTCTGTCCAGAAGTCGAAGAATTTCGTGATTTCGTAAGCGTGTGTCAAACACGCAAGCATTAAAATAATGTACAGTAACCATCTCATGATGCTCAATTCGATGACACTGCAATAAAATCAGGATATTATAAAAAGGTATGCTTTAAGTAGATAACTAAGTAATAATTGTTATGGAATAAATTTAGCAAAAATATTATGGGAAATTATCATTGTTGGTAGCGAATATTCTATAGTCTCTATGCACTACCAGCGTAAGCACAAAAGTATTAGTAAGTATTTGTATTCGAACTTCGTGAAGAAATATAAGTAATTTGACAGTTATGCGTATTATGATGACACGATTGCCTGAGAAGTAGGACAATCTGATAAATAGTGTGTTGGATTGTCATGTAGAATATTAAAATATTACTTCAGCTTTTCATTTATTGGAGTCCTTAATAAATGCAATAATTCGGTCTATAAAATGTAACATTTCATGGACTAATGTCACTGCCTCCGTAGCCTAGTGGTAAGGACGTGTGCTTTAGAAACCGGAGGACGTGGGTTCAAATCCTGCGGGGAGACCTATGTCCAGCAGAGGACTAACGCAGGCTGATGATGAATGGACTTCTGTGAAAAGTCACCGTCCTCGATTTTTAAGTAAAAAGTGTCTTCTAGCAATGACTTTAAAAAAAATATCTCATAGCTTGAAAAAGGCCTGGTTATGAAAATGTTCTCCTCATATATTTATTGAAGCATAGGGCCCTTTATGCCTCGATGTTTAGATATTATTAGTTTCTAACATTCTGTTCGGAATTAGTGAGTAATGTTAAATTATTTAGCACAACAGGCGAGTCGTCGTTCTACGATTCATTTAGAACAAACATAGCTATTTCAAGGCCATCGGTTGTCACAATGGCACTTTAGCATTTTGTATCGTAAGAATACAAATGACCATTTATACATCGGTCACATGGGAGGCCTAATCGTTAAAACAAATCACATTGTATCGATTGAGTTTAAGTCTGATGTAAGATTGTGTGATGTTTTCGTTTGTAGCAATATCAAAACAAATGAAAAAACTTCAAGTAAAAAAAAAATTCAGAGCGTGTAGTATTTAGTAGTTCATTCCAGCAATCTAGTTAAGTAACGTTAATTTTAAAAGAATCCCTAATAAAGAAATGTAAAACATCTAAGCGTTTTTATTATAAAAACAGAATTAAGTTTTTTCCAGGCAAATATTCCTAAAAGGTACTGCTTGTGAACTACATAAAGGAGTATTTTCCTTAAGTCCTTTTAAGTATCGATCTTAAACCCTCGCTCGACAGCCACTAACGCTATCGTAATACAAATTTTGTTACCTCTTTTGACACAGTGTATAAAATAGTTAATTTAGAAAGGAATATGCAACTTTAGTATTTAGTTTTTGACGAGTTTGTGTTAACAAATTAGTTTATTACCTGACTTGATAGACTAAGGTTTACGATCTTTTGTATTGTTAGTTTTATGCAGGTCCTATAATGCGTATTCGTATTAAGTTTGACGCGAGTATTTAAAACATAATTAGACATCAAATACTAATCAAAAAAATTGTCTAGAAGGTAGTCATGGGAGCGACCATCACCTAGTAACTGAAGGTCTCCTAAAATCATCATAACAACGTCAAAACACAATGAATCACATGGGTGTGAGAATTTATCATGATCAAGGTTGATATAACATGATGCATCTTTTTAGATAGACAGGTGTGGTAATGTGCTCTGTCGAAGTTAGAGTTAATACGGTCATTTAAGCGGTAACAATATCTTTAAGATTGTTGTAATCAGAATCGAATATAAAAGGTTTAAAATTTATTGGCAAAATTAATCAACAATTTTTAATCTATTTCCCCGTCCTGAATCTATATCGCAATAGTTTAAAATAAAATGTTGACGTTAAAGAAATCGGGAGAATATATCAATTCCCTATTTCACTACAAAACATGTTTTTAAGTTAAAAGTAGCAATAATTAATAATTATAATATAATATTTCCGTGCAAATAACACAACATCTAGTCCAAATCTAAGCAAAGCTTGCATTATGGAAACTAGACGTTGGTAAATATATTTTCTATGTTATTTAATAAATATTGTATTAATACAAAAACCCAGACGCATGATAATCACTATGTTTCACACACAATATATTCCTCGTAGTGGGTATCGAACCCATACCCTTTGGTTCAACAGTCCGGGCACTAACCACTTTGCCAAAGGAGGCCGAATTGAGTATTTTATTTTCAGGTTGATCTAATTGTCCACCGTCCTTGACCCACGCGTGCCTGTATATTGCGTGTCGATGTTAGGTAAGCAGTTGACTAGACAGACAACGATCCTATTATCTGAGATTCAAATCACTAGTCGACGTGAAGCCTAAACATAAATAGCATACGAGTAGGTATTTGTATTAACTATATGCGATATGGAAAAAAAAATATGGAAAAAGAATACGACATTATACTCTGAAGAAAATTGTACGATTAATATCTTGAATTTCAAAGTAATGGTATAATTTTATGTAATATATAATGATGGAGTATTGTTTAAAAACTTGCAACGTAATGTTGTCACCTTCGGGAAGCATTATGCAGCCATGGAGGCTATTAACGTTTCCTCGTGAATTAGTGTAAATGTTTGCAAAGGGCCATTCAGTTGCTAATAAATTTTTCCTGTTTAACTAAAAAACCGAACTTTAGTCGTCTTCACCACGTGTCAATTATGCTATTTAAGTAATAGCGATGCAATAGGTAGAATGATTGACACATATGTCTGAAAATCGAACGATTTATTTCTTATTTCAGAAATGTTTTGCATTTTTTTTCATATTATCTGAATTCTACAAAATAAATAATAAAATAATTCTACAAAACAAGATGTTTCTCAATAAGCAGTTTTCTGACGTATATGCTAGTTATCTATGCAAGTAAATAAAACTGAAGTGCCTGGTTGTAACATCAAAATAAACGTTTTAAATCAACTTTTATTTGTACGTAGCTTCGTACGTATGTTACTGTGTAACGGAATATTTGAACATGGTTTTGACCCCAAATGTCGGATTAACTTGAAATTTAGTATACTTATTAAGGATCGATGACAATTCATTATAAAATGAATACTTTGTGATATACCAGTGATACATCTAACAACAATCAAACAATTTTGTTATCAAATTTTATTCGTGTTATCCCTGAAATAGCTGGTCCGGTTTTCACGGGAGATTTACTGGAAGATCTTATGTAACTGAGAATAGCTTAGGCTCTTTTCTTATAATTAAACTAACAGAATTACCTATTTTCATTTTACCACGCGAATGAAGTCGCGCACAACATCTCAATAAGATATTATAAAACAGTATACAAAGTCCAAGTGTATTTTTATGCAAATTTTGATGTATCTTCAAGTTTTTTTCATAATATGTCACAACAAAGTTTATATATAAGCACAAGGGGAATTCCCTTGGCAGCCTTACAGGAACTCGTTTCGCCTAACAGCCGAAGTAGTGTGTAATAATTCCTGTGTTTTGATAAATACGGCTCCGCGGCTAGTCCAGCTCTAAAGCAGATGTGCGGTGATTGGGGTGCGGGTTTTGCATATCAGAATTCTTATTGGCAGAGTATACGTCCGACTGTCAGGTCAACAGGACTATTTCTACATAGTACAAGCAAAGTCGCTTTCGCTGTCCGTCATGGTCAAAATGCATGCTTAAATCTTTAAATTTACGCAACGTACTTTGAAGCGGTTTTTTAAAATAGATAGAGTGATTCAAGACGAAGGTACATGCACAATATTGTTAGCAAACTCTGTAAAAATAGAGGTTTCTAATGTGATGTTGTAAATAAACACATTTTTTGCGCTAATACAGCGAAAGCTGGCCAATTATACTACAGTTATGTACACCTTAAAAAGATCAATGTAAACGTTCTCGGTGGTAAATGTCTCTCGCTTAAGGATATCCCACAATAACAATTATTTCGTGCGAAGTCGAGGCGAGTTGCTCGTCGTACAGTCAATGAATAAAAAAATTATCATAATATTATATTTACAGAAAACAGATTTAATTACTTGTGTATACGAAATGAGAGTAACATTCGCTTTGTAATGCCATAGGCCCGCCATGGCATTAAAGAGAGCACTTTCAAAAATAAAACCAATTATTTGTCAATAGACGAAGGTTACGTTGAGAAATATCAGCTCCGAAAACTGGTAACATTGGTGTTGCATGGAATTTGGTTGGTTTGTGATTAATCGGCTCGAACTCGGTGAAATTGTTTGTTTATTTAAATCAATATTCAGTGGTAAGTATATTTTTTTGTTATGTAATCCCGTACTCATAATCTCAAATCTTGTACTAAAATAATTAAGGATACTGTTTCTTGGTAATTACTTATACTTTTGATAAGTTCTGCCTACAAGAAATGAAGCGTATGACGCTCAAATATACAGAAATGTGTATCATTTTATTTACCTAGTAATTATAATGACTTCCTTGCCCTTAAACCTTAAACTGTGCCTGCGTCAGAGCTAGGAGCCGCGGTGGTACTTCCCTCGTAAACAGGAAAGTGACCACCATCAAATAATTATTTTTCAAGCGGATTAAAACTTTATTTTGTTTTTTATATATTTACGTATTGCGTGTAATGTTGAATTGCAATCCTTAGTATAGTACTAAAGGATCTAGAGATCCTACTAATAATATAAATGTGTAAGTTTGTGAATATGGATGTTTGATAATCTTTCACTCAAAAACTTCTTGGTGGATACTAATGAAATTTTATTAACCTTATATATTTATCAAAATAACATATGGGATTTAATATTTATTGTAAATAAATTCAGATAAATAAAAAGTGTCATGTATGTAGAAAAAAAAATTATTATATAAATTATTATATTCTGATCTATTCTATCACGAACTGCAAAAACCTCTGGGCTTATGAAAATATGATTTGTAATAATTATGATCTTAAATTACAATCACCACTCGGGTGAAACCGAGGGACGAAGCTAGTTAACAATAATAGTGAACAATAACTTATTTTACTGATAAAGCCAATAGTTTCAAATCTTATTTCATTAAAATTTTAAAATGCTTGCAAATTTATGATGTTATTTTCATATTAAGTATGTGGATAACTTTTTTTGTAATGTTTAATGGTAATTTAGTTGTCGTTATATTACACTTTCTGTGTAATATAACGACAACTAAATTAATCCTTAACAGGACTAAAAGTATTACACCAAAATACCTAAATAAATTAATAGATAAACTAATAAAATATGGTAATATCACATTATAATTGCAAATTCTCAAAGGTAATCCGTACAGTAAAAAGCTATCACTTATGCGAATACTTGGCATGTTTAACAGGCTTGTACTATATATCTAGGTTCTACTTAGACCGTTAATAAAATGTCGATATAAAATAACTACATTTATTATGTTTACAAGAGCAAACTACACTGATACAGAAAGCTCTCGAAAGTACTACGTTTTAATACGCTAAAAGAGTTTCGTCATACTATGATAGAATGCTTCGTGACCGCAATAATTATTCTAAAATATGTACGGTAATGACCTGGATCGGCATCTTCGTAGTGTAGCAATTTAGGAATTTATAATTTCAAGAATCGATACCTCTATAGATGAAGTAAGAATTAATCGTGAGATGTAGAAAATTATTCCAAACGTTTCCGTTCATATTATATAGAGAGTTGTCACGGTTTAATTTAATATACAATATAATATTGTACATAGTATATTACAATTCATTCTTTCTACTCGCCATTTTTCCCAAGTTATCATAGGGTCGGCTTCTCATTCATCTAGATTCACCTGAATTACAAATTTTACTGACTGGCGTCACTTCTTTTCTACCCATAGGGTAAATAGCCTTCGTAAGATGAATTACATTATATTATAAGGTATTAATTATTATTAATTAAATTATAAGGTATTGACATCCTATAACGACTCCCAGTTACGATCGTGTCCACCGAGATCGACGATTTATATGCCCATCTTACAAATGGGTTATCTTATTTTTCAGACAGTTGGCTGATCGGTCTATATTGTCTTAACCGACCAGATCAATAACACAAAGTGTTTTGCAGTATTCGATCCCACGTCCCACGCTTAGTAAAGCAAGGGCCAATTCCACTAGACCATGGAGGTGTTTTATTTTAATGTACTATATATAGTCGTATAATAACTATAATATATTCGTATATTCGTAAGAGTCATAAAATAAATGAGAGAAAGGAAATGTATGAATTTACGTTAGATAGGTCTCCCCTCATTGATAATTATTTACGACTTAATAGCATGACTCTAACCGCATAAGGCGTTCTATAAATGCCAAAAAATATAGTACACATTTCAATAACTTTGAATCTGAATGATAATACTACGAGAATTATTATTTCGAATAATATTCGAGACAGTCTTGGTAACGTAAAATTTTTCACAAATTTCATTATTTGAGTAAAAAAAAATTATAGAGTTTTGTTAAAGATTTTCTTTGTCTGTACACCCCGTTTCTTTTTATATAAATATATGATACATTGCATAAACAATGAGAAAAAACACGGAAACCTATAAGATATATCTAATCGTAATGAAAAAAATGTAACAATTGCATACATTATTTCTTTTTATTGTAATTTGTAATATAAAAATAATCCTGTAAGATATAAAATGTTTTACTCAATCGCTACGGATGAGATTTTATAAAAAGCACTTGTGTTACGAAACCATAAAAATTCGCATTGCTTTCGTAAGTATTTGTTGTAGCGAATTATGAGAAAACGGACGGGAACTTTTGGTAGCGCGGCTTTAATAACTTAATTGTTACTTGAATGGGATGTGTACAAAAATCTCAAGCATGAATATTGTGTTTTTGTTAAGCGAAATTCTTGGATGATTTTCGTTTTGTTTTTATATATATTTGTTAACACCATAAAGACTGATATTTTTTATGATATGCGTTATTATTTTATTCATCTATTCTATGAGATTGGCAATTGATTAATATGAAATCATTAATACTTTCTGTTGTTTACGCGAATATTCAGTACCTTTTTATAGCACACGAAGACAGACGAGCAGTCGAGCCTGCTGATGGAAGACCAACGGCTATGGACATCGGCAATATTACCAACACGTGAGATATAAGATGTTACGTCTTATTTACCCTGTAAATACGCTGGTTATCGTGCCCTTTAGACCGGAACACGGTAGTATTCTCACACTATTGCTTTGCGGCAGAAATAGGCACCGCAGACGGTAAAGAGGAGATCTACCACTTGATAATTTAGCCTAGTATTAGCGAAAACAATGTGTAATTGACTATAACTTAAACGGAAATAACGGTATACATTTTACAACTTGAACTTGATATATTTATAAACTAATTATAATTGATTTTTAAATATTTGCTATAAAGGTATTATGTGTAGTATGTATACACTTGTTTTTTTAAAACACTGCATATAAGAATAAAAAATTAAATTAAATTTCTTACCTTAACAATTTTGAATTATATCCGTTAGAACTTGTTCACAATATTTTTGCTTTAACCATTATTTTTAAACATTTTGAAGAAAGTTTAATCACTCCATATGGCTTTATGTTTGCGGTCTGTGATGTTCGATGATTTAAAAAACACTAGGCTAGATTAGTATGTATCAATGCACGCATCTCGCAAGCTCCGCGGTGCAAATAGTATTGGTTGCGTGCCCGCATTGGACTACGCACTGCCGGCCATCAGTGGGCTCGTTTGATTGACCTTGGTACATGGACACTATTTAGAAATTTTGGCGCGCAAACACATCTTAATACAAACAATAATAGATCTGTTCTAGTTTTTGCGGGAAAGTTTTGTTATTTTTTAAAAGTAGATAATGACCTTAACGATAAAGCTAACGTTAGTAAAATTAGGAATCAGTAAGTTACTAGAAATTAATAAAAGGATTTTTTATATTTATAAAGGAAAGAATACCACAACTATTTTAATAAAAAGTTAGCGATAATTAGTACACTATAACATGTTAATTGCCAGTAAATGTCGCCATAAATGACAGAGTAAAATTTATTTTCGATGAAAAGAATATTTTGTATTTTTGATTTTCCTATATAAACAAGGCGAATTGATGATATTTTTTCTAAATAAGCGGAGAACAAACAATACTTTAACAATACTCAATTAGATTCATGCACTTATATTTATTTACGATTTTAAATTAAATAAGCAGCTAATATAATTAAATTACCAGTTACGAACAATACTGTGAATATTTTTTTTTAAATTTCATGCAGTATAAAGTACACAGCAATTAGATCGCCTTCTAACTCTAAAAAGTTTCAAAGTTCTCTTTAACCTGTATTTTTACTAACACGGAGGGGCCGTGTTCTTCTTCTTTCTTTGTTTTTAATGGTTCCACCAAGTGTATCTTGGCGATTATGCCAATGTCAATGATGGGGGAAACAAGTAGTAAATTAAAAGAAATGGTTAGTTAATAATAATATGATTCCGTATTTATAATGAGTTTTTGTAAATCTTTGAAAAAATTTGCAAAAATATTAATTCTTAAAATTAGTCTTTATTACAAAGAAGTGCTACCGAATAGTTTTTAATAATTATAAGTGAATGTCCAGATATATTGATAATGTTTTATGTAAACTTGACATAAATGTCCAGTAAAGTCTATGGACATGTTAACAACATTTTCATCTCAATCGGTTGAAGGATGCGAGAACAAACAGATATCTGATGCAACGTGTGCGCCATTCATTGTTAATGGTACTTAGGTACCGTCATGTAGGTATTGAGCTATGAAGTCACAATTGTTGAACAATTTATTCTTGTTATGTGCAAGCTTAGCATGGACAAGTTTTAGTTTATATAAAGACAATTTTACATTATTGTTTAACTTGCCACGCCTTTTTTTGTAGAAAGCGTATCATCCATTTTCCCGAGGGGATTTCCACACTCTTGATAAATGATGCTTAGCACGCGATGGCCATAAGTATAAAGTTATTTTTACGATTCAAGGACGCGACAGTAACGTTGTACTGTACGGAATAATTCATTTAAACATTTTATTATTATAGACACTCTAAATTGTTACAAATTTGAAAATAAAATTGAACAATGACTCTATGAAAGTTAAATGTTGCAGTGTAACGATGATACTGCAGATTTTCTTACTATCATTTTCTTACACAATCAATTCACAAGATTGCAAGATCTTGAATTTTCTTCCGGTCTGACCCATACCTGTTCGCTTTGAGGCTTGATACCGGTAAAAAAGGATTTATATTCATGCTATTTCATTTGTTTTTCTGTTTCTTATACACATGTTTATTTAAATTATCGAAAATAGAAACATCGTAGGAGTTCACAGAGTTATACTCGTGTTAATTTTCGCAGATATATTCTATATTATCTATTATACATTTAATTGTTTTAAAAAGTTATTTAATTAGCAAAAAATTTGTGACATAGTCTCCAATAATAAATATATCTCTTGATCCGAAACTGGTATCGAAATGTTGAAGTTGCACATATTCTTTTAAATCATGTTCTTGATGTAAACCCACATTATTTGCGAAATTTAGACAGGTTCTTTGGCACTTATAGTGTGACCATATTTCTTGAGAAAATTACTGCATGTTGTTGCAAAATAATTCAATGCCACATATTTAAATGCATGTAATTTTTTTACGTCTATCTTTGTAATATATTGAGACTGATAGCTATCTGTAGACACATTGTCTTTTAAAAAAACTATGAAATTTATTTTGAAATTCTATCATGGGCAAGAATGAAAAATTGAATGTTACTGTGAAGTTGAAATGCACAAAATGGATAAATGAATTTTTATTTTTAATTAATAACAATTTTGATAAAATATTAATGCATATCCTACTTTAAGGACTACATAGGAAAATATATAACAGCAATGAAATACAAATGTGTCTCAATGTTATTTAAAATGTAATGAGGCACCAAAAATATCGAACAACCGTACCTATTTGTGTAAAACTGACAAAGATTGAGAAAATAATTAGACGTATCCCGATGTAGGTTTACACATTTATTTTAAACATTAATACAGCATATTACATCAGTGTATATATGTAAATGATACAGTGGCAATAAACTGGTTACTGTACTTAAATAGACATACCAAGCATAGAACAGGTTATGAATCATTAATTCAAATATTTTTTTACTATCTAATTACTTATACTAACTACTACTTATACTAATACTAAGTGCTTCTATTTTCTATTTGGTCGTTCTGTGTATGATTCTGAATTTGGCTGAAGTTATAAAATTACTAAACTAAATAAATGGTTTTACTAAAATTTTATTTCTGCCTATTGTTATTTAAATAAATTTCCAATTTTAATAGAGATGTTGATTGGCCTTTATCCAATCCAGTGGGAACCAATTATCTATGTCACCAATGCTACACAAATCGCGAAACATGAACGAAATGTACGTCAAGAACTTTATACACGAGATTTCGCAGAGTAGATTCCTCGATTGGCGGCCATTTAGCAAAGGATCAAATGTAGTACTTACTTTATCAAGAGTTATATCTCCCGCATTGAAAACAAAGTTTACTTTATAAAAATAAGATAATATATTTTTTTAGTTACAGTTACGTTTAATTAATGGAAACCATTTGATGATATCTGAAAATTTTTAATTCAATCGACCACTGCCGCCTTGCTATGTATTTCATAATTTGCAAACAAAATTTAAAAAATAGCGACAACTCAGGAACCTAAAAGTAATTTTAACCTATTGATGACATTGTTATGCCGATTATAAATTTATACTTCGTTAAAATTTGCTAAAAGAGCAAATTATCAACAAGTTTTTTATACATATATAATTAGTGATGTGCCGAGTACGGTTTGACTCGAGTCAGACTCGATTCCTGCTTTGGACTCGCTTACTCGAATACCAATTTATTTTGATTCGAGTACGCCGGACTCGATTTCAGTACTCGAGTCAGGAAGAATCGATTCGTACTCGATTCAATTCATACGAGTCCAACTGACTCGATTCTAGTATTCGAGTTTGGTAAACTCGTTTTTACTCGCAAACAGTTTACCTAAGCAATGAAGTGGCTGTTCTTTAAAGCTGTCTCAGACGACTAATACATAATTAAATAATAATATATAGTCTTAGGCCGTATGTAAATTTGATTATGTTCTGTTTTTTTGTTTATCTCCATTGCTCTATTTTTGTATTTAATGTTTATAACTTTTCTTTCATTAAAAATATTGATTTATTATTGTCTAATAGTGTCATTATGCTAAACCTAATCTATACGCTGTTTGAAGTTAACTCCTTTTAATTCCTCCTTTTTGTTCTAAAATCGGACTTTAGTTTGGGACTAGAATTTCTAGACTCGAATTCTGGGCTCGAATTTCAAGACTCGAGTCCAGCCGGACTCGAATTCCGAGACTCGAGTCCAGCCAGACTCGAGTCTTGAAATATAATTCGAGTACTGGGCTCGAATCGGGGAATCGAGTCATGATTCGAATACCTTATAAACTGACTCGAGTCGACTCGATTTACCAAAACATCGACTCGGCACATCACTATATATAATCAAGTAGTCGCATTCGGAAAATAAAAAATTAAGTTTTTTTCTACAGTGCTACATTTTTTTTAAATTATAAGTCGATGTTCGTGCTGCTGTTTGTCGTCGATTACGTCCACGATTATGTATCAAAGAAAACAATAGTTGAATGACCAAATAAAGCGATCATTTTAAAATGTATGGGATTTATACGGTTGCAACCATGACTGACATGGATGACATACATATCTGTATTTACTCTATGGTAAATACTAAGTTGTGCAATAAGTTGTGTCAAGTTCATTTACCAAGAAAAAACGGAACTGTTTTTCTTATAAGCTCTCACATTTTTTAATACCATTTTTAGCTGAAACCTTGCAACTCTTGTGGTCCAAAACAAACAAAGAGTGGTTGTAATCTAAAAAATTGGTCGCAATGCAAAGTTTTCGGTGCTTTTTATTTTATTGCCAGAATACGTTCAAGATTTATCCATTAATAAATTTAAAAAAGTTGTCAAGGAACGTTTGTGTGTTAAAGGTTTTTACAATGTAAATGAGTTATTAAATGATAACACACTCTGGTAATGGAATGCTCGCTATAGGCTTTTTCAATAATATCATAATTTTATGCTTTTATTTGTTTGTTTATTGTTTTAATTATATTGTAAAACATGACAAAAAAGCTCCCGCTGAGTTTCTTTCGCCGGTTCTTCTCAGGTTTGAGGCGTCCTTTTCCGAACCAGTGGTAGATTTTTGACGATCAATAAGTGAGTGTATCGCTCCTATGTTAATTAAAGATATTTGAATTTGAATTGCATTTGATTTTAATAAACAAACAAAATTAATTCTTTGTTTGCTCAATGGAAACTTGATCATATATTTAACATGTTAAAATAATATGAAGCCTACTTGTATGATTACAAGTTACTATAATAGGACTTAAATTTAAAAATATCACTAAGTAACGCGTTTTTGGTTAACCTGGTTCAGTTCTACAGATCTTAACTAAAAATTAAACCCTATAGTCTTCCAGAAACTAACGGTACTCAATCAGTAGCATGGCTAGCAGCAATTTTTGTTGGCATAAAATGATATTGGTCTATTATGGTATGAAATTGTAATATTTTGTTAATGGATACTTTAACTAACACGATACCTCCATGATGTAAGATTTTCGAGTAAAACATCTTTGTCATGATACCAAGAAAGATTCTATAAGAAGAAGGCTACTTTGATTACTAATAATCAAAATAAAAGTTATGCAATTAAACGAGAAAGTTAGATAAGTCTTAGGTGATACCTCCCATGAAAAACAGTTGGTCCTTGTTCTACCTGCGATATTGACTCATTCGGAACCGAAGAAAATTAAACTATAAAAAGGAATCACTTATGATTTTAACGAAAGGCCGAGAGAAAATAAAATTCATGTTGCGTTATTGAATCGGTCAATGCTTTGTAAAAAGCGTCGACAAACAAATTTTTAACAATGAATTCGCAACGGCTGGCCTAAACCTAAAGTTTACCAGTAAGTTTTTTATATTAAGCTGTTTTCGGTCTCTAAGCAAAAATAATTCATGTTTGCCGTGCTAAACTTTAATCATAGAATGAAAATAAAAAGTAACACTAAACAGAACAGTGCAGAACATTTAAAAAGTTAATAGTTTTTTTGGAATTTATTGTCTCGAATTTTAGTCTTGCAAGAGACCAGTCCTTTTCATGAATGAAATATTACTTGCAAATATTCATTTAAGCTCATTTAATATATACTAGGGGCAAAGATGGGAATAATACGTACTTTTCCTTACCATAAACGATTAATACAATCTTAAAATATTCTAAAAAAATTGTGCAATAAACAATAATCATTGTTTTAATATATAGCAATCAGAATAAATAATTGTAACGCGGCTCAATTCATTGTAATTATGCAAATAATATATTGAGTAAAAATATTTTGTTTAGTGCTTTATTGTCTGGTGTTCGTTCCTTAATGGCAGTTTTACTTTAGGTAAAATGTATTTAAAAACAGATTTTTCAATTTATCTCATCATTACAGCCAATTCATTTAAATTATCTGATTAAAAAAATATATGTGTAGGAAATTATTACATTGATGCAGATTATTATAATAAGAAAATAAACACAATTGTATGCACATTTAAAATAACCTTTGTTCATTTCGAACTTTGCGCACAAAAGTAAACCGTTCTCAGTTCCTTCTCATTGTTACTGTTTCGATATGAACAAAGCGAATAGTTTATCTATGAAGTAACTTTTGCTTCTGTTCCATCTGTAGGAAGAAAATGAACTAAACTTTGCTATTGCCTATTAGAGTACAAAAGTTTATTATTCAAAGCGTTGTTATGTATTTTACTTAGTGAAAAATAACAATTAGTTTTAATATTACTAAGCACCTCATTTAGTTTTTATTTTATAGATCGTACTGAACTAAGCTCTATGTATTTTATTATCAAAATAAATTATTTATAGTAAGGAATAGCATCCCTTACATAGCCTATTTGCTGTCAAGATATCAGTATACAGATATTTAAAAAAACTACATAATTTGACACTACTGACAACTTTTTGAAGCATTTTAGGGAAACTGTTAATAATAAAAATGATAATTTAGGTTACCGTCGCGTGTCTTTGCTGTAGTCTGAAAATAAGTCTTACATTAGCGCGCTTGTGTTACTATGAGCTCGTACTAAGATTGTTAAATCTATCGCTCTTAAATAAAATATAGAATAATAAAGCGAACTTTTTCACTAAATACTAAATAATTAGTGTAAATGTTTGTAGCAATTCGAGTATTCGTCAATAGCGGTTATTTTTTTAAACATGTGTTTGAAATATTGCAATAAAAATTAACTAATCCTGCATTAATGAATTGTTAATTATCATTGATCTCGAGCTCCATATGCATGTTGGTGAGGATTGATGTGTATAAAACATCATAATAGTCATTGTGTCATGATAGTAAGACAGCAGCGGGTCCCTTGTGACGAAGGAATTTTTGTAAACAACTGTTTGAATGCCATTGTTTTGATGTACTATTATTGGCTGCCTACATATGTGTATCAAAGTCAAGCTGCGCAGTACTAATGCTCTTAAAGTTCATGGTTTAATAAATTACTATAATTCGTTATTCACATAAAACCTCCATGGTCTAGCGGTATTCGCCCTTGGTTTATAAGCCGAAGGTCGTGGGTTCCAATCCTGCGGTGAAACTACTTTGTGTTATCGTTATCTTTTTTTTGTTAGGACAATTGGAACCGATCACTCAATTGGCTAAATTGTAAGCTCCAGATGGGCATGTAAAAAGTCGTTCCACCAACCAACCCGCATTGGACCAGCGTGGCGGGATACGGTCCAAAACCCCCTGATGGATAAGGGTGTACTAGGGAAGGCCTATGTCCAGCAGTGGACTAACACAGGCTGATGATATAGTTACGTTTGGTTACGATAAAAAAAAAACACTTAACTCTGCTCTTCTTGATAGGAGATTGAATAAGAGACTCAGAACTGAGGTAGGTTCTGTATTTGGACAGATGTTAAAACGTAATAAACGATGCGTCCCTTAACCGAGGTAATGGATACTGAACAGCGCCTTCTGCTTACTTCCAGTTGTAAGCACCTGTTGTAATGTTATCTATAATTCGCAACGTGGAACAAATATCCATTGTAACCAGGCTAAAACAGGCTGATGAGAGATGAGATGAAACTGTAAAATGAATGTACAGAGAAGAAAATTGAGAAAAATATGAATACAGGCTAACTGATCGAAAAGTTTAAAACTATATAGAATATTTATAAATGATGCCTATAATGCAGTTTCGTATGACCAAAAAAATATTATTAAAAAGCATCGGTAGAAGTTCATTAAAGCCAATATTAATCTGACTTGTACCCAAAGAATTGCTCCGACATATACAAGCATTTGTGCAACAGCAGCAGGAAATAGGTGGCTTAATGAAACCGCTTAAACCCACTTAGCTTACTTGTAGAGGTGCTACTGTTTCTCCAAAACTAGTATGAGAGCCGCAACTAGATTCATTACGACATCATTTTATCGATTAAACATTACTGCATGAAACCCTTTGAACTATGCCACGACATTTCATCTATTTCTTATTTTTTTTACTGAACAAATTTATCATCATCATCATCATCAGCCTGTGATAGCCCACTGCTGGACATAGGCCTCCTCTAACACACCCTATCCATTAGGGGTCTTGGACCGTATCCCACCACGCTGGTTCAATGCGGGTTAGTGGGTGGATCGAGTTTTTACATGCCCATCCGACGCATGGACTACTTTTTAGACAATTGTGTGATCGGCCCAATTTGCCTTAACGAACTAGGAAACGGCAATAAAAATTTGTTGAGTCCTCGCAGATTTCGAACTCACGACCTCCGGTTTCTAAAGCACAAGCCTATACCATAGCCTTCGGAGGCAGTTTTCATTACGGAGGCAGGCATAACATTTTATTATTTTTCTTACTCAACAAATTTATACTTAGAATTAATTGTATATAATTCTTATTTGACAAAAAGCTGTCTGAATTTTAGTAGTAAAATAGTAGTTTCAATTTTATTTACTTTTTAAATAGGTCGGGTAGATAGTCAAGTCACACTTACACAAATGGGACAGCTGGTCCGAGGCCGCACTACGGGTTAAAGAATACTTACACAAAGTGAAATGAATCAACTGCTCGTTAGTCTAAAAAATAGTCTCGAATAAGCAATTCTATTTCTGTTTCTTAACGCTCTAGCAAAGCATCTGAAATAACCTTTTGAAATATCGTGCTATTCCAAAGAAATATTTTTTAATTTTAACGTCAGAATTTTATGACTGCCACAGCTAATGTTATACTTTTTGTATCAAAACTAGAAACTTTATTTGGTCTAAAATATTATTTTATGGTTGTATTTTTTAAAAATAATTTTGTTCTACGAATTCATTTTAAAATTACAAAATTTATTCATTTCGTGTATTAATTTTTTAAACAAAGTCGAAAACAAACGAAACATCTTGAATTTTCGCAGCCAAGATCTCATTTATTTCTACTACATTTCAAATGAGGTTTATGGGGACTATTAACTTTACTTATTTTAGTATTGAGTGGTGGTAGTGGTGGTGGTAAAGTTGGGAAGCGAAACCAATATTAGGTAGATATATTTATAAAAATGTTAGTGCTCGTTTCGTTTTGGCGCCATTAGAGTTTGCGATTCGGTTCGGTTCACAAAACTTTAAGACCTGTGTGACTTAGGTCGATGATAATAAAAACCATATCGTGACGCTCGAATCTTTTTTGAACAACAAAGTTTTTTATTCACTGGCTCATTGCTTTTTAAAACTTTTTTAGCCTTCGACGATACTAGAGCTGAATAAAACAACGATCATTTACAACACGCCCAGGAGTTATTTTATCGAGTCAAGAGTTCAGGAGTGATCCGTCCTGCCGTTCTAAAATGCAGTGTAATCGCCACAAATCTGCTTACCGCACTGAGCGCGCACCCGTTGCCCGCGGGCCAAGCGTGAATTCAACCGGGTGTCGGAAGAGTTTTCGGAAAGGGTGAAAGACCACCGAGGTGAGTTGTGGGAGCGACGTATTGATGCCGCTGGCGAGCATATCACGTCGCTTCACCTCCTGAACCGTCAACTCTCTCGACCACCCACGGCCATCTGCCCGTTGACTGACAGAAGTGGTAACCGTTGTTTCAGTGCCCCTGCGAGAGCGGAGATTCTTGCGGAACACTTAGAACAGCAATTTACCCCGAACCCTCCCAATACTAATAACGCTGTCGTTGTCGCGCACCACAGCCAGGTCGAAAGTAGCGTACAGGAGTTTCTGTCGTCCCCGGCGTCGGATCTTGCTGAGGTGGCATTTATGTCGCCTGGCGAGGTCTGGCGGGCTTTGCGTTACGTTAACGTACGTAAGGCACCGGGTGATGATGGGATTCCGAATGCGGCTTTGAAGCAGCTCCCTAGGCGGGCGGTCGTAGAAATGACGCGCCTGTTCAACGGGATACTCCGTACGGGGTATTTTCCGGGGACGTGGAAAACTGGTAAGATCTTCGTGCTGCCCAAACCAGGTAAGGACCGACGACTACCTGGAAGTTATCGCCCTATTACGTTGTTGTCGCACATCGCGAAACTCTTTGAGCGGCTGCTGCTTCGGAGGCTGCGCCCGCACGTCTCATTACGAGACGAGCAGCACGGTTTTCGGAGCGGCCACTCGACAGTTACGCAGTTGACCCGAGTGTTGCACGAGCTTGCGTTCGACAGAAATGTTGGACGTAAGTCGGTCGGAGTCTTTCTCGATATCGAGAAGGCTTTCGACCGAGTGTGGCATGAGGGACTTCTGTGTAAACTGCTCGTTAATACCACCATCCCGCGCGCGTTAGTGCGGCTAATAGCGTCATATTTAAGTGGGCGCGACTTCTATGTAGTCGTCGAGAATTCCGTTTCGACAGCACGGCAGATCTTATGCGGGGTACCACAGGGATCTTGCGTCTCGCCGATTCTGTATGCTATTTACACCAATGACATTCCCACCCTGGACGGTTGCCTTCAGGATGGTGAAAGAGGTGTTCGACTTGCCTTGTTTGCCGACGACAGCGCGTACTTTACGTCGTCCCGTCGGTTCGATATCGCAGTACGTCGGATGCAGAAGTTGCTCGACTTGCTCCCTGATTGGTTGGACAAGTGGCGGATTAGTCTCAACGTCGGTAAGACTACCGCATTTGCCTCGACCAGATCCACCAAGTCTGCGCCGTTACTGGCAATCCGCGGGCAAAGCATCGCCTGGAGTGACACGATAACTTATCTCGGATGCAAAATAAACCGCACGCTAAGCATGGTCCCCCATGTTGACCAAGTGGTCAACAGCGCCAGAGCGGCGCGAGCGGTTTTACGGCCTGTTTGGCATCCCGCCTGCCCCTCCGGACTAAGTTATCTGTGTACAAGGCATATGCGCTCGCGATTGACCTACGCGCCCCGGCTGGTACGCGTTAGCATCGGCCAATCAGCGGAAACGACTACAAGTCCAACAAAATCTGTCCCTTCGAGTCATCGTTGGCGCCGGGCGCTACGTCAGGAACGACGTGATTGCAAGGGACTTAAGAATCGAGTCAGTCGAGGCGTTTGTTGTCCGTTTGGCGCGCAGTCTATGACCGCGCAGATAACGGACCACATACTGACCTACACGGCTTTGCGCCCTGCACGCACGCCCTCTGACGGGCGCCCGTATCCACGGAATTACTGCTGTTGGGTGATCGGCCGATGCGAGGGATGAGGCTGGACACCCAAGAACTGACGGCCAATAAGCGTTGGCACAACACCAGCCCGCGAATGTGGATTGCTTCGTATGGTGTGCGCCTTGTTGCGCAGCAGCACACTATGCGGAGCAAGTCCAAAAGTGCGACCTCGTTGTCCGAGAAAAGCCGGGGTCGATAAGCGACGCTTGCATGCCTCGCATGTCGACCTCTGGTGAGGCTCCCGGGGGTGTCCGTGTAAAAGCGGATGGCCTCAGGCGCCCTCTCGCGACAACGATGCTGTTTGTTGCGTTGTCATTTATATGACGACGTAAACGAATTAGCCACCTGAGAGCCGCAAGTACGGACAGTGCCCGGGGGGACTGTGTGCCCCCTGCGTTGCAACTCGGGTCATGGGGATAACCCCCGATACCCGTACCTGCACCTTCCCTGTCCCCAGGGCAGTGTGTAGACGACCCTCACGCACGCACGCACCGCACTGAGACATGGGATGTTACGTTACATTTACCCAGTAATTACGCTGGTTACGGTGCTTTTGGAACCGGAAGACAATAGTTTAGAATATAATAGTACGAAATAGGCACCACAACGGTAACTCTAACAACCTGGTAATCCACGCCAAAGGACACTTAACTTCACAAAATATATTAATTTAAATAAAAAAATACTAAATAAAGATGTAATTTAATTATAGACTATACGGATTTTATAAAATTTCATGTACGCTAAAAAATCCGTAATGTCAAAATACAAGAAATTATTAAGTAGGTACATGTACATAAAAAACTGAGTAATAACGTAACACATTTCGGACATAAATTGCTTTAAATTTTTAATAACGTTGTCAATAAGAACACCTCGACACTGTTGCGTGTCTAGGTTAAATGTTTTTGTATGTTTCTTTACCATTGTGATTATAAATAAGGCGTATGATGGATACAAGAACGTACTTTTGTACAGTTATAACCTCAAAGTTATAATGACGTGCCTTTTATGCGCGAATAAAGAACAAAAGGGTAAAAAGTAATTGGAATTATGTTCAAGTTCAAGCTTTAAAGGTAACCCGTTATAGATTAATAGAAAAGTTTAATTGCTATTATATTTTTTTTATAAGGAGTAATTTTACAACAAGCTGAGTTAGAGGTATCAGAATTAAGTTCAGTAAAATTATTCCGATTTGTAAAATCGTAGTTAAGTTGAAACTATAAATAGTTTAAACTAAACTACGTTTGATAAACCTTAAAAATTGTTGGTCATTTAATAAAAATTGTCTGTGTCGAAATCCGGTTTCATTGATACCAAAATCAGTTTTCTTTTGCACAGTAATTAGCACGGAAGATCAGACACAGCTTAATAGAATTGAATGCGTTCAACAGATTGATTAAATCCTACTTTGAAGGATATTGGATAGCCTTTTAAAAGGACAAAATTGTTCTTGACCTTTTTAATAAAACAATAATTGTAAAATTACGTAAGGGACGTAATCAATCACTTAATATATATCTAAATATGAAAATAAGAATAAGCATCTACTCTGTTTCAATACGCATAAAAATATCATGAAAGTATTTCTAAAATATCAGTTCTTCTCACCTTCTCCTGTCTGTCTGTCTGTTCTGGCTAATCTCTGGAATGGCTGGTCCATTCTTTCTTAAAAGGATAGCTAATATAACTAGGAGTAACTTACGCTACATTTTTTGGAATAAAAACTTAAATCAAAAAGGAAAAGATCGTTACTTTAGAAATTTTGTAAAATATTAAGAGTTTTGATTTCAGTACACCAGAAATTTGCAGATTTATTGAAATTTTTAAGTTAGTCAGCCCATCAGATTCAACTCCCTTATGAAAACTTACATATTTCTTAGATTTTCTTAGTCTAGACCTAAGTTCATGAACACAAAAGCCATAGCTCACGTTGGTAGTGGACTAAGAGTACTCGACCACGACAACAGTAAAATTTATAGCTTTTTGGTTTATTTTAAAATAAATCCTAGTGTTGTGTTATCATCGTATTTATTTTGTAGTTTTAATGTAGTGCTTGTGTTTTTTTTATTATGTCTTTTATAACTTAATAGTTATGTTAATGGAATGCGTTTATTATAAATGAAGAATAACTTTACTTTTAACTATTCAAGGGTTGGAGAAATTATGTTTTTAATTCTATTAAAATAAAATTAACCAATGATCAGCATGAAAAAGTGTTTCATGAAGATAGTACTTACATATATTTATTAACTTTACAGTTTAATTAAAACATTAAAGCATTGATTTCATACCAAAAATTGGGTCAATTCACACTAATAATAGCAAAGCGTTAGCAGTATTAAATCTCTATTCATCAGTCTATTTTTGGAGCCAATTAGTGCGTTTTTAAATAATTTACTTTCATCATAATATGGTTGCGAACGTATATGATGGTATTCAATACGATTAAATATAATCACATCAATAGTATAAAACTATTTCGAATATCAATATCGAAATTCGTCATCGTAGAAGCTAAAGACATGAGTCTTTGTTTCTAATGATAGAAACATACAATTATAACATCTTTATTATATTACTGTACAGTATATTTGAATACACCTCGCGGACATTTCGCCTATTCCGTGGCTGAAGACGCGGGTAGCAGCTAGTATTCTATAAGGACTTCAGAGGAATTTCTTGATATATTGAGCAAATACTTTAGTGCTCGTCTTACAAACTTAGCCTCACTTTTATTCCAATTAATTAATTTAAATTATTTTTTTATTTAAATCAATAATTAAAATTTATGTAACACCAGTTTAAAAAATTTGCATTATTATTTACACTGCTTTGTAAGTAAAAACAGTATAATCCCTTGTACAATAACAATAATATGTTCAGCGTCCAGTTGTGGACCGCTAAAGGCTGTTTATGATGGTGATAACAGTAATAATTTGTCTTTACAATGTTCCGGACGTATCCAATTGTTATGATTAATTAATTTATTAATCACTTTTATATTACATAATTATACTATATATTTATTGACTTGCCAGTTAAAAGTAGAGGTGTCCGGGACTTCTGGGCAACCTGTTTTTGCAAAAAACGTCATGTTCAAATCGGCTGCTGATCTTACTAATTTACTTGTAGCAGTAGCTAGCTTTTATATACTTAAAAGAATAAATTTTAAATGTTTCTGTAATATAAAAGTATACTGGGAGTCAACGCGTTTGCATTGAGTCCACTTACTTTGATAACCTTTGTAAGGTATTCAAAGTAAAATAAATAAACAATATTGCTTAAGACAGAGATTGCAGAGCCTAATACTTGGGAAAGCCAGTAGACACGAGATCCGGGGCCAACATGAAATCAGTAGAAACTTTCAAAAATACACCGGAATTATATAGCAAGCTATTATTAGTTAAAACATCGATAACACAAAGTTGTTTGGGTGGGCTCGAGCCAACAGCTCCCGGTTTAAAAAGCAAGGGCCAACACCGACACGGCAAATCAAGTACATAAGACATAAATTGAACCTCAGCCTTAATATTTGATTTTCAAAAATGTCTGTCATTTTCAAATGAAACCAAATTGTCAGTCGCCTATGATATTGGGTTAATGAAAATGGAAAGAAATATTTTCTAACATTATCTTTCTTTTTAAAGGCCAAACAAAATGCCTATTTAATTCACTTAGCTTTTAAAAGTAAGACCTTCATCGAATAATTAAGTTATTGCCTGAATATATAAATCCCAAATATTTCTACTCATCTTTTTTTATTTATTAATAGCCTAAAAACTTCTATAATGCCTTATGAATTAACATGATACTCAATCAAAACAACGTAAAAGATAATCATATGCAACTTAAGATGATTAATTAGTGATATAATTTAATTAAATTGGCTAACAAAAGTTTTTGTACATTAGTTCACGTGGCTTAAGATTTAAAATACATCTAATATCATGGGAATCTAGTCGTCGTCTCGTTGCGCGTGCATTACTCTACGTAGTGTTTTTAACATTAATGTAGCCTTTATAAACTATCTAATGGACTATCAGAAAAAATATCTTTATAAAACATTTAATTTATGATTCTTAATGTTGAGTTGTAGTTTTCTAGAAATCCAAATTACGTCATATCATACTTTTATAGGCTGTGACCAAAAAGTATAGGTATTAACTACGAATGTATGTAAAAGAACTAATCTTTTAATTAGAAGTTTATATTTTACTAACGTATCCTATAGAAAGACGCATTAACGTAAATAAATTATGCAAAAATAATGTCCTCTACTTTGATTGTCATATTTGCACAAATTTAAGACATACTAGTGTATATAATAGCACACAATAAGATCATTATTTAAGTATACAATATTTGTCAGACAAATTAATTTAAGTATGCGTGGTATTGCACTCAGTTACTCGCAATTAAAATAAAGTCAATCTATACTTTAAGTAATTTCATTAAATTTAAGCTCCTTCAAGTTATAAAGTTGAAGTCTATTACAGGTTTGAAAATAATGATGTGTGTGGAAAAGAATAGTCATGAAACTTTTGGGTACTTTTAATAAAAATATAGAGATATTTATGCAATTGTCATCGTACATAAGGAATTTAACATAATTAACATAATTATCCGTTCTATTAATGCTACATCTCAAAAGTTACTAATAATATTAAGTATTATTATTAGCTACTAATAATATTAAGAATACCGTTATCATTAACAGTAACAACAAATTAGCAGTAATAGCTAGCGAATTTTAAGTACGTAAATCATTTTCCATTTTAGTATAAAACTAGCATTCATTTTATACAGTCTTTGCATAGAGCAAGAACAGTATACTGAGAAAGGTCGTTCATTCAAATATATAATCATGGTGCAGATAAAGTTCATAGTCGCATTTTTTCTGGTTTTGGCTGCTCAAGGTACGTAACAATAATCATAAATGTTAGAAGATTTTACAATTTATATCATAACGTTGGTATTAATTTTGATTTCAGTCCAATGCAGGCCACAGTACAGCGATTGGAGATCGTTTGGACTTATCGAAGTGACACCACAACAGATATCACAGCAGTTTGCTCCGGTTCAAAGTCAAGCACCACACGCAGGGCCTTGCAACTGTCCTATATCGACGCCTGCCTTAAAGGTTCCGGAACTACCTCCTATAACTGCCCCACAACCACAAACCCCGACTGGTGTTCCATGTAATGCCCCCGCACTGACGCCTGCGCCGCCACAAGTAGTACCTAAAGTCCCTGAACCTTGCATCACATCGACGCAACATCCAGAGCCCTCCACCGCTGCTCCTTGTGCGACACCATCTCCCACGCCACCTCCAACGCCTGCGCCTAAAGTACCTGAACCGTGTGTTACAGCCACTCCAAAGCCAGAACCATCTACGCCTGCACCATGTGTAACACCTGCTCCAACGCCCGCGACAACTCAAATAGTTCCGAAAGTGCCCGAACCTTGTGTAACACTTACTCCTAAGCCTGAACCATGTGTCACACCTGCTCCCACACCAGCACCAACTCCTGCGCCGACCCCAGTAGTTCCAAAAGTGCCTGAACCATGCGTTACCCTTACTCCAATGCCTGAACCCTCTACTGCCGCCCCTTGCATTACACCTGCACCCACGCCTGGTCCAACTTCTACACAAGTAATCCCAAAAGTACCTGAACCATGCGGAACATCAACACCAAAACAAGAAGTTGCAAAAACACCAGTGACGACTTTAGCACCAATGACACCAGCACCGACTACGGCTAGCCCTATAACTAGCAACTGCAGAAACGGTGAAATCTACCCTTCAGCCAGTGGAAGCTGTGACCAATTCCTAATGTGCTACAACAGAGTGCTGGTATTGATGATCTGCCCACCAGGGCTAGCTTTCAATTATAACACTAAGAGCTGCGATTGGTCTGCTAACGTACCTGCTTGCAGTCGACGAGGTAATTTATAGCTTTTGTAACCTTTACAATATGTTAGTATTTATCGTCATAAAATCATTGTCTAATAATTATCAATCACCTATAGTTATATTTTTCTTTCTTTCCAGTACAATAATGGGTAGTAAGATAATCCAGGAAGGGAGACGGTGCGATTGGCACTGAAGCTTTAAAAATGAAATATTGATTAATTAGCCATTAATGTTTTAACCATAAAAGGTTTAACGTATGATTATGTGTCATAAACTTTATCATTAGCAATATACCCATTAATAAAACTTTCTCTGTTTATCTCTGATACACACCCATCACTTGCTAAAAAGAAATAACTGTGGCTACTTTTTTATTAAAAAAATACAATTTTTAAAACTCACCGAGCAGACGAAGTCGCGACTACAGCTAGTATGAAATATTTTCACATAGTGGGCACCGAATTGGAGTTTATGATACTTTCACATTTTTTTGTAACTTAAAATAAAACCAAGAAGTATATAAATAAATAAATAAATACGAAGAGGATGAATTACATAAAAATAATCAATAATAACTATTGCTTTGTTGTTTTAATATTTTCTGTAATAATCAATAGTATTGTGAAACTCAAGTAATATTCAAAAAAATAATTGTTTGATTAATAAAAAGCAAAATTACCCGTAAAAATTAAATTTTTGTGTAAAAAATTGTAATTAGTAACTTTTTAAATTTATCACAATTTACTTTGAATGAACACGAATCGTATCTTTGCGTGAAATAATATGGAAGGCGTTTTGTTAAAATCAAAGGCACTACAAAATATATAACATTACTATACTTAGTTACGAGGTGATGATTCGTGATAGCTTTTCTTTTGAAATATGTTATATATATTTTTTAATTTTTTTTTGCCTCTGGTGGCCCGACTGCTCGACTGCCTGCGTGGCAGACGAAAAGTGGCAGGCCACCTGATGAAAAGTGGTCACTGACACCCATAGACATTGGTAATACTAGTATCACCAACGCGCTGCCTACCGTGAGGCATATGATGTTAAGTCTGCTTTGTGGTAGAAATAGGCACCGCGGTGGTACACGCCCGGACGGTCGTATAATATAAATATATAATTAAGAGATCGAAAAGTTTTGGTTATTCGTTATCAAAAATATTTACAATGACCAAAGGTTGTTGCAGAATACACGAAGATAAATTAAGAATATATTTCTAGTGCTTCTATAAACAAGTAAAATTTTAACAAAAAAATATGACAGACTTCAAACAGCGTATAACTATTTTACGCAATATTAGCAGGTAATAACGAGCTCTCTGTACGAAATAGCAGCGTGATTTCTGCCACCGTATTTTAAATATCTGATATCTTTTACGATAATCATTCAATCAAAACGTCGACTATCACACGTTTTATCTACAAACAGTGAAGAATTTTATCATTGCAACAACTTTTATGTAAACTTAAACTGATCTTAAGATGAGTTTCGAAAATGAAAGGTTTATGACTTTATTGTACACCAAATCAATCGTGTTATTTTTAAAACATAGATATATGCGCTCGCGGACCTTATTAGACGAGTTGTTGTAGAACAATTATGAACAACATAGTTTTAGTCTTTCTCTTAAGATTGAGCCAGCGTTTGCAATTTAGTCGTACGAGGTTGAGTTTTGACGCCCTAATTTTCTTAATTTCTTAAATATCTATTAAACTACTTATTACAAAATTATTAAAAAAATGGGACCAAATGACAGCTAATACCTATAATTAATAAAAAAAAACATACGCTCCGAATTGAATAAATCCTTCTTTTGGAAAATCGGTCAAAAATATATTTAATTACTGCTTGTAATGCTTTTATTTAAGAAATTCTCAATGAAACCACCATCAAATTAAAGAGATGTTTATCGAAGACGGATATTGCCTTTCAGATTGATGTACCTTTTCTTGTGTGTCACTACACAAATTACTAAGATATTACATTGACAAACTTTTTATTTATTTTATCAGGATAACGCTTTTGTTTACAAGTTTACTATTATGCAACACTGTACATTTTATAGTAAATTATTTTCCAAAATGGAATGTCGAGTTCAACAAGCAATATATCAAGTAATGAACTGAATATTAAATACATACACAATAGTATCGTAAATACCTTATTAAATTTCTTTTAGCTACAAGTGCTACAGGCGTTTTTGTATTTCAAAAATCAAATGCAGCTGTTTTAGGAACTGAAGTATTCCTAATTCGTGAGGACGGGAGCTTCTCGCGAACTCTGTGTTAGATGAAGCTTACTATAGACATGAGTCTGGAAGCATAAATTCAAGGATAATAAAAATAAAAACTGAAGTATTATAAAGCTGAGAAAAAATATACTTTCCTAATAGCCCCCGTTTTTGTTCATCAAAGTATGTGCATTAGTGGTGCATCTTCGATTATTTAAGTTGTTATTTTGTTCACTTAGCTGTAATAATAATTTAACTCTAGTAACGTAAACAACTTTTACAAGTTTCAATAACAAAAACGAAATCATTTCCATTTACATACCAGTTACATTTATTCCCGTGTTTCAGCGCCACATAAATTTATAATAAAATAAAGAAAAGCCAGTATAGTGTGCTGACATTTATTATTGCGATCCGCGGCAGAAGCGCTTTATATAAAAATATAGTGGTACTAGGCTAAATTGTATTACCCGGTGTTCCTTCCGTGTCGCAACGGTTGTTATTGCGAAATAAGGGTCGTTTGTGTAAATTTTATTTCACTGGTTATTTAGTTTAACTTAATATTTATGACAAAGTTTTAATTGTTAAATTATTGACGAATTATTTCTACTTTGCGAATGTCGTTACTCCATCTTGCTCCAGGACGACTCGCTAAATGTTTGTCGAATCTCGGTGACTATTACAGAACTTTCCGGCCCGATACTCCGAGCATAGCCCTCTCCATAGCTCGCTGAGTGACTTTAAATTAGTGGACCACTCGAACCGTAAGTGTCTAGGTCTCGGCACCGTAGGTCATGGGAGGCAGGACGCACTGAATAAATTATTAACTATACAATTTGGAATTGCTACATGTATTTATTTTAACATCGTAATTAATACGTTGAAATAAATGAAAGGTTTTTTAATGTTTTGTCTACTAAGAAGACTATAAATCTTCAGATACATGAAGATCTAGTACATTGATTTGACGTTGCAAGTAACGTAAGTAGTTTACTCTCAGAGATAACATACAAGCTGATAAAAAATATTGAAGTTTGAAAAATTTCTTTTTATTTAAAAATGGTTATTTTGATGTTACACCCAAAAAATCTAATTTTATTCCTTTGAATAGATGTAACGACAGCAGGGAACGAACGTTTCTATGTTTGAACGATTTTTTATTTATCACTGACCAACGCCTCTAATAACTGCAGCGAGGTGTCTTTTCGATCGGCACGATCTTTCGCTCGGCTTGGTAGGTTGAGAGAGAGAACCGCGTAAAAACCATAGCTTTCATGGTCTTGCTTTTTAAATTGATGGCAGTAAATAAGATTTGTCATCAACCAAAAAATAAGTATACCAGCAGCGGCACCCTTAAAAAGGAATTCCGTACCGTGTAGCGCTGCTATAATTGATTCCCTATAAAGAAAATCACAAAAAAATCTAAAAATAAATTTAGTTTACATAAAAAAAAAATGTTAAATAGGTTAGTTTGATAATTGATAAAACCACAAATTAAAAGGACTAGGATGTTGCAAAAAGTAAGAGATAATTTTCGAACTATGTTATTTTGAACTTTTGTACAAATATAAATGTGATGACGATTTCCATTTACACAATTTTTGTCCGAGATTGCCTTTGCTAGAAAAAGAGTTTAGACTTTTGGACGAAGAGGTTACTGGTGTCCAAACTTAGGACGATATCTGAACCTTCAACGCTCAGCAAACGTTAAAAAGTCATTAAAATAAATTAACGCTTTTTATGCAGATTTAATTACGGACATGGAGCACACGGCCAACTACCTCGGCTGCCCTGAAGCGTCTAAACAGAGTTCCAACAACCTAAACCCACCGACCAAGAGTAGCCTCTTCCAGGCGACCACCACCTAACCCATCCCCCGGCACCGCATTTCTATCCCTCCATTCTTCTAACGCTTGGCAGTTCCACGCACAGCGGCCCGCGGCCTCAAACACTCAGTAGCTAGCCACAGCAATGTCTGCACTGAGCAAGATGCGTCACTTTTTATGAAGTCACTGGATCTTTTTGATCTATGAGGGCGGCACCGAGAAGTTCGGGAATCGAGGAAGTGACACAACATTACTTTTTAAAAATGTATTTATTGGTTTTTAAGTAATCTCCGCAAAATTAGACACATTTTTTCATACGATGGAACCAATGATTGAAGCAACCATTTCATTCCAAAGTTTCGGCCTCCAAAATGGCCGTTTCGCAGGCGTCCACAGTTTCTTCAGGTGATAAAAATATCTGACCACGCAATTTATCGTGTTTCGGTGGTTCCATTTTCTTAACGACTAAAAAGTTTGATAAGACCTTGTGACAAGGCCGAGAATCTTTTTAAAATAAATAAATGGTATTCGATTTTCAAAACATAAGGAGTTTGCAATTAAAAAAAATTTAATATGACAGGAATAGTGTAAATATTCCATTCCCGATACTTTTCGTGCAGCCCTCGTAGACGACTTTTATAATGCTGCCGAATTAGCTACCGCAGGTAACGCGATGACTAGGCTCAGTATTCTTGTTAAACACAAGAACTTAGTAAACAACCCGAGCCGAGGCCTGGGGCCACCTAGGCAGCCCTTGGTTCAGCATTCTAACGGGAATCATACAGTACGGCCCAAGCTGAGACTCCTCATCTGGGGGCTCTTGGTGCAGCTAAGCCAATCGGTGGGAAAATGCGCCTTTGGCAACGGACCCCTCCACACCCGTGTTATATTCTGATAGGTTTACTCTACAGAGCACGAGATACAGACAGAAAAAAAATTCACTTGGTTGAAGTATTTGAAATTTCTAATAGAGAATTTCCTACTGTTGCACAACCATTTTTAACTTTGTCAGCCCCGCTACTTTGCGGTTAAAAGGAATTTTTATAGTGTTAAGTTGCTGCCGTATATAATGCTCCTTCGTGGTATTATATTTTGATTCAATTAATTGGATATTACGTTGTATAATTTTAACAAAAGTATACTCTGATATTATAGTCTATAACGATGTCAAATTAATGATAAAAAATATCATAATAAATTATTTTACCCAAGCTTAATTAGATAATGTTGATAATAATTAAGTTGAAACATGTAATATGCACGTTAGAAGTAAAATCCATAATAGAGCTCCGTATAATTGGAGTGGATAACATAAACATAAAACTGAGAGAATAGGCATTCCAGTGTAAAATACCAATAAAATTGATACTCAGAGCGAACAAAAACAATAAAAATAAAATAAATGTTCTTTTCCGCACTGTCAGACAGCTGAATTACAAGTATATATGTATAATGTATAATGTATAGTACATAAATGGTATAATGCATGTTAAAACTTTAATTAAATGTTAGAAAGTTGCATAAAATTTAGGAAAATACTAATTTTAATCAATTTTTAACTTAAGAAATTTCATATTAATATGTTCTGAATACATTTTAAGGTTAACTGAGGTCTTATGAACGTCCATGGTGGTAAGTCATACTGGTGGTAAACTAGTTTGAAAGTTATGATGTGGCAAGAGAAGGACTCAGCGGTCGTCCTTTTTATTTCCTGTTTTTATATGAATCAATCATTAATACGAAATTAATTTTATTTTAATAATTAACATCTGTATAACCCAGTTTAAGCAATGCCCAGGAATGAGTCAATTCAAGCAGGATCATTGAGCCTTTTTTGTCTTTGCCCCCAAACAAAATTCCCCACGACCCTGGTTTCGAGCGAAGCCCAACCACCACTTTGGAGCAGGGAAAATTAAAGTAATAGGCTTTTTCAACGTATATTCCGTTTACAACTTCAAAGCCGCACGCCCAAAAATGGCTTTATTTAAAGATTTATATTGGTAAATTTTAATACAATTTAAATTCAATTTTTTTTCAAGTAATTCCGGGCTTTATCTAGTCCATCGCGCTCTTATTTCCTAGCTGGCGAATAAAAGTTTTAACGTGAATATTTTCGTTTCACTGAATATATAGCACAAGAACCTATGCTTAAGAAATTTTAGATACCATAATCGTTTGTGAAAAGCATGTTAATGCTTTTAACATTGTTTTATAAAAAAAATACAACTTGAACATTATTAAAAGGATTATAGGACCTTTTGATTTTCATTTAACAAAAAATAAAAAAAAATTGACAACAAATTATATCATGATTTTGATTAAATGCATTCAGCAATTAATGACTGCATAAGCCTCCATTTCATATGTTGTTATATCCACTTGACACGTAAATATAATATGATTGATATGATATATAAGTTATATGTTGCAAAAACTCAATCTGTTAAGAACAGAAACAAATGCGTATTAATTCAGTATAGATTGCTTTTTAGCATTTTTTGGAAACTAACGGAAAGTTTGTTGGATGGATGGTAAAATTTGAAAGTTTTTTTATCGTACAAAAGAATTTTAGGGATTCAATTGAATTGATTGATTTTCTGTTAATGTCTTTTAAAATGGTTACCGTAACATTATCTTTTTTTTTTAATTGTTGAAAGAAAACCGGAGAAGGTCAAATTCAAGAGCTTTGCCAGAATTTGGCTTTTGGGTTGGGTCCAGTGGAATTAAATTTGGGGCAGACAAATTTATAGGATAAAAATTCTCTCGCCAAAATCTACTGACAAAGAAAACTCAAAGGTATTACTTGACGGCCTCATTTATCTTATTCTTACGACAGAGTCTTCTAAAGTAGATTTTTCCGTTACCGATAAATAAAAATAAAGATAAAAAAAAGTATTATTATTCACAAATAGAGCATTTAATTCGATTTTTGAATTTTTTTAAATCAGGCTCAGTAATTCATTTTTCTTATTGAATTTGGCCAGACGAATTCGAAAATAAAAATTCAGAACTAACTTTGGTAATTTGAACTTTGGTTTATTTAATTATTATTATTATTTTAATTATTTCATTTTTACAATGATTTTTTCTATCAGTTTGGGACTCCAGCCTCGATTAATTTTTATCTATAGTATGGTCGTATCAACATAATAACCTCTAACGGCAACCATTCGTTCTTTAGTACACTGATGTTTATTTTTTAAAAAACCTGAAAGATTACTTTGTTTTTCAGTATTGATATTAATGATATATTAAAAAAGATAATTTACTTGAGACTAAATTTGCCAAATGTAAAAATAACTTGTTATTACAAGTGACATCACATGTTATGTCTTTAGAAGCAAATTATAACGGCTTTCTTGTACCTTTTTTCATCCTCCAAATAAAAAAGTGTTTTTGTAAAATTTTAACCTATCTTTGTCCATTGACATATTTGTTTCTTTTTATACGCTTATTAAACATGATATAGAACGCATTACATATTCATAAAACAGCATTTGTACTAGTTGAAAACAATTCTCATTATCGAGAGCCCGATGCTTGGGGGTGAAGGATGTATTTTAGCTTTTTACAATACATTGCTCTTTGTGACATGAAATGAAAGGGAAAAAACGAAAACGAAGAAATTCATAAACTTGTTCTAGGTATAATATTTTTTCCCTTTGATACCATGTTAATCAAAAACTTTGACTCTGTTATAAAAAAAATTTTTCTTTAAATATCATTAAAAAAATAAACGACTTACAAGCCTCCTTTTGTTTAAAGAATTTGAAATTATTCGTTCACACCGACTTCTTATATGAGATTGAATAGAAGATATAAATTTTTGCCAATTGTATATACAAAAATCCGTTGTAATGACCCAAATTTCGATAGTAACTATCGGGTCTTTCAAATTTAAATGTTTTTAGTAAGTTTATTAAAATGAAAAAAAAGGCTCTTGGGCCAAATATCTAATTGTTTTTTTGTTTTTTATTATTAATGGGTTGTGGTAATATTTTATTTCAAGTCATTTTAGGTTGTAATTGAATTTTATCATTTTATGTTTTACGCTCAGCTTTATGATAACAATAATTATATAACGGTTTGAAAATGTAAACATGACTACATTTTGAGATGTATTTAATTTTTTCCACATTTATGAATACAAAAATCTTGTCTGTTAACCACATGAAATAAAATGAACACGTGTAGTATGTGTATAACAGTAGGTACGTCAAAAATTCGAGTGTCCTGAACATGAACATTCTATTCAATAACCTTACTCTACAACACAGTTTCTTCTTGTTCTCACTTATTAATCAAAAACCTTTATCAATAAGAACCTTATACCAGATGAGCAGAGGGTATAAGGTTGCATTTTAGAAACCCGGAGCTTAAGGGAAACACCACATTGGCTTTTTAGTCTTTTTAATAAAAATATGAAGCGAAAAATATAAAAAAATAAAAGGCAACAACTTAATTTTCAAGTATAAATTAAATTAAAAAATAAAAAATTCACTTTAATTTCCCTCTAATTTTTTTGACCGTATTATGTTACTTTAACTACTATCTTGTTCATTCGAAAATAAAGTAAAGAAAATTATTTATGGTTAAAACACATATATCAAACAAAGCCAATGAAAATTGGGTGTCAAATTATTTTAAATTTAAAATTTTATTTGTGAGGAAATAATACCCAGAACTTTACAAGAAAATAACCAATTACTTTATGCTTTGCGCCACCCCAAATTTTTATAAATCTGTATAATCACTTTAGTTTATTTACGCGTTGTTTGTTTAAATTTATTAGAAGTGATTTTAACTTGTTTCATCTTGCCTATTGTTTTTAAGCACGAAGACGCATTAATTACGAAGTAAAGGAAATAAAAGACGTGAAAATTATTTAAAAACTGTTATAGTAATTTTCTTGCAAATTATTTTTGTATGAGTACAAAAGGTAACTGACATTGAGTGCTATGTGCTTGACACAAAGTAACCTATAATTACAGTAGTTGAAAAGCTTATTATATCTATAAAACTTAGTATTTGTATAAAATTAAAACTATTTGAGGTTTTAAAATTACCAATATTTAATTACTTTTTAATGCTATATTTTGGGTTAATAATAACATAAAAATTAAGTAGGCTATTTGGGGCATAAACAAAGTAAGTTCTGATTATGAGCAATCTTATAAATAAGTTGGTTGAACAAATATTTATAGAATGATTGATGAAAGAACTTGACGAATATTTTGTTACAAGCTGCTGTTAATTGAGAATAGAAGGCTCGTTTTTGAATGTCTAATCGTAAATTGAAGTAGTTGTGCTTGAATATCCAACTTATAAAATTTTTAGTAGCAATAACTTTTTTAATATTTATTTTCCATTTAGGTAAGAGAAATTAAAAAAATATTTAGAAGAAAATATCTGAAACCTCTATCTACCATAGAGGTTTCAGGTTTTTTCGTTACGATTTGGTGGCTTAATATTTACTGACATTAATGGTAAATTCTTTGTTTGGCTAGTAAGATTCTAAATTTTTAACTAACTATAAGATGAAAAAAAAAGTATCCTAAAACCTTCAAATTTTCTAATTTAGTGCACGTATTGCATATGCACACACATATTGAGCTAAATGACATATAGATTTTATGTAAATAATTGAATACTATTAGTACCATCATGGATATATGTCGTGATAGGTGATGATTAATGCATATCGGCATTTTATTTAATCCATTATCCATATCCATTCATTATATTAAAAAGTTATTTTTTGACATTAATTTATTATTAATCATTAGATTTATAAAAGAAAACGTTTAAAACATCTTAAAAAAAAACCAAGGCTATTATAAATTTTTTATATTTCTTTAAGATATGTCGTGTCCTTTTTATAATAAATATATGTATATAACTTAGTACAAGCGTTGATTATATTACACTTTAGGCAAACATATGTCTATGAATAATTTGCGTCAGCGATCACTCGCCGTTCATTTTAGAGTATTCACTAACCTGTATCTAGAAAACGTTCGTAGAATGTTTACTTAGCTAATGCACGTAAACATTTCTGTAATTAAAACGCTTAAAGGGCATATATGTGTATAAAAGTAGATATATAGCTTGTAAATATTATAATTAAATAATAAACTTATATAATCCTGTGTGCTGTACAACATTTTAGGACAGGTTACCTAGTGTACCCAATCGATAAATATATCCGATGGCATATTGATTTAACTGTAAAAGCGCTATTGCTAAATTGTAATGCGGGTAAGAGCAAAACAAGGCGAACCTCATTTTATTACATGAATATATCATAATAGAAAAGACCTTTCAGATGGACTGATTTTTAAACAAATGCATTCGCATTGAAAGGTTGTTAAAACATGGAATTATTATAAACAAGCTTGTAATTTTGATGTTTTCATAATTTGTAAATTAGTGTTGCCAAAGGCCCATGTGGTATTTAGTTCAATTTTATATTTTGTTCATTCCAAATATATTCTCTTACCGCTAATATAAAAACTTTCTAAGTTCTGCTATCAAATTTATTAAAATGTCGAATCATTAACTAAAGTAAATGTGTATTCTATAACCATACCCATAATTAGCTTTTATAGATAAGTAAAATGTATGATATACAGTAAATGTATGATATACAGTACATATCATACATTTTTTAAAAATTATACAAAAAAGAAATTACAGGTTATTAACCCTTTATTTTTTATTTTAATTATATATTTAATGAATTACTGATGATTTTAAGTTCTATTATAAGAATCCTTTAAATTTAATAACGGTGTTAAATATTTTTTCTGTTATCAGCATTTTAGTTAAAGATTAGCCGTATACGGAACCATTCACCTACTAAGTAACCTGTTGTTTTATTAATAACTTCACCGTGGATACATAATAATATCATGATTGATGAAAGAACTTTACGTAGGGTTGTTGTTACATTGGATATTAATAGGGCGAGAAGTGAATAATTATGTGTATAATTTGTATTGGAAAAGAAAAATATATAAAATAATTATTCAAAATAATATGTATAATATAAGATGAAATACCTTAATTTAAAAGATAATTGTATCATAATAAAAATTATTTTATTAATATTTGATACAATTAATACAAAATAAGATTGGGAACTAATAACTTTTCTTTGTAATTCACAACGACACTAAACTGATACTGTTATATTTAAATTTTTTTATATTCTTTATTTGTTATACATTAATTTAATAGACGTTTTACTTTTTATTTATCCATTTTTGTTTAAATATACTGCAAATACCTACTTTTCATAGATTTAAACCAACAGTAACATTTTTATTTCGTAAATTATATGTAAATCCAGCTGGAATATTGTCGAAGCGTCGTTACGTCATTTATCATCTTCAGCCTTGTCTTAGTCTACAGCTGGACACAACCAACGAATGGATCATCTTACTTTTCAGATAATTGGGTGATCGGCACAAATTACCCTAACCAACTAGGAAACAACAATGAAAATTTGTTGACTCCCCGCAGGATTTGAACCTACGACCTCAGCTTTCTAATGCACACGGCCTTACTACTAGGCTAAGGAGGCAGTTACATTATTGCCACTGCAATATTTACAATTAAAATTAGATACAGCGCACGCCTTGCGTCGCCACAACAGTTGTGAAGTCAGTAATAGGATAACGAGATTCGCCCCTGTAGGCTCTTTGCCATCTCCGAGCCCTTGCGATATTGGCCCTTGTCTTACAAAGTGAAGACCTTAGAAGACCCTACGGGGAAACAACTTTACGTAAACGTTATTTCATGTTTTTTAGACAACATAAGTCGACTATTCAATTATCTAATAATGATTTATATGCCTTGGATGCACGTAAAAAGTATAAAGATTATAAAGATTTAGATAATTTTTCAAAAAAAATAGAGAGATTTAGATTGATTTTTAGAAAATAAGAAGCTCCATTGTATGCTATAATGTTATTCACTTCTCGCCCTATTAATATCGGAATCTTACGTAAAGTTTAAAGTTTAAAGGATTCTTATAATAGAACTTAAAATCATCAGGGTTAATAACCTGTAATTTCTGTACATCACACATTTACTGTATATCATACATTTTTACTTATCTACAAAAGCTAATTATAGGTATAGTTATAGATATACATTTGCTTTAGTTAATGATTCACATTTTAATAAATTTGATAGCAAAACATAGAAATTTTTTATACTAGCGGTAAGAAAATATATTTGGAATGAACAAATTATAAAATTCAACTAAATACCACATATGCCTGTGGCAAAAGTAAATTACAAATTATGAATACATCAAAAATTACAAGCTTGTTTATAATAATTCCATGTTTTAACAACCTTTCAATGCGAATGGTTTAGCATTTGTTTCAAAATCAGGCCATCTGAATGGTCTTTTCTATTATGATATATTCATGTCATAAAATGAGGTTCGCCTTGTTTTTCTCTTACCCGCATTACAATTTAGCAATAGCGCTTTCACAGTTAAATCAATATGCCATGGGATATATTTATCGATTGGGTACACTAGGTAGCCTGTCCTAAAATGTTGTACAGCACAAAGGATTATATAAGTTTATTTTTAAATTTTAATATTCACAAGCTATATATCTACTTTTAAACACATATATGGCCTTTAGGCGTTTTAATTATAGAAATGTTTACGTACATCGGCTAAGTAAACATTCTACGAATGTTTTATAGATACAGGTTAGTGCATACTCTAAAATGAACGGCGAGTGATCGCTGACGCAAATTATTCATAGACATATGTTTGCCTAATGTGTAATATAATCAACGCTTATACTAAATTATATTCATATATTTATTATAAAAAGGACACGACATATCTTAAAGAAATATAAAAAAATAATAATAGCCTTTGTTTTTTTTTTAAGATGTTTTAAACTTACTATTAAGTTATATAAGTACAATAAAATCGTAGCCAGTGGTGTTGCTTTAAAAATGGAGATTGCTTTAGATTTTGCGCTTGAAAAACGGAGATCATAGATTTGAACGCAGTCGACTAAATTAATTAATTGTTTTAGTTGAATTAGCAATGCGGTTGATCACCGGATTGTTTTGCTAATATGATCCATAGTTTCAGCCAATCTCTCTCACTTTGTCAGTTATCCGCCCATCGGCCATGGAGAGTGAAGGAAGAGGATAGTGCACGAGGTTTAGGCGAGTCTGGCAGCGTTATTATTGGCGAGTTTGTCCGATCTTAATATAAACTCGCTCGCGTCGAAATCGGCAAGTACTATAAATGATTAACTTAAGATCTGTAATGAATCTTAAAAATATTCTTATCGGTATTCAAACCAAAAAGGGTTTATCTTCAATAATGTTAATAATCAAAAAGTATATGAGGTACGTGTGTTTATTTACAAATCATGCATCTAATAATAGTTAGTTGTAAACACACACATAACTGCCTTCTAACATTGTTCCAAGCATTGCCCATACCAACCTAGGTATAGGAGTGTGCCTAGAGACCGGAGGTCTGCGGTTCGAATCTGAGAACTGTGAAAAGTAAGATGATCCATGCGTCGGATTGGCATGTTAAGTCAGGTCTACCCACCTAACACGCATTGACCAGCGTGGTGGACATACTCCAGCAGACATCTTCAGGCTGATGATTAGTTAAACACATACGGAGGACGCTTCCAGGCGGTTTGAGGAGCTCAAGCTTAGATGCCCTAAAATGGTGATGAGCGAAGCAAGCGTGCTAGCAAATCCCTGTCCTCTGCAGTCAAGGAGGTAGTGTATGGAAAGAGGCGGCATTCCGTATGCCACTCTCTCTATACCGCAACTTGGTCAGCCGCATCGCTGATGCGAGGTGGTGAAGGAAACATTCGCTTTTTATCGATTTATTCTTCTTTCTGCTTTAAACGGTGCTGGTGGGGAGTCCAACATCGAGGCCGCACTGATGTGAGATTCTTTCGGGGCCTGGATTCAAGCTGATAGAGTGTGAGACAACGGGCGTTAGTTCCTGATTTACTGAACCATGAAGGCAATTTTAAAAAAAGAGCGATTGTGGCTCGGTAGGATAACAAAGATCGCTAAAGGTTTCCAGATACACTTAGCTCGGTATTTTTGTAAAAAGTAGTTAAGGTTCTTTTAATAACGAATAACGCAATGAAATTGTTAATTTAATGTAGATAGAAATTGTTAAAGCTTCTTATAAGACAAAAAAAAATATAAAATGCACTTTGTATTCAAGAACCAATTAATTCTAAGTTTTTCGACCTGTATTATTTACCAACATACCTGCCTTTTAATATCAGTCATACCGATGCGATGCACTGATATTTATAAAGATTTTTTTGTTGAATTCCCTTTTTGAGGCGCTGCTTGTAGGGCATTGAATTAAACATTTTAGGTTCAGTTTTTACAATTATCTTTGAAAGATTAATGAAGATAAATATGAAATGTAGAAAAAAAACAATAGTACTACAATTGTAATTTTTAAATTTTGCATTTTAATTTTAAATTATTTTGATGTTTTTATAAAAATAATGAATAAGAAATCGTAACATGGTTATTAAAAGTCAGTATTGAACGAACATCTTTTAATGTTTCTTTTTGTTTAATCGTTTCAACTTTTAGTTGAGTTCTTGAAACGCAAATCAGAGCAACTTATACTATCACGGTATTGATTGATTAATTATTAAACAAAGAAAAAAATTTAAAAATGTATTTTATCTATCAATCAATCAAAAATAATTTAAAATTTTTTTTGCTAACATTTTCTTTATTGAAAATTTTTATTTGTGAAAAATTATAAGATTAAAAACGTAAAATTCTTATTTTTTCTTAAGACATTTTTTACTAACTAATAACATACAATTTTATGTAATTATAAATCAATAAATTAAATAATTAAATATTAAATATTGCCCTGACAATATTTATTTTTTCACAATTAATTCGAAAACACTAATGTTCAATGAAAACACAAAAAAAAAAGCATTGAATTACAAATCAGCCTTGTATGTTCGCATAAGTATCCCTAATAACCCTCATGGTTTTGGACCGTATTCCACACACTGGTAAGGGTAAAAAATTTTATCGCTTAGTAAAAAAGTGTTCTCGAAGAACTCCTATTAGACGTAAAAAATGAGAAGAAATAAACCCACCTAGTCTTTTCACTTATTATGAAATACATTTTCATTCATTTTCTTCCTGTATTATGGCCGGTTTAACCATAAGATTTACCTGAATAACAGATTTTAGCAGAGGATGCATCTGACTCACAACTCAAGGTTAACTGCATTTTAATGACGTTGTCAGTAATTTAGGTATTGTCTTCCCAAAAGAGGCTAAAGATGGTCTTGATGACTGGACGACTTTTTGCCCATCAGACGCATGGAATCATCTACTTATCATAAATTTGTGACGGCCCAAATGTTTCAACAATAAGGAAACGACGATATAAGACATTTAAAAATATTATTGTTTTGCAATTGGATGAAACCAATTATAAATTATTATACATTAAATTATTTATTTATTAATAAAAAAGAGAAATTAAAATATTAAAAAAAATATTATTTTCAATTGATTTATTTTCAAGTTTTTGGCCTAATATTTAGACAAAGTAAATTTTGTTTGGAAATAGATTAAATAACACTAAAATAAAAAAAGTATCCTAAAACCTTCAAATTTTTAATTTAGTGACGTATTGCATATGCACACACATATTGAGCTAAATGACATATAGATTTTATGTTAATAATTGAATACTATTAGTACCATCATGGCTATACATATAGGCATTTGAAACAAATGCTAAACCATTCGCATTACAAGTTTGTTAAAACATGGAATTATTATAAACAAGCTTGTAATTTGTGATGTATTCATAATTTGTAATTTACTTTTGCCAAAGGCACGTTTAATCTATAAGACAGAACATTACAGGTGGCTCAGGAATCATTTCAAGAGATACCTCACGTGTTATTTGTATTAATGGAATCAAATATTAATAAAATAATATTTATGATGATATAATTATCTTTTAATTTAAGGTATTCTATCTTATATTATACATATGGTTTTGAATAATTATTTTATGTTTAGTCTTTTCCAATACAAATTATACACATAATTATTCACTTTTCGCCCTATTAATATCGCAATCCTACGTAAAGTTCTTTCATCAATCATGATATTATTATGTATCCACGGTGAAGTTATTAATAAAACAGCAGTTTACTTATTAGGTAAATGGTTTCGTATACGGCTAATCTTTAACTAAAATGCTTATAACAGAAAAATACATAACACCGTTATTGAAAATGCTTGCGCTTTGAAAACGGAGATCGTGGGTTTGAATCCAGCCGTGACTCAATTACATTACTAAATTGTTTCCTAGTTGGTTAGTGGAATGCGGGTTGATCACCCGATTGCCTTTAAAGTAATATGATTCATGTGTCAGATAAGCACGTAATAAGTCAGTTTTGCGCCTAATCTCTCTCCACTCGTGTCAGTTATCCGGCCCATCGGACTATGAGAGTGAAGGAAGAGGATCGAAATCGGCTCAAAGTACTATAAATTCATTAACTTATAAGATCTGTAATGAATCTTGTAAACAATATTTTAATGGTTATTCAAACCAAAAAGGTTTTATCTTCGAAATAATGGTAAATAATCAAAAATATATGGGTACGTGTGTTTATTTTACAAATATCGCGATCTAATAATAGTTAGGTTAGTAAACACACACACATAACTGCCTCCGTATTACACGTTTTCTAAAGCACACGCCCATACCACTAGGTATGGGAGTGTGCCTTAGAAACCGGAGGTCATGGGTTTGAATCCTGCGAGAACTGTGAAAAGTAAGATGATCCATGCGTCGGATTGGCATGTATAAAGTCGGTCTACCCACCAACACGCATTGGACCAGCGTGGTGGGATACGGTCCAGCAGTAGACTCTTACAGGCTGATGATGAAGTTAACACTCATAGGGAGGACGCTGCTCCAGGCGGGTTTGAGGAGCTCGCTTTAGATGCCCCTAAAATGGTGATGAGGGAAGCAAGCGTGCTGCAATCCCTGTCCTCTGCAGTCAAGGAGGAGTTGCGTGGAAAGAGGAGTGGCGGTATTCCGTATGCCACTCTCTATACCGCGCAACTCGGCGTAGCCGCATCGCTGATGCGGTGTGGAGGGGCCATGGGAGGAAGACATTCGGCATGTTGTCATCGATTTCTTCTTCTTCTTGTGCGGCCGAAACGGTGCTGGTGGTGGTGTCCAACATCGAGGCCGCTACTGGAAGCTGGGAGTCTTGTCCCTGCGTGGGCTGGGATCTTCATACCTATGTATAGAGGCCGAGACAACGGGTGCGTTAGTTCCGACACGCCCAGAACCATCCAGAGGTGCGGATTGCTATAAGACAAAAATGAGGTTGATTCGGTGGCATGGGCCGGTAGAGTAACAGATGATCGCTAAAGCGTTCCTGTGACCCCATCTATACTCCGATAGGAAGCATCTTTTTATAACAAAGGTAGTCAAGGTTCTCGTTTTAATAACGCAATAACGCAATGAAATTGTCTATTTAATGTAGATAGAAAATTGTTAAAGGCTCTTCAATACAGTGAAGCAAAAAATATCAAAAATATAAAACATGCATCTTTTGTATTCAAAAACCAATTGCTTACTGAAGTGCTTTTCTGTACCTGTATGTATCTTTGACCAACGATACCTTCGCACCTTTTTAATATCGCTCAATACACCCGATGTGATACAGTTGATATTTATAAAAGAGAATTTTCCTTTGTTGTGAAACCATTTCCACTTTTGTAGGCGCTGCTGTTAGCGGCATGGAATAAACATTTGTAGTGTTCAGTTTTTTTACAATATCTGCTCTTCTGAAAAGATTAATGAAGAAAATACTGAAATGTAGCAACAAAAAACAATAGTACTACTATTGTTAATTACTTGCGTTGAATGTTATGCTATTTTTAATTTTGAATTATTTTTGATGTTTTTTATAATAAATAGATGAAATTGTAACGAAATTCCAGGAATCATGTTATTATAAAGTCAGTAGTATGATACGACGAATCTTTAAATGTTTCTGCTTTTTGTTTAACGTTTCAACTTTTTCAGTTTAGTTCTTTGAAAACGCAAAATCCGATTGTACGCAAGACGGTTATCACGGCTATGGATTGATTGAATTATTATAAGGCAAAGAAACAAAATTTAACAAATGTATTTCTTCATTCAATATCAATCAATCAAAATAGAATTTAGAATTTTTTTTGCTACGTTTTCTTTCTTTAAGGAATTTTGTTTTGTATTTGTGAAAAATTGTTATAAGCAACATTTAAAAAGCCGTAGAAAAAAATTTCATATTTTTTCTTAAGAACACAATATTCATTCGTAATAACTTCATAAACATTCAAGTATTTATGTAAGTATAAATCAATAAAATTAAATATTGCCCTGACAATTATTTATTTTTTTCACTAACTTTTCATTCAATATCGAAAAAACACCTTAATTTTCAATCGAAAACTACAAAAAAAGTATTGAAGATGTCATTATCATGAGCCTGTGATAGTCCACTGCTGGACATAGGTATCCCTAATACACCCCGATCCATTGGGGGGTTTTGGATCGTATTGCACCACACTGGTCAAACGCGGTGCAAAAAATATACACATTAGTAAGAAAAGTGTTCTCAGAAATAACTCCTACTAGTTACGAATAACAGGTAGAAAGACCTAAACCCACCTAGCCCCTTCCCCACTTGTCTATGAAATACCTTTTCTTTCTTTCACCTTTCCATTTTCCTAAGTTATTATGGGGCGGTTTCTAATCCATACAGATTTACCTGAATAACAGATTTTACGCAGAGTGACTGGCATCTGACCTCCACAACCCAAAGGGTGAGCTGCATTTTAAGGATGAGTTGTCAGTAAATTTTAAGGTATTGTCTTCCTATAGAGACTGCCAAAGATGGTCTTGACAACCCGGACCGACTTTTTATGTGCCCATCAGACGCAGAAACCATCTAACTTATCATACAATTTTGTGATCGGCCCATGTGTGTGCCCAACCAATAAGGAAACGACGATATAAGACAATTTAAAAAAATAAATATTGTGGCTCCCGCACGGGATTTGAAACCCCGAAAAATCATACTATTAAATCATCATCATCATCTTTCATATTAAATTATTTGTTGCAGGAATAAATAAAAAAGAAGACAACGGATGATAGAATTTAAAAAAAAACATATTTATTTTTCTTTTATTTTAATTTTATTGTGCGTTAATTTTGCGTAGCACAGATATTTCAGAGCAAAATTAATGTATACTGTTAGTATTATGTAGATATATTTTAAAAAATAAACAATTCTACGTCATAAAACGTTGAATCAATTTAAATAAAAAGACTGAATAGTTGTATCATTTGTCAAACCTTTAACATTCTGTTATTCGCGTAAACACCGAAGTAAAATTCAATCTTTTTTATAGTGTTCTGACATTTATTATCGTGAATCATGACATGAGCGTTGGACGTATTGAAAGGTAGTAGTTAAAAAAAATTGTATTACACGGTTTAAATTCCGTAGAACAATAGTTGTTGTGAAATATTGATCGTCGGTGCCTTATACTTCATTAGTCATTAAGTTATACGATCGGCAAGGCAATATAAATATAATTTTAAGTAGTAAAATATGAGCAACACAATTACGAATTCTCACACGCATTAAATTCGTAACTGCGCAGATGCTACATCAAAATAAATGAAGGCTTAATTAAACATTCTGACTAGAGAGTTTGTCTTACGCTGAAGTATTATAATTTCATCGTAATATTAAGTCTTGGTGTTTATATCATAAAGTTTATTCACTAAATCAAAGCTAAAAAGTAACATATATCATAACTCAATCTTGGATATATATACATTTACATTAATTGTTAATTTAGTATTAATTTGTAGCTTGTTTTATTTTTCATTTTCCTCTAAATAATATGTTTCAGTTCTGCTGAATGTCCCATTTCAATTTATAGATAAATCCACAAATTTAAAATAAAATTTAAATTTTTATTAAAATAATAAATTTATTATTCTAGAAATAAATAACTAAATTTAATAAGCGACATAAAGGAATAACTAAATGAAGTTGGTATTCATACACAATATTTTCATTTCCTAGTAAATAATTAAACTAATTGGTTTTTAAGGTATTTATTTTAAAATTTCGAAATGACAGTTAGGAGGCATTCGCATCAAAATAAGGGTGGGTCTGAGAGCGTATCATAAATTGATTATCAGCCTTATGTAAATTCTAATAAGAAAAATACATCTAAAAAAAGAAAAAAATTCGTAGTTAGAAGATCGATGGAAACTGACTCACCCTTCTCGCAAAAATCTAGCCTAATATGCTATAAGTACGCTCATCAATCTAAGACTTGAGAGATTACTGTTTTACTCACTATCTCATTTACTCATTATAAAGCTTGCTACCCTTCAAACCGGAATACAGTACAAGATAAAGTAAAATAAAATAAATAAAAATGTTTTTATTTTTTATTAAATAGTAATGTATTTATAATTTACCAAAGAAATCGTAGCATAGTTAAAGGTCAATTTGAAGTACACTTTGTTTAATTAAGTTTTTGTTGTACTTCTTAGCCTTTAAAAAGTTAAATATTTTGTGCAGTATGCACTGTGGCTAGGCTGTCATTAGACTCGCGCAGTGGTAGGAGACTGGACCGGCAGAATTTGCCCTCGGCAGCTTTAGCTAGCAACAAGAGGCACGACTCTGCGACGTGCTCTGCTTTTGCCCTGGCAATTGCTCTCTTGAGGGATCTAGAGGTTGCATTAAATTTCTTCTTTTCCTCTGTACCTGTCGTAGCCACAACGCACGTTTTGTGAAACCAGGGACTGCTGTGGCCTCCGACGTGTATCTTTATATTTGGGATGAAAGTTTCCATATCTAGAAGTATAATGTTAATAACGCCGTCCGTACACTTGTCAGGGTCATTGAAAGAGAAGCGAAACCTCTCCCATGGGAATAAAGTATATAGTGTCATTGAAGTCGTAAATAATAGAAACATCCTTCAAGATACGATTTTATTGGTACGATTTCGAGGACAGTTTAAGATATCTAGAAACGATACAAAGCTCTCATAGTGTTTGTATTTAAGAGTTTATACATTTTATTGTAATACAGTAGTGCCTTACGCAGTTGCGTTATACCTTTTGGCTGAACAAACTTCTATTTCGCATTATCCAGGTAAATGTTATATAGTGTAGTATCCATAGAACATATTGTTGAATAGTGAAGGCGTATTGCTGCATTCTAATGCTTGATATTATAGCAGGCAAGTGCTCCAGTTCCAAAACAATACTAACCTTTATTTTTATAAAGCAATGTTAAGTTACTATTAATTTTTAATACATAGACTTATAATATAATCATTAGGTTCATTAAGACGCGGTAATTATAAATATATAGCAAATTTAATATCGTCAGAATTTACTAGGTAAAGTCTATTAGAGCGAATATTTAAACAAATTTACGAACTCATCTATCACAGACACTTTACAATAATAGAATTGCTTGCATTTTTACCATTAAACATAAATCAAGTTTGACTCTTACAAAAAGTATATATGTATATATGTATATGCACAGGTTAAATTCCACGACTTCTTCCGCGTTTGAATTTTAAATATATATAATAGAGATATCGTGATCAATTAGCCCAAAAGAAAGGTTCACCTATGCATAGAGATTAAAAATCCTCTAGTAATAACTTTAAATTGTTACGTTTGGAATCCTGCGAAGATTCAACACATTTTCATTGTTGTTTTCTAGTTGGTTAGGGCAATTTGGGCCGATCACCCAATTGTCTAAAAAGTAAGATGATCCATGCGTCGGATGGGCATATAAAAAGTTGAGTCCACCTTATAACCACATTGGACCAGCGTGCTGGGATACGGTCCAAAAACCCTAATGGAGGAGGGCAGTTAGAAGGCAATGTCCAGCAGTGGACTAACACAGGCTGATGATATAGTTACGTTTGGTTACGATAAAAAAACAACACTTAACTCAGCTCTTTTGAGGAATTGAATACAGATCCAGAACTGAGGTAGGTTCTTATTGGAGATGACATTTAAACGTACATACGCACAGTGCCCATTCGCAGTGTAATGTACACAACGAGCCCTTCTGCACTAATTCAATTGTAATGCCCTGTTATAATGTTAGCTATAATTCACAACGTTGAACAAATATCCAGTGCGGTTATAATCTCGTTGTCTTATATTAAAAGAACTCAGCATAGGACCAGAAATTATATTGTGCCTGTAACTAGGCATTACAATAAACAACAAAGCATTAATATATTTACATCTTTATACATACTTAATACTTATTTTATTTAAATTGTATAATCCTTTCAGAACTGAAAGCTAAATACAACCATACTGCATCTCCGTAAAATTTGAGTGAATCACATAAACATAAAGTCGAGGGTATTTGCACTTTATTGTAGAATTCCGATAAAATACACTTTACTTTCCTGCCATATGAGATATTGAAGAGTTCAGAGTAAACAATAAGATGAAATGTCGGAAAATGAGGTTTAAATCAATGAGAAAATTTAATAACAATAGAACTAGGTCAAAGGATCAAATGCATTAAAAAGCTAGATTAGAATATTTAATATCCTTTGTAGGTTAGAATGATTGAATGATTATAATGGAATCAAAGCAGTTGTAAGAATATTTACAGATAAAATTACGTTAACAATTAATTATAATTATCTATTAATAAAATAATTTGATTAAAGAAGATTCGCTTTTACAAGGTATAACTAGTAAGCGTCTGTTTTATAACAACTTTAATAGTTTCTTCATATTGATGAAAAAATGATAATGAATTAGATTTAATCAAGAGGGAATAATTGGCTGGAATGAAAGGACTAAAGAATAAAACTAGAAGTTGAAAATGTCAAATAATTATTTTACCTTTTTTCTATGTTAAAAATATGAATAATAAAATAATTAATAGATTTGTAATTTAATGTCATTGAAATGTTATAAAATAAACAATAATAACAACAACCAAAACACTTTTTTTTTACAATAATAAAATATATTAATAATAAAACTTTCCATTTTATTCTTTTTCACTTTTGTGTGCGGTATTAATATGTTATAATATTTTAATTGATTGTGGTAAATTAATTAAATATATTTTGCAATTTAAACCAATATGAACTTCCATTCATATAATTTTTTAGTTCAGCTGACTTATTAAAGCATCGTTAAATTAAAGTCACTGCAAAATTGATAAATAAATTTAAAAAGATTGGATTTTGCAATCAGTTGCGACGGCTAGATGATTATATTAAAAAAGTTCCTGGAGTCAGTACTTGTATAAGCAACCATCACGAGGCAGGTTAGGTCTACTCACGCATTTAATTACAACTTTTTTCTTGTTTAATTAAAAAATTTTACAAGAAAAAATATTTTAAATATTAAACATTTTTTCCCCCCCCCCCCCCCCCCCCCCCCCCCCCCCCCCCCCCCCCCCCCCCCCCCCCCCCCCCCCCCCCCCCCCCCCCCCCCCCCCCCCCCCCCCCCCCCCCCCCCCCCCCCCCCCCCCCCCCCCCCCCCCCCCCCCCCCCCCCCCCCCAAAAAAAAAAAAAAAAAAAAAAAAAAAAAAAAAAAAAAAAAAAAAAAAAAAAAAAAAAAAAAAAAAAAAAAAAAAAAAAAAAAAAAAAAAAAAAAAAAAAAAAAAAAAAAAAAAAAAAAAAAAAAAAAAAAAAAAAAAAAAAAAAAAAAAAAAAAAAAAAAAAAAAAAAAAAAAAAAAAAAAAAAAAAAAAAAAAAAAAAAAAAAAAAAAAAAAAAAAAAAAAAAAAAAAAAAAAAAAAAAAAAAAAAAAAAAAAAAAAAAAAAAAAAAAAAAAAAAAAAAAAAAAAAAAAAAAAAAAAAAACAAAAAAAAAATATTTTTGGGGTGGGGGGAAAAAAAAGTCTTTTTAAACTTTTTATAAAATTTTTTTAAACAAAAATAGTTAAGGTTCTGTTTTTAACCAATAACGCTAAATTTTTTAATGTAAAAAAATTTTAAAAAAAACTTTTTTAAACTACTTAAAATTCATTTTTATTCCCATTCTTTTTTGTTTTTTCCCTTTTTATTTTCCAAAATTTTTTTTTTAATTTTACATTTTCAGTGATATTTAAAAAAATTTTCCTTTTTGAAATGTTTATTTTTACGTCTTTGTAGCGGCTGGAATAAAATTTTATTATTTTTAAAACTGCCCAAAAGATTTAAAAATACGAAAAAAAAAAAAATAAATTGAAATTTTGTTAATGTTAAAATTTTTTAATTTTAATTTTTTTTTTTTTTAAATAATAAATTGTAAAAATTGGGAATCAGTTTTTAAAGTCAATTAATAAGAATCTTTAAAGTTTTTTTTGTTTAACTTTAATTTTTTTTTTTTTAAAAACCCAAAAATTTACCAAATTATCACCATGGTTATTGTTTATTTGGAAAGAAAAAAATTTAAAAAAAATTTTTCTTATTCAATTTTAAAATTTAAAAAAATTTTAGTTTTTTCGTTTTTCAAGGAAATTTTTTTTGTATTTTAAAAAATTTTTAAACATTTAAAAACCTAAAAAAATTTTAATTTTTTTTTTTGAAACCAATATTACAAAATTCAAAATAAAGTTTTTGTAAAACTAAATTAAAATTTTAAAAAATTTATTTTTTCATAACTTTTATTCAATTAAAAAATTTTTTTAAATCCTAAAAAATTTAATTATTTAAACACCCAAAATTCATGGGTTTAGGTATTAATCCCCATCCTTATTTTGGATCATTGACCAATTACGAAAACATAAAAAACCAACCCCTTTTTTCCCCATTTCTAGAAATCCTTTTTTTCTTTATTTCAATTTTTATATTATGGATTATCGTTTCCCTGAAAACAGTTTTACCGGTCTAGACCCCACAACCCAAAGGGTGAATGCATTTTGGATAGTTGTATAAATTTTAAAATTTTTCTTAAAACTCCTGGCTTGGAACCGGGACCCTTTTTTTTGTAAGCAAAAATTTAATTTTTAAATTTTAAAAGGGGCCCATTTGTCCCCAATAAAAAGAATAAATTTTAAAAAAAAATATTTTTTCCCAAATTTGAAACCATAAAAAATTACATTTTAAAATTTTTTTTGAAAAAAAAAAAGGAAAAAGGTAAATTTACAAAAAAATATTTTATTTTTTTATTTTTTTTTTTGGAAAATTTTGGTAACGAATTTCAAGTAAAATTGTTATATTTAGAAGTGATTAATTTAAAAAATAAACAATTTATATAAAACTTAAATTAATTTAAATAAAAATGTGTTTAATTTGTAAATTTAATTTTATTCCAAACAACAAATAAAATTAACTTTTTATTTCACATTTTTTCTAATCTTTTGGGACGTTGGACATTTTGGGATTTTAAAAAACACTTTTAAATTCCGTGAATTTTTTTGGGTTTGTGTTCCCCTTTACTTTTTGTTTAGGTTAAAAAATATAAATATAATTTTGAAAGAGGAAACCAATTAAAACCCCTTAAATTTAACTGGCTGCTAAAAAATTGATTTTAAAATTTGACAGAGGGTTTTTTATGTAATGAGATTATAATTTATAATATTAAGCATACAAAATTTATTATAAACAAAACTAAAACCAAATAACATAACTAATTTGGTATAATTAATTTACATTAATTGTTAATTTTAATAATTTTAGCTTTTTAATTTTTATTTTTTAAATAAATTTTCATTCTTAAGTTTTTTTAAGTAAATTTAAAATTTAAAATAAAAATTTAAATTTTTATTAAATAAAATTTTTTTAAAAAATTTTTAAATTTAACTAATTAAAGGTTAAAAATGAAGTTGGTACTAACTTTTTATTTTCTAAAATAATTAAACCTTTGGTTTTAAGGTTTTTTTTTTTAAAACCCAAATAATTTTAAGGTTAAATAAAATTTTGGGCGAGGTATAATTATTTTAAAATTTTAAGAAAATAATTAAAAAAAAAAAAATGGTTGAAAATATGGAAATTGCTTTAAAAAAAAATTTTTTAAAGTGTATTAAAGATTGAAGAAAATTTTAGTTATTCCTTTATATTTAAAGTTTAATTAAAAACAACTAAAAAAAGTAAATAAAATGTAAAATTTTTTATTTTTAGTAAAAGAATTTTTAATAATTTAAAAGAAACTACGTTAAAGGAAAAAATTTGTTTAATTTTTTTTTGGAAACCTTTAAAAAGTTAAATATTTTGTGCAGTATGCACTGTGGCTAGGCTGTAATCAGACTCGCGCAGTGGCAGGAGACTGGACCGGCAGAATTTGTCCTCAGCAGCTTTGGCTAGCAACAAAAGGCACGATTCTGCCGACGTGCTCTGCTTTTGCCCTGGCAATTGCTCTCTTGAGGGATCTAGAGGTTGCATTAAATTTCTTCTTTTCCTCTGTACCTGTCGTAGCCTCGACGTGTATCTTTATATTTGGGATGAAAGTTTCCATATCTAGAAGTATAATGTTAATAACGCCGTCCGTACACTTGTCAGGGTCATTGAAAGAGAAGCGAAACCTCTCCCATGGGAATAAAGTATATAGTGTCATTGAAGTCGTAAATAATAGAAACATCCTTCAAGATTCGATATCTTGAAACGATACAAAGCTCTCATAGTGTTTGTATTTAAGAGTTTATACATTTTATTGTAATACAGTAGTATGCCTTACGTAGTTGCGTTATACCTTTTGGCTGAACAAACTTCTATTTCGCATTATCCAGGTAAATGTTGCTTAGTGTATCCATAGAACATATTGGTTTAGTAGTGAAGGCGGTATTGCTGCATTCTAATGCTGATATTATAGCCGGAGTTATTTGCTTAAGCAAAATCGGAAAATCATTTAAAAAACATTTTTATAAAAAGATGCAGTGCTACTACAATAAAAACTGAAGTTGATTCTGTTAAAAGCACTTAATTGGCACAGGAAAAATACGTGGTATTAACCAAAATACATTTTTATAATACACTTTTCTACTTTGAGTGCTTGAAATATAAACAAGGGAATATTACAATTGGAACATGAAGTAGGATCGGATGACCTTGGACCCTTGAGCGTTTATTGTTTCATGTTCAGCTGTGTAAAGTCCAAGTTTAATCTGTAATGTGCTGTGAAATCAAAATGGAGTTAGAAAAATTAAAAGCATTTCTTTATGTTCTATTAAGTTAAGTTTTTTTAATCATTGTAACGTAAATTAAAATAATGCTTAAATAAAACGAGTTAAATTTTAAATTTGATTGAAACGTTGGTTAACCAAAGAAAATTATCGACTTCAAACTGTAAATAACCATTTTGGGTAACACAAGACGGTGATAACGTGGGCTCTGCAAGAAACTGCTGCGATTTAAAACTACTGCATTTTAAATCTCTAATACTTTTTAAGGAAGAAATTTTAAACAAATTAACTTTTATTTAATCTATATTGCTTTAAATACACTATGTAAAGCAATATAGTTTATATAAGTTTTAATACATTATTTTAATGCACTATATTGCTTTAAATAAGCTTAATGGCAATTTTTAAAGAATTTTATTACGTTAAAAAGCTTTTAGAGAAGTACCATAACGTAATACATACTTAAGTTGTCGTCTATCTTTTAGTTGTTATTTGGTGACGAATTTTTGTTTTTCTCAAATATCTATTAAACTAGTGATCACAAAATTATGTGTAAAATGGGCTAAATCACACATAATTTCAATCATTGAAATAATTCATACATTTAGAGCTCAAGATCCGCTCTTAGAGCTCTAAATGTACAATGTGGACATACTTGAAAAAGCATACGCTCCGAATTGAATACCTTCCTTTCTTTGGGAAGTCGATCTGAAATATTGTACAACCTGAAAGAGCGTTTTACAAAAAAAGCAGTAATCACCCAACATCTACATAAATTGCACTCGGCTTCAACAACAAATATCAACCAATTTATGGTATGAAACCAGACAGTACAGTGGGAAACATAGGTACGAGCCACATGACTGCTAGGCATGTTTGTCATAGGTGACAAGTAAAACTAGCAAGATTCACTCTCAGATATCCAATTAGCAGTTACGACTTTAGTAAGGGAAAGCTTTCGTTAATTAGAACGAAAAATGCATTTAGAAGTCGCGTGTCAACCTTTGAAATGTACAACTATTATGAAGTTTACAAAGTCAACTACAATAATATTTGTACTGAGGGTGTTGTTCACAATAAACGTAAAATAATTGGGTTGATAACATGACCGTATTAAATAGTTCTTAAAATCCATACAAATAAATAGAATTCAAGTGTCTATTTGTAACATTATAACCGTTTCTAAATGATTACATTGTGGTGTATAACCGATTTATATAAAAAAAACAAACTTTTTTTTAAACTTTTGACCGTCTGTATGTTTATTCCGGCTACTGTCTATAATGGCTGTCTCTATAGTGGTTTTATTTGTCTATTTTACGAATACTGAGCTTATAGTATATTAAGGTCTGGCATTAATTTTATGCTTAGGTTTAATTTTGTGACTGATTTCATCCCTAGTAGGTATTGACACTCAACCTTTTTCTCTATTAAAATTCGTAATTTTTTTAAACACACGCGACGCTGTTAGAAATAAAAATCATCCTACGTATCAATATATTCTCCTAATATAAAACTAACAAACAAATGAATCTTTCCTCTTTATTATACTAGTAAATATTAAAAGGAAAAACGATGATTGACAAAAAATTAAGTTAATGATAAAAATGCTCTTAATTTAAATGTACATTGTCCATAAGATGTCGCGTGTCACGTGTACATTAAATGGTAAGTTTCTTTAGGTGCGTGTATTGAAAGCCTTTTTCAAGATCACGAACATCGTAAATAAGTGTATACTTTGTAACGAGGATGGAATGGTGTACAACGATAAACTTGGAATTGTAACGACTCGTTCTTCAAATAAAAATTACTAGTAAAATTATAATTAAATAATTTTACTAGTAATTTTATTTAATTTTTTCATTGTAATTTTTTGGTTTAGCAAAGTTAATTTAGACCGAATATTAATAGTAAGTCGGCAAGTAATGAATTGTTCTAATCTTTTATGGTAATGATGTTAATATGTAACTATTTTTATTTTTTGGTCAATTTTTCAAACGATATTATTTTCATGAATTTTTACTGAAATTTGGTAGAAGAATACTTTGATTGTGATTATGTAGCTATAAAGTGAGTAGATGCTAGAAATTATAAAAACTTTATTAATTAATTAACTACTTGACACAAATATATTCATCATCAAAATCAGACCGCTACGATCAGATCAAAGAGGTATGAAATAAAAAAATGTCATTCTAAATTGAGAATTTAATATATATTCTATATTAACTACCCATTTCTCTTATAATGTTTACAATTATACTATATGGTTTTGATGTAAAAAAAATATTTTGCTCTGTAGGGCGATCACGTTTTATATTTGAAACAGAATATTTCAGGTGGAAAACCATTCTTCCTTAATTTGCATATTTGCAAAAACTTTAATAAATTTTGTATTCTTCTTCAAAAAATAAGTAAAAACATTCGCAGAGAAGATGGTTTATGTTGAAGCTATACTTTAACATTTAAAATTGGTCTAAAATGTTAAAGCTTAGCTTTTGTTATACGTTAACTTTTGTGTTTCGGGTAGATAAAACAATAATCAATACAGATATAACCTTAAGATCAATTAATAATTGTTTACTTTAATTCGTTTTGTTATTAATATATATATCCTAAACATAAAATAATTCATACAATGACTTATTGCAATTAATTTAGTTCGTACATCCCACTTTGTAATCAATTACGAATGGGCAGAATTTACATAGCTTAATACATTCTACTGACAAACATCCAGAGCCTTATGATTTTAAGTTTAGAACTCATTATCTTAATCAGACGAGATTCTTTCATCCAATAAATAAATAATCTTAAATTAAATCATTATAGTTGAAAATCTTGAATTCGGGCCTTTCGTCCCAAGCATGTTTTTAACCGACTTCCTAAAAGAAGGAGGTACTCAATTCCAGGTTTGATAATGTCCAGCAGTGGACTAACACAGGCTGATGATAATAATGATGACATAAAAGTTAATGCATTAAAAAAAAATCTTCATTTCTATGTGCATAAAATGTGACATACTGGACATTTTGATTAAATGAATGTTTTAAAAGCTATTAAAGATTTAAAATGTCACCGTATTATATTGCATAAAATGGTTACATACTTTTTGAAGTCGGTCATTTTTTTTGTAGAAATTCCACTTGTTAATGTAAGAATCATATCATTTCCAAGCTAAATGGAAACTAATAAAAAATTACAATGCCCAAAATGGGTGCCGCTATTGTAATAAGGCTTGCACAAAAGGCCGATAATGCTTAAAGTAACATACAAAATAAAAGTATTTTAAATAACATGATAATTTTTTTTCTTAAGAACGTAACTTATAGTGTATTAACGAATTAACAAATAGCATTTTGCCCTGATATTTGTTGGGAAAAGAGGATTGTACACGTATCACAATTGTAGTTAACCAAATCATAGTCTATTTTATGTCCATCATGTTGGTAGGAGAAAATTGTAAAACGTTTTTAATACAGTAAAATATCCCAAAACATATCGGAAGTATAAAAAGTGGTAGGCGTCTTTTGTAGTCAAAAACCAATTTCTTTCTAAAGTGCTTTTCTGTACATGTCTGACCAACGATACCTTCGCACCTTTTTAACATCGCTCAATACACCCGATGTGCCACTGTTGATATTTTTAAAAGAGAATTTTCTTTTGTTGTAAAACAATTTTAACTTTTGTAGGGACTGCAGTGGCGGCATAGAATAGCCATTTGTGTTCAGTTTTTGCCAAAAAAAGGGGTACTCAATTCGGGGCGTTCGTTTTTTTTAAATATATATATGTTAGCTTCCCAATTATCCAATTTTTTGTGTATATTGAGATTAGTAATTTAACAGATATTTAAGAAATAAAAAATATTACGAGCCAAAAATTTTTATTAAAATAATTATCCCTGATTAAATTACAAACGCTGCCAAAACCGTAAAAGATGAACATAACGTATGTTTTACATAATTGTACTACTTAAGTTGGCCTACAATAAAGTCCGTGAAATATCTTTTAAGAATAATGCACATAAAGCATTTTAATGGTAGCATTTTTATAAATTGAAATCAGACATACTCAAAGATTAAGTTGAAGTTTACATAAAAGTTTTTGCATTAAAAAATCTTCATTCTATGTACATAAAACGTGTGATAGAGGACATTTTTAATAAATTGATACCTTAAAAGTTTTACACGCGGTGCCAGAACACGTAACGCAATTTCGTACGTAGAGCACGTTGTTACCTGTTTATACTGCGTAAAATAGTTCGACGCTGTTAGAAGTCAGTCATATTTTTTTGTTTAAATTTCACTTATTATTTCAATGTTTTTGATACGTGATATTTTATCGTGCCAGAAAAAGTATTATTATTATTAACTGTTATATCGGATTCTTTGTTACAGAGATAGATATATAATTAATATAATAATATTGTTGTACGGACACAAATTTTAAGGAAATGGCTAGTTAATACGAAAATCCATTTTTTAATTGTTATGCGTAGGATATATATTTAAGAGCGAAATTAAAGTATACTGTGAGTATTAAGTAGAGATTTTAATAAGAAAAAAACAATATATAAAATAAAAGACTAAATAGTTGCCTCATTTGTCGAACATTTGAGATACCTTCATTTGTGTTAGCAAGCACGAAGTCTAAGGGATAGTTAGAAGGCACTTACGTCAAAAGAAGGATATTATGAATGAATCATCTTTTATAAGAAAAATAAATCTAGAAAAAATATAAATTTCGTAGCTCCAGCGATTTAAACAGCTCTTTCATATTTTTATTGAAATAAGCCAGTTCAACCTGTATTGGATGATAATTGACTTATCCTACCCGAAAATGAAGCTTATAAAGCCATAAGTAAGCTTAACGATCTAAGACATGAGAGGTTACATCTCGTTTACTTATATGTTAAGTTGGCTATGATGCCCTTCCAACCAGAATACAATAATCAAACGAAATGAAATGAGTAAAAACGTTTGTTAAGGAGATAGTAATATGTTAATAATTTAGCAAAAAGATTGTCGCATAGTTTCGATTTCAATCGATTAATAATATATTTTGAAGTAAAAGTGTATTTCAAAATATATTATTAATCTTTAACGTGTATAAAAGTTATTGTTAAGCTTCTTTGCCTTGAAAAAGTTAAATATTTTGTGCAGCTATAACAATTTTATCTTTAGAGCAGAAAAATTTAAGAGTCCTCGGAGGCATTTCCAAACCAAATGCGCTTCCTATTTACTATGTCTCCCAAGGTGCCTATAACTTTAGAAAATTCTAGAAGGATTTTGTATAAATTTGTCCTGTTCTTAGAAACATATAGAAAAACTACATATAGAAAATGCATTCATAGTGTGATCTACACATTAGTAAGGACACCTTACTTTGACGTCCTGATTTTATTTACTAATATAAGTCATTGTTTACTATTGATTATTGTTAGATAGTTTTCAACAATAAAGGCTAAACATGTTGTAATTGCTACCAATCAAGTCTATTTTAATAGCTTCAATAAATAGCATCACAAATAAATGTGAGATGGACTTTCAGTAAACAATGTCATTTATACTAAACTCATAGTGTGTCACTCACTTTTTATTTGTGACCGTCAAAAATCTGACAGTTATTAATCCATCATCCACCAAAAGAATATTTTACATATGCAGTCACGAATTTATTTATGAAATATATTTATACATTTTATGAAAAATAGAGGTTTTATGTTTTACTGACTGAATTACTAGATATTAATTATTAATCTAATGGTTATATTCATATTAGGATAAATCATGTCTTAATAGGTCGATTCTAATGCTCTATCATATCACCTATAGAAAAATTTAAGTCAAAAAATTATTGAAATATACATTATATTATTCTAATACTATGGTACGATTTCAACTAAAGTTTAAAATATCTGGAAACGATATAAAGCGCTCATAGTTTTAATATTTAAGAGTTTATACATAATATCTTATGCGGTTGCTATACAGCTTTTTCTAAACAAACTTCTATTGCGCATTATCCAGGTAAATGCGGCTTAGTGTATCCATAGGAGTCCATATCGGTTTAGTAGTAAAGGCGGTACTGCTGCACTTTAATACTGATATTATGGCAGCAAGCGCAGTTCCTAGAACAATATTAACTTTTTTTTATACAGCAATGTTTAGATACTGTTTAGTTTAAATATAGACTTACAACCATAAGGTAGATTGAGTCGTGGTAATTATCAATATCTGGCATATTTAATATCGTAATATAAGAGCTAATATTTATAAGAAAATGTATTGTATTTAATTTCCATCACCATACCATGTTGAAAATTCACAAACTCATCTTTCATAGATATTATACAAAAAAAATGTTTGAATTTTCACCACTGAACAATGGCCAAAGTGTAACTCTTACAGGAAATTTTTATTACCGTTCTGTGAGGAGATGTCAAGTATATATGTACTAGCTTCCAATGTTTTCGCCCCCACAATCCCCTCTGGGGCTGGAATTATTACTTAGCTGATCTCTACTTGGCAAAAGAAATATTCATACCAAATTTAAAGTCGATCGGCCTTAGCTTTCATAGATATCAGTGAATTCAAAAACGTCATATCCTATATAGATTGAACGTCCTCTAGTAATAACTTTAACTTTTTGAAAGAGTAACGTTTGGTTACGATTATAGACAAACTTTAATCAGTTCTGTATCTTCCATGCAGTTAAGTTCCGTATTTGGCAAAAAGACATTAAGAACGGATCAGACGCACAGTGCGTGTCCTTTTTGTAGATAATGGATACACCAACGAGTGCCTCCTGCGGCCCACTTCCCATTTGTAATGCCCTGCTGTAATGTTATGCATTAATCACGATGTTGTAACAAACGTCCTGTGTAACCATCGTCGTTGTATTATATTAAAAAAAGAATACAACGTAGGGCCACAAAAAATATATAAAGGTTTCTTTAAATATTATTGTTATTTTCACCTTCTCACTTTTTATCTCTGCATCACCCCAATTAAATAAATAAACAAACTGTATAATGCTTTAAGAATTGCAAGCTCAAGCCGTAATAAGAACAACCATAGCGCAGCTTCGTAAAATTTGAGTGGATAACATAAACATAAAGTTGAGAGTAGTTGCACTTTAGTGTAAAATTGTCAAGAAAATTGATACTTGAAGCGAGCAAAATCAATATAAATAAAATTAACTTTATTTTCCTGCTATTTGAGATTTTTAAGATATTCAGAATAAACGATAACTAACGAAAAATGAAACAAAATAAGATTTAAATCAATTAGAAAATTTAATTACGATAAAAGTAGATCATAGGGAAACCAAGGTTTTTTTTTTCACAAATTTCAGTCCGACATTGTTTTATTAGTTAGTTTTTTGTGGTCACATCAGAAAAAATGCCTTTATCGGCAATTATGTGTTCTTAAGTACCTTTATGCTTTTTCATTGTTTTACAAAAAGAATACTTAAATATTTTTCTTGTGAACTAACTAAAATATTTAGTTTGAAAATGTAATTCACTCGCACTTCATGTCGGATAATCATCAATGGAATCCATAATTAAAAAGGCAGAATTATATGTTTTTACCAAACCTTTATAAATTGTTCAATTAACCTAATGTGCGGAAGTTCATAGACATAAAAGAGAATTTTCCTTAGTAAAAATAGTTCATATTGATGTGGGTTATAATCCATTGCGAAGCATAAGGGATATGCTGCTTAGATTTTCCATCCATATTGCTCTATTACGTGTATGAAAAGTGCAAATCCACAAAACAAAAAATACCACAAAAGCAGTGTAGAATATTGAAAAAACTTTGTTCCATTCATATAACATTTTCCCGATTTTAAGGTTCTGGTGTTAATCAAGATCATTAAGGTGTTTGTATTACTTATTTTGTCCTTTTTAGAGTTAAAAAGAACTTAAGACAATGCTCATCTGTCACAAGAAAGAAAATAGAAACTGAGAAGGTTTAAATACAAAAAAAATATAAAAAGGCTTTAAAAAAGAGTTTAAAAAGTACATAATGTTTATCATTTATCACTTATGTATGTATGTATTAGGTATGTTGTTGAAATAAGAGTGTACTAAATTAGCTTTCGTATATTATAAAAAAACTCAATTGTTTTTGGCGTTACAATATGTTATTAATATTATTATAATTTAATGATTTATGAAATTTTAACAAAAAATTATGACCGACTTCTAACAGAGTATAACTATTTTACGCAAAATAAGCAGCATATAACTATTAAGGTATTCTTTTCATAGAATGGCATTTTTTACATACAATAACTTTTATGTAAACTTAAAGTGTAATAATAAGCTACATCTTAAATAAGCTTTAAATGTGCCTGATTGCAATTTCTAAAAATGTTTACAGTAAATTACTTCTTGTGCGTTGTTCTTAAAACATACATTTATACTGTTACGGACTTTATTGTAGACAATTTCAAGTAGTACAATTATGTATAACGTACTGTATGTCTATCTTTTACAGATTTGGCAGCGTTTGTAATTTAATCGCACGAGGTTGCGATTTTTGGTGCTGTATTTTTTTAAATAATTTTTTGATAAATATCTAGTAAGCTATTTATCAAAAAATTATTTAAAAAATGAAACCGATGGGAAGCTAAAATCTAGTATTTAAAAATAGAATCGCAGCAGTAGGAGCGAGGTAACATAAAAAAGATAAAAAAAAATACCCTCCGAATTGCGTGCCTTTTTCTTTTAGGCAGTCAGCCAAAATACGGTGTAACGCAAAAATTAAATCATTTGCTGTCGTCAGCCATCGATTGGTTATTATTTAGCATTAGAACCATTTAGATGTGTGGAAGTTAACGATATAAAATTTGTAACACAATATTAATTTAAAAACTAATATGATCAAAGGAAATTCAGTTAAAGGCTTACTTACTGACTTAGTAAACGTATGCCCACGGCTAGGTTTTTTATAAAACAGTATAAAAAAACCTAGCCGTGGGTACTGTCGTCATGTAATAATTTTTCAATTTTTTTTAATTGTTAAATTAATATGTAAAGAAATGGTCGTACTTAAAGAAGACAATAATAAAAGAAATAATATGATATTTTTTGTAGCATTTTAATGTTATTCGCAAAAACATTTTTATTATAATTTTACGACATTTATTACATCAGAAGTTTTATTCTTTTGGCACTACAGACTTAGTGGAAAATGCTTAACGTTATTTTATAAACATAAATCTGATAAATCAGATTGATTACGCTCAAAGAACAACATTTTTATTTGCATTAATAAAGTAGTTAATAATAATAGTAAAAATAACTTTTATCTTATTCTTTTTAACTTTTGTGTGCGGTGTTTATACTGTAAGATACATTTTTTATTAAAATCGTTAGTAGCATATAAATTCAAAATATGATTTTTTTCGGATCTAAAACAAAAGCAAAATTTTCATTGCGTTCATTAAAAAGCCAGCTGGCTTATTAAAGCATCGTTAAATTGTAGCAATTGCAAAGTTGATGATTGAATAAAAAAAAATCGCCACGCCTTGCTTTTTCACGCTAGCAATCGTTTTTACGGGTAAATTGTTTATGTAATAGGGTTTACATCAAAAAGTTCCTGGATTCAGTAATGGTATAAAGAGAATCATCTAACGAGTGCCGGGACTTCGTCGTCGATAATATCTGTAAATAGTATCATTTTCATATTGCTTTAGATGACTATGAATATGTAATAATATTAAAAGATATATATTTTCATATTTCTACAACTTTTACATTTTCGTGATTACCTTTGTTTCGGTATTACTATATTGATGTCTTAAGTTTTTCAACTTTAATTGTTATTTATTAGCAATAGTTACATCTTAAATTTACACACCGGTTAACTAGTAATTATTAACTGTGTATGCTATGTATTTCTCATGCCTAGTTAGTGATAGTTTACTTAAACAGCATCTTTCGTTGTCGATTATAGCGAAAATAATTACACATGGCAAGCCATGGTAACCGTTTTTTTATTGTTTGAATATTTTTATTTTCCTGAACAAAATCAGAAAATAATGCCGTTTATAACTATGTTTATACAGTGTTGCAGTGCCGCTTTAATAAAAATTGAAGTTGATATTGTTTATAGCGCATATTTTGCATAGGAAAAATATTCATTTATATTTTTATAATACACTCTCCTACTTTGAAAACGAGAAATATTGCAATTTAAACATGAACATAATAGTAGGAACGGATGAATTTGGTCCCTTGAGCTTTTATTGTTTCATGTACAGCTGTGTAAAGTCCGAATTTAATCTATAATGTGCTGTGAAATCAGAATGGAGTTAGAAAATTTACAAGAATTTCTTTATGTTTGTTTGAGTTAAGTGTTTTTTTAATTATTGTAATGTAAATAACAATAATGCATTAATAAACAAGTGTAATTCTGACCATAAAATATGACTGACTTCAAACTGTATATAACCATTTTGGGCAGTACAAGACGCTGACTCCAAGAAACTACCCTGTGATTTCCACTCCTGCATTTTAAATATCTAATTTATTATTAAAAATATTTTTAAGGTATTCATGTATGACACGTTTTATACACATCGAATGTATAAATTTTAAACGTATTAACTTTTATACAAACTTACACTACATTGCATTAAATGTGTTTTGAATATGCTTAATTGCAATGTTTAACATTGTATTACATTTAAATGCTTATTGTGGGTTATTGTTAAAACATAGATATATGCGCTCATGGAGTTTATTATTATTTATTAAAAAGAAATACGTTTTATTTTAATTTTAATACGTTAAACTATTTATCACAAAATATGGAAAAATGGAGTACCTTTAAAAATGAACGAGCTTAGACGTACACATATTAAAAAAAAGCTGAATTGATTAACTTTCTTCGAGAAGCTTGTAGATATGCGACAACTAGAGCATTATAAAAAGACAGATATCACGAACATCTACGAATTGATACCTCGCTTTTATTAAGCTTCAACATTATTGATTGTACAACTAAACATTGTAGTATAAACAGACAGATGGACACGGAAACAGTTGAACTACAATGGCTGTCTAGGTTTTCAAGCAGTAAAACTTTACCATTATGATTACATTAACCATTCAATTAGAAGTGAGACTAGCAGTGAAAGCGTTACATCACAACGGGAATAGAATGTACATCGAGTCTTCAATTTAGGTTTACATTAGATGACACAAAGCTACTTCATAATGTCCTTTACCTGAGAATTAGCAATGTTATGATTTTAGTCGTAAATTAATGATAATATGAAGACGTTGAAAGACATCGTAAATAAAGCGTACAATTATAAACTTTGATTAATAGAACTGTGCTGACACAAATTAACTTCATAATTTATACTTGATGATATTCAGATTTATACGTTTATATAATTTTAAGGAACGATGAGTTGACAAAATTGTCTTAATAAATTCCATAAAATAATTAAGTCGAATTTGCTCATTGTTTAATGAGAAAATAATCTGATTAAAAAGATAGTGTCAATAATGTATCTAATTTTTCATTTATTTGTTGTTTAAGGAAAGACTTTGAAAAATATAAGGCATTCTACACATTAGCAAATTTGTGATTATAATAATTATCTACAAAATAATTACATTAAATTTTATTGTTTTCGAACGATAGCATAATTGCATTAAAAAAGTTGTCCATTTGTTCTTTTTTTAAATATTATATTGAACAATAGATTGTTTATAAAGTAAAAGACAATTCCAACTCGAAAACATATATGAGCCATAATCTACAATTTATGTACTACATTTGTGTTTATTTATTTAATGCTATCAAAATTCAATAAATTAAATATTTATTGTTTTCGTAACTGCACATAACTTTTAAGAAAATCCTTTGTTCTTCTTTATTTAAATATTAAGAACAAAAAGACAAGAATAAAATAGAAAACAACATCCCAAACCCAAAAATACTTTGAGTGTACAGAAATTAACATAATAGCAGTTAAATCATTGTGCTTTGCGGTTTTATTAAACATCATTAAATTTCTATAAAGATATAATTTTTCTGCAGATTTTTCGACCAAAATATAAAATAAATCTAATTTTTTTAATATAAACGAAAGGAGCTATAGTAACTGCTAATCAAATGTGACTTAGCCTTCCCCGGCAGTCGACGTAGCCATTTGCCTATTTGAATCATTAGTAATGTCTGCAATGCGCCTTGTTTCATCTTTAGGAGAAAATTAAACACTTTGAAAAGTTTTTAAAAAGCCACATTTTTGTTTTGAGTTATGGATATTGTAAGAAACGTTTCTATTTGATGTTTTTAACACAATCTATCTTCATGTTTTTTCTACGAATGTAGTTTCGATGGATTCTCTATTAAAGAAGATAAAAGAAAAAAGATAAAAATATTGAAAAACAGCCGCCTAGAAATTATTAAATACATATAATTAGTATAATATTCACATGGTTTTATAAAAGACTTTACCGATTTGTTTAGCGTTTTATTTGTTTTAAAATATTAGGTTTAATTTTGTGAAATAATTGGATCCCAAGCAGATAACCCATACGCATCGCTGTTAAAATTAAAAAAACATACTATTTTACAATATATCCTCCTTACGTTTAAAACAAACAAACAAACAAATCTTTTCTTTCTAATATTAATACAAATTGGGAAAAAAGCGATGTGTGACAATGAAATAAGTTAATGATAAAAACGCTCTTAATGTACGTTGTCCATAAGATGTCGCGTGTCAAGTGAACATTAAATGGTAAGTTTCTTTAGGTGCGTGTATTGAAAGCCTATTTCAAGATCACGAACATCGTAAAAAAGTGTATACTTTGTAACGAGGATGAAATGGTGTACAACGATAAACTTGGAATTATAACGACTTGTTCTTTTCCGTAAAAACAGAATAAAAGTATATAAACAGTATAAATAGGATCATATGCAAAGTTATTTTCTTTAGACCGAATATTAATAATAAGTCTGTAAGTAATGAAATATTATAATCTTTTATCGTTAACTTAGTAACATATTACATATCATATGGATATACCGTAGAGACCGGAGGTCGTGAGTTTGAATCCTGCGGGGACTCAACAAATTTTCATTGTTGTTTCGTAGTTGGTTAGGGCAATTTGGGCCGATCACTCAATTGTCTGAAAAGTAAGATGATCCATGCGTCGGATGGGTATGTAAAAGTCGGTCCAGCCACCAACCCGCATTGAACCAGCGTGGTGGGATACGGTCCAAAACCCTCAAATGGATAGGGGTGTATTAGGGTAGGCCTATGTCCAGCAGTGGACTATCATAGGCTGACGATGATGATGATATACATGTATATATATATATATATATACATGTATATATACATATATATAGCTTGTTTTTAATATTTGTTCAATGCGGCCACGTGATTATTCTTAATATCGTTAGTATTTTGCAGCAATAAGTAATGGTAATATGATTTTGACGTTTCGGACTATTTCCAGCATCTACGATCACGAGCAGACGATGGGAATTAATTTGTATTTGCCACTTCGTCCTATTAACTTAATTTTTCATCTCGTTTTAAAAATAATTATTTATATTTTAACAGGATTTTCAATAAAAGAACAAAAAGGAGAGGATTCTAAATTTGTTGCTAAAGTTTCTTCTAGTAGTAATAACACAACTTTCATCAAACATAACTTTCATCACGAAAAATAACAAACACTCATACGTAAACATAAAAACGTCATTTTTCTTCATTGTATGGATACAGAGCACTACCACCAAACACATTATTTTAACGTTTTAGTTGCATGGTTATTAAAAAACAAAGAACAAAAGTTAATTACATACGTCGCAAGCATAGGTAAGGATACAACTATCCTATTAAACAGCGCCATGTATTGACACACACAACGCAATCAATAGATATCCCCAACTGTCACAATTGTTATGTAACTAACATTTTGCATCAAATAACAAAAGAAAAAATTGTTATGAAACATTATTGCGATTATAAATTAAGATGTAAGCTATTCTATCTTTTAAGTTGGAATAAACTGCGCATTGTGCGCAACTATATTTTAAAATCGGTAAAGTAGTTTAGGAGTCCACCACGGACAAACATCGTGACACGTGATTTATTTATATTTATAAAATAAACAAACGCTCCCAGTTGGGTACCTCCTTCTTTTGAAGGCGATCAATAAAACACATTTTGTAATCAAAAAACTAGTCAATCACTGTAGCGCTTTTCATTACATATCTTTCAAAACAATAACTTACACCATTTTAATATCGCTCAATACAATCTACGTGCAATAGCTGATATCTAGTATATAAAGAATTTTCCTTTGTTGCGACATCATTTACACTTGTGTTGGCGTTGCTGTGAGGTGGCACGGAATTGTCATTTGTAGTGTTCAGTTTTACAAATTAAGCTTTTGTTCTCTTTTGAACATAAATTGAAAAATTGAACAAATACTGCAATGAAGAAACAAAGCACGTTCTTCGCCGTATGAGTGTTTGTTATTCTCCGTGATGTAAGTTATGTTTTATTTGGTCACAATCCACTTCAACGTTGTTATTCTTACTAGAAGAAACTTTAGCAACAAATGTAGAATCCTCTCCTTTTTGTTTTTTTATTGAAAATCCTTTTAAAAATATGCGTAATTATTTTCAAAACTAAAAGAAAAATTAAGAAAAAGGACTGAAGTGCAAAATTTTAATTAAAATATAAAGACAAATTAATTCCCATCAAAGACTGCTCGCGGTCGTAGATGCTGGAAAGAGTTCGTAACCTCAAAGTGATATTACCATTACTTACTTAAATACGCTACCATCAAGAGTATAATTTTAAATTAAAAGAAAGCTCTAAACCTTAGATGAATATTTTAATTAAATTAAATGTGTGTAAAATTTACAGTTTAATCAATATCCGAAGTAAGCAATTGAATTATAAACTTTATTTTCTCTGCTGCAAAATACTAATAATATTGAGAATTTTCACGTGGCCGCAATGAACAAATATTCTAAAACAAGCTACAACGCAGAACAAATGTGAAATCGAAACATTTTGTATTTTCTCCTTTTTTAACAACTGCCTTGAAAATTTGCCCTTTGTTTAAAAAAATAAATGCTATTTGAAGCAAGCAATCAAACGAAATTTGTAATGCGCCGATGACCTAATTTAGGTGAAACTGCAAAATGGAACTTAAATCTATGATTTCTTGTATTTATTCCATTATTTCAAATTTTGTATTCGCTTGTTATGGATCTTTCACCTCTATGTGTAGTAAAACTCATCCGTCATTGTTTTAGTATTTAAGACCATAAAGTGCTTTCTTCCTTATTTTTTTATCACTTTTTCTTCCGCGAGTAAAACTAGAGTTTTTACAAAGCTGGAAGTTTGGGGTCTTATTCCTGTAAGGTTATGGATCTCCTGACTCCCATAAGCCCTGGGTGGCAGATTCAGTTTCTGGAGGGAATTCAAGGAGTCTGTTGCCCAAGTATGGGGTCAGAGACGAAGAGCACGCTGGTTCCAACGGGTACAGAAGTGGAGAGGGCCATCGGCCTAAGGCTGTGTGTGAGGGTACAAAAGCTACTAGCGCTGGAGAGTTCGCAGAAGCCTGGTAAAGCGTTTCCGTACCCCAACTTTTATTCGATGTGACACTGACATAATCCGTCCATGGCCCCGCTGGGGTAGGTGGAAAAGTACGTGTCTACGCACGTACTTTTCTTACGTAAAATAAATGATCATTGGCAAAAAACACTTTTCGTCGTATTTGAGTGCTTCATAAAATATGTATATTTCGAAAACTATAAATAATGGCTAGAACTGTGTACCGACATTTATTTTTGCGTCCCGGAGCCGAAGCGCGGGATATAAAAATATAGAGTAGTAAGGTAAGGTATAAAAATATGTATTGTATTGTACTTTACAGAAGATGATAAGATGTATTAAAAGCAGATTTATAACAATATAATTTATTTTTGTTGTTGTTTCACAGTTTATTTCCACGTTTTTAGGCGCTGCTGAGTAGTGGCATGGAATATAAATTTGTGGTGTTTAGGTTTTTACAATATACAGTACAGATACTGTATTTAATGCATTTTTATGAACATAAATAAAAAAAACTGCAATGTAGATGCAAGAGGTGAAGAAGAAGATCGATCGACGGACGTCGAAGTTTTTGCAACAGCGTTGCATTTTATTCATAAGCAAGTAAAAAGCTGATTAATAAAAGAATTAAATTATATATAGATATCCTTAAACGCTCACCTGATAAATTATTGTGATGTCATATGTCATTTATTAGAAACAAAAATAAATCCAAATATTATACATATTAAAAGGTAAACGTCTTAAGTATTTAAATGTCTTTAAATTCGTTATAAATATTTGTTTATTTTTGTTACGCCATTACGTACTAAACCTTCCCCGGCATTCGACGGTGAGTTTGCTAAGCCTATTTATAACATTAGTAATGTCTGCAATGCGCCTTGTTTCATCCTCCAAACTCTAAACGAAAAAGCTATATTCTTTTTTTTAATATAAATATTGTAAGAACCGTTTTTATTTATATTTAGTTTCGATTTTAATGCAAAAATAAGAAGAGAGATCAAGAATATTGACAAATACAATATTCACATGTTTTAATAAAAGACTTAACGGATTTTATTGCGTTTAATTTGTTATACAATATTTCCGGCGTTTCAGATCCTTTGCAGGATCCATGGTCACGGGCAGACTGAGGTGTTGTTCGTCTGTCAAAGTTTTTATCTTGCTACCTTTATTTAGGTATATTTTATTTATTTTTCGTTTAACGTATACCAAGCTTATACTGTCTTGAGGTCGAGCAGTAATTTTATGCTTGGCTTTAATTTTGGGAACAATTAGATCCCAAGCAGGTGGCAAATCTCAACCATCTTCTCCAGGATAAAACATCATCCCATTTACAATATATTTAAATTATCCTGGTATTTATTTCAAACAAGCGTACAAATCTTTCTTCTTTGTAAGATTGGAAGGAAAAACAGTGTAAAACAATTAAATAATTTCATGATAAAAACGCTTTTAATTTTAATGTAGGTGTCCATAAAAATGTGCGTTCCAAGCGAACATTAAATCTTTACTTTTTTTAAGATCACAAACATGGTAAATAAGTGTATACTTTGTAACGAGGATGGAATGGTGTACAACGATAAACTTGGAATTGTAACGACTTATTCCTTCCTATTAAAAAATAAAAACCGTAGAGGTATAACAATAGTATAATTGAAAACATGTTCAATGTATTTTTTTTTGGGTTAGCAAATTTATTTGAGACCGAATATTAATAGTAAGTCGGTAAGTAATTATTCATTCTAATATTTTATGGTAATCATGTTAAAATATCAGTTATATATTTTTATTTTTTCGGTAAATTTTTCAAACAATATTATTTACAAGAATTACTACAGAACTGTTGTATTAAAATGCTTTTCATATGAACAAGTAGCTGTAGTAATAGTAGATGCAAAAATTCTGAAGGCTTAATTTATTATTCAACTACTTATTACAAATATATTCATCATCAAAATCAGAGTGCTACAGAGCAGAAATAAAAATGAAAAATGAAGAATGAATAAAAAATGAGAGAAACGAAATAAAAAATGTCACTCCGAATTGAGAAATTAATATATATTCTATATGAACCCCGTTATCTATTCCTTTCTAAATAATTTTATGCGGTTTTGGTGTGCAAAAAATGTTCTGTTCTGTAAGGCGATCACGTTTTATCTCTGAAACAGATAATTTCAGGTGGCCCAGGGAGTCATTTCAAGAGCAACCATGCTTCCTCAATTTTTATATTTACAAGTACTTTGATAAATTTTGAATTCTTCTTCAAAAATGCGACTGTTTATCTTATAGGTACATTTTGACATTAAAATATAATTTATAATGTTAAATATTAGCATTTGTTTTGTGTATACCTTTGCTTTGTTTGTAAACTAAAAAATTAGCAATATAAAATATTTATGTTAATTAATAAATGCATTGAGATTAATCAATAAATGTCTATTGAATTTATTTTGGTATTAGCTGGTAATCAGAAATTTTTGACATTAAAAAATAAACAAAGACTTAATGCATTTATTTTAGTTTGTATATCCCGCATTGTACTCCATTACGAATGGGCAGAATGTACAGTGCTTATTACGTTCTACTAACAAACATCTGTTGTGCACTGCCAGGAATTAGGAAGTTTAATAAATCTATCCTATAAAGGTCAATCGTTTGCTCAATGCGGCCATTAGAAGAGTAAGCCCATTATAAAGTAATGTAAAATCGAGTTTCTTACCAAACAAATATTTAAACAATAAAATTGACTGCAGTAAGCAAATAGATATATACGGGATACGGTCCAAAACCCCCTAATGGATAGCGGTGTATTAGGGGAGGCCTATGTCCAGCAGTGGACTATCAAAGGCTGATGATGATGATGATGAAGCAAATAAAGGTAAACAAAATAAATACCTAAACAAACTAATCAATACTATATTTTGTTTACAAAAACATTTTACGATAAATATTTAACATTACGAAGTGTGTGAATTACGAGTGATCTGATTTCATCGAACACCTGAATCAATTACGCACTACTAATGACAATCTGCTTGCATATTAGATGCAGAACAATAAAAAAAATAAGATCCTTGTTTTCAAGTAACGCTGTAGTTGCTGTCAATTTGACCAATTCGTGTGCAAAACTTTGTCTATTGATAGATTTAAAATATTGTTAATAGCATGACATCTGAGAATGCATAGCACTATATTTTCTAGTTGGGCTGCGGTGAGCGTTTCCGTATATTAATGTGCCCGATTAACGGACAGCAGGCAAAGGTAGTCGAGAGGCGGATAAACAGTACCCGCTACTACCCAAAACGCTGGAAATTTATAACCACGATCACTAAGACAAAATTGCAAGCAGAAGATATTCTAGTTAACATATTAATGTTGTAAAAATACAGTTTCGCTGATCTTATTGAGTTTAATTACTTTTGCACTTATTTTGAAAATTGCACCAAAGTTTTTTACCCATCCCAGGGTCAGACAGATCACTTTATTATTTATATTATTATCATTTATATAATTATCAATAACATAGTATATATTTCCTTTAAATACATAAATCAATACATTCATATCACGATTTTCAATTGAAATATAAAATACGATGCCATTGTATTTTATATTTCTGATATATTATCTTTTTTAGTCAAAAAAATACTCGCTTATTGTAGCGCTTTTCTGCACGTATTTTTGAAAAAAAATAACTTCGCACCATTTTAATATCGCACAATATACCCTATGTACAATAGCTGATATTTATAAAAGTGAATTTTCCTTTGTTGAGACACTATTCGCACTTTTGTTTGTATTGCTGTGAGGTGGTACGGAGTTGTCATTTGTAGTGTTCACTTTTTACAGGAAGCTCTTGCTCTCTTTTGAACATAAATCGAAAAAGCGACCAAATACTGCAATGAAGAAACAAAGCACGTACTTCGCCGTATGCGTGTTTGTTATTATCCGTGATGAAAGTTATGTTATATTTGGTCAGAATCAACTTTAACATGTGGTATTCTTACTAGAAGAAACTTTAGCAAGAAATGAAGAATCCACTTGTTTGATTTACAATATAAGTAATTATTTCCAATACTATATTAAAAATTGAGAAAATAGAAGGAAGTGACAAATTTTAGTAACAGACCTTTCCCATCAAAGTCTGCTCGTGTAGTTAGGAAGGTTATTACAACAAGTTATATATATTTCATATAGATTAACAAATAAAAAAAACGCTATATATTATATATAAGTAAACAAAAGGTCTATACAAGTAAACTAACACATCCATTGGTGTATTACTCTTCACAAGAAAAAAAAAAATAATTTTTATAATACTCGACTTAAAATGTGTGTTTTAAACATTTTACTATAGTAAAAACTTAACGACCAATAACATAAGATTAATAATTAAATTAAATGACAGCGGCCGTGGTCACGGTGTAGTCTTCCCCGTGACCACGGCCGCTGGAAAGTGATCGAAACGTCGGGAATTTAAACATGTAAAATAAACGCCATAAAATCCGTTAAAAGTAATTTTATATAGTAATGTATAGTGTTCGCGTAAACAAAAGAAATAATTATAAGATTAGTAATTTATAATTGAAGTGTTATTAGGTTAATTTTAACAATTCGTTTATTTACACACTCCTTAAATGCCGTTGTCGAAAGCTTTTTTGCATTAATTATATATAGTTGAATTTTACAAAAAAATATGAATCTTCTAAACCAAGTAGTATATAAAATATGTAAGCAAGTCATCATCATCAGCCTGTTTTATAGTCCTAATGTTGCTCAAGCTGGGTGTGATGTGCTCGTAGAGGAGAAACGCTGGACCACGTGGATTCCACTGTATTTCTCGGCATCACAGTAGATTGTAAACTGCAATGGGGCCCTCATATCAATAGGCTGGCGAGTAAGCTTAGCTCAGCGGCTTATGCAGTCAAAAAAATTAGACAAATAACCGATGTTGAGACAGCCCGTTTACTATATTTTAGTTATTTTTACAGTACAATGTCTTATGGCATTCTACTGTGGGCGATAGCGATTCGAGCAGTCTATAACCTGGCCTCCAAAGAATCGCTACGAAAAATGTTTACTGAAATCAATGTAATGACTGTTTTTTCTCAAAACATATTTAAAAATATTATGTATGTTCATAAAAATAAAATAGAATTTGTAAAATATTGTGACACACACAATATAAAGACTAGGAATAAGCATAAAGTTGTTCTTCCAAAAACTAGGCTCCGAAGAACAATAAAATTTTTCATGGGACAATGTATACCCTTCTACAACAAAATCCCAGAAAACGTTCAGCTATTATCTGTAAATAATTTTAAAAAAAGTTGTAAAAGAACGTTTGTGTGTTAAAGGATATTATTGCTGTAATGACTACTTGACAGATAACACACCCCGGTAATGAAGTGTTTGCTCCAGGCTATTTCAAACTATTAAAATGTGATATTTATTGTAAAAATTTTATAAAACCTAATGAAAGAAAGAAAAAAGTCCCGCTGAGTTTCTTATTCCGGTTCTTTTCAGGTCAGAGGCTTCTATTTCCGAACCGGTGGTAGTTTCTCTGACAATCAATAAGAAATAGCCCGGTAATTTAAGCTTAAATTAGGTGAGAATCTCGGAATTCAAGATAGCCAGTTGTAAGTCTGTAAATACTTGTATATTGACACCCTAAATGTTGTCTCAAAACCTACATATGGAAGGGTGTAAGCGGCTATTAAATTTCAATGTAAAAGGTCACAAAAATCGGTTTTTGCGCTTTTTTTGGAAATATCGCATTAGCTTTTTGCTATTTGTATATATTATAGGTATTATAGAATACAAAATTCTCTGCAAAATTTGTTTAAATTTTTTTTCATCCGGTGAGCCGTTTTCGAAATTGAGTGCGGAGAGCGCGCGCTCACTGCATCACTTCAGGTCAACCGGGGCCTGCGGTCGAATACGCGCTATATATTGTTTTGATGAGCTATGGATCAATCAATGTTTATAAATATTTGTCAGTTTTTATTAACTATAATATTATATTTTATCATTTTCTTCATGCATTAAATCTATATCCTTTTAATAATACTGATAACCGTTTACTAAAATTAAAAAAAATTAAGAAAAACTTAAATCATAATATAAATATATATTATATAATTTTACATAAGAAAATTGTACAGCCCAGAGATTATTAGAGAGTGAAACTCAAACCTTATTGGCAGTCTATATTGCTCTAATATCTGTGAAAAGTCTCGAACATCCTCGTTATAAGCATTACGTCAAGTTTACAAAACTTAATAAACCTGTGCAGCTTTCAAATATTTCACCAAGAAGTGCAGCTGGTTATCAACATTTCAATCGTGTATATTATCAAGTTGAAACTTGGTTAGGACATGATTTGGAACCCCAGGTATGCGGTTTGGCAATGCGAAACGATTTTCTGGAGCCTATCATGACAATTCTACCAACTGCAAGAATCGTTGTGGTTCGCGATGCGGATGCAGGAAAGCAGGCCTGCAATGCATATTAGCATGTAGCCAATGTAATGGGCAAGCTTGTTAAAGAGTGAGAGAACGACATTAACGAAGATGGAACCTTTGACCCCGAAATCATGGAAAATATTGAGACAAATGTAGTTGAAGACGATAATGAAGACCAGTTTGAAATTTACCAGCATCCAGAAGACGACAATGTAGAGGAAGAAGGTTATTAAAATTATAAATTGTAGTTTTTGTACCGTTTATTCCATTTTTAATAAGATTGAGAAGATTTGACTTTGACCTTGACTGCTGGACATAGGCCTCCCCTAATGTATGATTTCTCTATTATGGGATTTATCGATTGTAGTTATCCAGAAAAATGGGTGATTGGCCCAAATTGTCCTAACCAACTAGGAAACAACAATGAAAAGTAGTTGAATCCCCGCAGGATTCGAACCCACGACCTCCGGTTTTCAAGCAGAAGTCCATACCACTAGGCTACAGAGGCAATAAGCAAGTAATGTATCCATACTGACTGCTTTATAGTTTACGGCGATGTCAACTCCGTTTCAGTTCTACTGCCGCTGAGTATTAGGATATTTTATTAGAAATAAAGAACATAATGAATATTTTAAATTTAATACATCTATACTGTATTTTTATAGGCTTCTTTAACGACACGTCTTATTTATGTGACACATATTTGCATTTATGGATGGTTTCATATATTTTAATATTTAATATTGCCTAATTGTGTGTATCTACTCAGTATGTACAATTTCGTAAAACAATAATTTGATCGATCTTGTAAGGTTGTTCCACCATTTGCTATATAACTAAATTATTTATTCACGGCATTTGATTACAGACTTCTAGCACCTCGTATTGAATGTCTGATCTGTTTCCAGATATTTTAAATGTTTTCAAAATAAATTTTAAGGCACACTTTATTACCATAAAATGGGGAATTTCTAGTGTATTTATATGCTCAAGAAACAACATTTCATTTCCCTAAATTAGCTTAATAATATGCCTCATTGTATTTTTTAATATGTCTACAATTTTACTATGGCTATTACTTACATATAGATTTATGCTCCTATAAAACGTACAATTATGTATTACATTGTCTAACTTTTCAGATTTAGTAATCTTTAATATCCATTTGTATTATGATTTATCAAAATAATTTGTGATATTGGAAAATTGCCCATAAAAATTTAGAAAAAAATGCCGTCTTCGTTACAACAGCAAAACCTATGAAAGAAGAAAAAACATCTATTAAATATAAAATTTACAACATCATTCCATGTCCATAAAACTTACTTATTATTATTAAAAAAAAATTAATAAAAGCGCAGAAATGTAACATAAAAGTAAGAATATGAAATACCTATTTATTGGCTCTAAAGTTTGTACGTGACGTTTTGCAATATTGCAGCATACACAAAACTTAGTTGCACAGCCAAGTCGGCAAAGAGAATAAAAGTATATAATTGAAGTAAAGGAGTTTCTAAAAATCATAAGAAAACGTTAAAACAATGAGTGAAGAATATTACTTTGCATTTCTTTGATACATCACTATTCATATAAATGTAAAATGATTCAAAACAAAATAATTATAATGAGTGGCAAAAACATAACCAATTTAAAATTTTTAATTAATAATTACAAAAGTTTTTTCCTCTACATTACGATATTTCTCTTGAAATAAATATTTTGGTAGTCACAAAAATACCAAGTTTTCGTACACAGTCGTGTACGGAAACTTGAAGTTTCGAACTTTTTGTCACCAGGCAGCGCGTAACTCAAAAGATTTTAACTGGGTACTCTAATGTTCACCCTATTGTCTTATGGGCTATGGAAAAGGAATAGATATTTATATGTTATTTCTGCTGTAAACAAATATATTTACTGTTTTCTTCGTGAAGTTACGAAGGAATTCTAATGTAATATTTATGCAAATGTATATGTATATATCTGCAATAAAAATATTGATATTTATCTAAATTTATATATTTTAATTATGTATTCATGAATAAATGAAAATTCGCTTGTAATTTAAATGCCTGCATTGTGGCACAACAATAGCCTTTGTAGCTCAGCCTATATAGCTTAGATTTATTAAGCCGCCTATTTCTAAGCGAGATACAACAGAGGTTTATTGTCATGAAGGCATTAAGCAATTTATATTTCTTTGATCCACGATTTATAATACTTAGTTGCAAATAAAGATACTTTAAAGCAAAGAAAATTAAACTTTTTTGTACTTTTAAATGTAAATTAAAAAAGCAATATTAATGTGTGTACTCCACTCTAGACTTATCTTAAAATTGTTTTCATTAATTACCAATACGAGTTATCACATGATATAAACGGATTTTATGTATCATGTAAACTCGGCTTAGTATATCTTGGTGGATAGGTATCGGTACCAGACAATTTGTATTGTGTGTAGGCGTAAACGATGAATTATTAAAGTTACGTGCAATCATGCTATGTAGGAAGCATGGCTTCATTAAAGGAACATCATTATATATCTGAATTACTCGTTTTGTTAAATAATATGTGGTTGAATAACGTAGGATAGATAACTTAATGCAAAAACTAATTTTCAATGTCAACATTTAAGTAGGGAACAACGATGCATATCATTATTACATTAAAATGTAGTTTGTGTCATAGGTATGGATGCTGTAAAATGATCGATCGATTCGCCGGGAGTAAAAAAGTTTATATAAAAGTGCGATAAACTGCTGTTCAAGTACGTTCCAGAGCGTTTGAAAACGAATGAGGATTGTCGTCAGACTGACAGTCCGGGTTCGTGGTGACGTCTGGTGACAAAATGACACACACTCACACAAAAACTCAGTTTCATTTAAAATGCGACTTAATGTTAAAACTTGTATATCACATTGTAACCAATATCTTAAGTTTACTACATTAATGTTCTTAAATAGTGTCAATCCTTTTAATGAGCTACATCAATACTCCGTCAATGTTGCGAACATTAATTAGTGTTCACTTAGGTAACGAAATGTACAGCATTAGAAATACAAAACCATTCCGTCAAATGCATCGAAATCCTGACATCAAAATTTATTGCAACATTTGTAAAGTGGTAATATTTTAGTGTCTAGGCGTTTGCTTGTATTTCTCTTCTGTGTTTTAGTAAGCAGCTTACTAGCTCTCGTAAGTGAAAATGCCAGTACCGGCTTTTAGCATACTAGAATAAATAAAATATTTAATGTATGTGTACGACGGGTCTATGACAATATAGAAATCAATAAATACATTTATATGAAACTTTATATTATCCTTAATATGAGAAGATATTCCACGCGTAGAACAAAATTAATAATAAATAAGTATATGTAAAGGAATATCTAAGTGTGTATCCTGTAAGATTATTTAAAATATTCGATTTACAAATTAGGTAAACCAAAAACATATATATAAATACTTTCTATGTTTTAGAATACTAATGAACTGCATCCGTTAAAATCTAAAAGCAGAAACCATTAACGATTATGTATTCGTATGTACTTATTTTTATCGGTGAGACTAGATTGGATGTGATTTGGTTTATGGATATAAATTTTCGTCCAGAAAGTAAATTTACATGGTGACGAAAATCTATCGTTTAATTGGAATCTTGCTTGCTTCATCCGATTTTTCAGACGATATTATCATATAACGAGTGCTTATTACGAAGCACAAACCTTTTCTGATCAATGTACTCTATCTGATGTAGTGATTTTTTTTTAAATCATAAATAACTTTATTGATTTCCTAATTCTGCTCTCTAAAATAAATTTTATAGCAAAAGCCCGACTCCCCCTTCATTCCTTATGTAAATGAAGCATTTTCATTACACCTCGATTTTGTAAAAGTTACGCACAAAATAATTTTAAAACGCGCTTTATATATATAAATAATTGTCAATTTTATGAAGTAGTATCTTTGAGAACAAATTAGGAAAAATTCGACGAAATATCTTATCTCTTATTGAATTATTAATACAATGAATTACATTACTTCTTTTCTTTCTTCCTTTTTCATATATATATTACTTTTGTATTTGATACCGTTCATTATACTTTTGTATAATGTTGGGCACTCCTTGTCTATTTGTACAAGCACTACACATATATGTCTTCATGTAATATTGACTGTTTCTGCAAAAATTAATGAAAAAAATATATAAATGAAGCCAAAATTAGAACAAATTACACTTACCTGATGAATGTGTACTCGGTTATTCTTTTGCTATATATCTTAGCTTAGTCCTAGTTTTTGAATTTCTGACATACATTTTTATCGGTATTATGATTCAATATGAAATTATAGTTTAATTTAATTTAATACAGCCGCTGTTCCATAAACTTAATGTAACAATAAAGTCACTCGTCGTCTACCCCAAGACTATTTCAACCCTGAAAACTACTTTTACAAATTACATAGAACTCTTTATACCCTTTAGAGGGTACTGAAACCTCTCTCTCCTTATCTAACACTCTGTTGCCATTCCTCGTCATACTGCCTTGATACACTCTTTCAATACATTTCAAAAAACATCTATACTTCGACACCTGAAGCGTATAGAAACAGAATGACGCGCACTTTCGACAACCAAACTCATTCACCACTCCTAACATATTAAATTTTCCTTAATATAGCATACAGAAAAAGAAAAACATACTTTTCAAACCTTTGTTAAGGGAAAAAAAAGATTTAGTTATTCATCTCTTGGTATTTGCAATTTCAATTGAAGTAGAACTTTTAAAATTTAAACAAGACTTCACATTTACTACTATTGGGCTGCTGTTCAAAAGCTACGGGTATTTTTCACTGACAGAGCCTTAGCTACTATTAAGTAAGTAATACGAAGAGATTCAATTTAGATCTTAAAGATTAATAGCTACTAAAACGAATGTAATTTGTATAAAATGGCGTTTGTATATCGCATAACGTAATGTCAAACAAACGGACGTAAGACGAAGGTCGTTTTATACTTTCGATGGATATAAACCTATATAGAACTAAACATGGGATAAAAGGCCTGATAAATCCGTCTAATCCTATTTAGGGTAAGTTGTTAGTGGGCTATTGCTGCGCTCTTATACCGTCATTAGAGCTACAAGCCGATTTTAATCTTAATAGATATTATCTATATTATAATTATAAAAGTAAAGTGTTGTTTCTATCTTCTTCGAGTTTCAAAAGTACTGAACTGGTATTAAATATTCTTTTACCAATAGAAAGCTATATAATCTTTGAACAACATGGGCTACTTTTTACTCCAAGGAAATCCATTCCAAAAATCTGATAAGAACTTGGACAGTGCCGTGGATAGACTGCTAGTCAGAAATAAAAGACATTTTATATTTACGTCAAATTAGAGATGGGGTTTTAATAAACACATGTCGTTTATTATGCTATGGTATTCATGCACCGATTTGAAAGCTTTAAGTCCAGTAGTCATAAGAGTTTAAAGTAAAATATGTTTTCGTAAATATTGTTTCTTATTTGATATACGTTTATCTTTTTAGTGTCAGTTATATGCTTTTGATAATTAATTATAGTAACAACAATAAAACAGAATATAAATAAAACAATGATTATGTAACTTCACTTATTATACGGCTTTTAAGAACTTCTAACAAAGTCAGTACGTTAGGTCGTTTAACGTTAGACAATTCGGTTAAAATTGAAGTGCCGTGATTTCGTCTCATAAGTGAGTCAATCACGCGCTACGTAATGGCAATTCGCTTGCATTTTTAAAGCTTTTGAATACCGTAACAGTAATAAGCAGAATAAGGAAGAACCTTAATTAGTTTTATCATTTTCACCTTCTATTACTTTTGATTAATCGTAAGATATTCCTTTGAAAGTTATCAAAGCTTAAAGAAGGACTTCTTTTCATATTATGTATATTTCAGTTATTGTCAATTTTACAAAACCTTTTTTTATTTGGTGATGAAATATTACGAGGTTATCTGAGCTCATTACAATGGCAACTGCTTTTATATGTACACATTTTTAGTTCAATTAAATGAAGTGCAAATTTGTTTCTAACGATTAAGTATATTTAACGATATGCTAAGAAAATATGCCGAGGTAACTTTTATTCAATCTATAATTATCTAGATTTATATTTGTGTCTATTTACAAAACGAAAATGGTCAAAGGCTTAAATATCTTCTTAATTGATTGAACTTTCCAATACATAATAAAATCTTAACAAAAAATGTAGATTGAGATTAATTAGGCTATTTACATATTTTTCATAATTCACTTAATAAGTTCATTAAATTAACACAGGAAGTGAACCATTACGATATACATAAATATTCTTTGTTAATTTAGATTTATTCGTCGAATGATAATGGTACCTCCTAAAGTACTATAAGATTGTAATATACATACAGAATACACTAATACATAAATAAGGAGATATTAACAAATCACGTTTACAACACTGGCTCATTCATACACGATAAACCTACAATTAGTTTGATATATACTTTCACTGCGGGAACTGATCAACGTTCAGTTAAAACCTAAGAGGAATGTCCAAGAACAGTTTCATGCGCTTGTCGATGTCGGCTGCGGCACGTTCGTCGGCTTCTTGCTAGCTGTCGTAAAGGTTCTTCAGTGTCATCCTCGTCTAGTGGTTGGCTGGTGAGAGCCGCCCAGAGTGGTGAACGGGCACCAAGCTGGGCGGAATCCCGACGCTAGCTGTCACGTGCTGTTATCGCTGCGGCCGCGGCCCCTGTGCCCACGGCGCCCATAGCACTGAATAGTATAGTGCCCACCTCTCTATCGGGTGTCACATCTACCTGCGACAAACGAAAGTTTTTGTTCTATTTATTATTAATGTTTTAAGAAGATATCGATAAAACTACAAGATATTCACCAGATCAAATGTAATACGTTCTGTCCATAAGGAAACACACGGCATGGTTCACTGCTCAGAGACAAGATGTTACGTCTCTTTTATCCAGTAATTGTCTGTTGGTGTTTAAACATTATTGATTTGCGGCAGAAATAGGCAACGCGGTGTGTCTACCGCAGACCAACCTCCAATCCTATGTCCCTCTATTCGTAAAAAATATAAAGACATTATGTATTATTCGGAATTTATAAGGGTAATACCCTTATTAATTCCGACATTATCTCTTTATATTGGCCATATGTAAAAAAGTAATGAAGAACATTGCAAAGACATCGAAAAATTCCCAGGCAATAATAATTACTATAAAAAACCTGTAAAAACTCGAAAGAATCGCCGAATATTCAGCCCATCAAGTAATAAATTATGCGGTAGGTTCAAAAACCTGGATGGAAAGTATGAAGTAATCGATTACCGTACATTCCGAGAGCAGAAAAAAAGTAAGACCATTTGGAATACTAGTAGAAAAACGAAATTGGTACAAAAAAAAAAAAGAAAACATTAGTCGTTTTACATTAGAATATGCTTAATTTAATCTCACCACAACCCATAACACAAAACTGGAATCTAGGGATTTTAGTTTTACAAATAAAATTTTCTAGTCCAAAAAATACTCAATAACAGACAATATATTAATATATTTTTGTGAAATATTTTACTCTTTGCTCAGTAGTTGTACATGTCCGTTTTTATTACAATACATATTGCTCATGTGTGTACCTTAATAGAAATATAGAGCTAAAGGCGCAATATAGCAATAGAACTACAACCGACGATCTTGGTTGCGTGTTCTATTTTTTGTTCTTTGCACTCCCTCTTCCTTTAACATTCTCGTAGTTCGGTGGGACGGTAAACCGACAACCGTTTTAAATTTCCATCTGACACATGGATCACCTTACATTACTTTACAGTTTGAATGACCTGCCAAACCAGGAAACAACAATGAAAAGTCGTTGCGTCCCTACGTGATTCGAGCCCATAATCCCATAAAACACACATAATGCAAAATATGAACAAATTGTGTTTGTCCCATAAAAGGTTAAATAAACCAAATTTATATATAACTTTAAAAATAAATTTGTAGTGAATTTATTATACTCTGCTCATTTGTTATGATAAAATCACAATTTGTAACATTTAAAGTAAGTTATTTTAGGCTTTCAATTTTATGCGGCCAAGTTTACGCCTTCATTTACGTTGATACCTTGCCCTGCAGAAAATATAAATTGTTTTTATGGACTTAGTTCTTACGAACAGCGATCTTACTATTAAATTTATAAGCAAAAGACTGTATATTGTTATTGTATGAGTGAAAAATTGCAGTTATATTTAAAAGTTTATATAATATCGACATTACAAATAAAACATTTAAATTTTTTTTGAATGAATGATGATGATGATGATAAGATGTGATGTAGACAGTTTGTGCGTTTAGTGTAAAAACTCTAGTGTGCCCGTGGTTAAAAGACAATCTAGTCAGCATAATTACTAACTATACAAATTAAAAGCCATGTCTTACGACGGAGAACGGACTTATGGCGTCTTATGCAAAATTTCTGAACTAGAACGTCCTGAACTTACCGTCACCTTATTCAATGTAACAAAATTCGCCTCCGTTGCTAAGTGGTAAATGCTTGCGCCTTAGAAACCGGAGGTCGTGGGTTCGAACTCAAAAACTTTTTATCATTGTTTCCCAGTTGATTATGGCAATGCGCTCTGGTCCATCACATCGTAAAAGAGTAGGGAGTGCACCTGTCTCTACGCGTACACTTTTATTTCCTGCGCAGAAGGTCGATCATTTATATTAATTTGTCTCCGCAGTCGACTAGGACAAGTAATCGACAAGTAATCGCATCGTGACCTTGCCAATTTTGCTCTTCGTCTAAGACAACAAATGACAGTTTATGCAAGACAGGAAATCCAAATATGCACGATACGATTGGCACAACAATTGACTCCGGTGTAACTGAAACAAAAACAATAAGTTACACATTTTTCTACCTTACAAATGTTAAAAAAGAAACTAAGTTTGTTTTATTTAAATACCTTTTTAAAAGTGTTCATAGTGAGTGATGAATTTGTAAAATTCACACAAAACTATGACAAAACGATTTGGCAGTAACTTAAGCATTTGATTGCTTACGTCACGTGTGTTAGAAATGCGAAATAAACGCGAATGCGTTTGCGCGCATTATTGACGCATATTTGACGTCAATTGTAAAGAGGTATTATTATTCTTATAAACCAATGTGCAGTCGCAAGGTATTCTAAAAACAAGTATATGAAATTGATATTTCTATAATTCTAATTTCTACTTATAAAAACGTAATTCAGTATGCTTTAAAGAAGTCTTAAAAAAACGATGCCGATAATTATTCCAATTTTCCTTTTAGGATTTTAACAGGTTCGTTTTTATTTTATTTATGATTTTAGTGTATTACAAATTCATTATATTAAATTAATATCAGTTGTTGAATTACTTACAGATTATCAACAGAAAAACGCTAAACGATTCAAATCTTCTGTATACGGACATACTGAATAGCTTAACAAGGTATCCTTTGAAAATAACTTCGCTGTGGGTATACCTCATAAGATGATTGATGGAAGAACTTAATGGAAATTTACGTACAATTCTGTTGGCGATTTGGTATGGACGCGAAATAACTTGTATTGGAAATACTAATGAGGTATAAGAATTGTTAAAAGTAATTCGGGGATATTTTCTGACGGCGTATTTTATTTTAATAAATCATTTATGGATTTAACTTATTTCTTATAAAAAATGTTGTGTACTTGTACGCGCGTGAGAAGATATACTTCTTTGGCATCATTAAAAATAGTTTTAATTGCATGCAAATAATTAATTACAATACAATAAATAATACATACGGATAGTTAACCTCAATTATATCGAGCACTTGAAAAAGTATATAAGCAATTTTTTTCAATAATATTCACAAATAGTATTAAACATCAATCAAAAATAATTAGAGACAATTAAAGATGATAGATTTACAAGAACTAATCATAAATAATTCGATTAAAATTTATGGATTCAAGACGTACTTTGATATATCATATAACTGGTAGTTCAGCGCTATCTGTTGCTTACAAATGTAGAATTCCTCAGAGATGTTGCTTACTTGTACAGCGGTACTATAAATCAGAAGCTTTGATTATGTGTCACTAGATGGCGCTTATCTAAAAAGTATTCATAGATAAATCACAATGTTGATATATTAAATGAATAAAAAATATTACCATTATATCAAGTTGAATAAACATCATTACAAATATTAATATATTTATATAATAATATATTTAATATATATATTTAATATAAATATTTAATATAAATTTAAATAATATAAAATATATTATTAATAATAATATATATATATATACCAAAAACGAACCTTAACCCCTAACTCATAGGCACATTATGCAACAACTATCTCGCAAATAACTTCAATAAAAAACGACAACTCATTATCACTACACAAAATCAACCTATCACTATGTAATATGGACCTTATTACATTTTCACCATGTTTCATTATAAACTGTTAATTTTGTGTCACAAATCGTAAAATTTCACTCTCATCATTTTTTCATAACGCGCCTAAAAAGTATAACTTCAAAAAGTATTCCATTTTTTTGGTTTTGATGAAACTTAAGGAAAGATTAATATTGATAATTGTTCAATCCTATTTTTTCGGCGGAATGAGTTCTGAAAAGACGGATGATATCAGTAAGGAAACTATGTTTCCTTCTTAGCGTAGCTTTATAAACCGGAGGTCGTGGGTTCGAATCCCGCGGGGAAACAACTTTGTGTTTATGTTGGCTAGGAAAATTTGGGCTGATCACCCAATTGTCTGAAAAGTAAGATGGTCCATGCGTCGGGTGGGCATGTAAAAAGTCAGTCCACCCACCAACCCACATTCGACCAGCGTGGTAGGATACGGTCCAAAAACCCCCTAATGGAGAAGGCGTGCATTATGGGAGGACTAACACAGGCTGTTGATGATGTTGATGATATCATATATCTTATAGTTTCATATTTAAATTTATAAAATATACTTTTTAGTTAATGGATACAGACAATACCGTACTTTTATTACAAAAATATTGTGATGGGGCACTCGATAATATTGTTTAATATTGTGTATGTTTATATATATGTCTTTCCCAGTATTTTTTTTACGCTTAATGTCTAGTTTATCGGTTTTTTAACTTTTTAACTGTAACATTTATCATGTATATTTATCTTTAATTATGACACATAGTTTAGGATCATTTTTAACGGAACAAATACATTTGTTAATTTAGGCGTAATGTAAAGTACAAAAACAATAAAAAACATTGGGTTTCCTGGGACACCCGAGAAAGAGCTAAAAATTTAACTGATACACTACCGACCACAACAATTCTAAGCGGTTTTTCCTCATGATTACAGAAGAGTATCAAGTAGAGGTTTAGCGATACAAAAAAGTAAAAGTATTGCTTAAAACTTATAATATATCTCGCATGGCAATTTAATAGTTATTCCTTTTGAAGACCTGAATGAAGTCTATTAATAAGGGATCCATTTGCTAATCTAGTGCTTCATATACGTTAGAATGTTAATAGAACAGTTTTTTTGTTAGGCCGTAGAATATTCTATGTTAAATTTGCTTAAGTAATAACTTAAGAATAACTGCGTTTTTGGGAAATAAATTCTGCAATTCTAGCTTCATTTTATTTTAATAAGAATGTATTGCTTTGGGATATGTTAAAAATAATGCAAATGTATTGCGGGAACAAACCAACACATTGCTGTTACTACTTTCTCTTTGGTACAGTATTTATTTTCATAATCACTTTATCAGATATTTTTATATCAGTTATGAATTTAGTAAGTGAAAGCTTTCGTTAATTACACCGAGAAATACATGTTGGTGTCGAGTTTCAACCTTGGCTTCACAATTATGATGTATACAAAGTCTACTTCATTAATGTCTATGCTTAGAGTAGCTGTTGTTCATAATTTTATGCGTAAAATAATTAGAATGACAACATGAATGCATTGAATGGCGTTCCGAAAATAATTAAGGTACTAATTAGAAAATTTGTTAAAAGAACAGCGTGTGACACAATAAATATAATTCATCCTTGAATCTTTAAAATTAAGGAAATGTTTATTACTTTTTAAATGAATGGTGAGATGGACAAAAATATCCTTATAAAATGTCCTAAAAAATAATTACAGTCGAATTTTGCTCATTGTTTACTGCGAGAAAAGTAGCCTGTACATCAAAAAGTGATTGTCAATATTATATTATACTTATTTATTTTCTTGTCCGTTTTAAACTAATAAACTAAACATAAGTCGTATTTAGTACTTCAATAATAATTATTAAATAATAACTTTTGGTATATATTGCAAATATCAATTCAAGAAAATAATTAAAATAAAACAAAGTCACATTCTTTCACTCTATTGCCTTTTCATTCAGTCTTTTTCTTAGCCCCTTTCCTTAGGCAGCAGATTTCACCGAATTATTCATTCACGAGCCGTCAGGGTCCTGAGATCTTTGCCCAAGCAAAAAGACTCCCAGCCATCAACGGCGGAGAGATCGATATCGAATGTCCATTCCTCCCACGGATCCTCCACAGTGTATCTGCAGTGCAGCCCCTCTGTGAGCCCCCCGGTTTATAAAATACGGTCACTCCTGTCCTCCGTTAGATCAATTTGGCTACAGAAGGCTAGAATAGCGTTTACCACTTTCAAATCACTTCCTCTATCTGAACTCATCTATATAGGCTTATTCAGCTGGCTAAAAGGCTCAGGGCTAGTCTTACTCCTCAGGCAGCCCTAAAGATACTAAGGCCCATTATTATTACATTTACATTTAATGTTTTTCTTTACGATACGCATTTTTTTTAGTTCTTTATTTCAAGATGAAGAACGAAACGGCACAAGAATAAAATGGACAACAACGTCCCAAACCCGATAAATACTTTCACCCTACAGAAAATAATATAACACAGTTTTATCATTGTGCTTTGCGGTTTCATAAAAGATCTTTTAATTTCTATAAATAAAAAAAAATATTTTCTGTAGATTTTTCGACTGCAAAATATAAAGGAAATCTTGTTTTTTGAAAGAAGCTATACGAATTGCTAATCAAATGTGAATAAACCTTCCCTGCAGTCGACGGGGCCATTTGCTAAGCCTATTTATAACATTAGTAATGTCTGCAATGCGTTTTGTTTCATCATTACGAGAAAATTGATTACCTTATAAAGTTTTGACAAACCTTGATATTTGAATTATGAATATTGCAAGAAACGTTTCTATATTGTAAATAATGTTTTTAACACAATCTATCTTTGTGTTTATTTTATCTATGTAATTCCTATTAAATTTATATTTAAAGAAGAAAAAAGAAAGAAATAGAAAATATTGAAAACCAGCTGCCTAGAACTCACATAATTTTATACACGACTTTATGGATTTGTTTTAGCGTTTTATTTGTTTTAAAGTATTAGGTTTAATTTTGTGAATAATTGGATCCCTAGCAGGTGATAACTAAACCTCCATTGAAATTAGGACTTTTTAGAACACCGATTCTTAAATGCTGTCTTTAATGGCTGTTAAAATTTAAAAAATCTTAATTTACAACATATCCTTCTATTGTTTAAAACAAACGAACAAATCTTTCCTCTTTATAATATTACTACACATTAGAAGGAATAACGATGTGTGACATTTAAATACGTTAATAATAAAAACGCTCCTAATTTTTATAGACATTTTCCATAAGAAGTCGCGTGTCAAGTGACCATTATGTCGTAAGTTTCTTAAGGTGCGTGTATTAAAAGCTTTTTTCAAGATCACGAACGTCGTAAATAAGTGAATACTTTGTATCGAGGATGGAATGGTGTACAACGATAAACTTGGTACTTTTCCGTAAAAAGGGAATAAAAGTATGACAACAGTATAATTAGAAAAATGTTCAATGTTTTTTTTGGCTAAGCGAAGTTGTTTTAGGACCGAATATTAATAATAAGTTTGAGAGTAATTAATTATTATCTTTTATCAAAATTATGTTAACATGTTATATATCTTTACTTTTTTGGTCAATCATTCAAACAGTATTATTTTCAAGAAATATTACAGAAATCTGGTTTTAAATGCTTTTGTAGCTGTTAAATAAGTAGATGCAAAAAATTTAAAAACTATATTAATTATCCAACTATTTCTCACAAATATATTCATCATTAAAATTCGACCGTTACGAGCAGATTAAAGAGGAATAAATGTCTACTTAAATTCTTTTTGTTATCAGCTGTTAAAAACATATTCTAAAAAAATAAATTTAAAGTATAAAGTTTATTAAATGAATTTCATCTCTTACGTTTTAAAATGTATGCCGATTTTAAAACCGTACCTATCTGAAAAGTAGAGCTTCTAGAGTGTTGTTATTTCAATTTTAATTTGATTTACGTATAACAGTTACCTTTCGAGATATTTGAGAAATAAATAGGGCTTCGTCTTAAAAATCAACATAAACAAATTTATATGTTAACAGTAACCCTGTGGGTTACTCTTAACATCCGATTTATTAAAAAAAAAAAGAAAAAGTTATAGATAGCTTTTTAATAACGGAAAAACCTTCGAAGATATCAGAAATACAAGCGAAATTTTAACAAAATAATATGACCAACTTAAAACAGCGTATAACTAATAAACAAACCTAATTTCTTAATTCTTAAATGTCTGTTAAACTACTTATCACATATTTAAAAAAAAACATTGGGGCAAATGACAGCTTATATTTATCATTTAAAAGTAGAGTGAATAAAATCAGATGACTAGAAGTGGAGCAACGAGCATATATATATATATAAACAAACAAACTCTCCGAATTGAGTATCTTTTTTGGGGAAGTCGATCAAAAGAACACGGTAGCATCTTTTGTAGTTAAAAAAACTAGTTAATCACTGTAGCGCTTTTCATAACATATCTTTGAAAAACAATAACTTCACACCATTTTAATATCGCTTAATACATTATACGTGCAATGGCTGATATCTTTAAAAGAGAATTTTCCTTTGTTGCAACACCATTCACACTTTTGTTGGCGTTGTTTAGGGTGGAATTCCATTTACATTAACTTTTGTTCTCTTTAAAATAAATTGAATAATCGATCCAAATCCAATGAACAAACAAAACACGTCTTTCGCCTTTGGTGTTTTTTTAAAAATCAATTTCATAACGCCTTATTTTTTTAAACCATCAATTAAAAAAGTAATGAATAATAAGTAGGGTAAATCCCAACAACCAAAAATTAAAATTAGAAATGAATTTTACAACAAAATAATAAAAGTGATGTTTCCTTTAAATATTTTTAGGCATAAAAGCTATATGATTGAATTCTTTATTCGTTATTTATTATTTCATAATATTTTTTTTCCTTGCGACAATTAATCAGCTTTTTGTCCTTTGTTTTTAATAAATCAACTTTTTTACCCTACTTTCATTGTATTCAGGTATAACGGTATATCATCAGTTCCTGTTTTTTAAAATGCTTTTTCTAATAAAACGTGGTGGTCCCCAAGCTGATATTTTCTGTTTCTTAAGCCCTTAAATTTTTATCACAATGTAAAATAAAAAACCTAGGCACAAGTAACGGGTCTGCTAATAAATCATAAATCTTAAAAATTATTTAATTAAATTAAAATTTTTAAAACTTTGGTTTAATCTATCCGCAATAAAAAGAATTATAAAACTTTTTTTCTCTGCGCTACAAAAATATTGGGAAATTTTACAAGGCCGTTGGGCAAATATTCTAAAAACAACCAACCAGAACAAATGAAATGAAACATTTTGTTTTTCTCCTTTTTCCTTCCTTGGAAATTTGCTCTTTGTTTAAAAAACAAATGCTTGTTGAAGCAAGCAATCCAAAAAAATTCATAATGCGGATGATGTCAATGTGGCAGATGACATAATTTGGGTGAAACTGCAAAATGAAACTAAAATCTATGATCTCTTATATCTAATTTAATTACTAAAATTGTGTTTGCTTGTTATGGATCTTTCCCCTTTATGAGTAGTCAACCATAATCGTCTATGTTTATGTATTTAAGACCACAAAGTGTTTTCTTCCTTATTTTTTTATCTCTCTTTCTACCAAAGTAAAACTCAATTTTAAAAAGCTCAAGTTTGGGTCGGTTCCTTGCGTTATGGTCTCCCACACCCAAAACCCTGGGTCCCAGGGTCCGGAAATCTGTTGCCCAAGTTGGGGTCAGTGACGAAAGGCACGTTGTTTGGGCCGAAGCGAAAAGCCATCGCCTAGGCTGTGTGGGTCAAAAAGCTACCGCGTTGGAGTGCATCATCTGGGAAAGCGTTTTTCCCCCAATCATTGACCTGACATAATTCCATGGCCCTGGGGTGGTGAAAATACGTGTCTACCCTACGCTACTTTTCTACGTAAAAAAATTTCATTGCCAAAAACACTTTTCTCTTTTTAAGGGAAAAATAAAAATGTTTTTCCAAAACTATAAATAATGGCTGAACTTGTTACTTTATTTTTGCGTTCGGGCAAGCGCGGTATATAAAAATATAGAGTAGTAAGCTAAGGTAATAGGTATAAAAATTTATATTGTTTTGTATTTTACAGAAGATATTATTTATCCTATATTTGGACAAGGTTATGATAGAATAACGATATTAAAAGCAATATAACAGAATATTTTTTTTTTTTTTTAAAGTTGTTTAAATTTTTTTCAAAATAATCCCAAACTTTAATTAAAAAAATACTGTACTTTAAACAATGTGCTAACTAAATGAAACGTTTTAGGAACATAATTTTTTTTTAATAATCTTTTTGATAATGTGAAAATTAAAAGTACAACAAAAATATAAAATACGGTGGTATCTTAGTTTTGTGTCAAAAACCAATTCTTATAATACTTTTCTTATTTCTTTCACAGACGATGTCTTCATTTTGATATCCTCAATACCTGATGTACTACAGCGGGTATTTAAAAGAGAATTTTCGTTTGTTGTAAAACTTTTAACTTTCAGGGCCCTTGGCGGCAAAAATGAACATTTTACTGTTGTTTTTCACTATACTTTTTAAATATAAAGTAACTTTTGCATTTTGGAAATAAAAAAAAAAATACTGCAATGTAGTAACAAGGAACAATAGTACGAGTATCTCTTTCTTTGGATTTTATGCTATTTTAGGGCGAATTACTTTTATGAAATAAATTACTAAAAATAAATTTAAGTCATTTTTTTCGGGCACAAGATGTTACGTCAAAATTTGAAACTTTCTTGTTTTTTGTTTTAAAAATAATTGATCTCTTATCAAGAATATTGACAAATACAATATTTTCAGTTGACGGGGCTTTTCAGCCTATTTAAATTTATAAATTCTCAATGCCCTTTTTATCCTCAAACTCAAACGATAAAGCTATATTCTTGTTTTTAAATATTAAATCGTTTTCTTTATTTAGTTTCGATTTTAAAAGGCAAAAAAAAAATTAGAATGAAAATACAATATTCTTTTAATACAAAGTCTTAATGGATTTTTTGCTTTTAATTTGTTTTTTTCCCGTCTCTTAGATCCTTTCAGAATCCTAGTCACAGGCAGACTGGGGTTGTTCGTTTTCAAATTTTTTCCTACCTCATTTTTCATTTAAAGATACCGTTTATTTATTTTAGGTAACGTAATTTTTGGGCGGCTTTGTTTTGAATAATTAATCCCAAACTTGGAAAATCTCAACCATCTTCTCCTGGATAAAAATCATCCCATTTAAATCAAACAAAAGAAATCTTTACTCTTTTAAGTTGAAGGAAAAATTAAAATCGTGAGTTTCTTTGGTGGTGTATTATTTTATCAAGATACGTTAGCTTTTCATGATCAAAACATCGTAAATAAATTAGGCTTTTAGCGATGATGGAATAGTTGGGATAAACTTTATTGTAATGATTGCTTTCCTAAAAAAAATAAAGAGAGGGAAGAAATTAGAAACATGTTCGGTTAATTTTGTTTAGCAAAATTTTTTAAGACCAAACATTTATAATGAGTCTGTATGTAATTATTTATTCTAATCTTTTATGGTAATCATGTTGAATGTCAGTTATATATTTTTATTTTTTCAAATAATATTATTTTCAAGAATTATTATAGAACTGTTGATTAAGAGTTTTTAAGGCAAGGCTGTAAAATTACAAATCACAATATTTTAAAAACTTTGTTAATTATTCAACTACTTTTCATAAAATTAAGAACCTCAGGCAGATCAGAAGCTTATCAAATAAAAAATCAAATTAAGAAAATCGGAAATTAATATATATTTATATGAATTAACCCATTATCTAGTTCTTTTTTATGCTTTTGTGTCGGAAAATGTTCTTTCTTAAAGATCAATTTTCAGGAGATAAAAAAAACTCAGGTTTGCCAGGGGCTTTCAAGAGACGCTTTAATTTGATATTTGTATCAAAAATTTAAATTTCCTTCAAAAGAACGTTCACAAATCGCAAAAGGACTTTTTACACTTTACATAAATAAATTTAAAATGTTAGAATTAACTTTGTTAAGTAAACTTTTCTTTTTCGTTAAACGAAAAATTTGAATAAGTTAGCATTTAAGATTAAAAATAAATGTTCTGTCTAATAATTTTTGTTATAATTAAAATTCTAAAATTTAAAAATTTAGTATTTATTTACTTTGTTTATTCGCATTTATTTTAAATGGTGGAATGTTTTTGCTTATAATTTATTAACAAACATCGTTAAAGATACGCATAATTAAAACAAATCGTCTATAAAGGTCAACTTTACCGATGGCCATTAGAAGTGTAAGCAATTCTAGTTTCTTACCAAATAAATATTAAAACAACAAAATAGGCAACAGTAAGCAAATAAAGGTAAATAAAATAAATACATATACATCAAAATCTATATAAAATTTTGTTTTCAAAAACATTTTACAATAAATATTTAACTTTACGAAATTTGTGTTATTAAATACTTATAAAAGTTTGTAATAAAGCGACCTGATTTACGACAACTGAATCTTAATTACTAATACAACTAATTATTTTTAGTTTCCAAACGCTGGAGCTTGATAACCACAACCAATAAGACAAAATTGTAATGACAAAACAGAATAAGTTCTAGTTAACATAATGATGCAAAAATCAGTTTGTAATCTTTTATTTAATTTCCAATTATTTTGAAAATTACACTACACCTCAACCTTCCCAGGATCAGACAGTCACTTTTATTTATCACTAAGTCTTGGAAGCAGAAAATTGTACTTATAAATTACATAGTAGGTATATACTTTCTTTTAATATATTTATCAAAAAACTCATAACACGATTTTAAATGAAATATGAAATACGATGTATTCGTATTTTATGTATCTGACATATTCACTTTTGTAGTCAAAAACTACTCGCTTATTGTAGCGCTTTTCTGCACGTATCTTTGAACGAATAACTTCGCACCATTTTAAAATCGCTCAATATATCCTATGTGCAATAGCTGATATTTACAAAAGAGAATTTTCCTTTGTTGTGACACTATTCGCACTTTTGTTGGTATTGCTGTGAGGTGGTACAATTGTCATTTCTAATGTTCAGTTTTTCACGTCAAGCTTTTGCTCTTTTTAAACATAAATTGAAAAATGCAATTAATACTGCAATTAAGAAACAAATCACGTCCATCGCCGTATGAGTGTTCGTTATTCTCCGTGTTGAAAATTAGGTTATATTTGGTCAAAATCCACTTCAACATGTGGTATTTTTAATATAAAACTTAGAACATAATGTGTAGGAACCTCTTGTGTTATTAGAATGTTTTTAAAATCAAGTAATTATTTTCAAACTAAATTAAGAAGTTAGAAATGTTTAATTACAGACATTTCAAAGTCTGCTCGTGTAGCTGGAAAGATTTTGAAACTTCGGAAATAAAATAAACGTATGTAGGCCTTTTATGATACAAATAACAGTAGGAATTTTAAACTAAAAGAAAGGCCAAACTCTTACGACAATATTTCAATTTAAATAAATTAATATAAAGTTCACAGATTAGTCAATATTTAAAGCAAGCAAGTAAATAATGTAATTTATTTTCTTTGCTGCAATGAACAAATATTCTAAACAACGCAGTGCAAATGTGAAATCGAAACGTTTTGAATTTTCTTCCTTTATTTACCAACAGCCTTGGAAATTTGCTCTTTGTTTTAAAGCAAATGGTTGTTACTAACAAATGGTGAAACTGCAAAATGAAACTTAAATCTATGATTTTTTGAATTTTTGCATTTATTTTAAATTTTGAATCCTTTTGTTATGGATCTTTGGCCTTAATGTGTTTTATTCGGGCTTAAGTTTTTTCTTATTGATTTTTTTAACTCTCTTTCTTCAGCGGGTGAAACTGGATTTTTGACAAAAGAGTCTGGCTATGTATGGGTACAGAGACGAAGAGCACGCTGGTGTCAACATGCACAGGAGGAGACGGCCACCGGCATAAGGTAAAGCTACATAAGCTTCCAGTTTGCGTACTTTTTCCATATAAAAAAGCGTTCATTGGGAAAACACACTCTTACACATGACTTTTTTCTCTTACTCAAAACTATTAATGATGGCTCACACTGTGTACTGACATTTATTTTTGCTTTCCATAGCAAACGCGCAAGATATAAAAATATTGAATAGTAAAATAAGATAATATGAAAATTATATATTGTACTGTATTATTTTACATAGCATATTTTTAATTCTGTATTCGGTCAAGTTTATTATAAAGGGATGATCTTAAAAGCAATATTACGCAAAAAAAAAATATAGGTTTGCAAACCATAATAAAAATATTCTATTTCATTATCTAATAAAATCATGGATAGGACAATTAAAATTTTATTGTACCAATTTTTAAAGGGTCGAATACTTTCGCATTCACTGCTCATTTTCATATTTATTTACTTTAATTAAATATACTGTAATACATTTAAATATGGTTTATTAAACGTAATACTATTAAAGTCGCTCCACATGTCAAACTCTGAACATTTAGGAGCTTATTGGTCTTATGTAGAACTAAACTTTACACAGACACCGAGTCTTATTTAAATGATTGAAATTAACTCACGGTTAAATTTTATTACTCTGTGGGATTATTACATTCAACAAATTAACATTTGTATTAAGTTAACTATTCTTGAAGTTAACGTTGATTTTAGATGTAACAAAATATTAAATAAAGAAAAGATCGAATTATAATAAGTAAAAAGTGAAAGTAGATAAGTAGATTTTTTTGTTTCTTTTCATTTATCGGGTATACGTCCCATGTAATTTAGATTAATGTAATTCACTGGTTAGATAAAAAGTGATATGTTGTCATTTATATGTATAAGATTTGTCATAGAGTTAAAATCTGCAGACAATTTCCTTCAGTTTATATTCGTGGTTATCACTTGTTCCAGAATATCTGATGGATTTATATTTATCGGTACTGTCTGAATTACACGTGTGAACGAAAACGAGTATAAATAACTCCTTCATGTAACCTTTACACATATTTAGTTTTACCAACTACAAAATTCAAATATATTATTAGATGCATGAGACACCTTGTGATACATCTGAAGTCATTTCTATTACCCTTAATATATAAAATGTAAATGTATTACTGGTAAATTAATTTACTATTATTATTGTCCGAATTTTTCAGTTTATTTGGAAAATTGATAGTTTTATATATTTACTAGTTGTTGAGTGCGACTTTGTTCGCACGATAATATAGAAAAATGTTCTGTTAGTATTTTTGGAAAAAGAGTATGTCATTTTAGTTACATCAGCTATCTTCTAATTAAAATCCCGTCAAAATCGGACACGCCATTCCAAAGCTTAGCCGGAACAAACAGACAGACAATTATAAAAAAAAATGTTTTGTTATGTGTATCGGTTATATATTTCAATGTAATCATTAATAATTAAAAAAGGTTATTTTGATGTTACAAACAGACACTGAGATTTGATTTATTTGTGTTTGTTAAGTGGAGTATTGTTTTTTGTCTTATTTTAATTGATTTTGTGTTGTCATGATTTTCTGGTTGGTGAAATCGGTTCGAATCGATCGATCGATCAGGTAATTCAGTTTAAATGTTTCTTATGATAATGTAATCAATCTTTCTTCAGAAAAGTAAGAATGCGTTGTAAAAAGCCGGTCCCGGTAAAATAAGCACTTTTATACATTAAACTATAAAGTTGCAAACTTGTCGCATAAAGAATTAGAATCATTTATTCTCCGATGGCAATAAACTTTTATGGAACAATACTTTCCAATAATAATTTTAAGGTTAAATTGCAATCTTTGTTCTCATTCAACATTTTAGTTCAAGTCAGTTCATATGTTATTGGATTCAACAATGATTTTAGGAAAAGCTATGTCACTTATATATTTTTCATACAGATTAAGAAATAAAAAAAAAAAACAATGGAAATAATATATAAGTAAATAAAAGCTAAAACTCCTTAAATGCTGTTGTCGAAAGCACATTAATTGGTGATAAATAGTTAAATTTCACAAAAAATATGAACAGCTTCTAAACCAAGTATTATATACATGTACAGTAAGCAAGTCATCATCATCAGCCAGTTTTATAGTCCACTGCTGGACATAGGCCTCCCCTAATGTATGCCTCCTCCATTAGGGGGTTTTTGGACCGTATCCGTAGGTCTAATGCGGGTGGGTGGACCGACTTTTTACATGGCCATCCGACGCATGGATAACCTTACTTTTTAGAGAATTGGGTGATTGGCCCAAATTGTCCTAACCACCTAGGAAACAACTTAGAAAAGTAGTTGAGTTCCCGCAGGATTGAACCCACGACCTCCGGTTTCTAAAACACAAGCCACTAGGCTACAGAGGCAGTAAGCAAGTAATATATTCATATCAACTGCTTTATAGTTTTCGGTGATATCAACTCCGTTTTAGCTCGTCTGCCGCTGATTTTTAGGAATTTTTATTAGAAATAGAGAACATAATGAATATTTTCAATTTCACTTATCTATACTGTATTTTAATAGCCTTATTTAACGAAACGTCTTATTTATGTGACACATATGTGTATTTAAGAATAGTTTTATATATTTTAATATTTAATATTGCCTAATTTTGTGTATATACTCAGCATCTACAACTCCTAAAACAATAATTTGATCGATCTTGTAAGGTTGCTCCGCCATTTGCAATATAACTCAAAAAACAACATTTCATTTAAAATAAATTAGCTTAATAATATGCATTATTGTATTTCTTACTATGTCTACATTTAAGCAATTAATGCTTACCATTGGCTATTCCTTACATATACAATAATGCTCCTGTAAAACGTACAAATATGTATCACATTGTCTTACTCTTCAGATTTAGTAATCTTTAATATTAATTTGTACTACGATTTATAAAAATAATTTGTGATATTGGAAAATTGCCTATAAAAAATTAGAAAAAATGCTGTCTTTGTTAAAATAGCAAAATTTATAAAAAAATAAAAACATCTATTAAATTTAAAAGTTACAATATCATTTCTTTTTTATAAAAAATATTTATCGTCCAAAAAAAATGCTTATTACTAATAAAAAAACGCCAGAAATTAACCTCAGAAGTGAGAATATGAAATACCTATACATTGGCTCTAAAGTTTGTACGTGTCGTTTTGTGTATGCTGCAATATTACTGGCTGACGAGAAATTTAGGACAAGAAGTCGCAAAAAATAAAAGTATATAATTGATGCCTAGCCTCCGTAGCTAGTGGTTGGGCAAGGTGCTTTAGAAACCGGAGGTCGGGTTCGAATCTGCGGGACGCAACAAATTTTCATTGTTGTTTCCTAGTTGGTTAGGGCAATTTGGGGCCGATCACCCAATTGTTTGAAAAGTAAGATGATCCATGTCGGATGGGCAGTAAAATAGTTTAGTCCACCACCAACCCGGCATTGGACCAGCGGTGGGATTAGGTCCAAACCTAATGGATAGGGTGTATGAGGAGGCCCTAAGTTCAAGTGGACCAAAAGGCGTGATGATGATGGTGATGATGATATAATTGAGAACTATTTCAAAAAAAAAAAAGGTAATGCAATGAGTGAAGAATATTACTTTGCATTTCTATGAGTCATCACTATTCATAAAAATTATTAAAAATTAAAATAACTAGTGTGTGGCAGAAACATGATCTATTTTAAATTCTTAATTAATAGTTACAGAGTGTTTTTGATATTTCTGCTGTGAACAAATATATTTGCTGTTTTCTTTGTAAAGTTACCAAGGCATTCTAATGTAATACAAACAAATAGATTTTATGAGGTACGTGTATCAATAAAACAAGACACAGTGCTTGTTACACAGTGGCTGTAGCCTCGGTCGACCGGACCAGCCCGCTCGATCGCTCCGCACTGCGCCATCCGCTTGGCCCACCTGCCACGCCCCTCCCTAAGTGGCAGAAGGTGAAGACGCCGAGTCGCCGAGTCATCGTGTCACCGTGCAACAGTGCAGTGTTAGTGTCAGTGTGTGCCGGTAGTGTCAGTGTCGACGCGTTGGGCGTACGCGCCTGCGCGCAGATAGCTGTGTAGCCGTCCGGTCGGGTGAGTCGTTCCGATTTTGCCTATTTATTCAATTTTCCCCTTTACAGCGTTCAGACACCTTCTGTTGAGATGTAGGGAACCTTATATGTTAGTTTTATTTGCCAATTAAACTCATTTGCCACGTTACACCGCGAACGTAGTAAAATTCTAAAATCAACACGCACACCACCCACGTGGTATTTATTTTCTTACTTAATTGCTAGTTTGCTGCATTAGGCAGCAACTTAGGTATTCACCTAGCGCTCCTAAAGCGCTAGTTTTCCTTTTTAACGTTAGGTTTACACCTCCCTGCTCACTGGGGCGGGGAGGGTAGGGCACACAACCCCCGGCCTCACCGGGGTGCTTGCCGCTTACCAACGTGAATTCATAGCGTAGATTTGGCAACATCGCCTCAACGATGTTGCATTTAATGCTAGAAGCCCTGAGGGCATAGGCCTCCAACTTTGAGGATTTACAAAACAAATCGCCGGAAGCGATTAGAGAAGCCATCCGCATGGCACTTAACGCCAACGATAGCACATCAGACTCGTCGTCCGATTCGACAATAACGTCAGCCAAGCCCAAGAAGGGCAAAAAATCGCGCGCCGCAGCTAGGGCCACGTCGGAGGAGTCCCGTAAATCTTCCTCCGAAACCACGCAGACAACGTCCGACTCCGAAATGGAAGTCGAAGTAGGAAACGTAGGCTCGGACACCGGTGAATCCGAGGACGCAGGAGGCTTTCTGCCCATTCAATCGCGCAAGAAGAAGCGCAAAAATAGGTCATCACCAGCCACATCGCCGACACCGGACCCGCCAACAAAGCGCGAAATCGTCGGCCACCGAATTATCGGCCCCGAGGCCAGTAGAGCCAACCCCCGCCGCCTCACGGCAACCACAAGCTGCTTCACAGCCGGCCGCATCACGGCCCTCAACATCTGCTGCCTCTCAGCAACCCGCGCCCGCTGCCTCACAGCAAGTTCCAGTCTCACTCAGAGACAAAAAGCCACCGCCGATCTACATTAGGTCTAAAGAAAAGTGGGCCGAACTACGGTCTGCGCTATCCAACCGCGTCAAATTCACGGCCAATGATTCCGCTAGTGGGATCAAAATCCAATTAGAGACGGTGCAAGCGCACCGCGACGTCACTAAATATCTGCTCGAGAAGCAGTATTACTATCACACATTCGCGCTCCCGGAAGAGCGCGTCCTTCGGACAGTGGTCAAAGGGCTGCCGAAGGAACTGCCAACACAAGAGATATTCGAATTTATAAAATCGGAGAATATACCGATCTATTCCGCACAGAGGCTGTTCCACCCGCGGACAAAAAAGCCATACAACGTCGTCCTTCTGACGCTCGAACGCTCTCCGGAGGGCAAGAAAGTATATGATTTAAAGCACATATGCGACATCGGTCGCATTTCATTTAACGCGCCGCATTCGAACGGCCTCCCAGGGCAGTGCCATAACGCCAATTATTCGGACACGGCCGCAATTGCCACGCACGACCCGCTGCGTGAAGTGCCTAGGGACCATGGCACCCCAGACTGCCACGACCTCGGACCGAGAAGCCCTTGCTACTACGAACCGCCGGCATGCGTAAACTGCCAAAGCCCAGGCCACAGGCCAACTATCTAGGGTGCCCCAGGCGCCCAAGCGAGACCACCTCCACCATCCACCATCCCTAGGCGCCACCGATGCCATCCCTCACCTCCTTCCGCCCCTCCGGCCTGCTCCGGCGTGGCAAATTCCTAGCGCTCCGCGTAGCTCCCCATGCCAGCGTGGCAACAACCGACCCCGCAACCTGCGCCGAGCGCTCCGCGTAGCGCCGCACCGCGCGCCGCACCTCAAGCGCTCCGCGAGCCTCCGCGAAGCGCTCTCCAGCAAACTAGCCAAGCAATGGCAGCTCTGGGACTAACACTGATGTGTTGTTAACACGGTGAACTTCGCAGAAGTCGATAGGCTCACCGCCGAGTTAGACGCCACCGTTGGCAACTTCACGCCCGCTTAGCTGTACTCCGCAAGTACAGAAACCTAATAGAACTTATTCGTGGGAACTAAATGGCTAGTACACCCACTACTTTTAGAAACAACGGCCCGGGCCGCGTAAAGCCACCGCATTTAATTTAGCCTATTTTAACGCAAACGGTCTCATGAAACAAACGACCGAAGTCAATGAATTCTTCGCGAAAACGACGTAGACATTCTACTGGTGCAGGAGACATTCCTAAAGCCCGGAAGAGGAGATCCGAAGATTGCTAATTTTAATATCATAAGAAATGACAGGACCGGCGCTTCCACGGCGGCACGGCGGTTATTATAAAAGTCACTGCACTGCGTAGCAATCGACACGCCGTCGAATCTAGAGCATTTAGAAGCCTCGATCTGCAGGCTAGCCATGACAGGTCACGCGCCGATTACAATAGCTTCGGTATACTTACCATGCAGAGACACCTCACGCATCATTCAATCCGACTTCGAGACGCTATTATCCTTAGGAGACGCTGTCATCCTCGCCGGCGATTTCAATAGCAAAGCACACCGATGGAACTCTCCACTACAAATCCGCGGGGTCTAGGCATTAGACGAATTATCTGACCAACTCAATTTCAGTGTGTTGCGCCGTTGATGCAAACACACTTCCACACGTAGTGGGACAACGACCGGATGTGCTTGATATTGCAATCATCAAAACGTCAATCTCGCTCTTAGGAGCATAGAGGTCATCGACGACCTAACATCCGACCACCGTCCCGTGCTCTTAAAGCTGGACCCTCAAATCATCCAAACACAGTTCTTAGAACTAAAGTCGACTGGCATAAGCTTAAGTCACAGCTAGACTCTACTAGCTCACCTCATTTAGACACCATACCTAATACCTTAAACACCGCTCACGACGTGAATCTCGCCGCTCATGCGTTCACAAGTCACGTTCAAAGTGTCGTCGAGGACTCCTCGAGGCAAATCCCGGTGGAGGAAAACCCCCGCTGGGCCTTGCCAAACGACATCAAGGACCTCTTGCGACGCAAGAGAGCCGCGATTCGCGCCCACGATTGGTATCCAACCGAGCGGAACCGAAGGCAGCTACGCGCCCTGAACATCAGTCCAAGACGCGCATGCTGAATTCAGGAACGATCGGTGGGATCACGATCTGAGCAACCTCCATCCTTCCCATGTAGCCTTCTGGCGCATTCCCAAAGCCTCAAAGGCGGCAGCCATCCACCTATGCCGCCACTCATCCAACCCGGACAAGCCCCAGCGTTTCTCGATGAAGAAAAAGCCGAATGTCTGGCAGACAGTCTCGAGGCTCAATGCTCGCCCAGCTCACAACCGGTGAGCGCCGCTCATCTCCGCAAGGTAGAGAGCGAGGTTGACCGGTTGACGCATCTACCCCCACGCGACGTACTCACACCCGTAACGGAGAGCGAAGTCGAATCGATAATCAAAAGCTAAACCACGGAAAGCCCCGGGCACCGATGGCATATCAAACCGCGTCATAAAGATTCTTCCGACTCACCTTATCAACCTACTAGTCCTAATCTATAACGCAGCTCTTTCCAAGAGTATTTTTCCAAACACTTGGAAGGACGCTGAAGTTATAGGCTTCCTCAAACCGGGAAAACCTCCCAACCAACCAACCTCCTATCGCCCCATTAGCCTGCTTAAAGGCTTCGGGAAAATCTACGAAAGATTAGTTTTGACCCGCCTACAGGACTTTATGCAGGCTAATGGGCTTCCCAATCCAGTCCAATTCGGCTTTCGGGCCAAACATTCCTGCACACATCAAGTTGCGCCGCATCACGGAGCACATTAAATCCTGCATGTTACGGAGACAACACACTGGAGCGCTTTTCCTCGACGTGGCGAAGGCGTTCGACAAAGTATGGCACGACGGGCTTATATACAAGTTATATAAGCTCGGCGTGCCAGACTTCTCGTACTCATCATACGAGACCTTCTCTGAAACGAACGTTCCGATACCGCGTCGAGGGATCGAAATCTCAACCTCACCGCTACTAGGCCGGAGTTCCACAAGGCTCCGTACTTGGTCCTGTCCTATTCACCCTGTACACCGCATGACATCCCACATAATCACAAAGTAAGCACCGCCTTGTTCGCAGACGATACTTGCATCTTTTCATCCAGTACATGTCCTTCCATAATCCAACGACGTCTCCAAATCGCAGCCAGATGCTTCGGCGACTGGTTTCGACGTTGGAGAATCGAAATAACCCATCAAAAGCGCGGCAGTCTTGTTTACCAACAGAATGCCGACGATCCCTCCATGATCCGACTCCTAGACTACCCAATACCATGGGTAGATAAAATCAAATACCTCGGGTCACCCTCGATAAAACCCTCAGCTTCGGCCCGCACATCAAGCAGGTCAAAACAGAGCGGCCTACGTCCTGAGGTCGCCTGTTTCCTAATAAATCCCAAGAGCAAGCTATCTCTGCGCAACAAGGTGTTGCTCTACAAAACAGTTATTCGTCCCATCATGACCTACGCCAGTCCGGTGTTTGCTCATGCATCCGACAAAACATCCACAAACTCCAAACCCTGCAAAACAGGTTCATGCGCAGATCACGGTGCGCACGGAGCGTGCGCAACCTTGACCTGCATGTGGACCTGGAATTGCCTTCAATACACCAATATTTCAAACAAGCATCCATCCGATTTTTCGACTCGGCTTCGCAACATCCAAATGAACTGGTACGTAGCGCCGCCGCTTACGTACCACGCAAAATAACGCGTCCTAAACTAGGAAACACGCCCGTTATAGGCGACCGCGCCATATCTCACAGATCCGGACGACGATATAACGATCGTGCAAGCACGTGTTAAATCGCATTATCGCAACACTTTTTGCCCTCGCCGTCGAGGGCAAACGCATACTCCGTACACCAGATATCGGCACGTACCAGGCCGATTTTCACCCACTAGATAGAGCGGTTTATAGCTTAAAAATTAACATGTCCTAAAGCAACTGATCGAGCCGAGGTTCGGCCCACCGGGGCGCCCTCGATGCATGTTGCTAACGGGTTAGAAAGGATCAAAAAGCGACTAACCGAGCCGAGGTTCGGCCCTCCTGGGCACCCTCGATTAGATCGCTGACGGTTTAAAAATAGTGGCAGCCCGAGCCGAGGTCTCCCCTCTGGGGACCCTCGGAGCTAAGCCAACAAATTAAGAGGTGAAGCCTGTGCACGCTTAAAGTTGCACAGCCCCTCGACTCCGCCGGGTTGTAATGGTTTACTCCACCAACGGATGCCATCAAATAAACGATATATCTGCAATAAAAATATAAATATCTATTTAAATTTATTTATTTTAATTATGTATCCATGAATACGTGAAAATTCGCTTGTAATTTTAATGTCTACATTGAGGCAAAACAATAGCCTTTGTAGTTCGCCTATATAGCTTAGATTTATTAAGCTGCCTAGTCCCGAGGGTGACACAACAGATGTTTATCGTCATGAAGGTAATAAGCAATATATATTTCTTCGATCCACGATTTATAATACTTAGTTGCAAATAAAGATTCATTAAAGCAATGAATTTTAAATTTTTTTGTACTTTAAAATGTAAATTAACCAAACAGTATTAACGTGTGTACTCCACTCTAGACTTATCTTGTAATTGTTTTCATTAATTATAAAGGCGAGTTAGCACATGTTATAAACGGATGGTATGTATCATGTAAGCACGGCTTAGAATATCTTAGTTAATTGGTATCGTAGGTACCAGACAATTTGTATTTTATGTAAGCGATAATGATGAATTATTAAAGTTCCATGCAAACGTGCTATATTGGAAGCATAGTTTCATTAAAGTTTTACCATTATACATCTGAATTACTCCGTTTCTAAGATAATTTGTGATCGATTAACGTAACAGATAACTAAATGTAAAAACTAGTTTTCAATCTAAAATATTAACTAGGGAACTGCGATGCATGTCGTTATGATGACATTAAAACGGAGTTTGTATCACTGGCATGGATTCTGCAAAATGATCGATCGATTCGACGGGAATCAAAACAGTTTATATAAAATTGCTGTTCCAGAAGGTTCCAGAGCGTTTCAGAATAAATGAGGTTTGTCGTTTCAGTACGGGTTCGCTTTGACGTCTGGTGACAATGCAACATAATTATCTTATATAGCGCATTGCAACTAATATGTAATTAGTTTACTACATTAATTTTCTTAAATAGTGTCCAGCCTTTAATGGGCTACGGCAATATTTCGTCAGCGTTGCGAACACAAATTTGTGATGTAATTGCAGTTCACTTATGTAACGAAAAGTGCTGCCTTAGAAATACAAAACCATTCCTTCAAATGCATGAAAATCCTGACATCAAAATTTATTGCAACATTTGTAAATTGGTAATATTTTAGTGTCTAGGCGTTTGCTTGTATTTCTCTTCAGTGATCTAGTCTAGCTTACTAGGTCTCGTAAGTGAAAACTCCAGTAGCGGCTATTTGCATACTAGAATAAATAAAATATTTAATGTTTGTGTACGACGACTCTATGGCAATGTATTAATCGATAAATACATTTATATGAACTCTTATATTATTTTTAATATGAAGTAGAAATATTCTACACGTAGAACAAAATTAATAATAAATAAGTATATGTAAATGAATATCTCAGTGTGTATCCTGTAAAATTATTAAAATATTCGCTTTACAAAAAAGGCAATCTAAATAAAGAAATTATAAATACTTTCTATTATTTTGAATACAACGATTTGGTATTCATTAATTATTTTTATCGGTGAGACTAGATTGGGTATAATTTAGTTTATGGATACAAATTTTCGTCCAGAGAGTTAATTTACACGGTAACGAAAATCGATGCTGCTTTCTAAAATAAATTTTATAGCAAAGCCTGACTCTCTTATTCCTTGTAAATTAAGCATTTTTATTATATACCTTGATTTTGAAAAGTTACCAAGTAATTTTAAAATAATTTAGATTTTATGACGTAGCATCTTTGAGTACAAATTAGGAAAATTACGACGAAATATCTTAACAAAAATTTTATTGAATTATTAATACTACGAATTTTATTATTTCCTTTCTTCCTTCGTTTTCTACATGAATATAGTATATATGAAAGTTTTTCTGTTTTTATTTTTTGCTAATTTTATGCTATACATCTTAGCTTGGTCATAGTTTTAGATACTTTTTATAATTTAGTTATTGCATTTCTGACATAAATTTTTATCGGTATTATGATTCAATATGAAATTATAGTATACTCTATAAAATAAGTAATACGAGGTGATTCAATCTAGATCTTAAAGATTAATAGCTACTAAAACGAATGTAATTTGTCTAAAATGGCGTTTGTATATCGCATTTCGCAATCTCAAATAACGGACGTAAGACGAAGGTCGTTTTATACTTCCGATGGATATAAACCTTTATAGAACTAAACATGGGATAAAAGGCGATAAATCCGTCTAATCCTATTAGTAAGTGTTGTGGGCCATTGCTGCGCTCTTATACCGTCATTAGAGCTACAAGCCGATTTTAATATTAATAATTATTATCTATACTATTATTATAAAACGAAAGTTTTGTTATTTTCTTTTATTTGAATAGTAGCTTCGAAAGTACTGAACTGGTTTTAAATATTCTTTCACTATTAAAAGCTTTGTTATTTTTGAGTAACTTTGGCTACTTTTTACTTAAACAAAATCGATTCCAAATACCGGATAATAACTTGGACAGAGCCGTGGACAGGCTGCTAGTCAGAAATAAAAGACAGTTTATATTTAAATCAAATAACAGATGGGGTTTTAATAAACAATATCGGCTATAGTGTTCATGCACAGACTTGAAAGCTTTAAGTCCAGTTGTCATTAGAGTTTTACGTAAAAATTGTCTTCGTAAGTTTTGTTTGTTATTTGATTCGGGTATGGGTTTATCTCTTTGGTGTCAGTTATATGCTTTTGATAGTTAATTAAATAAACAACAATAAAACAGAATATGAATAAAAAATATGATAATTGTACACAAATTTATTTAGTTTACATTTTGCATTAATAATTTATTACAATGATTATGTAACTTCACTAATAATACGGCTTTTAAGAACTTCTAACAAAGTCAGTACGTTAGGTCGTTTAACGTTAGACAATTCGGTTAAAATTCAAGTGCCCTGATTTCGTCTCATAAGTGAGTCAATTACACGCTACGTTATGGCAATTCGCTTGCATTTTTAAAGCTTTTGAATACCGTAACAGTAATAAGCAGAATAAGGAAGAACCTTAATTAGTTTTATCATTTTCACCTTCTATTAATTTTGATTAATCGTGAGATATTCCTTTGAAAGTTATCAAAGCTTAAAGAAGGACTTCTTTTCATATTATGTATATTTCAGTTATTGTCAACTTTACAAAAGTAATTTTTTTATTTGGTGATGAAATATTACGAGGTTATCTGAGCTCATTACGATGGCAACTGCTTTTATATGTACACATTTTTATTAAATTTTACTGAAGTGCAAATTTGTTTTTAACAATTAGGTATATTTAACGATATGCAAAGAAAATATGCCGAGGTAACTTTTATTCAATTTATAATATTCTACATTTAAATTTGTGTCTATATACAAAACGAAAGTGGCTATCAAAAGCCTAAATATCCCCTTAATTGATTGACGCTTCTAAAATATAATTAAACCTAAATCAAAAATTTAGATTGACATTAATTAGGCTATTTACATATTTTTTTAATTCACTTAATAAGTTCATTAAAGTAACTCAGGAAGTAAAACATTATGATGTACATAAATATTCTTTGTTAATTTAGATTTATTCGTTAAATGATATTAATTGTACGTCCTAAAGTACAATAATATTCTAATATACATACAGAATACACTAATACATAAATAAGATGCCAACCAACAAATCACGTTTACAACACTGGCTCATTCATACACGATAATCCTACAATTAGTTTGATGTAAACTTTCACTGCGGGAACTGATCAACGTTCAGTTAAAACCTAAGAGGAATGTCCAAGAACAGTTTCATGCGCTTGCCGATGTCGGCTACGGCACGCTCATCGGCTTCTTGCTAGCTATCGTAAGAAGGTTCTTCAGTATCGTCCTCGTCTAGTGGTTGGCTGGTGAGAGCCGCCCAGAGTGGTGAACGGGCACCAAGCTGGGCGGAATCCCGACGCTAGCTGTCACGTGCCGTTATTGCTGCGGCCGCGGCCACTGTGCCCACGGCGCCCATAGCACTGAATAGTATAGTGCCCACTTCTCTATCGGGTGTCACATCTACCTGCGACAAACGACAGTTTTTCATTTTTTAGTAATGTTTTAGGATGACATCGAAAACACTAGCAAGATGTTCACCTGATCAAATGTAATACGTTCTGTCCATAAGGAAACATACGGCGCGGCTCACAGCTCAAAAACAAGATGATACGTCTTCTTCAACCAGTAATTACTCTAGCTACGGTGTCCTTTAAGCCGAAAGACAGTAGTGTTTAAACACTACTGATGTGCTGAAGAAATAGGCAACGCGGTGTGACTACCTCAGACAAACCTCCAATCCTCTCTCTCTTTAGACGTAAAGTATAAAGAGATCGTATCGGAATTAATTAGGGAAATAATAAATGGCCAATGGTAAAAAAATAAAGAATTAAATTGCAAAGACATCGAAAAATTCCTAGGCAACAATAATGACTATAAAAAACCTGTTAAAACTCTGAAGAAACGCCAAATATTCAGCCCGTCAAGTAATAAATTATGCGGTAGGTTTGAAAACGTGGATGGAAAGTACGAAATCTTCAAAAAGGTGAAATAATCGAAGATTCCCCTAGATTCCGAGAACAGTAAAAAAAGTGAGATCATTTGAAAAGTTGTCACAAGAAAATTGGCACAAAAACGCAGAAAAGATCATTCGTTTTACATAAGAATCCAATCATTTAAATCTCACCACAACCCACAACACAAAACCGGAATCTAGGATTTTAATTTTACAGATATAATTTTCAAGTCCAAAAAAATATTCAATAACTGACAATAGTCTATTTTTGTGAAATATTTAACAATTTGCTGAGTACTTTCACGTGTCCATTTTTATTACAATACATATTGCTCGCGTGTGTACATGAATAGAAAAATAGAGCTAAAGCCGCAATGTGGCAATAAAACTGCAACTGACGACCTTCATTGCCTGTTCTATTTTTTGTTCTTTGTTTTTGTTTAAGCTTAAAGTAATTATTTGTATATCAAGAATCACTTTAAATAAAATTTGCTAGTTACTATATATATAATTTCATTAGCTGTACATAAAGTCAAATGTCTTTTCAAACAGCAATGTAATTTAAATACATAATAAAACATCTTGGACATACTTCGTGGTTTATTTACTCTAAAACCACTAAACCAAAGCTACAATTATTAATTTAAAAAACGGTTATTTTTATTATTTATCAAAGTTATTCAAAAAATCTGTTTAGTACACTAATAATTTTAAAGTTATTTACTTGTGACAATGTCGTTTGCTCAGGATCCGAGCGCTCCTCCAGTACTGTGTCAAGCTCCAACGTTGGCAAAGGACGCGGTGAACGAACGAGGCTCACGGCCCTTCCTCTGCTTTTTACTGGTGATAGCCTCACGACTGAAAGCTCCCCGCGATCCAATTCACAATTGCGACGCCTTGCCCGCTCTCTAAGCAAGTAAAGATAAATATGTAATGTTCTCCAAGCTTATTTCGACTACGGCGACCGATCTTTATTAGAGATCAGCCAACCATGTAGCACAGGTACACTCCCTTTTCCTTTTCATTCTCATAGTCCTATGTGACGGAAAACCGACACGACTGGAGAGAGATAAGGCGCAGGACCGACTTTCTACACTTATCTTACTTTACTTTACAGTTTGAATGACCTGCTAAACCAGAAAACAACAATGAAAAGTCTTTGCGTCCCCGCAGGATTTAAGCCCATACGCCCATAATCCTAGCCACCTATAATGAACATTAAACAGACTCGCTCTTTAATGTTCCAAAAAAAGTTAAAGTGTTTTATTTGTCATGTCGCAATAATTTAGTTAATTTTGAATGAATGCGTCGATAAAATATAAACTTTTAAATAATACTGCAATTTTCACTCATACAATAACAGTATACAAACTTTCGCTCATAAATTTAATGGTAAGATCGCTGTTCGTAGGAACCAAGCCGATAAAACAATTTATATTTTCTGCAGGGACCTTGCCCTGATGATCAACGATAATGAAGACGTAAGCTTGGCCGCATGAAATTGAAAGCCTAAAATGACTTACTTTAAATGTTACGAATTGTGATTTCATCATAACAAATGAGAAGAGTAAAATAATTTCACTATTAATTTTATTTTTACACTGAAATATATTTTTGGTTATATAATCTTTTGATGCGACATACACAATTTATACATATTTTGGATGGTGGTAGATGCCTATTTGTACGTTTAGTGTAAAAACTCTACTGTGCACCTTGTTTAAAAGACAATATAGCCAGCAAAATTACAAATTATATAAATCACAAGCCATGTCTTATGGTGGAGAACGGACTTACGCTAAATTTCTTATAGGCAGGACGTATCGCTTATTATCAACTGATCGTCCTGAACGTGCCGTCACTTCATTCAATGTAACAAAATTCGCCTCCGTTGCTAAGTGTTTAATGCTTGCGCCATAGAAACCGGAGGTCGTTTGAACTCGGTTCAAAAACTTTTTATCATTGTTTTCCCAGTTGATTATCGATGCGCCCGGGTCCAACACACGGACTATGAGCGAAAAGATAGGGATCACCTGCTCTGCTCACTTTTATTTCGCAGTAGGTCGATCTCTTATATTAATTGGTCGCCGTAGTCGACTAGGAGGACATTTTAAAAAAATATAAAAAGCATTATCAAGTAATCGCATCGTTACCTTGCCAATTTTGCTCTTCGTCTAAGACAACAAATGACCGTTAATGCAAGCAACGGAAATCCAAATATGCACGATACGATTGGCACAACAATTGACTCCGGTGTAACTGAAACAAAAACAATAAGTTACACATTTGAATACCTTACAAATGTTGAGAAAGAAACTAAGTTTGTTTTATTTCAAATAATTTTTTAAAAGTGTTCATAGTGAGTAATGGATTTGTAAAATTTACACAGAACTATGATAAAACGATTTGAGTAATTTAGCATTTGATTGCGTACGTCACGGTGCTATAATGCGAAATAAACGCAAATGCGTTTTGGGTATTATTGACGAATATTTGACGTCAATCGTAAAGAGATATTATTATCCTTATTTTTTAAATAACAGTACATACTCTAGACAAACCAATGTGTAGTCGCAAGGTATTCTAAAATCAAGTATTGAAATTGATCTTTCTATAATTCAAATTTCCACTTATAAAAACGTAAATCAGTATGTTTTAAAGAAGTTGTCAAAAACAATGCGAATAGTTATTCCAATTTTCCTTTTAGAATTGTAGCAGCTTCGTTTTAATTTAATTTATAATTTTAGTGTTTTACAAAGTCATAATATTAAATTAATATCAGTTTGCAGTTGTTGAAGTACCTACAGGTTATCAAAAGAAAAACGCTAAACGATTCAAAGCTTGTGTATGCAAACATACTAAATTGCTCAACAAGCTATCGTTTGATTAATAACTTCACTGTATACCTTATAAGATGATTAATGGAAGACCTTAATGGAAATATACGTACAATTCTATTAGCAATTGGGTATGGACGGGAAAAAAATTGTATTGGAAATACTAATGAGGGATAAGAATTGTTAAAAGTACTTCAGGGATTTTCTGTACATTAACTGAACAAATATATTATTTAATTGAAGCGTAAGATAAAACCCGGGTTCACTGGGGTACCCGACAAATGCTATAAATTTAACTGATACACTACTAACCACAGCAATCCTTAGCGGTTTTTTCCCACAATGAGTATCAAGAGGAGTATCGAGTAGAAGTTAAGCGATACAAGTAGAAGTATCGCTTATAATACATATCGCCATACAATTGATGGTTAATGCTATCGAAGAACTGAATGTACTCTATTAATAAGGGATCCATTTGCAAATCTAGTGCTTCGTATAAATTAGAACATTTTTAAACAGTTTTTGTTTTATGCCTTTATAGTTACTTATAATTTTTTATTAGGAAATAATATTTTGTCTGGTATGTTCTATGTTAAATTAGCTTAAAATACGTTTTTGGAAAATAAATTCTGCAATTCTAGCTTTATTTTATTTTGGTAAGAATACATTGCTCCGGGATACATTAAAAATAATGCAAATAAATTGAAGGAACAAACCAACACATTGTTGATACTACTTTCTCTTTGGTACATTATTTATTTTAATAATCAGATGTTTTTCCCTTTTTAAATAATATTGGAAATTCAATTTAATTTTAAATTTCGCACAATTGTTAAAATCTCAATAGACTTTTCTTGAAAGTCTTTTCTTATGCGGTTTTGGTCACTTAATAGCGAGTGGGATCTAAGTTGATGTTTTTAAGATATCTTTTTAATATGTACCCAAATATGTTATTATTGAAATATTATAGGCATAACTGAAAACATCATAGCTGATTGACGATATATATATTTTGTATGCTTTATCGTAGTATATTTTCTGAAGTAATAAAAATTCATCACGTTCATTGCTTTGAGTGCCGCGAGAGTAAATTCACTAAAATTTCCTTATATTTACTCTATGAAAATGAATGTCGTCTTAAATGTGATTCGTAGAGAAATCATTAGTGCAGATTATCAGGATTTTAAAGGTTTCATCATCATCATCATCATCATCATCAGCCTGTGATAGTCCACTGCTGGAACAGGCCTCCCCAACACCTCTATCCATTAGAGGGATCATCCCACCACGCTGGTCCAATGCGGGTTGGTGGGTGGACTGACTTTACATGCCCATCCACGCATGGATCATCTTTTTCAGACAATTGGGTGATCGGGCCCAAATTGACCTAACTAACTAGGAAAAACAATGAAAATTTGTTGAGTCCCGCAGGATTCGGAACCACGACCTCCAGTTTCTAAGGCCCACGCCTATACCACTAGGCTACGAGGCGTTACAGGTTTAAAATTTTATATAAACAGACAACTATTCCGTTCAAATAATTTCTGTTAGAAGTACAAACAAGTCATCTTAGAAGGACAACATTGTAGCATAAATCTGATCTCATCAAACATTTACAGAAATGAGATTAGTTATACATATGCAACTTATATACGACGTCGTGTTTGAGTGCCACATAAAACGTATCTTTTTATATTACAATACAAAACAGCCAAATGTACTGACATTTATTTTTGCGATCTCTAGCAGAAGCGTGGGAAATAAAAATGTGGATGTATAAAGCTAATGTAATACGTTATAAAAAAGATTATCTTTCATATTGTAACCTTAACGGCGTGATAAAATTAGTGCAACCCAATAAGGCTATTATAAATGGAATAGTTCTTTTAAATCATTTAACGTAGTATTTCTAGCAGTAGTATTTGCTAATACGTTTCCACAATTTCATTTCCTAAGTCGTGTTAAGGACATTATTGTAATTTATCAAACGTTAAATTGCAAACAATTGAATCTCGTATTCTCATACGAATTGATTGTAATAAAATAGCTTGCGCAATTGCCCTGACATTAAATTCAGTGTTAATTAAATGTTATAATATTAATGCCGCTCCACGTGTCAAACTTTGAACGTACTGGTGCTTATGGGGCTTATATAAAGTTGAATGTACCACAAACTAACGAGTCTAATTTTAGTTATTAAGGTTCAGTAACTACAAAATGTTTATTAAAAACCTGCTAATAACTTAGGTTACATGTTTAACATTAATATATAGCAAATGGTAAGACCTAAAGAAAGTTAATAAATGACTGTTATATTAACGCGAAGTTTACACGCATTTGTTAGTCTTAGCCTTTTAATAAATTGTTTGTGAGCCGCAAATAACATAACGTACCGGTAGGATATATGATGATGGGCGGTCGTTTGTTTCCATTTGTGCTGGATTTAGCAACTGATACGACGTTAGCGGCAGCTGTGGGCCTTGTTGTGGCTGCGGTGGTGGTCAGCTGTTCCAGGATGCCTAATGTGTTAGTGGTTCTCGATCGCGTCATTGTTGTGCCTGGAATGAAGAAGTACTTTATAGAAGTTTTAATCACTTTTTAGGAGAAAAGGAGCAGGACTTATACCCGATAGTAAGTAATACTCTCTGCCCATAAGAAACTCAACGTATGACGCCATGAGATATGGGATGTTACGTCTCGTTTACCTAGTATTTACACTGACCACGTTGCCCTTTTATTCAAAGACATTACAGTTGTAATAGACTCCTGGTTTGCGATAGAAATAGAAATGGCGTAGGCAGGTTCTTTGTAAAGAAGAACTTAATTATATTCAAATCTTTAATGAGAATATTACTCATTAAAGATTATAATGATATTATCAATATTTTACCAAGTTAAGATAATCAGTTAAATTTTAAATATTTCTTCGTAGAAATTTAACTGTAAATGATTTTTTAACTTACTGCCCTTTTTATATATGGATTTAAATAAAGCTTTTAAAAATATTTTGTTACAGGTTTTAAAGTTATTGAAAAAACAAATGTAAATTCCTGGACATATAATATATGACATGATATTTCTTCTGATCTTAGGTAGTTCAGACTTAATTTTGGGTTAAGAGATAAAGACTTTAACTATTCGGTAATATTAAAAAGATTAGTAAGGTGGGCAAATCAGTTTAAATGAAATGAAGTTAGGGGGGTGATGTCTACCGCATTCTATGCGAATAGTGGGCGTTAACTAACGTTAGTGAAAGCATTCAGCTGACCACAAAACGGTTTAAACATACTATAATTACAAATTTTAGGTGCTTTTATAATATTCCATTAGAATGTCATATTTAACAAATAGTAATAATATTTTTTTGTTTTATTCATTGACGCAAATTTAAATTGAAGCCTCCTTTAATTTCTATTTTTGTCATTGTCAGAAGTTTTAATTTTAATGTATTTAAGGTAAGAATAGAAATTACCGCAACGTCTAATTATTTCAGCCTTGATGCATAACAAGCAAGCAGTAAAGAGCCCATTAAGGGTAACAACTGAACTTGAAATATGTGCAAGTGGAAAAATGCCCTTTTCAGCTAGCTGGAAACGTGAAGTGGTGAATTTTTTAATTTTATGCCTATTTACTTTTTACGATTTTATTTACTAAATATCAATATTAAGGATATTTTTTTTCAATGTAAATAGATCATACATATGGTAAAAATCATAAAAACAATAAAAACCGATTTAAATTGCCACAACTAAAATTTTTGTTTCAGTTATAAATATTACAATTTGACGGGAGATACTACTATTTAAACTGAATCCTACTATAAATATTGATTAAAAAATCTTTAAATGAAACAATGATATTTTTAACTCAAATAATCACATCGTTAATAAATTTAAGCAATTATTAAGTTGAAGGCATCAACGTTTCCGCAGTAATGCAAATCAGTTAATTCTAAATGAGATAATTACGATATGAAATCCATGAATGCTTTAAGACGAGGTAAACTAATTTAAGTTGTTAGGGTTAGGTGATTGTAAAATTTCTAAACCCTATCTTATACTTGTTTTATAAGGACTAAACCATTTTCTGTTTTTTTTATAAGCGAATATCAGCAATATGATGAAAATATTAATAGTTAATTTTTTATACTTTAACGTTACGTTATATTTCAAATTACCACTTCAACTTATGTCCAATTTTTTTAAAGAGCGAATTTAAGACACAAATTAAATTTAACATCCTAAGGATTTAAAAAATTATATAATAAAACCTATACAATAGCACAAGTAAATTTAAATATGAATTGATAGTAGATTACTTTCGGTCACCATAAGTATAATTTCTGTAATAAAAATTATTATTTAAAAAAATACGACATAACATTTCAGAGGTATAAAAACACATTAATTCAATTCATGCACCTCTAATTGATAAGGTTATTTTTAGCACCCCTTAGCACTCTTTATGTGTTTTAAATGGCACTTTACTTACCACTTTAATGCGATTAGTCACTGTCAATCCTAGTTAAAGTTAAACAACTATACTATTTAATTTTAGCAAACGCTCTTTCGATCTTCACGCGACACATCGTAAGTGAATAACGTACAGTCTATGTGAGCGTAGATGTGATGCCGCGATTTTAGCCAGGAGCGCGACACACGTCCGCCCTGTACCACTCCCGGCGGCAGACTGCTGAAAATCCAACTGAAAGCGCGGAACTGAAACAACGGAGCACTGTCAGTGCATTTCGTACGGCGACCCGAATTCCCCGACTTTAATAATACAAGTCGCATTCCCCGCGTTCAAATCTCCTTTATTCAAGGTATGCCGACGTTACGAATGTAACAGCCTCTCAACCCGTGTCGGATGGAGAAATTTTATTAATATAATGTATCCATACAACGGAAGTGCTTCTGTTGTTGTGCAAGCAACGTTTAAATTGAAATTCAGTCTCGGGAGAGAATCCTTTCTTTGTGAAATTAAACAACAGAGTTTTTGAAATTTCGTTGAGATTTAAATTATTTTAATGTAAGATATTATAAAACTCATGACAAGCCTTTTTTAAGAAACAAGTCTTTACCTCATAATTGTTTTCACAGTTCTATTAGTTAACTGTTATTTTTATAAGATATTAACCGTTTTCTTATTTATTAATGTAACATATAAATGTGAAAAGTTGGTATTAAATAAAAAAAATATTAAGCGATGCTAATGCAACTTAATAGATAGTTAACGGAAAAAAAATGTATATTGGTCAAATTATGTGCAATAAAAACAATTGAGTATTATTTATGAACACATTTATTAATTTTATATTTAAAATATAATGAACTTTAAAAGTTGTACAGTTCTAGTTCACTATAAGTACTAGGAACACAAAGCGAAGAAATGAGGAAGCAAGGAGTGCATGCAGAATTAATATCGTTCGCTTCCAGGCATAGTTATTAATTCTTAAACTCCGTTGGAAACGTGGCGCTGTTGCAAACTAGATAGTAAGGTAATGTACACCTTAAATTAAATTTGGCACCTATTTAAGACTAACCTTTGTTTGCTAAAAACAAAGGTTATTAATAAGATTAACCTTACACCATACGAATTGATAAGTAATTTCATAATATATAGGTGATGATTTTGGCGTAGGGATGTGACGACACCACCGCCCACTTGATGGCGGATCTGCCTTACAGTGGGTGTAAGACAGATCCGCAGTACGAGTGCAATTAGTCAATTGCCAATCCGCCTGTTCAGCCTGGCGTTAATGAGCAACTCCTTTAAGCAACTCATTTATCATACCTAAAAACCGAATAAAGATTTTCCAACACTTATGTTTCGCTGCACCACTCCTTAATATCGCAGGGTGTTGTTACACAACCTAAGTTTTTCTCGTGATAATTAAAAAAAATAACTAAACATTTAAATTAGGAAAATAATGATATTAAAAATTATGAAACTTCATATAACATATTATCGTTTATCGTTTATTTGATGGCATCCGTTGGTGGGTGAACCATTACAACCCGGCGGAGTCGAGGGGCTGTGCAACTTTAAGCTGCACAGGCTTCACCTCTTAATTTGTTGCTTTAGCTCCGAGGGTCCCCAGAGGAGACCTCGGCTCGGCTGCCTACCTATTTTTTAAAACCGTCAAGCGATCTAATCCGAGGGTGCCCAGGGAGGCTGAACCTCGGCTCGTTAGTCGCTTTTGATCCTTTCTAACCCGTTAGCAACATGCATCGAGGGCGCCCGGTGGCCGAACCTCGGCTCGATCAGTTAGCTTTTAGGACATGTTAATCTTTTAAGCTATAGACCGCTCTATCTAGTTGGTGAAAATCGCCTGGTACGTGCCGATATCTGGTGTACGGAGGTATGCGTTTGCCCTCGACGGCGAGGGCAAAAGTGTTGATAATGCGATTTAACACGTGCTTGCACGATCGTTATATCGTCGTCCGGATCTTAGGTATATGGCGCGGTCGCCTACTATCTGACGTGTTTCCTTGCGTTTAGGATGAACTAATTTGCGTGGTACGTAATCGGCGGCGTTGCGTACCAGCTCGTTCGGATGTTGCGAAGCCGAGTCGAAAAATTTGATCGATGCTTGTTTTAAGAAATTATGAATGGAGGGCAATTCCAGGTCCACATGCAGGTCAAGGTTGCGCACGCACCAGTGCACACCCGTGGCCCTGCGTATGAACCTGTTTTGCAGGGCTTGGAGTTTGTGGATATTGGATTGGGATGCATGAGCGAACACCGGACTGGCGTAAGTCATGATTGGACGGATAACTGTTTTGTATAGCAACACCTTGTTGCGCAGAGACAGCTTGCTTTTGGGATTGATTAAAGGGAATAGGCGACCTAGGACGTAGGCCGCTCTGTTTTTGACCTGCTTGATGTGCGGGCCGAAGCTGAGGGATTTATCGAGGGTTACCCCGAGGTATTTGACTGTGTTTACCCATGGAATTGGGTGGTCGAGAGTCGGATCATGGATGGGATCGTCGGCATTCTGTGTGTAAACAGACTGCCGCGCTTTTGGATGGGTTAATTTCGATCTCAACGTCGAAACCAGTCGCCGAAGCGCCTGGCTGCGACTTGGAGACGTCGTTGGATGGAGATGGGACATATGCCGGATGTAAAATGCTATGTGTCGTCTGCGAACAAGGCGGTGCTAACTTTATAGTTTCGAGGATGTCGTTGGTGTAGAGGGTGAAAAGGACGGGGCCTAACACCTGGCCTTGTGGTACTCCGGCTAGTAGCGGGTGAGGTTGGGATTTTGTTCCCTCGACGCGGTATCGGAACGTTCGCTTCAAGAAAGTCTCGTATGATGAGTACGATAGGTCAGGCACGCCGAGCTTATATAACTTGTATATAAGCCCGTCGTCCATACTTTGTCGAACGCCTTCGCCACGTCGAGGAAAAGCGCTCCTGTGTGTTGGCCCCTGTGTCATGCGGGATTTGATGTGCTCCGTGATGCGGTGCACCTGATGTGCAGGAATGTTTGGCCCGAAAGCCGAACTGGACTGGATTGGTAGTCCATTAGCCTGCATAAAAGTCCTGCAGGCGGGTCAAAACTAGTCTTTCATAGATTTTCCCGAAGCCCTTAAGCAGGCTAATGGGGCGATAGGAGGTTGGTTGAGTTGGGAGGTTTTCCCGGTTTGAGAAGCCTATAACTTCAGCATCCTTCCAAGTGTTTGGAAAATACCCTTGGAAAGAGCTGCGTTATATATTAGAGACTAGGAGGTTGATGAGATGAGTCGGAAGAATCTTTGACGCGGTTTGATATGCATCAGGTGCCCGGGGCTTTCCGTGGTTTTAACTTTTGATTATCGATTCGACTTCGCTTTCCGTTACGGGTGGATTACGTCGGGGGTAGATGTCAACCGAGTCAACCTCGCTCTCTACCTTGCGGAGATGAGCGGCGCTCACCGGTTGTGAGCTGGGCGAGCATTGAGCCTCGAGACTGTCGCCAGACATTCGGCTTTTTCCTCATCGAGAAACGCTGTGGGCTTGTCGGGTTGGATGAGTGGCGGCATAGTTGGATGGCTGCCGCCGCCTTTGAGGCTTTTGGGAATGCGCCAGAAGGCCACATGTGAGGGATTAGGTTACTCAGATCGCTATCCCACCGATCGTTCCTGAATTCAGCTCATGCGCATCTTGGACTGATGTTCAAGGGCGCGTAGCTCCTTCGGTTACGCCTCGGTTGGATACCAATCGTGGGCGCGAATCGCGGCTCTCTTGCGTCCAAGAGGGTCCTTGATGTCGTTTGGCAAGGCCCAGCGGGGTTTTCCTCCACCGGGATTTGCCTCGAGGAGACCCTCGACGACACTTTGGACATGACTTGTGAATGCATGAGCGGCGAGATTCACGTCGTGAGGCAGGTTAGGTATTGGGGATGGTGTCTAGGGTGGGGTGAGCTAGTAGAGTCTAGCTGTGACTTGAGCTTATGCCAGTCGACTTTAGTTCTAAGAACTGTGTTTTGGTGATTTGCGGGTCCCTAGCTTTAAGAGCACGGGACGGTGGTCTGAGGTTGAGTCATCGATGACCTCTATGCTCCTGAGAGCGAGGATTGACGTTTTTACGATAGCAATATCAAGCACATCCGGTCGTTGTCCCACTACATGTGGGAAGTGTGTTTGCATCAACGGCGCAACCACACTGAAATTGAGCTTGTCTGACAATTCGTCTAATGCTAGACCCCGCGGATTTGTAGTGTATGAGTTCCATCGTGTGCTTTGCTATTGAAATCGCCGGCGAGGATGACGGCGTCTCCTAGGATAATAGCGTCTCGAAATCGGATTGGGTGATGCATGAGGTGTCTCTGCATGGTAAATATACCGAAGCTATTGTAATCGGCGCGTGACCTGACATGCTAACCTACAGATCGAGGCTTCTAAATGCTTTAGATTCGACGGCGTGTCGATGCTACGCAGTGCAGTGACTTTTATAATAAATGAGATGCGCCGTGTGAAGCGCCGGTCCTGTCATTTCTTATGATATTAAAATTAGCTATCTTCGGATCTCCTCTTCCGGGCTTTAGGAATGTCTCCTGCACCAGTAGAATGTCTACGTCGTTTTCGCGAAGGAATTCTTTGACTTCGGTCGTTTGTTTCCTGAGACCGTTTGCGTTAAAAAGACCAAGTTGAATGCGCGATGGCTTTACGCGGCCCGGGCCGTTGTTTCTAAAAGTTGTGGGTGTGCTAGCCATTTAGTTCCCACGAATAAGTTCGATTAGATTTCTGTACTTACGGAGTACAGCTAAGCGGGCGGTAAAATTGCCAACGGTGGCATCTAGCTCGGCGGTGAGCCTATCGACTTCCGCGAAGTCAACGGTGTTAACTAACACATCGGTGTTAGTCCCAGTGCTGCCATTGCTATGGCTAGCTTGCTGGGGAGCGCTTCGCGGGGCGCTTGGTGGTGCGGCGCGAGGTGCGGCGCTACGCGGAGCGCTCGGCGCAGGTTGCGGTGCTGGTTGTTGCCACGCTGGCATGGGGACGTTACGCGGAGCGCTGGGAATCTGCCACGCCGGGGCAGGCCGGAGGGCAGGAATGAGGGTGAGGGATGGCACCGGTGGGCGCCTAGGGATGGTGGATGGTGGAGGTGGTCTCCGCTTTGGCGCCTTAGGGCACCCTAAATAGTTGGCCGTGTGGCCTGGGCTTTGGCAGTTTACGCATGCCGGCGGTTCGTACGTTGCTAGGACTTCTCGGTCCGGGTCGTGGGCAGTCTGGGGTGCCATGATCCCCTAGGCACTTCACGCAACGGGTCGTACGCTGCAATGGGCCGTGTGTCCGAATAATTGGCAGTTGTGGCACTGCCCTGGGAGACCGTTCGAATGCGGCGCGTTAAACGAAATGCGACCGATGTCGCATATGTGTTTTAAATCATAGACTTTCTTGCCCTCCGGAGAGCGTTCGAGCGTCAGAAGGACGACATTATAAGGCCTTTTAGTCCGCGGGTGGAACAGCCTCTGAGCGGAATATATCGGTATATTCTCCGATTTTATAAACTCGAATATTTCTTGAGTTGGCAGTTCCTTCGGCAGCCCTTTGACCACTGTCCGAAGGACGCGCTCTTCCGGGAGCGCGAATGTGTGATAGTAATACTGCTTCTCGAGCAGATATTTAGTGACGTCGCGGTGCGCTTGCACCGTCTCTAATTGAATTTTGATCCCGCTGGCGGAATCATTGGCCGTGAATTTTACTCGGTTGGAGAGGGCAGACCGTAGTTCGGCCCACTTCTCTTTTGACCTAATGTATATAGGCGGTGGCTTCTTGTCTCTAAGCTGAGACAGGTACTTGCTGTGAGGGCAGCGGCGCGGGTTGCTGGAGGAGCAGATGTCGAGGGCCGTGATGCGGCCGGCTGTGAAGCAGCTTGCTGTTGCCGTGAGGGCGGCGGAGTTGCTCTACTGGCCTCGGGCCGATAATTCGCGCCGACGATTTCGGCGCTTTGGTTGGCGGGTCCGGTGTCGGCGATGATGCCGGCGACGATCTATTCTTGCGCTTCTTTTTGCGCGATTGGATAGGCAGAAAGCCTCCTGCGTCTAAGTCCTCGGATTCTCCGGTGTCCGAGCCTGCGTTTTCTACTTCGACTTCCATTTCGGAGTCGGACGATGAACGAGTTGTTTCGGAGGAAGTTTTACGGGACTCCTCCGACGCGGCCCTAGCTGCGGCGCGTGATTTTTTGCCCTTCTTGGGCTTGGCTGACGTTATTGTTGAATTAGATGACTCGGACGACGAGTCTGATGTGTCATTGTTGGCGTTAAGTGCCATGCGGATGGCTTCTCTAATCGCTTCCGGCGATTTGTCTTGTAGTTCCTCAAAATTGAGGCCTATGCCCTCTAGGGCTTCCTGCATTAAATGCAACATCGTGAGGCGATGTTGCCAAAACTACGCAATGAATTTAATTTAACGCGCGTGCAAGCACCCCCGGTGAGGCCGGGGGTTGTGTGCCCTACCCTCCCCGCCCCAGTGAGCAGGGAGGTGTAAACCTAACGTTACAAAGGAAAACTAGCGCTTTAGGAGCGCTAGGTGAATACCTAAGTTGCTGCCTAGTGCAGCAAACTAGCGATTAAATGAGAAAATAAATACCACGTGGGTGGTGTGCGTGTTGATTTTAGAATTTTACTACGTTCGCGGTGTAACGTGGCAAATGAGTTTAATTGGCAAATAAAACTAACATATAAGGTTCCCTACATCCCAACAGAAGGTGTCTGAACGCTGTAAAGGGGAAAATTGAATGATTAGGCAAAATCAGAACGACTCACCCGACCGGACGGCTACACAGCTATCTGCGCGCAGGCGCGTACGCCCAACGCGTCGACACTTTTACTACCGGCACACACTAGCACTAACACTGCACTGTTGCACGGTGACACGATGACTCGGCGACTCGGCGTCTTCTTGCTTCTGCCACTTGTAGGCGTCGGGGGGGAGGGCGTGGCCACGGGTGGGCCAAGCGGATGGCGCAGGTAGCGGAGCGGATCGAGCGGGCTGGTCCGGTCGACCCGAGAGCTACAAGCACACTGTTTTTCATAACATATTATATTGTGTGATAATATATAACAGTTTACCTATTGTCAAGGAGTGTGTGGATAAAAGCCTATTGCGTGCGTCCTTTACGCGCGTTTAAATACTTGCTCGTCTGTAAAAACCAACAAGGGGAAATAGTAACGTTCTACGCATCTAAGTATTTCACACTTAATATATTTTTTTACTATTTTAAATAATTTACTGCATACTGATTGACATGACAATTGTGTTATGTGGACTATTGTTGCGTTCAGTGATATTCCAGAAATTGTTATTTTACATATGACATTACGTAAAACATCTACGTCAAGTATTCCTTCTTAATGGAATATAAAAATATGAGGTGAATTATAAAAATGTATAATAAATTAAGCGATGACGCCTGAACTCTAATTTTATTAATATTTTGCCTTTGATAAAAAGATGTGTAGAAAGTAGGAAAAACTTTGATTCGCTATCTCCTAGAACCATAATAATAATGAAGTGACTGGAAGCTTTGTTATAATATAGTCAATTATTTATAACACAATGAAAAATATTTCTGTAACATTTTTTTTGAGAGATCTAAGTACTAAAGTGATTCGCTGTGTCTATTTTAATTGAAATCCTTTCGAAGCGTTTTGCTTGCAAATTTTTCGTTTTACTTTTATTCCATACACGAGTTAACCGCTTTTAGCCGCAACAATATAATTTTATGTTTACTGTTGTTGCTTATTGTTTTTTCAAATTACACGGGTATTGAAAATAATATATAAATGAAACGTAAAGTGTACAGAAGTTTTATTGACAAATATAAATAAAAAAATATTGCCATGAAATAAATCTGGTAACTAACTTATTCTTAATGCAATGCAATACATTTTTTCTTAATTTATTTTCTCTAATTACAATCGAAATAAATTCTTATTTCCCAAAGTGTTGTTATATAATCAGATTTTAGTTTCAATTTAACAACAGGCTAATAATAGACTATTATAATAAACATAGAACTTAGTGTCGATAGCTGAAAGCACGATGCGTGTCCTATGAGCGGCTACTCAACCGTGTTAATAATACAGCAAGTAGCTTTATTTATGCTTCTTGCTCCTCGTAGTAAATGTAAGAGATAATTAAAATTATGAAGTAATTCTATAAGAATAATTTTCTATAATTTTCTGTTAACATTATAGGTCTGCACGAGTTACGCCTAAACTTAAAAATCTACACTTTAATTCATACTTAAGTATATAAAATATATGTTTGAATTATTCAATGAAGATAGATTATCTTATATTTATGATAAAAATTGCGCAGTTTTCTTTGTATACTTTATAATAACATAGGATTACAAGAATATTATCCTAATTTGCTGTACTTTTAAATTAAGTGAATCTTCCTACTCCACTATATTTATTTTTTAACATTACATAAAGCTGCCTTTTATAGTCCGTGGTGTATTTACACCTATATATTATACTTTCCTACTTCCTTATGCAAAAACTTTAATGCCACAAAAATAAAACAGAAAAACAATATAGAATAGAAACTAAATATTCCTGTTACAATTAAATAAAATCCGTATTATCCCAACTAATATTTTACGAACGGTGAAATTGAACTGACATAAAAATCTATTATGGTAATGTATTCGTACAACGAAATCGCGTCTGTTGTTGAATTCAAGCTACAACGTTTAATACGAATCGTTCCGAAAATCTTTTGGTGTGGTTCAAATTACTCTAATGCAAATTAGTTTTTCACTGACGTTTTAGAATTCACCAGAGGAGATATCTTTTATAGTGTACCTTCTAAATTTTTACGAGCTTTTCACTGTAATTGATATATTATATGTATTTGTGACAGATATGTAGGTAATATCAATAGAGCGTGCAGACCTTATTACTTGTTAATTCATAAGAGCCGTTGAACACTTTCCGCTGTATAAAGTAAGATAGTAAGCTAATAAGCTAGTGCAAACCTTATAGTGAAATTAAATTTGTCCTATATTAGAATTAATAAGTAGAACGAGCATGAAATTATAGGAATACTGTAAGTAACCTTTTTATTATTATCATAATAACAAACCACACGGCAGAATTTTAAGGATAGACTGACATAAAAATCTATTTATCTATCTGTCTGTCTGTCCTGTGACCATGAACTTTGAAAGTGTTAAAAACGTCGAAGGTAGGACCTACCTAAGAACACATTAAACATATGCAGCGGCGGAAATGGGAGGATTTAGTAAAAAATACAGTGTAAATTAGAGGTACACAAATGGAGACTGACTTTACATCGCCGAAAGTATAACTTTCTTTTCAATGAAGTTTAATGAATGGGCTTTTTAATGAATGCCAAGACGGCCGATCCTGTTGGCGTCCATTACGAAGAATTGCTCATAATTGCCACGCTAAGCAGGCAGATTGGTAATTGACTAATTGCACTTGTACTGCAGATCTGTCTTATTTCCACTCTAAGGTAGATCCGCCTTCAAGTGGGCTGTGGGGTCGTCGCATCCCTACGCCATTCATCTAAAATATCCTTTCAAATGACACTACGCAATGTCATGACATCAAAAATATTTTAGGGGAGGAATGCAGTGTTACAAGATTTTTACTATTAATACAAGATTCTACATGTACCATATACCCTCAGTGGTTTTTACGAATGAATAGCTCTTTGAACATGCGTATACAATACGTCTAACACGCATCGAGACTTTATTGACTGTCATTTGTGCAACACCCTATAACACAACTATTTAATCTGATGACCAGAAATTATGTAGTACAGAGCTGAAATAGACTATGCTTATATTCTACAAAAGGCTTTCGATTCTGCAATAAATGAATCAAAATTTTAAACCTAATCAATGTTAGAAGCGAAATTTCACAGTTTGCCTTCCTATTAAACGGCAAATCTAGAGCAGGGGAGCTGGTTATTCGGAGCATGAAAGCCGTTTCGCTGTTCCAAATCAAACACAAACATATAACTTTGTCGGGTATATGTAGCAAATAATTTGTGCCTATTGTTAATTAAAAGTTTTGTTGAACGGTACTGAATTAAATCAAAAAATAATAGTTGAAGTTACTTCCAGCTACATCAGCTATCTTCTTCTGAAATTCAACACTTCCCGACAAAATTGGAATATCCATTCCAGGTATTAGCTAGAACAAACAGACAGACAGACAAATATTTAAAAATATGTAGTTTTGGTATATATATTATATATGTATGGGTTATATATTACAGTGTAAATATTTAAAGTCGGTTATTTTCATGTTACCAACAGACACTCCATTTTTATTTAAAAGCTAAAATTGTTTCGTTTTATTTATGTCGTTGGCGCATGTTTATCATCATCAGCCTGCTATAGTTCACTGGTGGACATAGGCCTCCCCTAATACACCCCTATCCATTAGGGGGTTTTTGGACCGAATACCACCACGCTGGTCCAATGCAGGTTGATAGGTGGACCGACTTTTTACATGCCCATCCGACGCATGGATCATCATACTTTTCCGACAATTGAAACAACATTAAAAATTGTTGAGTCCCCGCAGGATTCGAACCCACGACAGCACATGTTAGGGAGCTATTTTCTTTATTACTTTTTTTTAAATTGATGGCCTGGTATAGAATAACGGCGTTATGAAATTGTGTTTTTGTTTTTAGCAATAGATAAAAATTATTATAAAATTAACTGACCAATATTAATTTTTTAGCAATTACTTTTTTTTGTTATCCCAATTATCGACAAAAAGTTTATACTATAAAACAGCGCCACCTATTGACACACACAGCGCAATCGATATATATCGCCAACTGTCACGATCATTTTGTAACAAACATTTTGCATTAAATAGTAATAGAAAAATAAATTGCAATAAAACAATATTGCGACTATAAATAAAGTTTTAAGCTATTCTATCTTTCAATTTATAATAAACTGCACGTTGAGTGCAACTATATTTTCAAATAGGTTAAATAGTTTAGGAGTCCATCGCGGACAAACATTGTGACACGAGATTTATTCAAATTAAGATCTAATATTGCGATGAAACACCACGGATCAAATGAAATTAGTAGGCATTATGGTTATTTAATATTCAAAAACATATGTTTCCAAGTTTCCTTGTTTATTATTATTTACCTATTTTTAAAATAGAAAATGTAGAATTTTTTTCAAAAACTAATGCAATGTTAGGCACATTATTTAAAAATAAAAAAAAAACTATGCGGATTCAAATACAACAAAAATTTTACCTTTCTAATCATAACAAAAGCAAAGTTTTTGCGACTACTGTGTTAGAGATTTATTAGTTTTCATTAATGCTGCAAATATAATAAACAATCTAGATTATTTTATAGAGTAATTTTCCTTTTAAGATATTTAAATGAAACAACAATATTTAAAAGTAACTTTAACTTAAGGTTTATAATAAAATGAACATAAACGGCTTTTGAAAATGCAATTTTCAATTAATAATTTTAAATTATTACCTATTAAGCGGCCGACTAATAGAAACTTGTTTTGTCAGGTTTTTCTTTTTTACCATGCATTTAAAATACAAACTCTGAGTTATCCAAACCTACTTTTAAAAGCAAAACAGAATAGAAAAGTAACTGTCAATAAATTTGATTCAGCTGACCGCAATATTTAGGAGAACGTTTTGGCAGCAATTCTATTGACGTCCGTGTGCTTGGTTTTTGCATTTATTTTTTGTCGCCGAACAAGAAACACTTTTGAATCGAACGTTTTATTGTTTTTTTTTGTATCTTTTTTTTATCGCAAAGCTTTACTTTTTTCTAAAGTTGTTTATATTAAAATGTTATGCAATACAGCAATACAAATTGGTGTAATTTTACGTGGAGAAATTATACTGTAGGTCTTGTATACCTAGAAGAGTGTGAAGAAGAGTGTATCTAGAACAGTCTATGTATAAGAGTGTCTTAGCCACGTCTCGTGCCTAAGACGTATTGAAATGGGCATAACATTTGTCTCGGCCCATATACTAAGGCGACTAACTTTTGAATTTGATGCCTTTGCCTCGCAGTCGTAGAGTATAGGGAAAGCTGTCAGTGAAATACATAAATATTTCTATTTCTCTGCTATTCTATGAACTCTACTCATTTTAGCTGCAGAGGACAGGGGCGAAGGGACAAAAACCTTTTATTTTTATCTTACAGCCTCCAGGAGGCCTTCTCAAGCGAGCTTCTTTACCAACTTTCACGCCTGCTCTTCTTAGACGAGTCAGATTTAAGCCGCAGGTATTGAGCCCTACAACTTAGGCAATGTATACCTAACCTTGACCTTTTTAAATAAAAGTTAAATATTATTTATAGACATAATTTTGTCGTAAAAAGTCTGCACACTCAAAACAACCAATACAACAATTTGATAAGCGATGTTTTAGCAAAGTAGTACACGGATGTCAATCTAAAAAAATCCAGGTCTAGCGCCATTGGCCCTTGCTTTATAAACCAGAGATCGTGGTTTCAAATCCCGCGGAGAAACAACTTAGTGTTATTGTTGTTTTCTGGTGGGTATACGTTCATTTTTCATATCACCTCCGGTATACGTTTATTGTTTTTAACACATTTTTCTAGTTTCAATTTCTAGCATAAAATCCCTCAGCGTGGTGGGATACGGTGCAAAAACCGCCTATTGGAGAAGGCGTGCATTAGAGGAGGCCTATGTCCAGCACTGGAATAACAAAGGCAAATGATGATGATGATGATGACAACATTTACTATATGAATCTCATAGGACAGCTTTGTGCATTTTACATTTAAAATGGCTTTGTTGCTTATTTATCAATCATTTACTATTTATTTATTATTATATTTTGTAATTAAACCCCCCACAAGGGGTTGTGGGTGGAATTTCGTAAAATCCGTTCTTAGCTGACCTCTACTCGACGAATATTCCTTTCTTACCAAATTTCAAGACCGCAACGCCTTATGGTTTCAGAGATATCGTGATGAGTCAGTAATATATATAAGTGGGATTCTCTTTTATATGTATAGATAAGTTAATTAAGGGTATAATCTATGTATAAAATGACAAACAATTAGATAGCGTTGGATAATGAAGCGTATAGTGGTCGTTATTCAAAAATTAGACGAGTTAAGTGAGGCGTTTTTACACACAGGTTTCGACTCATCAGTTTTGTCTAAAAGAGAAATTTCAAGGAATAGTACTAGAAAAAAGATTGTATACTTGGACAATTTTTATCGGAACTGTAAACTAATTATAGGTTTTTATCCAAAAAACTTCCCTAGTTTTTGAAGCAATATGTTGCACGTATGCTTATAATGTTTTATAAACTTAAACGCATTAGGTTTAAGCATTAAATACATGGTTAAATAAAATAGTTAAAGTTGGTTTAATTATATTTACTTGATTTTACAGATTTCCTCGCTTTTATTTTCAATTTAATTAGTATTACAAACAAAGTAAAAATCGTAAATTTTTTTCCACCTTTATCCCCCACAATAGGCATAGCCTGTTCTATAAAGACATGTGTATATTTTGTTTAATAACAATATAAAAAAAATTAAGTTCCTTTTTTTAATAAAAAATACTTTTTTAGTAAACTTCTGGTATTATTACATTTAATGAAATATCACTATTTTCAGTATTCATGTTCTTATAAAAGACAATAAGCAATATTACTAAACAAACATAACGCTTAAAGATATTGTTGTGGGCGAAAGCGCATTACTCGGACAGGGCATTATTGTAAAAAGTAAATTGAAAAGCCGTGTTCACCCTTTGAGATGTATTCATAAAATTAAAACTTTATCTGTATGCTTAGTGTATCTCAAACCGACAATAGGCTTCGACAAAATTTTGGTCATTTAAGTGTTAGAAATATTGCGCCGCAAGTGATAGAGCCGTGCAAAAGAGAGTTTTGGGAATATCAAAAAAGCCATCAATTAAGATACGTGACATAAAGTAGAAACAGTGCTCTCAAGATTTTTAGAGAATCTACTCTTTAATAAATATTCGAGTTAAACTAATTTTGTGGTAGGCTTTTTGAAGATTCTAGGTACCCATTAAATCCTTATTTATTTACACAAGTCTTAAACACTACATAATAAAGTCAAAAAGCGTTAAGCTAAATTAACTATTTCATTACAAATTGGTTTCACGTTTTACATAACGAAACTTCCTACTAACACAATATTTCATACGTTAGCCATTTATACGGCAGATGAAGAACAATATTTAAGGCATTTAAGCGAATTTGGTCCAACAGGAAGTATTCTTTATAAATATCGGTACAAGATGTAATAAAGATAAGTATGTCGTAAGCCTTTCATAATAGTTTTTGAAGTTATACTTCTTTAGGCGCGTTATGAAAAAATGATGAGAGTGAAATTTTACGATTTGTGACACAAAATTAACAGTTTATAATGAAAACGGTGAAAATGTAATAAGGTCCATATTACATAGTGATAAGGTTGATTTTTGTGTAGTGATAATGGAGTTGTCGTTTTTTATTGAAGTTATTTGCGATAGTTGTTGCATAATGTGCTCTATGAGTTAGGGTTAAGGTTCGTTTTTGGTATATATATATATTATTATTAATAATATATTTTATATTATTTAAATTTATATTAAATATATATATTAAATATATTATTATATAAATATATTAATATTTGTAATGATGTTTATTCAACTTGATATAATGGTAATATTTTTATTCATTTAATATATCAACATTGTGATTTATCTATGTAATACTTTTTAGATAAGCGCCATCTAGTGACACATAATCAAAGCTTCTGATTTATAGTACCGCTGTACAAGTAAGCCAACATCTCTTAGGAATTCTACATTTGTAAGCGAACAGATGGCGCTGAACTACCAGTTATATGATATATCAAAGTACGTCTTGTGAATCCATAAATTCTTAATCGAATTATTTATGATTAGTTCTTGTAAATCTATCATCTTTAATTGTCTTAATTATTTTGATTGATGTACTATTTGTGAATATTATTGAAAAAAATGTGCTTATATACTTTTTCAAGTGCTCCGATATAATTGAGGTTAACTATCCGTATGTATTATTTATTGATATAAATTAAAATACTTTTATTTAATATAATTAACACTAAATATTATTAAATTATTAATGTTAAATACTTATTATTGGTTATTTATAATTAGTTCTTGTAAATCTATCATCTTTAATTATCTTAATTATTTTTGATTGATATTACTTACTATTTGTGAATATTAGTGAAAAAAATTGTGCATATATACTTTTTCAAGTGCTCCAATATAATTGAGGTTAACTATCCGTATGTATTATTTATTGATATAAATTAAAATACTTTTATTTATTATAATTAACACTAAATATTATTTATTTGCGATAGTTGTTGCATAATTTGCTCTATGAGTTGGGATTAAGGTTCGTTTTTGGTGTATATATATATTATTATTAATAATATATTTTATATTATTTAAATTTATATTAAATATATATATTAAATATATTATTATATAAATATATTAATATTTGTAATGATGTTTATTCAACTTGATATAATGGTAATATTTTTATTCATTTAATATATCAACATTGTGACGTATCTATGTAATACGTTATAGATAAGCGCCATCTAGTGACACGTAATCAAAGCTTCTGATTTATAGTACCGCTGTACAAGTAAGCCAACATCTCTTAGGAATTCTACATTTGTAAGCGAACAGATGGCGCTGAACTACCAGTTATATGATATATCAAAGTACGTCTTGTGAATCCATAAATTCTTAATCGAATTATTTATGATTAGTTCTTGTAAATCTATCATCTATATTTGTCTTAATTATTTTGATTGATATTACTTACTCTTTTGAATATTAGTGAGAAAAATTGTGCTTATATACTTTTCAAGTGCTCCAATATAATTGAGTGAACTTTTCGTATGTATTATTTATTGATATAAATTAAAATACTTTTATTTAATATAATTAACTCTAAATATTATTAAATTATTAATGTTAAATACTTATTATTGGTTATTTAATATTCACAAAATAAAGAAATAAATTTAATAAAACATTTAATAAAAGTTTGTAATAAAAATTAAAATTGAGCATCAAATTATAATATTAATTTTAATATTTGCTATTAAATTGAATAAATAATAAATATTTATAAAAATAACTAAATAAATTTAATGAAAACTTTTGATAAAATGATAACTGAAGTTCCGATTCAGACATTACGGAAGATACTATGGAAGTGGACATCATTTAATTAAAATACAATTCGAATAATAAGACAATTTATGTTAGACTTAATGTAAGAAAATAAATATTTATTTATTTAATTTTCAAATTTAAACTGAACTTTGTTGATTATCCTTTTCCAATCCTTCTATTATTTTATTGTAATTAATTATTTGCATGCAATTAAAACTATTTTTAATGATGCCAAGAAGTATAACTTCTCACGCGCGTACATAAGTACACGCACCCATTTTTCTATAAACAAGTAATCAAAATCTTATCTTTTTTTATAAAAATTATAATAATATGCACAATAAACACATGATAAACCCAATTTTGGAGTATCATTATTAATTAATCGCTCACTACAAGAAAAGAAACAAATAAAATTCTTGGGACTATTAATAAAAAAAAAACTACAATTGACTACCCATGTTGATAAAATCTGCAATGACCCTAGTAGGATTGTATACATATTAAATTGATTACAAAGGACATCTTTACGATTTATTACCGCCTCCATGACCTAGCGGTGTTGGCCCTTGCTTTATAAACCAAAGGTAATAGGTTCAAATCCGCAAGAAAACAACATGAAAATATTTTAAAATAATAAAATATAATTTTTATTATTCTTGTTTTCTGGTGAGCTAGGACAATATGGGCCGATCACCCAATTGTCTAAATAGAAAGCCGATTCATGCGTGGGATGGGTAAGTAAAAAGTCGGTCCCAGTGACCAAGACTATCTTTATAGGAAATCATAGTTTAACATTTGGGTTGTGGAGGTTAGATGCCAGTCGCCCTGCGTAAAAAGTGTTAATTAGCTTGATCTGGATGGATTAGAAGCCGACCCCATGATAACTTGGAAAAATGGCTTGGTGAAAGAAAGACAAACGATGTCTTCACCTCAAATTATTATTATTGCTGATAATGGGTATGTGAACACAATTTTAAAGCAATGTTTTTTTTGGCAAATAAAAGCATTTATAGTGCAAAAATAACTCAGACACACTGGAAGTCTTAACGGTTTCACCAAGTTCTCTCCCTTATGTATATTTTTCAGTCATTATTTTATCAGAAGAGACATCAAAATTTTATTTTATCATGCCTCCGCAATTACGTAAGTAGTAAAGTTACTAAAAAATATTGAAAAATCGATAACATTCATGTGTAACACTTATGTATCTCTTAATTCTAGTTAAAGTTAAAAATACGTAACTTTTATTAAGTTATATTTAGTTATAATTTCGATATAATAATTTTATATGTGCCAAAACAAATAATAAGCTTTTTAGCTCACTACCTGCTCTGCAACAGCATAATATCTAAAATGTATGACAAAATATGACAGCAAACAATTCAAATTCTCCATACCTTAAAAATAAACGGGGAAGGAATGCAGAAGCCATTCCTTATAATAAATATGATATATAGTACAACTCTTATGGCTTATTTTATTTTATAGATATATGCATTTATATTGCTACGTTGGCCAATGACTGCGTAAGTTAAATATGTAATATGAACGTGTGTAATATGATACTTTTTCTATATTATGCGCTATATATATAAATTAATACAAGTATATAAATAAATAAATTAATTTTTTGGACGGCCGCCTCTTAGGCTTAGCAGTAAAGGCGCTTGCTTTATAAACCGGAGGTCGTGGGTCCAAATCCCGCAGGAAAACAACATTCGTTATCGTTGTTTTCTGGTTGGTTAGGACAATTTGGGCCAACCGACCTTTTTATTGTCTTAAATAAAGATGATCCATACGTCGGATAGGCATGTAAAAAGTCGGTCCATCAAATAACCCGCATTGGACTAGCGTGGTGACACTTGTTCTATACTTACATGCTAGTTGGGTCAAAATGTAATAGTTTGGTTAGCATGTATATGTATGTAAACGTTTAATTAATTTTAATAACCAAGTCAGGTCATATTGCGCCATAATTGATAATTTAAAAGTCCATTAATTACCTCGTGGGTCTAAAGACAAAAATAAAAGAAGAAAAGATGAAAATATAAAATAAATCCTTTTTGCGGTCAAAGAGATTTATACGCGATACAGTACACATACACGAGTGACCCGAACGGGTATGAACCTTTTTCTAATGAAAAAAAAAATACAAATTTTATGACCTAAACAAATTACATTTTAAATTCTATAATGAACAGTATATGATAAGTATATTATTCAGTATAGAGGACAAAATCTAAAAATTATTCATAATAAAATCACTGCAAGTAGCTCTACTATAAATAAAGCTTTGTTCATCAAAGTGCAAGTGTAGTATAATAGTATTATTTAGTCAACAATGCTACCACAGGTTCGGAAAGGGTCGCATTTGACTAAAGAAGAACCGGTGAAAGGAACTCAGCGAGACCGTCCTACAGATGTATATAATTTTACCGCACATGCGGTTTGTACGTAAACGTATGCAAGCGTTTAAAAGCGTTAAGCGTTATGCAGTGTGAATATTGTTCGTATTCACAAAGTATTTTATTTTTTAATTAAAGCGATGAGACGCCCAGCCTATAAGAAAATCAGCCTAAGACGCCATAAAATGCGCCCAACGCCCTGAATATGAGATGTAACGTCTTGTTTACTCAGCGGGCATCGGAGCCCTTCAAACTGGAAGACTTCTATACACCACTAGATTGTAGCAAAAAAGAAACTGTTATTTTTTGTAGTTTTGCGAGAAGCAAAATCAAAAAAATTTTAAACGCTTTTTATTATAAATTGACATCAATTTTATATGTAAAGGATGTCTTGTCACGTGAACTTGGAATTATGTTTAATGTTCTAGACATCTTTGACATAATAATTAACTTAATAACATAATTAAATATATACATATAACACAGTAGGGCTTTTAACTAGTAAAATACACTGGTTTCTTTGCTATGTTAAAAAAAATGGGTGCGTGTACTTATGTACGCGCGTGAGAAGTTATAGTTCTTTGGCATCATTAAAAAATAGTTTTTAATTGCATGCAAATAATTAATTACAATACAATAAATAATACATACGGATAGTTAACCTCAATTATATTGGAGCACTTGAAAAAGTAAATAAGCACAATTTTTTTCACTAATATTCACAAATAGTAAGTAATACCAATCAAAAATAATTAAGATAATTAAAGATGATAGATTTACAAGAACTAATCATAAATAATTCGATTAAGAATTTATGGACTCACAAGACGTACTTTGATATATCATATAACTGGTAGTTCAGCGCCATCTGTTGCTTACAAATGTAGAATTCCTAAGAGATGTTGGCTTACTTGTACAGCGGTACTATAAATCAGAAGCTTTGATTATGTGTCACTAGATGGCGCTTATCTAAAACGTATTACATAGATAAATCACAATGTTGATATATTAAATGAATAAAAATATTACCATTATATCAAGTTGAATAAACATCATTACAAAAATTAATATATTTATATAATAATATATTTAATATAAATTTAAAATATATTTTTAATAATAATATATATATGTATACCAAAAACGAACCTTAATCCTAACTCATAGAGCACATTATGCAACAACTATCGCAAATAAAAAACGACAACTCCATTATCACTACAGAAAAATCAACCTTATCACTATGTAATATGGACCTTATTACATTTTCATCGTTTTCATTATAAACTGTTAATTTTGTGTGACAAATCGTAAAATTTCACTCTCATCATTTTTTCATAACGCGCCTAAAGAAGTATAACTTCAAAAATAATTTAAAATATAAATTTTTGAACTGTAATAAAAACTTTATTGAATAGTGTTATATTAATGATTTTTGCAGTATTACAAACGACTTAGATTAAGTATGTAACTTACTGAGGCCTTGTGTTATAATTCACTAGTTTTTTAATAATTACACTTATTTCTATTGATAGTTCAATATTTTCTCCATAATTGATGAAACTTTCTGCATTATAATATTATAAATCAGTTTATTAAGTTACTCATATCGTTTATTTTCTTATACAGAAAAAGTTGTTTCATTAATGCATATTTATGTTGTTTTTCTTTATTATCTGAAATGCAAGCCAATTTATAGTAAAAGTAAAAGTGTTTCGTTCTAAGTTATATTATACTGTCCAAAGTTCAAAAAGCATCTTTTAATCTACGTACATCAACAATAGTTAAAGTATCTTGAACGTGATTGAGGAAGATTGATGAATCTGCCGAAATGACTTTAAAGTTATGATTAGATTATGCTTTTAGCAAATTTTGTGAACATTTTCTATAGAAAAATAAAGTTATACACTTTTGCTGATTAGTTTTAATATGATTTTAGGTATCTAAAAGAAGGAATAACTGCTTTTCTTTTTATTGTAGACCTATTCAAAATAATACCATTATGAATCAGGATAAACTATTCTTTTATTACGTGTACAAAGTCATTATTACTTTTTTACTCTTTCTACCGCAATACAATTTTACGCTGTTTAACTGATGGCTGCTAGCATAATTATGCCGCCCGATTAACAATCTACTTTAGACGAAACGTCTGTTAAAAGTTTAAGAATCTCTAGAATTGACCAATTTGTATCTAAATTAATTCACAAGAAAATTTTCAGCGCTTAAAGTTAGATTCCATTTACTTTCAAAACTTAATTGAATAAACCAAAAGTTAAATTGCATAATATATTTAACAAAGACCCGTATTATATTATTCGTCAAAATATGTTATAACACCTGACCTACGAATACGACGGACTTTTGATTAATACCTCCGTAGCCTAGTTGTAAAAGGCGTGTGCTTTAGAAATCGGACGTTGTGGGTTCGAATCCTGCGGGGACTCAACAAGTTTTCATTGTTGTTTCCTAGTTGGTTAGGGCAATTTGGCCCGATCACCGAATTGTTAAAAAATAAGATGATCCATTCGTCGGAAGGCTTGTAAAAAGTCGGTCAACCCACCAATCCTCATTGGACCGGCGAGGTGGGATACGGTCCAAAACCCCCTATTCGAGAATGCGTGCATTAAGGGACCTATATGTCTAGCAGTGGATTAACACAGGCTGATGATGATGATGATTGATAAATGACTTAGATTTTAAGATGTATGAATGCTTTACATAAAGTTAAATTAAGACTATCAAATGCGCTTAAAAGCGCAACAATTTCTGACTTTTACAAGTACAAATAAGTAAATGTTATCCATAGCTTTCTTTATTTAGTTACTTCTAATTGGAGTTTAACGTCACAATTTAAAAATGGAAAGCCGTCTAGCAATTATATTATACTACTTAAATATTGAGAACTATTTTTGAAATATTTTTTATGAATATTGGCTTGAGAGAGAATATATAAATATATGAAAAAAAGATAATGTCCATTCAAATACTTAAACGTAAATATAACTGCAACTTAGCTGTAGCTAATAAATTTTCCTTTGTATACGTTATTTTTATGTTAATTTTGGAAGTAGTCCCTTCTAACTGTGTAACCTAATCATTTTATGAACCTAAACGTGCATAGATATACATCACATCTTGGTTGATTTAAATTGTGTTAAGAATATGGAAGAGGATAGCCATGACAGATGTTGTACCGTGGTTAGGACTCTAATAATAGTGCACTTGACTCTTTCATTTGTGCTAACACTGCCTATGGATTTGAAATGAAATATCTCTTGACTTACATCATTATTCGTAAAAGAACGTAAAATTCGTGTTCCGTTGAGCCTTTTTACGAATGATTATCTAAAGAAACCACTAGTAAGGGAAATTTCTTATTTTGTTTAGCTTTACTGACAGATGAATAAAATTAGTCACTTTATTAGTCATTTTATTTCAGAATATCCTCATCGTGGAAATCAATCAAAAGTAACTTATTTATTAAAAAATTCGTGTTCCGTTTAGCCTTTTTACAAATGATTATCTAAAGGAACCACTAGTAAGGGAAATTTCTTATTTTGTTTAGCTTTACTGACAGATGAATAAAATTAGTCACCTTATATTTTTAAACAATGTTTGCTTTTAAAATTGCCTCAATCTTTACCATGTTGTTTTGTTTGCAAAGATCCTCAACTTGTCAACGAAGCTTAGTATAAAAGATTAGACTTCGATGCCAAAGGAAATGAAAACAAAGAGAAAAAGAGACTGTCTATACAATAACGCTATGTCAATTACTGCTGTCTTAAAGAGAACGTTTTATTTGACGTTCGTTGCTTGTCATTATTTGATTTTCTTTGTCAATGTGGGTCTATTGTTGTTTCATAATCAAACATCGTGCAGCAAACAAATAAAGGATGAAATGTTACTTTTATTTCTATTTATTTTATATTACTAAAGTGAAGACGTTCTTAAAAATGTTTAAAAAGTGTTGTTTAAATTTAATGATGTACGATAAATATTTTTGGTATACATTGTATTCATTTGTGAATAGATTTGTTTTAAAATCAGTAATATTTACTAACGTCTTTTTTTTTAATTATATAAAAGTGAAATTACATTAGGTTTTGTCTAGATATGGCAAGCATGAATTTAATTTTTTACCTTAAATTAAAAAAGAAGTAAATTAATTGGCAATATGGTAGATAAGACTCTTGTGATGTGTTTTTGTTCATCTTTTTAGCACTATATCTCACCACTAAGTGTATAAAAGCTAAAAAGACGTTGCCCTTAAGTAAGCTAGTAAGCTTACTGCCTCCGTAGCCTAGTAGTATGGGCGTGTGCTATGGAAACCGGAGGTCGTGGGTTCGAATCCTGCTGGGACTCAACAAATTTTTATTGTTGTTTCCTAGTCTGTTAGGGCAGTTTGGGCCGATAACCCAATTGTCTGAAAAGTAAGATGATCCATGCGTTGGATGGGTATGTTAAAAGTCGGTCAACCCACCAACCCGCATTGGACCAGCGTGGTGGGATACGGTAAAATCGTCTAATGGATAGGGGTGTATTAGGGGAGGCCTATGTCCAGCAGTGGACTATCACAGGCTGATGATGAAGCTTCCAATCAATAACGATCTGATTCACAGAATTCTACCGAACCATCACATTTATAAGTAAAGATAACTATTCTTAATTGATTTACCGACCATGAGTCAAAGAATAGGTCCTACGACCATCATATAAATAAACTATATTTTAAATATTTATTTCTTCTTGGGCGTCAAGTATGCTTACACGAATTAAGAATTTAATAAACAGATGATTTTCATTGAATAGTATATGAGAATACCTCTAGAATACAAAATTTTATTTCAGAATATCCTCATCGTGGAAATCAATCAAAAGTAACTTATTTATTACACAATATATAAAAAGAAATCGAAAATTGCCCATGCCTCTTATAATACATGTATGATTCTTATGTCGGGTGAAAACATTAAGCTCAATGGTTTTGTCCTCTATTGTTACTTGACCTAAATGTTTATTGAACGAGGTTTATAATGTGCGAAATTATTTAGGCCATGATTCAGTTTTGATAGGGGGTTATAAATGCACGAGTATAAATTTATTAGGAAATATAGTTTAAACATAATAGTTAATAATAATAGTTTTTAGTTTAAACATTAAAGAAGAGTAATTGTTACTTATTATGATTATTAACAAAAATACGTAACATTCTAATAATTGAATATGGCAAATTTGTTTCTACTAAACTCGATTAAGCTTTGTTCTTAATTATAAAAAGGAAAGATTTGTTTCTTTGTTTGTTTTGATAGGCTCCGAAACTATCGTTTTGTAATATTCTTTTATTCCCAGAAATCTAAATTATTCTTAAGTAACTCAGGCCTCTGTTTGCCCATGGAAAATTAATTGGAAAAAACATTTGAGACTAAAGAAATCGTTTGTTCTTAATTAAATCTCAATTAGATTTTAAAATTTCTTTTAAAGTGATTTAGTGTAATAGTGTTATACAGACAACTAACAAAACCAAAGAAGAGTTCTTGCAAATGCGTTCGTATTGGCCGTGTTCAATTTTCACGCGATGTTATACCAATAGGAGTTTACCGACTGGACCGCGTTAATTAAGTTTGACAGTAGACTTTATTCACGTTTATGCACACTTTTATTTGGTTCGGGTATAAACTAAGATATATTTATTCAAGCAATTTATCTTCACCTGAATAGCATTTGAATTACAATAAAACTTTATTGATACCTATTGAAGACAAGAAATTCAAAACTACACTTAATCTTCATATACCTTAGTACGTCCTATATATTTTACCTGCTTGTTATCCTAAATTACGAGATCTAATCTCTAACTTGCATTTAAAGATGCGATTTCATGCCTCGTTAACTAGATCTGGGTTTACAACTGCAAACTCGATAAAAATTACGAAAACCTACTAGGTATCGATAATACTTTCGAATGCAATATGTACGAAATATTTATTACATGAAATATAACTTTGATTTTCCATTCTTATCTCTTAACAGTTTTTACATGTAGTTTAATTTAAGTTAAAATAAGCAGGAGCGCTGGTTTAGTACGATTAAAATACTTTAAAGTATTTTCATATTTATTTAGACATCATACCTGGCAAATATTTACAGTATTAATTTCAAACTCGTCTATGTTAAATTTAAAGGAAAACACAAAAAAATTATGTCATCACCTCTTACTGATGTGGTATTCTTTGCAATTTTAATTTCTTCTTTTAAACACTGAAGAAACTAAAGATAAAAGAATTACAGTACTTGTAGTTGTAATTTAAAACGTTATTAAACTTTATTTATTATTTTTAAGCCCGCAAGTCTATTTGAAAAGGATTTACAATTTTATTAGACAGTATATAAAGAATATACTTAGTTTTCAATTCAAAAATCGATACTCTTTATCGAAATATGATGTTTTATTTTGTCAGCTTTAAATATAGTGATGTTTTGATATTTAATTGAGAGATTATTGTCATTAAATAATTAAGATGTTTACACGTTGAACTGTGAGTGTGGTCTTTTTTATCTTAACCAGGTAGAAAAACTATTCTAAGTCACTTCAAAGAACACACGCCGATTTTAGTTTAACTAAATTTATGATACCTGTTATTATATCTTGTTCTAAGTAAACCTTATATAAAAATGTATCTTTTAATGTAATAACCTCGTAGTTTATATTGTAAAAAAACGCTACATTTTATTTGGTTCCTGTCGTTACATTTACAAAAATATATTTGTGGATCTCAACTACTATAACACAAAAAGTCACTTACTTTCACCCCATTTATTGTCAGAGAACATCATGGTCGATTCTTATTTGTTCCGCCTAAAACATATAAAAAATTACTGGAAATATTGACGCTTTTATTCAATTTGAATTAATAAGTGCCATTTTTTCATTTATCTTGGAACTACGTGAAACATGAAAAAAAATTAGACCTGAAAGGAAAAATGTTTCGTTTGACATTTTTCTAACCTAACTAACGCCTTCGACATTTTCAATTTTTATCGGCAGTGTCTGGTTTACATACATCGATTTTTATTTAGTTCTGGGCAAAAATATATTTCTCTTTTTCAATTAAGAAACTTAGTATGCAAGGGTAAAGTTTCAAGGTTTAATATTAGATAAATATTTGACTTTTTTAATAAATTTAGAGCTGAATGAAAAATTTCCGTGTTTTACTTCTATACTGACTGTATCCGAAAATATTAAATAATTAAACGTAAGAATAATTTTCTAACTATGACATTAAATTCCTAAAAAATAGTATTAATAGATAAGTTTTTTAAGTGAAAAGTTACAGTTTCGAGACAAATTTTGCTTTAACATGATTTTCAGTTAAAAAAAAGCTTTCAGTTACAAAACATACGATTTAATAGTAATTGAAAAAATCTAATTAACTTAATATTCCTTGAATAAATATGTTTGAAACGTAGTAGGTTTTTTTATATCAATGACGTTACGCTTCCAGACTTATGTCCTTGGTAAGCTTCATCTAACACAGAGTTCGGGGGAAGCTAGCGTCCCCACGAACTAGGTGACCGACACTTTTTGCTAATAGTGAAAGCCACGCATGTAGAAGCTAGTATTTTTTGTTGACTCTTAATGATCGTTGACGATCAGTTTACGGACCGTGACGCCGACGATCAGGCGACTGTTTTAATCGGCTGCTGGGGGCGGTAAGAACCATACTGGAACGCGGGTGTAGTGTGTGTACAGCGAAACGTACCCGGTATGTTTCGCTGTGCTCGTAAGCGAGAGAAAAGTACGGGTGTTTGTGTGCTGCTATCCCTTCTAGCGTACTGTGTAAGTTTAGGTGATGGGAGTGGCATGATCGTCTCATGAAGTACCACCAAAGTAGCTATTTCTGCCGCAAAGCAGTAGTGTACAAACACGGCTATTTCGGTTTGAAGGGCACCGCGGCCAGCGTAAGTTAAAACGAGAATTAACGTCTTATACTTCAGGCTGGCTAGTAGAATTGTTGCGTTTTACGCTGTGAATCTAATGGGCAGGGTGTATCACTTATCATCTGTTGAATGTCTGTCTCGTCTTGTCACTTTAATCTATTAACCAAATATTGTAGTAGCATTGCCTACTTATAAACACGTTACTTTAAGTTATATTTAATATTTATTTTATATAACATTGTTGTTAAATTAACTACGTAAACTCATAATCAGGACTAACGTTGGCACGGACCCAACATAAAACAGTTCTTCAACTAATGGAAAAGTTTTTAGTACCGGTTCAATGGCAAACGATGCGGTAAATTAGTAGGTAAGTGGACAATTTTTAAACTAAACAAAACTTTCGTTCACCCTTATACTTAATATATAATCCGAAAAATTATTTAAAAGCGGAGTTTTTCTTGTTTTTGTAATGGTTGCTAAGAAATTTAAATCTTCGTGTCACTTAACATTTTTTTGATTTTCTCAAACTATAATACTATAAAAAGGTTATGTAAGGTGGTAACTCTTACTTTATAGAAATAGGTATAAAAAATTGGTATTAAAATTATTTTTAAATTACATTTTTATATTAATGAATTGTCACCGAGTTATTAACTACTGAATAACATCCTAGAACATCTCAATCGTCGATCAACTCTAGTTAAATCTCAATATGTATTTGAGATATAACGAAACGATAACTTGCAATTACGAGGTTTGATGCGGACATATTTGGTACAATTTTTTTCGGTTATGAATTGTCATAAAGTTAGGCATCTATTTTTGATATAATTTATTTTTAAACATACAAATTTATATTTCTCATGTTATGTATTTGTGTTATTGATATACACATTTACACATATTTAATAGAACTACAAACACATCTGGGTTTTCTCTTACATGCACTTAACTCTCGTTAGAGGAAAATAAGCATATTATAAAGGGAAAAAGGGATTTAGTTGATAAGTCGGGTCAGTGAGCATATAGCTTATCTTTGTGATTACAAAGTACTTTCCAAAGCCGCTTATCGGTCTTACGTTTATCCTATGTTTTACAAAAGAAAATATTTGTAAATTAATGTGTGTATACTTTACTTTTTTACTTAACTGGCAAGTGTTATTTTTTTAAATATATGTTAATTTTAAAAGAAAAACAACAATAATATTTTGGTGTTTGTTAAGGCCCAAGGGAGAAGAAGTACCAATAAAAGTAAATAGCATTAATTGTTCATAGCTACGATTATTAAGATGATTTCTTGTAAATTAAAAGAAAATAACTAAATTAACAGGAATAAGCAAGAAAACAGAACATACATAACGTGGGATTCAAAGTTGTTTAAAACACTTATTTTTTTCCAATAATTAAACTGTACTTCATACCTCATGTATAAAGTAATTTTATTGCGTATAATTCCTAAATTCAACTCAATTATGAATTATTTCATCTAAATCTCACTTTTCGTATGACTTTCAAATTTCCTTTTCAACATTCCAATGCGTGTAATAAACGCTAAAGGTCCGAATGAATACTAGTTAAACATCCTCATTTTACGTTTATTTCCATGTCAGTGAACGGTATTGTGTGCTTACAAAACGTGTGAACACAGGGGATTGCTTTAACATTACAGCCTTTGTTACTGCACACCATTCTCGCTTTTAACTACTTCACCTCGTAAATGTAACACCCGTTTGTTTATATTCGCAGCAATTTTTTAAGAAAATTGTAAGCAGTAGTCTTAGATGGGTTGATATGATATGATAATGTAAGAATAAACATTAAAGAAACAAGGATTTAACTTACTATATATGTATTTTGCTTTATATTTGATGGTAACGTCGATTCTTTTGTTGATACTGATACTTTTGAAGTTATACTTCTTTAGGCATGTTATGAAAAAATGATGAGAGTGAAATTTTAAGATGCGTGACACAAAATTAACAGTTTATAATGAAAACGGTGAAAATGTAATAAGGTCCATATTACATAGTGATAATATTGATTTTTGTGTAGTGATAATGGAGTTGTCGTTTTTATTTGCGATAGATGTTGCATAATGTGCTCTATGAGTTAGGATTAAGGTTCGTTTTGGTATATATATATATATATATATATATATATATTATTATATAAACATATTAATATTTGTAATGATGTTTATTCAACTTGATATAATGGTAATATTTTATTCATTTAATATATCAACATTGTGATTTATCTATGTAATACGTTTTAGATAAGCACCATCTAGTCACACATAATCTAAGCTTCTGATTTATAGTACCGCTGTACAAGTAAGCCAACATCTCTTAGGAATTCTACATTTGTAAGCAACAGATGGCGCTGAACTACCAGTTATATGATATATCAAAGTACGTCTTGTGAATCCATAAATTCTTAATCGAATTATTTATGAATAGTTCTTGTAAATCTATCATCTTTAATTATCTTAATTATTTTGATTGATATTACTTACTATTTGTGAATATTAGTGAAAAAAAATGTGCTTATATACTTTTCAAGTGCTCAATATAATTGAGGTTAACTATCCGTATGTATTATTTATTGATATAAATTAAAATACTTTTATTTAATATAATTAACACTAAATATTATTAAATTATTAATGTTAAATACTTATTATTGGTTATTTAATATTCACAAAATAAAGAAATAAATTTAATAAAACATTTAATAAAAGTTTGCGATAAAAATTAAAATTGAACATCAAATTATAATATTAATTTTAATATTTGCTATTAAATTGAATAAATAATAAATATTTATAAATTTAATGAAAACTTTTGATAAAATGATAACTGAAGTTCCGATTCAGACATTACGGAAGATACTATGGAAGTGGACATCATTTAATTAAAAATACAATTCGAATAATAAGACAATTTATGTTAGACTTAATGTAAGAAAATAAATATATATTTATTTAATTTTTTAAATTTAAACTGAACTTTGTTGACTATCCTTTTCCAATCCTTCTATTATTTTATTGTAATTAATTATTTGCATGCAATTAAAAACTATTTTTAATGATGCCAAGAAGTATACTTCTCACGCGCGTACATAAGTACACGCACCCATTTTTAAATAACGGATAAATAACCTCTAAAATGTTAATAAATTCTTTTCTATATTCTCTCAAACAATTCATAAAATATTTTAAGTCCAAATTAAAGAGGTTTGTTTATTGGATACAATACCGAGACCGAAAATATCTTCGCTTCAAGATTGTAATCAATGAAAGTTTTTGAAATAAAACAAAATATATTATATAAACATACAGCTTTATCTTTATAAATTATGAATTAAAGAATATATGATTTAGATATGACTGTTTGTTCAATTAAACATAATCTAGAAGAAAACGCGTAAGAAAATACAATTTTTTATGTAATTTTGAGGTGTTTTATGAACTTTTATTACCACTGTTTAACATGATCTACAGGGTTCTACATAACATTAAGTTTACGATTTATTGAGTTTATTGTATGAAACATGGTGGAGCAATTAACTAAAATAACAAATATAAATAATCAAAATATTTCTCGTTTATTTAACTTCTCGTTATCGATTGATGTTATTAAACAATTTCCATCGAACGAAAATTATAATTTACACCTATAAATAGAAGTGCATTTCTATCTATAGGTATAAACAAATATAACAGTTTAGAACAAATACCGAACAACAAGAAGCAATCGTACGAGAGGAGTTCATTGTTTTATTAGAACTTTTGCTTTTCATCTAAACAACAGATCCTTTGAACTCTACTATACAATGGAGAGCTTCTCATTGTCGTAATTTCTGCTTTGAATTTAAAATATAACTTCTATAAAACAGGTACATATTTTTAAAAAACATAATAAATAGCGATTAAATTAAATAATGCGAAGTAAATGTTTACTGTCATTCATAAATAGTTATTAATTTTGCTTCTTTGTTTGTGTCTGTATCTCTTATCTTAACTTTCAGGGGCTACACGGACCATCTTCATCAATTATTAACCTATTAAAGTATGTTTAGTTTCTAGGCCGTCAACAATATACTGTTACAAAATAAACGTTAAATGGATTGGCATTAAAAAAACTAACTTAAAAGTTAAAAATTAATTTCGTAGTCCTCTTATTTTATGCGATCAAAATTTTCGATGAAACATTATGAATATTTTATGAAGCCTTTTCTATAAAAAAGATAAAAGAGAACGGTTCAAGTCACCTGTCCTTTAAACCACAACAAAATGTAACGTCTCAATTACGCTGGGTGATGCCATTTTATACCTCGTTACCTAAATCGGGGTTTACGACTACGCAATCATACAAATTGTGAAATACGCACCCTGGTATTGACAGTGCGAAAGGCGATAGCAGCTTGAACACAATACGGTAAAATATTTATTTGTTCCAGACATATAGAGGCTTGGTGTATACAACAATTGTGGCAAATAACCCCAATAAGTTGGCCTTATTTTATTTGTATTATCATATTATTAAACATGGGTCCGTGGACTAATGATAGGGGCTTTCTTATTATCTTATATCACATCAAGATGCATTGTTTAATTATGTTAGTAGACACGTGTTTTTTTAAAGCATACTTCTTTTTCATATAATTTCCATAACGGATTTAATTTATTATCTGTAACGTCCGCCTATCTCTGCCTCCCATACATAAATCTCTTATATGTTTTAATATTATTATTTTAGAGCCTACTTTATAATGTAAGAAACATATAAAATTATGTGAGCATTTCATTTGCTACTTTTTTGACGGACTTCCCACAAGAACGAGGTCCATTCGGAGCGTATGTTTTATAATTTTGTAATGAGTAGTATAATAAACATCGCATCCGTAGCCTAGTGGTACGCATGTGCTTTAGAAACCGGAGGTTATGTGTTCGAATCCTGCGGGGACTCAACAAATTTTCATTGCTCTTTCCTAATTGGTTTGGCAATTGCTAATTGGTTTGTACTTCTTTGAATGGTCTTTGATTAGGTTAAAACATTGTAAAATATTGCAATGCAATACTAACAGATTTGGCATTATTCAAACCTTATTTAAGTCAAGTTAGAGCGTAAGTTTAAATAAAATTTCATGATTTAAAAACATTATACAATAAAAATTCTTTCTATGTACATAAAACGTGTCATAAATGTCATTTTGATAAAAGGAATATGGCGAAAATCGCTGATAGTTTTTTATAGAGGGCACGTTGCCCCGTTTATATTACGCAAAATCGTTAAATATAGTTTGAAGTCGTCATATTTTTTGGTAAAAATTTCCCTTATTAATACTAATTTTAGTTTAAACCAAATACTAATTTTTATATGATTAAAAACCAAAAAACTAAGTTTTATGATGACGTAAGTTATGTGACTCATAAAAATCTCATAACTATTTGTCACAATAATTATTTCTTTTAGTTACGAATAATATTTTCGTTTTAGGTTAGGTTACGACGTTTCGGATTCTTTCCAGCATCCATGTTATCATGTATGCAGGAAAGAATCGGAAACGCCGGGAATAAATATATATAACTAACGCGAAAAATCCGTAAATTAGTAGAATTGAAACTAGACAAAACAACTATTCTATGTAGAACTTTGTGCTTTCGTTAAGTCAGTAAAATAAACTGCATGCTTAGTTCTTACAAATTATACATTTATTTGTGGAAGTAATTATTATAATTATCTTTTCCAAGCTTTTATGCACAGTTTAGGAGTTATCAATTATTTCCTTTGTCTATTTTACCATTAAGCAATTAAGATACACATATAGTCCGACTAAAAACAAGGCACAAGTTTGTTCTTTTTTAAGGATTTCAAAGCAATGCATACAAAAATATTTTTAAAGTGTACATTTTTAACAATTGTCTACAAGAAAGTCACTTCCTTATAGTCGTTTTTGTCGTATTTTTATCTTTCAATATATAAACACCGACTTTCACAACCCTCACTCTAAATGTGAAGTACAAAAGGAAAGAGGCTGTTAATAAATTTGGTTTAGGGTGCTGACCGCAATATTTAAGAGAACATTTCAGCAACATTTCTATTGCCGACTTTGTAGATAATTTTATGCTTTATATTTTATGCGGTATAGAGAAAGTGTTTTCAAGTCAGATGTAAATTTTATTCATATATAACAAGAACGAATAAATTTTAGTAACGTGCTCAAAAATGTACTTTTGAAACCTTTTTGTATTTTTAAACATATTTTCCAGATGGAATCTATTTTCTTGCTGATCTATTAATATGGTTTTTTAGAAACTTTTCATATTTTGCTGTGAATTATTATTTTTAGTAGAACAAATATTTTATATGAGAATTTTTTAGTTCATCTGCGTTACATATTATGTTCAATTCAACATAACTATCTAAACCCACCATTCTCAATAAAATCCGGTAACTTTCGTTAGAAACTGCCCGGGGATTTCTACGGTGACATTTAAAATATGTAACGCACTTATAAATATCACGAAGTAAATAGTTTGGCTATTTGTTCGAACAATAATAATAAAGAACCATGTTAGCTTTAAATTTACTTTTAAAAATATACCACTGTATTGTTAAAATGTATTTACATTAAATTACATAACTAATTTACTCACGGTACAACGATTAAAGATGCACAATAATTTGGGACATTATCAAAAAAACTCTCTTTTTATTTTAATCGCTTAAAGCAGTGATATTGAATCACGTATATTTGTTTTTATTTCTTAAATAAAATTTGAGTCTACGAGAAAAAACTAAAGTTTATCAATTAAAAAAATATAACAGTAATCGGTTCATAAGAAGCAGAGTAACAAGGTAACATATATTTTGTATATTTAATTTAAAAAATCAGTCAGTCACATATCGGTACACGTTGGTGTCAAAACATTTAAGTAAAGAGTAGTCAATGTAATTATTATATTAACTGTCTCTGACTCAACTCTTAAAAGTTTTAAATTTTTAATATTTAGTACTTTAATTCGAAAAGAGTACAAATAGTACTGTTTGTTTTTGTTTTATTAAATAAACATCTCACTCTCTTGTTCTCACCCAATTTTATTTAAGCTCTAACGTTACTTAACCATTTCCATTTAGTTTTGTACCCTGGGCCACTATTATTTATAAGCGATAGATGAAGCTTAAGTATCGGTTAAAATAAATGCATTCACTTGTATTTGTATTTATAAAATTTATTAAATGTAATATCTAAATAAACGTAGCGTTAATGTATAGTATGTGACAAGATTAAAGAGCGTATATTAGTTGTTTAGCTACATGCCGTTTTATTTTGTCGTTTAAACAAGGAGAACTACAAAATATACATAATATGTATATTTTGTAATGTTTACTATCTGAAAAGAATTAAATTTTCAATTAGTTTATTTACATAATTTTATGAAATTTATAATCTTGTGGTATTTTTTTGCTCTTTGAAACTCCTGGTTAGGTCTTTAAATGAAATAATTATTAAAAATCAATAAAATCAATAAAATCGACTTCATTCAAGACGGAAATTCGGATAGATTATTTCAAACTTCTTTAGAATACTTTTATTTTGGAATAGCCTGTTATAGTTTTAATTAATCGTTGATACCTTAATAGTGCGTTCTTCGTGTTATTGTGTTTAGATATCGGCGGGAGATTTATTTCATAGATTAATGAAATATAATACCAGGTATAACAATGCACAAGTGTACGCACAAACACAGGTGCACTCATTTTTATTTTTTAATCATATTCAGGCTATATGGGACGAATAACCGATATGACCTAAGAGGGATTAGGCGCAGGACCGACTTTTTTAATAATCACGAAAATTTAAAGATGTTAAGTCCCCGCAGGATTCAAATCCAAAATCTCAAGTTCTTAAAGCGCAGGCTTATCCCACGAGGCTATTGAGGCAATGAATATTGTTTTATATTAACTGCCTCTAACTCAGCACTTAAAAGTATGTCTCTTTTAAGTATTTAGCAGTTTTGTTCGGAGGCTCTATTTAATAACCAATCACAATGAGTGATAATTCCAAAATGTTTTTGTGTTATGACAATAATTAATATTGTTTAAGTTCAAACACATAAATGACTTTTATTACTTCATAACATGTAATTAGTTACGTGTATCTTTATTTGCCTTTAAATAAATAAAGATGTAGGTATAACTCGTATTCTGTACTCTTAAAACTTGTTCACAATTTAAGTCAAATATTTACCGATTGTAACATTATACTAAACCCTGCGGGCTTTCCTTAATTGTCAACGGAGCGTAAAATTTGAAGAAAACTACTTTTTGTACGAGACAATAAAAGGACCTTTACCTTACTTCCTAAAAAATAATTTCAAAAATAATTCAAAAAAGTTGTAAAACATTTTAAAAAATAATTATTTTATTGCTACAAAAGTAGGGTGCATGGTATCAATAGTTATAAATATTTTGTGAACAGATGTCAATTGTAAATAATATCCTGAAATGCACACAAAACAGTATAATATATTGTCTTTCACTATTTTCAATGCAAATTTATTATCTTTTATATTAGTAGGATTTTCTATAAAAGTGTATTTTTTTTTAAATTATTTCATTTAAATATTTGAGGCTAATTTAAAAAAAAGTATTTAATTGTCTTGACGCAGACACTCCGGGTCTCAGGAAAACTAAAAATTGCTTATTCTGATTATATTAGCAAGGATAAAGGATCAAACTGTTTGAAATATTGAATTGTCGTCGGTCTTTAAACGTCGGATTAACTTGAAATTTGGTGTAGTTAACACCAAATTTCGAGTTAGTCTGACGTTTTAAACAGGGTCAGAATCATGTTTAAAGATACCGTTACATATCAGGTCTACAACTTTGCTTCCGCCGTTTAGCAATAGATGCATGTAGCGGTAAGTTGTAGTCGAGATAAAAAGATTGTAGACGTCATTCAATAAGCTTTGGTAGAGCCAAACATAAAATACTAGTACATTAAAATACGAGTACATTTGTGTCTGCATTATAAAGTTATGCTCCAATAAATATGTCAGCTTACAAGCCAAAGTCAAGTTGACACTTTGGCTGAAGCTGCCTGCGAGAGGTTTCAATTTTCTGCATCTATGAAGAGGTTTCGGAGGGACGCTTATCGTATGCTCTTAAATATCTAAGGTAAGTGTGGTTTCAACGCTTCATGAATTTAACGTCGTAGTATTTTGTGAAAACAGATCGGCGTAGTGTATTATGAGTTGCTAAAACCGACTAAAACAATTACAGGGGATTGTTATCAAACGCAATTAATGCGTTGGAGCCGAGCATCGAAAGACAAATGGCTGTAGTATTACCAGGAATATGATAAAGTGATTTAAGAGCACGACAAAGCTTGGAAACGTTGAATTGAGTAATCCTGCCACACCCGCAGAATTCTCCAGATGAACTGCCACTTTTTTCGAACAATGTCACACAACCTGGCTGAAGGGCGCTTCTGGTCTTATAAACAAGTAAAAAAATTTATCGATTCGAGGACTCAAAAGATAACCAGGTTTTTAATAGAGATTTTTATGCTGCTCGGAAGATGGGTAAATAAAGTGGCCAGCCATGGATAATCGTTTTAAATCTTAAATTTATAACCAGTTTTTTTACCATAAAGCCTCGTATTTCGGAAAAAAGGCGGTATTTAAAGCATATATTAGCACTGCAAAGTTATCGCAATAATCACTCTTTATACCTATTTCTCAAAACCTGATTTTTACCTGATGACTTAAGTTGTATGTCATCCGGTAAAATTTAGTGGGTTGAAATAGAATTTATTTCTATACAATATTTTATGAGGTTCACTAAACCCCGAAAGGGATTTCTTTATGCTGTGTAAGAAATCTTAGTACGATTTTCGTATTCATAAGCTGATAAGATGGCAAAGGCATCATAAAATATATCTTCCACATTTTATTTCACTATTAGTGAATGGGTAAGCAAAGTTAAGATTTATAAAAATGTTACTGGTAAAACGGACTGCAAAGTTTAAATATCGCTATTTCCAATAGACATGTTCCGTTACAGGGCTAAAAGCTTACACAAAACATAAAATACATTGTTGCGGGCCAATACGCATTACTCTGTCTAGTTCTAACTTAAAAATAAATTGAAAAGCAATATTCTGTCAAACAGATTTCACTATATGCTGGTAAAACTTTGTATTCAGAGTAAAATGAGAGATGCGAGGACACATAACTATTTACGCTTATTATATTTTCATAATTAAATAGCTCTTCTCAGTGCGTAGAGAAATCTCTAGTTAAGCCTTTATCGGACGATGTTATGTGTTATTTGCAATAATTAGCTAAGGACAGTATTTTTTTAATTAAAATTGTCTTATTCAATAAAGTAAAGTATAAATAGTTCGTAAACTATCGTGGGTCAATTGATTCTCTTCTCTGTTATAAACATAATTGAATGTTAAACAACATAAAATCCAATTAAAACTTTTTGGTAACAAAAAAATGTCAGGATAAAATAAATGTAAAATATATTAAACCTTCAAAATATTTCTTGCCTTAAAATGACAACTTTAATAAAATTGCATGTTCGTCTTTATCTTTTTCTCGTTTCTAACATCAAAATAAGCTCCTGGTTTTGAACACAAAACGCAAAGAACTGTCAATAAATTTTCTTTTAAGAGCTGACCGCGAGATTATAGAGAACATTTTAGCAACTTTTCTATATACGTCCGTGTAGCTAGTAATAGGAGTTTAGGTTGCTTCTTTTAAATGAAAATATGTACAAAAAACTATTCTATTTTTAATCTAAGAGTCCCGTGTATGATCCGTGGATATATCAATAGAACTGTTATATAATAATTTATAACAAGTTTTAAACAATTAACGCCCATACACAAATTTTAAACAATTTTTAGTTGTAACTAAATTTGTACATACAAAAATATTTAAGGTGCTCGTTGATATAAGAATCCACTAATAACAGGCCGCTCTGTTCCATTTCACAGATGTACTGTAGTGCAGATAATGGCGATGTGTTATACAAATACAGAAATTTAAATTATATTGTTTCATCATCATCAGCTTGTAATAGTCCACTGCTGGACATAGGCCTCCTCTAATACACCCCTATCCATTAGGTGGTTTCGAACCGTATCACACCACGCTGGTCCAATGCGGGTTGCTGGGTGGCCGACTTTTACATGCCCATCCGACGCATGGATCATCTTACTTATCAGACAATCGGGTGATCGGCTCAAATTGCCCTAACCAACTAGGAAACAACAATGAAAATTTGTTGAGTCCCCGCAGGATTCGAACCCACGACCTCCGGCTTCTAAAGCAGACACCCTCGGAGGCAGTTATTTTTTACAGAATATTGTATACTCAGTATTATCACGAGGTGCTAAAAATTTTCATCAAGACAAATAAGGGTGATCCTATTTAAACTATGTAATATATAATATAAATTTAATATGTCAGTTGAAATGGCTGAAGTTTAAATCTACAAAACGTTTATAATGGCATGCAAATTAATAATACAATAACTATTATAAAATTAACACAAGAGTTTGTTTTATTTATATAAAACATTATTTATAAGGTTGTGTATAAATAATAATAATGTACCTGTTTTACGGCAGTTTCTATTTTAAAGCCAATGCAGAAACTATGACAAAGAGAAACTCTTCATTGTGCAGTAGAATTCTAAGGATCTGTTGTTTTGATTGAAAGCAAAAGTTCTAATAATGCAATGCCCTTTACCATTGTTTTGTATTGTTTAGTTAAGTTCTAATGTGGGTATTTGTGTTGTGAACTTTAAATAATTAATTTAAACTTGGGAAAAATGGCCTGTAAATGTTTGCCTTGTATAAGTTATTGTTTTAGCAACACTGCTAAATAAATACAAGACATAATAGACAATGCTGCAATTTATGTTAAGTGTATCATGCTATTCTACCAGGTTTTTACTTTAAAATGATTAAGATTGTAATGTAAATTATCGACTATTTCTTATCGTTTCAATTACGCAGTATCTAGTGGCTAAAACTGTGATGATTTAAAATTTTATTTTTTTATAGGGCGCTTATATGTTAGTACTGCTGATGACATGGAACATTAGCTGATGATTGTTCTACCAAACCTATGTATGATTGTATGACCTACCTAGTAACAATACATATTTAGTGTAAGGATATTCACTTACACGTGTGAAACTTATCTGATAGAGCAGTAAATGAAGATTTTAATCTCTTTATCAGATTAAAACCCAAAAATTATGAGAACTAGATTAATTAATTTTACAACTTTTTTAAATAATTAGTTCTGAAAATAATTAAAATCATTTAAAATATAAATTATGAAGTAATAGTTCAAAATTTATTTTGAAGTATTATTTTTTATACATAATATCTTTTTATAGACAAACACTTCACAGCAAAATCTTCTTAAGAAATTAAAAAACTTATATTTTATATAAAACAAAAAAAAAGCAAAAATTGGCACTTTTCAATACCTTGTTGTTTTTTATGGTAATAGGTATCAAAGTGTGTTTTTTTACTGTTTTTTCGGAAAGCGGTAATGTGAAAACACTATTGTGTTCAGGTTTAAGGGGCGCCGTTACCAGTAAAAAAGATGTAACATCTTAGTCTCACGGTAGGCAAAGCGTATGTGATAACCCTAGTATTGCCGATGTCAATGGGCATTGGTTACAACTTTCCATCAGGTTCCATTAAATTTAAAAGATAAAATTTAAAATAAACCAACAGATATTCCAAAAATATTATAAAGAACGAAAATCATATTTTCAGAACGACTTTAAGTCGTGTTTTTTCGAGAATGGCTTTCTACCTGAGGAATTTTTATAATTAAAAAAGTATTTTCATGATTTTTTTACATCTTTTTTTAACAAATTTTGTAGCTTTTTTATCAATCAGTCAGAAATCACAAATTTGGGGAGTGGGGAGAACGCCCACCCTACCAAATTCCTCGAATATTTAGCTGCCTTCCCTTTACCTTTAGCAAAAAGTTTTCAGCTGGTTCGTGGGAGCGGTATTTTCCCGAACTCTGTGTTAGAAGCGTACCGTAGACAAGAGGCCGGAAGTACAGTTTCAGCTAACAAAAAAACTTTCACTATGCATCCCAGAAGAAAAAATTTAGTTCAAACTGATTGAGTGGTTACTTTTATACGATACGGTTAGATTTTTGGCGTTAAATGACTGCATTACGAGGCCAAACTTATCGATTTTGAATAATCTTGGTATGTAAATTTAAAAGTGGCAAACATACTCGTACATAGATGGAATTGCTCCATATTGACTAATAAAACGGTTGCGCTCATTCTAGATATTACAAATGTTTAAAAAGTTTTACGTTGATTCTTTCTTTTATTGGAATTCCTTATACACTTTCCACGAAGTCCTCTTTAATTTTCTCATACAGCGTAGGTATAATTATAAAAGAATTTGAAAATATTATTTTCCACCCAATTAAATGCTTATCCTTGAAAAAAAAAATTTTTGTAACATTTTATGTTAAAAGTATTTACGCATTCAATAAGAAATGGGTTCGCAAAAGTTTATAAGTTGTTCTTTATATTTTTAAAGAGATGTCGATCTGTTAAACACATTTTAACTTTTCTGTAGTAAATTTCTTAGAAATTCTTTGGAAGTTGATGGTAATATTGCCTCCAGCTTCATGAACAGGTTATTTAATATAATATTTTATTAGAAAATATAACCTTGCCTACCTTTATGCGAAATCTTCAGTGAGACAGCAAAGAAACAATTTTAAATGGTACATGAATCGCACAAACCTTACAAATATTAAGAACGATTTATTTTTAAACTAGCAAAACTTTTACAAATAAAATAGATTTCAAAATATTTAGATCCCTGAACTTCTTTTGAAACATATTTATTTATTTTAATAACAACATTGCCACATTAGCAATAAAAAGGTGTGTTTAAAAATAATTGCCATTAAAAAAATTGTATAATTTATGAAGTATAATGGTTTTAATTTTATATTCCAAACAAACGTTATTACCTTTACTAATTACGTTAACGCAGTAAAGTTTGTAATCAATGATACTAAATAAACACTAAAATCTGCTTTTCAAACTTTGTTTTTCTTAAAAAGTATTATTAATATAAACCCATTATTGCAACATTTATAAAGCACAATAGTTAAAGGCTTAAAATGTGTAGTAACCAAGACTTTATTATATTAGGCTTCATATTTAAACGGTAACCGGAGTGCACAGTTTGTATTGCGCACTACTAATTCAATGAAGCATTAACTAACGCTCAATTAAATTGTTTACATGCATATACAAACAACACTGTGATCCATACTAATATTATACAAAGAAAAATATTGTATTTTTGTGTATATGTTTGTAATGAATGAACGTAAAACCACTGCGCCGGTTAAAATATTCTTTTACCACTGGAAAGCTACATTCACCCTGAGTAACATCGAACATATTTAAAAATAAAAAAGATTATTAAATATAATGACTTAACGGATTTTATCGCGTTTATTTTTACATTTTAAATTTCCGACCTTTCGAACACTTTCCAGGGGCCGTGGTCACGGGGTACCGTGAATCCGTGAAGTCATTTTATTTAATAATGTATAATATTCGCGCAAACAATAGAAATAATAAAAAGATTTTTACTAAAACTTAAGTAACGTAACCCAAGGTGTAAAAAAGTGTTCTAGCTCCAAAATTTGTTTTGGATAGACTATAACATATTATTCAACTAGTGCAAAGCCAAGGCTTGCCGAGAGTGTCCACATATTATTAGTAATTAGATAGTACCAACCATTAACAATTAAGCAATAACAGGAATATATTCTAAATTTATATATTAAATATGAGTTTAGTTATTAAATAATAGAGTCAATGGGATGTCAGTAACAAAAAGTTACAGTAGGCTTATACCAATATAAAAGTAGAATTTTAACAGTAGGGTCGTATGTATGGTACACTATAATACAATAACATTCACAGAAACCTTTTCACAGGTCCTGAATTCAGGTATATAGTGATATAAAAACTGAGTTTAAGAAAATTGAGTTTTAATGTGATCTTAATTTACTTTTATTATATAAATTCGTTTGATAAACTTTTTATTGAATTCCAAATTAGTAAAATTTACTTCATCATCATGTGTTAGTCCACTGCTGGACATAGGCCTCCCATAGTACACGCATTCTCTGGAGGAGATTTTTAGACTGTATCCCACCACGCTAGTCTAAGATGGGTTGGTGGGTAAAAGAAAAATTGATTTGCCCCCATTAATATTGTTTTAAGGATTTATTAATAAAAAGACGACCCTTACTAAGTATAGCTGCAAAAAAGATGGACTTTATATAATATATACATGCATATAAATATATATATGTATGCAGTAATAAGTTTCTTATTCGTATTTTCCTTTTTTTCTATTATGTTTACACGTATTAAGTCATAATAAGTACGTTACTACAAGACATAAAACTTTCTCGCTATAAAAGAAAATAATAAATGATTATAATTTAATACTCAGTAGTTACAATTGAAATGTTGTGGTTGAGACAGAATTACATATATAATATTTGAGAAAAATAAATTGCTTCATATGTATTGTATTTTACAGTATTATCAATACCAAGATGCGAATTTCGCAATTTGTATAGAGTGCGCAGTCGTACACCAAAATTCAGGTAACGAAGCATGAAATGGCATCTTGCGAAGTAATTCAGAGATTAGATCTTGATATTCGGGTTAACAAGCAGGCAACCTATATCGGAGGTAGGGGAGACCGGGGCTAGTTGACCAAATTTCAGTTTAAAGGTTTCTAGTTTTGTTTATTTGATTATATTATTGCTTCAAGCGGCCTGAACAAAGAAAGGATGCGCCTTTGGAGGTGCGGAGGGACGGGTTGCAGGAGGTAGGTGTGCGCTCTTCCTGTCCCTCGCAACCAAGGTGGAGTAGCTGGGGAAGAGGAATGTCGAGTATTCCGAGGCGCCTCCCTATCCTCCGCGACTCGGGGCCACACCGCTGATGCGGTGTGGAGGCCGGGAGGAGGGACATTCGGCATGGTGTCGTCGATCTCTCCTCCTTCTGCGGCCGCTAGCGGCGGAGCGTAACATCGGAGCCGCCGCTGGGGGCCGGGGGGTTTGGTCCTTGCGTGGTCTGGGAACTCCTGGCTTCCATGGCCCCTGAGTAACAGACTTGGGGGAGTCTGTAACCTAACTACAGGGGCCAAGACGAAGGGCGCGCTAGTTCCGACGCGCCTAGAGGGAGGCAGATGGCCGTAGGGCCGAGATGGGGCTGCTTCGGCGGCCAGCGCTGGTGGGGTTGCAGATGAGTGGAAGCACGTTCCTGTGACCTCACCCTAAAGGCGTCAGGAAGGAACAACGTGGATATTTATTTATGGTTTTTTAGTCGGTGCGAGTCCGACATAACCCGTCTTTGCCCCCGCGAGGACGGATATGCGTAGGCCCCACGGTAAAAAAAAGACTATTTATACGGGGTAATAGGGTTGTGAGGGCAAAATCTACGCGCCAAAAGGATAAAAAACACAAAAATGTGTTGCTCATCTATTAATGACGCCGCAACTTCAATTAAATTCAAAAAAATTCTAATTTATATAATTGTATAAATTAGAATTTTATTGTATAGCAGTAGAAATAATAAATTTTTTGTCAAATATTATTTTTGACATAATGTACCTATTACATCTATGGGTGTACTCCCACAATTGGCCTTTTTTTCTATGTTTGCATGGTCTTAAAACAATTTTGTTTGAGTAGTAATTTTTATAGGGATATAGGAACAGATAAAGCGACTTTGTTTTATACTATGTAGTAAAAAAAAGCCAAGTTAAAATATATTGATATAGATTAAAAGAAAGTATACTTTGTGTTTATCTCTCTAAACTGTTTTGACTGATATAATAAACTAATCGGATCATGAAATACGTCTACATTTTCATAATTCTAGATCTTGTAATGAACTAACATAAACTTAACTATTTATAATTTTGGACAATTAAACAAAATATACTGCAATCAACTCAAAATCTAATTCTACGTTATTTATTTTTAAACGGTCTAAACTAAAACATTGTCTAATTTAATATAAAGTGAACGTGTTAATACGAAGACATTATGACGGGAAAATAAAGCGTTCAGGAAGTAACGATGTGAGATAATTCGGAACACTGGGCACGTAGCTAATCTTAATAATCACAAAGGACTGACCGGAGCTGCTTATCGACCACAAGCAGACCCCACACTTAACTAGATAATTTTACGATGACTTGCACATGTTGGCGTAACATGTTTGTTTGTTGTTGGCTTACCCAGCTACACTTATTTTGATGTATGCAACGTTAATGAATATTTTAAACTGCTTCGGAAATAACATTTAAATAATAATTCGATTTCTTATTTTGATTAATTTACAATTTGATTATTTATTTTATCAACCACAATAAAATAAATCAACTTAAAAATATAAACGAAAATAAAGTATGATAAATGAACAGTAAAACAACCTTTCATTTATATTATAGAGCATCTTAACTCATGACCTTTTAAAAGGTATTCAACGGGCCTTTACACATGATTAGTCTGTTTTATCTTTATAGCTCATCATAGAAATGTACCCGTTTACACGCCTATCTATTAGGGGGTTTGGATCGTATCCCACCACGCTGGTCCAATGCGGGTTGATGGGCGGACCGACTTTTTGCATGCCCATCCGACGCATGGATCGTCATACTTTTCAGACAATTGGGTGATCGGCGAAAATTGCCCTAACCAACTAGAAAACAAGAAGAAAAATTTGTTGAGTCCCCGCAGGATTCGAACCCACGACCTCCGGTTTCTAAAGCACGCGCCCATACCGCTAGGCTACGGAGGCAGTCTTAGTACCTTGCATTGTCCTAAATAACTTTTTTTCGATATTTATATGTTTTGCTCTAATTAACTATTATTACCCACAAATAAATATATAATCCCAGTAATCTAATATAATCCCAGGCATAGTCAGATACCTGTTGCATGGTTAAAAATTAGTGTTTTTCAATAGTTAATTTTGTTACTTACATTTCACGAAAGGCAAAGAAAGCGAAAAATCGTTTCTTCATTTTAAAAGTTAAATCTTCTTCTACTTATTCCAAAAAAATTACATCTGCCTTATAATTGACACCCAATTACGTTCTTCGTCCCGAAACAGTAATATTTTTATATTTTACCAGTCTTTTAGCAACATTTGTGCATGCATAATTCTGGAATCTTATTTCACAGTCAATTGTCTCAATAATATGTTATTTGTGAATTCTAAGACACATTATGCAGTGGTCTAATTTAAGAGTTTAAAAATTAATAATTTACCTATTAGAGTAATCAACTTAAGGATTATTGTTTCAATCACTTTTCGAACTTATTTTAAATGTAAATGAAATCTGACTTAAAACGCTCAAAATTTTCTTGTTCATTGATTAAATTGTCAATACTGGAAGTTGTATAACTTTTCGAAGAAGTTCCTATGAAAATACATTCTTTAATCAGGGGGAATATTTATGAAAACGTCATTTTTAAATGTTAGCCATTACTTAAGTAAAACCTTAAGATAAATAATTAATCAGGTAATCATCAATTTGAGTGTGTGTTGAAAATGTAAATCATCTTTACCCACATAACATATGTGTGCGCAATAGATATATTATGTGGGTTTATATCGTTTATCGTTTATTTGATGGCTTCCGTTGGTGGAATTAACCATTCAACCCGGCGGAGTCGAGGGCTGCAACTTTAAGCGTGCACAGGCTTCACCTCTTAATTTGTTGGCTTAGCCTCGAGGGTCCCCAGAGGGAGACCTCGGCTCGGGCTGCCACTATTTTTAAACCGTCAGCGATCTAATCGAGGGTGCCCAGGAAGGCCGAACTCGGCTCGGTTAGTCGCTTTGATCCTTTTAACCCGTTAGCAACATGTATCGAGGCGCCCCTGTGGCCGAACTCGGCTCGATCAGTTGCTTTAGGACATGTTAATTAAGCAAAACCGCTCTATCTATTAGGTGAAAATCGGCCTGGACGTGCCGATATCTGGCGTACGGAGGTGTGTTTGCCCTCGACGGCGAGGGCAAAAGGCTGAATGACGATTTAACACGTCTTGCGATCGTTATATCGTTGTCCGGATCCTGTTAGAATATGGCGCGGTCGTCTCATATCGGGCGTGTTTCCTATGCTTAGGATGAATTAGTTTCCGTGGTACGTAAGCGCGGTGCTACGTACCAGTCCATTTGATGTTGGAAGCCGAGTCGAAAAATCGGATAGATGTTTGTTTCAATAATTGATGTATGGAGGGCAATTCCAGGTCCCATGCCGGTCAAGCGTTGTCGCACGACCAGTGCACCCGTGGCCCTGCGTAGAACCTGTTTTGCAGGGCTTGAGTTTGTGGATATTGGAAGGAGATGCATGAGCGAACACCGGACTGGCGTAAGTCATGATAGGTCTGATAACTGTTTTGTAGAGCAACACCTTGTTACGCGAGAGACAGCTTGCTCTTGGGATTTATTAGGAAACAGGCGACCTAGGACGTGAGGCGCTCTGTTTTTGACCCTGCTTGATGTGCTGGGCCGAAGCTGAGGGTTTTGTCGAGGGTTACCGAGGTATTTGACTTTATTTACCCATGGAATTGGGTGGTCTAGGAGTCGGATCAGTGGATCTGGCTTCTTGTAAGACGCCGCGCTTAAGGTTTGTTCGATTCAACGTCGAAACCAGTCACGTACGCCGCTGTTTGGAGGACGTCGTTATTGGATGACGGAATATGCTGGATAAAAAGCCAGTAGTCTTGTGGAACTCCATGCGTGGTTGTTTCCTCGACGCTGATTGGAACGTTCGTCTGGAGTCTGGTGAGAGTATGATGGATGGTCTGAAGACGCTCGAGCTTATAACTTGAGAGCCCGTCTGTGCATACTTTGTCGAACGCCTGCCACGTCGAGGAAGGCTCATGTATGGCTCCGCAAATGCGGATTGATGTTGCTCGTGACGGTGAGTCTGATGTGTGGGAATGGCCTGAAAGCCGAGATTGACTGATGGAAAGTCCGGCTAACTGCAAAGTCCTCGAGCGTCAGAACAATTGTTTTCCCAGTCTAAGCGGTACATGCGGGAGGTTGGTGGTTGAGGTTTTCCCGGTTTGAGGGAGCTGCTAACTCGCATCTTGCCAAGGTTTGGAAATTACTTGGAAGGCCGTTAGATAGGACCAGGAGTGTGATATGGTGAGTGGAGAATCTTATGACGCGATGTTCTGAATCTCACGTGCCGGGCTTCAGGCTAAGCTTTTGATTATCGATTCGCTGCTTCCAGTTACGCGTGAGTACGTCGCGAATGGGGGTAGGTCACCGGTCAACTCGTTCGCCTTGCGGAGTGGCGCGGCTTTTCACCGGTTGTGACTGGCGAGCTTGAGCCTGAACTTCGGCATGACTTCAGGCTTTGATTACTCATCGAGAAACGCTGGGAGCTTGTTAGGTTGGATGAGTGGCGATAGGTGATGCTAGCCATCGCTTTGAGCGTTTTAGATATGCCCGAAGGCCTTATGGGAGGATGGTTGCTAGAATCCACCGATCGTTCCGAATTCATCTTGCGACTGATGTCCAGGTTAGCGTGTCGAGTTCGCTCAGTTAGATAGCATGTGGCCGAATCCGGTCATCTTGCTCGTCAAGGGTCCTTGATGCGTTGAGCGACAGCTCGCGGTTTGCTCCACGGACCATCTCGAGTGAGGCCTCGAGACTTTGGACATGACTGGAATGCTGAGCGGCGATTCACGTCGAGCGTGTTAGATTTGGGATGGTATCTCAATGGGTGGCTAGTAGAGATCTGCCGTGACTTTAGCTTATGCCAGCGACTTTTAGATTTTGAAGAAGCATGTTTGGGTGATTTGAAGGTCCTAGCTTTAAAGCATCGGTAATCGGGATCCGATCGTTAGGTCGTCGTGACCTCATGCTCCTAAGAGCAGATGACGTTTCATTAGATTGCATCAGCGATCCGGTCGTTGTCCACTTCAGTGGAAGTTTGCATCAGCAGTCAATAACCATACCGAAGTTGGTTATCTGTAACGTCAGCTAGACCCGATTTGTAGTGTGAGTTCCAATGAGTGTTCTTTTGAAATCGCCGCGAGATGATGGCTCCTCAAGGAAATGCGTCTGAACTCGGATTGAATGATCCACGGTGCTTCATGGAATTCAGTATTGTATCGGCGCGGACCTTCTGGTAACCTAAAAAGAGCTTTAAATGCTTGATTCGACGGCGTGGATTCACGCAGTGCGTGACTTTTATAAAAATGGATGTGTGCTGGAGCCGTCCTGCATTTCTAGAATTACAAATTGCAGATCTATCTTCGGCTTTAGGAAGTCTCCTGCACCAGTAGAATGTCAACGTCGTTTCGGAAGGATTTTGACTCGGTCCTGTTTCGAGACCGTTTGCTAAAGCGTGTTAACATGCGCGTATGTTACGCCGGGCCGTTGTTTTCAAAATTGTGGTAAGAGCATTTAATTCACGTTAGATTGCTCAATTAATTTCCGTACTTGCGAGACAGCTGCGGCGGTAAGTTGCCCACGGTGGCACTAGCTGAGGTGAGCCTTCGACTCGAAGTCAACCGTTAACAACACACGGGTTATCTGCATGCGCCATGCTGGCTAGCTTGAGGATGCGCTATGGAGCGCTCGGGGTGCGGCGATGTGGCGCTAGCGAGCGCTCGGGCAGTTCGGGGCCGGGTTGTTGCCACGCTGGCATTGAGTACGCGTCGCTGGGATTGACACGCCTTGAGCAGGCTCGAGGGAAAGGTACTGGATGACTCGGATTGCAATTGAGTCAGGTTTGTCTCGCTGGAGAACATGTCCTGAGACGCGAAATTGAAATCTCCGACTGAGAGTGAATCTGTGGAGATACGAGCCCTGCCTGTCCAGGACGGCTCCGAGCGATTTATCGCTACATTTCGAACAGAGTGTTTACGTCACGGTCGCTTATGCTCTAACTGATTATTCCGACGGCGTGAATCGTTGCGTAATTTGCAGTTTGATAAAGTGACCGTAGTTCGGCACTTTTTTCACCTAATAAGATAGCGTGGCTTTTTGTCTCGAGTGACGGTACGCTGTGAGGCAGCGGCGTGGATGCTGAGAAGCAGCGATGTTGAAGCGTGATGCGGCCAGCTGTGAAGCAGCTTGTGTCTGCCTGAGGCGGCGGTGGTGGACTCTAAGGCCGGGGTCGATAATTGCGCCGAACGGATTTCGGCCTTGACTGATGGGTCCGGAGTCAGCGAGTTAGCTGGTGACGATCTATTTTGCGCTTTTTCGCGATTGGATGGGTTGGTTTATCATCATCATCAGCCTGATGTAGTCTACATGTTGGACAAGGCTCCTAATACACCCTATTCATTAGGGGTTTCTGGACTCAGTATCCCACAGCTGGTCCAATGCGTGGATTATGTGGAGGACGACTTTTAAGAACAACCTTAAGATAAATAATCAGGTAATCGTAAATTTGGGTGTGTGTTAAAGAGATCTGTATTTTACCCACAAATATATTTTACATAATACATATATTATGTGGGTTAAGATAAATAAATCATCTAGCCCTTAAACATGAATCTATACAACAACGTAAGAATTTAAAGTAGCTGTATTCCGTAGTTATGTCCGTTGAAGAATCTGATCATGTACTTAATAACGGTCTTATGATTTAGTTAAACAACCTACTTATTACGCTCCGATTCATTACACTACAACAAAAGCAAAATGTCTTGAATTGTTTTGTTAATCAATTCGAGAGCGATAATCGGAATCGCAAGTTGAAACCCGTTTTGGATAATCGAGTTTATTGTTATCGCAAATAGAAGTTATTCCCCCAAGACGTTTCTTACTAACGACCGAACAATAGCTTGGCAGAATTAATAGTTGGTTGGTTAGTTGGTTTTCAAGATGGCTTTGAACCAGGATTTCTGTCCTTATTTTAAAACTTTTCTAATGAATAGTTTTATTTTTAATGATGATTTAAGGTTACGGTTTCATGGTTTAATATGTTTTAAGTTGTTTGATGATGTTTTAAGGTTTTTAAAACCATTTGCACGTCATTTATTTATTTTTTAATGATAGGGCAATTAAAAGATGTTTTAAGGATTTTAAAACAATTTTGCGTTTTTGCACAAGTATAAAATTTACAATTTTCTTAATTGTTAACGAATTTTAAGATTAAATTTGATCGATAAAATAAAATAATCCAAAACACCTAATTCTTTTACCCATTAGTCAATTATTTCACACTTTTTACAAATCCGCTCCTCCGAAGGCAAAATAGGAAACCCTTATGAGATCATTTTCTAGACTAGTCTTTTCCACAGGAAGATATGTCCATGGGAGTTTTCCCGTTTGCCTATTCTGGTGTTACCATTTATTTTCTAACGAATAGGTATACTACAACGCGGTCTACAGTCCCTATTAGGTGTACTAAAATCAAGACACTCAGTATACATTATGAAAAGACAAGGTAGCTCAAAATTTAACTTATTTTTAGAGATATTTTCTTTTTTGAATAAATCAATTTTAGACCTTTTAAGCAAATTGTACAAATCTTGCTCAACTTTTATTCTTAGTTTTTATTAATTCTTTTGCTTACGCGAATAATACACATTATTATACAAAGGACTTTTTACTTAAATTAATAATAATGATTGAAATTAATAAGCAAAAGAGGGGTCATATTTTTTATAATAATGAAAGGTTACAAGAATTTTTGCAGAAAAGCAAAAATTTATCATAACATAAGAGCTCTAAATGGCACATACATTAATCTCCATCCATCACGAACAACATACTCTGGATATTGTTTATGCATGTAGATTATATGATTCTTTCCCGACTTTGTACAGGATCGCGAGAATTTGAAAATATACTTCTTACAGAGAGTACATATAGATTCATAATGCAAATAACGCTTATTTGTAAAAGATAAAGTCTTTTAAAATGTAAAAGAAGAATAAATACAGATAAGATATGTAATGAGGTTCAGGGTCATAATTTAATGAATCATTATTTTTAAGTATAAATAAACAGGGGAAATATTTTAAAATATCAGTAAATACTTTAATATGAGCTGAAAGAAATGATATAGTTTATATGCCTTATTAAGTTATTTACTAAGATTTTAATATTTTTAATTAATGATGGTAACAAGACAAGAAAAGGTTTTTTATCTCCAAATACGTAGCATAATATAAAGATAATCAAAACTTCACTTACTAGCCAGAAAAATCGAATATGATGTCTTTCTTTTGTTGCAATGACATCACAGCGTTAAATCTAAAAAAAAAATCATTCTTTCTCAGTTAACAGGAAATTTTCTAATTTAAAAATGTATTAAACGTAACAAAATTATCAAAAGAAAAAAAATTACATAATTTTTGTAAACTTTTTTGTTTTTAGCTTTTGTTACGGGATGGTGTACATAAAATGCTTTTACATTATGATTTAACATGTTTAAAATTTAAAATTTATTCTTTTGGTTATATTACGTTAGATAATTTTACACGTAATTTTTTTGTGGCTTGTAGTGTAGTACCGTGCACATATTATTTAATTTATCCAAATAATTCTTCTTGGCATTGTTTTGTTAGTCTTTCGAACGCGACAATGAATGAAATAGAGCACCCGGACGGGAATCAAATTTATTGGTATCGGAAATTGAATGGATTCCCTGGGAGTTTTTCATGCCAGGAACTGGGCAACAACTTGTCCGAATTAATGATGTCTTTGTTTTGTATTTTGCGGCTTCCAATACGAAATTAAGTTGTTAATTTTGTTGAAAATGACGTTTTGTTTGAATAAACTAGTGATATTTTGCTTTATTAAACAGTGTAAATATAATATTTTGCTGACTTGCCTTTTCCCAATTTTAAATCGACTCAAAATATTATTATCTATAAAAATACAATACAATCTAAAACAATTTTAAGAAAAAAATACTGTGGATACATTTTAACTAGCTCCATGGGCTATTGCTATGGCTCCATGCTTTACAAAATGTAACAAACTTTTCTTATTGATTAGGCATACCGGAGCTGACTTTCCCGAACCCTGAATTTCCTGTAAAAAAAGATGGTCCATGCTGAAGAGCATGTAAAAACAAGATCGACAAATCATTATTAAAAATAAGCCATTGTTAGAACTCACAACCTTCAAATAAACAGACAACAAATTTTACCTTTTGCTAGAAGAAACTTAATTAAGTTTTAGAATATATTGTAAGTGGTTTATGTAGTTATCTTTTTTATCTTGATTGATATTAAATGGTGTACTAATTTGGAGACATTTTAGGGAAAAATTAATGATGTTTTTATTTGTATAAGAAAAGTTTATTTAACATTCATTAACAGGTTTTCTTTTAAATTACGTAATTGAAAAATAATATTGCAGTATTTAAACTTCAATAATGACTGTTTGTCTCCCTCACGAAATTGAAGTTTTGCAAGTATAGTAAGTAAGTTCAGAACTATAGAAGTGTCTATGTTATCTTTCCACATATTTTTACACACACTATTAAGAAAACTTTTGATCTCGATAATATACTTATAGAATTTAAAAAATATATGTTATTTAGGATACCACTAATATTTATTTGGTGATAAATTTTTCTGTAGTATTGGTAGTACTATCTCTCGCTTACTTGAATAATATTCATGAAAATACAGTTTAATGATTGTGTTGCGCTTAATTCTTTTACAATAACTTTAAATTTATTTCCAGCTTTTAAGACTCACCCCAGGGTCAATTGTCACAGGACAGATTGTATCTTTATCCCATTATGAAAAACTATAATAATTGTAAAGTAGTCAAACGTGATAAAGTCCGTAAAACTGTATTAGTAATCACGGGATGCTAGTGTTTTCATTGGTAAGTTGCGTAAATTAAACAAAATGATTATAGTTCCCGATAACAGTCTAACTTTAAACATGTAATGTTGTAATAGTATAACAATGATAATTACGATTTTAACATATTTGACTCAAATTAAATTCTTTGCTATTAAACATATTTAAAATTAGTTACATACATATAAAACGTAATAAGTGTGAGAATAAGAAATACATCCCTTTTCTATTAGAAAAGGGTCTTAACCGTAGGGATCACTTGGGTATGCATATTGTATCATATTGGAATATTAATCCCTTTGACCGCGAATTCGACATATTTCCTATCCCATTTTATTTGTTATTCTATTTATTTCATTCACTGATTCCAAATATTATTATTTTTGATGTTAAATTTGCGTTAACAAATTAAAAATTAAAAACGTACCTTATAGGACAGTTAGAAAACCTGCACACGTTTAGGTTTATAATCTACAAAACCTTTACTATCTACGAGAACTTTACTCATTAAATTTAGCTCATTCTTGAGTTATTAAAAATAAATTATTTACGTATTCGAAACGATATTTCACGGCGTTCAAGCCGTATACGTTTATGTATATTTGGATATTTTCACATATTCCGTAGTAAAAACGGCTACAAATGTTATTAACATCATTTAATAAAACAGCCACAAAGTTAGGCAGAGTTAAAAATTTTAAAGGTATAATTATATAGGAGTTTTGCTAGCGCAAAACTCTATATTATATATCTCTATATCTATATTAACGCTTAACTAAAATCAACGCTTATTAAAAATAAGGATTTATTATATTGCGAACTATCTCTATCAATATAGATCAAATAATGTATTGTGATATATATAAAACCGAATACAAGATCTAACAAATGGTCATATATGTAAATCTATTAAAAATGATTCACGACAACAATTTAAACACAATAACTAGTATGTATCACAAAATTTAAGGAACTATTTACGAAGATAATCAAATAAGTACAGATAAAATTATCATGCAATCAATTTGGATTACTACGCCGTTCATTTTATAAAGATAAAAACTGCAGCTTGCTGTATAGAATTTCAGTGGAGATGTTTGAAATTATTAGTAATTTAGGTAAACAACGCTAACAGCCGTATGATAAAACAAAAAACTGCTGTTATAATAACTCTGATAATAAAAACACTAATTAGTTTTACGTCGGACAAATTATTTGTTATAATATAACCTATTGTTTAGATACGGGTACGTTTTTCTTTGAATGTTTTTCGAAATATTGATTCGAGTGGTGCCATAATGTTTCGTACTTTACAACAATATGGATTATTTGTAATACAATATTAAAAATATATTGATAGACTGTAAATATTATTACATATACGTTCTGTAAATAGAAATTATTGAAATAGGTCGCATTGCCTTCAAAGAAAATAGGCCGAAGTATACAAAAAATTGTTATGTGAATTATGTATTTTGGTGTGACAGTTCTCCACGTGCTTGATAAGCGGCGCTGGTAAGTCGTTTGTGAATATTAAGATAAGCTACGTGTTCAGTGTCTTGAATTATCTTACACTGTACCTTCTTGAATATAGATATATGTTTCAGTGAAACACACATAATCTGTATAGAATGGGTTGACTTGTGGTAAATTAGTGTCTCTTTTATCTGATGAAAAATATTACTTTGCCTTTGTACATATCTCACATTCCCTACTTATTTACCATTATATCTTCACCATTATATCTCCCCTTAGATTGGTCTCACTTACAGTTATGTGCCATATGTGTTAGCGTAATATTTAGTAAAAATAAATGTGTTTAATTTAACGTAAGGAGAAATCCATAATAGTAAATAAAGGTGAAAAGAATAAACTTTTAAATAACCGGAGATATGTCTTTAAAGATAATTGATGTTTTTGTAACATATAAACATAATTTGCAGTCAAAACATTAAAAAAAACTAGTTTATACCCGTTTCAGTTTAAAAAGTAGTTTAAAAGTTACTTCTAATGAATGATACTAAAAATTATTAACTTTATTTTAAAATTTTTCTCATGTTTTATTAATATAAATTTGTTGCAATAACCAGATATTTAAACAATTATTCAAAATTATTCGCGACCTCTTCGCGAATAATGTACAAACCGTTACCATGTATTTCCATTAGTGTTAGCCAAAAGTGTATACAAAACTGTTTGCTACAGTATAACGAGTTCTTTTATTGCCGTTAGCTGTTACGCAACACGTTAGCATAATTTAAAGTTGCGCAATGTTTGTGTATTGTTTTAAACTTTTATTCAGTATATTACGTCCACTCTTTACTTAAGTTAAAAACTTTTAGATTACACTAATTTTGCAAAACTCTTGCTTGAAACATCAGCATTATATTTATTTGAAATATTATAAAATATTAAAAAATAGTCCTACTAATGGTATTTGAACTTTTTATAATAAGCTTGTATACTTTTAGCGTGTATATTTTTATTTTAATATGTTTATGAAACTATCACTAAAGATATACTTATATATCTTATTAGTGATGCTGGCGGTACTCTAATATTTATTCCAAATACACGTTGTTATTAGATTCTAATTCGAATGGCAGTTTAAGCTTGATAAAATGCTTATTTAGCATAAGCACATTTTATCAAGCTTAACACTCTTAGTGAGAGTGAGTGTAAAATATGTATCACAAAAATGTAAAGAGTCACTTACAAAGCTAACGAAATAAGTACAAGGATCCACATTCTTACGAAATTTTATCTATTACACCATTGCCTATTTTACAAACTAAAAAAAAATTACAACTCTGCATGAATGCAAATGAAGTTATAAGTAATTCATGTTATGGTGGTATACAAGCTGAGATGGAGCTTGAGTCGCTAAGGAAATATATAACATCCACAAATTGTAATAATGCTTTGTTTTAATTCGCGGTTATATTTTCATTTTTATTGGCTACGCAGGCAGACAAGCAGTCGGGCCACCTGATGGAAACTGGTCACCGACGCCCATAGACATTGGCAATAGCAGTAGTAACACCAACGCACTGCCCACAGTGAGACATAGGATGGTTAAGTCTTGTTCACCCTGTAAGTACACTTTGCTTACAACTTTTTCCATTAACATATCATATATTATTTTTGTTAATATTGAGTGAATGGTGTCAAGTTTTTGTAATTAAAATAATTGTCACGTTTAATATAAACTGTTATAATGTTTTTTTTTCTAAAATGTCACGCACAAGTGGAATATTAAAGCGCAATTAATTCAGAGCGATTATTATTAATACATTAGTTTAGGTTAGGGCCAGAACCAGAAAAGTAATGATATTGTTATGCAAAACTGAAGACATTCTTTCAAGATTTTTTAACGGCTGTCATATACTTAAAAATTTAATTAGGTACACATTACGTCTAATGATAACTGCTACTTGCCACTCCCCGTAACAAAAACCCGCATTAAAGTCATAATGCAGGACGTAAAGAGATATTTATACTATAGTAGAGGTAACTTATGCTGCGTATGCTTTTTAATATACAAACTAGTATAGGTTAATATACATTTTGAGGTTATTTTTCCAAAAAAGAGTTTGAAATTGATGCACGGTTTACAAATTCTTTTCACTACAATGCTAGTACATAATAATTCAAAAACGGATGCCTTAACATTAAAATAAATGTTAGAATAGACTTAAATAATTTCATTGTTGCAATTTACACTTTACAGTAAAGTGCAATACTGTCACCCGTCAGTAGAGCTTATTGCAAAGCTGATTTAGCGGTATCCAATTTGAGTGGGCTTAAACTGCTCCACTAGTTGATGGTAAAAGCAAATGAATTAAAATATTATCGAATTATTGGTTCAAGGTAAACGTACATAAAATTCGATAAATTTTGTGTTTGTATTTTACTAAATAAATATGAGACGATATTTATTTATTATTTACTTTATTATAAAAACGTTTAAAAATTATACCGTCCCGTACAACAACAAACACTGTAGTGACATAAAATTGATAATGAAACCGAAATTATCATGTCCTTGAAACGTGAATTTGTTACGATCTATTTGTTAATACAGTTGTTAATACAAAATTGTATTTGCAAAAAACCACTGTGATACGCGAATAGTATTGAACATTGTTAGTACACATTAATTAAATATTATTATTAGTGAAAAAGCAACTATATTTGAACATTTTTTTTGGTTTTATTTTTGAAGTTTCTATATTATCTAAAAATGGGTTTTTCTCAGTTCTCTTGAGAAAATAGTGTAAATGCTTTTCGTTATTCTCTCAGCTAGTTTTAGTCTAAGAAATATTAACGTATTAAAAACAACAATTTTGCCTGCCCTTAGGAACTATTTCTTTGAATTTGAACTTAATTTTCAATTTGAATTTGAAATTTTTTGAATTTAATGTTCTCGAATATTATGATAAAATTATTAACTTTTTGCAACTACTGCTTCATGGTAGAAAAAAACACTTGGTGATAAGTCTTCAGTCGGCCTGCTGTAAAATGGACGTCTTGAGAACACTTCATAAAAATATTTATTAGTATAAATACAGTACAGTACAATAACTCTGGTCAGCCTTGTGTGATTATTATTAAGCTCGTAACTACGTGCTCAGTTTTTGAATTATCTGACATCGTTCTTTTCTATCAGTGTATATGTAAGTAAGCATATGTATATGTCTACCACACAGTAATAAAAGAAAATATTCATAAATGTATTAAAATAAACTTTTTCCATTAAAAAAGTGACAAAAATCTTTGCAGGCTTTTTTATTTCTTTTCTTTATAGTTGAAAAAACTATTTTTAGAAATACAGAAACGACTTTTAATTGGTCTTATATTCAAATTGTTAAAGTAATTTTTACATACGAACTTAAGAGTGATATGCTAAAATTATTATACAAACACTTAGGCAAATGACCTTGCCCTAACATCAGATAGAAGTTTAATTTTAGAATTATCTACGTACATACATATGTATATAATAGGTCTGCTTGTAGTTGATAAGTAGCTTAAATGTAGTAGCTTAATTAAACAATATATAAGCAACAAAGGTTATTTTTAAGCTTTTATGTAAATTAAAGTGGAAACATTATTCAGGAGTTTAAAAATATGTATATATTTCTATTATTTTAAGTATCAAAAGGATTAATAAAATTTATATTGGAAAGCTTAAAACGGGTATAAACATTGTTTGCTGCAGCTTTAATGGGTTTTTAACATTTTTACTTCCTAGCTGTTAGTACAGCTAATAAAAAAAGTGGCGCGAAAGTTCTAACTTTTATGCTTAGTTCTACGTTTAATCTATATGAAAGTTAATAGCTTGTATCAACTTATTTTGCAATTTTCATATATAATTAAGCAAAACCATTATTTCTGTTGGTATTTAAAGCCATAAAAATTTTTTATATGTTAAAAGCATTGTCAGTTAAATGGGAACTTAATTATGACAATTCAGCTAGATATATGTTGTTGAAAGTAAAAAAAATATTACTGCAGCATTAGTGTTGCATTAGAGGAGGCCTATGTCCAGCAGTGGGCTTATACTACTACAAAATAAACCGACCGACCGACAAAAGGTATCGTTACTACTATGGATTTTCAAGAAACTATAATTTTTTTTTGTATTTTTATAATTAGAAAAATTTTTGCTTACGTAAACATATGTAGTATATACATATATATAGTTTTTAATACTAAATCTATAGCATATGTACAGTATAAAAAGCTTTTCTGTGTAACTGTGCTAGTTAGATACATATTAAAAAAATTAAGAAATCACGTTTTATGATGACGTTAGTTACGTCATTTTTAAAAAATTCTAAAACCTATTTGCGATAACGAGTATTTTAAAGAACTAGTATTTCTACTTTTGGAAAGTCAACCAAATATTGGAAAGTGACGTTAGTTCCTTGATCTTTTAAGCGTTGTTTAGTAATTATCAATAAATTTCTTTGCTTATTTTAGCATTAAATTAAAATACACGTATATCCCGACTACGTATATACACGATACACATTTAAAAACTCTCGAAAGACCAATACATACAAAAATATTTATAAAGTGTACATGTTTAACAATTGTCCACAAGAAAGTCACTTCCTTAGAATCGTTTTTGTCGTATTTTTATCTATCAAAATATGAACACCGACTTTCACAGCCCTCACTCTAAATGTGAAGTACAAAAGGAAAGAGGCTGTCATTAAATTTGCTTTAGGGTGCTGACCGCAATATTTAAGAGGACATTTCAGCAATATTTCTATTGACTGCTTTGTGGATGGTTTCATGCTCTACTATTTTATATTTCTAAATAAAGTTATACAGAAAATATTTCTTCAGTCAGATGTAAATTGTATAAATATATCTTAACAACAAATAAATTTAAATTATGTGTTCTAAAATTTACTTCTGCGGTAGTGTTCTATTTTTAGACTGATTTTCCAGAAGAACCATTGAGATATTTATTATCATCTTTAGCAGCATTTACAATTGTTAATATTAATTTTTCTGAATCAATAGATATTTAATATAAGCCTCCGTAGCCAGTGTGTAAGGTGTGTGCTTTAAAACCGGAGGTCGTGGTTCGAATCCTGCGGGGACTCAACAAATTTTCATTGTTGTTTACTAGTTGGTTAGGACAATTTGGCCGATCACCAATTGTCTGAAAAGTAAGATGATCCATTCATCGGATGGGCATGTAAAAAATCGGTCCACCCACCAACCCGCACTGGACCAGCGTGGTGGGTTACGGTCCAAAACCCTCTAATGATGTATTGGGGAGGCCTATGTCCAGCAGTGGACTATCACAGGCTGATGATGATGATAAGCCTTTTATTGACACATACTTATATTTTTGTTGATCTGCTTAACATATAACGTTTCATAAAAAATAAATTTTCTTTGAAGATTGAGCCACCATTCCCAATACAGTCGGGTAACGACATACTTTCACGAGAAACTGTCCAGGATTTCTGCGGTGACATTTTAAATATGCAAGTATAAGACAATACAAATATGTTGTCTGAGAGTTAATAACACGAAGTAGATAGTTTTTTTTAATTTGTTTGAGTATTAACAGTAAAGTTAAACGTTGGCGTTAAATTTGCTTTGAAAATATATCATCGTACTTTTTAAATATATTAACAATAATTGCCTAATGGGTTGAAGACACATAATTTTATACAACATTATTATTTTACAGTATCGCTTAAGGTTTATCCAGCGTTTTTTATGATATTTATCACGTATATTTTTATTATTTCTGATGTTCCGAATTCATTGTTTCCTTCTTTTAGTAAGTCAGTCAAAGAGTTAGGTTAGACTGGAGTCGATCAATAGATTAGGTGTTGAAATATTTAAAGGCACAGAAACTATATAACAAAAAAAATAAAAAAAATAAGGAAAAAAACGAATCTTAATTAATTGTTTGACCTTGCAAAAATATTTACTAATAATATTTGGACCATTGGAATTTGTCGTACAATATTGGGAGAATACAAATAGTACTATTTATTTTCGTATTATTAAACAAACATCTTACTCTGTTGTCCACAACGAATTATACTTAGGTTTTAACGTTATTTTATCATTTCCATTTAATTTTGTACTCTGGACCTTCTTTTAAAATAGTAAATATCCCTTGCTATCAAATTAGATTGCCAATTATAAATTAATTGACGTTTACATGCTTTAATGAGATTTATAATCTTATGGTATTTTTTACAGTTTGAAACTCAGACGGAGTAACGGATAGGTTATGACAAACTGCTTTAGAATACTTTTATTTTAGAATAGCCACTTATAGTTTTATTTGGTGGTTTCAATCGGTTTGAGTTTTACTACAAAATGTTGACACCTTAGTAGTGTTCTTTGTGTTTATATATCAGCGACCGATTTATTTTATAGATTTATCAAATGCGCAGCGTGTATAATAAATCACAAGTGTACGCGGCAACAAAGATGCACTCACTTTTATTTTTTATTCATATAGGACAAAATCCGACAAGACCTGGGAGAGATCAGGCAAAGGATCGATTTTTTAATACATTCCATAACCATATATTCCAGGTTATAAGGCGCATTGCTCAAAAATTTTTAAGTAAACAAAAGTCGTTAAGTTCCCGCAGGATTCGAATCCAAGATCCCCGGTTCCTGGAGCGCAGGCCTATCCCACTAGACTATTGAGGCAGTGAATATTATTTTTATAGTAACTGTCTCTAAGTCAACACTTAGGTGTATGTTTCTTTAAAGTTTTTAGCAGTTTAATTGAGAGGTCGTATTTAAATACCAATCACTATGTGATATAATTCCAAAATATAATTAATACTGTTTAAGTGTATATAATTAATTAGCTATTCTTATTCAGTAACGTGTAGCCTTTAAGTAAATAAAGATATATGAGTAACTTATCCTCTATACTCCTGAAATGTGTTCACAATGTAAGTCAAATATTTACCGACTGTAACATTAAACTAATCCCCGCGGGCTTCTCTTAATTGTCAACTAAAGCGTAAAATCTGAAGAAAATTACTTCTTGTACGAGACAATAAAAGGACACTTTTAACTTAGGTCACCCTAAATAAATTACAGAGAAAATATGTTACCAATTAAAAAATAGTTAAAAAACTGAACAGATATGAGTAGAAACGTTAGTTTGATAATATCCTGAAAAGCACCCTACGCATTACAACAAAATATTTTCACCTTTACAATCCTTCTTAATTCAAATTTATTCCTCTTTAATTCAAATTTATAAAATTGTTTATCTATAATTTACTTTATTTTTTTAAATAAAATAGTTTTAATTTATATTTGATATTTTTTTTTATATTTTAAAAAATCTATACAATTTAATCTAAACATATATAAATCACGTGTCACGTTATTTGTCCGCGATAGATTCCTAACTACTTAACCGATTTAAAAATATAGTTGCCCACCATGTGCAGTTTAATCCAACTTGAAAGATAGAATAGCTTGCATCTTACATATTTATAGTCGCAATTTAGTTTTTTTGCGATTTATTTTTCTATTATTATTTGACACAAAATGTTTGCTACAAAACGATTGTGATTGTTTACGACATCTATTGATTGCGTTGTGTGTGTCAATAGATGGCGCTGTTTAATAGGACAGTTGTTTCCTTACCTATGCTTGCGACGTATGTAATCAACTTTAGTTCTTTGTTTTAATAACCATGCAACGAAAACGTTAAAATATGTTTTTTGGTGGTAGTGCTCGTATTTATTCATATTATAACATTTTTAATGGAAAACTAAGAATTGAAAAAACAATAATAATTTTTAAAAGGAACTCTTTTGTATAGACTTATGCACGATATCAACAGAAGGAACATTTTGATTAATTGTCTTCAGTCTGCCTACTTTAAAAACCAATCCAATCGATTTTTATACCACTGCTATTTTTCCTCATCATCGACCTCACTGTCTTTTTACAAATGACATTTATCTAATAAAACATGGTGGTCCTCATAACTGATATTCTCTTCCCGTTTATCTTAAGCCTTTAAATTGTTTATTACAATGTAAAATAAATAAATCCTAGGCGCAGCAACGCGTGGCAGGGTCTGCTAGTTTAGTATAATAATTAATCTAGTTTAACTTAATTTCTCTTCTTTTAACGTAGACACTCAGGGTCTCAGGAAAACAAAAATTGCTAATCCTGATCCTAGTAAGAATAAGGTCTCAATCTGTTTAAAATATTGAATTGTCATCAGTTATTAAGTATGTTCAACCTGAAGTTAGTCCGACATTTTTTCATAATTATGTTCAAGGACTCCGTTACATACTAACATACGTATGAAGCTAATGAAGGCGTATTAATGAGCCTACAAAGCTATTGCGATAATTCTCCTTAATAGCTACATCTCAAATCCTGATTGTTACCTGATGGCTTTGATAGCATTAATATATTAGGTCAAAATATAATATATATCTATACAATATTTTGCTGCTATAAGCTGCTTTCACTATACCCCCTAAGGAGATTTTATGATGTGTAAAAGGGCTTAGTATAAATTCGTCACAATAAGCTGATAAAATGGCATTGGTATCACAAAGTATGTCACATGTTATGTGAGACATGTTTTGTGTCACTATTTACTGTATGGGTACCAGTGTAAACAAAGTTTGGTATTTTGAAAATGTTACCAATAAAACGGTCTAGAAAGTTCAAGTATCGCTATTTTCAGTAGCCATGTTCATTTAAAGGACTAAGAGTACTAACACTAAACATAAAATACATTGTTGCGGCATAAAATGCATAAGTCTGTCGAGCTTAATGTAAAAAGAAATTGAAAGACAATGTTCTGGGAAACAGATTTCAGTATATTGTTGTAAAACTCTATATTTTGAGTAAAATGCCATGATGCGAGGGTACAAAACTATTTACTCATTTTTTTACCATTGAACAGCTTCACTAAGTGCGTAGACTTACATTTTATTGCATTAGATTACCTAGAATATTCAATGAAATAGCACAGGAAAGTATTTTCTTTAAATTATTTTCATCATTTCTTATTTAAATAAAAAAATATACTTTTAAAAATATTTCTTGCTTTAAAATGAGAAGTTTAAGATAATATTATGTCCGTCTTTTTCTCGTTTTTACCATCACGATAAACTCCTGGTTTTAAACACAAAAGGGAAACAACTGTCAATAAATTTTATTTAAAGAGCTGACCGCGAGATTAAAGAGAACATTTTAGCAAATTAGCAATTCTATTGACGTCCGTGCAGCTAGTTCTAGCTTCTTCTAAATGAAAATATGTGCAAATACACAATTTTCTTTTTAATCTAGGAGTCTTTTAGTGCTAACACATTTTTACAAAGTTCTATGTGCAATGTTCTGTGACAATATTTTCATTTAATTACACAGTTCTTTACTCAATAATTGGCATCTTACACAAAAAGAATATGGAAGCTGTCTTTTTTTACATATTAAAAGTAAAAAATTATAAATGGCTATTTTAGATAACCATAATGAAATATTAACTTGACGTCTGTTGGTGGTTTATGTTGGTAATGGTTTATGTTCTTCTTTATCTCAGTTAAAACATTGTTTACTATCGCTTTGTACCCTAATGTACTTGCTTTTAAAACTTTCGCTGTATTAAATTTTATTATAAATTGACACTTGAAAGCAAACTAATAATATTTATTTGATGTCTATTACAATACCGCCCTGGGTACTATCTACGGCACTATCTATATTACATTTTCCACATGTAACATCGCTGCCAGATAATCGGCTTATTGATACTAAATTTGTATAAAGCTTTTCTGCGTAGCATGTGTACGTCTGGAGATCTTTTTGGGAAAAAGTTTGTTCATATATGTTATATTATTGTGATACGATTTTTATATCAGGAAATTTCTTAAACTAGTAGGGCGTCTAATATTTATATTTCAATGACAAATTATAATATACCTTAAGATATTACAACTTTAATTGTTATTTTTGCTAAGATACTACTATCTTAACAAAAATAACAATTAAAGTTATAAGAGAAGAAATAAAACACATTCAATTTCTATATTATATACAGACGTAAAAATATTTATTGTTCGTAAAGGAGCAAACGCCTAAGTTTCCGTTTATCCCTTAGAAATGTCACAGTAGTTTCAGCGATACGGTGGGTTATAAAAGGAAATGGATCGGCAACGTTAACGGATGGAAAATAATTGAGTGTAAATATCAGTCAAATACGTTAAATAAGAATGAGATTGGATAAAACATGACGGTTAAGATTTTTAATTAATTTTAAGTTTCAGCACAATGTCTCTTTCAAAATATGGTAAATATTAAAAGGTTAAAGAACTTTTTAGCCCTGAATTATTAAATTAAAAGGAACAGACAACTAGTCAAGTCAAACTTCAATTTTAAGTTTGAGTTGTCTGTTCCTTTGTAGTTCCTTGACTAGTTGTTTGTTTCCTTAAGCGTTAAATTGCGAATTGTCTTCAGGATAATATGAGAAGAATTAAATCTGACTTGATTAATAGTAGAATTTATATGTTAAGTTTGTATAAAATAAAATATAAATATAGATTTCTATTCTTTTATTTGAATAAACAAAAGGCATATATCGTAATAATGAATTTGACTCCTATATTTAAATTTGCGTACAGTTTAACCTGCTCCTTTTCAATTAGCTTTATAACATAGTATCTGTGCTAATAAGCACTGAACAGGTTGTAATCTTACATCTTCAATATAGAAATTGATGTCAAATTACAGCTTGTACGTTTTGCTTTTCAATTTAAACAGTTGTATTTCTTTTGCCTTAGTTAAGGATTTGTTTCACTGTAAATTGCACGAAATGTCAGAGGAGAGAGCTTTGGTGCGTGCGTTCTGCTAACGCCTTTTGAACTGCTACTCATCCGTGACAATAATCAAGGGAAAATTATTGAACGTGCTACGCTTTGGTATAAATGTACGTAGTGTTTCAAAAACGCATTACTCTCAATTTACACGCTGTGTGTTTTAACCAACAAATAACCATTTAACATAAACTTAAAACTCTTAAAAGGGAACATGGGCACTAAAAATGATAATAGATTAACATTTAATTTACATGTAACACAAATTTACTCAGAACATTTAATATAAAAATTTCCTCCAGCGTGCATTGTATCCGCCGCGCAATTTATAATTATCACATTGTATAGATATTTAGATATTTATTGTCAGTATTATAAGGCAGCAACATAAATTTAAAGAAATCTTTATATAAAAGAATAAGATTTTCGAAAGGAAGAAGGAAATAGCGATAAAGAGTGGTTGTCCCAATGGATTTGTATTCCGATCTTTGTTAACGCACTTTCTCTGTAATTTATTTCGCTAAAGCCAAGGTAAAGGTGTCCTCTATCTCTCACAAGGGGTAATTTTCCTCAAATTTTCTAACTCAGTTGACAATTAACAGGAGCCTGCGGGGTTTAGCACACACGATGTAAGTAAACATTTGACTCAAATCGTGAACACGTTTCTAGCGGTCTATAAATTTATTACTTATATACTAACCTTTACTTACTTATCAGCTTTAATCAAACAATATATTAAGCTACCTTTAGCCATATAGGCCATAACTTAATTGATAACTATTGTATAATACAGTTATTTAGAGCCAGTGACACATTGATATCTAGCCCAAATATTTAAACATTCTGACATCATAACAAATATATTAAATTTACAAGAAAAACACTTCTTACGTTTTCTTATCCACAGGGATAATTAAAGCAAAAATTGGCTATCATCATCATCATCATCATCAGCCTGTGATAGTCTACTGCTGGACATAGGCCTCCCCTTATACACCCCTATCCATTAGGGGGTTTTGGACCGTATCCCACCACGCTGGTCTAATGCGGATTGGTGGGTAGACCGACTTATTACATGCCCATCCGACGCATGGATCATTTTACTTTTCTGACAATTAGGTGATGGGCCCAAATTGCCCCAACCAACTAGGAAACAACAAATAAATTTCGCAGGATTTACATAAATTAGCTATATTAATACCAAATTCTATTGACATTTTATTGTCCAAAATACAGTTAACAGCTAAGAACCAACATTAAGTATTTCTATAAATGACTACAATATTGTTACACGTGAAAGAATTTATTTTCACACGTGCTAATTCTTAAGTTCAGTGTAAGTAATAAATGTCTTAGTGGCAGCGCGAAAGTTACAAAGATAACGAATAGACTAAAATGTTTCGGATATAGTTTGGTAACTTTGAGTAACTTTGAGTTGTGAGGGTTGCAAAAGTCGGTGGTAGTATCTTAAAGATAAAAATGTGACTATCAACAAAGACAACTTTTAAAATTAAATACTTTAAGAATATGTTTGTATGTTCGAATTGTAACAAAATGTCTGTGTCTATATATTTTTATTATAGTATTTGGATATATATTAATATATTAAATGTCTGAAAACTTTAAGGATATTCATTTCATCAAAATGTTATCTATGACACGTTTTATGGACATAAAATGAGGATATTTTTAATGTAATATCTTAACTATGTATTAATTAATTTTGTTGAATTGATTGAAGAAACTTGAATTGGTCTACAATAAAATCGACAATAGAATATATATATAATAAGCATTTTAATGTAAACATTTTTAAAAATTGGAATCAAGCATATTCGAAGCTTATTTAAGATAATCATTTTAATTACACATAGAAGTAATTCAAATAAAAAAAATCTGCACATAAAAAGCGTCATAGACGACATTTTGATTAAGTAAATACCTTAAAAGTAAACAAAGAAAAGAAATCGCGATGCAATGACGTACAGATAGCACGTTGTTACCTGCTTATATTGGTAAAAATAGTTAATACGCTTTCGAAGTCGTTCATATTTTTTCTTAAATTTTACTTCACTTAGAGTACTGCTCCTAGCCTAGTGGATATGGGCGTTGCTTTAGAAACCGGAGGTCGTGGTTCTGAATCCTTGCGGGACGCAACAAATTTTCATATGTTGTTTCAGTTGGTTAGGGCAATTTGGGCCAGATCACCCAATTGTCTGAAAAGTAAGATGATCCATGCGTCGGATGGGCATTAGAAAAAGTCGGTCCACCCACCAACCCGCATTGGACCAGCGTGGTGGGATACGGTCCAAACCCCTAATGGATAGGGGTGTATTAGGAGAGCCTATGTCCAGCAGTGGACTAACAAAGGCTGATGATGATGTATGACTTAAAGTATTCTAAATTATATGTCAACTCGATTACAAAGTACATTTAATTTATTATGGGAACAATTGTCCTTTTTCGTCTTTTTTAAAAAAAGCTCTGTTTAAAGTCAAATGAATAACCGTTATATCGCATTGTGTTCAATATAATTTCGCCTCTCGCGCTGTCAATACCAGGCAGTGTATTTTGTAATTTGTATAGAGTGCGTGGTCGTAAACCCCTATTTAGGTAACGAGGCATAAAACGGCACCACCCAGCGTAATTCAAGCGTTAGATGTTGTTACGTGGGTTAATAAGCAACCAGTCATATGATATGTGTTTACAATGCTACATCGACGATAGAAAAAAAATCTTGGTATAAAAAAAATCTAAGAAAATAAATGAATTAATGAATAAATTAAATAATGAATCAATGAATGAATGAATGAATGAATCATTGAATGAAAGGAAGAATGAATGAATGAAAGAAAGAATGAATTAATCAATAAATAAATTATTTAATAAATAAATAAATAAATATACATTAATTCATTAATAAATAAAAAATTAACGAATATATAAAAATCATAATATGAATAAATGAATAAAATAATGAACGAATGAATGAAGGACTGGAATGAATGAAATGAATGAATGAATGAATGATTGAATAAAATGAAAGAATGAATGAATGAATGAATGAATGAATGAATGAAAATAAATGGAATAATGGGAGGAATGAATGAATAAAATGAAAAGAATGAAAAAATGAAAAGAATGAAATGAATGAATGAACGGAATGAATTAATAATCAATGAACAAAAGAATAAACGAAAGGAAAAAGGAATAAATGAATGAATGAATAATGAATGAACGAAAATGGTTAAAAGAATAATTTAACCCAAGGAATGAATTTAATAAAATAATAATGAAAAATTGAAAAGGATGAATGAATGAATGAAATAGATGAAAAATGAAATAATCAATTAATTAAGAATAATTATTGAAAGGAATTATATAAAAAAATAATAAATAAAATAATTTTGAAAGGATGAACAAAAAGAACGAATGATTGATAAAATGAAGAAAGAATAAATGAATGGATATGAAGTTTGAAAGGATGAAATGAAATGGAATGAAAATAAAGAATGAAGGAATCAATGAATTAATGAAAAATGAATGAATGAAAGAGTGGAATGAATCAACAAAAATAAATGAAAGAATGGAAAAAATAAATGAATGAACAATGAATGAATGAACTAACGAATGAATAATAAATGAATGAATGAATAAGGAATGAATGAATAATGAAGAATAAAATGAAAAATTGAAAGTGAAATGGAATGGAATAAGAAAAGGATAATGAATAAATAAATAAATGGAAGAAATGGAAAATGAATGAAAGAATGAATGAAAACAATGAATGAAAGAAAAATGAATGAATATAGAAGGAATGAATTAATAAAAGAACGAATGAATAATAAAAGAATGAAATTTAAAGAATTTGAAAAAATTAATAAGGAAAAATGTAAATGAAAGGATAAAATAAATAAATAAAATGGAAGAATGGAAAAATGGGAATGAAAGAATGAATGAATTGAATGAATGAATGAATGAAATAATAAACGAATGAATGAAACGAACGGAATGGAATGAACGGGAATGAATAAATGAATAATGATTGAATGAATGAAAGAATGAATGAAGAAAAGGAATCAATGAATGATTGAAAATTAATGGAATGAATGAACGAAACGAATGAGTAAAACAATTGGAATGAATGATTAAATGAATAAAAGGGAAGAAGAATGAACGAATGAATCAATCCAATGAATGAATGGATTGAATGAATGGAAACAAGAACGAATAAAGGAATGAATGAAATGAATAAATAAAAAAGAATGAATGAATAAATAATCAATCAAGAACAATGAATGAAGAACCTTGAATGAACAATGAAAGAATAAATTTAGGGAATGGAACGAATGAATTTTGAATGAATCAAGGGAAATGAAAGGAATGAATGAAAAAATAATGAAATGAATGAATAATGAAACGAATGAAAATGAATGAAAAATGAATAAATAAATGAATGAATAAATAAATGAAAATGAATGAATGAATTTAAAAATTAATGATAGAAAATGGAATGAACGAATAACAAAAATGAATGAATGAACGAATGAATGAATGAACAAATAAATAAAAAAATGAATGAATAAAATGGAATTAATCAATGAACGAATAATGAACAACAATGAATGAAACGAATGAATAACTGAAAAGAATGAATGAATGGGAATGTTTGAAAAGGATGAAAATGGAATTTTAATGAATGAAAGAATAAATTAATCAATAAAATAAATACTTGAACATGTAAAATAAAAAAGTAAATAATTCAAATAAAATTAATTAAATAAAAAATAAATATGAATGGTAAAGTTGAAAGGATGAAAACGAATGAATGAAATAATGGTAATGAAGAATGGAATGAAAGAATATTGAATAATAATAAATAAAATAATGAATGAATAATGTTTGAAACAATTGAAGGAATAGATGAAAAATGAATGAATCAAATGAATCAATCAATGAACGAATGAATGAAACAAATTGTTTATCTTTCCCTTTGTATGACAAAATGCCACTTGCACATTTCTTTTCAACATCAATGCAGATGGCTTAAAAAAAAATATTAATAAAAATCTTCAGTTCAATTTCAGCCCTCGGGAGGTTTTGTTCTTATTAAAATTTCAAACCTTACAAAATCAATTAATTAAATACCTTTATATAATGTTATTTTAATTTCAAAATTGGAAATTTTGCCTAAACAGTTTTTTTTTTTAAACGAACCCGGCCTAAAGATTGGTGGGGGTAAAGGTTTTATATATAAATCCCGGTTTTTTAATGTCCGTAGTGCTGAAGGTGCTAAAGTGCCGAAACTAAGAAGAATCGAGAAGGTGGGGGCCAAAGCCTGCGGGTCCTAGAAAAGGACTTTTTGTCTCCAAAATCTCCAAAAGGGGACCTCCCATTCATCATCCTTCTCCCAAATTTTTTTTCTCATCGCTTCCTGCAAGGTAAAAACGACACTTGTTTTCCATAATCCTTGGGAGTCAAATTATTCCTGTAAAACTCCAACTTTCTATGCTAAAACCCGTGGTTTTCCAGAACATTTTTAATTTCAATAATTGCAACCCGAAAGGTTTTATCCCTTTTGGCTTTCTAAATCCAAACAAGTGTCGAAATTCTTTCCAGTGTTCTTATCTGGTAAGGTTTTAGAAGTGATAACATTCGGTTCTCAAAAATTCTTACTGTGTCTCTTTTATTCGGATTTTTTAAGGTTATAACCTTTGGTTTGATTTCTAATTTACCCTAACTTTTTAATTAATTAATATTGGAAGTCGAAAAACACAAGACGTAAAAGGGAAAAAGTACCTGGGAAACGATTTAAATGTATTGATAAAATTTATTTGGAACTTCAGGTTCACGAAAAGAAATTATTTTAAATAATTGCCTTGTAACCCAACTTGCAATCTACTTTAAAGGATTCCTTCAAAATATATCTTTCCCTTAAGGTAAAAGGGAAACCAAGGGTATTAAAGAGTTTTCAAAATGGGAATTTTAAGGGATTTTAAAAACCCAAAGGGACACAAACACATGCATACTTTTAGATCTTCAAGAATGCAAACAGGGTTCGTAATAAACCATCAGTCAATTTTCATTTAAATTGAATCTTGCCCTCGCCCCGACAAATAAATTTTTCCCCGAAGGGACTGGAGGTAGGCCACCGGCAAGATTTGGCTTTGAACGTTTTAAGGATAGGTCTTCTCCCAGTTTTCCAATTGTTAGGTGAGAATGCTTAAAATTTGAAGAATAATTCGCCTTCTGAGGAAAAACTATTCCTTGCAAAGACAAAACGTCACTTTCCAAAATCTTTTCCAAAATCAACAGCGCCAGTTCCAACCCGGAAACGTATTAAATTAACAAGGCGGACCAAATTCAAATTCCTTTACTTTGGGATATTGTAAAACTTGGGTCACGTTGAAAAACTGCAGAAAGTGACTACAATTTAATTAAAAAAGGTCTCATTTTGCCCAAAACCAAACCCAAACCCAATTGTGGCGGGAAAACTAAAATAAAGGAAATCGATGGACTCGATGTTTTAAATAACTAGGAAAATCTTTCCAATTGCACTGCTGGAATCTCACTGTATCTAAGTCCATTATGAAAGGTTCCAGGACCCCAAACCATAATGGCCCTATCCTTTATTCGGTCCTGTGGATGGGCATTTGCCAATGCCGCTTTTCCTTTCCCACTTCCCACATCAGGCAATTATATTAACCGACCCTTTTCCTACTAAAATCGAAAAAAACCTAATTCTACAAGTTCCTAAATCCCGAAAATATAATTCACTGTTCTACTAAATCCGAAAAATACTAATTTCTGGTTCTACCTAAATCAATAAAAAATACTAATTCCACCTCTAAACGGAATAAATACTAATTTCTAAAACGAATCTACTAAAAAAAAACAAACTTAATTAAAATCTGTCCCATGTTCGGCTCCTGAAACGAAAAAGAAAAACAAAAGACATTTTGCAAACCAAATCCAATAAAAATATTTACCTTCAAGGAAGTCCAAACATCCATCTCTTCCAAAACCTTTGAGACTTTTTTGGAGACAGTGGCCATCCAATCAGTCTGTTAAAAAGTGAACGCCGTTGAAACAATGCCCAAAGTAGGTGAAAAACAAAAATAAGTTTTCAGTGGCATTGGAACCGGGGTCTATTCACCTTTCTCCCGGCATATATCGATGGATTTTAATTTTGGGAACCATCATTTTCCCGTTTCCCAGTATTGACTTTCCTTACGACTTAAAGGAATGATTTTTCTTTCCAAATACTTTAAAAATTATTGCAAAAAAACAATTCCCAAGTCGACAAAAATTTAATATCAAATTCACCAACCCTTATTTACCTCCCCTCGGACTGAAACAATAATTGGAATGCGCTGGTCCAACCCATATCAAGAAGGGCCCAAATTCCTCGGTCAGAATCCAAAAGAATCTCTTCTGTTAAATTGCATTTTGGTAAACCGAATCCAAACCGAGTCCTTTTCGTCGTTTCCCCTGATTCCAATACATAATTATTAAATTTAAAATTTAAAACAATTTTAAAAAATTAATTAGATGAGGTCATACAAAATATTTAATGACCATGATAATAATTTTGAATTTGACTGGAGAAGGTCTTGGAATCTTTTGGGAGTCTCTCATCTGAATCTGAAAAACAATGCTTATTGACTACTCTGTTCTACTTATTCTGACATTTTTCATCTTAATGATAAATTGATTAACACTAATCCTTCCAAATAAGTCCTAATCTTCTTCCGTGCCAATCAACACAAAAATCTTATAATTCCTAAAATACACAAACAGGGAGGCCTAATCACAGATAAACAAAATGTTGACGATGGAATACAAAAACCTCTATATCCCCATGGTATCTCCCTATATGGATTGTAAAAAGACCGATGATCCGGTCAACAAAAATGGCGCATGGTTAATTACTGCCTGAAGATAATTACCTTGGTGATTCTTTCCAATCCCTAAATTTCAAATTTAGTCAAAGGGAAAAATCCATTTAGCACCTTAGATTTAACTTCCCGGTTTTCCTCAGATCAAAATTTCAGAACAAGGCCTCTAAATCAGCATTTTCAGTCCCACAAAGGCCACTTCAACCCTTAGGATGCCATTCCCTCAAAATTCTTTCAGCCACTTTCAAGGACAATGAACCTCCCCCTCAGGTCTCAAGGCATTAATGCTTTGTGTTCCTGGATGTATTATATATTTCCTTGATATAGATATTCCTGTTGAAAAACTTCCAACGTCTTGACGGACTCAGGAACTTTTCAACCTTAAATTAAATTAAACCAGATAAATTGGAATTTCTCCAAAAGGAAGATCTTATCTCGGTGGTATTATATGGAATCAAGGTGTGGAAACCGGAACCGGAAAGACTAAACGTCGAAAATTTTCCAACCCTTTAAATGTCCAAAAAAGACATCAAATCCTTTTCTGGGGTCTATGTCTTATTATGACGCCTCATTTCCAAATCTATCAAAAATTGCTAAATCCATCTCCCTTAAAAGGACGTTCCCTTCAATTAAAACGACCAAACTCGGCATTTGAACTTTAAAAATAAACTAGTCTCGCTTTCAACCCATATCCTGAATTTATGCCCTTTCCTTTCCTAACTTGCAATGCTAAACCAACCAAATCCGCTATACTATCCCAGGGTCCTGTAAGGAAATGAACCCTTCCCAACCTTGCCATCAGAAACCAAAAAAAGCTGAAAGTAATTATAGGCTTACCGAAAAAAATGTTTAGCCATTATATTTGGAACAAAAAACCTTTTCAGACCATATTTTAACAAAAAATTCAACATCATTACTGACCAAGGACTTTAAAAATGGCTATTCAATTTTAAAGGAACCCGGTTCCAAATTAGTTAAATGGAGACTAAAACCTCAAGAGTTTACCATGAATCATTTATAAAAAGGGCAAAATAAAGAATGCTGGGACCTTTTATCACGATATCCAGTCAATCCAATTATTAAGATAATCCCCAACCTTCCAAGAAGGTTTATTCAATTAATAACCCTCTCCAAATTAAAATTGTTACTTTGGAGTAATAATCTAATAGGACCCTTGAAGATTTGGGTAAGTCCTCTCAACAACAAAAATATAGGTTTTAGTCCCTGTTCCTCCAACTCCAATGAATCTTTTCTCCTTCTTGATCTTCCCCCGAATCCTGTTCCGTCTCTAAACCGCCCCCATTAAATTAACTTCACCTCAAAACCAGCGGAAACATATTTGACGACACAACCTTCTAACCTATTAAAGAATGCCTGATTTCCCAAAATCTTTTAACACTAAAAATAGGACCTTCAAACAACATAAAAGGAACATAACGAAAGCCTTCTTAAAACAAAGTAAACAAACATTCTTGTTCCTGGTGTTCATTGACCCATGACAATCAATCCACCATCCAGGACTCATATCACTCAAGATGAGCCTATTAACGATGGGTGAACGTGGAACTTCATTCTTTCCAAAAACCATACTATAAAAGGGAAAACACTATCTGATTTTGACAAAGTGTTACTACTTCGATACTTTTCCCTATCCAACATTTTTTAAAACACTTAAATCAGTCAGAATATTCTTACTTCCGGGTGATATTAATTAAAGTTATATCCGATTTAAAAACCCGTTTGAACAAATTTTTTCATTAAAAATATACGCTTCATGCCCTTTTTAACAACACTAATGTAACTACCAATATTCTCACAACACCTTATAACCCTTTCCAACTGAAGTAAGGAAAATTAAGAAAACCATGACCATTCCCTATCGGCCGAAGGCAAAAGAATTATGATGGGATTAAAGAACGATACTATTGGAAAAATATGCTTGGGAAATGAAGAATACGTAAAAAACTGAAAATATTCGGTCAAAAAGGCTCTTGTGAGGCCCATGCCGGATCCCACCCCAACCGGCCCCTTTGAAAGAAAAAAGGTCCATATTGTTGGCCCTCTCCTGGAAGCCTGGACTACAAAATTGAAGTATATACTTACCTCTTGGAATGACCTCAGAAACCCTTTAAACCCTATTTCGAATGTTAACGAAGAATCTGTGAATGTTTTTCCTTCTTAATTTCTTTTGGCCCAAAATCGGAACCCAGACCAAGGGACAAATTTCTTGAATTATTCAAAAAAAACTTCGAATTCTTGAAAATAAAACAAATTTGGTTCTCTCCTTTTCCCCAAACTCAAGGGCCTCGAAAAAAAATTTTAAAGGAATACTTTAAAAATCCACGTGAATGGAAACCAACTAATTGGCACAAAATTTTCGTCCTATCTGTATGTTTCACCTATAAATACTGTTCCCACTTACTCACGTTTTACCCCCCTATGAATTGGTTTTTGGACATAAAAACCTTTTCCCCGATTCAATTTTGAAATTACGCTCTGACATCCCACTTTATTCTGAATACATCAAAAAATTACCACGCCTTTAAAATATCTAGAGAAACTTGCAAAACATCCAGGGGTTCAAAAAAAAAGTCAAAGACTTATTACGATAAACCATAGCCGCTCTGGCAATTAAAATGGCACGCCTTTATTTAAAAAATCATCTAAGGCTTCAAAAGCCCCTCCTATTGGAAGGGACCCTATAAAATTATAAGGTAAATACAAAAATACTCTGACCTCCTTATTAATCGACGTCATGTTAACAATTCGGGACCAGGTTAAACCTGCAAAATCTAAATGAATAAAATATTTACATGTTATGAAAGTGAATTGAATGTGAATTGGGAAACAAATAAAAATTATTATTTTTATTCAATTCTAACCTTACCTTTCCTATATAATAAATTTATACCAAATTTTTTTTTATATATCCAAATTAACATAATTATGATTTACAGAATCATCGTCGTTCAATTTAACCTTCTTAACAACTGAATAACCGGTTTTTGTGGAGTACATCAACCAAAACCCTGGTATACTATTCGACTCTGTTGGCTTTTTAAAGATGATTGATGACCAATTCCACGTCGTTTTCCGATGGTGTGTTCCATAAAAACCTATATTTCAAAACATCAATGACGTTTAAACCTTTATCCGATTTTTCAATGCCGTGAAAAATAAAGAAATAATTACCCTCGGGTAAAACAATTAAACCATTAGATTCATTATACTGGACATTTGCGATTTTGATTCATTTCACAAAAGTATCTTAAAAGGTTCTAAACCGAATCAACATGGTTTGCCGGGTTAGGTATTTTTTTGAAACATATATTTGGCACCCAGGGAAGATGATCAGTTAATTATAATAAAAATTCAAAATTTTTTAACAATGAGGAAATTATTCCCTGGAAAAAAAAAATAATTGTATTCAAATAGCTTTATATCTTTATTAATCAATTTCATAAATAAATTTATTAAATAAACTAAACAATTTTTCCCAAATGTCTAATGAAATTAATAACCCAAATTAAAAAAATTAATAATGTTTCTAGCATTTTGTACTCCCAACCTCTTAAAGCTTCTTTTTTAAAATAGAAGCATACTAAATTCCATGTTGTTTTGGAAATCCAGGTACTAATCCGTTCTATTGAACCCTTAATCAACTATAAGGATATTTGAAATAAACTTAAGGTAGTTCCAAGTATAGAGATTTTCCAGTAAGCCTAGGAACTTAATTTCATATTTAAAAATTTCGCCTAATTTAGTGTTTATTTTGGATAAGTTAGTTAATCGTAATTAAGTTACCTTTAATTTGTTTAGAATATAATTTGTTTAAAACTATACCTCTTTAATGTCACATGTTACGACTCTTCTAATTGTTTGTGATGACCTTACTCCTGAGATCTTAGCTGTAAGTAAAGATAAAATCTTCATTTACGTATCTGAAAAGTTTGTTCCAAAAATTTATAACTAAAAACTTACCTGTTGGAAAACAACTGATGTTTTATATAATACCTGGAAACCCATCCAGAATTTGAAATTATTATAAAGTCTTAAAAACACCTCCAAAGTTGTCAATTATAAATAATTTTGGTGATATAGATATTGGGTATATTAATAATAGAAAATTTAATTTGTCCAGTCTAAATCTTCCAAAACTCTGATTGAATCAATAACAATGATGTGGCGAACTTGATCTGGTACGGGTTTAAACCATTTGAATGTATTTGGTTTCCTGAATTTGTTAGTGAAAGGTTTCCTAAGATTAACTAGTTTTGTATCCACTTTTAATTTTTAATGATAGGTTTAAATTTGGGCCTTATTAAAACAAATCTTGAATTTCTAAAATACCAGGAAATTTAATTTAGATAATCTTAAAAATAATAAATATAATTTCAGATAAATTTTAAGGTTTTAAGGTCTTGAAGATATCCAAATGATTGGAATAAATATGATTATTCCTATTTTAAGTGTATTAGCTTGTATTTATGTGTAAGTATTTTAATTTCTATGCCTGTAAAAAGAATGAGCACCTCAAAAGATTATGCAGAATTAATAAATTAACTATTAATAAAGAGGAAATTCTGAAGGACGGAAATGGCACAACCTCGTTTACGTATAGGTTAAACTATGTTGAAAACTTATTATTTAAATAAGTTTCCTCTTAAAGGTGGTTATATCTTTCCTTTGTATGACAATAATGCGCGCTAGACACTATTTCACTTATTCAGCATCTAATGCAGATAGCTTAGTAAAATATTAATAATAAAGTCTCAGTTCAATCTCAGCCCTCATGTGAGGTACTCGTTCTTATAAAATTACTAAATCCTTTTACTAAATCAATTAATTAAATACTATTGAATAATTTTTATTCTAATTCTAAATATAAAATTCTCGCAGCTAAACAGTTTCTTTTTTTTTAAAACGTGAACTCAGAAAGCCGTATAACAGAACGAATGAATAAACTAATGAGTCAATCAATGAACTAATGAATGAACGAACGAATGAGATCGAACGAATGAATGAATCAGTGAATGAATGAATTAATGAAGGAATGAATCAATGAATGAATGAATGAATAAATGAAAGAATGAATGAATGAATGAATGAATGAATGAAAGAATGAATGAATGAATGACCTTTTAAAAGGTCATGAGGTCAGATGCCGTTTAATGTAAATTGAAGGTTCTTTCTCTGTTTATGCAAGGTACTAAAACTTTTCTGCTATAAAGTTTGCACATGCGTCTATGACTTAAACGAGAATATTTTACTTTGTTTGCGTAATGTTTTCAAGTTGATATATCTTACCGTGATTGATTTAATAAAATAATTCGTAAGAATAACTGTTTTTAGATCAAATTATTAAAGAAATAAAGTAAGAAATTTAATTTTTAGCACTTTAAAATATTCTATTAACGTTGCATACATAAAAAAGCAGTGTAGTTGGGTAAGCTAACATCAAACAAACAAACATATCGCAATATGTGCAGGTCATCGTAAAATTATATAGTTAAGTGCGGGGTCTGCTTGTGGTCTATAAGCAGCTCCGGTCAGCCCTTTGTGATTATTAAGATTAGCTACGTGCCCAGTGTTCCGAATTATATCACATCGTTACTTCCTGAACGTTTTATTTTCCCTTCACAATGTCTTCGTATTAACACGCTCATTTTATATTAAATTAGACAATGTTTTAGTTGAGTCCGTTTAAAAGTAGATAACGTAGAATTTGATTTCGAGTTGATTGCTTTATATTTTATTTAACTGTCCAATGGTTTAAATATGATATAAACGTATTTAATGATCCGATTAGTTTATTATATCGGTGAAAACAGTTGAGAGAGATAAACACAAAAAACACACTGTGTTTAATATAAATATTTTATGGCTAAACGTGGCTTTTAATGCATTTTGTCTTAATTTATTACTTCATAATAGTTTGTTTGGATAGCTTAAACGTACGAAATTAGACGTGTTCATTGCTGTATAAAATTTTGGACAACAATAAAAATACTAAATTAAAAAGTATATAATTGATGATCATAATTGGTTTAGATTTCTATTTATGCTGTTTTATTTTATAGAAAGAAGTATTGAATAATCTTGAGTAAGAGAAACACTTTTGTACTTTACCTCACTTTAGTTTAGTAATTTAGTAAGTGTTCATCGTCACTTGTTGTTCGTAACACTATATTAAATTGTTGTTAGTCACAGCATAGTAAATCAAAGTATTTCTCTTCTTTTAAAGTACATAAGGTTAGCTTCATATGCAAAAGATTATTAAGATATCTTCAATATTCTTAATAAATAATGCAGCTTTACGGATTTTATCGTGTTCAGTTGTTCCCGTAACAATGGACTCTTAGAAGATATAATAAACAATAACAATTAGTAGCAAGTATTTATAAGTCTTATAAGTTAATAACAATTAGTAACAATTAGCAACAATTAGTATTATTCAAAATATTCTCTTTTGTTTACGCAAATACTACACATTATTGATTAAAAGTACTTTTTACGGATTTTGTCGTGTTTATTTTTCATATTTAAATTTCCGACGTTTCAAACACTTTCCAGCGGCCGTGGTCACGGGGTAGACTGTCGGTCTATTTAAAATATTCTCGTTTAAGTTATAGACGCATGTGCAAATTTTATTGCAGAAAAGTTTTAGTACCTTGCATTGTCTAGTACTACTAAATTAGTTTTTTTTCGATATTTATGTGTTTTGTAATTTTTATTACCAGCTAAAAAATATATAATCCCAGGCATAGTCAGATACCTGTTGCATGGTTTAAAATTAGTTTTTTTCAATAGTTAATTTTGTTACTTGCATTTCACGAAAGGTAAAGAAAGCGAAAAATTGTTTCTTAATTTTAAAAGATAAATCTTTTTCTACTTATTCCAAGAACAAAAATTACATCTGCCTTATAACTGACACCCAATTACGTTCTTCGTCCCGAAACAGTAATATTTTCATATTTTGCCAGTCTTTTAGCAACATTTGTACATGCATGGTAATATTCTGGCATCTTACTGCACAGTCAAATGTCTCAATAATATGTTAATTGCGAATTCTAGCACACATTATGCAGTGGTCTAATATAATAATTTAAAACTTATTAATTTTCCTTCGGAGTAATCCAAGGTTCTTGTTTAATCCTCACCAACCCTCATTTAAATGTAAATGAAATCGACTTAAGACCTTTGAAATTTTTTCTTGATTGATTAAATTTCAACCGGAAGTTTATAACTTTTCCGAATTCGTATAAAGTACATTCTTTAATCAGGAGGAATATTTATGGTCACGTCATTTTAAAATTTTAGCCATTTTTCAAGAACATCGTGAAGATAAATAATCAGATAATAATAAATTAGATTGGTGTGTTCAACACATACCTATAATAGATGTGTACGTAATACATTTATTATGTGGGTTAAGTTTAATAAGTCGTCTGGCCCTTAAAACATTAATCCATAAAACAATGTAAGAATTTAAAGAAACCGTATTCCGATGTTATGTCCGTTACAGAATCTGATCATGTACTTAATAACGGTCTTATGAATTTGTTAAGTTTATTACTAATAAGTAATGTATGTAGTGTAATGAACATTACACTCCAACAAAAGCAAAATGTGTTGAATTGTTTTGTTCATCAATTTATAGAGTGATAAACGGAATCGTAAGTTTAAACCCGGTTTGGATAATCAAGTTTATTGTTATCGGAAATAGAAGTTATTCCCCCAAGACGTTTCTTACTAACGACCGAACAATAGCTCGGCAGAATGAATAGTTGGTTGGTGCTTGCAGCTCTCGGGTCGACCGACCAGCCGCTCGATCCGCTCCGCTACCTGCCGCCATCACGCTTGGCCCACCCGTGGCCGCCCTCCCCGACGCCTACAGAGTGGCAGAAGAGAGAAGACGTCGAGTCGTCGTGTCATCGTGCATCAGTGCTGTGCAGGTACAGTGTAGTGTCAGTGTGTGCCGGAAGTGTCAGTGTCGACGCGTTGGGCGTACGCGCCTGCGCGCAGATAGCTTGTAGCCGTCCGGTCGGGTGAGTCGTTCCGATTTTGCCTATCAATTTAATTTTCCCTTTACAGCGTTCAGACACCTTCTGTTGGGATGTAGGGACCCTTTTATATTGAGTTTACTTTAGCAAATTAAATTCATCTGCCACGTTTCACCGCGAACGTAGTTAATTTAAAATCAACACACACCACCCACGTGGTATTATTTTTATCATTTAATCGCTGTTTGCTGCACTAGGCGGCAACAGGTATTCACCTAGCGCTCCTAAAGCGCTAGTTTTCCTTAACGTTAGGTTTACACCTCCCTGCTCACTGGGGCGGAGGTGACACACAACCCCGGCCTCACCGGGGTAGCCTTGACCCGATTACTAAATTAAATTCATCGCGTAGTTTTGGCACATCATGTTGCATTTAATGAAAGGAAGCCCTCGAGGGCATAGGCCTCAACATTGAGGATTTACAAGATAGACTCCGGAGGCCATCGCTTGGCCATTCTCGCTGCCGCGAATAACACAGCGGCAAATCAACGCCACGAAGGGCAAAAATCGCGCGCAAATGGGCCGCGTCAGAAAAGTCGGATGAGTCCGGAAACTCATCCGAAACCACTCGATCATCGTCCGACTCCGGATGAGAAGTCGAAGTAGGAACGCAGGCTCGGCACCGGAGAATCAGGGACTTAGACGCAGGAGGCTTTCTGCCAATCCAATCGCGCAAGAAAAAGCGCAAAAATAGGTCGTCACCAGCATCATCGCCGACACCGACCCGCCAACCAAAGCGCCGAAATCGTCGGCCCGAATTATATCGGCCCTGAGGCCAGTAGAGCCTAACCCCGCCGCTCACGGCAACCTACAAGCTGCTTCACAGCCGGCCGCATCACGGCCTCAGCATCTGCTGCCTCTAGCAACCGCGCCCGCTGCCTCTACAGCAAGTTCCAGTCTCACTCAGAGACAAAAGCCACCGCCGATCTACATTAGGGTCAAAAGAAAAAGTGGGCGAACTACGGTCTGCGCTATCAACCGCCGTTAAATTCACGCAAATGATTCCGCCAGTGGGATCAAAATCCAATTAGAGACGGTGCAAGCGCACCGCGACGTCACTAAATATCTGCTCGAGAAGCAGTATTATTATCATACATTCGCGCTCCCGGAAGAGCGCGTCCTTCGGACAGTGGTCAAAAGGGCTGCCGAAGATTACCAACTCAAGAAATCTTCGAATTTATTAAGTCGGAGAATATACCGATCTATTCCGCTCAGAGGCTGTTCCATCCGCGGACAAAAAAGCCATACAACGTCGTCCTTCTGACGCTCGAACGCTCTCCGGAGGGCAAGAAAGTATATGATTTAAAGCACATATGCGACATCGGTCGCATTTCATTTAACGCGCCGCATTCGAACGAGCCTCCGGGCAGTGCCATAACTGCCAATTATTCGGACACACGGCCCGCAATTGCCACGCACGACCCCGTTGCGTGAAGTGCCTAGGGGACCATGGCACCCCAGACTGCCCACGACCTCGGGACCGAGAAGCCCTTGCTACGTACGAACCGCCGGCATGCGTAAACTGCCAAAGCCCAGGCCACACGGCCAACTATCTAGGGTGCCCCAAGGCGCCCAAGCGGAGACCACCTCCACCATCCACCATCCCTAGGCGCCCACCGGTGCCATCCTCACCTCCTTCCGCCCCCTCCGGCCTGCCCCGGCGTGGCAGATTCCCAGCGCTCCGCGTAGCGCCCCATGCCAGCGTGGCAACAAGCCAGCCCCGCAACCTGCGCCGAGCGCTCCGCGTAGCGCCTGCACCTCGCGCCGCACCACCAAGCGCCCGCAGAAGCGCCTCCAGCAAGCTCCCTAGCAATGGCGAGCACTGGGACTAACACCGATGTGTTAGTAAAGCACCGTTGACTTCGCGGAAGTCGATGAGGCTCACCGCCGAGCTAGATGCCACCGTTGGCAGTTTACCGCCGCTTAGCTGTACTCCTGCAAGTACAGAAACTTGATCGAACTTATTCGTGGAACTAAATGGATAATACACCCACAACCTTTGTAAAAACGGCCCGGGCCGCGTAAAACACGCGCATTCAACTTAGTCTTTTAACGCAAAGCGGTCTCAGCAGAGACAAACGACCGAAGTCAAAGAGATTCCGACGACGAAAACGGCGTAGACATTCTACTGGTGCAGGAGACATTCCTAAAGCCGGAAGAGAGATCCGAAGATTGCTAATTTTAATATCATAGAAATGACCAGGACCGGCGCTTCACGGCGGCACTCTCATTTTATAAAAGTCACTGCACTGCGCAGCAATCGACACGCCGTCGAATCTAAAGACATTTAGAAGCCTCGATCTGTGGGTTAGCCATGTCAGGTCACGCCGATTACAATAACTTCGGTATATTTACCATGCAGAGCACCGCATGCATCACTCAATCCGATTTCGAGACGCTATTATCTTAGGAGACGCCGTTCATCCTCGCCGGCGATTTCAATAGCAAGCACACCGATGGAACTCATACACACTACAAATCCGCGGGTCTAGCATTAGACGAATTGTCAGACAAACTCAATTTCAGTGTGGTTGCGCCGTTGATGCAAACACACTTCCCACACGATAGTGGGACAACGACCGGATGTGCTTGATATTGCTATCGTAAAAACGTCAATCTCGCTCTTAGGAGCATAGGGTCATCGATGACCCTAACCTCAGACCACCGTCCCGTGCTCTTAAAGCTAGGACCCGCAAATCACCAAAACACGGTTCTTAGAACTAAAGTCGACTATGGCATAAGCTAAGTCTGCAGACTCTACTAGCTCACCTCATTTTAGACACCATACCCAATACCCTAAACACCGCTCGACGTGAATCTCGCGCTCATGCGTTCTAAAGTCATGTCAAAGTGTCGTCGAGGTCTCCTCGAGGCAAATCCAGTGGAGGAACCTCGCTGGGCCTTGCCAAACGACATCAAGGACCTCTTGCGACGCAAGAGGCCGCGATTAGCGCCCACGATTGGTATCCAACCGGAGCGGAAGCCGAAGGGCTACGCGCCCTGCCAGACATCAGTCCAAGATGCGCATAGCGCTGAATTCAGGAACGATCGGTGAGGATAGCGATCTGAGCAACCTACATCCCTCACATGTGGCCTTCTGGCGCATTCCCAAAAGCCTCAAGGCGACGGCAGCCATCCAACTATGCCGCCACTCATCCAACCCGACAAGCCCAGGCGTTTCTCGATGAGGAAAAAGCCGAATGTCTGGCCGACAGTCTCGAGGCTCAATGCTCGCCCAGCTCACAGCCGAGTAGCGCCGCTCATCTCCGCAAGGTAGAGAGCGAGGTTGACCGGTTGACGCATCTACCCCACGCGAGTACTCACACCCGTAACGGAAAGCGAAGTCGAATCGTTAATCAAAAAGCTTAAACCACGGAAAGCCCTGGCACCGATGGCATATCAAGCCGCGTCATAAAGATTCTTCCGACTCATCTCATCAACCTCTAGGTCCTAATCTCATAACGCAGCTCTTTCCAAGGGTATTTTTCCAAACACTTGGAAGGATGCTGAAGTTATAGAACTTCCTCAAACCAGGGAAAACCTCCCAACCAACCAACCTCCTATCGCTCCCATTAGCCTGCTTAAGGGCTTCGGGAAAATCTATGAAAGACTAGTTTTGACCCGCCTCAGGACTTTATGCAGGCTGAATAGGCTCCAATCCAGTCAGCTCGGCTTTCGGGCCAAACATTCCTGTAACATCAGTGTGCACCTGCACATCACGGAGCACATCAAATCCGCACTGACACGGGGCCAACACACAGGAGCGCTTTTCCTCGACGTGGCGAAGGCGTTCGACAAAGTATGGCACGACGGGCTTATATACAAGTTATATAAGCTCGGCGTGCCTGACCGTCTCTGTACTCATCTACGAGACTTTCTCTGGAAGCGAACGTTCAGATACCGCGTCGAGGGAACAAAATCCAACCTCACCCGCTACTAGCGGAGTACCACAAGGCTCAGTGTTAGGGCCCGTCCTTCTACCTCTACACCAACAACATCCTCGCAGCTATAAAGTTAGCACCGCCTTGTTCGCAGACGACACATGCATTTTTACATCCGGCATATGTCATCTCCATCCAACGACGTCTCCAGAGTCGCAGCCAGGCGCTTCGGCGACTGGTTTCGACGTTGGAGAATCGAAATAAACCCATCAAAAGCGCGGCAGTCTTGTTTACACAGAATGCCGACGATCCCATCCATGATCCGACTCCTAGACCACCCAATTCCATGGGTAAACAAAGTCAAATACCTCGGTTAACCCTCGATAAATCCCTCAGCTTCGGCCCGCACATCAAGCAGGTCAAAACAGAGCGGCTCTACGTCCTAGGTCGCCTATTCCCTTTAATCAATCCAAAAAGCAAGCTGTCTCTGCGCAACAAGGTGTTGCTATACAAAACAGTTATCCGTCCAATCATGACTTACGCCAGTCCGGTGTTCGCTCATGCATCCCATACCAATATCCACAAACTCAAGCCCTGCAAAACAGGTTCATACGCAGGGAGCCACGGGTGTGCACTGGTGCGTGCGCAACCTGACCTGCATGTGGACCTGGAATTGCCCTCCATTCATAATTTTTAAAACAAGCATCAATCAAATTTTCGACTCGGCTTCTGCAACATCCGAATGAGCTGGTACATGTAACGCCGCCGATTACGTACCACGCAAATTAGTTCATCCTAAACATAGAAACACGTTAGATATAGGCGACCGCGCCATATACTTAGCAGATCCGGACGACGATATAACGATCGTGCAAGCACGTTAAATCGTACTATCGAACACCTATTGCCCTCGCCGCCGAGGACAAACGCATACCCTGTACAAAAGATTTCGGCACGTACCAGGCCGATTCTCACCAAATAGATAGAGCGGTTTAAGCTAAAATTAACGTCCCTAAAGCAAGCTGATCGTCAGGCGAGGTTCGCTCACCGGGCCCCTCGATACATGTTGCTAACGGGTTAGAAAGGATCAAGCGATAACCGAGCTGAGGTTCAGCCCTCCTGGCACCCTCGATTAGATCGCTGACGGTTTAAAATAGTGGCAGCCCGAGCCGAGGTCTCCCCTCTGGGAACCCTCAGGAGCTAAGCCAACAAATTAAGAGGTGAAGCTCTGCACGCTTAAAGTTGCACAGCCCTCGACTCCTGGGTTGTAATGGTTTACTACCAGGAAGCCATCAAATAAACGATAAATAGTTGGTTAGTGGTTTGTTTTCTTAATTGTAATCGTTTTATATAAAACTATTTATTACTGTGCTTTAACCTAGGATCTTGGATTAGTATTTTAAATCTTTACTTGTAAACGGTTTTATTTTTTAATGATGATTTAAGGTTACGGTTTCATTGTTTAAGGATATAAGATGTTTTAATGTTCCTAAAACAATTTTGCGTTTATGCATGTCCTGCATAAATTATTATTCTTATTTGTTAACCAACTTTGATAAAAATTTTAGTGATTAAATAAAATAATCCTAAACACTTGATTCCTTTATCTATTAGTAGAAAACACTATTGAGAAATCCATTCCTCCGAAGGCAAAATAGGAAACCCTAAAAGAGTTCATTTTCTAGACTAGTCTTGTCCACAGAGAGATGTTTCTAAGGGAGTTTTTCCGTTTGCTTATTCTGGTGTTACCGTTTATTTTCTAACGAATAGGCATACGATATTGTATACCGCGGTGTACAGTCCCTGTTAGGTGTATTAAAATCAATGTACTCAGTAAAAACTATGAAAAGACAAGGTAGCTCAAAATTTTACTTATTTTTAACGGTATTTTCTTTTTTGTGTAACATACTTCTAGACCTTCTAAGCAATTTTTTTATTCCTAGTTTTAATTAGTTCTTTAAGTTACGCAAATACTACACATTTTATGTATAAAAGGACTTTCTGTGAATTTTATCGCATGTATTTTTAACGTAAACCTCAAATTTATTTATTAACGAAAGAGGGGTTATATTTTTTTATAACGAAAGCGTACGAGAAAATTTGCTGAGAAGCAAAATTTTGTCATGACCTAAGAGCTCTAAACAGCACATACATTAATCTCCATCCATCACGATCAACATACTATGGATATTGTTTATGCACGTAGATTATATGATTCTTTCTTTGTACAGAATCGCGAGAATTTGAATCTAAAGTTCTTAAAGAGAGTAGATATTTCTACATAATGCTATATTTATACATAAGACATTCTTAAAAGAGAGAAGTCTTTTATGATGTAAAAGAAGAAGAAATACATTAATGATATCAAATGAGGTTTGTTGTTTGTATTAAAAAGAATAAATAAACAGGGGCAAATACTTTAAAAAATCAGTAAATACTTAAATATGAGCTGAATACTACAGTACGACATTTGTCTTTTTTATTATTTGTAAAAATAGTTTATATGCTTTGTTTAGCAATTTACTATTTTTATATTTTTAATTATTGATAGAAACGAGACAGGAAAGGTTTTTTATCTCTAAATGCTACGTAAAAAAAAATAAAAATCCGCTTCATCATCATCATCAGCCTGTGTCAGTCCTCTGCTGGACATAGGCCTCCCCTAATACATGCCACCGCTGCCGATCTTTGGTTATTCTCATCCAGCCCACACAGGCCACTTTGCAAATGTCGTCACTCCATCATGCCGTAGGGCGTCCTACACTACATTCGCCGAGCCTCGGTCTGCACTCCAGAACTTTCTGACTCCAGCGGTCGTCAGTTCTGTGGCTTATATGACCGGCCCGCTGCGGTAACTCTGGTTCTCTGGCGGATCTCATCATTTCTGATGCGGTCGTTCAGAGATACTCCGAGCATAGCCCTCTCCAAAGCTTGCTGAGCTATGAAAAATCCGCTTACTAGCCAGAAAAATCGCATATCTTGTCGTCCTATGGTTGCAATGACATTACAGAGTTAAATCAAAAAAAAAAAAATTCTTTCTTAGTTAACAGGGAATTTACTATTCAAAAATGTTTTAAAAGTAAACACTGTACGTACTCGCAAATTGAAAAAATGTATGATTGATATAAGTTTACTTTGCTTTTACAAAACACCTTTTGTCATTATCACTAGCTTTAATCCTGTTTATATTTATAATGTAATTTTTGTTCACTTTTTGTTTTTAGTTTGTATACATAAAATTTCTTTTACATTGTTATATATGTTTTAAATTTCAAATTAATGTCGCTGCTCAATACTACGCGGTATATATTTTTACTTAGCAGAATATATTAATGAGAAAGAAAAATACCTAGATAACATACTTTTTGTATGTTTTATAACATGTTATTGTAATTTTATAACATGCTTTTAGGAATTTATTAAGAAATGCATGCTCAACATGTAATAAGAACACTTAGTTAAATGATCTGTCTGAAGCGGCTTTTCTTTGAATTAGAACCAGGTCTTGATGGCTGTTGAAACTTAGCCACTTATGTTGGAGATACCTCTTAACCCTGAGGAACTAATTTCGAGATCCAATCATTATACATAAAACGTATATTTAAATAATTAAGTATTTCTATGTTGGTCTGTGAGTACCGTTCTTTTTCAATAACCTTCTTCAGTTAATCATGTCTTATTTTTACTGAAATTTGTATATTTATAACAATAAAATTTTATTTTTGAATTATAATTTTTTGTTTTATTAAAAACATTTAAACAAAAAATTTTCTTTAAAATTATTTAACAAATTGAAAAAACATATTTGTTTCGGCTTATTCCAGTCCAAACTACCCATTGAAATTCATATAATGTGTGCTGGGCGAACCCTCCCGCCCGGCCTTCTCCATTAGGGTTTTGGACCTTTCCCCACCCCGTCCAAGGGATGGTGGGGTGGCCCGAGTTTCCAGCCCGTCCCACCTTTGATTTTTTAAATTTCCCTTGGGTGATTTGGTCCCTTTCAACCAACTAGAAAACAACGATAGTACAAAATTGTTTTCCCTATGGTTAAGATTTAAACGATGAAAAAGTTTGAAATTAATAATTTGTTTCTTTAATTGAATTTGAAATTTCAGTTTAATTCGGTTCTCTACTTTTAAGTCTAATTGTGTTTTTTATTTCCTTAAAGTTATTGTTATGTTGAATAATGACCCAGGTCATTTAGATAGAATTTATTATAATTTCCGAAAAAAATCTTAACTTTTCGGAAGCCCAAAAAAATTAAATTTTTTCCCAGGATGACGATTTTTGGTTTCAATTTAAAATCAACAAATATTAAAAGTAAACCTTTAAAAAGGGTGTGAAATAAAAAAGTTTGTTTTGGACAGTTGTCAAATTATTTTAAAAAACAAAAGTGGAAAAAAATTCAAACCAAAGAAAAAAGTTCTCTTATAAAATACGCCATTATCCTGGGTTTTTTATAAATTTTAATGAAAACTTTTTGTGGATCGGTTTCCAAAAAGGACTAATTCCTGTTAACAGTTTTAAAATTTAATCAAATTCTTTAATAATAAATTAAGTACTTTCCTTAATTGAATATTTAAAAAAATTTTTTAAAAATTTAAAAATTTTGTTATAATTATAATGGGTTTATTCTTAAACATTTTAAATCAATGAAGTTGAATTACTTTGGGCAGAAAAGTTTTTGATTATACAAATGAAAGTTTTAAAAATAATTTATTTACATTTTTTTTTTTTGGTTAAACAAATGAAAATTTCAACTAAATATCATCCCAAAATATTTGTACAGAAAATTGTCAAATATAATTCCAAAATCACCTTTGATTTTTATCCTCAAATATATTTAAATTTTTTTTCCTATTTTGGAACCTTTTTAGTAATAATAAATTTTACTTCCTTTGAAAATTGATTCCAATTTGTACATAAATTGGATATTAATCCTTTTACAAAATGGTTTTAAAGTATTTTGACTTTTCCTTTTTATTCTATATGTCCTCCAGCTCAAATCCAAATGGAAATGAAAATTAAAAACATGATTCCTTTTCAAACAAACAAACCCTAAATTGGATAATAATTCCTTATTTTGATGTTTAAGATATTGGTGATTAAAAGTTCAATGCATTGATGTTAAAAATCATAGAATCTATAGAAAGTTTACACAAATATGTTTAAAGTGTCGTTATGTTAATCGAGTCTTGTCTTTTCTGTCTAAATAGTTTAAAATAATCGCGAAAAATAGGTAAAAGGTATAATCGATGGAACAATACATCTTAAAATTTTGTTATTTTGGGCAAAAAACGTTTTTCATAAAAGGCATCTAACACCCTCCCCAATGCCTTTGTCAGTCTTAGGGTCGTCCCCTTCAAATTGACAATTACTGACTGCACCTTTGTTTGGCGCATAGTGGACCTGAAAGGGTCCCCAAAATAACCCGTATTGAAAAATAAACAACGTTTTATAAAGCTATAATGGTTTTAATCAAAAAGTTACCAAAACATTTTTTTCTATTTTGAAACCCAACCTTAATAATTGATCATATAAATTTGAGGCAAACAGTCTGTTGAAAAGGTGCCTCGAAATAATTTTCTTGAGAATCAAAAACAATAGGTCTGTTCTTTGATTTAATTTTAACTTAAGATACCTTGATGTTTTACTTTTTCTTAACCCTTTCAGCTAAAATATTTGTAAAAGTGAACATTATCATTTTGTATAAAGTACATTTTAACACAAATATTTTTTAAGATAAAATTTATAAAATTTCCGCAACAGAAAACAGACTATTTTTATTTAATAAATTCAATTCCTGGAGACCCTTTCTTTTAAAATTGGTAAGTGAATTCAGTTAACCCTTTATGTTTCTTGTAAACAAGTAACAGCTAGTGAACTAAGTGATGGGGAAGAGATTAAAAGTCCCTTAAACCTGTTCCAAATATAAAGATCGTCTACAAATTAAATCAATCATCAGGATAATAGTTTTATTCCAAATAAAAACAAATTTTATTTTAAAGGAGGGCCAGCGCAAACATTTTATTTTAACCATTAAAGTGTTATTGAAATTCATGTTACCTTTAAAAACATTAATACAGCACTTCATTTACTTTTTAAATCCTTTTGAAGCAGAACAAATTTTTAAATTCTTTTTTTATCACATCATCATCAGCTTTTGGTCCGGTGGAATGCCTCCCCAATACCTTTATCCATTGGGTTTTGGGCCATCCCACCCACTGGTCCAAAAGGGTTGGTGGGTGGACACTTTTTACATGCCCTCCGACGCTGGACATCTTATTTTCAGAAAAATGGGGATCCCAAATTGCAGTAAACAACTAGGAAACAACAAAAATTTGGGTTAAAATTGAAACCCCGACCTCCGGTTCAAAACCCCAACTACTAGGTACGGGGGCGTTAATTTTTAAAAAGTAAAAATTATTTTTTTAGGCATCTCTGTCAAATTAGTTTTGTTGTTTTTATTTTTCCAATTTTTTAAGAGTTAGATTACCCTTTCCCGACTTTGCAGGCTGCGAAGATACTCTTTCTTGACGTTAACAAAATTTTTTAGTAATCATCCAATTATTTTTTATTTGCATTATTATAATATCTCCACTAATTTGAATTTTTCGTTCTTAAATATTTTATTCCCGACGTTTCAAATTTTAAAAGGAGATGGTTGGTCTTTTTCGGATTTTTAAAAATTAAACCCAAATTTAAAACTCAAAAGAAGGAAACCCAAAATACTTTTTTAAAACATTAAAAATTGAGAAATCGGGAAGAATTAATTTTTTAAAAAAAACGAGGTTATTCGAAAACTAAAATATTTAAAATAATAAAAAAAATATTTTAAAAACGAAAAAATCAAATTGGTGGGATTTGATATTAATAATCTCCTTTTAAAACATTTTTTTTAAACTTTTTCAAAACGGCAAAATTTTCAATAGAAATACATTGATATTTTAGATAGCACCTTCTGATCGTAATTCCGTTAGGTCTTTTTATAATTTTGTTTATGGGTTGAATGGACAATTTTTAATTTATAAATATCTTGTTTTTGTAATAACGACTAGAATAAAATAGAGCACCCTACGAATAAATTTTATATAATTGAAAAGTTCCTTTGGGGGTTTTCATCCAGAAACCAAACAACCTTTCGAATTTGATCTCTTTGTTTTGTATTTTTGGGTTTCCAAACGAAATTGTTTGACTTTTTTAAAAAACTTTGATATTTTTTTTTAAAATTTAAATTTTTTTTGACCCTTTTTTCCCAGTTTTAAATTGACTCAAAAAATTATTATCTATAAAAATGTTACAATATTTGTACGACGGATAAATTTTATCTAGCTCGGCCATTTATGGCTCTATGCTAACAAAATGTAATAAGTTGGTTATCTTTCCTTTCGGTTGTTAGGGCAAAACCAGGCCGATCCCAATTTCCCGTAAAAAAGATGGTCTTTGAAGAGCATGTAAAACGAGATCACAAACCATTATAAAATAAAATTTGAACTCACGCCTTCAAATAAACGAAACTAATTTTACCTTTGGCTGGAAAATTTAATCAAAGTTTTAGAATATATTTGTGGTTTTTGGTTATTTTTTTCGTCGTAAAATGGCTATAATTTGGAACATTTGGGGAAAATTAATATGTTTTTATTTTAAAGAAAAGTTTTTTAACATTCATTAAAGGCTTTTTAAATTGTAATTAAAATAATTTAAAGTATTTAAACTTCAGTAAAGACTTTTTCCCCTCAAGTTGAAGTTTTGAAAATAGTAAGTGTTCAGAACTATGGTTCCATGTTTCTTTTCCACATTTTTTTAACCAAAATGAAAACTTTTTTAAAGCTAACAAGAAAACATTTATTTCGTGATATACAAATAATTAAAAATTTAATACACGTAACAAAATTATTCTATGTTAGAAAATTTTTGTTAGTTAATATATAAAAGTTTTAAAGGGGGAAAAATATATCCCTTTTCTAATTGAAAGGGTCTTAAATAAAGGGGTCCTTGGTATTGTTTAAATTGGAATATTAATCCTTGACCCGGGATTCGAAATTTTCCTACCATATTATTTGTTTTTTTTTTTCTAATCCTTAATAATTGTTATAATAATTGTTTAAAATGAAAATTGCGTTTACAAGCTAAAAATTAAAAACTTTCTTATAGAAAAGTTACAAAACGTATTTAAGTTTGGTTTTCGGCCTGAACATTTAAAATTTAAATTTTCCTTAAAAATCAGTACAAAATTTTATGTTTGGTTAAAAACAATTTAGGGATTAAAAAAAATTTAAGGATATAATTTCTGGTTAAAATCACCTTTTAAAAAATAGAATTTATTGTATTGGTTTTTCTACAAGATAGATCAAAAATTGTTTGTGATATATTAAAACGAATACAAGATCTAGAATTTAATATTTAATCTATTTAAAAAACACTAACAATTTAAACATATAACTAATATGATCAAAAAATAATCTTTGAATCTAATCAAATAAGTACGGATTAAATTATCATGCGATCACTTTGGATTACAACGCCGTCCATTTTATAAAGATAAAAACTGCAGCTTGCTGTATACAACTTTAGTGGAGATGTTTGAAGTTATTAGTAATTTAAGTACAACGCAAACAGCCGTATGATAAAACAAAACAAATCTGTTATCGTAAACTGTAAACATAAAGACACTAATTAGTTTTACGTTGGTCAAGTTATTTGTTACAATATAACTTATTGTTAAGATACGTGTACGTTTTTTTGGATGTTTCGAAGCATTAATTCGAATAAACCCGTAATGTATCGTACATTATAAAAATATGGATCATTTGTCGTACAATATTAAAAGTATATTGATAGACTGTAAATATTAATACATACACGTCTTTATATACGAATAATTTTAACAGCTCGCATAGCCAGCAAGCAAATAGGTTGAAGTAAACAAAAAATCGTCATGTGAATTATCTATTTTGGTATGACCGGCCTCCACGTGCTTGATAAGCGGCGCTGGTAAGTCGTTTGTGATTATTAAAATTGGCTACGTGCTTAGAGTTCCGAATTGTATGACACAATGTCATACAATTCCTTGAATATACATGTGTTTGAGTGGAACACACAAAAGCAATTTAAGTAATATTCTTATATAAAAAGATGAGTATATATGTGTTGGCTTACGGTAGATTAACTGATCAAAAATAACATTTTTTGTTTCTTTAGAAAAAATATTACTGCTTCTAGTTACATCGGTTATCATCCAGTTAAAGACAAAATGTCAAAATCGGACCAGCCATTCCTGATAGCCACAACAAACAGACAGACAGATACTCCTATTTTATTTGTATACATAATAGTCAATGCTAAAATAAATGCTGACTACTGCGGAACATTAACGACATCACCTATTGCTGATTCCATCAAGCAGCAGAAGATTTTACCATGTCAAATGGTTTTGACCAAAAATATCGCCCCTTGGATTGTTCTCACTTACAGTTACGTACCATAAGTGTTAGCGCAACATTTAGTGAAAATAAATGAGTTAAATTTAATGTAAAAAGAAAATCCATAAAAAATAAATAGAAGAGAAAGAATAAATTAAAATATCCTGAAATATGTCTTTCAAGGTAATCGATGTTTTTTTTTCAACATTATTTATCAAAAGTTTAGAAAGGTACAAAAACTAAAAAAAAATAAACGAATGTCTACCTGATTAAGTTTAAAAACATTAAATCACAGTATTTTTTTCTTTTTGAATTCATCATCAACATCATCAGCCTGTGATAGTCCACTGCTGGACATAGGCCTCCCCTAATGCACCCCTATCAATTAGGGGAGTTTCGGATCTATCCGACGCATCTTTATTGGTTGATCAACATGATCGACAGATCATGTTACTTTTCAGGCAATTGCGTGATCAGCCCAAATTGCCCTAACCAACTAGGAAACTACATTGAAAATTTGTTGAGTCCCCGCAGGATTTGAACCCACGACCTCTGGTTTTTAAAGCACACGCTCATACCACTAAGCTTTAATCTAGGCAGTTTCAATCTTCTTTTTTTTATTGATAATACTAAAAATTATTTTATTAATTTTATTGTGCTTTATTAATATAAATTTGTTGCAATAACCTTATATTTCAATATTTATTCGCGACGTCTTTGCGAATAATGTAAAAACCGTTAACATGTATTTCTATTAGCTTCAGCCAAAAGTGTATACAAAACTGTTTGCTACGGTTAAACGAGTTCTTTTATTGCCGTTAGCTGTTACGCAACACGTTAGGATAATTAAAAGTTGTGCGATGTTTGTGTGTTTGTTTTGAACTTTTATTCAGGATATTACGTCCACTCTTTACTTAAGTTGAAAGCTTTTTGATAACACCAATTTTGCAAAGCTCTTGCTTAAAACATCAGCATTACATTTATTTGAAATATTATAAAAAATAAAATTATGCAACGAATGGTATTTGAAATTTTATATTTTTTTATAATAAGCGTACATATTTTTTATTTTAATATGTTTATGAAAATATAACTATACATATATAAGTACTACCCGCATCCTTAATTCAACATTTATTCCAAAAGCACGTTGTTACTAGATTCTAATGCAAATGGCAGTTTGAGCTTGAGAAAATGCTTGGTTAGTATAAGCACATTATGTTACCTTAATAGGCTTATAGAGTAGAGTAATATATGTATCACAAAAATGTAAACAGTCGCTTACGAAGCTAACTAAATAAGTACAAGGATTTACATTCTTACGAAATTTTATCTGTTACACCATTGTCTATTTTACGTACTAAAAAGCCTATAAAATACCAGCTTATAATAAATACAAATGACGAATTTATGTGGTGTTATACGAGCTGAGAAAGGAAACAACAATAAAAATTTGTTGACTCCCCGCAGGATTTGAACCCACGACCTACGGTTCCAAAGCGCACGCCCATACCACTAGGCTACGGAGGCAGTTAGTATAATGTCACTTAATGTGGAATATTAAAGCGCAGTTAATTTAGAGCGTTAATAGACAGGTTTAAGTTGAGACCATTGAGAGAAAATTAGTAAATATTGTTCTGCAAAACTAGAAACATTCTTGCAAAATTTTTCAATGGCAGTCATTTGCATATATACTATATTTAAAATTCAAGTACACATTACATGTTATGATAACTGCTACTTGCCTCTTCACGTAACAAAAACCCACAATTATTGCATAATGCAGGACGTAAAGAGCTAATTTGACTATAGCAGAGGTAACTTGATGCAACGCAAGAGTGTATAACTTATTAAAAGCGTCTGTTTATTGAAATAGAAACTTGTAGCAAATTTTAAGGTTATTTTGCTGAAAAAGAGTTTGATATTGATGCACGATTTATAATTTCTTTTCACTGCAATGCTGGTACCTAATAATTCAAAAACCGGATGCCTTTACATTAAAATAAATGTTAGATTAGACTTAAATAATCTTATCGTAGCAATTTATACTTTGCAGTAAAGTGCAATTTTACCACCCGTTATTAGAGTATCCAATTTGAGTGGGCTTAAACTGCTCCACTCGGTGATAGTAAAAGCAAATAAATCAAAATATAATCGAATCATTGGTTCACAGCAGCGTAAACGTACATAAAATTGGATAAATATTGATTGTGTTTGTATTTTACTAAAGAAATATAAGACAATATTTATTAGTTATTTACATTATTATTAAAAAGTTTAGAAAATTATACCGTCTCGTAAAACAACAAACACTGTAGTGGCATAAAATTGATAGTTCAGTTCAGTTCTTTGGCTTGATGGCGTTTCAATATAGATTTCGCCAACGTCAAATTTTCGATTAGACTCATAAAATTGATAAAAAAACCGAAATTATCATGTATTGAAACATGAACTCGTTACGACTTCTTGTTAATACAACTTTGCATCTGCAAAAAATAAACACAGTGATACGAGAATAATATTAAACATTGATAGTACATATAATTTTTTTTTATTATTAGTGAAAAAGCAACTATACTTGCAATTTTTTTGGTTGTATTTTTGAATTTTCTTTATTATCTAAAAATGGGTTCTTTTAGTTCTCTTAAGAAAAAGTGTAAATGATATATATGAATTAAATGCTGTGCGTTATTCTCATTAAACAAGGGAAGAGCAAAGCTGTTAAAAGTTGTCTTAGTTTGGGATTAATTTTCTAACAAATTAATCTAAGGGTTTAAACATAATTTATTTTTTTATTTATGCGATTATATAAAAAATCCAATTTTATTTAGGATTTTTTTCATGTTACTTAAATATATTTATTTTTCCGGGACTTTTCCAGCCATACAGGGGACTAAGTTGGTATATGTCTTATTCTGTATGTTTTAATAACTGTTGTTTTTATTTAAAAAATTTGGAATATCTTTCATTTTTAATTTTTAATATTAGATTGACAAAAAAAGTATTTATGTTGTTTTTTTCGGTTTTGTGTTTTTATAATTTGGGTTTAATTTTTGAAAAATTATTGAATCCCAGGAAGGTGGCAAAGACCAACCATCTTTCTATTAAAATTTGATATTTTTAACAAGCTTCCCGAATCATCCTTGGTATAAATCGATGTTCGTTAAGCCAGTATTTTTTTCATCAAATCTAATATAATAATTAGGGCTTGTTCCAGGAAATATATTTTAAATTGAGATTTCTTTTATAGCGTTTAAGAACATTGATGTGGTTGTGGCCCTCCACAATTGGGAAGGAAAAGACCAGAAAAACCAAGAGGAAAGAACATATAAAGCAAGGAAAAATAGGTAGAAAAAACACTTCGTGTGGGCAGCCCTCTCGGACTCCAAAAATGGGACTTCACAACCCTTAATATAAAAAGAGTAAGATTATTCCATATTTTATTAGTAAAAACAAGTACAGGTTAACAACAACCTTGGTCACCCTTTGTTTATTATTATTACACGTAACTACGTGTTCGTTTTTGGAATCATCCGATGGTTCTTTCTGTAAAATATATGAAGTTTTGATGGTTCACCACAAGGAACAAAAAAAAATTTGAAAATTGTTAAAAAAAACCTTTTTTCCATTAAAAATTGAAAAAATACTTTTTAGGACCTTATTACTTCTCTTTATAATTGAAAAAACTATTTTTTAGAAAAACAGAAACGACTTTTAATTGGTCTGATATTCAAATTGTTAAAGTAATTTTTACCAACCTTTAAGATTTGGTTATGCTAAAATTATTATAAAACATTTAGACCCATTTTGGTTTCAATAACAGATACAAGTTTATTTTTAGAATTGTCTACTTACATACATATGTATATAAAAAGTCTGCTTAAAGTTGATAGGTGGCTTAACGTATAAACAAAGAAGGTAAAAAATATTCAGTTCAGTCAGAAGTTCAGTTTTTTCAATATTAAAAGGGAAATAATTTTATGTTCTTTAAAACTTACGGAACCCTGAATTTTACATAAAATTAAAAAATTAAGTAAAAATAACCAACTTTAAAACTTAAAAGTCAAGGACAAAAACTTTATTTGACGAAAGAAATATTTCTACTAAATTTCAAGTCTTTGTTCCCAAAATATCGACGTGCGTCGCGTTTAGGTATCTAAATCTCTTTAATATTTAATCGTTGAATAATTAATATTTAAAGTAACTCATTAAAAAAGATGAATGTTGATAATTAAGGTTTAATGATTGACCTTTTTATCAGTATGCCTATAATCAATTAAAAAAACTCTATAGTTGTATTAAAGTGTAATTCTGTTAAAAATTGCTGAATTAATGGCAATAATTTAAATTTCAACTAATAATAGATTAACCAATCGACAAGAAATGTTGATTATTTTTTTCAATATAATTCTAAGATCCCACCTTAGTACGACCATCACCCATCGTATTACGGGATGAAAATAATTTTTGCATAAAATTTATTTTATTAAAATATTAATTTCGAAGAGGGTAATTAATTAGTAATTAAAACAGATTTCTTTTTGTAACATTACACGCACTCTCTTACGCAATAAACTGTAGACTAATCCTAAGTATATAGCTTATTGAATATGCAAACACTGGTTTGTCTTCTTTTTCCCGGTGAAATTATTAGGTCGGCAGGTATATACAGGTAAATTGACAATAGTGATTTGCAACTATTCACTTACGCAATAAACCTTATATCATTTTAAAGATAATTTTATTGCGAGTAAAATGATATAAAGTTGTCTGCAAAAAATTGGTGCCGAATCCCGGTTGTCGATTTTTTAAAAACGAAATATTCATGCGGCTGAATACGTTTATAAAGTTGAGAAAGATAGCGATAGGCTATAGAAAGTGCTGATATAAGCATTACTTCGGAGCAACTGGCAATGCATTTTTGCACAAAATTGTGAACTTGTTAATGTAATATATATATAAATACAAATTATATATACAAATATAAATACAAATTATAAATGCAATAACATTTTTGATTAAATTTTTTGTTGCTGGCTGTTAGGTAACACGTTAGTTAAGCTAATAATGAAAAGTAGCGCGCGTTTCTAACTTTTCTGCATTGTTCTACGTTTACTTTATGTTAAAGTTAAAAGCTTAGGCTGAGGTTGACTAAGTTCGCAATTATTATATATATTCATTATACAATTCAGATATAGCTGTTATTTATGTAGTAATTGCTTTAAAAATTTAAATATTATAAAGAGCATTGCCAGTTAAATAGGCATTTTATTATGAGAATACAACTAGAAATATGATACTTACATAAGAAATAAAAACAATTTACTACAGCAGCTTTAAAAGGAAATTTTACAAGAGCTCAAAAGCGTCCAAATTAAATAACGAAATTTTGAATTGAAATCTGCATTGAATTACATGACATTAAGATGTCAATAATTTTCATGCAAGCATGTGTCATTACTATTTTATTTTCGTAACTATATGGTCATGACCGCTTAGCTAAAAATCAGAACTTTTTATTAATTAAATCTCTAGCGATGCGTCTTCAAAACTAATCAAGTATGCATATTACTTTACGAACTAATTTGCATAGACTGCAAAATACCTTACATAACGAAAAGTTTTAGACGACTTGGTGAATGCTACAAAAGCTTAGATAACAAAAAATAAGAAAGGGCAATGCGCTATGAGTAACAAATATCTGCTTACGAAATACCCTCTAATAAACCCTAAAGTGGTTTTTTCTACGTTTGGTATGGTCACATGGTTTTTATTTATACGTTGCCTGCACCCTCTGAATGAAACTAGAGCGCATGCAACCTTTTTCTTTAAAGCCATTATATATTTTTTTATTACTGATACTAATTGTAATTGATACGCCCTGCCTACAGGAAAAGCAGTGTAGGACACTAAATATCCCCGCACCGTTCTAAGACATGAGATGTTACATCTCGTTAATCCAGTATTTGCAACCGGTCCCCCCGAACAGGTTCTCGCTTTGTCGTAGCGGTGGGGCTCAGTACCTGCGGCCTGCCCAGCCGCGGGGAAGCTAAGAAGAATCTGGCCGGCCTGTAGTGCAAGGCCGAGGAGGAGGCTGCTCCAAGCGGGCTAAACAAGCCCGCTTTGGATGCGCCTTTGGAGGTGCGAGGGACAGGTTGCAGGAGGTAAGAGTGCCGGACCCAGCAGCTCCTGTCGCCACCTGTACGCTGGGGTTGTCAGGTCCATGATCCTGTACGGGGTACCCGTGTGGGCTGACACCCTCCAAAAGGAGAGTACCGCGGTACTGAGGAGAACCCAGAGGGTGTTGGCTATCCGGGCCGTACGGGGCTACCGTCTCCGGCGAGGCGGCGTGCCTGTTGGCTGGCTCCTGCCCTGGGACCTGGATGCAGAAATCCTCGCGTCACTGTTTTTCTGGCGCGAGGAGGCGAGGTCTCGGGGCTGCAGGCCAGCCCCAGAAGAGATAAGGGGGCGCAGAGACGAATTGCGCTCCCTTGCTATACAGGAATGGGAGCTGCGGCTGGAGCAACCAGCGCCGGCCGTCGAACTGTGGAGGCCATACGCCCCGTATTAAAGTGGTGGCTAGAAAGAGGACACGGCTCCCTAACATTCCGCGCGACGCAGGTTCTCTCGGGACACGGCTGTTTCGGGAGGTACCTGTGCCACGTGGCCGGTAGGGAGCCTACTGAGGAGTGCCACCACCTATGGCTGTATGTGCCGAATAGACGGCCAACATGCGCTGGAAGAGTGCCCAGCTTGGGTCGAGCAACGCTGAGAGCTGCGTAGGGTCGTGGGGCACGACCTTCGCTTACTGCCGTAGTGCACAGGATGTTAGAGAGCGAAAGGTCGTGGAGCGCCGTCCTAACTTTCTGCGGAGACGTTTTGGTCCGGAAGGAAGCCGCGAAAGGGACAGGGAGGCCTATAGTGCCCTGGCTATCCGCAGAAGAAGCCAGGGCACTCTAAGGTGGCGTACGCGCGCAACCTTCCCCTGACACTGGAGCCCTGGGTGGCCGGCAAGAGGTGCCCGCCGCCCAGAAAAGGGCTCAAGAGGGAGAGCCGTGCTGTTTGTTCCGGCACGGCGCCTAAACCGACGGTCCGGGTGTCCCAACACAGAAAGACACACCGGGAGAGAAAAGGCCCAAGAGAGGCGAGGGCCCCGTCGCGCCGGGGTCGTCGAAGACTGTCATCAGCGCCAGTGGCCCCGGTTCCAAAGTGTTCGGTAAAAAACAGACGTACCAAACGAAACCAACTTTTTTAAAGGAATTGGTAACCCCCGACAGGATAGCGGAGTAATTATTAGTGTTTTTTTATTTTTCATGTAGTTGGAAAAATTGAATTTATAGATTCGCCCCTAAAGGAAGTAGCAAGTTTACGTAGGACAACGAAAACGAGTGTGTTTTTTTATTAACCTTTCTATTATTTATTTTTTATTTCACCAAAAATTTAATTTTTTTTCCCAAACTTGGTAAGAAGAACAGGCGCAAGATATACATGCTCTTACAAATTACATTGTTTAAGTTAATAACAATGCAGGTAATAGATACAAACCTTTATGTTTATTTTATTAGGGTTTTCGACCTAATAACATACATTTATGAGGGATAGCAAGACATGAGAAGCCGAGTGTTTATTGCTCGTAAAGATTACAGTCGAGTCATAATCGGCACGATGTATAATATCTATGTATTTTGCACAATTTTCAAGTTACATAAATGTTTTGTTTCAGTTTATTAACATAGTTACTTTCAATAAACAGACTTCTCAATCGTTTGAATCAAGATGAAACTCTATTAGAGAAGCTGGTTTTAATTAAAATTATAAACATAGCTGACCCGGCAGAACTTTGTTCACTTTAATGTCAATAAATAAGCAGATTTTATTATTGGAAAAATACAAAAATATTAATTTCTACGTCAATCATTCATAAATATTTCTGTATTTTAGTACATAGGTTGTTCTTCATTTAGAGTACCTTTGATACAATGAACTGCGACGTGACTACCTAGCTGACCAGCGAACTTTCTTCCACTTAATGGCAATAAATAGCAGATTGGTGTTTTATTGGAAAAAATACCAAAAAGAACTAAAGAACTACATTACATTATTATTTCTGTATTTTGGTACATAGGTTGCTCTTCACTAAGTACCTAGATACGACATTTTTGTTTTATTATCAGGCGCATAAACAAACAACGCAGATGGTCTTCCGACCCGTGAACATCCACGATAATTGACCATGGGAAAAACTAGATGTTCTAGACTTAAACCACAAACTTTTGCAAGGATTTGGCCTGTGGTTATTGATGGTCATGGCAAATGCAAGACGTATCGAAAATTGAAGTCTTTTAAATTCAAACACATATCGTTTGGGATCATTGGGATCCTCGGAATGAGAACTTCCTCACCTTTGAATTTTCCTATCATATAGGATGATTTACTATTAAAGTAAAATTACATTGTTCATCAATTTACTAACCACCAAACGTTTACGTTGCACAGTATTTGGTTGGTTTATGTTTCAAAGCATTGATGTACTAGGAACCAACCTTTAGGCGTATTGTGCGTGGTAATGCCAGGCACGTCTAAAAAGTTTAAAAATTCAATTGGATGGTTGTGGCTCATCTTCATTTTGACTGATCAATAGATTTGAATGGAAATTGTTCCAATGATCTTATTTTGAATTATGTAGTTCAGGTCATTCTACATCTTATAAACTGTTAAAGCCGCTTAAAATTGCTGCTCACTCAACCATTCATTATTTTTGTAGTTAGAAAAATATTTGAAAATTGTTGATAAGTTCGTCTTTTGATGAGAAAAATTACAGAAATTATTTGAAAATCATATTAATCCGCTCGATCATCGACGAGTACTTACATTACCGAATAGTCGATTATTGCACCATGAAATCTTCAGAAGATGTATCATTACAATGTAACTCTCATGTTTGTTGTCAGCTCAGTTTCTTCACATAGCGCCTAGATTTGACGATTTGAGGCAAGCGTTTATTTCGTCGACTGACGTAGATCTTGGAATTAACTGGCGTATTTGGAAATCGCACATTAAAATCATTGCTCCTCCAAAACATCTGAGTCATTGCGTAAATCTTTTTAAGTTCGTTATCTAATCATCGTTTATGCGCACCTGTGCATTCGTCCAAGATAAGATTTTCGATGCCGCTAAAACTTTTGGCCATTGTCTGAGTGTTTGAATATCTACGTTGGTTCTTAATAGTTTGAAGATTTAAGCGGTAATTTGAATTGCTGAATGTACCGTCGCATCCTTTAACAATATGGCTGCTTATTCCAGAAGAAGCAACTGCAACGCTGTTGGTTTCGCCCAAACAGTTGCTGAAACTAAGCGAAATAAGGAATGTCTTCAGTTCACCAAGGGCATCTAGAAAATATAAACCACCATTTCAACAGTGCCTCTTCATTAAAGTATCATAAACTTCCTGTTTGTTGTAATTCAACAGGGGATATTCCTTTGAACTACTAAATCAATTCCTGGTGATCATATTCACATTCCGTTCTAATTCTCGATTAAATGCGTCCATTCATTTCAGATTTGGCGCTGCATTTCCTAACCTGATTAATAAATTACCGCAATGAGGTAACATATGGCTTCGATCAAAGAGTAAAGCAGGTTATGTATCTCATCATTCATCTCAATATCATGATTTCTGGAACTTCCTGATCTGACACGACTTTTATGAAATATCTTCTGACTACTATCCTTGTATTTGGCCACAGGTTACATGGTTTGATGGAAAACATGTCAAATTATGATAGCGATAATGCTATCTGTTGGAGATGCAGAGATAATGGCTTTCGAGCGATTGTCGTATCCCAAAGGTACGTTTCTAATAAGTTAAATTCTTCACTCACACAGATATGTTGGGAAATTACACATTAACCGTTTGTAGTGTCTCAAATGGACTTGCTACCATCACATTTACCAAGCAACAACCGAAATAAAACATTCATCATATTTGGATAAACTGATACTTACGACCAAGAGCATCAGTGAACGCATCTGGATACCCAGGAACCGACACCTTCTTCCGTCTTGAAAATTCTTGGATGAAGCATTCCAAGTATACTAACGTGGAATCTCCGAGTAAAGCAAAGTTCGTCAAACTGATCGCTTTGGCGGATTGCAAAAAACTGGTCAATGTAGTTGCTGGAGTGTTTCAGCAGTTGCGTAGCATTCAAAGCCGTGAAACATACTCGTTGACCTTCTCAGATGCACCGCCAAATGTTAACAATAGGATGACGTTCTTGAATGGAAATGCGAATATACGCCAAATCACTTCATTACAGTTACAGAACGACCAACTTGATAACTAAATTTCATCGTCGGTATTCGAGTTGCAATCCAGTAAAACCGCCATATCACTGCCTTTTGTGACATATTTTCAAATATATTTATGGACTTCACTGAATTGCGTATTCAACGTTCAAATGTGTCTGAAAGTTTTAGAAATAAGTCGAATATGGAACAATCCACTGTTGTGACAACGAAATCCATTCTTTTCACTTTCGTTTGACAGTTCGACCGTTGTCATCTGGTGATCGACACCGATACAGCGGATACCGATCGTTGCCAGTCTCCACCGTTAATTTCCGTGGATATCGTTTTAGAGCACCTTCCATCGACCGTCAAGGTGATTGGGGATTGATGGCACCACACGGTCCAGAATCGAATAGTAGTAACTCATTATGTAGGTCTGGATCGACTTCATCGATCAGGAATCTCAATATGACATATCATCTATTTGGTCGGCTGAATTTTCCACCTAACAAATAAGAATTGTGCGATGCGAGGCCTCGCTTTTGCTCATTCGATTGAATACATCCAGCATCAGTGTACTCCAAAGACGCGTTGTTTAACAATATAGTTCATCAGGGACCGAATTTTTGCCTGAATATACGTGCTGTGATGTCGTGTCTATCATTTGATGTCTATCCATTTTGGATTACAGGTAAAAGTAATAAAGAGATCTGGCCGCTATGACCGAGACATATGTCATTGCATCTTGTGCATATTCATGCGACATGACGTGGCTACCAATGTAGCGTCACCGGCAGAATAGTTTATCGACCAATATTAGCTGGATTTCCTTCAGTACAACTCGCATCACGTAAATAGATATACCCTCGAACGCAGTTTGGCTCAGTTTCAACCTAATAAATGTTAAACGTTTCGTTTCTATTTTACATCATGTCAGCAATACTGCTGAAACAATCGACGAAACCGCACAAATAGTTGTCTAGTATTTTGATGAATCATCAAACGATATGCATAATAATTCATTGAGCTAACTTTTTGTAGTTTCTTCACCTGAAATTAAAAATTTGATAATTAACCATTTCAAAGGAAAATAATACAGACATTAACCATTATTAAGATACTGATACTTTACCATTCAATGGATTTATCATTTTAATATTAAAATAATATCCATCTTCTCCTTCCAAAACATCAGTGGGTATTGCAATGCGTCATATGATCGATGAGTTTCAGATATTTGTAGCAGTTGCCAGATCGCGACGTTAAGCACAATATCGCGTTTTTCCAGATTGTTCACCAACAATCAGGATGGCGACTTCGTCTACTGTTGGAGCATTTAATGTGCGTTCGTGTGTTCCAGATAGTCGTTTATCTGCTTTGATGACAACTTTATAGTCATCATTTGGCATGCGCTCTAAAGCAATATTAAACAACCTGACCAACGGCCATGATGTTCATGAAGCAGACACTGTAAGTCTTGAAAGAATTGCTGCTTCATTCCTGCATTGATCCCTAGCGTCGATCAGTTGTTCTTTCATGTAGCCCATGAAATATATTTGTAAAAATTTATTCTGTGTATCTTCGAAGGGTAATGATCCAATTCGATGGTGGATCTGTCCTTGTATCTACAAAATAAAACCAGACAGTATTAACTGGGTTATAAACACTTTTCTGTAGGAGAGTAGAGTTCAGTATTAGCAAATATATACATACCAATAGATAAAGTAAACTATTCTTTGACTACATTCTATAAGACAAAAATCAATACCTTATATAAATGTCTGCCCCAAATGACGTCATTTGAAACAACTATTGTATTTTCGAGTATTTGCAAAGAAAGTGGCGTGATTCTTGTGTTTCGCCACAAAGCAAATGATTAAATGGCTCTGTGGCGGAGTCAACACTGGCAATTTCCATAACCATTAAGGCAGCATAATCCAGCCGTTTCTCCGGAAACTGTAATGCTTTCACAATACTCGCAAACAACGTCCTTTGCCCAATGCAAACGCTGGGATGCAAGCTGTAATCATTGCTGCAATCGTATCGAAACGCTGCTCGATTCAAATCAGCTAAATATCTTGTTCTGCGTCGCAAAGGTTATCATTTGTTGACTTCGTTGTTCGTTCGACGATTAGTGCATTGCCAACCGAGCTGTTTCACTGGCGTTACTTTACTTCTCGTGGATTGAGAAGCACGAAGTCGAGCCATACCTATCGCGGCGCTGTTCACGTGCAATGTCTTGTTCTTCTTTCAGTCCCTTTCATTTGCAGTATTCAATTCAATTCAAATTCAATTCAACTTCTTGGTCGCGGCATAATTAATTACTTACTTCGACTTCAATCCACTTGTTAATTATTTATTTAATAGAAATAGTTTTAATATTGATTTCTTCAAAATATCAAATTGTCATCCATACGTCATTACATAGCTGTCATTTTACGTCAATTACATAGCTTCATTTGCGTTTTGTTATTCCAAGTCTGATTCTCTTTTGTTATACCACGTTTTCATAGTGACTGACGTTTCATGTCAAGTCACACAGGGAACACTTCAAACGGGATAAAAAGTATCCTATGTCCGTCTCTGCTCTAAGCTACCTCCATAACAATTTTCATGCCAAATCTGTTCTGCCGTTTTTGAGTTGTAAGTGGTGAACTATACTTACAACTTTCTTTATATATATATAAAAAGATTAAGTAACTATATTTAAATTATTCTATTTGTTTGTATTGTATTTATATTCTATTTAAATTTGTGCATGGAAAGTCTTTTGTCAGCTTTATTTGTAATCAGAACAAGTTTGTTTGATATAGAAGTAAAATTTTCTACAAGAATTTAAAATAAATTGTATATTGTTTCATAATTATCGTCAATTTTCGGACGCCTGTCGGGGTTCATTACCAGGCTTATCAAAAGTTTTCTTGTTTAAGTGGGCTAATTAATCGCTCCAGTAAGCTTAAACAGCTTGTAATAATTTGTAAAAAAAAAATTATGATTTTTTAACAAAAGATAATACGGATTTCATTGTGTTCAATTTGTTTTACAATATGGATTCTGTAAATTATCAGAAATGACGGGAAAATTTGGTCCGATTACTCATTTGCCTGAAAAGTTATTTAATCCATGCGTCGTATCAGTTCTCAACATTGGCAGCGGGTGGAGGACGTCAGTACTTTAAAATTTACTGACTACAAAACCATCCAACCCATACTGCTAACCCACCAACACGCACGGCGTTGTGGGATACGATCCAAAAACCCCTAATGGAGAAGGGGAGCATTAGGGGAGGCCTATGTCCAGCAGTGGACCAACATGATGATGATGATGATGACGAACCAAACTAAATTTGCTAAACCAAAATATACCGACACATAAGGTATCGGTGTATAGGACATTACTGAGCTGACTATTTTAAGTTCTATATAAATGTTTGTGGTTTACTATTTTTCAAGCACTGTATTTTGTCATGCTGTTGTAGTGCACAGCTTAGAGTTAAACGTGTTATTCTGTTACATGTGTGAAAAAAAACTAGGCTATATGCTAACAAAACTTTATGCTATGGTTGGATGTCACGATTAGAAAAAGCCTAGCCTTTATTTATTTCCTCTATAAATAAAATCGATTAATTTAATAACAACATTCGTTATTTAAATATAATAAACTTGTTTATATTTTAAGAATTTTTGATTATGTGTTAATATTTACTTGAAAACATAACATATTCAGTAGTAACCATTTTATTAAACAATTAAAAACGTATTAATTATCACCTACAAAAATTCAATTATAATATAAAATGTAGAAAAATTACGTACTCGTTCAAAGCAGACATTTTCAGAGAAGAACCGGCTACAGTCATTCTTGTATATATTGAATGATACATATACAGATATATATATTTATTTTTGAGTGCATTTGCACTTTAAAATTCAATATGTATAATGTAGTTTTAAACTTACCACGAACTTTGAAATTTTCAGTAGTATGTATTTTGACCAGCGTTGTACTTGCTACTTTACGAGAGCAAAGTTGTATTTGACATTAGTTTTAATTTAGTTTAAGTAAAGTTTACAAATTTCATATAAGAAATATATCATTACTAACTCCTAATCTAATACCAATCTATAAATAATGGCGGTATATAGTTTTTAAGACCGTATATCGCATCATTTTGTGTATTTTGAGTTTGTTATATAAAATGTATATATAGATATATGTATTTGCATACATACCTATTATTTTATTTTTATTTACCCTGTCATAAAATGGAAAAATAAATAAGTTTATAATAAAAATGACTTGTTAATTTCTAGAATACTTGTCATCATTCTTCAAGAGGGCTGAAAATAAAATGCTTTTCCTTTTGACGCCCCGGGTCAAGATCCCATTGTATGGTCCACTCGCATTGAAAAACAATGCCCGTTTTCTTGAATAACGGCCAGAATTATGTTCGTTTTTTAAACGAGACCTAAATACATGTTGATTGTAAACGTTGTAATGAATATAGCTTTTAGTGTCAATAAGCGTTTTTATACTTAAATATTATTTCCTTGACCAATTACTTCGCAAACCAACATTTTTACTTTTAAGTCTGGGTGTTCATACTTTAAAATTAGAATTTTTGAAATTCAATAGCACTTGCTGCTGGAGATCAAGTAGTAAAAGAGTATAACATTTTGTTTTGTTAGTTAGTGTACTCTAGCAAATAGATTCTTATAAGTAAAGTATCTCAACAATATAAAAAATAAAATTATATATATTACAAATTGACGGTGGTCCTGTTTGTTTATATTGGTGCGATAATATGAGCATATATCTAACTTAAAAAAACTTTGTACGGTAAAGGAAACAACGAACTGTTTTTAGTTTGACTTAAAGCTAAAAACACGTTCGTTGCGTTTATACCGCGTGATAATTGCTTTGTTTAAGCATCAAAAACGAAAGTTTAGGTGAATCATTTTGTGTTATATTGCATAAAAATATATTAAAAATCCTTGACTCATCCTGGACATTGGATCATTTTTGTTATCACAGTAATTTTTAAGGTAGATGATCATGATATTACTACAAGTTCCACTTGATCCGCTCCGCTAAATAGCATGATTTGCATGACAGGAACGAAAATAAAGAAGATATTTTTACGTAAATATTGATCGGTTCAAAATCGGGTGACGTATTCGTTTATTAAATAGGTAATTATTATTTAATTTATTTTAAAAATGTAGAGATAAGAGTATATTTTAACCGATGAAAATGGTTTAATGTCACTTAATCGCCAGACCTAAAAGTAACACGACGAACCTGTACAATGCTACATATTTTATGTTTTTGAAGCGACGTATTCTAAGGATTTGTTTGAAATTCCTCTTGTTAGGTTTACTGTAATAGACATTTCGATACCACTGTAAATTCAACATAACATGCCAATAATTACTTTAAAAATTATTTTGTAAATTTCGATTTTGACTTTTCCTTTACAATATATTTTGGATATATAGTGGCCTCATATATGCGCTTTAAAACGTTACCTTTAAGCTTTAGCTTTCAGCGTTATAAGATATAAAATAGAAAGAAACCAAAATTCGAATTCGATTCGAAACAAAAATGTTTAGTTTATAAAAACAAAACAAGAGTTATATGTCATGAAACTGTAGCAAGATTTTTATATGATGTATATCTGAAATAAATAATAAACTATTATTTTACGTCTCATATTGATACAGTTATGATATCGTTTGCCGAAAAATATACGTTGAACGGTTTAAAACAAAAACAAAACTACGACGAATATTTAAGCAAGAACTAAGAAAAATAAAAACAAGAAAATTTCTACTTTAAAATTAATAAAATTAAAACTGTCCTGACCTCTTTATCCACGTAAAGCCTGGTCTTAATAGGTACATCTAATCCAGATCAATACAGAAAATTGTTGTTTTATTCTACTCTAATTATATTATATATAATCTGTTTGAATAGCTTAGATGCCGAATAGTTTGCTTTAGGTCAATGATTTATTGCTTTCATAGCAATGCAGATTATGCTGTTTACCCAGTAAACATATCTTGTTAAACCAAACCCCTACACAATTGTTTCCTCCCAATGATTGTCTCTATAAAAACATAAACATTACTATGGATACCAGGCTCTATTTATCTTCATATTATTTGAAATCAAAGTCTAATCTGAACTATTATTGCTTAAACGCAGGTAATAAAAAAAACAAAGGTACACTGGCGTTTTTTAATTTAATTTAAAAATGTAATTTAAAATGTACCAGTAAGTGTCTCATTTTATTGAACAATTTCACAAAGCAGATTCTCGGTATCGAAATACAACGGGCGCTGGAAGGAATTGGATTTGCATCGTCTTGTCGAACAGAATGGTGCATTTCATCATTAGAAAAAGTTATATCGGTATTTATATAATAAGTTCAATTCGTGATTGTTTTTTATTACAATAATATTATTTAAACGATAACAAAATATATTTTTTTAAAAGGATTGTAGTTAAATAAGTTTATAATATTTATCTTGTATGTTGATAGAATTCTACGTATACAATTATACATTTATGATGCAGTTACAATTAAAAATTAAATTATAAAATTATATTATCCTTGTAGATAAATTTAAATTAGCTAACATACGTTTAAATTATTTTATTATTTAACTTACCTTCAAATAAAACGTCTGCTATTCATTTAATGGTAATTTACACTTCTCATTTAATTTCAATAAGGTAATATCTATAAAACACTTGACATTTATTGAGTTATTCACACTTTGGACAAAAAGTGGTATAAGAGAACTTAATTCAAAAACATTTTCTTCCAGCCAACAAATTGATTGTTGAGAGAATGTTAAAAAAGTGCTATCAATAAATATTGAAATATAAACATTTATGTTAAAGACTTTAATAAACAGATCGAGCTACTAAAAACTTGGTATAGGGAGCGCTCTAACGCTGAGAATTTATACTAAAAATATTCTTTTACAAATTAAAGTTCAGAAAATAAAGTTGCCTCCTAAACATGAAGTAATCTTTACCAATATCAACTATATTTAATGCTGCTTGTCTGGATAGCCCGTTATTCTACGCTATACTTCCTATGATCTACAATATTAAAATTTACTATACAGAGGCTATTGTACTCGTAAGTATTATTACTTGAGTACAAGCCTCCTGCATATAAATTTTTCCAAAGGCACAAAAAATTCGGCTATATAAATTGTAAAGCATTTATATTATATCTTTTAATAAATAATTTATTAAAAGTTTACTTCTGGTATTATTTAATGAGAAAAAGATAAAAAATATGTCAATAAGTAACTCACATCTTGTTTTTTGATAGACCAGTATAAGAAATACAATTACATACAACATACTTTATGTCTATCTTTTACTGTTTTGGGAGCGTCTGTAATTTAGTCGCACGAGGTTGTGATTTTAGGTGTTGTGATTGTTTTCAATTCTCAAATATCTATTAAAGTACTTATCACAGTTAATATAATATTTAAAAACCGTGCTTGAATTAGAGTAGCTCCATTTGGGATCAGTTAAAAGAATAAAGCTCAAATGGAAAGCATCCAAGAAACGAGGTAACGATGGAGGAAAATACGATCCAAATCAAGTACAGGAGGTACTTGATTCGGATCGTCAAAATTGGATCAGCTTTTCCAGATATTAGCAAGAATAAACAGACGGAAAAAGATAGGCAAAATAGTTATTATAACTTTATTAAATAAATTTGAAAAGAAAATAGTACAAACTCCTTTTCCCTAATAATCGCGTGTGAATTGAAGTGAAGATAGGTTGAAGCCAAGACAGCAAAACTATGAAAACAGGTACCAATGGTGATGGAATGTACAAATTATAGCTGATTGCTTTTGGTTAATAAAACGTTATATTATTGACGATTCCCTTAAAAAAAACCATTTTACATACCATTTTAAAGCTAAACGCAAAAGATCTCACTCAAATAGCTTCATAGCTACTATTGTACGTTTTCCAATAAGGATATTGCCAGCTTTATTTAAGTAGTTAGAAAAGTAAAGTGAGAATTTTAACTTTTGTTTTATTTTAATAAAGTTTTATAGATAACTAGCAGACCCTGCCACGGATTGCTGCGGCTACAATTTACTGGTTTTAAATTGTAATAAAACAATTTAAAGCTTAGAATGAAACGAAATATCAGTCATGAGGCACCATGTTTTATTAGGATAAATGGCCTCACTCTACACAATAAAACCTTCAATGACGCTACCATTACACCTGAATACAATGAAAAAGCACTGTATAAAAATTTCAACTGATTAACAAATGTTCCTTCTGTTCATATCATATAAAATGCTATACAAAAGAGTCGTGCTATTACTACATGCAAACAATCAATAGATATCCTAACTTGAATTGTTTGTAGCTAACATTTTGCATCAAATAATAATAAAAATATTTTTAAAAACATTTTTGCTATTATAAATTAAGATATAGCATTCATCTTTTAAGTTGGATTAAACTGACTGTGGCAACTATATTTATAATAGGTTATGGTTTAGGGTCCATCGCTGGACAAACATCATGACATATCAGTTATATATAAGATTAAGCTATTGTTAATGAGACTCATATAATAAATTGTTTTTATAATTAAAAGTAAGTGTAGTATTTATATAGACTACGACAAAACAGCTAAACATATTCTAATTGCATATTAATATGCTTGTAGCAAATAAATTGCTCTTAATTATTCTTGAACTTTCTTAACGGATTCCATTATTATAGTTAGTTCGTAATTGTTGTCTCAAGCGCAACAGAAATATACTATTTAACTATCGAATTTATCCTACATCAGTACTTATTGAAAATTTGCTTTTTCCGTTTGTTATTTATTTTTATTGTTCGTTAACCAGCAACGAACCCAGATATGTATTAATTTATAAAAACAAGACATTTTAAGTATTAAGAAAAATTTACAGGAAAACTTAATTCTAATAAATACTAAGATTAAGAAGCTAAAATTTATAAAGAGGTCGATGCTGTTTTGTATATACGTTCCGGAAAATTCATTCATATTTATGAGAAAAAATCCACTTCATAAATTAATGCCCTACATCGTTTCCTGTATTTTCATATAAAAGGTGGAAAACCTATAAAATGTCGCGACTTTAAGTGATGACTTCATGACTTAACTTCAATTACTAGGACATTTCAAATGGCTGTTTTTTTACTTGACTTTGTCTATTCTTTTTTACACTTAGTTATTTAGTATATATTAAAATCAAAAATGAAACATTCCATATGTATTTCTTTTTCAGTTCATGTATTTACTGGGTTATTGCAGACTCACTGTAGGTAAGGTATCATAACGTAACCTTAGCTGACGTCCTGGAATCGGTACACTTTCACCAGGTTGCCGACCACTTGTCTGACTTCGTTTGCCATTAAAACATGCATATTATTTTTACTGCTGTATTTGTCAAGACCATCTATGGTGCTCTTTATAGGATGTCAGTGCCTTAAAATTTACTAAAACTAAATAATAATAGAATGCAGTTACTCTTTGGGTAGCGGACGAGTTCACTCACAAAACATATCTATGTATATATATATATATATATATATATATATATATATATATATATATATATATATATATATATATATATATATATATATCTATCTATCGCGTAAATACTGGTATTCATGTAAATATCTATGGATTAAAAGCCGACTCCATGATCATTTGGGAAATATTGCAAAGTGAAAGAAGATATAACTATTCTTACTGTATATAATGACAAAACTTTATGTCTTTACGCGGATTTTGTCCCTTAGTAGGAACCATTATTTCCTAAAAACTTTGATATATACCTTTTAAGAATATAAACATTTTTATAGAAACATGGCTCCTTTTTATCATAATTAACAAAAATAATTGTTATGATTTAAAAACAAAAAAAATTAATCTTTCATTTTTCATAGTTGTAGTTTAATTAACATGATTAAAAGTGTATATGTACTGTGTCTGATAGAGAATACGTTACCTAACTTTAACGCATTACAATATTCTTAAATAGATAAGATTAAAACGACATGAGATTTAAGCCTAAACATGTCAAATCTAATAGAACCTGCCTGATTTAAACGGAAAATGCATCTTTAATTAATATAAGTCCACCTAATATTAAGTATACAATGTTGAACCGGTTCTGCTTCCCTTTTACAGGGTGGATGGTTCCATTATGTGTATTACCCTATCGTAAATCGTTATCGTACGTGCAAACTGCATTTTGGTCTCAAATATAACGTAGTTAAGCATTATGAGTGGGTATAAAATAACTACGTATCTTGTACTCTTATGCCTTAGGGCTGCTAGCAAGACTTTTGTGTTGATACCGATTAAATTTGTGATATAAATAATGCAAATTTTAAATTAATCAGAATACATTGAATGTATATACGCAATGCTTCAAATCTCTTACGTGTGCTGGACATAGGCCTCCCCTAATACACCCCATATCCATTAGGTAGGTCGGGTTGGAAGGTGGACCGACTTTTTACATGCCCATCCGACGCATAGATCATCTTACTTTTCAGACAAATGGGTGAACAGCCCAAATTGCCTTAACCAACTAGGAAACAACAATGAAAATTTGTTGAGCCCCCCCAAGGTTCGAACCCACGACCTCCGGTTTCTAAAGCACACGCTTATACCACTAGGCTACGGAGGCAATAGTAGCAAATGGTTTAGTAGCATTAAAAATTATACGTGAAAAATAAGTTTCCAACCACGAAAAAAGTTTTTCATTGTAAAAATTTAGTAAAATTGAAATTAATAAAGTTGTAAAATTTTTAAACAGAATTAAATATATTAGCGTTATTCCCTAAAACCATAACAATTATTATTTAAATTAAAAACCCTTTCTAAACTAAATTACTACTAGTTGTTTCATTTAGCAGCGTATGTAGGTCAGATAAATTGAATCATTAAATATTTAGAGCTATCATTCCAGCGCTCCGCGGTTAGCACATCGATTTGATTCAATTTCTACGATAAATATATTTATTAATAATAGAAGTTTGTATAACAAACTTATTTGAATCGAATCAAATTATTATTTTTATCCCTTTTTTGTATTAAAAATATTAAAAGAGTGACTGAAATAAAACACTGCAAAAAATTTAAATTCATTATATTCTTATTACATTCATCATATATTATATTACATTCATTGCCTCCTACCTTAGTGGTAAGGGTGTGTGTTTTAGAAATCAGAGGTTATGGGTTCGAATCCTGTGGGACTCAACAAATTTTCATTGTTGTTTCCTTGTTGGTTACGACAATTTGGGCAGATCACCCAGAAACCTTTAAAGTAAGATGATCCATGCATCGGATGGGCATGTAAAAGTCGGCCCACTCAGTAACTCGCACTGAACTAGCGTAGTGGGATACGGTCCAATAAACCCTAATGGAGAAGGCGTGATTTAGGGGAGGCCTATGTCCAACAGGCTGATGATGATGATTATAATTATTAAATATTTGTTGGACTCATGCAATAGTAAATCATTTATGTCCTTTAAAAATTAAATATATTAGGAATCCCTCTTTGATCCTATTTAGTACTATATTGAACCGTTATAATATCAATTAAACAGAACAATAATTGGCAATAAAAATATACCGAAATAAAAACTTGCTACGTCATCTTCCATGTTCAAAACGCATATCATAAAACTTAAACTTTTGGTATTCTTTTAAATTCAAACAAGCATAGTTATTCAAACTACTACTACGCTGAAGTTAAAAAGAAAGCAGCGGCCGGCGTTTGTTTTATCTAGCTAGATATTTTCCACAGCTTTTCCATAGTTAGTTACTAAAATGAATAGCGTACTTACTCTAACCCATACTTAATTTAAAGCAAATACAATGTGGAAATGATATAAGAAACCCACTTTACTAACGTTTTAGTTGTATTAAATAGTAAAACTTAGGAGTCACCCTGTCCCGCGCACACCAATGATGATGGCTGATGTTAAGTATGTATATTGTAAACTTGTGTTCTTTCAAAATTGATTAGAAAATTATAAAAAGATGTATAATGTTAACTTAATGTATAAAAACCAGCATGTACATTATAAAGCATCTACAGCTTTGAAATACATTTATATAACATTCTTAGTTAATATACAAATAAATTATTTTAGTAGTTAGGCATAATTAGGCACAATTATTAAATTCGTTAACTCTTGGGCAGTTATGATATAAAATATAAATTATAATAGAAAAATTATAATTGTAAATTAAATTTTAAAATACTTACGTGTTGAAGCGACTGCTAATTTGAAATTGTGGAAAATCATCATATTGTCGTCCTTAGCAAAACCTTTTCCTACACATTTTATTAAAAACATAGTTACCATCTAGCTCGGTAGCTTGTTACCTACAACATATCTTTAAAGCAATTTATCACTTGGTAACAAGACAACGACCTAAAACACAGTCATCAATCTTAATATGATTTACGCCAGCTCTATTTTCATAGGCAGTTTCCTAACATATCAGCAACGTCAATGTTATTCATAACAGTTTTTTGTTAGCATTTGCTATAGCAAAGGCAACCTGAATATTAGGTAGTGGGAATGTATTTTTGAATATTTAAATAAAGCTTCGTCGAGATTTATTGAATAAAAGGACTTTTTTCCGGATTTTATCGCGTTCATTTTGCATTTTATATTTACTTTGGTGGTCACGGGTAGACTCATATCATGCGGCTTCTTGCCAATGCTGTAGTGGGGTTTCCAGATCTTAAATGTAATAAAATGTTTTAATCTGTACTCGACCATACAAAATTAACTTATTTTATCATTACAGCCAGCGGTGGAATTATGCTTGGGTTTTAATTTAAATTTATTTATTATGAGGTTCCAAGCAGGTGGTAAAACTCTTTAGTTGCCTAATCTCCGAAGCTTCACGGATCATCCAGGAATCTGTATTCTTTAGTGAAGATTTGTGGTCTATCAAATCTGATGTAATGCTTTGGGTGATTTAAAGTGTGGTCATACGTTGCCGCCTTTCTAGGTCTTTTACGTTTAATGACACCTATATGTTCGTTCACGCGGTTCTTGTTGCTCTTTTTTTTTTTTGTGGATCTCGTGCTCTGGGGAATAAACCTAGTAGAACATAACCGGGTTTGGGGCCGTTGCCACAGGCGCGTCTCCCCATAAGTGACTTAACTTCACCAAGGGCCCCAGAGGAGTCCTAGGCTTAGCCGTTACTTTCTGGTACCGTTAGCATGCTGAATCGAGGGCTGCCCAGGTGGGCCGACGCCTCGGCTCGATTCAGACCAATGATCATTTATTAGCTAGAAGAGCTCTATCTAAATTTTACTACCACTTCTGAAAGCGTTGGCGCTGGGAAGAAGTGTCGCAAGAAACTCCAGCAACGCTCCTATCTAATATGGTGTTAGCTACGTGTCATATAGCAAAGGGTGTGAAATTCGACCTCACCTGTGGGGCCGATGTCATGATGTGTGTGTATGACCTACACTCTAAGTGTAGGGTGTCTGGCTACTGCTAGGGTGTCGCTACCTAAGCCTTAAGGGTAGTAATTAAATTCTTGTATTTAACAAGAAGGGAAAACCTAGCCATTGCGTCGCCGGCGGCGGCGGCGAAATCATCTGCTGCTTGATTAAATTCGTCTAAATTAAACATATCTAGCGATTTAAGGAAGGACGCGGCGTTATTGCCAGTGCTGCCATTGCTATGGCTAGCATGCTGGCTCTTTGAGGCGGCGGCGGGCCGCTGTGCACTCGAGTCGGATCCGGCGCTGGCTGTGCCACGCGGAGCGGAACTGCCAAGCGTTGGAGGACGGAGGTGGGAATGCGGTGGTATTGGGTGGGATGGGTGGTCGCCTGGAAGAGGCTTCCTTGGGATCGCAGGAACTCTGCGTTTTGCGCCTTAGGGCAGCGGAGGTTAGCCGTGTGGCGGGTGCGGCAGTTTACGCACGCGGGAGGTTTGAATGCGGCGAGGACTCTTTGTCCTTGGGTCTGGGACAGGATGCGGTACCGTGATCCCGAGGCATTTGACGCAACGGGGCTGCGAAACAGTTCCGCGCAGCGTGACGAATATTTGGCAGTTCTGACACTGCCCTGGCAAACTCGTTAGAATGAGGCCACTCAAAGTGAGACGGCCGATCCCACACAGTAGCTCGACTTCATATGCGCTTACCTTCCTTTGAGCGCTCGAGCGTGACTAGCACCATGCCGTAAGGGTGTTTGGTGCGTGGGTGGTACATACGTTGTACCCTAAGACTGGAATCTCTAATCTTTTAATGCCGAAGCTATCTCCGAGCATGGGATCTCCTTAGGCAGCCCTTTGACCGCTGTCCTAAGTACGTGCTCATCCGGGAGCGCGAATTGTGATATTGGTATTCCTTTTCCCGGAGGAAAGAGGTCACCTTCCTAAATTCGTCGGAATTTCGAGTTGTAATTTGATCCCCTGATTGCTATCAGAGGCCTCAAATTTGAACCTATTGGATAGGGCCGAGTGAATGTCGACCCATTTCTCTTCTCGCGGAGGTAAATCGGTGGTGGGCGCTTCCTCCGGGTAGCCATGCCTGGGAAGGCTGGGACGGCTGGGCGGGTGAGGCCGGGGGGCGCCTAGGATCGGCGGGATGGATGGAAGGGTTTTGTCGCCTGGGAGGACGACGGTTTGGGAACCTGCTGAGGGCAGGTGGTGGGGATGTCAGGCTTTGCAGCCTTGACGGGAAGGACGGGAGCGGGTGACGAAGTGCGCACCTTGCGCTTCCTTTTGGATTTGACGGTTTTGAAGCCATCGTCTGGTTGGGATCTGGAGCGTGGGATAGCCTCGACCTCCATGTCCGATTCCGAGCAAATGCTAACGTCGACATAGTTGTCGTCGCATGTACTGGGATATGAGCTGGTGCACGGCGTCGGTGAGCTTCATGTACAGTTTGCGACCGAGCTTCTCGCTAATCACTTTGGTGTCGAGACCTCCCGGTCGACCATTATGGCGGTAGGTCGCGTCTAGCTGAGGCGAGACATCGGTTGCGTCATCCAACGCAATCTGTGTGCCCCGGCGGTTGCCGGGCGTAGTTTCCTTACCGCCCTGCCGGCTACGGCAGGGAGGTGTGTCTGACTGGTTTCTGAAACAAGAAACAGAATATTTAAACGTTCTAGGGGCCTAATATAGTTGTGAAAACAACTAGTTCGGCCGAGAAACAAGATAATTAACCCTAAGAAACACGATTTGCGCTTAGCTACAAGCGGATAGCAACACAATTGTGATATGCAAACGAGTTGCAAAACACAGCTGCGTACAAGCCGACCGCTTGAGATAGCGCAATAAATTCCACCGCGATGACGTCAGCGGTGCGACAAAAGGCTCTATGAGCGCAGGTGCACTCATAAAACTCAGATGGCGCAGCGAGACGATTTCACGGCGGCGGACGATGAATACTGCGTGGCGAGCTTGAGACTTGCGGCGAACACGTGCGGTCGGGACCGCTGCTGGAGGCGCTCTGTGTTGCTCGTTTCGTTTGTCGAATATAAGTAAGGCCGCAGTCACAATCTAGCTTGTACACTCTGAGATCTTGTAGAGGAATATTGCTAGTCAGGTGGTAGGAATTAACAAATCTTCTTTAGCTGCTTGATATTAGTTTTGATTGAAACCCGCCTCGTGTTCCAAACGTCAGGAATTTAAAATGTAAATATTATTTTCTTTGAGAAAAGAGAGATTCATGTTCTTTACGAAATAAAACAGAAATAGCTGTATATATATATATATATGTATATGAATCTGATTTCGATGTTCATTCATTAGTTGTCATGAGTTTTTACGTAGAATCATTAATCAGAGAAAACAAAGAAATGTGGATCATTCTCTTGAAGAAAAACAATAAATGTTGCGGACGTAATAAATATCTTTCGCCCTGCATGTGCCGAAATACGCTATTTCAATAGTATTCTCTCGTATAATTACAAGCTTTTGTGTAACTACATATATTTCATTACTGGTTATTAGCATCGTCCGATGTTTCATTTAGCATCCTTTACAAGACGATCATTATACTGTTCAGATATCATTATTGTTAACAGACTTTTATTAGAATTTTACATAAAAACTAATGATACCTACAGTTTATAAGATTTTTATAAGTATTTGTACTATGTCTGATCTAACCAATACATTTATTATGTTTGCTCAAGAATTTGGATCTATTGATTTTCATTTTATCAGAGGGTATAATTTGTCTTATGACATTTATTTATACATAATTCATCATCATCATCATCATCATCATCAGCCTTTGATAGTCCACTGCTGGACATAGGCCTCCCCTAATACACCCCTATCCATTAGGGGGTTTTGGACCGTATCCCACCACGCTGGTCCAATGCGGGTTGGTGGGTGGACCGACTTTTTACATGCCCATCCGACGCATGGATCATCTTACTTTTCAGACAAATGGGTGATCGGCCCAAATTGCCCTAACCAACTAGGAAACAACAATGAAAATTTGTTGAGTCCCCGCAGGATTCGAACCCACGACCTCCGGATTCTAAAGCACACGCCTATACCACTAGGCTACGGAGGCAGTCTTATTAATATTTAATAATCATATAAAGGTTTTATAACAATCGTTCTGTTTATCAAATTGTTTAACGATCCTACTACTGTTATGAAAACTTAATGAATTTTATTGGATTTTTTTTTAATTTTAAACTAACTTTAAATTAGTATTATCTTTTGTTGGTACCTAAACTAAATCTTTGTAGTTAATTGTTTTGTTTACGAGAATACTACACATTATTGAATAAAAGAAATTATGTTTTTTAGAAATGTCGGAGATTTCAAAAAAGTAAAAATGATGACAACAACTGAATATCTCTTATACTTAAAAACATTAAAATGGCTCACGTGACCCCGACTACCGCCACGATGTCTCGTACGGACGATTCGAAGCATAACACCGTTCTACACACTAACACTTCACAGATGCACAACACTTATCACACACGAGAAGTGTTTCTTTCCGGGTAGCGGCTGACAAAAACATTCCCTTTCTATATTTCAGACCCGTCTCTATACACCATCTCGGACAGACAAAACGTCAATATCGAGACTTCTTTACTCCGAGTACCTGCATTAGAAATAGTATTCCGACTATATTTTAGTACTTTAAGATCGGGAAATCTCACTTCAGCTCTGGCAACAAGACACACGACATCTCAGTCTACCCCGGGACCACGGCCGCTGCAAAGTGTTTATAACGTTAAAATGTAAAATTAGCGCGATAAAATCCGTGAAATGCCCTATTATTTAAAAAATTAAATCTTTATCACAATCAATATTATATTGTGTCAATGAAATAATGTTGCTGACTTATATTGTGACGAAAAAGTATACGCTTATTAAATATCAGATAAAAAAAAGTTCGAAATTAAAAAAAAATCTTCTTCTAAAATCTCAAAATTAATATAATCATTTAATTTAATCAATCATGAAATACAAAAGTATGGCCATGACATTTTGAGATAAACGGAAGTTTGTAACTAATTCATTCTATTTAAAGGGATAAATTTAGGGTTTGGACTGTAATAGATCATTTTCTTTCGAGTTGTCGTTGCTGATTTCGAACGAAATCCATTAAAGGGCAAAAGGTGACACAGAGTGACAAACAGTTTCAGGAGCAATTAATCAAATGGAAAGTACTTAATATAAGAGCGTTTAATCTCGCAAAATGTTTAAAAAAGAAATTTTATTTAAAATGGAGTATAGTTTATTATTATTTGTTTAAGCAATAAGGGAGCAGGACGTTCAATAACCATCCAGTAATTACACTGGCTTCGGTGTCCTTAAAACCGGAAGCCAATAGTAATTTCACATAAATATTTTTCGATAGATGGTCCCATGGAAAAATGAAATATGGCCAGTGCCATCAATCAGGTTGTGACACGGACGGCATCAAATTGATTAAACCATTTTACTTGTCAGCCTTTAACGGAGCCATTGAAATTTTATCCCAATAACACAAAGAGATAAATAGATAATTTGATACTTAATAGCGTAATACTAAATAGATGTCAGTGTAGAGATACAGATGGCCTTTAATGATTGTAGATTACCGTCTTGGAAATCAGGAATGATGCATATAATACTGCGGAGGATTCATATAAATTACGGATCACCTTATTCATAAGACATAAGCCAGACAAAATGGTGGCATACATAGTGGGTATTTGTTTTGTTTTAATTTATATAACATTCTTTTGAAAACAATTGTGAATATTTAATTGTATTAGCAGTTAACATGTAATACTAAAATTTAAAAACAAAAATCATTAGTTATGACATAAATGTTAGTTATTGATATTTGTAATATTTGTTGTTACAGTCTCGTATCAAAATGGGTGAACCATTGATTAGTGATATAATACGAATAATTATTGTCTCATTTGTGACAAAATCGGATCGTCCTTCCAAATCAAGCCCTGAACTAGGAGACATTATAAAAGTCACTAGAGAATTATCAACACTGAAAGCTGCCTCTGCGGAAAGAGCGAATGCATTCAGTATGCAGACGAAAATATATCAATAAGAGATGTATTAATTTTACTTTAAAAAAAGAATACCACATCAGCAAGCTCTCCATCTAAAAAAAACTTCGAACGGCTACTTCAATTGATTTTGATTGGAAAAATAAGTGTTTTTTATGTGAACAAGAAGCGAATGAAATGAAGTGAAAAAGAAAGTTCAAATCCTCAAGACAACAAATGAGCCACGTCACTACTTCTAATTTCAAACAAACTATTTTAAATTTAGTGAAGAATAAAGCGAATATTGTCAGACCGAGAAATTTATTTTTGAAAACTATTTAAAGGCAAAATATCTCAAAGAGCATACTTTTCTATGAGTTTAGAAAAAAAATTACCAAAGTGTAAAGACTTTTCTTCTGTTCTTACATACATTCACTGGCTGTGATACGACGTCAGCTTATTCCAACTTGGCAAAAACGTGTTTGCAAACAATTTTGAAAAACAAACCGAGTTACAACATGCTCCAAGAGTTTTTAAAAATGACTGCAAAGACATCGATGAAATGTTAAAGGCTGGTGTTACTTGCACTCTTGCTTTATACGGTGCTCCCCAAAAAATAAAAGACCTTAATGTATTAAGATATAGCTCTTCTTTGAAAGCAACTGCCAAAAATCCTGCGTTAAACTGCAGTTTTCAACACTTTAAAAGATTATCTTTACAAATTCCAGAATTTTTGTTAAAATTTAGTTTTTGCGCATGCAGAACAGGACGTGGAGCATCTTGTGCAACTTATAAATGTGGTATCAATAAATCCGTTACAGCCTCAGTGGCTGTAAATGATAATTATTCCCATTAATATTTTCCCCAGAAAATAGCCTAACAGCTGCTTTAAAGCATTATCTTACAGTTAATGAACCTCAGTAAGTTTCGCATTCAATTATTGTCAGTTCTGCAATTTAATACGCAAAATGGGCTCCTTTATTCAACGTGAAAATGTAATGCACATTTATTATGTCTCTTCTAATAAGAATATTACAAATTTTTGTGGCCCACATAAAAATTGCGACTTTATTAACTAATATTCTAGTCACAAGTAAGTAATTTTAGACAAAAATGAGATGGTGAGCTGTCAATATTACATAATATTTGTTAACTTTTTACCAGCTTAATAAATAATCTATAATGCATGATTTGTTGAGCCGGAGGTCATGGGATTGAGTCATATTCGAGATCATCTATTGTGTATAAATACTAATTAGCATTGATAGTGGACTACCAAAAATAAATATCTATATATAGTATACTTTTAGGCATTACAATGGTCGATACTGTATCGATTATAATCAATACAATTTAATTGTGTTCTGGAAATTTTGTTATCTTCTTATAACATAAGACAATGACAATATTGATAATAAATGGTATATGTAATTCATTTGCCATTATAGTAGAAATAAATAGAAATAATGATACTTTTTCTTCCTACATTTTAGATGTTTTCAATATTTATTATTTTATTTAATCACGGTTTTATTAAATGAAGCAATGAAATCACGAGACATTCACTTGAGCAGCACCCTACCTATTCGAAATACAGCAAAGACCATACAAAGCCGTCCGCCCTGAAGCCTATGGGTAAAAAAAATTAAAAAATTTCAAAGGATCTAGGATATGGCAAAGATCATCATCATCAGCCAGTGCTAGTCCACTGCTGACATAAGCTCTATAATGCACTTCTCTACATTAGCGGTTTTTGGACCTTGTCCACCACGTGTTCAATGCAAGTCGGTGGTAGACGACTTTACATGCTCATCATCTTACTTTTCAGAAAATTGAGATCCGCACAAATTCTTCAAAACAACGATAACAAATTTGTTTTCGCCGGGATTCAAACCCACGTCGTACGGTTTATGAAGCAAGGGCAAATTCTCAACACGACAGTCGGTCTAGGCGTGCAATTTAAAAATTTTCTTTATGCCTATTTCGTATTTATTCAGTCCGGACTATAGATGCTGCATGAATACGTTATAATAGTTCAAGAAAATTTTCTTATCATATTTTATTCATTTATAATCATATTTTTAAACATTCTGTATTAAAACGACAGGACACTCACTCGATGATTGGTATATGGTATATGGATAGATGGTTATTGATACCGTTCACCGCCATAACACATGTACATCTATTAAATAAAATGACTTTACGGATTTTATCGCGTTTATTTTAATTTAAATTCCCGACGTTTCGAACACTTTTCCAGCGTCGTGGTCACGAGGCAAACTGAGATGTCATGCGTCTTGTTACCAGTGACAAGGGGGGTTTCCAGATCTTAATTGTAATTAATTATTTTAGTCTACTCCAACCTATGCAAAATGAACTGGTTTTATCGTAAAATGAAAATAAACGCGAGTAAATCCGTAAAGTCATTTTATTTAATAATGTATAGATTGCAAGCAATATAAATAATGACGTTACATCTTATTTACCCATTAACTTCACTGGCGGTGGCCTTCGAACCAGAAAACAATAGTATTTTAAACTTAAATCTATGAATATGTTAATCTATGTGTTTTGTAATGCAAATAAAAAATGCCTTTTTGAAATTGATCCTTATGATAATAAATCAATAATTATACATATATTGTAGTCTAAAAATGATAAATAAACTTTTATTAAAGCTACAAATAACTGACTAAGCTATGAACTAACAAAAAGTCTTGGTAACTAGAGAAACGGGTATACACAAACAGATTATTGATCTGTTTTTATGAATACTAATGGCAATTTCTTAAAGTTTTATTCTTTATAAGTCAACACCACTGTGGTGAAATTTATTAAGAAATAGCAGTTAAGTAGCCGGACAACAAAAAGAATTATATCCATACATAATATCACTGTGCATATTGTTTTCAATGTATAAAAAATAAAAAGAATGGGTATGTTTTGTTGATAAAATATAAGGTGATAGAAGCAATTTTTTTTTACGTTTTCATGGCTTTCTTATATAATTTTAACGTGCATGACTCAGGAAAATATGATTTTTAATGTACGGCGAACTCAATCGGAATATTTGTTAAAATATTTGCCCTTACACAAATGCCCGACCCTTTCCCGAGCCCAAACCCTTAACGTACCCACAACAAATATTTACGACAGTACCTGGCCATATGTTATGCTAAAGAAACGAAATTGTATTTGGTATTAAATATTAGAAACGATAAGTTATTTCGAAAAAGCTTCCATAGCTAGATTTTTATAATACTACTGATAAATGCATGTGAGCCACTAAAAGGCTTATTAACCCGCTCGTCATGCTTCGGGACGTCGTGGGTTTTACCGCAACGATATTCGACAATAAGGTGCAACTCTATTCGTAAAAATTATTATACCCTCCAAATTAAATTTATAACAATGGCAGTCAAAAACTTAAAAATGGTTTTGAAATCATCTTAATTTTTTGTCGGCTGATAAACGACAATTTTATCAATCTATACGATCGAAAAAGGAAAAGGATAGAAAAATGCAACGGGAAACAGAACTGCCTATCTCAATATATAAGCTTCTTATAACGGTCAAGTTGTTTAATAAGATAATATAATTTAGGTAAAAATTAAAGTTACAAGTTAATAATATGATAAGTTAATCCTGCGTGGACTCAAGAAATTTTTATGTTCTTTCCTAGTTGGTTTGGGCAATTTGGGCCGATCACCCAATTGTCTGAAAAGTAAGATGATCCATGCGTCGGATGGGCATGTAAAAAGTCGGTCCACCCACCAACCCGTATTGTACCAGCGTGGCGGATAGGGTGTATTAGGGGAGGCCAATGTCCAGCATTGGACTATCATAGGCTGATAATGTAAGATGATGTAATATAATAAAATTATAAAGTTAAAAGATAACTTATAGTTCCTGGACACTGCAAAAAAATGTTACATTAAAGTACACAGTACATTTAAATTGCTTAACAAATATTGTTAATGGAAATTCAAACAGTTTACACTGCATTAAAACAGGTGCTGCCATTTAAGTTGAGTGAAAAGAAACTTCTGGAATGCTTTCAGTGGAAGTGTAATTAACACGGATGACGAATTCACAATTCCGTGTTTCAATCACTGTTTTAATTAATAGGAAAATTTAAATAAAAATTACTGTGGGTTGTTTTAATGGAGAACAATAAAACGTTTTGTTTTTAATTAATCAAACATTTCACATTCAAGGTGTGAAACTAAAATATGCAAATAGATTTAATGGTTGTTATATTTATTCAATATTAACGTGTATGTATAAATGCACAAATGACGACGCAGTACAAGTATACTCAGAAAACCTTCACCAATGTAATTTATGTGTCCCTAGTAACGTATTTATACATAAATTTGCAACATAAACATCTTTTTGTGGCGGTACAATAAAACGTTGACATTGAATAGGGTCGCCTCTGCATACAACACTAATAGCCTTTAGGGTTTTATCAACATTGATTAATGATAGGAGATTAAACATTGGCAATCACCAAGATGGCTGATTGTAATTGATAAAAAACTTATTTATTAGGCTCATTACCAATTCATATTTTTATGTTAATTGTTTAAAAGTCATAGTTGATTGTTTTAAGTTTATTAAAAAACTATACTCAATAAAAAAAGTATTTTATTTCTAATTGAGCCGAGTAAAAATTATGACTAACCCCGACTCAGTACGCAGTATTTGTTTTTTTCTAAAAATTAAAACAGTTTACAGCTTTCATAAAAATAAACACTTATAACCATAATATTTATAATGAACGAATAACAAAGCATCATACTAGATGATACCACCACAACCACACACAAGAAAACACTATGTTCATGTTCATTACAAAATATTTTTGTCGTGGTGGAAATCGAACCCGCTCCCGTCGGCGCAAAAGTCAACACTAACCACCAAGCGGGTCGTCTCTGTGTCACTTGTTTCTGATTAATGTTATCTTTAACTACATTTAAGTATATTAAATAAATACATCTAATTTGCTTTAATAATTTCTTTTAATGCTTATTTCATATAGCTTTAGTAAATAAGTACACTTTGTTCTTACATTAAAGTTTTAAGGTTACTTTAATACACGAAATCGTCAGTCGTAATAAAAACTGTGTCGTGCTTTCTAATAATCTTTATCTTTATAAATTTTATATAAAACAAGAAATATACATTTTATAAATTTTTATTATTTTAACTATTTAAAATTATTAAATTAAATGTAAAATATGTGACTTATGTTGCTTTTTGCTTTTACAGAATCACTAAGGACGGACGCACATCACATAGAATTATTTTTGGAACTCATTTAAAAGAAGAAAAAAGGTATTTTTTAGCTTAGTACTTGTAGGATATTTTTAATAGATAATGTAGCTTTATGTATTAGGCTAACTGTCACGTAAATTATTTTAAAATAGCTTTTTTAAAGGTTTCTCTTTATATATTTACATTAATGTTATTCGAGAGCTTTTGAAAGTTATTAAGCATCTTAATAAAAAAAACAAGTTTTAAATTATTAAAGCTTGTTTATCGTCGTTCGTTCTAATTATGGCTCTAGCGCCAGGTATCCCGAAAAGTTTTCCAATTACTCATTTCTCGTCTGCAAACGCTTATTAATTAGTTATTGTTTTTTTTACTTTAATTATGGTAACTTTAAAATATATAGGTTACTCAAAATTAAAGAAATATCAATATTATTATTACAATAAATATATTTAAGAATCATCAGCATCATCATCATCATCAACCTGTGATAGTCCACTGCTGAAATAGGCCTCCCTAATATACGTATTCCATTAGGGTTTTGGACCGTACCCTACCACGCTGGTCCAATGCGGTTGGTGGTGGACCTGACTTTTTACATGCCATCTGACGCATGGATCATCTTACTTTTCAGACTATTGTGATCAGCCCAATTGCTTACCAACTAGAATCAACAATGAAAATTTGTTGAGTCCCCGCAGGATTCGAACCCACGACCTAGGCTACGGAGTCATTGAAGAATACATATCTAAGTATTTTCAATTTTTTTCTGCATTAGGTAAAAAAAGCATTTCCTCCCAACATTTTTAATAATGTTGCAAAACTAAAAACCAATACTAAGTATAATTACAAGTTTTTATATAAACGTTAGGATATTGTGAAAAAAATAATAAGTACTAAATGTATTGCCTATTACCGCCATTTACCTTACTATTGCAAGTAATATTTAATCTGATAAATTTAAATGATTAAAACGTGTGACATGCATGCTCTAGTAGTAAACGTTTTTGCTTAATATTAAAACAAAATGAAAAAGAAAATCATTAACAGGAGCGTGATTACACGCCTGTTACCTATGCATATTCCTACACTTTGTTATATAATACACATATTCATATTTCATATCAAGAATACGATGAATGCCGGTAACGTGAAGCCTCATTGTTGAAATTTTAGTATAAGAAAGCATTAAAGTAATTCCACGGAAATGTGACGATACAAAGTGGACGCTCGTGGGACACTCGGACCAGCATGTGGGATATAAAACTGCCTGATCGCTAGCTAGAGGTTGTGTTTGTAGACTTAGTTAGTTTATTTTTACTTTGTAATTTTAATTAAATACAAAGGACAAAATCCCTTTAAAACTCACACAACGCTAAGTACTATCTGCCTTTTTTGTTCATAATTAAGATTGATTTGAGTCGCTTCATAATAAGATCAAACAAACAGACATTTTGCACAACTATTTACTTTAAACTTCCATTTATTTCACCTATAATATGAATTTTCATTACACAATAAGACACAAATGTAAAAGATTTTATGATAAACATCATAATATGGACATGTTTCAGAACAAACCGTGATTTTTTTAAGTTTAGAGGAAAATATAAACTTGCGACTTCAATTATTTTAAAACTGGTGTTTACTCACTTCGACTCGTTGCCAGTATTAATTTTACCTTCAAAGGAATGCACTTTAATGAAACCTAAAAAACTCCGGGAGTTTAAATTTTTGAGGAAGATCGTAAGATATTTTGCGATGGTACGTCCAATATGTGTATAAAATAAATAGTAAATGCAACTTTTTACTGATTTCGATTTTTATTTTTAAAAACTTCCTAATAGAAATAATATGGTTGTAGGCACAAAAATCGATCAATTAATTTTAGAATATTAATTATTAAAGTTTAAACAGCGATTGTGATATTTAGCACTAAAACTACTAATAAATTAAAAAAAAAGTGATATTTGGTAAAAATTTATAAGAAGAAACATTTAAGTGATTTAGAGATACCAACATAAATGTAATTAATTTATAATTAAATAGGTGAAGATATTTATTGTTTATATCATACATAACTCAAAATTATTTATTTTTTAATGCGTAATACACAAAAATGTGGATTATCCAAAAAGTATATTAGTAACACTTATAGTTACTAATATTATTTCATTTATTATAATTAAATTTCAAAGTACAAATGTATAAAAACCTCAATAACCATAAAAGAGTTTAAGCCTTAATTTCAATAATTTTATTTTGATAAATAGTTCATTATTTATAGAATTTTTTAAAAATTAATATACCATCGGGTGACTACTTATAAACAGAAAAACGCTAACATCATAATATCTGTTTGCAATAATTCAATTAAGCGTTGATATTGAACAGGGAATTGTATTATACACTCTGTATAATACATAAGCGGTTAGAGCTTATCAATAATAATTAATGATAGACGATTTAACATAAACAATATTTATCGTGTGACAATTATTTCTAAATACCGAATCGAAGATCTTTCCCTTTTAAGATTACTTTAAAATTATTGATGGACTTCCCAAAAGAAAGAGGTAGTCAATTTAGAAGATACGTTTCTTATTAACGTTAGCGCGCCGATTTTGATAATTATTTTATTGTTGGATAGGTAGTAGCTGTCATGCCTTTATTCAGAGTTTGTTTATTCAGAGTTAGTAGTTTCTGAGATATTTAAGATTTAATAAATATAAGAAAGGATAGATAAACATTTAAAACCATGCGATTAAACGCTAGCAAAATCTTAACAAATGATTTTGGAAAATTGTTCTTCACAATTGTATTTTATTTATTAAATTAATTAACTTAATGGCCCCGCAAACGTAGTGTGCGACGCCCTGCTATCCATTCTCAGCGAATGAATCAATAATTATTATTTGGGTATTATTTGAACAAATAGAAAAATTTCAGATAATTTGCCCCTATCCTCATTTTTCCTATTTTATTTTAAAATTACTTTACTTTACTTTGTAAGTTCTGTAAATTAATGAATTATCTCTACTGAGAAAAAGGATACTGCAGACGGCAAACTTTTATTCGTGTTACAAGCACTAAAAATAAAACTATTGTTTACTACTAACTTCTCGAATACAAACTCTTGACAAATATATTTCAAATTCCGTTGTTATAACCTCGTATAGTGTTCAGGAAATATAATATAAATTTGATTTGGAATTCTTTTTTATCTTTGGGATTTTAGCAGCATAAATTATAAACTTTGTCCTTAATTATTAAAAACCTTGTTTGTTTTATATTATACTTCAAGTCAATTAAGTCATTACGATCAAGCGGACTGAATTAAGATTATCTACCGGTTGTGATTACTATTGTGAATACTATATAATAGAAGCATAAAGGACAACTGATATAGGTAAAGATGGAGTCACGACATTTGCAAAGTGGCCGATGTGGTCTGGATGAGAATAGCCGAAGTAGGTAGGTGCGTTCGACATAGGAGACCTATTCAGCAACTGCCCATGCAGCGGTAAGGGCGTGTGGTTTAGAAACCGGAGGTGGTAGGTTCGAATACTGCGGGGACTCAACAAATTTTCAATGTTGTTCCCTAGTTGATTAGGGTAAAAAATTGTTCTGCAACTTTGATAACATTAATATATATAAAATATGGATATAAAATATACGCAATATTGTCACTTTATAGAATAAAAACGCGCTTTCGCTGTCTGATAGAAGCAATTTTAAAACAACGCAATGGATGTTGAAGTGTTTTATTATAATTGAAAGGTGATTCAAGAGGAAAGTTTACCTATAATACTATGTAACATATACATGTATTCAAAGTGCTGTACGTCAGTTTTATAATAAAAATCAATAAGCAAAATATCGTCTAAAATGTAGATTATAAATGAAAATATTGATCAACGCATATTGACATATACATTAAAAACAACTCTTTATTTCAAAATTTGAGTACAAATGTGTCGGTATAGATACAATTTGTGAACCAAAATTACATCCGCTATATCAAAACAGACCATGTCATGAACCATTGGAATTGCAATGTAATGTGAAGAATGTTGAGAGCGTAATATCTCATGTCATTAAGCAGAATCATAAAACTGATTTAATGTATCTTATTCATAAAAACCAAAGAATAAACTAACTTGTATATTTATATAAGTATCTTTTCGACTTTTTCTAGAAAAGTAGTCTATGTTACTAACAATTACATCAGCTATCTTCCAGTGAAATTCCTTTGAAAATCGGACTAGTCGTTCCAGAGATTAGTCAGAACAAGCTGAAAGGCAAGAATTTGAAAAGAAATGTAATTTTATGTTACAAACAGACACTCCAATTTTAGTTATTCGCATAGATTTATGACTGCAATAAAGTAAGGCTTTTATTTTTTTCAATGTTTTCTATGTGAATTGTGCTACATTTCATGTTTAACCTATAAAGGGCTCAACGCTTTGTCACCAGTTGAGTTTAACATCACAGTTCGTTTACATTAATTTCATTTGTTAATAAAAAATTTAGTAAAAATTTGGTACGTCTGTTTATTACTAAGGAACTATAAATTTAAACCTACAAGTCGTTCATTTAAGTACTACGAGTACAATAAAACACGAAAAACATCAAACATGTATTTCCTAAACCTTATTTGAATAAACAAACAATGTATAAAATTAAAAATCCGTTTGCGAAAAATAATTATTCTACGACGATCCGTAGCGTACCCAATCCGCCTGTGACGTGCGACAAGGAAAAACGAAAATTTGATATTCCTTTACCATTCATCTTCGTTTCGTTAAAGTAATTTATGTTCCAGCGTTGACACGGCCTGTATAAATTTGATATTTCTACAAAACCCGATTGTATATTTATGTTTTCATTTTGTCTTGTATGAGTATCATATTTTATTTAAAGAGTTTAATGTTCATTAAAGTTTATTTACACATGAAAACACTTTTAAATTTAAAAATTGTTGTGTAATAATTTATTTCAAGTTATTAGGTATAACAAACATAAACTATATCCAAAAATCGAATTTGTTTACTTAGGTACTTCCGCGTATGCTTAAAAAAACGCGTCGGCAGAAATCACGGGGCAGTCACAAGCAGAGAGCTCGTTTTATCTGCTTATATTGCGCTTAATGGTTATATACAGTTCCAAGTCGGCCATATTTTCTTAAATTCCCTTGTTTAATATATAATTATGTTGCCTTGTTGCTTCGCTCACATTCCTTTGATTTTAATCATTATTTTTTATTAGGTAGGTAAAAGTGATCGTGATGAGTTTTACAGATATTTATAAAATTAGAAAAATTTTAAAACTTTTGTGCGAATAAATTGTAAACGTCAACTAAATCTTAAAAGAGGAACTTTTACTATGTTCCGCGTTTACATCTGTTAATGTATCATTAAAATTCAATTTTATGCATAAAAGTTCATAGAAGAATTTTGATGAAATTGAAAAGTTTCATTTTGAAAGGTTTGTCGCAATTAAAATTTGACTGCTATTTGCAAACACTGAGAACTATATGGCTGGGAAGTATATGGTTAAAAAAGTCGCCAATAATGAATAACTGCAAATTCTAGTTAATGTTAATATTGTACTGTGTTATTTTGCGTTGAAATAGCTATAATACGTATTACTTATGTAAAGAACATAATCGATTAATTAAAGGGCTAATGTAGAACTATTGTAATATTTCTATTAAATATACAGACATCTTGACAAACTGACGAATAAAATTAAATAAAGAATTAACAATTCTTAAAGACACTTTACAAATAACTTGTATAAATGTAAAAAACATTTAATAAATTATTCACACCAAACATAACATAAACAAGAAACGAAATTCCTAATCACATAATTTCCCCTCTCAAGTATCGAAACCTCGAGCCAGTCGGACCCGATTCGCTCTTTATTGTTTTTCCCCTCGTTCAAATGAAAAGGTTTTTGTACCGTGAAATGCGGGAAGTGAAAACCTTTTCAGCTTGTTAAATCTTGAGTTCATGGTTTTTTTAGTCCTAATGTAAATATTTATATGGAAATTATAAGTATTAATTATGAATTATTTTTAATACATAAAGCAGCCGATAATGCAATTTGGGGCTTATTCTTATTCGATATTTCTCCTTAAAATACTAGCTGGTTTTTTAAGAAGAAATATCTCATAGGTTTCCCACTCACGTTTAATTATTCTTTATAAATTTTTAATTATTTTATAATTTTGTTTTTATGTTATTAGGTTTTATAAATAAACATACTTACTGGCAATTATTCGCAATAGTCTTAGACAGAAAAAAAATCAATGTGTAAGGGTTACACTCATTGGTGCGAATTATAATCTCTTTAAACACTAAAGCAAATGTTTGAAAATCATATTTCTCAACATTAGCTGATTATCGAGTATTTAATTTAAAAAATTTGATATTTTTAAAGTTATAACCATTTGTAAACCAGGATTAGTAAGGAAAAATGCCTGGAATAGGTCGCTTGGAAAGCTTTAGCCATGCAAAACTTATATTTTAAACTTACTTTCATTATAAATATAACTACAAAGGTTGTTTATTTTTAACTCTACAATCAAGTTTGAATTACAATGTCGAATTAGAAATTTTAAAGATATAAATAGGTAATATTGAAAAATGCTAAGGAAATTAAATATTTTTTTTAGATTAAGTTATATTCTAACTCATATTTTTATCACTATATGTATTTGTAAACACAGCAACGTGAAGAAGAATCAGTCTCTGTTATTCCCATATTTAATTCGATTATCCTATAAATAGATCAATCGTCAAACCTCTTTTATTTGTTATAAATGGCAGCATGTACTTTTTTCCTAAGCTAGCGTCATTGCTTTTTGGTGATTCTCTAGATTCGGTGCAATACTCTCAACTAACTAATAATATTTAGTACTAATGAAAAAAAAACCACCCCGAATAAAGGTGTTGTATAAGCACACGCCCTTACCACTCGGCTACGGAGATAGCGATATATTTTTTATTATTAACTTCTAGTATTAAAAACAGTTTCAATATATTGGACGGATTCACGTTTGTTGCTATAGTGATCGCTATACCTTATTTGGAAGAAAGAAAAAAAAAACATTTTTTTACCCCAAAAAACAGGAAAGTGCAGTAAATAATAAAACTACAAATATAATTTACTTTTGTACCAAATTGGTATCCACTGAGCTTTGATCAAGTATTATTTAAGCATTTAAACTGTGTAATAATATTTCCCGGAAATTTAATTCAAATAAAATTAATTGCATTAACCACAAAATAATCATACCGAATAAAATCGCTTTTCTTAGGTTATTTAGAAAAACCTATTTATTAAGGATTAAAGAAAAGGCAATAAAATTCATCCATGACGAAATTTAGATAATTGAAGGATAAAATAATGTGATCATGAACTTCATTTTACTTATCTTAGGAAGCGTCATGAATTCAGAATTATACATAATTTGAAAAAAATGTCGTTAACAAAATATTTTAAATTTAATTATTATCACTTTTAATAGCCTAGCATATTTAAAATTCTGAAGAAAATATACGTCATATGTCAAAACATACTATTACATCAAATTTAAATATCTTATCGAATTTGCATATGCCGATCTATTTGCTACAATTTTGTGATGTTGTAAGTAAATTTAAAATAAAAAAGATTGGGGTCATTTTAAAACGAACATCCTATTGTTACGTCATAAAATTTATTTTGAAATCATTGCTTTTATTTAATACCTTGCCATTAATCATTGTTAATGAAACCCTAAAGACTATTAGCATAGCACAGAGGCGACCCTATTCAATGTCAACGTTTGATTGTACCGCCACAGACTGATGTAATGATAACAGTGGACGTTGTATATATAATTAACAACCGGAGTATGAAATGTACACAAGAAGTAATTGAAATTTAACTATAGTTTGAACAAAGATATTATTCCTATTATTTTTTATTTATATAAAGGCATTATAAATTTGGATACGAATTGAAACATGCTCTGAAAGTGTTATCGGCAAAACTATCTTCAGATAAATATGCTGCACTATTTAATTTTAGAAATTACGGAATTAAGACGTTATGTCAAAGTCTATTCTGCTATTGAGCTCATTAAACCGGATCAGCGCATATGTCAGTCACAATATGTAAAAATATCGTTCCTTTGTTTTCTTTAATATTTTATATACTAAAAGACAAGAATCTTTTATATTAGGCTTGGCGCCATTAAGCTCTTTACGATGCAGGCTCCAAAAGAGGAAGGTCGTGATAATTATCGTATTCAAGCCAAGATGGACGCTTATTGTTTCTTTTTTAGGCTTTGGTCGGCCGCTAGTGATGAATGCAGCCGCTTCTCAAGTAAAAAGTGATAGCATCTAACCAGCTACTTGATTAGCTGGGTCGATGCTTATACATATATAAGACGTAAAAGCTCCCCAGACTCTGGGGAACGGGTCTGGATGGGCACGCTTTTCACATCACGTCAGATGCGCATGCACACGCTCGCGTCACCTATGAGGAAATTCCGGTCGGAAATTATTTATGCATCTTAACTAACTAAGTTCAACTGATAAGCATATTTACTGATTATTTAACAGCGTTAAACTTACATCATGGTGATCCGAGCGTGCATTATTTGCTCACGCCTTTAGAGCCTATCTTGTGTTTAGCAGGATAAATGTGTAGATGATTGCGGATGGCCCTTTCTCTATTCGGGACCCCGTAGTGATATCCCATCGTATCGTCCAGAACGAACTTGTCAGTGACCCCTAAAGGTTTTAAACCATTACGTTATAATATGCTTAAAAAAGTCAATTGCCTCTGTAGCCTAGTGCGGTCGTGAGTTCGAATCCTGCGGGGACTCAAAAAATTTTCATTGTCGTTTCCTAGTTGCTTAGGGCAATTTGGGCCGATCACCCAATTGTCAGAAAAGTAAGATGATCCATGCATCGGATGAGCATGTAAAAAGTCGGTCCACCCACCAACCCCCGTTGGACCAGCGTGGTGGGATACGCGGTCCAAAATCCCCTAATGGGTAGGAGTGTATTAGGGGAGGCATATGTCCAGCAGTGGACTATCACAGGCTGATGATGATGAGGCTTTTGTTAGCGGCAGCCTGCTAATGAGGATATTTTAACTTAGTTTGTACACGATATGTTAATGTGATATATACTAATTATTTTAAAAGGTTATTAAGCAAACGGTTGTAAAAGAGCTATTTAAATATTGAATTAGATACTTTGCAATCGCCCATATATATTCAGATTATAATGGATCTAGATTGTATGCTATAAAACTATTTCGATACAAAATTATCTGTACTACTTCCATAACAATTTTATAACGAACATGGATCTAGTAGATGGTCTTAGTAGATAAAATGAACGCTGATTGTTATTTTTTCAACTTAAACATAACGATAGTGTGGTCAAATGTTTTATAACTTGTTAAAAGCTTGTTTAATTTTGCATGAAATATGCAGAAGCTCAGTCTTTTATTCAGTACCTGATAAAGTTAAATTTTAAAGAATATTAATTTATCACGACAGCGTTTGCAAATATTTTTATAAGCTGTTATTGGTCTCATATTGTATAAATGTTTTTTAGTATTATAAGCACAAAACTGAAAAATCATGAGCATTATAAATATTTTACCGATATTATTAGAAGAGTTGGTTTAAGCTGTGGTCTTGAAAGTCTTGTGATAATAAGATGATATAATAGCCAATAGCTACAAAAATCTTTAATTAATGTAACTTAAGGCATTGAATGCGCCCAATACAATATTTTTAGCGGCTAATAGTTAATAAATTCTTAGACTAGGTAAATAGGCATACAAATTTTAAGTTGCATCGTCGGTTAACCAATTAGCGGCTTCCAAGTCAACGAGATAGATAGCAGAACATATTATTAAAATTTGAAAATGTTGATGTTGCAATCCGTCTGACCTAGTTTCGCTTGCGTTGTTACTATGTAGCTTATATTAATCTATCTAATTTTTTAAAGACTACTAAATATTTGTAGTACTTAAAAATATAATAGTTGAAAATTTAAATCCTTAATATCAGGCTGGTCTATTTGGTACATAAGATATAGTGAAATATACACTAAAAGAAAACTAAAAGACATGTGTACAAAAGTTCGTATAATTCGTAGGACATTGGTCACACATATTAAAACGCAAGAGATAATATAGTGTACGCATAAGCACAAACGCACTCCCTCTTCCTTCACTCTCACAGTCAGTCAGTCTGGTGGGAGATCAGGACCGAGGTTTTACTTACCTATCTAAAGCATAGATCATTTTACTTTTAAAGACGATTAGCTGATCAGCCCGGATTACTCTATACAAATTGAACTAAGAGTCTTTGGTTTCTAAAGCGAAGCCACTAGGCTAAGGACGCAATTAAATAATAAATAAAAAAGTGAACATAACTATATTTCCACTATACGTAGATGAGCAAAATTGTCTTCATTGTGTTACTTTTAATGGCGAGAACCTTAAAAATTTCAAAGCATAAAAATTACTTTTTTAAATTAAGAGCAAGGTAACAAAATTTTAATCAAGGTTTGAAATTGCAAAAAATCTTAGAACTTTATTGCCTATAGCGTGTTCGTAGCGTTTGGAAAAGTTTAAGCTATACCTAGAAATCGGGTCAACGCTTTGAAAGAACTTTGGTAATCATTAGGTAGAGTAGAAAGCTTATATTTACTTTACTTAAAAAAAAAGTTATTATTAATCATGTGCCGCTAATTGGTATAATTATTGTAATTACTAATAAATTTATTTTTTTGGTTAAATATGAAATATTACTGTCCTTATGTACGATATAAACATTTTTCTTTCGCTCCATATTAAAAAATACCAAATTTTATAATATGAATAAGTTATAGACGTAAGTTGAATATTTATAGAATTATGAATTATAATTTGAAACAAACCTAAACGGGAAAATAACATCGAAAGCGAATTTAAGGATGGAAGAAAAAGTGAGAAGAGAATAAAAGGAAAAATATTTTATCGGTGTATTTTAAACGGCATGTCTTTTATGTCTTTTACGGTGCAACTATTATCTTTATTACTTATGTTATATATATAGGTAAGTAAAAAAACAGAACTGTATGTGATTAAAAAGTGTATACGAAATCAGGTTTGTATCATGCAGTTATTTACTCAAATATATTTTATTGTATGTCATGGCGAAAAGAGACTCAGAAGGGCTACAAGTAGCAGCAGCAGCCATAAACAAACTTTACGACAAAAACTTGGCACTTTAAAAACGTAGTATGTTACATAAATGTTTAAAGTGGGTTTGTATAGACTAGTATTTCGAAAGCTATTTATTTTGCCTTATGGAACGCTAGCCGATTACATCTCTTACCGTAGGTATTTAAGCATTTAGGTATATGTTATAAAGTTAATCTTTAATCTAAATTAAATCGTTTGTTAATCTTTATAACATTCATCTCATTTCCTAATATAAACCATTGGTTTACAAAACCTGACTTTGTATGGGTTCCATAACGTAAATGTAGTGTGCAGAAAGTGCTAAGACAACGGACTACGTTAAAATCACTTACATGGACGTTATTTAAAATTCTGGGAGAGTCTACTTTGCATTCTCGTTTTTTATGATTGTTAAAGGTAGATCAAAAGAATACTTGCGAAAAAAAAGGCAATCCAATGTCAGTTATATGTTTGTCAATACTCGATATCGGCATTAAATTATCTAAAATAATGGAAAGTAATATCGTTTTTCTTAAGTGCAAATGAAAGAATTCTGTTCAGACACCTTTACCATCTCTGGCAGTATGATAACTCCACGCTTTGTCAATAAAAAACTGGACGAGGTGGTTTTCGACCTTCGTATTTGATTTTACTCAATTCTTTACTATTTATTTCTTAATTAATTGAAATCCCTAGTTATTTTTTTTAACATCAATAAATTATTTTCTACCGCCAATTGTAGACAAATGAATAGTTGTAACTATTACAATATACAAATGAACTTTACGCATTAACTTCATGAACCAAAAGAAATTGTTACAAAACTTAATTAAAACGAAAATCGACTATCAATTTTCATTTTCAATACTCTCAAGATTCCTTTAACTTAAGCGCTCTTAGCTTTAAGATTGCTGTTCGTTCGTGCAAATGTAACATTTCCCGAGTTAATAAAACTGTACTTAAAAAATACGTTAAAAGTGCAATTTTTCACTAATATGTACTTTCGAGTATTACCGTTAAATAGAGGCCAGTTGTTTTATTATTATAATATAGTATAAATTTGTACATATTCGTAGAAATCGAATAATTTTCTTGTAAAAACACTATACGATTCATAGATCGAATAATATCTGAATACAACGATTACGTCAAAAAAGCAGACATGCCAAACAACACTATAAATATTATCTATAGATTAGAAAAATATGGATTTGATATTAACCCTGTAATCCTATTTTAGAAGCACTATACATGTTTTAGTGGATTGTGGTCATGTTATCGATCGCCTTAATACTCGTACGTCAGTCATTATTTTCTAGCTCGCTTGCTTTTTACTGAGCTAGTCGACCTTTTTTTCACTAAAAGTATTTAAGAATATTAATATGAAATATATATACGAATATAAAACTTACTGTATTACAGTTTTAAAATGAAGTATTTTTGTATCATTACAGCGTGGAATAAAGCAAATTATTGAAAATAATTTAAAAATGTAATTCTATTAAATTTCTGTTCAACACAGTTTTGGCGAAAATTACTCTGTCCTTTTTTATTCTTTCAATAATATTCTTAAGACTTAAAATGGCGTAAAGATTACATTGATATTTATAACTTTCTTCAATATTCGTCTTTATAAAATATTATATGAATATAGAATATATTCAAAATAGCGTTAAAAAAGTTTACAGAATATGTCATGTCCATAGAGTAGAGCGTAAAAATTATTAACTGAAAATTTAAAAAGCTTTTTATTGTATATATATGATTTTTGACATATTTATTATATATTAACGATATTTATATATTTTAAATTCAATAAAGTAATGAGAATTAAACGTAATAAATTTCAGATATAAATGCAAAAATTATTAATAGGTTAGTAATCGTACACGAGAAAATTGCATAAAACCTATGAACTGCCATTGTTACGGAACTTTAGTGCATTTCATGGTAGTCGAGTAACTGTTCGTTTGAATTACTCCAAAGAGTTCAATGATTAAAGCGCTTTTGGTTCTGCAGATTGCAATTTGTTCCAACGTCTGTAACATTTCCTGAGCTAATTAAAAGCAAACTTTGTTATTTTAGCGCCATTCTTTGGATCATTCTAATGACCACTTCACCGTTAAATCATTTGATATATTGCTTTTTAATAGAGTGAATGTTATTTTCATGTAATTTTTATATATATCGTTTCGAAGTGAACACTATGTGCCTAGTACTAAAAACCGTTAAAGAAATTTTTATTGTTCTTTATATTACAATAGTTTAATAGCATTAATATTATATAATATATTTATAATATATAGAAAATTATACATCATAAAGCTTTTAACAACATTTTAATAATAATATTTGACACATTAAATATTCGTAAAAAAATAACTGACTCATCTATATTATACGTATATAAGCGGGAATAATCTACTCATATTTTTTAATTTCCGTAATAAGTTTCACTTAAATTTTTTTGAAACTATATCAATTACAGTAACAATTCAATAATCAAAAAATTTATATCTTTGTATCTCTCTCCAATATCCATGATAAGTAAGCGTTATCATTTTTTTAGCTGGTGAAGAGATTGTTAAATATTGTCGTAAAAGCAAATTATAGAAAGGGTCAGAAGGTTAAGCCTACTTTTGGGGCGGGTTGAGCATTGTTATGCAGCCATTGTTATAGATGTGTAGGAGACAAAAAGCATTTCTTATAAGGTAAACTTTATAAGATTTTTTAAGATTGTCAGTTTTATTTGATTTTAACAATAAATGCTTTAACTAGGTCCTTTGTTATCATTATTTTGAGTATAGCTACGTTCATAAAATGTCTCATTACAGTGAATCATAAATAATTTGTTTGTACTGTTTTTATATATAATATAATAGGTCTTACGTTTTGAGTGTATTCAGCTAAAAAAGGATCATGTAGAAAGAACTTTTGTTTTTGTTAATGTTTTTAATCCATAGGTCAGGTGCACTCCTACACCCGTGCTCATATGAACCTGTTTTGCGGGTTTGAGTTTGTATTTTTGGTTACAGGCAAACACGGACTGGCGTAAAGTCAGTGATGGACGATTTTGTTTTGTGAAACCCTTGTTGCGCAAGATCACTGTCTGGGATTTATTGAAGACGGCACTAGGACGTGGCGCTATGTTTATGACCTGCGTTAAAAATAAATTGGACCGATGTCGCCGAAGCTGAGGTTTATCGAGTGACCCAGTATTTGATTTATCTACCACGGAATTGGCGTTAAGTCGGATATGGGAGGATCGTCGGCATTCTGTGGCAACAATGTTCCAGCTTTTGAAGGTTTATTCGATTCTCAACGTGAAACCAGTCACCGAACATCTGGCTGCGATTTGGAGACGTCGTTGGATTATGAAAGACATGTACTGGATGAAGATGCAGATTTATCGTGCGAACAAGGCGGTGCTTCATATTGTGATTTGTGTGGATGTCAGGTGTGGGTAATTGATACGGACAGGACCCTAATCGGAGTCTTGTGGAACTCAGCTAGTAGCGGTGAGGGTTGTTCGATCCTCGACGCGTATCGAACGTTCGTCTTCCAGAGAAGTCGATGATGAGTAGAGACGGCAGAACGCCGCTTATATACGATTGTCATTAGCCTCGTGCCATCTTAAAAATAAATAGACTATTATTTATTTATTGATTTCAATGGTGTTTGCGGTGAATAACATGCTAAACCCGGCGGTCGAGGGGCAACTGCTAGTGCGCACAGCTTACCTCTTCTTCAACATGCGCTCGATTGTTATCTTACGTGTCGATCCGGTAGATACAGTCCTCAGTTGATATGAAGCTGTTGGTCAGTGGGCTAGCGCCGTCCAGTTCGTTTGGTTGTTTAACGCCGAGCAAATATCGGATAATGTTTGTTTGAAATATTGATGTTGATATGATGTTTTGCATTTGCAAAAACGGACTGTTAGGTCTAATAGGAAATTACATCTGTAAAGCAAACCTGGCAGAGATCAGCTTTTGGTTTATGTAGCAACTGGACTCAGGCTCTCTGTTTCTGACCAGTGATTGTGGGCGGTTGATTGTATTTGATGATGTCGATTGGAATCCATGTTTGACTCAATGGATTGAATCAAGAGAACATGTGGGAGAAAGCACGTTTTCATCCGTAACAGAATCGTGTAATTTTGTGATTTGTTACTGAGTCAAATCTTTTAAATTTTAGGTAAGATTAGTGTTTTGCACCTATAGGTTAAAGGATGCTAATAGGAGCCTCTGTGTAAACGGGCACGGCCGGACGAGGTAGTGATGTATGTTTCCTCTACGCGCATCGACCGTTCGATTCCGGAGAGCTCGTTGATTAGTACGAATCGATCAGCACCTGCGAGCTTTTATAACTTGTATTGCCCTGGGCATCAATACGTATAATATATAGCCTTGCATTCAGGAAAGCTGTTACCCGTATCAAGCTGTTTTGTATCCAAATGTTATTGAGACAATTTTAATTTCATAAATTTATTTAATGATTTTAAAATAGCTTGCTTATTTCACAATATCCTAAATTTTATGTACCACACTTGAAATGCATCTATGGTTATTGTTACATGTACAAAACGCAGCGTATAGGCTTTGTAAAGCCATGCGGATTTAATTTAAGTCTCGTTTCACATTATTACGGACGCTTCCAGCTGGAGTCACGTGTTAACAGTTATTGGCGAAAAGGCAACTCAGTTATTTCTTCGTTATAGTTTAGTACCTTCAGAATGTTCTTAAATATTAGCGATTAATAATCTAGTGCGCTTGGTGAGGGATGAGTTAACTAAAAATAACTTTGACTACAAGGGAAAAGTATAATGGTTTCCGTTGATTTGTACAATCATATATTGTTATTTCGCTATTTTTCATTTCGATTAAAAGTTCTGTAAATTCTTTAACTTGTTAAGACCTAAGATTAAATTAAACTGTGACGATGGTTACTGCCTGATTAAATAATTGACAAAAAGCATTCCCAAGATAAATCTATGACTATGAAAATCTTAAAATAATGTGTCAGTTTGCTTTTATCGGTTTTAATTATCTATCAGAAGTAGTTGCACGTAAGCTATGTAAACATGTTGTTATTCAGCTAATGAAAGAGAGATACAGTAAAACTTTGTCTTTAACATCGTTATAAAATTTTATAGTGAAAACATTTCATACAAATATATAATTATTCTAATTAATACTACATTGATACTGAATTATTGGCAGTGTTTTTTGATTAGTCACAACCACAATCGATATCTTAGAAACAAGTTGGTAATTAGTTTTTGTTCATTTACCGCATAGTATGCTTTCTTATATTCCAATATAGCAACCTACCATTAAATAATGAGCGTCGACCTATATCGAGATCAAGTATTTAGAATATACGGTGATCTAGAATATTCATAAACAATGCACTCTCTACTCTAATAGATGGGATAATAACATGCTTAAGGGAGTGTTTCATTTTGTACATTAGTTATTTGTCGTTCCTACTGTATCTATCAAATAAAACGACATCAAAATTAAAATTTGATCAGTTGAACTACAACTCTGGTGTCTTTAAACTATATACTAGACCATAAATAAGTTAAAATATGTAACATGATATATTTTTTTGTTATTATTTTTTATCAGATACACTTATTTGAAAGAATAATTTAATCTAATAGTCCTATTAGAACTAATTGTCATCCTTTTCTATAACAAGCAAGTTGAATAAATTTTCTATAAACAAAACTTTATAAACTGACAATTGTAAATGTAAAATATGGATAATATTTTACAAATATCTGGTTTCACTTATAAGTTTCCGTCAAAGAGAAAACTGCAGTAGTTGCAAAGATAAATTTGTTACTCGACATAGTCCTTTGTCTATTTAATGAAACTTATTGCGACCCTTGTGCATTTTAACTTGTGTGTTTAAAACGATAACTATGTAATACCAATTTTGTGGTAGCATCAAACAATTAAAGAATTGTTGTTTTATTGCGCTTACGATCACTATACTTACATTACTGCGAAAGAGTGATCGTTAAATTAGGAATACTGTTTATAATAAACTCTCTCTTAAAGCTTAATAAAAATATTTTGTCCCGTTCGATTAACATGATGTTCTAAATCCAGTCCACTCTACGCCGTCAGGACCTTGGAATTTAGTCTATCGGTTGCGTTAATCCGTAAATATTTTGTTTTAAAAGGAAGGCTCATGGCTCTTAACAGAACCCGGAAAAGTATAATTTCATTTTGGATTACAATTATTCCCGAAAAACTTTTTAAATGTCTAATCACTATTGAGTTTTTTTTCACAAATTTATTTAACATAATTTAATAATTAAAAATAACTTGACAGCATGGCTTAAATTTATCAATCACAGTAATCTATTTCAAAAAACATAAGCAAATTTTGATAAAGCATTCAATATTATATAATAATGCATTTATACATATAACATAAGAGTTTGTTGCATGGCGAATATGACATGTTATAAGATAATATTTCAGTTGATTACAGGTAATAGTCGATATAAAAAACTCACTTTGATCATAAATAACATCAAATAGAGTTTTACCACTTTGTAGAGTTTAAATTTAAAACGTTTAGGATCTTTGAACTTAAAGGGAATGTATTAATAAAAATAGATTTTGAATTCTAATTTGTTAATATCATTAATATTGCTTATATCCTATTTCTTCTCTTTTTTATTTTTAGTTGGGTGTAAAGATTCTGGAGGTGACTTTTAGACTCAAGATGAAACAAACTTTCTATCAATTTGGAAACTGTTCACAATTTAGAAAGATGTTTAAGACTTTTTTTTCGTTTTGTTTGACTTCCTTTATTCTATAATTTGTTAAATATTGCATACCTATGTAAACACGATCTTCTTGGAACACAGTAGAGAATGTGTCACTAAATTCATTTAAAACACAGCGTTTATATATTTATTGCTTGCCAAATGTGTTTTGTTACTTTTATTCTTATGAAAACAGTGTTTCTTTATTTTCCATTTAAGCCCATTTAAAACTTTTATATTTAAAGTTTCACAACCCTTTCAGATAAAAACTTTGAGAGCTTTTAAAACTTGACATGTTTAGAATAACTTCGACCTTTATCTATAAGTGACTTTTAATTAGCATATGAAATAAAAATAATTTACTATAATAATAAAATGCAACGTGTTTAAAATAGTTTAAAGTAGTGAGTGAGATAAAAATGAAGAACTTAAGAACGTTAATAAAAAGATACAAAATTTACCGAAACTTTTTTTCATTGTCTGCACATTGAGTTGACCTTTCTATAATAAAACATCACAAAATACTGAGAATTACATTTGGCACTGTGTGATAAAGTAAAAATGAGTCCTATCAGTATAAATAATTTAACAGCTTCTATATAAAGATACAATAAAACTTTATAGCTGTTTAAATTGATAGGCAATAATTTAAGAGATAACTGGTACAATGGGACTGCTTTTATTTCAAAGGTTACAACATTTTAAGTCTTCTTTTCGTGATTGATTTCCAAAGTGTACAGCTTATAGTCGAGACAATTACAATAAGTATAATGTACAAGATGTTTTAGAATGTATTACATATATTTCATATATGTTGTGGTTCTTACAAAAATGTAATCAGAAGTTGAGAACTAAAAAAACTAGTTGAAAACAAGTTGCACAGGGGCACAGACGACTCAACGCCAAATCACTCGTTGGTTCACCTGCAGCAACGCGCGGAAGGACACTGGAGGTGGCTCCTGGCGTCGAGGCTGTCGGTCCTAAACAGGGGTTCGGTAAACACGTGTGTTCGAGCCCAGGGCGGGTCGATCGTTGATGTATCGTTCGCTAGTCCCGCCCTGGCTCGCCGAATACAGGGCTGGAAGGTGTTGACGGGCGTCGAGACCCTGTCGGATCATCGTTACATCCGATTCAGGGTCTCCGCCCTCCTAGACACCTATACCGGCCCTGGCCGGACCCCGAGGGACGACGGCCCCAGGTGGCGCCTCGGAAGCCTGGACCGAGAGCTGCTGAAGGAGGCGGCAATTGTGCAGTCGTGGGTTTCTGCGCCCGACATTGTAGATGTGGAGGGGGAGGCACAATGGCTCCGGGACGCAATGTCGCAAGTGTGCGACGCGTCGATGTCCCGGGCCAAACGTTTCCCTCCTAAACGCCGGGTGTACTGGTGGAATCCCGAAATCGCCGCGATGCGTAGAGAGTGCATCGTGGCACGGCGCCAGTACACCCGTTGTCGAGGACGACGGCGCAGAGACCCGGCCCTGGAGGCCGAATTGCTCGCCTCTTTCAGCAGCAAAAGATTGACTCTCAAAGTGGGAATAGCCGAGGCGATCGCCGCGGCTAGAGAGGAGTTGTTGGCGGCGCTAGACAGTGATCCGTGGGGGCGGCCCTACAAAATGGTTATGAACAGGCTTCGTCCTTGGGCCCCCCCACTCACCGAGAGTCTGGCGCCGCAGTTGGTTGCGGCGATCGCCGAGGCTTTATTCCCACAGCGAGAGGAGCACACGGCACCTTCGATGGTCCCAAATGGCACGGATGAGGTCGACCCAGTTCCGGAAGCGCCAGAAGTCAGCCCGGGAGAGTTCGGTGCAGCCCTTCTCAAAATGAGGGGCAAACGCACCGCCCCGGGTCCCGATGGCATTCCGGGACGCGCGCTGGCGCTGGCCCTAGGGGACGCCCTGGAGCCCAGAGTGAGGACGATGTTCTCTGCGTGTCTGGCTCAAGCCTTAATACCACAGAGGTGGAAGACAGGCAGACTCATCCTCATCCAAAAGGAGGGGCGTCGGCGGACTCGCCTCCGCCTACAGGCCGATCGTGCTGTTGGACGATGGGAAAACTCTTGAGAGAATCGTGGCGGCCCGCATCGTCCAGCACCTGGAGCACGTCGGTCCAAATCTGGCGGAGTGGCAGTATGGCTTCCGCAAGGGCCGGTCGACCGTCCACGCGGTGCTGCGGTCAGGTCCCTGATGCAGGATGCGGTGTCTCGGGTGAGGGTGTTTTGGCGGTGTCACTCGACATCGCCAACGCATTTAACACCCTGCCCTGGGCCTACATAAGGAGGCGCTCCGATACCACGGGTGCCTCCTACCTGCAAAGGGTGATCGGGGCCTACCTGTCGCATCGACGTGTTGAGTTCCCGTGCCGAGATGGGCTCCGGACCATCGAGGTTCGTGGAGTTCCACAGGGGTCGGTGTTGGGACCGCTTCTGTGGAACGTTGGTTTCTGATTGGCTGCACGTGGCGGCAATATCGAGGGTGTCGACGTCACTTGTTACGCGGACGACACCTCGTCACCGCCGTGGCACCAATTTCGCAGAGCTGCGATTCTCGCCACTGCCGGGCTCGCTCAAGGATTGAGAGCATCCGGCGGCTAGGACTCAGAGGTGGCGCTCGAAAATCCGAGGCCCTTTACTTTTACGGGCCTCGGAACGCGCCACCTGCGGACGCCCATATCATCGTTTGCGGCGTCCGCGTCGACGTCAAGCCGACCATGAAATATCTCGGCCTAGTCCTAGACCGCCGATGGAAGTTTTGCGCCCATTTTGAGCGCCTCGCGCCTAGAGTGGCGAGAGCAGCGGCAGCTCTCGGCAGACTGCTCCCCAACACCGGAGGACCCAGCAGCTCCTGTCGCCGCCTGTACGCCGGAGTCGTCAGGTCCATGGTCCTGTACGGGGCACCCGTGTGGGCCGACACCCTCCAAAAGGAGAGCACGGCAGTGCTGAAGAGAACTCAGAGGGTGTTGGCAATCCGGGCCGTACGGGGCTACCGGACCATCTCCGGCGAGGCGGCGTGCCTGATGGCTGGCTCTTTGCCCTGGGACCTAGACGCAGAAATCCTCGCGTCACTTTTCTTCTGGCGCGAGGAGGCGAGGTCTCGGGGCTGCAGGCCAGCCCCAGAGGAGGTAAGGGGGCGCAGAGATGAATTGCGCTCCCTTGGAATACAGGAATGGGAGCTGCGGCTGGAGCACCCCAGCGCCGGCCGTCAAACCATAGAAGCCATACGCCCCGTTCTAAAGTGGTGGCTAGAAAGAGGACACGGCTCCCTAACATTCCGCGCGACGCAGGTTCTCTCGGGACACGGCTGTTTCGGGAGGTACCTGTGCCGCGTGGCCGGTAGGGAGCCCACAGAGGAGTGCCACCACTGTGGCGTATGTGCCGAAGAGACGGCCCAACATGCGCTGGAAGAGTGCCCAGCCTGGGTCGAGCAACGCCGAGAGCTGCGTAGTGTCGTGGGGCACGACCTTTCGCTTCCTGCTGTAGTACGCAGGATGCTTAGAGAGCGAAAGGTCGTGGGGCGCTGTCCTTGCTTTCTGCGAGGACGTGATGGCCCGGAAGGAGGCCGCGGAAAGGGACAGGGAGGCCGAGAGCGCCCTGGCTATCCGCAGAAGAAGGCCAGGGCGCCGAAGAGTGGCGTACGCGCGCTACCTTCCCCCCTGACACTGAGCCCCTGAGAAGGGCTCAAGAGGGAGCGCCGTGCTGTTTGTTCCGGCACGGCGCCTAAAGCGACGTTCCGGGTGTCCCCGTCACCCGGAGAGAAGAGGCCCGAGAGGGCCGCGTCGCGCCGGGGTCGCCGAAGACTGTCATCAGTGCCCGCGGCCCCGGCTACAGCGACAAGAGAAAGGAACAACCGTTGGTTTTTTAGTGGGTATACCGGCCGCTCCATCTTGGTCCGGGGAGCCCCACATATCCCCGCTGCCCCCTCACTTTGGCGGCGGGGAATCCGTAAGCTGGATTTTTCCAACGGCAAAAAAAAAAGAAAAAAAAAAGGGGCACAGACGGAGACACCGCCGAATATTCAGCGCAGGTGCGGCCTGGGTACAATGCCCAGTAGCGGCTGCAATGCTTCACGCCGAGGATGGACGTCTTCTAGTGGGTTAGAGTTCCGCTCGGGTGCAGCTGCTGGAACCGCGACCCATGCGCTGTTTCCGCTGCCTAGAGACGGGACACACGGGTCGTCGTTGCACTTCTAGTGTTGATCGCAGCCATTTGTGCTTCCGCTGCGGTAAACAAGGGCACATTGTGGCAGATTGCATAGCGGATCCACACTGCCCGCTATGTGCATTGGCTGGTAAGCAAAGCCAATCATGTTGCTGGTGGAAGAAAATACCACCCTCCTCAGAGGAAGGGCAAACTGGCCGTCAGGACTCCGGCCCAAGCCCATAAACAAGCCGGTGTGATTGAGGAAGCTATGGAAGTCTAAAATGGCTAGTACGTCCATAAACTTCCTCCAAGCTAACCTGAACCACTGCACTGGTGCGCAGGATATTTTCCTGCAATACATGTTGGAGTGGTCCATTGACGCGGCAGTTATCTCCGAGCCGTATTACATATCCACTCGACCCAATTGGCTGGGCGACACGGAAATGACAGTGGCTATAGGTCAATCAGGGTAAATAATAGTAGCGAACCTATCCGATCAGAACCTATTGTCCTCACTAGGGGTTCGCCCCAAGGAACCATACTATCACCATTGCTCTTTATTCTATACATAGCTGACATAGTTAATTGTATTAAACACTGCAAATTTCATTTATACGCAGATGACTTGCAAATATATACAATGTTTAAACCTGGTGATCTAAATTCGGCCATAAATTATCTTAATACTGATCTAGAGAATATAAGTAAGTGGTCATTAAATAATTCTTTTGTACTAAATCCTAGTAAGTCTAAATACATCGTTTTTGGATCGAAATTAAACATTTCTAGGCTCCCGTACAATCTTAATGTCAAGTTAGGAACGGCTCCAATTGAACGAGTGCTTGAAGTTCGTAATCTTGGATTAGAATTGGATGATAGCCTGCGTTTCGAAAGTTACATTTCCAAGGTAATCCAAAATTGCTTTTATCGACTGAAAATACTTTATAAAATACGGCAATACCTTAGCATTAAAGTGCGTATCCGATTAGTCGAATCGCTAATCTTGTCTAGGTTAAATTACGAACGGAACGGCTTATTCAACGCATCCAGAACGCTTGTGCACGTTTTTGTTTCAAAATCCCGCCCCCGTCATCACGTAACCCCATTTTTAAATGACAACAATATTATTAAAATGAAAAACCGCAGGCGCTTGCACCTCGCTTGCCTCCTATTCGACGTTATAAACCGTCATACGCCGCGATACCTCGAGCGTAGATTAGAATGGGTTGGTAGTGAAGCAAGCAGTCGTGCAGCGCGCAGGGGTTGTCAACAACTAAAAATACAGAGACATAGTTCCGCGGCATTTCGGGGTAGTTTTCGTTACGCGGCAGCCAAATGCTGGAATAACATTCCACCACCGATAAGGAATGCGCGAAATAAAAGCTCTTTTAGAAGTAGATTGAAGACTTTCATTCTACAAATACAACAAAATTTCAATCAGTAATCTGCCGCTGTTGAAAAAACTGTAACTTAATTCTGAGGATGTTTCTACTATTTCTTTTCTTTTTTTTTATAATTTTTTATTGATTTAGTTTTTTTTTTGTAATTGTTATTATTGTCTTTTTTTTAAGTGACTATTAACCCGCCCGCGCGATTTGAATATTGCCATATGTTTTTTTTTTTTGTTTTTTCTTTTCCATGTCCAGTAGTTTTATTATGTTCAGTATTTTTATTTTTCTGTTTTTTATTGTTATCTCATTTACCAAATCTAGATTTATTTAGTTAGCCAAATTTTTTTTTGTTTGTTATTATTTCACGTTAATGAGTTCACAGTCGCTACAGTATTTTAGTACATTGGAAGTCTAGTTAAGGTGTCAGCAGAATACCAGCGTTGGTCATAGCCAACATTAACCTTAACCATAAACCTTATTGGTCTAGCAACAAATTTATTATACAAATTTTGTGCAACTTTTTTTTTTCTTTGTAATTCTTTTGTTTTATATATAAGATATGTATGATATATTTTTTCCGCTGGACTGATTAAATGAGTTTATTATTATTATTATTATTATAGTCGTCCCTACAGGAGTGCGTTCTTCTCCGCTGTCATTAGTGGCACGAGGAGAAGGTTACGTCGCCGCCACCTGGAAAGTCTTTGTGCTCTTCGGCATTTACTTGCCCCCGAGCAAGCCACTCGCAGAGGTCGAAAGACTCTTGGATGAGATTGGGGCTGTTGTAAGGCGCGAGTCTTTGAGACAGTCTATCGTCCTCGGTGACTTCAATGCTAAGAGCATTTTGTGGGGGTCTCCCGCAACAACTCCGCGTGGTTAGGTGGTACAGGAATGGGCCGTTGCATTCGGCCTAACGCTTTTAAACCGAGGCTCCGTCAGTACATGCGTGAAGCCACAGGGTGAGTCCATTGTGGACCTTTCGTTTGCAACTCCCGTGGCTTCAACGCAATAGTTAACTGGCGCGTTCTGCAAGAGGTGGAAACGCTGTCGGACCACTGTTATATCAGGTTCGAACTGGCCTCAACGTCTGGCCTAGAGTTACATCGTTCCGCCGAAAACACAACAGCTTTCCCTAGGTGGTCTCTAGCTCAGCTGAACAGGGATGCAGCGGTGAGGCGTCAATCGTCGAAGCTTGGACGATGCGGCTCCAGCAGCCCATATGGTACAGGAGGAGGCAGCAAGTTTCTGCCAGAGCCTATGGCGAATTTGTGACGCTTCAATGCCACGCACCAGCGCTGTACTCCAAAACGCCACGTGTATTGGTGGTCACCTATAATCGCCGATTTGCGCGAGGCATGTGTGTCCGCGCGACGCCAATACACCCGACAAAGAAGGCAGCGTATGCTTGACCTAGTCTTGCTCCAAAGACTGCATGACGCCTATAACGCCACAAAGAAGGAGCTGCAGCTCGAGATCTGCAGGTCTAAGGATAGCAGTCAAGGAGTTGCTCGATGGTCTTAATAGAGATCCATGGGCGCGGCCGTATCTGGTAGCTCGGAAAAAACTCAGGGCACAGGCTCCCCCATTGACGGAAAGTCTCCAACCAGATGTGCTGTCGGATGTTGTGGCCGCGTTGTTTCCAGACGAAGTGGTTCACTCGGCGCCAGCCATGGTTGAAGTCTCCTACGAGCAGGATCAGGCAGAGAATATCCCACTTATTACTCCGGCAGTGTTTCGTGTATCCATCCAGAAGCTCAAAGAAAACTGCCCCTGGGCCGGATGGTGTGCCTGGGTGCGTCCTGGCACTAGCCCTGGGTGAGTTGGCTGAGTGGTAGGTAGAGATACTGAATGCATGCCTCGAGCAGGGTAAATTTCCTTCCTGCTGGAAGGAAGGAAGACTTGTGTTACTCAAGAAGGAGGGACGACCTGCAGACTCGCCGTCTGCGTACCGTCCCATTGTGCTGCTTGACGATGCGGGTAAGCTTCTTGAACGAATTCTGGCGGCCCGTATCGTCAATCATCTTCGCAGCGTGGGACCCGACCTAGCAGATTGCCATTATGGTTTTCGGGCTGAGCGGTCTACGATCGACGCTATTTCAAACCTAAAGGATCTTTCCAAAGAGGTAGTTTTGGGAGGTGGAGTGCTGTTGGCTGTGTCTCTTGATATCGCCAACGCCTTTAATTCACTGCCCTTTGAGGTAATTGAGGCGACTTTTAGGTTCCATGGTCTGCCCATGTACATCCGTCGGGTCATCGGGTCTTCTCTTGGAAGGCTCTTGCCGAACCTTAAAGGACCGAAAACAGCATGCCGAAGACTTTACATCGGCGTGCTGTGCTCTATGGAGCTGTACGGAGCACCCGTGTGGGCCGATGACCTATCCAACGAGAATCGAGCACTACTGTATAGAGCACAGCGGGTCATGGCGGCGAGGGCAATTCGTGCATACCGCACGGTCTCACATGAGGCGGCATGCGTACTGGCTGGAACCCCTCCCTGGGACCTTGATGCCAGTGTCCTAGCGGAGGTCTACAGTCATCGCACCAGAGCCAGATTTAGAGGTGTAGCTACACCTCTGGAAGAGTTAGAGAGATGGCGTCGTTCCGCGCATGAGGATGTCATGCGGCGGTGGAAGCGCCGGCTCGCTGAGCCAAGAGCTGGACAGCCAACAGTAGAAGCAGTACGTCCGCTCCTCAAAGAGTGGGTAGACCGCCGCCACGGAACACTTACCTTCCGGCTGGTGCTTTCAGGGCACGGTAGCTTTGGAAGGTATCTGTGTCACACCGTTGGAAGAGAGCCGACAGCGGAGTGTCATCATTGCGATTGCGATGATAACACAGCTCAGCATACCCTGGCGGAGTGCCCCGCATGGGCAATGGAGCGAGCCAATCTCTGTGAGGAGATTGGCAACGACCTCTCATTAGCTGGTGTGATCCGCGCCATGGTGGACAGAGAGAGGTCGTGGGAGGCGGTCACCTGTTTTGCGAGGGCTGTCATGGCCTAAAAGAGGCCGCTGAGCGGGAAAGGGAATTAGATCCTCCTCGGCGCGCATTCGCCGACAACGCCCAGGGGAAGGCGGCGAGCTTACGCTCGCCTAATGCCACCCCCATGAGTGTAGCGGCGGGTGTGGATGATGGGGAGTCCAACATCCGTTAACATCATGGCTCAGAGTGCGAGCAGTGCTAAGAGCACGCTCTAGAGTAGAGGAAATGGCTGGCCCACAGCCTACAAGATGGAGTCCTAGAGACTAGGCGCGGGTGGCATAGCGATCGCATGACTTAGTTGATCTCGCTTTGCCGCCACAAACGCGCGGAGAAGGAACGTTGAGGGGTTTTAGTGGGTGGAAATCCCACATAACCCGGTTGCTGCTCCCCACGGTATCAGGTATCTTTAAAAGATTTCCCCTCATAAAAAAAAAGGGGCACAGACGGACTGAGCAAATCATTTCTTAATAAATATTTCTGTAATAAGAATTACAATAATTTTTTAATAATACAATTTACAAAATATGATTACTACACCGTTTTTCTAGTTATACCAATTGATTGTGATTTTTTTGTTGACAACATATTTATGACTTTTATTATTGTATGATTGTAAATAAATTTAAAGAAATAATATATTTTTGACATTAGTGAGTTATAGTTATTTTGTTAAATATTTCTGATAGATCGAGAAATACAACAGGAGTAAAATTTCTGTTATTTCTTGACACATATTATTTAAAAAAAACTGGCTGTTTAAACATAATAATGATTCAAAGCTAAAAGATAAAACCATTTGCATCGAAACGGGCCATAAAGGGCAGGTCGAGCATAGTTTAAAAGTTATAGTCATAAACAAGTCGAAGAAAGCATTTCTCAAGTTCTAACTATGGCTTCGCATACCAGCTTTATCGTAACTTTCATAGAACTGCGTATGATTTAGTTGTATATTACTTACCAATACATTATTAACATTTTATGCGATTGTTTACTTACTTATTGTTCATATCATACATTTATGTTCAGTCTCGCCTAACGTTTATCCGTTCATATTCTGTTCGTTCAAAGTTAGTATAGTTCAGATCTGAAAGGAGATTCCTTTCAGATCTGAACTATACGTAAAAAATAGTTAAGACTATTAAATTATATTAAGTCAGGTTTTTTCTTTGTAACATTTTATTTTTGGTGTTATATCAATTGAAAATAGCATTTTATTTAAAGTAAATTTTAAATATACTTTGACTAAGTCGCCTAAGATAGAGGTAATACCAATATTAATTTTATATGGAATGATGTTCTTACAAATACCCTGTAAAGAAATAAGATGCTACATACAGGTTAAAGAAAATAACAAGGTATTTTTTTACCCTATTATCAAAGAAGGACTTCGTACATTAGACGAACGAAGCCACAAAAATACGTTTATGAATATTTATGATTTAAAGCACCTACAAATAAGTTAAAAAGTTCTGCTACTTACATATTAAATGGTAATTCTTAGAATTATTTAAAAATTTATGAAAGAATAGGCGCATTTTTTGTCGAAGTTCTAAAAAAAAGAAGATAAAAACATAATTTGCTTATAAGGATGTTTGAGATGTTTTAAAAAGTTAAGATTATTACTAGAACTTTTGTCAACATTTATAAAATAGCTTTGTTACTTATTAAATATTTATCTCGTAAATGTAAATAATAGATATTACTTATATTATGCGCGTCCAATATCTCTACCATAAATTGTTAAGTTCATTCATCAGATAACGCAATAACGTTAAATTGATATGTAAAACGATTTATTTCCAGAACACAATCTGCAATGCAGGCGTATTGCATAAATCCGATGAATTGTGATTGTGTCTAATTTAAAGTAAGAAATAGAGGAACTATTTTTGTTTGAAATACTTTGATGTGTTTTATAATTTTACTGCTCTTAGTGTAATTTGTGAAATTTCTACATAGTTTGGCTTATTTTTAGCACAGGCGAATAGTTAAAAATGGACGAAGATGAAAAAAAAAGGGTAGATGATTAGGCAATCTCTGGGGACTAGGAAATTGCAGCTATTGTCGTAGATATGAAGGTGACAAAAGGCATTTTTGATAAGGTAACTTTGTCAAATTTATATTTAAAATTTAAGATATTTTAGTAAAAACATAGATTTTGTACGTTTAACATCCAGCCAGCCATGATATCCTATTAGCCATCCTCTCCTACTCAATGGTTTCCGATGAAGTACTGAAATGGTTTTTTCTCATATGTTCGAGGGCGGCTGCAGGCAACGTCTTCTGATGACTTGACTTCAAGTTGGCTTCAAAATGTGAACAATGGCGTCCCTCAAGGCAGTATTCTTTCTCCTAGTTTATTCTCTGTTTTTATAAACTTTATCACTGGAGATCGTAATCTTCAATGTACTTATCATCTGTATGCTGATGATCTTTAACTGTACGATCAGTCTACGATTGGGGACCTCGAACATACAATCGAAAAGATAAATAAGGATTTTTCAACAATCAAAAAGTGGAGTAATGTAAAATAATCGGAGGTTCGCGGGTTATGAAAACTTTAAATTCACTTGTTCACCTCCTATAGTTTTTCATAATTCGTGTATACCAATATCTCATAGTGTGAAAAATCTGGATCTCATAATTGACAGTACCTTAAATTGGAGAGACCAAGTAAGCAGCGTAAGCCGTAAAGTAACCCACACTATGCGTTTGCTTTATGGGCTAAAAATTTTCTTGCTCTTTAAAACTAAGGTAATGCTCGTGTAGGCCTTAATCTTTCCTGTAATCAACTGTGGTGATGTATGCTACTTTGACCTGAATACAGAGCTCCTCATTAAACTCGACCGACTTCTGAATAACTGCATTCGATTCGTTTTCAATCTTCGCAAACATGACCACGTTTCCCCACATCGTTCGTAACTACAATGGTTGCCTATCCGACAAAGGCGTTCATTAAGAGCGCTTACAACACTCTATTTATTTTTAAATTCATCCTCTACTCCTTCTCACATATCCTCCCAGTTTCAATATCTAAGCTCTGTAAATAATAGAAATCTTTGCTCGACGAATAATCGTCTTCTTTTATGTCCAACCCATCGTTCAACTTTACACATTCTGCCGTTTTTGTTTAGTCCATCCTTCTGTGGAATCAGGCTAGCACAAAACTATTTCACCTTCAGGAAAAAAGTCTGTCATCATATCCTTAAAAATAATAATAATAATAATAAACTATAACTAAAAATTATCATTAACAAAACTGTCAGCTGGATAATACTCATTGTTAAACATTTATAACTTTATATATGATTAGATTTTCTTATGGCATACGCAGGCAGACGAGCAGTCGGGCCACCTGATGGGAAGTGGCCACCGACGCCCATAGGCATTGGTAATACCAGTGGTATCGCCAACGCGCTGCCTACCGTGAGACATAGGGTGTTAAGTCTCGTTTACCCAGTAAATACGCTGGCTACGGCGCCCTTCAAACCGGAACACAGCAGTGCTTTCACACTACTGCTTCGCGGCAGAAATAGGCACCCGGTGGTCCCACCCAGACGGTCTCCTGTAAACAGGAGTACCTACCACCGGTACAAATATATCTATATATATTTATTTATTCTTATATAAATATTTGTATAGTATGTATGTTAATTAACAAGTATGTATGATCGCTTTTATTATATTCGTGTAATAATACATATCCATAAATATTTATATATCTTAAAATGTTGTAATTTATGCTAGGTAAAAACTCATTTACATTCACACAAACATACAAAATTTCTCTCTTTTTTTGATTACTTTGTTGCACCTACCTTATCGTCTCACCACCACCCAAAGGTTGGCTGGTAGACAATGCCATCGGTATTAAGCCCGCTTTGTAAAGATTTTGTGCATAAAGAATAAATAAATAAATAGTGTACCATACTCAAGATTTTACTGTGCCTGAAATATTCTTGATACAAAGCTTCGTTTTAACCTTTCTTTAATCATAAACATAAATTATTTATAATACATTTAATTTTTTACCAACAAAAATAAATTTGTCACACACCTTTATTAATTAACTTATCAATGAACTTATTTATTCGGACTATTACAAATTAAATGCATTGTGACAATCTTTAAGTAATTGAAAACAAAAGAAAGAGAAATTGTAAACAAACTAAGTAACGTTCATTTCTTTTTTAGGATCAACCCTTTAAAGTTTTGCATCAAAGTAATTCTGTCAAAGGAAAAACATTCAAAGGCTATCACAGTAAAGATCTAAAAGGATTTGTCCAGTTCACCAAAGTCCTATGTTCGGATTTGTAATAAAAACTATTGCAACCCTTTTTTTCTTAGATCTTCTGTTATTCGTATACGAAATAAACAAGTAAGAAAATTACAATTTAATATTGTAAAAGTTATAAGTGACATGTTATATCATTTATGTATAAATTTAATGCTGTTAACGGTTATTTTTCAACAATTTTTTTTTTAAATTTACTAAGTATTTTTTTCTTAACGTTACTATTTTGACGTCGAAAGATTGATTTATTTCTGTAATAAAGTCTGTGAACTAAAATGATATTTTAATTTCACCCCTTGTTACTTTAATTGTACAATACAGTGTAAACGATGTTACGATATTTTTAACCAAACACCCTGCGTCACATTAGATTTCGAGAACATTATTTCATCCAGAGGAGGGATTTTGAAATGACGTTTTTATTTTATTTTAGATGCTTTTATGCTGTTTGATGTTAAAATAATTTGTAAAATATGTACTAATTACTAATGATAAAAATACACTGTTCAATTTTACCTCTATAAATATGTATTAAAAAAAATAATAATGGCATACAAAACTTATAGACTAAAAAACAAAAATAATAACCAAAAAAAAAAAAACAAATTATAATTACATTATTACTTATAAATGTTGTGTATTTTGGAAAAAAATCGAAATGAAAAATAAATTCTTTAGTTGTGGTTAATATAGTCGTTATATTTGTATTTGTACTAAGTTATATCATGAGACCTTAATTGTCGTACCATATAATATTTTTTTTTTTTTCTCAAAAATCTAAATTTAGAACAAAAATCTTAAAACAAAAACATACCGCATTTATTCTATTATTCCATCAAGATTTACCCGAGCAAAAGTTTTTACGCAGATCGATCACTGGATTAAGTCATCAGTACGTTAGGTTATAAAATCCTAAAACGTGTGCTTAAGATGTATGTGTCTTAGCACCCCGGTCCAACTTTATACATGCCGATCCGACGCAAGAATTATTTTACTTTTCAGGAATTTGGGTGACTGATGCAAATTGCTCTTAAAGACCAGGAAAACAATGATAACATTAAGTGGCTTCTATGACCCATATGATATAATTATTTCTAAAAATACATATATTTCATACGCTTAAGTTTATTAAAAAATCAAGGAACAAAAATTACTTGTCATGAAAAGCCAATTCAGTAGTGCCATGTTCAATTTTCTTGTAAACAGAGCAGGGTTTTAGTGACCATGAAAAACAAATTTGGAGTTCATTATAAAAGGAATAAAATAACCGTGAACTTAAGCCTTTACAACATCAGAAGGCTTGTATTTGAGGCATTTCACGGGACGAAGCACCATTTCATTTGAACGAGGGAAAAACATAATATTACAAAATGAGACCGTTTTATTAAATTTTCTGATAACTTAAGAGAAAAATTATTGATTTTGTACTTAATTTTAAAAATCAGTCAATGTTTCAGTATAGTTAAATGACTTACTTATTGATCAATAGAGTTGTACAAAGAAACTAAAATATATTAAACATATTCTTCAATATTAAACTAGCAATAGTCCTCCTAATATATATTTGTATCATTTATATACAATAAATAATTTAAGTAAATGATATGAATGTCTATTGTTTAATAGCTTCTCATAGATTCTATATTTTTTTGTTATGTGTAATGACATTAGTATACGTAAAATATCACATATTTGCTTCTAAAATCATATGACATCATGACATAGCTTACACACGTGTATAGTATAAATTATCCTAAACATTACAATAAATAGTACTGCAAATTAAAACTGCGATCTGCATGTACCACAAAAACCATTTAGGTAACATGTCTGTATTGCATAATCGTAATGTTTCTCAAAAATAGTTCCAGAAAAACGGGCACGCGACATTTGTTACCGGGAAGGGAAATTTCGTTGAAGGTTGAGGTAGCAATATGTTTCGTATTGTTTTTCCATAACCAATCGTGAAAACCACAAGGAGAACCACATAACATGACGAACATTATTTGCATTATTTTAAGGGGTTACTAATTTTTTTATTTGATTTTAAGTTTAAAATCTTAAATTTAAAAAAACATAGAAACAAGACAAACAACAAACAGAAAGTAAATGACCAATATATCTTATATAGACAATCTACAAATAATTAAATTTTTATGCATCAAAAGCGTCATATCCGTAGGAAATAAAATAAAGAGGACTTATATTTCACACAGACTTACAACGGGAAAAAACAATTAATAAAATTTGAAAATTGTTAGTATTGTTAGTAAATTCTGTTGACCTAAATTTATTTTAGTTATGTTACGTAAATATATTATTATTGCTTTCTTCTTTTTTTAAATCCTATGCTAATATTACAATATTAGTCTACAAGAACCCCTCTGGAAGTGACGGCCTCCGCCAAAGTCAGCCAGTCTTTTTCAAAATCATCTTCGCTATATATACACATGAGCAGGGTCACAAGGAAAAAGAAACAAAAAAAAGACCTGTGGCTACCGGGGAAAACCGTAAAAGTGGATTTTAATCCTTACATAATTTATCACAAGTTTTCTGTGACTCTATTTTATCGACAACATAATGTTCCGTTTACTTTAATATTTTTTTGGATGAATGGGAGCAGTGAGTAGGGCCTTCTCCTCAAAGTCTTCCATAAAAATGTCAGCATTAATAGGAGAAACCGGGCAACCCATCGCTACACCATCCATCTGCATGTAGAACTCATCTTTTCACAATAAATAGCCAGATGTTAAGCAATGTTTTAGTAAAAATGAATATTCTATTGAGATATTATTTTCCTCTAACTTTCTTGTTTCAATATTGATGCAAACTTCTATAGGTAAAGATGTAAACAAAGGTTGAACATCAAAACTAACCATAGTTTCATTATCAGCAAGATGTAGCTATTTTACCTCACTAACAAAATGGTAAGAATCCTTTGTAAATGCGCTTGTTTGTCCTCTGAGTGGTGACAGGATCTTTGATAAATGTTGAGCCAACTTATAAGTAGGTGAGTCAATTTGGCTAACAATAGAGCATTAGATTTGTGTATTTTAGGCAACCCATATAATTTTGGTTGCTTGGGAAATGAAGGTATTATCAATTTGGCGTCAAGATTAAGTTTTTCGGAGTGCTTTTTAATAAGATCACTAATTGATTTGAGCGTTTTAGCAGTAGGGTCAGTTTTGACCTTCCTATAAGTATTTTCATCCGATAACAGTTGTTCTAATTTAGAATTACAATCTGACGTGTCCATAATCACCGTAGACCTTTGTCCGCTCGGAGAATTGTTAGTTCTTTTTGTTGCGTAAATTGTTAAATGCAATAAGTTCATCCTTAGGAAGATTAAGTTTCGACACGTTGCTTCGACGCAACATTGACGAAATATCGGATAGCCTTCAAATCTTCCTTTTGTATTTGATTTTTGAACAAACAATCCTCCACACTAAACACAATTTGTTCATACGGGACTTTTCGCGGTGCAATTGCGAAAAGTCCTTTTGATAATACTTTCAATGTCGATTCATCCAATGTCGATTTTATTTTATAATGTATAGAATAAAATCGACATTGATCACACAATCACAAGATATTAATGACTAAGATAATAACTTGTTCAACAGAATAATGTACAGGAATGGTTTATGAATTACTTTTGCTTTTGTCACAATGAAAGATAATGCTTTAAATAACTCCTCGCCCTGTAACTATCGTTACGGTTGTTTCTGAATAGGAACAAAATTGAATATGTAGGTTTAATTTAATGTTCATAAAAGCTAAAAAGAGCCTAAACTAAATAAAATGCATTTCGCTTCATCTTTTGTATTGTCTGCATTTGCAAAGTATGTAATTGGCGTACCACTTTCTTTCTGGCCAACATTAAGCTCCTCTCGCTTTTTAAAATTAATTAATTATGCACGTTTTATTAAGTACCATTTTTTGTACATATGAGATCCAAAATCGCTGCGTTCGTTAAAATTTGGAATAAAAAAAACAAACGCAAAATGTAGGACAAGAAGTATATAAATTTATTATCAAGCCGGATGAATTTAATATGAACCTTTTGTGAATAAAATAATGATCTCTTCTGTGTCTTGTTTAACAGATGGTTTAAACTTGGAAATTTTGGGACAGAAACTGATTATCATTATTTTGTGTTTTATTTCTCTCAAAATATCACATATTAAATAAATTATGTCATTAAACCAATAAAATACATTGCTTAACGACTTTAATTATAAAATACATTAATAAATTAATTAAACAATTTGGTTGTCCCAAGGGTCTATTCTTGGGCCTTTTCTCTTTCTCATCTATATAAATGATTTACCATATGTTATTAATAAAAACGACGAGATAGTATTTTGCTGATGATACTTCCTTAATTTTAAAGTTAAACGAAACACATCAATAAATGACGATGTAAATAATACCTCTCTAGAGTGGCGCACTGGTTTAGGGTCAATAATTTGCTACTGAACCAGAAGAAGACTGTGACCAGAAGAAATGTAAGACTGAGTAAATGTGAAGTGTTTATAGATGAGGAAGAGATAGACGTTGTTGAGTCAACCGTAGACTGTCGAATAAACTCAGCTCTGCAGTACATGCTGTCAAGAAAATCAGACAATTAACGGACGTGAAGACGGCCCGGTTAGTATACTTTAGCTATTTCCACAGTGTAATGTCTTATGGCATTCTACTGTGGGAAGTGGCGGATACTAATACGATCTTTGTCCTCCAAAACGAGCTATTCGAGCGGTTTATAACCTGGCTCCCAAGAATCCCTGAGAAAATTGTTCCCAGAGATTAAAATACTAACCGTTACTTCTCAATACATTTTCGAAAACCTAATGTATGTGCAAAAAATAGAAATGATTTTCGTAGACATTGTGATGTACGTAACATAAATACTAGAAACAACATAATTTAATTCTTCCAGCAACTAGACTGGAAGAATAAGTAAATCTTTATGGGACAATGTATACGCTTTACAACAAAATCCCAGTAAACGTTAAGAATTTAACTGTTAATAAATTTAAAAAGTAGTAAAGGAACATTTTGTGTTAAAGGTTATTATAACATAAATGAATTTATAAATGATAACACAGCCTGGTAATGGAATGCTCGTTCCAGGCTTTTTCAAGTATAATATACGTATGATAAAACTGTATGTAGCTCATAAGAAAATTTATATGTATTTATTTGATTATTTTAAAAGATGACAAATAGGCCGCTGAGTTTCTTTCGCCGGTACTTCTCAGGTCAGAGGCGTCCTATTCCGAACCGGTGGTAGCGTCCTGACAATCAATAAGCGAGTGTTACACTTCTATATTGAATAAAGATATTTGAATTTGAATTGAATAAACGTAAATTTATTCTAAATACATTGAACTTATATTTACAAAGTTTTTAATCTTTAACGTTTTAATCTTTAATATTTATACTTGAATAACTACTACTTTTGCATTTCATCTGTTTGAAAAAAATATATTATTTTTCATTCTAGAATGCAAAATTTAAAACAAAATGATTAATAGTACAAAAACATGATTTAAATGATTAAAACCATACATGCTGCGTGTTCCAAGAAATAAAAATCTAATTTGTGAATAGTGATAAAACGACCTTCAAGCTGGTACATTTTTCATTGTGCACATTGCCGTATTTTAAATCGAAATCTATTAAGATTATAATCTTTTCCTAATTAGGGATTTGAAAATGAAAGATTTCCCGATATATTTTAATATTAACGACTTTTCTTCAACGTGGGAAATTTAACTTGTATCATATACGGCCGTGAATAATTTTCCCGAAGTAGGTTTTAAGGTATGGTTTATAACTTTTACTATTATTCCGATGCATCCTTCAGTCCATAGTTTGAAACTACAATAGTACATATATCAGCCATATAAACAAATAAACGATGTTAAACTTGATATAAACATTAAGCGATGAAGCCTATTTTACTGCCTGTTCGCTTAGAGCTAACATAAAAAGTGAAATATAAATTAGTCACGTTTTGTCATTATTTGAATTGTTAACTTATTAATCATAAAATTCGTAACCGCTAGTAATGAATTAAAAGATATTTCTTATTTCGACCGACTAATTTTATTGCCATTACTGGATCTTTGTAAATACTGGCCATTTTTTAATGTATAATAATTCCTTAAACTTATAAAACATTTATTAGAATGGAAGCCTTTGGTTAAAGAATTTTGAAGTATGTATTTAGGCAAAATTCCTAAAATGACATCCGAAGCGTACTATTTCTGTAAAAACAATTACAGTTTTACTTCACTTTGAATATTTATTTGATAACCAATTCATTTTATTAATAGTGTATTTTTTATGTTGGGATTAAACTCGTACCTTTTATGGCAATTTATCTATAATTATTAATTAATAAGTAAAATTTTACACCTCAATTATTTGCAATTTGATACTGATAATCTTTAAATGTCGGTTGGTAGGTGGCCGAATTTTTACATGCCCATCCGACGCATGGATCATCTTACTTTTCAGACAATTAGGTGATCAGCCCAAATTGCCCTAACCAACTGGGAAACAACAATGAAAGTTTGTTCAGTCCTCGATTCGAACCCACAACTTCCGGTTTCTAGCACACTCCCATACCACTAGACTAGGGAGACAGTTAACCACTACCAACTCGCATTGGACCAGCGTGGTGGGTTACGGTACAAAACCCCCTAATGGATAGGGTTGTATTAGGGGAGGCCTATGTCCAGCAGTGGACTTTCAGAGGCTGATAATCCGTAGACGCTTGACCGTAAAGAACTAATAAAGAAACGTTATATTTATGAAAAAAATTCAATAATAAATCTGATTTAAATGATTACGTGAATAACATGTGAAATGGTTAAAGTGGTTTAGTAGCACTAAAAAATTATGCTACGAATTATACATGAAAAATAAGTTTCCAACTAAAAAAAAAGTTTTTCATTAAAAAAAAAGTCTAAAAAACAAAATGTTTCTTAACCGAAGTTAAAAAATTATGAAGAAATAAATACCTTAGTGTTATTCCCTAATTTCATAACTATTAATGGTAACATTAAAAAGCCTTGCTGAACTAAACTAATACTAGTTGTTTCGTTTAGCAGTGAATGTAGGTCAGCTAAATTGGAACATTAAATATTTAGCGTTATCATTCTGCGCTCTGCGGATAGCACATCGATCGGATTCAATTTCTACGATAAAACTTCAATTTACATTACTCTCAGATTGATAAGATGGAAGTTTTAAACATATTTTCACCCAAAAGAATTGATATTGAAAATAATTACGATGAGCATGTGCTCAAAATGGATCATGAATAAAACTAGATTTATTTATATTGTTAAAAGAAATGTAGATGAAAAGCGGTAATCAATTGTCTATATATAGCATCCAACGTTTTTGCCTATAACGTAATGTACCAATATATCATATATTAACATTGTAATATTTTCGAATAGGTTAAATATATATTTGGTACATATTTTATAATTTAATACGATTATGCAAAGTTGAACATTTCAGTTCACGAATATGTACTTAATTATAATCGGAGCAGACTTAATTAACAGTGGGCTGTTTAAGCGTCGTTTGTCGAACTGATATACACAAACCCAATTACCTACAACATGACGGTAGTTCTGTTCTTTGAATTAACTAGTATCACTGTGCATGTGATAATAACGCTTTGGTTATAATATGTATTTTGATGTAAAAATTAAGAAAATAGGCTATTTATTAATTATTTCAAACTATATATTTTTATAAAAAGATCTGTGTAAACCTCTCAGTATTGAAATAGTAGCCACCGGAATAGACGTTGCTTTCACCTTACAGTTGAAAATCTTCGTGTTAAAATTTTTTTATTACCAGAACCTTATAGGATGCAATTTTATTATGTTTATTTACTTTTGTGTAGTCTATTTTTCCACTGGGTTGACAACCGCATATCAATATAAAACTTATCTAGTACCAGATATTGCATATAATTTTTGCAAAAATATTAAATTCATTATATTCTTATTACATTCAATATATACGATATTACATTCATTGCCTCCATACCCTAGTGGTAAGGGAGTGTGTTATAGAAATCAGAGGTCATGTAGTACGAATCCTACGGGACTCAACAAATTTTCATTGTTGTTTCTAGTCCGTAAGGACAATTTGAGCCGATCACAAAAGTAAAACGATCCATGCGTCGGATGGGCATATAAAAATTCGGTCCACCCACCAACCCGCAATGGACAAGCTTGGTGGGATACGGTCTTGAAACCCCTTAATGGAGAAGGCGTGAATTAGGGGAGGCCTAAGTCCAGTAGTGGACTGACACAGGCTGATGATGATGATAATATTCATTAAATAATTGTTTGACCCATGTGATAGTAAATCATTTATATCCTTCAAAAATTAAATATATTAGGAAGTCCCCTTTGATACTACTTAGTACTATATTAAACCGTTATAATAGCAATAAAAATGCTATGCCATCTTACATGTACAAAAACATTTCATAAAACTTCTTTGTTAATCAAACAATTATCTTTTCGGTGTTCTGTAAAATTCATACAAGAATAGTTATTCAAGCATCTACTACTACGCTGAAGTTGAAAAGTAAGCAGCGGCCGGCGTTTGTTTTATCTAGCTAAACATTTTCTAAAGCTTTTCCATAGTTACTTACTTGAATGAATAGCGTACTTATTCTAACCCATATTTAATTGAAAGCAAAGACAATGTACATATATTATAAGAAGCCCAATTTCCCTAATGTTGTATGGGAGAATTATAACGTTTTATGTTTACCCATTTTCTACCCATCTTGCATGCATTAAAACATTTATTTGGATGAATATGAATGATCGACTATTGTGTCATTGTATTAAGTAGTAAAACTAAGGTAGTGACCCTGTCCCGCGCTCACTAATCTGCTAAATATGTGAATTGTAAATTTCTGTTTTTTTTCAAAATCAATTAGAAAATTGATAAAAAAAAGTTGTATAATGTTAGATTAACGCATAAAAACAAACATGTACATTATAAAGTATCTACTGCTTTGAAATACGTATATATAACATATTAAGTTAATAAATTAAATTATTTAAGCGGTTAGCGAAATTAAGCACGAATATTACATTCACTGCTTGAAAACCCATTTTGGATTTTTGTGGAATTTATTCTGTTCCTTTTGCTCTTAATCGCACTCTTATTACTTAAATATTCATAAAGTCACGCACTTGCAAAAATACGTTTCTGAAATAGTTTTGTGCTAGATTTTATAATAAAATATTCTTATAAATATTCTTACAGCCATGAGCCTATTCATATTTATAAGGTTTGCGATATCAATATAGTGTAAATACTAGGAAAATATAAATGGGTATTTTACGTACAACGCGTATCATTTGCCATTACACTAAGTAGGACATTTCATTTTGTCGCACATATGTATACGTTATTTTTTCATTAACAATACATTTAATTTCTTTACACAGTGATTTATAAAATAATATAATTAATATTTTAATTAAGATGTAATTACTCGAAAATATGTTACGAAGAAAATTCTAGCACGTGAACTCTACTATAAAAAAATAAATTTGTTTGTTCCAGATATTTCTAAATTTAATAGATAAATTATAATTGCGTCGTAAGCCATTTCCATCGATGTTCTCAAAGCCTAGCCTGACTTGTTGTTTTGTATTAACTAAATATAAAATACGAGAAAAAAGTTTAACTAGTGCGTGCGCCTCAAATCTAAAATCATTCATTAGTTAAGCCCTTATAATGTGACGCGACTAAGATAAAAAAGGGACATACTCACTTTGTAGTGAGTATGTCCCTTTTCTATTCTATCTAGTAAGTGAAAGTTTATTTGTCAATTACCTTAGTTTATATAAATAGAAACAGGATAATTTATTTATTTATTTATTTATACTTCTTGCACAAGTAGTACAGAGGCGGACTTAATGCCTTAGGCATTTTCTCCCAGTCAACCTTGGGGTGGTGCAGAGAGTGAAGGTGGGGAGGTGCATAGAGAGTATGTAGACAGCAAAGCGATATGACTTAAAGTATTCTAAAATAAATACATGATGTAAAAATACAAATAAAATGCTATTTATGTACATATATACACAAAAACCTATACAAATAATTGAATATATCTATATATATATATATATATATATATATATATATATATATATATATATATATATACATACATACATACATAATTGACGATTATTCTGTGGACAAGTTTTTTAGCAGGAACTCTTTTGCCATTTTTTTAAAAGTCATGTAACTATTAGCCATTCTGATTTTAAGAGGTAGCGAATTCCACAGAAGAACAGACTGGATAAAGAAAGAGGAATGCATGAAGTCAGAACGGTGAATGGGGCATTGAAGAAGACGATTGTGCGTCGAACGAAGTTCTTTGTTACTGACTTCACATAGATACTGAAAATGAGTAGATATATAAGACGGTGTTGTAGACGAATTGAGGAAGGAGTAGAGAGTAGTAAGAGCTCGTAACGAGCGTCGCTGGCGTATAGGTAGCCACTGCAGTTGGGAACGGTATACTGTAACGTGGTCATATTTACGTAAATTGAAAACAATTCGAATGCAGTTATTTAGAAGTCGGTCAAGTTTGTTGAGGTGATCTGCATTCAGGTCAAAGTAGCACACGTCACCATAGTCGATAAGGGGGAAGATCAAGGTCTGCACGAGCATGGTTTTAGTCTGTATAGGCAGAAAATTTTTGAGGCGATACAGGCATCGTAATACATTAGTTACTTTCATAACGACACCTGCGATTTGAGCGTTCCAACTCAGCGTCGAATCGATATACAGGCCGAGATTTTTTACATTTTGGCTGAGCGGAATAGGGCAACTGTTAAAAATTATTGGAGGAAGTGTGTTTGAATCCAATCTACTCAAGTCGCGTGCACTTCCTACCAATATAGCCTGACACTTGGATGGATTGACTGCCAAGCCAAATTTGGTACACCAACTTTTAATTGCACTCAAGTCCTGGTTTATTAAACGTATTGCCTCAGACATATTGTCGACTGGTTGTTGAGTGTACAATTGTAAGTCATCGGCGTAAAGATGATACGCACATTGAAGATCATGGAGAATAAAGTTAATAAATAAAGAAAACAGAAGTGGGGAGAGAATTCCGCCTTGAGGAACACCAGATACAAGATTAAGCCAACGTGACGAAGAATCGTCAGCATTAACCGATTGCTGGCGCCCTCGAAGATATGAGGAAAACCATTCCAGCACTTCATCCGAGAACAATAAATGTGAAAGGATTGCAAGAAGGATATCATGACTGACAGCATTAAAGGCGTTCGTGAAGTCGATTAGAACCAAAACAGTAAGCTTGGTTGACTCCATGCTCGCCTTTATATCGCCAGTCACTTTCAATAGGGCAGTAGTGGTACTATGGCCAGGTCTAAAACCTGATTGCAGTGGACTAATCAGCTTATTGCTGAAAATGAAGCGGGAAATTTGCTTATTAACGCAAAATTCAAGTACCTTAGAAAGGAAAGGCAAAATAGAGATGGGTCTAAAATGAGAAAGAAGTAAAGGATTAGGACACTTGGGAAGCGGCCGGACTAGAGCATTACGCCATAAGGATGGGAATGTTCCAGTGCCTAGAGAAAAGTTAATGATATGGGTAAGCTATAGCAAACCATTGCTTCAATGCCGATTGGACTTATTATTTACTCGCGTCGTACGATCAGGAAGCTTGAGGGAATGTACTAATCGGAACAATTTCAATATAACGGTATCTGTATCGAAACTTTGTTGCATAAGCAGTATAAAACAAAAAGGGATGCAACATAATGTCTCCGCAAGGTTTTATCCAAGATTAGCGGAGCTAAAGAATAGGATTATATGCTTACAGCGTAAAGACATTAGAATTCATGAAAACATTTAATTTTAAAGTAGTTTTTTATATTGACTTACTACATATACTTCTACGATTGACTTAAGTTCGATCTTGCGTTCACTGCCTATCAGACACATAAATCATCTTCCATTGCAGCCAGCGGGATGATCAGCCTGTATTGACTTATTTCTTTAAATGGTAATTCGTGTAACGTCTTTTTCCATTATGTATACTTTTTTCCAATTGTAATAAAATCATCTAAGAGGACATTCATTAAACAGGGAGCCATGCTAATACAATTCTTGTCACTCGACGTAATGAAGTTTAAAATTGCTAAAAAAAAATTATAAAAAAAATTGTTTTGAACAAATGAACAACGGTATTATATTGCCAAAAGTATGTGATTTGGGTTACTTTAATATAATATATTATGTTTAATAAATGATGCGCAACATAAAAACGTGTCTTAAAATAGAAACAGTGATAATTCAACTAATTTATAAAGCAACATTAGCTCCGTTATTTCCAATAAGAATATGCAATTAATTTTAAACTTATGCCGTAAAACTAATTTATTAAATTATAATAATATTATTATGATTATAAAATGTTATACTCTCATTGATATTCGTTTTAAATTGGAAAAGAAATCACAATTTCGTTAATTACATTAGAAAAAAAAAACAAATAAATTATTTGAACTGGGTTATAATTTAGACAGTTCCAGTCAGATTAAACAAATTTTATTTATTTTCTATCTAGTTGATTTTAAGAAACAAAAAGTAATTATGCATTAACTTAATTACTAAACTATAATTATGTTATTCTACAATATCATATTATATAATATGAGGACACACCCTTATTGCTTTTAATATGGATTTAGTACGTAAATTGCTGTCACATAAAATGTTTATGTTAGATTATTTGATTTTATCTAATGTTAAGGTTATTGTTGAGATTTATAGTAATATTTTAAGCATAAAGACAATTTTTGAGAATAAAAATAAATAAATGTTTGTAGATTTATTATTGTTATATCTCTTTACTATATCCTATAAGTGCATCACGCGTCTACTTGTAGGTTAAAAATAGTAGTTGTTTATTGGAGTAGCATCATTATTTTATTCAACATATATGTTAAATAAAATGATATTGATATTCAAGTTTAGAACACTTGATGTTTTTCATTCACGTGTTAAAATCATAAAAATGAAATTAATTTCAATATATTAGAATACCTCGAAATAATACAGACTATATACATACGTAAATATACGTACAAAAATGGTTGTGTTTATTAATATGGAAGCTGTATTAGATAATATATAGGATATAATACATAATCATATAGGAGTCAAAATAGAATAAAACCGTTCGGCAGCTTGTGCTATATTTAGTGCGTCGTTTCAGTACAACAACCGTTCTAAAAGCAAATTTACTATGCTCCCTTGATATATTGACTTGTAAAGCGTTTTCACTTCATCTTAAAGTCATATTGCTCGAACGTTTATCGAGCAAAATAAATATTTTTAGCATTCAATGACCAGAGGTTAAAATTAAAGTGTCACTATGTTTATTTAAGTTATGGATATTCTATAAAAAAAAAGTTCCTGCATAGGAACACAATATGTTGCTTTCGATTGGGCAGTTATAATAACAAGGTACAAAAAAAAGAATTGCAAATAAGGATTTTTTCTGATGACTCAAGGTCGTTACATAGATTAGATATGAATAAATTTTAGGATATTTACGTTTTAAAGCGACTTCTAATCTGAAATTGTGGAAAATCGTCATGTCGTCATCCGTAGCAAAACCTTTGACTAGACATTTTATAAAAACGCAGTAACCATTTAGCTCGATAGCTTGTTACATACAATATATCTTTAAAGCAATTTATCACTTAGTAACACGACGACGATTTAAAACACAGCCATCAATCTTAATATGATTTACGCCAGCTCTATTTTCATAGGCGGTTTCCTAATATGTCAGCAAAGTCAATGTTATTTATAACAGTTTATTTTTGGCGTTTACTATAGTGGAGGCAACCTGAATATTAGATAGTGGGAATGTATTTTTGATATACCATCTCCGTGGCCTAGCGATATGGGCTCTTCCTTTAAAAACCGTAGGTCATGGAATCGAAACCCGCGGGGAAACAACTTAATTTTTTTTAAAGTTATATAAAAATTATAAGACATAATTGTTATCGTTGTCTTCAGTTGGTTAGGACAATATGGGCTGATCACCCAATCGCCTGAAATGTAGGATGATTAATGCGTCGGATGGGCATGTAAAAAGTCGGTCCAGGCTGACAAGACGATCTTTGGTAGTCAGGACGTCAGGACCTTTAAATTAACTGACAAGTATTTCATTCTTATAGTGCAGTTTATGAATTGGGTTGTAGAGGTCAAATGCCACTCGCTCGGCGTAAAAACTGTTATTCAGGTAAATCTCGATAGATTAGAAGCCAACCCCACGTTAACTTGGGTGGTAACAAAATGGCTAGGTAAAAGACGAATTTATTTTTGAATTTTTAAATATAGCTTCTTTGAGATGCTTTAGTACCACCATCTAGTTGGTCTCTTTGCGTACCTTTTAAATTCTATTTACAATAATTCCATAAAAAGAAAAGATTTTTATATTGTGTGTATGTTTGTTATGAATAAACATAAAAAGTACTATGCCGATTAATTAATGATATAATAAATTATACAACATATGTTTTAATCATATGTATTAATTGTTTGTTGTATTAACTTCTTGTTAAGTCTTTATGTAAAAATCGCTATATTAATTGAATTGTTTAACTATCTTACTTCTATTATGAAAACTTAATGAATTTTATTGGATTATTTTTTTTAATTTTAGACTAACTTTAAATTAGTATAATCTTTTGTTGGTACCTTGTTTTTAATAGTTTTGTTTACGAGAATACTACACATTATTGAATAATAGAAATTATGTTTTTTAGAAATGTCGGAGATTTCAAAAAAGGGAAAATGGTGACCACAACTGAATATCTCTCATACTTTAAAACATTAAAATGGGTCACGTGACCCCGACTACCGCCACGATGCCTCGTACAGACGAGTGGATGCATACACCAATCAACACACTAATATTTCCACGAATGCACAACACTTATCACGAGGAGAGTTCCGTTCCTGGTAGCGGTTAACAAAAATTTTCACTTTCTATATTATAGACCCGTCTTTTATACACGATCTTGGACAGACAATGTCAATTTCGAGACTTCTTTTCTCTCAGTACCCGCATTAGAAATATGTTGAATATGCTGACTATATTTTTTTACTTTAACGACGTATCAGTCTACCCTGTGACCATGGCCCCTGGAAATAGTTCGAAACGTCGGGAATGTAAAATAAACGCGATAAAGTCCGTAAAATGTCATTTTATTTAATAAAATCTTCAATCAATATTATATCATGTCAATGAAATAAATATTGCTGACTAATATTGTAACGAGTGTATATGCTTTTGAAATATCAGATACATAATAAAAAAGTTTTAAGTTTAAAAAAATACTTTCTCATTATTAATGTAATCATTTACTTTAATCAATCATCAAATACAAAAGTATGGCCATGACGTTTTGTGATAAACGGAAGTTTGTAACTAATTCATTCCTTTTAAAGGGATAAATTTAGGTTTTGGACTGTAATAGATCATTTTCTTTTGAGTTGTCGTTGCTGATTTGGAACGAAATCCATTAAAGGGCAAAAGGTGACATAGAGCGACAAACAGTTTCCGGTGCAATTAATCAAATGGAAAGTACTTTATATAAGAGCGTTAAATCTCGCAAAATGTTTAAAAACAGAAATTCCATTTTAAATGGAGTATGGTTTATTGTTATTGGTTTAAGCGGTGAGGGAGCAGGACGTTTAATAACCATCCAGTAATTACACTGGCTACGGTGCCCTTCAAACCGGAAGACAATAGTAATTACACATTAATCATTTTCGATTGACAGTCCCATGGTAAAAAGAAATATGGCCAATGCCATCAATCAAGTTGTGACACGGACGGCATCTAATTGAACAAATCATTTCCTTGTCAGCCTTTAAAGGAGCCATTGAAATTTCATCCCCATAACTAGATGATTTGAAACTCAAATGCATGATACTAAATAGATGTCAGTATAGAGATACAGATTTATTTAAGGATTGTATATTACTGTCTTGGAAATCAATAATGATTAATAAAATAATCCGTAATTTATATGAATCCATCATATAAATTACGGATCACCTTATTTATAAGACATCATATATGCAATCTTACTTAATGAGCGATTATAAGCTTGAAGAAAAATAAATCTATAATATACTAATATGATTTTTTATGTACACGCATACAATTTTATATATTAAATACATAATAACACATATGTTCGGTATACCGGATTAATAGAAAATTTTCCAACAGTCGAGGCTACGGAGCAGACAGTCGTCAGACGTCTTTTTGCTATAGCTGCAATTAACGGGATTGCCAGACCTCAATTATGTTTTTAAGTTTTAATAAAAACGTTGAAAATTTAATTTAATTTGTAAATAAACAAAATAAAATCCGTTACAGCCACTTATTCAATAATAATTATTCTCATTAATATTTTCCGCAGAAAAATAGCCTAAGAGCTGCTTTAAAGTGTTATCTTACAGCTAATGGACCTCAGTAAGTTTCGCACTCAATTATTGTCAGTTCTGCAATTTAATACGCAAAATGGGCTCCTTTATTCAACACGAAATTTTAATGACACATTTATTATGTGTCTTCATATAAGAATATTACAAATGTTTGTGGCCTACAGTTAATATAAAAATTGTAACTTTATTAACTTATATTCCAGTCATAAGTTTTAAATGTAGTACTAAATATAGTAATAGTTAACTTTATACCGGCTTAAAAAATATTCTATAATGCATGATTTTTTGAGCCGGAGGTCCTTGGATTGAGTCATATTCGAGATCAGCTATTGTATATTAGCATTGATAGTGGGACTACCAAAATAAATATCTATATCTAAGTATGCTTATAGGCATAATAATGGTCGATATAGTATTATAATCAATACAATGTAATTGCGTTTTGGAAACTTTGTTATTTTATTATAACATAAGATAATGGCAATATTAAAGAAATAATGATACTTTTCTACTTACATTTTTGATGATGAAGGTTTTCTAGGATATTTTTATACGATTTTATTTAAATCATGGTTTTTATTAAATGTCGCAATGAGGCGACAAGACATTCACTTGATGGATGGGTAAGGTGTCTACCTATACAGCGAAAGACAATACAAAGCCGCTCGCCCTCCGAAGCCATGGGTATATAATAAATTCAAAAATTTCTAAATTAGGATATTGCAAAGATCATTATCTACAGTCTGTGCTTTTTCACTGCTACGAAATTAGGGGTTTTGTACCGTATCCCACCACGCTGTTCCAATGCGGTTGGTGGGTAGACCGACTTTTACATGCTCATCATCTTACTTTTCAGAAAATAGGGTGATCAGCCAAATTGTCTTAATCAAAAACAAAGATAACACAAATTTGTTTCCGGCGGGATTTGAACCCACGTTTTCCGGTTTATGAAGCAAGAGCAAAATTCGGCTACACCACGGCAGTCTGTTCAGTCTAGCGTGCCGCTTTCAAATTTTCCCTTACAAGCTTATTTCTTACTTATTCAGCCCCGCAACTATAGATGCTGTATGAATACGTTATAATAGTTCAAGAATATTTTTCTTATCGTATTTTATACATTTACAATCATATTTTTAAGCTTTCTGTATTACAACGACAAGGACACTCAACTTGTGGTTATTGATACCGTTTACCGCCATAACAGACGTTACGTCTCATTTACACATGAATTTTGCTGGCTGTACTATTTTTCGGTTCGAAGGCCACCCTTTCGAACCGAAAAATAGTACGAGCCGAGTCGAAAAAATAGTATTTTGAAACTTAAAATCTATGAATACTTTAAATCATACGTTTTTGTAATGCAAATTAAAAAATACCTTTTTGATATTTATTCTAATGATAAAAAAGCACACATTAGTAACTACAAATAACTGTTATTGAAACTAACGAATAGTCTTGCTTACTAAAAAAACAGGTATACACATATAGATTAATAATCTGTTTTATGAACACAAATGGCGAAATTATTTAAGTCTTATTTATTCATTCATTATATATAAAAGAGATTCCCACCTATAAATTGACTTGTCCCGATGTCTCTGGAACCATATGGCGTAGGGAATCGAAATTTGGTAGAAATATTCCTTTTGCCGTGTAGAGGTCAGCTAAGATTTGGTATTTTACGAAATTCCACACATAAGGGACATTATAAGTCAACACAATTGTTGTTAAATTTATTTAGAAGTAGCAATATAGTAGCCAAACAACAAAAAGGATGACATACATACATAATATCACTGCATAGATTGTTTTCAATGTATAAAAAAAATATAGGTATGTTGTGTTGATAAAACAAAGATGATCGAGACTGACGACAACTTTACTGAAAGAAAAACTATTTTTTTTTACGTTTGGCTTTCTTATATATTTTTAAAGTACATGACTTAGGGAAATATGATTCTGAATGTACGGCGCACTCAATCTGAATTTTTGTTAAAATATTTGCCTTACACAAATGCCCGACCCTTCCCCGAGCCCAAACCCTTAACGTACCCACAACAAATATTTACGACAGTACCTGGCCATATGTTATGCTGAAGAAACAAAATTGTATTTGATATTAAATATTAGAAACCATAAGATATTTTGAAAAAAGCTTTCATCATTAGTATAATACTACTGATAAATGCATGTAAGGCACAAAAAGGCTAATTGACTCGCTCGTCATGCTTCGGGACGTCGTGGGTTTTACCGCAGATGAGGACCTCGTGGAGGTCGAAAACCAGAACCAACACTGGACGGGGTAAGTGAGGACTTCTGTATTTATAAGAGATTATATTTAGAAAGGAAATAAGGAAAACAAAGAAAAAAGGACGGGCTAAGGCGCGGTATACGCCTGCAGGGGGTGCGGGTGTACTCGTCGCCACTAGCTCAATGCTCACGATGTTTGACATATAGGCATACGTGGCGGCTCTGCACACACGCCACCGATATATGTAGCCATTGCGGAGAACCTTACTTGTCAGCCATTATGTAAAGACTGCTTAATGGTAAAGAGTAATAGCACCCAGCACAATGCTTTTAACGAGACCTGTCCAATATGGTCCTTAGTAGCTTATTACTAAGCCTCCTTCTAATCTTCCTACGAACTCAGCCAGGAAGAAGGAACTGCTTGCAGCCTGGCGCGGACACTAAAATAAAAATAATGTAGCTACGTCTAAAATCAACATGTTGCGAAACTGTATTCGAAAACTCCCAGATATAGCTAATAAGCTGAACTTGATTCAATGCAATTAATATGTAAAATTGGTATATTTGAAGAAAGGTAAAGTACAATAAGAACTACCAGATTCAATTAGCAAAAATTTTAAATTTAAGAAATAAAATAAAAAGAAATTAAAAAAAAACACCGTATAGTAATACACACCGTATATAAATAGCAGCATTTTAACTGAAAATAAAGTGCATATTAAACATACCTTTCTAGACGCTTATATATTGAGATGGGCACTTCTGTTTTCCGTTGCCTTTTTCCGTCTTTTCCCACATTTGTCGTATTTTTCGCTATTTCTATCTTTTTACCAGGGGGTCTGGCAACACTATATAGACCAGACCGCCGTTGCTTGATCGTTGGCGTGAAATTGTGTTTAACGTGGCTTAAAAAGTAACAAAAAGTTCATTTGTGAAAAATCTGTACCCAGATATTCGACAATAAGGAGCAACTCCATTCGTAAAAATTAATATACCCTCCAAATTAAATTTATAACATTGGCAGTTGAAAAGCTTAAAAATGGTTTTGAAATCATCTTATTTTTTGTCGGCTTATAAACGACAATTTCATAAACCTATACGATTGAAAAAGGAAAAGGATAGAAAAATGCAACGGGAAACAGAACTGCCATTCTCAATATATAAGCCTCTAATAACGGTCAAGTTGTTTAAAAAGATAATTTAATTTAGGTAAAAATTAAAGTTACAAGTTAATCATATAATAAGTTAACTGCTTGCGTAGCCTGGTAGTATGGGCGTGGGCTTTAGAAACCGGAAGTCGTGGGTTCCAACTCTGCGGGACTCAATAAATTTTTATTTGTTTCCTAGTTGGTTAGGCCGATCACCCAATTGTCTGAAAAGTAAGATGATCCAAGCTTCGGATGGGCATGTAAAAGTCGGTCCACCCACCAACCCGCATTGGACCAGCGTGAACTTAGTGTTTTATGCAGAGGCGACCCTATAAAATGTCAACGCTTTATTGTACCGCCACGAAAAGATGTTTATGTTGAAAATTTATGCATGAATACATTACTAGGGATACCTAAAATACATTAGAAATGGTTTCCGTAATGTACTTGTACTGTGTCGTTTAAATTTATTGCACTTTTATTCACAAATCTTGTAAATAATAGTAATGACATACTTCACCAACGACGTAATTCAATACTATATTTTTATTAACTTTTTCATTTGACTCAATATCAACTAATGTGTCAAAATTAATAACATTTTAGGTATGGCTTAAACGACCGAATCTAATTTTTCCTAACCCAAAAAAATAATTGAACAATCGAAATTGACTTCTATTTGGAGGTTCATCTGTGCCTTAATACATTTATGCTAATATTAAATAGATATAACAAACATTCAATTTTGTTGCATATTTTAGTTTCACACCTTGTATCTTAAATTTTCAATAAATAAAAAAAAAATACATTTAATCATTCTCAATTAAAGCAACCCCATAGTAAATTTAATTTTAATTTTTTTATTAATTAAAACAGTGATTGAAACACGGAATTGTGAATTCATCATCCGTATTAAATACTACTGAACGCATTCTAGAAGTTTCTTTTCATTCAACTTAAATGGCAGTAGCTGTTTTAATGCAGTGTAAATTGTTTGAATTTCCTATAACAATATTTTTTAAGGAATTTAAATGTACAATATACATTTATGTATCATTTTTTTGCCGTGGCTAGGAACTATTAGTTTTCTTTTAATTTTATAACTTTATTATATTACATCATCATACATCATCAGCCTATGGTAGTCTACTGCTAGACATAGGCCTCCCTAATACACCCTATCGGTTTCGGACCGTATCGCACCACGCTGGTCCAATGCGAAAATTTGTTGAGTCCCCGCAGGTACAATTGTAAATTATGAATAGAATAGAATAGTGACTAACACAGGCTGCTAATGGTGATGATGATGATGATATAAGTACAAAACCTATTAAATTATATCAGGTAATCGCTGAGAATTTTAAACGTTGGATGCCAGGAACAAATTTAATAATACGACTAAAGTAAAAAATAAACTAGTGCTCTTTATGTAAATAAGAAAATAAACGTTGATCGGAAATTTTATGTAGTTTTATCAATGAAATTATAGTTACAATTAAGAATACTTAATAATAAAAATTTATTGTAATATATCATCGTTTTATATATATAAATATATATTGCCCTTTATTCAGACCTCAGCATCTAATTATAACTTATTAACTACTGTACAGTAAGAGTATGGATTACAATAAATAAACTTTATTTTATCTTTGTAGTTAATATATATCTGTATCTATTCTCGTAATAATTTTTCTTTATATCCTTTTTTTATTAGTCTGTTTGCCAATCGGCAAAGGCCTCCTTAAACCATTTTCCGTTTTTATTATTACTATCTTGGATCACTCTATTCTAAGTTACTCCTGATGCCACCATCCAACCTTTTCTGTGGTATACATTAGATTAAATCTTTTGTTTTTTTTTAGGGTACTTAAAGTTGTATTATTATATTAGTTTGTTTTTGCTTTTAAATCTTGTTTGGATAGTTGAAGAGATGTGGTCTACATCCCCCACGAGGACCAGTCGGATTGGGAGAGCATCGTTTTATATAATAACATCTAAATGCTTCAATACTGATCAATATTTAATTATTAAAACCACCTTTAATACGAACGTGTACCACACCTACAACATAATGTCTTGATTTATAGGCAATTGTTAGATTCGTTGCCAATCAAAGTGAGTCACAGTACGTGATGACCCGAAGACAATTAAAGTGAGGTCGCACGTGCAGAAGATGCAAACACTCGTAAAATTAGGGAGTGCAAATTAATTTGCAGCCGGTTATTTGCCTTGCCTATATAATACATTTATTTTATTATTTATTTCGATAATATTTTAGATGGCTCTTTATTTTTAAAATGTATATAAAACTGTATATTTTGAAAACTTTAGTTTAACTGATAACTAAATTATGATTAGTCGACCTAATATCAGGATATTTGGCAGTTAATTATTATAACAAAGTACATTAGCACCAATTAAACTAGTCCAGATTGTGTTTGCCCATAGAAACTACTATATATGTATATATAGTAAATACCGATACCCCTATCTGTCCATAATAGACTGCTTTCGTATCTTAGTGGTATGCTTGCGCTTTAGTAATCCTAAAGGGACTCGGCTGGTTTTAATTTTTTGTCGATAACTCGATTGCCAGTAAAGTAAGATGATCTATGCGTCAGATGGGCATGTAAAAGAATGGGCCCTGCGCCTGATCATTCTCCGGTCCTGGCGAATTTTCATCATTCATCTTTGATACGATTAATAATTTGAGTGGATATAAAATATACTTCCAATATAGTCACCGCATAGTATAAAACAAAGTCGCTTTTGCGGTCTGTGCGTCCCTATGTTTGCTTATATCTTATAAACTACGCAACGGATGTTAAACTGTTTTTAATTGATAGAGTGATTCAAGAGGAAGGTTTACTTACAATATTATGTATGCATGTACACTAAGTGCTGTACGTCAATAAATAAATATTTGAGCGTCCTAAAAGATAGTGAGACACGGGAATAAAAATAAATGTACAACGCTTATATTGACAATATAAATTGCATGAAAAACAACCGCTACATTAAAACAGTGTAACCATGTCATGTGGTAGCCGATTAGAAATGTGTTCAATGTAATGTGAAGAATTATCGAGCAAGCGCGTAATATCTCATGTCGTTAAGCAGAATCTTAAAACGGATTTAATGTATCTTATCCATAAGAAAAACAAAGAATAAGCTAACTTAGTAATACAGTTGGAAATGTTTATAAAATTATGATACGAAGAACATCTTACCAATTCTGCTATCAATTGATATTAAAATTATTTGTCCACGAAGGTCGCTTTATTCATTTGCAAGCTTATAAATTTAATGATTATGGTGTGATATTGCACTCTGCAACATATTTGTTACGTTTTAATTAGTTGTTTGGTACTAAATAAATAAAATCGCAGTAAAATAAACTTTAACAAGCGAAAATTCTGTCTTAACACTTTTAACTTATAATTCTACTCTTATGCATCAACCAGTTTATAAAACTAGCTATTTCCCGCGACTACGTCCGTGTGGTCATACATAAATAAAATCTTTTCGAATTTTTCAAAAAAGTAGCCTAAGTTACTTACAATTACATCAGCTATCTTCCAGTGAAAGTCCTTTTAAAATCGGAACAGTCGTTCCAGAGATTATTCATAACAAACTGACAGAAAAATTTTTCAAAAGAAATATCTTCTTATATGTATCGGTCGGATATCACAACGCAAAAAAAATCGAAACTTTTTTGTTGTTAATTTAAAGTTACAAACAGACATTCCAATTATATTTATTTACATAGATTTATGCTGCAATAAAATAAGACTATTAATTTTTTAATTATTTTCTATAAGTATACTATTTGACACCAATAAAGTTGAACATTACACTTCATTTACATCAATTTTATTTGCTTATAGAAATTAAACTAAAAGATGAGATACGTCTGTTAAAATGTAAATCAATTTGTATGTAAAACATGTCTCAGTAAAGCACAAAACATCTACACTATATTTTTCAACTAATAATTCTATATCTAGTACTTTGCCAGAGAAGCTATTTATATTTTGATAAAAAATCTTTACACAATTAGATATAATATTCTATGCGGTCAACCTTACATTAACGAAAAAGTATTAGCCTCAGTATTGATAATAGATCTATTACAAACTGCATTATCACTATTAATACTATAGGCCGATAATGTAGCTACTGTGTGCTTAATTTTCTTTTGCAGATAGATAGTATCCGAGTCAAAATAAGGTTGTATGAATTTATTTACGTCACACAATTGAATACGGTCATTTAATCTACATGTCAAGGATTGTAAGGAACTATAAATTTAAACCTTCAAGACGTTAATTTAGCCACAATGAGTACTTTAAAACAAGAAAAACATCGAACATATATTTGCTTAAACCTTATTTGAATAACAAACAATGCATAAAATTAAAAATCCTTTTGCGAAAAATAATTATTCTACGTCGGTCCGCGGCGTTCCCAATCCACCTGTGACGTTGCGACAAGGAAAAACGAAAATTTTATATTCCCTTGCCATTCATCTTCGTTTCGTTAAAGTAATTTATATTCCACCGTTGACATGGCCTATATAAATTTGAAATTTTCAATTGTATATTTATTGTTTTCATTTCATGTACATATTTTGTCTTTTATGAGCATAATATTTTATTTTAAAAGTTTAATATTCATTCAAGTTACACATGAAAACATATTTGATAATAAAAATTATTAGATACTCATTTGATTCAAGTTATAAGTTCTAACAAATATAAGTTATGTTCAAAAAGCAAAAAAATTGTCCACTTAGGATTAGGATCTAAAAAGTAATCTTTATTTTTCGACCGACTTCCCAAAAGAAGGATGTATTCAACTAACACACCCTTCGTTTCAGCCTCTATACATAGCTAACAGACTACCTCAAATCTGTTACTCAGGGACCATGGGAGCCAAGAGATACCAGCGTATGTAGAGACAAGACTCCCAGGCTGGGAGTCTTGGTGGGTTCCGCCGCTAGCATTGTTCCGGCCGCAGAAGGAGGACATATCCTCGACACCCTGCCGAATGTCCCCTCCTCTCACGGCCTTTCGACACCACATCAGCAATGCAACCCCGTAGAGTTGCGGAAGATAGATACACCTTGGCTACCGCCTTTTCCCGTCTGCTGCACCCTCCATGGCGCATCCTTAGCTGGCTGTCCAAACTGCAGATACTGAGCCCTACCGCTACGACAAAGCGAGAACCTGTTCGGGGGGAAAATTGTAAACGCTAGCACAACCTTAAGAGATACACTTAAACTATGTTTCACGCAATTGTAATACTTAAGGTGGATACAATAAAATTTACAATGGCATATATCTATGTTTAAAGAATAATCCACAATAACCATATTAATGTAAAACATTGTTAAAAATGGATGTGCAATGGAGCATATTCAAAGCTTATTTAGGGCCATACAGTGTAAGCTTATGTAAAAGTTAATACATTTTAAAAAAGCTTCATATTTGAGCATAAAACATGTTATACTCATAAACAACATTTTAACTAACTGAACACCTTAAGAAAAGTAGTGTAGGACTCCCTGCGGCAAGATGGAGTGACGACATTCGCAAAATGGCCAGTGTGGGCTGGATGAGAATAGCCGAAGTTCGGAAGCGGTGGCGTGCATTAGGGGAGGCCTATGTCCAGCAGTGGACTGAAACAGGCTAATGATGATGATGCCGCTCAGGGGTCGAATTGCCCTTGCCCCTGCTGCTACCCAGATTTAGACTGACCAGAACCAAAAATCTTTCTTGTATAATAGTATAAGAATAAATAATAAATTAAATGACTGCCAAAAGCAACTGAGTGATTCGAGCTTTCGTAAAATTGTCAAAACAACGCTTATATAAAAATACTCTTATTCTGTTATAAAGTATCATCATCATCATCATCATCAGCCTGTGTCAGTCCATTGCTGGACATTACCAAAAAGTAGTAGCCTCAGTATTGATAAAAGATCAACGCACGCTTCCGCTTCCGATCTTCGGCTATTCTCACCCAGACCACACCGGCCACTTTGCGAATGTCGTCACTCCATCTTGCCGCAGGGCGTTCTACACTACGTTTGCGGTGCCTCGGTCTCCACTCCAGAACTTTCAACTCCAGCGTTCGTCAGTGCTGCGGCTTATATGACCGGCCCACTGCCACTCCAGCTTACTAATCCGGTGGGCTATATCGGTGATTTTGGTTCTCTGACGGTTAACATAGTTTCTGATGCAGCTAATATTGACGACCAAGATGTGTGGAAGTAGTTTATATTCTGCATTTGCACTTTACTTTTACGACTGATCTATAAACCTGGTAACGTAAAAAAAACATGTTTTGGCCAAATATTTTAAATGCTAATATATGTAAAAATACCGCAGAGTTTCTTGCCGGTCCTTCTCTGGGCGGGTCTGAGTTTGTGAACGGGTGATATATAAAAAATTTATGCTCAGAAGAGCCTAAATTGAATGAATAATTTTGACTTTGACTTTGGCTTTTGTAGTTTGTAGTCTTTGCAAATGTATAATTTCATAATACTTAAACAATTCCCAAAGCCATTTTACAAATAACTCTTTTTATTCAAAAATACTTTATACAATTATTCACACCATAAACATAAACAAGAAACGAAATTCCTAATCACGTAATTTCCCCTCTCAAGTATCGAAACTTCGAGCCAGTCGGGCCGTATTCGCTCTTTAATGTTTTTCCCCTCGTTCAAATGAAAAGGTTTTCTGTACCGTGAAATGTCGGAAGTAAAAGGCTTTTGAACTTATTAAATCTTGAGTTTACGGTTATTTTATTCCCAATGTGAAATATTTATATCGAAATTATGAATTATTGTTAATGCATAAAGCAATCCGCCTATGCAACTTTCAGGGCTTACTGTTATTAGGTATTTCTGCTAAAAATAGTAGTCAGTTTTTTTAAGGAGAAATATCTAATAAGAATTGGTTTTTTTTTACACAATTTAATTGATATTTATAAATTTTTAATTATTTTATAAAATCCCATATTAATAAAGTTTTTTTCGTATAACAAGAAAAAATCAACAGACTAAGCTAATTAACAGTACAATACTTTGGGTACACATGATTACAACTTTATAAATGTCAAGAATTGTTACATCTAAAATATATAAGCATTTATGCATCAGAGAAGGTTTTATTAAAGCAATATGAAATGTAATTGTTATCGTAGAGGACACCACCACTTTTACTTTATGCTAGAAAAGCATTAAATTATAGTTTCTGCTCAACGATATGTGATATTGTCAGAATGTCTAATAAATCTTTACACTGCGCAGGGCGCATATTTCAAAGCGCTTACCACCACAAAATGGGCTGCTACATTATTTTTTGGCCGACTTCCCAAAATTATTGTACACTATATCTTACTTCCCAAAATTATATTTTAGGTAATGAACTTAATTTGTACGTTTATTTAACTATTACACTATTTCAATGTCATTCCTAATCATATATCGTTATAGGTTACTAAGATCATACAAAGTTTTAAGATTACATAATAAGCGATGAAAAGTGACTCAAAATCATAATAACTGATACATTTCGACGTTATAAAAGAAACAAACAAAGAGACGACAAGTAACTCCCCTTTAACAAAAACCAATTCACATATGTTGAATAGCTGTATCTTAATGTTTTTTTAATATTTTAATATTTTTACAGTACAATCAGTCATTGCCAATCCGCCTGCTCAGCGTGGCAATTATGAGCAATTCTTTTAATGGACGTCAACGAAAGGCAATGGCCCCTAGTTCCCGGTATTCCCACTATTCCTGGCCATGGTAGCGCCCATGGTGACGGCGGGACAAGGGGTGCTAAGAATCACCGGGCTACAGATCGCTACCAAAAACTTGACCTGGACACGTATAACGGACGAACGCTGAGATTTAGCGAACACCACCTGGCCGAGCTGGAGGTGGAACTGGGTAAGATTCGATGGCACGTTCTAGGGTTGTGCGAAGTCCGAAGACAGGGAGAGGACACCGTAACCTTGCCATCGGGTCACCTTTTTTACTTCCGAGAGGGCGACCATCCGTCACAAGGTGGCGTGGGATTCCTCGTCAACAAATCCCTTGCCAACAACATAATCGCAGTCTCGAGTGTGTTGACTAGGGTGGCATACCTTGTACTTAGGCTCACTAAGAGGTATACCCTCAAAGTGATACAACGTATGCGCCCACTTCAGCACACTCTGATGACGAAGTGGAGGCCACATACGAGGATGTCTCCCGGGCCTTTTATACCACCTATAAGGCCCACTATAATGTTGTTATGGGGGATTGCAATGCCATAGTGGGTGTACGAACTGGCACCGAATCGTGTTTAGGCACTCAGGTTAGGGTGTTAGGTATCGGTAGTCGAAATCGCAGGGGACAAATGCTAGTCAATTTCCTGGAAAAAGAAGGGCTCTTCTTAATGAACTGATCCGTTAAGAAGAAGCCCCACAGGAAATGGACATGGCAAAGTCCCGATACTGTGACAAGGAACGAGATAGATTTTATCATGACGGACCGGAAACACATATTCAGGGATGTCTCTGTGATCAATAGGTTTAAAACCGGTAGCGATCACCGATTGTTGAGAGGCACCGTGAATATGGGTTTCCAGCGAGCGCGGGCCCGCCTGGTGAAGTCCACTCTCCGACCTAACTTCCGACAAAAGGTGATGGGCTCTGAAAAATTCCAACTGGAATTAAAAAACCGATTCGATGCCCTTAACACATCGGAAACCACAATGGCAGTTGACGAGGCACTCGATGCCGTAGTGGACTGCATACGTGACGTGGGTAAAGGGTTTTGCAGGAGTAAGCGTACTGGCAGGAAATCCAAACTCTCCGATGAGACGCTTGGTCTTATGGAGGAACATCGAAACTATGAGGACACCACTTTGACAGATGTGAAACTTCTTTCGAAGCGGATCCGCAAATGGATACGCCGAGACCTTCACTGCTCTAGTACGCAAAGGATAACTGAAGCAATTGAGCAGAATACAGGGTCGAAGGTTTTTGTGGAGAAGCTCGGGAGAAGCGATCTGTCGAAGCTAAGGAACTGTTCTGGTTCGATTGTTTCTTCTAAGTCTGGGATCTTTTCTGAGATCGAGGATTTCTATGGCAAATTGTACTCGTCACAGGCTTCTTAACCTGATTACCAGGGTAACGATCTACGTGCCAGTCTGACTCGGCATCTCTTCCGTGAGCTTCCTACAGTCAGCATTGATGAGGTTAGTCTGGCTCTTAAGCAGCTCAAGGGGGGAAGAGCTCCTGGAAAGGATGGAGTTTCTACCGAGCTCCTTAAAGCAGGGGGTAACCCTGTTTTAGGTGAGTTACGGAAGTTATTCGACTCCGTTCTTCAACAGGGTAATTCTCCCAAGGCGTGGCTTGAAAGTGAGGTCGTTCTGTTTTTAAGAAGGGTGACAATACCCTGCTTAAAAATTACCGACCGATCTCACTTTTAAGCCACATATACAAGCTGTTCTCGAGAGTCATGACGAATCGCCTCACCAACAAGCTTGATGGATTCCAGCCACCGGAGCAGGCTGGGTTTCGCAGAGGATTTAGCACCATAGACCACATCTTCACCATAAGGCAAGTTGTACAAAAGACCTATGAGTACAATCAGCCACTGTGCCTTGCCTTTGTGGACTATGAGAAAGCTTTGACTCTGTAGAAACCTGGGCTGTTCTGGAAGCTCTTCAACGATCTCAGGTCAATTATCGATACGTCGAGGTGTTGAAAGGTCTGTATAGCGCTGCGTTTATGTCCGTTCTGATTCCGGGGGGTCAAACGCGACCAATCCCATTGCATCCAGGGGTGAGACAGGGGGATGTAATATTCCGGAAACTGTTCACTAATGCATTGAATGACGTCTTTAAGACCCTAGACTGGACTGGACGTGGCATAAACATTAACAGCGAGTACCTTTCACACCTCCGTTTCACTGACGATATCGTCATATTGGCCGAGTCGTTGGAGTGCTTGCAGGAAATTTTGCACGGCTTGAATGAATCGTCCCGACGTATCGGACTAAGAATGAACTTGGACAAGACGAAAGTCATGTTCAACGAACATGTTCTCCCGAGTCCGGTCAATGTCGATGCTGTTACTCTCGAAGTTGTCGATGAATATGTGTACCTCGGGCACATATTGCAGTTGGGAAGACACAGCTTCGAGAGGAAAGCCAAAAGGAGGATTCAGTTGGGCTGGGCAGCGTTCAGGGCAGCTACACCACATTCTCACGTCGCCGATACCGCAGAGTTTAAAGACAAAAGTCTTTAACCAATGCGTACTCTCCGTCATGACCTACGGGGCAGAAACGTGGCTTCTGACTATCGGACTGGTCCACAAGTTTGCCGTAGCTCAACGTGCTATGGAACGCGCTATGCTCGGAGTCTCTCTGTCGGATAAGATTCGTAATGAATTCATCCGACAGAGAACGAAAGTTACCGACATAGCGCAAAGAATTAGCTCATTGAAGTGGCAGTGGGCAGGTCACGTGGTGCGAAGAACGGATGGCCGATGGCCCCATATGTCCAGCAGTGGACTGATAAGGGCTGATTATGATGATGATGATGATGATGTAACAAATATAAAACTTCCTCAACTTTTAAGCCTTTTTATGAGATATTTAGTACCACAAGTAACTAGTCAACTATTAGCGGACTGAATTACTAAAAGAACTACTCAATTCGAAGCGTATTATTTATTTTATATATAACTTAGTCAAAAAAAACTCATTAGCCTTCTTAACATTTTACCATTGTATCGGAAGCTATTTACCATAGTTTTGTCAAACAGTCCTTTTGTTATTAAGTGCATAACATTATCATATGGATAATTTTAACTAGAAGGATTATTAGGATTTGTAATGTTAAATTGTTGAGTACTGTATGTTTTTCAAGTGTTTTAGGCTTCAAATTATTTTTGTAGAAAACATTTTTTATTGAGACAATGTTTGCTTTGTAAACATTGTAACAGATTAATGTCAACTTTTAAGTCTTAATCTCAACGGGTAATAAAACTTTAGATGGCAAAGCGTTAAGTAGGTTAAGACGAAGTAATTCACTTACTTTTGTTCAAAAGCAACATTATTATATAGATTTTGTAGTCATAAACTTGTTATACACTTTAAATTTACAAATAATTTTTTCTTAAATAAAAGCTAAATTAAACTTGTTTCGCACTTTAAAATGTGTTGAACAATCTTTAAAAATAAATTCATATTAAAACAGTAACCCAAAATATAATTTAGTCCTAAATAAGCAAGGCAATACAATGATTCTAGTCTAATGTCAAACACAAGTGAATGCCTTTTTATTGGTTAATTGCAGCCTTTATCGATCCCCACGCGATGTTTAACCAATAAGAGGTCCCGATGTATTGGCGCCATTTGAATATGTCATTAATCTTAGTTTGCATAATTTAGATTTATTGTTGTTGTGGTATAGGTAATAACAATTTATAAACCAACTTTAGGTACATTTATAAATGATTAAATACCACTGTACGATATACAAAAAGAAAACACAAAGGGGTGAGTGGACCATTATGTTTACCAAACAATTGTATACATAGTGAGAATTGAAACAACACCTCCGGCACAAGTCAGGGTCACAGACATTACGCTAGGTTGGAAATTATTGTCGATGTTTCGTGATTTGCTGTAACTTTGGTCGTTTTATCTTTAAGCACCAGCAATAGTTTTAATTAATACATATGAAGCTAAAGGGCAAGATTTTCAGAGCAGTCTTTTTATATGACCTCATTTTATATAAATGACAAATAATAACAGCACAATACATTAGAAGAAGCGAACATGAAATTAATTAAGAAGATTATTAATTAGTACTGTGCCTTTATCACCTCCCAATCAACGATACTAATTAAATTAACATATGACGGCCCTTATTCGCAATTAACAGAAAGTATTTTGATAAAACAATGCACAGATATTCGAAACAATGCATTGCTATTAAACGTTTACAATGCCCTTTACTTGGTGTACAAAGTTCTTATTTAGTGAGTGCATATAATAATATGTGACACATTATTATAGGTGATATAATAATATCACTTATAATAATGTTCTTCAAGCCGATTTCGACTACGGCGGCAGATAAATATTACATAGTGCCAAACTACACAGGAAATATTATGTACAAGTGTACGCGTAAACATGGGTGCCCTCTCTTTCTTCATTCTCAAAGTCAGATGGAACGAATAACCGAAACGACCAGAGAGAAGTAAGGCTCAGGATCGACTTTTTACTCACCCATCCGACGCATGAATATCTTACTTTACAGGCAATCCACCCCGCATTGCTCTAACCAACTAGGAAACAATTACACAAGTAGTTGAGTCCCACAGGGTTCGAACCCACTACCACCGGTTTCTAAAGCGCACGCCAGTGTACCTCATTTAAATTTATAGTTAAACTAATATACTTTTAATAGCCTAGCATCCTATGTTAAAACATATTATTACATGAAATTTAAATATCTTAACGAATTTACTTATGTCGATGTATTTATAACAAATTTTGTGATGATTTAAGTAAATTTAAAAGAAAGAAGATTTGAGTCATATTAAAATTAAAATAATGTGGTTATGTTATAAAGTTTATTTTGAAATGATTGCTTTTTATTTAATACTCTGACATTAATTATTGTTAATGGAACCCTAAAGACTATAAGCATAGTACACAGAGGCGACCCTATTCAATGTCAACGTTAGATTGTGCTGCAACAGACTGATGGAATGATAACAGTGAATGATATATGTATATATAATTAAAAACCAGAGTATGAAATGTACACAAGAAGTAATTTAAAATTTTAACAATAGTTTGAACGCAGCTGTTAGTCTTGTAACAAATATATTTACAAACAAATAATCACAGTGCTTGTTCTTATCTTTAAAACGCTTAAATTAAAAGCTTTTATACTTGATTTTTACTGCGCGAAATTTTTTAGATTTGTTATTTTTGCAAATTTGTCCCTAGTGCTAAATAAATTAAGCACTAATGGGTACTTAAAACTTTTTCCGTTGGTATATTTTATGTATAATTTTTATGTACGTTACACAGCATTTTATTAAACAACGAAAGCGGAGGTTATGCTATGCCGTAGACTGTACATAAAATTTTTAAACATGTACATTACAATATTTAAATGACACTCATGCAAATAAATATTAGTCAAATAAACTTAAGACGAATAATAACATTCGCATTTTATATTTTTTCCATTAATCATTTCCACATGTTTGCAAGGGGCATTATCTTGTATAAAGAAATAAAACTACTCACTCCATAAAAAAGTTTAGCTTCAGATACCGAAATCGGCCTAAATCATCTTATCTCAATCAAGATCCACAGAACAATCATAAAAATCATGCGGATTATTCGTTATCTTTTCACAGTCTCATAAATCAAAGATGATATTTATTTTCTTACAAATAATTGCTACTAATATTAATATAAAGTAATGAATAACGTTACACTAAAATGTCCAAAACTTGTGATTTACGTAGACATTTTATTGTACCAACATACGACTACGTTCAAAACCGACGAGTATGAAACCTGTGGGATATAACAATTTTATATCGGATTTTCCTCCACTACAAGGAACAGGATAATAATCATTGCATGTATAGTTTATACATATCATCAGATGCGTATATTTAAAAATCATCCCACGGCTAATCATTTTAGGTTATTACGTTTAGCCAAGATTAATAAACTTCCATATAAAAATTTTATTTCGTCAGCGTACGTGATAAGTCAGTAAACGATGTAGTAAGAGGTTTTAGCTTTTGAAAATATCACAGCAATATAAAGTATACTTATATAATTAGTCGCTTTGCTAAAAATTAAAATTTCACCCGGAAAATACAGCAAGTTCATACACAATATCCAATTAGACTTATGCTTCTAAAAATATTATGTTAAGTAATAGAACCTGTAGCCTGGGTTTATTAAATTTTATCAGATAATGCAAAGGATATTTCTGGCTTCAAGAAATTTACAGCGGTATTATTTTTTCAAGGTTCTATATTGTTACATTTATTTTTCTTCATGAGTGACTTTTTACATTTAGTAAAACCTGTTTATATATTAGAAAGTTTACTATCAAATATTATTAGAAGATACATGTTTAAAAGTTAAACCACCGTTCGTATGAAACAACGATTTTATGCGAAACGAAAACTTAGGGATGTTCCCATACCATCAAAGTATTAATAAGTATACCTACTCATTACGATAGTACTCAAATCTTGTTTCGATACTACTAAAAAAAATACTCCTAAAGTATCGAAACTCACTGATATCGATTCTTTTAGCGCTTTTTATATTTTGAGGAAACTAACCTAAAAACAATTAACGGCGAAGGACAATAATTAAAACAAATTTGAGAAGGAAAATAATATATTATTAATTTACGTTTTGTGCGTACGTGTACTTGTGTAACGTGACACACCTTAAGTACCTAATTTAAACAAAAAACTCTTTAGCATCAAGATTGCCTAAAAACAGTAATTCTTCGAGATATAAAAATACGATAGTTTCGTCGAAAGTATCGTACTTATCTGTATCATTCAATGTGGTATTTTAACATTAGCTTGTTCAAATATTCTTCAATTTGTCGAATTTTACCCAAAAAGTGTAATGAGTCAAAGGGCGTATTCCAATTATATTTAAGCTTCTGAATGTAAAGTAATAGAACCATAGCAGGGGAGTTACTAACACAAAATTTTCTTAACTGCGAAAATCTGAGGCGTATATTTTGATTAAGGCATAAAGCCAAATCATATTGATTTTAAGACTTAAACTTGTTTTGTATTCTTTTGCTTTTTGTCCTGAACTAAAGACTAACTAAACTAGAAAAATTATATTTATAGATTTCACCAAATATATGTTGTTAGGTTTTTTTCCTAATCGAAATTCGTGAAGCGATAGCTGTTTTGCAGTGGGTTTAGTTTAATTGCTATACTTTTTCGCATTTTAATTACTTCATTAATAAATTAATTAGTTGTGGAAGTAATAACATACGAATCATAAACTTACAATCGATAGTTGGTTACTATAACTAGCGAGTTAGCTGTACTGTTAAAAAAAAACATTATTTGTTGGTTAAAGTGAAATCATATTATTCGTTGTATTAATCGCAAAATGTCTGCTGCCCGTTGTACTAATTTTCATAGCTGGTGACTTTAGTTACAAATACAATATAATTCTTCTTACTAATGAGCAAACCTGAGCAAATAAGTCAGCCTAAAATCACCTACCTTGATTCACATTTAATTAAACTTTTATCCGAACTGAAAAGAATCCTTCAATTATAACGTTAGACCTTAAAACTGAAAAACATTTAACACCGATTAGGCATGTAAAATATAAAATAATAAATATGATCCACTACACAATCAATCTGTGTATTTTAATAAACAGACATGGTTTTATTATTAATATTCACTTCTTGGCGTAGTAGCTAGTGACTCTAAACACACCACAACGGAAGCAATATTGTGTCATAAACATAGTACTATTCTGGTAACCTCTGGATATTTGTATCTATATTATATTTACGTACATAACAAAAAAATACACAATATAAAATCCACTAGTTTACGGATTTTTCGCGTTAGTTATATATATTTATTTCCGAAGTTTCGGATTTCCAGCAACCATGATCACGGGCAGACTAAGTTGGTTGTTGGTATATTATATTGTATTATATAAATTAGTAGATTTAATATGTATAATAATTCGTAATAATTGAAAACTAATTTAATTAATAATGTATCCTTCAATCGCTGTCCGTTTAGGGAAAGTAATAAAATAAACATATCTCTGCCGGCTTCCGCAATTATTTGTGCAACCCTTATTACAATAACACACAGACAATCCAAATGAATATTATATTTTATTATACAAAAACATATTTAATGAAATTATCAATGGGGCCCTTCACGATCAGAAAATACATTAGCATGTCCGAATGTATTTTGTGTGGTGCATATTTCGAATACCACTAATCTCTTGTTATAAAATTTTTGCCATTAATAGCGTTCTATTTCGAAAAATTATTCGAAATTAAAACATAATAAATTTTTTTCCTTGTGGATTGAATAGACCAAAAATTTCAATTGTAGATTGATTTGTTGAAAAATAAAAATATCAGTAATAATTTAAAATCTTTTAATAAATAAAACTTTATTCAAAAATATTTAAATATAAGTACTTCAAAGTTTTTAAACTTAGTTTATACAAGTTATCAAGTAGATAACATAAATGCTCAAAGCTTTACAAGTTTGCAAGACTTGCTACATTAACGTAGAAACAACCTATTCATTCGAATAAGAGGAAAAGCAATAAAAAACGAATGGGCTCTGTGCGGGACTACCTTTTAATAATTGACGGGTAAAATGATGTGATCGCGGACCCAACGTTGTGTGCACAGATTTTTATGTGTACTGTTAAAATGTAATTAATAATAATGACAAGTTATAAATAATTTAAAGAAGCACTGTTACACCTAATGCAGTTCAGTTTAAGGCTATCTTTCGACGGTATTAGATTTTTTATTAATGTGAAATGATAAATAACATATAAAACACACAAAGAATATGTTTTAAAAGTTATCTGTAATGTTATAGACCATAATATGGAACTGGATAACAATTTAAATATAAATGATATTTTTAATAACTGAAATAAAACATTAGGAAACTAAATTATTTAGCAGATTGCGATAAAATTAAATGTTAAACAAATTGATAAAACAAATACATCATTTTATTCTAGGGCGATACGTCAGAATACATTTTTTTCAAAAATTGTGAATGATATTTTTATTTATTTCTAATAGAAGCTACGGTATTTGTGTTAAACATTTGTTATACGATAATTATTTTTATTTATTATCATGCCATTTTTCACTATTAATAATATTTTCGGAGTTATTACTTTTGTGGAGACTACGCTGTTTTATGTCAACAATTAATTGCATCGCAATGTACAGGTGTGATTAATGTATGTATGTATAAAAATAACACGATATTTACACAGTGTACAGAAAGTTTTGGCGAATTTTGCTATGGGATGTGTATATGATGTTACCCGTATCTTTTCGTGGATATGATTTCTTTATTTTAATTTTAAAGGAAAAAATAAACAAAAGAATTGCAAATTTAGACATCTAATATCCTGCAAAGGTTAATTGCTATTGTTATTAAGTCCGCATAGCACTAGCAAGTAAAATTCTATTACTATATTTTGTTACTTTACCGTATAGAGGCGTTGTCGTCTCTCCGCATACACCCTTGGTTAACAGATTCGTTGGTGTATGCTGCCCAAATGCCGAGACGCAAAGGCGCATGTATTCCGACGCGCCTTTAAATATTTAAAGTTTTATAATAAAATCTATACATTGCAACCCTTTGCATCTTGTTGGAAATGTATCATCTACAAGGGTTTTAAAGGTTTGAGCTAAACTTCACTGTATGCTAAAGAAAAAGTTGTTAAAATAATTCGTCTTAGGTACATTACTTAGTCTCGCAAGACAGCTATTAAATTGTTTTATATAGTTTTATAAATGAATGTATAATTCTTTTTTGGGGATTTTTTTAACATATTGGTATCATTATCTTTAGCCTGTATCAGTCCACTGCTGAACATAGGCCTCCCCTAATACGTCCTATCCATTGGGGGTTTTGGACCGTATCCCACCACGCTGGCCTAATGCGGGTTGGTGGGTGAACCGACTTTTTACATGCCCATCCGACGCATTATCTTACTGTTCAGACAATTGGGTGATCAGTCCAAAATAGCCGTAACCAGAAAAAAAATAAACGATAACACGATATTGTTTTCCCGCGGGATTCGAACCCACGGCCTCCGGTTTATAAAGCAAGGGCCATTAACGCTAGACAACGGAGGCGGCATAAGCATAAGTATAAGCAAATTTAACATTTATAACATTTATTTTAAATTACCTAAGAATAGACGGTATTTCTTTCAAAATATTAAACTAATATTTACTTCTACTCAAAACAAACAACCTGGGAAAAGTTTCCGCCAGTTTTGTCGTAAAACAAATATTAAATTTCCTTTGAAGTTAAAATGTTATAACGTTTTTTTCATTTTGTTTAGAAAACGTTTTTAAGTACAGATGCAGGGTTGTTTTCGCTTTTTACTGGAGTCGCACTTTTCAAGTAGAAAAATAACATTGTTATTTTGATGTAGTGACTTCTTTTAACCAGTTTGTAGACTTAATGTTATCAATGCGACATGACTGGTATTGGTATTAAGATTTTAACGTTACATATAAAAACTTAGTAGAATTTTTAGAAACATTATTATAGAGTTCTATATTAGATGTTTCAGACTCTATCCAGCGTCAGGTTTTTTGGGAAGACTGAACAGTAATAAAACCTATTTTCCAATATGATTATATCACTAGCTGAGCCGCATAGCTTTAAGTAAGAAACATAAAAATATATTATTTTATTTATAAAATAAACTTATTGATCTGGCTGAATGTCCGTCCCAATCACAGGGTTTTATTTTATATAGCTTAAAACCCCTCTTATATCGACAATAAATTAGCATTTTATTAAGTACCGACTGTGTCAGCCAGTAAATCAATACCTGGACAATAGTGTGCTATATATTTTTTGATATGTTAAGCAGAAATAATAATGTGACTACTAAGAATCAATCGTCAACATTAACCGTATATAAAGAGAACTTAATATATTCACGGTCCTCACCGGTGGTAGGTCCCCTTTATACATGGGACCGTCTGGGTAGGTACCACCGCGGTGCCTGTTTCTACCAGCAGTAGTGTGAAAACACTACCGTGTTCCGGTTTGAAGGTCACCGTAGCCAGCGTATTTACTGGGTAAACGAGACTTAACATCCTATGTCTCACGTAGACAGCGTGTTGGTAATACTAGTTTTGCCAAAGTCTATGGGCGTCAGTGACCACTTTCCATCACGTGGCCCGACTGCACGTCTACCTGCGTAGGCCATAAATAAACAAAAAAAATTATATATAACGTACCGGTACATACCGCATACGAGTCACAAGTTTAACAATTATATATGGTTTTTAAAATTAATGACAATCGTTATTAAGTTTGCAACATATAAATATTGCTTATTTGCTAAGTCAATTTTAAGTAAGCGAATGAATTATTATAGATTATGTACCAGTATAAATTTAAAGATTTTAATTACACTACATAACTCCTAATAAGATGTTTGGCGCATAATTTCGTTTAGTTTTTTATATTTTGATTTAAAAGATATAAAGAGAGTAAGAGCCATTTGGTATCATGGTTTTTATTAAGCCACTATACATTTCTTTATTATCTGAAACTCGCTATGAAATATATGCCTAAAATATAGCAACAGGCGATTAGGTCCTCGCCAAGTTTTGTTTGATTAAATTTTCTTTAGAATCATTACAGTTGAGAGTTTGATGTAACTTTCTTAAAATCTTTTATCATTCTTAATTAAAGTAATTTAATAACAGCAATAGTAGATGTGTAATGATATTTTTATTGACGAACGCGTTGTTATTTGACAAATTAACCAGTAAAATAATATCTTATTATAATATGTTATTATAACTGCCTCCTAGCCAACTGCCTCCGTAGCCTAGTGGTATGGACGTGTGCTTTAGAAACCGGAGGTCTGGGTTCGAATCCTGCGGGACACAACAAATTTTCATTGTTGTTTCCTAGTTGGTTAGGGCAATTTGGGCCGATCACCCAGTTGTCTGAAAAGTAAGATGATCCATGCGTCGGATGGGCATGTAAAGCTCACCACCTAAGCCGCATTGGACCAGCGTGGTGGGATACGGTCCAAACCCCCAATGGAAAGGGGTGTATTAGGGAGGCCTATGTCCAGCAGTGGACTATCAAAGGCTGATGATGCAATATGTTATTATAGTATATTGTCTAGTTCACTGTAAAAATAATTTTATTAATAAACTTGAATATGTTCTATTCACACTATCATCATAATCATATAACGATTAATCACTGTACAATGATTGGTTTTATGTTATCAGAAAATTATTTTTGTACACTATAAGCAACAGGTGTATCTAATCAATAATCGTAATAGATAATTTTTATATTAACATCAATATTTCATAAATTATATCTATCTAGAGTACCGCACGGTCCATCGCACTGATTAACCAAAAATTTATCAGATAATAAAGCAATCTTTCCGATAACTTTACATTCAGCTTAATGATTTTTAATCACAACAAAAAATAAGTCAAACAAATTACTAAAGACGTTTTATTAAAAAAAATAATAATAATTTAGTTATAATTTTGTTTATCGACCGCTATCATAAAAGAAGTGTTAATTGTGATTATAATTGAATAATAAATTACTATTTTTCCTTCAGTATAATTCTTGCAATCTAAATTGCTATAGAAATGCTGGGGCCCTTGGTGAATTAAGTCACTTATGGGGAGATCGCGCCTGTGCAACATGGCCCCCCAAACCCGGTTTTGTTCTAATAGGTTTATTCCCCAGAGCACGAGATCCATCAAAAAAAAAAAAAAGGAGGCATTATCGTGATCGGTCCAAAATAGCCCTAACCTACCAAAAATAAACGATAACACTATATTGTTTCCCACGGAGTTCGAACCCACCGCTTTCGGTTCATAAAGCAAGGGCCATTAACGCTAGACAACGGAGGCGGCATAAGCATAAGCAAAAGTAGAAGCAAATTTAATAATTTTATCATTTATTTTAAATTACCTAAGAATAGACGGTATTTCTTTCAAATAATAAACTAATATTTACTTCTACTCAAAACAAACAACCTGGGAAAAGTTTCCGCCAGTTTTGTCGTAAAACAAATATTAAATTTCCTTTGAAGTTAAAATGTTATAATGTTTTTTTTTCATTTCGTTTAGAAAACGTTTTTAAGCACAGATGCAGGGTTTTTTTCGCTTTTTACTGGAGTCGCATTTTTCAAGTAGAAAAATTACATTGTTATTTTGATGTAGTGACTTCTTTTAACCAATTTGTAGATTTAATGTCATCAATGCGACATGACTGGTATTGGTTTTAATATTTTAACGTTACATATTTAAACTTAGTAGATTTTTAGAAACATTAATATAGAGTTCTATATTAGACGTTTCAGACTATATCCACGTCAGGTTTTTTTTTGGAAGGCAGTAATAAAGCTATTTTCCAATATGACTTATAATCACTTGCTGAGCCGCATAGCTTTTAAGTAAGTAACATAAAATATATTATTTTATTTATAAAATAAACGATATCGATCTGGCTGAATGTCCGTCCGTCTGAATCACAGGGGTTTTATTTTATATGGCTTAAAACCACTCTTATATCGACAATAAATTAGCATTTTATTTAGTACGACTATGTCAGCCAGTAAATTAATACCTGGAAAATAGTATGTATATATTTTGAGATGTTAAAGCAGAAATAATAATGTAACTACTAAGAATCAATCGTCGACATTAACCGTATATAAAGAGAACTTGAAAAAAATATTCACGGTCCTCACCGGTGGTAGGTCACTTTATACATGGGACCGTCTGGTGGATACCACTGCGGTGTCTGTTTCTACCGCAATGCAGTAGAGTGAAAACACTACCGGTTTGAAGGGCGCCGGGGTATTACTGGGTAAACGAAACTTAACATGTCTCACGTAGACAGCGTGTTGGTAATACCAGTTTTGCCAAAATCTATGGGCGTCAGTGACCACTTTCCATCACGTGGCCCGACTGCTCGTCGACCTGGTAGGCCATAAATTAACAAAAAAATTATATACCCGTACATACCGTATACGAGTCATGTTAAACAATTATACATGGCTTTTAAAATTTATGACAATCGTTATTAAGTTTTGAACTTATAAATATTGCTTATTTGCTAAGTAATATAATAATGCGAATGAATTATTAAAGATCATGTACCAGTATAAATTTAAAGATATTAATCACTACATAACTCCTAATAAGATGTTTGGCATAATTTCGTTAATGCTTTTATATTTTGATTTAAAGATATAAAGAGAGCAAACCCTATAGATTTCTTTATTACTGAAACTGCTATTAAATATTTGCCTAGAATATGGACAGGTGATTTAGAACTCGACAAGTTATGTTTGATTCATTTTTTTCGAATCATTACAGTTGAGAGTTAACGTACATTCTTAAAATCTTTTATCATTCTCGATGCATAAAGTAATTTATAACAGCAATAATAGATGTGTAGATGATATTTATTGACGAACGGTTGTTATTTGACAAATTAACCAGTAAACTAATATTTTATTATAATATGTTATTATAGTATATTGTCTAGTTCACTGTAAAAATATTTTTATTAATAAACTTGAATATATTCACACTATCATCATAATCATATAACGACTAATCACTGTACATTCATTGGTTTTATGTAATCAGAAAATTATTTTTTGTACACTACAATCAACAGGTGTATCTAATCAATAATCGCAATAGATAATTTTTATATTAACATCAATATTTCATAAATTATATCTATCTAGAGTACCCACGGTCCACTGATTAACCAAAATTTATCAGATAATAAAACAATCTTTCCGATAACTTTACATTCAGCTTAATGATTTTTAATCACAACAAAAATAAGTCAAACAAATTACTAAAGACGTTTTATTAAAAAAGTAATAATAATTTAGTTATAATTTGTTTGTGACCTATAAGTAAAAGAAAGTTTAATTGTGTAGTTAAATTGAATAATAAATTACTATTATTACCTTAGATATTTCTTTCACAATCATAAATCTATAAATTAACTTTCAATTTGGTTATATGTTTCTAAAATTATTTGTAACTAAAAACTGACAGTTATCCTAATCAATACGTAATAATAGCTTTATATTACATCATATTTCTCAACTTATAGTTATCAGCAAGACGTCCATCAAATTAACAAAATTTAGTTCGATAATGAGCAATCTCCGATAACTTTACATTCCGTAAGTTTTAATCAAACAAAAAAGTAGTCACAAATATATAGACGTTTTATTAAAAATAACAATAATTTAGTTCGTTTCTGTTTTGACCCTATCAAAAGAAGTTGATTGTGATTATAATTGAATAATAATTACTATTTTCCTTATATAATGTTAATTAAATTGCTAGTAGTAAATGTAACAACTTTTATTCAAAATGTTGTCTTTAAAAATTAACGTGGAACAAACTGACTTCTAAACCGTCACTAGGTAGAGCACTAAATAAGACTAATTTATAGGTATATAGAATGCTTAATTCAAATGTGCAGAGCATTGAAAATGCCATACTTAGCATCATTGCTTGAGTTAGTGCAAAAAAACGTTTAGTACCAGCTATATACCATACGTCATCATTTTGTCCAGGTTTATGGATTTCCTTCGACAAGGCAACATAAGGAAAGTCGGTTTGCAAATGATTTATATAAATATTAGTTCAATAACTGGTCGAGATTTAACTGTATGCAACATTTGTAAAATGTTCACAGTGTTTGGCAAAATGACTACTTTGCTATATAGTAACACTACAAATGAAATGATAATTTTATGGTAGTATAAAATTTGCTTAACATATTAGACTAATACATCATGGTATATTCATGATCCTTATGGCTTTGGAAAATAGTGAGTCGTTTAATTTACTACGTGAAAAGCTTTCTATCCTTGTTTTCCTTTCAGGTATGATGAAATGATCTTTTGCTAATATGTTATCACTCGTTTATTATACGTTTTTTCAAATATACTGGCATCTTATTCAATCACCGAATGAATTTAACACTTGTTAGCTATCACCGGTTTTTGTAAAATGTTCTAACCACACTTTGGGAAAAATGGCAAGTAATTATATATACCACTAACATTTACTCGTTTACAAAAAATATGGCATATCTTAGTTTTTAAAACGAAATCAAACTAAACCAAACCTCTTAGGTCCTTACCGAATGGTTAAACTTAAAGTTCAAATTTATGCCTATCGATGAACAATTCATCTTTGGCTCCATATTCTGGTTCAGGGTAAATATCCATTGTAGGTCCGTTTGCCAGTAGTTTAAACACTGGCGTTCCTTTCTAGAGGAGGCACCAATTGATATCTTTCCTTGCATATTCTGTCCAGATACGCAAGAGGTGGATATTTACGCATCGTCTCTTAAACCAATTAGGGTATTTAGTACAAGTAGCAACCTATTCAAAATTAAAATGTCGGTCACATACTTTTTGGACGTTAGTTATGTAAACCAAACCCTTGTAGATACTGATGACAGTTTTACAATATGTCTATTTCATGCTGTAGAAGTAAACAAACTTTGCAAAATCAATATCAATATAACAAATTATTATAAAAATACATTTTAATAAATGCGTCATCGTCATTCATGTGCATCATTTAGCAAATCAATTATACTTAAACTTGAATCGACAATCGCTATGGTATTAAAAGACAAACCATAAACAATTAAATGCTATAAAGATTTTCTCACCATTGATACAGGAAGAAAGATATTTTAATTCTAATAGCTCATCAAAGTTTAGATAGTCCTTTCCACTTTTTTCTAATGCATCTGTTACTTCTTTGTATAACTTTTCCTAAAAAAATGAAAGGGTAATTAAATACTAACAGTTTTTATTTAAACAAGATTCAGAAAAGAATAAAATTCGTTCGAGAGATGTCAACAAACTTTTTAATTTTCGTAACTCTGGAAAAATGATTATTTTTAGTATATTTCGATGTTTCAAACCGGCGTATATAATAATGATTTATATTTTTTTATTGAAAATTCACTATGAAATTACACTTATTTTCATACTAAATTTAATCAGAGTATTTTAGTTAGTTCTAAATAATAAATTATAATTGAACAAAACGTTAATGTAATGGCTTTCTAAAAAATTTTATACCAGATTTAGTAAGAAAAGAAAAATTTAATAGATCGGATATTATGTAATCTTTTGCGTAACAAAATAACGTTTGTAAAAAGAAATAAATAAATAACTTACTTGTTCTTTAGGATGGTGTGCAAGTTCGTGCAGTAAGTAACTGAGCACAGTAGACGACGTTTCAATGGAACCCAAAATGAATACTGCCACTTGCGCCAACATTAAATTATCCGCTAGTTCTAAAAACATTACGTTATTTAAGAAGCAACATGTATTTAAATGAAAATCTTGATGTTATCTATGTAGTTGCTAAATAAACGATTTACCTGATCCCGCCTCGGCCGGTAATTTTAAGTTTTCTTTTATTTTTAGCAAGTGGTTGACGAGATCTTTATTATTTGTTGCTTTGTTTATTTCACGCTCTCCGACAACGCTCCAAAAAATCTTTTTGATGTACTCTGTCGCTCCAGTTGAGAAAAATTGCAACCTGAATATTAGGAGTCAAATTAACTACGGCACAATGTATTAAATGTAATTGTGAAATAGATTTTTTAAATTTAAACGATATGTTTTTGTTCATAATTCGTAATTTGAAAAGTACTCAATTTTATTTCGTTAAATGATTGTGTCACCAAAATTATTTACGGACGTCGAAAAACCTATTTGTCTCAATACTGGCTAATGGAAAACTTTGTTTGTAAGGAAACAAAAGTAATTTAAATTTAGAACTAGTATAAAATTTAAAAAAAACCTACATAATGTATACATAACTTATTTACTCACTTTAATAGGGCTGCTATAGCGGGAACAAAGAATATCATTGCGAATTCAAATCCCCTCCAAAATGTCCATTTCACCATGTGATTAGTTATGTACCACAAAGGCGAATCTTGATCATTCAAAACACTAACTCGTATGCCAAATACACTATAAGCAACCGTGTCCGAGGTATACATAGAAAACAGTTCCTAAAAATAAAATTTCCAAATCCTACAATATTTTAGATAACTTATCCTATATTATTATATTCTCATATACGTTGAGCGCTAAATATTGTATAGTTACTTTAACTAATCAAATCATTAAAAGGTATAATACAAAGCTTACCTTTAAATTTACGTTCTTATTATCGCCCACATAGTCCCTCTTTACTTTCGAAACCAATTCTTTTGCATTTAAGTTCATCAATTCCGTAATTATTTTCAACCTAGACGGAGTAAACATGGATGCGAGCTCACGTCGCATAACAGACCACATCGGGTTCTAAAAATATATAAACTGTCACGTGGAAACAAATTTAATTAAAAACTCACATTCTAGATCCTTTTCACTCCTACCTTAACTGTGAACAAGTTTAAAGATCCTAGAGGATCGGAGAATCCAGCATATAAAAAGCGGTCAGCAAAACAATCAAAATCCTTTACTAGAATCCTCCTCGCAAACTGTGGTGTCTGCAACATAAGCGCCGGTTTCCAAGCCAAAAAAATACCAACATAGTCACTTGGATGTTTCTCCTTTAGTTCAAAACAGAAATCCCAAAAGCTCTTCCTCATAACAAACGCAAGATTCCCGAAGAATAGGAACGGCTTCTCGTAAGGAATGCCGCGATCCTTCCAGTACTTGTAATTGATGTAATAGAACCAACATATTAAAATAACACAAAAACTCAATAACAAAGAGAACCAATGAGCGGCCAAACTCAATATATTTACGTCCATGTTGGGACGACTCTATAATATAACTGAGCGAAATTTTAATCAACACGGCAATAAAACGTAAGAGTCATTTTATAAACATTGCGTTATGTTGAAGATAATACAAAAATCAATATAAATAAATAGATTTGGAGTGTCTGTCTGTAGCATCAAAATAACAGTTTTTAAATGATACATTGTGACATACAACCGATATCAATAAATATTTTTTTTGAAATTTTGCCGATCTGTCTGTCTGTTTGTTGTGGCTAATCTCTGGAGTGGCTAGTCCGATTTTGACGGAACTTTCACTGGAAGATGGATATTTCAACTGAGAGTAACTTCGACTGACTAGCTTACTATTTTTCTTTCAAAAAACCATGTATTACCGAGTAGCAAGTAATTACATAATATTACTAGCGGACAAAGTCGCGCGCAATAGCTAGTTATAACAAATCAATAGTCTGCTCAAAATTCTCGCATGAAACATTCGTACTTATATAATGCAAATAGTTTTTGTTTATTCAATCAAGTAATGATCTAACTGGATTGAATAAATATGAATGTATTTTAGTTCTTATACTGTATGGTTGTATAATTTACTGGGTTAGTATATGCAATAAAATTATTTCCAGTTGCATTTTTTTAATACAAAAGATGAGTTTTTTCATATTTTTTTAAGATAAGATAAAAAAAAATGTACCGAAAAATGCTCGATTTAATTTTAACATTAATTATTGCCTAACTGTTTTATATCTCTAACCGAATAAATATGTTTTGATTTTAAATATTACATTAAATAATAATTTTAAATAGCTGACAAAAATCTTAAACTTACGCACATATCACTTTTATCATGCTAGCCTTGCCTAAAACGTTTATCAATTGTATTTAGCTATGTCATGTCGGTCAATATGAATATATGAGGAAAAATGTACAGAGTTATTATCATTCTGCCGTGACTTGCGATTTGACGTTGAGTGATTTTAATAATGATTATGACGACCTCTTGATTATGGTACACGATGTCATAACAATTGTCTATTAAAGTTAGATTTTACATTTTGGTGGAATAACTTGCATAATTGATAGTAATAATTGATAAAATGCTCTTGACAAAATTTTAAATGAACTAATCGTCCCTATAGATAAACAAAACATTTGCCACAGACAACTGCCCTATATTCTAATATGAATCCTTATTAATTGATAGCACATTTTGATTTAGCAGTCGTACAGACGAAGTTTTAAGTTGCAAAAACTAACTAGCAGCGGGTTTATTCTATAAATAGTATGTTTTTTGTGCACGTGCAACGTATTCATAATACCTGATTTAGAATACATTTTGCCGGTAGACACCAAATGGTATTAGTAATAAATCAAGTAGTTTTTTGTCGCGTGTAATACGTATAAATTGAATACAAATTTTGACATTCAAATCACGTTTTGAATGCGCATAATTTTGGCCCATTTATTGTTAAATAATGATTGCCACTAATTAACTAGTAACATCTATCATATTTAGGAATAATTATCTAGATCTTAGATTCTTAAGTCGGAAAACGATCACAATGATTATTTGATACTAAAGATAACACGCTGCCTAAGAAGTCCAAAAGATATCTCAAATTTTCAAATTTTCTTTACTAATCAATTTCATAAACTAAGCTGGCTTTAAGACTACGAATATATAAACGTGGTTATACTTTCCTCATCCAAGTTCCTTAGCGGCCCGTTTTACCATGAAAATTCTACTCTGGTCTGAAAAGGTATACATTTATACTCAGGTCTGAACAGATATAGTATATAGAAAATGGGAAATTTTGACGCTTCATCAATGTTTATGCATATACGTAAAAAAAACATTAATGTGTAAATTAACATAACATCTTATTATAGAAATATACAATTAACACACACCTCTATTCCACGTAGACGAACTCGTAGATATTCATATCTATTAAATTGATATTAAATAAATCTACTTTATTCATATATTACAATTATTGTAAAATAAAACAATATTTTCTACATATAATTGTATACATATGTAGCATCAGATGTACTTAGACGGGGCTTACGTGGATAAAGAGGGCAAGTAATAATTTATTTGATTTAAAGTCAGTCCTGTTTTTTTAAAAGTTTAACTTGATTATGATACTCTTAATTCTTGCTTAAATATTCGTCGTAGTTTTGTATTGTTTTAAACCGTTCAATATATTTTTTAGGCAAACGATGTCATAACTGTAACAATATGAGACGTAAAATAATTGTTTATTATTTATTTCAGACATACCTCATATTATAAACTTGTTACGTTTTAATGATATATTGCTGTTGCTTTGTTTTTTTTTAAATCAAACATTTTTTTAACTATATCGAATAAACAAAAAAAGTACTTCATTGTGGGACTACTCGAGACGTACAGTCTGATTATTATTATTATTATAATTAAAGATATTTTTTGATCAAGCTTTACTTGTACTTTCTATTTTCAGCCCGAAATTATTATGTTAATTATAAATATTTATATATTTTACTTGCTTATTAATAAAAATAAAAATTCCAACGTTGCTTTGATGATTTAGTTCATGCAATTACAAATTATTTTGCAAAAAATAAGTGACATTAATAAAATGCTAAATATGAATCAGCAATTTTGGTTTCTTTCTATTTAATATCTCATAACGCTGAAAGCATATTTCGCATATTTAAGCTCAAAAAATATCCAAAATATAGTGTAAGGGAAAATTCAAATTATAATTAACAATATAATTTTTAAAGTAACTCTTGGTATGTTATGTAGAATTTACAGTGTAGTGGAATTTCTAGTACAGTTATGTTGAAAGTAAACTTAACTAAAGGTATTTTGAACAAATCCTTAGAATACGTCGCTTCAAACACGTAAAATATGCTAAGGCATTGTACAGGTTCGTCGTCTTACTCTTAGGTCTGGCGATACATCAAACCATTTTTATGGGCTGAAATATTAAAAAGTAAAGTTTTACATTTTTACAATAAATGAAATAATAATTACATGTTTAATACACAAATGAGTCACCCGATTTCTTCCTTATTTTCATTCCGAACATGCACAGACATGCTATTTAGCGGAGAGGATCGAGTGGAACTTGTAGTAATACCTAAATTTAACTAACTTAAAATTGAATAGTTAGGTGTTTCTTATTACTGTGATCACAAAAATTAAAATGATCCAACGCCAGGCTGTGTTAAGAATTATTAATATGCTTTTTTTTTGCATTAGAACACAATATTATTCCCTTAAACTTATGTTTTTGATGCTTAAACAAAGCAATTATCACCGGGTAGTTATAGCTCTTTTTTAGACGTGGGGAAACGCCTTCGCATACCCGCCATGCCGAGGTAAAAGACGAACTATGGATTCACACCAAGTAAAACCACCACATTGTTTTATCCTACACCCAAAGGTCTCACGCCAAAATCCGCACGTTGGAACTAACCCGCACTAATACTATAATAATAACAGAGTATAATAGTTATCTTTTTAGCCAATTTAAGGCCAGTTGCCACCCGCAAATACATAGAGTATTAAGTTGAGGGTAAAACACTTGCTGTGGTTTACCTGACAAAACATTTTTACAAAGTTAAATAGATGCTCAATTTATCGCACCAATATAAAGCACTGACAAGGAAAAAGTCTTATTATAATATTTTAGCACTTGTAATCTTGCAGTCAAACAGGACTACAACAACTGCAAATGTTAAACATATTAGTACCTGATCTGAATTTTAAAACTTTAAATTTTAAGATTGCTTATGATCACCATGACTTAACAATGGTCCTGACTAAACATAGTTTGCGAAGAAATTTATCAAGAAATAAAATTAAAGATCTAAAATGGTAAATGAAAATAAAACTGAAAGTTATATTCATTACAACGTTTAACGGTCAACATGTATTTAGATCTCGTTTAAAAAATGAACATAATTCTGGCAATTATTTAAGAAAACGGGTATTGTATTCCATTGCGTGTGGACCATACTATGTGATCTTGACTCGGGGCGTCAAAACGAAAAGCATTTTATTTTAAGCCTTCTTAAAGAATGCAAGATGATTAGCTATTAGTGTTTATGTTTAAAGAAAATAAAACTATAACTATATACTTTATAAAGTACAAATTAATTACTTAAATCATAAATTGAGGCTATGTACGGTCTAAAAACTATTCACCGCCATTGGTAATAGATCGGTATTACATTAAGATTTAGTAATAATGTATGTCTTAAATATCTTCATCTTAAATATCGATCTTAAATAAATAAATATTTACAAAAATGTCAGTATTTTTTGGTACTTTAATATGTCAAATACAAATGGGCTTGCGAAAAGCAATAAAAACAACTGTAATCAAAAATGCCTACTAAACTTTTATAAATTACATTGAGGACTAAGATCCATGAAAATATAACTATATATCTTGCTCATATAAGTTTATATTGTGCACTAGCAAACCCTCTAGTAGTTTTCAAAGTATATATACTCATAAAATAAACACAAGAAAGATTGTAGCCGGTACTTTTCTGAAAACGTCTGGTTTTTAAACCAGTACTTTTTCTACATTTTTAAAATTATAATTAAATATAATTTTATCTACCTTTGTAGATAATAGTGAAATATGATTATAATTGATTAAGTAGTAATAATTTAAGTATAGAATTAAAATAACAATTAAGTATTTAATTGTTTAATAAAATGGTTACCACTGAATTTGTTATGTATTAAAGTTAATATTAGCAAAAAGCCAAATAGTATTGATTTTGTGTTAAAAGCTGTAGTAAATTTTCTTAAATTATAAACAGTTTTTTGTAAAAGTTATACTAAGTGCATCTTTTTTAAGTTACGAATGTTGTAATAAAAATAATTGATTTTATTAAAAGAGGAAAATGATAAACGCTAGAATTTTCTAAATTATAACATCCAACTATAGCAATAAGTTTTACAATTAGTTCTCTTATAGCCTACAATTCTTCTTAAAAGTAACAGAAAATACGTTTAACCAAAGCATGTCTTACACAACAGCTGTCAGAAAATAAAGTGCCATATAAAATAGTAAACTACAAAAATATATATAGAACTAAAAATAGTAAGCTCAGTGATATCAGAGTTAATTAAGACATGATGATTTTAATACGAAAATAGGAACGAATGATTAAATAAAAAAATCTATTTACAACTTTGCAAGACATTACAATCGTAGTTTTCATATTATGTAACTTTATTTTAATCTACAATTACGGTTTTATTTCCGCATAAATACCGATTTTATTACTTTTAGAGTGTTTTTATAACAAAATATCAAGAAACAAAATGAAAAATATAAGTTATATGTATTTCAATATCGTTGATGTATAATACAATATCTTCATAACTTTATATTGAAACGGCTTGGCAGCTTAACAAGAACTACCAAATAATGTTGCCTTTAAAAGTTTTATAAAAGAAATTTATTGTATTTGAGTAGTTAATATTGTAAAAGCGACGATAACTACTCGTAATAGATTCTGAAAATAAAATAATACCAACACCGTATTGATGATCAAATTACATCAGGTTCAATATGAAATTTGGTAACGTAATAATAACAGTTGAATAAAAATGTCATTCAAAACAGAGTTACAAAACAACACTGGATATATCAAGAAATAACCATGTTAAATTAATGAATTTGTTTAACGAAATTAATTTGCTACTTGTAGTGACATACAGAATTCACCACTGATTCCAGAGGGAAAAACCCTTTGTTACAGGCCGCAATAGGGCAGAATTTATTATTCAATTAACAAAGGAATTTTCTTCAAATAAGTGAGTCTACAACCACTTTGAGACATAATTAAAAATATTTTAGAAAACGATTTTGGAAACGGCTGACCTATACTGATACAAAAAAAACCGATACAGTCTGTGTTGGTTTATTTTGTAGTAGCATGTTGAACCGATCTAGGTTCACCATCATTATCATCATCTGCCTATATTAGTCCCCTGCTGGACATAGGCCTCCCTATGCCCCTTAATGTTGTCCTTCTCTATTAGGGAATTTTTGAACCGTATCCCACACCGCCAGTCCAATGCGGGTTGGTGGAAGGATTAGTAGTCAGTAAATTTAAAATTACTGGAGTCCTCTACCAGCTGCCAATGACAGTCTTGAGAATCGATACGACGCATGAATCAAATAAATTTTCAGACAATTCAGAAATCGGACCAAATTGTACCGACGATTTTGATAATTTACAAAAACCATATTGTAAAAACAAATTAAACGGGATAAAATCCGTAATATATTTTGTTATAAAAAATCATTAAAAACATCTTTACAAATAATTTGAAGCTGTTTAAGCCTATTGAAACGAGACATAAGCTCACTGAAACTAGAAAAATTTGTATAAGCCCTGCAATGTATCCCGAAAGGCGTCCGGAAGGCGACGATAATTATGAAACAAAATACAATTATGTTCAAATTTTGTAGAAAATTTTGCTTATAAATTAAACAAACTAGTTTCTGATTAAAAATAAAGCTGACAAAAGACTTTTCCATGCACAAATTTAAACAGACTATAAATTCAATACAAACAAAATAATAATTGCAGTATAGTAACTTACTTGTTTATAATTTTAAGTTATTTTAATTATAATGAAAAGTAATAGTTTTAAGAGCTTGTCTAATAGAGTTTGATCTTCAAATAACTTAAACGATTGTGAAGTTTGTTTGTTAAAGAAACTATTTTTAATAAACTGGCACTAAACACTCGGCTTCCAAATATTTTGCTATCCCTCATAAATGTATGTGAATAGGTCAAAAACCCTAATAAAATATACATAAATGCTTTTGTCTATCACCTGTAAAGTTATTTACTTCAACAATGTTGATTGTTAGAGCATACGATACATAACTATGCACCTGTTCTTCTTGCCGAGTTCTGGAAAAGAAATTTTTTAAGGTAAAATCCAAACCATATGTAACGTAAAAAAAACAATTTAATAAGTATAATAAAAAGTATTTCGTAAGAAGTTATTTGTTACTCAAAGCGCATTGCCTTTTTTATTTTTTGATGTCTAAGCTTTTGTCGCATTCACCAAGTCGTCTAAAACATTTCGTTATGTAAGGTATTTTTCAGTCCATGCGAATTAGTTTGTTAAGTAATATGCATACTCGATTCGTTTTGAGGACGCAACGCGTGATATTTAATTGATAAAAAGTCACGATTTTTAACTAATCGGTCATGACCATATATTAACGAAAACAAAATGGTAATGACACACGCTGTATCTGAATTATATAACAAATATGTATCTATTTATGTATAAAAATTGCGAAATAAGTCAACCTCACATATAAGTTTTTAACTTTAACATAGAATAAATGGTGAACAATGCAGAAAAGTTAGATACGTCGTGCAACTTTTCATTATTAGCTTAACTAACGTACTACATAACAGCTAACAACTAAAAGTGTTAAAATTGATTGATATAAATTGCAATATGTATTAGCAATCCTTTTGATATTAAAAATAATAGAAACATACATATATTTTTTCAATTCCGGAATATTATATAAAAAATATATAAAACTCTTTGCAAGTATTTGCCAAAAATTCTGAAATAACTAGTTATTTACTTTTTATTGCGTAAGTTCGTTGTTATTAAGTTATTTAAAACATTTTAACATCAATAACTTTGATATGTTTTCTAATCTTCATTTACTAGTTCGAGTTGTTTGGCTTTTACAAGACCTTTGATTATGCCACTTGAAGTCACACGCATCTTTATTCAATACAGAATAATTACCGAACCGGTAGTAGCGTCCTTGACAATCGAAAAGCTAATATAATACTTCATTATTAAAAACAATAATTAACATTTCAAATACTCAGCAACACTGATATTGTCTGTTAAACGTCCTTCTACCGTGTGATGAAAACAAAATAGGGGATCAAAATTTGCGCAGCTTGAGAACTCGAAGCAGGTGTAAGTAAATCTGTATTTATTGAAATAATCTAATTGAAATTTTAATTGATTTGTTTTATTTTATGTTGCTTTGTAATTAATCGTTATTTATGCGCAACTATTTCCGCATAACAATGTAAAACACTTCTAATATAACCTCAAATACTTTAACGTATTACACGTATTACACTCGGGGTTAGTTGTTATGGGCACTATATTTTTATGTATTATGTATAATACATTCGGCCTAACTGGCTATTGTTTCAAATCTACAAAATGATGAAATCTTGGAAGCTCTCGATGGATCCGATTTAGATTTTAGTGACGGGGATAGCGATAATGATCCTACATTTGTTCTGGAACCAAGTGATAATCATGCGAGTGAAGATGAACCCGACGATAATTCAAACAGTGGCTCTAACCTTTATGATATACACTCTAACTTGCCATCTCCGACCCCTTTACCATCGCCTGTAAGCTCCGATATAAATATCCGCAGATCAAGGAAGGCAGAGAGTTCGAGCACGTCGTAGTACCAGAGGACACCGTCGTAGTCAGTTATCTAGACCTTCTTCCCAACATTTACCAGAAAATCTTTGGACAGCGCGTTTCGAACCTACTGTGTTTGCTCTTTCCAGTCCTAATTATATTCCATATAATATGAAAAACAGGCCTTGGGACGAAATTTTCTCTCAGTTTACAGAGGATGATATCCTTTAAATATTGGTGGAAGCTAGCAATCGTTCTTTTGTTCAATAAAGGAAAAACATTAGTAATGTAATGTCAACTATCAATTATCCTATAATAGACTATTATTGGTCAACTAAACATCGAAAACCGATCATTGCAAATGCTATGACTAGAGATAGATTTTGTATTATACAAACCAATTTGAAAGTGGTATTTGATTCGGATGTCAGTTCTGAAGAAAGGAAAAATAGCAAAATATGGAAGGTAGCACCTTTATTTAATCGTATACCTCTAAAAGTTATTCGTATACCTCTGCGATTAAGTCATTTCAAATAACAACTTTACAAACACGCAGGGATATGTTTGACCCAATTTTCTTATACAAAATAATAAGATACAACCTACGTTCGCCTGGTCTTTTACGCAAACTACAATTTAGAGTGCCATTAAGAATGCCTCGTAAGCCTATTCTTCCACTGACGTATCCTATTCGTAAAACGACTTTAGGTGCTAACTCCCCAATACTTAGATTAAGCAAACTGTTTAATATATACAGCGATAAGTTAGATATTAATGGAACATCACTGTCGGAATTTAAAAGGATGGTTACGAAGGTTTTGTGACTATATTTATAAGTTTTAACTGTTGCTCTTTTTTTATTAATTTTATTTGTTGTTTTTACGTATTTAGCTAGTATATTACTTATCTTTTTTTAATTTGTAATTGTACTTGTATTAATTTTACAATGTGTTTTTCTCTTTAGAAATTAATGTAAGGTGTGTAATGTTTTTCCTACCTTGATTATTATATTTAAGTTGTTTTTTGTCGGTTAAATGTATTTTTATTTTTTTTTTTTACTTTTCACAAAACAATTTGTCAATGTGCTAAGCCACCATATTTTTGTATGTTATGTTTACCTGTAATTGATTGTGTATTTAAGAATACTAATTTGTATTTCTCTATATTCATGTGTTTGTATTAAGTGTAACAATTGTTGGTGAACTAAATAAATAAATATATAATAATCGAGTTCTCAGTGGTTGTCTGTCTCTTGAACGTAACGAGCATGTGTCTATGGATGAAATGATTATACCATTTAAAGGGGCATGTGGCTTAAAACAGTACTGTCCAAATAAGCCTATTCCCTTAGGACTGAAGCTTTTTGTCCTAGCTTATACTGACGGCATAGTTCTAGACATGGTAATCTACCAAGGAGAAAAGACTTTTGAAGAATTCACACACAAAGGTTTTGGTCTAGGTGAAGCTGCTATTTTAAAACTTACCGAGTCTCTAGTTCCAGGTCATTATTTACTTGCTACTTTTCAACTCTCAGATTATTAGAAGAATTAATGTCTCGTGGATATAAGACGGGTACAATTATGAAAAACAGAATTCCTAAGGATTGTATTTTTACTGATGATAGAAAATTTCTTCAAAACCAAGAGATATAACTGAAGTTAAAATGCGGCGAAGGCAAAAAAATTGCAATTACAAAGTAGCTCGATAATAAACCAGTACTTCTAATTTCTACATGTTTTTCTGATAAGGAATGCGATACATGTTTGAGATGGAGTAAAAAGACAAAGGAGCACATAAACGTTAGACGCCCAGAAGTTGTAAAACAATACAATTGTAACATGGGCCGAGTTGATTCAGCGGACAGGATGTTAGCAGTATGCCCAGCTAGAAATCGAACTCGGAAGTGGACTATCCGTTTTATTTGTCACATGCTTGGTCTTACAATGTGTAATTCTTGGTTGTTGTATCGTAAAAATAAACTTCTTCAAAATACGCCGAGACAAAAAATAATGAAACTGCAGGAATTTAAAATGACGTTAGGAGGAAAGTTTATAAACGATAATACAAAGCTGGATGAATCTGATTATTTAGATAGCGATTCTGAAGGTCATTTAGAACCCAAACACAAGAAACGCCGGGTAGAGATTGTTCCATTACCCCAAATTGATAAACGAAAAGGCCCACACTTACCAGATTTTATGAACAAACAAATACGATGTCGAGCAGAAGGGTGCACAAAATTAACATTAGTTCGTTACTCGTCGCTACTTCTCATTGTAATTTAGCTTTGTGTTTCGTAAAAAACCGCGATTGCTTCAAAATTTTTCATAATGTCTAAAAACTGAGTAAAATATGAGGAAGTGATTACTTTTCTTTGCCATGAAAATACTATTTTTATTTTTGATATAACTTTATTATTTTCAGAATGTAACTTAAATTAAGTTTATTAAAATAAGTTCTAAACTTGTAAAAAAGTTAAACCATTGCAAAAAACAGTGTCATAAATTGATGTTTTAATATTTATTTTCAGAACTAACTAACAACGGATGTTTTATCAATAATACATGTAGTTATTAAAAAAAACCAGGTGTATGATGAGTAATACATAAAAAAATATCTATTTTTACTGAATTTTTTTTTCTATTTTTCCCTTTAATTCTAAATTAAAAATAATCCGTATTCGAAATATCAAAATATTTTGACAAAAAAAATATCTCCAGCAGTCAGGAGGTTAAAGCTGGACTAAATATTTACAAATAATTTGTTTAATTTTATCTAAAACTCAGGGTTCAGTAAAGTTTTAAGAAAGTAAAATTATATCTCCATTTATATTGAAAACAATTAACTTCTATACATGTTAACTTCGTTGTTTATACGTTAAGATTTAAGCCACTTATCAACTTCAAGCAGACCTTTTATATAAATTTGTATGTAAGTAGATAATTCTAAATAAACTTGAATCTGTTGTTAGGACAAGGTCATTTGTCTGAGATCATCATTATTTTAGCATATCACACTTAAATTCGTGTGTAAAAATTACACATGAAACAACTACTAAACAGTAGCGATTTGGTGCTTTCAACGCAAAAGCCTTGCTAAAGCATTTTTGTTAACAGACAAAATAGTTTAATCAATTAGTAAAATCTGTATTTAATAAATATGAATTACTCTTACACTTTTTATTTTATGAAGTGGTCTTAAGACGTTCCTTTTTAGAGGGTACCGACTGAGGACCTTTCACCGAGTGTTTTTTATCTACTACCAAGCAGTAGTTTGAAAACAACGTTTAACGTTTAAAATCAAAGAAATAGTTGCTATGGGCAGGCGAATTTCTTGTTTTTATAACGTTTACATTTCTCAGTCATCGACAATTAATGTAAAACTAAAACTAGCTTTATCAGCTTTGCTCTTCCCTTGTTTCACGAGAATAACGTACTGCATTTCATTAATATCTATAATTTACACCTTTTTCCGAAGAGAACTGAAAAGAACCCATTTTAGATAATAAAGAAACTTAAAAAATAAACCTACCAAATATTATTCAAATATAGTTTAGCTTTTTCACTAATAGTAATATAAAAGTAATGTGTAATAACAAAGTTTAATACTATTCGCGTAGTAAAGTGGTTTTTTGCAGATACAAAATTCTGTATTAACAAATAGATCCTAAGAAATTAATCTTTCAAGGATATGCTAATATCGGTTTATTTTATCAATTTTATGACACTACAGTGTTTGATGTTTTATGAGAGGGTATAATTTTTTAATCGTCTTCATAATAATGTAAGACAACATTTCTTTAATAATATACAACACAGTTAACATTTATCCAAGTTTATGTATGTTAGGGCCGCTTTGAAACATTAATTCGATTATGTTTTAATTCATTTGCTTTTACCATCACCAAGTGGAGCAGTTTAAGTCCACTCAAATTGGATACAGCTTAACCAGCTTTGCAATAAGCTTTACTGACGGGTGACAGTATTGCACTTTACTGATAAATTGCTACTCAAGATTATTAACTTAAGACTATTTAGGTCTAAACTAGCGTTTATTTTAATGTAAAGGCATTCGGTTTTTGAATTATTAGGTACCAGCATTGAGGTGATAGAAAATTGTAAATCGTGCATCAATTTCAAACTCTTTTTTTGTAAAAATAACCTTAAAATGTATTAACTACCTCCGTAGCCTAGTGGAACGGGCGTATGCTTTAGAAACCGGAGGTCGTAGGTTCAAATCCTGCGGGGACTCGACAAATTTTCATTGTTGTTTCCTAGTTGGTTAGAGCTATTTGGGCCGATCACCCAATTGTCTGAAAAGTAACATGATCCGTGGGTCGGACGGGAATGTAAAAAGTCGTTGCATCCTCCAACCAGCATTGAACTAACGTGGTCCCACCACGGTCCAAAACCCCCTAATGGATAGGGAGGCCTATGTCCAGCAGTTGACTATCAAAGGCTGAGTGAGTGTGATGTGATACATATTTTACACTACTCACTAAGAGTTTTAAGCTTGATAAAATGTGCTTATAGTAAATAAGCATTTTATAAAACTTAAACTGCCTTTCGCTATAAAATGTAGTAAAAACGTGCTCAAAATAAAAATAAATACGCTCATTATAAAAATATATAAAATTTCAAATACCATTCGTTGCACAATTTTTTTATTTTATAATATTTCAAATATATATATATTTGAAATATTTTGATGTTTCAAGCAAGAGTTTAGAAACACACAAACACACAAACACCGTAACCGCAAACGGTTTTGTACACACTTTGGCTGCCGCAAATTGAAATACACGTTAACGGTTGTCACAATATTCGCGAACAGGTCGCAAATAAGAACCAGAGCGCCCTCAGCAGCGGTCCCTTCCGCACGTGTTCGCCGCAGTCTCCCGAGCTCGCCGCGCAGTCTTCATTGTCCGCTTCAGTGAAATCGTCACGCTGCGCCATCTGTGTTTTATGAGTGCACCTGCGCTCATAGAGCCTTTGTCCACCGCTGACGTCATCGCGGTTGCGACTTATTACTACCTCAAGCGGTCGGCTTGTGCACAATTGTGTTGCTAACCGCTTGTTGAAAGCGCACTCTTGTTTCTTAGGGTTAATTATCGTGTTTCTCGGCCAAACTAGTTATTTTCACAACTCACTAGGCCCCGAAAATGTAATATTCTGTTTCTTGTTTCAGAACCAGCCAGACACACCTCCTGCAGTAGCCGGCAGGGCGGGCAGGACTCACATCCGGCCACCGCCGGACTCACAGTCTGCGTTGGGTAACGCAACAGATGGCCAGTCAAACTTAGAAGAGACCTTAATCGCTTACAATAGTCGACCGAGAGTTCTCGACTCGCTTTGGTATTGATACCAAGGCGATTAGCGAAAGATCGGTCGGAATTATATGCAATTAACCGACGCAGTACACCAGCTCATATCCGAGCACGCTCCCGACCACCCAACTCCTACCTCAACGCCTGGACCGTCCCGACCATTCCCTGAGGATGATAGTGACGACAATTATGTCGATATGGATGTCGAGGCGTTAACCAATCCGCAACCCGACGACGGCTTCAAAACCGTCAAATCGAAGAAGAAGCGCAAGGTCCGCACATCTTCACCCGCACCCGTCCTTCCTGTCAAGGCTGCAAAGCCCGACGCTTCTACCACCTGCCCTCAGCAGGTCGCCAAACCGATCCCATCCATCCATCCCGCCGATCCTAGGCGCCCCCGGCTCCTTGACCGCCAGCCGTCACAGCCTTCCCAGGCACGGCTCCCCGTAGGAAACGCCACTACCAATTTACCTCCGCGAAAGGAGAGTGGAGTCGAGATTCGCTCTGCCCAATCCAACAACATTAAGTTTGAGGCCTGTGATAGCAATCAGGGGATCAAACTACAGTTAGAAAATTCAGACAATATCAGAAAGGTGACTTTATTTCTTAGGGAAAAAGAACAATACCACACACTGGCGCTCCCGGACGAGCGCGTACTTAGGACAGTGGTCAAAGGACTGCCTAAGATAATCCCTTGCTCCGAGATAGCTTCGGCTATCAAGAATTAATTATTCCGCCCTTTCGGTACACGAAGGTACCACCCACGCACCAAACGCCCTACGGTATGGTGCTTATTAGCTAAACGCTCAAAAGAAGGTAAGCGCATTTACGACATAGATCAACTGTATCTCGCTGCGCTGAACTGTTTCGCCCGCCCCGTTGCGTCAAATGCCTCGGGATCACGGCACAGCCTCCTGTACCAGAACCAAGGACAAAGAAGTCCTCGTCACCTACGAACCTCTTGCGTGCCACAATCCGCCACACAGCCAACTCCTCAGCTGCCTAAGGCGCCAAAACGCAGAGTTCCTGCAATCCCAAGGAAGCCTTTTCCAGGCGACCACCAAAACCATCCAACAACACCGCATTCCCACCCTCCGTCCTTCCAACGCTTTGCAGTCCGCTCCGCGTGAGCAGCCAGCGCCGGAGCCGATTCCGAGCGCATAGCGGCCCGCCGCCGCCTCAAATATCCAGCATGCTAGCCATAGCAATGACAGCACTGGAAAAATTGCGTGTCATTCTTAAAATCACTAGATCTCTTTGATCTAGATGCATTCAATCAAGCAGCAGATGCATTCGCCGCCACTGCCGGCGACGCTATAGCTAGGTCCTCCTTACTTGTAAAATACAAGAATTTAATTAACGCCCTTAAGGTATAGATAGCGACACCCTAGCAGTAGCCAGACACACCTACACTTGAGTGTAGCACACTCATTCATGACATCGGCCCCACCGGTGAGGTTGAATTACACCCTTTGCTATATGACACTGTAGCTTCACACCATTTTAGATAGGAGCGTTGCTGGAGTTTCTTGCCACTTCTTCTCCCAGTGCTAACAGTTTAAGAAGTGGTAGTAAAGTTTAGATAGAGCTCTTCTAGCTATTAAATCATCCTTACAAAGCGTCTGAATCGAGCCGAGGCGTCGGCCCACCTGGTCAGCCCACGATTTAGCGTTCTAACTGGTACCAGAAAGAGATAGCCCAAGCTGAGGGTCCCCGTCTGGGGCCCTTGGTGCAGTTAAGTCACTTACGGGAGACGCGCCTGTGGCAACGGCCCCCACACCCGGTTATGTTCTAATAGGTTAGTATAGTGTAAGACGTTAATATTCAGCAGATATTAGCATTTATTTCAGCATTGACTGCTATGTATATAAATAAGTTAAAAAATTCGAGTATCTGTCTGTCTATTTGTTGTGGCCAACTCTGGAATGGCTGGTCTATTTTAACATTTTGACTTTATTTAGATGACAGCAGCACTTTTTTAGAAAAAATAAACAGTCTTAAATACACTGAAACTACACCATAAATAATAATTCAGTGCTGAAAACTGATCCTACATTACAAGGACATTTATTAGGGGTGTATAACTTTTAATGAATACTTTTAAGCGATCAATATTTTGTTTACTTTTAGAACTAACCGATAATAACTAATATAGACATAATTTTAACTTCAAAATATTGCATGTTAATATTGTATAATACTACAAAATTAACATGAATTACTTAAGACTGGTACTGTGAGATAACGTAAATGGCCTAAAGTAACACTAAACTACCGCAAGCCAGCCCATTCTATGTACATTTTTTATAAAAATATTGTAATATGTTTGTGTGTGTTCTACTCAATCACATATTCACATTCAAGAAAGGACAATGTAATATAATTCGGAACACTAAGAACGTAGGTAATCCTAATAATCACAAACGACTTCCAGCGCCGCTTATCAAGCACGTGGAGGCCTGTCATACCGAAATAGATAATTCACATAACGATTTTTGATATACTTCGGCGTATTGTCGTATATACGAGCTGTTACAATTATTCGTATTTACAGAACGTATATGCAATAATATTTAAAGTCTATCAATATACTTTTAATATTGTACGACAAATGATCCATATTATATAAAGAACAAAACATTTTGTTCAACAAGCAATTTTTGTTTTATCATACGGCTGTTGGAGTTGTTTAATTCAATTATATAACTCACAAACTCTAACGCCTTCACTAAAATTCTATACAGCAAGCTGCACTTTTATCTTTATAAAATAGACGGCGTGGTAATCCAAATTGATCGCATGATAATTTAATCCGTACTTATTTGATTAGCTTCATACGCGGTTCATCAAATTTTGTGATACATACTAGTTATTGTGTTTAAATGTGAATTATTTTTAGTAGATTGACATAAATCATTTGGTGGATCTTGTTATCATTTTACATATACCACAATAAATTATTTTATCTATCTTGTAAAGATAATTCGCAATGTAATAAATTTTTATTTTTAATACGGGTTGATTTTTATTAGCGCTAACTCCTCCATCATACTGTCTAACTCTGTACCTATTTTTTATTTATGTTATTATTAATATATATATGTTATTAACGTCATTAATAACATTTGTAGCCCTTTTGTATGGGATAAGTAAAAAATCTAAATTGAAATGAACGTTTACAGCTTGAACACAAATTTAAAACGCTTATTAGGTAGTATATCGTTTTAAATTAGTAAAACACATTTTTCAATAGTTCTTTAGAATGAGCTAATTTTAACAAGTAATTATCTCATTCGATTTAATTACAGTTTTCTTATGGTTTTGTAGATTATTATAAATCATAACGTGTGCGGGTTTTAAAACTTTCCTATATGTTGAGTTTTTAATTTTTAATTTGTAAAGGAATACTTCTTGTAATGGGAATCAGAGAATTAAATAAACAGAACCCGTCATAACAAATAGTCGATTTCGCGGTCAAAGCGATTAATATGCATACCCAAGTGATCCCTACGATTAGGACCCCACCTAGTTCGTGGGGACGGGAGCTTCTCGAACTCTGTGTTAGATGAAGCTTACTAAAGAAATGAGTCTGGAAGCATTACTTCAAGGCCAAAAAAAAAAAAGATAAGGGCCCTTATCTAATAGAAAAGAGATATATTTCTTATTCCTACATTTAATACGTTATATATATTTGTGACAAATTCTGTTTATTTTTCATAACAGAGAGTAATTTATGCTGTATGTATTAAAATCTTAATTATCATTGATAGACTTTACGACATTACCTACATTTTAAAATGAGACCGTTATCGGGAACTATCTATAATTTACGCAACATACCGAAAAAATTAAAACACTAGCATCACATGATTAATATAACAGTTTTACGGATTTTATCACGTTTGACTATTACAAAATTATTTTAATTTATGATCATGGGATAGACAGTCTGACCTGTGACCATGGACCTTAGAGAGGGTTTAAAAAGTGGTTATAATTATAAAGTAATTGTAATAGAATTAAGCGCAATGCAATCCATGAAACTGTATTTTAGAAATCTAAAAGAAATGTCCATAAAGTAAAATGATTACAATTCTTTATCCACTTCGATTTTAGAAATCTTAAAGAGAATTCTAAAAAGTAAAAATGATAACATTATTTTTTATGGATCTCGTGCTCTGGGGAATTAACCTATTAGAACATAACCGGGTTTGGGAGGGCCGTTGCCACGGGCGCGTCTCCCATAAGTGACTTAACTGCACCAAGGGCCCCTGAAGGGGAGCCTCGGCTTGGCCGTCACTTTTCTGGTACCCGGTGGCACGCTCAATCGAGGGCTGCCCAGGTGGGCCGACGCCTCGGCTCGATTCAGACGCTTTGCAATGATAATTTAATAGCTAGAAGAGCTCTATCTAAACTTTACTACCACTTCTTAAAGCGTTGGCGCTGGGAGAAGAAGTGGCGCAAGAAACTCCAGCAACGCTCCTATCTAATATGGTGTTAAGCTACAGTGTCATATAGCAAAGGGTGTGTAAGTTCGACCTCACCGGTGGGGCCGATGTCATGTGTGTGTGTTTGTCCTACACTCTAAGTGTAGGGTGTGTCTGGCTACTGCTAGGGTGTCGCTACCTAAGCCTTAAGGGCGTTAATAAGATTCTTGTATTTCACAAGCAATGAGAACCTAGCCATAGCGTCGCCGGCGGCGGCGGCGAATGCATCTGCTGCTTGGTTGAATTCGTCTAGATCAAAGAGATCTAGCGATTTTAAAACGCGGTGTTGTTGCCAGTGCTGCCATTGCTATGGCTAGCATGCTGGCTATTTGAGGCGGCGGCGGGCCGCTGTTTGCTCGAGTCGGCTCCGGCACTGGCTGTTGCCACGCGGGTAGAACTGCCAAGCGTTGAAAGGACGGAGGGGTGGGAATGCGGTGGTGTTGGATGGGATTGGTGATCGCCTGGAAGAGGCTTCCCTCGGGATTGCAGGGACTCTGCTTTTTGGTGCCTTAGGGCAGCCAAGGTAGTTGGCCGTGTGGCCGGGATTGCGGCAGTTAATGCACGCAGGAGGTTCAAAGATGGCGAGGATTTCTTTGTCCTTGGGTCTGGGACAGGAGGCGGTGCCGTGATCGGGGGCGGGCGAAGCAGTTCCGCGCAGCGTGACCGAAAACTTGGCAGTTATGACACTGCCCTGGGAGACCGTTACAATGTGGCCGCTCAAACAAGGGACGGCTGATCCCACATAGTTGCTCGACGTCATATATGCGCATGCCTTTTTTTGTACGGTCTAGCGTGACCAGCACCATACCGTAAGGGCGTTTGGTGCGTGGGTGGTACATGCGTTGTACCGAGAGGACGGGAATATCTAATTCTTTAATAGCCGAAGCTATCTCCGAGCATGGGATCTCCTTAGGCAGCCCTTTGACCACTGTCCTAAGTACGCGCTCATCCGGGAGCGCGAATGTGTGATATTGGTGTTCCTTTTCCTAAGGAATAAGGTCACCTTTCTAAAATCGTCGGAATTTTCTAATTGTAATTTGATCCCCTGATTGCTATCAGAGGCCTCAAATTTGATATTATTGACAGGGCCGAGCGAATCTCGACCCACTTCTCCTTTTCGCGGAGGTATATTGGTGGTGGGCGTTTCCTACGGGGAACCGTGCCTGGAAGGCTGGGACTGGGGCCAGTGGTTGGAATGTCAGGCTTTGCAGCCTTGACAGGGAAGGACAGGTGCGGTGATGAGGTGCGGACCTTGCGCTTCCTCTTGGATTTGACGGTTTTGAAGCCGTCATCGGGTTTGAGCTTTGGATAGCCTCGACCTCCATGTCCAATACCGTGCAGATGCTAATATCGACATAATTGTCGTCACTGTCATCCTCAGGGAATGGTCGGGACGGTCCAGGCGTTGAGTGTAGGAGTTGGTGGTCGGGAGCGTGCTCGGATATGAGCTGGTGTACTGCGTCGGTTAATTGCATCATTTCCGACCGATCTTCTCGCTAATCGCCTTGGTATCAATACCAAAGCGAGTCGAGAACTCTCGGTCGACTATTGTAAGCGATTAAGGTCTCTTCTAAGTTTGACTGGCCATCTGTTGCGTTACCCAACGCAGACTGTGAGTCCGGCGGTGGCCGGATGTAGTCCTGCCCGCCCTGCCGGCTACTGCAGGAGGTGTGTCTGGCTGGTTCTGAAACAAGAAACAGAATATTACATTTTCGGGGCCTAGTGTAATTGTGAAAACAACTAGTTCGGCCGAGCAACACGATAATTAACCGTAAGAACCAGGAATTGCGCTTGCAACAAGCGGCTAGCAACACAGTTGTGTTAGGCAAACGAGTTGCAAAACACAGCCGTGCACAAGCCGACCGCTTGAGGTAGTGCAATAAATCGCAACCGCGATGACGTCAGCGGTGCGACAAAAGGCTCTATGAGCGCAGGTGCACTCATAAAACGCAGATGGCGCAGCGTGACGATTTCACGGAAGCGGACAATGAAGACTGCGTGGCGAGCTCTGGAGACTGCGGCGAACACGTGCGGCCGGGACCGCTGCTGGAGGCGCTCTGTGAAATGATGACAACATGATGACAACAACTGAACGTCTCTTATACTAAAAACAATGAAATGGCTCACGTGACCCCAACAACAGCCACGATGTCTCGTACGGACCAGTTGATGCATAACAGCGCTCAACACACTAACACTATCACGATGCACAACACTTATCACACACAAGGAGAGTTCCATTCCGGGTAGCGGCTAACAAGGATCTCTCTTTTTTATATTTCAGACCTGTGTTTTATATACGATCTCGGACAGACATAGCGTCAATATCGAGACCTCTTTTCTCTAATTACCGACATTAGAAATAGTATTCTGACAGTATATTATTCAATTAAACAACATAAGGTATTACCAAGACGTACCACAGACAAATTTATCAACAAATAGATATTAGTAGTATCCTAAACCTTCAGCATGTAGTGGCATTCCAGACTGCAATAACATACATACTTTTTAATTCTATAAGAATATTGCCTCCGTAGCCTAGTGGTATAGGCGTGTGCTTTAGAATCCGGAGGTCGTGGGTTCGAATCCTGCGGGTACTTAACAACTTTTCGTTGTTGTTCCCTCGTTGGTTAGGGCAATTGGGCCGATCACCCATTTGTCTGAAAAGTAAGATGATCCAAGCGTCGCATGGGCATGTAAAAGTCGGTCCACCCACCAACCCGCAACAGCGTGGTGGGATACGGTCCAAAACTCCCTAATGGATAGGGGCGTATTAGGTGAGGCCTATGTCCAGCAGTGGACTATCAAAGGCTGATGATGATGATAAGAATATTATAAAGAATAAAAGTTTTCTACTTGGGTTTTAAAAAAATCTATTATTTTATCACACACTTTAAGATTTTCATTATAAAATATGGGAAAAGATAACATAGACACCTCTCGAGTTCTGAATTTACATGCAAAACTTCAATTTAGTGAGGGAGACCATCAATTCTCTATTGAAGTTTAAATACCGCAATATCATTTTTCAATAAGGATTTTCAAAGCGAGCCTGTTGATATATGTTAAATAAACCTTTTTGATACAAATAAAAACATCATTATTTTTTACATAAAATTTCTCAAAATAAGAACATCATTCAATATAAATCCAGATAAAAAGATAAATCACTCACAATATATTCTAAAACATTGATTTTATGAGGGCATATTAATACTAAATTTTCATAGCCCAAGGTAAAATGCATAAGATGACATAAATCGGTTGTCTGTTTATTTGAAGATTTTTATTTTGATTTATTTATTTTTAATAATTGTTTGTTGATCTTGTTTCACATGCTCATCAGCATGGATCTTCTTTCTTTTAAGGGATCAGCCCCGTTTGCCCTAATCAATCAGAAAATAACGATATCACAAACTTTTACATTTTGTAAAGCATGGATCCGTAGCAATAGGACATGGAGCTAGTTAAAGATTTATCCGCAATATTTCTTATAAAATTGTAACATTTTTAAAGATAATAATCGTTTGAGTCTATTTAATAAAACAAAATATCACAAGATTATCCAAACAAAACCTCGTTTACAACAAAATTATCAACTTCATTTCGTATTGGAAACAGCAAAATCAAAACAAAGACATCATTAATTCCAAATTATTGCCCAGTTTCTGGCATGAAAAACCCCGAGAGAATCCTTTCAATTTCCGATAGCAATAAATATGATTCCCGTCCGGGTGCTCTATTTTATTCATTGTCGCCCTCGAAAAGACTAACAAAACAATACTAAGGAGAATAATCTGCGAAAATTTAATAATATGTACACAGTTTTTGACTACAAGCCTCTAGAAACAAATTACGTGTAAAATTACCGAACGTGAATTACGCTCCGAAGTCTACTACTAGTACACGAAGTATCGTCATCTATTTTCTGTTACCACCATTTATATGGTTTTCATCGTGTATGAATTAAAATACTTATTTAGGAAAAAAATATTGATTCGTAAAAAGGTACGATTACTTGAAATTTTGCTATGATCTAAACGCGCTTTAAAAATGTAAAGCATTATTTTAATTTGAAAAAATATTAATTTGTAAAAATTAGTTGTAAGTGTTTTTAAGTTAAACTAAATTGAAAGAAAAAGATGTTTCACCGAAATAAGCCATCTTCGCGGCCTGCATAAGTTTGGGTAATCTAATCTGCTTAAAAATTTTGTAAACGCGAAATAATAATGCAATAAAAATTATATTTTGACTATAAATGATGCCTAAGAATAAAATTAAATTATGTACTTTAAAAGAGAATTCAAAATTTCCGTTCTAGTTTTTAATATTAACCTGACCTGAGAAATACGTAACAATTATAATACTATGTAAGTGCTTTATTGTTTTCATTTTGACTAAAAATATAATCCTGATAAGTGATTAAATTTATAGACGATATTATGATATTTCGGAAAAGGCTTAGAAGAGTACAAACTTATTAATCTAATACTCCATAACTTAATTCACTAGCTGTTTTTTTTCCGTTTTTCTTCAATAAATTTTGCAAAACTTTTACATAAAACCTTACACTTTACCACTTTGAAATAGCCTGGAGCGAACAGTTCATTACCTGGGTGTGTTATCTATTAAGTAGTCATTACAACAATTATATCCTTTAACACACAAACGTTCCTTTACAACTTTTTAAATTTATTTACAGATAATTTACAGATAAAAGCTGAACGTTTTCTGGTATTTTATTGTAGAAGAGTATACATTGTCCCATGAAAGATTTCATTGTTCTTCGAGCCTAGTTTTTGGAAGAACATAATTATGCTTATACCTAGTATTTATATTGTGTCACAATGTTAGATTAGACAAAAATGAACATCAAACAGTATTCTTAGCTCACGTTCTTGTTTCGATTAAATCGAATATGGAGCACGACCTCCGTTGAACTGTATAGACTACTCAAGAAAATTAATTCAAGGGGGCACTTCTATTTCAACAGACTGTTGTGTTCTCAGCTTATGAGAGTAATCCGATAAGGTTAGGTTTCAAAATGTCAATACTAAGGCAAATGTTTCTTTGGTAAACGTGCTTCTGATTAACAACCGTTATACGTCTTTATAAAATGTTGTTTATTATTTAATACCAAGTCATAATTTGGATGGGGACGTCCTTCCAGGTCCACTATGAGCGTAAGCCAATACAATAGTGTGCAGTCAGTAAACTGAAAACTAGAGAGAATCTTTACATGTACCATATTTATTTTCAATACTGATTTCTGACCTTTAAAATCTAAAAGAATAATCTGATTTTTTGAAATATTAATTTGAAGGCACTAACGACCCTAAGACTGACGTCACGAAGGCCTTTATTACTGCAAGGGAGGCCATGTAGTGTGAGTATGGTATTTTATGAAAATTTCCGTTTCCTTTTGTTATGGCCGTCGGAATAAACGATATAATTTTAAAATGTATTTTAATGTTCCATCGATCATACTTTTTACACATTTGTCCCGATTATTTTAAACTATTTAGATAGAAAAGACAAGACAAGATTAACATAACACTTTAAACATATTTGTGTAAACTTTCTATACATTAGAAGATTTTTTAACATCTATGTGTATTGCCTAATGTCTAACTTTATTACCATATATTGAACTAAATAAAACTATCAAAAATACCGTGGAATGTAAATATTCACTAAGGGGTTTGTTATATCTAATATAAAAAAGTATCCTGTTTTTTTAATTATCATTCATATCTACGTGATTTCGAAATTGCAGGACATACAAAAAGGGAAAAGTCAAGAATATATTTCAATCCATTTTGTGGTCAAAGGGATTAATATCCTACATGTTACATGTACAAATGATCCCAACGGACATGACCCTTTTTCAAATGGGATATGTAATAATTTATTATTCACTACGCAAATATGGTTCCGTGAAGTAATGAAAATAACAAATTTATAATATATTTGAGGCACATTGTTGCTAACTTACCGTTACCGTTATTTAATTTTCTGATTACGTTAAACCATAGGAATTGAAATATAACAGTGTAATGTTTATGTTGTTATCTTTTAATAAATCACTACTACTATACAATTTTTTTTATGGCATACGCAGGCAGACGAGCAGTCGGGCCACCTGATGGGAAGTGGTCGCCGACGCCCATGGACATTGGCAATACTAGTGGTAACCAACGCGCTGCCTACCGTGAGAACACAGCAGTGTTTTCAAAGTACTGCTTCGTGGCAGAAATAGGCACCGCGGTGGTTCCCACCCAGACAGTCTCCTGTACAAAGGGGACCCACCATCGGTAGATTATTTTATAACTTTGTCTGTAAAAAAGAATAAGTTCACACACGGTGATACATTGATTATGCAAATGCTTTTAGAAGTAATAATACGTACATTCATAGTTCGATAGCAACATTTTAGAACTTATTTTAAAACACTGAGTTTTTTTTAAAATATCTTAGATCATATATTTTGTGTATGTATAAGTACTTAATTTGATTATTATATCTTATATGTCCATTGTGTTTGATTAAATTTGCTTAAATCTGGAGAATTTATTCAGCTATTAAAGCCTCAACACTAGTCAAAACTAATAAATATAAATTTTATATATAATAAAATACATTTTGATTAAAAATATTTGAAATTCAATTACGTTAGTACACGTAACGTATTAATTTCTGCTAACTGTTGTGTTATCGTTAGTAAGAAAATTCCCGGAGAATTCTTTCAATTTACAGTAACAACAAATTTGATTATTGTGACTAATTTCCTTAATTGTAAATACTTTTGTAGAGTATTAATAAAATAAATTCAAAGTTTAAAATCCTAAGATTATTTTCACAAAGAACGCATTTTTAAAGAACAAGTTAACGTTACATGAAAACAACATTTTATGAATATATTACTTCAACAATTCTGTTGAGTCAACTCTGACAGGCAACAAAAGTAATATTTTAAAAGAGATCTTAAAAAACTCAACCAAATCAACGGAATTTAAGACCGTAAATAGTGATAAATATGCTACAAATTGTAAAAACTAACATCGTTTATATAATAGAACTAATATTTACCAAAGTTATTTAAATGAATCTAACATTTATTAAATATGAACTTCTCTTGCATAAAATATTATTATACGAACACACAAACACAACATACAAACGTAAAAATTAATTTATGTAAGCAATAGCAAACATCATACGTCAAGTTTAAAGAGAATAAAGTATCCCAACGAATTACTTATGATATTATTTTCTAGATATACCTATTACCTAGCGATTTAAATAATTATAACCTATACAAATAAATTAAATTTAAATTAATGTAATATTAACAAATACATGAAACATCAAAACACCGTTCTTAAATAATTACATAGTGATATATAACCAGAACATAAAAGAAAAGAACATTTAAAAAATTGGAATGGCTTGTCCGATTTTGATGGGACTTTGATGATTTTAATTGAGAGCAGGCGGATTGGTAAACGACTGGTTGCACCTGAAACTGCGGATCTACCTTACTCTCACTGCAAGGCAGCGCCGCCGTCAAGTGAGCGATGGGGTCATCACATCCCAAAATCTAATATAATATACGAGTAATAGCCAAAATTACGATTTTGCATACGTTACTTTTGATAGTAACATATGCGAAATCTGATAGATTTTGTTTTACATTCAAAGGTTACTTTTTGATAAATTTTCCCATTAGTTGGCGACGAATAATTTGCGCTGAACAGCTTAAATATTCGTCAAGCTATATTACCTTGAAACAAAGGTTAAAAGTTATCTTATCTTAGCTACACAAATCCACAGTAATATATCTAAACATGTAAGCTGAATTAAAGTTTATTTCAAATGTAGTTGCGGCCTTTTCTCTTTTAAACATTTAGAAAAGTGTAAGATTGAACAGCCTCCGCGGTCTGCATCCTTTGCATCATAAACCGGAGGTCGTGGGTTCGAAACCCACGGCGAAATAAATTTTGTGTTATCGTTGTTTTTTGGTTGGTTAGGACAATTTGTACCGATCACCCAATTGTCTTTTTTTCTTAATGAAAAAAAAATACCGATGTCGTATATTAGTATGGATTGTAATTAATTTAAATAATACAGCCCGTAGTTATTTTTTTAGTTTTAAATGATATTCTTATAAATATAAATATTTTTTTTTATCTTTTTGAAAGATAATACTCTGAAAATTTGCCAAGTATTTTGTTTTAATTCGCAGTAGATATAAGATACATGACTCACTGAAATAGGTTATAAAAAAATAGCGGTACTCAGAAATCAATATAAAACGTACTCAAATATTTAAATATACGTTTTTATGTATTATTGATTGGATCTCGAAATTAGTTCCTGAGGTTTAAGAGGTATCTCCAACATGAGTGGCTAAGTTTCAACAGCCATCTTATAAAGATCTGGTTTTAATTCAAAGACAAGACGCCTCCGACAGGTCATTAAACTAAGTGTTCTTATTATATGTTAAGGCATGCATTTCTTAATAAATTTCTAAAAGCATGCTATAAAATAACAATAAAACATACAAAAAGAATGTTATCTAGGTATTTTTTCTTTTTCATAAATATAAACTGTTAAGTACAAATATATACCGCGTATTATTAAACAGCGATAAATATGAAATTTTAAACATATTATATTATAATGTTAAAAAAATATGTACGCAAACCGGTAATAAAAGCTAAAAACTAAAAATTTAACAAAAGTTATATTACAAATTTAAACAGGATTAAGGTTAGTGATGATGACAAAAGTTTTTTTGCGAGTAATTTGCGAGTGCGTCCATACAGTGTTTAACGTGAATACATTTTTGAGTGATTAAATTTCCTGTCAACGAAGAAAGAATATTTTTTTTAGATTTAACTCTGTAATGTCATTGCAACAAAAGGGAGACATGATATACGATTTTTCTGGCCATTAAGCTGATTTTTGAACATCTTACGTAGCATTTGAAGATAAAAAAAACCTTTGTTTGTCTCGTTAATTATTAATAAATTGCTGAAGAAAGTATATAAACTATTTCTACAATATTGAAAAGACAAATGTCGTTCTGTAGTATTCAGCTCATATTTAAGCATTTACTGATTTTTTTAAGTATCTGCCCCTGTTTTCTATCTTTTCAAATGTCTTGTGTATTACGCATTATATAGAAATATCTACTCTTTTTAAAAACTTTAGTTTCAAATTCTCGCGATCCTGTACAAAGTTAAGAAAGAATCATATAATCTACGTGCATAAACAATATCCAGTATGTTGATCGTGATGGATGGAGATTAATGTATGTGTTATTTAGAGCTAATATTCTCGTACGCTTTCATTATTATAAAAAATATAACCGCTCTTTTGTTAATGAATGAATTTTAGATTTAAATGCTCTTAAAAGTATTTTTATACAAAAATGTGTAGTATTTGCGTAACTGATAGAATTAATTAAAACTAAGAACAAAAATTGAGCAAAATTTGTACAATTTGCTTAAAAGGCCTAAAAGTTTGTTATACAATAAAGAACATACTGCAAATAATAAGTTGAGTGCCTTGATTTTAGTACACCTAAAAGGGTCTGTAGACCGCGGCATACATACCAATTCGTTAAAAATAAACGGCAACACCAGAATTGGCAAACGGGAAAACTCCCTTAGAAACATCTCTTTGTGGAAAAGAGTAGTCTGAAAATGATCTCTTAAGGGTTTCCTATTTTGCCTTCGGAGGAATGGACAAGTAATGGTAAAATGTTTTGACTAATGGATAAGGGAATTAGGTGTTTTGAATTATTTTATTTTATTACTCAAATTTTTAATTAAAGTTCGTTAACAAATAATATAATTATAAAATTTATAAATTACGTGCAAAAACGCAAAATTGCCTTAAAAACCTTAAAACATCGCTTGTCCTTAAAAAGAAACTGTAACCTGAAATCATCATTAAAAAATAAAACCGTTTACAAGTAATGTTTTAAAATACTAATCCAAGATCCTAGGTTAATACACAGCAACAAAAAGTTTTATATTAAACGATAACTATTAAGCAAACAAACAAGCTATTTATTCTGACAAGCTCAGTCGTTAGTGAGAAACGTCTTAGGGGAATAACTTCTATTTCCGATAACAATAAACTTGATTATCCAAAGGCGGTTTCAACTTGCGATGTCGATTATCGCTCTCGAATTGATTAACAAAGCAATTCAACACATTTTACTCTTGTTATAGTGTAATGAATCAGAGCGTAATAAGTAAGATATTTAACTAATTCATAATATCGTTATTGAGTACATGATCAGATTCTTCAACAGACATAACAACGGAATGCAGCTGTTTTAAATTCTTATCATGTTTAATGGATTAATGTTTTAAGGGCTAGACAAATTATTTATCCTAACTCACATAATATACGTATTATGTACACATATATTATGTGGGTAAAGATAATTTACCTTTACACACACACCCAAATTTATTATTACCTTATTACTTATCTTAAGGATGTTCTTAATTAATGACTAAAATTTTAAAAGACATTACCATAAATATTCCCCCTGATTAAAGAATGTACTTTCATAGGAACTTTTGCGAAAAGTTATACAACTTTCAGGATTGACAATTTAATCAATGAACAAGAAAATGTTCTGCGTTTTAAGCTAGATTTCATTTACATTTAAAATAAGTTCGACCAGTATTTGAAACAATAATTCTTAAGTTGATTACTGTAATAGGTAAAATAATAATATTTAAACTGGCAAAATATAAAAATATTACTGTTTCGGGACAAACAACGTACTTGGGTGTTGGTTATAAGACAGATGTCATTTTTTTCTTGGAATAAGTAGAAAAAATTTATCATTTAAAATTAATAAACAATTTTTCGCTTTCTTTACCTATTGTGAAATGCAAGAAACAAAATAAACTATTGAAAAAAAACTCATTTTAAAACTTTGCAACAATTATTTGACTATGCCTGGGATCATAACCATATTTATTCGCTGGTAACAATAGGCAATTTGAAAAATATTTAAATATCGAAAAAAAAACTAATTTAGGACATTGCAAGGTTTTCGCTTGCGTCTAGGACTTAAACGAGAATATTTAGAATAATAATAATTGTTGCTTACGCGACTATTGTTTATTATATACTAGCTGACCCGGCGAACTTTGTTCCGCCTTAATGTCAATAAATAAGCAGGTTTTTTTTGGAAAAAATACAAAAAATTAAATTTCTACATCAATCATTCATAAATATTTCTGTATTTTAGTACATAGGTTGCTCTTCATTTAAGTACCTTGTGATACACGACATTTTTTGTTTTATTTTCAGGCGCAAAAACAAACAACGCAGATGGTCTTCCGACCCGTGAACATGCCACGTATAATTGACCATGGGAAAAACATGAATGTTCTAGATTTAAAGCACAAACTTTTAAGGATTGGCCTTGTGATTTGTTGATGGTCATGGCAAATGCAAGACGTATCGGAAATTGAAGTCTTTTAAATTCAAACGGCATATCGGTTATGATCATCGATAACCTCGGAATGAAAAATTCCTCACTTTTGAATTTTCCTATCATTAACGTAGCGTAAATTACATTGTTCATCAATTTACTAACCACGAAACGCGTACCGTTGCACAGTTTTGGTTAGTTTATGTTTTAAAGCATAATTACTATGGAGCCAACTTTTAGGCGTAAATTGTGCGGTGGTAAGACAGGCACTTCCATAGAGTTTAAAAATTCAATTGGATAGTTAGTGGCTTCATCTTTATTTCTGATGCAGTCAATAGATTTGAATGAATGCATTGTTCCAATGATCTTATTTTGAATTATGTAGTTTAGGTCATCTACATCTTTATTCTTAGCCGCTAAAATTGCTCGCTCACTCAACCATTCATTATTTTTGTAGTTAGAAATAATTTCTGGAAATACATTGTTGATAAGTTCGTCTTTTGATGAGACAAAATTACAGAAATTATTTGGAAATGATATTAATCCGCTCGATTCATCGACAGGTACTTGACCATTACCGATAGTCAGCAATTGCTCCGAGAAATCTTCAGCAGATGTATCATTAAGCAATGTAACTCTCATGTTTGTTGTCAGTTGCAGTTTCTTCACATGGCACCATAGATTCGATGATTTGACGATTTGACGTCGACGACGCTTTTATGTCGTCGGCAGCCATCGCCAGATCTTAGAATTACTGGTAGTATTTGGCGGAAATCACCAGAAAGTGAAATCATTGCTCCTCCAAACAAACATCTCGAGTTATTGCGTAAATCTTTTAATGTTCGGTTAAGTGCTTCTAATGCACGTTTATGCGCCATTGTGCATTCGTCCCAGATGATGATTTTCGATACCGCTAAAACTTTGGCTATTGCTGAGTGTTTTGCAATATTACACGTTGGTTCTTCAATAGTTTGAAGATTTAACGGTAATTTGAATGCTGAATGAGCTGTACGGCATCCTTCTAACAATGTGGCTGCTATTCCAGAAGAAGCAACTGCAACCGCTATGTTAGATCTCGCCCGAACAGTAGCTAAAACTAATGACATGAAGAATGTCTTGCCAGTTCCACCAGGAAATATAAACCACCATTTTCATCATCGATTGCCTTCAATAAAGTATAATAAACTTCCTTTTGTTGGTAATTCAACAGGGGTACATTCGTTTGAACTACGAAATCTAATTCCTGGTGATCATATTCACGTTTCCGTTCCAATTCTCGATTAAACACGTCATTAATTTTACGATATGGCGCTGGCATTCCTAACCTGATTAATAAATTACTGTACATGAGGTAACACATATCTTCGATCAAGAGTAAAGCACGATTATGTATCTCCTCATTTATCTCAATATCGTGATTTCTGGAACTGACACGAATTTGATGTAAAATATCTTCTGACATATTATCCTTATATTTGTGCCACAGATTACATGGGTTTGATGAAAAACATCTCGAAATTATGATAGCGAATAATGTGCGTATCTGACTTGAAGATGCAGAGATTATGGCTTCAGCGATTGTCGTTTCCAATGACAATCGTTTTCTAATTGGGTTTCAGTACGTTGCGTAGCATTCTAAGCCGTGAAATATAGTCGTTGACCATTTTCCAGATGCACCGCCAAATGCGTAACAGTAGGATGAAGTTCATGAATGGGAAATGCGAATATACGCCAAATCGCTTCATTACAGTTCACATAACGAACAACTTGATAGCGTGATATTTCATCGTTGGTATTCGAGGATTGCAATCCAAAAACCGCCATATCACTTTAGCCTTTCGTGACATATTTGCAAATATATTTTATATATTTAACTGAATTGCAGTATTCAACGTTGCAATGTGTCTTGAACGATTAAGTGGCGAATATGGAACAATCCAAGTGTTGTCGACAACGAAATCCATTCTTTTCACTTTCGTTGTGACAGTTCGACCGTTGTAATCAGGTGATCGACGCCGATACAGCGGATAACCATCATTGCCAGAGACAGTCTCCGCCGTTAATTTCCGTAGGTATAGTTTAGAGCACTTTCCATCGACCATGCAAGGTGATTGGGGATTGATGGCACCACACGGTCCATGAATCATATTAGTAGTAACAACATCATGTAGGTCTGGATCGACTTTATAATCAGGAATCTCAGCACATATGATCATCTATTTGGTCAGGCTAAATTCTTTCCACTAACCAAATAAGAATGTGTGCGTGCGGCAGGCCTCGCTTTTGCCATTCGATTGAATACATCCAGCATTAAGTATCTCCAAAGACGCGTTGTTTAACAATAAATTTCATCAAGGACCGAATTTTTTGCCTGAATATACGTGCTGTGATGTCCTGTCTATCACTTGATGTTTGTCTGGGAAGCAGAAATTGAGTAATTTTGATTACAGATAAAAGTAATAAAGAGATCGGGCCGACCATAATGACGAACATATGTAATTGCATCTTGTGCATATTCATGCATATGATATGGACTACCAATGTATGTCGCCAACAGAATAGTTAACCAACCAATATTAGCTGCATTTCCTTCAGTACTAACTTCATCACGTAAATGGATGTACTCCTCAGAACGCAGTTTGGCTTGGTTCAACCTAATGAATGTTAAACGTTCTGTTTCTATTTTTACATACATGTCAACGCAATACTGCTGAAACAATGGACGAAACCGCAGCAAATAGTTGTCAGCATTTTGACGAATCATCAAACGATATGCGTAATAATTCATTGAGCTAACTTTCTTTGTAGTTTCTTCACCTGAAATTAAAAATTTGAGCATTAACCATTTCAAAGACAAACAATACAGACATAAACCATTTTTTAATAAACATTATTTTAAATCAGTGTCTTTCACAAATAAATGAAATAAATTATGATACTGATGCTCACCATTCAATGGATTTTTCATTTTAATATTAAAATAATATCCATCTTCTCCTTGCCAAAACATCAGCGGGTATTGCAATGTGTCATATGATCGATGAGTTTCAGATATTTGTTGCAGTTGCCCAGTATCGCGACGTGTAAGCACAATATCGCGTTTTTTCAATTGTTCACCAACAATCAGGATGGTAACTTCGTCTACTGTTGGAGCATTAAATGTGCGTTCGTGTGTTCCTGATGGTCGTTTATCTGCTTTGATGATAACTCTATAGTCATCACTTGGCATGCGCTCTAAAGCACTCTTAAACAACCTGACCAACGCATGATGTTCATGAAGCAGACACTGCAAGTCTTGAAGAATTGCTCGCTTCATTCCTGCATTGATCCCTAGGCGTCGATCAAGTTGTTCTTCCATGTTGCCCATGAAATATATTTGTAAAAATTTATTCTGTGTATCTTCGAAAGGTAGTAATGATCCAATTCGATGGTGAATCTGTCCTTGTATCTACAAAATAAAAACCAGACAGTATTAACTCGGTTATAAACACTTTTCTGTGGGAGAGTAGAGTTCAGTATTAGCATATATAATAGATACCAATAGATAAAGTAAACTATTATTTAACTATATTCTATGTAAGTACAAAATAAATACCTTAAATGTCGGATTAAATCTTCCTTTTCGATAGTGTCTGCCCCAAATGACGTCATTTGAAAACAACTATTGTATTTTCGAGTATTTGCAAGAAAGTGGCGTGATTCTTGTGTTTCGCCACAAAGCAATGAATACAATGGCTCATGTGGCGGAGTCAACACTGGCAATTTCACTTTACCATTAAGGCAGCATAATCCGGCCGTTTCTCCGGAAAACTTTAATGCACCACAATACTCGCAAACAACGTCCATTTGCCCAATGCAAACGCTAGGATGCAAGCTGTAATCATTGCTGCAATCGTATCGAAACGCTGCTCGATTCAAATCAGCTAAATATCTTGTTCTGCATCGCAAATTATCTATTTGTTGACTTCTGTTGTTCGCTCGACGATTCTGCATTGCCAACCGAGCTGTTTCACGGGCTGCTTCACTTTGCTCTCGTGATTGAGAAGCACGAAGTCGAGCCATACTATCGCGGCGCTGTTCACGTGCAATTTCTTGTTCTTCCTCAGTACTTTCATTTGCAGTATTTCGTCTTCTGCTTGCATCACGGCTTTTCGGAAACTATTAGATCGTCTTGGTCGCGGCATTATTAATTAAACTTCACTTCACCTAAAAACTTAAATTTTCAACCATACCGAGTTTTATAGTTCACTTCGCTGTTTATACGAATGGGCAATTAGGCAATAATGTTAATTATTTATTTAATAGAAATAGTTTTATTATTGATTTCTTACAAATATCAAATTTTCATCCATACGTCATTACATAGCTGTCATTATACGTCAATTTTGTTATTCCAAGTCATTCTTTTTTGTTATACCACGTTTTATAGTGACTGACGTTTCATGTCAAGTCACACGGGAACGCTGTCGAACGGGATAAAAAGTATCCTATGTCCGTCTCCTGGCTCTAAGCTACCTCCCTAACAATTTTCAGCCAAATCTGTTCTGCCGTTCTTGAGTTATAAGTGAAGTAACTAACACGACTTTCTTTTATATATATAGATAGATGACACAGTTTAAAAATAACAAGGATTGTATAGCGTTTCATTAAATGACAATGATTTCAAATTATACCCGACGTTCCAAACTCTTCCCAGAGTCCATTATATCCGTTAAGCTGCATTATTCGTTAAGATTATTGAAGATATCTTATCCATCTCTTGTATATGGAGCTTACCTTATATACCCTAAAAGAAGAGAAACACTCTGATTTCTAACAACAATTCAATATGCTGAACGAGCGACGTTGAGCACTTACTATTATCTCATATTTTAAAATCTAATAAAGAGGCAAATAATATACTTTAACGACATGTACGACAAAGTTAATCGTTCATACCTTCATAGATGAATAATTATTATGCCAGGAAAATATTTAGCGCTATCGCGTTGTTCTCCATTTTTGCTACTTTCTAACTATGACCCTAACGGTCTTGATATGAAAAAATTAAATTACTAAGCTCAAATTAAATAACTTAGAGAGGCAAACTTCAAAATCGTTTCCCTTACTTAAAATTATAAAATACTTCGTTTGGTATCATCAACTTTTCTTTAAAATAATTCAACATAAAGTGAATTCTAAACAAATTATGATCATCGGCTTTAAACTTTTCAAATGAGTATTGTCATTTCTGTCGAAAATTGTATACATCAATGAACACTTAAAATTTCGTACGTAAAGGCTTTAAACACAAACAAACTGTTACGAAGTAATTAACTAACACAAAATAATATTGTACATTTTTACATTGTACAAGCGACCGCCCATACTCTGCACGGGTCCAATACTGATATCTGTAAAATATATAAACTTATAAAATTTGTCAGCGTTTTGTATACAATATTATGTATTAATTATGCATATAAAGCTTTCTTTTTAATCAGTCTATCTATTAAAAAACGCATCAAAGTCGCTTACATAGTTTAAAGGTTAAACAGAATATAATTTTTGTATTCATCACTCTAAACTGTTTTGACCGATTTAATAAACATATCGTATCATTAAACACGTTTACATCATAATTACAGATCTTGAGACAAACTAACATAAACTAAACTATGTATACCTTTGGACAGTTAAACATATTATAAAGCAATCACCTCAAAGTCTAATTCTACCTTATATACCTTTAAAAGTTCTGAAATAAGGGTATTATAATATTTTACTGCTGATTTAGAAATTCAAACATTGTCTATTTTAACATAAAGTGAGCGAGGTAATACAAAGACGTTGTGAAGGAAAAATAAAATGTTCAGCAACTTACGATGTGAGATAATTCGGAACACTGGGCACGTAGCTAATCTTAATAATCACAAAGGGCTGACCGGAGCTGCTTATCGACCACAAGCAGACCCCATACTTAACTAGATAATTTTACGACGATTCCTTGCACATGTTGACTTAACATATTTGTCTACCCAGCTATAATTATTTTCTATGCATGAAACGTTAATGGATATTTTAAAGGCTTTAGAAATTGCATTTTTTACTTCAATTATTCTATAATTTGTTTTGTTGAATGACTAGAAAAGAGTAATGCTAAAGAATCTTGTGTTAAATCAACCACGATAAGATATATCAACTTAAAAATATTAACGTTACTAAATATGATAAATAACATCATTTACTTTATGTTATAAAGCATTTGAGCTTTGTCACATAAGTCTGTTTTACCGTTGTACTGTTTACCTATGTAATTATATAAATGTAAAGATGAACTTTAACATTTTATTTTACACGTTTAGGTACGTTTTTTAGACACACAATTAACAATCTATCGGACTGAGCCGGCATTTGCAATTTTTCAATGATATCGGTAAATGTCTTAAATCGCATATCGCGATTGTATAATTAAAAACTATTACGAAAATTAACGACAAGTATATGAAATGACGCCCTTAGTGTAAGGTCTATTTCAGACTTTGTTTTCAATTTCAATTTAGCCTTTGTTAAATTATACGGACTAAGCAGTATTACATAAACTTTACCGATGAATTGAAATCCGAAAAATATATTACGACCAATCAAAGCTCATAAAAACCTAATATATTGATTTGGCAATTTTTACATAGTTAATAGTTTTCATTACTTTAGAAATCCACAATAGTTATTTGTAATTCGATATTTATAAATTGTTCTTATTTATAACAATAAAAAAATTATAGGTGTTACGCAATGTACCAACTAGGATACCTATACTAAAGCTATTAATGTTGAACCTAAATTGTCATCCAGTTTGTGAATAAACAAAACATTTTCAACCAAATTACGTATACATAGATACATATACGATGCATCGATGCTCAGTACCTCCGATATAGGTTACCTGCCTGTTAACCCGAATATCGAGATCTTATCACTAAATTACTTCGCAAGATGCCAATTCATGCCTCGTTACCTAAAATCTGGGTTTACGACTGCGCATTCTATACAAATTGCGAAATTCGCAACCTGGTATCGTTAATACCGTAAAATACAATGGATATGAAGTAATTTATTTGGTTGAAATATTATAAACGAGGCATGTTTTTTAAGTAAACACTGTATTGGAATTAAAAAAGACGTGCAAAGACAAAAGACAAATAACAAGAATGTTATTCTTACATGAAAGCCTGTACCTTAATATACATTTCTACAAAATTTTCATGAATATTGAGGCACTTGTCATAACTATCATAAAATTTTGCCGCCTGACTTGTTAACCACAAACACAAATGTTTTGACTTCGTGTTCGTCTTTCAAACGGTCCAAAACCTCTTAATGGATAGGAGTAGGAAGGCCTATGTCCAGCAGTGGACTTTCACAGACTGATGATGGTGATGATGATGATGCTTTGTCAATGATACAATTTTTTATGGAAATTATTTTCATACTCGCCTTTTCTATTGATTATGTGGCAATTGTCGACAAAAATTTGTACGAGAAAACATCGAGAAATATTTTAAATTGTTTCAAAATTGGTAAGTCTCCAAAAGTTTTGATAGTCTAAAAGTAAATCGTTCTTAATATGTGTAAGTTTGTGTGTAATAGATTCATGTGCTATCTAAAATTGTTTCTTTGTTGACTTAATGAAGATTTCGCTTAAAGGTAGGCAAGGTAATATTCTCTAATAAAATAGGTAATATTAAATAACCTGTAAGCTGGAGGCAATATTCCCATCAATTTTAAAGAATTTCTAAGAATCTTCAGAAAAGTTAAAATTTATTTAACAGATAGACATCTCGTTAAAAATATAAAGAACTTAAGATGAACTTCTGCGAACCTATTTCTTAACGAATGCGTAAATACTTTTAATAAAAAATGTTACAAAAGAAATACTTTTTATATTATTCAAGAATAAGCATTTAATTGGGTGGAAAAAAATATTTACATATTCTTTTATATTTCTACCTACCGCAGTATGAGAAAATTAAAAAGGACTTTGTGGAAAATGTATAAGGAATCCCAATAAAAAAAAGTATTAACAAAAAACTTTTTAAATATTTGTAATTTCTGGAATTAGCGCAACTGTTATATTAGTAAAAATGTAACAATTCCATCTGTGTAAATGTGTGCCACTTTAAAATTTACACACCACGATTATTCAAACTTCCTCCGTAGCCTAGTGGTATGGGCGTGTCCTTAAGAAATCGGAGGTCGTGGGTTCGAATCCTGCGGGGACTATACAAGTTTTCATTGTTGTTTCTTTGTTGGTTTGGGCAATTAGGGCTAATCACCTAATTGTCGAAAAAGTCAGATGATCCGTGCATCGGAGGGGCATGTAAAATGTCGGTCCACCCACCGATCCGCATTGGACCTGCGATACGGTCCAAAAGCCTATGTACAGCAGTGGACTTACAAAGACTGATAATGATGATGATGATGATGATTATTCAAATTCAATAAGTTTTGCCTCATAGTGCAGTCATTTAACGCCAAAAATCTAACCATATCGCATAAACGTAACCATTTAATCAGTTTGGACTAAAATTTTCCCTTTGGGATGCATAATGAAAGTCTTTTTTTTTGCTAACTGAAGTTATACTTCCAGACTCTTATCTACAGTACGCTTCTAACACAGAATTCGCGTAAAAATACCTTTCTCACAAACCAGGTGAACAACACTTTTGCTAAAGGTAAAGTGATAATAGCTAATATATTTAAGAAATTTTTTACGGTGGGGGCTGACACGCACGGGACTTATAGATAAAAAATTTGGAAAACATACAAACTACAAAATTTGCTATACAAACAAATTAAAGAATACTTTTCTTATAATAAAAAAATATAAAAATACTTTTCTTTTAATTTTCCCGTAGGTCGAGCCATTCTCGAGGAAAATGCGATTGAAAGTCATATTGAAAATACGATTTTCATTCTTTACACATTTATAATATTCAGTTTCTTTAGAAATTTATCTTTAAAAATTTAATACAGGCCTGATGGAAGGTGGTCACCAATGCTCCATTGACTCAGCAATACCAGGGTATTCACATATGTCTGCCTACCGTGAGATAAAGGATGTTACGTCTCGGTTACCCAGTAAATACGCTAACTAGGTGCCTCTTAAACCGGAACACGATAGTGTTTTCTTACTACCGCTTTGCTGCAGAATTATGCACCGCGGTGGTACTTTCCTAGACGGCCCCCAGTAAAAAGGGGACCTACCAACTGCTATAATATGCGAGATATCACGTTACCTCCAACTCCGTGCAATTTTTTTTTAAATGATTTTTAGCAAACTTCATTTCCTGGAAAAACTTCTTCACTGAGTTGAAAATTTAGGGTCACATATTTAGAAAAATATTATTAAAAACATAATTATTTCTATTATTTGCGCGAATCCAGCAGTTTACCCCTTGACCACGCCGCTGGAAAGTGTTCAAACGTCGGGAATTTAAAATGTAAAAAAAACGCGATAAAATCCGTAAAGTCATTAAAACAATAAAAACACACCTTGATACTTGTTACCGTAAAAACCTTACAAGCTTTTGAAAAGTGACGAGTTTTTGACATTTGTATATATATATATATATATAAATTGTTATTTCTTTTACTTATATGTGACGTGTGTTACTTTGACCTGAATGCAGATCGCCTCAATAAACTAGACCAGCTTCTAAATAATTGCATTCGAATAAGTTTTTCTCTTATTTGTTATGTATTAATATAACAGCAATTTTACATATATTAAGCTTAAGTTAGAATTACGTTTTTTTTCCTTTCGCAAGTTTTTATTTAGTTCTATTTTTTTAGATTTCCTACTTTACATATTTTTTTTGTAATGTCTGCCTTAAATTTTCCTAACATGCCAAAGGTTTATTGGTAGAGAATGCCATGAGCATTAAATCCGTCTTTGTATCATTTTTTTGTGTACAAAAAGGCCATTGTCTAGTATATCTTGTATTTAATTAGTAGTGTTGCTGAAACAATCATTTTGACAGGTCAAACTTGCATGGATTCTTTAAACTTTACAGCATGAATACCAACATTAAAACTCAACTAAACAATACAAAACAATGGTAAAGGGCATTGCGTTATTAGAACTGTCGCTTTCAATCATAACAACAGATCCTTAGAATTTTACTGCACAATGAAGAGTTTGTCATTGTCATGGTTTCAAATTTGACTTCAAAACAGAAACTGCCTTGAAACAGGTACATTATTACTATTTATGTACAACGAAATAAAATATGTTTTATTTGAATAAGACTAAGAATTCTTTTTAAAATAGTTTATACGAAAATAGTTTTCTAATAATATTTTTAAAATAATTCTACTCGTAGTTATGTTCAGTCTCAAATTACTAGTTTTGTTCACTTTCAAAATAAATGCGTAACCCCTTTGTGTCATAATGTGTCATTTAGGTGTGCCCAGTTTTTAAAGACTTTAGCCATATCAACCGACATACAATATTTATTTACATAGTTTAAATATGATCACTTTTGTTCGTCTAGAGATGCACTTAAACATTTCCTCAATTAAAATTTTTAGCACCTCGTGATAGTTACTAGACTATTACTGTATACGGATTTTTTTATACTTAATGTATACTGATTATACAATATTAGTCTTTCTCTATAAAAAGATATTATGTATAAAACATTCAAACAAAATTTTTAATTAAGTAATTCGAGAACTGATAAAAAAAAACAAATTCACTTCTTTTAATTTTTTGGGGGTTTAAACTAAATAAGAGATAAAAATATTCATTTACTGTACTATCAGATAAGTTTCACACGTGCAAGAGAGACAATATTCATTTAAATTTCTGTATTTGTGTAACACATCGCCTTTTACTTCATATCTAACCTACGGAACGTCTGTAAAATAAAATAGCCTGTTTCTAGTGGATTCTTATTTCAAAGAGCACAATATATCTTTAATATGTACAAATTTAGTAATACCTAGAAATTGTTTACAATTTGTGTTTGGGTGGTAATTGTTTTTAATATGTTGTAAATTATAGAATTTTATTATTATGATATGACAGTTCTCTTCATATTCCCTTTTAGCGTCATAAACATGATCTAATACAATAATAAGGATATTTTCTGTAATAAAACATGAAAACATAAGGCATATTATGCTATATAACATCGTACACTTAGAATTTTTTTAAATCAAGATTTTTTTCTATTGTCGTAAAGCATTATAAACACATATCATATGACGCATTTTCTAAGTAACACCGGTTGGTTACCTGTTCATTAACCCACATAGCAACATATAACGTCTAAATTACGCTGGGTAGTGCCGTTTTATGCCTCGTTACCTAAATCGGGGTTTACGACCACGCACTCTATACAAATTACGAAATACGCTGTCTGGTATTGACAGTGCGAGAGGCGAAAGCAGATTGAACACAATGCTATAAAATATTTATTCACTCCACTTGTAACGGTGCTTTGTTTGGAAACAGATGAAAAAGAACATATATTGCCATAATAAATAAACGTAATTTTAATGGAGCTGGTACATAATTTAGAATACTGTAAGAACAAATATATCGACTACTTTAATGTAATTATTTGATATATGTATTAATACAATGTAATGGACATGTATAATGTTTAAATTTAAATGGTAATATTAGTATAGTTATATTTTTCATTGTATCACAAATTATTTGTAACATGCCTAAACCGGACAAAAAAATTGCACGTCAAGACCATTGAAGAAAAAGACACGCTCTAAATTGATTATCTCCTTCTTTTGCGAGTTCGGTCAAAATGGATTTATATTGACAAAGCTACGTGGATTTTACTTGGATACTCAAAAACATATTTTGGTTTAGTGTCACTTTTAGCAATGGCAAAAAAAATGCAAATAAGTTCAGTATCACGTTATGTTGCTCTGTATTTTTATACTAATTACAAGAAATCTCGTAGTAAAAAAAAACACCTACTTATTGCCATACACGATTATAATCACTTCAAACATACAAAAGAAATTTTGAAAAAAGTTCTTTCTTATAATTGTACTACTAATATTTTTTCCTCAAGATTCGAACACTGGCTTTCGCAGCTCTTACTGTTAATGTAGACTACAAAAGAAAAGAGACTAAATAAATTTGCTTTAGCGTTGTGCCAAATCTTTGAAGAAACTTTTATTACACATTAGCAACATTTCTTTTGAAAACTGTGAGGATTGTTTTATGCTTTCCTATTTTAAAGATATATTTTTATTTCAAAATTCATTTCAGAGTGTGACTAATATGATCTACATTTGTTATAAAATACATGTAGTCTAGGTAGAGGTCTTCCTTTGCTTTAATTATATGGTAATTCATAAACAGCCTTTAGCAGTCCACTGCTGGACATAGGCCACTTTTAAACGCTGAGAAGTCGGATAACCAATTAGCTTTTATCTGTCAAATGTATAATCTGTATATTTTGGACAATCAATCAATATAATAACCTTAATAAGTTCTTTGATTAAAGCCTTTAAATAAGTAAAGATTGTTTTATAAGTAATAAATTTATAGAACGTCAGAAACGTGTTCACGATTTAAGTCAAATGTTTACTTACCGTAATAATGTGCTAAACCCCACGGACTCCTCTTAATTGTTAACTGAAGCGGAAAATTTGAGGGAAATTACCCCTTGTGAGAGATAATAAAGGACAAGTTGTCCTTACCTTGGCTTGAACAAAATAAATTACAGGAAAAATGCGTTAACGAAGATTGGAATACAAATCCATTGGGATAACCGCTCTTTATCGCTATTTCCTTATTCTTTCAGAAAATCTTATTCTTTTATATAAAGATTTCCATAAATTTAATTTCTTCTCTTATAACACGAAGATATAGATACGAATGTACCAATGCGTAGCACGTTTAATTAATTTTGCCTTGATTATTGTCACGGCAGTAGCAGTACTAACGGCATAGCAGAACGCACGCACCAAAGCGCTCTCCACTGACATTTTGTGCAATTCACAGTGAAACTAATTCTTTTACTATCTTAAAAAAAAATAAAACTGTTTTAATTGCAAAATCAAAACGTGCGAGCCATAATCTTACATCAATTCATATATTGAAGAGGTATGATTACAACCCTCAACTTAAAATATCCTCAAAATAATTCGCAATTAAACGCTTCGATGTTAAGTTTGATTTGGCTAGTTTTCTATTTCAAAAAAGGACGTTTTGTTTATACCTTAAATGATTTTAAACATCTTAACAGTCATGTAGTTTTATCAAAACTCATTCTTATTTAACGTATTTGACTTACACTCAATTATTTTCCATCCGTTGACGTTGCCGATCCATTTCCTTTCATAACCCACCGTATCGCTGAAACTACTGCGATACTTCTAAGGGACAAACGGCAACTAAGGCGTTTGCACTTTAGAAAAATTTATGTTCTGTATGTTATTTAGAAATTAAATTTATTTTATATAATCTCTTATAACTTCAATTGATATTTTTTTGTCAGATACTACTTATCTTGTAAGGTATGTTTAAAATATTTATAATAATTTGTCAATCAAATATAAATATAAGACGCCCGACTAGTTTTAGATCAATTTCCTGACAAAAAATCACTAGACGATAACAAAAGTTATATGAACAAATTTTTCCCCAAAAAGATCCAGACGTACACATGCTACGCAGGGCTTAATACATTTATTATCAATAAGCCGATTACATGGCAGCGATCTTAAATGGGGATAATGTAATATAGATTAGTAATCAAGGAGGTTTTGTAACAGACATCAAATAAATATTATTAGTTCGCTTTAAATGGGTTTTAACAGTAAAGCAAAAACAAACCATCATATCAATTATGATATTTTTACCAACCAACACTGCAAAGTTATTTTAATTTGTATTAGAATTAAAATTTTGAATCATACAAAGTAACATTCATAATTTAAAAAGAAATTTAAAAATTTTGTATAAAATGTTTATAAAATAAATAAATAGTTAACTAAAAATTGTTATCGTAGTTATTTACATTGCATAGAGTAAAAATGCGATTATAAATAATAAATTTAGGCTGAAGTAAAGAAATTAAAACATTAAAAATTACAGACATCAACTTATGTTACTTACTTTGTTTTTTTATAGTTACTGAAATAGCCATTTATGATTTTTTACTCGTAATATGTAAAACAAGACAGCTTTAATTTTCTTTTTGCGATAAGATGCCAATTATTTAGTGAACAACAATGTAATCTCATAAAAATATTGTAACAGAACTCTGTACATTTTTAAAATTTGTAATAAAAATGTGTGAGCACTAAAAGATTCTTAGATTAAAAAGAAAATAGTTTATTTGCACATCGTTTTTTATTAAAAAAAGCTAATGAAACATTTAGAACTAGTTGCACGGACGTCAATAGCAATTGGTTGCGCGGGCGCGAGGTCACTCAAGTTTCGTCGGCTAATTTGATTGGACCAACTGGCTGGAGTGACGGCGATATGGTAGATCCTATTTAAGGACCAGAAGCGAGGATGCGGTTCGAAGGACCATTTGCGTAATCCGGCTTGGACAACGTGGTTGTGAAGCCGGATTGGAATGCGATAAAGGAAGGATAAATACCTCGTATGATGGCGGAACAGCTGCATGCGTCTTCCTTGATGCAGTTGGGGTTTGCGATAAACTTAAAACTATTATAACGGAGCGTTGGCCATTCGCGTCGCGTGACTTTAAAATATGATGCGTTGCGTAGGAACTCCCGAAGGCAATTGTCGACTGCGGCGGCGCTGGCCGCCGTCCGCGTCACGAAGTATTCACCTTATACCTCTTCTTTTCGCGAGATGAGGAAAAATTAAAAGGAAAAAAGGAGGGCAGGCGAAAGGAGCGTTATAATAAGAGAGGGAAGGAAGATTATTGCGTAACCAATTTGCGGCTGTGTTAGGCGACATAGAAATGCGCGCGAACGGCAATGTTGCTAAAATGTTCTCTTTAATCTTGTGGTCAGCTCTCTAAAGAAAATTTATTGACAGTGCTTTGCCTTTTGTGTTCAAAACCAGGAGTTTATCTTGATGGCGAAAGCGAAGAAAAGACCGACATAACGTTATCTTAAACTTCTCATTTTAAAGCAAGAAATATTTTAAAAGTATATATATTTTTGTTTTAATAACACGTTATTATAAATGAAATACTCTCCGTATTTTCCTTATATTTCAGATAATATAGTCCGATAAAAGTAGGTCTATACAATTAGAGAAGCCTTAAATTAAAAAATGAGTGAATAGTTATGTATCTCCGTATCTCGGCATTTTACTCTAAATATAGTTTTAAACAATATACTAAAATGTGTATTCCATAACATTGTTTTTCAATTTCTTTTACATTAGCGCGACAGACTTATGCGTTTTAGGCCGTAACAATATATTTTATGTTACTGTTAGCGCTTTTAGTGTTGTTAATGAACATGGCCACAGAAAATAGCGATACTTAAACTTTCTAGACCGTTTTTGGTAAAAATTTCATAAATACAAACTTTGCTTACTCTGGTACCATAAACCAAAAAGAGAGAAATTAAAATATGTGAAGAAACATTTTGTGATACCAATGGCATCTTATCAGCATATTGTTAGAAATTGTACAAATCCTTGATTACACAGTACAAAATTTGAACAGCATAATATCTCCTTCGGGGTATAGTGAAAGCAGCTAAGAGCAGCAAAATATTGTATAGAAATATATTCTCATTTTGCCCAATATATTAATGCAATCAGGTAGAAATCAGGTTTCTAGATGGAGCTATATAGAGTGTTTATCGCAATAGCCTTGTAATCCGATTTATACGCTTTCATTAGCTTCATACGTGTGTTAATATGTAACGAAATCTTTAAACATAATTTTGAACCCTTCAAAACGTCAGACTAACTCGAAATTTAGCATACGTGACTGGGAACTGCCTCGTAGCCAAGTGGTATGGGCGTGTGCGTCCTGTGAAACCGGAGGTCGTGGTTCAAATCCTGCGGACTCAACAAAATTTTCGTTGTTGCTTCCTAGTTGGTTAGGGCAATTAGGGCCGATCACCAAATTATGTGAAAAGTAAGATGATCCATGCGTCGGATGGGCATGTAAAGTCGGTCCACCCACCAACTCGCATTGACCAGCGTGGTGGATACAGTCCAAAACCCCTAATAGATAGGGTGTACTAGGGAAACCTATGTCCAGCAGTGGACTATCACAGGCTGATAATGATCACTTGGAATGATGACAATTCAATATTTTAAACAGATTGAGACGTTAGGTATTGAGTTAGATGCAGTTAATATAGAAATAATAATAGCCAAGTGGGATAAGCCTGTGCTTTAGGAGCCGAAGATTTTGGATTCGAATTCGGCGGGAACATAACAATTTTAATTTTTGTTTCCTTGTCGGTAAGAGCAATGCGGGCTTATCACCTGATAGCCTGGAATATAAGGTCATGCATGGGATGCATGGTTATGAAAAAAAAATCGGTCTTGCGCCTGATCCCTCTCGGCCACGTCGTTATTCGTCCCATCGGGCTATATGAGTAAAAATAAAAGGAGGACACCTGTGTTTGCCTCGTACACTTGTACATTATTATACCTGATGTGTATTTGATAATCTATACAAGAAATTGGCCGCTGATTCATAAACATACATTTAAGAACACTAAAATACAGTCTTAGGATATTAACGATTTTATCCGTAGTGCCTGTCAACCGGTTGAAACTTTAAATTAAAACTATAACTAGTTATTCAAAACATAAAAGCAGTTTCGAATAACCCTTCCGATACCCGCCTGAAATGAAGTTAATTTTATTTATTTTTGGACGTAATTTTATTAAAAGACGTCATAGTAGTTTTAATGGGTAAAAATACACCAAAAGATTATAATTTTCATAAAATCCTGTAAATAAACTAATTGATAATTTAGTTCTTATTAAATAGTAAGTAAAACGAAATATACTCTTTAACCCTGTTCTCCTTGTATAAAACCACAAGAAAAAAAGCATGCTGCTAGAGGACTTATTTACGCTCCTTCACTTAACGCTACGTTTATTTGGATGATTACATTTAATAAATTTTATAACTACAAATACAAGTGAATGCATTTATTTTAACCGATCCTTAAGCTTCGACTATCCCTTGATAACAGTGGTTACAAATGAAATGAAACGGTTAAATAACGTTAAAACTTAAATTTAATTCGATGTGAACCAGAAAGTAAGTATCAATTTCATATTAGGAAAATTAACGGTAATATTTTACTCTCCTATTGTTGAACGATAAATTTCAATGGAGCAAATATTATTAAAAAAGAAAGATGCTTTTGGAAGGCCAAACAATTAATCAAGAGCTTTTCAAGTAACAGGGTTTCTGTGCCTTTAAATGTTTCGAGACCTAATCTTTGATCGACTGCGGTCTAACTTAACTATTTGACTGACTGCACAAAAGAACTTAACATGGAATTCGGAGCATCAGGCATAATAAAAATATACATGAATAGAAATCACAACCTTGAGCGATAAAATTAAAACGCTGGATAAACCATAAGAGATACTGTAAAATTATGTTCTTTACAATTGTGCGTCTTTTTTAACCTATTAGGTAATTTAATGTTAATTTATTTAAACAGTACGATGATATATTTTCAAAGCAAGTTTAACGCCAACATAAGCCTTTATTGTTGAAACTCAAACAAATTAGAATACTATCTAATTCGTGTTATTAATTCTTGGACAACATATTTGCAATGTCTTAAGCTTACATATTTAAAATTTCACCGCAGAAATCTTGTGCTTTTTCTCGTGAAACCATGTCGTTACCTGACTCTATTGGGAATGATGGCTCAATCTTAAAAGAAAGTTTATGTTTTATTATAGTATCTGTTCAACAGATCAACAGAAATGTGCTTATATTTAATATCTATCTAGTAACAATAATTAACAGTACCAATTATAAAAAGTTGCTAAAAATATAATAATTATCTTATCGGTTCTGCATTAGAATGGGGTTCTTCTGGACAATCAGTCTAAAAATAGAAAACTTAGCACAATAAATTTTGGAGCACATCATTTAAATTTATTTGTTGTGATAATTATAAGAAATATTAATATAATTTACATCTGACTTAAAAAACATTATATATTTAAAATAAAAATATACATAGAAATATAAAATAGGAAAGGCTAAAGTCATCCACAAAGCAGTCAATAGAAATGTTGCTGAAATTTTCTCTTAAATATTGCGGTCAGCACCCTAAAGCAAATTTATTGACAGCCTCTTGCCTTTTGTATTTCACATTTATAGAATGAGGGTTGTGAAAGTCGGTGTTCATATCTTGAAAGATAAAATACGACGAAAACGACTCTAAGGAAGTGACTTCTTTGTAGACGATTGTTAAAAATGTATACTTTAAAAATACTTTTGAATGTATTTTTTTGAAGTTCTAAAAAAATATGATAAACGTGTACCGTGCTTTTAGCCGAGCTATATGTTTATGATAATTGCTTGATGGTAAGAGGGGCGAAGAAAATGATTGATAACTATATAACTGTGCTTAAAAGCTTTTAAAAGATAATTCTTATAATTACTTCCACTAATAAATTAATTTTTAAGAACTAAACATCACGTTCCATTATTTTACTGTCTTCACAAAAGCAAAACTACTAGTTCTACAAAGGATAGTTGTGCTGTCTAGTTTTAATTTTTATTAACGTGTGACAAATAGTAATTGGGATTTTTTAAAGTCTAAACGACGACATTATGTTTCATGTTATATAACTGACAACATAATGTCGTCCAATTTGGTTTTTTTGTTTTGAATATTATGAAAATTAGTAAGAATTTGGTGCAAATTAAAAAGCGATATATTAACCGAATAATCATCAATCATTACTATCGACAACTTGTCAGCCTGTGTTAGTCCACTGCTGGAGAAAAGTTTCTACTACACGCCTTCTTCATTAGGGTTTTTAACCTATCCCGCACGCTGGTCCATTGCGGTTGGTCGGTAGACGGACGTTTTTAATGTCCATCCGACGCATGGATTATCTTATTTTTCAGTTATTTTCCACAATTGTTTTATACACCAGCCTCTATATGTCTGGAACAAATAAATATTTTAACGTATTAGTTTCAAGCTGCTTTTGCCTCTCTGCAACTGTCAATACCAGGGTGCGTATGTTCTACATTGATGGATTGCGTAATGTCAAACCCTGATTTAGGTAATGGGACATAAAATGGCATCACCCAGCGTAATTGCGACGTTACATTTTGTTATGGTTTAAAGGACAGGTGACTTGAAGCATTCTCTTTTTTTGTTTCTTAGAAAAAGTTTCATATAATATATATTCATAATGTTTAATTGTAAATTACTATTGCAAAAATAAGACGTTTAGAGTACGAAACTAAATGTTTAGCTCTTTAGTTAATTTTTTTAAATGTCAATTTATTTAATGTTTATTTTGTTACAGTATCTAATTGATGGCCTAGAAACTATACATACTTTAATAGGTTAATAATTGATGAAGATGGTCCATGTAGCCCCTGAAAGTTAAGATAAGAGATACGTACACAAACGAAGAAGAAAAACCAATAACTATTCATTAATAGCAGTAAATATTTACTTTGCATTATTAAAATTCATTATCATTTATTTTGTTTTTTGAAAATATGTACCTGTTTTATAGAAGTTATATTTTAAGTCAAAGCATAAAATTACGACAATGAGAAGCTCTCCACTATGTTGTAGAGTTCAAAGGATCTGTTGTTTAGATGAAAAGCAAAAGTTGTAATAAAACAATGCCCTCCACTCGTACAATTGCCTCGTGTAGTTCGGCGTTAGTTCTAAACTGTTATATTTGTCTATGCAGTGCATCTGTACATGTAAATTATGATTTTCCTTTTGATGGAAATTGTTTGAAAACATCAATCGATAACGAGAAGTTAAATGAACGAGAAATATTTTTATTATTTATATTTGTTATTTTAGTTCGTTGTTCCACTATGATTTTTACAATAAACTCTATAAATTATTTAATTGATGTTTTGTAGAACCGTGTCCATCCTATTGAAAAGTAGTAATAAAAGTTTATAAAACGCCTTAAAATTACATAAAAATTTTGTAATTTCTTAGGAGTTTTCTTCTTAATTATTTTTTATTGTCAAACAGTGGGTAATGAAAACATATATTCTTTAATTCTTTATTTATGAAGATCAAGCAATGTGTATTATATTTTGTATTATTCCAAAAACTTCCATTAATCACAATCTTGAGGCGAAAATCTTTTCAGAGTCTCGGCATTGTATCAAATTAACTCTTTAATTTAGACCCCAAATGTTTCTTTGAACTTTTTGAGAGAATCTAAAGATGAATTTATTAGCATTTTGGAGGTTATTCATCCGTTATTGAAAAACTAAACATCAGTATCAACAAAAAAATCGACTTTACCATAGAATATAAAGAAAAAACATTTATAGGAAGTTAAATCCTTCTTTATTAGATGTTTATTTTAATATCATATTGCTACAAATAAAAACAAACGGGTGTTACATTTACGAGGTGAAGCAGTTAAAAGGCGAGGAAGGTGTGCAGTAACAAAGGCTGTAAAGTTAAAGCAATCTTCTGTCTTCACACGTTTTGTAAGCACACACCGTTCACTGAAATGAATATAAACGTTAAATGAGGATGTTTATTACATGCAATGGGATGTTAAATACGGAGTTTTAAAGACATACGAAAAGTAAGATGTAGATGAAATCATTTATAATGGAGTTAAATTTAGGGATAATACAGATAAAAATTCTACATGAGGTATGTAGAACACTTTAATTTGTGGACAAAAATATAAATGTATTGAAAACTTCGAATTTCCACGTTGTGTACGTTCTATTTTATTGCTTATTCCTGTCGATATAATTATTATCTTTTAATTTACATAGAATTATCTTTGTAAGCGGTGCTATAAACAATTAATGCAATCTTTTTAGTGGTACTTGTACTACCAAGGGCCTTAATAAACGCCAAAATAATATTTAAAAGTAATAAAAAAATAACATTTGCCAGTTAAGTAAATGTGCATACATTAATTTATAAATATTTTCTTTTGTAAAACATGGGATAAACGTAGTACCGATAAGCGGCTTTGGCAAGTACTTTGTAATCACAAAGATAGGCTATATGCTCACTGACTCGACTTATCAACTGATTTTCTTTTTCCTTTATAATATGCTCATTTCCTCTAACAAGAGTTAAACATGCATGTAAAAGGAAAGCCAGACGTAAAAATTTAAAGCTATATTTTCAGTAGTCATTTAATATATCTCTATTTAGTATTCCTTATAGTTCCAATAAATATGTGTAAATGTGTATATCAATAACACAAATACGTAACACGATTAATATATATAGTTGCATCAAAAATACATGTCTAACATTAAGAAAAATCATAAGATAAATTTCTACCAAATATGTACTGATCGAACTTCGTTATTAGAAGTTATCGTATCGTAAGTCATATATCTTAAATACAGATTAAGGATGGACTACAATCGATCGACGATTGAGATATACGAGGGTGTGAAAAGTTTCCGACCTCAACTCAAAGATGGCGCCACTCGTTAATAAAAGCTAGTGAATGTAGTTGTGCATATTTTAACAGTTACTCACCAAAGTTTCGACCATTTTGGACGCGCAGTTTTTAGTTGACAGTCGTTTGAGTGAGTAGAAGTGAGTGTTTTTGTGAAAATGGAAAAAATTGAGTATAGAGCTGTTATTAAATTTTTGTTTTTGAAAGGCAACACACCTACGCAAATCAAAAATGAGATGGACTTTATGTTTTGGGACTCTGCACCATCGTTTACCACAGTGAAATTTTGGGCAGCTGAATTTTAACGTGGCTGTAAGAGCTTGGGAGACGATGAACGTTCGGGACGTCCAAAAACTGCAACTACTGACGATAACATTGCTGAAGTTCACAAAATGGTGTTAAACGACCGCCAAATTAAAGTGAGAGAGATCGCAGAGGTTATGAAAATGTCCAAAGAACGTGTTTGTCACATATTAAATCAAGATTTAGACATGAGAAAGCTGTTCGCGCATTGGGTGCCGCGTTTGCTCACATTAGACCAAAAACATGTTCGAATGAACATTTCCAAATCTCTATTGGCGCAGTTTAGGCGCAATAAATCCGAACTTTGCCGCCGATTAATTACTGTAGATGAAACTTGGATACACTATTATACGCCCGAAACAAAACTACAGTCAAAACAGTGGACTGCAAAGGGGGAACCAGCTCCAAAAAAAGCAAAAACTGCTTTATCGGCCGAGAAAGTGATGGCGACTGTTTTTTGGGATAGTTATGGAGTTATCTTTATCGATTATCTTCAAAAAGGAGAAACCATTACAGGAGCATACTACGCATCATTACTTGACGAGCTAAAGGCACAAATTGCGGAAAAACGGCCACATTTGCAGAAAAAGAAAATCCTGTTACACAAAGACAACGCGCCGTCTCACACCTCAGCGGTTGCCATGGCAAAATCCACGAGTTACTCCTCTTATTAGGAGTTTCAGTAAAATGAAACAATTGCTATGGCCGATTTTGACTTGTAATTGTTGTAAACAAAGTAACCCACAGCAACAAAGCAGCGTCGCGTATTGTTATGAGCCGAATGTTATTCAGTAATTAACAACTCGTTGACAACTCAACAATATAAAAAGCTACTTAAAATATTTTAGTACCTATTTCTAATTTTTTTTGCCATGCGAGTTGAGACTAGCAGTCCATATGATGCAAAGGTCACCAACGCCTATTTGCATCGGCATTACTAGGGGTGTAACCTAAATACCTACACTGGCTACGATGCCCTTCAAACCAGAACACGATAGTGTTTTCACAATACTGCTTTGCGCCAAAAACAGGCACCGCGGTGTTATTGCCCTAGACAGACCCCTGTAAAAAGAAGACGTACCACCTTATTTATATCATTTTATACTATTATTATTATTATTATAACATTTATTTCAGATTAAAAAATCCATAACATTTTCGTAATTATAACCTTAATTTAAGAAAAATTTCGTTAATCATTCTAAATGAAAAATTAATACAGCACAAAGGATAACAAAAATTTCACATAATATAAACATAAAAAACTATTAAAGACAAGATAAGATAAATAACAATTAGTAGTGGTAATGTCATAAATTTGTATGGAGTTGGATCCATCTATGTAAAAGAGGAGAGTCCCAGGGATCTGCAAATACACGTAGGACGTTATTAGTGCTCCAGCGTAAACGTTCCATTGCAGAGGCACACCGTTTTCTCATAAGCGCAAAGAAACCATCAGTATGTAACTCTACGAACAACCAGAGGCGCTACATCTCCACGGCAACCCCATCAACGCCCTAAACGTGTTATTGTACTGCACTCGAAGGCTATTGTATACCCGCTGAGTGTACGATTCCCAAAGACTACACGTGTACATCGTTTGACAATACGTTTTAAATAGTGTTTTTTTGACTTGTGTCGAACAACGTGCAAACCTACGGATTAGCATATTACCTCGTATTGACAGTGACCTACATTCTCTCTCTATATCACTGTCATCTTTTAAGTTCTCATTGATCCAGTGACCCAAATATTTAAATTTTGTCAGTCTCGAGAGTGCTATATTAAATAGCAATACTTTTGGGAGATGAGGAAAAGTGGTGTCGGTAATCGATTTAAAGACTTTTTGTAGCGTTGTATTTAAGACCATGAGCTAGAGCATACTGCTCACACGTTTGTAAAAGTTTTCTTAATCCACCAATAGATGGGCTCAGTAACACCATGTCATCTGCATAACTTATGTTATTTATACAAACTCCATCAATATGGCACCCTACTTTAGTATCCCTGAGTTTATCCATCAGTTGATTAATATAAATATTAAATAATTGGGGTGAGCTTAGACCTCCTTGCCTGACACCACAATTCATTTTGTATATATTAGAGTAAGCACTAGCCCACTTTACACTGTTCGTCTGCTTGTTATGCCAATACTCCAGGATAGAGACTATTTCAGGTGCAATTGTATTTTCATTACTAAGTCTCTGCCATAAGACATCGTAATTGACCATATCGAATTCCTTCGATAAATCTAAAAAGCAAGCAAAAACAGGCGTTTTTCTAACTGAACAGTCTGCTTTAGTACAAGTATTGCACTTTCCGTAGAAAGTCCGGCCCTAAAACCAGACTGGGTATCAGATAGGTCATTGTATTTAGTAAGCTGTTTGTTTAGCAAACTATCTAGCACCTTTGCCAAATTATTAGAGAGTGATATTGGCCTGTAGTTGGAAATATCTGACGCATCTCCAGTTTTGTTTTTAATTACAGGCACCACGATTGCATGCATTAAATCCTTAGGCAAATAACAATGGCTAAGACATAAATTATAAAATAGTGCAAGAACCGCGCCAAATGAGGTCGGGCATACTTAAGATGTTCGATGCTGAGGGCGTCGTGGCCAGGAGATTTACCTGCGTTGAATCGCTGTCACTAACTCTTTAACAGTGAATCTTACATTTAAATTACCAGCATTAACATCTTTGCAGCTGAACACTCTCTGTATGCTAGGAACAAGTTGGTCAACTTTAAATTGCAAGTGAAATGCATTAGCGATTTTAGATGGTTCATGCCTGCAATGCTTACAGGGAGACTCGGTTTCTCGGCTTTCCAAAAGTTTTTAAATTCTTTTGTCGAATGATGTGATGCAATATTATCCATTTTTATTTGTAGCTGATTATCTTGACAAAATTTTAGCTTTGATTTAAAATGCTTTCTAGAATTATACATGTTCCTGTAGATATATCCACACGTAGGCTTACCATGCAGTAGCCATATTCGATAGCATTGACGAGCCTTCTCATGCGCAGTGCGAACATAACGGTTCCATCCTACGACATGTTTTTTGTTGCGATCTTTTTTAACCTTATTTATGTTATTTCTGTGCTGCGCACCCTCCTTCAGTATATTATCGATATTTTTATACATATCATCTAACACCTGACTATGATTTATACTCAAGCACATACTGTAAACACATTTCTGAAAAACAGTTGGAAAATCAATATCTCTTAATTTTGAGTTACAAAAATTAGTAAAAGCATTTGTTTCATTTACAGTATAGTCTTTGAGAAAATAAAAAAATTGTTAATGAAACACGGAGATGTCAATTTATTTGCACCCATTAAAATTAAGCAGAACTCTATTTTAAATAAGTTTTCGGATTATATAGTGAGTAGAATGATGAACAAATGTTCTATTTAGTTTTAAAATTGTCAACTTACCTACTAACAAACCGCATCATTTGCCATTGGACCGCTACTAATAACTTTTCAATTAGTTAAAGCACAGTTTTATCATCATCCATGCCAACGTTAGTGGCCTTATTAGGAATTTTCGTAGTTAATTTAATATCATAGTATAATATGTTAATTTTATGAGAATGCTATGTTATAGTTTCTTTCGCCGGTTCTTCTCAGGTCGGAGGCGTTCTATTCCGAACCGGTGGTAGCGTCCTTGACAATCAATAAGCGAGTGTTACACTTTTATATTAAATAAAGATATTTGAATTTGAATTTAAATTATTATATTTTGATACTAGATTAAATTGACGAGACGAGGCAGACGTTCACCTGATGATAAGTGATGCGCCCTGCCCATTAGAATCGCAGCGTAAAACGCAATAATTCCGCGTGCCGCCCTTAAACACAACATAACAACTACTCGTTTGAACTTACGCTGGCTACAGTGCCCTTCAAACCGAAATACAACCAAGTTTGTACACTACTGCTTTGCGGCAGATATAGCCACTGTGATGGTACTTCCCAAGACGATCCCCTAGAATTCTACAGTTACTAAAACTTCGGTCCTAACGTGGGTCCCGTCTCCTAATCTTGCACACCACACTAATAGGGATAGCAGCGCAAAAACACTCTTAGTTCACCCACGCTTACGAGCACACTCCTGGTACACAAACCACACCCGCGTTTCAAGGCTGTTCTCACCGCCCCAGCTTCCCCCGAACTCTGTGTTAGATGAACATTACCGTGAAAGTTTTGTTAACTGAAAATCAATTTTACTTAAAAAAAACTTTCAAACTTTTTACTTAAAAAACTTATCTGTTAGTCGTAATAGCAGTCAAAAAATGATTCTTTCAAAACTTTACTTACTTACTACTGGGTAAATTTTTCGATATCGTCCGAACAAAAGTAAAATACGGCTAATGGAAATATTCAATTTAGCTACAGCTAAATCTGTCATGTAACAAAAAAGCGTAGAAAACGCGTTTTTTGTTAGATACACCAATCGTGAACCTTTAAGCTTTACCCCTGCAAAGTATGTTTTTTAATTTCAAAAGAGAACTGTACTTTTTGCCCAGAACAAAATATAAATCAACTTATGTAAAAGGCTTTAGTCATGTTAGAAAAATTTCAAACTAAACATTTTTCCTACCTGATCTGATTTTTTTACATGTTTCACGTAGTTACAAGAAAAATAAAAAATGGCACTTATCATTTTAAATTTAATAAAAGCGTCAATATTATGTGTTTTCGGTGGATCAAGTAAGAATGTATCATGATATTCTGTGGCAATGAATGGGGTACAAGTAACTTTTTGAGTTTTAGTAGTTGAGATCCACAAAAATATTTTTGCCAATGTAACGAGGAACGAAATAAAATGTAACATTATTTAATGTTAAACTTTTTATATAATATAAACTATCATCATCATCATCATCACCATCATCATCATCATCATCATCATCACCATCATCATCATCATCATCAGCCTGTGATAGTCCACTGCTGGACATAGGCCTCCCCTAAGACACCACTATCCATTAGGGGGTTTTGGACCGCATCCCACCACGCTGGTTTAATGCGGGTTGGTGGGTGGACCGACTTTTTACATGCCCATCCGACGCATGAATGATATAAACTATTGGCTATTAAATTAAAAGAAGTTTATATAAGGTTTACTTCGAACGAGATATGATTACAGCATACATAATTTTAAATTAACTAAAATCGACGTGTGTTCTTAGAACGGACTTAAAATATTTTTTTACCTGGCTAGTGTAGAAAAGACCACTTACTGTTTAACGTGTAAACATCTTAATTATTTAAAGACAAAAATCTCTCAAATAAATATCAATGTCTAAGAACATATTTGACGCCGACAAAATAAAAAAAAAATATATATTTCGACTAAGTTCAAAAGTTTGAATATTGCTTGAGTTTCAATTTTTTTATTGAAAACCAAGTATGATAATCTTAAAATACTGTCTAGTCGATTGTTAATCCTTTATAAGTAGACTTACGGGTTGAACAATAATAAATAAAACTTAATAACATTTAAATCTGCGACTACAAGTATGTACTGCAATTATTTTTAATTGTAGTACATACTTGTAGTCGCATACTTTTAGTGTCTGAAAGAAGAAATTAAAATTGTAAAGAATACCATATCAGTAAGAGGTGATGACATTAAGTTTTTGTGTTGCTTTTTTAATGTAGCATAGGCGAGTTTAAAATTAATATTGCAAATATTTGACAGGTACGATATCTAAATGAATATGAAAATTTATCAGGTACTCTAATCGTACCGAACCAGCGCTCCTGCTCATTTAAATATAAATTTAAATGCAAGTAAAAACTATTAAGAGTTTCGACGGAAAAGACCAGAATAATATTTAATGCAAAAAATATTTCGTACATATTGTTATCGAAAGTATTATCAATACCTAGCAGCAAATTTCGCAATTTGCACGGATTGCGCAATCGTCGACCCAGATCTAGTTAAGGAGGCATAAAATCGCATCTTTTGTTGTAATTAAGAGATTAAATCTCATCATTTAGGATAACAAGCAGGCAAACCATATCGGACGTACTGAGAATGGGTATATGATACATGAAGAGTTAGTGTTGTTTTGTATTTCAAACTGACTTACGTGACTTATACACTTGACATATGTCTTCAATAGGTATTAACAAAGTTTTATTGTAATACAAATGCTATTTAGGTCAATATAAATAGCTTAAAAAAATATATCTGAGTATCTACCCCAGCCAAATATAAGTTTGAATATACGAAAGCTAAGTCCTCTGTCAAACTTGATTGGTGTGGTCAACTCGGAAACTCCTTAGGACTTAAACATCGCGTAGAAATTGAACAAGACTAATAAGAACGCGTTCGCAAGAACTCTTTTTTGGTTTTGTTAGATGTCTTAATACCACTGTCACACTAAATCGAATTTGAATTTGAATTAAAAAGAAAATTTTCAAAATGTAATTGAAATTTTCTTAAGAATAATTTTCCATACATAAGCCTAAGTTACTTAAGGACAATTTAGATTTCTGGTAATGAAAGAAATTTTAAAACGATTTCATACTTTCGAAGCCCATAAAATCAAACTAAGAAACAAATCGTCCCCTTTTATAATTAATAACAAAGCTTAAGTGAGCTAAGTAGAAACGAATTCTATCATATTAATTTTTTAGAATGTTTCGTAATTTGGTTTAATAATGATAATAACTAACAAGTACTGTTCTTAAATGTTTTTATACCGAAAAACTATAAACGCCTAATTACATTTTCATTTATAATGTCGTATCAAAACTTAATCATGGCCGAAATAATTTTGCACATTATACACCTCGTTCAATAATTATTTAGGTCAAGTAATAATAGAGGACAAAGCCATTGAGCTTAATGATTTTACCCGACATAAGAATTATACATATATTATTAGAGGAGTATGGGCAATTTACGATTTCTTTTTATATATCTTGTGCCATAAATAAGTTGCTTTAGTTTAATTTCCAAGATTAGGATATTCTAAAAAATTCTAAAGGTATTCTGATATACTAATCAATGAAATTCGTATGTTAATTTAAATTCTTAATTCATGTACGCATACTGGATGCACCAACAAGAAATAAATATTAGAATATAATTTATATGTACAACAGCCGTAGCCTCTTCTTTTGTCTCATAGTTGGTAAATCCATTTATGATAGTTGCTTTTTAACTTATAAATAGTCAGATGGTTCGGTAGAATTTTGTGCATCAGATTGTTATTGACTGAAAGCTCACGTACGGGTAACGTCTTTAAGCTTTTTCACACGTAAGGGTGAGACATGGGTCGGAAAAGATGAGAAAAACAATACATTAGAATCTTGTCAACCGTATTGCAACTCAATTAACTTTTTTTTAAGTTTAAGTTAAAATATCAAATTCATGATTACCTTATCGAGATAATATCTAATGTAATTTCACTTAATTATAGTTTCTAAAAAGATCTAAGCAAATATTACCGATTTTAAAACATAGCTATTCACAATGGAACACAATGCAAACCAAGAATATTTATCTTAACGTCATTAACTTTAATAAGAACTTTTAAAACTTTTTTTTAAGAACATACTCTATTTTAGTAATACTCCAACAATATAAAAATAAATCGAAATAAAAGTAACATTTTATCCTTTATTAGTTTCCTACACAATGTATGATCATTAAACAACAATATATCCATATTGACAATGAAAATAAAAAATGACGAGCAACGGACGTCAAACAAAATGTTTTCTCAAAGACAGTAATTGACACAGCGCTATTGTATAGACAGTTTTCTCATTGTTTTCATTTCCTTTGGCGTCGAAGTCTAATTGTTATATACTGAGCCTCGTTGACAAGTTAAGGTTCTTTGAAAATAAAACAAAATGGTAAACTTTGAGGCAATTTCCAAACGAGATATTTATTATTCTAGACTTGTTTATAGACATGAACAAGTCCAGAATCATAAATTTTTAACATATAACTTTACTGCATAGAGTGACTTATTTTATTCTTCTATCAGAAAAGCAATGCCTAAAAAATAAGAGATTCTCGATACTGGTGGTTTCTTTAGATAGTGTTAGAATTATTTAATTTAAGAGATATCTTAATTCAAATCCATGGCCAGTGGTAGCACAAATGAAACAAAAAATTGCACTATAAAAAAAAACGCTAACCACGGTACAAAATTAGTCATGGCCATCCTCTTTTATATTCGTTAAATAATTTAAATCAACCATGTGATGAATTCTATACTAAGTTGAAAGGTTAATTAAATGATTAGGTTAAATAGGTAGAAGGGACTAATTTATAATAAAGTAAAATTAACATAACAAAATTAACAAAGAAAAATTTAGTAGGTTCAACTAAGCTAAATAAATAAGCGATTATATTTATGGTTAAGTATTTGAATAAGCATTATCTGTTTTTCTAATATTTATATATTCTCTAGGCTTTTCCGTTTCAAAATCGTGACGTTAAGCTCCAATTAGAAGTAACTAAATATAGCAAGCTATGGATAACATTTAGTTATTTCTACCTGTTAAACACTTTTGATTGTCTTCATCTAACTTTTATGTAAAGCATTCATTCATCTTGAAATATAAGTCATTTATCAATCATCATCAGCCCGTGTTAGTCATCTGCTGGACATAGTCGTCCCCTAATGCACGCCTTCTCCAATAAAGGGTTTTGGACCGTATCCCACCACTCCAATGGGGGTTGGTGGGTGGCCCGATTTTTTACGTGCCCATCCAACGAATGGATCATCTTACTTTTTAGACAATTGGTTGATCGGCCCAAATTGACCTAACCAAGTAAGAGACAACAATAAAAATGAGTTGATTCCAGGCAGGATTCGAACCCACAACCACCAGGCTACGGAGGCACTAATCAAATGTCCGTCATATTCGTAGGTCAGGTGTAATAAATTTTTGTAAGAAATAATATAATACGCGTCTTATAATATAATAACAATATTATTTTTTTATGCAATTTAACTTGTGGTTTATTTAATTAAGTTTTGAATAATAATGGAATGTAACTTTAAACGGTGAAAATTTTCTTGTGAAAAATTTCAGATACAAATTGGTCAATAATAGAATTCACAAACTTTTAGAAGAAGTTTCGTCTAAAGTAGCAGTCTACTTTAGACGAAACTTAAGCGGGCGGGATAATTATGCCAGCAGCCATCATTTAAATAGCTTTAAATTTTATAGCGGTAGAAAGAGTAAAAAAATAAAAATGAATTTGTGCACGTAATAAAAGAGCAATTTATATTATTTTCCGACAATTTTGTTATTTTAGAAGTTTAATTCAAAAACTGCATTGAACCTTCGTAAAGCCTAATAGTATGAATAACATCTTTGGAAATGTTAGTTATTTTCTTGTTACATCCTTTTTTTTATTAGCTATGCAGAAAGACGAGCCATCTGATGTAAAGTGTTCACCGACGCCCATAGACATTGGCAATACCAGCACGATATAGTACGTTAAGTCTCGTTAACCCAGTAAATACGCCGTCTATGATGCACTTCAAACCGGAACATTGTAGTGTTTTCACACTACTGCTTTGGGGCAGAAATAGGCACCGTGACAGTACCACCCCAGACAGTCCCCGGTAAAAAGGGGACCTACCACCATTGACTTCGCATTCCCATTAAATTTTATTCATTAACTTTAATATTTAATATCAAATTTTAATCCATTCTATCACTTAATTTTTACATGTAAGCCAAATGTTCTTTTCGTTCAAGAGTTTTTGTGAAAAATATTATTTTTCACGTATACCTATAGTATATAGTAATGTTTACGGTTTCCTAATTTTATAACCTTTATTTCTTCAGAAGTATGGAAACCATTATTCCTTCATTTAGATATCTAAAATCATATTAAAATTATTCAACGACAGTGTTTAACTTTTTCCTTTCAAAGAAAATGCTCGCAAAATTTGCTAATAGCATAATCTAATCATAACTTTAAACCCCTTACGACAGATTCATTAATCTTCCTCAATCACGTTCAAGAGACTTTAACTATTGTTGATGTACTTAGATTAAAAGATGTTCTTTAAACTTTGGACAGTATAATATAACTTGTAACTAAACAGGAACTTTTACTAGGAATTGACTTGCATTCAAGATAGTAGGAAAAAACAACATAATTAATTAACAACATAAATATGCGTTAATAAATCAGCATTTTCAAAAATTAATACATTGATTGCTATGATAGGAAGTTTCTTGACTTAAGAGGCAAGCATTAAACAATCTGTAGAAATAAGTGTAACTATTAAAAAAAACTTGTGAGTGATAAAATTTTAAGGTCTCTGTAATATGCATACTCAATCTAAGTCTTTAGTAATATTCAATAAATCGTTGAAATAAATTATTATTATTTTTTAAAGATTGCAAGGACACCAGTGCATTATTTCAGATCCTCACTATTTAAGTCTTTATATGTATATATTTAATATCGTTTATCATTTAATTTTTGTGTCAAAGAACATTAAAATAAATTCAAAGTTCACGTGATAAGACACCCTTTACGTATAAAACTGGTGACCATTTAGTATAAAAAGCATAGCTTTTGATTTTGATTCCCGTCATGATTACGAAGAATTAACAGTTTATTTTTGACCACACACTAGTGGTGTGTAAAAGTCTTCTTGTTTTAATGGCACCGTATCCAACGTAATTACTGTGTAAACGAGACGTTATATCTCACATCTCAAAGCGTTGGGCGAATTTTATGGCGTCTTAAGCTGCTTTTCTTATGGGCTAGGCGTCTCATCGCTTTAACCAACAAAATAAAATACGTAGCTAATACAGAAAACTAATCTTAATCACTGCGTATTATGCAAGTGTTTACGTACAAAACGCATGAACAGTTAAAGTATATACATATGTAGGATGGTCTCGCTGAGTTTCTTTCGCTGGTTCTTGTTTAGTCATATGAGTTCTTTTCCAAACCTTATAACCATTGGTAGCCGTGTTGTCTAAATAATACTAGCATGCTATGATTTTGACGTTGAACAAAGATATTTGAACATTAATTTATGGTATAGCTACTTGCAGTGATTATATTTAGAATAAGCGTTAGGTTGTTTAATCTATAATGAACAATATATTGTATATATTTATTTTTTTGTCTATACTCCGACCTAAGCAAAAAAAACTTATTTTATCATTACCGCCGGCAGTGGTATTATAATATGGTTTTAATATTAATTTATTAATTATGGGGTCCAAAGCAGGTGGTAAAACCCAAACATCTTCTCTATTGAAATTTGCACGTTTTCTAATCTCAATAGCCTCACGGATCATCCTTGGAATCGGTGTTCTTTAGCCAGAATTTTTGGTCGAACAAATCTGATGTGATGGTTTGGTTGATTCAACTTCCAATACAAGATTATACTAATTTGTTGAATTAGTTTAAAAGGTAGTAGGATAAGACCTATCAATTAAAAATAAAATAAGACTAACTATACCCTCTGATAAAATGACGATCAATAGCTCCAAATTCTTGAGCAATCATAATAATCGTATTGGTTAGATCAGACATAGTATAAATACTAATAAAAATCTTATAAATTATAGGTATTACTAATTTTTTATTTAAAATTTTAATAAAAGCCTATTAACAATAATAATATCTGAACATTATAAAGATTGACTTAGCTAATATGTTAGGAAACTGCCTATGAAAATAGGGCTAGCGTATACTATACTAAGATTGATGACTGTGTTTTAGATCGTTGTCTTGTTACCAAGAGATAAATTACTTTAAAGATATGTTGTAGGTAACAAGCTACCGAGCTATAAGGTTACTAAGTTTTTTAATAAAATTTGTAGACAAAAGTTTTGCTGAGGATGACGATTTTCTACAATTTCAGATTAACAGTCGCTGGAACACATAAGTATCTTAAAATTTAATCAAATAAATTAATTCATATCTAATCTACGTTACGCAATATAGACGTTACAAATCCTTTTTTCCAGTTCCTTTTAGTTAATTAACTTTATAACTACCCAATTAAGAATGTGATATATTGTGTTTCAACGCAGAAGCTTGTGGTTGCTTGTTGTTTTAACTCCTTTAAGATTAAATATATATTTGGAGAATACGGGTACATGAAACTTGATTCTACATCTTATAATATGCTAAAATAAACTTTATGTAGCCATGAACCATGAGACTTATCATATATGCGCAATAAAAGTATGATGCTATTGCAATAAACAACTTTTGTTTTAAACCCTCAAGCGAGCGCGTGGTTGCACGCGCTAGCATTACTTTCATAGGCTAGCAACAATAGTAAATATATTTTTACTCTTAAACATTGTCAATATGTTAAAAACATATTACTATTCTCTACAATTAAGTAAACATTAGATAAAGTCGATTTAAAATCAAATAATCTAATTCAAATATTTTTTATTTAACAGGTATTTAGGATCTCGAGATATATTTAGTACTAAATACGGGTAAAATCCATGAATATTATTAAAAAATTATAACAAGTGTTTATCCAAATCACTTTGTTTTTTAATATAACATTTATTACATGACAAAATAGTTTATTATTGATATGTATTCTTATGTTATGGTCCACGCATTATGGGCAGAAAAGTATCACATAAAATATTATAACTCTCCCAGACAACATTACTAAAAGGTAAGCAAATGGGGTTTCTTATATCATATCTACATTGTATTTGCTTTCAATTAGGAATGGGTTAGGGTAAAAACTAGGTAAGGTCATTTAAGTAAGTAACTAAGGAAAAGCTGTAAAAAATATTTAGCTAGATAAAATAAACGCGGGCCGCTGCTTACTTTTTAACTTTAGGCTAGTAGTAGATGTTTGAATAGCTATGCTTGTTTTAATTTTACAGAATACCACAAATATTATTTCTTGAGTAACAAAGAAGTAGCAAGTTTTTATTTGGTTATATTACCTGTTATTGTTCTGTTTAATTGATATTGTAACGGTTCAATATAGTACTAAGTAGAATCAAAGAGCTATTCCTAACATATTTAATTTTTGAAGAACATTAATGATTTACTCTTTCATGGGTCCAACAAACATTTAATGAATATAATCATCATCATCAGCCTGTGTTATTCCACTGTTAGACATAGGCCTCCCTAATTCACGCCTTCTCAATTAGGTGCTTTTGGACTGTATCCCACCACGCTAGTCCAGTGTGGGTTGGTGGGTGGACGGACTTTTTAGGTGCCCAACCGACGCATGGATCTTCTTACTTTTCAGGCATTTGGGTTATCTGCCCAAATTGTCCAACCAACTAGGAAAAAGCAACGAAAATTTGTTGGATCCCCGCAGGATTCGAACACATGACCTCCGATTTCTAAAGCATACGCCCTTACCGCTAGGGTACGGAGGCAATGAATGTTATATTATATATAATAAATGTAAAAAAAATGTAATTATTTTAATATTTTTGCAGTGTTTTAAGTCAGTCAGTGTTTTAAGCAATATCAATTCGTAATGATATTTTATATTGATATGCGGTTGTCAACACAGTGGAAAAATAGGCTATACAAAAGAAAATAAACATAATACAATTGCTTTCTGTAAAGTTCATGTAACGAAAAGAAATTAAGCACGAAGATTTTTAACAGTAAAGTTAAATCGTCGTCTATTCCGGTGGCTAGTATTCTACTACCGAGTGGCTTACACAGATCAATATATAGAAATAATTAATACATGCCCGTTTTCTTAATATTTACATCGAAATAAATATTAAAACCAAACCATTATTTCCACATGCACGTTTGTTACAGGTAATTGGGATTGTGTATATCAGTTCGACAAACGACGCTTAAACAGCGCACTGTTAATGAAGTCTGCTCCGATTATAATTAAGTACATATACGTGAACATTTCAATGTTTAACTATGCTTAATCGTTTTGAATTATGTTAAAATATGTACCAAACATATATTTCACCTTTTCGAATATATTGTTATTATGTTAATAATAGATACTTATTTTCATTTTACTTTATAGACAAATCTTTTGTATACTGTTATATATATACACGTAATTGTGTAGCGGATTTTCACCTATTTTATTTTTAACAATATAAATGTATATCAAATCCACTAATTTACGGATTTTTCACGTTACTTGAATATATTTATTCCCGACGTTTCGGATTCTTTTCAGCATCCATGATCACGGGCAGACTAAGTTGGTATATTAACCTCGGTCCTACTTATCATAATCGTTTTTATTGAATACAGATACTTTTATGTAGGATAATGTTTTCTATTTATCTTATTAATCTAGGAGTAATATAAAATGAAGTTTTATTGTAGAAATTGAATTAGATCGATGTGTGATGTGATCCGCGGAGCGCTAGAATGATAGCGCTAAATATTTAATGTTCCAATTTATCTGACCTATATTCTCTGCTAAATAAAAATCTAGTATTAATTTAGTTTAGAAAGGCTTTTTAATTTTACTAATAATCGTTATCGTTTTAGCAATAACGCTAATGTATTTATTTCTGCATAAAATTTACAACCTCACTAATGAAAGATTTTGTTTTAAACAGTTTTTTTATTTTTTCAATAATAAAAAAAATTGAATATTGGTTCTTTACAACCAAGTGTCTGCGGATTATCTTTTGTATTATAAAATAAACACATTTAATGTGTTATAATGACAAGGTCCGATACAGTACCAACTATAAAAATTATCTGTATCATATTGCAAGAAGTTTAAAAAATAAAAATGGATAAAATACTATGAAAGGTACGAGTTTAAGCACACTAACATAATACATTGTTATTAAAATGAATCGGTTATTATATAAACATTAAAAGTGAAGTTAAACTGTGATTCTAACTTTGTAAGCTTGTGTTTGTAAAGAAAAAATACGCTTCGGATGTCTTTTTAGGAATTTGCCTTAATAGAAACTACAAAATCAGTTAGCCAAAAGCTTCTATTCTAATAAATGCTATTGTAACATCAATTAAGTAATTACGGTTATTGGTATACAATAAAAAATGTGGATTAAAATTAGTCGGTCGAAAAAAAGAATATCTTTTATTTTTTATAGCTGTAACGAATTATATAATTAATCTCAGATAATAATAGGCTGACAGTTCAAAGAATAACAAAAAATGTTAATACTTAATAAACCTAATTAATTTATTATTATAGTTAGCTTTAAGCGGTCGCTTAATGTTTATATCCAATTTAGCATCGTATATTTGTTTATATGGCATATATATGTATGTACCATTTTAGTTTCAAACTATGGACTAAAGGATGCATCGGGGAATAATAGTGAAAGCTATAAACCATACATTAAAATCTACTTCGGGAAAAACTATTCAGGCCCGTGTATGATACAAGTAAAATTTCCCACAATTAATAAAAAATATATATTTTTGTTAATTTAAAACAAAATCTTCTATTCTCAAATCCCTAATTATCAAAAGATTATAATAATCTTCACAGATTTCGTTTTAAAATACGGCAATGTGCACAATAAAAATGGACCTGCTTCAAGGTCGCTTTATCAGTGAATTTTCACTATTCACTAATTAGACTTTTATTTCTTGGAGCAAAGGGCAAGTCTGGTTTTATAAAATATGTTTTTGTATTATTAATCACTTTGGTTTAGAATTTCCATCTAGAACCTTCTTTATTTTTTGTATGTTAAAAGGTTACCGTACTGTTAGTTACAGCTACCTTCAGTGAGGCATTGGTTACCCATTAAATAAGATGGCTACGGTGCCCTTCACATAGAAGCACAATTGTGTCCTCACACTACTGCTTTGCTGCAGAAATAGGCACCGCGGTGGTACCGCCCTAGTCGGCCCTCAAAAAACAGGGGACCTACCACTGGTGATTTTTATTCTGATCTTCACAAAAATATAATAAAAAACTAAATTTATACGCTATATACTTTTACATCAACTTTTCTGGTACAACTAAGCATTCACAATGAAAAGGGTTGAGTTTACACGCCACGCTAACGGTCTTCGTTGTTTTATTAACATTGATTCCTGAGACAAATCTAGCAAAAGCAAACGTTAATTCAGGTGTACAATACAAAATGTTTATTTTTCTGAATTGAATGATTGCTTTGTCTCCAGTGGTATCTCATATTTAGTTGTATAGTAAGTATAACATCCTTACTATACTGCCTCCGTACCTAGTGGTATGGCGTGTGGCTTAGAAACCGGAGGTCGTGGGTTCGAATCCTGCGGGACTCAACAAATTTTCATTGTTGTTTTCTAGTTGGTTAGGCAATTTGGGCGATCACCCAATTGTCTGAAAAGTAAGATGATCCATGCGTCGGATGGGCATGTAAAAGTCGGTCCACCACCAACCCGCATTGGACCAGCGTGGTGGGTACGGTCCAAAACCCCTAATGGATAGGAGTGTCTTAGGGAGGCCTATGTCCAGCAGTGGACTATCACAGGCTGATGATGATGATGACTATACTACTCCATTCAGAAAAAGTCCCCTCACAATCACACATTACAGAAGTTAGAAGACAGACGAACAAAAATGTAAACAAAATGTTGTTTTGTTATATGCATCGGAAGTATTTTACTATGTAATTATTAAAAAAGAATTATTTTGATATTGAAAAACGAAATAATAGAATGCAGTTTACCCCTACAGTTGCGGACGTCTGATGCCTGTCGCTTTGCGTAAAAACTGTTATTTAGGTAAATCTGGATGAGTTTGAAGCTGACCCCATGATAATTTGGAAATGGGTAAGTGAAAGAAAGAATTAAAACATAGTAAAGCAAAAAAAAAACAGCCATTTCGAATGGTCTGTTTTACAGTAATAGAAGTATGAGTTTTTCCTTTTATATAAAAATTGAAGAGACTATGTAAAACATTCATTCACTTCACACATCATCAACCTTTGTTAGTCCACTGCTGGACATAGGCCTCCCCTAATACACCCCTATCCGTTAGGGGGTTTGGACCGTATCCCACCACGCTGGTCCAATGAGGTTGGTGGATGGACCGACTTTTACATGCCCATCCGACGCATGGATCATCTTACTTTTCAGACAATGGGGTGATCGGCCCAAATTGCCCTAACCGACTAGTAAAACACAACAATGAAAATTTGTTGCGTCCCCGCAGGATTCGAACCCACGACCTCCGGTTTCTAAAGCACACGCCCATACCACTAGGCTACGGAGGCGGTTAACATTCATTAAAAAAGTGTTTTCCTCATAAATATGCATGAATTTTCTGTAGCGTATATACAAAACAGCATCGACCTGTTAAAAAATTTAAACTTCTTAATCTTAGCATTTATTTGAATCACATTTTCCTGTAAATATTTTTTTCTTAATACTTAAAAAAATGTCTTTTTATTAATTAGTAAACACATCAGGGTTTGAAAAACGGAAAAAAGCTAATTTTCAGTAATTACTGGTTTACGATAGTTTTGATAGTTAAGTATAATAAGTATAATAACTAACTATAATAATGGAATCCGTAAAAAAAGATCAAGAATAATTATAAGCAATATATTAGCTTCAAGCGTATTAATGTGCAGTTAGAATACGCTTAGCTGTAACTCGTGGTCTATGTAAATGCTACACCTAATTTTATTATAAATATGATTTAATACATGAAAGCCGTTTTAACAATACTTAATATATATAGAATATCTATATAATTTTTATTGAAATAAAACCAAATTTTAAATCTTACTTCGTTTTTCTATCTACTTCATTAAAGCTGGCAATTTCAGTGTTGGAAAAAATCAAGAAATTTTCTACATGTTGCATTTTTAACCTTAAAAGAAAAAAGATTTCCTTTTTATATTTCCTTTTAACAAAACAATTTCAGTTAACAACGAGCTGACGTTAATGTGTTAAAATACGCATTAAAAATATACAATGGATTTAATACTGTAAATCAAACGGCAGTTTAATGAACTGTCTCCGTAATAAAAATGGCGAAATTTAATCTAAGCAATTTTTATTAAGGCGATGGTTTGTTATAAGAAATGATGCAACGTTGCTCAAATCAAGATTCAGAATCAAATTTACTTTTTCTTTTTAGTACCTTTTCCTACTGTTTTACTTCTAAACTCATGTAATCTATGCGAGTATATAAAATTTATGAGTCTTGTAACATCAAGATAACCGTTTTTTAATAACTCCATTGTGTTATGTATAATACAAGCAACAAAACAAAATGTTTTTTTCTTATTCTGTCTATCTTTTTGTTCTAGCTAATTTCTGGAATAGCTGATCCGATTTTGATGGCCCATTCAAATCATGAAATGGACCATTCTCTTCGACAAAACGATGCAATTTCATGCAGCGCCCATCGTATTTCGATACCGCGAATCTGCTTTATGAAATTGTTCAATAAAATTAGACACTTTCTTGAACATTTTAAATTACATTTTTACGCTACAAAATTTCAAATGTAAATATTAAATAACGGAAATACTTTTTCCGCTTATCGCTATTAATACACAAAGCATATTTAAATTTCATAATGTTTTTTTCTATCTGTATTGTAAGTTTGTTTGCTTTTTTTGTTTTATTTGCTGATAATTAGAACTACTGAGTTGATTTTTAGTTATTTTAATGGTATAACTATAACAGAGGCAAAAAGCATAAAATTTATTAATATTCTGTAACCCTTCGGCTTGGAGGCTTCGAATGTTTCATTATACGTATTATTGTTTGCTCATACGTACGACACAACTTCTTTGCCAAAGGTTACACTGTCCTTTTATAATTTTTAAGTGTGATTTGGCTGTGGTAAATATAAACTTAAGCGCCTTATGCTAAATGACATCTCATTACAGGTTATAGGAAAATACGCAGGAGGAACAGAACTGTGTTAAAACTTAAATAAATTATTTTAAAATATTGAATTATGTAAACCATTTGTAACTTATAATGCATAGATTATATATTATCAAAACATAAAGTCATCTGGAATCATATTTGGAATTATTTGTCATTAAGTAATTATTTTTATGTTACGATATGAGCAACCCTGTGTTCAAGACTTAAAGAATTATTAACTCTTTAACTTAAAATATTTCAAATTAAGGTAAAAAAAATCATCTTTACAAGTTTTCTTGAGAAAGTTTTGTTGATATGTTTTAATTTTGTATGCATGTAAATAAGAAGACCATTTTAAATTTTTTAAATTAATATCAATAACGCCAGTGCATCTTTATTTTGTTATTACCTAGATTATAGTCACATTAAAAATTTAGTTTAATAAATATTTAAGATGAGACTTTGATGTCGTATAATATCAAGGTAATTGAAGGTTGTTAACCATAGCAATGTTTGTATTTTAGTAGAGACGATCATTGGGAGGCAATAATTGAGTTGGGGTTGGGTTTCACAAATATGGTATACTGGGTAAACACCATTATCTGCATTGCTTAACAGCAATATATCGCAGACCTAAAGAGCCAAAAAATCAAACATCAAACACATTATATGTACATTATGTATATATATATGTATATATATATATATGTATATATATAGATATATATATATTTTATAGACTAAAAACTTACCGATATATTTACGTCAATTTGTTTAATAAAATTATTAAAAACAGTTGAATAAAAGGCTCGAAGTTTTTTATTTAGGTACCAAAACAGTGTAATGATCAAGGTTGTATCGTTTAAACATGATTATTTTTGTCATTACTTAATAAACTCTTTATAAAGCGAAAATACTCTGTTCTAAACATCTGTTTGTACAAAAATGTAGTCAAAATTGTAATGAAATCCAAATTTAAAATAATAATTAATTGCAATTTATCATTTGCAATTCAACTGTCTGCTAGTAAAGTTAATTTTATTCTTTATTTCAACTTTGTGTAGATGACAGCGTTAACGAACAGATAATAAAGATAAATGTTATTTTGATCAATCAACAGCTTGCTAATTACTTTTAGAAATTTCAATCTTGGCGTTCTGGTATCAATTGTTACAAATGGCCTTTCTTTTTGTTTTAAAAATTTTAGAGGTTTTCTCATATTCGTAATTCTCTGACCAGTTCATGTAACCTGAATATTTAAGATATTGAACTGTAAGCACAAATAATATATGCGTATAATAAAACTAATAAATGCCATATAAAAATATTCTTACATTGACATTTATATGCCAAAGCGTTTGAGTGTGTAAAAAGTATATATAGATAAGGCTAGATTGAATTAAAAATAAGAATGGTAAATAGAGTATAGATGGAGATAATTATGAGACGTGCGATGGTTCTTTTGTCTGATATCACATAGCTTTTTTTACTTGCATACGAAGGCAGACAAGCAGTCGGGCCACCTGATGGAAAGAAATGGTCACCAATGCCCATCGCAATACAATACATCGGCAATATTAAAATATTTCCAACTCGCTGCCTACAGTGAGATAAAGGATGTTACGTCTCATTTTCAGTAAATACGCTAGATACGGTGCCCTTGAACTAAAACCACTGTATTGTGAAAACAGTTTCAAACCAGAGACAGTTTTATCATTTTAAATTATGTATTGTTTTACAACAAGCTTAGTCTGAACTTTTAAAAGTGATGGATTAGAAAACTAAAACGGGATGAATAAGTAAAAGTTGCGGAATCTAAGGAATATTTAATAATATGTGCATTAGGGAGAGAAAATTTAAGATAGGAACAATAATCCGTTAACGAATTTCAACCTGAGCATTTTTGGGAGTGTGTCTAATTATTACAAGAAGAGGTAACCTTTTAAATTTCTTTTGAAGTATCTATAAAAAATAAATTCACCATGTTGAACGGTATAGTTCTTGCAGTAAAAAAGGAACCATGATTACCGAAAGCTATAATAACAGGATTCGAATCTAAAATCTCCAATTATTAAATTAAAAGTCAAAACTAGTAGTACTTCTAATGCGCTTTGATTTTCATTGTCAACAATGCCATTTAGGTTATGTAATTTAATTTTATATAAATATATATATAAATGTGTATTTACATTTGTTGGTGTTTTTTTTTTAAAGTCCTTTAAGGAGACTGTAAATATAAAACAGGTCAAGGTAACGCGTGCCTAAGGATGGCTCGAATATTGTCGAGTTGTTTTGAATTGTCACTGAAAAGAAGAAATAATATCTTAAGTAATTAAGTGCTTTTGTGAAAACTTTTTTTAAAATAAAAAAAGATAAAGAATTTTTTTTTATTAATAGGCGTATCCATTTATTCTTTATCGATTTCTTTATGTTGAGTTCGTGATAGGTACTATTTCAGGAACTAAAGGTTGGTCTATAATCATATTATCTTCATTTGATTACATATATCTTTTTGCAGACAACGCAAATGATGAATTGTTAATAATTTTTATAATTAAATTTGTTACGTACAAATTCAAAAGTCAAGTCCCCTCTTCAAAATTGAGGCGGACGAAGAGATGAATACACTTAAGAAATGCAGAGAGTTCCCACAGAAAGGTTTCAACTTTGCCATAGTGGTAGCGCTCAGTACCAGTTGCGTGGAAGCTGGGGGAAATCTGGCCATGCTAAGATATAAAAGTGGCCTTGAAGGCAGCTCCAAGCGTGATAGAGAACAAGCCGGTCTAAGAAGCTACAGACGCGTCCTGTGATACGGGACGATGGAAAGGAGTCGTAGGGGTGCTACTATTCCTCTGTTTTGCAGTAAAATACGGGAGAAAAGAAGTGTGGATATGATCTACGATGGCCACTTTTCTTGTCCTCCGCAGCTAAGTGGAAACGAATAAACGCGCTATTCTAAACAGGTTGAAACCTTTCTCTTAAGTATTGTGTATATCTCTATGCGTTTTATGTATATTGTTGGTTATAATAAAATCAACAGTAATGATAGATTTTCTTGCGGGACAATTAAGCTTTGACATTGAAAAGGGTCGTCTCTGCTTACTAACACATTTTAGTGTTTTGTTATAAATTATTAATGATAGGTGTAAGAACATGCGCAATCATCGTTTTACAAAATATTGTACGCATTTTTTTAATATTTATTATTAAGTTCTTTTTAATTTTATTAATTAGTTATATCTTAAAAAATTAAAATTAGGAATTATATATTAAATGTAGTCGTAATGCTATATATTTTATTTGTTTATTCACATAATTTTATAAATTGTGATATATTTTAAAGAGTAAGTAATACACAAAAAATAAATTAATTTTCATTTCATTTTTTCCCCAAAAATTCCAAGTGGAAACGATCTGTTAAACAAGGCACAGAAGAGATCATTAATTTTTTCACAAAAGGTTGATATTAAATTCATCCGGCCTGAAAATAAATTTATGTACCTCTTGTCCTATATTTTACGCTTGCTTTATTCGTTCATAATTTTAACGAACGCAGTGATTGTGGATCCTGAGTAAATCTCATATGCACAGAAAATTATAATTAATAAAATGTAGATATTTTTAATTTTTAATAAACAAGATGATTAACGTTTGCCAGATAGGAGGTGGAACGCCAATTGCATACTAAATGCAAACAAGTCAAAACTTTAAGTAAATTGCTTTTTATTTAGTATAGGCTCTTTTGAGCCCTTATGAATATTAAAGATACAAACGAAAAGAAAGTTACTAGGTAAGAGTTACTTAAAGCAATAACTTTAATTTTGACAAACAAACGCCAAGAGATGAACAAAAGTAAACTCTAAACCATGTCTTACCTATGCATATTCCCACACTTTGTTATACATAAATACACATATTCATATTTCATATCATAAGAATACGATGAATGCCGGTAACGTGAAGCTCTCATTGTTGCGAAATTTCAGTATAATGTATTAAGCATTAAAGTAATTCCACGGAAATGCTGACGATACAAAGTGGACGCTCGTGGGACACTCGGACCAGCATGTGGGGATATAAAATCTCGCTCGATCGCCGTAGCTGGAGGTTGTGTTTGTAGACTTAAGTTAGTTTAAGTTTTACTTTGTAATTTTTATTAATTAAATATTGTAAAGGACATACACCGCTTTTAAAACTCCTACCCAACGGCCAAGTACGTATCTCATTTAAACATTACTTATTATTTATTTTTATTTAACGTTACCTTGACTACACTGTTAATAGTATAAGATTTATTATTAATTTTGTTATTTTTTGTGGCATTAAGCCACTGTTTTGGAAATATTTTTGCTTTAAAGACTCAATTAGCCCGCTCACAATTTTCTTTCTTTTTCTTATGCATACATACTGTTAATAATTTACGTGTCATTCATTATCACAGCGTATAAAAACTTCTTTGTTTACATTTGGAAAACTTGTTTAAAGACAAAAGTAGTGACTCTTCTCTGTTTATTTTATTGAATAGCTATCGAGTCCTTCTTGCATCTCTTATATCGTCTTTTTCTATTGAAAACCTATGAAACGTAGGATAGATCTCGGTATTAAAATTTTTTGAGATCTGCAGGTGTATTTGAAATGAAAAATTATTAAAATAATGTTTGGCGCAGAATATATTACTTACATTAATATTACAAAAAATCTTTTTTGTTATTTTATAAAATTTGTTCATAGATCTGCAAATAGTGCATATAATAAAATTTTGTCATTGTTTTGATTATTTCGCTTTCTTCGGCAATTACGGTACACAATAGATTTTAAAATTAAAATGTATAAATATTAACTTTCTTCATCCATCAATGCGTTGGATGGGCTAATTTAAAGCCGGTCCACCCACCAACCCGCATTGGACCAGCTCATATCACCCCACAACTCAATGCGTTTAGAAATTTGGTACGCTCTATTTTATAAAGGAATGACCGGAAAAAACAATTGTGTAAAAGCAGTATTGAGTTCCGTGTTAAGATGGTTACGAAATAAATAATGTAAAAAAGATAGGGACCAATTATTTCAAATACCAGGCAACATCTATATTCATATATATTTAATTTTTTTGGTTTCATTATTCAAATTAAACACGACTTTTATTTAAAATATAAACACATATTATTTTTAAGTGATACACATTATCATTTTAAAATTTAATATTTAAAATCCAATTAATATATAAAGGAAACTTAAAGTATTCGATTACAATGTTTTCATTCGGTGAAGCTGTGACTAATTTTTGATCTTGTTACTACATTTCATACTAAAAATACACACGGCATATATGTCTATCAAAACCCACTTTTATCAATATAGAGGCGATGATTCAAGCAAATTTAACTTTTTTTAGAATGATATTAGACAAATATCATAGATTTTTTGCGATAAATTCACATTTAATGCAAGTTCGCGTAACACGAGTAAAAGTTAGCTAGTTGTGTTAAAATAATAACCACCAAACCAAACGTCAAATTGACGTTCAATAACTCGGGCATGTAAAAAATCAGTCCCAATTATCTAACTGGTGGTAGGTCCCCTTTTACACGGGACCGTCTGGGTTGGTACCACCGCGGTGCCGATTTCGGCTACAAAGCATTGGTGTGAAAACAGTGCTGGGTTCCGGTTTGAAGGGCACCGTAGCCAGCGTATTTACCGGGTAAACGAGACTCAACAGCCTATGTCTCACGGTAGGCAGCGCGTTGGTAGTACTAGTATTGCCGATATATATGGGCGTCGTTGACCACTTCCATTAGGCGGCCTAACTGCCTGCGTAGGCATAGATGCTGACCACATGATAGCTGGGAAAAATGACAAGGAGCGATAACTAAATTTTTTCAGGTTTTAAACTCAGAAAATTTTATCATAATTTTTTATTTCGTAGATTTCTGAGAATTCACGACAATTTTGAAAAAAACTTTTTTCTATCTGATTATAAAACATTTATGTAAAATTATGGTCGCAATATAACACTTATCTTGTTTTTAATTTTTAAAATATAACACATCTTGTTTGGTTAAAAATAGCGTACCAAATTATACACTACATTGTACAATAGAGACTTAAAGTAATAAGGGGTGGAACGAAAATACAGTTTAAGTTAAGAGCTTTATTATAGGAATAAATCAATCTATCTACGTCAAAAGAGTAGTTACGGAAAAATTACTCAGTAAATAGAAATACTCCTTGAAAAATACCTGTTAATACTCAAAATACCATTACATTTATATATAAATGATATTATATATCGCATAACTTTTAAAATATTAAATTGTATTTTTCTTACACGAATGACAGCGTTTTGTTCCCGTATTCTGATTAGATTTTTTATTTATGCATGTTTATTTATAAGTTGAAATGATTTTAATGTATATCTTAAAAAGTCTGTTCGATTGTAAAACAAACGTTAAATTTGCACTCTAGGAAAGGTTCTTTATTTTAGCAATTATAAAAATAATAAAATTTTATCGTTGAGGCTGCTTAGAGCTTAATGCTCAGAATTTATGTACAATTTGAAGATACTTCAAGGCTGAGAATGCTTTCAAAGTCTCTTAAAATTGTTATTTTAATCTTTTTAACATGAAGTAAATATTTTTAAAAGTAAAGCTTTTTTTTACTTTAAATAAAATACATAGTATTCGATACATGAGCGTTTTAAAAGATAAAGTGTCAGAAATACATAGTTATTTGAACAACATGACAAGTTTAAAAGTCTCTCATAGCTTTTATCCGAGAGGATGGTAAAACTTTAAATAGAAAAGTTTGAAAGAGGTCTAAATAGAAAATAGGATTACCTTATTTTCACGAGCAAAAGTTTCAACAGATTTTAAAAAGAATAAATTCTTGAAAACTTGTTGTAGAATAAGTTTGAATGGCTCATTTCGTCTCACTCTGAACCAAGAAGACTTAGCGTAGCCGTATCGGATAATAAGAAATCGTATAATTACAGGATAACTGTTTTAAAGATTTTGTTAAGAATTTTATAACCAAAGTTCAACTTCTATTAAATATTTTTTTTATTGAGCTTGAAGTTTTTCTATTTTCATTGTTAATTGGGTGTTGTATTTGAATTAAAAATCTAGGAAATAATTGAAAATATATCGAAATCTTCTTAGCCACTTAAAAATTATATAAAAAAATATTATCTCCTACTTGCTGCCCAACACTAATGAAGTTTTTCGTTAAAGTTATTTAACAAAAAATTTTTAATTTTTTTATTGTTTAGTGATGTGCGGTCGCTATTGTAAAAACTCATAAAACATACTGTTAACATGATTTTTTGAATTGTTAATTAGATTTTAAATAAAAAGTTTTTTGCAAAATAATCTTTTCCGTCACTAATACACAGAAATTTTATATATAAAAATAATACATACATTCACACTTAATATCAGACGAGTTTTACTGTATTTTGAAGACCTTTGACAAATAGGATGCTTATTCAATCAATGAAATACGTTTGCTGAAATAACAAATTGTACTTTATACTGTCAGAAGATCTAAAAAGAAAAGGGTCGCAATAGTTTTTATTACAAATCCGAACATAGGACTTTGGTCAACTGGACAAACCCTTTTAGATCTTTACTGTGATCGCCTTTGAATGTTTTTTCTTTGACAGAATTACTTTGATGCGAAACTTCAAAGAGTTGTTCATAAAAAAGAAATGAACGTGACTTAGTTTGTTTACAATGTCTATTTCTTTTATTGTCAGTTTTATACTAGTTTGTAACTATGTCTTTAATTTACAATTATTAAAATAATGAAAATCATTGATTAAATACGGAGTGGTAACAGATGCGTAGGTGTCTTTTTGATAAAAAAGTTATTCATAGAGAATAAATACCGTGAAATATATATATATATATAATACACTAATTGAAAATCTATAAAATGTAAACTATGTACAACTACCTATGAATATCTGAATTAATATGTATTATGTTAGTTTTAAAAAGTTTTCTTCTTTCTATTTATCTGATACAAAGCATTAAATGATTTTAATTTCAGCTTTATATATTGATAGATATCATCATTTAAATATTTTTAACTGAGTTTTTTTAGATAAGAGTAGGACTGTGATTTATTCTTAGAAGATGGTCATTACTGCTGCCATATTCTGAAGATCAATTTACGTTTTCATCATCGTCATCATCATCAGCCTGTTAAAGTCCACTGCTGAACATTGGCCTCCCCTAACACACCTCTATCCAATAGGTGGTTATGGACCGTATCCCACCACGCTGGTCCAATGCGGGCTGGTGGATGGACCGACTTTTTACATGCCCATCCGACGCATGGATCATCTTACTGTTCAGACAATTGGGTGATCGGCCCAAATTGCCCTAACCAACTAGGAAACAATAATGAAAATTTATTGGGTCCACGCAGGATTCGAACCCATGCCACGAGCACACGCCCATACCACTAGGCTAAGGAGCCAGTCTCTCTCTTCCTAGCTATGAATCCTACATGGTGTTGGGGTCAGCTTTCCTTCTTTTTCTCCTCCAATTTGCTCTATCCCTGATGACGGCTTCAGAGATCTGACATTCACTCATGTCCCTCAGTACTACGTCCTTCCACCTCGTCTTCGGTCTTCCTCTAGGTCTTTGTCCGGGGATAGAAAATTGCAGTGCTGACTTTCCTATATAGTCCGGCGTCTTTCGATTCACGTGGCATACTAACGCAGCCTACTCTCCTGCATTTTATCAGCGATGTCACGCACACCCAAGCTACCTCTCACGTATTCGTTGCGGATCCTGTCGAGCTTGGTGACGCCGCATATCCATCTCAGCATCTTCATTTTGGCACATTGGATAGTATAGGTATTTTCCGTGTTACGGCCCACGTTTCGCTACCATAAATACGGACTGGTCTTATTATAGACTTATATACTAGGCCTTTGAGTTTTACGTGCATCCTTTTGTCGCAAGTAACCCCTGTCACTTCTCGCCATTTTAGCCACGCTGCGGCTATTCGGTGTTGAATAATTTGTTCCAGGTTCCCAGTATTATGCATTATTATGTTTATATACGTTTTACCAAAATATAATTTATATGTGTATATATTGTATTAAGTCACCATTTACAATGTAAGAGGATATCTAAATGTTTGTTGCAATAGTTTTCTATATCTGCTGCCACATATTTTATTTCTAGTCATGAAAAGTTTTGTTATTTAGGTTTATACGAAGAATTTTCTAACTTTCGAGTGGACAAACGAGCATCGTTGTAGACGTCCATCGTCAGTCACCAAGGGAAATGTTGCCAAAGTGGAGAAAATTGCATTGAACGATGAAAGAGAAACGGGAATTTCATATAGAAGTTGCTCCTGCGGGAGGTTATGGTCTTATTTTTTGAAACTTAGAAGAGATATTGATAATTAAACACCTGGAGTGTGAAGCCACTATTGCAGGTCGATATTATACAACATTAATTCCTAAGTAGAAAAAACAACGGCAAACAGGTTGGCAGTTGCAAGCTGGTTTCAAGTCGGTTGACCCCTATTATTCACTAGATCGGGCAACGATCGTTTTTATCTGTTCCCCAAATTTAAAGAATATTAAACGGGGAAACAGGTACACAGATAATACCGAGGTTATAAATACCAATGATATTTTGCAAGGATAAATCTTTTTTTATTAAAAGTCTTAAGACTTCGAAAAGCGGGGTGTAGAGATATTCTGTGTAGAGAGACTATGTACAAAAATAATTATAATTACTTTCTTGAATCGACGCGAATACTACCAAGAATTAATAAAAGACTTACAGATTTTATCGCGTTTAATTTGTAGTACAATATACCCCATGTTTCAGGTACTATAAAGTATCCATGGCCACGAGAAGACTGTATTGCTGATAAAATTCGTAGTCTTTCATTAAAACATATCTAATTAAGTGATTAATCCTCAATATATTATTTCCTATTCTCTCTACGTTTCGATCTCCATTCGTCCCTACATTATAACTTGAGAGCTACCGAAAGCTACTTATTTATACGAGTAGATATGGTCGAGAAAGAACGAGATGAATTCTATAAGTAGTCGTTAAATGTTAACTTTTGAAATATTAAAGGGTGCAATTTAACTGCCTCCGTAGCCTAGTGCTATGGGCGTGTGCTTTAGGAACCGGAGTTCGTAGGTTCGAATCCCGTGGAGACTCAACAAATGTTCATTGTTGATTCCTAGTTGGTTAGGGCAATTTGGGCCGAGCACCGAATTGTCTGAAAAGTAAAAATATCATGCGTCGGATGGGCATGTAAAAAGTCGGTCCACCCACCAACCCGCAATGGACTAGCGTGGTGGGATACGGTCCAAAACCCCCTAATGGATAGGGATGTATTAGCTTGCATGCATGTATTATTATCTGCAAACGAAGGCAGCTTCTAACGATATTGTTTGAGATAATATATAGACTTCAAAAAATATAAAAAAAAATCATGCTTATATTCTATTGCTCCAAAAGATTTAATTCTGAAGTAGACATTAGATTCACTAAAAATTGTGCTAAAGTAACATAAATACTTTCAATTAGCTCAGAAAATTTTACAGATGTAAGAACAAATTACACGAAAAGCAGTAAAATTATATCAAACGAATATAGTTCCTCGATTTCCATTGAATGCACTTAAAATTTGACACAATCACAATTCATCGGCTTTATGAATTTACCTGCATTGTAGATTGTGTACTGGAAATGAATCGTTTTGGCGTTTCAATTTAATGTTATTGCGTTGACTGATGAATGGATTTAATAATTTATGGTAAAGATATTGGAATCGTTTAATATTGTAAATTATACCTAATAAAGACTTTTTACTAGTTAAACATTTTCTTTGTTCTCTTTCGAATTAGTAACAAAGTTCTTTATAAATTTCTGATAACGACCTTTACTTTTTGCAACGTTTCAAATATGCGTAAAGGGAATAATGTTAATAACTTTTTTTTCACTTTAAAATTTTGATAAAAAATACGTCAGTTCTTTCATAAACTTTTGAAAATTTCTAAGAACCATTCAATATGTGAGTAGCAGTATTTTTTTAACCTGTTTGTAGGTACATTACGTGTTCAATTTTCATGATTGATTGAGTATCGTTTTGTTGGTCTTATGTAAGAAGTCCTACATTAATAATAAGGTAAGAAAAATTTACCTTGTTATTTTCTTTAACCTATTTATGGCACCCTATTTCTTCTGACTGCTTCTGACTTTCTCCGACAGATACTTTTTCTTCACAAGGTATTTATAAAAACGTCAATTCTAAAAGCTAAACAAATATGGTTAAGGTACTGCCATACCTTTATCTAAGACGTTTTAGTCAAAATATTCAATTGAAAATGAATTTTATTTAAAACTTTGTTTAAAATTTACTCTAAAATAAAATCTTATTTTAATTAATATAGCCCGAAATACTAAATGTTTTTAAAACAAATTCTTCAAGTTTAAGAAAAACATAAACATAATGCAGAAATATTTTTAGAAATATATTTGACGCAAAAAGCTAAGGCCCAGCTAAAAATAATTTTTAGTTCTTGTGTGTTAACGTATGTATAGTTGTGATCTGAAAGAATAAAAATTTTGACACTTTAGATGAGACTGAACATAAATTTGTGATATGAATAAATCGTAAGTAATCGAAAAGTATGTTAGTGAAATATTGGTAAATAAAAAACTAATAAATCATACGCAGTTCTTTGAAAGTTTCAATATAGCTGCCATCCAAAGCCATTATTAGAGCTTGAGAAATGCTTTCTTTGACTTCTTCATGACTTGAACAGGCAAACAGTGCTTGAACCGCCCTTTATGGCCCGTGTCGCTTCTGATCGTGAATCAATAATCTATCTATACATATATATAGAAATCAATTGATGTTCGTTAACTCGCTTAAACTTGAGAAAGGCTGAACCGATTTGGCTAATTTCAGTCTTGAATTATTTGTAGAAGTCAAAGAAAGGTGTAAAAAGATAAATAAATATCAAAGTTGTCGGAATTAAACAAAAAATCATTTTATACCTACATATTTGTTCTGAGGTTGTGAAAAATAATCTTAATTTCACTTCACTACACGTTAAAGGTTAATAAATGCAATAATTATCGGAATTGAATAAAAAAAAATTGTACCAAAATATTTATCCTCAAGAGTGAAAAATAAACTTAATTTCAATAAACTACACTTAGTATATTTACTACAGTCGTCAACTATCTATTTTTTTATATGTTTAAAAAAATAGTTGACGACTTGATATATCTTTTAGATTAATATATCTTATACAAAAGTACAGATTTTTTGTTTGTCTATAGTGGTAGGACGAAGTCTGCCGGGTCAACTAGTTATCAATAAATAATAACAGCCCGTTTTTTAAGTTATAAATCGCACGAAATTTCACTCCGATTGGATTTCTACATTTATCAATCAAAACATAAATGAAGCTTTTAACCAATAGCAATTACATACAGTTAATAATTACCAAGCAAAAAGAACAACGGTAAATTTTTGTTATTCTAATAAACTAATTAGAAAAATAATAGAGCTACTGATACAGCAAATATATTAACTAGATACACGCAAAAAGTACATAAAATTGTAACACTTAATCGAGAAATATTTATTACGAAATGATCCACTCAGCTCAGTTCGGTAGACGTTAAATTGTTTATACAGGTCAAGATCTATATATCATTTGATTCTCTACTAGCAGAGAATAGCAAAGCAAATCTAATGCTAGTATTAATATATATAGCAAATAATTTATTGTTAAATAAAAATAAAACTAAAGGTATAAGGTTTATGACTCCCAATGTTCCTCAAGCTGGGTGTGATGTGGTCGTAGACGGAGAAGCGCTAAACCACGTACATTGCACTGTATTTCTCGGCATCACAATAGATTCTAAACTGCAATGGGGCCCTCATATTCATAGACTGGCGAGTAAACTTAGCTCAGCGGCTTATGCAGTCAAAAAAATTAGACAACTAACCAATGTTGAGACAGCCCGTTTAGTATATTTTCACAGTATAATGTCTTATGGTATTACAGGTGGCCTTCGCTATAGCGATATATTGCTAGCAAACGCCAACAAAACTGTTATGAATAACATTGACTTTGCTGATATGTTAGGAAACTGCCTATGAAAATAGGGTCGGCGTAAATCATATTAGGATTGATGACTGTGTTTTAGAACGTTGTCTTGTTACCAAGTGATAAATTGCTTTAAAGATCTGGTGTAGGTAGTAGCTTAGTAGCTTCCGAGCTAAATGGTTACAATTTTTTTCAATAAAATATGTAGACAAAGGTTTTGCTTAGGATGACGACATGACGATTTTCCACAATTTCAGATTAGCAATCGTTTTAAAACGTAAGCATCCTAAAATTTAATTAAATCTTTTCTATGTAACGCATTATAGTCATCAGAATAATTCCTTATTTCCAATTCTTCTTTTTGTACCTTAATATTATAACTACCCAATCGAGAGCGACATATTGTGATCCTATGCAGGAACTTATTTTATTTAAAATATCCACAACTTAAATAAACATATTGACACTTTAATTTTTAAAATCTGGGCAATGAACGTTAAAACTATTTATTTCACTCGATAAACATTCGAGCAAAATGACGTTAAGATGAAGCGAAAACGCTTTACGAGTCAATATGTCCAGGTAGCATAGTAAATTTGCTTTTGAAAGTTTGTTCTACTGACAGATAAATATAGAACAAGATGCCGAGTTACATTCCAATTGAACTCCTATATGATTGTGTCTAATAGAGCTTCCATATCAAAAATTACAACCATTTCTTATATGTGCCTTTATGTATGTACATATTCTGTATTCTTTCGAGGTATTTTAATATATTAAAAATAAATAAAATAATGATGCTACTGCAATAGACAACTATTTTATAATCCTGTTTTCAACCCACAAGCGGGCGTTTGATCGTTTGTAACTGCAGCGGTTACGCGTAATCGAAAACACCTATAGAATATTTTAAAGTAATATAACAATAATAAATCAACAAACGTTTATTTATTTTTATTCTTAAAAATAGTCGTTATGCTTAAACATATTACTATAAATCTCAACAATTAACTTAACATCAAATAAAATCAATTTAAAACAAAATAATGTTACTTAAACATTTTTTATGTACCAGCAATTCAGGAACTAGATATATATTAAAGAAAGTACTACATACTGGTAAAATCCATGAAAATTATTTCAAAATTATATCCAGTGTTTATCAAAATTACTTTGTATATTAAGATAATATTTATATTAAGATAATATTTATTAGATAGAAAAGTAATGTGGCTTTTGCATCTATTTCTTTGAAAAGACTCGCACTGTGCCTTTGGTTGTCTTTGATCTACATTAATTTGATTTTTTGATAAACTTACCATTTACATTAATAAAATGTCTAAATGTTTTTGCTTGCATAAATCCATAAAATATTAACCTAACAAACAGAGATCAATCTTTTTTAAACTGTTACTATTATAAAGTTTCATACAAATAAAATAAAAAATCCCTACCCATCGTACAAAGTCATGTGAGTTATCGGAATAGCTTTAAATCTCTGTAAGACAAATTTGAATAAATGCGAATCTAGGGAAGTCATATTTTCCTAAATTTTTCGTTTTGGTTTAACGGTGCTCATTTTTCTTTTATTGTATTCTATAATCTAGTATAAAACTGTTACTAAGGGCTCAGTAAGTGCTTCCCCAACTGATCCCACAAGTATTACTAATGTTGTTTAGCATGTGACAAACTTTGTAAGAGTGGTCTGATGCACATATTAAAAGCAACAAGGGTGTGTCTATTATAGAACAACATAAGTCTGGCTAAAGTTTTTATTTTCATATGTATACAGTAAAAGTAATTAAGTACATGCATAATTACTTTTTGTTTTATAAAATCAAGTAAACACAAAATAAAAAAAAAATGTTTAATCTGACCAACATATGTATAAACCAAAAACTTATAGTCCAATGTGCTACGTCTGAAAAGTTTTAATATATAAAAAAATATGTACATAAAAATGTTATAATAATATTTAGTTCGTGATATACAAACAATTTGAACAGGAAAAGAAATAAAATAAAATGCTTCTAACAAGTATCATATAATATAGCTAACACATCAAAATTGAATTATTCATTAATTAGAAACAAGTTTAATGAATGCAGCGCGAAATCTGATGTAGATTTAGTAATTACATTTGAAAATAATTTAGGAAGGAATAGTAATAATTTCAGGACGACGAGACATTTAGTCCTCCTTCTTATTGAATAATAATAAAAATTGATATTACTTTTCCATTCATTCTGTTTACGCCCCGTGATACTCTTAATACTAATAGATACTCCATCGCCATCATAGCCTTCTTTGAGTTGCTTTTTAATCTCCATTAAATTATTTTTTATTTAAAAAACATAAAATTATACAGTGACTAAAAATTTAAGAATAGCTGCTATGCAACTATACAACACAGGAGTGTTATCTCACTCATTTTAGACTTCTACATGACCACAGTGAAGTGATTTTTCATTTTGCCTTAAACTTGCCAAACTTAGTTTTCTACGTTTTCTAATGTACTATGGGTAGTGATTTATAGTTTGAGAACATTACTATGTTCCAATGTGAAAGGCACTGTAAAAGTAATAGAGAAAATATTAGCTAATGGCGAAATTGTAGAACGTTCTATAATTAGCACATTTTTTATAATTTCTTAGTTTTTTTTTCTAATATAAATGAGGATGAGAATAGCTGAAGATCGGAAGCGCTGGCGTGCATTAGGGGAGGCCTATGTCCAGCCGTGGACTGACACTGGTTTATGATGATGATGAAATGAGGAAATTTTGATTTCCACTCCAATTTTAAACGAGTATTGATTACAGTATAACGGTTTAAAAATATTGATAATGGAAGATGATTCATGTGTCTGATAGGGAGTGGACACGAAATCGAATGTCTGTATATGTAGTAAGCCAATATAAAAAACTACTTTAAATTTAAATGACTTTATAAAATCTAATGTCTTTACGCTGTACGCATCTAATTGTATTCTTTAGTCTTTCTTATCCTGGCTAAGACCTTGCGGAGATATTATGTTGCATCCCTTTTTGTTTAAGCTGCGTATATAACAAACAGTTTCAATACAGATACCGTTATATTGAAATTGTTCGGATTACTACATTCCCACAATAATCAGTACTATAGGTATCGTGGCAATGGTTTCCGCTCGGACTCTCTATTCTCTATATTATCATGTTTCTATTTGTATAAACTAAGGTTTGTGATATTATTGTTTTTTAAATATTGACACATACACTTTCACTTATTTTATAAAGTGAGTACACCCCTTTAATATCTTAGTGGCGTCGCATTTATTACGGTTTAACTAATGAATGATTTAGATTCGAGGCCCGTAGTTAATTGTTTTTTCTCGTATTTTATATTTAGAATTAGAAAAAAAAAGTCAGGTTAGCCGTCAAGAACATCGATAAAATTGCTTACGACGCTAGTATAATCTATTTATTAAATTTAGAAATATATGGATAAAATATTTTTTTCATAGTAGAGGTCACTTGCATGATTATTTTCCTTAAAACTGGATTTCATCTATATTAAAAGCGTATTCAATTATTCTAGAAATAACTGTATAAAAATCGTAAATGTATAGTTAAAAAAAATCGTATCCAAATTTTAGACAAAAATAAATGTCGTACTTAGTGCAATGGCAAATGATACGCGTTGTACGTAAGATGCCCATTTATATTTTCCTAGTACTTACACTATATAGATATCGCAAACCTTATAAATATGAATTGGCTCATGGCTGTAAGGACGCTTTAGAACGTATTACATAGCTTGCTATTTAAATGTTATGAAGTATATATAAAAGCTAGCACAAAACTATTTCAGATACGTATTTTTGCAAGCGCGTGACGTTATGATGATTTGAGTAATAAGAGTGCGATACAGAATAAATTCCACAAAAATCCAAAATTGGTTTGCGAGCAGTGAATTTTATATTTGTGCTTAATTTCGTTTAACTACTTAAATAATTAATTTGGATGTGAACTTAATATTTTATAGATACGTATTTCAAAACAGAAGATACTTTATAATGTACATGTTTATTTTTAAACATTAAGCTAACATTATGCAAGGTTTTTTTTTAAATTTATAATTGATTTTAAAGAACAGAAATTTACAATATACATGCTTAGCATCAGCCATAGGTGTGCACGGGACAGGGTCACTCCGTAAGTATTACTATTTAATACAATGACATAATAGTCGATCATTCATATTAATCTAAATAAATGTTTCAATGCATGCATTATGGGTACAAAATTATCACATAAAACATTATAACTCTCCCATACAATATTAGGGAAATTGGGTTTCTTATAATATATCTACATTGTATTTGCTTTCTCTTAATCATGGGTAAGAGTAAGTACGCTATTCATTTAAGAATGTAACTATGGAAAAGCTACAGAAAATGTTGAGTTAGATTAATCAAACGCGGGCTGCTGCTCACTTTTCAACTTTAGCGTAGCAGTAGATGTTTGAATAACTATACTTTGGGTTATGCCTGACTCGCACCGACTAAAACCACCACGTTGTTCCTTCTTGGCGCCTTAGACATAGGGCCACAGAAACTCTTTCGCAGTCTTCTGCGACCCCACCAGCGCTGGCCGCCGTAGCAGCCCCATCTCGGCCTTACGGCCATCTGTCTCCCTCTGGGCGCGTCGGAACTAACGCGCGCAAGAATTCGTTACGAATTTTATCCCACAATGAAACTTCGAGTATGACGATTTCCATAGCCCGTTGAGCTACGGCAAACTTACGTACCAATCCTACAGTCAGAGGGCATGTTTCGGCCCCGTAGATCATCACAGGGTAGTAGTACGCATTGGTTGAAGACCCTCTGTTCGCGCGCATTTCTATGCCGCCTAACACAGCCGCAAATTGGTTACGCAATAATCTTCCTTCCCTTTCTTACTATACCGTTCTTTTCGTCTGCCCTACTATTTCCTTTAATTTTTCCTCATCTCGCGAATAAAGAAGGGTAAGAGGAGAATACTTCGTGAAGCGGTCGGCGGCAGTCGGACAATTGCCTACGCAGTGCATCATATTTTAAAGTCACGCGGAGCGAATGGCTAACGCTCTGTTCTAATAGTTTTAAGTTTATCGCGAACCCCAACCGCATCAACGAAGACGCCTGCAGCTGTGCCGCCATCATACGAGGTATTTATCCTTCCTATTTTCGCATTTCCAATCCCGCTTCATAACCACGTTGTCCGAGCCGGATTACGCAAATGGTCCTTCGAACCGCATCCTAGCTTCTGGTCCTTAAATAGGATCTACCATGTCGCCGTCACTCGAGCTAGTTGGTCCAATCAAATTGGCCGACGAAACTTGAGTGACCACGCGCCCTCGCAACCACCCTCGTCTTCAAACTCTGTGGTATCGACGACGTGAGTATGTGATTTAGCTTCCTAAATGCTGCCTAGCCCCGCTGAATCCTCCTATCGGTTTCTTTCTTGAAGCTGTGTCATCCTTACAGCAATATGTGCCCAAGGTAAACATATTCATTGACAACCATCGACATTGACCGGCCTCGAGAGATCATGTTCGTTGAACATGACTTTCGTCTTGTGCAAGTTAATCCTGACGCCAATGCGTCTTGAGGAGGAATTCAAACGGTGCAACATCTCCTGCATGACAATATCGTCAGAAAAACGGAGGAGTGAAAAGTAATCGCCATTGATGTTTATGCCACATTCAACCCACGTCCTTCGAAGCATTAGTAATTTCGGAAATTACATCCCCTTGTCGCACTCCTTGATGCAAATTGGATCATCCCCGTTTGATCCCCCGGAATCAGGACGGACATAAATGAAGCACTATAGAGACCTTTCAACACCTCGACGCATTGATAATCAACCTGACAACGTTGAAAAGCTTCCAGAATAGCACAGATTTCAACAGAGTCAAAAGCTTTCTCATAGTCCACAAAAGGAAGGCACAGAAGCTGATTGTATTCGTGTGTCTTTTGTACAACTTGACTTAGGTTTGGGTGTGGTCTTTGGCGCTGAATCATCTGCGAAACCCAGCTTGCTCCAGTGGCTGGAATGCGTCAAGCTTATTAGGGAGGCGATTCGTCACGACTCTCGAGAATAGCTTGTACATGTGGCTTAAAAGCGAGAACGGTCGATCATTATTGTGTAAGATAATGTAACCCTTCGTGAAAAATAGAACAACAACGCTTTCAAGCTGCGCCTTGGGATAAATTCGCCGTTGAAGGACGGAATCGAACACTTTTCGTAACTTACTTAGAACAGGGTTTCCCTCTGCCCCAAGCTCGGTCGTGATTGCATCCTTCCCTGGAGCCCATCCTCCCTTAAGCTGACTAACCTCATCAAAGCTGACATTAGGAAGCTCACCATAATGATGCCGATTACACCAGCACGCGGATCGTTGATTCGGTTATCAGGTTTAGGAGCTTGTGAAGCATACAATTTGCAATAGAAGTCCTCTATCTCCGATAAGATCTCAGGTTTAATAGAAATGGTCGTGCCAGAACTGTTCCGTAGCTTTATCAGGTTCTACCCTCTATTCTACTCAGTCGCTTTATTTATTAATACTTTTTTCATTACTTATTTTACTAAAAACATCCATTTATCCAACCCCCATTTTGGCCGGTTCGGGCAGTGGTAATTTTTTCGTATAAATGCAGATAAAATTTTAGGTATTATCTACTACTAGATATAATAAAGAAATGTCCATACTAAGCGATATTTTATACAGGTATGCGACTGTCAACCCGGTAGAACATAGACAATTCAAAAGTAAATAAACATAACAAAATTGCTTTCTGAAAGGTTCTGGTAATTAATTAAGATTTAGCACGAAAATTTCAACTGTAAACTGAAAACCGCCTCTGTTCCCGTGGCTAGTATTCCACTACCAAATGGCTTACACAGATTTTTATACATCAAATAATAATAAATATAAATACATCAAAATATATATAAAAACAAAACCGTTATTATCACATGCTCAGTGATACTAGTTAATTCAAAGAACAAAACTACCGTCTTGTTGTAGGTAATTGGGATTGTGTATATCAGTTCTACAAACGGCGCTCAAACAGCCTACTGTTAATTAAGTGAGCTCCGATTATAATTAAGTACAGATACGTGAACATTTCAGAGTGTTACTTTGCAAAATCGTTTTGAATGTTCTCAAAATATGTAACAAATATATATTTTACCGATATATATTTTATTCAAAAATATTGTAATGTTAATAAGTGATATATTAGTTTATTTATTAACACTTTATGTACTCAAATAAATGGTACAAAGGCGGCTTAATGCCAAAGGCATTGTCTCCCAGTCAACCTTTGGATGGTTAAGAGAACATAAGGTAGGCGTACAATTTTGCAAAACTTATAAACATTTACACATAAGCCTGTAAATAAACCAGGATAACAAGAATTAATAACACATATTCTTCAAAACATATATATCATAAATATATATATATTTATATATTTACGATACACTACATTTACTAACCAACTAGGAAACAACAATGAAAATTTGTTGCGTCCCCAGAATTCGAACCCACGACCTCCGGTTTCTAAGCACACTCCCATACCACTAGGCTCAGGGCAGGCAGTTGTTAGGGCAATTTGGGCCGATCACCCAATTGTCTGAAAAGTAAGATGATCCATGCGTCGGATGGGCATGTAAAATAGTCGGTCCACCACCAACCGCATTGGACCATCATGGTGGGATACGGTCCAAACCCCTAATGGATAGGGTGTATTAGGGAGGCCTATGTCTAGCAGTGGACTAACAAAGGCTGATGATGTGATTGTGTGACACATTTACTTATAAGTATTAAAAATTGGTGTTTCTTCAGCCTAAATATTTTTTAACATTTGTTCTAGCTCTTTGCGTTTAAATTTAGCCCGGGTTTTAGCTATCCTGACTCTAAAAGATAGTTCGTTTCATAAGTGAATAAATTGGATTGGAAAAGAAGAATGCGTAAAGCCAGAACGGTGAAAAGAACATTGAAGAAGACGATTATGCGTTGAACGAATATTTTTGTTGCTAACTTCACAAAGATATTGGAATTACGAAGATGTGTAGGAAGGGGTAAAAGGGGAATCTAGAAAAGAAAAAAGAGATTCCGCTATAGGCAAAATTTTGTATGATGTATGAAATTATTACCGTGTATCAGCTTTTAATCTAGATTTTTTTAACAATATAAATAAATCTAGTTTTATTCATGATTCATTTCGAGCACTTGTAATGAAAGAATACAAAAATACGGTCTTGGTCCTACTCATCGTAATTATTTTCAATATAAATTGTTTAGTGTGAAAATATGTTTAAAACTTTCATCTTATCAATCTGAGAGTAATGTAAATTGAAGTTTTATCTTAAAAATTTAATCAGATCGATGTGCTATCCGCGGAGCGCTGGAATGATAACTCTAAATACTTAATGTTCAAATTTATCAGACCTACATTTGCGGCTAAACAAAACAACTAGTATTAATTTAGTTCAGCAAGGTTTTTTAATGTTACCAATAATTGTTATGGTGTTAGGGAATAACGCTAAGGTATTTATTTCTACGTAATAATTTTTTAAATTCACTAATAGAAGATTTTGTTTTTTAGGTTTCTTTAAAATGATTTTTTTCGTAGTGGGAAACATATTTTTCATGCATAATTCAAAGTATAATTTTCTTTTGTGCTACTAAAAAATTTCAACCATTTCACATGACGTAATAATTTAAATCAGCCTTGACCTTGACCTGAAATTTTTTCATAAATATAACGTTTCTTTATTCCTTTTTTATGGTCAAGCGTCTACGGATTTTGGTGGACCGCGACAAAGCGCAATCGCCACGCGATATTTAACTAATGAAAGTGCCACTATTACTGAGCCTTTTGCCATTATTTAGGCGAAATGAGAAAAATCTTTTAGTTCAGGGTTTAATGGTCAAAGCAGCATTATATATTATATATAACATACCCTGTAGAGTTAATTTCAAGGTACCCGTAGCCGACATACACGTTTTCGCAGCGATCCGCACTTAAAAATTCGCATTTGTGGTAAAAAGTTTTAAAAGTGCATAGTGCAATATATCACAAGATGCGTCTCGTCGCAAGGAACACGAGGTGTAATCGTTTTAAATCGGTGAAAATTTGGAAAAGTTATCGAAGAAAAACTGATAAAGTGCAAAGCTTAAAACAAAGTGGCGTGCGCTGAAGAAACGGTCGCTACGACCCCCCATTTTTATAACGTCGTTCAAGTGCTCCTAGAGGCCCTCACATCTGGCCAAAATCTCAGAATTTTCTGAGCACGGAAATTCGAGATATTGGACGAAAAACAACTTACCACGTGGAACGTGGTGACCGTTCGGCTGCCGTCCGAGCTCAAAACAAAATTAGATAGAAGAGAGAGATCCGGAACCGTTTCAAAAAAATCGGTAAATACTTTAAAGTTACGGTTAAATTTTGATCAACAAAATTAATTAAAACAACTTTTTGAATGTAAATAACTCAAATTAAATCTTTAAATATGGTTTTTATTAATGAAATCATGGAAATATTTGAAGTTAATGTTTGCAAAATTTCAAATTTTTTAGCAAGTAGTTTTAAGATATAAAAAGTTCAAAAAAGTTAAAACGTTTTGAAAACTTTTTACAATTTGAAATTTTCAACAATTTTTTTTAAAATTCAAAAAATAAAACTAGATGTCAGCTTAAAAAATGTTATCTGTGAAGAAAAATTTTTGAAAAAGTGGTCCTGGCAAAAAACAACAAAAACAAAATCTTTAAATTGAACGTTTTGTAAATTTCGTATTCTCACATGACCGGACTCCATACTTCAAACCTCTGACTCTTTAAGATTTTTGTATAAGTTATTTTTAAAATTCCTTTTTTGTTTATTTTATTTGTTTTTTTTTTAATATAGTTACTCAAAATTGATAAAAAAAAAAAAAAAAAATTCTTAAATTTTTGGCTTTATATAAACTATTTGAAGAAATTTTTAAAACGGTCTGTGGAAATTTCCTAAGTCCGTAACTCGGTCATTTATGGGCGTATCAGCCGGGCACTAAGTTGCTCCACTTCCCACTATATTACCAATTTGGAGGGTGACCATTTTTTAAAAAAAAAATTTTATATTTTTAATTATTATTATTTATTTTTTTTTGGGAAATTTTTTAATTTTGTAACTTTGAATATTATTTATATATACAAATTGACCACCAGCGACTCTAGGCTCCCCATATAAATTAGTCTTAAATTATAGTTTTACTTTTTATTAAAAATTTTATTAGTTTACTTTTGTTTGTTTTGCCAAACAAATTAAAAGGACATAAACCCTCTTTTAAACGGATAATTGATTAATTCATCATTTTTACAATTGACACGTTTCCCCTATAAAATGTTCCCACAGCGCCAAAAAAAGACCGAACCAGCAGACAAGATGCGACACAGTCCACCTTTGATAAAGGGAGATGCGGGACCATCAACGGTACAAACCAATCCTTAAATAAATTAGGGAGTATGGAAATGGGAAAGGAAAGGAGGAAGGAGACTGCCCATGCCCAAAAATCGTCAAAAAGCCCCGGCAACACGGGGATTTCACCAATTTGACTTGCAAACATTATTCCTGCGAAGACAGATCTGCGAAGCAAGTCAGAAAAACAGGATAGTGTCCATTGAAGGCCCCTAAATAAAAAACTTCCCTCAACAACTCTAAATTTTAAAAACTGAAATTAAACAAAATTAATAAAATCCTTGAAAACTGTACCAAATTTTAAAAAATTGATAAAATTAAAATTAGAAACTAAAATTGAAAAAAGAACGAGAAGTTACAATTTTAGGCCAAGAAGTCAAATTCAAACAACGAAGAAAAATTTTGAAACTCATAGAAAAACAAACTGAAAAAACCAACAAGGTGAAAACAAAAGCCTTCGGGAACAGGAGAAATTAATCGCCAGACCTATCCCTGCCGCAGCCGGAAAACAGTGTGCCGGATCGTGGCCCCTCTCGCCATTACCTCGGTGGACGACATGGAACCGGCGCGAAATGGTTGAGCGCAAAAGGTCATCAAGCCGAAGGGAATGGATGGGTTGACATGCAAGGCAAAAGACCCAGACGTTATTATCGGATCAGTAATAAAGAAAAACAAATAAAAAAAAGTGAATAAATAGTGGCCCCAAACAGGCGGAGGATTAAAACAAAGACCCGCTCGTGATGCAAGCTGGGATTGGCAGACGAGGACTTGATGCGCAATCAGAACCAAAAACAGCTTCTGCGGGGTGGTGAGGTAACGCCGAGGTAAAATTCAGGAAAAAGACCAGGAACCCACTCCCTCCCGTGTTAAGTCTCGTCTCGTCTGTGGACCTTTGGGCGGGTCAAGGCAATCTACCGTGACATGCAACGAGGAAAGGTGACCCAATACCTTGGTCCAATGTCAAATGCCTCGCATGGACTCCAAACGCCTTTGCTAGACGAAGTCCATGCAGCCCGCGGGGGCCAAGCCGAAGCGATTACGGATGTGACGGTGAACAACCGACCTGTCGAAACGCCAAGAACCACTAAACGGAACAATGGGTTTGGTGGACCCCCCTTAAAGGAAATGGGATGCATTGGCGAGATCATCGGTGGCACTGTAAGCCCCCAATCCCCAAAACCTAAAACAAGGGGTTAAATTAAAACATAAACCAGAACAACCGTCCAAATTACCCCTCCACTTAACACCCAAGAAACCCTCCCCAGAAAATAGCATGTAGCTACTCTCAATTCGAGGAATTGAAGTGGAACTCTGACGAACAACATAGGGCCAAAATTAAAAAAGACCAGATGTGTAGATTAAAATAAATAAGAAAGTTATAAAATGGCAGGCAAAAAAAGAAAACAATATAATAATAAATAGAATTTAAAAATAAGTTTTAAAAAGATTTACCGTATTTAAAGGAGACTGTGACAATTCGCAACAAAAAATTTTAAAATAACAAGCAAAGCGTTTTTGTAACTAGGAAGTATAAAGTGAAAATTTAATGAAATGCCTTTAAAAAGTTTTATATCAAAATGTAAAAGTAATAAACATAAATAAAAAATCTGTATATTTTAAATTAAGAATGAAAAAAGGTAACTTTAACAATAATATGAAATGTAATATGCAAATAGAGATAAATAAATAGTGAATATAAAAAGTTAAAAGTTTAATATAAAATGTATAAAAAATAAAAAAACATGTTAAAAGTTCATCCATAAAAATAAGGAATTTTGTATACTTAAATAAAAAACCAAAAGAACATAAACAAAAAGGCCACAGGTCCCTGACCCATATATATCAGGGGGGAAAAAAATTTAAAAAAAAAAAAAAAAAAAAAAAAGGTCTACGGATTATCTTTTGTATTATTAAATTGTTTTTGCAAAGGTCGATCAGTACCAACTATTTGAAGTTCATCATCATCAGCCTCTGATATCCTCTGGATATGGCCTTCCTATTTCACCCCTTACCACGCTGGTCCAATGCGGGTTGATGGTTAACTCTCCTGGCCTATGATTGGGGTTGCGAAAAAGGAGATCTGGTTTGAATCCTGGGGGACTCAACAAATTTTCATTTTGTTTCCTAGTTGATTAAACAATTTGGGCTGATCCCCCAATTGTCTGAAAAGTAAATGATCCATGCTCGGGTGGGCATGTAAAAAAGTTAAGTGTCAAATCAAGTAAAAGTGTAAAATTTTACTTATTAATTAATAAATATAGATAAAGTGCTATAAAAAATACACTATAATTAAAATATCAAATAAATATTCAATGTGAAGTAAAACTGTATTTTTTTTACAGAAACAGTACGCTTCGGATGTCTTTTTCCGAATTTTGCCTACGTACAAACTTTTAAAATTCTTTAAATAAAGGCTTTTATTCTAATAAATGTTTTTATAACATTAATTAACGAATTACTTTTACAGGTATACAATAAAAAAGATTATTTTTGGCTAGCATTTAGAAAAGATCCAGTAATGGTCGAAATAAAGAATATCTTTTAATTTATTACTAGCTGTTACGAATTTTATGATTGATCATAAATAATAATAAGTTAACAATTCAAAGAATGACAAAACATGAATAATATATATTTTATTTTCGAAGTTAGCTCTCAGCGAAGAGGCAATAAAATGTAAAATAGGCTTCATCGCTTAATCTTTACATCAAGTTTAACGTCGTATATTTGTTTATATGGCTGATATTTGTATTTACTATTGTAGTTTCAAACTATGAACTGAAGGTTGCATCGGGGAATAATAGTGAAAGCTATAAACCATACATTAAAACCTAGTACGGGAAAATTATTCACGGCCGTAATATGATACAATTTAAAATTCCAACATTGAAGAAAAGTTGTTAATATTAAAATATAAAAAGAAAACTTTCATTTTCAAATCCCTAATTATAAAAAGATTATTGTGATTTTAACAGATTTCGATTACGGCAATGTGCACAATGAAAAATGTACCAGCATGAAGGTCGATTTATCACTATTAACAAATTAGATTTTTATTTCTTGGAGCACGCAACATGTATGGTTTTTAATCATTTAATTCATGTTGTTGTATTATTAATTTGTCTTTAGTTTTTTATTCTTGAATGAAAAATAATATATTTTTTCCGAACAAGTGAAATGCAAAGGTAGTAATTCAGGTATTAATATTAGCCAATAAAACGTGAAAGACTAGAAACTTTGTAAATATAAGTTTAATCGGTAATACCACGCAAAAGTTATGCTGGCAACCCTAAGACATTAGAGTACAACATACGTAGTCGCCTTATACCCACTTATACTTCTTACTGCGCCATATTTGACACCGAAATGCAGCTTGCCCGTACGATAACACTTGACGATAGGGTAATATACAAAATAGAATCATCCACCCTGTAGTTCACCATTGTAGAGTAAATATTAGGTTGAAATTTATTAATTTAAGATACATTTTTCATTCAAATTAGGCAGGTTTTATTAGATTTGACATGCTTAGGTTTAATGAAATTCATTTCTGATAATACATGAATAGTACATTTTCTTATAATCTATTTAGGAAAATTTTAATGCGTAAAAATTAGGTATTACACAGTATTATAACAAAAAAAAGTAAAAGTTTGTGTTTTTAGTTTTCGAATCATAACAATTATTTTCGTTTATTATGATATGGAGAAGACATGTTTCTACAAAAACGTTTTTATTCTTTGATATCTTTTATCAAAGTTCCTACAAAATAATAGTTCCTATATCTTCTTTCACTTTGCCATTATTCCCAAGTGATCGATCGATAATCCATCGAGAATTACCTGAATGATAGTTTTTACGCAGAGTGATTGGCATTTGACTTCCGCTACCCAAAGGGTAAACTGCATTCTGTAGATGAATTGGTTTTCAGTAAATCTGAAGGCCAAAGATGGTCTTGACAACTACAGGAGTAAAAGCAATATGCAGTCTTTGACATGTTTTCTTTATTACAAACGAAGGCAGACGATTAGTCTGGCCACCTGGTGGAAAGTGGTCACTGAAATCCCAAGAACGTCGGCAAAAGGTACTGTACCGTTAGTTACAAACTACCTACAGTGAGGCATGGGATGGTACGTTTCGTTTACCCTGTATATACACTGGCTACTGTGTCTTTCAAACCGGAGTACAGTGGTGTCCTCACTACTGCTTTACAGCAGAAATAGGCACCGCGGTGGTAGCGCCCCAGACGGCCCTCTGTTAAAACGGGCCGTCTGGAGCGCTACCACCGCGACCTACCACCTACTGATTTTTTTTTAATCTTAACAAATATATAATAATAAACTAAATTAAACGATATATAGTTAAACAATAACTTTTTGTGGAACAATTAAACATTGACATTGATAAGGGTTGACATTGTATACTATGCTAATGTTCTTTGATATTTTCATTAACAACAATATAAAAGACAAAACTAGCAATAGAAAACGTTAATTTAGGTGTACGATAACAAATGGTTTGTTTACGTTATACACTAGTAATTTGTAGAAACATGTCAAGACGAACGCAGATCGCAAGAATAATTCGACATAAGTAATGATACATGACGTTATGATTTAACAACGGTCACATGTATTTTATATTTTCGTTAAATTGACATGTTTGGCATTTGATATTAATTGTCTTACACTTCATATTAAACTTATCTTAGTTCATATAAAACTAATACTACATAATTCAAAGTACACAAATATATAAATATATACAAAGTATAAACAAAGTACTACATAATTCTATAAATAAAAAAAGAGTAAAGAATATTATTAAGAGCTAGCTGTTTCGAGTGACTTCGTTTTTTTTTTGCTTTTTCTCTAATAATATCTCATAGTTAGTAATATATTAAGTATAACTATTTTCCTGTAAAAATCCCCTCATAATCATACTAACCATTCCAGAAATTAAAAGACAGGTACACAAAAAAGTAAAAATGTTTAATTTTATTATATACATCGGTAAAATTTTACAATGTAATCATTTAAAACAATTATTTTTATATAACAAAAATTTATTGTTTATTAGTCTAAATAAAACTTATTTATATCAAACAGTTTATGGCATTGGTATAATAATTTTTTGTTTAGATAATATAAATAAATTAACGCTAACATATCTCTTTTTTATTCACTTTTAATATATTTAAAAACACATACAGAAGTCATTTCTACTATTTATTTTTAAAAATTATATTAAAGTCCATTATTCGCTCTCAGGCACGGCTTCAATTCACCCCGGTCTGAAAATTTTAATTATGTATTCAATTGAATTTGCCTACGTTCGACCAACATTAAAACAGAGAGAATTTTCAATATTCTACAATCTGTGTTCGTACCGAATGTCATATTTGAATATAATCAAATTAATAAAACAAAATACTATGTGCTTTATTTTCCATTTTAGTACTATACTAAAAAGGTTTGTCCGGAATATCTTCGGCAGTCCTTGTAGAATGTCCCTCTAGAATGCAAATAATTCATTCTAAGAATGCAGTTTACCCTTTGAGTTGCGCATTGCCTCAAAGCGTAAATAGCCTGTCGCTTTGTGTAAAAACTGCTATTCAGGTAAATCTGGGTGGATTTGAGACTGACCTCATCATGATTTGTTAAAATGGCTAAGTCAAATAAAGAATAAAAAAAGAGTGAAATAAAATTGCATTTGAGATGGCCTGTATTATTGTAATTGAAATATAAGTTTACTTGATGTCGCGACATTTTGTAGTTTTTCCACTTTTCTTTTATATGAAAGTAAAGAAAATGATGACGACTTTTCATTGTAAGATAGTTGATGTAACTTAGCCTACTTTTTGTAACCGACTTCCCAAAAGATGGAAGTTTCAGATTTGGAGCGTATTTTTTATATGTTACCTCGTTGCTCCGCTCGTAGCGCTCCGATTTTGCTCATTATTTTTTAAATGATTATATTATACTAGCTGTAATTTGATCCGATTTTTTATATTATATAGTTAAATAGATATTTAAGAAATTAAGAAAATTACGGCGTCAAAAATAACAACCACATGCGATTAACTTGTAAACGCTGCTCAACCATAAGAGATATACTTAAACTAGGTTTTACATAACTACTTAAATTTGCCTACAATAAAGTCAACGAGGGCATGTATCTATGTTTTAAGAATAACCCACAATAAGTCATCATCATCATCATCATCAGCCTGTGATAGTCCACTGCTGGACATAGGCCTCCCCTAATACACCATTAGAGGATTTTGGACCGTAACCCACCACGCTGGTCCAGTGCGGGTTGGTGGGTGGACCGACTATTTATATGCCCATCCGACGCATGGATCATCTTACTTTTCAGACAATTGGGTGATCGGCCCAAATTGCCCTAACCAACTAGGAAACAACAATGAAAATTTGTTGAGTTGATTCGAACCCATGACCTCCGGTTTCTAAAGCACACACCTATACCATTAGGCTACGGAGGCAGTTACACACAATAAGTATTTTAATGTAAATATTTTAAGAAACAACTTAAAACAGAGAGAACGTTATTACACGGAATAGGACTAGTACATAGACGTGTTGATATGAACTTTAGGTCTTCTAGTAAGTTTTATTTTATTTATTTATAATGTGTATAAATAAATAAAATAAAATATAAGCATATTTAAGTATATTTTTATTTAGGGAAAAAACTCTACCTTAAATCATTAACTACTTCAAATAAATAAATTATTTGAAGTAATTAATTATTCTTTGATATATCCTAAAAATGTTAAAAGTCTTGTGAATCAATTATAATAAGTAGCAAGTTCCTTTTATTTACTCATTCAGTTTTATTGAGTAAATAATTGATTTAAAATTTTCAAACTTTAAGATGTGTTTTACTACTTGACGTATTTTTTAACTTCTTCTTATTAAATAATGCTAGAAGTAAACTTTGAATTGAATAATAACTAACAAATATAAAATAAATTCTTTACAATTACGCTAAATGGCCGAGAATTTTTTTAAGCTTGTACTCGTCAGTAATAGTTACGAGTACAGGCCCGCTTATCATTGGAATTGTTAATATTTTAGAAGTAGTAGTACTTCTACTACCACTGGGACGTCTACGCTGCCCTAGCGATCGGACAGTGCAGGTACGGGTATCGGGGTACATCCCCCACGACCCGAACATCATCACAGGGTGTGTCGACACCCCGGGCATCTGTTCTTTAATATGAACTTACAGTGGCCAATTACTTTTACGCCGTCCTAAGTGATGACCGGGCTTCAACTGAATATATTTTAGGCGGTGCTTAAGTCCATCTACAAGTAGACACCCTTGAGAACCTCGCTAAAAGACGACAGACAAAGTGTATAAACTTTATCTATTGACTTTTGCTTGATCCTAAGCAATTCTTTTACATTGAAACTTGCTGCAATTAAAGTGACAGGCGCTTGCGCATCGTGAATCAAGAGCAACAATTCCATACGAGCGAAACCACTCTCGGCCATTAATTATTTAGCGTCAGTTCTGGGATCATGCATTAGTTCCTCCCCTGCGAACCAATGAATCCTCCTCCTGCAATAACTCTCGTGAATATGGGCGACCTTCGGGCGGGCGTGCAGGCAACGGGGTAAAGTAATTGAGTTGTTCGTGCGGCCGTCGTCCACTTTGCCAAACATACTTCTAGTTAATTTAATTATGAAATCTTGTATTGGTTCTATCTTAAGGTCACGCGCAATAATGAAGTTACTGACGTAACGTCCCGCATTCACGATTGTGCGCAGACTCAGATTCTTCTGGGCTTGTAGTCTTTTCCTTTGAGTGGTTGACAGTAACGAGAACCAGGCCGGTGCCGCGTAGGTTATTCGTGATCTAATATATGCCTTGTAAATCGTTAACTTACTACGGGTTGGCAGATGTGAGGCCAGTACTGGGTACAAAATGCTCGAGCGGCTCTAGCGCGGCGAACTATGTAGTCCACCTTATACATGCTAGCGAGTAGTTGTTTTACACCGAGATAAGTCACCGTACTACTCCAGGCTATCTTTGACCACTAATTTCCAGTAACGGTACAGATCCGGTGTTTCTTGGAAGAGGTGCGTGGAGCCGGCTGAGGTGGAGTTGCGAATGTTGCATATGACGTTGTGGTAATGTTAATATCGCTACCGCAGTGCGCGGCCGCGCCTCCGTGGGAGGTAATCTTCCGATCCGGTGACGAGTCGCTGCTACTGCTACTGTAACGTGAATGTTTAGGAGTCAATGATCTTCCTGGAGATCTTGGCGGTTGCTCAAAAACACGTCCTCCTTTCTTTATGGACGCGGGTTGATATCTTGGATGTTCATCATCTCCCTCATCAGTTGATGATGATGATGAGGAAGGTCTTATCTTTGGCTTCTTTTCTTCATTCTCATCTATCGGTGTACTCCTCCTCTTCGGCGGGGTTGCTCCTCGTCGGACATCTTCCTTGTTCAAAGTCGTGCCTTGTGGGCGCCAATCGGGACACATGGATTTTTATAAGCATAGCGTAAAATAACGGTCTATCCAGACAACAGTACACATTTAGTTGCATGTGTACGATTACTTTATGTATTGGACAACTTTTTATTTTTGCGTAACTCGGCGAGTAATGCATACCCTTTAATCTTCTATCGAATTTTTAATGTGTAAATAAAAATAGGATATTTATAGAAGAAAGTTCCAGCGTTATAGCACTCCCTATACAAAGTTTTTAGTCAATCGATCTGTTCATTCAAGTGTTAAACTAAAATGTTTTCTTTTTCTATTTTTATTGATTGCACTTCTTTAACATTATCTCAACCATCCATTGGTTGGCTGGAAGTAAATGTCTTTGGCCTTAAGTCTGCCATTAAACCATAATATTGTACATAAATTGTGAATTAATAAATAAATCTGTAGTGTTTTTAAGGTTAGTTAAATAAGAAGATAATTTAAACGTATGTAGCACTTAAATTTATGTAATAAAGATATTCAGAAGAAAATTATTAATTACTGATGGATTTTTATGCCTTACTTTAGCTTATTTTTGTATAATATGAGATATTTAGTTTTATAATTTAATTTTAAATTGTAACTGCAACGTAAACGTATTATTGTATAATAATAATAATAATAATAATAACTCATTTAATCAATCCAGCACATTAATTAACAAACAAATACACAATAACTAACTAATTAACAAACAAACAACGTAAAAGTACAGAACAAGGGCTATTTAGGGTTAAACCTACTTATTGTAACATAGTATAAAAAATAAAAAGAGAACATGAAAACGATATTTTACAATAAACCACTATTTAATAATAATATAAAAAAACATCAAAGAACACAACAATACAAGAACTTTAACAACGTGAACCCTTCTTGTTCTCGTTGACGTATACTAACGATGCTGGATCGATAAGGTTCCAACTCAGCATTATGTTGGCTAAGGCCAACGCTGGTATTCTGCTGGCACCTACTTATACCTGATTAACCTAAAACTTTCCTATATTTTATATATATTATTCTCTCCACAGATAACTTTATGGCGGCTAAGGCTTTAGGAATTGCAAAGTAATTAAATACTTTTCTTAACCTTAAACTTAACTATTAATGTGATATAGAAATACGAAAAAGAAGAGCTAGAAATAAAACAGATTAATTTATATCAAACAGCATGATGTTATCTATCTTTTGTTTATTCAAAAAGAACTCCTTTAACTTTTTTAAGTGTTTTTAACGTTCAGTGCCTTGATGGGTGGTGGAATATTATTCAACATTTTGCTGCTGCATATCGGAAGCTGCCCTTAAACGCTGCAGAGCTATGTTTTGTATGTATGACAATCTGTTGAAGTCGTTGATTCTCTTCACGGCGCCTACCTTCCCAAAGCCATTCTATTTTTCTTTTAAGTATCGTGGTGTATGAAAGTTAATTACGTCAAAGAAGTAGTGTCCGACCGAACTTTCGGTTTCGGTTTCAGTTTCGCAAGTTTCGGCCAAAAATCAAGTTTCGGCCGCAGTTTCGGTTTCGCCAAATTTGGCGAAACTTTTGATCGAAACCAAATTGGTTTCAAGTGTTTTCAATTTCAAAATAGTAGTGAAAGTTAAATGTATATTGCTACAATCGAGCTCAGATCAGTCGATTTTAGTTCAGACAAACATTCAAGTTTAACAAAAGAAATTGATGATTCTTTTAGAAAGACGAGTTGGGAACAAGTAGTAGTGAGCACAAAATATATACACCTTGGTAACCAAAAATAAATACAAATAATACTGGAAAGCGTAGCTCAGATACTTTTGTGTTAATAAATAAATCTTCTAGTCTCTTTACTTTTTTCTGAATATAGTCATTTGTTTGCGTGTAGTCATGTGTGGCGAAATGTTCTCGAAAAAAGAAAACCCAAGTGCGATCTTGTTAATAAAACCACTGTTATAAAAATTAACAATGCAAAGGGATTTATTGCGGCAAAAGGCAACATGAGAAGAGTCTGCTCTGTCATAATCAATTGTCAAAATTGGCTCTTAATTTTGAGTAGGAAAACGTACACGGAAGACGAACATGGTTGCAGCCGTCCATCGAAACCAGTAATCAACCAGAAATGCTTGTTTCGTGGATTAGGTACCAATCCGTCTGATACCTAATCCACGAAACGAGCATTTCATATAGAAGTACTCAACGCATATTCACACAAATTTTGAATATGAGAAAAGTCTCCACATGATGGGTGCCGAGAATCAGAAACAAAATCGACTTAACAATTCGAAGATATCGTTGGACAAGTTCTAAAAACTTTAAATCTAGTTTTGTGACAATGGACGAAACACGGGTTTATCCCGAAGGATCTGCATGCCGTGGCCGTGTTATATTGCCTGGCCAGGGTATAGCCTCAATATTTTGGGACTCAGAAAGGATATTGTTGATTGATTACCTGTTGCGTGGAACCATCATTACAGATTATGCAGCTTTAATACCGAGGTTGAGAAATGCCGTCAATGATAAAAAAAGAGGCAAACTTTAAACGGGCGAGCTGTTTCATCTTGACAACGTACCGGCGCATAGGTTGGCATTAGCGATGGCCACCGTTCAGCATGCTAGCGTACAATTGGTCGAGCATTCACCAGATCTGGCGCCTAGCTATTTTCATCTTCTCCAAATTGATACAATACTTAAGAGGAAACATGTGTTTAAACTATATATAACAAGTAAACGATGCCGTGGAGACCTTTTTGCAGGACCAAGACAATCCATTTTTTAAAGGATTTAAAGCATTGGAAACTTGGAACGCTGGACTTGGTGTGTTGGTGGACTCGGAGATTATGTAGAAAAATAAATAATTAAGCTATCATAGTCATTACATTCTATCTCATTTTACACTTTTTAATCCGCCCTCGGAACTACAAATAGAAACCAAAGTATTAATCATTTTATTTTTATTTTATTATCAATACTTAGTCTTTAATGCAACAGTCATAATTATTAATAAATTTATTAGTAACTCATATTGCTATAAGAAGTTTATTTGAAAAAAAATGATATATTTTAAATATTTTGTTACATAAAAATATTATTAGCAACTGAAATAAATGATTACCACACGTTTAATATACTGTCTCCATTCCATGACTAAAATAAAGCAAAAATAATAGGCATAAAAGCTCCATATTGTAGTATTTCAAGAATTTTTATACTTGATCACGTGAGTTTCGGTTTCGGTTTCAGTTTCGGCGAAACTGAAGCCACGACCAGACTTTCGGTTTCAGTTTCGGTTTCGGCCGGAAAAACAGTTTCGGTCGGACTCTAAAGAAGGCTTGCCAAATGAACTTTTCTGCGATACTTCATATTAAATAAATTACATTTGTTAGGGTAAGGAGTTACGCGACACCGTGGCGGAATATTTAAACAAAACGAGCGCATACGTTTTGTACACGTTGGATAAGTTTTTCAGTGCGTGCGTATAACCTACAATCATAAATAACATCTGAAAAATTTAATTTAGAAAAACTAATGATTTTACTAATTTTAGACGAATTTCTTGGCTAAGATACGGTCTCAATTTATATAAAATTTTTAATTTGTAAACACTGCTCCGCACCGTGACACCAATATGTTTCTCGTATCGTAGCGCCGAGTCCAGCTCTGGCCAAGGTTTCTTGCCTCAAGACTCGCTTAACTGGTTGGAAGCCCAGAGTCACACCACAATCTTTAGGGATCTTATTTACATTAAGCCGAGAGCCAAACACGATATATTTAGATTTGCTAGGGTTAACCCTAGCAAATCTAAACTATCGATGTCAATATCGTGTCAATATATCGTGTCAATATATCGTGTCAATATATCGTGTCAATATATTGTGTCAATATATCTGTCAATTGACAATGACCAATCCATGATACGTTCGAGGTCCGAGTTCAGCTTGCTTACTGCTAAGCTATGTTCGCTTGCTTTAAAAGAGATATATATTTGTAGATCATCGGCGTACATGTGGTAATTACAGTGTTTTATACTATGTATGATGTCAGTGGTGTATATGATAAATAGTAATGGGGAAATAATAGAACCCTGGGGGGTTCCTCTACTGAGGTAAGTCTGCGTTGAACGAACTTTTTGACCATTACTACTTTTTATTTCAACGAATTGACTGCGGTGAGTTAAATAACTCTCGAACCATTTGATGGCCTTTTCATCAAAACCGTAATATGCCATTTTTGCTAACAACAATGGAATATTAATACAATCGAATGCCCGCGAGAAATCTAATAGAACTAGAATAGAACACATTCCCGCGTCCTGTGCCGCCAAAATGTTGTCTGTCACATCTAGAAGGGCTGTGGTTGTGCCGTGACCTTTGCGAAAGCCTTGTTGAAATGGAGACAAAATTTTCTTTTTCAAGAAATTTGGTAAGTTGTCTCAATATCACCTTTTCTATTACTTTTGACATACAGGGCAATAAACTTACTAGCTGAAGATCTTTACTGAGTGGGATTATTAATTTTGGTGAAGGCATTACAATATCCGTTTACTATATATCTGGGTATTTCGACATTGATATAGAGGCATTTGTAAAAAATGTAAGGATCTAAAGGGTATACGGGAGTGTTAGGCAAAGCACTTTTAAACTAATTTCGTCGATACCGATGGACTTTGATAGCAAATTATTAACTAGTTTCATAATTTCAGCTTCGTTAGTATTTTCTAAGGTAAACGTGTGGTCGCGATTATGGCGATTATTGGTAAAATAACTAAGGTTAGACGCGGATGTATTAGAATTTTCCGGCACATTCAAAAATGCCAGTTTATTATGTTTGGATCTGTAAATGACGGTGGGAGGTAATTGTCATTATGCGGTGGAAGCCAACCTTTTTAAATTCTTCCAAAGATTTCTCGAGTTATTTAAGTTTTATTGCTATATTTTTTAAAGTAAGCTCTCTTTCCAAATTAAATTGATTGTTAACGAGATTTTTAATGTTTTATAGTACGTTTTATCGACTCTAATTTTGTTTTAAATATTTTGAATGGGCTTCATTACGAAATTTCATCATAGTCTTTATTGTGTCTGTTAACCAGGGCTCTTTCATCGTAATAGTTTTACCGAGCGCAAATATATCGAACAAGCCAATGAGGTTGGAATTTAAATTATTTACTAAGATATTGATCTCATTTTGTTCACATGTAAAAACCTCATTTGTTCCAGGCAGTTGTAAAGATTTTTAGCGGAATATTATTCAAATTCCTACCGGTGGTAGGTCCCTGTTTACAGGAGACCGTCTGGGTGGAGTACCACCGCGGTGCCTATTTCTGCCCAGAAGCAGTGGTTTGAAAACCTGCTGTGTTCCGGTTCGAAGGCACCGTAGCCAGCAGTATTACTGGGTAAACGAGACTTAACACATTATGTCTCACGGTAGGCAGCGCGTCGGCGATACCACTGGTATTGCTAATGTCTATGGGTGTCGGTGACCACTTCCCATCAGGTGGCCCGACTGCTCGTCTGTCTGCGTATGCCATAAAAAAAAGAAAAAATTCCTGTACTCCATTCTTTTTGGTTCAATCCTATCTCGCTTAGTAAATAATTCACAAGTTAGCATTGCATGATTGCTAACAGGGGAACAGGATCTATTATTACAATTTTGGTTTTAAGATCAGTGCAAATAACATCGATAAGCGACTCGCTTTGCTTTGTAAAATAGTTGGATATTGTATTGTTTGTTTCAAATCCGTTGTCGTTAAAAAAGCAATTTTTGTATTTTGGATCATATTTCTGTAGAATATGATCAAAATACAAAAATCCTCATAAGATTGGTGCTAATGCATCCTCGCCATCACGTAACCACGTCTCATTCAAAGCCATAATGTCGACACAGCTTCGTTCGACCGTGGCAATGAACTCGTCTTGGCACGTATTTAGCGAGCCAACATTTAAAAATCCAACTTTAAAATATTCGTTATTGGAGGACTCTGTACAAAACTAGTGTTCTAATAATAAATCGAGTATTATTCCATAAACAATTCACAGTTACTTTTAAAAACTTAGCAATATACGTTTTAGCAGTCAACCAATCAGAAACTATATCAGACTTATGCATTTTTTTAGTAATACTTGCATGACACAACTTTTTAAACTTTGAACCTTCGATTACAACATCGTAAGCATACCCAACCACGCGAGACTCTTTGAAAATGATAACAAAATCAAGTAAAAAATCAAGTAAAAAATACCAAATAATAATACACCAAGACACTCTCCAGAAAAACAAAAACAAATTAGCAATGAAGAAAAATAAAAAAATACAATATACTCTTAATATTATTAACCAAACGTTACGGCGCTTTGCAATAGTTATAAGAAGTGTAATGTCTATAATCCAACGTTTTATCTGGAAAAAATTTTACCGATGTCTGACTCGCTACGTAGACGCTCAACTGGTTTTCCGTCGTCCTTTCTTGTAAAAATGGCACCGTTTTTGGTCCATACGTATTTCCACTTGTGCTGTGTTGCTGCCACTCGAGCTTGTCCGAATATTCTTCGATTTGTCCTAGTGAGCCTTTCGTTGACATAAAATGTTCGCGCGTCACCCGGCAAATCGATATCGGTTGTTTTAAGTCCTCGACGGATACGTGCAGCGCGTAACCAGCCATCCGAGTACTCGCCGTGTCAAGTGTATGTTATGGTGCGAGGTCTTTGCATAGTGGTAGCGTTTTCTTCAGAACGATTGCAACGGACGGGACCCGACCGCTCCGCAAACACAATGTCGCGATCTTCTATTTGCACACCCAACTGTGTGCTATTAGGTTTTGCGATTGAATGACACTCTCATTTTATTCTCAGGCACTCCTGACACTTCAAGGTCATTCATAAGCAGCTCCTGTTCTCGATCATCCAAACGTTGCTGAAGTTGGTTAATAGTGCTCTCCTGCTGGGCGCTATTGCTATCAGACCAGTTTCAATTTTTGTTTAATTATTGTTACCTTTTCTTCAGCTTTGTAACTCGAATTCAACAAGCAAATAAACTTGTTTTGAATTGAAAGATTTCTACATTAAACTCATTTCATTAAACTCATTGCAAGGCATCTGATTTCTTTAGTTAGTTCTAATAATTTATTGTTAAACAAAATAAAACTAAATGTATAAGGTTTATAACTCCTAATGTTCCTCAAGCTGGGTGTGATGTGGTCGTAGATGGAGAAGCGCTAGACCACGTACATTTCACTGTATTTCTCAGCATCAAATAGATTCTAAACTGCAATGGGGCCCTCTTATTCATAGACTGGCGAGTAAACTTAGCTCAGCGCTTATGCAGTCAAAATAACTAACCAATGTTGAGACAGCCTGTTTAGTATATTTTAGTTATTTTTGCAGTATAATGTCTTATGGCATTCTACTGTGGAAACGCGCTGATATTAATACTATTTTATAATTAAAAAAGAGCGATTCGAGCAGTCTATAACCTGGGCCCAAAGAATCACTGAGAAAAATGTTTACAGAAATTAATGTAATGACTGTTTTTTCTCAATACATATTTGAAAAAATTATGTATAAAATAAAATGATTTTGTAAAACATTGTGACACACATAATATAAATACTAGAAAAAAGCATAAATTTGTTCTTCCGAAAACTAGGCTCCGAAGAACAATGAAATCTTTCATGGGACAAAGTATACTCTTCTACAATAAAATACCAGAATACGTTCAGCTTTTATCTGTAAATAAATTTAAAAAGTTGTAAAGGAACGTTTGTGTGTTAAAGGATATTATTGTTGTAATGACTATTGATAGATAACACACCCTGGTAATGAACTGTTCGCTCCAGGCTATTTCAAAGTAGTAAAATGTAGGTTTTATGTAAAGTTTTGTAAAATTTATTGAAGAAAAGGAAAAGAAAAAGTCCGCTGAGTTTCTTACGTCAGTTCTTCTCAGGTCAGAGGCTTCCATTTCCGAACCGGTGGTAGATTATTTGACAATCAATAAGAAAGTGTAATGCTTCCATATTGAATAAAGATATTTGACTTTGACTTGGACTAATAATATTTGGTTATTGGAGGTGTTCGAATCGCCGCTACCATCCGACAAGTCGAAATATCTTCTGGGCTTGGGCATAGTTTTGTCGATTTATTTTTACACCTTGGCATGACCAGTCCGGTGGTGTTTGCCCGGTAGCCGCGCAGACCCACATAGACAGTGTAAGACGCACTGCATTTTGAACATCGAACACATTCTTTAATCGACAAAAATTTACCACACAGACCACAATTAGGCATCTTTATTCCAAATTCGTATACGTACAGTTATATAACGATACAAGTTAAAAAGATAAAGATTATAATGATATTTAGCTAAAGTCCTTTAAAGTAAATATTAGTATAATACAAAATAATTACGAATTGAATTTCTATATAAATACCAATACAACTTTTTCAAATCATAAAATTGACCATTCTCTTCGACAAGGCGATGAAAATCCATTTTCCTGCAGCGCCCATCGATACCGCGAATCTGCTTTATCAAATTTTACCATAAAATGAGACACTTTCTGGAACATTTAAAATTACATTTTCACGCTACAAAATTTGGAATGTAAAATAACAGAAATACATTTTCCGCTTATCATTATTAATACTCAATGCATATTTTTAATATCAATTTTTTTTTTTGTATTGTAAGTTTGTTTGCTTCTTTTGTTCGATTTACTGATCTTTATGACTAATGGGTTGATTTGGTTATTTAAAAGAATAACTATAACAAGGCCAAAAACAAGAAATTTGTTAATATTTTGTAACACAAGTCAAGGAGGAGGCTTCGAATGTTTCTTTATACGTATTTTTGTTTGCTCATACGTACGACGCAACTTCTTTGCAAAAGATTACACTGTTCTTTTATAATTTTTAAGTCTGATTTGGCTGTGGTATCAATAAACTTAAGCGTCTTATGCTGAATGACATCTCATTACAGGTTAGCTCATTATAGGTAACTAGCAACCCCAAACCACCTTGTGTTTAGAATTTCATAAATCCGTTCTTAGCCGACTTCTACTAGGCGAAAGGAATATTCCTACCAAATTTCAAGTCGCTAGGCCTTATGGTTCCAGAGACATCGTTATGAGTCAATATATAGGTGGGAATCTCTTTTACATATATAAATACGCACGAAACAATAAAAAATGTCTTAAAACTTAAATATATTATGTGTTATGTATTATGTAAATCATTTGTAACTTATAATGCAAAGATATATATATATCATCACGACATAAATTTATCTTATATTTCATTTAGTTCACCATCTTGGAATCATATGCCGTAATTAATTTTATTTTATGTTACGTTATGAATGACCCTGTGTTCAAGGCTTAAAAAAAAATACATTTTTTAACTTGAATCATTTCACATTGAGGAAAAAAATATTTTAAAAAAGCTAAAATTATAAATATTGTACAGGATTCGGTATTGAATGCAAATATATATTCACACAATAATTCGGCAAAAATATAGTTGGGTAAATATTTTAGATTAGACATTGATGTCATATAATATCCATAACAATTTTTGTATCTTGGTAGAGACGAGCCTTAGAAGGAAATAATTGGATAGGGGTTTAGTTTAACACGATATGCTTACTGGGTAAACACCGCAATCTGCATTGCTATGACAGCAATATATCACTGACCTAAAACAAACTATTCAGCATATCTAAGCCATTCAAACAGATTATATATACATATTTTTCAACAGATTATAAACTAACCGCAATATGTACGTCAATATTTTCATTAATATAATTATTAAAATGAGTTGAAGAAAAAGCTCGAAGTTTATTTGTTTATTGGTTTTTTTTTGGATTTAAATCAATGTAATGATCATGGTTGTATCATTTAAATATAATTATTTTTTAATTTTATAATTATATTTATCACTACTAAATAAACCCTTCGTAAAGCGTAAAGACGAAAAATCTCTGTTTGTTCTAAAATGTTGTTAAAATTGTAGATAAATTCATATAGAAAAAAATTAATTCAATCTAAATTAAGGTTATTGAACGACGGTGTTGCTTTAACAACATTAAATTTGTTACAATATAAGGTAAAAAAATCAAATGATGTTTATCCATTCATGTGTCTGTCAGTAAAGTTAATTTTATTCTTCATTTTAAACTTTGTGGACATGACGGCGTTAACGAAAAGACAATGGAGATAAATATTATATTGATCTATCGACAGCTTGCTAATTGCCTTTAGAAACTTTAATTTCAGCGTCCTGATATCCATTGTTATAAATGACGGTTGCTTTTCTTTTAAACATTTTACAGGTATTCTTATATACATAACACTTTGGCCAGTTTATTTTTTTTAATTTTTAAATAGTTGAATTATAAGTACAAATAATACAACTAGTATATCTTCTTTTTCTTCTCGTGCCTCTCTAATTTAGACTAAATTCGCTCGTGGTCATGGACGATGAAAAGACTCAGAAACGTCGGAAATAACTAAATGTAACTAACCATAACTATTTAGGTTATGTAATTTCGTAGAATTTTATATATAATAAATAGTTTTATTCAAGTTGTTTTTGTATTGTCATTGAGAAGACGTAAAAATAAATGAGGAAACTTCATTTAAAATTAAACAAGATTTTTTATAGTTAGCCATATAAAAAAAATTGTGTATCCATTTATTATTTGACGATTTCTTAATGTAAAATTCTTGATAGTATTTAGGAATTAAAGATTGTTCTAAAATCCAGTTATCATCATTTAGTTACATATATCCTTTTGCAGATAACGCAAATTATTAATTTTATACAATTTAAAAATTATCTTTTAAAAGTTAAGTAAAACTTTGAAAGTCATTCCTCACTAACATCTGTAATTGTGTTCAAAATGGAAGTGGACAAAGAAAAATTATTTATTTATGATGAAATCACGTTGGTGGAGTGAACCGCTACAACCCAACGCAGTCGAGGGGCTGTGCAACTTTAAGTGTGCACAGACTTCACCTCTTATTTTTGGCTTAGCTCCGAGGGACCCCTGAAGGGGGACCTCGGCTCGGGCTGCCATTTGTTTTACCCGTGAGCGTGCTTGATCGAGGGTGCCCACGAGGGCCGAGCCTCGGCTCGATCAGCCGCTGATCTTGTCCTTTCCTAAACCCGTTAGCCACATGTATCGAGGGCGCCCCGGTGGGCCGAACCTAGGCTCGATCAGTTGCTTTTTAGGACTTACTTGAGATGAGTTTTTACCCGACCTATCTGTTTGGTGAAAACCGGCCCGGCACGTGCCGGTACCTCGTGTACGGAGTGAATGGTTGCCCTCGTCGGCGAGGGCGGTGTTGTTACGTAGCTGTGTTTTCGCACGAGCTTGCATGAGTGTTATTTTGTCATCCGGTTCTAATATGGCATGGCGTGCTCGCCTGAATCGTTTATGGTACCTTGTTACGCAGGGATAGCTTGCTTCTAGGATTGATGAGTGGAAAAGGCGGCCTAGGACAAATGCCGCTCTATTTTGACGTTGGTGAGGTGAGGACCGAAGGATAAGGTTCTATCGAGTGTTACCCGAGGTATTTGGTTTGATCTACCAAGGATTGGGCAGTCAAGGAGGCGGATTTTGGATGGGAGTGGCAGGCGCTGTCGTAAAGTAAACAGAATCGCTGCGCTCTTGGATGGATTAATCTCAATCCTCCATTTCCGAAAACATTCATACAATTTTCCCAAAACCCTGAGGAGGCTGATAGGACGATATGGGAGTGTAGGGATGGTGGTTTACCAGGTTTGAGGAATCCTATAACTACAGCTTCTTTCCAAGTGTTTGGAAAAATACCCTTGGAAAGGGCTGCGTTATAGATAAGAACAAGGAGGCTATTCAGGTGTGTTGGCAAGATTTTAATGACGCGGTTAGAAATTCCATCGGTGCCCGGGGCTTTCCGTGGTTTGAGATTTTTGATTATCGACTCGACTTCGGTCTCCGTAACCGGTGAAGTTAAATCGCGCCGTGGTATTTTAATCAATCGGTCGACCTCGCTCTCTACCTTGCGGAGATGAGCGGCGTCCACTGGTTGAGTGCTGGGTGTGCATTGAGCCTCCAGGCTGTCAGCTAGGCATTCGGCCTTTTCTTCATCCAAAAACGCTGGTGTGTCGGAGTTGGGTTGGGTTAGTGGTGGCATCGCGTGGAAGCCGGTGCCGCCTTTTAAGCTTTTAGGGATTCGCCAGAAGGCGAGATGGGAAGGATGCATATTGCTGAGATCGTTATCCCACCGATCGTTCCTGAATTCAGATATGCGCATCTTGGACTGATGTTCAAGAGCACGTAGACAAAGAAAAATGTATAGAGTTCCCCCTACAGGTTTTAACGTTGCAGTAGTGGTGGCGCTGAGAACAATTCGCGTTGACCAGTTGCGCGGAAGCTGAAAGGAATCTGGCCTTGCTAAGATGTAAATGTAGCCTAGAAGGCGGCTCCATTGCGTGCTGGAGAAGAGGCCGGTCGAAGCGGCTTTAGAAGCGTCCTGTAGCACGTAAAGGCCGGAATGAAGGTCATAGAGGGGCTACCTTTCCTTTCCTTTGAAATAAGGTGAACGTACAGGAGAAAAGAAGTGTCGATATGACGATGGCCACTCTTCTTGTCCTCCGCAGTTAAGTGGAGACGTATAAACGCGCTATTCTATACAGGTTGAAACTTTTGTCTTAACTGTTGTATATATCACTATGCGTTTTATGTATATTGTTGGTAATAATAAAATCAACAGTAATGATAGCTTTTGTTGCGGGACAATCAAGCTTTGACATTGTTATAAATGATTAATGATAGGAGTTAGAACATGAGCAATCATTGTTTTACAAAATATTGTACACGTTTATTAAATATTATTTATTAGGTGCTTTGTCTTTTGTGCGTTTGGTGTTTATTAGGGTTATGTCTTAAAAAATTAAACATTAATAATTATAAATATGTTAATATCAATTGTAGTCGTAAAGTTAAGTCTATATATTTAATTTGTTTATTCACATAATTTAATAAATTGTGATAAATTTAAAAGAAGTAAATAATACACAAAAAACAAATTTTTTTCATTTAAATTTTTCCCCAAAAACTCCAAATGGAGACATCTATTAAACAAGACACAGAAGAGATCATTAATTTTTTCACAAAAGGTTGATATTAAATGCATCCAGCCTGAAAATAAATTCATGTGCCTCTTGTCCTATATTTTGCGCTTACTTTATTCTTTCAAAATTTTCACGAACGCAGCAATTGTGGATCCTGAGTAAATCTAATATGTACAAAAATTACATTTAATAAAATGTGCATATTTTTTAAAAGTTGAAAAAGCGAGACGAGCTTGACTTTTGTCAGATTGGTGTGTGAAGTGATACGCCAATTCAAAAGTTGAAGTTCAATTTTGTTCTTATTCAGATACATCCGGAAAGAATGTTGCAAGAGAGTTGGCGAGAGTTATTAAAGCAATAACCTTAATTTTGACAATTGCCAAGATATGAGCAAAAGTAAATCGTAAACCATTTCTAAACATTATTCTGTTGAACAAGGTATTATATTAGTCATTAACATTGACTACTTTGTAGCCATAAGATTTGTTGTTATTTATTGCTTTTTCTTTGTCATCTTTTTAATATATGTTGTTTATTATTTACGTGACATTTATTGTCACAGCTTATAGAAACTACTTTATATATATTAGGAATACTTGTTTAAAGAATAATAATGAGAAATATTTCATAATTTTTTGAGTAGATTTCGTGTCCTTTTGTATCTCTTATAACGTCTTTTTCCATTGAAAACCTACGAAACGAAAAAAGGATAATGTTATTAAAGATTTTTGAGATGTGTTGGTGTATATTTAACGAAAAATGATTAAATTAATACTTGGCGCAAAATATATTCTAACAATTCCTTTTTTTTTTTTAATAATTTGGTCGTAGTTATGCAAATAGTGCTTATAATATAATTTAGTATTGCTTAATTTTTTGTATTTCGACATTCACGGTATACAATATATTTTAAAATTATAGCGTAAATATCAACATTTAGTGGTGTGAAGAAAAGATTGATTGAATGGGAAACTTAGAGATTTTTATATTCGAGATATATGAATAGTTTGATCAGTTGACCATATTCATTTAATGGGACGGGGAGCCACCTCAAGTCTACGTTTCTATAAACGTAGTACTACATACAAACTTAATCTTTATATAAATACAGAGGGCGGTCATGCAAAGCCATTGTTAGTATTTGAGAAATGTTTTCTTCAATTTTTCATGACTGTACAATAACAATCCCACAATACCCTCAGGGCCCACGCTGCTGCTGACCTTTTTATCTTTCCTTTCAGGTTTAAATCATTAATCATTAGTCATTTCAACAGCCGTGTCGTTGAAGTTACAAATCTTGCGAAATAAAGGGAAAACTCGGAAAGTTTTATTTTATATCTATATCTATATCCCATGGAGAAATACTCGCAAGTATTAAAGATCATACAAATTTAATTACATTAAATTAAACGTAAAATTATGTTATCAAATAAATAAAGTCACAATATATTTGTGATGCGAATTTATCGCGTTAGTTGCATAAAAAAATATTAAATTATTTTTATATGCAACTAACGCGATAAATTTAGCTAGTACTATACAAAGTCAACTCTAGCCTAGTGGTATAGGCGTGTGCTTTAGAATCCGGAGGTCGTGGGTTCGAATCCTGGGGGGACTCAACAAATTTTCATTGTTGTTTCCTAGTTGGTTAGAGCAATTTGCGCCCATCACACATTTGTCTGAAAAGTAAGATGATCCATGCGTCGGATGGGCATGTAAAAGTCAGTCCACCCACCAACCGCATGGGACCAGCGTGGATACGGTTCAAAACCCTAATGGATGAGGGTGTATTAGGGGAGGCCTATGTACAGCAGTGGACTATCAAAGGCTGATGATGATGATACAAAGTCTATAGATTATACAGACACACTGTGAAAGAGATTAAATATTTTATAGTAGGAAAATGTACGTAGAAAATTAGATTATAATTCTTAGTTTTACTGCATATCTGAGATATAAGTACAACATGATTATAAAACATGAGCATGTAACTGGAAAATGGAATGTTTAAAGCACTGATTTTTTTTTGAGTCAAACTGAGGCTAAATGTTTTAGGATACTTTGAAAAGGTGCCATAAAAAATTCGACCATCAATAACTTATGTAAAATATACTAACGAAATTGTATAAATTGAGACCATCTGTACTCATATGTTTTTACAATTGGAGTGATTTGTTGTAACATTAGAATGACCATTGTCATATATATTTGGTACATATATCAAAAGATTTAATATGCTCTTGCTATTACTTCTTGCTATCTCTGGAAAGCCTGGTCTGATTTTGATGAGACTTTCACTAAAAGATAACTACTGTCACTGGAAGAGACTTAGACTACTTTAAAATTAATCACAGATTTTTCATATATTACAACGCAGACGAAGTAACGGGCATGAGCCAGTTACTAATATTTGTAAAACTGATCTATATTTAGGATTTCATGAGTAAGAAAGCAAAGAATACAAACAATTTAAATTTACATTCGAAAAAAATATGCAATGCAATTATTCGCCCAGACTGCCTGTGTTGCCGCGACAAAGAAAAATATTATATTCCTTTTTCATTTATAGTGGTTTCGCTTAAGTAATTTATGCTCTAGCAAAAACACAGCCTTTACTAATTGATAATTCCTGAAAAGGTTAGGTCTGCATGCTATACATTTATTGTAATGTTTAGGACAACTTATACTGTACACGTGTATATTATAGCCTATAATTATTTCTGATGTGTAAAATATGTCGTTATAAAGTTCAATTAAATCTATCGAACGAATGACAAACACAAATTTATGAATCAATCCATTCATAAATAATTTAGAATCTCGTATATAATCATAACATATAGTAATATATTTCTGTAAAAGTTCGACGCCATTTTTCATGATTGACGACGATCGCTGGAATTAAAGTTTCTAAAGTAATTACAAACTTAGTCATTGGCAATCGATCAGAGTAATAATTATCTTCATTTTCTGTTCGATAACGTGTCTCATCTCATCAGCCTGTAATAGTCCACTGCTGAACATAGGCCTCCCCTAATACACCCCTATCCATCAGGGGTTTTGGACCGTATCCACGTGGACCAATGCGGGTTGGTGGGTGGACCGAATTTTACATGCCCATCCGACGATGGATCATCTTACTTTTCAGACAAATGGGTGTTCGGCCCAAATTGCCCTAACCAACTAGGAAACAACAATGAAAATTTGTTGAGTCCCCGCAGGAATCGAACCCACGACCTCCGGTTTCTAAAGCACACGCCCATACCACTAGGCTACGGCGACAGTAACACAGATAACGTGTAAAATTTCTAATAAAAAGAAGTAATCCAAGTTATAAACAGAGATGCTTTACAAGGCTGCTTTTATTTTCATGTGAGATTTTAAAAGCAAATATGAGATATATTACGCAAACTAATGTCATACTATAAAACGAAAAAAAATATAAAATCTATGAGAAGCTAAGATTTATTTTGTATATATTTGTGCAATTATTTAGGACTGTATTAAATAATAGATATTCATATCATTTTCTTAAATTATTTATCGTATATAAATGATACAAATATATATTAGGAGGACAATTGCTAGTTTAATATTGAAGAATATGTTCAATATATGTTAGTTTGTTTATACAACTCTATTCATCAATAAAAAAGTCATTGAACTGTACTAAAATATTCACTGAAATTTAAAATTAAGTACAAAATCACATAATTTTCCTTTTAAATTATCATAAAATTTAATAACACGGTCTCATTTTGCTATTTCATTTTATTCCCTTGTTCAAATGAAATGGAGTTTCGTCCCGTGCTCTCAAACTTATGAAGACTTGTATATGCCCATATACAAGTCTTCTGATATTATAAAGGCTTAAGTTCACGGTTATTTTCTTTCTTCTATAATGAACTTCAAATTTGTATTTAATGGTCACTTAAACCCTGCTCTGTTTACAAGAAAATTAAACTTAATTAAACTACTGAATTGGCTTTTCATGTCAAGTAATTTTGTTCCTTGACTTTTAATAAACCTAAGCATATGAAATAAATGTATTTTTAGAAATAATTTAGTTTTATTCGCTTATAAACAGGAGGTGGGTGGGTCATAGAAGCCACTTAATGTTATCATTGTTTTCCTGGTCTTTAAGAGCAATTTGCACAACTCACCCTAATTCCTGAAAAGTAAAAGAATTTATGCCTCGGATCGGCATGTAAAAGTTGCACCGGGTTGCTAAGACACATCTTATGCACACGTTTTAGGATTTTGGAACCTAAAATACTGACAATTAATCCAGTGATCGATCGGCGTAAAAACTTTTGCTCGGGTTGTTGTATTGATGGAAGAGGAATAAATGCGGTATGTTTATGTTTTAAGATTTTCGTTCTGAATTTAGATTCTTGAATTTATTATCTCAGATTAATTAATTCAGAGTTATTCTTTATTATATATATTTATAAATATTTACTTTGTTTAAAGCTTTGGAATACCTATTTGCAGGTAGTTTCTGGCACGGTAAATAAAAATTTATCAAGGCTCCGTTGCAATGAACCTTTGCAGTAACTATAAAAGCGTTCGGCAGTAGCAAGTCAAAGTTTATTATGTGTAACCTACAAATTTGAGCGTCGCTTAATTTAATTAAAGAAAATTTGGCGTGGATTGAACTGCATAAATATTTAACATATCATTTTCATTTATGTGAATAAAAACCTAAACTACTTTGTAACCAAAATATCGAACTTAACGCGAGGTACGCCAAATATACACTCGTCGATCAAACTTTCAATTTTCTAACTTCAAGAGGATCGTGTTTAAAAGGAAGTATATAGTATATTATATTTAAAATGTATTTTTGAGATGTGGTTCAGTTAGATATATTTTTCTCAACAAAATAACGAAATAATTGTATATCAAATCACAGATAACAGTAACTTTTAATGCTGAAAGCTGGGATAAGCAAAATGGTTTATTTGTATTCATTACATAGATTATCACATTTTAGGTAATTTTCAGATAAAAATCCTGCTCGCATCGGTTTCATAAAATTTAACTAACAAATAACAAAATACTGCCTTTTGACTAGCTAACAAAATCTTAAAAAATGCAATATTATATTAATTAATATTTACAATTTTTTAATAAAATGGACTTCATTCTCTTTGATGAACTAAATGGTGTTATAAAATATTAAGCATCTATAATATCCTTGTGAATTTTAAAGTAGGGTTAAACCATAGTATGAAAGTTTGTGGCAAGAATAGCTTTGACTAAGAATTAATAACTATATAATCCATGATAAGTAAATAAATAAAATAATTAGATAAATAATTCTTATATCTTGAAGACTATTACTTATATCTAAGAATACGTATGTCAAATATTCAAAATAATAAAATTTTTAAGTTAAAAATATGACAGTTTTAACCGATTTTTATACTAATTTGATCCTAGTTCGACTTCAATTCGAATTAGTTATTTTTCTTTAGTTCAATGACACTATTCTTGACTTTTATATTATGTTAGTTAGGAATTAAATTGATTACAAACAATTTAATAACAACCAAAAAACTTTAAACAAAAACAAAAGTTCTTTCCTATCATGATCCTCTTCTTTTGCCACGAATACACTACATAAAAACCCTAAAAGACCTATATAATATATAAAAACAGTAAAAACATTAATTTATTATGCATTCCACTGTATTGAGACATTTTATGCAAGGTAGAGTATTATTTACACAAAAAATAATTGCGTACAAAGGAGCCTGGTGTAAAGTATTTATATAGATTAAAAATCTAATAATACTTGCCAAATCTTTTAAATTTCACTGTGTTGAAAAAGTCTTTGTTACCTTATAAGAAATGCTTTTTGTCTCCTACACATCTATAACAATGGCTGCATAACACCATCCCAAGAGTAGCAACCTTTAGACCCTTTTTATTATTTCCTTTACGACAATATTTAATAAACTCTTCACCGGCTAAAAGATTATAACGCCAACTTATCATGGATGTTGGAGACGAGAAATACAAAACATAAATTTATTTATCATTGATAGTTTCAAAAAACTTCTGTAACTTATCACGGTAATTGAAAAATATGAGGAGATATATTTCTGTATCGGTTGTAGACAAAGAAACGATATTGATTATATAGAAATAAATAAAATCGTTGGTGAAAAATTATATAGAATTATATGAAAATAACTTTCACCCGGTTAAACAGTCAATCATAACAAATTATTTAAAGGTGAAGTAGTCATTACATTGATCCGAAGAATGGCGCTAAGATAACAAATTGTGCTTTTAATTAGCTCATAGAATGTTACAGACGTTGGAACAAATTGCAATCTGTTGAGCCAAGGGCGCTTTAATTAGAGAACTCTTTGGATTTGTTTGTTAGTATTTCAAATGATAATAGTTTCTCGACTACTAGGCGAAATGCACTGAAGTTCCGTTACGGCAAGGCAAATCATCGGTTTAATGCAATTTTGTTTTGCGTGTTAGATTGCTCGCCTATAAATAATTTTTGAATTTCTTTAATACATTATAAATGTGTCAAAAGCATGATATATATAAAAGCTTTTTTAAACTTTTCAGTTAATAATTTATTTTCACGCTCTACTCTTATGCGAAAAAAGTACTCTATAAATGGTGACATGATTTCTGTTAAGTTTTATAAACGGTATTTTGCTGTTTAAAATCTTTTGACCTATTTCTAAACGAATTTTACGAGTTAATGTTAAGGACCTATCAAAAAGTTTATGTTGATTTAAGCTTAATAAAAAATAAAATTGCCATGTTAGAAGCTCGATGACACACGAATTATTGTTTAACCTCTTTAACATTAGTGTTATTTCCAGTTTTTTAACAAGTTAATTGGAACTCAGCCTTAAGAATAGTAAATAACTTGAGGTAAAAATAATTAATCTGTTTCTTTTCAATCAATTAATTTAATATATAATTTTATCCATATGTCCTTAACAAAATAATTAAAATGTTGCAGGATTTTAATGCTCAAAATCATTAAGGTGGACTAAACCAAGACGGTAATCAAATAAAAGTGGACGTTTAACTCAGAACCAGGTTAAAGGTAATCTATACAGCCAGTCTCTCCGCATTTAAAATGTTTTGTGTAACAAACATGCCTATGACACGAATACTATTATAGTTTATGATTTGATGTCTAAAAATACGTTTTATGAATGTCATTTTGACATTTTATCGTTTTTTTAGGTTGCAGATTTAGAGAACAATGAATGGTTATTAATGCATTAGCTTTTGTAGTAAAGTTGTTATGTGTATGTCTTTCTTAGTTCTTCATGTAGCGTCCCACGGACACCAAAGGTCAGAAAGAGTAGCACCTTATATTACTACAATGCAACAAATTTCTTACAACATTTTAATAGAAGCCCGTATTATAAAATAATATTTTCAGTGATCATTTGTACAAAATACAAAGAACAACGAAAATAAGACTAGAGCATACATTTCAGAATAAAGGCATTTATGAAATCGATAAAACTTTAGTTTGGATAGATAAATTGCTACAATCACTAAAATTTAAATATCAGGCAGCAATATTCACATTATTAAATTCTTAATTTTAATCATAATTTTTATCAAAAGTAATACAAAAGTTCATCAATCATTTAATTTTGGAGTTACAAAAATATGTAATGTTAATATTGTTTTTAAATATATGTTTTACTTATTTATTTTAACGTTAAAAGCAATCAAACATTTACAAAGTCGCTTGTAAAGTATAATATTCTATATGATTTTACTTCAAAAAACACAGTATATTCCTTGCAAAAATTAAAGAAACAAGGTTAAAAAACATCTATGTCCATGGCAGACTACTGCTTTGTTAAAATTGAAAAGTTAACAATGAGCGTTGGTTTCCTATAGTTAAATATTTTTACAGCCTTCGTGTAGAAAGACAATTAATTTAAAACTAATGCTATGTAGACTTTGATATCAACTACCACAATTTATCACTTTCGTAAAAGTATACAAGTGTGAAAAATAATACAATGAATTTTAACTACAGCTTTCATATCGCAGTACCATTGTTTAAGTTAAATATAAAAATATAATTTTATGAGCAAGAATATTATAGTTTACTTTAACAAATTGTAACTAAAAATCGTTTTTAAAGATTTTGCCTAATCTTCCATTAGTTACCTATCGCGATAGGCATTACGAACAAAATTTATATTTGATGTAAAATGTAGAAAGATTCGAAAAATTACTATCGGTTTTCTAATTATATCAGCTTTTTAATATTTTTATCGACAAGTAATCATTTCTTTGGCGTAGAAATGCGAGATGTAAAAAGGCAAATTTAAGCAAATCATGCTATTAAATAGTAATAATAATAGGAATATGTGCTTTTATAATTTATTTACCCAGTAATACCTACATCAATTTTAACCTAAAAGTACGGTCAAATGTATAATCATTTAAATAACTACATACCTGTACTGTTGTAATATTACGTACATACCGAAACACTTGTGATTTATTTCAAATTCCTAGAATTTCATCATCATGGTTTATAAAAGAGGTAAACGAAACAAAAATTAAAACACAGAGAAATATATATTATCGAAACAGAAAACACAAATCTAATATGTTGGCTCAATGTATGTTGATCCTCATGGCAAAAGTCAATGTTATGACGGTTTTTAACGTGTAGACGATAATTACTTCAAATTCGTCACCTACAGAATATGTATGATATACAAGCTTTTCACAGCTACCTTTAGCTATCTTTGGATCATCAGTATATTAACGGACGTAAATGAAAAAATACGGCGTGCATTGTCAGAAAATTTATTACATATGGATCAGTTTCGAGCATTTTAAGATAAATTTTCCTCTTAATACTCGAGAAAGTCGCAAAATTTTACCACTTTAAAATTTTTTACCAAAATTTATATATAGATCGATCATACATGACGAAAATGTGTGATTAGGCAATAATGATAAATCCACCTTCAGTGATTAGTCAGTAAAGTTAGCTAGCAGTTAGGTTAGTTAAATACATTACGATACATGCCATATAGATCTTTCATGACTTTATTTCATAAATTTTATGAGCTGAAATTTAAACAACATTTTTTTTATGAGAAGGCACCATGGAAAATTCTACAACAGCTGCTTTTAAGTATAAGTTTTCAACTGATGGGCGCCATTAGGTTTCGTAATAATTTAATTGTATCTTCATAATAATTTTATCCAAAAGTCGTGGAAAGATGTTACAAAGTAAATACGCTAAGTACAATTCTGTTTATTAGGTTGGTATGCGCGAAGGTGTAAGTAGATAGTTGTAAAGTTTTTCAATAAAGAACTTCTTTTCATTGGATTAACTAAAAGTTATGTATTCAGATTTTTATCTTTACTGTTAGTAAAAGATCAAGTATGTTCTGCCAATAATTTTTTAACTCTAGGTCATTATTTATCTTAGAAGTGAGATATTTATAATCCTGAGATTTGATTTTCCTGTTCGTTCGGGTTGTACGGTATTTGTCCCGTATTTTAGTTTTAAAAAAGAACCTCATAAAAGAATAGTCGTATTTCGCCGTACAATTTTTTCATACGCTTACGTTTCAATTATAAAAAAAAAACACCTGAAAGAAAAGAACAACAATAACAAGAATCCTAAAAGTATTCTTTCTTGTTCACGAGTACTTCACCGGTGCTTTCAACCATTAAAAATGTTGTTGTCAAAGGTAATATAGCCTTTGATGTTTACTCGATATACGTTGTTTATTCAACAGAAAATATTAAATTTGCTTTATAAATTTGTTAAATATTAAAATATCAAAAGGCGGGTAGATAAATTAATTACCGTGAATAATGCGTAATAATGTGTTTGCGTTACAAAGTAAAACCTCCTTAGTCACAAAATTTGCATAGTATAATATTATCTGTATATAAGTTTTCACGTATCCTTAACAAAGTGAAAAAATTATTCCAGAATTTAAACGCTCGGTGATAGAATGATTAAGCTGCACTTACACAGAACACACTTAAAACCAGATAAAAGGTAATTGATATGTATGTATAGTCTCACAGCGATTTTTGGAAATGAAACAAGCATACAAAAGTTATACTAGTATATTTTGTGTCTTGACGTCTTAAAATACGTTTTATTAATTGTATTTTGTTATATAATCGTTTTCTTTCTTTATGAGGTTACAGAGTTTATGAGAATTAATGAGTATTTAAATTTTTTAGTTACTTCGTTACCATAATGCATAAGCTTCTATTTAGAACACTTATTACGTGTTTATCATCATGTTTTACAGATAAATGAATGTTAATATTAAATATAACGCACATTCGTTTGTAAAAATATTTAATTATCTCTATATAATATCTCTGTTATATTTCAATCAATTCAAACATCATTTATGTCAAATAATTAATGACAAATCGGGTAATAATTTATAACTTAAACTTGAAAGTAATTTTTTCACATAAAAGCTTGATGAGTTAGGCCATATACAGTCGTAATAAAACCTGCGTAATTAATTCAAATGGCGCTCTGTCAAAAGCATATCGAATTGAATACATTTGCCGATAACTGTATTTGTTAAGAGTATAATAAAGTTTTATGATAGTAACATTTTAAATAACACTACAAATTTCTTTTCTAGAATTTAATTATAGAAGTCACAAAAACTAGTTTTCATAATTGCGACGAAAATCTAAACTAACATTAGGCAAATTTTATATATAATTATTTCTTTTATTTACGCGATTATTATACATATCAAATCCACTAATTTAAGGATTTTTCGCGTTACTTAAGTATATTCATAGATCTATAAATAGATCATGAATGCTGGAAAGAATCCATGATCACGGCAGACTAAGTTGGTATATGTCTGTATCTCTATGTTTTCGAATAACCGTCAGAGTTTTTTATTTAAAAATTGACATATCTTTCGTTTTCTTAATTTTATGTTGGTTTGACAAAAGTATTTATGTTGACCTTCGGTTTTGTAGTTTTTATACTCTGCGTTTAATTTTTAAATTATTGGATCCCAGGAAGGTGGCAAAGACCAACCATCCTCTCTATTAAAATTTGGATATTTTTAATTTCTTTTGCTTCTCGAATCATCCTTGGTATAAATCGATTTATCGAATTAAAACTCTAACGAGTCTTTCCATCCTTAAATCCTTCCTATTATCGCATTTCCAATTCGGCTTCATAACCACGTTGTCCGAGCCGGATTACGCAAATGGTCCTTCGAACCGCATCCTCGCTTCTGGTCCTTAAATAGGATCTACCATATCGCCGTCACTCGGGCTGGTTGTTCCAATTGAGTTGGCTGACGAAACTTGAGTGAAACGTCGCGTGACTTTAAAATATGATGCGTTGCGTAGGAACTCCCGAAGAGCAATTGTCAACAACGGCGGCGGCGGGCCGCCAACCGCGTCTGAAGTATTCTCCTTTTATCCTCCTTTATTCGCGAGATGAAGAAAATTAAAGGAAAAGAGGGACAGGCGAAAGGAACGGTATTGTAGGAAAGGGAAGGAAGATTATTGCGTAAACAATTTGCGGCTGTGTTAGGCGACATAGAAATGCGCGCGAACATTAACGTTATTGCGTTATCCGATGAATGGACTTAATAATTTATGGTAGAGATATTAGAATCGCATAAATATGTTATTCCTTTAATTACAATCTACATTAATAACAGGCGTAAATATGTTGTCAACAAACAAATTCACACTTAATTTATGGTAGATCATTGTTTACTTTGCCTATGCTGTTATAAATTATATCGCGGACCAATATATGTACTTCCACATGTGATTGTTTATATTGTGCATTTGCAAATGTAAAAAAGATAATAGGTAACTAGAAAATTGGTGTTTTAATTATATTTTGTAAATATTATTATTCAAAAATAATTATACATCTATATATACATGACAACATGATACAACTGCTTCCATAGCCTAGTGGTATGGGCGTGTACTTTAGAAACCGGAGATCGTGGGTTCGAATCCTGCAGGGACGCAATAAATTTTCATTGTTGTTTCCTAGTTGGTTAGGGCAATTTAGGCCGATCACGCAATTGTCTGAAAAGTAAGATGATCCATGCGTCGGATGGGCATGTTAAAAGTCAGTCCACCCACCAACCCGCATTGGACCAGCGTGGGTGAATACGGTCCAAACCTCCTAATGGATAGAGGTGTGTTAGGGAGGCCTATGTCCAGCAGTGGACTAACAAAGGCTGATGATGTGATGTGATGTGATATACATGAAGACCGCAGAGTTTCTTTTCGATTCCTCTCTGGACAGGTTTGTGAACCAGTTGCGATTGTTTGACATTCATAAGTGCTCAATAGACCCTATATTGAAAAAAAAAATTTGACTTCGACTTATAATATCCATAGAGTAAGCCATAGAAAAAAGGCTGTTATACTTTCCTTTGCTCTTTATGTTTTATTAACTTCGTTAATATCTTAAAGATCAGATCTTCGACCTATACAAAATATTAACGCAAATGAACCTTTAACCCAATACCTATTACTTACAGTTATCATAAAAAGGCAAAAAACAATAAAAAAAATTATAAAAGTCTATATACTAAATAGTCCTACAGATGCAGCAAATATGTATATCAATTACATATAACATGCGTAACCAAGGTAAAACATACTTTTTAATTAACTTTGTTTCCTACAGCTTCTTTATCTTCTGATTACTTCTTTATGTAATAGCAACAGTATGTTAATAAATTTTTGTTAAAAACTTTTGTATACAATTGTAGTAATTTGCATTTTACATATTATCTCGTATTTTGTAATGAGTTAAATCACGAAGAAGACTTAAAAGTTTTATAATTTAAGACTAAACTGTATATACCTTTTTTGAATTAAAAGACAAAATGTTTCCATTATACTAGTTATCTATTTAATTATTGCCTATTAATTTAAACAGCTAAGGATTTACGCAAAGCAAAGCAAATCAAATTCTCGTTTAATATTTATTTATTATAGAAGGTACCAATCTCAATAGTTCTTTAGGTAAGAATAATCAATAAGTTAAACACCTTTTGTACTTTTGTAAAAAATTATTATTTCTATTATAATTCATTTATGCTTCTTATTAAAGTTCTTCAGGTAACTATCTTATTCACCATTTTTAACTCTTTGAAACACGTTGTAACTTTACTCTTATTAAAAAATTCTTATTTTCTATCAGAATTAATTTCTGTTTTCTATACTTATAAAAAAGCATTCTAATAGGTAAAGTGTCAGAAACAATATATTTAACAACATGACAAGTTTTAAAAGCTCTCAAAGCTTTTGTCTGAAAGGATTGTGAAACTTTAAATATGTTAGTTTATGTGCTTAAATGGAAACTACTATTTTTATGACAATAGAACTAACAAAACACATTTTGCAAGCAATAAATATGTAAACGATGAGTTTTAAATGAATTTTAGTGACTAATTTCTCCTGCTAATACTGCCTCCGTAGCCTAGTGGTATAGGCGTGTGTCTTAGAAACCGGAGGTCGTGGGTTCGAATCCTGCGGGGACTCAACAAATTTTCATTGTTGTTTCCTAGTTGGTTAGGGCAATTTGGGCCGATCACAAACCATCAATTGTCTGAAAAGTAAGATGATCCATGCGTCGGATGGGCATGTAAAAAGTCGGTGCACCCACCAACCCGCATTGGACCAGCGTAGTGGGATAAGGTCCAAAAACCCTCTAATGGATAGTGGTGTATTAGGGGAGGCCTATGTCCAGCAGTGGACTATCCCAGGCTGAAGATTAGGATGATGATGATGATGACTAATTTCGTGTAAATGTGGTCCAAGAACCCAGTACAGTCATATAACAATAGCAAATAAATAATAGATTAAACGGTATAAACGTAACTGTCTTAAAGATCTTCCTAAAATTTGTTAACCAATTTTCAATAAAATCGGATCGAAAGTTTTTTTGGTTTTCATCATGACTTTAAAAAGTATAAAAAGTTTTCTATGCAGAACTTTACACCCCACAAAAAAGAAAAAGGGAGAAGAAATAGGATACAAATATAATTAATGATATTAACAAACTAGAATTCAGAATATTATTACTTAATATATTCCCTTATAGTCCAAAGATCATAAACTTGTTTAATTTAAAAACTATTTAACAAAGATGTCAAACACGTTAATTGGATGTTATTATAAATGATTAACGATTTATACAAAATATTGTACATATTTTATACAATCCGTTAAAAAAAATACAAAGATTAAATGTGCTTCGAAGTTGATGCTTGATCTGTTAAAATAAAAACTTCATTTGTAACAATATAATGTTTGTTGTTATGCACGTGCATTTCTTCCTCTAGCCGCTTTCCAAAGTTATCATATCATGAGGTTGGCTTGACATTTTCAATAACGATTTTTGGATAATTTAAAATTTTTTATTTGGAATTAAGGTTGGTGAATAAATAATTAATAATTGTAAACCAAAATAAAATGGTAGTTGTCAGGGTTCTGTTAGGAGTCTCGGTTAGGACTCCTTTAGTTTAAAACAAAATATTTGGCAAAAATAACAATTCTCAAAACACAAAAAATATTATTTATTACTACAGCATTCATATTTAACAGCTAGTCCTAATTCGATTGATTTAAAGACTAATTTCCAAGTAAGTATTGAAAGTATGGTGTCCAAGTAAGGTAGTAAAAACAATAATTCTTTAATTATAATATAATAATATTTCTGGACGAATAACACAACATCATCTAGTCCCAAACTAAGCAACGCTTGTACTATGGGAACTGGATAACTGATAGATACATAAACTTACTTTTCTTTTGTAAATAAATGCATATTATATAAATACAAACACCCAGACAAGAGAAAAACTCTAGTTACGTCACACAATATTTTTGCCCGTTGGGAATGGAACCCACACCCTTTGGTGCAACAGTCATGGTCACTAACCACTGCGCCAAGCGGGTCGTCAAAATATTTGACGCTACCACAAAATCGGTGTACATAGTAATCGTTTTCAAATGATAAACAAAGAACACAATTTGTAATAAACTTTGCGTCAACACACAAGTTAAAATGCACAAGGGTCGCAATAAAATTTTATGGCAAATTCGAACATTGGACTGTGGTCAAAAAGTCAAATCCTTTTAAATCTTTACCGTTATCGCCTTCAATATTTTTCTTTTTACCGAACCGTTTGAAACCTCAAAAGGATGGGTTTTGTGAAAAAATATTTGACGGTATTTTTACCGTTGCTCTATTTGTATGTCAGTTTACCGTTGCTCTATTTGTATGTCAGTTAAATAAAGTTTGCTGTTTTATTTAACAAATTTTTTCAACATGTTATATGACGAAAAAAGTGAAGGACACAGTTCGTTTAAATGCACTTAATTATTCGTATCAATATGACGTATTTTAAAATAATAAGTATTATTTTATCAAAGAAAACGTATAAAACAAATAAACTGAATATTTGGATGAAATATATATTATGAACCATTTAACTGCCTTCATAGTCTAGTATTTATCGTTCAAGTCAATTGTATCACTATAAAATTTTATAACGATGTTAAAGACAAAGTTTTACTTCACTGTATACATCCTTTTCTATCCATTAGCTAGAGGACTAACACGAATTTCATTCAGCTACGGCTGAATACATTGATAGATTACGCAAATTGAAAACCTATAAAATCGAAACTGCATTTATCTATTATGGAACGCTCTACAATAACATAATAGAATTATTTTGAAATACCTTTTCTTGTAATTATTTAATCAGGCCAGATTTTACCATCATCACACAGTTTAAATTTAATCTTTTAGGACTTAACAAGAATAAAAGACTAGAGCTTCTTCACTACAAGCTATCAAGACCTGAAATGTTTTAAAACATAGTTAAATAACAATATTGAAGTTACAAATAAACAAGATACGTTGTGATTGATTTTAGCTATGTGACCGCCTTCTGAAAAGAAGGTTTCACACAAATCGGAGGTTTTTCTAAATGTTTACAGGGTACTACTTAAAAATAACTACGAGGTATCTTTTCTGCTGCAAATAAAAAATACTTTTTAATATCCATTACAAATATCTGTTATATCTTAATGAAAAGTGTCTTAAATAGCATTAGGATTAAGTAAACTTCTAGGTACATTTCAGAAATTTTAAATGCCGTGACCCAAATCACAGGGATGTAGTTTCAAATAAGCACGTTAAAAATGTCTATTCTTAATACAAATACTTAACAGTTTGACCAACGACTCCATCCATTTATTTTCAGTGAGGGTTTCTGCGACTTAAACTTATTATAATAGTGTTGTATAATATCACTACAGTATATTAAAATAAAGAAGCATGTATATATGTATATATATGTTAGTTTTAGGTTTAAAACGAGACCAAAACATATCTAAATATTCGTTGTGATATGTTATCACCAACACTAATTAGGTTTTACGCAAATTAATTTAGTCAGAGCTATCCTATATTACATGTTTTGTATAAATATTTACTTTGTTGAAAGCCTCAGGAATACCTAATAATAACGGAACGTTGGTAAATTTATCAATATATTTATAATTAAATGGACTCTTTGATAAACTGAATGGTGTTATAAAATATTAAGCACCTAAAATATCCTTGTGAATTTTAAAGTGGGGTTAAACCATAGCATGAACGTATATACGTATGCGGCAAGAATAGTTTTGGCTTAGTATTAATAACCGTAATCCATGATAAGTAAATAAATAAAATAATTAGATAAATAATTCTTATTCATATCTTGAAGACTATGAAGAAGTATGTCAAATATTCAAAATAATAAGAATTCTCTTTAAAAATATGACAGATTTAATCAATTTGTATATTTATTTGATCCCGGTCCGACTTCAATTCGAATTAGTTATTTTTCTTTAGTTCAATGACACTATTCTTGACTTTTATATTACTCAAGACCCATTATAATATTAGCGTGTTATATTAGGAATTAAATTAATACAAATTATTTAATTACAACCAAAAAAGCTTTAAACCAAAACAATAGTTCTTTGAGTATAGTAAACGAAAAGAATCATGATAGACACGACGTAAAACCCTAAAAGATATATTTAAAATGTGAGAAATAGTATAAACATTAATCTAGTATGCATTTAACTGTTATCAAACATTTTATGGATAGCAGAGTAGTGTTTACTTAAAAATAATTGAATAAAAAGGAGCCTGGTGTAAAGTATTCCTAAAGATATAAAAGTCAGTAATTCTTGCCAAATCTTTTCAATTTTATCTGTGTTGACAAAGATTTTGTTACCTTACAAGATTTTTTTTTTGATTCCTACACGTCTATAACAATGGCTTAATAACAATGCTCACCCCGTCCCAAGAGTAGCCTTAACCTTTACACCCTTTTTATTATTTCCTTTTACGACAACAATTAACAATTGCTTCACCAGCTAAAATAAATAATAACGCTTACTTATCATGGAAATTGTAGATCACGAGAAATACACAGATATAAAGTTATTAATTATTAAATTGTAACTGTAATTGATAGTTTCAAAAATGTATGTAGCTTATCATGAAAATTGAAAAATATAGGGAGATATATTTCTGTAACGGTTTATAGCGTTAGCCATATAGTGTTCACTTTCTGAGTTGAAAACGATTCTGTTTGTATAGAAAATATATGCAAATAACATTCTCTCGGGTAAACAGTATTATATCATATAATATAATGGTGAAGTAGTCATTAGATTGGTCCGAAGAATCGTGCGAAAATAACAAAGTATGCTCATTAATGGTACATAATTAGCTCAGGAAACGTTACAGACGTTGGAACAAAATGCAATCTGCAGAGCTAAGAGCGCTTTAATTAGAGAACTCTTTGGAGTGTTACAAACGAAAATAGATACTTGGCTGCCATGAAATGCACTAAAGTTCCGCAAAATGGCAATTCATCAGTTTTACGAGGACTGCACCGAAAGTATCGGGAATGGAATATTTCCACTATTTCCATCATATTCTAATCTTTTTAATTGCAAATTCCTTGGTTTTGAAAATCAATTACCATTTATTTATTTAAATGTCAAACTTTTCTAATCGTTAAGAAAAAGACAGACTGGAGAAAATTCAAGAGCGATGATTTATTATGACTTTCGAAGTGGTTTAACACAGAAACAGTGTGTTGACCGAATGATTACTGCATTTGGTAAAGAAGCCCCATTTAAAACCACAATTTATCGCTGGTTTGCTGAATTTCAATGTGGACGTGTCAAGCTCAGTAATGATCGGTTGTCCAAAAACTGCAGTCACACAAGAAAACGTTGATGCTGTGCGTAAGTTGATTGGGGAAGATCGACATTTGACATACCACGTAATTCAGTCAACTTTAGACATTGGCATGAGTCAAATACAAATAATCTTGCACGAACAATCAGGTGTAAAGGTTGTTTTCCGATGGATACTGCATTCACTCTGTGTTCAGCAAAAAGCGGCTTGCGTTACTTGATGCATTAGAACTCTCGCAAAGATTCCCGCAGGATCCTCAGATACTGTATCAACATCATATTAGGTGACGAATCACTTGATATATGCGTACGAGACCCGAAACAAAAAACCAGTCACGGGACGTAATTCGTAACGAATTCATCCGTCAAACAACTAGAACACCGACATAGTGCAAAGTGGACAGATAGAGCACCGATTATGATGATATGATGAAGTTTGATTGCTTACCTTTTACGAAATATTTCAGTAACTTTATAAACAAAAATAAACTTTTATACAAATAATCAATTAGGTATTAAATTTATAGATTAAATTTAACTTACTTTTTCTACATGTCCTTAACAAGTGACGAAAATAATTCCAGAATTGAAACGCTCGGTGATAGAATGATTAAGCTGCATTAAACTACGATGGCGGTCAAATCCATGACGGTTAACTTAAGAACCAGATACAAGTTAAGTGATATGACTCTATAGTCTCACAGCCATTGAGAATTTTTTTTGTGTATAAGTACAAGCATACAACAGTTATAGTAGTATATTTTGTAACGATGTCTAACAATACGTTTTATAAATTGTATTTTGTTATAAAATTGTTTTATTTCTTTATGTGTTACAAAGTTTTAGAGCAATTAATGGTACTTTACGAAGCTTGATGAATTTGACCAAATACAGTCATAATAAAACTTGCGTAATTAAGTTGTATTAATTTTGAAACATATGAAGATTGTGTAGGTTACTATCGTTAATAAAAATGTAAAACTTTTTATTGTAAATAATATGAAGGTCGAAATAAATCTTACATAACAACAATTAATAATTTTTTCTCTTTACGTCTATTTTGCCTACTACCTGCCTCCGTAGCCTAGTGGTATAGGCGTGTGACTAGAATCCGGAGGTGGTGGGTTCGAATCCTCCGGGGACTCAACAAATTTTTCATTGTTGTTTCCTAGTTGGTTAGGGCAATTTGGTCACCCAATTATCCGAAAAGTAAGATGATCCATCTGTCGGATGGACATGTAAAAAAGTTGGTCCACCCACCCGCATTAGTCCGGCGTGGTGGGATACGGTCAAAAACCCCTGAATGGATAGGTGTGTATTAGGGGAGGCCTATGTCCGGCAGTGGATTATCACAGGCTGACGATGATGATGATGAACGTTTATTTTATATTTAAAATATAAATTAAACTGTTCGAATTCTATGATTTATTTTTATGAAGAAAAATCTTTACGATATTTTCACTCTTTAGGATAATATTAAAATACAAAAAACAGACCGAGTAATTTTCCCCAAAACTGTGTTGTACAGAATTTTAATAAAAGCACCAGACAAGGCGATGAGAACGTATTGTTTTACTTTATTCCACGTAAAAATACGAAAGTACTAAATTATAAAATTTAAACCAGTAAAAATTTACATATTGTAACATATATTTTATATTTATATTCTTAAATACCTTAAGTGACAAGACGAGAAAAGAATTAGCCCGGTAGAAAGCTAGTGAACAAGGAAACAATGACTGACTAACGTACAAGTATTAAGGCGATCGATAACATGGCCACAATCCATTAAAACACGAACGTGCTTCTAAAATAGGGTTACCTGTTGAAAATATCATCATCATCAGCCTGTTTTCCACTGCTGGACATAGACCTCCCCTAATGCATGCCTTCTTCATTTTGTTTATTTTAGAGGCGGTATCTGTAATAACAACATTTCCCTACAAATAACGATACTATTTACCAAACAACCCATTATTATAGATAATTTTAATTCACGGCCATTTAATTACGTTTTTAACGTAGTCCGTTATCTTAGCACTTTCTGCAGTTTACTTTTACGTTATTTAACCCATACAAAGACAGTTTTCGTAAATGAATGGTTTATAATAGGAAACGAAATAAATGTTATAAAGATTAACAAATTAAATTTATAACGTAATACTTATATACAAGGTAAGAGATGACGTCGTATAGCGTTTCTTAGGACAAAATAAATAGCTTTAAAATACAAGTTTACTAATAACCCACTTCGAACTCAATGTTAGTCGGTTTCCGAGATAATTGTTTAAATAATAAAAGTCTTGTGAATCAGGCAATACTACGCCTGTCGGATTTAGCGGCGTCTCATATATCAATATCTATGGGCTGCTGCTACTTGTAGCCCTTCTGAGTCTCTTTTCGCCATGACATACAATAAAATATATTTGACAAAATAACTGCATGATACAAACCTGATACATTTAAAGGATTCTATAAATAAAGGTTTCAAAAGATTGTATTAATGCAGTCTTAAAATAATTGAATAAAAAAATCGGTTTATTTTTTTCTTATGTAGCCTCCTTTTGTACAAAATTTTTAATTGCATACAGTTCAGTTTTTATTTATAAATATAAATAAGATAAGTACTAACAGTAAATAATTGCACCGTACAAAATGTACCGATTAAAATACACAGATAAAATATCAGATTTAAAATAATGATAAAACTTTGGTCATACTGTTTAGTGTTCCTTTAATTCGCTTTCGGTGCTTCGTTCCCATTTAGGTTTGTTTCTTATTATATTTCATAATTGTATAAGTATTCAGTAAGTTTAAAAGTATTTTTTTTATACGGAGAGAAAGAAAATGTTCGTGTCGTACGTAGGAACAGATAATTATTAAAGAAAGACATCAGTGCATTTAGCGTAATCTTAATTTGTGAATTTACATATTCAACCAAAAAGTAAATTCAATAGTAAATACAATAATTGTACTAACTAGCGGAACATGATTAATGACAATATTTATTTTAAGTACAGTAAAAATTAGCTTTGCACTCTCACTAATGATTACCAAAGTTCTTTCAAAGCGTTGACCTGATTTCTTGCAATAGCTTAAACTTTTCCAAACGCTACCAACACGCTAAAGGCAATGAAGTTCTAAGCTCTTTTGCAATTTTAAACCTTCAATAAAATTTTGTTAGCTTGTTCTTAATTTAATAAAGTAATTATTAGCATTGAAAATCGTTTGTAAGGTTCTCAGCATTAAAGTTACAATAAAGACAATTTTGCTCGTCGTCCTTTAGTGGAGACAAGGATTTAAATCTTTAACTAATACGTTTTTTACTGCAACAAATATGTAGTAGCCTTTTATAAATTAAACACACATAAGGCTAATATTAGCTACTACCGACGCCAGCAAAACTAGGTCAGACGGATTGAAATATCAAAATTTTCGAGTTATCATTCGCCAGCGCTCTGTGAATAGAATATTGATTCGATTCAATTTGTGTTATAGTAGTTAAGTATATTGTTTCAGCAATCTTATTATTATACAATGCATTTTGCAACACCCAATAGATAATATATTTTTATCTAAGGTTATAATAGCTACTGTCTATAATATTTTTCCATGCTTAATCAATCGTTATAACATAACCGAATGGATTTCGTATACAGCTATGTTACAAAGTAATATATGCGTTTAATAATATATTATGCTATCTATAGCGTTGATTTATAACCGCTATTTAGTTAACCGACGATGCAATTGAAAATTTGGATTGGATTTACCTACTCTAAGAATATATTAACTATCAGCTGCCAAAGAAATACATTTTGTTAGGTACATTCAATGCCTTAAGTTAAATTGATTAAAGATTTTTTATAGCTATTGGCTATTATATTTTAATATCATAAGACTTTGTTTCTTTTGTTCAATCTTCAACTTTGAATGTTGACCACAGATTTAATAACTCTTTTAATAATAATAGTAAATATTTTAATGCTCATGATTTCTATAGATTTGTTCTTATTATATTAATAAACATTTATGCAATATGAGACCAATAACAGCTTATAAAGATAACAATGACGGTTCATTTTATCTACTAAAACATTTTAATTGTCCCCGTGTAAAAAGATACTTAGTTGAAAGTAAATACAATGCAGCTCTATTATAAGCTACTATTATGATTCATTTTCGTTATAAAATTTTAATGAAAGTAGTACTGATAATTTTGTATCGAAATAGTTTTATAGCATACAATCACGATCCATTATAATTTAAAAACTTATCTGATACTTCGTTAATTACTTTAATTTAGGTGCCTGGACATAATATAATAATAAAAGTACATGGGCAATGGTCAAGTATCAAATTCAATATGTAAATAGCTCTTTTACAACTGTTTCCTCAATTACCTTTTAAAATAATAAGTAAGTTGAAATATCCTCATAAGTAAGCTGCCGCTAACAAAAGCCTTACTGTTGTTTTTTAGTATTATATTAAGACTAATGGATCTCATTAACTGTCTAGAAAGTTTAAGCCAGTTTTTTTCACATTAAACACGAAACGGCGACTTTTTCATAACTAATTTTAATTGAAAATCACCCTTGAGCGTAGTTATATTATTCTAAATATTGTTTAACAAAATTAATTATAATTTGTTGTAAGTCAATGGTGAAGATAAGACAACATTTTTGATTTATTCTTACTAATTAGTTGTAATTTACATATTTCATTAAACTAAAAAATTAGACTGAGCGGACAAAAGTACAAAGCTAAGAGTTTTCGATAGATTTTCTGTAAGTCTTTTTGGTGTACAGATATCGTCTCTTCAGTCTCACTTTTATCGGATCGGGCTTAAAAATTGTGAAGAGACTTGCTTTATAGATTTTGAGCAAAAACGTAGAACAGATTGAGATTGGAGTCTTAAATCTGTCAATTTGTTTATGAATTATTACGTCATGACAATTACAGTAAAGTTAATAAGAAAATGTCATTGATATGTGATTATTTTAGAACAAAATATTTAAAATAAAAATAAGGTTATATAAATTATTTGCGCTATTTGAAAGTATGTTTTTTGTATTAGTTCGTTTTAGTGCTAAGAGTCTTGGCCTTCGCTGTGTATTACCTAAATTCAGATTGCAGATTTCCAGGTTTTTCTATATTTTGAGAGTACCAAGGCACCTAGACGTAAAGCGATTTTTAAAGGTATAAATAAGTCACAGGACTGTTTTTTGTCATAAAGTGGCAAGTGGCTTAAAGAGAGCCCTCTAAGGAGTACGTAGCACTATTATCGGACATGTGTATTATAAGGATGTTACTTTAGAAAAGAGAAATTACCAACCTAATATGAACTTTCGCTTTTGCTTTATATGGGGGAGAGCCAATTATAATAAATGATATTGTCAAGGTATTTTTGCTTTTTCAAAGGCAATAATCGCGCAGCAATATTTCATGTTATAGGTAAAGAAAGCTGAAACCTTGGCTGTCCGCAGGTGAAAAACGAGGCGGAGAAAATAAGCTCAATAGTTCCTTAAATTTTTATTAAATGAAGATTAAATATGGTAATAATAGATGTTTGCTGTCATAAACTTTCAACTACTGTGCAAGCATTTCCTTAATTTAAGTTAATTTCTTAAATGTTAAAAACATTTTTTCTAGATAATTTTTTTATTTATAATTTTCTTGATAAATATTTAAAATATTTTATATGTCCCTAAATATTCTATTTGTTAAGTATTTTCATTCTCAGTGCAAAAAATTAGAGGCTTTATTTAACTTAATTGTCCCACGCTAATAGATTCTTGTCTGCAAAGTTAAAAGGGTCTAGGCCGTAAGTTTCCAGAGCTCAGTAAAGTAAACAAATGCACTTGGCACTTTATTGATTCAGTTATGTTACGGTTATTTTAGAGCTTATTATTAACTAAGTGATATAAACGTTGTGTTAACTTATTAAAGCCCTTATTATTTTATTAAATTTGGGTAGTGTATAAATAACCATTTTACAGATGCTACATTTATTTAGTTATGTGAGTAACCTAAGACAATACCTTAACAGAAATCCAACGGTCAGTTCAGCTAAATTAATTCAATATATGTAAACAGAGGTGAATTACTTGACCTGGTATACTGTAAGTAACCTTAGTAATGCCAGTTTTATATCGGACAATATAAGGATGCGGATCCTATCCTATTTTTGGTACTAAGGCCTAATTTTAGGCCTTACTACAAAAAATCGTAACATATTTAAATGATTATTAAAACCAATCATTGAAACAGTTCCATAGTAAAATCTTGAAGGTGTTTTGCTCGACAACAGCAGTTACTCGTATATATATATATATATTGGTATTTTCTGTGACAGTGGACGACATAAGATTCTAGTTAGGAGATTACACTATTCTAGTGCAATAATTGCTACGCTATCATCATCATCATCGTCATCATCAGCCTGTGTCAGTCTACTGCTGGACATAGGCCTCCCCTAATGCACACCACCGCTTCCAATCTTCGGCTATTCTCATCCAGCTCACACCAGCCACTTTGCGAATGTCGTCACTCCATCTTGCCGCAGGGCGTCCTACACTACGTTTGCCGAGCCTCGGTCTCCACTCCAGAACTTTTCGACTTCAGCGGTCGTCAGTTCTGCGGCTTATATGACCGGCCCACTTCCACTTCAGCTTACTAATCCGGTGGGCTACGCTATAATTGAGCATAATTGAGTTATTTCCACAGTAAAATGATTTCATGCATTCTACTTCAAATAATGTTAATTGGTTAACAATGTATGTATATTTAAAAATTTTATATTTTTAGTCAAGAAATAACGACGAATTTTAATGAGCGTTACAGGTCATCTTGTAAATGCTACGAACTAACATAAACTAACACTTCTTGCGACAAAAAGAGAAGGATAAGGAATTCCTTTATGGTAATTATTACTTTAACTGCCTGCCTGTAGCCTAGTGGAATGGGCGTGTGCTGTAGAAACCGGAGGTCGTGGGTTTGAATCCTGTGGAGACTCAACTAAATCTTCATTGTTGTTTCCTAGTTGGTTAAAGCAATTTGTGCTAATCACCCAATTGTCTAAAAAGTAAGATGATCCATGCGTCCTTCGTCAAAAAGTCGGTCCACCCACCAACCCGCATTGGACCACCTTGGTGGGATACGGTCCAAAACCTACTGATGGATAGGAATATATGGAAATGAGTATAATGGGGAGGCCATTGTCCAGCAGTGGAGTATCACAGGCTGATGATGAATGATGAAATATAAATTTCCAAAAAAAAAAAGAAAAAATTTAACCATTAATAAATTTAAAAAAGTTTTTAGGAGCTTCTACGTGTCTTAAGTTATTACGATATAATTGGGTTTGAGCAAGTTACCAATAACTTGTAATGTAATGATCGGAGTAGTTTATTTAAATTAAAATACAATGATTGATTTACTTGTTGGTATTTAGATAGTTGAGTTTGTTTAAAGTGCTAATTTTAATTTAAAAGATAACTATATCTAAGTGTTTTATAAGACTTTATTTAATTTGCCACATCATCCTACTACAGTGATTTGATAATGATTCTGCGAGCTATCCTATGAGCACATTTCCAAAAATACTTTTTTACCTCGGCAAAGGTTTCTTTCATTCAGGAGCTTCTATGAGACTTACAATGGTAAAATTATTTTGCCTACCTTAACTTTATTTTACATGATTGACTTATTTTCTTTAATTTTTTATAAACTTTTTGTGATATGCATTGATTTGATAAATTTATTAAAAATGCCTTCTTATAGAATTACAAAGTGATAATTTTTTCGGCTTAGCTAGTTCGGGTATTACGAAATACAATATCAATTCAAGGTGAAAAAACAATACTTTAGATTGGTTCATGAAGCGTTTTCTGCCACACAACGTAAGTTACAAAAAATTACAGCAAAGAAAACAGGAATTTGGATCAATTTTACAAATCCATTGAGAGGTTCACGGATGCAAGCGAATTGAACAATATTGTGTGCGTTGTAAGACATGCGAAACAGTTCTTAATATTTTACAAAAACGATTCAGGTTCCACTCGTTCACTCAAAAGTACATAAACGAACGTTCCAAGATGTTTATTCTATTATTTGTAATTATTTTAAAACACAGTTATTTAAAATAACACTTTCAACCAAAATGTTTTAAAATTTATTTAACCTACTAGCTTTTACCTTTTGTTTTTTTACGCGTAAATTTTTCATTAAATAACGATCCTTATTAATTTCAAGATATGTGTACTTATAACGTTTATAGTACATTGCTGCTAAGTTTTATCAAAATCCATGAAGTACTTTTAGCGTTTGAGGACATCTATACAGACGATCCTTTGCATTTATAACATAAGTAGGTTAACAATATCGTAATATACATAATAAATCGACATATATATAATAAATATACATAAATACAAATTCAAACAATCTGCTACCCGTGACTGATTCACGGGTAGCAGATTGTTTGAGGTGAATTTAGCAATGAAATCTAGTTAGCGTTAAATAATATGTAGGTTTAGGCTTTATATTAAGAGATATTCTTAAAGTAAAAGTCACCACTAAACTTTCAAATTAGGCCCAACCTTTAAAGCTTTCTTGATTAAAACTTAAAAAGTATTTGTAGTCTGCGACCACAAAATAAAGTGTTTCCACTAATAAATAGGTATTTTAAAAAACAAATTTTGTTTTGAAACTTTCGTTCTATTGTTCTTGTATATAAATTCGCTAAAGTATTAAGCCTGCTTGCACTTGGTGCTTTGGCGAAAATAAGTAAAATATTCGAACAAAAATTTATGATCATAACAAACTAATAAAATCAAAACTAGAGTTTGTTAAAAATTTAGTTTTGTAAGCAATTTTAAGTAATCAAGTTCTTATATATTTTTAAAACACAATAAAATCTAAAATAACATTATGGTAATTTGTAGTACCTAGCACAAGTTATTTACTGATGTTGAGTAATGGGTAAAATAAAGAGATATGCTATATGATTTTTATTTGTATTTTTTATTACCCATATGTTTAAAACAACTCACTTGTTTACTAAGTGAAATATTAAGAATAAAGTAAGGCCGTCTTTAAACTATATACCCTTTTTGTGCAAAATAAGAAGGTGACAACGTGCCCTCTGCAAGAAATTACCCACGATTTTAAATCTCTAAATATCTTTTAAGTTATTCATTCATTCAAAGTTTTATGTATGACACGTTTTATGTATATAGAATGCAGAATTTTTAAACTGTATAAAGTTTTATGTAAACTTACACTATATTACTTTCAATGAGCTGTGAATTAGTCTTATTGAAATTTTTAATGATGTTTTACATTAAAATGGTTACTGTGGGTAATTTTTAAAACAGATACATGCTCTAGAGAATTTTACTATAGACTAATTCAGTAAAGGCCATTATGTAGGACACAATTTAAGTTAATCTTTTACGGTTTCGGCAGCGTTTGCAATTTAACCACACGAGGTTGTGATTTTTGGGACCAAATACCGATCGTTTGCAAAATAAATGATCAAAATCAGATCACAAAGAGCGGGGACACGAGGTACATGTAAATAAAAAAAATGAAAACATACGGTTCGAACTGAATGCTTAATACTCCTTTTTTTGGGAAGTCGATCAAAAAGAAAAGAACCCACGTTTACAAAATGTTTAAACTAAAATCGTAAAATGTGAGATTAACTCTCTTATAACAACGCGACCCCTTATTAACCTATAAATGATGCTTCATAAAATTATGAGACCCTAAGTCTGGTAGTTTCGTGAACGAACTTAAAAAGTTTTTTTTTTTATATAAAGTATTAAAATTTTTGGTGACTATTACAGGCTTAATTAATCCTATAACAATTGTTCTAGTTCGAAGAAGACTAAGACGGCGTAATATAATTTTACAAAATTGTTCAAAAGAAAAAAGTTATATATACAAAAATTACAATTAAAAAAAATACAACGTTTTTTAATAACGTATATCTTAAAAATAAATTTTAATAGTACTATACCAACCTACCTGCATTGGACCAGCGTTGTGGGGTACGGTCAAAAAACCCCCTAATGGAGGAGGCCTATGCCCATTCAATAGCTTTATTAAATGTGTTTTTGTGTAATAAAATAAATATACATTTTGATTGTCTGTGTGTTATTGTAATAAGGGTCGTGCTAATAATTGCGAAGGCGGGCAGATACATATATGTTAATTTAATTACTTGCCCTGAACAGGCAGCGAATTAGTAAACATTATTAATTAAGTTTGTTTTCAATTAATTTCGTGTTTGCTTCGAATCAGTGGTGCCACTCATTATTTTTATTATTATTAACTGGGTCTAACTTACAAATTTTTTACATTATAATTATCTAGAAAGAAATAAATTTCATCTTTGATTTACGAGAATACGTCATCAATTTAACTCATTATCATCATCATCATCAGCCTGTGATCATCATCCACCTCTGGCCTCTCCTAATACACCCCTATCTATTAGTGGGTTTTGGACCGACTTTTTACATGCCCATCTGACGCATGGATCATCTTAATTTCCAGACAATTGGGTGAACCGCCCAAATTGCCCTAACAACCTAGGAAACAAAACCGAAAATTTGTTAAGTTCCCGCATGATTCGAACCCACGACCTCCAGTTTCTAAAGCACACGCCTAAACTACTAGGCTACGGCAGAGGCAGTTTGCAGGCAGGCAGTTTGAACTTTCATAGCATGTTTCAATTTCATGTTTCATGTATAAAAAATAATAGGAATAATATATTTTTACAAGATTTACAGCTGGCTTTAAACGATTGTTAAATTTTCAATTACTTCTTGTGTACATTTCATACTTTGGCTGTTATAATATACATTTTTATATATAAGCACAGGATGTTAAATTTAAAATGACTTAAACCTTTTTTAATTTAAATTTACTTAAATCATCAAAAAAATGTTATAAACACATAAGTGAATTCGTTAAGATATATAAATTTGTTTTGATAATGTGTTTTTAGCCTTCAATTATCTAAATTTCGTCCCGGATGAGCCCCAACCGTTTATTTCTTTTTCTTCAATCAGCTAATTTATTTATTTTAATTTTAATTATATTTCAGGTAAATATTTTTACGCAGTTTAAATGCTAAAATAATGCGTATATTTGTAGTTTTATTATTTACGAATTAAGGAATGTTTAGTGTATGTAAGCATAAATTTTTACAATTTTTTTTAATGCATTAAATCTGAACTACAGTATAACTTATAGAGAAATATTATTTACGTAAACAAAGACTCATATAGTCGGTCGCTCTTATGAGTCTAACAATGAAGGGATTGAAAATAGCCCTTTACCAATAACAATTCGTGTTGGACATTTGATGCTTAAGTTTATGCTGGATCTACATTAGTTTGATTATAAATATAAATGAGGCATACTGCCTGTGCAGCATGGTATGGGCTTGCGCTTTAGTAGCTGCAGATAGTGGTCGAATCTTGTGGGATTCAACTACTTGTGTGATTGTGTAATTATTAGTTGGTTAGGACTTGATCACCATATTACCTGATATAAGATATTCATGCGTTGGATGGGAGAGTAAAAAGTCTTACCTGAGCTTTGCCTCTCTCTCTGCCGCCGTAGTCGAAATCAGCTTTGGAGAACATTATTATAAGTGATATACACTCAATAAATCATAACTTTGTATACTAAGTAAGGGAAAAGTGTTGTATACATTTCATAGCAATGTATTATTTCTAATATCCGTGTATTGTTTTATTAAAGTACTTTCTGATAATTGTGAATATGGGCCGTCAAATGTAAATTTAATTAGTATCGTTAAAAGGCACACTACTAATTAATAATGTTTTGAATTAATTTCATGTTCACTTCCTCTAATGTGTTGTGCTGTTATCATTTGTCAATTATATACAATGAAGTCATATAAAAAGACTTCTCTGAAAATCGTGTTCTTTAGCTTCATCTGTATTAATTTAAACTATTGCTAGCGCTTAAAGATAATACGACCGAAGTTACAGCAAATCTCGTAACATTGACAATAATTTCCAACTAAGCGAAATGTCTGTGACCCTGGCTTAGGCCAGAGGGTGTTGTTTCAATTCATACTATGAATAACATTGTTTGATAGTCATAGTGGTTCTCTCGCCCATTTGAGTTTTCTTTTTGTATATTGAACAGTGTTAATTAATAATTTATAAATGTATCTAAAGCTGGTTAATAAATTGTTATTACCTGTACCACAACAACGAGATATCGAAATGATGTAAACAAAAATTTATGACATATACAAATGGCGCAAATACATTGGGCACTCTTAATGGGTAATCATCGCGTGTTAATCGAAAATAGCTGCAATTAACCAAAAAGAAAGCATCCGCTTGTGGCGCCATTAGTGTTTGACATCGGACCATGATCATTGTACAAGCTTTGTTTATTTAGCATTAAATATTATATTGAAATACTGTTTTTATATTAATTTATTTTTAAAGATTGTCCAGCACATTTTTAAGGCGTGAAACAAACGTGAAAATAGCTTTGTTGGAATTAATTTGAAAAGTTATAAAAAAAATTAAACTGTGTAACAAGTTTATGATTACAAAATCAATGTTATAATGTTGCTTTTGAACAAAAGTAAGTGAATTTCTTCGTCTTAACCTTCTTAACACTTTGCTATTAAAAGTTTTATTACCCATTCAGATTAAAGCTTTCAGAGATTTACACAGTTGTGATATCGTTACACTAACTTTTTTGACATTAATCTATTACAATGTTTACGAAGCAAAATTGTGTACAAATATAAGTTGACGCCTTAAATACTTCCTTAAAAACATGCAATAGTTAAGTATTATAAATCCTAATAATCCTTCTAGCTAAAATATATCAATATGGTATTATTATGCACTTAATAGCATAAGGACTGTTTGACTTTACTATAATAATTAGCTTCCAAAACATTAGTTTGCTCAGAAAATATTATTCAAATTCATTTCTACTTCAAATATATATAAAATGTTAAGACGGCCAATGATTTTTCTATGATTTTTTTGATTAAGTGATACATAAAATAAACAATACGCTTCAAATTGAGTACTTATTTTAGTAAGTCATTCCGCTAATAGTTACGTGTGGTACTAAATATCTCATAGAAAGGCTTACAAGTTGAGGAAGTTTTATATTTCTTTAAATACGCAAATTTATTAATTTTAAATATAATATAAATGTACTACTAACTATTAAAAAAATATTAAGATACAGTTATTAAACAAATGTTTATTAGTTTTTGTTAAAGGTGAGTTACTTGTCGTCTCATTGTTTGTTTCTTTTATAGCGGCTAAATGTATCAGTTATTATAATTTTGAGTCATTTTGCATCGATTATCATGTAATATTAAAACATTATATGATTTTAATAACCCATTACGATACATGCTCAGGAATTACATTGAAATAGTGTAATAAACGTACAAAATTAAGTTCATTACATGAAATATTAAAATTTTAACGCAAGATATTACCGAGTTCAAATAGTGTATGACAATTTTGTGGAATCTGTCAAAAAGTAATGTAGCAGCCAATTTTGGTGGGTAAACGCTTAGGAATCTGCGCTCTGCACAGAGTTAAGCTTTATTAAACATTCTGACAATATCACAAATCGTTGAGCAGAAACTGTAATTTAATGCTTTTCTAGCAGAAAGTTAGAGTGATGGTGTACTCTACTGTAACTATTACACTTTATATTGATTTAAAAAACCTTCTCTGATGCATAAATGCATATATTTTTTAGGTACAAAAATTCTAGACTTTAATAAAGTTGTATATATATGTACCGTACTGTTAAATTAGGTTTGTCTGTTGTTTTTTTATCGTTATATATATTTTTATATTAATATGGGAGTTCTGCAATGATTTGAAAGAATCACTAAAGTCCAATGACACCAGTTTAGGTAAACAGTACATACTGCCATTTTGTGACACAAATAAAAAAAGTTTGAGGAGGGTTGAATACTCTCTTCTATTTATAGGAAAATCAAATAAATATATTAGACACTGATTCTTCTTCTCATTTGTTGTTGGGTTTACAAATACATATAATGAAAAAAATATGAGGTACCATATTACATAATCAAAAAAATATTAAATTTCCTTAGTATTTTTCATTGTTACCTATCAAACTTGACTGTAGAGTTAAAAACCTTTTTAGTTACATTTATAAAGAAATGTAAGTTAAAAATATACTTTTTGCATGGTTTAAGTCTTTTAGGAGATTATACTTTTTTTATTATACTATTCTTTACAAACGTGTTGGTTTACAAATGATTATAACACTTAGCACTCGATATTCAGTATCCTCTGAGCTATTGTTAAGAATGATAATTAAAAAAAAATTGCATTGTGTTTTACATTTTGTTTACATTTAATGAAACCTGTAAATATAATCATAAAATGATTAAAAATTCAAAAATAATAATTTAATGTGAGTGAAAAATCAATTCTTGTTACATATTTCTTCTTAAAAAAACACCCAGTAATTTTAGAAGAAATATCTAATGAGAATAAGCCCCAAAAAATTCCATAAGTGGACTGCTTTATGCATTAATAATAATTCGTAATTAATGTATATAATTCCGATTTAAATATTTCACATTGGGACTAAAACAACCGTAAACTTAAGATTTAATAAGTTCAAAAGCCTTTCATTTCCGGCATTTCACGGTACAAAAAAACCTATACATTTGAACGAGGGGAAAAACTATAAAAAGCGAATAGGGTCCGACTGGCTCGAAGTTTCGATACTTGAGAGGGGAAATTAAGTGATTAGGAATTTCGTTTCTTGTTTATGTTTATGGTGTGAATAATTTTATAACGTTTTTTACATTTATACAAGTTATAGTATTTGTAAAGTGACTTTAAAAATTGATAATTGTTTAATTATTATGAAATTATTCATTTGCTAAGACTATACAAAAATTAAAGGTTGACTATATTTGACTTATAATTTATAACGTTCCGGTTTTAGTTTTGTCAACATGTCTGTATATTTAATAAAAATATTACAATAGTTCTATGCTAGTACGGCCTTGTAATTGATCGTTATTATGTTGTTTACACTACAGTTAAATATACGTATGATAAAGTTATTTCAACGCAAAGTGTACACTATTAACATTAACTAGAATTTACAGTTATTAATTATTGGCGAGTATTTTAACCATTTACTTGCATTCTCAGTGTTTTCAAACAGCAGAAAATAAAACGCGACAAATTCTTTTGAAGACATTGATAATTTGTTCAGGAATCAAACTTTTTCATTTTACGCAGACAAAGTTCAATGTAAATTGCCGCAATACCGAAAAACTGTAAAATTAACTTTATGGCTGTTCTATAAACTAACTGCAGCAACAGAGATAGCAATTTTAATGCGCTCTAGTTCAATAAAAATACGACAGTAGTGCACGGCCTTAAAACGTAGTCTTAAAACTTGTCGCAAAAAAAGGCACCGTTAATATTTTGACGTCAGTCAACAACGTTTACCTTAAACTAAAGTTTATTTTATTTGAAAACAAAATATGAGTGACTTCTAACAGTGTCTATCTATTTAGATTACAGTGTGTTATTTGCATGGAGACGGCGATTTCTGACACCGCAATTAACTAATTTTATCTTAATTTTATCAAAATTTCTTCTATGACACGTTTTTTGCATGAAATGAAGAATTTTTGTAAAGTTAAATAAGTAAACGCAGAACATAGTAAAAGTCTCTTTATTAAGATTTAACGGGTGTTTACAAGTTAATCGCACAAAAGTTGTGAAGTTTGATGCAGATTATTTTTAATTCAATAAATATGTATAAAACTATTGATCACTTTTACGTACCAAATAAAAAAAAGATTAAAATCAAAGAAATATAAGCAACAAGTTAACATAAATATATAATTAACAAGTGAAATAAAATAAAATATGACTGATTTCAAACAGTATACAACCAATAAGCGCAATATTAACTTTTATGTATGCTTACAGAGAGCTTGAATATGCGTCATCGGAATTTTTAACAATGTTTTACAACAATAACATTAAAATGGTTATTATGGGTTCTTCTTAAAGGATAGATATATGCTTTTGCGGATTTTTTTGTAGGCCACTTTAAGTATCATAATTGCGTAGAACTGTTAAAACTGTTACCTATGTATTGGGACCAAGACGAAGGGTACGTTATTTCCGATGCACCCAGAGGCATAGGCCGTAGGGCCGTAGGGCCGAGATGGGGCTGCTAGCGGGGTTGCTGAAGACTGCTAAAGAGATCTTATGACCCCATAACTAAGGCGTCAAGAACAAACGACGTGGGAGTTTTAGTTGGAGTCCGATATAACACATTTTCGCCCCCACGACTCGAACTCCACGGTTTAAAAAAAAGCGACAACAATTTTCTCGAACGAAGTTGTGAAATTGACGTGTTCATTTTAATTTTTTAAACATATATAAAACTACTTATCAGAAAATTATATAAAATAGGACTAAATGACAGCTTATATCCTCCGAGTTGTTCATTCATTTAAAAAATGCATGAACAACTCGGAACACCAGGAAGGTAGCATGTGGAACAAAAAACATACACGTAAAAAAATATACGCCTCGAATGGAATCAATTTTTTGGAAAGTCGGTCTAAAAATAAAGATCATATTTTAGGTCTTAGTCCTAAATAAACAAATTCCGATGTTTTTTTGGACATTGTTTATGTTTGTTAGAACTTATAACTTGAAACAAATGAATTTTTTCAAATAATGTTTAAGAAATTGTATGATTGTTGTATTTCGTGTTTTATAGTACTCGTAGTTCCTAAATGAACGACTCGAAGGTTTAAATTTAAAATTCCTTATTATTAACAGATGTACCAAACTCAATTTTCAATTAAATTTCTTTTTTACAAATGGAATCGATGTAAACGAAGTGTAATGTTAAACTCAATTGGTGACAAAGAGTTGAGTCCTTTATGGGTTAAACGTTAAATCTTACACGATTCATATCAAATAATTAATGTAATCAAAGGTGCAGGACCATTTTCACTTGCCCATCTGACACATAGATCATTTTATTTTTCATACAATAGGGTTATCGGGCCGAATCGCCCTAACCAACTAGGAAAAAATAATTAAATTTTGTGAATCTCCTTTAACATTCGAACCCACGAACTCCGGTTTCTAAAGCCCACTTACCACTAGGCTTCGGAAGCAGTTGGTGCTTTTGGACTTTCAATAATTATCCACCGAATTGCCTGAGATTGACTAATTTTAATTTAGGTATCATTTAACCAAAAAAAATATAGATTTTTATTTATGTTTGAGGAAGAAAGAGTCATCTACAATATTATCGAAATAAAGAATGAATACAAATGTATTATATAGGCTCAGCAAATAACCGGCTGCAAATTAATTTGCAGTCCCTAAATTTACGAGTATTTGCATCTTCTACACGTGCGACCTCACTTTAATTATCTTCGGGTCGTCACGTACTTTGACTCACTTTGATTGGCTACGAATCTAACAATTGCCTATAAATGAAGACATTATGTAGGTGTTATACACGTCCGTTATAAAGGTTGTTTTAATAATTAAAAAATTATCGGTATTGAAGAATTTAGATGTTATTATATAAAATGATGATAAATTCAATAATTTTTAGTTTAATAAAGATAAAACGACATAAAATTTCCGACCAAATTTTGTTGTTGGGGAAGGCACTAGTCTAATTTTTACTATAGTCGGAGTATAGTTTCGCTTCAGCGATTTCGTGATATAATTTAATAGGTTTAGTACTTATATCATCATCATCATCATCATCATCATAATCAGCCTGTGATGGTCAAGTGCTGGACATAGGCCCCTAATGCCTAACGCCACCCCTTCCGATCTTCGGCTATTCTCATCAAGCCCACACCGCCCACTTTGCGAAGGTCGTCACTCCATCTTCAACTATATGAGTTGTCTTATATACTTCTGTACATAGTATTTACAACCGATCCTTACAGATCTATTTTCTTAAGCTTTCAAAGCAAGCTAGGCCGGTAGACTAAGGAGCATCATAGAGACTGTTTGTTACACTGTTTTATTCATAACTAGCAACCTCGCAACCTTTTAGGTGGAATTTCGTAAAATGCGTTCTTAGCTGACCTCTATTCGGCGAAAGGAATATTCCGAACAAATTTCTAGTCGCTAATAATATACTGAACTTACAATTTATTCGTATTACATTTATATAAATAGAAATGTTTAAAGTAAAGTAAAGTAATTAAAAAATATCCATAACAAAGAGGAAAAATGAGGATGGTGATATTATCTGATTTTTTTTTATTTGTTAAAATAATACACAAATAATTATTAGTGTATTTTATTGATTCAGTCGCTGAGAATGGATGGCAGAGCGTCTCACACTGCGTTTGCAGAGCCATTAACTTTATTATAGATCAATTTAATAAAATTAAATTGTAAAGAACAATTTTCAAATCTAATCGATAGTATGATTCGGTAAGATTTTGCTAGAATTTAATCGCATAGTGTTTTAACTGCTTATCTATTTTTTTAGCCTTAAATATCTCAGAAATTACTTACTCGGCATAAACAAAAAATAAGCCATGATAATCACTACCTACACTAAAATAATACTAACAATAAAATAATTATCAATTGGCGTGCTAACGTTAATAAAGAACATATCTTCTAAATTGAATACCTCTTTCTTTTGGAAAGTCGGTCAGTAGTTTTAAAGTAATTCAAAGATCTTAGATTCAGTATTTAGAAACGATCGTCATAAATATTGTTTATGTTAAATCGCCTATCTTTAATTATTATTAATAAACTCTAAAGGTCTTAGGTATGTATTATACCGAATGTATAATACAATTCCCTGTTCAATATCAACGCTTAATTGAATTAATACAAGCAGATATTATGATATTAGCGTATTTCTGTTTACAAGTAGTCACCGAATGGTGTTACATGTGCAAAAATATCTTCACTCATTTAATTTCAAATTAATTACATTTTTGTTCTAATCTTTCAATCACCTAAATGTTTCTTCGTGTTATTTTTACCGATTATCACTTTTTTTAATTTGCCAGTAGTCGAAATGGTGAATATCACGATTGCTGTTAAACTATAATTATAAGTATTTTTAAATTTATTGAACGATTTTTGTGCCCGCAACCTATATTATTTTTTTTTTAAGAAGTTTTAAAAATAATTATCGAAATATACTCCACGTACTCAGTAAAAATTTTTATTTTATAATTATTTTTTATTTAAATATTGAACGTACCATCGGGAAATATCTTACGATCTTCCTCGAAAATTTAAATATCCCAAGTTTTTTACGTTTCATTTAAGTGAAGGTTTCATTTCCTTTGAAGGTAAAATTAATATTGGCAACGAGTCGAAGTAAGCAAACACCACTTTTAAATAATTGAAGTTGCAAGTTTATATTTTCCTTTAAACTTCAGAACTTCATAAAAATCACGGTTTGTTCTAAAACATGTCCATATTATGGCATTTATTGTAAAACACGTTTTCTACAATTACAACTTATGGTATAATGAAAATTCATATTATTAGTGAAATAAATGCAGGGTATAAAGCAAATGTTGCGCAAAATATCTGTTTGTTTGATCTTATTAATAAAAGGGTACCTCGCAAATCAATCTAAATATGTAAACAACAGGACGCCTGTATCCACGCTCCTATTTAATAAAGCTGTAAAAGTTTACGATTAGTGCACGCATGTTCTCTTATGCATAATTCTATATGTTTATCAAGGTATAATTGTTATTAGTTGCTATAGTAAGGTTTTTAACGTGCAACAAATACATTTAGTACTTATTATGTCTTTCACAATGTCCCAACTTAATATAAAAACTTTTATTTATACTTAGTATAAGTATAATATTAGTATAGGTTTTAAGTCTTATAACGCTATTGAAAATGTGGGATAGAAATGGATATTCTACCAAAATATATGCAGTAAAATATTCATATACATATATTATGATAAGTATTCTCAAATGTATTCATTGTAATAATCTATTTAATATTTCTTTAATTTCGAGTAATCTATGTATTTGTAGGTGGTAGGTCCCCTTTTATAGGGGTCTCTTTGGGCTGGTACATATTTCTGCCACACAGTAAGAAAAGTAGTGAAGACACTACTGTGGTCCGGTTTGGAGGGCACCGTAGCTACGGTGAACGCTGACGGTGATACCTTTGGCCCGACGCTCGTCTGCTCTCGTTATCGATAAAAAAATTAATATGTATATGAGAAATCGTTACTAAAATAAAAAGTTCAACAATTAATTAATAAGCGTTTGCAGAGAAGAAAAAGAGTAATTAGAAAACTTTTCGGGATACCTGACGCTAGAGCCATAATTAGAACGAACGACGATAAAAGTTAGCTTTAATAATTTGGAACTTGTTTTATTTTTGATTAATTAAAATTCAGACAGTAAGTGGTTTAGTTATTTGCCAAAAGCTTGTGAATAAAAATGGTAAATGTATAAAGAAAAACCTTTAAAAAGGCAATTTTAACATAATTAAGATGACGCAAGCGCCTATAATATTATTAACATTATCTATTAAAAATACTTTACAACTACTAAGGTAAAAAGAAATCTTTTTTTGTAATTTGCGTCCGTCCTTAGCAATTATAAATAACTATATTCTATAAAGTAAAATTAGACTACAATTACTAAAACATAAAGATATAGATATAAAAACATAACATAAAAATCTAGATATTATAAACTTTGTGATTATTATTATCTTAATATACGGATAATAAGCAGCTAAAAACACATATTTCAAACTTTATTTTATAACTTTATATTAAATTAAAATACCAAAATAAAATATGTAATTATATCGTTTTGTATAAAAATAGAATCCAAAAAGTAAGTGTACCTATTCACTGAAATTGTTTAAAATAAGCTTAGAATTTATTAAATCAAATCTACATAATCCTAATAGAAAATGTATATATTTAATATACTAAAACATAATATTTACCAAAATAAGTATTTATATTTATAAAATATCTGAACTGTTTAATCTTTTAAACAAAATAAATACTATAGTTTTTACGAAGCTCAGTCAGAAATAAAATACACATGATTTTCAAATTACGATTTTTAGTTAAACTTTACAAAAAATAATTATGATACGATAAACACAAAAGTATAAATTTGTAATGATCACCTAATTAATTAAGGTTTTTCAAAAATCAAAATTGGCCATCTTAGTGATTAGGAAAGTTTAATCTCCTATCATTAATCAATGTTGATAAAACCCTAAGGGCTATTTGTGTTCTATGCAAAGGTGACCCTATTATTGTACCGCCAAGAAAAGTTGTTTATGTTGTAATTTTATGGATAAATACGTTACGAGGGACATATAAAATACATTGAAAAAGGTTTCCTGAATGTACTTGTACTGCGACATTTTAATTTATTGCACTTTTATACACAAATCTTGATAATAATAGTAATGATATATTTTACAATCGACGTAATTCATATACATTTTTAAAGACGTTTTTAATTGACCCAACAACAACTTATGTGTCAGAATTACTGACAATTTAAATTATAGCTTATTTAAACTTACATTTTCTAGCCCACAAGTTTCTTGACTTTGGTCATTATTTGGAGGTTCGGAAAATTGATAATGCAAAACAAATAAAAATGCATATTTATTTTTCTATAAATCGATTGCTGTTTCGAAAACATTTTCTACAAAATATTTTAAATACATATATCATTCAGAAAACTTCATAACTTCATGGTTATTTCTTTGACATAAAACTTATATTTGCTGCGAGTGAAACGGAGTAAACTCTACGTTTAAATGTTTCTAGACAAATGTTTCGTGATATATTGACAACAAAAATATATATAACAAAAATTATTAATCTAAGAAAGGCAGGTCCTCTTGCATATATTATGTTTCTCTCTGTTTGGTCTTATTAATTGAACATACGACGTGCCTATCCATCACAGCGCATGTAAATATTGGGACGTGTGTAATCTTACTCTCATGTTTATAGTATTGATATTATGTATATAAAAAATTTGTTAGTACACAAATACACGGTTAATCCTCTGCGACATATAAACCGCAGCTAAAGTCAAATATTGAAGATTGTCTTGGGTTACGCAAAATCTCGTTCTATCATCACCTGACAGTTTTATTATATCTGTTTAAATAGCAACAGCTATTAAGTTTATATAATTTTCAGTTAAATTAAAACGTTGCAAGTCTTTTCTAATTTAGGATTAGAAAGAAAAAATGTTTATTTAGTATATCAAGTAAAAACAAAAAAATGTTATAAAGAAAATTATAAAGAAACGTTTAATATTGTTTTTGTTTTTTATTACTTTTTAATTATAAATAAATTATGTTTATAGTAGAAAGATACAAAATATTCACATACAATTTATATCACACTGTACTAGATTCCATTTAAATTTAACTAAAATATTGAGCAAATTGGCTGAAAAATTAATTGTTAACATTGTATTCTTTCTTTCATCCAGACATTTTCTAATGTTGTTATGGTCTTCAAATGCATCCAGATTAATCTGAATAACTTTTTTTACGGAAAGTGACTAGCACCTATACAACCTAAAGGGTGAACTGCATTTTAAGGTTGAATTAGTTGCCAGTAAATAAGAAGGCATTGACTTTCTACAACGACTGCTAAAGATGGTTTTGACAACCGGGACCGACTTTTTACAAGCCCATCCGAAGCATGAATCATATTATTTATCAGACAATTAGGTGATCGGCCCATATTGTCCTAACCAATCAGAAAACAAGGATAACAATTATATTACATATTTCAAATAATTAATTCAATCGTTTTAATGTTGTTTCTCTGCGGAATTATCGTTGTATTTATAATAGTAATTATTTAATTTTTAAATGATTGTTATTAAATTCAAGTTCAATAATTAACATGTATGTATATAAGCACATAAATTAACTATCAAACATTTATGCTGCATATGTTAGTTCCAAATCATGTATTAGAAATGATTAATTAGTTAACCAATATACGCTTAATCGTTATCAATTAAACCCAACTCAAAGTAAATTTATAACTTTCCTTTTAATTAAAACAGTGAATGAAACACGGAATTGTGTAATCGTCATACGTATTAATTACACTTCTACAGAAAGCGTTCCAGAAGTTTCTTTTATTACTCCTTTTCATTCAGTTTAATTGTCAGCAGCTGTTTTAATGCAGTGTAAATTATTCAATTTTTTTTTAAAAGATTTATTAAGTAATTTACAAAGAGTCAAAATTTTCGATCTTATAGGTTTCTGAAATGTCGTTTATAAGCCAACAAAAAATTAAAATGGTTTTAGAACCATATTTAAACTTTTTGACTGTCATTGTTTTAAATTTAATATTAAAAATATAATAATTTTTACGAATGGAGTTGCTCCTTTTTGTCGAATATCTGGGCACAGATTTCTTTTTCATTGCATACGCAGGCAGACGAGCAGTCGGGGCCATCTGAAGGAAAGTACCTACCAAAAAAAAAAAGGTAAAAAGGGGACCTACTATCGGTAGGTCCCCTTTTTACTTTTCACAACTGAACTTTTTGTCACTATCTAGCCACTATAAATATAATCACTAGACACAAGTATTGTGCACTCAACGAGAAATTTCACGCCAACGATCAAGCAACGGGGATCTGGTCTTTGTAATGTTGTTGTAGGGATGTTTGAAAAAGACAGCAATTAAGAGAAAAGGATAGAAAAATGCAACGGGAAACTAAACTGCCTATCTCTCAATATATCTTTTAATAAGGTAAGTATGTTTAATGTGCATTTTGTTCTCACGTACAATGCTGCTATTTTACAGTAAACGGTGCTTTACTGTAAAATAGCAGCATTGTACTTTTTGCCACATTATTTTCATTTTTGTGTTCGCTCCAAGCTTTAAAAAGTTCCTTTTTCCTGTCTGAATACATGGGCGGATTGCGAGGGGGCTTAGTAATAAGCCACTGAGGACATCGCCAATGCGTCCCCCTTTCTCCGTAGTGTACAAGTCTCGCTGAAAGCATTGTGCTGGGTGCTGTTACTTTTTGCCTTTAAGCAGTTCCACAGTTGGCTACATATATCGGCGGCGTCTATGCAGAGACTTTTCGTATGCCCATATGCTAAACATCGTAAGTGTTGAGATAGTGGCGACTGATTAACCACCAGCATCCTCTGCAGGTGTTTATTGCGCCCCAGCCCATCCTTTTTTCTTTGTTTTCCATATTTTCTTTCTGAATCTAATTTGTAATAAATTCGAAAGTCCTCACTCACCCCCTCCGAAAGTTGTTGGTTCTGGTTTTCGAAATCTACAAGGTCCACGTCTGCGTGAAAATCCACGACGTCCCGAACCATGACAAGCGAGTGAATTAGCCCTTTCGTGGCTCGCGCGCATTTATCAGCAGTATTATGCTAACTATGAAAGCTTTTTTTAAAATATCTTATGGTTTCTAATATATAAGACCAAATACAATTTTCTTTCTGTAGCATAACATATGGCCAGGTACTGTCGTAAATATTTGTTGTGGGTACGTTAAGGTTTTGGGCTCGGGAAAGGGTCGGGCATTTGTTTAAGGGCAAATATTTTAACAAATATTCAGATTGAGTACGCCATACATTAAAAATCATATTTCCTAAGTCGTGCACGTTATAAATATATAAATAAGACGCTTCTTTATTTAAGCTTTCAGATAGTAAAGTTACATTAAAATAAAAACTGTGAAATTATATTTTATGTTTCTGAAAGTTTATTTAAAGGATTAAAAATATTAATCAAGAAGACCTAGCGGTGGTAGGTCCCCTTTTTACAGGAGAACGCCTGGGTGGGTAACATCACGGTGCCTATTTCTACCGCAAAGCAGAAGTGTGAAAACACTACTGTGTTCCGGTTTGAAGGGCATCGTAGCCAGCGCATTTACTGGGTAAATGAGACTTAACATCTTATGTCTCACGGTAGGCAGCGCGTTGGTGATACCTGTATTGCCAATGTCTATGGGCGTCGGTGACCACTTTCCATCAGGTGGCCCCGACTGCTCGTCTGCCTGCGTATGCAATAAAAAAAAAGTTTATTTAAAATATGTTAATTTTCCTGTCGCATTCTCATTTTAATTAATTCTTTTGTTTACGCAAATACTACACATTATTGAATAAAAGGATTTTTACGGATTTTATCGCATTTATTTTACATTCTGTACTCCGACCTATGCAAAATGTACTTAGTTTGTCTTTACAGCCGGCAGTGATATTATGCTTGGTATTAATTTATTAATTATGGGGTCCCAAGCAGGTGGTAAAACCCAACCATCTTCTATATTGAAATTTGGATGTTCTCTAATTTTAATAGCCTCACGGATTATCCATAGTAGGAATCGGTGTTCTTTAGCGAGGATTTTGGTCGATCAAATCTGATATAATGGTTTGGGTGATTTAAAGTATGGTCACACTGCCGGCTTGTTGGGTCTATTTGTTTAATATCAGCTATATGTTCCTTCACGCGGGTTCTTATAGATCGCTTTGTTTGTCCAAAATAAGAGAGGCCGCAGTCACAATAGGAATTGACCAATCTTCTTCAGCGGCTTGAAATAAGTTTTGATTGAAGACTGCCTCAAATGTAGCCAATCTTGTCAATTACACCTCTCATAAAGGGTATAACAGCAGGAACTCGTTGGTTTTCTATACACAGTATGGCTCATGGTGTTATTAAGATTGCGAATAACTAATGCAGCAAGAAAAGCTAAAGAATTATTATTTTCTAACTCCATAGTAAACTGTATTATTTAATTTATCGAGTCAAGGTGGTTTAAAATGCATTTTTATATCATATGGGGTGATGGTACTGTTACAAATAATTCTTTCTTAGATGAATCATACATACTAAGTGCTCATTAAGTGCTTCCTTGACTTGTCCCACAACTATTACTAGTGTTGTTTAGCATGTGACAAACTTTGCAAGAGTTGTCTGATGCACATACTAAAAGCAATAAGGGTGTGTCAATTATAGAACAACATAATTCTTGTTAGTTTGTATTTTCATATGTATACAAAAAGTAATTAAGTATATGCATAATTACTTTTTGTTTCATAAAATCAAGTTAACGCAAAAAAAAATATGTTTAAACTGACCACCATAAGTATAAACCAAAAATTATAGTCCAATGTTTCACGTGTAAAAGATATTATAATATGAATAATTTCGCAGATATCAAAAAGCTTAAATAACGTTAAGTTCGTGATATACAAACTATTTGAACAGGCAAAAGAAATAAAATGGTTCTTACAAGTATGATATAATGTAGCTAACAAGTCATAATTAAATTATTCACTCATTAGAAAAAATTTGAATGCAGCATTAAATACATTTGAAAATAATTGAGGAAAGAAAAGTAATAATTTCAGGATGACGGGACATTCAGCTCTCCTTCTATTCAATAACAAACATTGATATTACTTTTCCATTCTTTTTACGCCCAGGGAAATTGATATTTCAACGCCATCATGGCCTCCTTTTATTTTTCTTTTAAATGTGCATCAAAATAATTCTATATCGCTCGATATGGCAATTAATAAAAGGCATTAAATTACACCATTTCCAAAAATTTTTACTACTGTGTCTATGCAACATACAACTCCCTCGCTCACTTTAGTTTTCTACGTAACCACAGCGAAGTAATTTTTCATTTGCCTTGTTTTTAATTTACATTTTAATATTAACGTAGTGTTCAACGTTCTCTTATGACTTATTGGTGGTGTTTACTAATTTGATAACATTATATATTCCGTTGTGAAAGACAATGTAAATTTAATATAGAAAATATATGCTAATGGCGAAGTTGTGTGTTCTTAATTAGTCCACTATATATTCCATAATTTCTATTTTAAATTTAAACTAATAGTGATTTAAGTATTATTGCTTAAACCAAATTATAATTTAGTAACCATTTTATAATCAAAATATAATAATAATGTTACCGAATAATTTTAGTTACTAGATGTTTACAGCTATTTTAAAAGGAATATATAGGAGATATATATATAGGAACAGCTTTATGTTTAGCTTTGTAAAGTTTTTTTGCTGATTAGTATATGTATAAAACAATTATTATTCATATTAAACATTTCTTATCCAAATTATAACTGAGTAAAAGTAGTAAGAACTTTTTTGAATCTTTCATCACCTTGCCGTGTTTTAGTTATAAGATATTCGTTCTGAATTACTATTCAAAGTGTCATTAATGTTAAAAGTTATATTAGTCGCAAATTTTTATATTTGACATCCAGTTATAACAACACTATAACAAATATTAAAATTAAAAACAAATATTAAAATGTACATAACTATAGTAAGTATTACGACATTAGTTAAAAATTAAGTTAGTTTATGTTGATAGCGCTGAAAGTGCTAAAACACGTTCTAATTGGATTTAACGGAGCTTATATTACTTTGCTACAGAACTTTTAGTGTTTTTAATTTTTTATGAAGTGTATAAAATAACACGCGAAAAAATATTAAAAATATCGGATAATATTTTACCTTTGCCAAGAGCATCATTTACTGAACATATTTTAAAGGTAACACAAATTACATTATTTGAGTTAATTAATACCGTTGTCCATTTATTTTAAATATTTTTAAGCAATTAAAACTGCATTACAACCAGTGACAAGAATTGTTGTAGCATGGATCCATGTTTAATAAACTCTCGATTATTTTATTTTTTGTTATTCAATTGGATACATAATCAGCCTGTGATAGTCCACTGCTGGACATAGGCCACCACTAATACACCCATATCTAATAGGGGGGTTTTGGACCGTTTTTTTATTTGACTAAGTAATAAGTACTATCGGCATGGTGGCAATGGTTTGCGATAGAACGCTCTATTGTCTATATTTTCCTGTTTCTATATATATAAACTAAAGTTAGTCATATCATTGTTTTTTTAAATATTGAAAAAAAAAACTCCCACTTTTTTTATAAAGTGAGGATGTCCCTTGAATATGCTAGTGGCACCGCAGTTATTAAGGCTTAACTAATTAATGATTTTGTATTAGAGGCCCGTAGTTAAATTTTTCTCGTATTTTATATTTAGTTAACAACAACACAACAAGCCTGGCTAGGCGTCAAGAACACACATTTAAAATGGCTTACGACGCTTGTATAATCTACTATCTACAAATATAAATTTTGTTTTTATAAAAGACTTTTTACTTAACAAATTTTTTCGAGTGATTTCATATAAATTAAAAGCGTATTCAATTATTCTAGAAATAACTGTACAAAAAAATTAAATATATTGTTAAAGAAAATATAACGTACACATATGTGAGGCAAAAGAATTGTCCTACTTAGTGTAATGGCAAATGATACGCGTTGTACGTAAAGTACCCATTTATATTTTCTTAGTACTTACACTTTATTGATATCGCAAACCTTATAATTTTCCTATGGCTGTTAGGACGATTTTAAACGTTTTACATAGCTTGCTATATTGTTATGAAATATATTTAAAAGCTAGCAAAAAACTATTTCAGAAACGTATTTTTGCAAGCGCGTGACTTTATGACAATTTAAGTAATAAGAGTGCGATTAAGAGCAAAAGGAACAGAAAACATTCCACAAAAATCCAAAACTGGTTTGCGAGCAGCGAATGTAATATTTGTGCTTAATTTTGCTTAACTACTTAAATAATTATTTGTAAATTAACTTATTATGTTATAAATACGTGTTTTAAACAGAGATGTACAAAATGGTTTTAAAAGCATTTAAATACAAAATGCAAAATACTTTTCATATTTACTATTTCAAATGCAAAATACTAAATAGTTTTGCGTTTTGTATTTCAATTGTAAATGCAAAATAGGTATTTTCAAATACTTTTCAAAATAAAATACCCCTGACCAAATCACAGATATTTTTATTTATTAGAGGTACATATTTATTTATAATACTTGACATTAGTAATAGAGACACAATACTGAGCCGTAAAACAAACGTCTAATAAGTAATAACATAGGTATTTATTACATATGATTACATTTTGCATTGTTAAAAGTGATAAAATAAATATCATTGTTTATCTATTACGCTTTTAACAATACCAGTTGTTCAAATACATCATCACTCACTTCTGTGAGGTCTCATTATCATCCCACCATATGAAAAAGTCTTTCTACTGGTGCTGAACTAGGTAAGGATGTTATATTTAAAAATACTTTTTACTGTAGGATAAGCATTTAGCATCTCCAGACTTGTGCTCTCATCCTTTAAATATTGCAAGGTTTCCAGATCAATTGTAGATTTTAATACTTTCCTTTATTATTTCGATTAATGGCCTGCAATAAATTGGGTTGTCCATTTCTAATGAAGCTAATATTTTTTGCATTCTTATTAATTCAGGTTGTAGACATCCATAATATATCTCTTTGTCACCTTCCAAGCTCCTAATGGCCTCAGCTATAGGTTTAGAAGTTCTAACATATTCAACCAAGAACTGTATTTCAATTTCTTTTAGTACTGCTAATCCCAATTTTCTTAGAGCTTCATTTATGGTTTCTTGAATTTGTAAAATATCTGTTATACAATTGTAATATGAATTCAGGCAGGGGCTAATTGGAGACTTACCAGTAACTTCCACGTAAATTTCAGATACTTTCGGTGACCTAGAGCATAAATTCAAACAGCCTGACATTTAGCCATAGCAGCATCATGTAGTTTCCGGTATGAATTATTTTGTGTCTGGCTTTATCAAAGTTACGTGCAGGAATCAGATGTAAAGTATAAGTTGCACATCTCTCATGGTTTGCGTAGTTGATATAAATCATTTTCTTGAGGTTCAGGAAACTCATTCAGGGCTAATATATAATCATTATCATCATCATCTTGCTGATTGTTAATGTAAAAGTTTTCATTTAAATTTTCTAAATCAACATTCATCAGGGGTCCACTACATGTATCAGTTTCTACATCAGGTTTCCCAAATATTTTAAAAGCTTTCACCATATTGGAGCCATTATCCGTTACTGTTTTAATTATTTTGGACAATGTTAAGTCATATTCTTCATGTATTTCAATGATAAGTTCTGCTATCTTATCAAATGAATGGGTACCCTTGAATCTTCTGCAGGCAAGAGCAGAACTATTTCTTGCAAATGTGTCTGAATCTATCCAATGAACAGTCATACCTAAGTAACTGCGTCTTGAAGATGACCAAATATCTGCTGTAGTGCAGACATATTGAGCAGCCTTCAATTTATTTTTAGATTACCTTTATATTCTGTGCATGCATCAGCATTGCATGTGCGCGGCACATCAATTTTGGTGGGCGTGTAAGTTGTTGAGCTCCTTCAATTAAGTACTTAAATTTTTTGCTATGTAGAAATTGTTAGACACGAGCCAAATCCACCATGTCACTTCTATTTAGATTATCTAAATTATCTTGTAGTACTTATTACGTAACCGTTACAGGTATAGTGCATAACCGTTCAGTATTATTGAAAAAATAACAACACTTGAATATTAGAAAAGTAGGTAATTAAATCAGTAACTACTTCACCAGCACAAGAAAATAATAAAATCGTCGGTGTCAACGGCTATGCGTTATCCATAAATCCATAGCCAATAATAGCCATAGATAATGTTCGCCGTTTTCGTTGGACACTTGTGAGACATTACTTGACATAAGGCGCGCACTTTGACCAAAGAAGAAAAAGATGTCGCGCAGGCGCCTCTATCGGTCGAATTCGGCAATACAAGCGTTTTGTTTTGTTTGACTGGTAATGATGGTTAAACTTAATCACAAAGTATTTTGCATTTTGAAATGAATATTAAAAATACAAAATGCATCTCGAAAGGCATTTCAAATAAAATACAAAATACTTTTTACTAAAAAGTATTTAAATACAAAATAGGTATTTTGCATTTTCTATTTGCATTTAAAATAGAAGTATTTCAAATAAATCAAATCTCTGGTTTTAAAGCAGCAGATACTTAATAATGTATATGCTTACATTAAGATAACTTATCATGTTATAATTTTCAAATTAGTTTTAAAAGAACACTCGTTTACAATATACATGCTTAGCATCAGCCATACGTGTGCGCGGGGCAGGGTGACTCGTAAGTTTTACTATTTAAAACAATGACACAATAGTTTATTATTGATATGTATCCTGATAAATGTTTTTATCCATGCATTGAGGGTAGAAAAGTATCACATAAAATATTATAATTCTTCCAAACAAAATGATTAAAAATTAGGGAAGTTGGGTTTGTTATATCAATGTCTACATTGTATTTGCTTGCAATTAAGTGTAATAGTAAATACGCTATTCATTTAAGAAAGGAACTGTGGAAAAGCTATAGAAAATATTTAGCTAAATAAAAAAAGCGCCAGTCGCTGCTTACTTTTCAACATCAGCGTTGCAGTAGATGTTTGAATGACTATGCTTGCTTGAATTTTTCAGAATACTAAAAAGATATTTGTTGAAATTAAACAAATTGTTCGAAACGTCAGGAATTTTACATTTTCAAATTCCCGACGTTTTGAACACTTTCCACTTTCCGGCCGTGGTCAAGGGGTGACTGAGATGTAAAATAAACGCGATAAAATCCGTAGAGTCATTTTATTTAATAATGTATAATATTCGTAAACAATAGAAATAATTATAAGTAAGACCTTTTATGAAATGCGTTTTGCACATGTAAGATGCCGTAGCAAGTTTTTATTTGGTTATATCCTCTATTGCCTGTTATTAAACAGAACAGGAACAGGTTCAATATAGTACAAAGAAGAATCTTACATTAGTCCAACATATATTTAATGAATACTTTATAATATAAATAATTTTACTTTATTTATACTTTTTTCATCTTTTTTAACAATAAAAGATATATAGATTTGTCCAACGTCCATTTTGAGCGCAACTCCACACGCGTGGAATAGCTGCTTTGGGTTATAACTTTCTGTATAGACGCAAATAAAATTATAGGAGACATCTAGTAGTAGACAAAATAAGGAAATGTTTTAACCTAATAATATTTCAGATAGATATGCGGTTGTCAACCCAGTGGAAAAATGAACTATACGCAAATAAATAAACACAATAAAATTCCTTTCAGTAAGGTTACTGTCAAAACTAAGATTGTAACACCGAGATTTTTAACTGGAAAGTGGAAACAACGTCACTGTTCGAGTGGCCAGTATTTCACTAATGAAAGGGCTTACTCAGATCTTTTTTAATAACATGACTTGTTTCTTAATCTTTGCACCAAAATATATATTGAAACCGAACCATTATTATCACATGCACGGTGGTACTTGTTAATTGAAAGAACAGCACTACCGTCATGTTGCAGGTAATTGGGATCGTGTATATCAGGTCGACAAACGACGCTTAAACAGCCCACTGTTAATTAAGTCGGCTTTGATTATAATTAAGTACATATACGTGAACATTTCAGTGTGTTGCTTCGCAAAATCGTTTTGAATTATGTAAAAATATGTACCAAATATATATTTTACCTATTCGAACATATTATAATGTTAATATTTGATAAGTATTTGCATTTTACTTTATAGATAAATATTTTGTAGGCTGTATATATATACATGTAAACATCAAATAATAACCGTTTATCGGATTTTCACCTATATTACTTTCAAACATATAAAAATACTTAGTTTTATTCATGATCAATTTCAACCACTTGAAGTTAAAATAATACAAAAATCAAGCCTCGATCCTACTTATCATAATTGTTTTTATTCAATATAGATACTTTAAGTCAAAAAAATTTTAAACTTTCATCTTATCAATCATCAATTAGTAATGTAAAATGAAGTTTTATCGTTGAAATTGAATCAGATCGATATGCTATCCGCGGAGCGCTGGAATGATAGCTCTAAATATTTAAAATACCAATTTATCTGACCTACATTCTGCTTCTAAATGAAACAATTAGTATTAATTTAGTTTATAAGGGCTTTTTAATTTTATCAATAATTAAAAATTATCGTGTTAGCAGTAATGCTAATGTATTTATTTCTGCATAATATTTTTACAACTTTACTAATGCAAGATTTTGTATAAGTAGCATTTTTTTTTTCTTTAATAAAATATTTGTATATTGGTTCTTTACGGTCGAGTGTCTACGGGTTATCTTTTGTATTATTAAATTAATTAAATATGATTTAATGATAAAGTATCGACTGCCAACATTATCGGTATCATATTGCATGTAGTCGAAATGTAAAATTTTACTTATTGATTCATCATCATCAGCCCGTGATAGTCCACTGCTGGACATAGGGCTCCCCTAATACACCCCTATCCATTAGGGGTTTTGGACCACCCATTTTACATGCCCTCGACGAAATAGATGATCCATGAATCATCTTACTTTTCGAACAATATTGATCGCCCAAATAGTCCTAAGCAACTCGAAAACAAAATTGAAGATTTATTGAGTCACCGCAGGATTCAAACCTGCGACCTCCGGTTTCTAAAGCACACACCTATACCACTAGGCTACGGAGGCAGAGTAAACATAAATAAAATACTATGAAACGTACGAGTTTAAACCCAAAATAAAAAATAGAACATTTTTAAAATGAATCGGTTATCATGTAAATATTAAAAGTGAAGTAAAACTGTGATTGTTTTTATACAAACAATACGCCTCGGATGTATTTTTACGAATTTTGCCTAAATATAATTTACAAAATCCTTAACCAAAAGCTTCTATTCTAGTAAATTACAATAATTAATTATGTTTATAATGAATTATGGCAAGTATTTAAAAACAATCAAGTAATGGTAATAAAATTGGTCGAAAAAAAAAATCTTTTCAGTTATTACGAGCCGTTACGAACTTTATAATTGACAGTAAATAATAACAGTTCAAATAATGACAAAACATTTATAATATTTATTGCACTTTCGAAGTTTTCCTTTAAGCGAACAGACAATAAAATGTAAAATAGACGCCATTGCTTAATGTTTACATCATGTTTAACTAAATAGTACATACATGTATTAGCCATAAAAACAAATATACGATTATTTGCTTTTATGGCTGATATATGTATGTACTATTGTAGTTTCAAACTATGAGCCGAAGGATGCATCAGGGAATAATAGTGAAAGCTATAAACCATACATTCTAATCTACCTACTTCACAGCCGTATATGATACAAGTAAAATTTCGCACTTATTATATTGAAGAAAAGTTTTGCATTGTAAAATTTAAAACAAAATCTTTGATCCTCAAATCCTATTTATCAAAATATTATTATAATATTAATAGATTTCGATTTAAAGTACGACAATAAAAATGGACCTGTTTTAAGGTCGCTTTATCAGTCGAATTTAACAAAAGCAATTATGGTTTTAAATCATATAATTCATGTTGTTGTATTATTAATTATTTTGTTTTATTTTCCATCTAGAACCTTTTTTATTTTAGCCAAACAAGCGAAATGTGAAGGTAACAAATAAGACACTATTCCTTATTATAAAACAGTAATTCAGGTATAAATATTAGCCAACAAAACGTTAAAGATCCAAAACGTTGCGTATATGGATTTGACGTATTCTAATTAATTTAAAATTTGCATTATTTATTTGACTAATTTAATCGGCAACACCGTACAAAGTTATGCTGGCAACCCTAAGACATAAAAGTACAACGTACTTATACTGCTTTCTAGGTTATATTTGAGACCAAAATGCAGTTTGCCCGTTTGATAGGGTTATGCACGTAATGGAACTATCCACCCTGTAAAAAGGAAGTAAAACCGGTTCAACATTGTATACTTTATATTCGGTCGACTTATATTAATTAAAGATACATTTTCCAGATTTTATTACATTTGACATGTTTAGGTTTAAAGAATTTTTCTTCTCATAATAGATAAATAATACATTTTCTCATAATATGTTTAAGAAAATTGTAATTCGTAAATGTTAGGTATTAGATTAGATACGGTTTGGCCATCGGACACAGTATAAACTTTTTATCATGTAAATTAAAGTACAACAATGAAAAGTAAAAGATTAAGTTTTTTGTTTTCAAATCATAATAATTAAGTTTGTTTATTATGGTAAATAGAAGACTTTAAATGTTTTTCTTCATATTAAACTTATTTTAGTTCATATCCAACTAACAACAATACTACGTAACACTATAAATAAAAAATATTAACAAGTACAGTACTATATTATACTATTATAAAGGGCTGGCTGTTTCAAGTGACTTAGTTCTTTTTTTTTTGCGAGAAAAAAGTAGTATAGCTTTTTCTCTAATAATATCTAATATTTAGTAGTACCTATAGTAAGTATAGCTATCTTCCAGAAAAAGCCCCCTCGCGATCATATCAACGATTTTAGATAATAAAAGAACGACAGTCAAAAATTTAAAAAATATAGTTTTGTTATATGCATTGGCAATATTTTAAAATGTACTTATTTAAAAACAATTATTTTGATATTAAAAAGTTTAAGGCATAGTTACAATTACTTTTGGTTCGAATAAATTAATAAATTAACATTACCATAATATCGCTTTTAATTCACTTTCACCCTTATAAAATACTTAAAATGACGTTCAGAAGTCATTTCCTCTATTTATTTTAAAAAATCATATTAAATTCAATTATTCACTCTCAGGCATGGGGTTCAATATACCCATCCGAAAATTTGTAATATGTATTCATTTGAATTTTACACATAACTGGCAAATAATTCATCCTTAGAATGCAGTTTACCCTTTAAGTGGCCATGGAAACAATCGACTACACAGAACTCTGATTCAGTGAAACAAACCTTGGAATGTGTATTGCACATTCTAGTCCCATGGAAACAATCCACGGCTCCAAACTCCGTTTTCACTGAACAGAACAAATCTGCGTGATGTGAGATACCAAGCCAGCAGCCGACGATACCCGTGGAAGCCACGCTGAGCACCGCCATGGGGAGTTTCACATGTGTTTTGATCGTCATTATTTGACGGTGATCTCTTTCCATTAGGGGAGACACTGGGTCGTGTGTCTGTCTGTACATTATACAGTATTAAAATAGTCAATTATTTTTCTGTATAAGGAAGTATTCTCGGTTGTAAAGGATTACTCCAAAAGTCAAAGCTTTAAGAAATATTGTACGCTCTATTCTATTGAGGACTAACTGGAAAAGACAGTCGCCTTTTTTATTAATTATTTCCGCAAAGCAATTGTGTGAAAGCAGTATTGGATTCGGTGTTGAGATGGTTTCAAAATAAATTATTTAGAAAAGACGAGGAAAAATTATTTCAAATACACGGTAATAAAGTAAATTAAAAACGTCTTTTGACGTTGAAAGAAAAATATAACGAATAGAGATTTCATTTTGAATAAAAATCCTTATAAATGCGTGTTCTGATATTCGAGCAAATTACTTGTCATTGTGATTGAGGCAAGGAAATCAATGCTAAATATAACGACGTATTCGAATGAAAGAATCATCAAAAGTAATTGAAAAGAGACAACGCCAAAAGCAAATTTTATTTTAAATATAAACACATTATATTTGATCTTAATTATACATTATCATTTTAAAATTTAATATTTAAGATCCAATAAAAATATAAAGGAAACCTAAAGTATTCGTTTACAATGTTTTCATTTGGTGAAACTGTAACTGATTTTTGTACTTGTGATTATATTTTTGCTAAAATGCATATGGATTATATATATTACAAAACTCATTGATGATTATGATGATACAAACAAATTAACATTATTTTAGAATGATATTAGAAAAATGTCATAGATTTTTTGCGATAAATTCACATTTAACGCAAGTTGGCGTGAAATGAGTAATTATTAGCTAAATGTTAAAAAATTATGCTAAACCGAGTTATTTGCCCATGGCTTCAACGTCAGATGGGCATGTAAAAAGTCGGTCCTAATTATCAAAACCATCTTTAGTATTGGTTACAAGACGTGCCTGACAAATCTACTGATAATAACATTATTGAATGTAAAAAAGGTTACTTTTGGATTCTAAAAGTCAGATGCCTGTAGCCATGCTTAAAAACTACTTGAGGTAAATCGTAGATTAGATGCTGACCATATGATAGCTTGGAAAAATGGCAAGGAGAACTTATTTTATTAGGTTTTAACGCCAGAAAAGATCACTATTAAATTATTTTTCATAGATTTCTCGATAATTTTGTAAAAACTTTTTTTTCTGTGTGCTTATAAAACATTAAGGTAAAATTACGGTCACAATAGAAAACAAATAAATAAAACACAAACATATTAAAACTTAAAGCCTTGCGAATCTTTACTTGTATAAATACATATGACGGTCACGCTAAGCCATTGTTAGTACTTGAGAAATGTTTTCTTAAATTTTTCATGACAATCCCACAAAACCCTCAGGGCCCAGATTGCTGCTGACCTTTTTATCTTTTTTTTTAGGTTCAAATCATTAATCATTCTTCATTTTAACAACCATGTCGTTGAAGTTATAAATCTTACTTAATAAAGGGAAAACTTGAAAAGTCTCATTCTAAACATAAATCCCGTAGCGATATATTTAGAAGTATTAAATGAAATACTAAGTTAATGTTTTTTGTTATAATATTTATACAAATTTTATTAGAATTGTATATTAAGGTTAACGTAATATTATGCTATCAATAAAATATAGTCACAAAATATTTATGATAAATAATTTATGGATGAAAATCCAGTTCTTACGGATTTCCCAGGTAGATATAGGAACCCCTATTTCTTATGCCTTGTGGCCCTGCCCATGTACCCGGGGAGATGATTTAAAAAAATCCTGGTCCAAACTGGACTCAAGTAGCCCAATCTACAGAAGACTGGCTAACATTGGAGGAGATCTTCACTTTCAGTGGGGTTCTTGTAGACTAATGTTATAATCTTAGCATTGGACTAAAAAAAGAAGAAAATTATTCAAATCAAAACTAACATAAATTATAATTATTTTTTCCGTTGTAAGTATGTATGAAATAAAAGGCCTTTTTATTTTATTTTCTTACGGATATGTCGCTTTGGATGCTTAAAAAAATACTAAATTATTTGTGGATTGTCTATATAAAGTATATAGACCGTTTACTTTCTGCCTGGACGTTGCTTTTTTTTAATTTATTGCTTACCTAACGCGGATCGATTAAATATTTTGTATGACAGTATACGTTCAAAAATTGGATTATAATTGGTAAACATGGAATCAATCAAAACAAGGTTGTACAACCATTGTTTTTGATTTATAAATGGATGATGAATTAAAGCATTCATCAATAAGAACCTTATCCGTATCTAATAATCATAAAACTGGGCCTCGGCGGCAGCAAACATAATGTTAAAATAAGTCCACATTTAGGACTTTTTTAGTATGCGAAAAAAGAATACAAACAATTTGAATTCGATTTCGAAAAACCTCAGACTGAGATCCTGCGACAAGTTAAAAAACGTTTTGATGTTTCTTTTCCATTCGTCGTGGTTTCGCTTAAGTAATTTATGCTCCAGCAATAACACAGCCAGTAAAAATTTAAAACTCTTTAAAAGGTTGTTTATTTTTCTTACATATATATTTATTAATGTATGTCTATATAAATGTTTAGAAAATTACTTTTGTGTCTAACAATTGATCCTTATTTTTTTGCCTATCAATCTTTTGACTTCTTCTATACTACTACTGTTGTCAAATTTAATAAAAAAGCGTAACCATTTCGTACAAATTTAACCAGTCTAATATCAATACAATTTATTAGCTTGCACACTTAAGATCAAATAAAAAGTAATGCCTAACCCCTTTAAATAATGCAAATGATGTATGTCATGTTGTGTGGTTCTCCTTATATATCATACGAAACAAATTGCAAGTGCCTCAACCTAAACGACTTTTCTCTTCCGCGGTAACCGAAAGTCGCGTGCCCGTTTTTCTGAAACTGTTTTGATAAACATTACGATTATTTAATATAGACATGTTACCTAAATGGTTTTTGTGGTACATGCAGATCGCAGTTTTAATCTGCATTAACATTTATTGTAAAGTTTAGGATAATTTATACCATTCACGTGTATATTATAGCCTATAAATATTTCTGATATGTAGGGTATGTCATTATAAAGTTCAATTAAATCTATCGAACGAATAACGAACACAAATTCATGAATCTATCTCATTTATAATCATAACATATAGTAATATATTTCTGTTGAAGTTCGACATAATTTTTCATGATTGACGACGATCGCTGCCGTTAAAGTTTCTAAAAGTAATAACAAACTAAGGCATTGGTAGCCGATCAGAGTAATAAGTATGTTCATTTTCTGTTCGTTAACGTGTATATATGGTTCTTTTATTCCTTTTATAATGCCATCAAAATTTGTTTTTCATGGTCACTAAAACTCTGCACTGTTTCCATGAAAATTTAACATGGCATTACTGAATTGGCTAGTCATGACAAGTAATTTTTGTGCCTTGAAATTTATGTTTTCTTAGGAATAATGAATTTTTATTTACTTATTAACCGGAGTCGGGTTGGTCAGAGAAGCCACTTAAAGTTATCGTTATTTTCCTGGTCGGTAAGAGCAATATGTATCAATCACCCAAGTGACTGAAAAGTAAAATATATAATATTATATCATATAAAAACCGGGTTGCCAAGACACATCTTAAGCACATGTTTTAGGTTTTTATAACCTAAAATATTGAAAATTAATCCATAGGTCGATCTGCGTAAAAACTTTTGCTTCTAAAAATCTTGATGGAATAGTAGAATAAATCCGGTATGCTTATTGTTTCAAGATTTTTTTTCTGAATCTAGTTTCTTGTTTATTAAAAATGTAATGTGTTACAATAAATAAGGTCTTATGATATAACCTAGCACAAATACAAATACAATGATTATATTAACTCTAACTAAATAATTTATTTTTAATGTCGTATTTTTTTTTCCATTTACAACATCTATAAGAAATAATGAAATTGATGCCTTTATGGTAAGGGATTATTTATATTTTTTAAATTAATATTCATGTAGGAAAAATTCAACAGTGTATTTTTATCATTAGTAATTAGTACATATTTTATAAATTATTTTTACATCAAACAGCATAAAAGCATCTAAAATAAAATAATAGCTTATTTTAAAATCTCTTCTCTATATGAAATATTGCCTTCGTAATCTAATGTGGCGCAGGGTGTTTGGTTAAAATATCGTAACAAAGTATACACTATATTGTACAACAGAGACTTAAAGTAATAAGGGGTGAAATGAAAATACAATTTTATTTAATAGCTTTATTGCAGCATTAAATCAATCTTTTGACGTCAAAACAGTAACGATAAGAAAAAATACTTTGTAAATATAAAAAAATCGTTAAAATTACTGTTAATAGCATTAAATTTATATATAAATCATATAACATATCACTGATAACTTTTACAATATTAAATAGTAATTTTCTTACTTGTGCGTTTAGTTCCCGTATTCTGATTGTATTTTTGATTTTTATGTTTATTTATATGATAATATGATTTGATTGTATTTCTTAGAAAATCTGTTCGATTGTAAAACAAAATAAAAAAGGTTTTTTATTTTACCAACGTTAAAAATAAAATGTATATTTCTTATAGTTATATATTATACTGCATAGGACGTAATGCTCTGAAATTACAATTTCAATGTTTTTTAAGGCTGAGAAGGCTCTTGAAATTGTGAATTTAATCATTATAATTTGAAATAAATACTTTTAAAAATATAAGCACATTGTTTTTTAGTCTAAATCAAATATATATACATTCGATATATAGCGTTTTAAAAGATAAAATGTTACAAATACATAGTTATTTGAACTACATGACAAGTTTAAAAGTCTCTCTAAGCTTTTATCGGAAAGGATGGCAAAACTTTAAATAGAAAAGTTTGAAAGAGGTCTAAATACAAAATAGAGTTACATTTTTTTTCACGAGCAACAACAGAATGTAATGAAATGTACCAACAGATTTTAAAAACAATAAAATTTTGAAAACTTGTTGTAGTATATGTTTGAATGGCTCATTTCGTCTCATTCTGAATCAAGAAGACTTAGTATGATCGTATCGGATAGGAAGAAATCGTATTCATCATTCATCATTATCAGCCGATATATGTGATAGTCACTGCTGGACATAGGCCTCCCTCCCCTAGTACACCCCTATCCATTAGGGGGTTTGGACCGTATCCCAACACGCTGGTCCAATGCGGGTTGGTGGGTGGACTGACTTTTTACATGCCCATCCAACGCATGGATCATCTTACTTTTCAGACAATTGGGTGTTCGGTCCAAATTGCCCTAACCAACTAGGACACAACAATGAAAATTTGTTGTGTCCCCGCAGGATTCGAACACACGACCTCCGGTTTCTAAAGCATACGCCTATACCACTAAGCTACGGAGGCAATGAAGAAAAAAGAAGAAATCGTATTATTACGGGATTAATGTGAATGATATTTTAAAGATTTTGTTTAGAATTTTAAAACCAGTTTTACTTCTATAAAATATTTTTTTTGTATTAAGCTTGACATTTTTTTATTTTTATTGCTGATTGGATGTTTTATTTTAATTAAAGATCTACAAAATAACTAAAAATAATCCGAAATCTTCTTACCCAACTTAAAAATTATCCAAAAAAGAATAAAAATATTATCTCCCACTTGCTGCCAAACACAAGTGAAGTTTTCCGTTTTTTTTATGGCATACACAGGCAGACGAGCAGTCGGGCCACCCGATGGGAAGTGGTCACCGACGCCCATAGACATTAGCAATACCAGTAGTATCGCCAACGCGCTGCCTACCGTGAGACATAGGGTGTTAAGTCTCGTTTACCAGTAAATAGCTGGCTACGGTGTTCCATTAAACCGAAACAGCAGTGTTTTAACACTACTGCTTCTTGGCAGAAATAGGCACCGCGGTGGTACCCACCCAGACGGTCTCCTGTAAACAGAAGACCTATCGCCGGTAAAAGTTTGAGTTATTTAACAAAAAAGAATTTGAGACGTTCGACCGCTATTGTAAAAACTCATAAAACATAAAGTTAACATGATTTTTTAAATGTTAATTTGGTTTTAAATAAATATTTTTTCGCAAAATAATCTTTTCCATCACTAATGCATAGATTTTTTTTATATAAATATAATACGTACGTACACACTAAGTATCGGACGATTTTTACTTTTTTTAAAGATTTAATTAATGGAATACGTTTGCTGAAATAACACATTGTAATTTATATTGTCAGAAGATCTAAGAAGAAAAGGGTCGTAGTTTTTACTACAAATCCGAACATAGGACTTGGGTCAACTGGACAAATCCTTTGAGGTCTTTACTGTGATCGCCTTTGAATGTTTTTCCTTTGACACGATTACTTTGATGCGAAACTTCAAAGGGTTGGTCATAAAAAAGAAATGAAAGTTACTTTGTTTGTTTTCAATTTCTATTTCTTTTATTGTCAGTTGTGTACAGTTTGTCCCTATATGTATTTATTAGAACATTTAAAAAAAATTAGAGTCATTGATTAGATTTCAAATAAGGAGTCGTGATATGTCCGTAGGTATCTTTTAAAGTTATTCATTGAGAATAAATACTATGAAATATATTATAATTTTCATGTAATGTATACAAACATTTATTTTTAAGGAGATTTTCATATCTTTTCAGTGAAGAACTAATACTTTTAAGTTATTTAAATAAAATCAAATTTTAAAGAATACAACAATTCGCGATATCAATTGCGCTTATGGACAAAAGATTGAAACATAAAGTATTAATACTTCAGCCAATTTAAAGATATAATTTGTGTTAATAAAATGTAATGACAAACTCGATTGGTTCTAAAAATTCACGCACTCTTAAAGACTAAACATCGATTGTGGATTAGAAATGCCATTACTATTAATTCAATCTATATACTATAATTGAAAATATTACGCTTCCACTTATTAATTATATATTTAATATAACAACTATTTAATATAACGTGTTTAATATAACATATATAATGTATTTTTTCTATACAACCTCGTGAATTATCGACTTCAATGAGCTTACGGCAGACTAGTTTGATGGATGGCTGCTAATTGAAAATCGATAAGATGAAAACTATTTACAACTACTAATGAATATCTGAATTAGTCCGTATTATGGTAGTATTAAAAAAATGTCTAAATGTATCTCTTTGTATCATTTTGATATCTGTTCTTTGTATATATTTTGATATATAGCATCATTTGTACATTTATTAGGTGTGAATGGCAAGAGCAGGGATTTATAAAAACAAACCATAAGCCACATAATAATATAAGAAAGAAAGCACTCTAATTAGTTACCACCGATAAAAGAAACTACAGAAAAGTACAGAAGACAAAATTTAAACAAACAAATATGACCAACTTTAAAGTTAAGCGATATGTAATAGCTGTTTCGACGTGAATAACAATGTGCTTATTGTACCAAACCGCTTGGGATTTCTGTCTGTTCTTTTTTAATATCTGATATTTTTTCCTTTGTTTTTTTTGTCATTATTTTGATTGATTAGTAGTTCTATACATACTACTTCTAACGTTGAAAATACACTATAACTTTTAAGTAAAGACCAAACAACTTATCTACTAATATATCTAAATATTGATGATCAAGATATTTGAACTGCCATTTGGTTATTTGGCGTCTGTTCGGATTTAATGGGTAAAATTTGCTTATTTATTGCATCTAAAGCGGAATAAAATTCACGGGGTCTGCTAGTATTTATGAAACTGAAACTAATCACAAAATTAAAATAAAAGACAACACAATTCAGCAGTAAAAGTCAGAAATATTCATAAACTTACAAAATCTATGTTTTTACTAGAATGTCTCAAATTTTAACTATAAATTTGACAAAGTTACCTTATCAGAAATACCTTTTGATACCTTCATATCTACGACAATAGCTGCACTTTCTTTTGTTCCCAATTTAACGTTATTGCGTTATCTTATGAATGGACTTAATAAGTTATGGTAAAGATATTGTACGCGTGTAATATAAATGATAGTTTTGTATTAAATTTACGAGATAAACATTTAATAAGTATCAAAGCTATTTTATAAATGTTGACAAAAGTTCAAGTAATAATCTTAACTTTTTAAAACATCTCAAACATGCTTATAAACTAATTAGGTTTTTATTTTCTTTTTTATTTTAAAACTTTGACAAAAATCCGTCTATTTTTTCATAAATTTTTGAATATTTCTAAGAATTACCATTTCATACGTAAGTAGCAGAACTTTTTTACTTGTTTGTAGGTACTTTATATCATGAATTTTCATAAACGTATTTTGTGTGTCTTCGTTTGTCCAATGTACGAAGTCTTTCTTTGATAATAGGGTAAAAAAAATTACCTGTATATGGCACCTTATTTCTTTACAGGGTGTTTATAAAAACATCATTCCATATAAAATTAATATTGGCATTACCTCTATCCGAGGCGTTTTAGTGTAGGTTTATTTAAAATTTACTTTATATAAAATGTTATTTTAAATTGATATAACACCAAAAATAAAATATTACAAAGAAAAACCTGACTAAATATAATTTAACAGTTTTAACTATTGTTTACGTATAGTTCAAAACTGAAAGAATTTTAACTTTGAACGAACAGAATATGAACGGATAAACTTTAGGCGAGACTGAACACAAATGTGTGATATGAAGAATAAGAAAGCTAAAAATCGCATAAAATGTTAATAATGTATTGGTAAGTAATATACAACTAAATCATACGCCGTTCTATGAAAGTTACAATAAAGCTGCTATGCGAAGCCATGGTTAGAACTTGAGAAATACTTTCTTCGACTCGTTTATGACTATAACTTTTAAACTATGCTCGAACTGCCCTTTACGGCCCGTTTCGTTGCAAATCGTTTTATCATTAAGGTTTGAATCATTATTATGTTTAAACAGCCAGTTTTTTTTAATAATATGTGTCACGAAATAACAGAAATTTTAATTCTGTTGGATTTCTGATTTATCAAAAATGTTTAACAAAATACCTAACTAATGTTAGAAATATATTATCTCTTTAAATTTAATTACAAACTTACCATAATAAAAGGCATAAATATGTTGTCAACAAATAAATTCACAATCAATTTATGGTACTTCATTGTTAACTTGGCCTCTGCTGTTATAAATTATATCAAGGACCAAGATGTAAAGAGTTTATATTCTGCACTTGTAACATGATAGTGTGATATGAATCTAAAAAAATAATAGGTATAACTAGAAAATGGTGTATTAATCATATTTTGTAAATTCTATTATTAAAAAATTGTTGTAATTCTTATTACAGAAATATTTATTACGAAATGATTTGCTGAGTCCGTCTGTGACCCTGTGCTAACTGTTTTTAACTTAGTTTTTTTTAGTTCTCAATTTTCTGATTACTTCTATAATTTTTAAAGAACCTAGCAACATATATGAAATATATGTAAATAAATTTTTGTTAAAAACTTCCGTGTACAATGTGCTGTGAGGCAAGAAAAATGAATATATTACTGCTACGTTTGAGACACAGGAATCCGTAAAGAAACTACAAGAATAATTATAAGCAATTTATTAGCTTTAAACGTATTAATGTACGATTAGAATACGTTTAGCTGCAGCTTGTATTCTATATAGATACTTTGCTTAATTTGATTATAAATATGATTTAATACATGAAAGCCGTAAGAAACAATATTATATATCTATATAATATATCTAAATAATCTGACAATTTCAATATCGAAAAAAATCAGTAAATTTTCCACGTATTGCATATTTTAAACTTAAATATATTATAAGTGTTTTCATAAAATTGCTTTTACGGACAAAGATATACCATATTTCCTTCTTTAACAAAACAATTTTAAGTAACTGCAAGCTGACGTTAAAGTTATATAATACGAATTGAAAATAAACATTGGAATTAATATAATGGTGATAAAGCCTGACCGTGAATCAAACGGCAGTATAATGGACTGTCTCCGTAATAAAAATAGCGAAATTTAATCTAAGCAATGTTGGTTAAGGCGCTGGTTTGTTATGAGAAATGATGCAACGTTGCTCAGATTAAGATTTAGAATCAAATTGACTTTTACTTTATAGTAGTTTTTCCTAATGTTTTTCTTTTAGAAACATGTAATCTATGCAAATAAATAAATTTTATGTGTCTGTTTGTAACATCAAAGTAACCGTTTTTAAATGATTCCATTGCGATATTTAATTGATACATATAACAAAACAAAATGTTTGTTATCTTTATCTGTCTATCTGTTTATCCCAGAGAATTTCTGGAATAGAACATCCGATTTTGACGGGACTTTCACTGAAAAATTGCTTTTTTTACCGTGGGGAAATGCCTACGATTATCCGTCCTCGCGGGGGCAAAGACAGGTTATGTCGGACTCGCACCGACTAAAACCAGTACATAATTTCTTCTTGGCGACTTAGAGATGGGGTCATAAGAACTCTTTCGCAGTCTTCTGCGACCCCACCAGCGCTGGCCGTCGAAGCAGCCCCAACTCGGCCCTACGAGTTCAAGCCCGCTTATTATTAGAATTTTTAATATTTTACATCATATGAAGTATAGCGTAAAATAACGGTCTATCCAGACAAACAGTACAAATATAGTTGTATCACTACATGCATTGGACAGCCTTTTATTTTCACGTAACTCAGCGAGTTATGGATTCCCTGTAATCATGTATCCAATTTTTAATCTGTAAAAATATATTTCTAGAAGCACGTTCGGGCGTTATAGCACTCCCTATACCAAGTTTTTAGTCAATCGATCTGTTCATTAAAGTCTTAAACATAAATGTTTTCTTTTTCTATTTTTATTCATTGCGCTCCTTTAACATTATCTTAACCATCCATGGCTGGAAGAAAATAACTTTGGCATTAAGTCTGCCATTATACCATATTTTTAGTACAAAATGTGTGAAAAAAACTGTAGTTTAAGCATGGATATTGACTTATTAAAATAAAACAAGAAGATGTAATTAGGTCAATTGAATAGCAGACGTTTTATTTGAAGGTAAGTTAAATAAGAAGATAATTTAAACGTATGTAGCAGTTAAATTTATCCACTGAAGATATTCAGCAGAAAATGGTTCATGTACTGACGGATTTTTAATTGTAACAGCATCATAAATGTATAATTTTATACGTATAGTTCTATCAAGATACAAGCTAAAAAGATAAAGATTATAATCTTATTTAGCTAAAGTCCTTTTAAGAAAACAATGTAATTTTGTTATCGTTTAAATAATATTAGTATTATGGAAAACAATCACGAATTAAATTTTGTATCTAACATTTTCAATTCATGAAATGGACCATTCCCTTCGACAAGACGATGCAAATCCAATTTCCTGCAGCGCCCGTCGTATTTCGATACCGCGAATCTGCTTTATGAAATTGTTCAATAAAATGAGACACTTTCTGAAACATTTTTAAATGCATTTTCACGCTTCAAAATTTGGAATGTAAAATAGCACAAACACATTTTCCGCTTATCCTTATTAATACACAATGCATATTTTTAATATAATATCTATTTATCTGTATAGCAAGTTTGTCTGTTCAATTTGTTGATGTTAAGAACTACTTAGAGTTTTTGTTATAGAATATTACGCACAAAGCAATAAAAAATTCTTAATAAATTATTTTTATGCTTTAATTTATGTAAATAAATTGTAACTTATAATGCATAGATTATATATTATCATAGAATTAATTTATCTTATTCTCTTTATATTTTAGCTATATTTCATTTACTTAACCATCTTGGAATCATATGCCGTAATTAAGTTTATCTCATGTTACGATATAAATAACCCTGTGTTCAAGTATAACAAAATAATAAATTCTTGAGCTTGAATTATTTTACGTAAGGGAAAAATATTATTCTTATAAGGCTGACTTTATAAATATTGTACAGGATCCGGCTTTAACGAGGTTTTTAAACCTAGTTTGTAGGTAAGTAAGAAGAATTTTTGTACACAATTTTGTATTTATATCAAAAACGCAAGTGTAGCTTTTTTTTATAACGTGCATTTAAGCAGTAACTGTCGCAAATAACAATATAGTTGAATAAATATTTTAGATAAGATTTGATGTCGTATAATATCAAGGTAAACGAAGCGTTTTATCCATATCAATGCATTGTATTTTGGTAGAAACATTGGAAGGCAATAATTGAGGCGGGGTTTGGTTTAACACGATATGCTTACTGGGTAAACAGAGTAATCTGCATTGCAATGACAGCAATAAATCACTGACCTAAAGCAAACTATTCGGCATATCTAAGCTATTCAAACAGGCTATATATATATTTAAAGAGATTATAGACTGACCGATAAAAGCTTGACATTCATTTGTTTATCGGTTCCTTTTTAAGTGTGAAAACATTGCTATGATCAAAGTTGTATCGACTAAATATAATTATTTTTATCACTACTAAATAAACTTTTCGCAAAGCGTAAAGCGTAAAAACGAAATATTCTGTTTGAAATCTCTGTTTGTACTAAATGTAGTTAAAATCCTAGTGAAATTCGAATAAAAATTACTTTAACAAAATTACAATTATAACAATATATAAGGAAAAAATCAATGATGTTTATCCATTCATCTGTCTGCTAGTAAAGTTAATTTTATTATTGATTTTACCGTTTTGTAGATGACTGTTAACGAACAGACAATGAAGATAAATATTATTTTGATCAATCAACAGCTTGCTAATTCGTTTAAGAAACTTCAATCTCAGCGTTCTGATATCAATTGTTAGGAATGACGTTTACTTTTCCTTAAACATTTTAGAGGTATTAGTATATAAATAGTCCATTGACCAGTTTATGTAACTTAAATACTCAGGTTATTGAATTGCAAGCACATAATAAAATGTGCACATAATAAAAGACCTGACCAAATTCTATTTATCATATTATCAGAAGAAAGTAAATGTCAACATTGATATTTACGTTATATAATTTTATTTTACTAAATATGTTTGATGGAATAAATTTATTCTAAATTAAGGAGCCTGTAAAAATAAAACAGATCAGCAGTAAGGCAAAAGATGGCTCGAATATTGTCAAGTTCTTTTTGTATTGTCACCGAGAAGTCGAAGAAATAATTTCTTAAGTAATTATGTATTTTTGTGGAAACTTCATTTAATATAAAAACGAGATTGAAAAACATATTTTTATTAATTGCTGTAATTATTTATTAATTAATGATTTCTTTATGTTAAGTTCGTGATAGTATTGCAGTAACTAAAGATTGATGTATAATCATATTATCTTTATTAATTTACATATATCCTTTTGCAGATAACGCAAAATTTGAATTTTTAACAATTTAAAATTATCCTTTAAAAATTTTAAAGTCATTCGTCACCAACATCTGTTTAAAATGGATGTGGTCAAAGAAAATTTTTTTTCCGGATGAACTCACGTTGGTGGAGTTAACCGCTACAACCCGGCGGGAGTTCAAGGCGTGCAACTTAAGTGCACAGATTTCACCTCTCAATCTGTGGCTTAGCCGAGGGACCCTCAGAAGGGGACCCGGCTCGGGCGCCACTTTGTATGTATACTGTAAGCGTGCTTGATCGAGGGTGCCCACGAGGGCCGAGCCTCGGCTCGATCAGCCGCTGGTCTGGTCCATGCCTATACCCGTTAGCAACACTTATCGAGGGCGCCCCGGTGGGCCGAACCTCGGCTCGATAGGTTGCTTTTAGGACTTAATACTGGGAGTTTAATTTAACCGCCCTATCTAGATGGCGAAAATCGGCCTTGCACGTGCCGATATCACTGAACGGAGTGAACTGTTGCCCTCGACGGCGAGGGCGGTGTGCGTTTTGTCTCAGTGCTTTCACACGTGCTTGTATGATGGTTGTTTCATCGTCCGTGTCAGTAGAATATGGCGCGCTCGCCTATGTTTTTACGTTTCCTTAGAGCGTTGCTTGGTACGTAAGCGGCGGCGCTCCGTACCATCTGAATCGATGTTGCGAAGCCGAGTCAAAGTATCTGATTGATGCTTGTTTGAGGTATTCGCGGATGGTGGGCAATTCCAGATCGATGTGCAGGTCAAGGTTGCGAAGGTAATAAGGCGCACCCGTGGCCCTGCGCATGAATCTGTTTTGCAGGACTTGAAGCTTGTCAATGTGGGATCGCTTTGCATATGCAAAGACGGGACTGGCATATGTTAGGATTGGACGTATGATCATCTTGTATAACAGCACCTTATTGCGCAGAGACAACTTGCTTTTAGGATTTATAAGGCAGTACAGGCGACCGAGGACGAAGGCCGCTCTGTTTTTGACCTGCGTTGTGTGCGGGCCAAAGGATAGGTGGTGTTCTAGGATTACCCCGAGGTATTTGGTCTGACTGACCCAAGGGATGGGGCAATCAAGGGGGTGGACATTTGAAAGAAGCCACGGCCTTCGTTTCCGAGAAAACAGAATGGCCGCGCTTTTGGAAGGGTTGATTTCGATCCTCTATTTCCGAAACCAATCCCCTATGGTCTTGGCTGCGGATTGGAGTCTCTCGGATAAGCGGATAGGACATTGACCGGAAGCATAGATGCAGGTATCATCTGCGAATAAGGCGGTGTTTACAAGTTTGAAGGATGGGATGTCGTTAGTGTAAAGGGTAAACAATACAGGCCCAATACAGAACCTTGAGGTACGCCGGCTAGGACCGGTGTGGTTGCGACTTAGTGCCCTCGACGCGGTATCTGAACGTTCGATTCCGGAGAAAGTCTCGTATGATGAGTACGAGACGGTCGGGCACGCCGAGCTTATATAACTTGTATATAAGCCCTTCGTGCCACACTTTATCGAACGCCTTCGCCACGTCGAGAAAAAGTGCTGCTGTTATTAGACCCTTGTCATTTTGGCTCGGATGTGTTCCGTGATACGATGAACTTGGTGGCTGCATGAGTGTTTGGCCTGAAAGCCGAATTGCACTAGAACAGGAAGCCTTCTCGAATTCATGAATTCGTGTAACGGGCTAGAATTAGGCGTTCGTAGATTTTCCCAAAGCCTTTGAGGAGGCTAATGGGACGTAGGAGGTGGTTGGGAAGGTGGTTTACCGGGTTTTAAGAACCCTATAACTTCAGCGTCCTTCCAAGTGTTTGGGAAAATACCCTTGGAAAGAGCTGCGTTATATATGAGGACGAGGAGGGTAATTAGGTGAGTCGGTAAAATTTTAATTACGCGATTTAAAATTCCTTCAGTGCCCGGGCTTTCCGTGGTTTAATGTTTTTGATAATTGACTTGACTTCGCTTTCCGTTACCGGTGTAGTTATATCGCGCGGAGGGATTTGGATCAATCGGTCGACCTCGCTCTCTACCTTTCGGAGGTGAGTGGCGTCGACCGGTTGAGTGCTTGACGTGCATTGGGCCTCGAGGCTGTCGGCCAGGTATTCGGCTTTTTCCTCATCGAGAAACGCTAGAGGAGCATTTTTTTTTTTTTTTTTTTATACGTGTTTTCCCTAACGTAGTTAATCAGGTCCTTATGAGATCTTTTTGTTCTTTATTTTTTTTGCTTTTATTTGTTACAATTTTTATTTACATTTTTTTTTTTTTGTTACACATTCTCAAGGGTACTTTACTCCAAGCCACCACTCTTACAATTATTTTATTTCCTATTCTATGTTTTACAAAACTATTTTACATTTTTATCTTATGTCTATGCTTCTATTCTAGTCTAACCTATTACACTTAAAAGCTATGATATGGTTACAACATATTTTTACGATATGTGTTCCAAATCCTTAATCTCTATTCTTATCATTTACACTTTGCATGATCTTTGTGCTAAATTTAATGAAGGCTTGACTAATTTTCTTATTTTTTATAATGTTTGCCAAATTTGATGCGGTAATTTTAATTTTGATTTCGAGTTCCAGCTCTACTCTGTCCCTACCGTATGCCGGACACTCAGTTATTATGTGCACTAGGCTCTGCGGGGTCTCCGCATCGCAATCGCACGCCGGGCTATCCCGGCATTTGAAGCGGTGCAGGTACCCCGCAAAGCCTCCGTGCCCTGTCAAAATCTGCACGAGCAGTGGGCCCAGATCCAGTCCCCTGACTGTGTGGTACGCGTCGACAGCATCGGGGAAGAAGAGCTTGGTGGTCGAGGCAGTTGGCTCCGATTTATAGCGCCGGTTCCACTCGTCAATGGACTCTTGCCGAAGAATCCTCTTGACGAATGAAACCGGGCACCTGTCATAGTCCGGTCGCCTTTTAATTCGCGTGGCGGCCTCTTTCGCTAAGAGGTCCGCCCTTTCATTACCCTCCACACCGCATGAGCTTTTAACCCAGTAGAGGCCAAGGGAGCCGCCCCGATTTTTCAGTTTGGCGATATCCTCCCTTGCCTCCACTGCCATCGGGTGTAGAGAGTCACTCCTACTGAGCGTCTCAAGGGCGGACCTTGAGTCGCTATAAATCTTGCAGCCCCGTGCGGAGTAATCGAGTGCCACCCCTATGGCCCTGCGGAGAGCCAGAAGCTCCGCCTGGAAACGGTGCAGAAATCTCCCAACTTTAATTTTTTGTTTCTAATTTCTGCAGCACCATCCCAAATGGATAGTGCCGCTCCAACTTTATTTTCTATTTTGCTCCCGTCTGTAAATATCTTAATGGCGGGAGCATGTTGGGAAATCTCTGCACCGTCGTCCAGACAGACGAACTCCGGCCCTACCAATTCAGCCGGGTGGCAGCTCGGTATAGGGCGTTGGACCTCAAGCCCCGGTCTCCTATCACTCGCTGAGAACGGCCTCTTTATCTCGAAAGAGTGGCTGCTTCCGGATCCTAAGATCCAGGGAAGAATCCCAGCGAGCAAAAGGCCGAGTTTGATAGCGAGACTGTCCTACGCCCTAATGATCTTCCGCACGAAGCCGCGTTGAATCGCGTTTAGTTGCCGCGCGCCTGAACCTTCCCGGTCGCTAGAGGAGCATTGGGATCTTTAGGATATTTGAGAGGCGGCATTGGAGGAGTCCGACACCGCCTTTCAGGCTTTTAGGAGTCGTCTGAGCAGCGAGATTCGATGCATCAGCGCTATTTCGGACTTAGGAATGGAGTCAAGGTGGGTGAGCTAGTGCAGTCTAGCTGGGGCTTCAGCTTGCGCCAGTCGAGGATGGATCTTGTAGTGATGTTGGGTGAATCTGGAGGTCCTAACTTTGAGGATAACGGGTCTATGATCTGAAGTTAGGTCGTTGATGACCCATGCCTCTGAGAGCGAGGTTGACATTTTGAGGAGGGCAATATCAAGCACATCCGGTCTGTGGTTCACATGTGTGGAAAGTGCGTTTGCATCAATGGAGCAACGACACTGAAATTGAGTTTTTCAGACAGAGCGTCAATGATAAGCCCGCGGCTTGTTACTATGGACTATTCCATCGGGTGTGCTTGCTATTGAAGTCACCGGCAAATGACGGCGCTCCCTAATGAGAATAGTTTCGAAGTCGGATTTCGAGTTTGGATGTTATACTGCACGATATGTATACCAAAGCTGTACATAGGCGCGTGCCCCGTCATGGCTAGCCTACAGATCGAGGCCTCTACATGCTTAGCGTCGACGGCGTGTCGATTGCTACGCAGTGCAGTGACTTTTATAATAAATGAGAGTGCCGCCGTGAAGCGCCGGTCCTGTCATTTCTATGATGTTATAATTAGCAATTTTCGGATCTCCCTTCCGGCTTTAGGAATGTCTCCGCACCAGTAGAATGTCGACGTCATTTTCGCGGAGGAAGTTGAAATTTCGACCTTTTATAGTTCGCGAGGCCGTTTGCGTTAAAAAGACTATGTTTACTGCGCGTGGCTTTAGACGGCCCGGGCCGTTCGAAACATTAATGGTGTATTATCCATTATGTCCTATAATAAGGTCTCACTAGTTTCCTATACTTGCGTAGATGGCAAGACGGGCCCGAAGCTTTCCTATTGCGGCGTCGAATTTCGCGGTGAGGCGATCGAGCTCTGCGAAGTCGATTTTGAGCTAATTGTCGTTGCTCCCAGCGCCGCCATTGCTATGGCTAGCGTTCTGGGCGCTACGCGGAGCGCAGGTGGTGCGCTGGTGCGGCGCTACGCTGAGCGCCGACGCGGTTTGAGGCGGTAGGCTGCTGCCATACGGGCAGCGGATGGCTACGCGGAGCGCTGGTTGGCAGCGCCACGCCGGAGCAGGTCGGAGTGGCGGAAGGATAACAGGATGGCACCCGGGCGCTGGGTACGGATGGGGTAGAGGCACCTGCGTTTAGGGTGCTTTAAACCCAAGGTAATTTGCCGTGGCCAAGGTTTTGCTGATGCGCTCGCCGGCGGCTCAGAGGTGAGCAGGATGTCCATCCCCAGGACGCGGACAGTCGGGGTGCCGTGGTCGCGAGACATTTGACGCAGCGAGGTCTCGCGTGACAGTTACGGCCGAGTGCCCGTACATTTGGCAGTTGTGACACTGCGCGGGAGTCCGTTCGAGCGAGGTGCTTGAAGGATATGCGAGTACATGTCGCAAATGTGTCTAAGATCATAGACTTTTGCCCTCTGGGGAGCGTTCCAGGTCAGAAGACCACATTGTACGGCTTTTTGTTTTCGTGTTGTATAGCCAGATTGCAGAGTATATCGGTATACCCTGTTCTTGATGAAGTCTATGATGTCCCAGTGGCCATCTCTTCGGCAGTCCTTGACGACTGTTCGAAGGACGCGCTCTTCCGGGAGCGCGTAGGTGTGATAACAGAATTCGTTCTTCTGCAGATACGACGTTACGTTTCGCGTAGCCCACTGTTTAGCTGCAACTTGATCCCTTGTAGGGTATCGTGCCGTAATTTGAACTTATTGGACAAAGCCGATCGTAACTGAGCCCACTTCCTGGATCGATGTCAGTGGGCGGCTTTTTGTCTCTGGCGAGATCAGTTGTCCGTGAGGTGGCTGAAATTGTTGGTTGGAGGCAGCACTGGCCGTGAAGCGGCGGTTTGCTGGCTGTGAGGCAGCACTTGTTGTTGGCCGTGAGCGGCGGAGGCGGCTGTGATGCAGCACTAGAAGATGGCCGTGAAGCGGCTGGTTTTGCCTGAGGCTGCGGAAGCAGGCTGGCAGAGAGATCGTCGGCGATATTTCGCGCTTTGACGGGTGATCGGTGATGATGCGGACGCCGGGGGATCCATTTGCGCTTTTTGCGCGACTTGACCTGGTAAAATCCTCCTGCGTCACTGTCGTAGGCTTCGTTGGCCCGACTTCGTCTCGACATCCATTTCGATTCGGACGACGGGTTGAGAGATTCAGATTACCCCGAACAGGTTCTCCCGAACAGGTTCTCGCTTTGTCGAGCGGTGGGGTTCGTACCTGCGGCTTGGGTCAGCTGCGGGGAAGCTAGAGGAACCCTGGCCGGCCTGAGGTGTAAGGCTGGCTGTGGAGGAGGTTGCTCCATGGGCTGAACAGCCCGCTTTGATGCGCTCTTTAGAGGTGCGAGGACGGTTTGCAGGAGGTAGACGTTGCCTTTTCTGTCCCTCGCAACCAGGGTGGAGTTGCGGGGAAGAGGAGGTCGGTATCTGCAGGCCGCCTCCTATCCTCCGCGACTGGCGGGGCGCACCGCTGATGCGGTGTGGAGGCCGTGGAGGATGGCATGGTGTCGTCGATCCTCCTTCTGCGGCCGAAACGGAGCAGCGGCGGAGATTCACATCGAGCCGCCGCTGGGGCTAGGGAGTTTGGTCCTTGCGTGGTCAGGAACTCCTAGCTCCCATGGCTCTGAGTAACAGACTCGGGGAGTCTGTTATCTAACGCAGGGGCCGAGACGAAGGGCGCGCTGTTCCGACGCGCCCAGAGGGAGGCAGATGGCCGTAGGGCCGAGATGGGGCTGCTTCGGCGGCCAGCGCTGGTGGGTTGCAGATAAGTGGAAGCACGTTCCTGTGACCCCACCCTAAAGCGCGTCAGGAAGGAACAACGTGGTGGTTTTAGTCGGTGCGAGTCCGACATAACCCGTCTTTGCCTCGCGAGGACGGGTATGCTAGGCATTCCCACGGTAAAAAGAGTCCTCGGATTGCTCCTCGGTCATTGTGTCGGACTGCTCCGACGCGGACGTGGTGATAGGGGTCACGGCGCGAGATGATTTAGATTTAACTATCTTCCGCTTAGATTTTTTAGAGCTGCAGCGGGCATCAATGGCAGCGCGGATGGCGTCGATTGTGACGTGCGCGGGTTTATCCTTATAGTCCTCAAAGTTGAGGCCGAGGTCGGACAAGGTGTACTCTAAGGTCGGCAATTTGCCTATTCGCGTGAATCTACTTGTTATTAACTATCATACAAGCACACCCGGTGAAGCCGGGGGTTGTGTGCCCTACCCTCCCCGCCCCAGTGAGCAGGGAGGTGTAAACCTGACGTATTTAAAAACTCTAGCGCTTTAGGAGCGCTAGGTATACCTACGCTGCTGCCTCAGGCAGCAAGCGATGTTATATTCGATTCTAATCAAATACCACGTGAGTGGTGTGCGTGTAATTTAACTATAATCACGATGTGACGTGGCTTAAGTGAACAAACTAAAATTTAATGGGTCCCTACATCTCAACAGAAACCTTAACTATAATCACGATGTGACGTGGCTTAAGTGAACAAACTAAAATTTAATGGGTCCCTACATCTCAACAGAAACCTGTAGAACAGGGAAAACCGGAACGACTCACCGAACGGCTACACAGCTATCTACGCTCAGGCGCGTACGCCCTGGCGTGTCGGCACTGATGCTTCGAGCACACTCACTAACATTTTGCACGATATACTCTTCACACTGCACGGCGGTATTCTTTCTTCTTGCCACTTGACGGCGTCGGGGAGAGGGCTTGCAGGTGGGCCAAGACGGACGCGCAGAGTAGCAGGGAGGATCAGGCAGGCTTGTCCGGTCGATCGAGGCTAACTACACTCTGGTCGAAAAAATGCATAGAGTTCTCCCTAAAGATTTTAAAGTTGCCGTAGTGGTGGTGCTGAGAACCATTAGCTTTGACCAGTTGCGCGGAAGCTGGAAGGAATCTGGCCGTGCTAAGGTGTAAATATGTCCTTTAAGAGAGCTTCAACCGTGCTGGAGAAGAGGCTGGTCGAAGCGGCTTTAGAAGCGTCCTGTAGTATGTGAAGGATGATATGAAGGTGAAAATGCTTATAATAAGACATTTACTGTTGCCATTTTCTGTAAATTTACTGACATTTTACTAAAATATAATTTAGATACATCTGGTAAGAGATATTAAGCCACCATTCGCCATATAAGAGGATATCTCAATGTTTGTTGCGATACTTTCCTACGATTTCTGTTGCCGCATCTTTAATCTCTAGTCGTTTAGAAGTTTTTATTTAGTCTTATAATAGATCTTTTTGGAGAGGGGAGAGATCGGGTATTAGATTTTCATTCGACGCATATGTTATTTAATTTTTTATTTAATTACTAAAAGTCCTGCTTGCTATGCTGATTTATAAACAAAAATATCTTTAAAAAATAAATATTATAATAAGATTGATAAAATAATATCATCTATATTAACTGTTGCTTTACAAATAAACCGCTTGGGATTTCTTTTTTTTTCGGATTAACTCACGTTGGTGTAGTTAACTGTTACAACCCGGCGGGTTCGTGTGCAACTTTATGTGTGCACAGACTTCACCTCTTTTCTATGGCTTAGCTCCGAGGGACCCCTGAAGGACCTCGACTCGGGCTGCCACTTCTTTATTCCGTGAGCGGGCTTGATCGAAGGTGCCCAAGAAGGCCGAGCCTCAGCTCGATCAGCAACTGGTCAGGTCCTTGCCTATACCCGTTAGCCACATATATCGAGGACGCCCCGGTGAGCCGAACCTTGGCTCGAAAAGTTGCTTTAGGACTTATTTTGAATAAGCTATTAACCGCCCTATCTAACTAGTAAGAATCGGCCTGGTACGTGCCGATATTTGGTGTACGGAGTATGAGTTTGTCCTCGACAGCGAGGACAATATTTGTTACGTTTGTGTGAGTTAACACGCTTTCCAAAACATTGAAGATACATTGTAACTTCAAGTATTACTTTTAAGTAAAGATCATAAAATACATCTCCCAATATATCATAAAATTGATAATGAAGGTATTTGAACTGCAATTTATCGATTTGGCGTCTGTTCGCATTTAATGGTTAAAATTTTCTTATTTACTATATATCTAATACTCTATATATCTAAGCGGAATAAATTTCACAGGGTCTGTTTGTATTTATGAAACTAAAATTAATCACAAAATTATTAAAAAGACAACACAAAGAGAAAAAGAAGAAGCAACGAGGTAACTTAGATAAAATAAAAACATACGCCCCGAATTCAGCACCTTTTCTTTATAAAAGTTGGTAAAAAAATTGAATGTGTTATAAATAATTTATGTTTATGATTTAATACATAGATATATGAAACATTGATCAAGAGAATTATCTTTGTGAATTTTAAAAAAGGTTAAAACGTGAAGCTTTGTGGCAAGAATATTTCAGGCAGAGTAAATTTTTGATGAATTATTTAAATTAAAATATTGTATGTTATATTATCAATAAAGTTGGTATATTATACTTACGAGGAAATATTTAGACCACAACCAAACCAATCTTTAACGTAATGCATAGAAAAATAAATTTTACCTTAATACACAAAACAAAAAGTAAAAAACATTAATTTATTACAAATTTACTGTGCTTGAACATGATGAAGTATTTTATACTTAAAACTTGCATAAAAGGCAGATTGCCCGTTTAAAAATATAATTTACTTAAACAAAGATTCATATAGTCGGTCGCTCTTATGAGTTTAACAATGTAGGGATTGAAAATAGCCCATTACCAAAAACAATGCATTTCTTACTGCCACCATTCGTGTTCGTCATTAGACGCTTACCCTTATATCGAGTCTACATTAGTTTGAATATAAATATAAATGAGGCATACTCACTGCGCAGCATAGTGGTATGGCCGCAGGTAGGGGGCTCGAATCCTGTGGGACTCTACTACTTGTGTAATTATTGTCGATCACCCGACCCCGCATTGCCCTAACCAACTAGGAAACAATACCGAAAATATGTTATTTGCAACGCATGGATATCTTATTGTACATTACCTGTACAATAAGAAATCCATGCGTTGGATAGGTGAGTAAAAAGTCGATCCTGAGCTCTCTCTGTCGCCGTAGTCGAAATCGGCTTTGGAGAACATTATTCTAAGAGATAGCACTCAATAAATTATAACTTTGTATACGAAGTAAGGAAAAGCATTGTATAATTTCATAGCAAAATATTATTTCTAATATCCGTGTATTGTTTTATCAAAGTGCTTTCGAATAATTGTCAGTAAAGCCCGTCATATGTTAATTTAAATAGTATCGTTAAATGGGAGGCGATAAAGACACAAAACGAATTAATGTTTTGAATTAATTTCATATTCGCTTTTCTAATGTGTTGTGCTGTTATCAATTATATTTGTCAATTATATACAATGAGGTCATATAAAAAGATTTCTCTGAAAATCTGGCTCTATAGCTTTATCTGTATTAATTTAAACTATTGCTAGAGCTTTAAGTTAATACGACCAAAGTTACAGCAAATCACGAAACATCGACAATAATTTCAACTTAGCGAAATGTCTGTGACCCTGACTTGGGCCAAAGGGTGTTGTTTCAATTGTAACTATGAAAAAAATTGTTTGGTAGACATAGTGGTTCTCTCCCTCTTTGTGTTTTCTGTTTGTATATTGTACAGTGTTAATTAATAATTTATAAATGTAACTAAATTTGGTTTATAAATTGTTATTATGAATACGACAACAACAAGTTATCGAAATTATGTGAACAAAACTTAATGACATACAAATGGCGCTAATACATCGGGCCCTCTTATTGGTTAAACATCGCGTGGAAATTGAAAATAGCTGTAATTAACCAATAAGAAAGCATTCGACTTGCGGTGGCTATAGTGTTTGACATTAGACGATGATCATTGTACAAGCTTTGTTTATTTACAACTAAATATTATATAGGATTACTGTTTTAATATCAATTTATTTTTAAAGATTGTCCAGCACATTTTTAAGGCGTGTAACAAGTGTGAAAATAGCTTTGCTGGAATTAATTTGAAAAGTTATAAAAAAATTAAAGTTTGTACCAAGTTTATGACCACAAAATCCATGTAATAATTTTGCTTTTGAACTAAGGAAAGTGAATTTCTTCGTCTTAACCTTCTTAACGCTTCGCCATCGAAAGTTTTATAACCCGTTCAGATTAAGACTTTGTGAGATTTTCAAAGTTTTGATGTTGTTACACTAACTTTTTTGACATAAATCTGTTACAATGTTTACAAAGCAAACATTGTCTCAGTTTTAGTTTGCTGTCTTAAACACTTGAAAAACATACAAACCTCAACAATTTAATATTACAAATCTTAATAATCTTTCTAGCTAAAATTTATCCCTATTATAATGTCATGCACTTAATAACAAAAGGACTGTTTGACTACACTATGATAAATTGCTTCCGAAACAGTGGTTCCCTTAGGAAATATTATTCAAATACATATAAAATATTAAGATGGCAAATGATATTTTTTTGACTGAGTGAATTGAGTACTTCTTCTTGAAAGTCAATTTGCTAATAGTTAGCGGACTTGACTAGATGCTAAATATCTTATAAAAAAGCTTAAAAGTTGAGGAATTTTAATATTTCTTTAATACGCAAAATTAATTTTAAATGTAGCGTATACATTATGTAAATGTACTAGTAATGGTTCTTAGTTTTTATTTAAGGGGAGTTACTTGTTGTCCCATTGTTTTTTTCTTTTTTAGCGGCTGAATGTATCAGTGATTATGATTTTGAGACACTTTTCATCTCTAATTATGTAATCTTAAAAATTTACATGATTTAATTAACCTATAACGACATATGCTCAGGAACAACATTGAAATACTGTAATAGTTTAATAAAAGTACAAAATTATGTTCGTCACATGAAATATTAAAACTTTAACGATAGATATCACCAAATCCAAATAGTGTATAGCAATTTTTGGAAGTCGGTCAAAAAGTAAGGTAGCAACCCATTTTGGTGGGTCGGCGCTTTGGAATATGCGCTCTGCGCAGTGTAAAGATTTGTTAGACATTCTGACAATGTCACATATCATTGAGCAGAAACTGTAATTTAATGCTTTTAAATTAAATCTGCATAAAGTGCAAGTGGTGGTGTACTCTCCTGTAGCTAATGTATTTTATAATTATAAATGCTTTTGAAATCATAATAAATATTTAGGTACAAGAATTCTTGACATTAATTAAGTTGTAATCATGTGTACCCAAAGTATTGTATTGTTAAATTAGATTTGTCAGTTGTTTTTATTGTAATACGAATATTTTTTATTAATATAAAAGCTCTGCACTGATTCAAAAGAATCACTAAAATGCAATGACGCCAGCTAAGGAAAAAACTACATACTGCCGAGAGATAAAAGAGGTTTGACGAATACTTTCTTGTATTTATACGACAATCAAGTAAATATGGGCATAATAGATCGTCTCTATTCTTCTTCTCGTTGCTGGGTTTAAAAATACATATTATGATATAAAATAAGAAGTAGTATGTTACTTAATCTAAAAAACTATTGAATTTCCTTAGTATTTTTCATTTCTACCTATTAAATCTTTACAATTTCTACTTCGATATTGTAATTGAAACTTGATTGTTGAGTTAAAAATAAAGATGTTTTTTAATTATATTCATAAATTAATGTTACTTTTAAAACATAATTTTTGTATGGGATAAGCTTTTCAAGACAACCTATTCCAGACATTTGTTTTTACTAATGTGCTTACAAATAGTTATAACTTAAAAAAATTAAAAAGCTTTTGAATAATTGTTAATTTAAACACTCGAGTTCTAAATCTTTGTTCTATATCTTCTAAGATATTTTTAAGAAATGTGATTTAAATAAATTTGATATACGAGTACTTAAGGAGAATAAAATTTACGCCAATGACTGTAACTCTTACAGGGATTTTTCTGTCTAAAACTATTGCAAACAATTGCCAGTGTTACATTGTGTTTTAATTAAAACCTATAAATTAAATTATAAAATAATTAAAAATTTAAAAAGAATAATTAAACATGAGTGAAAAACAAATTCGTATGAGATATTTCTTCTTTAAAAACCACCTAGTATTTTAAGAAGAAATATCTAATAGGAATAAGCCCGAAATTGCATAAGCGGACTGCTTTATGAATTAATAATAATTCATGATTTATATTAATAATTTCGATATAAATATTTCACATTGGGAATAAAATAACCGTAAACTCAAGTTTAAACAAGTTCAAAAGCCTTTCACTTCCGGCATTTCACGGTACCAAAAACCTTTTCATTTGAACAAGGGGAAAAACAATAAAAAGCGAATAGGGTCCGACTGGCTCGAAGTTTCGATACTTGAGAGGGGAAATTATGTGATTAGGAAATTTGTTTCTTGTTTATGTTTATGGTGTGAACAATTATATAAAGTTTTATACATTAATACGCGTTATTTGTAAAGTGACTTTATGAATTGATAATTCTTTAAGTATTATAAAATTATTCATTGATTAGAATAAATTATAAGTTGACTATTTTGTTTTTAATATTTATTACGTTTCGGTTTCAGTTTTGTTAAGATATAAGATATTTTGTAAACATATTACAATTGTTCACGTTTTTGTCGAACGAACCCCACGGTTAAAAAAAAGCGTAAGCAATTTTATCGAATGAGGTTGTAAAATTGACGCGCTCATTTCAATTTCTTAAACATCTATGAAACAACTTATCACAAAATTATTAAATATGGGACAAAATGACAGCGAATATCTATTGGTAGGGGAGCCCACGATGCTAAATGGGGATTTACTCGAGCGTCGTAGAGACCTATTGGGTTGCAAACCTTAAATGATAAGAAGAAAAAATGTTACGTGATACATACCTTTACATCGGTGGGGGAAGCGGCTATAGATTTTAATTGTATTTATATCCAACAAAACCGGATTGTATATTTTGTTTTCATTTCAGAAAACAAAATATACAATCGAGTCTATGAAAACTATCAAATTTATACAGGCCGTGTCAACGCTGGGATATAAATTACTTTAACGAAACGAAGATGAATGGTAAAGGAATATCAAATTTTACGTTTTTCCTTGGCGCAGCGTCACAGGCGGATTGGGAATACCACGGACCGTCGTAGAATAATTATTTTCGCAAAAGGATTTTAATTTCATGCATTATTTAAGAAAATGTATGATTGTTGTATTTCGTGTTTTATAGTACTCGTAGTTCCTAAATGGACGACTTGTAGGTTTAAACTTATACTTCCTTACTATTAACAGATGTACCAAACTCAAGTTTCAGTTAAATTTCTATTAACAAATGGAATTGATGTAAAAGTGTAATGTTAAACTTAATTGGTGACAAAGAGTTTAGCCCTTTATAGGTTAAACATGAAATCTTACACCATTCACAAAGAAAACAATTAAAAAAATAAAAGCCTTACTTTATTGCAGTCATAAATCTATGCAAATAAATAAAATTGAAGTGTCTGTTTGTAACATCAAATCACATTTCTTTTCAAATTCTCGTCTGACAGTTTGTTCTGTCTAATCTCTGAAACGACTAGTCCGATTTTCAAAAGACTTTCACTGGAAGATGAATTTGTAATTAACATAGGCTACTTTTATCGAAAAAGTCGAAAAGATACTTATATAAATATATAAGTTAGTTTATTCTTTGGTTTTTATGGATAAGATACATTAAATCCGTTTTATGATTCTGCTTAATGACATGAGATATTACGCGCTCGCTCGATAATTCTTCACATTACATTGAACAAATTTCCAATCGGTTACCACATGACATGGTTGCACTGTTTTAATGTAGCGGATGTAATTCTGGTCAACAAATTGTATGTTATGTTTTTTTATATGTATTTTTGAGTACAAATGTGTCGGTATAGCGACACATTTGTACTACTATAATTTCACCATTTATCTTACTATGGCAAGTACATAATCTTTTATCTGATAAATATAAATTATTAGCGTAAGAAAATGTATGACATGCATGCGCTAATAGTAAATGTTTACAACTTTTTACTAGAAACAAAAATGAAAAAAGATAATCATAAACAGGAGCGTGATTACACGTGTCCTTTTGTTTACATATTAAGGTTGATTTGCGAGTTGCTCCTTAATTAATAAGATCAAACAAACAGACATTTTGCGCAACATTTGCTTTATATCCTGCATTTATTTCACTCATAATATGAATTTTCATTATACAATAAGTCGTAATTATAAAAAAAACGTGTTTTAAAATAAACAACATAATATGGACATGTTTCAGGACAAACCAATTACGAGTACCGACGCAGGAGGACTCAAAAAACCGATTTACTTAAAATAAATTTATTAATTATAAATTATAAAGTTAACTTATTCTAAATACAAGTGACTACTTTCGAGGTGTGAGAGAAGTGAAGTCCATCCGTTCGCGTATGTTCTTATGTTCTCCCCGTGCTGCAGAGTCAGCGTTCTTCCCTATTGCGATATTCGTCGGTGGGAAGGAATGCGATCGCTGTCTTACAGCGTGTCAGCGGATTCCATTGTGTCGTTATATGGAAAAGGATCGTCGTTCTCCCTATTGCGACATTCGTCGGTGGGAAAGAATGCGATCGCTGTCTTACACGGGTCAGCGGATTCCATAGTGTCGTTATATGGAAAAGGAGTCGGCGTTTGAGTGATTGCGACATTTGTTGATGATGACGCATGCGCTTGATGCGTGATGCTATGTCAGCGGATTCCATACAGCCGTAGGATGTAACACCTCCTTTAGAGCAGCGACTATTTCATCAATTTGAGAGGAAATGTCGCTGGTGGCTCTCTGCTTTTTGAGATGCGGCCTCTATTTTCCGGGCCTCAGGTTCAGTGTAGGCGCTGCTGCTCTTCATTCGACGATAGCATAGTCGACAGAGTATGGCGAAGCCGATAATTGTTGTACCCAGTAGCAAGCTATAAATCGGAATAGTGGTGTGGTAGAGGGTTGAAGTTTCTTGTATTTGAATGGGTTGTTGTAGCTTGATCCTATCTTGAATTTCATGAGGCTTTTTCAGATCTACCGAGTTAATTTCCAATGGTGTTGAAACTTGTTCCTTTTCGGGCTCGATTGATACACTATTTATCTTCATCGGTTGTCCCTTTAGGTTGTCGTTGGTGTTAGCGATGGTGAACTCGTTTGTACGCAGGATGCAATTATGCGGGATGATAGCCAGGAAACTTCCTGATAGAGAACTGATCTCGTCTCGTTGGCATGTAAGTTGTACTCGAGTGAGGTTCGTGAATACAACTGCATAGTGGCGGTCACCTAGTTTCTCCATGGCTGGTCTAGTCAGACTGATGGTAGTTTTCTTGCAGGCGTTGGTTGCGTGACCCGTGATGGTGTTGCAGATGCAATCCGGTGATGACCTCAGTTGGTGGTTTAGTTCTTTCTCGCAGAGATACCACGCATCTATCTTCGGACATTCTGCCTCCATGTCACATGAATATCGCCAGTGATTGCAAGGAAAGGAAAGGGGAATAATAGCCTGATTAAACTTATTTGGAACAATCACTAATTTGTATAACGAGAATGTAAGCGGTGAAACTATTGGAATTTAAATACAAATGTTATACGATTCCCATTGAAGTATGACGCTGGCTTTATAATGTTATAGTAGTCTCTAAAATTTAAATCTAATAGTTCCTCCTTAGAATATAAAGTCTTAAGCCTAAGTATTGTATTATTTATCATATTTAAACTAAGCATAGAATGATGAGTGCTGATTCACTACAAAATGCTAATGCGTTCTCTAACCTAGTTAATTCACTTAATATACTATCCAAATTATCGCTAATTATTGATAATGTTTGAGGCAAATTTCGTAAACCTTAAAAGAGAGTATGCTGCGTTTTTTGGTGTCAAGTAAAATGTGCATAGTTCTATTTAATTGAATCTGATTCTTTGCGAGTTTTGAAATAATTGAAGTGTGTTCGTCCATTAGTTCCTCTAAGACTAATGTGACGATTTTGCTCGATACCATTTTATGTTGATTATCCTTTAAGATTTGAATAGCATTCTCGTACTTCATTGCGTCTGTATAGTCCAGGTTACCGGTAATGCTTTTTACAATAGATCCTAGACCGTCAATGAGGCGTCTTTTATGCGGCTTGAAGCAAAAGAATTTAGACGATTTGATATTCTATCGAGTTTGCTAGAAAGATGTTCAATATGAGGATCAAACAGAGAGAACGTCTTGTTATTTAATTGGAGTCAGAAGTGTACTTATTTGATTTCGGACTAATTCTACTTGGTTTTGGATTAGTTTCAAGTCTACGTATTCTAGGAAGGAGTGGTGGTGAGTAACTATTTTTGTCGGTCCTAATTTGAACGGTAGCAGTCCAGGTCCTTCGTCAAGTGAGTCAATTGTTCGATCTTGTCCGTAGGTTAGTCGCAGGAGTAACGTCAGCAGGATTATCATATCAGTGGTATGTGGGATCTTTAGGGCTACGCTTTAGTCGTGACTTAGCAATAGGTCCTCGTTTCCTTTTGGTGAAAATATGAATTGGGAGGTCCGCGAGAACGTTATCTGGTGTATAACGTGGGGCTAGTTTTTGTCTATTTGCTAAAGGATTGCGGATAAAAATTCGTAGGTTAGGGTATAGTTCTTTTTAGGTTCTCTGTCTTTGTTGCGATTATCGGTCAGTTTTGTTCGGTCATGCAGAGATGTCTCATTAGTTAGTTCAAATACTTGTCTCATCCTATGCTTATGGTCGCGTGAATACTGCTGTAATACGTGAGCGGCTAAGTCGATGTCTATCGGATCGAAATGTCCAGTTATTAAGTCTATTGGTCTACATCGTGTAAAGCTGATGTAGGTCATAATAATGCTAAAAAGATTTTGGCATTTCTCATAAAATTCCTGTGGTGTGCCAGAACCTTGCGTTAAAGAGACAAATCGTTATAAAGTGCGGTTTCGTTTCTTTGATCAGCGAAATTATTTATAAGAGCATTACGAATGCAGACCAATCCGTAGGTATACCATTGGTATTAATCAAACGGGCGCAGGTCCTGTTACTATATTTAATATTCCATTAACAAGTGCCAAATTATTAATTTCGGATTCTCCCGCATACTGTAAAACTAACTGGTCACAAAGGCCAATAAATCGGGTAAGTACGTTCGGGTTTCCATCAAATTCGGGAAGTAAGCGGAGGGCTTTAAGGATATTGTCGAAATCTGCCATGATAATTAAATTACTATCTAATAATATACCACGTCTAGAATCTATATCTATCTGTCTTTTACTAACTAACCTAGGTTTCTCAGTTTTCCTCAATCGAAAAATCTTGAAATTATTTTATAAAAAGGAAATTAAATTTATAAAAAGGAAAAAAAATTACATATATAAGGGAAAGTAAGCAACCACTGGAAAATTCAGCGTACTTACATGGGCATGGTCGATTTCAGTTGAGCGGTATCGAAGTTTGGATCTCCGGCGTGGTCACGTTGTTCAGGATTTTCCGGTGCGACGTTGAAAGTCTATCGAAGCGCGGCGAGATGCGATTTTGCGGTCTCGAATATTCGCGGTGCGACCCGGGAATCCTACCGACTGCGCCAATTACGAGTACCGACGCAGGAGGACTCAAAAAAAACCGATTTACTTAAAATAAATTTATTAATTATAAATTATAAAGTTAACTTATTCTAAATACAAGTGACTACTTTCGAGGTGTGAAGAGAAGTGAAGTCCATCCGTTCGCGTATGTTCTTATGTTCTCCCCGTGCTGCAGAGTCAGCGTTCTTCCCTATTGCGATATTCGTCGGTGGGAAGGAATGCGATCGCTGTCTTACAGCGTGTCAGCGGATTCCATTGTGCCGTTATATGGAAAAGGATCGTCGTTCTCCCTATTGCGACATTCGTCGGTGGGAAAGAATGCGATCGCTGTCTTACAGCGGGTCAGCGGATTCCATAGTGTCGTTATATGGAAAAGGAGTCGGCGTTTGAGTGATTGCGACATTTGTTGATGATGACATGCATGCGCTTGATGCGTGATGCTATGTCAGCGGATTCCATACAGCCGTAGGATGTAACAAACCGTCATTTTTAAGTTGCGACTTCGATTATTTAAAAGTGGTGTTTACTTACTTCGACTCGTTGCCAATATTAATTTTACCTTCAATGGAATACACTCAAATGAAACGTAAAAAAGCTCCGGGAGTTTAAATTTTCGAGGAAGATCGTAAGATATTTTCCGAGGGTACGTTCAATATTTGAATAAAATATGAATGGTATCACTTTTCTACTGAGTACGTGGAGAATATTTCGATGTTTATTTTGAAAAATTATATTGTTGTGGGCCCAAAAATCTATCAATTAACTTTTAAATATTAATAATTATAGAACGAAAATAATTAATAATAATTATAAATTTTAAATTAAATGAGTGAAGATATTTTTTGCATATTATGATGGTGATCATAATATCTATTTGTATTAGTTCAATTAAGCGTTGATATTGAACAGCAAGCGGCTTAATTAACTGCCGAAACCTCACGAATGAAATGAAATTGTAAATGTATAAAGAAAAACCTTCAAAAACTATTTCAAAATAATTAAGATGACTCAAGCGCCTAATACTTAAAGCTAAATTATCTATTAAAAATACTCTAAAACTACCAAGCTAAAAAAAATCTCTTATTCTTCTTTTACATGAGTTCCAAAAATTGTTCTGAGTAAATAGCGTCCATCCTTATCAATTTTAACGAAATATATTCTATACAGTAAATTTAGACTATAATTTATAGGACATAAATAAAAAAAATTACTAACATAACATAATCTAAATTTTATCACCTTTGTGATCGTTAATTATCCTAATTTACGGATTTTGGATTGATTTGGATTTAAATACTTAGGTAAATTAATATAATCATATGTAATCTATATATTTTATATATTTAGATTTTATGTGATTATATTATTTAACCTAAATAAAAACATTATAAAAGATGACATTAATAAAAAAAAAGTGTTAATTTTGTATGAAAATTCTAAGCTTTTTTCATTTTTAAAACTAAATAAATATTGTGTAGGGTGAGTCTGGGGTATAATTTTCACTAAGTTCAAAAATAAAATTTGCATGTTTTTATAATTTTTTTAACTATATATGTTTTTCATTAAAGTTCTAATCATCAACATTGATAAGATAAACATAAAAGTATTAATTTAGCCTTATTAATATTGTTTTTTATATCACAATCGGCCATCTTGCTGATTGCCAATGTTTCATCTCCTAACATTAATCAACGTTGATAAAACCCTGAAGGCTATTAGTTAAGGCGACAAAAGACGAAAAAGATGTTTATGTTGTAAATTCAGGTATAAATACGTTACTAAGAAAATATAAAATACATTAAAAAAGGTTTCCTGAACGTACTGCGACGTTTAAATTTATTGCACTTTTATACACAAATCTCGTGAATAATAGTAATAATATAGTGTCAGCATTATTATGAATGTAAATTACATTTTAAATTATAAAATATTTTATACATTCGAAATTTATTTCTATTTGGAGGTTAATTTTTGAGCATTTATACGTACATGTTAAGATTAAAATATTAACATGTATGTATGTGCACATAAATTAACAGACAAACATTAAAGTTTGCTGCAAATGTTAGTTGCATATCTTGTATCTGAAATGTTTATTTATCAACACTTTTGATCGATCTCAATTAAACCAAACCGAAAGAAAATTTATAATGTCCCGTTTAATTAAAACAGTGATTGAAATACGGAATTGTGAAATTGTCATCCGTATTAATTACACTTCTACTGAAAGCATTTCAGAGCTTTCTTTTATTACTCCTTTTCATTCAGCTTAAATAGTGGCAGCTGTTTTAATGCAGTGTTAATTGTTTAAATTTTATGTCAAAAAGATTTGCTAAACAATTTTCATGTATTGTATATTTCTATGTAACCTTCTTTTAGCAGTGACTAAGAAGTATTCGTCGTCGTCGTCGTTTCAGCCTGTCAAAGCCCACTGTTGAGCATAGGCCTCCCCCATAAGTCGCCAAGAGGTACGATCCTGTCCACCTGCATCCACCGACCTCCTGACATTTGCACAGGTCGTCACTCCATCTGGTGGGGTCATCCGACACTACGATAGGCCAGTCAGAGGCTGCCACTCGAGAACCTTTCTTCCCCAACGGTTATCGTTCTCCGAGCTATAGTGGCCGCATTGCCACTTCAGCTTGCTAATTTTGCGAGCTATGTCGGTTACCATGGTTCTTCTGCGGATGGCTGCGTTACGCACTTTATCACGCAGAGAAATACGAGCATGCCGCTCCATCTCGCTGAGTGACTTGGAGCTTCCTCATACGGCTCGGCAGTGAAGGACCATGTCTCAGTGCCATAGGTCATCACTGGCAACACACATTGGTCAAAGACCTTAGTCTTAGTCTTGAGTATTAAGAAGTATTAGTTTTCTTTTAACTTTATAACTTATTATATTCTAACCTTCAATAAATTAGTAACATTTGAAGTCATTGTTTCCTATTCTTATTTCTTAATCTTATTATATATACGTAAGCTATATTAGTTAACATTGGTTATCTTATTTTTTACATACTAGATTGTGCAAATTGTTATTATACATTTACGAACGCATTTCTAACTTAATTTTTACCTAGATTATATTATCTTATTTTACAAGTTGACCGTTATTAGAAGCTTATATATTGATATGATAGGCAGCCAAACGGAACTGCCTATCTCAATATATAAGCTTTTAATAAGGTATGTGTAATATGCATTTTATATTTAGGTAAAATGCTGCTGTTTTACTGTATACGGTGATTTTGTTAACTTTCTTTTTATCGATTTGAAATTTATGCTAATAGGATCTGGTTTTCCTTATTGTGCTTTCTTCATTAACAGCACTTTTACACATAAATTGCATAAAATAAAAATTTAGTTTATTGGCTTTTAATATTATTCTGGGGGTTGTTGAGTGCGGATCCGCAACATGTCTCTCTTGGAGTTAACCACATTATTTTTATTTTTGTATTCGCGAAAAGCTTCAAGCAGTTCCTTCTTCTTGGCTGATTTCGTGAACGAATTGGGAGGGGGCTTAGTAATAAGCCACTAAAGACGTCGCCAGTGCGTCCCCCTGTCTTCATATTGGACAGGTCTCGAAAGCATTGTGCTGGGTGCTGTTACTTTTTGCCTTTAAACAGTTCCACTGTTGGCTACATATGTCAGCGGCGTCTGTGCAGAGACGCCTCTAATGTCCATATGCTAAACATCGTGAGTATTAAGGTAGTGGCGACTGGTTAACCGCCCGCACCCTCTGCAGGTGTATTTCGCGCCCCAGCCCGTTCTTTTTTCTTTGTTTTTCTTATATTCTTCCTGAATCTAATCTTTTATAAATTCGGTAGTCTTCACTCACCCCTTTCGAAAGTTGTTGGTTCTGGTATTCGACCTCTATGGTCCTTGTCTGCGGTAGAATCCACAACGTCCCGAAGCATGACGAGCAAGTTGATTAGCCATTTTGTGGCTCACATACATTTATCAGGAGTATGATTATAACTATGAAAGCTATTTTCGAAATATCTAATGGTTTCCAATATTTAAGACCAAATAGAATTTTGTTTCTTTACCGTAACATATGGCCAGGTACCGTCGTAAATATTTGTTGTTGGTACGTTAAAGTTTCGGACTCGGGAAAGGGTTGGGCATTTGTGTAAGGGCAAATATTTTAACAAATATTCAGATTGAGTGCGCCGTACATTAAAAATCATATTTCCCTAAGTCGTGCATGTTAAAAATATATAAATAAGTCTCTTCTTTATTTGAGCTTTCAGATAGTAAAGTTATATTTAAAAAATTTATAAAATATGTTAATTTTTCTATCGCATGTCTGTTTTTTACCAAGAATCTATTTTTGATCTCGAGCGCATTTTGATAAAGAAAATTAAAAAATAAATGAAAATTAAAAATTAAAGTTCTTAAGATTGTTCTTTTGGTATAGTTGTCGTCAGATTACCTTTATATCTATGAATAAATACGATTTTTAAAGGGCATTAAAAAGAATTATTAGTTGAACTAACTAATTGTTAATGCTGTTTAAATTTAATGCTTTTAATGCCAATATCTTAAACATTCATAGAAACCTTTATTTTAATTATTATTGTATTCTCCTTGTAGTATCAACACAACATACCCATTAAATTACTTTTTATAAAATGAAAACAATGTGAACAGTGATATTATGTATGGATACTAACCTTTATGTTGTCCGGCTACTTAATTTCTACTTCTCAATTAATTTAACAACAGTGGTGTTGGCTAAGATTTAGATTTTTAACATTAAGATACTTGAATAATGAATAAGACTTCATAAACTTCGACAATAGTGTTCATAAAAACAGATTATTAATTTGTTTATGTATACCTTTTTCTCTAGTTTGCAAGATTATTTGTTAGTTTCAATATAAGATCGTTGTGGTTTTAATAAAAGTTTATTTATTATTTTAAGACTTTGATATATTTGTTTAATCTATGCTTTACTAATCATAAGGATAAATTTCGAAAAGGCATGTTTTATACGCAATACAAGATAGATTAACGTATTAATAGAATTTAAGTTTTGAAACGCTCTTGTTTTCCGGTGCAGCCAGGGAAACAACAATGAAAATTTACACTTTAAGTGTCAATTTTCATTGTTGTTTTTTGCTAGTTTTCTAATTGTCTGAAAAGTATAAGCCGCCGAAGAAGATTGGCCAATTATTACCATCCGTCAAATGTAAAATTCCTCTACAAGTACCGGGTGTGTACAATCTAGATTGTGATTGTGGTCTCTCTTACATTGGAAAAACAAAAAAACCAGTAAGAACCAGAGTAAAAGAACATATAGCCAATGTTAAGCACCGACGCTATAAGAAATCTGCAATTGGCGACCATGTTCTAGACAAACCCAATCATTATATTAGATTTGATGAACCAAAAATACTGGCTAATGAACGTCGATTTATACCAAGGATGATTCGGGGAACAATAGAAATTAAATAATATCCAAATTTTAATAGAGAGGATGGTTGGTCTTTGCCACCTTCCTGGGATCCAATAATTTCAAAAGTTAAACGCAGAGTATAAAAACTACAAAACCGAAGGACAACTTAAGTACTTTTTGGCAAACCCATATTCAAAATTAAGAAAACGAGAGATATGTCATTTTTTTTAAATAAAAACTCTGATGGTTATTCCAAAACATAGAGATACAGACATATACCAACTTAGTCTGCCCGTGATCATGGATGCTGTAAAGAATCCGAAACGTCGGGAATAAATATAATTAAGTGACGCAAAAAATCCGTAAATTAGTGGATTTGATATGCAAAAAAATTATACTAAACTCCATTTCAAACAGAGTTTCTATTTTTAAACATTTTTTGATATTTAATGCTCTTATATAAAGTACTTTCCATTTGATTAATTGCACCTGAAACTGTTTGTCACTCTGTGTCACCTTTTACCCGTTAATGGATTTCATTCCAAATCAGCAACGACAACTCGAAAGAAAATGATCTATTACAGTCCAAAACCTAAATTTATCCCTTTAAATGGAATAAATTAGTTATAGACTTCCGTTTATCTTAAAAAGTCATTTCGTATTTGATGATTGATCAAACTAAATGAAATTTAGCTTTTTTGTTTCAATATTAAAACTTTGTGTTTATAATGAATTTGATATTTAATAAGTGTATCTTTACGTGTTCTTTACAATATTGGTCCGCAATATGTATTAAATTGACACAATATACTATTGATTGCAAAAAAGCTTTTACTATAATTTCAACTAATTTATACAGAATTTGTTTTGAATAAAAAATCCAATAATTTTATCTAATTTTCGTAACCTTAGTAGGACCCGTTTAGTAGGAATGATTGTTAGTAGACCTATAACAAAAATGTGACTGAAGATACTTTCTGATAAATAGAAAATCAATAACATCCAAATTCTTGAGTAAAATAGTAAACATATTCGTCGAATCAGACATTTGACACTAATAGAAACCTTTCAAAAGTTTCTAGTATAATACGTTTTTTATTTAACATTTCAGTAATTCTATTAACAATACTAATATATGAACAGTCTAACAATCGTCTTATATAGGGCTAAATGAAACATCTGATGATGCTAATAAACAGGAATAAAATAGATGTAGTAACACAAAAGCTTGTGATTATAGAAGAAAATACAAATGAAATAGCGTGTTTCGGCACCCGCAGGGCGAAAGATATTTGTTACGTCCGCAACATTAATTGTTGTTCTTTGAGAGAATGAACCACATTTCTTTGTTTTCTCTGATTAATGATTCTACGTAAAAACACATGACAACTAATGAATGAAAATCGGAATCAGAATCACATATGTGAATAAAGACCTTGTTTAACATATGTTTTCAAACAATCATTCTGTTGTTTATCTTTATTATAAAAAATTAATATTTTTTTTCAGTTTTCTAAAAAACCCAAATCTCTTTGGATCAATAAATAGCATAAATTGATAGGAAGAAAAATATTTTTTTTACATAAAGACTCAACAAGAAATTAATACAACAAGCAACTAATACAAAACAAAAACAATCTATAATTACTTAATCAGCACAGTATTTTTTTAAGTTTATTTATTACAGACATACACACAAGAATACAATTATTTCCTTTACATAATATCACTGAAGATGAAATTTGAAAAGCACGCAAATAGACCAACTAGTTTGGTTGCTGTAAAGTACTCAAAGAATCTATATTTAAAAATTTTAAGAATAAATTCCTCTTTCACCTAGGCATTTTTCCCACGTTATCGTGGGGCGGGCTTCTAATCCATCGAGATCTACCTAAATAACATTTTTACGCCGAGCTAGTGGCATCTGACCTCCAACCCATAGGTAAGGATGAATTAATTGTCAGTTAATTTTAATGTTCTGACGTCCTATTACGACTACCAAACATCGTATTGACAACCAAGACCGACTTTTTACATGCTCATCCGACGCATGAGTCATCTTAGTTTTCAGATAATTGGGTGATCGACCCATATCGTCCTAGCTAACCTGAAGACAACAAAATCAATTATATTAGATAATAATTAAATAATTTTTATATTTTTTGAAACCGTTGGTCGTGGGTTCAAATCCTGCGGGGACTCACCAAATTTTCATTGTTATTTCCTAGTCGTCTGATGGGCATGTAAAAAGTCGGTCCACCCACCAACCCACTAATATTCAAATATGGAACTTATATTTTCGTAACTTTTTCCTTTTAGTCGAACGTAGTTCATTCTTCTCTTAATGTATTCCAGAATCTAGTGTTAAACTGTTACAGATAATTGTTTCTAAGGAGAATCAAACAAAGTGCTCAGTAAGTGTTTCCTTAAATTGTCCCACAACTATTACTATTGTTGTTTAACATGTGAAAAACTTTGTTGTCTGATGAACATATTAAAAACATGATGACACACCCTTATGTTATCATATTATAGAACAACATAGTTTTTGTTCATGTTTTTTTTTTCACATTTATACGAAGAGTAATTATGTAAATGCATAATTACCTTTTGTTTTATAAAATCAAGTAACTACAAAATAAATAAAATTTGTTTAATCTGACCAAGAAACCAAACTTACTGACCAAAGTTTTTTTCATACATAATGAACCATAAACTTATATTGGACTATATACTTATGTTTCACGAGTAAAAGATATTATAACATAAATAACTTCGCAGATATAAAAAAGCTTAAATAATGTTTAGTTCGTGATACACAAACAATTCGAACAAGCAGAAGAAATAAAATGCTTCTTGCAAGTATGATAGAATGTAGCCAGCACATCAGAATTGAATTATTTATTCATTAAGTAAAAAAATAATGATTGCAGCGTGAATTCCGATGTACATTTTGTCAATACATTTGAAAATGATTCAGGAACGAATAGTCCTCCATTCAGTAACAAAAATTGATATTCCTTTTTCATTAATTCTGTTTACGCCCCGGGAAATTGATATTCCGTCGCCATCATAGCTGTCTTTTAGTTGCTTTTAAATGTACATTAAATTAATTTTATCTCGCTCGATGTGACAATTCACAAATGACATTAAAATATACAGTGTCCATAAATTTAAGTTTTACTGCTACGTCTATACAACACCCCATTCCCACTCACTTTAGTCTTCTACATAACCACAGTGAAGTGATTTTTCATTATCATTTTGCCTCAAATTTTTATTTACATTTTAATTGTAACATAGTGTCTTACGTTCTCTCATGACTTATTGGTGGTGTTGAATAGCTTGAAAATGATACAGAAAAATAAATTAATACAGAAAATATATGCTAATAGCAAAATTATGTGTTCTAAATTAGTTCACTGTATATCATTTCGTTGTTTTAATATAAATGAGGGAAGTGGAAAGCAACGTTTAAAATTGGAATTTATATTCCAATTTTAAACTAATATCGATTAACATATAACTGTTTAAAATAAATTAATAATAACGTTGCCGAATAATTTCAGTTTCTAGATGTTTACAGCTATTTTAAAAGGAATACATAGGAACAGCTATATATTAAGCTTTCTAAAGTTTAATAACTTTTTGCTGATTAGTATATACATAAAACAGTCATTGTTTCAAACTGAGTTAAAATAGAAATTTTTTTTTCGAATTTTTTATCACCTTGCCGTGCTTTAGTAATAAATATTTGTTCCAAATTACTATTCAAACGGCCATTATTGTAAAAAGTTATATTTTTCGCAAATGTTTATATTTGATATCCAGTTATAACAACATGTCAATAAATATTACAATTAAAAACAAATATTAAAATTATAAACAAATATTAAAATATACATTACTATAGTAAGTATTACGACATTAGTTTGAAATTAACTTAGTTTGAGTTAATAGCGCTAAAAGTGTAAAACACGTTCTAATTGGATCTAACGGAGCTTATATTTCTTTATTACAGAACTTTCAGAGTATAGTTTACGTGCGAAAATATTAAAAATATCATAATATATGACCTTTGACAAGAGCATCATTTACTGAACATATTTTAAAGGTAACACAAATTACATACTTTTAGATATATGCTACGTTACGCTACGGTTGTTCATTTGTTTTGATCTTGTTTGTTTAAAAACAAGAATAGTATTAGCATTGATCCCTGTATAGTTATCACTTTTCATCTTTTTGATGATTTTAATTCAATTAGAAACAAAAAACTGGACAATGGATAAAGATGTTATACAAATTATCCTTTTAAAAAAATATAACAAAACAGGCTGATCATCTGATTGCCATTTTGATCATTTTATTTGTAGTGGACACAAGACCGAACTTAAGTCAATTGTAGTAGGTAAATATAAAAATACTTTCAACTTAAATTACTTAATAAGTTCATGTCTTTGCGCTGTACGCATATAATTCTATTCTTTAGCCTATCTAATCTTGGACAAAACCTTGTGGAGACCTTATTTTGCTTCCCTATTTGTTTTAAACTGCTTATATAACAAAGTTTCGATACATATACCATTTTATTGAATTTGTTCGGATTAATACATTTTCTCAAGCTGATCGTACGATGCGACTAAATAATAAGTACTACCGACTTCTTGGCAATTGCTTGCGATAGAACTCTCTATTCCCTATATTTTCCTGTTTCTATATATATAAATTAAGGTTTTTGATATCATTGTATTTTAAATATTGATAAACACTTAGTTATTTTAAAAGTGAGTACGTTATATACCCTTTAGTGGCGTCGCATTTATTAGGGCTTAACTAATGAATGATTTTTGATTCGAGGCCCGTAATTAAACTTTTATCTCGTATTTTATATTTAGTTAATATAAAACAACGGTCAAGCTAGGCTACAAGAAAACACGATGAAAGTGGCTCACTACGCTGTATAATCTATGTATTAAATTTATAAATATCTGCAAAAATAATATTTTTTATAGTAGAGCTTATTTGCAAGATTTTTTCTTAACAATTTTTTCGAGTTTCTAAACTAAAAGCGTATTCAATTATTCTAGAAATAACTGTTTAAAAATTGTAAACGTATTGTTAAAGACAAAATAACGTATACAAATGTGAGACAAAAAGAAATGTCCTACTTAGTGTAATGGCAAATGATACGCGTTGTACGTAAGATACCCATTTATATTTTCCTAGTACTAACACTACATTGTTATCGCAAACCTCATAAATATGAATTGGCTCACGGCCATAAGGACGCTTTTGAACATTTTACATAGCTTGCTATTTAAATGTCATGAAAAATATGTAAAAGCACACAACACTATTTCAGTAACGTATTTTTGCAAGTTAATATAATTTAAGTAATAAGAGTGCGATTAGGGGCAAAATGAACAGAATAAATTCCACAAAAATTCATAATTGGTTTGCGAGCGAATTTAATATTAGTGGTTAATTTTGCTTAATTAATTAAATAATTTATTAGTATATTAACTTATTATCTTATAAATACGAAATGTTGTATAGAGAAAAGTTGTATTTCTTTTCTCTAATAATGTCTAATATTTAAAAGTATAGTAAGTAGAACTATTTTCCAGAAAAAGTTCCCTCACAATCATACTAACTATTCCAGAAGTTAAAAGACAGACAGACAAAAAGATAAAAAAAGTTTCCTTTTTTACATGCATAGGTAATATTTTACATTGTAATTATTTCAAATTAATTATTTTCATATTAAAAAAATGATATTTAAGTTTTATTTATTTGCAAAAAAATAGAGATGATTTCCTAAGACATTGTGATGCACATGACATAGATACAAGGAACAAACATAACTTAATTCCTCCAGCAACTAGGCTGCGAAGAATAAGTAAGTCTTTTATGGGACAATGTATACGTTTTTACAACAAAATCCCAGTAAACGTTCAGATTTTAACTATTAATAAATTTAAAAAGGTAGTCAAGGAACGTTTATGTGTTAAAGGTTATTACGATATTAATGAATTTTTAAATGATGATGCCTGGTAAAGGAATGCTCGCTCCAGGTCCTGTTTCAAAAATTGCATATGTAATGCCGAATTATCAAATTGTTTGTTATTTTTAAAAGATGTCATAAAAAATAGCCCGCTGAGTTTCTTTCGCCGGTTCTTCTCAGGTCTGAGGTGTCCTTTTCCGAACCGGTGGTAGTGTGTTTGACAATCAATAAGCAAGTGTAAACTTCTATATTGAATAAAGATATTTGAATTTTGAATTTGCATAAATAATACTCGTTTCTATTAAAAAGCCTATACAATTGTAATAATTATTTTTTGTTTCGATTATGTAAAGAAATTAACATTAGCATATTAGCCCTTTTTTATTTAATTTTACCATAACAAAATATTTCAAACACAAGAGAGAATTCATTTCTACTTTTTATATAAAAATCATAATGAATTCAATTGTTCACCCTCGGACATATTATGTATTCAATTGAATTTGCTTACGTTCGACACACAGTAAAATAGAGAGAATTTCTAATATTCTGCACATTTAAATATAATCAAAATAATAAAAAAAATGCTCGGAGTAGCTCTGAATGACCGCATCAGAAATGATGTGGTCCGTCAGTGAACAAAAATCACCGATATAACCCACCGGATTAGTAAGTTTATACCGGTGGTAGGTCCCCTTTTTACAGGAGACCGTCTGGGTGGATACCACCGCGGTGCCTATTTCTGCCGCGGAGCAGTAGTGTGAAAACACTGCTCTGTTCCGGTTTAAAGGGCACCGTAGCCAGCGTATTTACTGGGTAAACGAGACTTAACATCCTATTTGTCACGGTAGGCAGCGCATTGGACATACCACTGGTATTGCCAATGTCTATGGGAGTCGGTGACCACTTCCCATCAGGTGGCCGACTGCTCGTCTGCCTGCGTATGCAATAAAAAAAAAGCTGAAGTGGCAGTGGGCCAGTCATATAAGCCGCAGAACTGACGACCGCTGGAGTCTAGAAGTTCTGGAGTGGAGACTGAGGCGCGGCAAACGTAGAGTAGGACGCCCTGCGGCAAGAAGGAGTGACGACATTCGCAAAGTGGCCGGTGTGGGCAGGATGAGAATAGCCGAAGGAAGGGGAGGCCTATGTCCAGCAGTGCAATTAGCATACGTTTAGCTGTAGCTCGTATTCAATATAGATACCTAACTTAATTTGATTATAAATATGATTTAATGCATAAAACGGAATTGTGAAATTGTCATCCGCATTAATTACACTTCTACTGAAAGCATTTCAGCTTAAATAGTGGCAGCTGTATTGTTTAAATTTTATGTCAAAAGATTTGCTAACAAATTTCATGTATTGTTTATTTCTATGTAACTTTCTTTTAGCATGACTAGAAGTATTAGTTTTCTTTTAACTTATAACTTATTATATTCTAACCTTCAATAAATTAGTAACATTTGAAGTCATTGTTTCCTATTCTTATTTCTTAATTTTATTATATATACGTAAGCTATATTAGTTAACAATGGTTATCTTATTTTTACATACTAGATTGTACAAGAGTTATTATTATTCATTTACGAACCATTTCTAACTTAATTTTTACCTAGATTAAATTATCTTTTTTACAAGTTGACCGTTATTAGAACATATATATTGAGATAGGCAGCCAACTGGAGACTGCCTATCTCCAATATATCTTTAAATAAAGAATATGTAATATGCATTTTATATTTAAGTAAAATGCTGCTGTTTCTACTGATTACGGTGATTTTGTTTACTTTCTTTTATCGATTTGAAATTTATGCTAATAGGATCTGGTTGTGTCTATTGTACTTTCTTCGTTAAGCAGCACTTTTCACATAAATTGCATAAAATAAAGTTCAGTTTATTGGCTATATCTGAGGAGTTGTTGAGTGCGGATCCACGATGATCTCTCTTGGGTTAGCCACATTATTTTTATTTTGTGTTCGGGAAAAGCTTAAGCAGTTCCTTCTTCTTGGCTGATTTCGTAGACGTATTGGGAGGGGCAGTAATAAGCCCTAAAGACACAGTACGTCCTCTGTCTTCATATTGGACAGGTTCCATAGTTGGCTACATATGTCAGCCAGCGTCCGTGCAGGAACGCCTCTAATGTCCATATGCTAAACATCGTGGGTATTAAGCTGAGTGGCGACTGGTTAAGCCACCCACACCCTCTGCAGGTGTACTTCGCGCCCCAGCCTGTATTCTTCCTGAATCTAATCTTTTATAAATTCGGTAGTCTTCCTCACCCCTTCGAAAGTTGTTGGTTCTGGTTTTCGATCTCTATGGTCGCTTGTCTGCGGTAGAATCCTACGTCCGAAGCATGGACGAGCAATTTGATTTACATTTTGTGGCTCACATTATATCAGGATATTATAATAACTCAAGCTATTTTCAAAATATCTTATGGTTTCCAATATTTAGGACCAAATACAATTTTGTTTCTTTACCGTAACATGTGGTCAGGTATTGTCATAAATATTTGTAGTTGGTACGTTAAGGGTTCGGACCGGGAAAGGTTGGGCATTTGTGTAAGACAAATATTTTAACAAATATTCAGATTGGTATCATACATTAAAATCATATTTCCCTAAGTCAGTGCATGTTAAAAATATATAAATAAGTCTCTTCTTTATTTAAGCTTTCAGATAATAAAGTTATATTTAAAAAATATATTGTGAAATCATATTTTATATTTCAGATTTTTTAAACGATGAAAGAACTAATTAAATTATTAAATTTTCTGTCATATGTCCGTTTTTACCAAGAATCTATTTTTGATCTCGAGCGCATTTCGATAAAGAAAATTAAAAAATAAATGATAATTAAAAATTAAAATTCTTAAGATTTTTCTTTTGGTATAGTTTTCTTAGATTACCTTTATATCTATGAATGAATACGATTTTTAAAGGGCATTAAAAAGTATTATTAGTTGAACTAACTAATTGTTAATGCTGTTTAAATTTAATACTTTTAATGCCAATATCTTAAACATTCATAGAAACCTATATTTTAATGTATTGTATTCTCCTTGTGAGTATCACACGACATACCCATTAAATTACTTTTATAAAATGAAAACAATGTGAACAGTGATTATTATGTATGTCCATCCTTTATATTGTCCGAGCTGTTAATTTTCTTTCAATTAATTTAACCACATTGGTGTTGACTATGATTTAGATTTTTAAGATTAAGATACTTAAATAATGAGATAAGACTTCACATAAACTTCGCTAATAGTGTTCATAAAACAGATAATTAATTTGTTTGTGTATACCTGTTTCTCTAGTTTGCAAGATTATTTCTAAGTTTCTACATAAGATCGCTGTGGTTTTAATAAAAGTTTATTTTTCATTTAAGACTTTAATAAATTTATTAAATAAAATTACTTTACGGAGTTTTATCGCGTTTATTTTACATTTTAATTCCGACGTTTGAACACTTTCCAGCGGCCGTGGTCACGGAGTGAACTGATATATTGTATACTGACTTTAATATATTTGTTTAAATCTATGCTGCTAATAATAACGATAAATTTCAGGCATGTTTTATACGCATTTCAAGATAGATTAACGTAGAGTAAAAGAACATATAGCTGATGTTAAGCACCGACGCTATAAGAAATCTGTAATTTGCGACCATGTTCTAGAACAAGCCCAATCATTATATTAGATTTGATGAACCAAAAATACTGGATAATGAACGTCGATTTTACCAGGATGATTCGGAAAGCAGTAGAAATTAAAAATATCCAAATTTTAATAGAGAGGATGGTTGGTCTTTGCCACCTTCCTGGGATCCAATTTATTTCAAAAATTAAACACAGTGTATAAAAACTACAAAACCGAAGGACAACATAAGTACTTTTTGTCAAACGAATATTCAAAATTAAGAAAACGAAAGATATGTCAATTTTTTAAATAAAAATCGACGGTTGTTCAAACTTATAAAGATACAGACATATAAAACTTAGTCTGCCCGTGATCATGGATGCTGGAAAGAATCCGAAACGTCAGAATAAATATATTTAAGTAACATGAAAAATCCGTAAATTAGTGGTTTGATAAGCAAAATATTATACTAAACTCCATTTCAAATAGGGTTTCTATATTTAACATTTTTTGAGATTTAATGCTCTTATATAAAAGTACTTTCCATTTGAATAATTGCATTTGAGAACTGTTTGTCACTCTGTGTCACCTTTTACCCGTTAATGGTTTCATTCCAAATCAGCAAGCGACAACTCGAAAGAAAACGATCTATTACGAGTCCAAGCCTAAATTTATCCCTTTAAATGGAATAAATTGAGTTATGAGACTTCCGTTTATCTTAAAAAGTCATTTCGTATTTGATGATTGATCAAACTAAATGAAATTTAGCTTTTTTGTTTCAATATTAAAACTTTGTGTTTATAATGAATTTGATATTTAATAAGTGTATCTTTACGTGTTCTTTACAATATTGGTCCGCAATATGTATTAAATTGACACAATATACTATTGATTGCAAAAAAGCTTTTACTATAATTCCAACTAATTTATATAGAATTTGTTTTAATAAAAAAAACCAATAGTTTTATCTAATTTTTGTAACCTTAGTAGGACCCTTTACCAATTCGATAAACAGAACGATTGTTAGTAGACCTATAACAAAAATATGACTGAAGATACTTTCTGATAAATAGAAAATCAAAAACATCCAAATTCTTGAGTAAAATAGTAAACATATTCGTCGAATCAGACATTTGACACTAATAGAAACCTTTCAAAAGTTTCTAGTATAATACGTTTTTTATTTAACATTTCAGTAATTCTATTAACAATACTAATATATGAACAGTCTAACAATCGTCTTATATAGGGCTAAATGAAACATCTGATGATGCTAATAAACAGGAATAAAATAGATGTAGTAACACAAAAGCTTGTGATTATAGAAGAAAATACAAATGAAATAGCGTGTTTCGGCACCCGCAGGGCGAAAGATATTTGTTACGTCCGCAACATTAATTGTTGTTCTTTGAGAGAATGAACCACATTTCTTTGTTTTCTCTGATTAATGATTCTACGTAAAAACACATGACAACTAATGAATGAAAATCGGAATCAGAATCACATATGTGAATAAAGACCTTGTTTAACCTATGTTTTCAAACAATCATTGTGTTGTTTATCTTTATTATAAAAAATTAATATTTTTTTTCAGTTTTCTAAAAAACCCAAATCTCTTGGGATCAATAAATAGCATAAATTGATAGGAAGAAAAATATTTTTTTTACATAAAGACTCAACAAGAAATTAATACAACAAGCAACTAATACAAAACAAAAACAATCTATAATTACTTAATCAGCACAGTATTTTTTTAAGTTTATTTATTACAGACATACACACAAGAATACAATTATTTCCTTTACATAATATCACTGAAGATGAAATTTGAAAAGCACGCAAATAGACCAACTAGTTTGGTTGCTGTAAAGTACTCAAAGAATCTATATTTAAAAATTTTAAGAATAAATTCCTCTTTCACCTAGGCATTTTTCCCACGTTATCGTGGGGCGGGCTTCTAATCCATCGAGATCTACCTAAATAACATTTTTACGCCGAGCTAGTGGCATCTGACCTCCAACCCAAAGGATAAGGATGAATTAGTTGTCAGTTAATTTGAATGTTCTGACGTCCTATTACGACTACCAAACATCGTATTGACAACCGAGACCGACTTTTTACATGCTCATCCGACGCATGAGTCATCTTATTTATCAGACAATTGGGTGATCGACCCATATTGTCCTAACTAACCTGAAGACAACAAAATCAATTATATTAGATAATCATTAAATAATTTAAATATTTTTTGAAACCGTTGGTCGTGGGTTCGAATCCTGCGGGGACTCAACAAATTTTCATTGTTATTTCCTAGCTGGTTAGGGCAATTTAGGCCGATCACCCAATTGTCTAAAAAGTAAAATGATCCATGCGTCTGATGGGCATATAAAAAGTCGGTCCACCCACCAACCCACCAATGTAAGACATATTCAAATATGGAACTTATATCTTCTTAACTTATCCTTTTGGTCTAAAGTTGTTCATTCTTCTCTTATTGTATTCCAGAATCTAGTACCAGTTTAACACTAGATAATTGTTTCTGAGAAGAATCAAACAAAGTGCTCAGTGAGTGTTTCCTTAAATTGTCCCACAACAATTATTATTGTTTTTTAACATGTGACAAACTTTGTTGTCTGATGCACATATTAAAAACATGATGACACACCCTTATGTCATCATATTATAGAACAACATAATTCTTGTTCATGGTTTTATTTTCACATTTATACGAAAAGTAATTATGCAAATGCATAATTACCCTTTGTTTCATAAAATCAAGTAACTACAAAATAAATAAAATTTGTTTAATCTGACCAAGAAACCAAACTTACTGACCAAAGTTTATGGTTCATACATAAGGAACCATAAACTTATATTGGACTATATACTTATGTTTCACGAGTAAAAGATATTATAACATAAATAACTTCGCAGATATAAAAAAGCTTAAATAATGTTTAGTTCGTGATATAGCAAACTATTCGAACAAGCAGAGAAGAAGTAAATGCTTCTTGCAAGTATGATAGAATGTAGCTAGCACATCAAAATTGAATTACTTATTCATTAAGTAAAAAAGTAACGATTGCAGCGTGAATTCCGATGTATATTTTGTCAATACATTTGAAAATGATTCAGGAACGAATAGTCCTCCATTCAATAACAAAAATTGATATTCCTTTTCCATTAATTCTGTTTACGCCCAGGGAAATTGAATCGCCATCATAGCAGTCTTTTAGTTGCTTTTAAATCTACATTAAATTAATTTTATCTCGCTTGATGTGGCAATTAACAAATGACATTAAAATATACAGTGTCCATAAATTTAAGTTTTATTGCTACGTCTATACAACACCCCATTCCAACTCACTTTAGTCTTCTACAACCTACAGTGAAGTGATTTTTCATTATCATTTTGCCTCAAATTTTTTATTTTCATTTTAACTATAACATAGTGTCTTACGTTCTCTCATAGACTTATTGGTGGTGTTTAATAAGCTTGAAAATGATACAGAAAAATAAATTCATACAGAAATATATGCTTATAGAATTGATATTTACAATAGTCAATGTATACTATTTCGTTGTTTAAATATAAATGAGGATTTATTTATATTCCAATTTTAAACTAATATCAGTTAACATATAACTGTTTAAAATAAATTAATAATAACGTTGCCAAATAATTTCAGTTTCTAGATGTTTACAGCTATTTTAAAAGAATATATAGAACAGCTATATATTAAAGCTTTCTAAGTTTAATAACTTTTTGCTAGATTAGTATATACATAAAAGCAGTCATTGTTTCAAACTGAGTTAAAATAGATAATTTTTTTCCGAATTTTTTATCACCTTGCCTTGCTTAGTAATAAATATTTGTTTCCAAATTACTATTCAAACAGCCATTATTGGTAAAAGTTATATTTTTCATAAATGTTCATGTTTGATATCCAGTTATAACAACATGTCAAATAAATATTACAATTAAAAACAAATATTAAAATTATAAACAAATATTAAAATATACATAACTATAGTAAGTATTACGACATTAGTTTGAAATTAACTTAGAGTTAATAGCGCTAAAAGTGTAAAACACGTTCTAATTGGATCTAACGGAGCTTATATTTCTTTATTACAGAACTTTCAGAGTATAGTTTACGTGCGAAAATATTAAAAATATCATAATATATGACCTTTGACAAGATCATCATTTACTGAACATATTTTAAAGGTAACACAAATTTACATACTTTTAGATATATGCTACAGTTGTTCATTTGTTTTGATCTTGTTTGTTTAAAAACAAGAATAGTATTAGCATGGATCCCTGTATAGTTAACGCTTCGATGATTTTAATTCAATTAGAAACAAAAAACTGGTCAATGGATAAAGATGTTATACAAATTATCCTTTTAAAAAAATATAACAATACAGGCTGATCATCCGATTGCCATTTTGATCATTTTATTTGCAGTGGACACAAGACCGAACTTAAGTCAATTGTAGTAGGGCAATATAAAAAAGTACTTTCAACTTAAATTACTTAATAAATTCATGTCTTTGCGCTGTACGCATATAATTCTATTCTTTAGCCCAGATAGGCTTAAGAGGCAGGTTTTGTCCAAGATTAGATAATCTTGGACAAAACCTGTTTCACGTGGTAGGTCCCTGTTTACCCTGGAGACCGATCTGGATGGAGTACCACCGCGTGCCTATTTCTGCCGCGAAGCAGTAGTGTGAAAACACTGCGGCGTTCCGGTTTGAAGGGCACCGTAGCCAGCGTATTTACTGGGTAAACAAGACTTAACACCCTATGTCTCCGGTGAGCAGCGCGTCGGCGATTACCATGTATTCGTCAACGTCTATGGGTGTCGGAAACCACTTACCATCAGGTGCTCCAAATGTCGTCTGCCTGCGTATGCCATAAAAAAAAGACCTTATTTTGCTTCCCTATTTGTTTTAAACTGCTTATATAACAAAGTTTCGATACATATACCATTTTATTGAATTTGTTCGGATTAATACATTTTCTCAAGCTGATCGTACGATGCGACTAAATAATAAGTACTACCGACTTCTTGGCAATTGCTTGCGATAGAACTCTCTATTCCCTATATTTTCCTGTTTCTATATATATAAATTAAGGTTTTTGATATCATTGTATTTTAAATATTGACAAATAAAAACTTACTTATTTTAAAAAGTGAGAACGTTATATACCCTTTGATATCTTAGTGGCGTCGCATTTATTAGGGCTTAACTAATGAATGATTTTAGATTCGAAGCCCGTAATTAAACTTTTTTCTCGTATTTTATATTTAGTTAATATAAAACAACTTTCAGGCTAGGCTACAAGAATACACGATGAAAGTGGCTCACTACGCTTTGTACAATCTATGTATTAAACTTATAAATATATGCAAAAAATAATATTTTTTTTATAGTAGAGGTTATTTGCGAGATTTTTTTCTTAACATATTTTTTCGAGTGAATCCATCTAAACTAAAAGCGTATTCAATTATTCTAGAAATAACTGTTTAAAAATTGTAAATGTTTTGTTAAAGACAAAATAACGTATACAAATGTGAGACAAAAAGAAATGTCCTACTTAGTGTAATGGCAAATGATACGCGTTGTACGTAAGATACCCATTTATATTTTCCTAGTACTAACACTACATTGTTATCGCAAACCTCATAAATATGAATTGGCTCACGGCCATAAGGACGCTTTTGAACATTTTACATAGCTTGCTATTTAAATGTCATGAAAAATATGTAAAAGCACACAACACTATTTCAGAAACGTATTTTTGCAAGTTAATATAATTTATGTAATGAGAGTGCGATTAGGTGCAAAATGAACAGAATAAATTCCACAAAAATTCGTAATTGGTTTGCGAGCGAAGGTTAATTTTGCTTAATTTATTAAATAATTTACTAGTATATTAACTTGTTATCTTATAAATACGAAATGTAGTATAGAGAAAAGTAGTATTTCTTTTCTCTAATAATATCTAATATTTTAAAGTATAGTAAGTATAACTATCTTCCAGAAAAAGTTCCCTTACAATCATACTAACCATTCCAGAAGTTAAAAGACAGACAGACAAAAAGGTAAAAAAGTTTTTTTTTACATGCATTGGCAATATTTTACAATGTAATTCTTTCAAAACAATTATTTTCATATTAAAAAAACAATATTCAAGTTTTATTTATTTGCAAAAAATAGAGATGATTTCCTAAGACATTGTGATGCACATGATAGATACAAGGAACAAACATAACTTAATTCCTCCAACAACTAGACTGCGAAGAATAAGTAAGTCTTTTATGGACAATGTATACGTTTTTACAATTTAAAAGGTAGTCAAGGAACGTTTATGTGTTAAAGGTTATTAAGATATTAATGAATTTTTAAATGATGATGCTTGGTAATGGAATCTCGCTCCAGGTCCTGTTTCAAAATTGCATAATATGTAATCCGAATTATCAAATTGTTTGTTATTTTTAAAAGATGACTATAAAAATAGCCCGCTGAGTTTCTTTCGTCGGTTCTTCTCAGGTCTGAGGTGTCCTTTTCCGAACCGGTGGTAGTGTGTTTGACAATCAATAAGCAAGTGTAAACTTCTATATTGAATAAAGATATTTGAATTTTGAATTTGCATAAATAATACTCGTTTCTATTAAAAAGCCTATACAATTGTAATAATTATTTTTTGTTTCGATTATGTAAAGAAATTAACATTAGCATATTAGCCCTTTTTTATTTAATTTTACCATAACAAAATATTTCAAACACAAGAGAGAATTCATTTCTACTTTTTATATAAAAATCATAATGAATTCAATTGTTCACCCTCGGACATATTATGTATTCAATTGAATTTGCTTACGTTCGACACACAGTAAAATAGAGAGAATTTCTAATATTCTGCACATTTAAATATAATCAAAATAATAAAAAAAATGCTCGGAGTAGCTCTGAATGACCGCATCAGAAATGATGTGGTCCGTCAGTGAACAAAAATCACCGATATAACCCACCGGATTAGTAAGCTGAAGTGGCAGTGGGCCAGTCATATAAGCCGCAGAACTGACGACCGCTGGAGTCTAGAAGTTCTGGAGTGGAGACTGAGGCGCGGCAAACGTAGAGTAGGACGCCCTGCGGCAAGAAGGAGTGACGACATTCGCAAAGTGGCCGGTGTGGGCAGGATGAGAATAGCCGAAGGAAGGGGAGGCCTATGTCCAGCAGTGCAATTAGCATACGTTTAGCTGTAGCTCGTATTCAATATAGATACCTAACTTAATTTGATTATAAATATGATTTAATGCATAAAAGCCGTATTAAACAGTTCTACATATCTATATAATATAATTAAATAATCTTTAATGAAATAAAACGAAAGTTTAACTTTCAACTTTACTTTTCTTTGGACTTATTAAAAGCTGACAAATTCGTTATTAAAATAAATCAATAAATTTTCCACGTAAAATTGCTTTTAAGTACAAAGATATACCACATTTCCTTCTTTAAAAAAAATCAGTTAACAACTAGCTGACGTTACAGTGTTAAAATGTGCATTAAAATATACTATGGATTTAATATAATGGTGATAAATCCCGGCTGTAAATTAAACGGCAGTTTAATGAACTGTCTCCGAAATAAAAATGGCGAAATTTAATCTAAGCCCTGTTTATTAAGGTGCTGGTTTGTTATTAGAAATGATGCAACGTTGCTCGAATCAAGATTCCGAATTAAATTTACTTTTTCTTTCTAATACCTTTTCCTACTATTTTACTTCTAAAATACAGTCAATTCATTGTGATATAGAATTTAGACATATAATAAAACAAAACGTTTTTTTTATCGTTTTTTGTCTATCTGTCAATTCAAGACAATGTCTGAAATAGATGATCCAATTTTGGCGGGACTTTCGGAGTAAATTAGCCTACTGTTTTCGACTGACTTCCCAAAAGTTGGAGGTACCAGATTCAGGGAGCCTTTTTTATATGTTACCTCCTTGCTCCGCTCCTAGTGCTTCGATATTGCTCTTTCTTTTTTTAAATCATAGATATCAGCTGTCATTTGGTCCCATTTCATTAAATAACTTTATAGTATGTAGTTTAACAGATATTTAAGAAATTACGTCGTCAAAATCACAATCTCGTGCGATTAACTTGTAAACTATAAGAGATAGACTTGAACGATGTTTTAAATAATTGTACTACTTGAAAAGGCCTACAGTAAAGTTGGCAATATATCTTTGTTTTAAGAATAATAAGTATTTCAATGTAAATATTTTTTAAAATAGCTTACAACAGGAAATACTTTGTTACACAGAATAGGACTGTATATAAACGTAGTTCTTGGACTTTTAGGTGTTTTCGTAAGTTTTATTTATATTTTATAATGTGCGATAAATAAGTATTTTTATTTATGTAAAAAGCTATACCCTAAACTTATAAAATAATTTATCTGACGTAGTTAATTATTATTTAAAATGTCCTAAAAATGCAAAAACTCTTGTGAATCAATTTTTTACTTTATATTAAGTATTTTTATTTGGTCTTTCAGTTTTATTGAGGAAATAATTGATTCGCAAGACTTGGAAATATTAATTTTTTTTAAATTGCAAGATGTGAGTTACTCTACTTGACAAATTTTTTATCTTTTTCTCCTTAAATAATACCAAAAGTGAACTTCTTATAAATATATATCTAATATAAAACAAATGCCTTACAATTTACACAATAATATTTTTAATTTTATTGAGACAATCAGTACACAGAGTATAGTTGTTTCACTATACGTGTAAGATTACTTCATGTATTGTACAACCTTTTATTTTCGCGTAACTCGGTGAGTTATGGATCCCTATAATCTTCTATCCAATTTTAAATCTGTAAAAGTGTATTTCTAGAAAAAGCTCCGGCGTTATAGCACTCCCTATACTAAGTTTTCTTTTATATTCAATTGATCTGTTAATTAAAGTCTTAAACATAAATGTTTACTTTTTTATTGATTGCACTTTTTTAACATTCTCTTAACCACCAGTGGTAGGTCCCCTTTTTACAAGGGTCCGTTTGGGTGGGTACCACCACGGTGCCTATTTCTACCGCGAAACACTAGTGTGAAAACACTAACCTGTTCCGGTTTGAAAGGCACCGTAGCCAACTTGTTTACTGGGTAAACGAGACTTAACATCCTATGTCTCACGGTAGGCAGCGCGTTGGTTATATCAGTATTACCAATGTCTATGGGTCTGCTCGTCTGCCTGCGTAGGCAATGAAAAAAACCATCCATTGGTTGGATGAAAATGTCTTGGGCATTAAGTCTGCCATTATACCATATAAACATATACATATACATAAAGTGTCAATAAATGAAAAAATGTGAAGTTTAAGCATGGATTTTGACTTATGAAGATGTAATTAGGCCATATAATTGAAAAGCAGACGTTTTATTTGAAGGCAAGTAAGGTAAAAAGATAATTTAAACGTACGTAGCACTTAAATCTATCTACTTAAGATATTTAAAAGAAAATAATTCATCACTGATGCATTTTTATGATTAGTTTTAGCTTACGTATATATAATATGAGATATATAGTTTTATAATTTAATTTTTAATTGTAACTGCAACATAAATGTATTTTTGTATACGTACAGTTATATCAAGATGTAAGCTAAAAGATAAAATTTTTGTCATATTTAGCTAAAGTCCTTTAAAGGCAACATTAGTATAATAGAAAACAATCACGAATTGAATTTTGTATATGAATACCAATACATATTTTTCAAATCATGAAATGGACCATTCTATTCGACAAGACGATGCAAATCCAACTTCCTGCAGCGCCCGTCGTATTTCGATACCGCGAATCTGCTTTATGAAATTGTTCAATAAAATGAGACACTTTCTGGACCATTTCAAATTACATTTTCACTCTACAAAATTCGGAATGTAAAATAACGGAAATACATTTTCCGCTTATCATTATTATTACTCAATGCATATTTTTAATATATATTTATATATTTTTTATCTGTATAGCATGTTTGTTTGCTTCTTTCGTTCGATTTGGTGATATTTAGACCTACTGGGTTAAAAAAAAAACATAAGTAGAAGAGCCAAAAAAAACATGAAATTAATTAATATTCTGTAAATTAAGGCAAGGAGGTGGTTCCGAATGTTTCTTCATACGTATTTTCGTTTGCTTATACGTACGACACAACTTCTTTGACAAAGGTTACACTGCTCTTTTATAATTTTTAAATATTATTTGGCTATGGCATAGATCATCTTAAGCGTCTAAGCTGAATGACATCTCATTTCAGGTTATAGACTAATACGTACGAAACAATAAAAATGTCTTAAAACTTAATTATTTTCTCGTACAGAATTGTTTAATAATTTTGTTATGTATAATGCAAATACTATCTATCACCAAAACATACATTTATCTTATTCGTTTTCTATCATAATTACATTTCACTTAGTTCACATCTTAGAATCAAATGTCATTAAGTAATTAATTTTATCTCATGTTACGATATCAATAACCCTGTATTCGAGTCTTAATAAATGATAAATTCTTTCACCTGAATTCTTTCGCATTAAGGTAAAAAATCATTTAAATAGGTTAAAATTAGAAATATTGTACGGATCCGGCTTGGCCCACGTTTATAACAAAGTTTTGTGTATATGTTTATACCTTGTTTGTAGGTAAATAAGAAGAACATTTTACATATTTTTTATTAATATCAAAAACGCCAGTGTATTTTTATTTTTTTATAAGTGCGTTTAAGCACTAACTGTCGCTTACGTTACATAGTTACATTACATATTCAAATAAATAGTTTCGATCAGACTTTGTTTTTATATAATATACTTTGAAGATAAATGAAGCTTGGTATCCATAGCAATGTTTATGTTCTGAGACAAGCATTACAAGGCAATAATTGAGTAGGGGTTTTTCATATTTAAGCTATTTAATTCTATCTAAATAAACTCTTCGTAAAGCGTAAAGTCGAAAATACTCTATATCTTTGTTTGCATTAAAATATGGTCAAGATTATAATAAAATTCCAATAAAAAAAATATTTAAAGTAATTTAAGTTATTAAATGAAAAAGACAGTGTTATTTTAACAATAATTAGTTTCTTACAATATAAGGTAAAAATTAAATGATGTTCTTCCATTCGTCTGTCCGCTAGTAAAGTTAATTGTATTCTTTATTTCAACTTTAATGATGATGATGGCGTTAACGAACAGACAATGAAGATAAATATTATTTTGATCAATTAACAGCTTGCTAATTACTCTCAGAAACTTCAATCTCAACGTTCTGATACCAATTGCAACTAATGGCTTAAATACTTTTATTTAAAATATTTTAGAGGTATTCTCACATATATTATCCTTTGACCAGTTTATGTAACTTAAATATTAAAGTTATTGAACTGTAAGCACAAATAATATATGCATCTAAAAAACTAATTGGCTACCTCTTTTAGTTTTTTTTAATTGAAAAATAAAATCATTACACCATATTAGACGGTATGGTTTTTGAAGTAAAAAGGGAATAACAATACACCCGAAAGGTATTTACAAACGGAGTTCGTTTCCGATTTTCTTTCTTTCGATCCGAATTTTCGATTTATAAGGTACAAGCCAATACTAGTAAGCTACGAATGCACTTCGATTTTCATAGTTAGCTCGCTAGTTTCATAGTGGCTCAGTACCATTCGCTTTGACTAAGCGCCTTTAGAAGCCATGAAGGTACTGGAGAAAAGATGGTACGGGAGGTGTGAATATTACGATGGCCACTCTTCTCATCTTTCAATGCCCAGTGAAGCCGCATTTTATACAGGTTGAAACCTTTCTCCTAAATGTTGGGCAATTTTTTTTTTTTCATCATCATCATCATCATCATCAGCCTGTGATAGTCCACTGCTGGACATAGGCCTCCCCTAATACTCCCCTTTCCATTAGAGGGGTTTTGGACCGTATCCCACCACGCTGGTCCAATGCGGGTTGGTGGGTGGACCGACTTTTTACATGCCCATCCGACGCATGGATCATCTTACTTTTCAGACAATTGGGTGATCGGCCCAAATTGCCCTAACCAACTAGGAAACAACAATGAAAATTTGTTGAGTCCCCGCAGGATTCGAACCCACGACCTCCGGTTTCTAAGCCACACGCCTATACCACAAGGCTACGGAGGCAGTTTTTTTTTTATATAGAATAAATATCACTTTGCATTTTTATGAATGTTGTTGGTTATAATGAAGAAATTGTTGCGATACAATCAAGCTTTGACATTAAAAAGGGTCGTCTCAGTATACTAACACATTTTAGTGTCATAAAACATGCGCTTTCATCGTTTAACAAAATATTGTACATATTTATAAATATAAATTATTGAGTGTGTTTAAATTTTATTGATTAGTTAAATGGTAAAAATTAAACATTAAGAATTATAAATATGTTAATAATAATTGTCGTCGTGAAGCTATATATTTTATTTGTTTATTCACATAATTTATTCAATGTGTGATATTTTAAAGAGAAATAAAACACAAAGGAATCATTTCCAAGTGAAAACGATCTGTTAAGAGATCATGAATTTTTTCACAAAAGGTTGATATTAAATTCATCAAGCCTGAAAAGAAATTCATGTACCTCTTGTCCTACATTTTGCGCTTGCTTTATTCATTGCAAATTTGAATGAACGCATCGATTATGGATCCTGGGTAAACCTAATATGTTAAAAAAAGCGAGACGAACTTGACATTTGCCAGATTGAAAGTGGTACGCCAAGTACATACTAAATGCAGACAAGTCAAAAGTTGAAGTGAAATGCATTTTATTTAGTTTAGGCTCTTTTTAGCTTTTATGAACATTAAATTATTCCCCACATATTTAACCCACATATTCAATTTTGTTTTTTTCTATGCAGATAACAACCGGAAAGAAAGTTAAAAGGCGAGAGTTATTTTTAGCAATCACTTTAATTTTGACAAATAAACATCAAGAGATGAGCAAAAGTAAATCCTAAACCGTTTCTAAACATTATTTTGTAGAACCAGGTGTTAGTTTAGTCGTTAATATCTTGTTCAATGGTACTAACTGTTATTTAATGTTACCTGACTACATTGTAGCCAGTATAAGTTTTATTTGTTTATTTATTGCTTTTTCCAGCCTGAGCCTAAATACGACTTAATTTTTCCGCTTAGCTTACAATTTTCTTTCTTTTATTTTTAATATAAGTTGTTAATTATTTACGTGACAATCATTATCACAGTGTATAGAAACTACTTTGTTTACATTTCAAAAACTTGTTTAAAAAAGAATGTAGCAATATTTCGTAATTTTTTTGAGTAGATTTCGTGGCTTTCTTACATCTATTATAACGTCTTTTACCATTTAAAATCTTTGAAACGAGTATGCTAAAAATATTATTATTAAATTTTTTGGTGTATTTTAAATGAAAGGTTATTGAATGAATGTTTATTGTCTCGAAATGTTTTTTATGTGTATCTGTTTGATGTACAAATATACATATAATATATGCGTATAATCGTCTGCTTCAATGTCCTGTTCACCGTGATGACTTCACCCATTTATCATTCCCCGTACAGGCGATTCACTTGTGGAATGAGTTACCTCAGGAAATCAGAAAGGCTAAAAGTCGTAATGAGTTTAAACGGAAAATTATTATAAGTTACAACAATGAAACAGATCCTTTTATTTTATTTTAATCTGATATTTATAACTATATATAAAATAAGTGTATGTATGTTTATGTACTTATGTATGTAAGTTTATGTAATTATTCATATATATCTATTATATTTATGTGTATCTAGGATAGCAATATGTATTACGTATATTTGTATTGTAAACATATTTATGTACGTGTATTACTTTTTTTTTTATATTTTGTCATTTAGTACTTTTTAAACGACCCAATTCTTATGTATAAAACCTTGTTTTCTCTTTTTATTATTTTTATTATTGCACCTACTTAACATTCTCTTAACCACCCAATGGTTGACTGGCAGAGAATGCCTTTGGCATTAAGTCCGCCATTGTACTCATTCTGTACATTCTGTGCATTTATATATATATAAATAAATAGTAGGGTGATTAAAATAAGTTTAATTGAATGGCAAACGTTTACAGATTTTTATATGCCATATGCCCGATGCTAGTTGGACCCGGCAAATTTCATAATGCCTGAATCGATACATAAAGATCTATACTTTTGTATAGATTGATAATCTCATATACAAAAAAACCTGATAAATAGTTAACAACTCTAGTAAATATATAAAAGTCTAGTTAAGTTAATTAGGTTTGTTTTTTCACTTTCAACAACAAGCATGTAGGAAAAAGATATAATTTATTTTATTCAATTATATACATTTTTATATTTATTTACCTTTTAAACATTCCCTGGACTTCCACAAATGACGAGGATAACAAACGTCAATTTATTTTTCTATATATAGATATATTAGTACTGTGATGATATTATATTTGATGATATATATAGATATTTTTGACCATATTTATTTAATGGGACAAAATCTTAGTCGGTTGACTCACCACAGTTCAGTCACCAAAAGATATCATATGCAATTTCATAAAACTGCCATTTTATGTAGCTAAAAAGTAAATGAACGCATTTTAGCAAACCGTATGAATTATCGAGTTGACTTTGCAGATATGCTCTGTGATAGCAGACATTTCGCGTCGAAACATTTTCATAAATTTAATCGAGCCAGGACGTGTCGAGGTTCTTAGAGTTTATTTGGATTTTCTTGGAATTTATAATTGGAAAAAATCAAAATTCTTTAACAGAAACCGTGTCATATTTTTGATTTTAGCAAATAATTATTTAAAAAAATAGTAATATTCTTCTTGAAACATTAATAAAATTCATTAAAAAATCTTGAATCTAAATTGAAAATTATTACAGAAAAATTTACTCAGTGAAGTAATTTATTTTCAGTTATAAAGAATTTTGTGTAATTTAAAGACCTTAAACATTAATCATTTGCAGTGCTGTGCAAGTCTGATAAACCTCCTTGAAGCCCATTGGAAATTTCAGTTCAGTAATGGCCAGTAAAGGTCTTTGCATGGTTACACTAAAATTTATTTTATGGAAATAAAACAAGATTTAATCATAGTTCTTACAATTTAATATTTACACTTTCATAGTTTTCTGAATACTATTACAAATAAAATGTGATCGTTTCATATTGTTATAACAAAAAACTTGATGTATACTATTATATTTTTTTAGGTGATGCAAAATTGTATACACTCGTTACTTATTGTGGTATGTTATTATTATTTATCTTTTAAAAGAATATTCAAATAAATGGTAATGTATAAGTAAATTATAATAAATTTACACGCATCATTTAATTGCATTTTCAATACTTAGAAGAATTCAAAAATTTTAAAGTTACTAAAAACTAATTGATTACGTAATTTTAGGATTTTTGGTGTGAATATATTTGTTGGCGGAGTTGGTAAAGAATCGCTACAGATACTTTAAACGTAACCGCTTTCAGCCGGTTTTAAAAATATCTTTTTTAATTACAAAACGCATTAATCATAATGTATTTATTTACATTATTTAATGTAAGAGTTAACTTTTTTCGATTTGTCTTACCAGTTGTTTGTAGGTTTACATGTGTTTTGATCGTCGCTGATCGACGATGATGCATTTATACTAGGGGAGACACCAGTTCGTGTGTCTTCTACTACATAGGTAATCTTCTAGAACAATTAATAATTCTTGTATAACTTGAAATATTCCTGGTTGTAAAGGATCACCCCAATACTAAATGCGTTTATAAATGTGGTACTCTCTATTCTATGGAGGACTGACCGGAAAAGACAGTCGCCCTGTTTATTATTTATTGCCGCAAAGCAATTGTGTAAAAGCAGTATTGAGTCCCGTGATGAGATGGTTTGGAAATAAATTATGTATAAAAGAGAAAGACAATTTTTACAAATACAAAACAACATCTATATTATAATTTCGTTTTTGTGGCTTCAAATTAAAAACATCTTTTGACGTTAAAAGCAAAATATAACAAAAAGGGATATCGTTTTGATTACAAATCCTTATAAATGCGTGTACTGATATTCGAGCAAATTACTTCTCATTGTGATTGTGGCATGGAAATCAATACTGAATATATCGACGTATTCAAATGAAAGAATCGCCAAAAGTAATTGATTAGAGAGGATACCAAAAGCAAATTTTATTTTAAATATAAACCCATATTCTTTTTAACATTTTAAAATTTTATATTTAAGGTCCTATAAAAACATAAAGAAAACTCAAAGTTAACGATTATAATGATTTCATTCGATGAGAGGCGATGGTTCAACAAATTTTAATGTTTTAAGAATGATATTAGAAAAATATCATAGATGTTTTGCCATAATTTAACATTTAATGCAAGTTGGCGCAATATGAGTAATAATTAGCTTAGTTGCGCGGGCACGTGGTCACTTAAGTTTCGTCAGCCAATTTTGATTGTACCAACTAGCTCGAGTGACGGCGACATAGTACATCCTATTTAAGGACCAGAAGCGAGGATGCGGTTCGAAAGGTCATGTGCGTAATCCGACTACGACAACGTGGTTATGAAGCCCGATTGGAAATGCGAAAACAAGAAGGATAAATACCTCTTCTGATGGCGGCACAGCGGTAGGCGTCTTCGGTTATGATGCGGTTGGGGTCCGTGGTAAAAAGTAAAACTATTAGAACGGAGCGTTGGCCATTGGCGCCACGTGGCTTGGTCGACTGCGGCGGTGCTGGCCGCCGACCGCTTCACGAAGTATTTACGTTTTACCCTCTTTCTTCGCGGTACGAGGGAAAATTAAAAAGAAAAAAGGAGGGCAGGCGAAAAGAAGCGGTATGTAAAAGTCGGTCCCAACTATCAAAACCATCTTTGGTAATCGTGACAAGACGTGCCTGACAAATTTACTGATAATAACTTAATTAAATGTAAAAAAATGTTTACTTTTGGATTGTAAAAGTCAGATGCCAGTCGCTATGCTAAAAAAATATTTAGGTAAATCTTAGATTAGATGCTGACCACATGATAGCTTGGAAAAATGGCAAGGAGCAATAATTATTTTTTTTTAGGTTTTAACGTCAGAAAATATTATCATAAAATTATTATTTTGTAAAACTGTTTTTTTCAATGTGCATGTAAAATATTAAGGTATAATTATGGTCTCAATATAAAACAAATGAATAAAACAGATGAAAACATATAAAAACTACTAAGCCTTGCGAATCTTTACTTGTATAAATACATAAGGCGATCACACTAAGCCATTGTTAGTACTTGAGAAATGTTTTCTTCAAATTTTCATGACAATCCCACAATACCCTCAGGGCCCAGGTTGCTGCTGATCTTTTTTTAACTTTCCTTTCAGGTTTTAACTATTAATCTTTTTAACAACTGTGTAAGGTATATAAGGTACATAGACCATTTACTTTTTGCCTGAACGTTGTTTTTGTTGCGAAAGCGTTTAAATATTTAGTATATCAGTATACGTTCAAAAATGTTATTATAATTGATAAACGAACATGGTTGTAAAACCACTGTTTTATATTTTTAAATGAATTATTGACGCATTGATTAATTTGTTTTATTGTAACTGAAGTTAAATATTTTAAGATATTATTTCAAAGGCACCATAAAAAAGATATAGGAAATTGTATAAATGAAGACCATTATGCTTAGTGTTATTACATAAAATCATTTATCAATAAAACCTTATCCGTATCTAATAATCATGCTACTTGGCCTCGGCGGCAGCAAATATTATGTAATTAATGATACGTGGAAAATAAGTCTATATTTAGGTCTTTATGAGTATGCGAACAAATTATAAAAATTTATTTGCTCGCACACTTAAGATCAAATTACTAACCCCTTAAAATAATGCAAATGATGTTCGCCATGTTATGCGGTTCTTATTGTGGTTTTTCATGTCTTGTCATGTAAAAACAATACAAAACTAATTGCTTGTGCCTCAACCTTCAACAACATTACCGTCCCGTTTTTTTAGAACTATTTTTGGTAAACATTACGATTATGCAATCTATACATGTTACCTAAATGGTTTTTGTGGTACATGCAGGTCGCATCTTTAATCTGCATACTAAACATTTATTTTAATGTTTAGTATAATTTATACTATACACATGTATATCATAGCCTAAAAATATTTCTGATGTCTACGCTATGTCATTATAAAGTTCAATTAATTATGACAATCGCATGAATGACGAACACAAATTTATGAATCAATCCATTCCTCAATAATTTATAATCTCGTTTATAATCATAGTATACAGAAATATATTTCTGTTAAAGTTCGACATAATTTTTTATGATTGACGACGATCGCTGGAATTAAAGTTTCTAAAAGTGGTTACAAACTAAGGCATTGGCAATCGATCAGAGTATTAATTATCTTCATTTTCTGTTCGTTAACGTGTGAAATTTCTAATAAAAAGAAGTAATGTAAGTTAAAAACCGAGATGCTTTACAAGGTTGCTTTTATTTTCGTGTAAGATTTATTATTGTCATTCTATTTAATGAAAAAAAATTATAAAATCTATGAGAAGCTAAAATATATTATGTATATATCTGTGCAATAATTTATTTCCGTGTTAAATAATAAACATTAATATTACTCAAATTATTTATTGTATATAAATGATACAAATATATATTAGGAGGACAATGGCTAGTTTAATAATTACGATTATTATCATTATATTATTCGTTTGTCTTTAAAACTCTATCCTCTATCCAATAAGGATAAAACTGAACTATAAATTATAACATTGACTGATATTTATAACTAAGTACAAAATCATATAATTTTTTTTTTAATTATTACAAAACTTGATAAAACGGTCTCATCTTGCTATTTCATGTTTTCCCTTCGTTGTATTGAAATGGTGCTTCGCCCTGTGAAATGCCTGAAATACAAGCCTTCTGACGTTGTAAATGCTTAAGTTCACGGTTATTTTATTCCTTTTATAATAAACTCCAAAATTGTTTTTCATGGTCACTAATACTCTGCACTGTTTACAAAAAAGTTAAACCTGGCATTACTGAATTCGGTTTTCATAACAATTTTTGTACCTTGACATTTTAAAATATCTAAGCGTATGAAATATATGTTGTTTTTTAGGAATAATTAATTTTTATTTGCTTCTAACCCGGCATTGGGTGGGTCAGAGAAGCCACTCAATGTTATCGTTGTTTTCCTAGTCGGGTAGAGGCATATGCGTCAATCTCCCCAATGCCTAAAAAGTAAAATAATTCATGCGTCGAAGTGGCATGTAAAAAGTTGGACCCGGTTGCCAAGACCATCTCAAGCACACGTTTAAGGACTTCAGTGCATACAACAATACTGACACTAATTCCGGTCATCGATCTGCGTAAGAACTAATAACAATAACCCGTATGATTATTTTTTGGGATTTTTTGAATTTCAGTTTGGTCCAACAATGTTTTATATATATATTTGTAAATATATAAAAAACATTGTTGGACAAGTTTCAAGATTCAGAAAACTTTTTGTCTGACTTTGTAACATATTTTTGTTCCGCGACAAACGTCAATCTGTGCAATGGAAACGGCCACCATAACCAACCCCGAAGATATTTCGTACTGTGACTCCTGCTGGCGGAAGGTTCTGGTTCAATATTTTGGAACTTAGAAGAAATGTTGGTAATTGACTACCTTAAGCAAGGAACCACTATATCAGGTCAATATTATGCAGCTTTAATGCCCAAGTTGAGCAATGCCATGAAAGAAAAAGGAAAGAGAAACTTTAAAGGAGCATGCTGTTTGATCACGACAGCGCACCTGCACACAGAAGGCAGTTGCGAAGGCTGCCATTTAGCAAGCTGTCTTCAAATTGGTAGCCTACTCCCCTTTATTCACCAGATCTGTAACATAAAGATTTTTATCTGTTCCCCAAAGAATACTTAAAGGGAAACAGGTATGAAAACGATACAAAGGTGATGGATGCCGATGTGACCTTTTTGCAAGGTCAAGACAAATCATTTTTTATTAGACGCGTTGGAAAAGCGCTGGTCCCAGTATATTCTGTGTAGAGAGACTGTGCAGAAAAAACTTTACGTGAATACTACACGTAAATTAATTAAAGACTAAACCGGATTTCATCGCGTTTAATTTATTTTACAATTTTACCAATCAAGTATTTTACAGGATCCATGGTCTCTAGCAGACTGTATTGCTGATAAAATCCTTAAATTATTTTATTAAATCATATATAATTTAGTGATTAACCGTCAATATATTATTTTTCATTCTCACTACGTTTCGATCTACACTCGTACATACATTATAACTTGAGAGCTTCTGAAAGCTACTCATTTAAAGATATGGTCGATAAAGAACGAGATGAATTCTATGACTAGTCGTTAAATATTAGCTTTTGAACTTGCAAAAGGTGCAATACTATACTGGATAATAAGATTTATGAAAAAATATATACTGTAGCACATTATAAGGAAATGCTAATAAGGATTGTTTGAAACTGATTAATTAAAATTAATTAAACGTTTAAATTTACATTTTAAAGCTACACATAGATACTATCTTAATTGTACACCGTGGTAATTTGCAACGATTTTGTATGAGATTGGATATATTCTATTGTTTCGAAAGGTTTAATTCTGATGTAGACATTAGATTTATCAAAAATTTGTGCTAATGTAACATAAATGCATTCAGTTAACTCATAAAATTTTACAGATGTGTGAATAAATTACACTAAGAGCAGTGAAATTATAGAACACATCAGAGTATTTTATAAGTGAATAGTTCCTCGATTTCCATTAAATGCACTTAAAATTTGACACAATCACAATTCATCGGCTTTATGAAATTCGCCTGCATTGTAGATTGTGTGCTGGGAATAAATCGTTTTTACATTTCATATTAACGTTATTACGTTATCTGATGAATTGACTCAATAATTTATGATAGAGATATTGGACTGTTGACGTGTTATATTGCAATTTATACCTCGTAAAGACTTTTTTTTAATTTCCAGTTAACAATTTTCTTTTTTCTCTTCCGAATTAGTAACAAAGTATAAATGTTGACACGATTCCTGGTAGCAATCTTAACTGTTTGAAACAACTATGTTTATAGTAAATAACTTTTTTTTTTCAGCTTGATCGAAAAAACGTTTTAGTTCATAAACTTTTGAAAATTTTGTTTAATATGTAAGTTGCAGAACTATATGTATATAAAAAGAAATATATATAAAGTACCTATAAACAGGTTAAAGAACCTGTTTATAGGTACTTTACATCATCAATTTTCATAAACATATTTTGTGTCGTTTCGTTGGTCCTATGTAAGAAGTCCTACATTAATAACGGTTAGAAGATGTTTTCTTGTTATTTTCTTTATCCTATATATGGCACCTTATTTTTTTACAGGGTATTTATAAAATCATCATTCCAAATAAAATCAATATTTTTCGCGACGATTTCTGCGTTAAACAAAAGCTAAATAAATATTGGCAGTGCCTTTATCTAAGACGTTTAAGTCAAAATATTCAATTGAAATTAAATTTTACATAGACCTTTATATAAAATTTACTTTAAAATAAAATGTTATTTTAATTGATATAAGCCGAAATACTAAATGGTTAGGAATTCTTCAAGCTCAAGAAAAACATAACGTAGTATAATATTTTTTGATTCAAAAAGCTAAGGCTTGACAAAAATAATTTTTTAGTCTTTACTTAAATGTGTTTATGTATAGTTGTGATCTAAAAGGATATACATTTTGACATTTTAGATGAGACTGAACATAAATTTTCGATATGAAGAAATCGTAAGTAATGGAAAAATATGCTAGTGAAATATTGGTAAATAAAAAACTAATAAATCATACGCAGTTCTTTAAAAGTTTCAATAAAGCTGCCATCCAAAGCCATTATAAGAGCTTGAGAAATGCTTTCTTCGACTTCTTCATAACTTTAACAACTAAACAGTGCTTGAACCGCCCATTGTGGCCCGTTTTGCTTCTGATCGTCAATCATTAATCTATAATCTATATTATCTATTCTATATTATATTATATTATTATATTATTATTATATATTATATATATATATATATATAAAAATCAATTGATGTTCGTTAGTCTCGCTTAAACTTGTGAACGGCTGAACCGATTTGGCTCATTTTGGTCTTAAGCTATTTGTGGAAGACCAGGGAAGGGTTAAAAGGTAATTTAAAATAAAAGTTGTCGGAATTGAATAAAAACATACATTTTTGTACCTACATATTTGTTCTGAAGAGGTGAAAAATAAACATAGTTTCACTTTTACTTGTTAATTATCTATTTTATTTAAAAACAATTGCTAGTCCTTTTAAACCTTCAAGGTTAATAAATATAATATATATCGGAGTTGAATAAAAAAAAATCTTTGTACAAAAATGTTTGTTGTCAAGAGCTGAAAAATAAACTTAATTTCACGAAACTACACTTAGTATATTTACTACAGTAGTCAACCATATTTTTTTATATGAAGATAATATAAGCATATATTGTTCATAAGTTTTGCAAAAATATCTGCCCTTCAGCCAAATCTTTATTTTATAAGTAAACTCTACATCAAAATTTTTAACGTTTTATAAAAATACGTACAAGTACTTATATAGGTGAAATCTGTTCGAAGTTGTTTTTGATCTGTTAAAATAAAAACTTAAATTGTAATAAATAAATATAATGTTTATTGTTATGGGTGTCCATTTCTTTCTACTGGCGTTTTCCCAAGTTTTCATGACGTCAACTTCTTTTTATCAAAATTTACGGCCAAACCACCAAATCCCAAAGAAGAAACTGCATTCGATGGATGAATAAGATGTAGGGTATGTAAATTAAGAGGCACTGTTGTCTAGTTATTAAATTATGTCAAATAAACTTTTGTAAAAAAATTCACTCGTCATTTTCAATAGTGATTAAACATTTTAATAGTTTTTCGGAAATAAGGTTAGTGAAGAAATAAACAAAAATTTTAAACCAAAATAAAATGACTTATTACGTACGTTACGTATTAACACAACCTATAGACCAAATGCCAAGATCCTGATGGTAATGAGAGTGTGAAGGCGGATTTTCTGGAATATCATTGTTTAACTAAATGTACATCATCAGCCTGTGATAGTCCACTACTGGACATAGGCCCCCCCAATACCCTCCTATTCATTAGGGGGTTTCGACCGTATCCCACCACACTGGTCCAATGCGGGTTGGTGGGTGCACCGACATCTTACATGCCCATCCGACGGATGGATCATCTTACTTTTCAGACAATTGGTTGTTCGGCCCAAATTGCCCTAACCAACTAGGAAGCAACAATGAAAATTTGTTGAGTCCCTGCAGGATTCGAACCCACGACCTCCGGTTACTAAAGCACACGCCCATACCACTAGGCTACGGAGGCAGTCAACTTTTTTAACTGAATATACAAAATAACAACTTTCGAAATACAAAAACTATTATTTATTACTATATCATTTTAGAAAGAGTTTATTAAGATAGAACAGCTAGTCCTAATTCGACTGATTAAAACACCATTTTCCATTTCAAGTGTTGAAAGGATAGTGTTTAAATACGGAAGTAAAAACAACAATTCGTTAATTGTTTCACCTAACGAGAAAATGGGAAAATGAATAGTTTTAAATTGATTATAAAATAAACATAATTTGTAATACACATTGCGTCGACACACAAGTTGAAATACACAAGGGTCGCAATAAGTTTTATTGCAAGTCCGAACATAGGACTTTGGTCAAGAAGACAAAGTCTTTTAAATCTTTACCGTTATCGCCTTCAATGTTTTCCTCTTGACCCAACAGTTTGATGCGAAACTTCAAAAGGATATTTGTCGGTAAAAAATATTTGACGGTATTTTTACAGTTGCTCTATTTGTATGTCAGTTAAATAAAGTTTGCGTTTTTATTTAATAAATTTATTCAACATGCGATGAAAAAGTCAATCAGACAGTTCGTTTAGACGCACTTAATTCTTTAAATACAAATGACGTATTTAAAAATAATGAGTTTATTTTATCAAAGAAAACGTATCAAACAGATAAACTGAATAGTTAGATGAAATATATATTATGAACCATTTAACTTCCTTCATAGTCTAGTGTTTCTCGTTCTCTCTCGTTTCTAGCCTGTCGTGCTCACAAACCTGTAAATAGGTTTGTGCATAGGAAACCAGAGTTCGTGAGTTTAAATCCTGCCGGGTATTAAAAACTTTAAAAAAAATACCGACCTATATATGACGTTTAAAACACACAAAAATACTTATTCTTTTTTCTCTGCCCTTAGCGATATCGATTGAGGATAGCTTGTACCCACAAATACGCTACAAATAATTCAGTATCATTGAAGTTACTATGCTTAAACTAATATATTAGATTTGTAAGTCAATGTGTATCACTATGAAATTTTATAACGATGATTAAGACATAGGTTTTATTCTACTGTATGCATCCTCCTCTATCCATTAGCTAGAATAATAACACGAATTTCATTCAGCTTACGGCAGAGTACTGATGGATTACCGCAAATTGAAAACCGATAAAATAGAAATTGCACATATCTATTAGGGAAACTCTCTTTCAAAAACATAGTATAATTATTTTGGAAATGCTTTTTCTTGTAATTGTTTAACGAGGCCAGATGTTACCCTAATCACACAGTCAAAATTTAATATTTTTAGTACTTAACAAGAATAAGAGACCAGAGCTTCTTCACTACAAACTATCAAGACCTGAAATTTATATAAACAAAGTTTAATAACAATATTGTAGTTACAAATAAACAGGATCCGTTAAAACTGATTTTCGCTATTTCACCGCCTTCTGAAAAGAAGCTTTTTCTCAAATCAAAGGTTTTTTTTATAGTTATTGTTTAATTCTCACCCAATGGATTAATTATTTTTTTTTATATTGTAATATCACTAATATAATATTGTAGGTGGTAGGTTCCCCATTTGCAGGATACTACCTAAAGAAATAACGCCGAGGTATCTTTTATCACTGCAAATAAAAAAATAAGATACTTTTATAATACCCATTACATATATCTCTTGTATATTAATAAAAAGTGTCTGCAATAGCATAAGTATAAAATAAACTCCTAAATACATTTCAGAAATTTTAACTGCCATGCCGTGACCTAGATGACAGGGATGTATCTTGAAATAAGCCCGTAAAAAATGTCTATTCTTACTACAAATACTTAACAGTTTTACCAACCACTCTATCCATTTATATTCCAGTAGGGCTACTGCGATAATTTAAACAGTATAATAGTGTATATAATATCACTACAGTATATTAAAATAAGAAGCATGTATGTTTTGATATAAATGTTAGTTTTGGGTTTAAAACAAACTAAAACATGCCTAAATATTCGTTATGATATGTTATCGCAAAACTGAATAGGTTTTTACGCAAATTTATTTAGTCAGAGCTATCCTTTATTACATATTTGTATAAATATTTACTTTGTTGAAAGCTTTGGAATACCTATTTGCAGATCGTCTCTGGCTTTGTACAAAATACCGTAAATGATAATATATCAGGGTTCCGTTGCAATGAACCTTTACAGTAACCGTTAAAGCGTTCGGCAGTAGCAAGTCAAAGTTTGTTTATGCAGTTATATGTGACCTACAAATTTGAACGTCATTTGATTTAATTTAAGAAAATTTGATTTTGATTGAATTTTTTATTTAATTAATAGAACTCCGAAAATATTTAACAAATTTTTCCGTAAGTAAATAAACAACCTAAACGACTTTGTAACCAAAATAGAGATACGCCAAATATGCTACTGCCGATCAAATTTTTAATTTTCTAAGTTCAAGGAGTTTGTCGAGCATATTATATTTAAAATGTATTTTTGAGATGTGGTTCACTTACCGTTACATATATTTTTTTCTTAGCCAAATAACGAAATAGTTGTGTATAACGATCAAAGATGCCAGTAACTTTAAATGCTGAAAATAGGATTAGCTAATTTGTATTTATTACTATAGATATTTGTATAGATTATCACATTTTTAGGTAACTACCAGGTAAAAGTCCTGCTCGTATTGCTTCCTTATAAAAATTTTACTTTACAAATAACAAAAATATTGCCTTTTGACTAGGTAACAAAATCTTAAAAAATGCAATATTATAATAAATATTAACAATTTGTTAATCAACAACGGACTTCATTCTCTTTGATGAACTTATGGTTTTATAAATATTGAGCATGTAAAATATCCTTGTGAATTTTAAAGTAAATATTCAAAATAATATAGTTTTTCTTTAAAAAATATCACAGGATTAATCAATTTGTATATTTATGTGATCCCAGTTTGACTTCAATTCGTATAAGTTATTGTTTTTTGATTCAAAGACGCTATTCTTAACTTTTAAATTATTCAGGACCTATTATAATACTAAATGTACTAAATGTTATGTTATCAATTAAATTATTTAATTGCAACTAAAAAACTTTAAGCAAAAACAAAAGTTCTTTCTTATCATGATCCTTTTCTTTTGCTACGAGTACACGACGTGAAACCCCTAAATGATTCATTTTAAATATAAAAAACAGTATTAACTTGATTATGCATTTTACTGTAACCAAACATTTTATTCGTGGCAGAGTAGTATTTACTTAAAAAATAATTTTGTAAAAAGGAACCTGGTGTAAAGTATTTATATAGATATGAAAGTAAGTAATTCTTGCTAAATCTTTTCAATTTTAACTGTGTTCACAAAGTCATTGTTACCTTTAAGAAATGCTTTTTGACTCCTACACATCTATAACAATGCCTGCATAACAATGCTCGCCCCGTCCCAAGAGCACGACTAACGTTCTGACCCTTTTTATTAATTCCTTTTACGGCAATATTTAACACTCTCTTCACCAGCTAAAAGAATTTATCCCGGAAATTAAAAAATATGGGAAGATATATTTCTGCAACGGTTTTTAGTGTTAAGCATACAGTGCTCACTTCCCAAGATGCAAACAAACAAAAAAACGCTTTCTGTTTGTAAAGAAATTACATGAAAATAACATTCTCTCGGTTAGACAGTATTCTATTAAATGATTTAATAATGAAGTAGTCAATAGATTGATCCGAAGATTGGTGCGAAAATAACAAAGTGTGCTTTTAATTAGCTCAGGAAATGTTATTGACGTTGGAACAAATTGCAATCTGCAGAGCCAAGAGTGCTTTAATTAGAGAACTCTTTGGAGTATTTCAAACGAAAATAGTTACTCGGCTGCCATGAAATGCACTAAAGTTCCGCATAAATGGAAATTCGTCGGTTTCACGAGGGCTGCACTAAAAGTATCGGCAATGGAATATTTCTACATAAAATAACAGGAATAATATTAAAATCTTTTTAATTGCAAACTCCTTGGTTTTAAAAATGTATTACTATATATTTATTTAAAAAAATATCCTCGGTCTTGTCACAAAGTCTTGTCAAACTTTTTTAGTCGTTAAAAAATTAAATAGGTTGGAGAAAATTCAAGAGCAATGATTTATTATGACTTTCGAAGTGGTTTAACACAAAACAGTTTGTTGACAGAATGATTTTTGCATTATGTGATGAAGCCCCATCCAAAACCACAATTTATCGCTGGTTTGCTGAATTTCAATTTGGACGTGTCAAGCTCAGTGATGATCGTCCAAAAACTGCAGTCACACAAGTAAACCTTGATGCAGGGCGTTAGCTGATTGGGGAAGATCGACATGTGACATACCGCGAAATTCAGGTAACTTTAGACATTGGCATGAATCAAATACAAAAAATCTTGCATGAACAATTAGGTGTAAAAAAGTGTTTTCCCGATGGATACCGCATTCGCTCTGTGAAGAGCAAAAAGCAGCTCTCGTTACGTGGTGTGTCAGAACTCTAGAAGGATTCCACGCAGGATCCTCAAATGCTGTATACAACATCATATCAGGTGACAAATCCTGGATATATGCATACGAACCCGAAAAAAAACCAGTCACGAGTTTGGCCGATCAGAAGAATAAATACTAAAAAAAAGATAATCCATTTTCAGTTATATGTTTGTCAATACTCGATACCGGCATTAAATTATCTAATATATGAGTTGTTTGAAAAGTTTAACTAATACGTTTTTAACTACGACAAATATTTAGTAGCCTTTTATAAATTAGACAGACTTAAGATTAATATTAGATTAATAATAAAACTTTTGAAGCTCATAATTTTTATAGTTTGTGCTTATTATATTAATAAACATTTATGCAATATGAGACCGATAAAAGCTTATAAAAATATTTGTAAACGCTGTAGTGATATATTAATATTCTATAAGATTTTACTTTATCATGTACTGCATAAAATATTGAGTTTCTGCATATTTCATGCAAAATTAAACCATCTAAGACCAGACTTCAGTTATGTTAAAGTTGAAAAGATAACAATGAGCTTTAATTTTATCTACTAAAAAATTATCATAATCTTCGTGTAGAAAGATACTAAGTTTAAAGTAAATACAATGCTGCTCTATTATTAGCTACTATAATGATTTATGTTTATTATAAAATTGTTATAAAAGTGGTACAGATAATTTTGTTTTGAAAAATTTTTATAGCATAAAATATAGATCCATAATCAGCAAACTGATGTGATATTTCATTAATTACTTCAATTCAAGTGCCAGGACATAATATAATAGTAAATGTATATAGGCGATTGTAGAGAATCAAATTCAATATGTAAATAGCTCTTTTACAACCGTTTCCTTAATAACCTTATAAAATAACAAGTATATATCACATTAACATGTCGTGTGCACACTAAAATTGAAATATCCCCATTATTAGGCTGCCGCTAACAAAAGTCTAACTGCTGCTTTTAAGTATTATCTTAAGACTAATGGATCTCATTAACTGTCTAGAAAGTTTTAGCATTTTTTCGCGTTAAACGCAAAACAGAGATTATATCATAATTAATTCTAATTGAAAGCCACCCTTGAGCGTAGTTTTATTATACTAAATATTGTTTAACATTTTAAAATTAATTATAAGCCGTTGTATGCCAATGGTGAAGTTTAGATAACATTTTTTGATTTATTCTCTCTAATAACTAGCTGATCCTGTTACTTTTTGTTCTTGTTAGTCGTAATTTATATATTTCATAAAGGTAAAAATTAGACTGGCCAGACAAAAGTAAAAAGCTTAGAGTTTTCGATGGAACAGTTTTTTTTGGATTCAGATAATTATTGGATTGGATTCAGATAAAAATAAAAATGACTTGGAATATTATCAACAGTGAAACTGGAAGTGGTACTAAGAGCAACTCCAAAATAACTCTAAATATTGATGACCGTTATATAGAAGCTGACGAAGATGTTGCTACTTATTTTGAAAAATTCTTCTCCGACATTCCAGTTTCTACTACCAAGTCCCTTTTATCTTCTCCAACAGTTGCTGAGTCATTATTAAAAGATTGAATGTACAGAGAATTGTAATTTTACGGACGTAAGTACCGGAGGTAAAGGTGTTAAGGTGATAAGTTCTATTATCGATGTAATATCACCTCACATAGCAGCAATATTCAATGTTAGTATCAGAAGGGGCGAATTTCCTGACCTAATGAAGCATAGCAAAATTATTCAGATATTTAAATCGGGATGTAATACGGTTCGTATTACATCCTGATTTAAATATCTGAATAATAACTTTAGACCAATATCTATACTGCTACCCTTAGTAAATTATTTGAAAAACTCTTACTAAAGCAATTGGTTAAACATTTCAATCGTAATTGTCTTTTAAATAACAAGCAGTATGGATTCACTAGGGGTCGCACAACAACTGACTCTGGCATCAGGCTAGTCAAAAGCATTTTGAGGCTTGGGAAGCATTGCAGGATGCTTTAGGCATTTTCTGTGATCTCAAAAAGGCTTTTGATTGTGTACACCGTGAGACTCTGGTCAGGAAATTACGTCATTATGGTATAAGAAATACCGCACTCAATCTTCTGTCTTCCTACCTGAGCCATCAAATTCAGAGGGTTAACGTGAATGGTAAAGATCTCCGGGGCCCCGTAAATATAGGGTCCCATAGGATCCATACTTGGGCCTTTTCTCTTCCTCATTTATAAAACGACTTACCATGTGTGATAAATAATAGCGAAGGATAATATTTTTGCAGATGATACCTCATTGATTTTAAAGTTAAACGACATACGTCAATAAATGACGATGCAAAGAATACTCTCTAGAGTAGCGAATTGGTGTTAATAACTTGCTATTAAACCAGAGGAAAACAAAATGTATTAGATTCGTGACTCCTAATGTGAAGCATGGTAAATAGCCCGCTAAGTTTCTTTCGCCGGTGTAGGTCTGAGGCGTCCTTTTTCGAACCGGTGGTAGTGTGTTTGACAATCAATAAACAAGTGTAAACTTCTATATTGAATAAAGATATTTGAATTTGATTTAAAAAAGCGATTTTCTGTCATGTTCGGACCAACGCGATATGTTGCGCTTTTCTCTTTTCGCTGTAATTAAACCAGGAAACTTAGGTTTCTCTTAGTTATCTTCAGTCTTTCTGACTGTTTTGGAAATAATTCGAGAATTAATTGGAGACATTTCGTCTGGTGGTAACCCGATAGCTGTAAGCATAAGTTTCAATGATTTGACAAAGCATTTTCTGCCAACATCATTTTAAAGGTATGAATAAGCCACACGGCTGTTTTTCCTCAATGTGGTAAGTGCCTCAAAGATAGGTCTTTAAAAGTACGTGAAACTATTTTCGGACATGAGAAATTACCAACTTAATATGAACTTTGCTTTTGTTGAGGGAGAGCCAATTATAATAAATTATATTGTCAGTATCTTTGCTTTTCGCAAGACATAATTGCGCAGAAATATATCATGTCGAAAAGCTAAAATCTTAGTGTGTCCTCAGGTGAAATACGAGGCGCAGAAAATAAGCTTATAAAAGGCTCGTGCTTTTCTAGCTATTTCCACTTAAGTTGTGTTTTACTAATTAGTTCTAACCATAATCAAATGTCTTACAAAAATAGTTCCTGCAATTTTATAACATTAAGATATGGCCTAAATCAATAATTATTAGATAAAAACTAAATATGGTAGTAATAGATGTTTTCTTTCACATATGTACTTTTAACTACTGTACAAACATTTCTTTGATAAAAGTTCATTTCTTAAATCTATCAAAAATATCTTGATATAGATTAAAGATTTTTATAATACCCTAAATATTCTATTTGTTTAGTATTTTATTCTTAGTGAATAGAAAATAAGTAACTTTATTGAACTTTATTGTCCCATGCTAATAAATTCTTGCCTGTCTGCAAAGTTAAAAGGGTCCAGGCCGTAAGTTTCCAGAGCTCAGTAAAGTAAACAAATCAACATAAGACTTTATTGATTCAGTTATGTTTTGAAATTGTAAACGTTATTGTAGAGCTTTATTATTTAATGAGTGAAATAAATTTTGCGTTTTCTTATTAAAGCCCGTATAATTTATTAAACATGTGTAGTGCGTCAATAAACACTTTACAGATGCTACATCTATTTAATTATGTGAGTAACCTAAGACCATACCTTAACAGGAATCTAACGGTCAGTTCAGCAAATTAATTCATTGTATGTAAATAGTGGTGACTTTCTTGACGTATACTTGGTGAAGCATACTTAGTAATACCATTTTAAATCGGACAGTATAAGGATGAGGCTCCTATAGTTTTAGGCCGTATTACAAAAAATAAATAAATATTTAAAGGTTATTACCAAAATCAATTATTAAAACAGTTCCATATTAAAAATATTTTAAATAACTCCGGGTCGCTTAGTAACCGATAAAGGTTTTTTGTTCGTTAACAGCATTTAAGGCATAATGCTTGGGATTCATCGTACGATGCCTTGGTATTTTCTGTGACATTTTTAAAGCTTATAACTGTTGACGACATAAGATTCTAGTTAGGAGAATACACTATTCTAGTCCAAAATTACCATCATCATCATCAGCCTGCGCTAGTCCACTGCTGGACATAGGCCTCCCTAATGCACGCCACCGTTTCCTATCTTCGGCTATTCTCATCCAGCCCACACCGGCCACTTTGCGAATGTCGTCACTCCATCTTGCCGCAGGGTGTCCTACACTACGTTTGCCGAGCCTCGGTCTCCACTCCAGAACTTTTCGACTCAAAAATTACCGCTACACTATAATTAAGCATAATTTAGTTATTTCCACAGTAAAATGTGTTAATTCCTTCTACTTAAAAAAATGATAATTGGTTACCAATGTATGCATATTTGAAAATTTTATATTTTTAGACAAGATTTTGAGACGAATTTTAATGAGCGTTACAGATCATCTTGTAAATGCTACAAACTAACATAAACTAACACTTCGAGCAACAAAAAGCGAAGGACAAGGAATTCCTTTATTGTAATTATTAATTTAATTGCCTCTGTAGCCTGGTGGTATGGACGTGTGCTTGAGAAACCGGAGTTCGTGGGTTCGAATCCTGCGGGGACTCAACAAAATTTTCATTGTTGTGTCTTAGTTGGTTAGAGCAATTTGGGCTGATCACCCAATTGTCTATAAAGTAAGATGATCCATGCGTAGGATGGGCACGTAAAAAGTCGGTCCTCCCACCAACCCGCATTAGGCCAGCGTGATGGCATACGGTCCAAAACCCCTAATGGATAGGAATTTATTAGGGGAGTCCAATGTCCAGCAGTGGAGTATCACGGGCTGATGTTGAATGATAATGAAATATTAATTTCGCAATAAATTTCCAAAAAAAATGTAAGAATTAAACAATAATTAAACCATAAATAAATTGAAAAAAAGTTGTTAAAGAACTAATGTGTGGTTAAGGTTATTACGATATAATTGAGTTTTAGCAAGTTAACAAACACTTGTAATGTAATGATTGGACAAGTTTTTAAATAAATATACAACGGTTAATTTACAATTGTTTGTTTAGTGCTAATTTCAGTTAAAAAGACAACTATATCGGAGTTTTTTATAAGACTTTGTCTAATTTGCCACATCATCCTACTACTGTAATTTGATAATAATTCAGCTACTTAACCCGGGAGCACATTTCAATAAATATTTTTCCACCTCGGCAGAGGTTCGTTTCATCTGTAAGTCTCTAAGAAAATACTTACAATAATAAAAAAGTTTTGCCCACCTTATCTTTATTCTATACGATTTACTTATTTTCTTGACTCTTTAATGATAAACATGGATTGCATAAGTTTATAAAAAATACCTTCTTATAGAATTACAAACTGATAATTTATTCACCTGAGCAAGTTCAGGTATTACGAAACACAATATCAAATTCATAATGAAAAAGCAATACTTTAGATTGCTTCCTAAAGCGTTTTCTGCCACAAAATATAACTTACAAAAAATTACTGCAAACAAAAAAGGAATTTGAATCCATTTTACAAATCCATTGAGAGGTTCACGTATGCAATCGAATTGAACATTATGGTGTACGTTAGAGGAATTTGGTTCAGCATCGTAGAGTGGCCACATGCGAATCAGTTTTTAATATTTTACAAAAAAGTTTCAAATTCAACTTTTTCGTTTCTAGATGTTTATTTTATTATTTGCAATTTTTTTAATACACAATTACCTAAAATAACATTTACTGTCTTTCAAAGACACGAAACCAAAAACTTTAAGAATATTTAGATTACCGACTAGCTTTTAGACGAAGCTTTGCATTTATAACATAAGTAAACATACGTAACATAAATAGCACATAAGTCAAATTTCAAAATAATATATATGTAATTTATTATGTGTATGTACATAATAAATCTACGTCAATGCAGTCACGGGTAGCAGATTGTTTATCATAAACGTTGCTATTAAATTTAGTTTGAAAATAGTTGAAAGATTTAGCATTTTGTAACAAACAGTCATACGGGCATACATTTTCCCATATAATATTAGTAGGTTTAGGCCAAAACGTACGAGATAGTCTTAAAATTATTAGGCTTAAACGTAAAAATTATTTTAGACTCCGAATACATGACGAAGTTTTTTCTAATAAATTGGTATATAAAAAACGATTTTTGTTTTGATTTCCTGCAACTAAACTAAAACATGTTTAAAAATACGTACATGATGTATGTATTTTTAGAAGTTTTTTTCCGTACAATACATTTTTTGAAGGCCGACGTTTATATCAAAAAGAAGAAAACCATAAAAGCGTTTTCGACTTTCATTAATAATAAATAAATTCAATGAATGCAGAAATGTTTTTAAAAAAATAACACAGCAGCTGCTTTGAAGTATTCTTCTTTTAACCAATGGATGCCTTTAAGTTTCGTACCAATTTAATGACAGCTCCGAAGTTATTTTAATTGTAAGGCGTAGAAGTTAATTATAAAGTCAATGACATTACGAACTTACTTTATCCGATTTCAGAATGAATAGCTTTTATTTTGCCTCTATGTGTTTCTTTCATAAATTGTTAAATATGTAAAGTGATTTTTATTAAATTCTACGCACTAATCATATATAAAATTACTAGCTGTTACTCGCGACTTCGTCCGCGTGAAACAGGAGAAATGTTCAAAATGTATTAATATATAATGTTTAATATAAAATAAATGTCCGTAAAGGTGCATTGACGACGACGAATTTCCACATTGACATTTATCCCCATTTCAACCCCTAGTTCATCCCTGTAAAGTTTTTTAACTATTTTGACTAGTTTCATCAAAATTGGTTCAGTGGTTTAAACATTAAAGACAGACAGAGTTACTTTCGCATTTATAAAATTATTATAAAAAATATCTTATTTAAAGGACGCAATAAATAGTACCAGGCTTTGATATCATTTTAATTTTATTATCAAAATTTAAACAACTTAGTTTATTATTTTTTTCCTTTTGGTATAAACCCTATATACCTCCATAGTATTATATGAAAAAGTTCCATTCTAATCCTCTTTGAGGCAAAATAGAAAAATAGAGCTCTTGGAGCATGATTTTAGTAACTGTATACCGCGCTGCACAATAAGTTTCCGTATCGCTCATTTTAAATATCACAAATATAATGTAAACAACAAGCGACGAACAAAAATCACAAAGAGCCTCAAAGGGTCCTTTTGTGTTTGCGAAAATTTTTGCTGATTTATTTCGCGTATAAAGAAATGCTTTTGTTGACAAGATCAAAAGAAAATTTTCCTTCCTTCCTTCCTTCGGGGTTTTACAGTGCTCGGAATACGTGTACATGCATTGTTACATTTATTTATTTTTAATAATATAAGCGTTTACATACGCTTATTTTATAGGTCACAAATCTAAAACGTAAATTTGACTAGATGACTTGTCGCTGTTATCTATTATATATATTTTACTATTATCACTAGACATCAAAAAGAATAATATGATTTACCAAGACATTTGAAGTAATAAAACATGATGCTAGCATTCGCAGATGCTCCTTAATGGTGAATTTGTATGTTCTAATTTATACGTATATATAATGAATAAAATAAAACTTTCTTTTTTATCTTCTTAGAACTTTTTTGTACATAAGTTCGTACAGTATCTGCATCCCCTAGTATTCGGGCAAAAATTTATAATCATAACCTTTACGGTTTTTTTAATAAGATGTGTTACTTGTTACGATTAATTGGCTACGATGTGTATATTTTTACGAGTTTGTTAAATACGTTATAATTTTGTTTACACAAATTTACTTCTGTGATTATCAATGTCACAAAAGGATATATAGCACATTTGAAGTGAATTTGAGGGCTTCATTTAATATTCAAAAGAATTTATAGTACGCATATGTAAAAAAAATGCCCGCGACCACAAAATATTATTCCCGTTTTAGAAAATCATGGCATTTTAAAGTTTTATTCATATTTAAAATTTAATTTAAACTTACAGTATGGATTTAAATGACGGTGTTAACTGGTACAAGTTTGCGTAATCATCACCATTAGCCTGTGATAGTCCACTGTCGGACATAGGCCTCCCCTTATATACCCCTCTCCATTAGGGGTCCAATGCGGGTTGGTGGGTGGACCGACGTTTTACATGTCCACCTGACGCATGGATCATCTTACTTTTCAGACAAATGGGTGATCAGCCCAAATTGGGTAATCAATTTTTAGATATTTTTGTCTATGTGACAATAAAAAACCTTTTATTTAAAACTACATTACATGAACTTGTAATCAACTAGCTCATATAATGAAGTAAGCCGAATAATGAAATTAATTAAAGAAATATGCTTTATGAATTTTATTTATATAAAAAAGGAAATTTATTTACAAAATGTTCTGAAAATTTTATCGAATAATAAATTCAGTGAAATATATTTTAATAGCTTTCCTATTAAAAACTAAGGAATTCAAAACTAAGCGTCTTTGAAAATAATTTTTGTATCGTTTTTATTAAGTATATGGCTCCAGTTAAACTTATAAATGCACATAATACTTTATATTGCTTATGGTAAGTAAACGCGATAAAATCCGTATAAATTATATTATTCATCATCATCATCATCAGCCTTTGATAGTCCAGTGCTGGACATAGGCCTCCCTAATACACCCCTATCCATTAGGGGCTTTTTGGACCATGTCCACCACGCTGGTCCAATGCGGGTTGGTGGGTGGACCGACTTTTTACATGCTCATCCGACGCATATTATTCATCATAAACTTATTACTTAAATTTTAAACTACAAGTCGGAGTTGGATCAGATTGGACATAAAATGTGAGATTAATTCTTTACGACGACATAACTGTATTAAAGCCTATAAATTTCGCTTTATTAAAATTATTAGACCCTAAGTTAGTCATATTCGTAAACTTAAAAAGCTTCTTTAAATAATATAGTTTGAAAATTTTTGGCGGCTCAACTATCACAAGCCACACTATTACAACGTTTCAAGTTTGAGGAAGAATTATACGGCGTAATATAATTTTAGTAAGGTTCAGAGAGAAAAACAGTTATAAATGAAACAGTTGATAGTTTAATAAAGAATATTCTTTTCTAATTACGCATTTCTTAAATATAAATTTGAAGTGTTCTATTTGCAAATAACGTTGTACATGTAATAAAACAGAATCTAGGTCAAAATATTGGAGCTACTTTTACTATATAACGGCGTAAAGACTTTATTAAATGTGAATGAAAAATTTTTTGAGCTTTGATATTTCAACGGTACTACATAAATATAATACTTTAGCATTTTGCTTTATCTAACCTTTACAGTTTTATTAAGAGAATTATGTTGTCAAATTCTATATATTACTAGGCCTCCCTGCTTCGCACGGGAGCTATGCTGGTAGAAAACATACCAACAATTTCAATATCTATAAAATAAACCTTCCTCTTCAATCACTTTGTCAATGAAAAAACAGCACCGAAATCCATTGCGTAGTTTCAAAGATTAAAAGCAAATATAGGGAAATAGAGACAGAGAAAGCGACTTTGTTTTATAGTATGTAGTAACTATCATCAGATACAGACAACTACGCATCAACAGTATTTTTATTTTATAGTGACGAAACTTAAAAGATTACTTGATTAGACTGTGTGTTTAGATTTCTCTTAAGGGATTGCAAGATGTTAATTGATGTAATTTTAAACTTTTCGTTATGATGGTGTGCAATGAACAGTAAGAGAGCGTGTGCGTTGTTGTCTGTAGATCTTTGTATTCGTACATTTATTCATTCATCAACACGAAACTAAAGTAATTCATTGTCTTTTCCAAAAAGAATAAATCAATTCGTATTAAATAAAACTTCCTCACGCCACGCCTCACGACATTGCTCGATTTAAATTGGGTACTTTATTGCGTCTTAAGTGATTTTTTGCTAGGAACATATACACTTCAGACAAGACCAGACATACAGATTTACCAAATTAAATCTAATGACATCGCTAACGTATCCCGTACGTTTTCATATAGAAGAAAAGTTTTACCATAGCTATTATTTACAATTACTAACCGAAAACTTTAATTTTACTTCGAAATTTCTTCGGCGATTCTTGGCTAATAGAAATATCGCTAGTTAGATAGATTGATAATATAATCGGTTTGATAAGTATTTCTATGTATTTTATTAAAATAAAGTATGTTGTTTTGGATATTAGATGATATAGAGTGCAAAAAAGTAGATTTCTTTGAAGGTGTTCCTCCTAAAACACGATGTCATTGAATGCAGAGTACATTTTAATATTCCTGATTTAAGTAACAAATGTATGTATTATACATTAGACAATCAGACTTTTGGAAGCTCTCTGTTAAGGTGATAAGTACTCTTATCGATGAGATATTACCGTGCCCAGCAAGTATTTTCAGTGTATATATGCGGTGAGGTTTCTGACCTAATAAACTACAGTATAGTAATACCGTTTCTCAAATCTGGCAGTAAAACGATCGAAATAACTATTATCATTTAAATAACTATAATCATTTTTTTAGAAAGTTGATCAAAAACAATTACTTTTGTTTAAACAATAAACATTCAGTTTATTATTCAAAGATATATTTGATACTTACTTATGTTTTATGTAAGAAATATTTATGAACATTGTGTTAGGTCAAAAAAACGTTTTTGTATTTAGTTAAAATATATGCAATACCCTATAGTTTTATACCCTTGTTAACTTGAATAAAAACATAACATGGATTTATCAGTTACGCATATCATTCGATTAAATTCATTAATTTAACTTTAATAAGGCAATAGGAGAAAATTATAAATTTACTTTTAAATTTGAATATAAACGCGGTTTACTTTTTAATAAACTTATAGCAGTAGCATATTTGATAAAGTAAAAGTCATAAACCATCGTGTATCACATACATGCTTAGCTTCATACTTTATATAATAATTCTTTTAAGAACCTTAGTCTACACGACTTCAAAAGTAAAGAAATAACGTTATTTTACATGTCAGTTTGTTAAATTCTTAAAAATTCAGGTAAATCTGGATGGATTAGATGCCGACCACGTGATAAATTGGGAAATTGGCTAGGTGAATAAAGATTTTATTAAGATAGATAATCTTTAGTTGTTTTAATTTTGATAAGATTGTATATGAACCAGGAAAGCAATTTTACTTTATATTCAGGTAAATTTTTTGCCTATGTTTTTGAGAAATTTGTATTACTATAAAGATGATCGATGTCTCTATTTTCGAGTTGCGTCAAGATTAAAATATATGAAATAATACTAAACAATGAACCACGAAATCACGCACTAACCCGCAATGGACCGGCGTGGTGGGATACGTCCAAAAACCTAATTGAGAAGGAGTGCATTAGGGAGGCCTGTGTCTCTCAGTGGACTAGCACAGGCTGATGATGATCATCATGAATGAACGTTAAAACACACGCACTTCACGCATTACATGACACGAAATGTAAGTTTATCAAGATGCGGTCTATGCAGAAGCTAAACATATTAGGCAATTGATGTTTAGAATGTAACCCCAAGAAAATAGAGGCGTCTTACATATGCCGTTGTCATTGGTTGGTCGTCGGTCCACAACTGACGTCTTGACAATTCGTGAATATAAACGTTATTTCGTTAGGTATTATTTATTACCTTGTTTACGTCAGTACTTTGGCTCAGATATAACCTATAAAGTTTTATCTAGTTTTTCTTAATTTAGGTTAGTATTATAAATAATGGCATAGTGAAAGATAATTTGTTTTCATCAGTGATAATTAACAAATAACCTAGGGTTTCATAAATAAATATTGAACATCAATGTAACTTAAATCACTACATAGTATAAAACATAGTCGATTTTTTACTTTAAAAAAAATAGTGATGTGCGATCGCTATTGTAAAACTCATAAAACTTACCGTGATTAACGTGATTTTCATGTGAATAGTGAATAGTTTTCATAAATAATCTTTTCCATCACTAATGCGTAGAGTTTTTATATATAAGAATAATATTTTTTTAATATTTAAAATATTTTCAACATTTTTAGACAAATAAGATATTTAATAAATGGAATACGTTTGCTGAAATAAACAATTGTAATTTAGATAGTCAGAAGAGCTAAAAGAAAGGGTCGCAATAGTTTTTATTACAAAGCCGAACAAACGATTTTAGTCAACTGGACAAATCCTTTTAGATCTTTACTGTGATCGCTTTTGAATGTTATTCCTTTGACATAATTACTTTGCGATTCAATGCGAAACTTCAAAGGGTTGATCATTAAAAAGAAATGAAAGTCACTTTCTTTGTTTACAATTTCTATTTCTTTTAATTGTCACTTGTGTAGTTTGTTCCTATATGTATTTACTAGAACAATAAATTAAAAACAGAAATGAGAGTCGTTGATTAGATATCAAATAATGAGTCGTGATATGTCCGTAGGTATCTTTTAAAATAACTATGAAATTTAACGTATTGATATCAATTGCGGTTAAAGACAAACGACTGAAACTTAAAGTATTTATTGTTCGACCAATTTATAAATTGGTAATATTTGCTAATATATTGTATTTTTAAAGATTGTGTGAGCTAGTCAAAAGGTAATATTTTTGATATTTGTAAAGTTAAATTTTTATGACGCCGCGATACGAGCAGGACTTTTACCCGGTAGTAACATAAAATAGGATAATCTGCGTAATAAATACCAATTAACTATTTCGCTTATCCCGGTTTTCAGCATTTAAAGTAACCGGCATATGTGATTGTTATAGAAAATTATATCGTTATTTGGGTAAGATAAAAGTATATCTACCGGTAAGGGAACCACATCTCAATCTCATCTCTCATCTCATTCTTACCCTATAATAAATTAAGGGCTTCTTACATAGGACCAACAAAATGACACAAAATACATTTATGAAAGTTGATAATATAAAATACCTACAAACAGGATTAAAAACTTTTATGTTGATGCAAAGACATGACAATATTTAACAATCTCTTTACCAGCTGTAATAAATTATGACGCTAACTTATCATGGCTATTGAAGATTACGAGAAGGTATAGAGTAATTGATTGTTAAATTGCTATTGTAATTGATAGTTTCATAAAATTTGTCTAGCTTATCACGGAAATTGAAAAATATATAGATATATATTTCTGTAACGGTTTTTAGTGTTAGGCATATAGCGTTAACTTCCCAAGTTGAAAATAGACAAAAAACAGTTCTATTTGTAAAGGAATTATATAAAAATAACATTCACTCGGTTAGACAGTATTATATCAAATGATTTAATGGTGAATTAGTCATTAGATTGATCCGAAGAATGGCGCCAAAATAACAAATCGTGCTTTTAATCAGCTTAGGAAATGTTATAGACGTTGGAACAAATTGCAATCTGCAGAGCCAAGAGCGCTTTAATTAGAGAACTCTTTGGAGTATTTCAAATGAAAATAGTTACTCGACTACGATGAAATGCACTGAAGTTCCGTTACAATGGCAATTCATTGGTTTTATGCAATTTTGCTGCGTGTTAAATTACGCGCCTATAAATATTTTTTGAATTTCTTTAATATATTATAAATGTGTCAAAAGTCATGTTATATAAAAAAAAAGCTTCTATAAACTTTTGAGTTAATAATTTATTATCGCGCTCTACTCTTATGCGAAAAAATACTTTATAAATGATGACATGATTTCAGTTAAGTTTTTTAAACGGTATTTTGCTGTTTAAAATCTTTTTATCCATTTTTAAACAAATTTTACGAATTAATGTTAAGGGCCTATCAAAAAATTTTATGTCGATTTAACCTTAATAATAAATTAAATTGCCACATTTAAAGCTCTATGACACACGAATATTAAAGTGAAATTTATTGTTTAAACATTAGTGTTTTTTCTAGTTCTATAAATAAGTTAATTACAACTCGGCCTTAAGAACAGAAAACAATAAAAATTTGTTTCCTTTTTTACAAAAAACTTCAGTAAACTCAGGAAGCAAAAAAATATTTTTACACATTCAATTAATTTAATATAAAATTTTATCCATATGGCTTTAACAAAATAAAAAAATGTTGCAGGATATGAATGCTCAGAGTCACTAAGGTAGACTAAACCAAGACGGTGATCAAATCAAAAGTAGACGTTTAACTCAGAACCAGATTAAAGGTAATCGATTTGTCTATACAGTCAGTCTCTCAGCATTTAAAATGTTTTGTGTAAGAATTATGCCTATGACACGAATACTACTATAATTCATGATTTGAGCCTAAATATACGTTTTATGAATGTTATTTTGACATTTTTTTGTATTTTTAGGTTGCAGAGTTACAGACCAGTGAATAGTTTGGAATTAATGCATTAGCTTTTGTGGTAAATTTGTTATGTGTATGTCTTTCTTAGTTCTACATGAGGCGTCCCATTGACAACAAAAAGTCATGAAAAGTAACATACTTTATATAACTAATGCACCTAATTTTTTACAACATTTTAATAAAAGCCCGTTTATTTTAAAATAATATTTTCAGTGATTATTTGTACAAACTACAAAGCACACCGAAAATAAGACTCAAGCAAATATTTCAGAATAAAGGCATTTATGAAATTGAAAACAACTTTGGTTCAGATAGATAAATTGCTACAATCACTAAAAAATTTAATTGTCAGCCAGCCATAGTCCTACTACAAGAATACATCATTCTAATGATAACTTTTGTACGAAAAAATAATAAACAAAATTCATAAATATCAATTATTTAATTTTAGGGTTACTAAAACAGATTTTTACAGCGACCAAATATTTACTAAGTCACGTGTAAATTATAATATTCTGTAGATTTTACTTCAAAAAACATAGAATATTCCGTGCAAAAATTAAAGAAGCGAGGTAAGAAAACATCTATCCAGACTACTGCTTTGTTAAAGTTGAAAAGTTAACAATGAGCGTTGGTTTCCTCTAGTTAAATACTTTTACAGCCCTCGTGTATAAAGATACCTAATTCAAAGCTAATGCAATGATTTGATTTGATGTCAACTACCATAATTTTTCATTTTCGTAAAAGTATATTAGTGTACATACTAAATCAATGAATTTTAACTAAAGCTTATATTATTTAAAAGTACCCTTGCTTTAAATAAATATAAAGGAATTATTTTATAAGTAAAGAATATGATTGTTAACTTTTATGCAAATTGTAGCTAAAAGTCATGTGACCGCTCGTGGGGTCGTTTTCAAAGATTCTGCCTAATCTTCCATTAGTTACCAATCGCAATAGATATTACGGAAAACGTTTGTTTGTTGTAAAATGTATGAAGAATTCGATAAACTATAATCGATATACGTTGTTTATTCGATAGTGAATGTCAAATATAATAGGAGAAATATTTTATATTATTGTGTCGGAACACTATTTCTAATGCGGGTACTTTTTTTTTTTTATGGCATACGCAGGCAGACGAGCAGTCGGGCCACCTGATGGGAAGTGGTCACCGACACCCATAGACGTTGACAATACCAGTGGTATCGCCGACGCGCTGCCTACCGTGAGACATAGGGTGTTAAGTCTTGTTTACCCAGTAAATACGCTGGCTACGGTGCCCTTCAAACCGGAACGCAGCAGTGTTTTCACACTACTGCTTCGTGGCAGAAATAGGCACCGCGGTGGTACCCACCCAGACGGTCTCCTGTAAACAGGGGACCTACCACCGGTAAAACAGGGGACCTACCACCGGTTAGAGAAAAGAAATCTCGATATAGACGTGTTTGGATTCTGCTTGTCACTGTGTTGGTGTAAACACGTTGTCGGGAGATTCTTAACTTTATTTTTGCTTTTTGCGTTGAATATCCAAATGTTTGTATTGTTTTTGTTAGGTGTTGGTCTCTGTTTTATGTGGTAAGTGTTTATTATTTCTCTTCCTAGTTGTGTTTTTATTAAAAAGAAAAGAAGCCTCCGGATGGAAGCGGCGGTATTCCACCTGATATTAACATTTCATCAAGTTTCCCTCCCTCCCAAACAGATGTAAAATCGAATTCAAATCGTAAACGTCCGGCTGAAAGCCACGAGTTAGTTGACAATAAAAAAATCGTTCCACCCTCATCTTCATATCAACTAACCTACTGCAAAAAAGGATTTGAAAATGACTCAAAACTAATGTATACTGAACTAGACAAGGATCCATTCATTGTTCATATTGTTAGATCTGCTCCGTACCTATCTGCTGGTCAATCCATTCGTCTGATAAAATTTGCCCAACTAATACACAAGTCTAATGTCTCGAGTATTTCTCAGGAAGGCATAAAAGCACTGGGGAGAAATAGAATGGTAGTAGAATTTAAAACATATTTGGGTGCAAATAGTTTTTTAGCTCATAACTTTCGAGCTAGTAATAATTTCACTACTACTATCCCCAGATTAAGCATAACTCGCATGGGTGTAGTAAGGAGCATTCCGACCGACTGGACTCTAAAAGAGTTAGTTGAAAATATTAAAACCCCGCCCAATTGTGGTGAGGCCACCTAAATACAAAAGTCCGTTCTGATGATAAGTCAACCCAAACGTTCCTACTCTGATATTACCATACTCTACCAAACTAAACCCTCCTCATCTAACTGCCTAAACCAATCCACATCCCCATCTGCTACTTCCTCTGTCCAACAAATGTCAAAGTACAACTCATCATATGTTAAAACCTCCTATAGATTCCCTCGTCCCCAAACTCCCCTTGGTAAAACCTATGATGTTGTCTCTTACCAAAGTATCATTAGCTCTCCTAAATCTTCTCAACCTAATGGTTGTGCTCTTGCCCTACCCTCGGAGTCTGTTGTACTTACTACTGTTGTATTAACTTTTTCTGGTCACACCCTTCCAGAAAAAGTATTTTGTTATTACAGCTCCCTTCCAGTTTTTACCTATATATTTCCTACCATCCAATGCAGAAACTGCTGCAGATTTGGACACATTTCTTACCAGTGTGGATCCCAGTCTCGATGCTATTGCTGTGGTCAGGGACATTCTGGGGACAGTTGTACCAACTCAAAACCTGTAATTTGTCCGTTATGTAATGGTTACCATAAGGCAACTGATTTTAAATTTCCAGAACATGACAGACGGAAATCAATTAAGGTCATTAAGTCGCAAGAAAGTGTAAGGTACTCCGAGGCCGCTCTCCGTTTTTTTCTAATATTACCACATTCTACCAAACTAAACCCTCCTCATCTAACTGCCTAAACCAATCCACATCCCCATCTGCTACTTCCTCTGTCCAACAAATGTCCAAGTACAACTCATCATATGGTAAAACCTCCTATAAATTCCCTCGCCCCCAAACTCCCCTTGGTAAAACCTACGATGTTGTCTCTTACCAAAGTATCATTAGCTCTCCTAAATCTTCTCAACCTAATGGTTGTACTCTTGCCCCACCCTCGGAGTCCACTCCTTGCTCACCCCAAATAATAACCTTATAAAACTTTTTACCTGCACCCTAATCAACATTGTATCTAAATTCTCAGATTCCCTACCGAACAATGTCATTATCCTACTTAAACAGCTCCTAGAAAGATTATTAAAACTGAGTTAACTTTTTTAACTAATCGTTTCAAACCTGTCATCCTTGCCATCTCGGAGACCTGGCTTAGACCGGGATCTATGTTTAGACTTCCGGGATTTTCATGTTTCCGTGATGACAGGGATGATGGTAAGGCAGGATGTGCCCTTTTGGTTTCTAGATCCATCTCCTTTACTCAAATTCCCATTCCTCCCATGGCCCTAACTTAAACATAGTAGCGGTTAAAGCTAAAAATATCTCTATTATATCCTGCTACCATCCCTCACCCTAACAATTCTATTATTGCAGAATTAAATACAATCCTATCCTCTATCCCGGGACCCCATATAGTATGTGGTGATTTCAATTGCCACCATCCTATGTGGGGTTCATCCCATGCTGACTCTCTATCTCCTTCCTTTCTTGAAGTAATAGATAGTCATAACCTTTGTATCCTAAACAATGGATCTCCTACCCGAAGGGCACCCCCTGGCCAAATGTCCAATGCTCCTGATTTAACCATGTCCTCCCCTTCTCTAATTACCTCGCTTTCTTGGTCTATACTGCCTCTTTCCTATGGTAGTGATCACTTTCCAATTCTAATTGAGTTTCTATGAATTCCCCCGTCTCCAAATCTCCCTCCCCTGCAACGGTTTAGACTACCTGAGGCTGACTGGGTTAAGTACTCCGAAGTCTTGGACTCCAAAATCCTTACCCTTCCTCCGGTTGATTCTTCCAACTTCCTATCCTCATACAACAGTTATGTTGCCTGTTTAACTACAGCTGCAGAACAATCTATCCCTTTAAAGAACTCACACCGCGGCCGGATATCCTCCCCTACTTGGTGGGACTCGGAATGCTCTGCAGCTATGCGCCTCCGAAAACTAGCTGAGAAGTCTTACATGAACGACCTTAATAGGAACAACTTCCTCTCTTGTCGAAAGGCCTGTGCCAAATCAAGAAGAATCCTAGCCAAAAAAAAGACACAAGGTTGGTCAATCACTATCTCCCCGCTCTTCATTATCTAGCGTTTGGCGTAAAATTTTGCTCTTTTGTGGAGTTTTTGTCCTATCACCCTATCGCCTTATGATCTGTTTTGGCAAAAATCATGGAAAATCTTATCAAAAATAGATTAGAGTGGATCCTCGAATCCAGAGGTCTACTCTCAAATTCTCAATTTGGTTTCAGACGTGGCATGAGCACTATGGATAGTCTTGGTATCCTTTCTACAGATATAAGAATTGCACGCTCTAAAAATGAGCATGTTATTGGGGTTTTCCTTGACATCCTGGCAGCTTATGATAATGTCCAACTTCCAATAATCAGGCAAAAAATGCTTAATCGGAGTATCCCTGTGAGGTTGGTTAACATTATCTTTAGTTTTCTTATGCACCGCCCTATTTCTGTTCGTTACCACAACTCTCTCTTTCCTTCCCGTCTCGTTTTAAAAAGTCTTCCTCAAGGATCTGTCCTAAATCCCCTCCTATATAACATTTACACTGCAGATTTAGACTCCACTGTAAATAATTTCTGCAAAATTCTGCAATATGCAGATGACATTGCTTTATACTCTCCTTGTTCCTCTATTCCTGATGGATGTACTATGCTGAATACTGCCTTAAGATATCTGAACAGCTGGCTATTAGATCATAGTCTAGAATTATCTCTACCTAAATGCCATGCTGTAATTTTTACCAGAAAACGAAGTATACCCCATTTAGGTTTGTTTTTGGATGGTAACCCTATCACTCTCAAGGATCGTACTAAATTCTTAGGTGTTATTCCAGATTCAAAGCTCTCAGGAATTTACCACTAAGAATATATCTACTTAAAAAGAAAAGTATTAATATCCACAGAGCTCTATCAGGGGTACGATGGGGCTCTCATCCTTTTTCCCAGAAAATCCTATAAAATGCTATTGTACGTAGTCACTTGGACTATGGCAGCTTTATCTTGGAACCATGTAACAAGCTTGCTTTGAGGAAGTTTGACAAAATTCAGCACAAGTGTTTACGTATAATAAGCGGAGCTATGAAAACTTCTCCAATTAATGCCCTTCAAGTCGAGTGCGTAGATCCTCCTCTTATGCTCCGCAGACAGTTTCTTGCTGACGGGTACTTTTCCAATGCCGTTCAGTACCCCTTCCACCCTATCCTGAATTCCTTAGCCCTCTTGTCCAACGCTGTCACCTCGTCCCCTTACTAGTCTCATAAATCGTCTCCTTTGTAATAAATAGTTTAAATAAATACAGAAACTCTGCGGCCCTTGTTCTCCAGTAAGACAACCACCCTCTATTTTCTTGCTGTTATGATGCCCTAATTTACCAGCCCAAATCATTACAAGCCTTGGCATAGACTAGAACTCTCTTAATGCAAATGAAAAGTTCAATTCCATTGTAAACAAGGTTTGGGCTGACTGGGTCCTAATTTTTACGGATGCCTCAAAAACAGACAATTTACTTGTTAGAGTATCTATTTGCATACGAAAATATAATGTGGTGCTATGCTTTAAGTGCCCTACAGAGTGCTCAATTTTTACTGGCGAATCCATTGCCATATTGGAATCGGTCAAGTTCGTTAACGCTAACAAAACCCTCTTCCCCAAATCTTTGATTCTCAGCGACTCACAAAGTTGTCTCGAGGATCTAAAGAGATGTTTTCGGTGGAAGGAGGTTCCCTTCCACCAAAACATCTCTCAATCAAGGAAATGTTGTTTAATTTAAAAATGTTGGCATAGAGACAGTATTGGCTTGGATTTCAAGCCATGTAGGTATCTTAGGCAATGAAACTGCGATTACTATCTAAACAGGCTATAGTTATTGGTGATCCATACCACTCTAACGTTCCTGCTCGTGACCTGTGCGCCTTAGCGAAACCCCACTTGAAGGAATCCTGGGATATTATGAATTAAAGAACAAAATTAGTTGTGGAAAAATATTACAGCTCCATCCAACCCAATACTGGCAGACCATGATTTTTCAAGTATAAGTATTTTTCTAAATTCATTACCTCTGTAATAATCCGTCTCCGTTTAGGCCACATATGCTCCCCAGTGTTTTTAGCTAAACTGCACATACTGGACCATTTACTGTGCCACTGTGGGTTAGCGGAAGGCTCTCTGGAGCATTTATTTTTCTCTTGCAAAAACCTTGTAGTTCCTCTTTATGACATCCTTCCTAGAAATGTCCCTAGACCTATTAATATTCCTTTTCTTGTTACCCTTAGTGATCCCTCACTAGTTAAAGCCTTGTATAAATTTATTCATGTAAATAACATTAAACTAAAAAATATTATACAAAAAAAACACACCTTACTGCACCATAAGTTTATGCCCCCCTTATTTGATGTGTCATTGTTTGTTCTTACCCTAATAATGTGTTACTAATTCTTATTTCAAATGTTGTATCTACTAATTTATTGTTTTGTGCTTGTCCTAGAATCAAAATTTACCTTCCAAATTCACCTATTCTAAACGTTTGGTTAAAATATAAATGCTGGTTACGAATCGAAATTCTAGCACGAGAAAATCATATAACGTGACAGGCGACGTTTCGTCACCCCTAAGCCGAATCTTCAATCGAATCAAAACTGACAAACCATCAAAAGCGGGGAACAATGATCAGGACCCTCTTTTTATACTTCGACCGTGCTACAACTAAATTGGACCCCTAGAACCCGAGGGGTCCCGTTATTTGACACATTAGCGATATTAGTCTCCTCACACACCAGTCCCTGTTCATAACGACAGCCAGATTGTTCAGGTGACTCGTGAATGGTATTTGATTGCACGCTTTATAGAGGCATAACGTGATAAAATAACGGAATTCGTGCATTGGTTCATCAAGCGATATTTTAAAATACAAATGCCATAAAAGGCACGGATTAAGTTTTGTTAAAATGGATTTTTAATATTATTAGAGAATGTATTTCAGCTGATCAAGTGTCATAGTTCCTCTAACGTACAATAGTATTATTAAATAAAATTACTTTACGGATTCGGTCACGGGTAGACCACGGCCGCTGGAAAGTGTTCGAAACGTCGGGAATTAAAATGTAAAATAAACGCGATAAAATCCGTAAAGTAATTTTATTTAATAATGTATAATATTCAGCAAGCAATAGAAATAATTACGTACAATAGTAATTTTTACGAAACACTATATATAATAATTTTATTTTTATAATTATAAATACTTTTTTTATAATTATATATATTTATATACTACCTGTTTCTCCAACCTTGACATTGGCAGAAACACTAAGATATTCTTGGTGGAGCCATTATAAGTAAAAGAAGAAGAAGAAGACGTGTCTGAAACATAGAAAGGAGAGATCCTTGTAAGCCGCTACCCGAAACGGAACTCTCCTTGTGTGTGATAAGTGTTATGCATCTGTGATAGTGTTAGTGTGTTTAGTGGTGTTATGCATCAACTCGTTCGTACAAGACATCGTGGCTGTTGTCAGGGTCACGTGAGCCACTTTAATGTTTTTTAGTATAAGAGACGTTCAGTTGTTGCCATCATTTTTACTTTTTAAATCTGTTTGAGATTTCTAAAAATTGATTAATATTTAAATATCAAAGGCGGGATAGTTTAATGTAAGGTATATGCGTCATAACATTACGGTAAATCAAAAACCGTAGAGGTGTTTGCGTTACAAAATAAAAAGCGAAATTTTGTGAGTAAGGACTCACAAAATTTCGCATTTTAAAATATTAGCAATATTATATCAAAATATATTACAAGAATTGCAAGTCTTTCTGAATGTTCATCTATATAAGTAATCATATTTTTTTTTCAAAAGCAAATCTTTATCTGATTTCATACTAAGCATATACATAAAAATAATTTCTTCCTTTTTTATCTGAAGGGCCTTAATAAAAATTAAAAAGTGCTGCTGAAGCTAGACGAACTTAACGCAAGGAACCGTAAAAAAAGTTTGATTAACTTTTATTTAACGGCGAGGCACTGTATTAAAACTTAATAAAATAGCTCGTTTCACAACGCTATTATACCCATAAATTTCTCTTGTGGAAATTTCCGAGAATTTATGACCGCCTAAACCTAGTAATTCATTTCATAAGAAGGAAAAATTTCATTAACATTTTTTTTATTTTTTTTTCTTGCTTATAGATATATATATACACTATTTAGGTTGTTTCAGTAGATTTTTTAAGGTGTTACTATATATAAGTAAAATTAATAATCTTAAAGTAGGAAATTTATTACACAAAGTTTTAAGATCTTATAAGTTGATACCATTTACTGTGCTTAATTTCCATGAATTGTATTGTTTTGAAATATATAAAGACCTAGTACGGTTATAAAAATTATTACTTTTTTATGTCATCAATATGTTAGTTGATATTAATTATCATAACCATTATGATAAGAGTAATTTGCTCAGAAATTGTGATAATTTTTTTTTAATAAAATTGCGATCCCGACAAGGCGATGAAAAGGTATTCTTTTACTTTATTCCACGCTGTAAGAATACGAAAGTAATAAATCTTAAACTGAAATACCGTAAATTTTGATTATTTTACACCTAATGTAAATACATTAGGTGACAAAATGGAAAGACAATTAACTCGGTAAATAACGAGCAAGCGAAAGATAGTGACTGACTGACTGGCGTACGAGTATCGAGGCGATCAATAACATGGCCACATTCACTAAAACGTGAATGGTGCTCGTAAAACGAGTGTTACAGTGTTTATATCAATTCCATATTTTATAAACCTAATATCGAAAATCAAATTTATACTTCATTTTAATAATAGGGTTACAGCACCATAGACCACATCCATACAGTAAGGCAGGTTATACAGAAGACACTTGAGTATAACCAGCGCCTGTGCATAGCATTTGTGGACTATGAGAGCTTTGACTCCATCGAGACCTGGTCTTTATTCGAGTCCTTACAGCGGTGCCAAATTGATTGGCGATATATCGAGATGCTGAGATGTCTGTACATCGCCGCCACTATGTCTTTCGTAGTCCAAAGTGGGCAGACTGAGCCTATCCTCCTGCACCGTGGTGTGAGACAAGAAGATGTCATGTCTCCGAAATTGTTCTTCGTCGCGCTTGAGGACATGTTCAGGACGCTCAACTGGAAAGGACACGGCATAAATGTAAATGGCGAGTACATCTCACATCTGCGGTTTGCGGACGATATCGTCATCGTGGCTGAGACCGCAAAGGACCTGCAGAAAATGGTGCAAAGCCTGGCTGAATCTTCTGCAAACATCGGTCTCCGGATTAACTTGAGTAAAACCAAGGTCATGTTACACAAGCAAGTTGATCCGGAACCGATCATAATTGACGCACCTCCCTCGAAGTGGTTTCGGTACGTTTACCTAGGGCAAACGTTTGAAATAGGTAGAAACAACTTTGAGGGAGGCCAACAGAAGGACTCAGCTGGGCTGGCTAGCTTTGAAAAAGTTTCGTTGAGTTTTCTCGTCACCCATCCCACAGCGCCTCAAATCGAAAGTCTTCGATCAGTGCGTCCTACCCTTTTGACCTACGGTGCCGAGACTTGGATACTTACGGTTCGACTGCTCCACAAATTTAAAGTCGCTCAGCGGAGCTATGGAGAGGCTATGCTCGGAATATCTCTGAAGGACCGCATCAGAAATGACGTGATCTGTCAGAGAACCAAAATCACTGACATAGCCCACCGGATTAGTAAGCTGAACTGAAGCCGGTCATATAAGCCGGAGAACGACGACCGCTGGAGTCTGATAGTTCTGGAGTGGAAACCGAGGCTCGGCAAACGTAGTGTAGGACGCCCTGCGGCAAGATGGAGTGACTACATTCGCAAAGTGGCCGGTGAGGGCTAGATGAGAATAGCCAAAGACAGGAAGTGGTGGCGTGCATTAGGGAAGGCCATGTCCCGCAGTGGATTAACACAGGCTGATGATGATGATGATGATGATATAATAATAATAAAATAACTCGCCTTTATTTAACTGTATTGTTGAAAAATATATATTATTGAAGAAGTCGTAAGAATAATTCAAAGAATTGCACTAAAATACCAAACTATACTTTCATTTAGCTCGGGAAACGTTACAGTTGTACGAATGAATTACAATGTGAAGAGCTATGAGCGCTTAAGTTAAAGAAATCTTTAGAATATTCTAAATAAAAATTGGTAGCCGATTTCCATTTTAGGTGCATTTTAGTTTTGTCTTAATTTTAGTCTATGAAGTTAATGTGCAATGTTTTAAACAGTCTTTTTATTTTCCAATCTCAGATTGTTACTAACGTGGAACTAAGTAAGCGGATAAGTAATACGAGGTGGTCTGAAAGTTTCCGACCTAACAATAATAAAAGATTTTTTCTTACTTTTTTATTTATTTTCTACATAGTCTCCTTGTAACTCAACACACTTATCCCAGCGATGCTCCCATCTCTGTAACCCGTCAAATAGTACTTGGTGTTTTTCTCCAAAATAACTATTCACAAAGGTGATTGCCTCCTCATTAGACGAAAATTTTTGTCCTCCGAGCGTAGTTTTTAGATCAGGGAACAAAAATAAGTCGCTTGGACCAGATCTGGTGAGTAAGGTGGATTATTACTGGTTCCCCTTTGCAGTCCACTGTTTTGACTGTAATTTGTTTCGGGCGAATAATGGTGTATCCGAGTTTCATCTACAATAAATCATCGGCAGCAAAACTCGGATTTATTGCGCCTAAACTGCGCCAACAGAGCTTTGGAAATGTTCATTCGAACATGTTTTTGGTCTAATGTGAGCAAACGCGGCACCCAACGCGCGGACAGCTTTCTCATGTCTAAATCTTGATTTAATATGTGACAAACACGTTCTTTGGACATTTTCATAACCTCTGCTATCTCTCTCACTTTAATTCGGCGGTCGTTTAACACCATTTTGTGAACTTTAGCAATGTTATCGTCAGTAGTTGCAGTTTTTGGACGTCCCGAACGTTCATCGTCTCCTAAGCTCTTACGGCCACGTAAAATTCAGCTGCCCAAAATTTCACTGTGGTGAATGATGGTGCAGAGTCCCCATACATACAATGCATCTCATTTTGATTTGCGTAGGCGAATTGCCTTTCAAAAACAAAAACTTAATAACAGCTCGATACTATTTTTCCATTTCCACTAAAACATGCACTTCTACTCACCCAAACGACTGTCTACTAAAACTGCGCATCCAAAATGGCCGCAACTTTGATGATTAACTGTTAAAATATGCACAACTACATTAACTAGCTTTTATTAACGAGTGGCGCCATCTTTGGGTTGAGGTCGAAACTTTTCAGACCAACCTCGTAGTTACAACTATTCGTTTGTCTGCTAATGGCTGTAGACCGAAATTAACTGATGTTAAAAAACTCGGGATCGCAATAAACTTATAAAGATGAACCAAATAACATTAGGGTTAACATTAATTTGCAAGTAATAATTGCAATATTTTTGCATTATTATTTCGTATTAAATATACGGCGTCAAAAAGCAGTAGGCAGTGTCATCAACAGTCCTGATGTTTTGCGATGATATTTGCCAACTCTGGCTTAACTTATAGTAGAAAAATGTTCTCAGCTTTAATGTATCTATAACTGGTATTTTAATTAGTATTTTTATTTATCTCTTGATATAAAAAAATAAGTCACGATTTTAAATCGTCGGTGATTTTAACAGTTTTCAGATCGGGGCAAAGGGAAAATATAGCACCAGATGGATATACTAGATTTCAGTAAATTTGAAAGCTCTAACTGAAGAAAGCCTTTCGTATAGGTAACCTATAGGTATCGTTTATTGATTAAAATATAACTTTTGATAAATGTAATGTATTTCTATTAAGCAAGTATTCATGTGATCGACATTTGACAACCAGAAAACAACGACGATACAAAGTTAAATCTCCAAGGATTCTAACCCACGACCTAAATAAAAACAAGGTGTACATTGAAGAGGATTTTAACGTCATCCGTTTTCGTATCAGTTTCTGCTGTTTTAAATTTGGTGTAGAAAAACATTTCGCATACAATTCTCTTTTTTACAATTATAGAAGCATAACAATAGGTTTAAACTGTATGTTATTGTACCGTATAGTTTGTTATTCACAAAAAAAATATTAAAATTTAAAATAATAATAAATTTTTATTATTTAAATTTAGGTTAAACGAAGAATAACTGAATTTTTTTAATAATTCATCATCATCACTGTCGTAATCCGCCTACTGCTGGATGTAGGCCTTTCTCAATGACGCCAAGACGGCCGATCACCTGCTACTTGGTCTACTCGATACTGAGATCGGTATGCAACCTGATTGGGGGTTGAGTAACGCTCCTTCAACGCTTTAAATTATTGTAAAATTTTAATTCACTTTTTGTGTTAATTTCCGATTAAAATTTGTTTCCAGTTATAATTTCTAATCTCACAAATCTCATTAGTCAATTTTTATGGACTTCAACCACGTCTATAAATTTTATTGTTATAGTAAGTTCAATATATATGCTACAAAATAGTAAGAAATAGAAATGTTTTTATCGTACATAAGAATAAATGAAAACTGCAGAAAGACCGTTTTGCAATCAGCGTAATATTACATAATGCACCAATAACTTAAAAACTGTTCATTTTTAGTATATTCAAAGATTTTACCAACGTGTGGTACATGATTAGTTATAACTTTTATTTTAAGTAAAGTAAAAATTACCTTCGTACCCTACCTAATGATTACCAAAGTTCTTTTAAAGCATTGACCCGATTTCTAGTTATAGCTCAAACTTTTCCAAACGCTACGAACACGCTAAAGGCAATAAAGTTCTAAGCTTTTTTGCAATTTCAAACCTTGATTAAAATTTTGTAAGCTTGTTCTTTATTTTAAAAAGTAATTATTAGCTTTGAAAATCGTTTATAAGGTTCTCGGCATTAAAGTGACATAGTAAAGACAATTTTGTTTTTCTACATATAGTGGAGATAGCGGTTATGTTTACTTTTTTATTTATTATTTATCTGCGCCCGCCATCTGGTGGCTGGCGCTTTAGAAATCGAAGGCTCTTAGTTCGATTTCTATAGAGTATTCGGTCTGATCGGCTGATCGTCTTTAAAAGTAAAATTATCTATGCGTGTGATGGTTAAGTAAAACATTGGTCCTGATCTCCCACCGGACTGACTGTGACAGTGAAGGAAGAGGGAGTACATTTGTGCTTATGCGTACACTATAATATCTCTTGCGTAGTTGTCTGTTTTAATATTTATGTGTGACCAACGTCATGAATTATATGACCTTTTGTACACACGTCTTTTAGTTTTCTTTAGTGTATGTTTCACTACACCATATTAAACAAAGTCGCTTTCAATGTCTATCTCTCCTTACGTATGCTTAAATCTTTTAAATTACGCAACTGATTTTAATAGATAGCTTAATTCAGGAGAAAGGTTTTTATATATAAAAAACGTAAAATATTGTTGAAAAATGCTACTAAATTTAAAAGTTTCTAATATGATGTCGTAAATAAACCCTTTTTTTGTGCTTAAATTGCTAGCCCAAGCTCAAGCCTGAGATAATTCAAAATAATGTACTACAGTATTGTACAGCTTTAAAAAGTCAACAAAAAAGTACAAGGTGTTCTATGTCTACCATTTAAAGCTAACCTACAGTAACCGTTATTTTATCGTTAACATTTACAGGAAAACTGTATTATTAAAGTCTTTTAAGCAAAATAGTATAATTCTATAGTAATTGCTTTAAAAATTTTGTCCATTTTAGTCTAATATTATTAAGTATCGACGGCAAAAACCAGGGCCAGATGGATTGAAATATCCAAAATTTTAAAACTATCATTCGCCAGCGCTCTGTGAAGAGCATATTAATTCGATCCAATTTGTATTATAGAAGTTGAATATATTGTTTCAGCAATCATATTAATATACAATTGCATTTTTTTGCAACACATAATAGATTATAACTGCCTCCAAAGCCTAGTGGTAAGGGCCTGTGCTTTAGAAACCGGAGGTCTTGGTTCGAATCCTGTGGGAATCAACAAAGTTAATGTTGTTTCTGTTCGTTAGAGCAATTTGGATACCCAATTGTCTGAAAATAAGATGATCCATGCGTCAAATGGGCATGTAAAGTCGGTCCACCCACCAACCCCTTGGACCAGCGAGGTGTGATACGTCCAAACCCTAATAGATAGGTGAATGGGAGGCCTGTCCAGCAGTGGACTATTACAGGCTGATGGTGATGATGATGAATAGATTATATTTTTTTCTAAAGGTTATATATATCCTGTGTCTAATATTTTTCCTTGCTTACTCAATCGTTAAAAGAAAACGAATGGATATCATATACACGCTATATTCCAATGTAATATTTGCGTTTAATAATATGTTATGCTATCTATAGCATTGAGTTTGTGACCGGTATAGATACCATATAGCCCATTTACCTAGTTCAAAAGTTAATTAACTGCCGCCAAAAATACATTTTGTGGGGCACATTCAATGCCGTAAGTTACATTGACTTAAGGTTTTTATAGCTATTGGCTAGAAAAATTTTATTGATTTTGTTTCATTTGTTGTTGTGGTCAACGTTTAACTTTTAAGACCACAGCTTAAACTAACTCTTTTAAGAATATCTGTGTCATGGTTTTTTATAGTTTTGTGGTCATTATGCTAATAAACATTTATGCAATATGAGACCAATAACAGCTTATAAAAATATTTGCAAACGCTGTAGTGATATATTAATATTCTATAAGATTTATTTTATAATTGTACTGCGTAAAATACTGAGCTCCTGCATATTTCAAGCAAAGTTAAACAAGCTATGGTATAAAAAATCGGACCAGACTATCGTTATGTTAAAGTTGAAAAGATAACAATGAGCGTTCATTTTATCTATTAAAACATTTTCAGTCTTCGTGTAGAAAGATACTATGTTGAAAGTATATACAAAACAGCTCTATTATAAGCTACTATTTTGATCCATGTTCGTTATAAAATTGTTATAAAAGTAGTACAGATAATTTTGTATTGAAATAGTTTTATAGCACACAATCTAGATCCATTATAATCAGCAAACTCATGTGAAACTTTATTAATTACTTCAATTCAGGTGCCAGGCATTAATATTATAGTAAAAGTATATGGGCAATTGTAAAGAATCAAATTCAATATGTAGATAGCTCTTTTACAACCGTTTCCTTAATAACCTTTTAAAATAACTAGTATATATTACATTAACATATCGCGTGCAAAATGTAAATATCCTCATAATCAGGCTGCCGCTAACAAAAGCCTAATTGCTGCCTTTAAGTATTATCTTAAGACTAATGGATCTCATTAACCGTCTAGAAAGTTTAAGCCAGCGATTTTTTCATAATTAATTCTAATGGAAAGCCACCCTTTGTTATACTAAATATTATTTAACAAAATTAATTATGATTTGTTGTACGCCAGACGCCAATGGTGAAGTTAAGATAACATTTTTTTCTCTTCCTGTTAGTTTTCATTCTTGTTAGTTGTAATTTACAAATTTCATAAAATTAAAAAAATTAAATTGAGCGAACAAAAGCACAAAGCTAAGAATTTTCGATGTATTTACGTAAAAGTCGTTTTGTTATACAGATCTCTCGTCTCTTCATTGATCGGACCGGGCTTAAAAACTGTGAAGAGACTTGCTTTACAGTTTTAGAGCCAGATCGAGTAAAAAGCTTATAACAGATAAAGATTGCAGTCTCAAATCTTCCTATTTATTTATGAATTATCAAGTTATGATAATCACAGTAAAATTAAATTAAAATAAATGCCTTTGATATCTGATTCTTTCAAAATAAAATAATTATAATAAAAATTAGTCATTATGTTTTTGTATTCGGATAATTATTTGCGCAATAAAATTATCTTTATTTTGATATAAGGTTTATCGCGTAAGTGAATAGTTGCTAATCACTATTCATAATTTACCTATATATACCTGAGTACCTATAATAATTGCACCGGGAAAAAGAAGATAGCGCAGTGTTTGCATAATGTATAAACTATATACTTTCGATTAGTCTAAAGTGCCTCCGTAGCCTAGTGGTATTGGCGTGTGCTTTATAAACCGGAGGTCGTGGGTTTGAATCCTGCGGGGACTCAACAAATATTAATTGTTGTTTCCTAGTTTTTGAGGGCAATTTGGGCCGATCACCCAATTGTCTGAAAAGTAAGATGATCCATGCGTCGGATGGGGAGGCCTATGTCGAGCAGTGGACTAACACAGGCTGATGATGATGATGATGATGATGATAGAATTAAAATTATTTTCATCCCGTAATACGATGGGTGGTGGTCGTACTTTTGTGGGATCTCCATGTATATATGTTCATTTCTTAAATGTATCAAAAAATGTCTCGAAATAGATTAATTTTTTTTTATTATCCCCGTTTCTATTCCATTTGTTTAGTATTCTCATTCTCAGTGAATTAAAAATTAGAGGCTTTATTGAACTTTATTGTCCCACGCTAATAGATTCTTGTCTGCAAAGTTAAAAGGGTCCAGGCCGTAAGTTTTCAGAGCTCAGTAAAGTAAACAAATAAACTTAACATTCTATTGATTCAGTTATGTTTTGGAATTGTAACCGTTATTTTAGAGCTTTAATATTTGATGAGTGAAATAAACGTAGTCTTTACTAATTGAAACCCTTATACTTTTATTGATTTTGTGTTGTGTATACATAACCATTTTACAGATGCTACATTTATTTAGTTATGTGTATTATGTATATGTAACTTATATGTATTATGTACCCTAAGACAATACCGTAAGAGAAATCCAACGGTCAGTCCTGCAAATTTATTAAATTATTAAATGTAAATTTCTTGACCTGGTGGAGTATACTTAGTAATATCAATTTCGCAATAAATGAAAATTTAACCTAAATAAATTGATAAAGTCATTATCGGTCATTTGAGAAAGATTCTGCTAATGAACCTGTATGCACATTTCCAAAAATATTTTTTAACTCCTCTCGAGGTTTGTTTCCTCCGGGAACTTCTATGAGACTTACTATGCTAAAATAATTTTTCTCACATTATCTTTACTCTATACGATTTTCTAGTTTTCTTTTATAGTTTATAAACTTATAATTATATTCATGGATTGCACAAGTTTAATGAAAATGCCTTATTATTGAATTACAAACTGATTATCTATTCAACTTAGCCAGTTCAGTTCTTAAGAAACACAATCAACAATCAATCAACCTTAAAATAAAATAGTCATCCTTTAGATTGATTCATAAAGCGTATTTTGCCACATAATATAATTCGCAAATAATTACTGCATACAAAAGAGTAATTTGAATCAATTTTACAAATCCGTTGAGAAGTTCACGGATTCAAGCGAATTAAACAATACGGTGTGCGTTGTAGAAAGTTGGTTCTGCATCGTCGAGTGGCCACATACGAATCAGTTTTAAATATTTTACAAAAATGATTCAGATTCTACTCATTTGCTCAAATTTGAATAAAGTACCGTTTCAAGATTATTTTAATATTAATATTGCTATTATTTTAATACACAAATAACTAAAATAGCATTGCTTGTTTTTATACATTCAACCAAAACGTTTAATGGCTTTTACCCTTCGTTTTCGTGCGTGTAAATTTTTCGATAAATCCATCCTTTTTAATTTCCTTCCTTATTTATGTGTTTATTGTATATTCCTGTTAAGTTTAACCAAAATCCATTAAGTACATTTAGCGTTTTAGACCTCTATACAAACTGGCCTTTGCTTTAACAACATTAGTAGTTTAGCAAATAAGCCATATTTAATATAAAAATGCTATGGACCTCTTTTCTAATAGAGCTCCATAATTTTTTAAAGTTTTAGCATATAATGATGAACATGTATAAGGGTAAACATTATTAGTAGACTTTTGCCTAAATATACGAGATTTTCTTAAAATAATAGACAGCGCCTAGGTCCGACCTTTAAAGCTTTCTTGTTTAAACATAAAAGGATTTATAGTTTACGAACACTTGATAGAGTTTTACCACTAATAAATAGGTAAATTAAAAAATATATTTTATTATCCTTCCCCGCAAAATTAAATGAAAAGATAAAAATCTAAAAATATGTAAATGATGTATGTATTTTTACATTTTTTTCCGTATAGTATTTTTTTTATGAAGATTCGACGTTTACATCAACAAAAAAGAAAACCATGAAAGCGTTTGCGACTATATTTTATTGACTATCAATCAAAATAAATTGCAGCAATCAAAACAAAAGCAGAAATGTTTTTTTTTTTTTAATTTACGATTAAATAAATAACACAGCAGCTGCTTTGAAGTATTCTTCTTTCGACTAATGGATGCCATTAAGTTTCGTACTAATTTAATGATAGCTCCGTTACGATTTTAATTCTAAGGCGTAGAAGTTAATTATGAAGTAAATTACATTTTGAATTTAAATTATCCGATTTTAGAATTAATAGATTTTATTTTGCCTTCATGCGATTCTTTCCACTATTGTTAAATATGTTAAGCTATTTTTATTCAATTCTGCGCACTGATCATATATAAAATTACTGGCTGAAGAAAAGTTCTTAAAATGTATTGATATATACTGCCATAGTATAATATAAATGATGTAGATTGACGATGACGATATTTCGTGTTCTTATTTATCTTCATTTCAACCCCTAGTTCATCTCTGTAAAGTTAGAAACTACAAAATTGCTAGAGAACACCACTTATGGCGTTTTAATTATATTTTATTGTGTGTTTTATGTCCAAAATTGACGATTTCCATGTAAACTTTCACCCCCTATTTCCACTATTTTGACTACTTTTATCGAAATTGGTTCAGTGGTAATAACGGTCAAGACAGACAGAGTTACTTTCGCATTTATAAAATTATTATGGATGAATACCTTATTTACCTAAAGGACGCAATAAATAGTACCCAGATTTTAATATTATTTTTATTTTAATATACTAAATTCAAACAACTTATTTTTAATTTTTTTGGTAAAAACCCAATATACATATATTACATGAAAAAGTTCTATTTTCATCCTGTTTGACACTAAATAGATATAGAGCCCTCGGGGCATAATTTAAGGAATTGTAGATCGCTCTGCATAATAATTTTCCATATCGCTCATTTTAAATATCACAAATATGATATAAACAACAATCGTCGAACAAATATCACAAAAAGCCTAAAAGGGTCCTTTGGTGTTTGGAAAAGTTTAAGTCTGCATATCCCATTACTTTGGCGAAAATGCTTAAATTATTCAAACAAAATTTATAATCATAACCTATACGGTTTTTTTTTTTCACAAAAAGTTATAAAGAACCTTTGAATTGAATTTGAAGGCTTTATTTTGTATTTAGCGCTGGCCGCCGACCACTTCACGGAGTATTTTCCTTTTACCCACTTTCTTCTCGAGGTGAGCAAAAATTAAATGAAAAAAGAGGGCAGGCGAAAAGGAGCGGTAACCAATTTGCGGCTGTGTTAGGCGACATAGAAATGCGCGCGAACACAACTTTTCTAGTATGAGGAAGAATAATACGGCCTAATATAGTTTTAGTAAGGTTAAGAGAGAAAAAAGTCATAAATGAAACAGAAACATCTCTTAAATATAAATTTGAAGTGTTCTATTTTGCAAATAACGTTTTACATTTAATAAAACAGAATCTAGGTCAAAATATTGGAGCTACTTTTACTATATTACGGGTGCAAAGACCATATTTAATGAGAAAAAAGGACGCTGTAAAAAGCTCTAAAACACCATTTTGATGAGAACCAGCTAAGGCGATGAAATACAAATTTTGCATAGTTTCAAAGATTTAGGCAAACATAGGGAAATAGGGACAGAGAAAGCGACTTAGTTTTGTAGCATGTAATGACTATCATTAAATACAGACAACATCGCATCAACAGTAATTTTATTTAAATTTTTTAGTTACGAGACATAAAAGACGACAGGACTGTATGTTTAGATTTCTCTGCTTATAGGGATTGTAAAATATTAATTGATGTAATTTTAAACTTTACTGTTATGATGGTGTGCAATGAACAGTAACATAGAGTTTTTCGTTGTTGTCTGTAGATCTTTGTATTCGCATGTTTATTTATTAATCAACGCGAAACCAAATTAATTCATTATCTTTTTAAAGGAACAAATCCGTATGAAAAAAAAATCGTTTACACAATAGACAATCGAATCACATCAGCACAATCTATTACGAAAACGTAATTAAGTCTTTTAAAACAATAAAGCCTTTGAAACAGTTCAAAGAATAAACACTTTCCATTTTTAGTATGATGTCACAACCATCTTCACATAATTTAGATCGGAAATGGATAATTTAAGTTAAACTACCGACATACAATCAAAATACGTTAGCTTAAATTGTTGACTTAACCGATCACTGAATACTTACGACTTGGCTCTCTTGTCTGCAAAGTTACATAGGCGTAACTTAGCAGACAAAAGTCAGTTAGCCCTGGACAATAAAGTCAAACAAAACTTTTATTTTTCAAAGTGAATTTGAGAACTTAGTGATTAAAAGTTTTCAACAAAGCAAAAGCAATTGAGAATAGATTATTTAACTAAGGTTCTAATAATTTACTTTTAATTAGGTATTCGTTGAGTATTTAAAAGAATGTAACCTAGAACTTGTAACATGTTACAGAAAACCATAAAACAATGTTTTTTCTAATGCAATTTAAAACATAACGTTTATATTGCAGTAGTAATAATAGTGTATAAATATAGAATAAAATATTAAATATTTTTCGTAATTTTTAGCATTTCACCTTTTCTCTACTTGCACATAGTAGCTTATAGACGTTGCATATACCCGAGTATATTGTGCTTGTCTTGTATTCCTAAGTTTTGAAAAGATAATATTAATATAAAGGCCCTTCGATATTTTCTGGACCAAACGAATGAGGAAGACGAGGAAAAGAGGAGAGCGTCTCTTGGGGCGGGCATCATCTTGCTGGCTATCCTAAGGCACACCATCAGAGTGGGCAAGGATCTTTTGCAACACACTTTCTGTTTTCTTCCCCCTTTTGTCAATCGATTCGATCTGCGATTTTCTTTCGAGGACTACTTTCGGACTCCATCATGCTATTAACTACGATAAAAAAATGTTGCTGTACGACAATGCTCAATTCGGACTGGGTACTTCATTGTGTTGTAAGCGATTTTTCGTTAGTAACTGATACACCTCAGACAAGACTAGACATATAGCACAGGTGCTTCGAAAAACAAGTACAACAACCCCGCCGTGTTCTGAAAGAGCTGGCTCTATGTACAATCATATTGCGCCTATATTTCGACGGCTCATATTATTAATGCTCTAAGGCAGCACAGTTTTCTACTCTTTCTAGTCTCCGTTGTGACAGTCTTTGGGACCAAAGTAATGATCTCAACTTTCTCTGGATGCTCTCAAGGAGTCATTTAAATTTTCAAATATGTCAGCAAATAATGTGCTCTAGAACAACCTAATATTTGACATGCGATATAATGTAACAACATTAAATTTTAATAAGATAACGACTAACCTAACGACATCGCTAAGTTAACCATGGCCATAATATACAATTAATAACCAAAATTTTTCATTTTCCTTTGGATTTTTTTACGATTCCACTACAGCTGTTAGAACTATTGCTTGCTTGATAGATCGATAGATACTGTAATCTGCTTGTTGAGTTTTTCTATTTATTTAATAAAATATGTTGTTTTGAATGTCAAATATTAGAGAGTGCAATGAAAGACAATGTCATTGAAAGCACAGTAGTTTTTAATTTTACTTATGTAAGTTACAAAGATGTATATTTAAACATTGCACATTAAAGGTACTGCAGACCTTTGGAAGATTTCTGTTACGGTGATAAGTGCTGTTATCAAAGTAATATAAGTAATACCGGACCGATTTCTATACTGACCGTTAGTTCCCAATTTACTTTTGTAAATAAAATATTTATGCAGAAAAACAAAAACGATTCTTTTAGGCATGTGGGATAGTGTATTTGCTTGTTTTTTCCAACATAATCTCAGAAAACGTTCGAACCTTGACCATTAACAAATTTAAGAAAGTTATCAAGCAACGTTCTTGTGTTATAAATAATTACAATGTAAATGAGTTTTATAATGATAACACACTCTGGTAATGGTATGCTCTCTCTAGGGTGAAGAGGACCATTTTATACAAAATTTTATTGTTAATTGATTTAATTTTCTTTAACTGGTTCTTCTCGGATCAGTGGCGTCTTTTTTTGAACATTTGTTTATGACTATCAATAATCAAAATCTATAACTTCTATGTTTAATACAGATATTTGGTTTTGAAGTTGACATAGTTGATCTTTAGAACCGACACCTGTTTTAGCCAGTTTAATAAATTGAAAGTCTAATGGTTTGTCAGATTCCAACCTAAGATTAATCTTTTTCATATTGACAAATACCACTGTTTTTTGAAAATAACACACATTTCAAGCACTTACACACACACACAATTATATCGACGTTATAAAAAGTTCCTCTTTGTATGACAATTAAACATTCAGTTTATTTTTATGTTTTTTTACGTTTTATGTTAGAAATATATAAGAAAACTGTGTTTGATCAATTTAACGTTTTTGTAAATAGTTAAAGTGTGTTCAATTAGATTCACACCTAGTTAACTTAATGAAACTTCTACGAATTTATAAATTTAGCATATCCTTGGATTAAACAAATAGCAGAAGCATATTTTATAAATTAAAAATCAAAAAATATCGCGTATCATATACCTTCTTTCGTTCAAACTTTGTACAACATATCATTTAAGAACCATAGTCTAGACGACTTCAAAAATAAAGAAACAACGTAATTTTACATGTCACTTTGTTAAATTCATATACATATATTCTTCTTAACTAATATGAAATTCAACTCTAAAGAAACTTTGCAGACACAAATTTCCATTTTCGTTTTAAGTCACATCATGTAAAGCGTTTTCACTTATGTTCGTTTTCACTAGTTTTCTTACTCTTACTTGATAATCTCTAATTTTTAAATTTGGGAACATTGTATATGAACCAGGACAGCAATTTTACTGTTTCAGATCAGTTTCTTTACCTGTGTTTTTGAAGTGAACTTCCTGGTGGCGATTGCATCGACCTCCATAAGAGCACCAATACGTGGGCGTGATCATATCGTATATATATATATATATTGTAAATTGATAAATTAATTTCTTTTTTGAAAAATAACGTCATAAAGAAGTTTTAATTGTTACGAGTGTACTCTAGTACATGTACACATTGTTTTTATTTAAGTTTTATCACTAAAATATGATTTCTATTTTTCGTGGTGCAGCAAGATTAAAAATATATGAAATAATAGTAAACAATGAACAACGAAGTCACCCACCAACCCGCATTCTACCTGCGTGGTGAGGTACGGTCCAGAAACCCCCTAACGGAGAAGGCGTGCATTAGGGGAGGCCTATGTCCATCAGTGGACTAAGAAAGGCTTATGATGATCATCATGAATGAACGTTAAAACACATAGACATAGACATAGACTTTATTTCGCCAAAAAGACACACATTTACATACACATCTTTATATAAAAAAAGAGTAATAACATAAACATAAAAGAAAAATAGTGCATACTCCTAAAATAAATTTTTAACAGTAAAATAAAAAAACAAAAAAAAAATAAAAAGAAAATAAAAACAGCATATAAGATTAACAATAGGAATAAAATCACAGCACGAACTTTATTACCATTTAAACAATATAATTGGTAAACAATAAATAAAAAGTTTATGAATAACACATACATGTTGTGTCTTTCGTTAAAAAAGGTCTCCACTCAGCATAAATTGCACCAAATAATTGCAAAGCTGATTTTCAGTGGAGCCAGTTCGTAAGGGGTAGGGATGCTATTTAATAAAAGTAATAACAAGGCCATTATGGCCATACATGGGGAAACGATTGATTAAAATTAAAAAGATAGCAGTCTATATAATGTAAAAGTGACTTAACATCATGGCAACCAATAATTTACATTTTGCACAAGATATGAAATTTTCAGCATGAATAGACGCACCTTACCTAGTAAGGTGCGTCTATTACATGCTGAAAATTTGGTATTCTAGAAGATGAATCTTCATTTATACTTAAAACCTAACAAGCTTTTAAGAGCTCGAAATGGTGGGGTATATTGTTCCAACACTTAGACGCAGCGTACCTAAAACTCCCTCTAAACGAGGCGGAATGATGTTTCTGGATCCGAAATACCGACTTTTTGTATGCTCTAGGCCGATCTGTAGGTAGCCATTCCAGTTTACGGTACAAGTACATAGGGCGGCCTGTTGACTTGAGACCAAATATCAGAGTACATAGATGTAATTCTCTACGGAGTGACATTTTTAATATATTGGCATCATTTAAGTACGGTGTAATATGTGTGCGTGGTGGTATAGTAAAACAAAAGCTGGATTATCTGTTCCGTTCTAACCAACAATCTGGGGCCATAGATGGTATCCGCATAGCCAAGTAGTGATAGTACCAATGAATCACATAGTTTTATTCGTAAGCTAGTACTTAAGAAATTACGTACTCGATAAAGGACTTTTAACCTGTAGAAGCATTTCCGCACACAGTCGAGAACGTGACTTTCAAAGCGCAACGCGTCGTCCACTATTACTCCTAAATTACGTACTTCCTTGACCATTTCAATAGGATTTCCATCAATTATTATTTTAGGACTAAAATTCAGAATGTTGGTTATTTGCATTTTGGTTCCTAGGAACATAAATTTGTATTTTAAGGGATTAAGAATTAATGAATTTTTGAGAGACCATTCATTAATACGTTGAAAAGATAAATGTTGAGCACATTTATCTTTTCAACCGCTTCCTTGGTTTTTTTAACACTAGTTTTAATATATAACTGAAGGTCGTCCGCATAAATTTGTAAGTTACAAAAATTTTATACTATTAACTACATCAGCGGTGTATAATATGAATAAAATGGGCCCAAGTATCGATCCCTGTGGCACCCCCTCTTTCGACAGCAGAAGGTGAAGATCTGATATAGGAGCCGTCAGCGTTGCGTATTTTAACGTAATGAGAACGGCCAGATAGATAGCTATCAAACCAGTTAATAGCTGTGAGATCAAAACCATAATAGGACATTTTTGATAGTAACAGCGAAGTATTTATAGTATCAAAGGCTCGTGTATAGTCTAAGAGCGTGAGAACTGTGCCCTCACCTACATCACTAAAAGCTAAAATATTATCGACGACGTCAAGCAAAGCAGTGGTAGTGCTGTGTTGCGATCGAAAGCCTGATTGCATTTCAGGGAGGATGTTATGGGTTTCAAGGTAGGATGTGAGCTGACAAGAAATAACTCTCTCTAACACTTTAGATAAAAATGGAAGAATACTAATTGGTCTTAAGTCATTTAAATTACTAGCATCGTTCTTTTTAGGAATAGGTCGGACTATTGCAGTTTTCCAGAGAGACGGAAATGTACATGTAATAATTGATTTATTAATTATCTCTGTAATTACCTCAAGAGTGCGTGGCAGCGTAAGAACTATCATTTTCATTGAAATTTCATCGACCCCTATTGCATTCGACTTAATAGAAGATATATATTTTAAGATGGTATCTTTGCCCACTGGTTTAAATATTAACGTTGAACTACCGAATCGGCTAAACTCGTAGAAAGTGAAATTAGGAATAGGCATATCTTTTACACCTGGAACTGCGAGGAAATGTTTATTTATGGTTTCCGGGTCGTGCAGGTGTAATGGTGATTCGGTTTTTACCTTAAAGACTAGTGGAATTACGTTTTTAATACTTGTCCAGAGGTTCCTAGGATCCTTAATATTCTAATTGATATAGTGGTTAAAGAACGATACCTTTTCATTGTAAATAGCCGAAGAGACTGTTCGTTTCATATCTTTATAAAAAGTTTATGAGACTCGTTTTTAGATTTGTGATATCGACTATACTCCTTGTCTCTAATGTGCATAATTTTTTTAATAGTTGGAGTAATCCAAGGTGATAAGCTCTTTTTGATATGAACAAGTTTATAATATACACACGCACTTACACGCATTACATGACACGAAAGTGTAAGTTTATCAAGATACGGTCTATGCAGGAGCTAAACGTATTTATATTAGTTATATTAGTAGGCAATTGGTGTATAGAATGTAACCAAAAGAAAAATAGAGGGGTCTTACATACACCTTTGTTATAAGATGATTGTCGGTCCACGACTGACGTCTTGACAATTCGTGAATATAGACGCTAGATATTTGTCGCCATTTCGTTAGAAACTATTTATTGCCTTGTTTACGTCAATACTCTGGCTCAGATAAAAACCTATAAACCTAGTTTTCCTAAATTAACGTCAGTATTATAAATAATCCTATAGTGAAAGATAACCATTAACCTAAATAGTTTCATAAATAAATAATTTTAGAAACAACAATGTAACTTAAATTTATATAAATTTTGTTATTTTTTTTAAAGTACAGATATTGTTCACATTCATTTTTAAAAATGTAGACACATTTTTTAAACAATGTGTTATTTATATGTGCTGTTTAGCATTTTTTTATATTAATATTCACAAGGTTCCTATGATGATGTATTTTCAAATATTAAAACTTAATTTCTAGCTGGCCCATGTTTTATTTACAATTACGTTTTTGTTAAATACACCAATTAGCTCATACTTTTTCTAATTCTTGGTTTAAAATACTATTGTAGGCTCTTGGTATCGTACTTTCTACTTACTATCGTAACCGCATGCAGACACAGGCTGATGTTTTACTTAAATAGCAATATTTACCATTTTACGAAACTCAAATTATTTTATACTAATGATAAAGTCCTCCAAGCGTATTACGATGCTGACTACCTATTTATTTTAGAGATCAGTCAACAACGCAGGCGATATTATGGAGCGAAAGCGTACGCGCAGACACTGGTACTCTCCCTTTATCATTCTCACTATCATAGTTAGATGGTTTTATTGTTCTCGTGAATACTATACATTATTAAATAAAATTACTTTTTCGGATTTTATCGCGTTTATTTTACATATTTAAATTCCCGTTGTTTCGAACACTTTCCAGCGGCCGAGGTCTACCCCGTGTCCTGTGACAATCCGTAAAACTCATTTTATTTGATAGCTAGATGGGACAGATAACCAACACGATCTGAGAGAAAGTAGGCTTTGCAACAACTTTTTACATGCCCATCCGACGCATGAGTCATTTACAGGCAGCCCGTTGCTCTAACCGACTTGGAAACAACTTAGAAAAGTAGTTAAGTCCGCGCTGGATTCGAAGCTATGACTACCAGTTTATAAAGCCCAAGGAGGCGGTTACTTAACTCATACATAACATTATATTAATACAAAATAAATTATAAATGTTCACGAAAAACAAACAAGAACGGTATACAAATTAAAATTCTCAATTGCTTCCATGATTATAATAACAGGGTGAAATTAAATGTATATTATTTCAATGTAACAGATGCGCGTGTGTGTTTACATTAAGTTAATGACTCTGAAACTCCAAACAAGTCCTATTCTGTAACAAATTGTATCGTTAATACCTGAATATTGAAGTTACTCGTTTATTAATTAAAGTAATACAAATTGTACTTCAACCAATGTTTAAATTATTTTGCTGCTTCTTATATAAAATTTACTGTATGACTTAAAGTTTCAATTTTTATTTCGTTCCTTGTGTTGTATATAAGTAGTTTTATGTGTTACAGCTAAATTTGATGATGATTATTTTAGATTATAAAAATGTTTTTGGACGGCATGGTTGAGCAGCAATATTTACAAGCAATACTTACTCCAGGTACTCAACCTATCATACCAAGCAATTGCAACACATCATGGGTTGTGTAATCGATCTATCCATTAAATAATTGGCTGTGTAGTTATTTTTTTTGTAAACCGTTTGTACCTACCATACATGTATTGTACAAACCATAAAACATATTGTTAGGACATGACCATTGAGAATTGTTATAAAAATTATACCGCCCAATATTAGTATGTGCCCCCGTAACCTAGTGGTAAGGGCGTGTACTTTAGAAACCGGAGGTCGTGAGTTCGAATCCTACGGTGACTCAAGAATTTTTTTTTTTGATTCCAAGTTGGTTAGGACAATTTGGGCCGATCACCCAATTGTCTGAAAAAAAAAGATAATCCATGCGTCGGATAAGCAAGTAAAAATATATTGCCGTGTCTGTTGTAATCACTAGTCGATAAGTTAACCTTTCACTTATTATAAAGGCAATGAGTTTCCCACCGCGAACCCTTATAAAATGGATGAGAAAACTTTTAGTATTTTTTGGTGAGTAAAATTTAATTGTTAAATGCCACGTATTTAATTATTTATTCATATTTTACTTGGTAAACGAAACGTTACATCTCTTGTCTCGGGGCGTTGAGCAGATTTGTGACATCCTATGAGCCTTTCTTATGTCAGTATACATCACTTACCATCATTTTTTTATGATATACGCAGGCAGACGAGCAGTTGGGCTACCTGGTGGAAAGGGGTCACCGACGTCCACAGACATTGGCAATACTAGTGGTATCATCACTGCCTACCGTGAGACATAGGATGTTAAGTCACGTTCACCTAGTAAATACGCTGACTACGGTGCGCTTAAAACCGGAATACAGTTGTGTTCTCACACTACTGCTTTGCGGCAGAAATAATCATCGCGGTGGTACCGCCCAGACGGTCTCCTGTTAACAGGGACCTACCACCAGTAAAGTTCTGCTCGTCTCAACGTTCGGACTAATAAAAAAAATACTTGTAATGCCGTGTGATCATAATCATGTACCTGAAACTTGGATCATTTATCAGAACAAACATAAATGTATTACCTACTAAAATTTCAACATTTTTTTACTATTATTAGTTGTTTTGCGTAGATACAATAATTATCAAAACGTAAAAGATTTACGTAATAATAAATTTTGATTATCAATGTTGCAGTTATCCGCGTTTAGATAAATATTTTTTCTATCTTTAAATATTATGTTTTAAACATATCCATCATACATGTTTTTGGGTTACTTAAACGCGTTACAACGGAAGCTCTGATACCGTTTTTGCCCAATATTTATTTACGCTTCGTTTTTATTGGTGGCAGCGAATTGTAATAAAACATAAAATGTTATTCAATAAATGAAACATCTAATTATTTTGTGTGCAGTAACTTAGTAATGAGAAAAAAATATGTTTAAATTTGTACACGATTTATTGCCGTTTATTTTTAATCATTCTATGTTTTTTGTTTCAATCATTTTAAGTTCAATTTTGCATATAACTATAACAAGTTACAAAAAAATTGCTTGTATCTTCTATAACTTCTACTATGCAAAAGTATCGACAAGTGTCTAATTTTATTGCATCTTAAGTTTTTGCAACATCAGTTGAGCTTTGTGAAGCTGCCGAAATTTATAAATAAGTTTTGAAATAGCCTAAGTTTCCGTGTTATAATTTTCGTCATATTTATTTTACGTCTATTTGAAAGCACAACACAACGCACAAAATGTTATAACAATAATTGAAATAAATGCAAAAATATATAAAAGTACAGGATTAATCGCATTCTTAATTGTTATATTTACTTGTATATAGAATTCTCCACATGGATGATCAAAATAATACTTTTTATGTTCAAACAATAAAAATGATAGCTTTTGTTAGACTAAGGCAGTGTTTTAAACTTAATAAAATGGCTTTTCCACACCGCTATTCCACCCATAAATTTATCTTGATGACAGATATGAAAATTTATCAGTTGAAATAAGAATTAGGATTTATTTCTTTACTATGATGCTCATAAACCTTTTTTGTTACAAGCAAACTAATAAATTATCTCATTTGAATAAATACAGTAAAGTAATTTTATTAAGATATGTTATTATTAGTTTTTATTGAGGTGACAGTGTTATGTCGTCGTTTATTGTATTTTCGATAATATTGTAATTATAAGAATTGATAAAAATCTATGTAAATGGCATTCTAAAACAAATATAATGTATTACACTATAAGAAACGTATATAAGTACCTATAATGGCTCATTAAAGTGTTGAATTCCTCTAATTTTTGTTTAATAGTATACAGTGACAGAGGAACAGTCAGGCAATGAACACCGATTACCATTGACATCGGCAATACCAACACGCTGCCTACCAACAGGCATAGGATGTTCGTCTTGTTTACCCAGAAAATATACTGGGATCGGTGCCCTTTAAAATGGGTATTACTTTCCCACAACTGCTTTGCGGCAGAAATAGAACCGCGATGATCCACCCCAGACCACCTCCTGTAAAAAGGGGACCTACCACCAATAGAACTTGTACGACAATTATTTTTTTTTGTCCTGTACAGTACAGTTTTGAACTACATAAAATAGATAAGACGTTATTGATAATTAAATACCTATGCTTTGTTATTACTTGTAATTTGTTTTGTAAAATCCATAGTAGCTATACTTATAAGTCACTCATTACGACGGATCATTAAAACACGCTAGGTAGGAAATACGTGATCTTTTTTGAACGTTTCACTCATTACTGAGCATCGTGAATGCTTTGAAAATCGCGATCTGACATACCATCAAATATACCAAATTCATTCATATTTATTTATGTTAACAATAGGCCAGAGTCGTATTTTTTAAAAAACGTTAGGTAACAAAAACAAAGTTATTTTCAATGAATATGTTAATATTTCTTGTGTAAATAATTAATTATATAGATAAATAAACTCTTGCACTAAGTAAACAAATTCATAAAAAAATCATCGAATAGTAAATACATAATGAGCGAAGTTTTTAAGAAAATGGCCTACACTAAAAGAAACAAAGATGATCTGTATTAATGTTCACTATTATAGTCCTAAAATTATAATGTATTACTCGTGGTGTAGATGTTATTTTTTTCTTCGATTGTCATAAAAGAACAATAAAGTAAGAGAAAAACAGGAAGATTAAGATTCTCATAGGATACATAACTTAGTTCTGCTTGAAGTCCCTTGATGAGAAAAATATTGTAATCAAGATGTTGTTTTGTACGTAAAAGAAAAGTAATAATAACAAAGGCTTCAAGGAGTTTATCATGGAGGCATGGCATTTATAACTATTTTATTTTTATACTTAGACTTAAATATTTATCCCATAAAAAACATTATTTCTTCTTATAATATCATAATACATACACAGGCCTTTTTTGTACAAAATCACATTTTTATAAAAGTAATTATTTTTTAATTATTGTTTAATCAGTATTAAGATAAAAGAAAGTTCATTGTTTTAAGATTCCATTGTAGTAAAAAATATAAGTGGCTTAAGCAGTCCGTAACTATTAAGCGCTAAATAAGCGGGTAACATCGTGCTCTCTGTACGAAACTGCCCTGCGATTTCTATCACCGCATTTTATATCTATGATATCTTTAAAGTTATTCATTTAAGTATAATGTTCTCTATAGGTTTTATGCTCATAAAGTGAAGAGTTTTATAAATGCATTGACTTTTATGTAAACTAACAGTACGCTTTTAATACGGCTCATTGCAATTTTCAATATTTTACGCTACGTCTTCCGGTCCATGGTCAAAATATCATATATCTTATATATATAAAAGAAAGTTGTGTCAGTTACACAACTTATAACTCAAGAACAGCAGAACAGATTTGGCTGAAAATTGTTAGGGGAGCTTAGAGCCAGGAGACGGACATAGGATACTTTTTCCCGTTCGACAGCGTTCCCGTGTGACTTGACATGAAACGTCAGTCACTATAAAACGTGGTATAACAAAAAGAATCAGACTTGGAATAACAAAACGCAAATGACAGCTATGTAATGACGTATGGATGACAATTCATATTTGTAAGAAATCAATATTAAAACTATTTCTATTAAATAAATAATTAACTAGTGGATTGAAGTTTTCCGACAAAGCGGTAATGCAAGAACAATACAAAATACTGTAAATGAAAGGACTGAAGAAGAACAAGAAATTGCACGTGAACAGCGACGCGATAGTATGGCTCGACTTCGTGCTTCTCAATCACGAGGGCAAAGTGAAGCAGCCGTGAAACAGCTCGGTTGGCAAAGCAGAATCGTCGAGCGAACAACGAAGTCAACAAATAGATAATTTGCGACGCAAAACAAGATATTTAGCTGATTTGAATCGAGCAGCGTTTCGATACGATTGCAGCAATGATTACAGCTTGCATCCTGCGTTTGCATTGGGCAAATGGACGTTGTTTGCGAGTATTGTGGTGCATTAAAGTTTTCCGGAGAAACGCCTGGATTATGCTGCCTTAATGGAAAAGTGAAATTGCCAGTGTTGACTCCGCCACAAGAGCCATTGTATTCATTGCTTTGTGGCGAAACACAAGAATCACGCCACTTTCTGCAAATTCTCGAAAATACATAGTTGTTTCCAAATGACGTCATTTGGGGCAGACATTATCGAAGAAGGAGGTTTAATCCGACATTTAAGGTTTTATTTTGTACTTACATAGAATGTAGTTAAAGAATAGTTTACTTTATCTATATATTTCCTAATACTGAACTCTACTCTCCTCCCACAGAAAAGTGTTTATAACCCACTTAATACTGTCTGGTTTCTATTTTGTAGGTACAAGGACAGATTCACCATCGAATTGGATCATTACTACCTTTCAAAGATACACAGAATAAATTTTTACAAATATATTTCATGGGCAACATGGAAAAACAACTTGATCGACGTCTAGGGATCAATGCAGGAATGAAGCGAGCAATTCTTCAAGACTTGCAGTGTCTGCTTCATGAACATCATGCGTTGGTCAGGTTGTTTAAGAGTGCTTTAGAGCGCATGCCAAATGATGACTATAAAGTTGTCATCAAAGCAGATAAAAGAACATCTGGAACACACGAACGCACATTTAATGCTCCAACAGTAGACGAGTTGCCATCCTGATTGTTGGTGAACAATTGGAAAACGCGATATTGTGCTTACACGTCGTGATACTGGGCAACTGCAACAAATATCTGAAACTCATCGATCATATGACGCATTGCAATACCCACTAATGTTTTGGCAGGTGAAGATGGATATCATTTTAATATTAAAATGATACCAATCCATTGAATGGTAAAGTATCAGTATGTTAATAATGGTTAATGTCTGTATTATTTGCCTTTGAAATGGTTAATTATCAAATTTTTAATTTCAGGTGAATTATTATGCATATCGTTTGATGATTCGTCAAAATGCTGACAACTATTTGCTGCGGTTTCGTCGATTGTTTCAGCAGTATTGCGTTGACATATATGTAAAAATAGAAACGGAACGTTTAACATTTATTAGGTTGAACCAAGCCAAACTGCGTTCTGAGGAGTACATCCATTTACGTGATGCAGTTAGTACTGAAGGAAATGCAGCTAATATTGGTCGATTAACTATTCTGCCGGCGACGTACATTGGTAACCCACGTCATATGCATGAATATGCACAAGATGCAATGACATATGTTCGTCATTACGGCCGGCCAGATCTCTTTATTACTTTTACCTGTAATCCAAAATGGATAGAAATTACTCAATTGCTGCTTCCCGGACAGTCATCAAATGAAAGACACGACATCACATCACGTATATTCAGGCAAAACATTCGGTCCCTGATGAACTTTATTCTTAAACAACGCGTCTTTGGAGATACTCGATGCTGGATGTATTCAATCGAATGGCAAAAGCGAGGCCTGCCGCACGCACACATTCTTATGTGTTTAGTGGAAAGAATTCAGCCTTACCAAATAGATGATATCATATGTGCCGAGATTCCGATCATGCAAGTCGATCCAGACCTACATGATGTTGTTACTACTAATATGATTCATGGACCGTGTGGTGCCATCAATTTCCAATCACCTTGCATGGTCGATGAAAAGTGCTCTAAACGATATCCACGGAAATTAACGGCGGAGACTGTCACTGGCAACGATGGGTATCCGCTGTATCGGCGTCGATCACCAGATGACAACGGTCGAACTGTCACAACGAAAGTGAAAGAATGGATTTCGTTGTCGACAACAGTTGGAATGTTCCATATTCGCCACTTATTTCTAAAACGTTCAAGAATATTGCAACGTTGAATACTGCTATTCAGTGAAGTCCATAAAATACATTTGCAAATATGTCACAAAAGGCAGTGATATGGCGGTTTTTGGATTGCAATCCTCGAATACCAACGATGAAATTTCACGCTATCAAGTTGGTCGTTATGTGAACTGTAATGAAGCGATTTGGCGTATATTCGCATTTCCCATTCACGAACGTCATCCTACTGTTATACATTTGGCGGTGCATCTGGAGAATGGTCAACGAGTATATTTCACGGCTTCGAATGCTACGCAACGTGCTGAAACACCTCCAGCAACTACATTGACCAGTTTTTTTGCAATCTGCCAAAGCGATCAGTTTGCACGAACTTTGCTTTACTCGGAGATGCCACGTTATTATACTTGGAATGCTTCATCCAAGAATTTTCAAAGACGGAAGCAAGGTGATGCGGTTCCTGGGTATCCAGATGTGCGTTCTACTGATGCTCTTGGTCGTATGTATACAGTTCATCCAAAGAATGATGAATGTTTCTATTTGCGGTTGTTGCTGGTAAATGTGCGTGGCAACACAATTGAGACACTACGAACGGTTAATGGTGTAATATTCCCAACATATCGTGCTGCATGTGAAGAATTTAACTTTTCGAAAACGGTACCCATTGGGATACGACAATCGCTGAAGCCATTATCTCTGCATCTCCAAGTCAGATACGCACATTATTCGCTATCATAATTTCGACATGTTTTCCATCAAACCCATGTAACCTGTGGCACAAATACAAGGATAGTATGTCAGAAGATATTTTACATCAAAGTCGTGTCAGTTCCAGAAATCACGATATTGAGATGAATGAGGAGATACATAATCGTGCTTTACTCTTGATCGAAGATATGTGTTACCTCATGTGCGGTAATTTATTAATCAGGTTAGGAATGCCAGCGCCAAATCGTGAAATGAATGACGCATTTAATCGAGAATTGGAACGGGAACGTGAATATGATCACCAGGACAGACACAAACAGACTTGGTGAACTTCAACAACAGATTTGATAGTTCAAAGGAATGTACCCCTGTTGAATTACCAACAAAGGAAGTTTATGACACTTTAATGAAGGCAATCGCTGATAAAATGGTGGTTTATATTTCCTAGATGCCTCTGGTGGAACTGGCAAGACATTCCTTATGTCATTAGTTTTAGGGCGAGATCCAACATAGCGATTGCAGTTGCTTCTTCTGGAATAGCAGCACATTGTTAGAAGGATACCGTACGGCTCATTCAGCATTCAAATTACCGTTAAATCTTCAAACTATTGAAGAACCAACGTGTAATATTGCAAAACACTCAGCAATGGCCAAAATTTTGGCGGCATCGAAAATCATCATCTGGGACGAATGCACAATGGCGCATAAACGTGCATTAGAAGCACTTAACCGAACATTAAAAGATTTACGCAATGACTCGAGATGTTTTGGAGGAGCAATGGTTTTACTGTCTGACGATTTCCGCCAAATACTGCCAGTAATTCCAAGATCTACGGCTGCCGACGAAATAGACGTTTGCCTCAAATCGTCAAATCTATGGCGCTATGTGAAGAAACTGCAGCTGACAACAAACATAAGAGTTACATTGCTTAATGATACATCTACTGAAGATTTCTGGGAGCAAATGCTGACTATCGGTAATAGTCAAGTACCTGTCGGTGAATCGAGCGGATTAATATCATTTCCAAATAATTTCTGTAATTGTGTCTCATCAAAAGACGAACTTATCAACGATGTATTTCCAAATATTATTTCTAACTAAAAAATAATGAATGGTTGAGTGAGCTGAGCAATTTTGAGCGCTAAGAATAAAGATGTAGATGACCTGAACTACATAATTCAAAATAAGATCATAGGAACAATGCATTCATTCAAATCTATTGACTGCGTCACAAATGAAGATAAGCCACCAACTATCCAATTAAATTTTTAAACTCTTTGGACGTGCCTGGCTTACCACCGCACAATTTACGTCTAAAGGTTGGCTCCGTAGTAATCATGCTCGAAACATAAACCAACCAAAACTGTGCAACGGTAAGCGTTTGGTGGTTACAAAATTGATGAACAATGTAATTTACGCTACGATAATGATAGGAAAATTCAAAATGAGGAAGTTCTCATTCCGTGGATACCGATGATCCAAACCGATATGCCGTTTGAATTTTAAAGACTTCAATTTCGGTACGTCTTGCATTTGCCATGACCATCAACAAATCACAAGGCCAATCCTTAAAAGTTTGTGGTTTAAATCTAGAACATTCATGTTTTCCCATGGTCAATTATCGTGGCATGTTCACGGGTCGGAAGACAAACGAACAAACAACGCAGATGTTGTTTGTTTTGCGCCTGATAATAAAACAAAAATGTCGTGTATCACAAGGTACTTAAATGAATAACAACCTATGTACTAAAATACATAAATAATTATGAATGATTGATGTAGAATTTTTTTTTTGTATTTTTCCAATAAAAACTGCCTATTTATTGACATAAAGCGGAACAAAGTTTGCCGTTCAGCTAGTATATATATATATTACATTGTATTTAGAGTTCAATCAGTTCGTCTGAAAAGAAATGAAGGAAACTGTTGAAATGATTACTTAGGCATTCGACTTATGGCCTCACCGATTATAACTTCGCAGCCAAGAATGTTCAAGACAAGAATGATACGGTTAAATAAACCTTAACGCAGTTAAATTCCTTAATTATAGGCGAGATGCAGATTTAAGCGGAAAAAATAAAAGGAGCAAAAATACAAAAACTGTTACAAATCGTAAAAATACTAATTATGACAATGACTCATAAGAAAGTAAATATACAATATATTTTATTTTTTACAAGATTTTCGATTTAATGATTAAACGCTTTAGTTACATGTTTTTTTAAAATCAATCAGTCTTTTGCTTCATCTTTTGATCTGGACGATTATTATTAAATAATTGAAAGTCAATTATTAAATAATCAAGATTTTTACCTCTCGATATTTTAGCATTAATATTCTTATGTTCTCCACTCGCGAGATGTATGTTTGTTTTCTTTTTCTTAAATGCTTACTCTACTCGGCCCTTATTGGGATCAAAGCCTTTAATGTACCCACAGCAAATATTTGCGACAGTACCAAGCCATATGTTATTTTACGGAAATAAAAGTGTAATTGCTTCCAAATTCAACGAACAAAAAGAGATAAGTTTTTTATAATTTTTTAAAAGAAAGTCTTTTTAGTTTTTAAAATAACCAGTAAATTGCGTTCATTGGGACCACAGAAGGGCTGAATAGAAGTCTATAGTCAAATAAAACATGGAGTTAGCAATTAAATTTATGAACATGCTTTCTGGACTTTAAAATGTTTTCAAACAAATAAAAAAATACGTTGATAGATTCTTTATTGGCGTTTAAACTATTTATAAAATATAAAAAAAAAATATTTTTATCACATTATTGAAGTTAATAAAGCAGTATTTACCTTTTTTCGGTTTAATCAAATATTTACTAAGTATTCAGCATTCAAGATATATAAAAAGGAATTTTCGGTCACTAATTAAAATTTAATCCAGCAGCTCAGTGAAAGCTTTTGTTTAACGAACACCGAAAGCCCTGTAATTAACGGTAAGCCTAGTTCTTAAAAAAATCTTGCGCAATTTTTTACAAATATTTAACCACTTTTTTGCCGTGACAAACTATGTGTATACAATGGTTGTAGTAAGAGACGTTATAGCTGAGTAATAGGCATATTTTAATTTTTTTAAAAAATAATAAATTTCGAGACAAAGTTCTATTGTTAAACTCGCTCGCTCTCAAACAATCTACTTAATATTGTTTTAGTAAGTTACATATAATTTAACGGTAATTTTTACAATGCTGATATTGTGCTCTTGGTCTTGAGAGCGGATTTTCTTCCTTTCAAATATTTTATAGAATCCATGGTTTGCCGTGACCATGGATCTTACAAAGTATATGAAACTTCGGGAAAATTGTAAACCAAATAAAACGCGATAAAATCCCTAAACATTTTTAATTAAATGTGTAGCATGTGTGGTATTCGCGTAAATGCATGAAAATAAGTTGTGAAGTGCAAAGAAAATCAGCGGTTTTTAATTTTTATTGCGTTTCATAACCATTACAAAATTTGTATATTACAAGAGTTTGTATTGTTTTCTGGATTAGATCATGATATTCCTTATATTAGTACTCGCATATATGTAAAAAATCGAGTTTCGTTTCATAATTATTAAAATGGTTGACATAAGATTTTTGGATGATAAGAATGCCTTTTACAAGGAATCACCGAGGGGAGTACCACCTTGGTGGTTGTGCAAATCAGTAGTTTGTAATCGCTACTGTCTTCTGGTTTAAAGGTCACCGTAGCTAACGTAATGAAAAAAGAAGCAAGACATAACGGCACTGTCTTAGGCCTTTAAGCGGATTCGCAACTTACCATCACATAACATAAGTGAAAACATCTTCTGATTAAGAAAACTTCTATTACAAAGGTGTTTGAAATGCCAATTTATTCTTGAAAGTTTTTATTACATCGTAATTATATTTACAAAAAGTGATAAGAGTGGTAAATTACAAATATCTAATCTTTAATATAAAACTTTACCAACAAATTTAGCTCGCTTACAACTAAAATAAAATATTTAAAGTAAATAGCCGATTTTATACAAATATAAACATTTTTATGGAGGAAGAAATATTAAGGCAACTAATTATTTTCGTTTTCAATTTGACTTGGTACATATTATTTATTAATTTTACTAAATAGTCATTATATATTTTGTCTACGTTCATATAAGTAGTATCTTATGGTTTTGGTAACTCTTATCTGTTACAATTACTTATACATAAGTTTCTTATACATATGGATAAAAAACGGAAGAAATAAGAAAAAAGTAAAGTGAACGCTTTTCACCATATCCATTTATTTATTATATGAAAAAAGATAAAAAATAAAGGAATACAAGGTAAAAAACTAAGTTGGCAAAAACATATGTAGGGTCGCAGATTTAAAAGACAGATTATATATAATTCCTTAAAAGTATAGTATTTAACTAATGATTTGTATGTTGGTTGAATATATTTTTTTTATTTAGAAAAATAAGAAATATTTATACTATTTCATATACATTTTAAATTGTTTTAATACAACATGTTTAGTTTATGAATACTTATGTCTTTGAATAAAATAAAGTTTTAATATTTTAATCCGAGTTCCAATATCTGAATTATATTACTTAAAAAAATATTTTCTTATATATTTACAACTTTATTTACTAGGATTTAAATGTACATAAGCAAAAATTTAATAACATTGATATCATATTAATATTTGCAACAAAATATCGATATTGATTATAGTAGTAATAATTTTTATTAAAAACCTTTTTTATAAATAATACAGTCGACAAATACCAGCCAATAAATATTTTGTTCATTCCACTGCTATAACATAGTTGCATAATATTAATCCAGTAGATTTGCTGCATACATCCAATTGCATAAGCCTTAAGATGAAGTTAACCTTATGTGCCTTATATTCTTGTCGTATTAATCTTTATATGACTGTACCATTTTTATATTTCTTCTTTTAGTAAAATATACTATATATATTACAAATTGTATAAAACGAGTTATAACCGTACTATATACACATTACCTAACAGAAAATCTATCTTAAATAAAGCTCTCGCATAGAGGCAACAACATCGTTCGAGAAATGCTTTCTTCGGCTCCTACATTATACTAAACGTGTCACTATTTTCGGCCCTCAAGGGCTGCTCTCTTTAGTCGCCCTTCTTTTCCTTTTATTCCCACTGCCACCGCTTACGATCTTCAGTAACCTCACTGCTGGAGCCTCGAAAGCTAGTGATATCGCGAATGAAGCCAGAAACGCCATTACGGCATATCCAGCGTATATAGTTAACTGAAAAGAAATACAAATATACTAAATACATAACCGTTATGGTATTACTCGTAATGGATTTTATATATGCTATAATTTTTAAAGCGAGTTAATGAAAAATCGTGGAAGTCTTAGTAGCAATTAAAACAAAACAAATTGTCAAAGTTGCAACTTTTAAAGCAATATTTTTTGTTTTTATTTTTTATTAGAATACCATATTATGATCAATATCTATTACCTTGAATGTTTGCCTACTAATATAAAATATTAAGGCGGCCTCAAGGGATAGAATAAGCAGTTTGTCTTATGACAAATATCAATTGTATTAAATATAATCGGCACAAACCAACATAAGTTATTAGCTGAGTCCTCGCAGGATTCAAAAGATTTCTTTCTAGACATATACTTACCACTATAGAATTCTGGAGATGCAAAGGCCCGTCCATCAGGAACGAGTGTACATCATAATAGTGGGATGTACCAGATAAGCGCAATACGTGAGCCGGCTTAGGGGCAAAAGACCTCGGTAAGATAGGGCCGAGTTGACCAAGCCACCGTAGCCGCAACAGCACGCAATAGCCACCCACGCTAATGCCACACCCCAAGCTGAAAATAAACTTTTCTTATTAAATACCACAATACATTTTTAGACCGTAACCTTGCCAGTAATTATTAATGATATAACAATAATTAACTAGATATTTTCGTTTTTACAGAGATAAACATAAACATCAATAACAAAGCTTTTACTTTATTTTTAACTAATTTTAAGTTTCATTTTGGGTACCTACTGAGAAACTTTGCATGGTAATAAAGTCTCTCTTATATATACATATGTCTTTCAAACATAAAACATACAGGAAAAATTTACAAAATGTTAAAATTGATTTCAGGTTTTATCACTCGTTAAATGCAAATAAATTCTTAAAATTTTAGATTGCCGACTAGATTCGTATATCGTACCTATATTACTAAGCAGAATTGAAACATTTACACTGAACGGAACAATACAATCCTTTACTTAAACTGACCTGTATGTCCAATGCTGACGTAAAACGCAGTCGGCCATACCTCGAAGTAACCATCGACCATTCCAAATATAAGGCTGGCTATAATTACTAAGGCCGTCGGCCAACCGACCACCACCAGCCAGTACGGCATCTTTACTTGGCATTTCGTCTTATGAAGGTACCATCCCACAATCATACCTATAACAATTAACACAATATTAAATCACAGTGCATAACAATTAACATAACAATTTAACGACGGACGTACGAATACCCATAAAAATGAATAGTAAAAATTTCACATAGTAAAAAAATCTAATTTTTTAGGCAACTTATTGAAAAAAAAACTATTACTATAACTATTATAATACATATCTATAGATAGAGGACAAATGATTTGCTAAGCTGCTACGCTGAGCGGGTGGATTGGCAATTGGCTAATTGAGCTTGTACTGCGGATCTGTCGTACTCCCACTGTAGGGCAGATCCGCCGTCAAGCGGGCAGTGTGTTTGACACATCCCTACGTACATTAAATAAAAAGATATAATAAGAACATATAATGTAGTTTATATATATTAAGTCCGTGACATCTATGTGTTTAAAATAGTTTACTTTGCGGATATAATGCTCTCTACGTTTACAAAGAAAACCACATTAAATAATAGATATAAATTGTATATTGTGGATAGCGTGGTAGGTGAAACAAAGTACATTTCGTGATTATTTGTTTCTTAGACTATTTTGCGCAAATTATCATGTATAATTTTAGATCTAACATTTAAACTTAAATTCTAACGAAAAAAAACACAGAGATAAAATAAATCTTCAGAGTATATTACAAATGAGTTCAATATATTTGAATATTACGATGAAGCCTATCTATCCGTCATCAATATTAAACAGTGCAGGCATAAGCGAATTTTACGATGACGATGTCTATAAACTCTAGGTTGTAAGTTTTTATAGTCGACGAAGGATCTTTTACTCACCGACTAAGTATGGGCCGATCCGGGACCACGGCTTATCGTACAACGGATCGAACATTTCAAAGGGCTCTTGGATCCTAGCCTTGTATTGGTGCCAAACTGATATGTAGATAGTGGTCGCCCATGAACTTGCCAGTATCGCCAATAGTGATATCACCGCAAACTTTAAATGCCTGTTGAAAATTTGTTTGTAATCTTTATAACAACAATAGTAATCTCTTCAACTAAACGAACAGGTCACATTTACTGTGTATCAGTTATACACAGTAAATGTGACCTGTTCGTTAGGGTGAGCCAAAAAAAACTTTAAAAACAATCATTGTAGTTTTTGGTCATAGCGCCCCTTCTATGGCGTTATTTACATGTAAACAATACTTAGGGTAACTTAAGTCAATCTTCTACAACTTTGTTTATACTGTGCGGCATATTGGATTGTTTGATGTATGTTTAATTATTATATTGGGTTATTAGTAAAGTTCACTGAGTTAGTTTTTTGATTTTCACTTTTATTATAAAAACTTTTTGCCTGTAATTAAAAATACTAGATAAAATTTACGAAAACTAAGATGTTTTATATTTTGAGTCATTGTTTTGTGATAGAGAATAAAAATTGTAAAGTTATCATCAACTATTTGAAGTTGTACTTTAACCTCAAATAACTAATAACGAGTAAACTTAGCGAAAATCATTTCAGACCTTTTGTAGATCGTCAAATTTCCTACAAGAATATCTATTTATTTTTACGAGAAATTCATTTGTTCGAGTGCATCAAAAATCGAAACAAAAAAAACATTTAAATGGGAAATCATAAATCACAACAAGACACCTCTTAATATTAATATTATGGGCTGAAACTTTACTAGAATTTTTTTTCGTCATCTTGAACGATATTTTCGTAGTGGCTAAGAAAATACGTTCATATTATTCACAAGAAGTACAGTCATATTATAAAGTTGAATATATAAACATTTTTATACCTTAAATGTGTTATAAGTCTTATTAAGAAAGTTACCTGCCTTGCGGTGTTCAGTACAATTTACTATTTAATAATTATTGTAATATCTTTTAGTTTAAGATTTATTGTAATAACTATTAAAATATATTAAATACAATATTTCAAAACGGTAGCCCGATGAGAGGGTATAGACCCGACCTAAATAGGACCCAGAATTTACCAGGACAAAGTCTATTGCCAAACTGTAAAGGCACCTAAACGCCGCTCTCATTGGTTGAGCTCTACGTGGATTTTTACGCGATAATTATTAACTAATGAAATGCATTAAGTTTTTGTGCCATTTGAGTTAAACATGCTACATTTTTAACTAGTTTCAATGTCTTATTTGGCTCGGGCATAGTTCTTACTACTAAGAACAATTTGTGCTAGTGAGGCTGATATTTGTTTGGCTTAACACTGACACCTTTTTATTCCATGTTATAGAAACTAGTATTACTATTGCCTCTACTACTAACTTGCTATTATTTTAAAGTTTGTCGCTAAATTCTGAATAGTTATCCGCGAAATTAAATGACTCGATAAAGAAATAAGTTATTAAAAACATTTAGACCTTTTAGGAAAATATAAAATATTAAATACATGTACATCAAACATATGTCAGTAATGTCACAATTACTAGTATTTCTCATATAGATAAAAAAAACAAGAGAGCGAATTGTGGGTGGTAGGTCCCTGTTTACGGAGACTGAAATCTGTATCCACTGCAGTTGCCTATTTCTGCCCATAAGCAGTAGTGTCGAAACACTCTGCGTTCCGTTGAAGGCACCGTAATGCAGCATTTACTGGGTAAACAAGACTAACACCCTATTCTCACGTTAGGCAGCGGTCGGTGATACCACTGGTATTGTCAACGTCTGATGGGTGTCGGTGACCACTTTCCATCAGGTGGCCGATTGCTCGTCTGCCTGCGTATGCTATAAAAAAAAACAAGAAAACAAATAGTCCACAAAAAATATGAATTTAATGCAACTTACTTGACTGATAACAACAATAGAATAATTCCCACGACGTAAAACTGCGTGTCGTTGGCCATATACCAGGACCACACCATGCACATCTCCCTTTGCGGGTACAGGTTATTAATGTACAGCAAATTCCGCCACCAGAAGAGGTCACAGGTTATATGATCGAATATAGCCGGTTCGAATACGGTGCGATCATGAGTGTACCTCAGTGCAATCTCATTTAAACCAATCACGAACGCGTACGCTGGAGTTAATCGTACTACGCGGTACAGCAATAGAACGAGAAAAGATTTAATCATACTGAACACTTCTGTCCTCGAGTATACTTTGCTTTTAGGCTTATCTACCATGTCTTCGTAAAACGAATGCTGGCTTATGACGGATACGGATACCGATAAAGCGGAGTTTGTGAATCCGTTCGAGTTCTTGTTGATATCGATGTCGGCTTTCCTTTTTTCCCTTGCGATTCGCGCTGCGGCTGATTTGTCCTCACTTCTCAGAAACAGTACAGTCACTAGCAGTCCACTGAAATTATTAAATTGTTGATTTTTTATGTATTGTATATTAATTGATGTTCAATATGAAAAGCGGTATATTTCTTAAAGCAAGTTTTTAATCCTATTATTAAGTAATAGGATTAAAATCTTGATATTACAAAATGTGAACAGACTGCACTAAATTAACAATTATAAATTTAAATAGCCCATCGGATTTAATAGGTTATTTACTTTTATGGGTTTTTCGCGTTAATCATTTAAATTAATGCATGACGTTTCGGACTCTTTTAAGCAACCATCATTACGGGCAGACTAAGATGGAGTGAATTTTATATAATAATCGCGAAAATAAATGAAATAATTATGTAAATAGCCCTATAAAATAATTGGCATAGAATAAGGCAAGCCAGTGAATTATTAATTCTTAAATAAAATATTAAAAATTTCGTCGATATTCAACTCCAATTATAAATGATTAAGAAAGTACAACAGAAATATACAAAAAACTTTACCTAATAAAGAAAAACGTATCGACGCAGTATGATGCATTACCCACAGATTGATATAGAAAATTTCTCTCGGTCACAATTCTCATTGTCTTATTGTCTGCTATGTACCATACAGTTAAGTATGTGTGCACCATTATTACCCATATCACTGACATGAACCTGAAAATATTAAAATAATCGTCTAGATAAAAATTTAAAAACAAATTTTATAATTAATTAACATAGAAATCAGAAACAAATTCACGACTCTTAAGAAGTACTAGCTGATGCTCGCGACTTCATCCAGGTGGTAACATATTTTTTCTTATAAATAATAACCCATGTTACTATTTCCCCCAATTACATTAACTATCTTTCAGGGATAGTCCCGTAAAATTCAGACCAGCCGTTCTAGAGATTAGCCACAACAACAGATATACAGACAGACAAATATTTAACAACATGTTGTTTTGTTATACGTATCAGTTATATATCACATTGTAGTTATTTCGAAACGGTTATTTGACGTTACAAACAGATATTCTGACTGTATTTATTTGTATGGATAACAGTGTAAAGTTATTTAATTACGAATCTATGTTTAATAAAACTGATTATTCTTAGTTTTATAACGTATTTTTTTCGTTAGTTATATTATTACTGCTTTGATAGTTATATGTATTACTGCTTTATATTCTCTTATCTTTAGGAATTATTATTAAAACTCCTTTGATATACCTCATTCCGTGTAAACAAGTAAGGGCTCCGTCGTTCGGCTTTTGTGTACTGAGGATTGCTCTGCCGTTTGAGAGAATCGAAAAACATAATAGCAGTTCGGACCACACTCCTAAAACAAACAATGATAACGCATTCAATATAATAATTCAAATATCAATATAAAAAATTACTTCAATCCAAATTTTTTTTAAATCATAGTTGAAATATTGACATAATTTATATACGTAGTCAGTTTTTTATGACATAATATTATTTAGTGTTTTAGCGCTTTGAGCTGTGAGTTCTTTGAGTTTGTCTTTTCACAGTTTCTTATTGATTTAAACTTCAAACTTCCTAGTAATAAACGGTCCAAACATTTAAAGATATTTAATATCTTTTTTAGATCTTTCTTAAACATGCCGCTATAAAAGAGATTTGTTCGATAGAAATATCTATGACACACATCATGTGAATAATCATTTAATATACTATTATTTACCAATTACTACGCTAATATCTTGAATGAACTTTTGCCCTTCATAATTTTATTAACGTCTGATCTGAAGTTTGTTTGAAACTTAGTTACTTAGACGTAGTTAAGCTACTTACCACAAGTATCCCGTCTGACGTCTTTATTATCTTCGTCTTCTGCCTTGTCGCTTGTGTCTGACACGTTCGATATTATCTGTGAAAGCTTTTATATTGAGAAAAGCCTTTTGAATTTAAAAAGTAAAAAGTCATCTTTACTTTCTAGTAAAGACGCTGACACTTCAATACGATGATTAAAACATATGTTAATTGAAGCTTACGAATATTAAACTATTATTAAAAGTATTTCCTTTCATCTTGTCATTTTGTTAATATCTGATTCATCTATTGTGTTACACGTTAACCTACATGTATGTTAAATAATAAAAATTAATTAAGTGATAACACAATGTAGTATTTGAACGCCCGCTCTGGATTTTTTAAACAAGATCACATATTAAATCATATATTAAAATTGTTTGTTAAAAATCTCAATTTTATTTTAAACGATTACAAAAGAAAAGGTTCCTCGAAAGGCTTCTTCTTCTTCCTAACCGATGGTATTTGCTAAATTCTTTGTTGAATAAAGATATTTGAATATTATTTTTATTTATTCTATTTGATGGTTTTGTTTTAAACCTGCGTCTCAAGCGAATTAAATGAGCTATTGTGAATTTTTTAATGGCTAAGTGCTCAAACTATTTCATAAAACATAAACGAAAGTACCAACAGATGGTTTATAGTTGTTGTTCCGATGAGAATCCTCAAGGTCACGTTGCTCCAATTCTTTTCTGTATTTTCTTTCAAGGTAGCCCTCGTAGAAAGAGGCTATCACCATCCACAGCCCGACGATAAACATGGCGGATCTGTTAATGACATAACGAGTTTGTTAAGTCATTCAATTAAACGGGTTTCTTTAATATTACATACAAACATCAACAGCCTGTGATAGTCCACTGCTGGATATAAGCCTCCCCTAATACACTCCTATCCATTAGGGGGCTTTGGACCGTATCCCACCACACTGGTCCAATGCGGGTCGGTGGGTGGACCGACATTAAGGTTAGGTTAGTTTTAAAATTCATTGGTAAATGAATTTTAAACCTCATTCATTAACCACTAGGCTACGGAGGCAGTCATTAAAGACTGCCTCCGTAGCCTAGTGTAAGGGCGTGTGCTTTAGATATCTGAGGTCATGGGTTCGAACCTGGGGACTCAACAATTTTTTATTCTTGTTTCCTTTGGTTAGGGCAATTTGGGCCGATCACCCAATGGTCTGAAAAGTAAGATGATCCATGCGTTGAAAGGGCACCAACCCGCATTGGACCAGAGTGGTGGGATACGGTCCAAAACCCCTAAATGGAGAAGGCGTGCATTAGGGGAGGCCTATGCCCTGCTGTAGACTTAACATAGGCTGATGATGATGATGGACCTAACTCTAGACTTTATATAAACAACATGTATTTAAGTCTGAACCAAATGTTAGAACTAAGTAACTTTTAACTATGAACATACATATGTGTTCAATTTGATAAGTAGAGTTATAAATATCTTTTAAACTTACAATAACATTTGTTAGTAAGTCTATGTAATTTATTAGTCATACAGTTTCAACATTAGATACTAGCTTTGCTTAGTTGGGAACTAGATGATGTTGTTTTATTAGTCCAGAAGCAATATTATATTATTATTATTGGTCTTATACAAACGGAACTTTATCCAATAAACTATTTTAAAATATTGATTGATTTCTAACCCTAATATTTGCATTTTGACGTCCTCAAATAAGACATAAGCTCCAGGCACCGGTCGTACGTATAGGGTGTGTATGGAGGCAGATATCCCACTGGCGGCAGCTCTCTTCTGTGCAGCATTCTCTGCAACTTCTAGGACCGTTTTGATATCACTATTCTGACACGACGCTGGTACACACTGGCCCACCAGCATAAGCCTGCTCTGAAAACAGCAATCGATACATATATGTGTTGATCGAATAGTTTCTTGCATTTACTTAAATACTAAACAGTGTTTAACAGATAATAAACCACCTTTATCTCCTATTCCATGCTGTACAAACGTGAGGTCGTGGATTTGAATTAAGCGGGGATACAACATGGTGCTATCGTATCCTGTTGGTTAAGACAATCATCGAACTGTCTAAAAAGCATAATGATGCATGCGTTCAATGGGTATGTAAAACGTCAGTCCCGGATATCAAGACTGTCTTTAGTAACCGTTGTAGGAGGTCTATGCCTTTAAATTTACTAACAACTAATTCATACTTCTATTGCAGTTGCAGATATACCAATAGTCCAGGGTAAAAACTGTTATTCAAGTAAAGTTAGTTAGATTAGAAGCCGACGCCAAGGTATTTGGAGAATGACTAACAGAAAGAAAGACTTAACATAAACCCACAGATATAAACGCGATAAAACACGTAAAGTACTTTTGTTGAATCGATAATCTGTAATATTTATCTTTAATTATTGATCAGTAACGGACAAGAAGCAGTGTAAAATTTATGTCATATCGATAACAGTTGTTCCTTAATTATAAAACGTAGATAGATATAGCTCTGGTTTTGAAAATAATGTGAGACAATTTTCGATAAACTTGCTACGTCGTGGATGTTTTACATTTTTCGCTCAATATAAAGCTCCTCTATCCGGCATTTGTTTGGAACGTCACGATCTAGTTTAGAAAATATGAGAGGAATTTTATATCACGTAAACTTTAACGGATGATGTAGCACCTTAAATTTGAATATACCTTTATAGAAGTAACAAAATAAGAAGTATACTGTATCTATAATAATTTCTTTAGTCTATTAGGCAAACTAAAATTATACATAAAGCTGTTATTTCGTTTGTTTCTCCACATCTTGCTATCGCAATGTTCTGGCAAATGAATTCAATTCTGAAATATATTTTAATTAAAAACGAAATAACAAATTATAACATTTACTGATGATTTTTTTTAATTTTACTCGTAAATTACTTTAATATTTTTGTGACGTAACAAATAAGACCGTACCAGCATATCTGGATATCAAATCTCCGAATCTGGGTCAGTAAAATCTTTCAATTTTATTTTATTTCCCACCGCGCTGCGAAAACCAGCTCGACTCTGTTCAATTAAAAAGTTAAAGGTCGATTTACGACTGGATTTAGCTCTGAATTATCTGTGGGCGCTGGGCATAACTTAAGCCGGACTGGCTGAAATCTTGCGGGTATTTTAAAATAAAATTTTTATTTCTGTACAGAATTTTACTTGTAAAGATTAATTCTTTACAATACATTTTTTCGCAATGAAAAATACAGGTATATTTTATCGTAATCACGACACGATAAAATTCAACTGAAATTGAACTTAAAATATATATGATTGCTAAGCTAAAATATTACACTTATTCGTAAAAATTACGAAAACAAAAGAAAGACAAAGTTGCTCACTTATTAAGTCAATTTAGACTCAGAATGAAAGTAAACAAAACAACATGTTTGAAGATTAATTGTCGTTGAGATCAAGACAATCACTGACAGTCCACTAACAACAATACGTAAGAAGCAGCTTCGTTGCTATTGGTTACGTTGATTATTTTTATTCCGAATATAAATTGGCTTAACTATATTACTAACAATAGCTGTAGCTCTTCGGTGAGGTAAGTCCCTATTTACAAGAAAACTTCTGGAGTTGTATCTCCACGGTACGTATTGCCGTAAATCACTAGTGTGTAAACATTATTGTCTTCCGGTTTAAGCTACCGTTGCCAGTGTAATTAACGTATAAACGAGGCACAACATCTCATGTCTCAGTGCGGCGAACTCATTTATGGCGTCTTATAATGCTTTCTTAAGGATATGCGTATCACTTATCACTAAGAGAACTCTTTCTCGCTTCAAAAATGAAAAAAAGCTTTCTTACTTTAGGTATATGATCGCTGTCAACGGTCAGGTTGATTTTTGCCACGAAAAAGGTCGTATTAAATGGTGGTGTCTGCTCGTAGTACTGCTTCAGTTGTAGGTCTCGACAGGCATTCTGAGAACCCATCCAGTACTCGTTTCCGAAGAGGACGTTTGGACTGTACTGACCCGACGCGTCGAAAACTAGAAAACAAATTGGTAGTGTCAATATGATTTCGAATGAAAAATGCGCTTACATCCTTTTATTTTTTTGTTACGATCTTTATTAGGTTTTATAATCTGTTTGAGTCTAATAAGACTGTGGTTCAAAATTATTTTGTTATTAAACGCTATTTATTGATTAAAATTTGTATACGAAACATTTCATTATCATATTCTGTTGTACTTGTTAAATTTAGAATAATGGTGAGAAAAACTAAATCTGCATAGCCGTATTTAAAAGTACATAAAGTCATTATCAAGCACATGTTTTCAAAATTTTGTTTAAAAATACTTTTACATATATTTTAACTTACATTTTAATTAATAATAAAGCTACGTTAAATTCTTATTCGTATGTTTTTTTATTAGAAATGGAATAAAATACATCTTCTGAGGAAATTCATTTTACAAGTACCGCCCTCGTGTGTACAAACTGAATCATATGAGACAGAGATGAAATACCTGTCATATAAGCGATGCTTGAGCAGAATATTTCGCTAGTCGCTATAAATTTTTCGTAATAGAGGAAGTAATAAATCGTTCACATTTAAAAATTAGGAATCAACTGACAAATAAATGCTTAATTTTCCAAATATCGCTGCAGTTATGGGAAAAAGGGTTTTATGACTGACTTATTTATATTTCTTTTATTTTAAGTTATATGTATTTGAAGAGATATAAGTAAAGAAAAACATTTTAGCAAGTCAACAGCTTCTTCAATATTTTTTTATTTTATTTTTGTAAATAGTTGAACATTGTATGTTTATCTCATAAAAGTATAGAAATTAAAAAAAATAAGTTTATAATATATAAAGAATGCTATCAAATCATTGAAATGTCAGTTTATTTTAAATTATTATCATATGATTGCCGATGTTTACAAATCACATCTTGCCACAGTATATAATCTTAGGGAAAATGAATATTTAATGAACTAACTGATTACTTTTGTCTTCCTCTACACATTTATCATCTCGTATATCGAAGTTTCTACACTATTTCTATAATAAAACCATTTAACCAATTAGGCAAAAGTTCGTCCCGAAACAAACCTTTTAGAGGTCCGTGGCTTGAAAAAATTTAGATAATTAGTTACGTGATCTAAGGCAATAAGTATCTGCGTAATTACAGAAATGTCATGCATTCTTTAGTTATAAAAATAGTAAATATACTGTTTAGAACCATAAAACGTTCTAGTAATGTTCAACCTCATTACTTTCTTTGCAAATGGATGAAACGGTTCAACGTCTCGACTTGAATCGTAGTCGTTTGATCACTGCAAACGCTACAGAAATAATACAATGACCCGCTTATTCCGGATAACTGCACCATTTCCCACTAGAAACGGGTCGAACTTACTGCAACGTTGACGTTAACAAAGCTATTTCTCGCTGCAATAAAAGCACTCCTCACTAACAGCTTCAGCCAATGAATAATACTGAAAATTGTAATGAAAAGCGCTAGAGAGAAAAACGTTGTAAAACCAATACAACGCGTGATTTTTTCTTTTTATCCTTTTTGTCAATGTTGAATAAATTTTACGCAGGAAAGTTAGCTGTTTGTCGTTGCGTGACTCGATATCCGACAAGTGACATATGTAAGGAAATAACAATGGGCAGTAAAAGAAATAGAAAAAAAAACGATACTTCTGTAAACACTAGGTTTTTTACTGATATATTTAATGAAGTGCAAATGCTAATACTTTTTACCGATATTCCTGTTTAAATGTGAAATTTAAAGTAATTACTAAGTAAACTAACCCAAGGCCGAATAGGCATATTTGAAATGTCTAATGCCGCATTAGAATTTATAATTCATAATAATAATAACAATATACACGTAATACAATCACAAAATGTCAGATTTTATATTGCTTGTAGAATCGTGTTAATTGACGATTGGCGTCATGAATGAGTAGGAAAACTTTAATACGCCTGAGAAACAGTTCCATTTTCTTTTAAAATTAGGCTTTGTTGTTTTAAAATTTAGTATATATCTAGCTCTGATATAGGTAGAAAACAAGATGGTTAAGTTGTTTACAATCGATGGAAACACTAAGTATCTTTAATAAATAAAAAAATATGTAAAGAAATGGAAGAAACTAAATCTGCGATTATTACTTTGAATAATCACACGGTATTAAGCGGTCCGATGAACAATTACCATGTAACGCTAGCTATAATTGGTAAAGGTTGGCTGTTAGCGTAAACGAAAATGGTTTAATTAAGAAATAATTGAAGGATATTCGAAAACATGTATGCGCACTAACGTACGAGTTACACAAGAACAGGTACGTATTAATTACGAACTTGTATAATTACGTTAGTGTTATGAAACTATAACTATACATACTAACCGCTATCCGCGACATCGCCTGTCAGTAAATAGTTTTACGATACTGTATTTAGGTGTAGTAACATTTTGACGGTTATTGCTAAGCTTATTGTCTTTATTATTTTTATCATTTTAGTTTTGATAAACTATTTTAAATATCTTAAATTCCTTATTAACTATTAAGTTCTTAATGTCGTTAATTAAATTGAAAGTGATTAACGAATATAGTATTATTATATTAATTTTTCAAAAATCCACGTGTAAGTACTTGCAATGTAAATAAAAAGTAAATGTAACGTATTTAGTTAATATTCATAGCATATTTAGAAATCTGCAAATTGAGTCATAAATTTACATCGGCTTTAAAGAGCCGGTGAGTCTGAAACAGAAACTTACATGTAATTAACACTTTCTTCGGTTAGATAAAATAGGGCATACCAAAATTGTAGTAATAAAATCTTGTTTTTGCTTAGCAGAAGATCCGCCTCATCGGATCTAGCGTATTGGCTGGTTTAAAACCCGGTGTCAGAGCTTACGAAACGCAGATAGAAGGTTGTTCGTTGTTTGGATCAGGGATGATGATCGATTCCTCATTTATGTAATAACATGAATCATGTCGGAGGGCATTAGTCAAGTCAATTCCAACAACTATAGATTGACTGCGGTAACGATGGTTACGAAAACCTAATGGAAATAAGCAAGAATTGGGATCATAAAATGGTGTAACAACAGGCTGATGATGATGATGTTATCTTTTCAATTAGTACAAATATCGCTGTATAATATAATCCTGTATTTCAGTCATAGTCTAAAATTATAATATAACTAACTTTCCCTGGGTTTATCTGGGAAAGAATTGTCCCATTTTGCCGCCTGTTGTCAAACTTAAGCTAAGTTTTGCAAAACATATGAATAAAAAACAAATAAACTTTACTTCAATTAAAAGAGAAGAATTTATAGAATACTATTTAAAGTATTACAATACAATTAAAATAATAATTAATCCTGCAGCAGAATTTCCACCGTTTCGTAACGTAGTAATTAAGAGTTATCCGCGAAACGGTCACCGCCGTGTTGTGTCATGGTCGAACATTGTCCCACTTTTGCCACTCGAACGTCCGATTGCTGCATTTCCTACAAAACGATCGAATATACATGTAAAATAACAATTTAAGTGCTTCGTTTATTAGAAAAGAGAGAAAAATCGAAGAAATAGTTCACGTTTAAAGTATAATGGATAGAAGTTTAGACTTTTTTATTCCTTTTCACAGTCCACGGTTATTACTCGTTGAAAGCAATCTTAGCTTTTTTCGATTTTTATACTTACTGCAATGGCGGCTGTTTTCAATAGGTTATTTAATGATTTAATAACTTAAAATGTTTATAAACTGTGCAACCTATGTTTTTTTTTAATAGGATCTGTTCGTAAAAATAAAACAGTTAAAGATTATTATCAAAAGATTAGTACATTGTAGATAATAATTAATAACATCGGAGTCAAAAATAATTATCAAAGATAAACCAAAGAATCGCTAAATATTTTTGTAATTAGCTAATTTTAAGAACTTGCGTGCCTAAAATTAGTACTAGTTTTCTTTGATCTTTTGGGTTTCATTTCATAATTTTACTATAGACGATTTAGATTATTTGAATCGCCTATTTTCTCGAGTTCCAAATTACTCGTCGCTTACAAATTCCTCCCGTAAGTCAATGAAAAGTAGTTTAGATGATACAATAAGCTTTAATCAAATGAATTATAATCATTAATGTAACTTGTTCCGTTCAAGCCATCATAGAGAATAAATGGTAAACATTCAACATACGTAATCAAAATAAATTATCGTTGTACGAAATCAAAAGGTCAAGAACTTCATATCGAATGGACCGCGAGCTTCGGATGTGTACATTACGATTATCTAAGCTTATCTGACCTTAGATATAAGTGAAAGAGACAAATAAAAGCGCGACACATAAACCATACTTGACAAAAGTACCTTTGCTCCTATGAAAATTAAACCAAACCGGTTACCACGTTCCATCAGTACAAATTTGTATTTGAATATTGTCTTTTACTACATAATATAACACAAGGTCGCTTTCGCTGTTTGTCCGTCCATATGCATGCTTAAATCTTTTAAAAGATGTAAAGGACTTTGATGCAGTCTATTTAAATAGATAGAGTAATTTGGTGGGACGGTTTATATGTATAAAAAATGCGTAATATTGCAGAGAAATAAAAAAAAAACTAATACAGTTAGATGTTTCTAATGTAATGTGGTAAAAAACAATTTTTGCGCCTACATTGCAAACGCAGGCTGATCTCCACGAGATAAAATAGTAAAGTACTGTATTGTTTTCCATAATAAGGTCAACAAAAATACCGCGATGTTATATGTCTATTACTTAAGAATAACCCACAATAACTAAATTTTTTATCCCTTACATTTTACGGTTAAAATGTCCTATTTAGGAATTGATTTAAAGCATTAGTCCTTGCCCTATACTGATCTATGTTAAATGAACAATGTTAAGTACATTTTTATTCATTTAATAAAGGACAATATAGACCTTTACAGCGTGTAGTTTAAATGGATATTCCTCAATATATAACAGATTTAAAATGCAGGGATATAGCGGTGCTGCGGTACGGGCTGCGCTACGCCCTATACCGTTATGATTATGCTATATTAATACTAAATATTTCATTTTCATTACTGCACCCGCGCGAAACCGGAGCGGTTGCCGAGTAGATGACTAAATAAATAATATTACGTAAAGCTTTGCTGATCGTTATAAAATGCGTTTGGTGTTCGGAATAGTTTGGAAATTATAAATATTTCATTTATTCCTTTGGGTTTGTTGTCTACAGGGCTAAATAACGTACACTAGAGTACACAGAAATACAAAGTCCACCTGCACCACACCTAGTGTAATTCCTAAGAAAATATGACATAACATTCATGTTTGGTCTGAGTGTTTTATACCACACTAAATGTTGACATGAGATCTATAGTCCTAAGTTTAAAACTTTATGTTCATCTACAGAAATTTAAACAAAATATACGAGAAAGTCAGTTGGTGGGATAAATAAGAATACCGTAATTGCAACATATCCACCACGGCATCACAAAAATAATGGTTTCCGTCTGTATAAAACGCATCAAATATGTGTTAATAATATATTTTTATTTCATTATAATATAAGTTAGGCTGCCTCCGTAGCCTAGTGGTATTGGCGTGTACTTTAGAATCTGGAGGTCGTGGGTTCGAATCCTGCGGGGACTCAACAAATTTTCATTTTTCTTTCCTAGTTGGTTAGGCAATTTGGGCCGATTACTCATTTGTCTGAAAAGTAAGATGATCCATGCGTCGGATGGGCATGTAAAGTCGGTCCACCCACCAACCCTCATTGGACCAGCGTGGTAGGATACGGTCCAAAAACCCCTAATGGATAGGGTGTATTAGGGAGGCCTATGTCCAGCAGTGGAATATCAAAGGCTGATGATGATGATAATATAAGTTATAAACATGTCATAAGGAATTAAAAGTTTTGTTAATTAAAGGATATATATTCTAAAAAGCAAAAGAAGTCAATTTTTACCTGTCACACTACGTTCTACACAATTGGAAATAGTAGTTAAATAAATAAAAATTACTAGCAAAATTAATTTAAATTTACGAAATGCAATTTATTTATTAAACTTAAGATAATCCCAAAACAACATGAAACATTTATTCGCCTCGGTTACATAACATTTAAATATTAATTATCAAACAGGAAAGTAATCAAAATTTCAACTATACCTCTCGTCCGTGATTAAGAATTCAGTTCTGAGAGCAAACTTAACATAAGCGGACCTATTAACATAAATTACTAAGCAAATAATGAATAATAGAAATCGCGAGCAGAGAGGAGTATCGGTTAATGAGGTAAAAAAATATTCTGAGTCAAATTACATAATTTGTCACTCTATTGACATGGTTAAGTCTTATAAAAAGCAGTTAGAGGTTAAGATTAGTAGTACCTTTATTCTAATAGCAGTTACCTTTTTATAACCTTTATTTTATTATTTCTAAAATAAGCTCAACTATATGTATGTAATAGTTTCAGCATTTGTATAAGTCTATAATGATTTACAAGCATAAAAACTTTAGTAAACGATATTTATATCATAGTTTTGACAGTTCTTTTCACACAAATAGCAGTAACAAAAAAACGTTACGCGCGAAACGATATGATACGACTAATAGGAAAATATTCGCATGCCAATGTAAATAACACACGAATAAATTAACATCGTTACTGGGACACGTTACATAAAAACAGGTTGTCAGCACTTTTTCCTTTACTAGTAGCATTGCTATACACCGACGTTTTCCCTTTCCTTAATGTGATAGACTTGTTTTGAATTGAAGTTTCACCATTTGCTTGACAGGCTAGCTCATACGAATTCAAAATTCACTACAAAAGTAATAATAAAATAATAATATTAGAGGTAAAGTTAACCAGAGCATAATTATTAAATTGAATTTATTAACTTGTTCTTTTAAATAATAGCAATTATCGATAATATATTATAGCGATAACATTTTAGTGCTGATAGACTGTAAAATGTAGACATTGACAGAATATAAATACAGAAGACTTCGTATAGTAATGAATTATTTATAAAAGATAAACCTAGGACCTTTTATCGTATATCCAAATACCAATCTGATAAAGAATTATTAAAAAAACTATACAATACAGTAAATATAAGCATGAATCTTAAACAAAAAATCTGGCAGCATTAACTATTCACTCACTTTGTGTTGTCGGTCATAACAAAAGCGAAAACTATTGTCGTAAGAGCTCGCCTCCATCAGGGAGTGCGAAGTAAAAGTTGACTTTTAATTACATTAAGTACCGCCGAAAGGTGGATATGAATATTTGCACAAAGCAGGCATTGGGCAACGGCCGACCGGCCCGTGAGGTAAGCGGCCCGGCTTGCGCAAAACGCGCATAATGTGTAAATCGCAATTTCATAAGTAATCCGTGAAAGTGAGCAATTCTTTTCACTCACACGCATCGATAGTTGCGGCACAGGCTAGATGTTGTACAAACGAAATGTCGAACTCGGTTTCGTCGCTGATAAGGAAGTGCTAATGTCGGCGAATGAGAAAGTTTTGCTAAATGTGCGTGTGAGATCCTCCTCCGAACGGAATATGGGATTTAATGATGCTATGAAATCAGGTATAGAGAGATACGAGAAATTGAAATTTTAAACTTTAAAATATAATTAAATGGTTTAGTGACATAATAATAATAAATTAAGAAATATAAAATAATTTAACTATTACCCTTGAGAAGTAAAACAAAATATAGCGTTAAAGTTGTGAGTTATATATATTAGTTTAAATAACGTTTATTTAAGAGCCGATATTATTTATAACAATTACATATTCTCCTAATAAAAATTGTCAAATGGTATATATATTCTAATCTTATTTTGACCGTATTATTTATCATTTTTAATTATTTTACTTAGAAATTAGTCAAATTGACTATAATTCTAAGACTCCATACATGGTTGACTCAATATAAATGCTAGCATAGTAGGATAAACTTAACAAGAAAATAAGGAAACCGCTCATTTGAACTCAGCATAAATGCCTAAAGTAATCTACCATGAAACGTAATGAACCGCTTTGTAAGCCGTAAATCTCCGTCTATGTACGACTGCTTGATATATAACTCAAATTTTCCATTAAACATAATTGCACTGTCCTTAGCTTTAATGCGATGTTTTGTAAATTACATACCGTAAATTACAACAATGTTTAGAGATCTTGAAAATACAAAAAAAACCTTTGCGTTTTATTGTTATTCGTTTCCTTTCATTTTGATTTTGAAATCGTCGCAATAATTTTTTGTCACTACAAAGTAACTTAATCAATTGTTTTATTCCCTTTATACTTTACATGAATATAATATTAGACAAACAACTTATTTTATTTTATGTTTATTACATAACGTATATAATTTTCTAACAGATTATAAAGTACGCATTTATGTTTATAATAGAGGCAAGTAAACTCGTTATTACCAGCTTATTTTTGGACGAGTACGTTCGAAAAGAGTAGTGCACATAACTCCTTCGTTCCGATTTGAAAGGTACCGTTGATAGAGATTTTTTTTTGCGTATACGATACGTTAAAACCTATGTCTCGGATTGCAAAAGGAGTTAAAAATGTTACGGTCTTCGTTAATCATATAAATTTTGTAATGCAATTTTCTATCTTAAACAACGAATAGCAAATAGCAATAACGACAGATAATTAATTTTACTTACATCGTCTGACAAAAGGAAAATTGAGAATGAAAGTTTAGAAAAAATACTGGGTTCAAACTAGATGGAGGGTGACGTAACTGGCAATATTATGTGTGTTACTAATTTATTGGTTGCACTGAAAATCAGCACCAACATTTTTTTTTATAAAATGCAGCTGATCACACACTTTTTTAAATGTATCCAAAACTTTTTATTCGCTATGGTTTTGTTTAGTGATTAAACTAATATTAAATAAATTTAAACTATTATACAGATGAGCCACATTAGTTTGAACTCTTCAGAGTTCAATGACTTGAGACACACTCTTGTCTAAAACACGTCTGCTGTAACCAAAGCATGAATAAGTGTATGATAACGGCTAGTTTCATATCAACCGTTGACTCACATTTAACTTCATTCATGAGCATGAGACAAACCAGTTTTTCAAATCATAAACGTGTTATGATGTAACTGAAGCAATGCTGTGATTTCTCCCGTGTTATCAATACCATTCCGTCGGTGGTGTCGAAAACACAATCATAACCGAATATTGTAGTTGAATAGCTCACGGTTAATTTTCTAGCGTTATTGTTTCTTATAATGGATCGATTTCTATTTTGGCGGCTCAGTAACATTCGTTTTGTATTATTTCTTTCAACACTTGATAGAATTCTTTACATATAACCATTATGAAAGTAATGAATAGTTATTACCTATTAAAATGAATATTAATTATGACTTTGTATATGTGTATTATCCAATGATCAATCTGAGTACGGAAAATATTAATAGACATATAATTTGCACATTCAAAACAGCCTTAAGAACGAATAAACCATAAACTATTTTAATATTGATTTAGAAACAATTGTTATTTCACAATGAGTTGTAGAATACAATTTATTTTGTGTATTTGATGCTTTAAATAATTTCAACAAATCAGCATACCAATACATAAGGCAGATAATAAAAGTGAAATAAGTAACAATAGCCTTTTAATTAAATAAACAATCTGTGCCATTATGGCAACCCTAAAAATGGTAAAATTAATGATCGTTGTTGTATTTTCGAATAGAATCTCAAGCGTGCTTCGTGAACAATGGCATAGCTTTCCCCTAATGACGTTCCCTCAACTAGTGTTGCCATGAATAATTAATTGATATTTCCATAAATCCAATGACAAACAGAACCATAACCACGTCATAGGCATATTTTTTATCCAGCAGCAATTTTTATTCATCAAATCCAGCCTTGGAGCATATCCGTTTGTATGTCTCTTAAAAACCTACTAACGACTTCGTTGAAGGTTTAGTGTTTAGGAGTAATTCAAGTTATATTATAGATATAATCATCATCATGTTCTATGTATGATCATAATTTATAAGTAATATCATGATACTGGCTTTATGAATTTAACAGTAATATATCAGGCTAAAAGGACCTGAAATGTTAATAAATACTATATAGAGCTAAAACATAAAGCACTCCGATTGCTATTTGCCAATATTTGATTGATATGAGGCAGCTTACATTTACGTCAGTAGACTTATATTGAATAAAATTAAATAAATACTGCATAAAAAGTAAAGACAATGTTCTTTTCTATTCTATAGACAGATTTATGAACCTTTTAATCAGTATTTACTGTGAGGCCATCTGTATGTATTTTTATCAGCAGGTTGTGCATTATAAATTAAATAATCTTGCTTTTTCTGTTCCTATACCTATGTACGCTTAAATCTTTCAAATTACGCAACGAAATTCGATGTGTTTTTTTTAATAGTTAGACATGTTTAATATTGTAGGTATATTTTGTATCAGCATAGCTCCCGTGCGAAGCAGGGGCGGGTCGCTAGTTGATAATAAGTGATAAAAATACCATGGACAACTAGTCTCGTGCTTTGCCATTTTACTTCGTTTCATTGTTTGTAAACGGCCAAAAAAAGCGAGGTGTTATAGTATAGTATATCTAATTACCCCAAAAGTGGGTTAGCGGCGAAGCTGGGTAACGTCGACCGCGACCCAGTTTTTGTGCTGTCTCACGCCATTACTTCTCGAGCACGGGCACGCCCGTTTCTTGCAGCTATTGTATAACAAGCTATACGGTATACGGTTATGTGCACGGAAACAGTATCAATCCCTGATCTACAATCTCACAAAGCCGTTCATTGTCGATATGATCTCACGATGTTTCAAAAAAGTTGCAATTACTTCAATTGTCGAGTATCATTTTGACAATTTGGTGTCTATCAAATCATTTATGTTTCGTTTCGTAAAATATTTAAATTGAAGAAAAATAAAATTTTCTCAATGTAAGCTACTGTTGAGAATGCTGTTTGTTTTAAATTATAAATTACTATACTAAAATTATCCAAAAAAATGTTTTCAATTAGTTACCAAAACGCAAAGGTGATATTTATCTTGACATTTTAGTTAATAAAGCTTTGTTTAAAAATACTGGTAAATATGCCCGTAGCTTTTATATTAAATGTATTTTCTCTTTAATACAAATTGTTAAGCTAATAAATTTTGGTTATTACCATCTAAAACAATCATCTTTGTGAAATTGACACTACTATATCATAAGTGGAAGTCACGCTCTGTTTCCTATCTGAATGATAATACCTATTTAATGCAATTTAAGCAGAGTAACGAAGATCGTTATATACCAAAAAAAATTTCAACTATTATAGCATAGTTTACATAATTGAAAGCAAATATTTGAATTAATTTAAATTCTAAACGTCAGGAATTCATTTAAAGTATGCCAGTGTGTCAAGCCAGATTTAATTATAGGTTTCATTAAACATAAGTACTGATTGAAGAGTTAAAATTTAAAATATTTAAATCGAAAGGGACAACGCTTTTTATTATCTTTTGTTTTCTTGATTAATATTATTAAACTATTGAATTCAAAATAAGTAAAGTATGCATAAAAAATCGTAAGCAATATGTAGTCACTTCTTTTGTCGTAAATTTGTTAAAAAGCCGGACTTTTTAAGTTAATATTCTTCATTATAAAGCTAATAGTACAAACAATAAATTGTAATTAATTAAAGTATTTCAAGTGCAACTTTATTACCAATTAACTTTCAAATAATTCAGTTTAATTGAAATTTAGGCGAGGTTAGACCAGCCTTGGTAAAAATATATCTGGCTTATTTTAACGTTGGTACTTTAAGAGCAACTTAGTATACTTAATGCATAATCTAAAACATTCCATAATCACTACTGTGGTTAGTTTGCCTTGGAAGAGCTTATAAAACTTAAATTTAACTGATGTTATTATTCAAGGTGAACATGCTGTGTTAAAATTCATGTTACGAAACTATAAGTGTTATTTATTACTCATGACATAAAATAATATTTTTTTTACCTCAAACCAAAATAAGGTTAACACATTGATCAATAAATGAACATTGCAATCCAACATGGTAAACTACTTAGCGCTACTAATTTATAAAGTTTGTGTAACTATAATAAAGTAATTAATTAATTCGGTAATGAATAAAACAATTTCGTTTATTGAAATTTATAATTACTGTAAAAAATAAAAACTTATAAAGTATTTGACTTATTCTTAGTATATACGTAGAATATACGAATAATACATGATAAGTTTTAAATAGTTTATATAGAATATCGTAAATTTTAAGTAGAGTTATCTCTATTTTTCTAATTAAACAACAGCATTGAGATGATTGACCACATATTTTTCTCGGGGCGTTCATACCTTCCGAACGATGCAGATTTTGACGTCATAGAAATGGCATTGAGAAAAATGAATTTTGTGTACACACCAAATGATGATTATAATTTAGCGCAGTGTCTAATACAGGATAAATTAATTTTATATGAAATGAAACGGGAGAATTTCATTTCAACAAAAAATCTCTAAAATGCAAATAAAAAACAGATAAAAAATATTAATGGGAAACAGGTCAGTGGTTACAAATATGTTGGTTGGGGTTCCTCAAAATGGCACCATACATCATTTTTTATAAAACAACGAAGACGGACGCATAATTTAAGATTATCCATTTATTATCATCACGTCCTGGAAGACCGTTTTGTGTGTTGTTATGCGTATTTGTAAACAAAATTATATTAAAGTGAAATATTTTTTACGTAAAATTTGATTTTTCAAAATTGAAATTAAACGATTTTTAATTTTTACAATTGTCTAATTTTGAAAGTGGTGTAAGTCAGTTTACAGCACATTAATATGTGTTATCGTAGTCTAATTAGCCAAAAACAAATTTATATAAATAAATTAATTGTTAATAAAATAGGAATAATGCCAGACCTCACATGATTTGCCTGTATTTTTAAATCCACAAATATACTAACCTTTAATTTTCTCAAAACAAAACAAAATGGACTTACACCACTTTCAAAATAAACGGTTCAAATATGAAAATGCGTGGAGTAACGTTGTACGTACGTATTTGTGAAATTGTCATAATTTAATATTTTTCCGACAAAAATCACAGAACCTTAAGGAGGATAATTTTCCACTACATCTTAGATTACGTTCTGCCTCTCATCATACCAAATTATAATTAAGAAAGGAAAAAAGAAATCTACTTACTTTTCGACGCCCACAGCTCTCCTCTATTGAGGGCTATCATGTACTTCCGTAAGTCAGTAGCACACTGTTCAGGTAGTGTGATATTGGCATCCAAGACCTCCAGCCAATCATGATGGTCCATAAGGCCTTTCATCCAGGACATCCGGGAGGCAGTAAACACGTCCTCAGTAGAGTTAGTCTCACCACAAACCACACTCACCAACACTAACACTATAAGAGCAAACATTTCTCTGTACATTGCGAGTCGTTTGATGCAAAACATTTTTATACACTGATTGTCATATTAGTCCATATAGAACGCTTAATAACGGTGGTTGACCCCGGTCATGATTAACGCATCTGAAACAAAGAAAATTTATATACTTTTTATCTATAAAACAAAATAATTAGTAAGCACTTACTAAATATTCGTTCGTATATTTTATGAAGAGACAAAACGTAGCCATTGGCAACGCAATTTCATCAGACACCTTTCTTATTGATGAATTTTCAAAGAGATGTCTAAGACTCTAAGCTGATTTCTAGACAATTTTGACTGCTTGTGGGCTCCTGTAGGTTTTATAAAACTGAAGAAACTCAACTTTAAAAAAATAACGTTGTAAAACAGTATATAATTGTCGCTTTTGTCAAAATAACATGATTAATGATAAAACATGATATTAATTTTGGAGAGATTTTGGTTTGTTTGTAATAAATTACGAAGGAGAAAAAGATAGTAAATAGCGATTGTTAAGAAAATATAATGAAGACATGATTTATTCTATTGCCTGTGGTAATAAAAAGCTGCTTAACCTTTCATGTAGTAAAGTACAGTATTGTTAAATATTAAATTAAGGATAAGAAACTTTTCTGCGGTTACATTTTTAAAATGCCTCCGGGGCATTCATTATGGAGCGTGTTTTGGGTACGCAAAAGGTCATTTGGCCTTTGAATTTATGTATGCACGGTACGGAAACAACCTGCCACTTTTATATTTCTCCTGGTAAAATATAACCTACTTACGGTGACGTCTCCCTCTAATATCTCCGAGTGAATTATAGTCCTTTTTTATCAAGCGGGATACGAGATGAAAGCTTTGTCATTTAGTATTCTTATTTTTATTGGTAATAATGCAAAGCTTTTATCTAGTAAATGAAGAGACATGTAATTGTCAATTTAATACGTTTGTCATAACGGATGGCTTGGTCTTTATGACAAAAATAATTGACGGATTTTGATAAAACTTAGAGTATAAAGTTTTTAATTTAAAGTTATAAAAATAAATAGTTTAATATTAATGTTTCAGTAATTAATTAAAATATGCGTGTGAAGCGGCTGGCAAGGGCTTAAGGATATAAATATACATCTTATGATTAATCTAAATGAAATAATTATTCTTATATTTTATTATGCAGATGTTTTAAATAGGTTTAATAAATAATAATAGTTGAGTTAAGAATTTATAAAAAAATTATATATAAATTAAAAAATATCGGTAACGCTTTTTTTTAACTTTTCGATCTCTTGCTTGCTCTTAAAACCGGGTTGTTTATACGTGATGAAGACGGAATATTGAAAAAAAGAATCGAAGATGTTAATTTCACAATACCAAAAAAGTTTCGGAGTTCCATAAAAGATATTTAGTTAGATTTCTTAATTGATCAATAACCACTAAGAGATAGCCCCTATACTCAGTAGGTACGGTAAAACACTTACTGTTATTTTACTTGCATAAAACAAAGCACATTCATTGTCTTTATCCCCAACAAGCTAAGATACTATTAGTCTGTTGTGGCGTGACAACATCAGCAATATGCGTTCCGGAAATAAATTAAAAGTAAGCAAGCGTGTACAGGCGAGAAATTACCGTGGGAGTGTGTCCACGGCTCATTCATTACGCGGCTACGTGTTGCGACATCTCGCGAGAAAGTATGCCCGTTAGTTATGTACCGATGATGTAGCTAGGTTTTTTACACTGTCATTACCACTTATGAAACGTAGACTTAATTCAAGCTATTCATAAATATGATATGGTATCATTAAAGTATTAAAAAATTTCCTGGTTCACGCTTGGGGAAGTCAATTAGAGACTTTATTTTTTTATTATTTCGTCAATATTTTATTTAATTTAGGAAACGCAAAAGTGAGGTACAAGCGTACGTGTACAGGAAAAACTTAAGTGATTTTAAATTATAATTACATAAATACAAAATATCTAGATATCCACAAATAAATGACAGCCTCCTTAGCCTAGTGCTATGTGCGTGTCCTTGAGAAACCGGAGATCGTGGGTTTGAATCCTGCAGGGACTCAAAAAATTATCAATGTAGTTTCCTAGTTGGTTAGGGCAATTTGGGCCGATCACCCATTGTCTGAAAAGTAAGATGATCCATGGTCGGTGGGCGTGTAAAGTCGATCCACCCACCAACCCGCATTGGACCGTGGTGGGATGGTCCAAAACCCACTAGACAGGGTGTATCAGGAGGCCTATGTCCAGAGTGGACTATCTCTGATTTAAAATGATGCATAAATCAAACATGTTTAATAGATTATATTTGATGAGCCTACACAATATAAAAGAAATCAAATCAACATTACTTAATAGTATTTTGTTGGTACGAGGAAATTCTGGAATACAGAATCGTCGGTTCCACAGACCATAGCAAGTGACCAAGACCATAGTTCTTTAAGTTGCTTGAAAGCTCAAACCTGTTTGAAACATCGAATTAATCGATAATTGTAAAGTAATTAATCGCGATAAAATCCGTAAAATTGTATTATTTATCACGTATAGCATTCGCATAAGCAACGAAAATATTGTCCTATAGAATCTATAAAAATAAATAGTTACAAAGCTCTCTGCTATTGTAACAACACACTTCAGCAGCTAAGGGATTACAGGCATTAACGGAAATGGAATGAGCTTGCATTTCAAATGCGCGCTTTGACGCTCTCCGAAACAGTATAAACATTAATGCAACGCTCTTACAGTGAGCCTCCCGCCTCCATGTGGAACTCTTAAATAATAATATGCCGCCAAAGTGAATAGAGAATTATTTCACTATACAACGATACGTAAAAATTATATAATACTTTAATAAATACAATAAGAAGCCTATTAAAATGTGTCAGACCTAGCGCCGATACGTAGAAAGCCTTTAAGGATAAATGCTCAAAGAAATTATTTTAATAACAATTATATATAATGGTGTAGATAACATGTACATATATATTACATACATGTTCTTTCGAAATGCGCTTTGGTATTTGTTTATCAACTCTATATCTTTCAGGTAGCGCACCTACGGTTACGCGGGTGACCGAATAAATTTATGAAACGATAAGTAATTAAAACAATAGCAACACGTCCACGATGCGCCCTATCTGTTAACAATTTAGTAGAGCACCGTTATCAATATCGTTACTCTGTTTGCAATTAGGATCGAGAGTTATGGCTAGTCTAATTAAAAATATACACTAGCTAAGGTGTCGTTCAAAACGTACGATATTTTGCAATAAAACACCGTGCCTTCGTGCCTTATTTATTTTTCTTTTAATTTGTACACTTCTCAAATATTATTTATTTTTATTCGCTAATAATTTATATAATTTTTTAACACAGCACAGATTAAAATCCCTCCAATTTTAATTTCATTACGTTTTAAATCACAACAAGCAAAGGAATTTTTATGAACGCTTGCGCAATTGACACAATTATATTAAATATTTTGTAATTTTCGCCAGCACAATTATAGAATATCAAGTTTTATGTAAACAACACGGATACTTGAAATTTCACAATACTTTCCAAATGAGACGGAACTGAATCAGGTTTAAAATAAACGTATCACTTTAGTGACTTTTGCAAAATGCCGTACCACGTTATGTGGTAGCTGACGTACTCAAAAAGCGGAGCGTTGTTGAACAAGTACATTATGCAATGTAATGTTCCTATTTACGCTTTAACGGGTTACGGTTACGGTGATGTATTGCAATTGCCTTCGATTAATTTAGTGAAACGTTTTTTTTATAATAATGCTTTATAATAACGCGATATCTTACATAATAACTAACTCTTAGCCTAGTACATGCTACTAGGCTAGCATGAGAAACTAGAGATCGTAGGTTCGGCGAGGACTTCACAATGGTCTCACGTCGTTACGGTTATCCGTCACATCGAACTATGCGGATAAAGAAAGGGTAACTTGGAGTTCCTTATTATATTATGTGGCGTAATTCTCTTCTTAAACTATGTTCGATTGGTTACTCTTGATTAATTTAAGTTCAAACTTTGCTGAGGCTGCAATTTTTGGAAATTAGACATATATACGGTTTGTAACTTATTAAAGCAATATTAGCGTAACGAATTTCCATGTTAGGAAAAATTTCCAGGTTTCTTTATGAGGTATCTTATGAGACGATCCAATTACTAATTTATTATTAGTTACTTTTCGATGATCATGGCATGGTCTAAACAAATGCCGTACGTTGAAATAATGAAATAAAAAAATTTATGTAGTAATTATTTTATAAATCGAAAACAAATATAAAGCTTATATGGACAAACATATAGATACTATTTCACAACGTATTCCTGACGAAAATCATAATGTGTAAGTTCATAGTTCGCATTAAAAAAGCGAAGAAAAATATATCTTTTATTTAATGGTATACAAGGAAATGTTTATACATTTAACCTATTTAAATTTCATAATATTAAAAATAACTAAAAAGTAACTTTTGCAATGATATAATTTTTTGATAATTTATATAACACAATTAGCACATCTTTGTAATTACATATATTTAAACGTGTTAGCAATTTTAAATGCCAGCATAGTAATGGATCAGCGATCGGTTCTCACTTTCTAAAACGGATATACATTATTCATAATATCGATTATCAGAGCAGTATTATTAAAGAAGTTGGTATGCCAAACTATGTTTATAGCTTTAGGAAGTTATGAGAAGCCTAGCCGCTTAGTTTTTTAACTATTGATTTGAACCTAACTTTATACTGGACTATGCAGTATTAAAATAAACATAAATATTTTTAACGTTTTTTCAATTACTGTTATGGTTTTATGTGTAGATAGGAATAATATAAAAACTGTTATTGTTTAGTTGAAATGTAGCTTAATACAAACTTTACAAAAACTCGGTACTTGAGTAGTTCAAAAATAATTTTTCAAGTCGTCTTTCATTAATATTTCAATAAAAAATACTGCACTGTAGTTACGTACAAAAATATGGATTAAATACACATTTTTTTATTAATTTTTAGCTTAATGATCATAGGATCAGTTTTACAACAATTTATTACGAGCTGTTAGGTAGAGCTAGCGGCATTTTATTTAAACAATTCAAAAGGGTAGACTATGTTCGATGCATGGATAATATAGTAAGATATTTGAACGCCCTGACACCATGCAACGACATTCAGTTCCTTTAGGACCAAAGTTTTTACTCCCTTTAATGTATATACTCTCTCTCATAAATATACAAATGAATTAAATGTATAATAATGATCGTTTGTATCAAACATTAAAATACCCGTTTTTGAATGTTAACTTATTTATATATAACTGGAACATATAACAAGATTTTTTATTCTGTTTGTTCGTCCATCTGTTTGTTCTGGACGATCTCAAAAATTGCTGGTCCGACTTTTACTGAATAGCTATGGTATCTAAGTGTAAACTAGACTACGTTTTTTACTTAACCCTATACAATATTTTACACCATATAAGTACATAGAGATATTTGCTTAAATGAAAATTAAAAAGCTAAAACAATTGTTAAATTAACTCATGTTATAATTTATGACCTGTCAACTAAGCGTAATCTAAATGAGATCTGTTGCTAGAACTAATGCAACAACATCTATAATGGCTGCGTCTCTCGTCTCTATTTCATAGCTTTAACTCTGAATAAATATGAAAATCTTTTGTACTACTGCATTTTAGAAGACAATGGTATTAACAAAGAAACACAGATATGTGTTTATAAGGTACGATAACTGTTATTTAGCTCGAATAATATTAAAAACTATTGAAAATGGTTTATTAACTAATTACTTCTGGTTAAACAAACATGGGATTGTATTACGTCATTCGATAAGCGTCTAAAAACGAGAGATTCTTGTAACGAAGCCGCCGAAAATATAATTATTTCATGAAGGGTGAAACGTGATCAGAAATTTCGGTAATTTATTTTGCGTATGATTTATATTCGTAACATGCTAAGCAACATTATACGTTCAATTATTAGGCAAAGGTGCTGCTGTTATTTAACGAAAAGATACCAATAAAATTAATTAGTAAAATAACTATAATGTGCTGTTAAGGTGTAATATAATCTAGCTAGTCATTAACTTACCAATAGAGCTATTTACTATCCTTTACAAGAGCTTAAAGGATAACGCAAAGTTTTAAAAATATGAAAGTTCTTTTTCACACGTAAGACATCAGAAGAAACTTCCTAATGGACTTTAAATTACCTCAACTCGGATTTCCAAAAACGATTTCACAAATCCGCATGTACAATGTTCTGTCAGACCCACATCTGGAAAATTTCTCACTCACAAAAATCGCAATAATGTTTTTTTGATTTAGATATCATCACTTCGTTTAACTTATTTTTCTAGAAAACAAAAACATTAAGACAAATAATAAACTTGTTAATAACTGCACGTAAATTATGTAATAACTTCAACGATAAAATATTAACCACAAGAGTTGAAATGAGAAACTTTAAACTATTAGCTAAGAAGATTCTTTTTGCCGGGGCCCGCATAAAAGCAATTACACTTCTTTTAAACTAAACTTCCATCGCCGCAATAAAACTTAGCTCACGTAGGAAGTTCTCTTTCTGCGTTTCATTATTTTCTCGACATACCTTTATTAATTTATTTCAATTTGAAGAGACCTTCTGCATTTATATCAAATCGAAAGCGGTTTACTTTATGGTTATTATTGAGGATATAAAGTGTGCGACTATAACTGTGGTATACAACGTAACCACAAATCTGTAGTGCTTCATTTGTCTATCATGCAACGGACATAATTCATCTGAATGACCTCGATGTTCTGAATAGTTTGCTCTAGGACGGTGGTTTGTGGTTGTTACAACAATGCTGGTTATGTGCTAGCACCAGGTTAAACTCTTAATGTGTCAAACTGTTAGTTTAGCCAATACAGACTAGAAATAAACGTGAATCAAATCTAATGTTAACAAAAACTCAATTGGCGCCAAAAATTCTAGCACTTTTACAGGTAAAACATCACTTGATACACCAATATGATAGCGTTCGCTTCTGACGCCATTAGTTTACACATTATTTTATTTTACACATTATTACACATTATTATATTAGTTTATATATATGAACATTTAATAACTTGGATGTGTCATCATTTAAAGTAATACAATATCATATAAAAGATATATACAATTGTCCTTTAACTGATTTTTGCTGGAACTATAAGTTCGTTTTCTTTTGCGGATATTTTTTAACCCTCAAATATGAGATTATTTACAAATATGACTTTATAACTCATTCACTGTACGATTCTAAAATCTTCGTTCTTCAAACATTCTTATCCGTTGCAAATTTAAAAATTTTCTTTTCGCCATATTTCAATTATTTCCTTGCGTATTGACTGACGAAATATTTATCTCTATACAAAAACTCAATGTCAAAAGTATTTTGTAAAAAAATCAGATACCTGTACTACGTATTTCAACAAATATAATTTATTTATGCATTTTTTATTGAGTGATTTTGTTAGCAATACGTTTCTTGAATTGTTGATTGTATTTAATTTTGTGTAACCGCTAAAATTGCTAGCGTTCTTAATCTCACTTGAATTAGGAGCTCATTTTCTATTGACATAACCGACAACTAGAATCAATTAACAATTTCATTATTCAGAATTAGAACAAAAATAATTGAAATCCAAAAAACTATAACATTTCATTTTTTATGTAGTATTTTTGTATTTAAATTTTTATGTCGTTACAGGAAAACAATCATCTAATAAGATGATGCAGTTCTTAAGTTTTAAGCGCGTATACCTAAATTTCATAAACAATATATTTGTGTTAAAAACAAAATGATACACTATTCAATAATTTTAATCTATTAATAACAAACTTATCCGTATGGAAACCGCTGTGATATTATTGAAAGCAGGTTAAATCAGAAGTGCAAATTCAAATGGTAAAGAGCAACATATCCTTGACGAGTAAATTACTGTGTGCAATCGTTCGCTGACACAACCGCCTCTATATCACAAGACGACAAGTTGAGTTAATGACCCGCTTAGTTTAGAGGTTAGTGCCTTTGGTTCATGCGTCAGAGGTTCTGGGTTTGATGCCTACTCCGAAAATGCTGTAATGAAAATGTTTGCTTTTATGTAATACGTAATAAATATTAATGAAGATGCATTAGCATTTTTTTAATTTTACACCTATTCGTATTATTACCCAAAAATATTAGTTTTTATTGAACATTTATAATATTATATTTTTTTTTTTTAAAACTAGTTTCAGTGGACACATGCTGATATACTCGTGTGTATGGGTATTACCCACGAGTGGTAAGGGACATGTGCTTTAGAAACCGTTTGTTGGTTAGGGCAATTTGCGCCGATCGCCCAATTGTCTGAAATGTAAGATGATCCATACGTCGGATGTGCATGTAAAAAGTCGGTCCACCGGCAAACTCGCATTGGACCAGCGTGATGGAATACGGTCCAAAAAGCCCCTAATAGAGGAAGCGTACATTAGGGAAGGCCTATGTCCAACAGTGGACTAACACAGGCTCATGGTGGATTATTATCTATGTATTAATTGTTATTATCGCTCGAAAAACATTTTTATTAAAAAAATTGACTTGACGTGAAAAATAAAATTCTATCCAATTTTTACAATTTGTACTGACGGAGTAGGCAGTAGACTGTCATCTGTTAAAAAGCATTAGTGTATAAACACTACTGTGTTCCGCTTTAAAGGGCATCGCAGCCAGCATAATAACTAGAAAAGTGATGCTGAACTTACAGACACTGTGTGTACGTACTATTCACCACGTAATTTCATTCAAACAAAAGGTATATACATACAAAAAATATATTTTGACCACTCATCAAGCTGCCATAGTAAGAATATAGCTACGATTTCGGACTACATGATATTGTGATACAGTCACAAAATAATTATGACATTTTTATTTTGCTTCGACCCAATTCAATATAATAAAATTACGCAGAACTTACACACAACCTTGTTAACGCTTCGACAAGTCTTCTGCGTACGTGATGTAATGAGCGAAATGTCTCTCGGTTGCAAAATAATGAAGGTACATTCACGTCTGCTTAATTTGGAACTACACCAAAATGAATGCCATTTTTTCGATCATTACCTATTACGTAATAATATATAAGAATCAACCACAGCCGCCAAAAGTTTAAATGAAAATAAATGAACAACAATAGATTCCTTAAAAGAAAACTCGTTGAATTGTGATAAATATCTAGACGTATATAACGGATAGGAAAATTGTAATTATTTTATATAGTTTATTGCATTTCACAAGATTTCCCCAAAGTAAAAAAAAAGAACTTAACATTATTCAATCAATCTAGGTTTAGTAATTTGCCAGCTGTAGTCAGCTTAAGGTTTTCTATAAGCTTACTGACGTTACTAGGCATAAATATAGAAGATACAAGCTAGTTGTAGCTTGTATCTTCTATAATTAGAATAACAACATAAAATACTAAAAAATTACACTTGATTAAGGGTGCCATCTTTTATGGAATAGATATTATATCAAGCTTTATAACATAGACAACATAGTATTTAGTTTTACACCCATATTCACCTATAGTATTTGTCTTAATTAAATTTTTACTCATCATAATCACATTTAACCGTTTATATATATTTACTTTATTTCATTGTTGGTTCGATCATAGAAGGAGCAAAGTTATTGAAATTTAAAAAAATACATATTATAGAAACATCAATAATAAATAATAAAAAATCGTTTCTATTACGTTATCACAGAATATTCTCGCTCTCTTTAAAAATTTTACGGTCTTATCCGAGATCTCATGAAGGAGGAAAGGGCCCGATGAAAGCGTTGACGATCCCACGGACGAATGGAGTGCCTTCAAATAAAAGCACTGCAAACGTATTTTCGGTGGCACTACGAGGCAATTCATTTCCGAAACCCGCAGGCTGTTGGTTAATGGCGATCATTAGTCACGGGTAAATGTTCGTACCGCACTCGTGCGTCCCTAATTCGCGTGAACATATAAGGCGTACAATTAGTTCGGCACAATACCCAAGAGGATCAGTTTTTAGAACCATTCGTATAGTTAAATAGCCCGCACTTAAACGCAGCTGTAGTTAAAAGTTAGATGTCATAAATGCAAAAAAAAAAGGTCCTTGAAAAGGAAATAAATTTAACGCAGACCGCGAGTTCTTGCAGAACTAAAAGTTTGATGGTACGTACTAGTAAAAATGTAGCACAATACCCTATTAATCTCATCGTATTAGACAAAGGATGTTATGTTTTTTTACCGATCTATTACAATACCTACCAACACTCAACATTAACAGATTAAAACTTACATTTAACAGAACAAATTGCTGACAGAAATTGGCATCGCGATACTGTAGTGCTATAGTAGTAACATTATATCCGATTTATACGAATAGTCGCAGCAACTGCTAGCTCGATAAAAAAAACTTTATTTGTTTTATCTGCTTCTGACATCTGCTTATAAAACTACGAATAATTAAAAATAATAAGCAATATTTTTTTTATTTGAAATGTAATCGCGAATCATTTATCATCATGTAATATTAAATCTAATAAAAGATCACAGTAATGTATTATGTTAACCAGCCGATAATCAATTGAATTTTAATTTAGCTTTTATTACTACTATGTAAACAAAAAAAAACGTAAGATTCCATATCACTGAGTGCCAACTAATTTGTGATGCCTTACTCACGTACATTTCTTACGGGCAATGCGCATTACCCTCTCTGGGAAAACTCTAAGTTTATTTCGTCAAATAAAGCAATAAAAATTCGTATCACATATTCCGTCATGACATTTCGTTTCATCTTGATCTCGCCGACTAAGAAAATGATGTAACACGGTGACATCCTTGTTATCCATAAAACTGACTAGCAGTGAAAGTTCGCGGATCTGTCTTGTTTGAAGAGATCGCTTCGTTTGTCTACTCGTTACGACTTGTTTGCCAAGTTGGGGGGTTGCCTATCTCTGTTGCTACTGAGCCCTTATATCACACATTGAAGGTAAACACAATTATACTTCGTTGCACAAGGCGCCGTGACGAGCGACGCGATTAACTGACGCGATGGCTAATAGCAACCGAGGTAAGTAGAGAGTCCTAGTGGCCTATATATATTGTGCCTTGCTGATAAAATTGATTGTCTAGAGGTTAAAACCGGTGGAGAAACAATTTTACATCATCATTATCTTCTTGTAGTTACAAATACAATTTAATCAAGTTATGTAATAAAAGTAAAAAGTTTAACGTGTAAGTAGAAAGTTGACCCCAATTATAAAACTCTGATCCAGTTGCAGGACATCAGTCGTGTAAATATCCTGATTTATTTTGTGGTATCCGTTTATTGAATTTAGTTTATTACAATGAACACAAGTAAGATTTAGAGCTCATCGCATAATAACATACATTTGAATTTTCTCTAATAGATTAATTAATTGGTATTCACTCTATATTCATTCAAACTGGGTCTGGATTACCATACATCATTCAAACTGTGATTGGTTAGCCTAGTTCCTAATAATAATAGCAGCACCTCTAATGGCCGCATTCAATAACCTATCTATCCTAAAATTTGTTTATTAATAACAAATAAATATATGCAAATTTTTTCATGTTCCATGATTGTCTAACACAAGTTATAGAAAGATAGAAACTTACTGTTCATCTGAAGCAGCGATGTATGGATAGTTCAAACTCTACATTGAAAACATCACACGTGAACCGATGTAGAGCTCTCACCACAGACGATTGGCTCAAACAATTAAACGTTTATGAAATGGAGCGGAACACTCTGACTTGTTGTTTTGCGCGCTTTTACGCAACAAAATAGACGCAATACATCGGCTGTTTCACGGCGCTAATTAATTCGAGTATGATAATATAAACCGATTTACAAATTTTCAGAATATCGAAACTTCCAGCGATACCGTTTGCAAAACGTATTATAACATTCCTTCCTGATGAACGTTCTAGAAAGATATGTAAGTTTAACTCTGGTATACAGCGATCGATTTCATTGTAATAAATATTTAAATAAACTAGAATAATTGCTTTATTTTACGTTACGGGTTGTGTCATCCACCGTTGAGATAAAGTTTCGACAACACTCTTGTGTTTGAAGCATTGCCGCCATCAACAGAGCGTTTCTAAAAGTTTGTAATTCACAGGCTACCCGAAACTTTTAATAGAACGAGCAGATAAGCATATAATAAGGTTTATTTTGATTTAAATATTTATGAGTCCCAATTTCAAGCCATGAACGTTAAAAGTGTTTTAAAAAAGTTTTAGACTATCACGAAGCTCTTTGAAAGCTTATCTTGTTCCTTTAATCGTAGTAGCATAGTAACTATAATCATATAAGATATAGAAAAATATTTTTGTAAATTCGAAAATAAATCGGCACTTACTGCTAACGTAAACTTTTTTGTTTTATCTTTACTGCTTCGAACCAAAAATACGCAATAAGGGTTAATGCACGTCAACGAGAAATTATTGCAAAAGCTCCGCTTCAATTTTCACATGTTACAGCAAGCTGCGATGACATTTCGTCGAATTGGTTACGAAACTAGCGAACGCTAAAGATAAATGGCACTATTTCGTATTCGCTTTCGGTTCGACAAGTATTGACTGTGCCGAGTGTGGCCTATGAATGTCATATTTCCATTTCGATGAATTGTCAAGCACAAACTGAACTGAAGTTGCTCGCGCTAGTTGGAAGTTCAAATGTAGGGAAATCTTATCCAGTTCCCTCCCTCGACGCGAAATAAAAATATTTTCGTAGCATTTAGCGCGTTTTTGATTTACTCAGTTTAAAGTATATTTTTCATTTAACTGAATGAATAATTTATTTATTACTTAATAAGCTAAATGAAAATTTTATCATTTTTTAACCTCCTTTTTAAAATATTTATATAATTGATATTAATTATGAAATAAGAAAAAAATCTCTTTATATGTAAATCTAAAAATATAAAAGAGCAAAAAATAAATAAAATAAATTAGGACCAAAACCAATAATATCGTAGAAAACCACAAAACACACATAAACAAACACTATTAAATAATAAAAAATACAAAAAATAAAACCAAATCATTAGATAATATCATGTACGTACCGATTTGAACAATCCAGGAATTGGTTAGGTTTCAGAACGAGCACTGTTACGGCGCGAACGTAAAATTCAAAATGGCGGACAAATGGAATGGCGGGAGAGCGCGCTGCGCAAGCGGCGTCCGTGCGGTCACTGAGAGCCGCCGCGACCGGTATGAAAGTATGCTACATCGAATTAATTTCATTTACCTCGCGCCCTAACGTTTGCTTCGCTTATCACGTTATGCAATTGAGTCTGCGATCTCTTCGGATTTTGTCACCGACGCCTCTCGGGTTCGCATCGGCGTCGGTTTCCGTTGTATTGCGAATGGTACGAGTTTTCGTCACACTGACTGTCGCTGTCAGGTTTTGTCCTATTTAAATAAACGATGCCGCAAACGCTTTTACTGTTAGCTTTGTATGCAACAATTTTATGTCATCCGAACAAAATACCTTTTGTCATTTCGATATGTGATAAAAGGTTAATAATATGGAGGATGCCTATTATATTATTAAAGAAGCATTCTCCATTTCACTAAAGATGCTCTATTAAATCTGAAAAATCTAAAATCTCTAATATCTTTTTATGTACACAGACTAAAGATTTTTTTATGCCTGAAAAAAAAAACATACGCTCCGAATTAAGCAACTCTTTCTTTTGGGAAGTCAGTCAAAAATAGTATTGAACAAAAAGACCTTTTAAATATATTCTTCAACCGGCTGAACTCATGTGAAATCGGTATTCGGCTGACAAGTATCGCACTTATCGGAGGTCTTTTATCAGGACGAGTGGTATAACTTCACTGTCGCTTCCCGTCTCGCACTCGCACAGTGCAATGTCTCACAAGAGTTTAATTGTTTAAAACTACTTTTATCGAACTTTATTTCGTTTTATTTACATACATAAATAAAGATTAATTATTAACAAGAAAAACAGACTAAGATGAAATGATTCTAAAAATCCGAGAGCAGTGGACGGACTGCTAGTTCCAAATATGCTTAACTTTTAATGCCTAAACCGTGTGTATATTCGTTATTGTGTAGTTTGTCATGAAAAGATATTGTAAAAAGTCGCACTAGGTTAAAACCTTTTTTCGAAGTGTTGTAAAACATCAGACACTAGCATCGCATCTATCCATTGATTGAAGTTAAATAGTTTTATAGATTTGTTGTCTTTTCAGTTATATAGGTTTGTTGCTCGAAAGGCTCAATAAATTGTACAAATTTCCGAAAAGTTAATAAAGTTCTATTTATTGATTTATTAAGCAGAACTTTGCATTTGAACATTTTACTGTCAACCGGTCAAAGAACTGTAAATGTCATAATATTTTTTTTAATTTTTCGTAAGCAGATTACAAACGCATAGTAAGATTGACCTAGACCTCGTCTTAATAAATCAAACGGCCATAAAAATAAACATAAATCAATTGGCATATTGCAACGTAATCTATTAGTTAAATTTGATGAAGGTCAAACAAACATGTAGAATTATCGCGCTAGTACATTGCATTTATTTAGAATGTCCGTCGTCGGATTTGTGTCAAGGATTAGTGTTATATTATAAGGAGTCATTATTAAATTGCAACGAGTCGTTGCACAGCTTTGTTTTTGTATTTGTATTGGGTAATGAAATAAATTGGACGTCAGGAAAGTTTAATTACAGGCAGCGTGGATCCTCGCGGAATAACAAAAAGAGGAAAATGCGAGCCAACAGAGCCTGACAAATGACAGTTAGCTTACTCACTGATACTAGGGATGACTGGTAATGATTACGAAAGAAGTAACAGACTATAAACAAACTGAAATGCTGTTTCTATACTTTTATATTACTTCAAAAGCTAGCTCCATTAAAATTAGTTTAAAAAATGTATAATAAACTTAGGTTGTTGTAAAGAAACCTTTTTGTTATTTATGCTTTTAAATTAACTTAAAATACAACACGAAGCAAACAAATGACTATATGTTCAGAGTAAAACAAAAAAAAAGGAAAGATTATTTTCTTAATAAATTTTATTTGGAAAAAAAGAAGGCTAGGTTATCTCAGATAAGCTATGCCTGCCAGTATTTTTTTTCTTTCCACGGAGGGTAAAAGTAGTTCTCAATACTTTTAGATCACGCCTCGTATATTTAAATATTCGATTAATGTGCCAGCTTAAACTATTCAACTCAATCTATACTATTTGCTAGCATAATTAAGAAACTGAAATATGTAATTTTAGTTTTAAAAATATTATTCTAGTTTCTTAATTTTTACTCTTCCTACAAAGTCTTGAGCGGTTAAACGTAAAATTGCAGCAAGCGCTATTTGTTCCCTACAAAGACTGCATAAACTGGCACTAAGCCGGTATAAAATAACAAGTTTCTTGCACGACAATCTTGCTTGTTAGCTCCACTTTCATAATACCCACTGAATAAAAATGTAAGTCGTACCTATTTAATATGTAGTTATTTCGTTGTGTACTTGTACGATACAATAAATTGGAAGACAAGTAAATAATACCAATGATTTTTTTTTCGTCATACATTTCGTAATCTGTTTCGAAAGATTAACTAGTATCAATATTACAGTTGAATCAACAACTATGGTTGTCACAAAATATAGTGAAGTTTATTACTCACCTTAAGTTTATATTATAATAAGAACATTCAATATATTAAATAATAGTACCAACACCATTTATTGACGGTATCGTCGTGATATATATATATTAAGATTACACTAATAAAAGACATAGTACACATACTGCATTCCACCACTGATGAACTAGCTGTTGCGGGCGACTTCGTCCCCGTGTTATAATATAATATATAATAAGAAAATAGTTATTTTTGTTAGCAAAAAGTAGACTAAGTTACTTGTAGTTGCATCAGCAGTCTTCCAATAAAAGTCCCGTCAAAATCGGATCATTTATTCCAGAGATTTGCTACAGCAGGCAGACCGACACACAAAAACTTTAAAAAACGTTGTTTATGTATCGTTAATATAACAATATAATCATTTAAAAACGTACACTCCAAATTTATATGTTTGTATCGTAATAAAAGGATTACTGCAATGTTTAAAAGTCTTTGAGTTAAATTGTTCTTTAGGTTTAGAAATTATTCATTTATTTGTGTAAATTTACATATAAACATCACGTAGGCGTACGTTGTTAGATTAGAGAATCCTTACACTTAACATTCTGTGATGCGATTCCCTCTTTGTTTGAATTAGTACACGAATTTGCATTTTTATTAGATCCGTTACATAAAACAACATTCAAAAAAACTCTGCGATTCTTTGGTATTCAGGCCATACCCTTGTTGTCGGATAATGAAAGCCTTTCGTGTTTAGTTATATTTGAATTCGACGCATTGATGTGTTTTTTAAAACATAACATTTGTTTTATGCTTATGATTTCTATTTTAAAATTAATTTATTTGACCAATACAGTTTTTAACATTATTTTTACCAAAACGACATCGATTACAGGTTAGAAATATAACGTACACGATAACGTCTATTTTGAAAATTACCGAAATACGATTTTTTTCTTTTCATTCCATAAAAAAATGTGAAATAATTAACCTTTATTATATCACAGATAACTAACACACGTTGTTATATTCAGATAAAATTCATTGTAAGGGTCAATCTTGACCTAGTAATATTTCGTAACTTTGAAAGGATATTACCTATGCATGAACTTATATTATCGAGACCCTTTCTTCTGATCATAAAGTATTCGGAATAGATGGTTATTACCTATTCAACTCCAATCCCTTTGTTATCAATTCATGGCGGAGATATTAAATTTTGATATTAAGAGGGAATTGGAAGCCGACCGAGTCAAAATTTTCTTTATAATCTTACTGAAAGCAAAATGACAAATTTACTGTACATGTACTTGTAGAAAGTTTATCTTAAGACAGAATAAAAAAGACTAAGATGTTTATACATCGCATGCATGTTTATATATTTGATCATTGATTATGTTTTGTTTACAAAAAACCTTTTCGTAAATCTCTAAAACTCCAAGTTAAATATGATTAGATATTTTAAAAAAGCAAAAAGTTGCAGTAACATAAACGCCAAACGTAAAATATTATGCAACGTTTACCATTTAGTGTGCCATAAGTTTTTTTATTAAGTTATTTCGTGCTTTCTGTGCAATAACTTTTGATGCAATTTGGTTCAGATATACGAGTACTAGATCGTGTTGACTTTTCTGCATCTGTCTCAAGAGATAACTGTTCACTGCGAAAAACTTGGCAAACAACAATGGCTTGCAGTGGCTGTTATAATTTGACCCGTCGCTAACAGCATTGCTAGCGTCTGTCGGATAACCCGCAGTTTTATTTAAAGCTCTTAATCTGTAAAGCCGTACTCGGCGGGGCATAATTTAAATCTTTTTAAAATTCTCCCCTTGTTTGACTTTTGCACGTTGTCTGAATTTTGTTTATTTAAATCGTTATAGGTAGCTGACTGGAATAATCGTTTATATCGATAAAAAAATACGGCTGCCAATACTAAAAGTTTTTATCAGAGCACCGCTTATAAACCCTAAATCTTTCGCGAATTGGCTATTTAAGAATAAGAGAATATTTGTTGAACTAGTTGTGTTGGAAAACATTATGTCTAAACAAACTTAATAACTGCCTCCGTTGTCTAGTGGCTTTATAAAGTGGAAGTCGTGGGTTCGCATCCCGCGGGGAAACAACTTAATATAAACGTGTTATTCTTGTTTTCTGGTTATTTAGGACAATTTGGGCCGATCACTCAATTATCTGAAAAGTAAGATGATCCATGCGTCGGCTGGGTATGTAAAAAGTCGGTTCACCCATCAACCCGCATTGGACCAGCGTGGTGGGATACGGTCCCACAATCCACTGATGGAAGGCGTGCATTAGATGAGGCCTATATCAAGTAGTGGATTAACACACGCTAATGTTAATAATGATAATTACCAATAAAAAATCATTCCTATTATTTACTTGTCTTCCAATTTATTTTATTGTACATGTGCACAACGAAATAACTACATATTAAATAGGTACGAATTACATTTTTATTTAAGGCGTGCATTAGGGGAAGCCTCTGTCCAACAATGGACTAAAACTAACTGATGATGAACAAACTGTTACTAACTAATTCGCCGTATATATACGTATAAACTATAAGTAAAAAGAAAACAGTGTATTGAGTTGATTTGACTTTAACCCGAATATAAATTAAAGGAATCGCTATTGCATATTCATGTCAAGCGAATGTCGTTGGGTCAAAATTCTTGGAAGTCATTGACCAACCGTATTCGCATGAGGGAAAGCTTATTAAAATCATTGCCCCATCGCAGGTTAAAGTCAAGCTCACTTTTAATAATGTGCTTATTATTTGCAAATTGAAGGAAACTAGAGTACTGTGTACTAATAAGAAATTTTCTATACCCTTTTATTAAAATACTAAACAGTGAATATTTCACGTTTCATGGTATGGTAAGTAAAAATAAAAGAAAGATAATTTTAAGCTAAAATATTTATTGCTTAAGAATTAGGTATTACTTAAATTAATAATTACTTCACAATTAAGTCATAAGTTAAAACTATTTATAACTATCGATTCAATTATTATTGTTAAATACAAAAGCAGAATATGGCATACGCAAATATATAAACCTTGCATGCAAGAGTGTTTAAGTTAAAGCGATTACTGGTACATTGGCCGACTACAACCGCCTTCCGCAAGCAATGGGTGAACCACGCAAGTATTACACAACCAGACTAGGCGCATAAGCTTCTCTAACGACAAGTACACTTCCATTACCTTTCTAGCATGATAGATAAAAGAATAGATTAAAAGAGAACACGCAATGGACAACGTTTCACTGGTGTTTTAGTTATTCGATCGTAACTAGCAGCTACCTTGCTAAATCCCACGCGAAACAAGTTTAACAGGAACGTACTCTATCCTGCAGTCGGTTCTTGCGTAGATGTTTCTATTTCGTTACGAATAAGAGTGCAACTTTGGCGAACCTCTTTTGCAGTAACGTATTTATTGCTGACACACAGTAAGTTTTAATGTATGATTTAAGTTTCCAAATTGAGCTATCGGCGAAGCATATTGTAGTACTATACATATTATAATACTTAGTAAATAATCTATAGATGTTTTAGACGTAATTTCCACCTCATCGTCCTTATGCCATTGCTTATATATAAGTTAAAGAAATTGCACGTTGCAATTTCTTTATCCTTTATCGCCTTATTGTATTAATTCTTATATTTGAAATTGTATTTTTTGTATTGCCCTTTGCGCAATACTTTATATATATATATATATCACGGTTATTCCTCATACTCATGTCATAAAATCTTTGGGCTTGTCTACACGAGGATTGAGTTTGGATTTGAATGTACATCGATAATGTATGATAGACACTATTAATTTTATATAATGTGTACAACTTACAATATATGTAATTATTTTTATATAATGTTATAATATCGTAAGTAATAAAGCTCTTGAATTCTTAAAGCCATTAATTTGATTCCAAATTTTAATAACATGATTCAGTTAAGGTTCTTTTCAGCTCTTATAAATGTTAACCCTAACAGCAGCACAAAAATGAATTTAACCTAGCAGGGAAAGAACTGCAAGAAACTGTGCAGCTCATTTTTTTTCTTAGTTAATTTTCAATATACTATAAACATCCATATTATTGAAAAGGTTTGGTCAGTCACAGCACAGGCGTTTGATAAATGTAGTCATAATAATAATACATTTTTAGTGATGTTTAATTTCAATCGATTTCTAGTTTTGAAGATTTACTCTCTGTTTGAAGTTCATACATTTATATAATAAATGTATTTGGTCAGTCCGAACCTGTGAACATTCAAGCACGGTTCCCAGAGACGATATGGTAGACAATTACTGCTAATAGTTGTATTCAAAGTTAGTAAGTTATCAAGTTAATAAGTCAAAAAAATAAGTTATCTATACAAATAAATAAAATTAGAGTATTAGTTTGCAAAACAAACACTTTGTAATGATTACATTGTGATATTTAATCGATACATAGAATAACATTTTTTAATATTTTGTCTGTCTGCCTGTTTGTTATGACTAATCTCTGGAAGGGCTGGTCCGATTTTGACGAGACTTTAACTGGACGATAGCTGATGTAACTAGCAGTATTTTAGGCTACTTTGGTTTACTCTACTATTTCGCCAAAAGTGTACATATTCATTGTACTGCTTTATAATTTAATTGTAAACCTATAATTTCCATTGGTTTTAATTATGCGTGTTGGCTACAACGGTGTAGTATAATACTTAAAAATAGTAAATTGTATGTGCGGCCATAAAACTACTGAAGGACATATCTTCATTGGCTTCAACTGTATATGCCCTATAAGTTCTAACTTTTTTGTAATTCGTTTTTATGTCTTACAGTACAAATAAAAAGTACTTTTTTATATTTGTACCTAAATTTTTAGCTAATTTCCTGAATCTGGGTGAATGGCAATTACCATTTATATTTTGTCGACCTTATAACCTACAGCACCGATTACCTCTTGCTTTTAAATAACCTAGAAATGGATTTTTGATTAAAAATAAGGTTTAAATTTTCGCACAAATAAGGAAAGAATTCAAGGCAATAAAACAATGAAGATTCAAGTACATTTTGTTACTTACAAGTTTTCCCCGAAATCTAAATTTGTCCGTATCTTTTTATTCTGTTGTGACTCAAGATTTTTGGATCTGGCTCAGTTCAATGACTTTGAACTTGACCAGGCTAAGAAGCCGTGACAAGAATATACGAGGCATGCCTTTAAAGTTTTATCGTATGAACAAAATTACACAACTAAAACCTTATAGTACTTTTTGTTGCTTTTTAGAGTATAAACCGCGTAGATTATTACACTTTTCCTCTCTCTCAAGCTAGTATTTTTGCATATATTCCACTCTAGAGTGGAGTGTTAAACATATTTGACTTGAAAGCGTCGACTGCTTCTTATCCGGACTTTTGACTACAAAGATTTGTCTTAATTATAGTAAAATATAAAAAAATCATTAGGGCTTACGTCAGGGCTGTATGGAGAATGGTCAAGAATTTTCGTTTATTCCTGCTTCAAATGCTCCAACGTGTGACGAGAGCTGTGTTAGCTTGCGCTGTCGTGGTGCAGGATGATGCCTCGTTTTAAGATTTTTGAAGTTTGGCGATAACTTGTGGTAAAGAAACTGTGGTATACAACTCTGGATAACCATTCTACGATTACTATGTACCTACATACCTATGATTTTCACGTGCAATCGTCACAACATTCCAACGAACTTAAAAGACCTAGATTGTAGATTGTTGCTTGGAATCAGGATTGTAGGCTTAGATCCAAAATTTGATCTCTACTGATAATGTCATATATGTGATTTGTCTCTTCTTGTTTAATGCTTTGCAGAGTTTTCAATAATACATTATAACACTATCAAGGGCCGCTTTGTGATCGACGATCGACGCTGTCTGTGACTGAACAGTAGCATTAATCTCATTTCTTACAACTTTTTTTGAGATGAAATTATTTAAACACATTCGAATATAGAACAGTTCTAAATTAAAAAATCGTATCTTCTACTAATTAAGAAAACTCATTAAAATCTTAACCTTGAATCGGCTTCTCTTAATCTTTTATAATAATGTTAGCAAAATATATGTAGACACTAACGTTTAAACTATAATTATAACAAAATTAACAAATTTATGATAGTCCTATGTATAATGTCTCATTACACGAGTGCTAGTGCAGAAGACTTATAGATAACACCAAACCAACAAATAAAAAAAATATATCATTATGAAAAAAGTATTAACGGGGCAAAACTTAAAAAGTAACACCTTAAAAGCAAAAACAATGTTTTAAAGCAAATTAAAACGAAATACCAAAATACTTTTGCAATTAAATTCATATGTTTTAAGGAAAATAATTTAAATAAATGTACCGTATCATAACAGACTCACATAAAGCGAATTGTGCAATACGTGTTTACACACCTACATTAATAGTTGTGCAAGTTCAATTCTGAAGTATATTTTTTTTTCTCAATTAGGTTAATTTTCTGTCAAGGCTCGGTATGTTGACAAGGTTGTAATTTCATATGCGCTATCAATTCGGTTACTTTCAAAAAATCTGAAAGTTTCTTGTATTGAGAGTCAAGTGCGAATTTTACGGGGTTTTATTTCTTCGTAGCCTTATTACAAGTTATCATGACGCCAGCTTCTAATTTACTGAGAATCACGTGAAGAATAATAATGTCCTCAAGTCGATTACGACTACGGCGCCCGATCTATATTAGAGATCAGCCAACTGCGCAGTAGATACTATAGTGCACAAATGTACGCACAAACAGCTTGTGTTTGCGCATTCCCTATTTCTATAAACTCTCGAAGCCCGATGCGACGAATAACCGACGCGACCAGAGAGAGATAGGCGCAGGATCTTTACATATCCGTTACAGACAATCCGGTGATCAGCCCGCATTGCCCTAACCAACTAGGAAACAACAATAAAAAGGTGTGTCCCCGCAGGATTCGAACCCTCGACCTCCGGTTTCCCATACCACTAAGCTACGGAAGCAGACTACGTGAATAATCTCCTCCACAACCCAAGAAATTCAGTGGATAAAATAGATGTCAGTATATTTTAAGGCACTAACGCCCTTTAATTAAAATCCCAAACCGCCTTTTAATGTCCATCCGACGCAAAGATCATCTAACTTTTAGGCAGTTGGCTGGGTGATTGGCTCATACTTTTAGAAGTACTACACATAAAATTATCACCTACCTTTGATATTTATGGACTTTAAATTTAATTAGGAAATTTTGCATCATTAGTAGCAATAAAGGCATCGTGAAATAAAATATTTATATCATGTCTCAAAGCTTATTAAAAAAACGAACTAGGAGATACATAGTCTTTTATAACCTCACATTACCACTTGGTCGGGTTAGATCAGCTGTAGTAATGTAAAACATTAGTATGCTCTTGTATAGATAATCAATTAAAAATGTTATTAACATTAATTCGCAAAACAATCTCGGATGTTTATAAATTCGAATTAAATGTCGATTACCGCAGCTCCATCTTGGCCGAGGAGCCCATAATATCCCTGCTGGTATATGGAATCCTAATAAGTATTTATCCTTAGGCAAAAAAAGTGCAGTAGTGTTAAAACACTTGTTAAATTAGGACGAATCTTACTTTACATTTTTTATGGGCAGTGGGTATCCCTCACAATCGGCTTAACGTTCTTTTCGCATTTCATCTAACAAAAATGAATAAAAATCTTTATTCAGGCACGGCATTGAAAATAAGTTTATTTCACTGCTTCGATGGCAATAAACAAAAAATTTTAAACCTGAGATACACCTATGTCATTATATATAAATTTTAAGTAAAAAACAATTTTTCATTTATAATAGCTCGAAAACGATCTCGAATGTGTATCGATTTAATTTAAACACAGATTTATTTTTTAATATATAATATGTATATGTGTATAACTTTTTAAAAACAGATAAGGATTTGTTAAATAAAACACGAAAAATAATGTCCTCATATAGTTTTATTTTATTTTATATAAAAATCGTATTCACTCATCCATACTTCCCACATTATATATAAATACAGTTCTGTTTCTTGCATACAGAAATATTCAGAAAATAGCATTGGCTAATCACGACATTTAGCTAGCATTTTATAACTAAGTAAGATTCAATTAACATAAGCATTTTTTCTTTATAATACATCGTGTGATATAGTAATAACGTATTCTGTTAAATGTTTTTGAATACATGGAGTTAACGACTTTATTATTTATTTCTGATATAAATTTAACGTTTAGGTACATATATTACACATCGCGTTTGTTCGTTTATGACTAAACCAAAAATGATCTGAAACTTTGTGAAACAAACCAGCTTATGACGCTAGAACTAAACCATCTTATTGGTAATTTACAATTTTTTTTGTCTACCAATACGAAAGCTTTATCCTGGATCTTAAATCGATTTGTTCACAAACATACATATCACTTTTGTTTTAGGCATAGCTATCTCATCATCCTTTTGCTATAATTTCGAAACGACGGTGGTGGGCCCGTACGAAAAGCAAAATAGATTATCACCTATCGCATAAGTACGCAAAAATCCCTTAACACGTAAACAGCTGGCACAATGAAGATCTAGATGTGTTACACATTGTTACAATTAAGAAATTAAAAACTATATTAAGCTATACGAGCTTACATGAAAAATATGTAAGTCAATGTAACCGATAATATACACAATAAATAAAACCATGGAATGTTATTACAATAACGACTGACGTGGAAGTAGCAATTACTACATGTTGGGGAAGGGGAAGCATTGGAGAGTATTAATCATAGTTTATCTCATATTAGTACAAAGCATTTGTTGTGACCACAACTTTATGGCCCCCCTCCCGCCACGTCCACGCAGCGATGAAAGTATAAAAATAATAATAATAATAAAGATAAAAAAATAAATCTAAACTCTCAGTTAGCGACGAATTATTGCAAAAATACTTGTTTTTGCAAACTATTAGGCCACCAATGGTATCAACGCGAATACTACGCGGTGTCGCGTACTGTACTGTATACGCGAGCGGCGAACAGTCCATTAAAGACGTCGTCCATTCGTAAAATCACCCATTCAAAGTGTAGTTCATTCGTAACGACACTCATTCGCGAATTAGTTCATTCGTAACGTCACTCATTCGCAAAGTAGTTCATTCGTGAGGTCACTCATTTGCAAATCATTTATTCGTGACGTCATCTATTGGGGACGTAGTACATTGGACACCGTTTATTTGCGACGTGGCATAATTCACGTCAGCTTATACTCACGACGTCAGACACAGGACCCGACGTGAAATATTTGCGGTGCATGTACAACGCAAATTGGTGCTGCAACAACAAAGCGGCGAAAAGCGCTCTGCTGTACCTGTTGAACAAATGCAATTGTGTATACTACGCTTCTTTGAATATGAATTGGAATGTAACTGTTTCGCGCAGTTAAAATAGATAATTAGAGAAGATTACAAATGAAGTTTGTGCACTTCAGTGGAAATGGGCTTATTAGATATAAAGATTAAAAAGTAAGTTAATCTGTGTGTGCAGGAACGGCTCTTGATTTAAAAGTTAATTTAAGTTGTTAGCATCGTCTTTGGCATAGGATATCAGGGCTTCCAAATTTACTGACATCTAAAAAATCATGTGAATATTCTTTAGTTGTCACTTGATGGGTTAGTTTAGTTTAGTTACGTGTTAAATGAGCCTACAGACAAATAAGAGATGAATGGACACATTGTAACCCATATCAACGGTGAAGCGATTGTCGCCTAAGGTTGTCAATCATAGAGAACGAACTTTGCGTAATAACGCCACACCGTCATATCGTTGCTGCGGGACACATTGTTCCTATGAATTTTGACTCTGTGGTTCTGGCAAAGTATAGTATTAATATCGCACCGTCTCAGCTAGTGGTCGTGCGCGTCCGTGTACAGCGTGGTCGCAATGTAGGTGGTCGGAACGAAGCCCTCCTCGCGCGTGTGCCGACGCCTCACCCGCGTCCACCCGTCCCCGGCGTCCGTCTCCAAGACCAGTAGCTGTTCGCCGCACTCCATTCGCATCGTTGAACCGGTGCCGTTCGCTGGAACCAAAGGTTCGTCAGTACATTATGTCTTTTTCTACGATATCTTGTTCCAAGTTAGGTTATTTAACACATAAAAGAAAAAGATAGATTTTTTCAGGTATTCGATTATATTAGATCAGAGATTGGTAAGATAAAAAATCTGAAAATATTTCAATGTTACATTAATAAACTATGTCCCACCTTCGAACGCGTACAACGCCTTGCAGTAGCCGAGCGGTTGCAGATCGGGCTCGTAGTACAAGTCCATGTCCGACTCGTGGTCGTGGGCGTCGTGCTCGTCGTGGTCGTGATCGTGGTCGTCGTGGTCGTGGTCGTGGTCGTGGCCGTTGGCGTGGTCGTGGGCGGCGGCCAGCTCGCCCCAGGCCGGACTCGGGCGAGCCGCCGGCCACGCGGGCGCCGGCGGCCGCGCACGCGTTCGTGCCGGTGCCGGTACTGACCGACGACTCGGACGCAGAGCGCGATAACGACTCGCTGTTGGAGCCGATACTGCGAAATGGAGAGTCTTGTTAGAATTTTAAAGCTAAGGGCTTATTGGATTTAAAGCCAAAACTGTTTTCAATCCTTTAATTAGCAGCCAGTCGACTGTCCGAGACGCCAATACTACTAATGCTGATCTATCGAAATATGAGAGAGAATATGAATAGTAGATGTATTATTTTGATATTACTACAATTTTGACTATCGTGACTTTATAAATCTTTTAATGTTATATTCTGTACCTGAGAATAATAAGGTAAATAATCTTTGAAATAATTTTACGTATTTACGCGTATTTTACCTACTTTATATACAAAATGCGCTTATCTTATTAATCCGCAAAATAATCTCTTTTCTAGTCCAAGCCTAGTTACATCTTATGCTATCCAACCACATACCTTATTTACAGCAGATATCAAATATACTAACCATTTTTCGTTAAAATTCTATATAATTCCGATTTTCGTACCTTATAGCCTGCGCGGGCGGTGCAGACCCATTGGTCCTAGAGGTGGGGTGCAGTGGGGGCGCACACTTGACTGTTCGCTTCTGCCAATAGTTCCTCGAACTTGCGCAGTTGTGTTCTGAGTTTCTTTAATTTGTCACAGCATTCGTTCAATTGACCTGCGAAAACGACAAATACATTATGATAAACAGAGCTTTCGGCAAACATGTTCACATCTATACTAATATTATAAAGAAGTAAGATTTGTTTGTTCGGTTCCAAGGCTAATGAACCGATTTGAGATATAATTTCGATACAAAAAGCTATGTTATGCTTGAATAGCAGGCTACTTTTTATCTTTAGATAAATGTACTAACTAAGAAACCTAAAAATAAAACGGAGCTGACCCGTGGGTGGACTGCGAGTTCGTTATAAAATAAATATACTTTTCGGATTTATTGCGTTAGCATTCCAGTATTCACGTACATACATTTATTTCAACAGCTGATTAGAATAAAACCAAATTCGTAATTATCGCGAATCTCTTTGTTGCTAAAACATCTCAGACTGACAGAATTAACTAATGCTGCGATCCCGAGTCACATACACTAGAATTTGTTTCATTAAACATTTACATTACATGTGTGAACATAGATTTCGGATCTTACTTGGCTCAGGTATGTAATAAAGTGAAATTTAAAAATTTTGTTATCTATTTAACACTCATAAATTCTAAAATTGCAATAAAATCATTCAAATACAATCAAATTTTATTCGAAAACATACAGTACGATCAACGTAATAAAAATAGGTCAAGCTCAAGCAATGAGTATATTATTATGTATTATTCCGTATCATCTATTACGCAAAAGCAGAGTAACCAACTAACCTTCAACGGTCATAGGGTCGCCTAGTGTGGGATTTGTTTCGTAAACGCCCTTCATCTTCATGAGGCCCTCCATTGCCGCTTGCTCTTGTGCAACCTGAAACATAAATATACATGTATAATAAAAAAACCCTTTTTATAAACTAGGCCGCGTTACGCATAAATAAGCTATAATCTCCAAGTTATTACATTATGAAACATGTAATATTTTATAATGTATGTTGTGAAATAAACATTTTTTTCTTTCAACTGATTACTGTATAATGTATAGATTGTTAATATGAGGCGATTTTAATTTTACTGACAACAAGAGACATAAATACTGTTCAGTGCTGAGTGTTAGTCCACTGCTGGACATAGGCCCCCTTTATGCACGCCTTCTCCATTATGGGGTTTTGGACAGTATCCCACCACGCTGGTCTAAGGCGGGTTGGTGGGTGAGCCGAATTTTTACATGCCTATCCGGCACATGGATCATTTTACCTTTTAGACAATTGGGCGATAGGTCTAAATAGTCCAAACCAACCAGAAAACAACAGTTACAAAAAGATATTTCGGATTCGAACCCACGACCTCCCGTTTAAAGATACGATTGCCGCCTCCGTGGTCTAGCCAAATTAAAAAAAATGTCAGATGATTTCAGCTCCATGATTTAAACCATCGATTTAAATAACAAATTTGATCGATTCGATTCGATTGAAAACAAAAATATCTAAAGTTGCATACAATTTTTTAACAAATAAGCATCAATCACATTTCGGTCTTCCCTCTTCCTCTTTCAAAGAAACTCTTTAAGAAATCGTTGTATCAATCGGTCGAACCCTATTTTTTTTAGTGACGCACGTTACAAGTTGTGGGTTCAAATAGAGTTATCATAATTCATTATTATTGCAACTCACCTGTTTGTTCAACTCCATGACCTTAGCTTGAAGTTTCTTCTTCTTCTGATTCGGTGGCAAATCTTTATAATCCTCCTTTCCATCCATCGACATGTTGTTCTATGAAATAATCAAAATCTATCAGCACATATTACATTTGTAATATATAACGCAGCCAAATAAAACATGAGCCAATTCATGTAACCAAATTATGTAATGTCAAACATAAATTACGCTTATGAATTACGCATTGTTATTGGTATCCCGACGCCATATTTAATCCCATCGTGATGTAATAATAAGAACGAAAAAATGTAAGAAAGAAAAAGCAATGACAAGAAGGTTCGTCTCATCGTTATTTTTTATTTCTTTTTTACTTCAATAAGAGCACTCGAAGTTTTAAATTAATCTAATTTGACATTATTCTTTGTTTACACAATACCCACATCGTATTTGGCTGGCTTATGGACAAGTAAATCACACACAAGTTATTGCTCACATAAGGCGAATGAAACGTTCCAAAGCAAACGATGACTTGAACCACTAGCTTTTCCAATAGACAGTGTTTTATACACGTTAGACGTTTGAGTCTGTCACTGTGAATGGTTGTGCATTATGAACACTTTTTCTCAATAAAAAGAACTCATCAAACTTTCAGGGAAGTAATTACGACCATTAAAATTTTACCCCCAAGTTTCGCACATGCAATTGCACACCATCATCAGAGCCAAATTAAACTCGGAACTGGTGTGAACATCGTAACCCATAGCAACGTAGCGGGATCATCCTTTAAGTGTTTTTAAAGACGAACTGCCATTAATTTGTCAATCACTGAAGAACAGTCGTCTAACAAGAACACCATACGTACCACACCGCTTGGTTGCTACGGATAACACATTTACACCAATTCAGAGTCTAATTTGGCTATTATAAATATTGTAAAACATCTTAAGAGGAAATATATACATGTTCAGCGTCTTCTAGCCAGATAAGTAACACACCAAAAACCACTCTTCACCAGACTGACCTTGAAAGAGTGGCACGCCTCAATAATCCTCTGTTCCCAAAGCGAAAGTCGTTTTAACCGAGACGGAGGTGGGGCAGGCGGACAAAACATTGATTAAAAAAAAAACATTAACAAAAACGAAAAATAAAACGGAAACAAATTAAATTGGACTTTAGCTGTATGGCTATTGGGTCCAAATTAAAGCACAGGATGACGCGAATGGTATCAGTACTGCGTGACGTTTAGTGTTATATGTGATCGGTGGTCATAGATCAAAGAGACGGGTTTAGAATGGAGAGATACAATGACCCATCGGTATGTACAGTGCCGTATAAGATCTGGAATCTACGTACACAAAACAACGACAAAGCAACGTACACGAGACGTCGACGCTTAGAGCTTGCGATTGGTGAACAACTGTCCGCATTTATTTCACCAATTGCAGTTCTTTACGTTTTAGCTCTAGACATTGTTACCGTAGGTGAGAGATCTTATTTGGAGCTTGTACTTGAGCTAAATAAGATTCGGAATTTGTTTAAATAATGTAACCCAGAACATGCAAGTGATCAAACGTCTAGTGCAACTATTTACCAATAACGACTCTGGACGTACAACACTTGCTCGACGGTAAGGGTAACATTGTTCCCATAGACTCCGGATTTAATTCGGCTTAGGCAGAAATGACTGTACATTGAATGAGTAGCGACAGTCTGCGATGATCGCTTGTGTTTGTTATACACGTGACGTCACTCGGCGCATGCTGAGTACACGCGTGTACGTATACGTGCACGCGTCGGACTTACGTTTGTTCGCGTGTTCGTAAAACGTTTGAGGGCGGCCGATGTATTGTCGTATCGAATGCCCGCATTAGGTTGGGGATCGAACGGGTTGTGGTGAAATAAAAAATATAAATTAAATTAATAATGAACGCTTCATAATTGATTGGGCAGATTCCGAGAGTGTATGTAGATTAACTATATTACAGCATGTAGCCGAGTCTTCAAAGAGGTGGAAATAAAGCAAACAATGTGTAATGTCAAACTTAATTGGCATCAAGACACTTAGCGATCGCCCAATAACAACGCGTTTACCATTACTGTTGGACACAACACTTTGTTTACCTACATTCCATTTTTTATGTGGCTGGGATATAATTGACAAAAGCTACTTAGATTTATGCTAACTATACAAAAGGTTACTTTATGGTTTTATGTGTTGATCAACATCAATATATCCAAATAATTATGCATTTTTCAGCGTCAATTATTATTAGTTCTTTATTAAGAAATTATAACTCATATTTAAAATAAATAATTTTAGTAAAGTTGTAACGGTCAAATTGTTTTGCTTAATAGAATACAAATATCCCCACCCGTAATATAAATAATATTAAAGATAATCATGGTTTGTAAAGCCATAAAACATTATAAAGTATTTATAACATAAAATTACTAATAATTATGAACAGTGACGCGGACCCTTGAAAGGGCAGTCGTATCAAAGTTCCAATCCAAATATACCATATTTTATGAATCTTTATTAGTCTGTCAAATTGACAGGTCTATAAAATTTACCACATTTAATTACCATTTGACGCTATATAGTACCAAACCCAAATTTACCGCAAAAATATAGTAAATTCGGGTATGATACTCTATAACCATTACAAGATTTTCTTTTATATGTATTCTAGTGGGCAGTGAGTATCAACCAACGATTTAAGCCATACGACATCCGTAACGGCGGTGTGTCTCACCTTATTGGAAGAGAATATCGAGAGCAACCCGCCCCTCTTCTTGATCCTGTTCCCGGACACAGTTCCTCGGGCGGCGGTCAAGTGATTCTGTGGCGCAGGCTCGGCAGTCTCGCCGCCGGAAGTGGCTTCGAATCTGAAGTCCTCGGGCGGCACGAAACCGGATTTGTACCTTTCGATAACTAGCTGTGTGTCCTGGTGAAAAAAAATTAAAGACGTTTCATGTTAAAAAAATCACAACTTGTAATTTGCTCATTGCCAAAAAAAGTTAAATGGGACAATATTTTCCAAATTCAATCTTTTCTTGCGTGGAATGCGCTACCCGTGGTAATCAGGATGGCAAAAACATCTTTGAGTCCAAGAGAAAAGTGTGCAAACAGTTACTAGAAGAGGAATCGGTAAAGCAATTGATTTTAAGACTTGCATATGTATTTATAGTCGTATTTGTGTATTATATATACATTTACCTATGTATGTATGTAAGTATATATATAAGAACGAACTTTGTTATTCTATAAATTTGTAATATAAGAACACCTACGCAAAATTATTCATAAACTCCCTAAGATTGGCTGTTAGATAATGCCTAAGGCATTAAGGCCGCCTTTGTATACTTAATAGTGCAAAAAGTAAAATAAATAAAAAAGAAATATTTGTGATGAACGCTTTGAATATAATACACGCTTTTATAATAATAATATTACTTCTAGCTGAATATGATTACGGCGACCGATTTATGTTAGAGATCAGCTAAGTACTGAAGAGGAGAAATTGTAATGCTCAATTGTATGCGAAAACACAATTTCGTTCTCACATCTTTCACTCTAATAGTCTGATGTTACCAACAGGACCGAAAAGAGTTTACATGCCCATCCGACACATTAGGGTGACCAGCCCACGTTGTTATATCCAACTTAAAAACAACAATGAAGAGGAATGAAATTATTAAAAGTTGTTAAGTCGCCGCGCAGGATTCGAACCCACGAACTTCAGTTTATACGCGCCCATAACACTAGCCTACGGATGCAATTGTGCAAAATCACTAAACAAAACTATTAGATATAATACACGCAACACATTCGTAAGCTAAAGACAATAAGCTTTTCAATCCAAATTTATGAATGCAAAGCCGCGTTAGCCTCTATCGATAATTTAATAAAAATTAATCACACAATGAATTTACTAATTGACACAGAATACAATAAGGTCAGCAGAAAGATTTACGTACCACGAATATATGCAAAGAAAAAAAATCTATAATTCCGATTTCAAGTTACTTTTTGCTCATCATCATCATCATCATCATCATCATCATCAGCCTGTGATAGTCCACTGCGGACATAGGCCTCCCAATACACCCTATCCATTAGGCCGTACCCCACCACGCTGGTCCAATGCGGGTGGTGGGTGAACTGACTTTACATGCCCATCCGACGCATGGATCATCTTACTTTTCAGACAATTGGGTGATCAGGCCCAAATTGTCCTAACTAATCAGGAAACAACAATGAAAATTTGTTGAGTCCCCGTAGGATTCGAACCCAGACTCCAGTTTTTAAAGCACAGCCCATACCACTAGGCTACGAGGCAGTCTTTTGCCTGTAGCCAATCTAAATTAGAATTGGGATAAAATTAATAAGTCGCAGGTCACTCAGCGATTGACATCTATGTCGTAGGCAATTCATCAACAAGAAGGCTAAACGCATCGGGCGAATTCGTTGCCATGGGTTACAATGATATCATCTATTGCGATTGGCTTAACTGTAGTAATATACCACATTCAAAGTCAATGTCAGCTATTTTTATTCAATAAAGAAGCATTACACTTCCTTAATGATCATCAATTGGTCTACCAACAGTTCGATAATGGGAATCCCTTACCTGAGAAGAACCGGCGTAAGAAACTAAGTCCAACTTAGATTTTATTGCATTTTTTTCCTTTTTTTTCAATAAATTCTTTACAAAATATAAAAGCAGTACGACATATTTACCTTAAATTGAAATAGTCTGAAGCGAACACTTCCGTATTTTTTTAATTAATTAACAGAGAAAAGCTGGAGTTTTTCTAAGATTTTGTTGTAAAAGAGTATACATTACCCCATGAAAGATTTCATTGTTCTTCGGATGATATTATTTACCTCTTTCTCATTAATACTATTCGCCGCCTGCTCCATACCCTGAAGGCACTGCATTATAATCGGGAAAACTTTCCTCTCGACATCAACAGAACTCAACATGAAGTTCTTTATGTTTTTGATTCTCTTCTCGTCTAAATCCTGTAACAATTAATTAAATATTAAAACACCAGTCTTGTCGTCGAATTGAATTTTAAAGAAACATTTTTGCAGATATTATATATTACTGATTTATTCCGATCATCTCATTACCATAACAGTACAAACAATAGGTGTAGATAAAACCCTAAAATATATTCAGCATTGAACATAATATTTCAGACAAAGTATATGAGATTTCTAACCAATTATGGATACTTAAAATAGACACGCTCTAACAATAAATAACAGTTTACAAATATTGCATATTGATTAATAATGTTATAAAAACCAGAAATGCTGCTAGAATATAAGATTTTATTAATACCATTAGGAAATCCAATCAATTATTATATTATTATTTAAAGCCTAACTTATACGACAAAAACAAACGGAATTCATTAAACCCTTTTAAGTTATGAAATCATAAAATATTTTAACCCATCCCAAATGAATACTATAACACAAAAAAAATCTTACGTTAATACATATAACGGTCCATTAAAACCACAATAGACCATAGGATTCCATATCTGAGAGCTAGTTAAGATAAAAACACATAAAAATAGCCTACGCTTTCCTATTTGTCCCTCCCGAGCGACCCAGTTGGCATTGGGCCAAAGTGTTCACTCGAGTTGCCACTGTTTCACCGAATTGTTCCCTCTGAGTCACATTTACACGCAGTTCGAGTATAATAATTTAACGCCGCGGTAAAAATGTATACAATAAAAACAAATTTAAATCCAGACGACGTTAAATGTTTTGATCTGCACTCGACTTCAACTGCAGTTTACGATATGCCCTCAATTCTTACTTATAAACAAAGTAATCGTATCATAAATATCGATTATTTTTGTAAACAAAGATGGCGTTAAGCATAAAATGTTGTGATTGGCCAGCTTAAAGCGTCATTACGAGTCGACCAATAAGGACGCTTTATGTTTTGTTGCTTTAACAAAGACAACCGAATTTCCGTATGTACGCATACTAAATATGAATACAAATTCGTACAAGTATTATTCATGCGTATATCGGTATGGATTTATGTTACACTAGAACGGAAAGATTATATTCTCTTTTACAAAAACTTTGAGAATTTTGATAAAACTTTACAGAAGTAAAGCTTATACGCCATAATGTAAGGCATTTGGTAAAGATTTTTATTAAATACATGTCCAACATACAATCAGTAAGAGTCGAACCCACATAGCCTGCATCTAGCCGGTCTTTAACCACTAAGCTTATCGGGTTTGCCGTGAGTTGTTTTCTTACTTCATTTCCGTTATTTTACCTGTAGTTGCTTGAAGACGTGGGGCAACCGCTGCTCGTAATGCTGCCTCTGAGCCTCATTCGTCTTCCTAAGCTGGTCGTTGTACTCCATTTTGGCCTCCTCGCACGCTTGGCTCCTGGCCTTAACATTCGCCTTCTGCTTCTCCAGCTCTGCCCGGCTGAATTTAAACAAATAATAGTATTATTAACACATTATAACGAAAACAATAATAATGAGAAATTATTGATTCACTTGACATGAAGCGATAAACATTTACCCATAAGCCCAGAGCGAATTGAAGCATATATTATAACATAATGGTCATAATGGCGGATAAGATAATAATGTTTACGATGGCATCACAGATAATTTTATTTTAAAACTATTTTTTACTCCTGCGCAGTTTCTTTTGGACATGGTGCCGTGACCAAGAAACTGCGCTATATTATCGGAAATGTTTTAAGAAATTAATGTGTTAAAACAAACGTTGCAAGCGTTAAGCCCTGTTAATGTTATTTTTCCTTTCCATCGTTTTGTTTCTTTTTCCGTTCGAAAATATTTCGTAAAAACCCTTTGTTGATTATCGAAAGTCGATATTACGACTTCTGAAGCCAAATGTAGTATATACTTATTAATCAAATTATCATAAGTCCTTACTCGGATTAAAAAAAAACAATTTAATACGTAACAACGTGAACACTAATTATTTTTTGCCATTGTTTCGTATCAGTTTGTTAATTTACACGAGAAAAGTTAGATTGACTAAAAAAAAATTATCTATATTATTTTATATAACAATGTTTTTTCTATGAACATTTTCTCTGAAAATTTCTTGCATTTACTTGGATACAAATTTGCTGACTCGCTAAATTCTCTGCATCGTTCATGGTCACGGAGTAAACTATAAATAGCAGGCGTCAAAAGGTCATAGTGGATATCGACCGTATTTAATATAATTAATTTTAATGCTGCAGTTTTCTCCCATAACTACATATAAAGAATAATATTTTCAGATCTGAAACGCTTCTGTCGGTCAGCTAAATATTTTTAAACGGACAATTTTAAAAGGTTTAAATAGGTTTCTAGCCAGCGTAAACGAGATTTTCGCCTATTTAGATTAGGAATTGATGTTAATAGCAACGAAGTAATTAAGGCGTGCGACTTCGTTGCAGGCGTTTAACTGTTGGAAACATTGTACACCCATAAAGCGTTTTTATTGACGAATTATGAGCAAGATATGGTAGGCTTGGAAACAATTGACCAGTAACAGATTTGTTGCTATTGTTTACATCAGTTCTATGCCCTATTATAAATGGCTGATAACTGTCAATATTTACTATGTTGTCAATACATATATATAAGATAGAAATATCTGGACGTATTTTTTGGTCGCAGCAGGATTCGAACCTATACCCCCTATTACAACAGACAAGTCAATAAACTATTTGCGTAATGCCAGTCGGTTCCGATGTTAAATATTTAAATAAAAGCTGTGACACGATTCACTTGTTTTTAACTTGAGTGAAAAAAAAAGTGTTCAAATCAGTTGGTTTTGTGCATTACGCAGACCTAATTTGTAAAAAATAAATTTAAAAAGAAAAAAAACGCTCGACTGTAACATTCTGTAGGAAGAAAACGTCTAAAAATTTTTTTAATGACGTCACTTATAAACCGCATTCAGTACACAATTTCAAAAATATTTATACATTGGTTTATAAAAATATATCGACAATGAGATGGATCGACGACATTCGCAAAGTAGCCGGTGTGGGCCAGGTGAGAATAGCCGAAGATCGGAAGCGGTGCATTAAGGAAAGGCCTATGACCAGCAGTGGACTGACATAGGCTGATGATGATAATGAAAAATGTATCAAAAAAACTTTAAATCTGTATCCGAGAAAAAAAAAGGAAAACGTGTTCGTAATACATTGTTCTCTATGTCTGACGAAGAACAATTAACATAAGCGAACGCGATGCATGCAACGTTACTACCAAAAGCCGCAAAGCGATCGTTTCAAACTGCATTAAAATCAAACGAAGAGTGCAAAAGGGAAGTGCGGAAGACCTTTTAGTTTAATGGCATCGTACGTGACAAAAAAAACTCACTTTATATCTTATACAACCTGAGTATGTACCGGTAAATTAGAAATATCGTAAATTGTGAAAAGAACCAACTGATAAAATAGGGTAATTAGCACAGTCTGCATTTATAATTTAATAGTTTATACATCACAAAGTAATATATATGTTTAAGTAATACTATAAATAAATATAATATTATATGAAGACCTAAACATTTCAAAGCTTCCTTAGTATAATTTTTATTGAAAATATAATAGGAAAAATTATAATTTGTTTTAATAGTCCTAAAAACCGGTAAAATATCTTCTCACTTTCTACACTACATACTATTTTATTCACAAAAAAAATAAAATTAAAACTCGTTTCATCTAAAGCATTTCGGGGGGCATCATTACGAAATCAACGCTCGTCGACTCAATAATGAAGACGTGCAAAATGTAACAGGCGCCCGGTGCTCCACTTCAGACCGCGTTTGATGAATCATTAACGCTAAAATGAATAAAACACGAATCCGTCGAGGGCCCGCGACCCGACCCGACGCCGGAAGGATGGAAATAAACATTGACGCGTATTAAAACGGAAAACTGGGCGCGCATAAAAAATAATACTGATAGGCGTTTATTAAAAAAAAAATCGCATGTTAAAACCAGCCAGGATGCATCATGAAAATAATAAACACTTTCTAAAAAAAAAAAACACGTGCGTACAACAAACACTGGCCGTCGCATTGAGAAAAACAAACAACAAAAAAGAAACAAACCCGTCGCGAAGAAACACAAGAAACGCTGGCAGATAAAAAAAATAAAAAGAAAGATACAACGGCGTGTCGTTCTCCCCACCTGAGACTCAAGTCGGCGTCGGCCTTCTGGAAGGTCTCGAGCGCCCTCTCGGACTCCCTGGCCGCGCGCTCGTACGCCCTCCGCGCCCTGTCCAAGGCGCCTATGGCCGAGTTGAGAACCGCCACTTGTTTCGCGCCCTCGTTTAGGTGTTGCTGCAAACAGAGCACGAGAAGGTTCAAGGTTCAATCAAACATTAGTTACAACGGAAGAAAAAACGAATCTTTTAGTACCTGTAGGTACTTCGGGGCTTAGGCTCCGTAAAAAGGTTTGTGCATTAGAAACTGACGATTGGTTCTAGCCTTACGACTTAACAACTTTTTATAAATGTTTCCTAATTGCTCAAGGAATCGCGGGCAGATGGGCACGTTAAAAGTCGGTCCTTCACCTAACATTCTTAGTAGAATAAAGGAAAAAAGAGTTCACTTACGCAATGTAATATCTCCTATGTAGATGGCTGATCACTAATAACGATTGGCGTAGTCGAATAATCGTAATCGACTTGGACTTAATTTTTTATTATTATTATTTAAGTTAGACTGAAACATGAGCCACGTGTAATAACACCTTACACACCTGCGAATACAAATCTCGGTACAAAACTAACCACTATTCCAAATCAAAAATGTACATTGCGTTTTATCCATTCAGCGTCACAAGCTAAATAAAACCCTGCCCTCCAAAACTTGAGGCCGATTTTTTAAAGGCTATTCATTCAGATCTACCAAGGTAAGAGCTTCATTTTCTTACACCAGCAAAGTACTCGAGTTCGGCCAATATTTCACTTAAGCTACGATACAGTCTATAAGTCCTCTAGCGTCTATAGGCTCAAGCAACTATCTACCTGTATGACGCTAGCGGATAGTGTTGAAAGGAGCACAAAAGCGGTCAAGTGTGGCGCCGACTTGGGTCAACGAGGGACTTGGCGGTGCCGAGAATAATCCCAACTCGACAATGCACTTTGTGCGCGCGAACTACGGACGCGGAAGAAGATAATCGTGGGAGGATCCGTTTGATTCTAAAATAGTTTTCAACAATAGTATTAAAATAGTGAGCAATCGCGTACTATTATAAACACAACTGTAGAGTAATCTGCAACTTCTGCTTCGTATTATGGGAAAACATTGTTTATTTTTGCCTAAATTTAAAGTCAAATAAAACTTAAAGAAATATTAAACTAATTCGAAATTCATTGAGATGCAGACGTATCCTCGTTTACCCGTCACCATAGACGCTCGAATGAGTCCAAAATACCAGGAAAAATATAGACAATTATCACGAAAAATCTTTTAAATTATGTATAGTAATCGTATAATTTCGAGAAATCATAAAATAATATTACATTTATATTAAATACATCTCACTCACCATTCAAATTATCCATCATCAACCTAAATCCTAAAATCAAAAGTAACACAACCTATTGCCTAAAGGGACTACTGATTTATCTTAATTAGCAAAATTAAGAACAAAGTAATATCTAACAGTTGTCCAACAAGTCGGTCACTGAATGTTGGCACCAAACAAACTGTGCTCTTCAATTACGCCCACGAGAACCTTGACCCAGTCTACTATACTCGCTATGAGATCAATATGACAGAAACGAGCCAACTTTGTCCAATAAGGCGGTAATGTTCGCCAAATTGTTCGGCTGCCATTTTGGCGCTTGCATCCTCTTGTGTCTAGACGATGAGGGGAGAAAACGAGGTCAATGGTCATTATCTGCTCAATCTTCGAGAAACGTTCCTACACAATGTTCTGATCTATACAATTTTCATGTTAAACGACCAATGAGTTTAGTTATTGGCGTTTTCAGGATTTTATTACTCATAAACTCTGGGCAGCAGACTAAATTGAGCTACTAAAAACAATTAACACGAAGATGAGTAAGTTGTGTATTAATGGCAAAAAAACACGTTAAATCATTATTATATTGTTTTAAAATGACCTATATCAAACTATAATTAAAACAAAACATTATATTCTGATATCAAAACAACAAAACGTAGTGTGAATGTTGCTAAAACGTAAATCGCTCCGATTGAGTGTCTTCCCAAAACCACCCTATCAATTTTTTCTACCAACATTACAAACATACTTTGTCAACATTACAGTTAGACTTCAGACACCGTTTAAATAGACAACCGATCTAACTCCGACTGTGAAAAAGAACACAGCTATAAATACAGTACATAGCAAAATTTGAACTAATTAACGTAAAACATTAAATGAAAAATAAAAAAAGATTTTCTGATGAAAAATCTTTTCAGTTCTTTACAGATATATTTAGCATTGATTATTAATATTTCTTCACTTATTTTTGATAAACTATACATCGATCAGTGTTTCAATGAGTACCTAAATATTATTATTATGATATTTACTAATAACACTTGTAATTTTTCAACTTTACTTCAATTTCCTATATTAAAAATGCTGGTCTTAAACTTTTGGTCCGCAATGTATATGAAGAAATGTTTATCAACCGATACACATACCCCCTATCGAAATACGAGATGCCAACTAATGCGTTCATGCGTGCTCAGGTTAGAATGTGGACATACTAGTTGCAATCGTGTCACTTGCTTCTCTCAGGTAACTATAAGAGGGACGATGTACGCACAAATCGATGTTAAGCCACATAATTGTGGTATATCCAAAATCAAACATGCTTTTGTGTATTGAAAGAAGGACTATCAAGTAACGGCATAGTCATACTGAAAGAAACGACTTTATGCGCCTTTTGACCTAGAATATACAATTTAAACCTTTCATTGTGCAAAAAGAAACGGTTTAACCAAAAAAAATAAAACTACAAATTTGACGATTACAACAATTTACCAGGAGGTATAGAAATGTACGAGTGGTCGGCATGAGAGACGTGCGCCAAAAACGTATCGAAACGTTTAATCTTTGCTAAATGGATTGACACGAATTCATCATGGCGTAAATCGAGACAGGTTTGGCGATATCCTTTCATCTTTAAATGCAATCAAGATACTTCTGTAGATAGTGACTTGAAAGGCTAATAGATTATTTATTAGAGCGCGCAAAAAGATAATGGCAAAAAATCTATTCAAATCTTCTCGGACAAAGACAGATAGACGTTTCATATTTCCATTATATTAAATACCTTTTAAAACAACAACACTGCTAAAGAGCTGTGTTGCTGTTGATCTCATATAATCACAATTAAAATAACAATTAAAATCTTAACCAAACGTTTATTAAATGCGATATTATAATCCATTATCACTTTATAAACTGCAAGTGCATTGATCTCTAAATTAACAGCACTACCACTTTTACCAATATAGAAAAGAAATAGATCTGTTAAAAAAGTGTACAACTCCTTTCGCTTACCCATGAGTAGAAAACCGTAAGCCAGTAATATGCTTGTAAAAAGTTGGTCCACCCACCAACCGCATTGGACCAGCGTGGTGGGATACGGTCCAAATCCCCCTAATGGATAGGGGTGTATTAGGGGAGGCCTATGTCCAGCAGTGGACTATCACAGGCTGATAATGATGAGTATTAGTTACCATAGTAAGAGATTAAGAGCCTACCTACTGCCTTTTATAGTGTTTTTTCCTGTTACTATTTAATATTTTTAAATATTATTTTTTCATCAAAACTTGATAGTCGATATTAGCAATATTGACTTTGAAACCAGTAAGGGAATTTACGGCAACTATACGTTACAGATATGAAACAGCCCACTCACATGTTAGAGAACTGCTTCTTAGTTACAGTTGCATATACACGGAATATACAAGAAATAGAAGGCTTTATATATCACATCTTTAACTCGCTAAAATAAAAGTATGTAACGATAGCGTATAATACTTGAAACGTATAAATTTTAAACAATAAAAAAATCATCTGATAGAAGGAAAAGACAATACCTTTCTCTCTTCCCTCAACTCCTTAGCTAGCAGATGCAACTCTCGAACCACGTTCGACTGGAGGTTCTCCGCGACCACCTCGCGTTGTCCTGCAAAGTCGCCCAACTCCTGAAGGAGCTGTTTGAACGCTTTGCAAGCGGAATATCTGCAAAGCGAATATAATGGCAACACTAGAACAATCGTTAAAGTATAGCTTGTTGTATCCCTATCCCTTACGCATATTATTGTATACTGCCAACAAATAAAAACAAATTGACGCAATTTATTTGCTACAAAATTAAATTGTTTTTATATTTCCTTTACAAAGAATCCTTTGCATATCCTTTCGGCTTTAGTAAACATGCAAAAATTAATGATCGACCAGAATGACTGTCGCTAATGACAACACAACACTTATTTGTCTTATTCAACGATGGCGCTATTACGGAACAGTTAAAAAGAATATAAAAGTGCTGTAATTTAAATAAAAATACTAAAAAATTTACATATGCAACAACTAAGAAATATTTCTTCTTAGTGTGCATATTTTTCATTCTTCCATAAGTTTGATATCAAATTTCAAACAAGGCAGTAGAAAGTTTGAAACTCTACGTTTGTTTTATCGCATGTCAGACTTTCCGCACACACATATAATTTCACAGCGACTGAATTATACAAGAGCCAAGTAAGGCATGGATTTATGTACCTACAGTAACCGATGGCACAACGAAATGGAAGGAATTGAAGAGATGTCTAAACGACATTTCACTAACGTGACCATTTGTACCACTTTGTTGTTTATGTAAGCCGTTTTTATTTAGTTATAAATTTTATATTTATTGATATTTTATATTTACATTAATTCCACGTCATGTATCGTAAAATATTAAAAATTCATCCCCCTAATTCCTTTTTAGTAATAAATTAAAATAAACCAACTCACTGGTACTCATCCTCTTCTTTCCTTTTCGGCTGATAACTCTTAACGAGCCTCCTGCGAGAATAAAAAAAAAACAAATAATTCACAACATTTAATCAACATAACGAGTGCAGCGGCTTGTAAAAGTATTTGCATACTACTTAAACATTCACCGAACACTACATCGAGTGTATAATTTAAGAGGATTCATTTCGTATTCGATGAGCGGAACAAAATGAAAAAAAAATGTAGTGAAAGTGAACTTTCGACATTACGAAAGTCGCGAGGATGTGTTGACAATAATTTTACAACATATACCGTAACGTCGCCATTTTGTGTAATCCGAGTGAACTATGAATTTACATTTGACCCCGACCCGGTCACCATTTAAGGTTAACATTTTCAGCTTGTTACGTAAAGATTATACACGTGAGAAGGTGAGAAAATATTCGTACTATGTACGGTTTCACTCGCGTACTGATGGCAATTGGGATAATTTTTGCGGTGCATGCTGTTATAGCCCAGCTAAAGTCTTGTTTTTTTTTATAATTCTCACAATTTTTTTATAAATAATAACCTATATGACATTTTGTCGTATCTTATCGCAAAATTTCATTAAAATCCATAGAGAAGTTTTGCTTGAAAAAGACAAACACGAAACAAACACCCAAAACACCAAAAAATTAGTAGGATTTGGTTAAGAAATAGAAAGTTTCTCTTAGGCCATAAAAAATAATCTAAACCATTTATTAACTACGCTTGTAAAAAAAGAGAAAACCTCTTTTTGCCCAAAAACGAAAACTTCAAAGGAATTAGTACGGTTTTTGTTTGGAAAGAAAAACTAATCTACGCGATTTATTAATCTATGTTTGGAAGGAGAGAAAGTCTCATTAACTCCAAAAAAACACTAATGTTTCAAGTATAGTAAGTGAATCAATACTTATTTGAATTACCGCTGAATCAGACTCTTTCATTAAACTGGCCAGACTACCATGGACACAATTAACGTCATGAATAATTATCTTAATTAAAGACGACCAAAACTGTCATTAAATTTATCCGCCTTGAATTTGGATTAATACCTCAATACAATCATATGAAATAATAATGAAATCTTACACAACGAATATTTGATTGACGATAAATGTAGTAATCCATTCCACAACTTATTAAAAAATATTCTAATATATTCTTATATAAAACTTATTCGATTAATGAGAACAACTAATCGATTAATAGTTCCATTCCTCAAAAATATAATCGATTTAAAAACAAAAAAAAAAAAAACACACCTGAGTTTTCCTGCATACTCGAGCTCTATCGCGCACCGGTCCTTCACGAAGTTGCCATATTTGTCTAGGAACTCGATTCCCTTGTGCGTGTGGGCGGCTAAGTTATCATACTGATCCTGCGGACAAATAAAGACGGAATATAATGCACTGTCGGGAGGAAACGGCCGATACGAGCACGGTAGCGGGAAACCGACGGCCGACGGCGATAAACGACTGGCGAACGGTCAAATGGTGACACTCGTGTTTAGTATGTATGACAAATGTATGTAGCGCACTCGGTGGTTGTTTTGCATTGATTCATTCAAAATTGTGTTATTTGTCTGATATGTCGTTTGACTCGCTGTTGAATCATTTTCAATTATTATTGAAAATTATTTAACCGTTTCAAGGTTTGGTTTAAAAAATAACATTTCACCTACAACGTAAACGAATGCGCGGATTAATGTGACCACCAAAATTTGTATCGTACCCAAAATGCTACCAATTTTTTAGAATTTCTTTAAAACAACCTATTAAAAAAATAATAAAATATGACAGTTTACAAAAAGTTTTTTAAGAAAGTTCATTGTTCGTTTTCCTGTATCAAAAGTAACACTTTCGAGCAAAACATAAACGGTGCTCTGAATAAAAGTCAACACTTACAGAAATAAACTTTACAATTTTAGCTCTGTACATCTCTACTTATTGAGGTACAATAGTAAGAACTCCGCGTTACTTATACAGGTAATAAATCTTACCAAAATACAATAAAATAATAATAATAATAAAGTGCTACTTGTATATAAATAATTCTGAAAATCAACAATCATTGTGCTGCTATATATAGTATAGAAAAAAAATTACATTATTAAATTACGCGTTCCCACAGACTGTACAGACAGAGCCAAAGCAAATACTTGCGACACGGTGCCCGTCGTCCTTGACTGTACGCAAGGTGTGCAGGTTCAACGGCACGGGAACGAACTTCTGGTCGTTTTTCATACGGACGGGATATGACAATATTAGAGATAACAGCTCAATTGTCGGCCATGTGAGGCCCGGCCAAAAATACGCGACATAGTGTAGTACTCCGCTTCGCAATACGCTCACGCGTGTAAATTATGAATGTATGACATTTTCAACAAATGCCCAAATGTTTGTTTCTATAATCTTACAAAGAACACTACATAGTATAAAACAAAGTCGCTTTCTCTGTCCCTATATTCCTATGTATGCGTTGTTTAAAAGATTAAACTACGCAACGGATTTCGATGCAGTTTTTTTTTTGATAGAAGAGAGATAGAAGAAGAGAGAAGAAGAAAGAAGAGAGAAGAAGAAAGAAGAGGAAGATTTGGTTTTTGGAACTTTATGATAATAAATAACTACTTAACGGATTGCATGCATTGCGCAGTTTTATAAGTGGACAGTTTCGTTAAAATCTATATTAGATACTTATGTTACTTGGACATCGAATACAACGTCAACAATTTTCTTAAAGCACAATGTGTAATCATATTTCATGACATTATAATAATATAATAGTATATTAATGTTTGTCATTATTTTTTCTTTGAAGATTATATAGTGTCCCGTTTGAACAATAGAATGTCAAATCTCTCATAGGCGTGCAATAACATTATCAATGTTAGTATGTCAAACAATTTTTTTTCTTTGTTACTACTACTTTACTATTACGGACATTTTAAGCCTGGGCTTAAAAATCAAAAAAGTTATAGGTTAGTAACTTAAGATAAGGACGTAAAAAAAACCAAATTACTTTTAAAACCATCAATGTTTTAGCTCATTTGTTGTAATAATCATACGAGAGGAAATTGCCTCCAGAAAAGTTATTTACGCATGAACCATAAATTCACCGAACGTTTTATATTAACCAGTAGACAATATCTCATAAAGATTCACGTTCCCCGTATTGAAATCAGCGCAAACCTAAATCATATCCCGTTCGAGAAACCTCAGTATCCGGCGTCTTTATTTAGACGCCCTGACTGGCGTTGCATACGGTAATAAATGAGTACTCGAGTAACGCATCTCTCGACTCTTGGGGCTTCATTAAAACATGTTTCCTTTTATGTCTGGACGAGTCTCACTCGAAATTTCGACCACGAAATGGTAATATTACTTCGAAGGATCAAAGCATAATAAGTAGTCTAATTAACTTTAACATCTCAGTGATAAATATTTACAAGTTACGTTATTTTTAACGAAATTTATTAAAAGACGTCTGAATCTCACTTGAACCTGTCACATTACTATAAATAATCAAACCAGAATAAGTGGTCAAATTAACTTGAACGCCTCGAGCGATAAATACTAACGTAAAGTTATTTATATCGCAATGTTTGAAACTACGTTCACCTGATTGCAAGCGGTACGCCGTGTCTATAAGAATGTAATGTGAAATGCACCGTAAATCCGTTCGTCATAGATACAGATAAATATCTAAGTTACAATCGAGACTGCCGCACAATTCTGTCCGCAATCTATTGTTTTGCGACAAAAAAGGAAGACTATGTATGAAGACCATCGTATCAGTAACAAACCTATGGCACGTACAATCAAAACTATTGCATGCTCTTTATATTAAGCCAAATTTATCAAATTTTCAAAACTTATGGGATACTACTTTATATGACCTCATGTTTGAATATTGGAAACAAATGTAACAATTTTAGATATAATACTTAAAAAATAAATAAACGAAGCAGCGAAACTAATACATTCTAAATATGTCCATTAATTTTGGACAAAGGCTTTATGAAGTATATAGGTCAGCATTTAGACGAAATAACATAACTATTTACTCGTCTTTGTAAAACAAGTCACAGGTTGTTTCCGATAATTTTCTGACCGAGATTGGCCACTGTCATACGACAAGACCATTTGCCAGCGATAAAGCATGCGTAGTTCACAATACACTTTCAAGGGGCGTTGTTAGACGATTACGGAACCTTTTGTCGACGTCCGACGGGTTCGTATTGGATGTGGTTATGAACATTTGACGTGCCTCGGTGGGCCGATGACATCGAAGAATGTTAGATAACTAATAATGACGCGTGTTTGAATGTGTATATGTGTATTGTGATAGCGCAATTACCCCCGTGACTTTGTCAAGTTGAACCTTGTTTAGACGATCGTTGGTTGAAATCCTTGTCCTATAGCTAGGATATACGACTATTCACCTCGACTGTCTGATTGATACAGTTATTGGCTGTTTGTCAGCCTCTATGTCAGTGTTTTTAAATATATTGACAATAAACACATCTTTAAACATAGTATTCCCTTGGAGTTACGGAAAATAAATTTCATTTGTTCTAATGAAAAAAGTTATTTAAAAGATCACAGTTGTACTAGAAGGCGACCTCATAATAAGTAGTGAAATTCACAATAAAATGTACTTTAATTGACTAACAAAGCCTTTTTTAAGTATTAAAAGAGGCCATAGAGATTTCTCTATTAGGCATATAAACACATTTCTAGACCAATGTTCCCAATTTCATACACGATCCCAAGAAATTATCCATAAATTATAAATACAATAGTTTAGACGTCAATTGTTAAAACTGAAAGTCACGCTGTAACACTCGAACATAGATAGCTTCATAATCCACATTCAAGTAAAACTTTCAATAGCAATCGATACATCGAGTCGTTTCAGTGACGTACGACACGAATCCGCGCAGCGAACACAATCGCTTTTATTAAACTATCTTTAAATTTAACGGTTACGCTTATTAAAGTTCTTCATAGTAGAGAAAGGCGGAGAAATTACAATGTGCGAGCGATGCGATGCGTGGTATAACTCGACGTGGCGGTTCGTTAACCTGGCTATATGAGAACCGAGAACGTGGGAGAACTGGATTGGTGACGACTCGCAATTTCCACGGGCGACCGCGGCGGGCGAAGGGTTCGAGATGTCGGCTAAAAAAAAGGCTAAACTGGAGAGCTAAAAAGAGGCTAAACTGGACGGCTACAAAAAAGCTAGAAAAAGACCGAGTATGGCGAGAGCGTAAAGGCCAATTCCAGGAGTCGTTAGGCGGTGTACGAGAATAAGCTGTGACTAACTTGACGGGCAGAGATATGGCATTAGCGCGTTATGTTCGTGCGCGTGATACCGCCGCGGTGGTATTGTAATATTCATAAAGAGCGACGCGATTTGCGTTCGTAATGGGTTAGAAGGCGGTTGGCAGACGGCGCCGCGGGGCGAGTAGTGCTGTAACATTATCAAATTAACTATCGATGTAATAGTAAAATGGGAAGCTTTTGAGAATACAGGACATAACCAAAAATATATAAAATTTACGAGTTATTAATTTTTTTTTATTTTAATTACGAATTCCGAACAAATGACGAAGTAACTTGCAAAATATATCGAGAACCGACATGACACAGATATAAAAGCTTGTTTTCTTCTATAAAAATTTAGTATAGTCAAGGTCAGAAAACCTTAAAAATGTCAAACAATCACAGAATAAGAAGAATTTAATACTCGACATTTAATTGAATAAACATAGCAATACATTATAGACAGTCTCTAAATCTTATTCTCCAAAATGTAATTGTAATTCTCAGGTGTTCTTCGTTATTGGCATCACCACTGTTCATAAACTCACAACATCGAATCGACGCCGACTCGCCAGTATCCTGGCAAAATCTAACACTTCTCGGAATAAGATCGATACTATCAGTATCACAATCGTCTAGCTTGGTCCAAAATCGCATTGTAATTCTCAGGTCTTCTTCGTCATTGCTTCCACAACTTTTCATAAACTACCATAATCGAATCGATACCGAGTCGACAGTTTCCCGCCAAAATCCCGATGACAGTTCTCGGTATAATATCGATACTATCAGCATTACATCATCGCGATGTCAGCCGTGGAATGCGCCCGTACATCGCGCAGGGAATAATCGGTATTCAAACGGCGAACGAAGCGGTTACCGACACGTGTAAGGCCCTCCGTTGCCTTGGCTAATTATTTTGAATACGAATACGTGCACGCGTACGTGACGGCATCCGAGTGTTTGGTGAAAATGCCGCTTTACTTTCGGTGGAATCGTGCCGTTATCAGATAGCGTGTGTGTCGCGATCGCACGCCTTGTAGGGCGTACTAGTGACCAAACAAATTTGATCTTATTATGAGAACCCGTACGTTGTCATACCTAAAGATTAAAACGATTAATGATATGAAAATAATGAATAATTGAAACGTTCTAGTTAATGAGATGTCGTCGAAACCATTACTTTCATATTATTAAGTTAGAACTTTTCTAACTTATAATATATAAGCTTATTTTTAAGTCTTTACATTAGTCCTGTTGATAAGAACTACTTTTCACACACCGCTTTTATTCCTAAATGTAAGACGTTATCTTCCTAACAAAGCAACCAATTGTAAGAAATTTTATATACTAACTAACTATTCATAAGAAACACATTCAATCAAAAACAAACAAACCAAACAACATGCACAAAAAAAATTACATTGAAAACCCGATAACTACTTGTACCAAAGCTTTGAACAAATCTTTAAGGGCGCCGTTGTTCAACAATGAAAGAATACATTCAATTGTCGTAGGTTAGGTGCGTCAGTTAGCGTCTAGAATAAGGCGCGCGGACGTTAAACAATATTCATCCGGCCACGATGTGTGTCACAGACAGGTGGATAGAAGGAAAACGATAACAATAAGAAGCTGGTGTTCGTTTCTTAGGTATTTGCCTCTGACATCAATGCAAGCGAGTATCCTAATAATATTAGTAATAAAAACCTTTCTTAAGAACCATTTATGTCCAAAATTAATTACTGACTATAATTTGAGTGAGCTATAGTTGAAGACAATAACCGCTTCCGCAACCTAGTGGTAAGGGCGTGTGCTTTAGAAACCGTAGATCGTGGAATCGAATCCTGCGGAGAATCAATAAATTTTCATTGTTGTTTCCTAGTTGTTTCCAATTAGGGCCGATCACCTAATAGTGTGAAAAGTGGATGATCCATGCCCGAATGGGCATATACAAAGTCGGTCTACCCACTAACCCGCATTAGACCAGCGTGGTGGGATACGGTCCCAAAAGCCCCTAATGGGGGAGGGGCTATAGGGGAGGAGTGGACTAACACAGGCTGATGATGTAAAGTATAAGTAGAGGTGCTGTCATATATGAAGTGTTTTTTTATCGATGAATGGTCACCGAGATGTCACTTCCTGAGTGACAGTCAAGTAATAACAACGCCATATACGCGACTTCGCTTCTTTGCTATGAGCTACTTCGTTTACGTCTGCCTAATGTCTAGTTTGGCTACTCTGTACAGTTTAGAATTTTCTCAAAAGATTTATGTGATTTCTATTTACTTTTAAGGAAATTAACAACAAAAATGGCATCATATAGCTCAAATATTAGGGCGGCCGCAAAAATTAGTTATTGAAAACGGATACTTTTTCAACGTGCAACATAATTCGCAATACGATACTTCCGGTGAAATGTGTTACGCGGGCGAAAGAGAAACCACATAACGCTCGTTGTCTTCACAAGTGTTACTTGGAAAGTATAAAATTTGAAGAACAAATTTAAATGATTTCAAGACCGGGCATGACATACAGTTTTGAAGTCGGACGTCGTTACAAAGCAGATTGTGTATATTACATAGTAGAGAGACGCGACAATTATTGCAAGAACAAATTAATTTGCACGCGAAATACATTCGCACTGATGTCATATTTTGGCAGATAGATCGGGGTCGACGACCTCGCCCATTTGGTCTACAAATGTTGGCCCACCAGCAGACAGTTACAGTGGGACAGGCGTGCACTGGACGTGTCTAAACATTTTATCGTCTATGCAAATAGAACAAGGTTACATCGGAGTTAAATCAACGGACGATAGTACTAATATTATAAAAACAAGTTTGTGAGAATGGACGCACTCCATTCAAAAACTACTTGATGGATCTTACTGAAACATTAAAATAATATAAGTTATATGTCAGAATAACTTATAGGGTATATAGTATAAGGATATATTCAAAATATCCCGCGGGAAAACAACTTTGTGTTAGAGTTGTTTTCTGGTTGGTTAGGACGATTCGGGCCGATCACCCAATCGTCTAAAAAGTAAGATGATCCACGGGGCGGATGGGCATGCAGAAAGTCGGTCCACCCAATAAACCGCATTGGACCAGTGTGGCGGGATACGGTTCAATAACCCCCTAATGGAGGAGGAGTATTATGTAAGGCCTATATCCAGCAGTAGTGTAACACAGGCTGATGATGATGATGATGATTCAAAATATAGAAAAAAGTGTCATGTTTGTAGAAAAAAATTTGCCATCGACGAGCTATTCCGGCACAAGCTGCAAAAACCTTATAACTATGTAATTTGCAAAGATTATTTTTGCAAACCACAATCAACCAAGCGACTGAAACCGCGGGGCAAATATAGTAAATAAATATCAAAGGCAGGTTGTGGATTGTAGAAAAAGTTACGTTCCCGTTACAAGATGGACGGACGAGAGGCGATAATGAATAATTAAAACACGACGACAGCTTTAACGAGCTGAACGCAATTACGGCGATTGCTTTTTAATTATCACTATAGATGTGCGTTAACAAAATACCAATCTCGTTTCGTTTCGGCTGATTGTGATAACTTCTTAGCAGTACTACTTTCTTCGTAAGACAAAAAATAATTACTGTATGACTTTATAATTACCTCTAATGGAAAACTTACCCTCTAATGGATAGGGTGTATTAGGGAGGCCTATGTCCAGCAGTGGACTATTACAGGCTGATGATGATTTATAATTATGATTTTATTCTACATTGCAATGCATAATAAAAGTATATATAAAGAAAGTTAAAAGTGCTATAGCGCATTCGCAAATTTGGCAGTTTGAAATTGAAGGAACGCGTAATTATCTCTTGAACTAGTTCCATTTGACTCGTCACCGTGTTCCACTTCTAAACTTTGCACTAAAATAAACGACTTTGTTATAAAACCGTACTAAACAAGAGTATTTTAAAAATACGAAAACATATATAAGAGAGCGAGATAAGACTACGATAACCCATAGTTACAAAAGCGGTGTCGTATGTAGTATTGTTACTATTCGAGTTAGCGGTTGACAACTCGGTGACAACTTATGAATAAGAAGCCAAAATGTATTATATGTGCAGGCGTGACATATATTATGAAATAACCTTGGAAAGGTTTCTTTTAAATGTTTTACACCAACATTAATTATAAATACGGCGATGGTCGACTAATGAATAAATTGTACTCTGGATGAAAATCGAACAAGCAACCCGTAGTTTGCCTAATTGTATTTGCAACGTCGTTAAAGAGTCTAAAACTGCCCCAGTAGCTTAGTGGTATGGACCTGTGATCTAGAAACCGGAGTTCGTGGGTTTGAACCTAGCGGGGACTTAACAACTTCATTGATCACCCGATAGCATGGGATAGGCATTTAAAACGGTCCAGCGCCTAACCTCTCTCCGATGGTGTCGGTTATCCATCCTATCTATCAGAGTAAAGGGAAAGGGAGTGCACCTGTGTTTGAGTAGCTGGCTGGTCTCTAATGTATATCGATGGCCGTAGTCGAAATCAGTGGACAACATTTAATAACTGCTTCATTATTATTATTGCTATTATTATGTTACAATGTTTACTACAATTTTAAAACCAATTCGGCATAGATAGCTATAGCACTATTTCTCCACACGATAACAAGCTGACAAACAATCGAGCAGTTATTAGGAGCGTCTGCCTCTGACCTTGGCAATAATGTCCGACCGATCGTCTCAGCTGAATGCCAATGTCATCAACGGCCGAGACAAAAGGCATTGGAGAATTATCAACGCGGTGTTTAGCCACGGCGCCGTAACAACACCATTTAAGGCACAGTTCTAATGCGTCGTTAAATTGTATCGCTCGTGGCGCGTTATGAACATATAGATTGTTGGATTTAAAGTTAAAAACCCTTTGTAGGTATAGGTTCATCGTGAACCTTAGCATACATATTCAAGCGTAGATCAAGGTAGAAATAGTTCACAGAAAATAGCACTACTCATCATCTTATTACGTTTTATTTAGACAGTGTTTTTATACAACGGAAAAAAGTAAAAATGGTATACCTCATCTCTAGAAATCTACGGATATTCCTAAGAAACGACATCTTAATATATATATACACCAGACGCAGGAGGTTACAAAACATTAGAATTATATCGTAAAACTACACAGCAAACAGCAGCAACGATTCAACCAAAACGTACCATTACTTACACTTTACTACCCAAAGTAATATCTTGACATTTACAACAGAAGCTCCACCATTTAAAATTCACACAAAACCCGCTTCGGCAATCCGGTCTTCACCGGTTCCCGATGAACCGTTCTTCATTCGACTGAATGGTTATTACAATAAAGAATAAAAAAGAACAACGAAGCCTCGAGACCGGTTTCCCACAGATGACCTGTCACCGTCGAATCGTCTGCATCACTTCCGCGTACGACCGCTCTCAATTGAACGAATAAAAAAAAAACAATTCGCATATCAATAACAGTGAGACACGATAACAGTTATTGTGTATCCGTTCATCTCCGGCCGCGATGACTAACTCACGTCGGAACACCTCCACGATAGTCATTGCACTTCCGCTCTAACTTCAACGCGAGTGACTAACAAACAGTCACGCCGGAACGTCGTCGCACGTAGTCGTCGGCTTAGTCACGACGGGGCGCCCCGGCCTTTGCACAATTAGCACTCATTACTCTCGATCAGACAACAATGATATAGGCCTCGATACTAAGCGACAGCTTTAACCTGTTACAGAAATAATTGACACATTGTCTCGTGACAAACAAGTGCAAATTGGACATCCTCTATAAGAATAAACAAATACGAACGTAAATTAGATTGATACAAGTAATCGTGACAGGGTCCCGCATTTTCGTAAGCTTCTGTTTTTGCGTTAATACCACATCCGGGGGAGTGACACATGATCGTCACAGAGTATCGAATTGAGAGACGGACACATACGGTATGTGTCCGTTTTCATACTGAAAATAAGGGGATATAACGATCTAAATACGTCCTTTTCTACTTTCTTTATATTCTATATGAATTACAACTTAATAATGAATGGTAACTCAGGGTTTCATTACTACACAACGACGGTTGACGATTTTAATCACGGTGATGATCACTTAACGTCGAAACATAAAAAGATTTGTAATTAACAGGACATTGAACATCACAGAATGCATTGGCACCGAATGGCTAGACGGTAAGAAATGATACAAAAACAAATGCACCTTGAACTTTAAATTCATTATATACGGTATATTGAAATATTGAAGTATAGCTGTAATGGCAAGTAAGTAAAACTAGAATACTCTACAACGAGGGAACAATTCATATATTTTGTTTTAAATTGATTTAAATGCATACACTATCATAACTACCCTAATTAACTTTGATTCTTTACGTGTTATTTTGCTCTTTAGGACGCTTTTCTTTTCATAAAATTTCGTACTATATTATCAGCATGCGCCTAATCTCTTTTGGTTTAACTTATTCTTAGTTTGGCTCTTCTTAACACCTCTTTAACATGCTAACACGATCAGCAATAGTTCAAAATAGATTTAATACTACAAACAGCCTTTTCAGTTCTCCAAACATCGTTGCCATACAAATTCAACACAAAAGTAGACAATTGCAGTTACCACAAGCCACAATCAAACAGCTACACGTCGGTACAAACAGATAAAAGCTCAATGCAGGCGTTGCATGCAACAATCGAACTCTAAATGCGCCGGGTGACTCACAAGGGTGACGTCACGGGGTGTCGTTGCCGACGAGGGGGTAACGCACCCTAAGCATGACTCAAACCACCCTTGGTACGAGGCAATCAATTAATGATTGCTTTCCAACCTGTACCTACAACGCTCGCAGTTTGTATAATCGTTAATGGAACATTTATTAGGATTTTAAAGACATTGAAAAAGGTCAGTGGTCATGGTTAGGGATTGAAACGTCGGCAGTGATTATAAAGTTTATTAATAATTATAAAACACGATAAAATCCGTAAAAAAGTATATTTTATCATGTGTAGTATTCGCGTAAGCAACAGAACACACCAATTCACCGGTGGTAGGTCCCCTTTTTACAGGAGACCGTCTGGGTGGGTCCCACCGCGATGCCTATGTCTGCCAGGAAGAAGTAGTGTGAAAACACTGCTGTGTTCCGGTTTAAAGGGCACCGTAGCGTATTAGAGAGTCAGCGTATTTACTGGGTAAACGAGAGTTAACACCCTATGTCTCACGGTAGGCAGCGCGTTGATGATGCAACTGGTATTCCCAATGTCTATGGGCGTCGGTGACCACTTCCCATCAGGTGGCCCAACTGCTCGTCTGCCTGCGTATGCCATAAAAAAGTATTACACTGAGTAAGGTAAAAAAAACCATTTGACACGAAGTTATTTGATATCAACAAATTTGTTAGGTGTAAGGTTCTTAATAATAACATTACACCTAAAAATGTAATTATTTTTAAACAAAACTTTTTTTATTATATTGTTTTTAGATATAAATAGTGAACGATTCAGTTTATAGCTTTCTTTGTCAATCAAATGACGTAAGAAAAACTGCCAGCATTCTGGATAAATACAGATTAATTGAAGATTACCAATCTTTGTTGTCGCATCAATTGACCAAGTGAATAATTGCAAAGGTCAGAATCCCTCACCTGAACCTAATTAATTCATAAATGCAAATTAAACTGCTAAATCCGGTCAGTAGATATTCAATGGCAGCTAAGTAAACTTTTTAACCGAAATTGTGAGAAAACGATACGATATACGGTGTGATGTACAATAATACAAGCGATCCCGTATCGATACCGCGTAGTATATTCGGGGCTTGTCAATTGATTAATTTACTTCCGTACAGCCGTATAAATAGCAGACTCTAATGCAAATCATAAAAGTACTAACAGACTTCCGCGTAGTCGAGGTTACCTGCTCTAATGAACACTCGCATCCTAAACATAGGCAACAGAGAAACGCAACATGTTCGTAAACTTTTACAGCAGCGGAGTAAAAAATGTGCCAACCAACAAAAACATCGCTCCACGCAACAACCGGGCAACGTCAACCAATCACAAAAGATTTAATGCAACAAATCTATACATACGATTTCCCGTTAGCAACATTGTTGCAAGCGACCGTTTTTTGTTGCAACCGCGAGATGTCACTACGGGAGAAATCGATCACGGGACATCAATTAACAATGAGTCGAAAGCGATACGTGAGTCAGCGGTCGTTCATCCTTTGCATTTATTGAAAAGGCAATAACTGATATTCGGCGACCCGCCTGGCGTAGTGGATAGCGACCCTGCCTGTTGTTCTAGAGGGTGTAGGTTCGATTCTGCTATAGAATAAATATAGTGTGAAAAACATTCCTTTTGGGATTGTTTTTTTTTCGTACACACGTTAGTTTTGTCAGTCATCTATAACTTAGCGAATGTAATGTAATAGAAAAAAAAAGAATTTAAGTAAACAGAAACGAAAAAGCGAAGTACCGATGACATTATTATCAGTTAATTGTTGCTCAATTGACATATTGGTGACAATTCGTCATTAAAATTGGAAGATATGACGCCGCTTCTTTGCTATTTGGGTAACATTATTTAGTCAATTCCGTCTTTTCTTTATCTAAAGTGTAATTGCCATACTATAAAACATAATTATTTGGATTTACACATATTGGGTTGTGTGATCATGCCCAAACATTTATTTACTAACGACCTCTAACCATTTCCGACACTATCAATTAGCAAGAAAACATTAAAAAGCAATGGTAAATAATTATCACGAGGCGATAACGTCACTGCACGCAAATCATACTCAATAGGCAATAACCGGAGCAATAACAAATGTATGGCTCATTATCAAGGTGATTTACTCAAGAAAAGACCTTGTGAAAAATTCAATAGCAATTATTTTCCTAGCAGCAAGTGCATGTAGAGTAAACACGTGTCGATAAGGAACCATTGAAGTACGAGTGGATGGGGTTATATGCTATAGAGAGCAAGGTAACCGTTCGATTTCCTAACAGTGCATGACATGAATGCGACGGATGGGCGAAAATTGTTCGAAAGTCACTCTCGCTCGTATAGAAAGTGTCGTCAGGACCATGTCAATGTAAGCGAGCGGCGGTGATGCATATTTTCGATACGCTTTTATATAATATTACTATAGACGTCCACGGCATTGAACATTTGCATTTTATAACGATTTACGAAATGACAGAGTGGTGTTATGTCGTTTTCTATATTCTATAATAAGCTGCGCAATAATTTGCGCACATAATAAAAAAAAGAGAAACTGGCTATAGTAAACAAAATTCCGCTGTTCAAAAGTGTGGCCGTGACCTTATAATACAATCGATAGAGCGGTCTTAAGATAGTATTATTTAAAGAATCTGATATTTATAACGTGTTTTATTCATAACCTACAAACGTGTTCGTTAAACGTAAAAGGGTTGTTTACATAATCAGAGATTTTCTTAATTTTACCGCTTTCACGTACAACAGCGTAAACAATTTCGCCGTTACAATTAATGGGGCGAGTGAAAGTTGTATGCAACCCGATCGCCATGCGAGGATCGGTGACGGCTCCTTACGTAAGGATCGTTTCACAATTACCTTTGGACGTAGCCAGAAATCGAGTTCTCCGTACAAGTGGGCAGCCATTCCCACGCCCTGCTTATAAAAGTCAGCGCACACGATGCGAGGCGACATACGTGTAATGTGACGTTTGAATATAATGAAATAATCAACTTAACATTTCATCGCAAATTTGACTTGACATTAAGTAGTTGACCTCAGTTCTAACATAGCGAGCTTCTTTCAGATGAACCACAAGCTGACGTTCTACATATTGACGTCACTCTTGTTATAAGTCGATTGAAGTCATTATAACAGTATATAATAGCACTAAGTTTTTTTGCTCCTTTTCACGCTTTGTCGTTCGTTAAGGCTTACGGCTATGGGGTACGTTCGGTACGTTCTATCGAATAGGATCTTATATAGATACAGAATGTCAATACACCAACAATTTTAGTATACATTGTACTAGTACATATATCTTACATATACATTCAGTTGCTTTATCGCATTCTTCAGAAAGGATATTATACCGTGTGGGTTATCAAATGTTGCCATCAACACCTCATGTTTGTTGATCAAGTTGAATTGTATACATTTTAAACGATGGGGCTTATTGGTACGCTGCAGGAAACGAAGGAAGGGCCGACGTATTGTGTTGACCGTGTTTCCAAATAATAAAAAAAGTCTTTGTCATCCCATCGTCTATTGTGAAAATAGCAACAGGGGCTTTTATATCCCATCCTGTATGCTGCATACAAAACGTGGCGTTATTTTATGAAACAGCATTATTTTGTACTGTCACAAAATAATTCCATTATATAGAATAACAAAATGGCACTTACATATTATGATTAAGTTATTGTTTCAAATTTTCAGAACATTTTTATAAAATATAACATGGCTTGGATAACTAAAATAATATTGTTTGCACTTTAATTGTTACTCATACAATTATTACAACTAAAGAAAAGAACGAACGACGAACGAAAACACGTTACAATATGCTTATTTTGTTAAAGAGCACTAGACGAGTGAGCAAAACAAAATATATTTTAGTAGTACAAGTTTGCGGTCTTCCAATAGAATATTAAAAAATCTTATTAAATATATTACGTATCTAATGCCTGCATATGAAAAGCTTTTTTTTAGTAAACTCAAAGAGGAAAGACACAGCACGTCACCAATATAAAAATACTGCAATGATAAAATACTCTATTATGGATGTATCTACTCAATACATATTATAATATACGTATTTGACTTCATTCAGACCTATTTAAACTAAACATTTGGATATCAGAAAAAACTTGAATAACTTAAATTTACGACTTGCGAAACCGCTAGAAAGGGGTAGCAACGCGAATAAAAGAATCCACCACCGCCAACTCCTAAGAATTGTATTACAGCCACTCTAAGGGTTCAATGGCGAACGATAAGGGGTGACGTGGGCTCCCCTGATTGGATTAGTGGACCCGAGCAGGTACCCGCATTAGATGGGGTGGTGTAACAAGTGGCCGGACTATGGAGTACGCTTTGTATACGTTTTGTCTGTAGCACAACTACAAGTAACACCGCTTAACCGTCGTAAGGTTTTAATAGTTACGGTGAACTTCTCAAAGGATTTACGTAATGATATATATTTTCAGAGTTTTGTTAATAACGTCAATTTTTAATATTGATCATAATCCGCATTATTAGCCACGGAAAATCCATAAGATTTTTAAATTTGTTATTAATCTATATATGTAAAAACTATGTCTAGACTTATAAAGATATCTCTTAAACCATAAGGCTACGAGAGTTGAAATTCTAAGACAATATATCATTTGACGAGTAGAAGTCATCTTGGAATGGATTCAATTCAAATGGAAACATATACGCAAGCGTTTGCGGTGAACTAGTACATTATATAATCGTTGGTAAGCTTTTATATCTCGTGTCTATAACAAAGCACATTTTGCATGTATTAATCATATTACTTATGACTAAGACTCGTACGTGTAATTCTATCACGTAAATGTTTATCGAATATCGCCTCAGTTGCATTAGAGAGCGAGTAATTTATTTAACCAATATTAAAACAAAAACAGAAATATTCAAGATCCATCGTGCCGACCAGGCAATCATAACGCAATATAAGAAGCATTTTCAACTCTTAGGACACAATGCACCTTTGCTTATACCCCAAGATTATTTAAAAATGGAACACGAAACCAGCCAGCGCACTATTATTATAAATCACGACAATCGCGGTCATATTAAACATTCAGTACACTCCTTGAGACCGGAGCGATGAGCGAAGACGGCGCGGTTATCGTTCATTCCGAGAATAATATACAATAGACGATGAATGCGAAACGGCGTCGTCTTCTTAGCATTGTTGGTGGCGTTTCCGCTTTCTCGTGGAAAAATGCAAGCGCACTCCGCTGGAAAGTAAACGTAAGTGGATTACGAGAATAATATATGTTATAAATTCTTCACAACGCTCCGTTGGACGCGCTTGTAGCGGACCGGTGAAGGTGTTGCATGCGGCCGTGTATCTAAATATATCATGTACCAGGGTTGTATGAGTGATCTCTATGCGTTTATGCTCTCCTGGTAGACCAGGAGTTTTACTAATGGGTATAATTGCAGTAAATTCTAAATATGCATAAATTTACAACATTTTAATTTACTTACATTGTTAAGTATTGACTACCGCGAGTCATAATTTAAAAATATATACTTAGTATTTACATTTATATATATTATTTCTAAAGTATACTAAAACTAATTAACCTTAGTATGCAGTTTACATCATATGCCAGGCGCTCTGCGTGAAGAGCCGATATTCAGATTGATCTGTATGAATTACATGCCATAAGTTGGAGAATGGCAAAGTAAACGGATGGTTTCTAAACAATACATTAATAATATATAAATAGCTGATATACAGCAGCCAACTCAAGTAATCTATCCTACAAAATCTTTAATTTATTTAAACAAAAAATTCTATCGCAAAAACATAATCCTCTCCGATTGCTTTGAACAATATGAGGGCCATAAACTACATAGGGCAGGTCAGATAATATATCTAAAAAAGATTAGAATTGGCTTTAACAATTAGAACAATCTTCAAATTTCTTTCATTATCGATGAAAATAAATAGAAATTATATAATTATATTTAATAATGTTAGAGACGTCTATATTAAAAAAAAAAACAAAGTAACTGCACATACATATATAATTATATTCGCTAAAATTATTACAACCATCGCACTAACAGGATAATGTTTTGCCATTGTGTTCAATTAGGACGGATAGGCACAACCAAGGTCGTCATAACATTTTGCAGCTCGTTGCTCTTATTAATAACTTAATTTATTTCATATCACAACATGAATTCAACACACATACATAAGACTTTGAAAATACAATCACATCACACATCATCAGCCTTTGTTAGTCCACTGCTGGACATAGGCTCCCCTAACACACCCCTATCCATTGAGGGTTTGGACCGTATCCCACCACGCTGGTCCAATGCGGGTTGGTGGGTGGACCGACTTTTACATGCCCATCCGACGCATGGATCATCTTACTTTTCAGACAATTGGGTGATCGGCCCAAATTGCCTAACCAACTAGGAAACAACAATGAAAATTTGTTGCGTCCCGCAGGATTCGAACCCACGACCTCCGGTTTCTAAAGCACACGACCATACCACTAGGCTACGGAGGCAGTACTTTGAAAATATGTAGTCAATATTATAAAATGTCATTCAAATGAAAACATACCCAAGAAAGGTTTGCAGTGACGTTATTAGATTATTACCGATTTTCCAGTTACTTATATCTTTATTTTTATTGCCATATCTTAATTTTACAAATGGTAGGTTCAGGGAAACGTTAACTTTATATTTTTACCAGCCAACACCCGCGACATGGTTAGGTGTTTTTATTGTACATATATAAATATCATTTATGGCTTTTGCTTAGACGATGACGAATTTTTCCCCTTTAATATTTCGCAACGATTCGCAATAATTAATGGCCTATGTCTTTTCTTGGAAACTATTCAAAGCATATACCAAATATAACTGAAATCGATTAAGACGTTTAGTCAATAAAAACAGGCAGACAGACAGACAGACAGAGTTACTTTAGCATTTATAATATTAGTATGGATTAAAGGAACGAAACAAACAGGATGCTCGACTGAGGGCAGGCGATGCACTTTGTCCACACGAAGTGTGTAACGCATCTTAATCCACTCGCTAACCTTGGCACATAGGATGTTACCTGTGCCCTTAAAACCGGAAACACTTGTACGATTTGCTGCGATAAGTACTATGTTTTATGTTGGAACCGTAAAAATTTAATCCTATACTATATTTAGGTATTTATATAGCTCAAACGAGCTCACCACGATACAGCCTGGTTTCAATTACTGGCGAATAGGAGACATATGAGACACACCGGCACTACCACTTTGCCTTGTTCACATTTCACCTGCCGCTGGTGTAGAAGACAATGTCGCTCCCGAATTGACTTATACAGCCACGAAAAGAGGTGTTCCTCCGATCAGACGCATGCTTGAATCGTCTGTAAAGACACAAAGGCCTTTGATTGTGATTGATGGAGAGAGCTACATACTTAATTTTCAATTTTAGCAAAGGACGACCTTGAAAACAGATGCAGTTTACAAGAATGGAATGTACACATGTATGTACGTTACATATAGGAATTATGTTAACTTTTTATCAAAATAATTAAGAACCAAAAACATTAAATTAACTAATAAATTGTAAAAATATGAACCATTTCTTTGACGAAGCAAGAAAAGTATTAAATCTCGTAACAGTTTTCAAGAATAATTTAATAGTTGTAACATGTACCTTGCGTAACCCAAAAAAGGAGAAAAGAAAGTAAAAACATGTCGCGTTCGTCACTAAGATTTTACCAAACGAAATAAACTACCAATATTCCAAAATCAATATATAACATCACACAAAACAACAAACACAACCAAACCAAACAACATCAAAAGCAAACAGCAACCGAGAGACTTTGAATACCAATATCCAATACACAATCATAAAAAAACACTTTATTCGTTCAGAACACAAGGCTAGCCTATCGAAGGCGTAATTGTTTCGTTTAGTACGTCGAGTCGGTCTATAAAGTCGACCCGCAGACGTAAATATCGACTCGTGGGCATTTGGCATGGGATACGGCGGCAGCGAGGCGCCGGCGGTCACAAGAGCTCGTTGTTCCAAACCCAATGTATGGAGCACTTCATACATTCCCATACACACAAACCCATAAAGGAGTGTTAGCTACCTAGCAGCCATGTAGTTGATTCCACCGATGTATATTATACTAAGACGGACACAAGATAACTATAATCAACTATACCCAAATAAAATAAGGAGTATTTTTCGAAAACTACGTAACCTATAGCGAAAAATAGCGCTAAATAGCACTATAAAATCATATATATATACATCACCTTTTGTGAATATATATATATATATATACACAAAAGGTTATAGTTACTAAGCCGCGAAGTCTTAGATTCTATATTATACATATTGGTGCCATTCTCTTAACAAATATATCATAATTTTTCTAGCTTATGAATAGAATAGCCGGAATTAAAAAAAAAACATGGAAAAATTTTAAAATCAGAAAATCAGCTATAGAGTATCATCACAAAAGCGTTGCATCACAAAAATGCAAACATTTTCCGCAACAATACGGTATACTCGTCACCAAAAAAACACTAGCCTTAAACACCAAAAACCTGATGCACTTTAAAAATAAAAGTTCACGGTCCGCGCTTCGAATAATAAACAAGCAGCGAAGCAAAATTCAAACGTACGAATAAATCCTTCGAAAGGAAACGCGAGGCAAGAAAAATGTCCGCCGCTAGGAAGGCGAGCGGCAGATGTGAATTAATTTTACATTCGAAGGCGCGGGACCGGTCACCGTGGCGCAGGTGCATAGAATGGTATATCAACCTTTTTTAATTTTTTTTTAATTACACAAGGCAAAGGTTGCAGAATAAGGACTCTAGTAGTTTTTTTTTTGTTATTTTACATAAGATAAGAACGTGATGCGATTCATTGTTTACGGATACGCATGTGAACTTCGTATGTCAAGCGTGGCGATGGCACGGCCAATGAGAAGAACACAGTATTAATGAAGTCGGCACTGTGTAATTTTTACAAGTGGGAAAATTTTAATTAATAGTCGCTATGCAAAACTCTTGGAAACGCGGCTATTGCCGTTGGCGATAGGAATGATTAGTTATTTAAACATTACAATAACGGAAATTCCTTAATTCGATACGATTACGCTTTATCGCCAAAACAAATTAATAAACTAAAACAATGCCGACTCATGATAAAGAGGTCAACGTCTGTGCTTTTAAAATATACAGTAAGGATAAAATTGACCGTTGGTTAATTTCAAACATGACCTTGTTTGAATTCGATAAAAGCGTTGAAACACAATCATTACCAAAAACAATAATAGTCCTACACTCAAACACATACAGTGTATCAAGTGAAAGAATGTATAACAAATTAAAATAATTTCAATATTAACATAATCGCACTGGATATATACTTAAATATACAGAAATTTATATTAAACAAAAAAAATATGCAATGCGATCTCTCCATGCTTACTTGCAAACATGAACAAAGTAACATAACAGTTAGCATATATCAACGAAAATATAAAATCTTCATGTTTCAATATAATGAATCAGAAAAATAGCAATAAACACGGCATCAGTGCCAATTGTGAGTTCACGTATCATCACTGCAATGAAATAATGAAACGACTCATCATTACCACAAAGTAATGATCACATCCTTTCATTTAAAACATAACAGATTACAATTTCACAGAACACTGTTCGTAATAAACAACACAAACGTTTACCACAAATGATTGCCACGTAATAAACTGTCGGATAGCTGATAGCAACTCAGAATAGACGCTTTATGAACGATAAAATCTGTGATACCGTTGCGTTCAACGCTATTGGGTAGCTCGTGTATTGAATACAAGCTACCTTACAATTCCCGGGCCTATTGAACCGATCGTCTTAATACGAGCTTCGATCTCGTGTATTAATTAAATTGCCTCGCGGTAAGTTTTAACTATACGATTTGTCAGCACCGAAGCTTAATCTCAAAATAAGCAGTTTGAGTTCATCTTTGCTTTTCTTATAAATAAATTAGACCTACAATCTATAAAACTCTACGACTTCCCACTGTACGCACTAAATAATATGTCACAAAGTAAACCCAAATACTACTTGACCTTTCCAATAATCAAAGCTGAATACAAACAACCAAAATAATTGATTAGCAATACAATCGTTTGACGAAATTCAGTTTCGACAAACAATTAAATATCTTGATACACATAACATGAACAACCGTAGATAAATCTAATCTTCATATACCACAAGCAACAAAAAAGTTCGTTGGCTGAAATCAATACAGACCACCATTGACCAAAAACCAAAAGACACAATCGAGATATAGCTGACATTATGAAATAACCGATCTACATACATGATCACAAAATATATATATACACACCGAAACTTATCAACGTACATCCAAAAAGGTCAATATCAATACGGACCATTGACAACAATCAATTGACATGTACCCGATGAACACCGCAGACCAAACTAATCTACATAGCTGACGACATCCAGAACATAAACCAACACAGAAACATACAACCCAAAAAGGTCAAAGGTCACAATACAGTCCCTGACATAACCCAACAGCGATATTCGAAGGCCACCGTCCATCCACCGGGTGCGTTAACCCAACGAGGCATAAAGCAACAACAAGTCCCGCCTAAAAGCGTGCCCCAGCCGGGCGCGGAGCCAACACAACGACATAACGTAAACATCTGCCCCGTTTTTAAAAACCCGACCAATTTATTTAAAGCGCCACTAGTAATGGGTCGCTGGACGTAAACAAAACTAGTGAGTAATACATCGAAGAACGCATTCCGAGGGACGATCGTCCGTCCGGGTGTACGTGCACTAGCTTTATCAATGATCGTTATCTACGAAGATAGCTAAGTTACACGTTATCTGAAGAAACGGCATTACCACCGATGAATCAGTGATATGATGTATTATACGATGTTTCGAGTGTTTTTTCGTCGACTAATTACCACATACTGAGCGAGTGATGTCGTTATTTGTACTGTCTTATCAAACATTTACTGATAATGCAATTAAGTTTGTATATGGTTCAAGTAAATATGCAACTTAAAACTTAATAATATTAACTAAACGCAATCATAACTTTATAAGGTAATAAAAATCGAAGATTAAGAAAACACTGAAGTTAAGAAATAAAACAGAATCATATAGATCATAGCAAATATAATTTATTTGGAAACCATAAATAGATTAATTAAGTTAACAATAAAATCATCCTTGTTTACTCGTCGACGTCTACCTACGTCTCTTCTATAATAGTACATTGAATTCATCTTTAATGAGTCTAAAAATACCAGTTTCTTATTCTGAAACCTAATTAAATACACGAGTTGTAAATGGTATTTGTAATGGCATTTGAAACTGTTTCAGATGAATAAACAAATATTAAGAAACAGTAATGGGTCCTTTGACCGTCGCTCTTTTACTAAAAAACATTCACAATAAGCAAAACATCAAGCGCATACGCGGTTTAAAAAAAGCAGCTTTTAGTGATATATAATACAAAAAATGCTAGAGAATCCGAAATAAAAATCGCGATGTAACATGTATTTTTTGCATTTTTACCTTCTCCTGGTATTAGTGGTGGACCATTTCTAAAAACACATACATAAACAATGCACACAAAAACCAAAAAGTACATATGTTCGAATGTACAATGTGATCTCTAAAAAGCCGTTAAAGTAAGTTCACTGAAAAGGTTCAAAGCTAAGCTAATTGGTACATTTCAAGACAGCGTTAACAGTTAAGTTAAACTACACCATAAAATAGAACCTTTGGTGAATATAAAATACTTTTCAGTTCGTTCAATACTTGCCGCGATAAAACAGACGCGGACAGAGATACAGAAAAATGGCTCTTCAAATGAATCTAAGTCAAAATAGAAAACTCGAAACGATCTAGAGAAAACCTGTCTTTGAGGCATGTTTCTAAATTTCACGTTTTGAGTTTTCGGAAGTGAAAAATCCATAATTGCATATCACATACCAACAGACTAGAGAAGCCGGATACTAACCGGTCGTATTGGAATGAATTTGAAACGTTACAAGAAAATAATCACTCGACCGGCACCGGATGTAAGTATGAAAATATTTGTGTCGATTGAAATTGGCATTGATGGGCAGAGAAGTGAATTGAATATTATTCGACATGATATGGCAACTGTTGTCTCTTACTATATTTTGAATAAAATATAGCTTTCAAGTCTATTATTTATGTAACATATCACCTGGAATTCAAGCTTTCCTCAGCACCATATTCCTGTCCTAACTGAATCGTTTCACTTTCAGCACTTCTTTTTCTGCCATTTACATCTTTCAAGTTAAGTTCCTATGTTGTACGTTCAACTTTCTACCTTTTAAGTACGAACGCTGTTAATACTATAACAATGTATAGGCAAGACATTGTTTATACATTGTCTAATCTCATCGCACGTACGTTGTCCTGTCGTCCATCGACCACCTTGGAGAGTGTAACATCAAACATCAATCTATAACTACCACGACAACTTTGCAGTCAACTTATCCAAGACAAGTATTGGCAGGCAAGCCGTTAAATTATTGCTTCAACTTAATACACAAACTGTAAACGAAGCCATCATCGTGGTTTTAACAAGCGTACAGATAACCAACCGCACACATTCCTCTGGCATCTGAACGGTGGACGACGCGAGTATCATCAACACGGGCCGCTACTCGGTGCTCGCTAAGTCGTAAAGTAAAAGTGCGGATGCATTAGCCGAGCTTGTAATGTAACGCTCTTATAACATTCGCCGAATCAAGAGAAGTAATTAAAGTTGTACTTAGCGTACAAAATATTTCAATACGTGACAATTTCTCAAACAATCAGTTCTCTGCACGGCATATTAAAGTTTTCGCTCAATACGATATGCAATAAAATCATCAATGCACATAACCGTAATGTGTTTAAGGTTCTATTGGTGGAATGTCACCAAGCCGTCAATCGCTTATCAAACGACGCGGTAAAATTAACCATCTCATCTATTTATATTCTTTACAGCTGCATTCGTCGAATGTATCCGCACCTAATTCGGGTGACCGATACAGAATCTTGACATTTACTGCTAAAAGCCTACTAGCTTGACGTACGGTTTCGTTTCTCTTTTTTTTGTAAATCGTAAACCGACCAACACGTCAACGGCGCAAATGTGAGAGCTCCTAGCGTAGCTCCTTTCACAAGCGGGGCCTTGGATGGCGTCGAGCGATCTCAATAAACAGCTGAGAGAACGCGGCGAATACACGCGTGTACGGACGATTTCACACGGAACGTAAGCGATAGTAACCTCACGTACATTCCAACTGAACAAATACCAACGAAACGCGGGCATCATTAACTCGGGCACCCGCGGAGCTAATAGGGTACGCACGCTTCCGTAACGAAAATAAACGTTATGCAATTGCCGGGAGAGATGCCGTTGCGAAATGCGAATTCGAGACGGTAGATACAGTATGGACTAACTGATCGAAATTAATTTATGTACGTATGTATTATGTGCGAGACTTTGAAGATGATGCTAAAAGTAGGAAAAGATTAGAAAACATTATAAACCGCGGGCAAGGGGTACAATCTATACTAATGCAAATAATAAAGGATGGATAGAAACTTCCCTGTGCAAAAAGCGAGGACATTGTGCAGTAGTCAATTTAACAATAACATATTAATCGCAACTAACACGGAACTTTTTTAATGTGTTGAAATCTAATTAACGATAAATATTTAAAGCACAAGCAAGCAATATCACATGAACAATGCTGATAAGCAGAATTTAATTAGTAGCCCAATCAAGTTATAGTATCCGAAGTCTGTCAATAATGCTACAAATCAAATAGTGAAATCCAGTATCCAATAATACCACGTGAATGCCGGTATAATTAATATCCGAAAGCGTCAAACGAAGTGCCACAATGTCCAATACAATCCGGAAGGTACGGCCTAGGACCTGGCCACTTTCGCTTAAAGACAAGCATTATAATGTGAAAACTAGACAAACGGGCGACCATTAACCAGCCAGCCGAGTCGTTGGGCCGCTGACCGAAATACCCTAACTGCAACCCGAATAAAAAATACATACACACTCGCTTGACCCGTAGTGAACGACGAAATCCATCGTCCACTTCCGTAGATAAATACGCGGTCGACGTTATCTCAGTGGGTTTCGACGTGTTTGCATACGCAACTCGATAAAAAAAGTTATCTGAACTACATACATAGTGTACGCGTGAAAGCCCTGCATCGGTAATTGTGTCGATAGAATTCAGTGCACTCGAGCGGTTGTGAATGGATTGCGTAAGACAATGGGATTGATAAAAAAACACCTTTTAAAAAGAACAATTGGAAGATGCGGTCTAGCGTCGTTTACTTTAACGCAATTGAATTTTAAAAAAACCACTTATCCCATTAAATTGGGGATATTTCGGTACCACAAATTTACGCTAAACTAAGAAACTATGTGCTGGCAAAGTATAAGTATACCGATAATATTTTGAGAATTTTTTTTTTATATTTTAAAATTTTAATTGCTTAAATTTTAATTTTAATTTTAGTTCAGTTATTTAGCCCATATAAACTACGTTTTGGCGACATTATAGAAATTGATAATAGTATATTTTAAATCCCGGAACTTTTTGGCTCTCATACATCAAGACAATTGAAATCGTTGTATATTTACAATCCTGCCATCCCCATTACAAAACTATCACCTAGTATCAATAACATAACAACGATTTTCACATAACGCTACGAAGTTGCTGGGGTTTTTATTATATACTTATAACTCTAACTTATTCCGCTAAGTTAGTAAATACTGATTACATTCAATGTTAACTGGACTTCAAATTAACGTAACAAATTAACCATAAGTCCTTTACACTCCATGGAATTAAAAGAGCTTTATCAGTATATTAATTATTAGATCACGCATCAAAGGAATTTAATTAAAAAAAGTTATTTAGGTTATATGAGCCGTTAAAGCGCTATAATCCGAAGCATGCACTTTGATGGCGGAAATGGGCCATGGGTTTTAATCGACACACATACGAGAGATTACAGTTCACTAGGGTGTACTAGTTCGAGGGATATGTACTAGGTCTTGGCTCTTTTCGTACTCATTATACGGGGGATGTTGGAAATCTAGAAAGATTGAATTAAAATATGAGGCAAAAGTAACTGCAATAATCTGGTCACTATACGCTTTAAATATTGTATGGATTAGCTAATAATACAAATGTAGTGTAAATACGATATTGTACCAAATACGAATATTACAACCAATGTTTTGCATACACAAAATGGCAACTAGCAGCGCTTGTCTACACAGAAGAAAGCGCCAAACTGAATTTGTTTCAAGTGCAGTTTTGATTTCGAATATTGATAATACATAGAACATATAAGACAAGCAGTTCGATTTTCCAGAAATATGAATGTCGTAATTTCTTGTTAAACGGAGTTTCATTTTTAAAGTGACGTAAACTTTAGCGTTTAGAGTAGCGCTACACATAAGAAATAAAGCATATGGCTCCATGAATTTTTTTGTGTGTTTCGGTTTACATATTTTATAAACATATGTAAACCGAAACATGGAGGAGTTTAGAAACTTTGGCTTTTCACGAGAGCATTCTCCTATTTGGCATTATGTTTCTGTCTATTAAAAATTATGCTAAGTAATAGCACAAAGTAAACATTGCCATAACACAGTGTAGTTGTGCACAAATCAATATTCATCAACCACGTACTGTTGTGTATTACTTCTTCATACATAAAGTATTACTTAAACAAAACTCCGCTATAGCATTTGCCAAATCACCTACATATTCAATCGTCATCGTTACGAAACAGATCAACGAGTACTGTAACACTATAAAATAAATAGTGACAACAATCCGCGTCGCAACCGAATCACAAGAGATAGATGCAAATCACGATCACGTTCTATCCTAACGGGTCGCGTAATACTGTACTGATACGATCGTTATAAGTTAAGACCGCGACCAAATATTTATGCTTGCTCTATTTATATCGGAACGACATTTTTCGCATATTGTTTTGAGAAATCTTAACGCGTAACATCGCATACGAGCACGCATTTTAGTTTTGGAAAGTTTGTGTTTCTCTTACCTGACGATAGTTTTAGTACTTTATATCATCATCATCATCAGCTCTGTGATAGTCCACTGCTGGACATAGGCCTCCCTAATACACCCCTACCCATTAGGGTTTTGGACATATCCGATCACGCTGGTCCAATGGGGTTGGTGGGTGGTCCGACTTTTTACATGCCCATCCGACAGATGGATCATCTTACTTTTCAGACAATTGGGTGATCGGCCCAAATTGCCCTAACCAACTAGGACACAACAATGAAAATTCGTTGAGTCCCCGCAGGATTCGAACCCACGACCTTCGGTTTGTAAAGCACACGCCTATACCACTAGGCTACGTAGGCAGTCAATACTTACCATCATAGCCAAAAACAGAACCAGAATTAATAAGTAAGTTGTAGCGCCCTTGACAATCAATAAGCAATATAGTGTGTTACACTTCTATATTGAATAAAGATATTTGAATTAGAATTTTAACAATCATGTTACTAATAGCAACGAGGTGTCATACATCCAGAGTTTCCATTCATGAATTGTTGCCGAGTCAATCTCAATTAAGTGACCAGCTACTAGCATACACGCCACGAACGACCCCACTTAATCATTACGGAAAACATTGTTAACATAAATAACATATTTTATTGAACTACGGTAACATAACAAGTCACATATTTATATTTTTACACACAATTTGACGTATCTATAAGAACTACATATCATATCGGAAAGACAACAACATCTGCTCGAGGACAACTAACTAAAGTAGATTAGATCTATCATTCCTTACCCGTTAGTTACAAGTCAATCTTCGCAACTAAATCATCACCAAGGAATAGATAGGAACACAGTCTAAGCGCTTCGAAGCCACACAAATAAGACTCCGGCCGCTCCTTTGTCCGCGATAAACAAGGAATCGACTTACGTCAAACGGTTTGTTACGCACGTACCGGTTATACGAGACGGTTATTATATACCATTATGCATCACGTTCAGTTGATTTACTTGTTAATGTGACAAAACAAACTTTTCCCAAGAATATGGCACGTTCCCGAGAAGCGTTGGCGGCAAGAATGCGCTTGGTATTCTGGGAAACGTGTTAATAAAAGTGTTTAAAGTTAAAAAAAAAGAAAATCGGTTATACAGCGAGTTCTTTATTTAACTATAGAGTATTGTTACTTTTCTTTCTTTTTCGTTAATGTAGAACGATCGCCTACGTTTAAAAATATGTCTTTTATTCTGTCTATTAATAGCACAAGCAGACCATGAACCATCTCTATATGCCTCACTTTAACTATGAACCACGCAACAACTTTGTATGCGTTTTTCATCATAGGGAATATCTAACGGCATTAACTTAAATTTAGTGAAATATTATAATAAAACTATTGGGTATTAATATTACAAAAATGTGCGTTAAATCAGAAATAATATTTGATCCATACATAGTAAAAACTTAAAAAGGAAAAATCATGGCAATTTTGCAACCGCGTAAGAAATTAAAAAAAAAAAAAGCCTAATATCCGCCGGCAGCAGTGACTCACGCGGCAGAATAAGATCGGACATCTCCGCGATCGGAACAAAGCGAGGCTAGAGATGACCGGAGGGCGGATGGGAGTCAGCGGGCAAATGGTTCACCGAAGTACCACCAGTTGGAAGCCGGCCAACTGATTCACAGCCGAGCGAGTCTAGTTGGCGAATTGAGTTAAGCGAACGCCGTTGGGTGCCTGCATTAATGGCGATCCATTGTAATTGCAAACTTGGTAAACACAAACACGAAAGTTGTCGTTAAAACACCGTGCCGTTTTAAAATAAAATAGATAAACTATTGTACTACTTCTTTAAACTTTAACTGTCTACGTAGCCTAGTGCCAAGGGTGTGTGCTTTAGAAAGCGAAGGTCGTGGCTTCGAAACCCGTAGGGATTTAACAAATTTTCATTGTTTTTTCCTAGTTGGTTAGGGCAATATGATTTTATTTGAATGATGATTCGATCACCCGATTCTCTGAAAAATAAGATAATCCATGCACGAATGGTCATGTAACCAACCCGCATTGGACCAGCGTGGTGGATTACGTTGCAAACCCCTATCGATAAGAGGAATTAGGGAGCTAGTCCAGCAGTGGAATGTCACAGGTGATGAATATGCATGAAGACAAGTGTAGTTGTGCACAAATCAATATTCATCAACCACGTACTGTTGTGTATTACTTCTTCATACATAAAGTATTACTTAAACAAAACTCCGCTATAGCATTTGCCAAATCACCTACATATTCAATGTCATCGTTACGGAAACAGATCAACGAGTACGCGTAACACTATAAAATAAATAAAGTACAACAATCCGCGTCGCACCGAATCACAAGAGATAAATGCAAATCACGATCACGTCTATCCTAACGGGTCGCGTAATACTGTACGATACGTGCTTGTAAGTCTCCAAGGTGAGCGCCTTTGGCGTTTTATCTAATCGGAATACATGTCCCATCCGACACTGCGCGGGGATTCTCACGCCCGTCCGTGATAAAAAAAAACTCGTACTGTCACTATAGTGCAGAACGATCGAAGTTATGAGTTAAGACCGCGACCAAATATTTATGCTTGCTTATTTTCGGAAAATTTCTTTTTGAACAGCGTAACATCGCATACGAGCACGCATTTTAGTTTTGGAAAGTTTGTGTTTCTCTTACCTGACGATAGTTTCTTAGTACTTTATTTCATCATCATCATCATCATCATCAGCCTGTGATAGTCTACTGCTGGACATAGGCCTCCCCTAATACACCCCTACCCATAAGGGGATTTTGGACCGTATCCCACCACGCTGGTCCAATGTGGGTTGGTGGGTGGACCGACTTTTTTCATGCCCATTCGACAGATGGATCATCTTACTTTTCAGACAATTGGGTGATCGGCCCAAATTGCCCTAACCAACTAGGACACAACAATGAAAATTCGTTGAGTCCCCGCAGGATTCGAATTCACGACCTTCGGTTTGTAAATCACACGCCCATACCACTAGGCTACGGAGGCAGTCAATGCTTACTATCATAGACAAAAACAGAACCAGAATTAATAACTAAGTGGAAGCGTCCTTGACAATCAATAAGCGAGTGTTACACTTCTATATTCAATAAAGATATTTGAATTTGAATTTTAACAATCATGTAACTAATAGCAACGAGGTGTCATACATCCAGAGTTTCCATTCATGAATTGTTGCCAATCTCAATTAAGTGACCAGCTACTAGCATGCAGGCCACGAACGACCCCACTTAATCATTACGGAAAACATTGTTAACAAAAATAACATATTTTATTGAACTACGGTAACATAACAAGTCACATATTTATATTTTGTTACAAACAATTTGACGTATCTATAAGAACTACATATAATATCGGAAAGACAACAACATCTGCTCAAGGACAACTAACTAAAGTAGATTAGATCTATCATTCCTTACCCGTTACTTACAAGTCAATCTTCGCAACTAAATCATCACCAAGGAATAGATAGGAACATAGTCTAAGCGCTTCGAAGCCACACAAATAAGACTCCGGCCGCTCCTTTGTCCGCGATAAACAAGGAATCGACTTACGTCAAACGGTTTGTTACGCACGTACCGGTTATACGAGACGGTTATTATATACCATTATGCATCACGTTCAGTTGATTTACTTGTTAATGTGACAAAACAAACTTTTCCCAAGAATATGGCACGTTCCCGAGAAGCGTTGGCGGCAAGAATGTGCCTGGTATTCTGGAAAACGTATAAATAAAAGTGTTTAAAGTTAAAAAAAAAGAAAATCGGTTATACAGCGAGTTCTTTATTTAACTATAGAGTATTGTTAGTTTTCTTTCTTTTTCGTTAATGTAGAACGATCGCCTACGTTTAAAAATATGTCTTTTATTCCATCTATTAATAGCACAAGCAGTCCATGAACCATCTCAATATGCCTCACTTTAACTATGAACCACGCAACAACTTTGTATGCGTTTTTCATCATAGGGAATATTTAACGGCATTAACTTAAATTTAGTGAAATATTATAATAAAACTTTTGAGTAATAATATTACAAAAATGTGCGTTAAATCAGAAATAATATTTGATCCATACATTTTTTTCATCAAAAATTTAAAAAGGAAAAATCATGGCAATTTTGCAACCGCGTAATAAATACAAAAAAAAGCCTAATATCCGCCGGCAGCAGTGACTCACGCGGCAGAATAAGGTCGGACATCTCCGCAATCGGAACAAAGCGAGACTAGAGATGACCGGATGGCGGATGGGAGTCAGCGGGCAAATGGTTCACCGAAGTACCACCAGTTGGAAGCCGGCCAACTGATTCACAGCCGAGCGAGTCTAGTTGGCGAATTGGTTGAACTTAAGGGTGCCTGCATTAATGGCGATCCATTGTAATTGCAAACATGGTAAACACAAACACGAAAGTTGTCGTTAAAACACCGTGCCGGTTTAAAATAAAATAGATAAACTATTGAACTGGTTCTTTAAACTTTAACTGCCTACGTAGCCTAGTGCCAAGGGTGTGTGCTTTAGAAAGCGGAAGTCATGGCTTCGAAACCCGTGGGGACTTAACAAATTTTCATTGTTGTTTCCTAGTTGGTTAGGGCAATTTGATTTGATTTGAATGATGATTCGATCACCCGATTCTCTGAAAAATAAGATAATCCATGCACGAATGGTCATGTAAAAAGTCGGTTTGCCCACCAAACTGCCATTGGACCAGCGTGATAGGTCCAAAAACTCCCTATTGGAGAAGGCGTGCATTAGGTGAGGCCTATGTCCAGCAGTGGATTTAAACAGGCTGATGATAATGACGACTATTTAAGTCAAATATCTAAATTTAATATTCGTCACGCTTGCTTATTGATTGTCAATTGATCTACCACAGAGGTTTGAAGGTAGGAAGGCGCTAATGAGAGAAGAACCGGCAAAAGAAACTCCGCGAGACTCTTTTTTCCAATATGACACCGATTGAAACGAAATTTGTCTACCGAAAGAAAATTATTACATACTAATCTAGTTACCGGAGAATTCAAATATTGTCACTTTAATCAAAAATATGGAAGCCCAGTATTCATCCGTACCTTACGTACGCAGAGATTAACGCTAACGTATTTTCCCATTCCATACCATGATTTGTTTGCATCCAGAACACTAACAATATGCCACGTAAGCAGCCAGCTAATTGAATTGGCGAATTGGCAATCACTGAAACTCACACTCATAACTTTAATGAAACTGACATTGGCAATGATGCGAAATCACAAAAAATAACCCATTACGCAATACAACCGTACTAACCGCAAACCGAAACCTGTGCCGTGGAATGTTTGAACGAAAATTAATTATTGCTCACCGAAACGATGACTATTGACTTGGAAAATTCAATAAACGTTATAAACGATGACGAAAGGAAATCAAAGAATTGGTTTTTACAATAAACGATTCAGTTTTAGTGTAGCAGTACTTTTGAGACAATAATTGCTAATAATAAAAACAACGAGCAGAAGTATTATAAGTTATAACTAAAAGTATATATACTGTATATAAAATCGAAATAAACCCACCAATTCCAGCGCATTACTACCAACAATATATCAAGCGTTAACAAAGAAAACCGCAATCTTTCACAACTGTGCCTTTCATAAAACATTTCCCCCCCGTAACGTGCGTACGGAGAAATCGCAAAAAACGTCATAACGAGCCGTACGTAAGAGCGTGGACAAAAACCGACCGCTCTTGTATATTGTTAATTAGAATTAACGAGGACGTCAAGTTTAAAAAAAAAAGCGAAAAGTAAACACTGAACACGGCGGAATGAATTATGAGCGTTCCACGAGAACGCCGTGCCCAAAGTCGGCCAACTATTAATTAAAACTAAGACCGGGGCGCCCGAGCTGAAAAATTGTTAACGCAAACCAACGATCAGACTTGAAAGAGTTCGACTTACAGACGTCTTAGTTAAGTCAACGGCTCATACTACGACCTAGTAGTTCTGTAACTTTTTTCTTAGCGCTATTTTGAGGGCAAATATCGATGAAACTGCCGAGTAAGTGAATCGTAATAATCGATATAAAATCACGGAAGTAACACTCAATAAACTGTGGTATAAATGTCAGCGGGCTATATAATTTTTACGAATACTAATTAAACACATTCAACCACACGAGAGCCACGACCACTCAAAATTTTCAACCAGCGAACGAGTAAACACTAGATTTCAGCCAGCCAGTGCAGCCTGTGCACTCCAGCCGCGTGTGATGGAACACGCACCACAGATTTCAGCCGGCGTGTGGTGAAACACGCACCGCAGAATTCAGCCGGCGAGTGAACAACCTCGAACTTGAACACGCAAGGGGGCATGAACACGCGCATAACGCTAACATAGGGGGCCATGCGACGATTGAAATTTCTATCGTGGAAACGGCCGCTTCCGCGTACGGCGGCCGACACGTGCCGAACGGAGAAATCCGGCGTTGCCTAAGTATCACAAACATCTCTCGCTTTAGGCCCGCGTTGCACTAGCGAATACAATACGGAAGTGCAGACGAAACAAATTATTCATTGGACCGAAACAAAGCGATGTGTTAATAAAGGGATGATGGTATATTTTGACATTGCAATGTGTTTGGTTAATATGAACCTTCAATTGAATACAGTCCTATTCGATATAGTAAAATGTAGTCAAAAGTTTGAGTCTAACTACTCTAAGTAATTGAGTACTTTATTGAATAGTTATAAACTTGTAAAAATTAATATGAACCGAATAATTGTTGTAATAAAATAACAAGACACTTGATTCTTTAATAAAGTTCATTGTAACACTTTGCTGGTTCGTTTTACAAGCACCTTAACAATGTTCTGATAGATCGAAAATTATTTAAAAAGTTTACGTCTTACAATAAAAGTTCAGTTTTAAACGATATATATTAATCTACGGTTACAAAAACATTAAGTCTCGCAACTGACGTGGTGAATGATCATAATATATTAAAGATAACTCATGTCGACCGAACTGGTTCAAGTTTCGGTTTCGGCCAGTCGAGCCAATAATCAGTTCGGTTATAGTTTGTTTCGCCATGCAACTTTGCGAAACCGAAACTGGTTTCAGAAGTTTTCACTCAATAGAGCAGTTTATCGATCATTCCACGAGCTCTGATCAGTCGATTTTAGTTCGACAACATTCAAGTTTGATAAAGAAATTGATGATTCTTCTGAAAGACGAGGAGAACAATAGTAGTAGAACAAAATATGACCCTTGAAACTAAATATTAATAGTTATGTTAATGTCCAGTATTTGTTGTGTTAATTAAAATATCTTTAGTCTCTTTACTTTTTCTAAAAGTAAGCTTTTTGCTATGTGTGGCGAAATGTCTCGTAAAAAGAAAACCTATGGACCTTGTATTAAAACCACTGTTATAAAAGTTAACAACGCAAGAGATTTTAATATACTATTAAAGATTACCATCTGATACCTAATCCAGAAACTGAGCATTTAATATAGAGTACCCAAGCATAATTACAAAATTTTAATATGAGAATTCTTTCAAGATGGTGTGAAATCGAACAAAATCCGACTTAAGAATCTTTGGAACAGATTTAAAAGTTCTAAAACTTTAAATCTAGTTTTCTGACATGGGACGAATATTTAAAATCCGAAAGATATTATTCATAGTCGTGGTTTCAATGCTTTGCGAGGTATAACCTCAATATTTTGGGACCAAGTGAAATTGTTGTTTGATTACCTAGAGCCATGGAACCAATTTTACAGATTATGCAGCAATTAATACGAGGTTAAATGCTTCAATGATAAAAAAGGGCAAACGGGCGTCTGTTTCATCTTACAACAGTACGTTTTAAAGTAATTTTACAAAGCACTGTTCACCATGCTAGCGAAGATTGAGATCCCCTCTCACCAGATCTAGTGCCGTCACTTTTCATCTTCTTCCAATTGATAATACTTTGAAGAAACGCTTTCAAAACGATATATGAACAAGTAAAATGCTCAGTGGTAACTTAGTTGCAGGACCAAGACAATCAATTCTTTAAAGGAATTGAAATTGAAACTTGGAACTGGACTTGTGGTAGTGGACTCGGTGATTATGTAGAAAATAAATAATTGGTATCATAGTCATTAATTACATCTCATTTTACTTTAGATCCCCTCAGAACTAAAGTACATAGAAACCAAAAGTATTAATTAGTAAGATTTCAAAATACCAATACTAAGATCTTTTATGCTAAGAGTCACAATTATTAATTTATTTATTAATAACTCATATTATCTAAATTATTTGAAAACAAATTAATATATTTTTAATATTGTGTTACATAAAATATTATTACAACAAAATAAACGATTACCACGTTTAATATACTGTCTCAGTCCATGACTAAAATAAAGCAAAATTAATAGCAAAAAGCTCCATATTTTAGTATTTTAAGAATTTTATACTTGATCACGTGAGTTTCGGTTTCGGTTTCAGTTTCAGCCGAAACTAAAGCGCACAGCCAACTTTCGGTTTCAGGTTTCGGTTTCAGCCGGAAAAACAGTTTCGGTCGGACTCTAAAGATAACATATTAGGAACTATAGATATAAAGTGTGCGGGCGGCCTAACGTGGTACGGAGTAACCACATGTGGTTTATAGTTTTTACGTACAGTCTTAGAGCAAACTATTTTAGAAACTTGCACTCGCTATCGATCCACGAGCGACTGCAGCAGTTTTATTTGAAATTTCGTTTCGACGTTATTCGGTGTTCATGTCCGAACTAATATAAATGATGATTCTTGAAGTTTATTTGTTTTTAGTTAGTCTTGATTTCTTTTACGAAGCGACGTGTGACGTTTATTTTATCGTGAATGATACGCGTTGCCTAAAATGCAGCGAAAGCGCCGCAGCTGGGACCGTATATGCTATGTCTCGTTTACAAAGTAATTGCTTTGACTACAGCTCCCTTCAAACCGAAATGCAGCACTTTAGGGATGCCACCTTAAAGTTTACATACCCAGACCCTTCTTCCCGTATACAATTTGTGCTATATAATGCTATAAATAACTTAAAAATATTATTTCACTTTGTCGTTATTATTTTCCTTGTTCGTATCAATTATTCTGTGATATTTTCCTTCACAGACTTGCACCGTGATAGAACTGCTAGGCAATAAACACGTAACAAAAACAATACAATTTCGCTTAATAAAAAAAGTTTATCTATACATATTAGGAATGATTTGTATATAAAAACGCAAAAAAACTATTAGATCTATTAAAAGAATCTTTTCGAATTGTTTTATTGCCAGAAAAAATAGCAAGTAGAGAAAGTTAGAAATACGTACTAGAACCAAGACCTAAAAAGCCATAAACTCCTTTAGCATCATTTAAGTAAATGTCGAAACGTTAATTACTCTTTCACCCGAAGCGAAACCGGGACCGACCGCTAGTATTAGAAAAGTAGTCAGTTATTAAATTAAATATTCTAACACAACAAACAGCATTGAATGCTACAAACCAAGACTGGTAAGGAAACCCGACCGCACGGTGTAGCGTTGCGACTTCGCCGCGAGGCTTTTCCCGGATTTGTCGCGAACGCAATCGCTCTTTGCCTAAGCTCACTTGTTACGTAATGTTTACTCAACTAAACGTCGAGTCGTTGAGTCAGAGTACAGTAAATACAGACAGACGAAACGATGCAATATAATAGATATAGGCTAGATCGATGCATTATGATAGATATAGATACTAGCACAATTGGTGTACATACAAGACTGAATTGAAAAAAAAAATAGTAGAATAAAGTAGTATAGATTGAAAGTAAAAATTAGTTACACTGTTAACATACACTAATACTCAAATACTAATGCTATTCTAAAGTAATATAATATACAGCAATCAGGGTTCATTTTCCTCAAAAGCTAAAGATTAAACACAAAAAAATTAAAATGTTACAATTGGTTTCATCTTATATATATTCATCTGTTGTATGTGCTTTTTTTTCATATAGTTAGCTTACGAACAATAACAATGTAGATGCATCCTTTTTAAGAAATTTAATACTAGTAAGGAATATTTTATGTTCTCTTAAGTGGATTCTATCAAGCCTCCAGATAGAATCCAGCAAGATATAATATGTTCTCTGCAGCAAGTGTTCTGTGACATAGACACAGCGATGATACTTAGTCCCCTGTGCAACAAGAGCTTCTAACTGTTAAAAATATCGTAACTGCACCATGTTTTCATTATAATAAATCGTCATTACACACGATTAGCGCAATATGAAAATATACTCTTTAACGCGGAGCGAACCGCTACTTATAGCAATGTACACGCGACAATCATTAATGACTTCCTTACGAGGCTTACTGCAAAAATTCTAACGGTACAACGTAGGAATGCTGGTGAGATGAACAGTTATAAAATCTCGTTCAATCTTGGGTTTTGAATCTGAGATGGAATCGTGATTAGTTACAAATTAAAAAAGTATATTAAAAATACCTCGATAACACAATCCCGTCCACTTCTAAACTAAGCATGTATGACTTGTATGGCTTGTATGAAGAGGCTTAGTATGACAACTAGATAGATGAACCTCTATATCACTTGCTTACCCTTCTATCGAATACATACTGCCTATTTTTCGAAAATAGGAACTTGAATTTGAAGCCATACCATATAAAGTGACTTTCAGGGTCACAAACGTCTACGCCAACCGTGTAGTATTATTGTTATATACAAACAGTTGCCTCGTCTTGCCATTTAAGGTCATAATGAAATCTGATAGTCCGGCAAGAAAAATTACGCAGACAATCTTTACTTACTTATCTACGTTTTTACTGTAGCCTAAAACAATATAATAAGGACAATCAATCAAATAAAAACGATGCAATATAACTTCACTAAACAACACAACTTGTCTACCGATAATAAAAAGAATAAATATATAGTTAAATCGATTTACATGTTAATAAAATCATGGCTGTTCGTTCTTAACCAACAAATAATTTGAACAAACGTTTAACGTAAACATAATAACAAGAAATAAACACATGAATTGCGCTTAAAAATACCGTATAGAAATCTGCAAAAAACTAACGGTAGGAGAGAAAAAAAAAAGAGTTTAAACATTTCATTTTTGTAACCAGCACTTCACTTCTCATAAAAACAAACGCAGTTTTGCATTTTCATTACCCACCAGCGAACAACTAGACCGATTGTTGCCCGTTTTCGTAAAGTTTCAGCTGTGGCCCCGCTGACGTTTTTTAAACAGACATTGACCTTCGTTTGACTTCTTTCGATACGAGCGCGAAAGTTTCCGTCACAAATCGTGACTTTGAATCCACGCAGGTTACAGTTGTTGCGCAACGGAGCGGTCGGACATAAAAACGGATGAATATTTTGATATATATACTCAAAATGTCTTATCGCGTTCATTATTAAATCAGTGTTGACTCATTCATTGAGCAGTACAAGCTTAAACGCTTGAGGTTCTGCGGATATGAAACAGTCAGCTCAACTAATTTTAGTAACATAACCGATTAGTTAATATAAATCAGATGACGATCATACTAACTAGCTGTTTTTGGTTGCATTTCTTTTCTTTTTTTGTAAGAAATAGAAATTAATTGAATTTATGCCATTAATTTAGAGCTGCAATAACGACTAATGACCATGATCCTTTGATATAGTAATATGGTTTATGTTTTACGACACTTATATTAGTGAAAGGATTAGCCATAATGCTAACCAAAGTGATAATTATAACCTTCCAAGAAAGCTCATATACCCCTAAATGTGTTGATTTTAAAAAAAGTAAGGTGTCTACAGTTGATCTTAAAACGTAAAGTTTATGATTTTCTAAGGCGTCATTTTCATTCGGTATCACAGCTACGTTTTTGTTGCCTAACAAATGTGATAAATTAGGTTTAATACATGTAAGAATAAACCAAAGGGTTGCAATTGTATATTTGCACTTCTTAGACCATGAATACTGACTAATAATATCTCAACTAATTATATTAAAATCTTAAGTGTGTATGTATATTTATATGCATACTATTTTTCGATAAAAATTAGAAATCATATTATATGATAAATAAATACACACGAATGTGAAGTGCACCAACCCACATATATCTGTAGGTAAACAAACAAACCGTCACATACAATTTCTAGATAATTGTCTTGTATGATAGACGACCCTGATATTTATTGGCACTAAATACTTGCCACCGATACGCCTTAATGATCGTTTCAATTTATCGCAATGACGAATTTATAAAATCGTGCTCGAGTTTAATTGCAAAATGTATTGCAATAGTATTCATAACATTAAATAAAACAATATACAGCACGGTATACGGTGTAATGCATAAAATAGATTATTATATTTAGCTACCACCTTTGTCAGGACGTGCATGAATAATTTTCGATGTACCGAGAATTACTTTTATACAAGTTTCGAAACCCAACTCATGTTATCATATTCCGTTGAAATATCGTCGTAAGATATAGTCCAGTTGCACTTGTTTCTTTTTGTTATTTCTTATATACATATATAACCTAATTATGAACATAAATTCAAATGTGAAAAATTGTTACGTATAAACAACACCAAAGAGTCAACATTTAAGCCAAAAATACATGGAATGTATACATCGGTGCACGTTTATTATTATTATTTATTTAATCGTAATTATTAACGATAATTATTTTTGGACCAATTATCACGCAAGCGCCGCCATACTGTGCGCGAGTTTAACACTCAACGCATAGTGTAAGTACGCAAAACCATCCGCTCCTAATCCGTATGCAACATTATTCTACAACTTAATTTCAAGTTATTTGCCACGGGGAAAATTTATTTTGTTATATTGTTTTAAATTACAACGAACAATCGCCAACAATAACAAGCCATTCCTGATACTCCGCTCTACGATCTGATATATATAAAAAATACAATCTTTAACAGCGACGTCGCGACGTACGTATTGCGTTGTTGTAAGTCGATATTCGCTTAGCGATTTACGTCTCTATAACAATTCATCAATAAGGACGTTAGATCTTCCGTTAGATTTTATGGGATGTGCGACGCATATCTTTACCACGTTTATCAATGTTGCAATCAATCGCAGGTCCTTACAGGCTTTAACCGCCTCCGTGGCCTAGCGGTATTGGCCCTTGCTTTATAAACCAGAGATCGTGTCTTCGAATACCGCGGGGAAAAGAACTTTGTGTTATCGTTGTTATGTGGTCGGCCAGGACAATTAGGCCGATTATCCAATTACCTGAAAAGTAAGAAGACCCATGCGTCGGACAGGCATGTAAAAACTCAACCAACTTGCTTTGGACCAGCGTGGTGGGATACGGTCCACAAACCCCCTAATGGAATAGAAGGCGTGCATAAGTACAGGCCAATGACTAGCAGTGGACTAACACAGGCTGATGATAGTACTGAGCTTCTATCCCTTTTACAACAATTAAAAAAAAAAACATTATGTCAGCCATTTATAATATTGATGCACAATTAATTACCACAACGTACCAATATATAGATACTTACAACAGTCTAACAAACGTTAAACAACTACAGCTCGATAAAGCAAGGCCATATTACAAGTTTAAAGTGAATTCATCAGATGCGATCTCGCTTACAAATCACCAGACATCAGTTTCAACACACTACATGCATTAGATTGGTAACGCGACAACACTATATTGCAACGTTCGTGACATTAAGACGTGGCTCGTGAAGATGGCCCAATGGCATCGGTGAATTCGGTTACACTTTCTCTTAAAACGCGCGCCTAACTTTGCCGACGCGCGCAATAGATTGTGTATGTGTATATTAAATTTTAAAAAGCACAGTTAAATAATTGCTCCATGCAAATATTTATAGGAAATATAATACTTATTGAGATGTTAGTTCATTAGACAGAACAGGACGGGTATAATCTTTATTTGTTCTTGCTATTATTTACGTTTAACTTCTAAAACTTCTATTTTCAGGAAAAACAAATCTGTGACGATAAAATAACATAATATTCAAATATCTTCAAAAGAAACAGATTTGAAGTTAATGTTTGATGAAGTCTTTACATAGTTTACATAAATTTCGTATTTTCTTTTGTTAAGATATGGTCAATAAGTATAAGTAACAAGTTATATGACCTAATGCTAGACAAGCATAAGTACGTCTAACTTTTGTAGATAGCAAATCTAATTTGTAAACTTTTTCGAACAACGAGGATATTTATTAAACCTTCCAAAAACATTGGGACTATATCGAAATATCAGAGTCGATCAGCTTAAATATAAACACGAATATTTTATGTAATAATCGTGACACTCGAACATTCATGCAAATTTCTTTACGAGTATTGTAAAAATAGAAAGCGTCAGCTTATATTCACGGTAACAATACGATTGCATAACAAAAAGACATTCAGCTTTATCGGTCGACTTTTTAGAATTTATTAAAATAGTCGGAGGCTTCATATAGGGAATAAAATATTAAGATATTGCAACCAAACAGGTCGAACACGACTTAGAAATCGAGAGTAATTCAACATCCACATAAAGCGATATCTAAAATATTCCGTTCAAAGTAAACTCAACGATGAGGCGCATTAGTGGAGATTTGAAACTCGTTAGAGCTTTCTAGAACGTTACATTATCTATCTAAGGCGGTTTGTTATTACATGTCAAGAGCGGTGGTACGCAATAATTGAATTAGGAACACAAATTAAAAATATGTTAATTTGAATTAAGGATTTAGCAACTGGCCACTGACCAGTGGTGGGTCGTTGAGTTACGATGGAAATTATCATCAAGTGGATACTCAAAAATAGCATGAAACGGAACGTGGAATAGGGCTGTATACGCGTCGAGCGTTCGTCGTTCAATAATCGACCTTAGAACGTATACGAAAGCGACTAAATTTGCATGTCAGCCAATCGGCCACGCGGCGGTGCTCCGTTTCGCCAAGCATTCTGGTCTAACCGGTTCCGCGGAGTCCGCGAATGGACCTGCCGCCAGCCAAATGAGGCGCGAGCCCGCATCGCGAATAATGGCAATACGCTTTGGACGCGCGCCAAGGGAAATGGAAATATGTTCCGTTTCCTTAAAACATACATCATGTGATAGATTACAAATTCATATCAATATGTAGGGAGAAAGCGCATCCTGAAAAGAATACCATTGAATAAAAAATGGTATCCTGTGTAAAATTCCTGTTATTTATAAAACAACGGATACAATGCTTCACGGAATTCAACACTTACGTTTCTAGATTAATTATCAGGAAAAAGCTGTCTACTTCAGGGAGATTTTTCTCATTTTTTGGCATATATATGTTTTTACGCTTACGATAAATTATATTTCTAATAAAAATATTTGAACGTGCTCGAAAATTAATAAAATACTAAAAGCAAATACAATAATATGCAAACATTTTATCAAGGAAAACAAGAAACCGACATTACGTTTATAAGGCTATTTGTATATAAAGGTATTCATTACACAAAACAATTTGCCGCTGATCAAATAGGCGAGGCCATAACGAAATAGTCCTCGATGCTATGTCACTGGGCGGACGCGCCTAGTAATAGGAGATTATCATAACCTAATTAGGCACAAATGGCCATCGACTGCGCCCTACTGTTTTGTAAAACAAGCAGAATATCGATTTCCTTTCGTTAGAAGACACAATCAAGTGTCGATACTATAGAATTTTTATTCAATGCCGGTCAATAATAAACAGTAGGCTCTGCCACCGCAGCCTAGTGGAAAGGGTGTGTGCTTAACAAAGCGGAGATCTTGGGTTTGAATGCAGCGGGGACTCAACAAACTTTCATTGTTGTTCACCAAATTGTCTTAAAAAGTATGATGATCTATGCGTTGGATAGGCATGTAAAGAGTCGGTCCACCCACCAACTTGCATTGGATCAGCGTGGTGGGATACGGCCCAAAAACCCCCTAAAGAAGGAGGCGTGCGTCAGGGGAGGCCTATGTCCATCAGTGGACCAACACAGGCTAATGATAATGTGTGTGTGTGTGTGTGTGAAGGCACTTACGAAAATAAAAAAAAACTTATAAAGCCCATTCGAAATATTAAAAATTCGATTGATTTTTTTCGATGATATTTTCACGTGACCTTTAAGGTCTGCAAGCAAACAAGTTCCTTGATATTCGTACTACGCGCAAAATCTTTGTAAAATGTATTGCGTGCAAGAAAACAATTCACTCTTATTAAATGGGTCACAAATATTCCGTGTCATGGAAGATCTGTAAACGTAACGTAGAAAAACATGTGCCAAAACCATTTTAAAGGGCCTTAAGCCAAGTCTTTGTCTTTAAAATCTTAATCCTCGGTAAATTGTAAAAGATTCATATGCGTATTCAATAAAATAAACTTTATATATATAAACATTTAGTCTACTCCAAAGGCTACTCCTACACGGTTCCAATTTATCACCATTCGCCCACACACAGCCTACAAAAATATTTGAAATTTTTCAATCGCTCATACGTCATTAGCGAATACGTTATTGAAGTTACTTGATTATTCTATAAGACAAGAATATTAAAGCTTTTACTATTAACAACTGCCGTTCGTATTAAATAATTTGCGTACGTCCAAATGTTTTAAAGATAAATATAGTAGTACATGTAAAAGCGGTTTTACGAAAAGAGAAATTCGAGGTTAGTAGCATAACCACGGTTTATGTGGTCATTAGGTATGATCACGTTTCGGCAGTACAGGTTTTTAAAAGGCCCTTGGCGTGCGTTTGGAGGTCGAAATTTCAATATACATCGAGATGTAAGTCGATGTCACGACTAATCGTGTTAATAACTTCTGATGTTTCAAACCATATGTAATAAAGTATTTTACGCCGTTTTATAGCTGCCAATGATCGTGACATAAATTTATTAGGGGAAATCGTTAACACGTCCACTTAGTCATCGAATAGTTGGAAATCGATTGATTAGAACGTTTGTGTAATTGTTGCTAATTATTGGCCATAAGTCATTGAGAAATCTGAAACGATTTGATATCGAATTGTTGTTTAAACATGTTTTAGAATGGAAAGAATACTACCTAAATATACTTTTTCCTTTTTTTCTAAAAGTGTTAATTGGCACTAAACCTTTGAAGCAGAAGCGTGGCACTAAAAATTGAGACGCAATACTAAAACAAAATATTTTAAGACAGTAATGCTTTTTACGAAAGTAATAACGAAAAATGTGTACAGAGTATACATTACGAGGCACAACAGCCATCAATGATAATCGCTTATTGGCTTGTTTCGTATCAATCATTGGACCGGACAACCATGGCGTAGTATCCAGGGCACTCTTACAAAACGCAACCGAACTGGTTCATGGACTACAATAGATAATTACGTTGCGCAACACCTGCTCTTTGGATCGCACTGTTCCTTTATTGCAACTCTAAATGTATGTACACACCAATTACTGCTATATTTACATGCGTAAAACTGATTAGTGCATCTTGTTTAGTGTTTTCTTCGTATATTACAGGTAGGCATTATTTCCGCAAGGCTAGTTCTAACTGAGTTATATTTTCACTATATAATTATAATAAAAATAAAGTGCTCAGCAACATCACGTAGAGACAAAGTCACGAGCGTATCGGAGCAAGTTAATATCAATAAAAAAGTCATCGTGTTGATAATCAATTTTATCGATATATCCATATTTACAAACATCGATATCTTTTTAAAGTGTACGAGTTGAGTAAGCATTATGTGTTTGGTCGCGGCACGCAACGAATAGGTACATTTCACAACTGGCAAGTGTTGCGGAGGAATGCGGCCCGGTTGATATCGGCCTTGCATCTTGCCAGCGCCGGCCGCTCTCGCACCTTCTATAACTTGAGTAAAAAGCCACCGGAATACACGCAAACAAAGCTAATAATGGCGCTTAAACATTCACCACTTGAAACATCGTGGCATTGTTTAGATATTAAAGATCAAACTTGACTTGTGTATAGTTAACAATGTTTACAAACAACGCCAATATGGATGTTTCTGTAAAGGATGCATGCACAAGCATGCATTTGCTTTGTTGACAACTGGCACAATACCATTAATCTTGTAACAATGTACCATTTTGTTTGCATACAAAATAGTACCAATATTTCCATGCTGATTGTAAGCGGTGAAATATTCTTAGGTGGTAAGCCAAAAGCTTATTTTGCATCAATTTTTTTAAGTCTATTTTTAACTAGCAGTCTGTCCGCTATGTCAATGTTACCTTAATTTTTTTTATGGATTTTCCAGGGATAATATGTCACCTTTATACTCAAGGTGACGGTAGCTTCCTCAATGCTAAAGATTTTTTTTATCACAGTAGTTTTTGAGTTTATTCATTACAAACATACACTTAGTGTGTATGTTTGTAATGATAACTTTCCTCAAATCTTTCCTCTTTATAATATTAGTATAAATGTAGTCCAAGGTAGAAATTTTAATGAATATATTGCAATAAAGAAGGTGGTAAAAACACATATTTATAGATTAACAAACATTGTTTTTAAATTGATTACGAGTCATGACTTAATCCTATGAAATTTTGTGATATAAAATTAAGACATAATATAATAAAATTAGATAATTTAATTGCATATAAGAAGTACCTGCTTACAAGCTAAATAGGTAGGTAGTTTGTGGGAACAAATTTAGACAAGCGATTAAATCAAAATTAATGGCAATAAAAATTGTGATGACACTTCATAATTTTCATACATTGATAATTAGCTGAACAGTACACACAATAAATATACACTTTTGGAGCTTAAATAAATTAAGTAGTAAGGAGGGATAATTGATAAGAGACACGAATAACAAGAACAATTTTGGGTAATGTCCTAGTGTTGAATAATAGTATAATAACATAATAGTAGTAATAAAGTGAAAAAGTGTGGTCTACCTGAAAATTGTCATCCATTTACTCTACTCATAATCTCAACCTTCACTTTAATCGAACAAATACATGTTAAGTTATAAGCTTAGTATTTGAAGGTTCATTTTCAGTCATTTAAAAGGATTGAGTACCAGCTATGTTCAGCTAAAACTAACAATGTACATTCCACTTGAATAATATAAAATTAGAATTTATAATTGATATGAATTAAGTTAATTTAATTCCCAAATTGTAAGATAAAAATAATATTTTACTTAATACATTCAAAAATAAACGTAATTAAAAAACTAATACCACCTTAACATAATCAATAGTTTTAATTGATTGATTGAGAATATATGTTATCAATTGCAAATAGTAAGACATTAATGAATGTTCAAATTGTTCAATTAATTGCAGATAAAAGTACAATTAAGATAATTATAGTTTAATACTCATAGATTACCTACATTACTAATTGATGCAATTAAATTGAGTAAGAAAAGAAATTTTAAAGTTTTGGAATGGTGATTACTGTGTTATTAATTATATACTTAATATAAAAGTTTTCTTTTACTTTTATTTAAGTATATTATTTTATAAGTATTGAAAAAAAAAACTACAAATTCTATTTTGAATAATAGCCTTATAACAAAAGACAACATCTATAAAGAAATTAGGTAACATATTTTTGTAAATTAAATCTTTAAATTTAGAAATAAAAGACACACTGATTTTGTTTATAAATAAAAGGTTATAACAGCTGCATTTATAATCTTATAATCGTTTCTCTCTTAGACATATTGAACATTCTAAGGTGCATTTCTTAAATACCTCTAACAACACCAAATATAAATATTAAGAAAGGTAGGCTAGATGGCTGTTAGAAATTATTTTATTTTTTATGCAATTACGAGAACACGGCCAAAAACAATAATACTTCTTTTTAAGTCTACATTTTTTCAATAACTATAAATTATAATGAATATGGAGAAAATACTTGTTACCCTCCTAACGCATTAAAGTTGTTACAACACTCTATGTTTGAATATAGTTTAAGTTTTTAATTAGACCATAATTTTAATATTCTAGCACGTCTTTATTATCTCCCTACAAGAATTTACTGCTTCCGCTGTAGAGTAATCTTAAAATACGTAAACTAACTTTCAAAGTGTTAGTCATACGAGAAATGAAATATATTGTTTATATAGAAATAAAGTACGGTATATAATACCCAAGAAGCATTTAAATTGAGACAAAAGTAAAGTAGATAAATAAAATGCAATTCATAAAATCATAAGTTTGTCACTTGGTAACTCAAAGAATAAACGAAACAGTTGTGTTATTCACTTACCCAAAGCTCAGTACCCCAATTCATTGTCACGGCAGTGATGTCACCCAATTTTCACTAAAAACATTGAAAATTCACTAACACAGTTATTGAAAAAGTACAATTGTACTATATACACAACTTATTTTTATCACTAAATTGAAAAACCACCATTTCAAACACAAAACATGGCTGACTGACTAAACCACAGATTAACGAGGTAATACAACTGACATATTCATTCCCATGACATACAAACAGACTACCAAAAATGCCAAAGAAAAAGTTGGGACTGGTTGGTTTCTGACATTTGACCAAATGTTGCCATACGTTAAATTATTATACAATACGTTGCATTGGTTGTCTGTGGGAATAATCCGAAATTTTGTGACAATATTGTTATTACTATTGTAACTGCATTGATATTTATGCTGTAATAAAATGCCATTTTAATTATTTAACTAATTTAAAAGAATTGATTGTAGAAACTGATATTTTTGTCTTGCCTTTTTTATGTGCATAAAATTCGAGACGAAAGACTAATCTTAATAGTTTGGTAATTTAACACTTGTTCCGTTTTTAAGCCACGTCGGATCAATCCTAATAGTAGTAAGAAGTTTATGCATCGAACTAAGTTTCGGTAATAAAAAATGACATACAGTTTCACGGTCATTTGGGGAAAAATCCAAATTGACTAGGTGGACTACCTACGACTACCTCAGTAGAACGAAACAACACCTCACTGCAACCACTAATGGAATACTATTCTCATCTCGGCACCTAACTACTTACTTAATCTATTCAACGTTCAGCATCACGAATCGACAACCACCAAGCTCTTTCCTAAAGGGTGAGATCAGACTACCAAGTCGGTATGCGTCCCCGGGATTTTATCTTTCTACTTGACCAAATATAATACCTAAATTGCATTACATGTCCAAAGAACCCCAAAAAATTCACGCATGTCTCTGTGTGTCGCTTTGTCATTTGAAGCCTTCATCGTCTTCGCAGTATATATTTTGGCAGTTTATATTCTCATCTCGGCACCTAACTACTTGCTTAATCTATTCAACGTTCAGCATCACGAATCGTCAACCACCAAGCTCTTTCCTAAAGGGTGAGATCAGACTACCAAGTCGGTATGCGTCCCCGGGATTTTATCTTTCTACTTGACCAAATATAATACCTAAATTGCATTACATGTCCAAAGAACCCAAAAATTCACGCATGTCTTTGTGTGTCGCTTTGTCATTTGAAGCCTTCATCGTCTTCGCAGTACGGATTCATATGTCCACATTGCTGTGTTTAGGATTCGGGGTATCTGTTCCAAAGGTATTAATGAGTGATAATGGACTTTTTTTAGGACTTTAATGTGCGTCATTTTTTAGGGTTTTGGATGAAATTAACTCTATTAAGATAACAATTATAAACGATTTGCTTCGAGGAGAGTTTGATCGAGACGAGTTTTTATCTATTTGAACTATGAATTTAAATATGACTGACAGTACTTTTTATTTAATGCACTCTTGCAGTGCTTGCACAAACCCTCATCTAGAACTCAGTTACACATGATGAATATAGCCCAAAACTTCTAGGCCATTGAAATAAAGTTCGAGGAGTTAGAAGGCTTGACTTGGAATTCTTAAGGGGATCCTTAAATAGTACTAAAATTAATTATACTTGACGCTTTTATTGTAAGTGCAGATATATTAAAAGATACTCGAAAAAGTTGTGTTAGAACGAGCGAACGAACGAACGAAGTAGAACCTTAACTGACGTTAAATATTTTTATTACATATTTTGGTTGTCTTTTCTTCGATTCAAAACAAACGTATTACATGTCACCATCAGTAGACACGTATATTTTTATATGACGTTGAGTATTCATAAAACGAGGTTGCAAAAGCGATCCATCTGAACGTCGTCTGACTAATGCAGTGCGGCGTACTTCCTGCAAAAATAAGTTATTAAATAGTGATAAATATTTACAAGTTTTTGATTCTCATTCAATAGTTCTTTTTATAGTTCTAAAAATATATACATAACATGTGCTTAAAAATAAATAAAGTTATTTTTACAAGTAAAATAGCACAAAATCTTCTTTACGTTGCGTTTAATTTTTTATATATAGTTTAAATACTATAATTTTATTTTTTGTAACTTACTTTTACTGGTTCTAGTATTATATGATGACTTGATCGCCTAGATGTGGATGCACCAGTTATTGAAGAAGCCCGGGATGAATGTGAAGGGCTCTAAAAGGTAAAAAGGTAATATATAAGTTTAACATTGCGTTATAAGTTTTGCGCAATATGTGTGATTTTTGTGCAATAATTGATCAAAATAGAAAAATATGTAACAATGTTTACTTAATTGCCAAAGTATTATAAAACTAGGTATTCTCTATACCTTTAACGGTGGCACAAATCCAAAATCAGATGGCAAAGGCTGGGCTTGAATATTGTAAGTTCCCTCTTCTGAAGTAACAGATACAATAGACGGCCGCGCAGATAATTGCTGCGCTAAAAGTACAGGGTCAGCATCTATAATAGAACAGAAACAAATTAAGTAAAAGAACAATGTAATTAAAATATATTTAAATGAGAAATGAACAATCTATCGTAAAATAAAGCCGAAAAATTACGATGCCCAGATTTTTTTATGGCTTCAGGCTATATTAAAACACGATGTATTGGTTCGGAGCAGACCCGAATGTTTTCAGTAGCAAAAGTTGTGTAGACTAATCCAACATTAGCGGATTATCATTTTATACTTAGAATACAAACCAATGTTCATTCCTTTTGCAACCCGCCTAGCTTGTACCACCTTTCCCGCGCTTCTTCTAAATCTTATTCCTTTTTCAGCCTCTCTTCGCAATCTTTGAGCCGCAGCTGACGATTCAGCGATTGCCATGGCTATAGAGCTCATACCTGACCTTTTCAAGTTTATATCTATTAAGTAGCTTAGACAAATTGCGTTGGACAACGTCATGTCACTGGGCTGAAAATGTTGAAGAAGGTAAACGATATGGTTTATTAGCTATAACTTTAAAGCCAACTACTAACACAATGGAAATGCACCTTATTAATGAAGACTTAAAATTCATCAAGTGATTATGTATGCATCATGCGAAGCAGTGAATGTATTAGCACTGTAATAACAGCCAGTTATAATGTTTAATTATAATCTGTTATCTTCTTTACGGAAAAGTGAATTGATCTATATATATAAATATATATATATATATATAAGTGATGCTTAAATTCATTTACGAAAAAATACTTACTGATCCAATATCATTGACACTTATATCTAAAGACCTTAAAGGTGTTTTAACCAAACCGATAGCTCTTGCCAATAAATCACCACAAGTTGGTGGATTATCTGCATTTATTGTAGACCATACACCAGCTGGGGGATTTTGTACAGGACCAGGTTTGATGCCACAACCGGAAATATTTAAACTTGAAAACAATTACAAATAAACTAAAATTATCATAGTACATAAAAAAAGTTGTAAAGGCGTGAATATATATTTAAATTTGTTTTATAAATTAAATTTTTATCAAAGATAAAATAAACCAATGTTGTAATTTAGTCGAATTAAAAACAATTTTTACATCTTGTGATAATGATACGTTAGTGCCAACATGCATTTCTGCGAAATGTTAAATGCTTTATTAACCGTGTTGTGGTTCTAAAAGATCTACCTTTAATCTTTATTTTTATGTCCTTTCTTGGTGATAGGTTTCTTATAACTTTATTGTTCTTTAAGTTTTATTATTAACCTTGAGAAAAATAGTTACTTACGATATTAAGTTACACCCCTTGCTATCGATACTGCTATATGTGCGATACCATCAGATCCAAGTCTGTTATTTAGTCTTAAATCTAAATTTCTAAGACCGCAAATTGTGTTGTTAAGTACATTTGCAATGTACTCCACCCCATTTCGCCCTAATAATAAGAATACAAAATTGTAAGTGAATAACAAATACCATTTATCTTATTTTACCTTTTTGATAAATTTTAATTCTTAAAATTATTTTATTATATGTTTGTATATTTAATTTAGTAACTTACCAAATATATTGTCGACTAAAACAACACTGCGAGATTGTCACGTTTTGAAATGAATTTCGCAATTGCCGAAGCGCCTTCGTCTCCTATTTTGCAGTGACTAAAATCTAATGTTTCTATATTGGTATTTTCCGCCAATCCACGCAAAATATACTTAACTCTTTGACAATTCATGTCACTTCTCGTAATACTAAAAAAATGAATTATTATTTCGTCTGTTGTGGCTGATAATTTTATAAATGGCATTTTAATCTAAGAGCAATAAGTCTAAATTGTATTTTAATACAGCAAACTATAAATGACTATTCACAAATATTTAAACCAGAAGCTTTTAATACCTGATAATACCACTAACAAAAATAGCACAGGGGAAAAGTTGTTACCTATCGTAAAGTATACTATAGCGAAATAGAACATGGAATTGAGGAAAACATAGGAACATAGTGGTGCCGTCTTAATGGTTTGAATATTTTTTACGCTTTGGTATTTTTTCTGCTTTCGCTTTTCGAACACAAAAAAAACAAATTTAAATAAAATGAACCCTAATATGAAATATGCTTAATGTTATTATATATAAATATCCTTTACCGGAGAGTTTTTAAGAAACTGCATTTTTCCAAACCCCTCGCTAAGTTTCTCGCATCATTATTAGTAAATTGAAATTGGTCTCTTCTGTATTCCACCCCTATAGAACTCAGCTGATAAGTCACGTGTAATTCTGTGAGATAATTCAAACTGCCTATAGCTGCATGTAATGATATATGATCTGAAAACAAAAAATGAAACATTATAGATTAGGTCTGAGTTCCTTTGAATAAGCACTTTATTTTTGCATTTTACCTCTGTTTAGTTCTTCGTTGTTTTTAGAAAGTTTTGACCGCTCTGACATCGACTTGTTATCAACCCAGCCATTTCTGGCGAGGTAGTTCTCTGAATAGGTATATCCGTAGGAACTAAACTTTTAATGCACAATGTTTGTATGAAGGGTCCACAGAGTCTTACTAAGTTTTTAACCTAAAAATAAATTCGCACATTTGGACATAAAAGTGGTCTTAATTCGAGCGGCATTATCGACGAGACAGCCTTTCAGTACGTTTCATATTCGTGGTAAGTGTTTCTATTTAGAGAGAATGATGGACCTACTTACATTACTATATATTTTTGTTCTTTTCTTACCCAACAATTTATTGCTTGCCTAAACGAGGTTACTTGCATCCATTCATTCAGAAAATTGTAATCAGCGCAAAAAGTTTTACTTTCTACATATAATAACTAAGTAGTTTTTTTACCTTTTCTGGATCGTATTGTTTGGGATTCATATTCTCCAATACATCTGCGTAAAATCGCTCCATGAAAATATTTATCCAAGGTTTTTGCGGTGTTAATACGGAATCCTTCCATTTAGATAAATAGCATCGTTTCCAGAAAAGGTCAGATTTGATATTGCCTACCAGAATTTGAAGTGGAACATCTGTTTTTAGAATTTGCAAGAACAGTTCGCGATCTTTTGCAATCATTTGATCCAAATTTGGGTATCCTGTAGAGTTTTGCTAACGTTATTTATTACTGATTGTAAGAAAAAATAGAAAAATATTGTTTGTTATGCTTACCATCCCAATTATCACTCAGTTTTTCTACACAAATTGAAGAGAGAGATTTAGGGTGATTCACATCCCATTCAAAATTTTCAGATTTAATTTTACGATCAGTTTCAAAATCTTTTTCTGGTTTATACGCTAAATATGTGTTAACAGGTACACTTACTGGTAATTTCATAGCGATTTTTATTAAATTTGAGGTATAAAAATAGAAATGTTTTAGAGCTCGATATTATGTGAGCACAGTAGAAAAACATTCATTCATTGCGGTAGCCATGGTAACAGCTTCCATTCCACTATTGATTAAACTACACATGTAGTTGTTTCTACATACTATCCAATAGCGGTTTTGTAGGTTTCTGAATTTGAATGGCGCCTGACTAACGGATTTGGGTAAATCTATTTCCTAAACACGCACAATGTCGTGGGTCAAAGGCAGGTCGCAGAAGAGTGCTAAAGCTAAAAAGGAAAACGCTACGGAACCGTTTAAACCGGAATGCAAAAGAACTATTTAGTGTGTTAAATGGCCACCATAGCGTTAGCACCTGAGTTGGTAGACTAGTTGTAGCTTAGCTTTAGCACCTGTATTAGTCGAGTTGATGATCGAGCCAAATAACAACTGTATTCACAATATGATTTTTATCTTATGACGTCAAAAAGGTATAACTTGTAACGAGTAGGTACATACACATTTCGTTAATCCATCGAAATTACTAATTTCCAGATGATTTAGAATTGTAAATTTTGAATAAAACGTAGGTCTTACAGCACCATTAAGGTTAATTACAAAACAATCAAAGTACATTTTATAACTTACAGAAGAGTAGGTATTCCCATATATATCATTTTTTACATATATTTATATTATGTTTTTAATAGCCCGTATGTTTTTACAAATAGAGGACTGTGATTTTACACACTAGTTATCGAATTTTATTATATAGACATTAAGATATAACGTCTGGTATAAATTTCGACTTGCAAGGCCATTAATTCCCAAAAATAGCTGGAATTATGTGGACAGGTAGACCTATTTTGTCCCAATGAAAACCTTAATAATGTAATAATTGATGACAATTATTAAAATTTAACCTTAAATTATCTTTCTTACTATTGTCATGTACATGTCCCAATTACTACTTTACGTATGTATTTTTTTAATCAACAGGAAGCATTCATATCGAATTTCACAAAGGGAAAGCTTAAAAAGGTTTCGAGTCTTATGTTATTTGCGAAAAAACTTGTATGGTGTACGTTATTTGTGAATTTAAGTTATATGTACAAAACTAACCAAGTTAAAAACTGTTCAACTGTTTAAACTGTATCCATAGAAGATAGCGATACTTAAAGAGTATACTGATATTGTAGAATATACCCATATTATTTCACTGTGTCAATTTCTTATCAAACGTCATCTGTTATATGACGTTTCAAGTTCTACTGTCTATTGTTTAATGCTAGTGTCAAATTGTACTTACAGTTTTATAATCAAAACGAAATGAAACTATAGATATATTTCAACAGTTTCTAATAAATTAAACTGCACATATTCACAGTAAAATGGATAAGCATAACAGCTCTGAGTTATTAAATTCAGACTATACTCTGTCTAAAAACGCAAGTTCAGATTCTTTGGATTCGGACTCAAAATCGAGTTCATTGAATTCTAAACACGGACAGGACTCCGTAAGTTTCCTAAAAGGATTAATTTATTCGTCTTGAATGATATAACTGTTGCTTTGTCACTTCCTGAAGAACCCTATGGGTTTCCTAAAGATTATTCACTACCAATAGTTGTTGCAAATCACTAGTGTTTTTTTGTGCTTTGCCTCTGTGCGGAACCTGAACAAAATGAATAAAGATAAATCAGCTCACGTTTGTTTGTTTATCAATCGTATTAGAAGCCAAAAAGAGTATAAAGAAATTACAAAGGCTTGTATTTGCAAACATCATATTTGATTTAATTACCAAAACAGCTAAAAAGTTTCATTGCTGCTTATGTCAATTTTATTTGCCAAAATTTTTTTTGCCATATTCATTTGAAAAATTGTAATGTTTTATATATTAATTGCTTATACTTTTTTAGTCTCAACTATTGGGTGATATCCAATTGTTGGACGGAGAAAAGTGATGGGTGTTGCTAGAGATGTGACTTACCTCTGTCCATATAGCGGACCATCTCGTGGAGTTTTGAAAGTTACAAATTATCAACTACACTTTCGTCCAACTGAGGCTACATCTATGCAAACTACATTGAGCTGTTCCTCTTGGTGTGGTAAGTGATGACATTTTTGAAATTTTACCTGAATTTTTTTAAATATAGAGTTTGTAAAAAAATAAGGCTTAAATGTGTAGCTTTATTGTGATGGAATATTGAATAGTGATTAATGTGGCATTTTTATAGACCAAAAGGAATGTATGAGTATAAAAAAATTATTACTTTATACCTTAAAGTCTTCATAATAACAGCCCTAATAGGCTTTTGTGTTGGTATATTATATCCTTTACTTGCAGACTAAACTAGTAATGGGAGGCTTTTTATAAAATTATCTTTACTGAATTTTGTATTACAATATTAAAGTTATCAACATTTTAAAGGTGTCCAGAATCGAAAAAGTTGGTGGAGCATCGTCAAAAGGTGAAAATTCATATGGCATTGAAGTGTTTTGCAAGGTAAGCAGATTCATAAATAACAGAAACTAACGGTCAAAATTCTATTTGAAGCAAATCTCATTTTCCTTTAATATTACTGTATAACCTATTGTTGTAATGATATATATTGTGTTTATGTAAATCTATACAAAAAAATAAAATTGGACAGTTCGTATGTAACTTTAAAATAACTGCTTTTTACTGAGTACATTGTCATATATAACTTGTACATATAAAATTAAAACTCTTTTTTCAATTCTTCTTTCTTTATATATTTGCTTTGGCTTTTCTGAATTGCTGATCCGAATTTAATGGAACTTATACCATATAAATTTGTGGGCTACTGCTACTAGTCATATATAAAAAGAAATAATTGAGTGCAAAGTTTCTTGACAGTTATTTTTGGATAGGTCTAAGTTTGTTTACCAGTAAATATTTTTAAGTGAAACTCATAGCAGTGTATCTGTAGCTATTTATGTAGCTTATCTATGACATACAAATGCTGAGCATGTCTTATAGGTACTTATTAATGCATCTAGTGTAATCTTCAATCTGTTTAAACTATGCCTTATTTAGTATATAATATAATAATATTTTAGCTTGCATAATGTTCAATTCAAACACCATTAAATTTAAAACTTTCTGTTGCTTGTGCAAATACATCATGAATAATACAGTTTTTGGGGTTTTATTGTGTTCAATTTCTTTACTTGTTGAGTATGCTTTAAAATAATTGTAATGTAGTTATTCGCTATATAATCTGTAAACTGTATTATTTGTTTAATTAAAAACTTTTATATTTAAATTCAAATGCTATAATTTTTCACTTCCATTGGCTGTCTATGTTTTTAACAACGTAAATGAACGCTATTTAGAGCTTAAACTGATTGAATACATTACAAATAAATTTATAATAAGGGACCATTCATAAATTACGTCACATATTATGAGAATGGAGGAGATGGAGGAGTCATAAAATGTGACAAGCGCGCTTTTGTTTTATAAACCTCTGACAAGAAGGGGGAGAGGTTAAAATCACGAAATTCATGTGACGTAATTTATAGATGGCTCCTAATAGGATAAATACATAGATAATAAAAAAAATACTTCAGTGTCTTTAAATTTTTGTATATTAGTATCATTAATTCTTAACTATTGTTATTATATAGGACATGCGAAACTTACGTTTTGCTCACAAACAAGAAAACCATTCAAGGAGAGGTATTTTTGAAAAGCTACAGCAACTAGCCTTTCCTCTGTCGCACAGATTGCCGCTGTTTGCATTCAGTTATTCTGAAAGTTTTCCCGATGATGGATGGCATGTTTATGAGCCTGTTGCGGAACTGAGGAGGATGGTAATTATAAAGCTATATAAATTTACTTGCGCACCTGCTTCGGCTCCCCGCGAGTGCAATACTGATCTCTATAATCTACGGAAAAATATAAATTTATCAGCGTTTCTCTGTAATATTATCCATGAATTATATATATAAACCTTCCTTATAATCACTCTATCTATTTAAAAACCGTATCAAAATCGGTTGCGTAGTTTTAAGTGTCATAGGGATATAGGGACGGAGAAAGCGATTTTTTTACTATGTAGTGATAATACTTAAATACTGTTTTTTAGTACAAACTCGGTAATACACATATACATAAATTAAATAGCTGTTTTGAAACTAACATTAAAAGATTAAAAAACACCAACAGATAAGTACAATATTTAACATTTATTTATCGTTTTCTTTATATATATAGACATATAACACCACTTTATTACGGTCTTATTTGGTTCCAATAATATGGAACTTAAACTTCTTAAGCTATTTGAACATCTGCATTAAATATATGTGCTTTATAACTATAATGAAATTAGTAACAACCTTTTCAGGGTGTGAACAATGATATGTGGCGTATAACACGAATCAACGACAAATACGAGATTTGCGACAGCTATCCGTCTGTATGGGCTGTACCAGCTGCTGCCAATGATGAGTTATTAAGATCAGTGGCCGCATTTCGCTCGAGAGGTCGTATACCAGTCCTCGCTTGGATCCACCCCACTTCACAGGCCACAATAACTAGATGCAGTCAGCCTTTGGTTGGGGTAAGCATTAAGTTATTTATATTTGCGTATGATTTTTTTTTAAAGTAAGCGTTGTTGTCATGCAATAGCTGGCTGACAAATGGTTAATTAATGTTTCACATATTATTTATTTTGTCCTAGTTAAATAAAATACTTAATATGATTTAGGTTTTATTGGTGGTTAAAAAATTATCGAAAACTTTAGCGATGTTGTTTGTATAGATTTTAATTAATAAATATTTTATATTATAAAGTTTTTTATGACAGTCATAGGTGATAATGTATTTTTATATTGTCAATTGCTATAAACTATATCTGGTTTTAAAATAAATATGTTTAATTAAGGTGAGCGGAAAACGCAGTCGCGAGGACGAACGCTACATTCAGCTTATCATGGATGCTAATGCTCAAGCGCACAAACTGTTCATAATGGACGCACGCCCAAGCGCGAATGCGATCGCAAACAAAGCTAAAGGGGGCGGGTAAGTTGAGCAAACAAATGATTAAAACTTTTATGACGTTAACGCAGCGTCATCTTTATTGTCGTTTATTGTGTATTTTCTATGTAGTTGGTTTTATTGAAAGAGGTCATGCAATTTAAATAATCAAAGTAAAGGTATATTTTCACCGTAGTCAACCCTCAAGATATGTTCGACCTATTAGAAAAAAGTTTCACATTTCTCTTTATTTACCTGTATCTCATTTCTGATTGGGCTGTGGTATTGATGAAATATTTATAAAAGTAATAACTACATAACTTTTTTGAATAATAAACGCAGTAAAGGGGAAAAAGTATAGAGACATTCTCACTGCCGGCTAAGCCGAATGGTTCCTTTAAACTTAATGTTTTGCTCTATATTATTATGTTTCAAATTATAATTGTTTTGTAATATAATACAGATCAATGCAATGATAATGAAAATATTTTTTATAAGTTTTCTTAAGCGCAGTAATGTTTGTTTTCAGCTATGAATCGGAGGATGCATATCAAAATGCAGAGTTAGTATTTTTGGACATTCACAATATCCATGTTATGAGAGAGAGCCTACGTAAGCTCAAGGAGCTTTGTTTCCCACAGATTGATCAAACAAGGTAGGTAAATTTTATCTTCCTTTTATAACACTTTGCACCGTTTCTAAAAAGGTTTTTCAATCTTTGTCAACAATGTGTCTACGTTCACTAAATTGCCTCCTTTTCGTGAAGCGTGTGGATTAACCCGATAATTAAGCTATAAGGTTGGCGTCATTATCAGCGCTTGTCACATATTTGGGTCAAAAAAGTAAAGAATTTCTATTCATGACCATACTACTTTAACTTTAACAGGTTTCATCCGCCTAGTTTTTGTTATTATGATGATTATACATTATACTCTTGTATGGTCATGTGGTGAACGTCATGACATTTTGTAATATTTTAAATTATTCACACTGTATCTATAATAACTATAGCATATAATTTTTCTGATATGTATGCTGTGTTCCATCAAATAAATAGAAGTGCATCATTAATTTTCGAGTGTGAGAGTTAAAAAATTTCATCCATTCTTGTAAACTTTCGCATATCTTATATTAAAAGGTTTATGTTCAACAATTGCATTTTTTTAAATTTTTCAGGTGGTTCAGTGGCATAGAGGCAAGTTGCTGGCTGAAGCATATCAAGTGCATTTTGGCAGGCGCAGTGCGCATCGTAGATAAGGTAGAAAGATTAAAAAAAATTACCAATGGTTATTGTCTATGTGTACATTAAAAAAATGGTTAACCGCGGCCATACTATCCTCGCGTTTGAGTTTGGCATTATACTTAATTTACGTAAATACTATTTCTAAATCGGCCCAGTATAATATATGACGAATTTTCATAATTTTTACACATATAGAAAAAATGAAAAAAATTGTTAATTAACTTGAGTGGAGTTACAATTAAAGAACAGTGAACAATGAACCCCATACTAACAATGCCTGTATATATTAATAATTTTATTATCTTTTGTCAAAGGTGGAGAACCACAAGACGTCTGTGCTAGTCCATTGCTCCGATGGTTGGGACCGCACGGCGCAGCTGACCGCCTTGGCGATGCTGATGCTAGACCCTTACTACAGGACCCTTCGAGGGTTCCAGGTCCTCATTGAGAAGGAATGGCTCTCGTTCGGACACAAGTTCCAATTGGTGAGGGTTCTTTTAGTTTAATTTCGACGTGCGCATACATCTAGCCTTTTACTGAAATTGAGCTAGTACACAACTTGCGTCAATGATTTTCCTGACCTTCCCGGTCATTAGTCGATCACTCAAAGTGTGCTTTTAACAATCGTGGTACAAATATAACTATAATTTATGTTAATTAATAATTATAAAATGTTATTTAAATGAGAATAATGGGATCCTCGCTGCAGGTTTTTTTAAATAAGAAAATTGAAATTATTATTATATAGTCGAAATATTCTTTTCGTTCTAATATATCACAAAAAAAAGACAGGATTCCTTTTCCGAACCGGTGGTAGTATTGATGACAATTTAAGAGTAAGGGTCATCATGATCATCATCATCAGCCTGTGATAGTCCACTGCTGGACATAGGCCTCCCCTAAATAGGGAGTTCGTCGATCGATCTTAGGGGTTATGGACCGTATGCACCACGCTGGTCCATTGCAGGTTGGTGGGTGGACCATTTTACATGCCCATCCGACGCATGGATCATCTTACTTTTCAGACAATTGGGTGATCGGCCCAATTGCCTAACCAACTAGGAAACAACAATGAAAAGTTGAGTCCCCGCATGATTCGAACCCACGACCTCCGGTTTCTAAAGTACACGCCCATACCACTAGGCTACGGAGGCAGTTAGTAAGAGTAGCAGGAGGAGTAAGGGTAATGCTTCCATATTGAATAAAGATATTTGAATTTAAATTCTTTACTTATTTCTGAGTAAATTATATGTCAATTAGAGTCTTATTAAATAACGTAACAAGAGAGTCCTGATGAGTTTTTTCCGCCAGTTCGTCTAAGGCTAGACGCGTCCTACAGTTTATTCAATAAGCAAGTGTAACACTTGTATGTAGAATTAAGATGTTTGATTTTGAATTACTTGAACAGCGCATCGGCCATGGAGACGAGCGCCACTCCGACGCCGATCGGTCCCCAGTGTTCGTCCAATGGGTGGACTGCGTTTGGCAACTGCAGCAACAATTCCCTACTGCTTTTGAGTTCACAGAACGACTCTTACTGACAATAGTCGATCATCTATACTCGTGTAGGTTCGGCACGTTCCTGTTCAACACTGAGAGGGAACGCGTCAAAGAAGGTAATTGTACATTGTAAATTGATTGATGTATTTTAAATGAATAGTGCAATGTAGTAATATCTGTGGAGTAAGGATCTATGGTAGTTGTGAGATTTGAATGTATGCTTAATGAATGCGAACACTGTGTGTTATGTGTATAAAAAGGATAGCTGATAGTTTACTTTTCTAATATACTCTTGAAGTTTGTGTATATTTCTTTGAATGCGATAATTCTGGAGCTTTGAATCGTGGTAATTTAAAATGTTCTCGAAACAATTTTTAACAATTTTTAGAAATGAACACTGAATTTTAATTATTCGTATTTCTTTTTCCTGTTCATTTTTGCGTAATACTGATCAATACCCTACTTGTGTTACTTACAGAAGTGAAAACGAAGACAGTATCCCTATGGTCATACATAAACAGCCGTCAGGATTTGTACCTTAATCCATTGTATTGGGGTCCATCTTCGTTCGGAGCGGCTACACCCCCCTCGCCTTACTCGAGACCGCAAGTTGTTTTGGTTCCCGTGGCCTCTTTGAGGATAATAAAGCTGTGGAAGGCATTGTACTGCAGATGGAACCCAACAATGAGGCAGCAAGTAAGTGACCACTTACTGTTTATGATAGTGGCGTCTTGTCAAAGAAAATGACGTTTTGTTTAACTTGGGAACATGTCTATAATAAAAAAATAATAGTAAAAAAAAATATTATCTTATATAAATCTCTTTGTTTTAGAGAAATGTAATATTACCCTAGTTAATGTTGGTTGCTGTTTTAACGCGGGTCAATAAAATAAATTTAACTTATGACGTTCCGTTTCAAAAGCTTTAAGCTATAGGATGTACTTAATTATACGCGTCTGCTGCAAATTTTGACTTTCAGATAAGTCGTCGAATAAAATAAATTTTGGAAGCGATAAAATATTACTTTATAATGTGTCATAAGCCGATAGTATTAAATTGGTGGCATATTTAAAGATGTTCAAAGAATTGCGTTCATATGTTTAGGATTTTTTTTATCGCCGATTGGAAACTGCTATAAATAAAAAGTCAGGAACATATAGCGCTCCACATCTGCCTATCAGTAAATCTTATAAAATCCACTGCTTGTTTACATACTTCACATGTGAAATTCTTAATGCCTTTCTTCAGTGGAGAAACGTCTCCACTTCTGATAATTTGTTAAACTTACATCCGATATACATCTATACTTTCCATCACATATATATACTAGAGTCCGACCAAAACTGATTTTCCGGCCGAAACCGAAACCGAAAATTCGGCCATGAGTTCAGTTTCGGCCGAAACCGACACCGAAACCGAAACCGAAACTCACGTGGTCGAGTACCAAAATTCTTAAAGTACTGGAATTTGATGCTTTTTAGCCATTTTTCTACATAAACTAAGACATGAAATAGAGACACAGTGTAATTAGTTTCTGGTATTGATTTATTTAAGTTGTTTTTCTTTTTTAAATAATAAAATATTAAAATTAAAAAAATATTTTTAAATAATATTCTCATAGCGAAATAAATATCAGTTATCAATAAACAAATTTCTAATTGTTAATGTTACGTTAAAAACTTACTATTGGTGTTTTGAGATCTTACTAATTAATTCTCTGGTTTGTATTTGTAGTTTCAAGGATGGATCAAAAAGTAGTGGGAATGAGATAGAATATAATGAGTATTAATAACTTAATTATTGACTTTTCTACATATTCCCTTACACACTAACTCTTTTACACTAGCGTTTTTCCAAGGCTTCAATCTTTAAAAAAAATTGTCATAGTCCTACAAAAAGAACTTGACAGCATCCTTTACTTATCTTCGCATATGTTTCCTCTTAAATATTGTGGAAATTTGGTGACAAGATAAAAAAAAACTGCTATGCGCCAGATCTGGTGAATAAGGGACTCAACCAATTGGAATGGCGGCCATCGTTTCTACCAACCTAACTTCGGGTGCGATATCAAGTCGAAACAGCACACCTCTACGACGATTCCCCTCTTTTTTATCATTCACGGCATTCGCAACTAGGGAATTAAATGTAGTTCCCGGCTCTAGGTAATAAATAATAATATCACTTCTGAGTCTCAACATATTGAGGCCATAACCTTGCCAGTCGATGCCGCGGCATGAAAGTTCTTCGGGGTTGGCGCGGATGGTGGTTTTCATTGCAAACATTTCAGTTTTGTCTTCAGGTCCAAAAGGATAACCCATCATCATGTTTCATCGACTGTTACAAAACGAGACAAGAAAGTTTTCCGAATCTTCTTATAACTTGTCTAACAATACTTTCGAAATGTCAAGTTGATATTGTTTTTGATTCTCGGCATCTTGCGGAGACTTATACATAAGTTGTGTCAATGTGGATTGAATACCTCCATAAGAAAGTCAAAGTCAAATATCTTTATTCAATTTAGGAGCATTACACTTATTGATTGTGAAATAAACTTTGACCGGTTTGGATATGCAAGCCTCTGATCTGTGAAGAACCGGCGTAAGAAACTCAGAGGGATTTTTTTTTTTTTCGATTAATTTTGCAATTTTTTTTACATACAACATTATATTATAAGAGTTTGGAATAGCCTGGAGCGAGCAGTTTATTACCAGGGCGTGTTATCAATCAAGTCATTACAGCAATAATATCCTTTAACGCACAAATGTTCCTTTCAAACTTTTTTAAATTTATTTACAGATAATAGCTGAATGTTTTTAATATGCCCGTTCGTTGAATTAGCTATCGGATGGTAATTCTTTGATCGCTTAAATCAGTGTTTCAAATTTAGCAGCATTTTCTTGGAAAAATGAGGTTGATGGGTGGCTGCAATGATATTTGTCTTCCGTGCTCGTTGTCACTCAAAATTTGGACACTCTCCTTATTGCAATGGAATACGGCAGAGCAGGCTACTCTTATGTTGCCTCACAATCGAATTGAACATTATGTGCCGTTATTTTTTTTAACAGAGATTTTTGCTAACAAGCCCGTACTTGGTTATTCTACAATTTAGAGAAAACGTGCCGTGGAAGGCAAACAAATCACTAGATTCACAAAAAAAGCAAAGAGAATCGAAGATTATTTTTATTAACATAGCAAATATCTGAGCTATGCCTTCCAGTATTTATTTATTTTTGTTACCAAGTAGTATCTTTTTTGTACTTGCTACTTTTTGATCCCTTCTCGTCGTTCTAGAAGAATCATCGATCTATTTTAAGTAGCTTAAAATGGTTGTCAGAACTAAAATCCACTGATTTGAGCTCAGTTGAGTTTTGATACACTTAACTTTCGATACAATTTTGTTTCCTTTAAAATCGTTTAATTTTGATAACATGACAACTTCTGAAACCAGTTTCGGTTTCGGCAAAAGTTTGGGCCAAATTCAGCCAAAACTCGGCCGAAACCGAAACCGAAACCGAAATTTCGGTCGGACACTAATATATACCCATTACATATATATATAATTTTCAGGACCCGATCTACCAGCGTACAAGAGAGCTGGTGGCATTACGCGCCCAGCTAGAGGCGGCGGCAGCGGCTGCGGCTGGCGACCACGCGGCTCGCCACCACCGATTGGCCTTGACTCCGCCGCGCGTTGCCAGCCCGCACCACGTTTGAGCTTCGCATTGCTATAAACTTTCCTGCATTGAGTCGATGGAGTTGGCAGACGTTGCCATTTCGATACGAACGATTCACCTGTTACAAGGTGTAATGTAGTCGTACGTTGCCAGTTCGCTGCGCAAATCAACTGCTCTCACATAATGACCTTCTTTCAGTTGATACAAGCGGTTGACACATTGATGCCACTGAATGACTTTTTTTATGCAATACTTTAATGACATAGTTAACAGCAATTTGTTAACGTTTGGTTAAAGGGATTTTCAGAGGTTGCCAGCTCGCACTGTCAACAAATAATTTCATCTGTTTTAATCAGTCTGTCTTTGATTGATAGTTGAGGCGGAATGTGGCAGCTCGCGTTAAATTATGTCTTTTAAGACATCCGTATCTTATTTATGTAACAAGCTCGTATCATTAACGATCTCTATAACAACATTTACAAAACCATAGCCTTCTACTAAGCTTTGCTTAAAGGGATTTGTAGCTGTTGCCAGTTCGCACTGTCAACTAATGACAGCCAATTTGCTGATGCGTCATTAATAATGCAGGTGGACGTTGCCAGCTCGCTGCATATTTATGTTATGAGACAATTTCACGAGCACTTTGTAAGCATACATAGAATCATGTTAGTTACATCAATGGCTTTATTATCATACGCTAACCAAACATTTTCGAACGTTTATGATCGCTTGAAATTGTTGCGATTTTGTGATGCACAAGTTTAGCCACACCATAGAAATTAGGGCATTTGTTTACCTTTAACTCCAATTCCTATAACGATTTTCTATAGTAGGAATCAAACCGAAAATGTATAGGACGTTACGTCTATCTTACCTGATAATTGCTAGCTACGCTACCGTTTAAAATGGAACAATGTTTGGACAATATTTTGACACTACTTTTCGGCAGTATAATTACGGGGTTACTTTCCTCTAATAGGGAGCGGGGGGTTAACACCTTACAAAAGTCTAATACAACCTTAAATTTATGACTTCCCACTCCGACCAAGCAACATTTTGAGATAATCGAATATTATGATTAACAATACTTTCAGCCCAAAGTAAAACATTATAACCATCCGGTTCGATCTGGTTCGATGTTCTGATTTGACAAAATATAAATGTAATGTCACTTATCACTGATTTCTCTGTCAAATAGGTATTTGCCGAAAACAGTTGTCATTGCCAAGGGTTGAGTCTTATGAAGTGTTAGAAATATGTATTATTATATACAAATAATTAAATGTAGGGTCAAAACTATTTGTTGTTCGTATTATTGTGTTAAGCAATCAATCTTTATTTGAAAGTATTATGGCATTTATTTCAAAAAAAAAAAAACTTAGTGTAGCGTTTGAAATATATTACAATTTTTAAAATTTAAATATTTAGTATGTGTAATATGTTAGAGCAAGTTTCGTTGAGTTTTTAACTCAAAACTACGTAAAATAATTTTATTGCATCATTCGGTTCTTTTAAATAATTATATTTTTTCTCCTTATGACAACATATTACACACATTCTATGAAAAATTTCTTTGATTCAGCATTTTCTCTTACAATTGTTATTTTTTATACTTTAATGCTGATTAATACATATAGTTTTCAATAAGTTCAAATCGGATTCTGTTTTTAATTTATAACGTTGTTACAAAACTTGTTTCTTTGAACCTTTTGTTATCTTTTCTTTTAAAAGAGATTTTTATTTCTTTCTATACAAATTGCATGTTACAAATAGATTGACTTTGTGTTACTTTGATTTTATAAATTAGCATGTTGTAATCGGTTTTCATATTTATTATATGCTTAAACTTAAAGTCGGATGTGTATTTTTATGGAGAACTAAAATATATATTTTACACAAATTTCGTGTACAATATCTATATTATTTTTATACTTTCCAAAGCATCTGTACTGTCTTATGTAGTAAGTAAAAATATAGACTGTAAATATACTTGTTTTGATGACATCTTGTTTACTTTCCCTTACTTCATTAACGAAATTGTTGCAGCGGCGGTGAAGCTGTAAACATTGAGCGATAATCGTATCTATGCTGACTTTAGGGTCATCTGCGTATATGAGTTAATGTTTGGCGTCTCTTATCGATTCATTATCAATGTATTATTATTGTTGTCTCGTCTATGATAAACAGTACAACCTCTGCTACTTGAGCAGTCGGTAGTATTTTTAATTCCTATAATATAATGTTTAGGATTGTCAAGAATGGCAGAAACAATTGCAAAACTGCTAAGTTCTCGTTGAACAAGTACAATGGTAGATCGTTTGCGAGCAACAAAGAGGTAGTGTCGACACGGACGTCGTCGTTATTGGTAAAGTAACTTAAATATGAAATTTTTGGATAACTCTCAAATAATATAACTGAAGTTTTTCCAAAGTTTTATATATTTTTGAATCAATAAGCCCGAAAGAAAGGCAATACCTATTAAATTGGTTAGAACATAAACACAATTTGTGATTGTTTTATAAATAGAATAGCATATATCCAGACAACTTGTAATCTTTTTATTTTAGCATACAGGGTCAAAATAATCGGCAATTCGATTAAGAAATTACCGCGATAAAACAGATTTTTTAGGTTTGATTATGTATTAGGATGATTATCACAAAACGTTAATGATTAAGTAATTAAGTTGCTGTCGTAATAGTATACTTCCACTGAATAACCGGTAAAGTATTTGAAATGATAGTTGACCCGGCAGACTTCCTAGTACTTTATTTGTTATACGATATATATATATATATATATAATATATTTAATTTTGTATATAAGAATTATCAATCAACATAAAATAAATCTAATAGATAAATAACAACTTTAGTAAATCTACTGACTGTAATTAGGTGAAATAAAGATTATTTTTACTTCCTGATAACAAATAGTAGGTTGCAATATATTATTTATTTTCTTTCAACTTCGAGAATTTTACGATTTTAGACCTTCCTGGACTCGAGTTTTGCGAGATTACCGAACAACAATTCATTGGTATTTAAATATATACATTCTTAGCACAAAGTTTAAAGTCAAATGTAAAGAAAGCAAAACAAAAGATATTTATAATAATTCATGGAGTTACATTACCAATTGAACAAGTACGACCTGAATCATAGAACTTTTTAAAATTGTTCAATTCATGAATCATCTAATTTTTGATTTCGATAGGCAAAGTAAACAGTATATCATGCTTTTACCAACCCGAAACAGTAACTTAATCCCCCCTGATTTGAAACAAAGACCATCGATTTTCAAAGCGGGAACCTACATCCCTAGGTCGTAGTAAAATATTATAAGGTAACTATTAAATGTCTCAATTATAAACATAGTTGCTAAACCATTTTTTAGTGAAATTATAGACGAAAAATATCCTTAGGTGACTTTAATATACTTCCATTACTATTAAAATGTGGATAGTAAACTTGTCCTTTCAAAACATTACCTAAATGAGTTTGTAAAAACTTTTTCCTTACTAAGGAAAAACCGTCGTAATCAGGGATTTTTTATTGATAAAACATAGCCTAGCTGTTTGTCACAAGCTGCGATAAATCATTTTTTAACAAAAGCGCCCTACACACGATGTCATTATTACAGTTATGAATATTTAGTTATTTGAAGGAACTAGTAATTTCTATATTTGTCAAGGATTTGTAGGATCGGTCTAAAAACCCCCTTATGAAGAAGGCGTGCATTAGGGGAGGCCTATGTCCAGCTGTAGACTAATACAGGTCGATGATGTGATAATATTATTTTTACTCTACCTTTAACATTTACCTAATAATTTGTTTTCATAGGACATCGCTTCGGTGTGATGTGTAATTTGGTGGTAATATTAAAAATAAAAAGTTAACTTATTTATCTAAACATCTCAGAAGTGTTACAACAAAATAATATTAACAAACGGCTTTAAAGCTGTGAGCTTTACAAGTGGTTTAGATAGATAAGCGAATATTTTATGGTAATCGTTCTTATTTAAACAGGCGGGGGAATCGCTGGTTGCAATACATTGTATCAGTTAACTAAGAGAGGAGTAAATGCCGTTTTGTTGGATCGAGCTAAACTTACTAGCGGCACGACATGGCACACTGCAGGCAAGTATCTTCACATTAACATTGCAGTGTATTTTTTAAACATTGTAGTTCAATACAGTTTTCATTTTGTTCTACATAGAAATCAGAAAAATTGCGCTTTCAAGTGCGTAAGCGGCATGTCGTAAACTTACTAGGATTCCTGTTGTATCGATTACATAGTAATTCAAATTATTTTGTATTTCAAAGATGCCCTACAGAAGAACGAGCTGAATGTTCATCTGATGATAAATGATAAGCCCTGCTTATAAGAATAGCAGTACGACGTCACCAAATCTGTCTCGACGCTAAGACATGAGATATCATGTCTCGCTTAGCCAAATACTACGCTATCTCCCTTTAAACTAGAATCTGTTGCCTATTTTTATTCAGTACCAATTTGCTGCAGAAAGAGGCTATGTAGTTTTGATGCCTGTGACGGTAACTTGTAGAAAAGAGACGATCTGTAAATGCTATAACCGAGCCACCTTTAAAGATATTTAAATAATATTTCAGGTCTAGTATGGTCACTGCGCCCTTGCGACTTGGAGGTTAGATTGCTACGTGATTCGAGGTCGGTTTACAACAATTTAGAGAAGGAAACAGGTGATTATGCGGGCTGGATCAACAATGGCGGGATGTTCATATCTCGTAGCAAGGTAGCGATATAACCACAATGAACTAATTAAAAAAAATATATTAATACAGTCCTTTTGCGATAGTTAGATTAAATGGGGACATTATATACGTCAGAATCCGTAACATTCAACATTGACATTAACTTATTTATATATTATGGCGTTGTTATTATTAACCCATTCATCATCATCGTCATCATCTGCCTGTGATAGCCCACTGCTGGACATAATCCTCCTCTAATACACCCATATCCATTAGTGAGTTTTGGACCGTATCCTACCACGCTGGTCCAATGCGGGTTGGTGGGTAGACCGACTTTTTTACATGCCCATCCGACGCATGGATCATCTTACCTTTTAGACAATTGGGTCATCGGATCAAATTGCCCACACCAACTAGGAAACATCAATGAAAATTTGTTGAGTCCCCGCAGGATTCGAACCCAAGACCTCCGGTTTCTAAAGCACACGCCCTTAACGCTTATCATGCCTTGTAAAGGGCAAGGAGATGGAATGGATAACAATTTACCCATTAAATATTCAATAACTTGTTCAATATTTCGCTATTAAAATTATTTGAGTATAACGTCATTTTATGCGTTTCGTAACGCTTTTGGCACAATAAGAAACAAAAGACGTAGTCATCTTCCTTGCGTCTCTTATCGATTCATTATCAATGTATTATTATTGTTGTCTCGTCTATAATAAACAGTACAACCTCTGCTACTTGAGCAGTCGGTAGTATTTTTAATTCCTATAATATAATGTTTAGGATTGTCAAGAATGGCAGAAACAATTGCAAAACTGCTAAGTTCTCGTTGAACAAGTACAATGGTAGATCGTTTGCGAGCAACAAAGAGGTAGTGTCGACTGCGGACGTTGTCGTTATTGGTAAGTGAAATTGACTTATATATGAAATTTTTGGATAACTCTCAAATGATTTAACGAAAGTTTTTCCAAAGTTTTTAAATTTGATATATTTTTTGAATCAATGAGCCCGAAAGAAAAGGGCAATACCTATTAAATTGGGTTAGAATATAAATACAATTTGTGATTGTTTTATTAATAGAATAGCATATGTCAAGACATCTTGTAATCTTTTTATTTTTAAATTTAGCATACAGGGTCACAATAATCGGCAATTCGATTAAGAAATTACCGAGATAAAGCAGATTTTTTGATTTGATTATGTATTAGGATGATTATCACAAAACGTTAATGATTAAGTAATTAAGTTGCTGTCGTAATAGTATACTTCCACTGAATAACCGGTAAAGTATTTGAAATGATAGTTGACCCGGCAGACTTCCTAGTACTTTATTTGTTATACGATATATAAAATATCTAATTTTTTTTAAATAAGAATTATCAATGATCATAAAAATAAATCTAATAGATAAATAACAACTTTAGTAAATCTACTAACTGTAATTAGGTGAAATAAAAATTATTTTTTACTTCTTGAGAACAAATATGTAGGTTGAAATATATTATTTATTTTGTTTCAACTTCGAGAATTTTAACATATTTTAAGCCTTCCCTGGACTCGAGTTTTAGCGAGACTAACGAACAGCAATTCATTGGTATATAAATATATAACATTCTTAGCACAAAAGTTTAAAGTCAAATGTAAAGAAAGCAAAACAAAAGATATTTATAATAATTCATGGAGTTACATTACCAATTGAACAAGTACGACCTGAATCGTAGAATTTTTATAAATTGTTCAATTCATGAATCATCTAATTTTTGATTTCGATAGGCAAAGTAAACAGTATATCATGCTTTAACCAACCCCGAAACAGTAACTTAATCCCCACCTGATTTGAAACAAAGACCATTGGAACCTACATCCCTAGGTCTTAGTAAAATATTATTAGGTAACTATTAAATGTAATTACAAACATAGTTGCTAAACCATTTTTTAGTGAAATTATTGACGAAAAGTATCTTTAGGTGACTTTAATATACTCGCATTACTGTTAAAATGTGGATAGTAAACTTGTCCTTTCAAAACATTACTTAAATGAGTTTGTAAAAACTTTTTCCTTACTAAGGAAAAACCGTCGTAATCAGGGATTTTTTATTGATAAAACATAGCCTAGCTGTTTGTCACAAGCTGCGATAAATCATTTTTTAACAAAAGCGCCCTACACACGATGTCATTATTACAGTTATGAATATTTAGTTATTTGAAGGAACTAGTAATTTCTATATTTGGGTTGGGATTTGGTAGGATACGGTCTAAAAACCCCCTTATGGAGAAGGCGTGCATTAGGGGAGGCCTATGTCCAGCTGTAGACTAATACAGGTCGATGATGTGATAATATTATTTTTACTCTACCTTTAACATTTACCTAATAATTTGTTTTATTTGTTTTCATAGCGGACATCGCTTGTGGTGTGATATGTAATTTGGTGGTAATGTTAAAAATAAGCAGTTAACTTATTTATCTAAACATCTCAGAAGTGTTACAAAAAAAATAAAATAACAAACGGCTTTAAAGCTGTGAGCTTTACAAGTGGTATAGATAGATAAGCGAATATTTTTTTGGGTAATCGTTTCTTATTTAAACAGGCGGGGGAATCGCTGGCTGCAATACATTGTATCAGTTAACTAAGAGAGGAGTAAATGCCGTTTTATTAGATCGAGCTAAACTTACTAGCGGCACGACATGGCACACTGCAGGCAAGTATCTTACATTATACGTTGCAGTGTATTTTTTAAACATTGTAATTCAATATAGTTTTGATTTTGTTTTACATAGGAAATCAGAAAAAATTGCGCTTTCACAAGTGCGTAAGCGGCATGTGGTAAACTTACTAGGATTCCTGTTGTATCGATTACATAGTAATTCAAATGATTTTGTATTGCAAAGATGCTCTACAGAAGAACGAGCAGAATGTTTATCTGATGATAAATGATTAGCCCTGCTTATAAGAATAGCAGCGTACGACGTCACCAAATCTGCTCGGCGCTAAGACATGAGATATCATGTCTCGCTTAGCCAAATACTACCCTTTAAACTAGAATTTGTTGCCTATTTTTATTCAGTACCAATTTGCTGCAGAAGTAGGCACTGTAGTTTTGATGCCTGTGACGGTAACTTGTAAAAAAAAGACGATCTGTAAATGCTATAACCGAGCCACCTTTAAAGATATTTAAATAATATTTCAGGTCTAGTATGGTCACTGCGCCCTTGCGACTTGGAAGTTAGATTGCTACGTGATTCGAGGTCGGTTTACAACAATTTAGAGAAGGAAACAGGTGATTATGCGGGCTGGATCAACAATGGCGGGATGTTCATATCTCGTAGCAAGGTAGCGATATAACCACAATGAACTAAGTTAAAAAAAAATATATTTATACAGTCCTTTTAGCCATAGTTAGATTAAATGGTGACATACGTCAGAATTAACATTCAACATTGACATTAACTTATTTATATATTATGGCGTTGTTATTATTAACCCATTCATCATCATCGTCATCATCTGCCTGTGATAGCCCACTGCTGGACATAAGCCTCCTCTAATACACCCATATCCATTAGGGAGTTTTGGACCGTATCCAACCACGCTGGTCCAATGCGGGTTAGTGGGTGGACCGACTTTTTTATATGCCCATCCGACGCATGGATCATCTTACCTTTTAGACAAGTGGGTGATCGGATCAAATTGCCCAAACCAACTTCCTAGTTGGTGTGCTCGTCCTATTGTGTGTTAGGAAACAACAATGAAAATTTGTTGAGTCCCCGCAGGATTCGAACCCAAGACCTCCGGTTTCTAAAGCACACGCCCTTAACGCTTATCATGCCTTGTAAAGGGCAAGGAGATGGAATGGATAACAATTTACCCATTAAATATTCAATAACTTGTTCAATATTTCGCTATTAAAATTATTTGAGTATAACGTCATTTTATGCGTTTCGTATCGCTTTTAGTACAATTAGAAACAAAAGACGTATTCATCTTCCTTGCCCTTAAAAATAGCGAAAGTTTCCGAAAGTATACTGTGAAGTGTTGCTATCCAACTATTTATTTTTGATTATAATTAATACATACTTTTTGATTAGGGATTTAACGATTATTTTGTAGGTGCGAACACAAGAGTACATGCGTCTGCACACATTGGGTAAGGCTATGGGTATACCCAGCCAAGTGTTGAGCCCGGACGATGCGAAGAATTTGTTCCCACTATTGGACCCGGCCGTTTTCAAAATGGCGCTCTACTCGCCCGAAGACGGAACCATAGACCCGGCTATGGCCTGCAGCGCGTTGGTTAAAGCTGCAGTTAAAAATGGAGGGAAGGTAAGCGTTTTCAGATGGTTTCTTATTTTAAACAGCAAATAAATATATAAAACTACTAGCATAACCTGCCACGCGTTGCTGCGGCTAGGATTTACTTATTTTACATTGTGAAAAACAATTTAAGGGCTTAAGATAAACGGAAAGTGAATATCAGTCATGAGGACCACCATGTTTTATTAGATAAACGTCTTTTGTAAAGGAACAGTGAACTCGATGATGCTACCGTTACACCTGAATACAATAAAAATAGCACTGGTATAAAAATAGATTGGATTGATATTTAAAGTGGACAGACTGAAGACGATTAATCAAAATGTTCCTTCTGTTGACATCGTGCAAAATTCTATATAAAAGAGTTCGTTTTAAAAATTATTATTGTTTTTTGATTCTCACTTTTCTATTTAAAATGTTATAATTTGAATGGATATGGAGCACTACCAGCAAAAACATAATTTTTAGTTGCAATGGTTATTAAAAAACAAAGAGCAAAAGTTGATTACATTCCTCGCAAGCGTAAGGAAAACTATATTATGAAATATATATATACGAATATACAGTACCTTCAATCGTATCCGCCTTTTAATATGTCATAAAAATATTTCCTTTATAAAGGATAACTTTTATTTATTGTGCTCATTTTATGTTGTTGGCGCATTTTTGGAAACTATTTTATTTATTACTTTTTTTTATTTAATGGCTTGGTAAGAAATTCCATTTTCGTTTTTAACAATAGATAAAAATTACTATAAAATTAACTGACCAAAATGAATTACTTTTTATTATACCAATCCTAATCTCAACGAAGAGTTTATAATATTAAACCGCGCCATCTATTGACACACACACAACGCAATCATTAGATATCGCCAATTGTCACAATCGTTTTGTAGCAAACATTTTCCATCAAATAATAATAGAAAAATAAATTGTTATAAAACATTATTGCGATTATAAATTAAGATAAAAACTATTCTAATTTTTAAGTTGGAGTAAACTGCACATGGTAGGCAACAAAATATTAAGATCGGTTAAGTATTTTAGGAGTCCATCCCGGACCAACATTATGATTCGAGATTTATATATATATTAAGAAGATATTGAGACAGGCTGTTCGACACCGGTAAATGTTTGAAACGTACGGATTAAATATTATTTAATAAGTAAATTAACGTAATCAATTCCGTTAAGGTCAGTTTATTCAATAAAGGGTATGTATGGCGATATGTATGATTCTCGAATATGTAGGATATATATTCGAATATGTATGACTGATATTTAAATATGTTTGGGCTGGCTGAAAGTTGATTTATGTAAATATAAAAATATATGTGTCGATGTTCTCTTATCGGTTAAGTAAACAAAACAAATTTAATCGTAAATCGACATGATCTAAATAAAACTGCGGTTGCGAATTCGATGACCCCTTTGCGGCCAGTGACACTGACCCATTCGCTAAAAGACGTTCAAATTCACCACGGCATACATCATTCTCGACAGTCATTATATGACGAGTTGGGTCGGCCAATGTATGTTAGGAAAATTTTTTATCGTTTCTAATTTTAGCAAATTAAAAACGCGTGAAAGATATAAAAAGGTATTTTAATAAAAATTTTAGAAGCTGTTGATTGTTAAAATTTTTAAGGTATTTTCCTAAATTTCATTTGATTTTTGAACGACAGGACAATCATAAGACGATTGCAAAACGAACAAATAAAAATATTTTGAGCTATTAATAAATTTTGCTGATTTTTTGAGACTGACATTAAACAAATTTTAAATAATTTGTTAGGGAAAATATTGTTGTTTTTCTATATTCCCAGCACTTTTCATGTATAGATAACCATATTTGTTTCTATTTTTAGCAAGTATTTTTTAACAATTTTATATCTATTTTTATCTGAAGATTTATAATTTTTAATATAAATTATGCAGTTCAAAACAAGAGTGCGTTAGCGTAGCGTTGAAAAAAATTAAGTACCCCCGTAATTTCAGGTCTACGAAGATTGTCCAGTCCTAGACATACACTACGCTCACAATCTACTCGGCAATAAAGAGGTGACTGCTGTGCACACTGATAAAGGAGTTATCAAAACTAAATGTGTCGTCAACTGCGGAGGTTAATGCATGAATCTTATGCAATATCTCATACACAACTCAATTCGTAGTTGAACATACGTTTAAATCATGGTTTGAATTTGCGATGTAACTTGGAGATGATTATACGTCTCTATTAAAATAATAATAATCTGAAGTGGTCGGTGCCTCGCCTAATGCGGCGTGCATTAGCCGAGGCACCGACCCGCAGTAGACTGACAAAGGTTGATAATGATGATGATGATGATGATTAAAATCAGCTATTAAGTGTACTTTGATCATATTTGCTAAAACTGAAACTGAACTGATGCTCTTATGTTTTCACTAAAACTGTAAAGGCGCAAGAAACCGGACGTCAACCACTGATATCTTCAAAGAATTATAAAATAAGTCACTATGTGACATTATGCTATACCAACGCTATATACGATCACGCCATACACATCACGATGATGCATGTCAAACTCTCACCCGCACTAAAACGTTCGGCCATTTCATCGGTCAAATATGGCGTGATGAAATACTATTAGCGTTAGGAACCAATCAGATTGCTATATCTTTTGCCGCCATTAAATTTTGACATTATTTCTTATATTATTGTAGTCTTTTTGCTTATCCATATTTATATTATACGACTGACCCGATCGTGATAAAATTTTTACACACGATATTTATTATGGGGATAAAAGTGGTTGAAATGAGAGATAGAGGTGTCTACTAATTACAGACACACAATCAATACACTTTATTCATATTCAAATACACTATATTAGGCGAACTAAGTCGCAGGTACCTGCTAGTAGTAAAAAAATCTGTGAGTATTGTTACATTAATATTGAATTCATTTATTACAGGAGCATGGGGTCCAAGAATCGCGAGATTTGCCGGTATCCCATCACTACCAATAGTACCTTTTAAGCATGCGTACGTTGTATGCGACGGTACGCCAGAAGTGCGCGGTTGCCCAAACATAAGGGACCATGACGTCAATTTGTATATCAAAGTGCAGGGGGAGTCTTGCCATGTAGGCGGTTACGAAGGCAACCCACATATGTTGGACCAGGTAAGCTTTATATGTAATGATTTATATTCTTATTGTACACCTCGTAATTGTCCTGTAAAAATGTTTGTCCCGTTATTTGACGTAACAACGTCTTATAATTTGGTTTAAGATAGAGAGGCACTATCAAAATCTCTGCCACAGCGCCGCTCACGTAACGCTCTCCATAAATAACCATAAGAGAAAGTGAGAGGCACGCGTTTCTCTTATTTGTGTGCAGTTCGCCTGCTTAAGAAGAAAGAGAAAGAGGGTTGATCCTTCTTCCTACTATTAGAATGAATACTCACAATCCAATCATTCTACCACTAAAAGACGTCATGTATAATTTTCGCCCGTATACCGATTTACAGGCAACCAATTTTTTCATCTACTTGAGTACTGCGCTCTCTAATAATAATAGTCTAACTAATAATGATTTTAGTAATTGCTGCACTGTTTGCAGATATAGATACTATAGTGTTACTTCTTTAGCCTACAACCTTAAGATTTTTATAACTCTTTGTTGCATATTACATAGACGTATTTTTAAAAGGTTTTTTCGATAATATAATGTTCGAATTGTTCGATAATATAATGTTCGTTTTATATTATGAATAAATTTAGTCCATACCTTTTATTTTAAATATTTTATTACCGACATTTTAGTCTTATTGTCAAATAGATCGATTTGAAATTCGTCTATATCTCATAGTTTCCTTTCCTACCGCCCGATTAAAATAAACTACATAACAAGAAATAATTTATTAGTTGTACTGGCAAATATTAACAACTTTCTGACCGGCATATTGATATAATTGTTTTGAACATTTTCTAGGTTCCCGACAACTTGCAGTTTCACTTATACGATCTAGACTGGGACGTGTTTGGCGTTCATATGACAAGTGCCGCCAACCTGTGCCCGAAGTTGGGCTCCGTTGGTGTTAAGAGCACGGTATGCGGTCCGGAGTCCTTCACACCGGACCACAAACCTCTATTGGGGGAAGATCCTAATCTGTTTGGTGAGATTATAATTTAGTGTATTCGTCTATTATTATTAAAAAAGGACATTATAAAGAGTTGAAGAAAGTTTATGTGGTAATACTTTGCGGGTAAGTAGAGGGAATAAAAGTAATATATAAAGTAATAAAAAGGAAAAAGGTAGAAGCAATAGTGTGAAACTATTATGTTGTGGTTTCAAGGACACTGTAGTTTCAGTATTTTGGGTTTTGGGTAAACATGACGCAAAATCCTTAACTCAGAGCGATCCTTAACCCATCAGGTAAGCGCAGGCCTGTCTAATCGCTTTGTTAAATAAAAAAATATCAGTGCCGATTACGAATAGTGAAAGTGTATTGTACAAGTCTAAAAGCTTTGCCGATGTTGGTACGGTATTATCACTGCTTCTTTGAAAAATATATATACATATATATATTATTATACTATATTTATTTATATATATATTTATGTTATTTCTTGAAAACTAATATTATTCTTATTATTTCTAGGCCTATATCACAACTGCGGGTACAATTCGGCCGGCATGATGTTTTCGGCTGGTTGCTCAATACAAATGGCGGAGTGGATTATCACAGGAAGGTAAGCTTGTTAGTGCTCCGTTCTCCTTCGCTTTATTATTGGCTTAAATGGCTTTTTAATCATATTGTAAACTGATGTAATTACAAATGAATTAACCGGCTATTCAATTTTAAATGTTATTATAAAACATACACGTACATACATACATACACTCAACGAATATGTGAGCAATTGATTTATATTTAAATCTATGATGTTCTGTGATCCGTTAATTGGAAATATATCAACCTATAACACTATGTTTACTTAGTTGCATAAGTTTCAGACGCTTCGCGTACAATATTGACTAAATTTACAAAATATATAATCACATGAAGCATTATGACCAAGATTAAATAACTTTGAAACTAATTAATTTAATTTTCTTGAATTACACGTTTTTATTACAATTTTATTTTATTTTCTATAAGAAAAAGTAGTATTAAAATATTTTATTTATACACAAAAAATATTGATGTGTGACACAAACCCTGTTTCAATCCCTAGTCCATTGAAAAGCAACTAAATTTGTCGTTCCGATCCCGCTTTACCTAACCAACATAACTATATACACAAAACATGTCTATACTAAAACATGTTCCGATCTCGTATCACCATAGCCTACAACATAACTATATCCAAAACATGTTTGAACAGTCTGTAACCAAAACATGTTCCGATCTCGTATCGTCTACACCTACAACATATCTATATCCAAAACATGTTTAAACAGCCTATAACCGAAACATGTTCCGATCTCGTATCACCTAAGCCTACAACATAACTACATCCAAAATATGTTGAACAGGCCTAGCTACAACATGTTTACGTTCGACGTCCGCCGCTTCACAACCGCTCAGCTGTCTCGGCCGCACTGGGTGCGCGAGTGCAGCCACGAGTCGTACGTGCGCAACTACGGCATCGTGTTCCCTCATGATGAGAGGCTCGCTGGCCGTGATGCGAGCCACGATGCTCTACATCAAGAGCTGGTGGACGATGGGGCGGTGATGCAGGCCAGGGCTGGCTGGGAGCGGCCAGGGTTCTATGTGCCTGGCGAAAGGGTAAGTCTCGCTTTTTTAAGTGTCTGGGTATATGGAGAAAGATCTCCATCGAGGTAATAATGTATTTTGGAGAAGATTCGATTTTTGAGAGGTTTAAAAGGCCTGGGTGAGGCTGGGGCTCTAATCTATAACCCGTATATAAAATTAAACTTTTTAAGAGTGTTTGTGGAACGATTAGAGAGAGAGAAAAGTTACTGATCAGCTTGAGTAAATGGAAAAGGAGAAATGGAATGTTTCATAAAGAGTCGATTTTGTCTTTTACCGATTTTTTAAAAGTTTATACGGGCTGCTATTGAGCAGGGTTCCATATAGCCGAGGGTGAAAAAAAACTTGCTCATGGATGAATATATGGAGAGGAAAAAGGCAGAATGTTTCGAGAAGATTCGATTTTGCCTTGTGTCGATTTTTAACAGCCTAAAGTACAATGAGGGGTCGTGGAAGAGATGAATCGAAATGCAGGCGACCTTCGTGAGTTTTTTTGCACTACTTACGTATTTAATTCAGATTCGGGTGCAACAATATGACTGGGGAGGCACCCACGACTATCCGCGCAACCTCGACCAACGATACGAAGAAATGTTGAAGCTAGACTATACTTTCGATTTCCCCAAGCACCACGAACTGGTACGTGAATATATTGCGATATTTGAATATTATAACATAAAGATAAGTTTCATTTTAACAAAGGGGATCAAATCACGTTAAGTGGACCCTTTTTACCACTTAATGATGGAAATATTACTAAAATATATTTTTCAAAAGTTTTTAAAAATAAACAGCATTTTTTTTATAACAAACATTTTTGGTACTAAAAATTTAGAAATGAATATAAAAGAAACTATACATGATAACTTTATAGTTTAATATCTATAATTTCACATAAGATTATTTTACAAAATTTCATTGTTTATTTTCATATTTTTTTAACCTATAAATAAACAAACAAAGGTTTAAATTACTTCTTAGTACAATAATTGAATTATTCTTTGTTAGAAATAGGTGTTATATGCTTCTTCCATCACAATGCTTTGGTATAAAAACACTACTTTGTGATGATTTTACAAAAAGTTATGAAAAATGTATCATTAACCATTCAACTTTTTAAATATTCCTTTTACTAGATCGGTAAAGAGGCATTGGCGTGTAGGAACGCAGCGGCCTTATTCAACATGTCGTATTATGGAAAATTCTACTTAACTGGGCCAGACGCGCAGCGAACTGCCGAATTGGCGTTTACAGCAGATTTGAAAAAGAGTGATGATAGGTAAGAAAAGGTTTTAAACCAAATCCAAACCAAAAAACCAAATCTATCAGATAAAAATAAAGCACTGTTTATCTGGTTAGCTACATTGGCAATCTTTGCCAACATTTAGTATCTATTAACCACTACGCCAAGCGGATCATCAAACAATGTATTATGTTCGCGCAACATACGATTTAACTAACACATCTTTATTCCATTGGATATAGATTTGCCCTTTTCTTATACTGGCAACTCGTCACAGCCTATTATGAAACAACTGGCTAGTGTTGATTGGTAATAAACGTAGGAATTTGCTTCTGTTACTTTAAATGTAATATCAGATTCAGGTACGCAAACACAAACACAAGTGCACTCACTTTTCCGCCACTTTCATAGACCGATGAAACGAATAACTGGCACGTCCGGAGATAGATCGGACACAGGATCGACTTTTTACGCGCCCATCCGAGGCAGAAAACTAGGTGCTCAGCCTGCATTGCTCTTGTTTAAGATAACAATTATGAAATATTCAGATGAGTTCAGATTCTAATCCAAGACTTTCATTAACAGTGCAATATTTTTGCTATAACGGCTACTTTTAATTTATCAACTACTCCTTAATCTTTTAAGACCCAAAACTTTTATTTTCATTAATGAGCTAATGATATATTTTAAGGGTTGTCTACTCCCTGCTTCTAAATGACAAGGGTGGCGTGGAGGCCGATGTGACCGTGAGCATCCTTGATGGTGGCACCGGACAACTGCACGGACCTATCTTCAAAGTAAATCTAATTTGAACAGTCAATATAAAATATTGCAATGGAAAATTTCTCTATAAATAAGTGTGATTAATAAACAAATAGCGAGTCAATATTACTCGTTTGCGGTATGAAAAGCACTTATTACACAAGTTTTAATGTTAATACGTATGGATGTAGACAGTTTCTTTCAGTGCTATTTAGATTTATAGGAGACTAAGTAAGTAATAATAATAAGCTATAAAAATCTTTATATTTCAAATAGTCTAGTTGCATAACTCAATACTTATCCTCCTTTTCTATTATACCAGACTAATAGGAAAGGAGGATAATAAATTACCGCTAAAATTTGAAATCCAAAGGTTTCTGCCGTATGACATCACTCGGCGCGTCATAAAAAGTTTAACATAAGAATACGTTTACTCTGTTTGATGGTTTAAAAATAAGTGGTTTATGGTTGACAGGGTCGTGGTTACTACGTAGTGTCAAGTGGTTTCAGCGCGGTGCACACTTTGGCCCACCTTCGAAAGATTATACAAACACACAAGTTGAGGGCGACCATAACGGACGTCACTAAGCAACTCTGCATCCTCAGTATTCAAGGACCCGACAGGTGAGGTATATCAATGTTTCTCCAAAACTAGAACAACGCCATCTACATATTTTCATCCAAAACTATGTGGCGTTAAAATAATATGCAGATGGTGTTGTTACAATTTTTTAAGTCAGGAGTTCCGAATCTTTATTTCATAGAGCCTTCTCGAATTATATTTCTTAGCACTTCACTTTTATGCAAAATAAGAACCACACAAATGGTGATCGGCGTTATGATTTTATTGGTATCTAAAATAATGAGGCTATATTAATACATTGTTCTTATCAGCGGCCTGTTCTCATCTGGACAAGTTAACTTCCGAACCCATGCTATATTGACGGTCATAAGAGCGTGACGAAGCCTAAACTGGATAAGAACTGCAAATTTGAAGTCAAGACCAAAAAAATTGAAGTCTTAACTACTTAAACTAAAGGTTTAAATGATTCTTATATACGAATCCCAATTAATTTGACATATTTCATTGAAAAGGCTTTATATACATATAACTTGATTATTCCGATATACCTCAGATTGACACGAACTATTATTCATCCATATTTTTTATCCATTCAGCCAAAGAATCCTTCAGCGGTATACCGACGCGGGTCTCTCAAACGACGCCTTCCCAGTGAACACGCATCGAAACATCCACGTGTCAAAAGCGCCTTATTCTCCCGACAATAAGACCTATACTTGCCGAGCACTAAGAGTCGGATGGGCGGGCGAACTAGGCTGGGAGTTGCATGTGCCGTCTTCTCACGCTATTCAAATATACAAGGCTTTGAGATCGGCTAAAGGACTGACGAACGCTGGATGGAGGGCTCTTACGTCCTTGAGCGCCGAAAAGGGTGAATAAAGATCATATTTTTGTACTTTTGCTTAAGATATACGAGTTAAATAAATATTTGTTGAGAAAACAACATAACACCATCAAGCTCTAGAGTAGGCAACGTTTGTACCGTTGAAAACAGGTGACGGACAAATACATAAACTGACTTTTCTTTTGTACACAAATACGTATTATACAGGAACGTATCGTACAGCAGAAAACCCTTATCTTCAAACATATGTTTTTCTGTGGTGGGAATCGAACCAACACTAATTTGGCAACAGTCAGTGTCAATACTAACCACTACGCCAAGCGGATCATCAAACAATGTATTATGTTCGCGCAACATACGATTTAACTAACAATAATACACCAATAACAACGTCCTATCTACGAAGCATCTATTTCTGTACAATTTTTACGTCAATATGAACCGTATACATAGTCTAGTAGGATTCTATTTTGCTTAAGATTGGTAATCGTTGTTTTTACAAGAGAACGATTTGTTTTGTTGTTTTTACTGGTTACTCCGACAATGGAATCATCATAATTTATGCTTCTGATGGGCATATACAATGTCCGTCTCAGTTGCCAAATTTAAATTAAGTTGGCCCTTAAGTTTATAATCATATATTACCTCAATTTAGAATAGTAATAGATGTAAATTGTCAGCTATAGCTAAAAGTGGCGTATAATATCTTGCCTCTTTATTTATCGATTTTTCGATGTCACTGAGTGACAGTCGACTAATAATAATGCCATACCTACAACGGTGCTTTGTTGCTCTGAGATACTTCATTTCATCATCATCATCATCAGCCTATGATAGTCCATTGCTGGACGTAGGCCTCCCCTAATACACCCTATCCATTAGGGGGTTTTTGGACCGTATCCCACCACGCTGGTCCAATGCGGGTTGGTGGGTGGACCGACTTTTTACTATACTTCGTTTAACAAGTATAAAATATACCTTAAACATATACTATCTAACAGATAAGCATAAGCTTGATTTTAGGCAAAGTTTGAAGAGACCAAAAGTATTAAATATGTAGTTATTTTAACTTATACATTTTAAAAGGTTATCATTTATGGAATGCCGACTTGCGAACTGACGACAACCCGGTAGAAGCGAACTTGGGTTTCGCTTGCAGAAAAAACGGCGAATACATTGGCAACGAACTCGTTACAAAAGCTCAACAAAATGGAGTCACAAAAAAATATGCCTACTTCACACTTGATGAAAAGGTACAGTAATAAGTGATACCCATTAAGTTAATGGACGTTATGTCATTTATAATATGAAATGTAAGAATAAATGCTAGTAGAATAAAATTTAATATGATGTAGGTATTTATAATGGAAAAAATGTGCTTCATCTTTGTTTGGTCCCTGGCAATACAAGTTGTGAATATTCCACTTAATTTATTTGTATTTTAGAATAGTTAAAACTTAATAACTATATAAAAATAAAACTTTATAACTAGTCGAAATAGTTACCATAAAACACTAAAGTTCAAATCTAACGAAAACGAAACGTGTAATTTTTTTTCTTCCAAAAATCATATGTAAGATTATCATTACTGACAGCTTTTAATTTTTAACAATGGAACTGCTAAAAACTTGCATAATTTTCTGTTGACATTTCAAAAATAAACTATAGCAAAAATAAAATATGTGATTATCGACTACGAGCTAAAATAATATTAACTAGGCGTTGCTATTTTTATTGAGTTTAATGTAATAAAATAAATTGAATCTGTATCCTTCAGGTGGCATTATTCGGTCAAGAAGCGATATTCAGAAATGGCGAGCCCGTTGGCCATTTAAGAAGAGGGGACTACGGATATTACTTGGACAAACCGATAGGTGTCGGTTACGTCAGCAATAACGGTTCAATCATAACAAAGAGTCACTTGATGGAAGGTTCCTACGAGATAGAAGTAATGGGCGAGAGATACAAGGCGACGCTACATTTGAAATCGCCTTTCGACCCAACCGGCCAAAGAATTCTGGGCAATTATGGCGAGTTAGGAATGGATGAGAACACGCATGAACCGCATGCGGGGCAGAACGAAAGGGCCGGCGGTAGCGAGTAGTATTGTAGTTTTAGTCAGATCTCGAATCAAATAAATATATGTTTAATATTAATTTTTTCGTTTTTATTATGATGACTAGCACTTTTTTTAGTAGGCCTGCGTATGAATAATTTAATATTGAAATTGAACTGAAACAAGAGAGTTTGGATTCATTTCGGATATGCATTATTAAAAGCATATACATTTCGTTGGGATGTTAGTCGACTTTTGTTTAATAACTACCTTCATTGTTTAGTGGTTTGGTCTTCCAAACCTTTTTGAAACAACTTCAGAACAAAGTTTTGAGACAATCTATTAAAATGAAGTTTTATGAACGTAAAATTATTTGGTTTGAGCAATGTAAATTGAAGGAAGAGTCCAATTTATCCAAAATATTTGTTATTAAAAATGGATGGTGTACTTATGTACGCGTGAGAAGTTATACTTTTGGCATCATTAAAAAATAGTTTTTAATTGCATGCAATAATTAATTACAATAAAATAATAGAAGGATTGAAAAGGATAATCAACAAAGTTCAGTTTAAATTTGAAAATTAAATAAATAAATATTTATTTTCTTACATTAAGTCTAATATAAATTGTCTTATTATTCGAATTGTATTTTTAATTAAATGATGTCCACTTCCATAGTATATTCCCGTAATGTCCGAATCGGAACTTCAGTTGTCAGTGGCTTATGATAACTAAAATATGATACGAAAAAATTTAGAGAATAATAAATATATAAGACAAAATTTGTACTAAATATTATAGGATTCTTAAATTTTAAATGTTTATTATTGATTATTTAATATTTTAAAAATAAATGTAATAATAAATTCAAAATCGAATTTAAGGTTGGTCATTTTTAAATATTTTTATTAATTTCTTAATTTAATTTTCACTTTTCATTTTTATCAAAAGTTTTCATTAAATTTATTTAGTTATTTTTATAAATATTTATTATTTATTCAATTTAATAGCAAATATTAAAAATTAATATTATAATTTGATGTTCAATTTTAATTTTTATCACAAACTTTTATTAAATGTTTTATTAAATTTATTTCGTTATTTTGTGAATATTAAAGAACCAATAATAAGTATTTAACATTAATCATTTAATAATATTTAGAGTTAATTATATTAAATAAAAGTATTTTAATTTATATCAATAAATAATACATACGGATAGTTAACCTCGATTATATTGGAGCACTTGAAAAAGTATATAAGCACAATTTTTTTCACTTATATTCACAAATAGTAAGTAATATCAAAATATTAAGATAATTAAAGATGATAGATTTACAAGAACTAATCATAAATAATTCGATTAAGAATTTGATGGATTCATAAGACGTACTTTGATATATCATAACTGGTAGTTCAGCGCCATCTGTTGCTTACAAATGTAGAATTCCTAAGAGATGTTGCTACTTGTACAGCGGTACTATAAATCAGAAGCTTTGATTATGTGTGACTAGATGGCGCTTATCTAAAACGTATTACACAAATAAATCACAATGTTGATATATTAAATGAATAAAAATATTACCATTATATCGTTGAATAAACATCATTACAAAATTAATATATTTATATAATAATATATTTAATTTAAATTTAAATAATATAATAATATATTATTAATAATAATAATATATATATATACCAAAAACGAATACTTAATCCTAACTCATAGAGCACATTATGCAACACATATCGCAAATAAAAACGACAACTCCATTATCACTACATTAAAAATCAACCTTATCACTATGTAATAAGGTCCATTTCACTGTTTTCATTATAAACTGTTAATTTTGTTACAGGTACGCGCGCATCTTAAAATGGTGGCTTATTCGGTCAAGAAGCGATATTCAGAAATGGCGAGCCCGTTGGCCATTTAAGAAGAGTGGACTACGGATATTACTTGGACAAACCGATAGGTGTCGGTTACGTCACAATAACGGTTCAATCATAACAAAGAGTCACTTGATGGAAGGTTCCTACGAGATAGAAGTAATGGGCTGAGATACAAGGCGACGCTTACATTTGAAATCGCCTTTCGACTCCAACGGCCAAAGAATTCTGGGCAATTATGGCGAGTTAGGAATGGATGAGAACACGCATGAACCGCATGCGGGCAGAACGAAAGGCCGGCGGTAAGGAGTAGTATTGTAGTTTTAGTCAGATCTCGAATCAAATAAATATATGTTTAATATTACTTTTTTTCGTTTTTATTATGATGACTAGCAGATTTTTTAGTAGGCGTTCATTTATTTCTTGTTAAATGAAAAATTTAATATTGAAATTGAACTGAAACAAGAGAGTTTGATTCATTTGGATATGCATTATTAAAGCATATACATTTCGTTGGGATTTTAGTCGACTTTTGTTTAATAACTACCTTCATTGTTTAGTGGTTTGGTCTTCCAAACCTTTTTGAAACAACTTCTGAACAAAGTTTTGAGACAGTCTATTAAAATGAAGTTTTATGAACGTAAAATTATTTGGTTTGAGCAATGTAAATTGAAGGAAGAGTCCAATTTATCCAAAAATATTCGGTATTAAAAATAAATAATAAAGCAATACAATAGACATTTAGAAATACTGCTTTTATGTACTCTGTACATGATTTACTTTTTCCACCTCCAATGTTTCTGCTGAAAACTTAACTGTACTGTATTGGTATTAATGGCTGCCGTACACTAATCTTTGCTAAGTTTGGTTTAATCCCAAGGATCCCTGAGAAAAGACCTCACCTTCGGCTGAACCTAGCCTAGGCCGAAGTTATGGCTTTTACGAGTCAGCACATTTTTAGAAGGATTCCTGAGGGGGGTGAACACCACTCCATTGGCTGCCAATTTGGCTCATCTAGTTTACTTTTAATATTTATCTACTATTTACCACCACTTCAAAAAAAGTGCGTATGTAGGGCATTGCGGGCGGAAAAATCTTCTATTCTAAATCATAGGGTAAAATAAGTTTTAAATCAAACTTGTAGATATATAGTATAGCATTGGCGGATTGACCTTCTTGTCTGAAGTAGGCAAACTGTGTTTGACTGCGTTTCGTTTAATTCTGGATTGCATCGTTTGGATCGTCTTTACACAACTAAGTCTCCTTCTAAGTGAGTTCTTGCAGTAGTATCCTAAAGGTTAAAGGTAACTTAACCATAGCCTAGTGGTAAGAGCGTGTGCTTTAGAAACTGGAGGTCGTGGGTTCGAATCCTGCGGAGGGGGCCGACAAATTATCGTTGTTGTTTCCTAGTTGGTTAAGGTAATGCGGACCTATACGATTGCCTGTAAATTAAGATGATCCATGCGTCGGATGGGCACGTAAAAAGACGGTCCTGTGCCTGATTCCTCTCCGGTCCTGCGGGTTACCCGTCCCATCGGACTATAAGTGAGGGAAAGGTAGTGCGCGTACATTTCTAATATAGATCAACCGCCGTAGTCAGAAGCGACTAGGGCATTATCATTATCATCCTAAAGGTTGATAATTCGTGGTATCTATATCTGAGCAGCTTTTTTTTTAATTAAGCTGTTGTAAGTTACGTAAATAGCTGCCCCCATAGTTCTAAGCACTACGAACCTATTTTGAATTACATGGTTTCGTTGGATTGAAAACTGCAGTTCTATATTTGAAAAGAGAATAAGATATGGGTAGGAGAGCTTACCTGTGGCTTGACAAATAACAACAGTAGAGCTTGTTAGAAAAATTATGAATATTATGGATCAATATGATTGCAGACTAATCTCGCTAATATATATAACCAATGAGCCATATTCAAAACCATATTGTAAACGTCTTGAAAATAAAAATTATTAGTTTACTAGCGTACACTCATAAGGAGTGCAATTTCTTTTTGACGCTATTTAAAAAAAATGTTACACTAAGTTTTTTTCCAACCCCGATAAAGAAGTTTCACTTCAATTAGTACCAATAAAAGGACAATAGAGGACTCCACCATACACATTTGTAAATTGTAACATGTCAAGAAGCCGAATTAAGCAGAAATATTGAGATTAAAATGTAGACTAGTTTATTTTATAAACCCAAGTTCACATAAATACAAATTCAGCCTATTAATTTGAAGATAAAAATAAGATAAATAATTATTCAAATATACGTAATTATTGTTAAAATGTTAGTATGCGACTTTAGCAATGTCCATTAAATTAAACGTTAGATGGCGCATAATATGAACTAATGATAAGAAAAAGATGGCGCGTAACGGAAAAATGTGACGCGTAACGATGTCACACTAATTTTTTTTCCCACCCCGATAAAGAAGTTTCACTTCAAGAATTAAACAGTATGATAGTGTTAAAACGTACATTTAAAAAGATATATCGATGTGCATTTAAATTAATGACGAAATAAATATTTCAATATTAAATTACTATTATATTATATGGTTACCCCGATCTATAAAGCTGTTGTCTTATATGACAATTATTAATATTATGTCAAATAAATCTGTCAAGTGTCAAATATTTGAAACCTGCTTCTGTAGAAAAGTTGCATCTTATTTAAAAACATTAATTAACGTGTCGACCTTAATGATTAATATATAATTAATGGGAATATAAAACATGTCTGTCACGTTACATACTGATGTTGGGGATATAAAAATAGAATTATTTTGTGAACAATGTCCAAAAGCTTGTGAAAACTTTCTTGCTCTTTGCGCAAGCGATTATTACAATGGATGTTTATTTCATAGAAATATTAAGGTATTTATAAACATAAATACAATCGTAATATTTTTCGTGGCAAGGTAATATATTCGAATAATTTAATTTACAACTTCTACCTTTTAGGGTTTTATTGTACAAACTGGAGATCCCACAGGCACAGGAAAAGGAGGCAATTCCATATGGGGTAAAAAGTTTGATGACGAATTTCGAGAAGAGTTAAAAGTATGTGTACTGTTTTAAAATGTAAATTTGATTTATGCAACAAACCATCCATTAACATATTGTATTTGTACATAAAGGCAATTCATTTATTCATAAATGATTATTTTCAGCATAACTCGAGAGGAACTGTGAGCATGGCAAATAATGGCCCCAACACCAATGGAAGTCAATTTTTTTTCACTTATGGAGAGCAGCCTCATTTGGATTTGAAATATACAATTTTTGGAAGGTGATCATATAATTACATATTCATTATAATTATTAATGTATATATCCAAAGTTCATGTTATTTTCTATCTTTTGTGAGAGGAAACAGAATAACAAATTTTATCACTAAAACTTGGACTAGGTGTAACATATAAATGGCGTATTGGCCTGTTTTAATAATAATTATATATTAAGTTGCTTGGTTATAAATAATACTAAAGATTCATCCAGACTTAACTATTTGTAATGTGGTAATTATGTAACCCTTTATACTCCGGAGGTTGTGGTTTCGAATTCTGATAGGGAAACAACTTAGTTATCATTGTTTTCTGGTTGGTTGGGACAACTTGGGCAGATTACCCAATTCTCTGAAAAGTAAAAAGTTGGTCCACCAACCTGCATTGGACCAGCATGGTGGGATTTGGTTAAAAGAACCCCTAATGGAGGAGTGCATCAGGGGAGGCCTATGTCTAGCAGTGGACTTACAGGCTGTATAAAAATACTAATAGTTAATAAGAATAACATGTTAGTAATAATAAATCGAAGCCATGTTTATGCAACTTTTGACTCAAAAGAATTTTAACAAAAAAAATTGTTTCAGGACAATTGATGGCTTTGAGGCCCTTGATGATTTGGAAAAGATGACAGTTAACCCAAAAACATTCAAGCCAGTCACGGAAGTCAGAATTACTTCAGTAACAATACATGCCAACCCATTAGCAGGATAACATAATAAATATTTAGAGCAAAATGTATTTCTTTTTCTTGTTATTAAAACAAAGTCTTGGAACAATTTAATTTAATTCAGGTTTAAAATCTACATCATAGGAAGAAACAACAAGTTACAAACAAATGTTAAATATTGTGCACTTAGCATATTTAAAACTATAAATTGCCTGTTAGGTGGGTAATGCTTTGTAATTAATATTAAGACTTAAGAGCCATAAAGTGCTACATACAATGAGATCTATTCCATAAATTTAAGTTATTTTAAGAATTACTATTCACAATCTAATATAACAATTTTTATTACAATGATAATAAATTTGGTGTCTATTAGTTTTAATATTCTTCTACTTAAATACTCTTACAATACCACCATAGTTCAATAACCAATAGGGATTTACATGATTTAATGAAGTAATCATGCCATACATAATAATTTAAATAAAGTTAAAATAACATTATACTATTGTGTTCAAATTTAATGGCACACTCCAAATCTCAAGTTTCCAATTCGTAAAAATTGTCATCCAGCTGGAAATCTGATTCTGCCTCTTTCTTCACTATTGCCTCGAGTTTGTCCTCAAAGTTGTCGGAGAAATGGGACTTAATATGGGCAACTAATTCTGCCTTCTTGTTGAATGTTGCACCACATTCAATGCATGGCATGTTTGCAACTACACACTCCTGTGTTTTTTCATGTGCATCCAACATATCCTTACTCGTAAACTGTTTTTCACATTGGTTACATGAAAATGCTTTCATACCAGTGTGAAGTGCCGCATGGCGGTCTAGCTCCCTCTTCCTAGGGAACTTTTTGAAACACACTTTGCATTGGAAAACTCGGGAGCCAATGTGTGCAATTGACACATGTGTTTTGTACGCATCCAATGATGAAAATTTTTTAGGGCATTGATGGCATTTAATATTTTTCGGTTTGTTCTTATTGTTAGGTGAGATTTTCGCTTTATTAGGGGAGCTTTGTATTGATTTACTTGTTGGGATATGGTTTTTTCTTACTTGATTTATAAAACTACCCTCTCCTACAATGTGGTCAGGCACTCTTGGATAATCATAATCTGCTATCAAATTTTCATTATTAAGTTCAGGGAGAAACATAAGATGAAAGGATTTAATAACCCAATCTTCGATACGTATCAACTGGGACGCCTCAGGCTGCGGTTCTGGTCTAGAAGAAACCAGTCTCGACGACTTAAAGCTTCATCTAAATTCCAATTTAACTAGGTCAGTTCCAAAAAGACTAAAATTATTGTTTTTTGAAAACTTTTATGCCCAAAGGGGTAATGCTTTTTAAAATTAAATTTGAATTTTGGGGAATAGAGCCTAATTTCAAAAAAAGTTTTTTCTAAAAAATCCAATAAAAAATTAAAATTATTTCTTGTTAAAAAATTTTTAAAGGGATTAAAAAATTATATAAACAAATTTAATTTGAAACCCAAAAAATTTATAATTTTTTTTTGGAGGATGGTTTAAAATTTTATGCCAGAAAAAACAAAATAAATTTTGAACTTTTGACATTTATTCACTTTGTATAAACATTTATAACAAATCCTTCCTGGCAGTCCGTCATTAGGATCCATCTGGAATAAAATGGTGATCGGTTTAGATGTATAAAATGGAGCTTTCATACTAGTAACATTTAATATGAACACAATTTTTTCGCACAAATTACCAACCTGCATTTCAAAACATTCAGCGATTTTAGAGGTTAGAGACAAATTGGATTCTTCATCTGGAATAGCACCAAAAATCGATACGGTAAGTGCACTTTTGCTAAGGCACAGGCGACAAAGAGTGTGAAAGTTAGCAATAATGAAGGAATCTTCCATTTTGAGGGCGAACTGACATTAAAGTAATATTTTCCGAGAATTAAAGTACTGACAGTTCAATTACTAATAAGAATTAAATACTTTTGAATTCGGAACTTATCAGGACTAGTATTTTGATGTATTATTTTATTTAAAAAAAAGTCGAGCCTTTGGTACATAACGACTACGCAATCGTTCGATACGTATCAACTGGGACGACACTCGCAGGGCTGCGGTCTGCGCTAGAAGAGGAGAGGCGAGTGCTCGTATCGACGAAGTCTTCATCTAAATTCCAATTTTAACCTAGGGTCAGTTCCAAAAAAAAGACAATGAGTAAACATTATCGTTCATTCGCAAATACTTTTCATGCCACAACGACAGTATGTGCTTCTGCTTACTAAAAATTCAAATTTGAATTTTATGGAATTGAGACCGCGCTAATTTCGCAGAAAAAATGTCGTTCTTTACTCAAAATCATATACCTAATAAAATAAACTTTGAAAGTTCATTGGTGCATTGTTACACATTTGTAAATTTTATCCAATAGGGATGAAAATGGTATATGAGAACAAATGTTAAGTGTTGCAAGCGGCAAAATTCTATCGATTATTTTTATTTTAGTAGCTAGGTACATAGTGATAAGTATACTACTGCCAGAAAAAAAACAAAACTAATTTATACATAAAAAACTTTTTTACGTATTTTATGTAAATGATATAAAATATGGTGTTGATGTTTATTTGCAAATTAAAGTGAAATTAAATTGTCACCAATTCTATCATTCTGAAAATTATATGTAATTTTTAAAACTAAATATTACAGTACCGTCTGAAGGAGCAGTTCTATGCGTAACTGAAGTAAACATTGATATATTTATAAAAAATTTAATTACATTGCTTTATTGTCGTGCAATGTAATTTAATCTTAATAGAAAATAAATACCTAACTTAATTATTGCTGAAGTTAATTATTGGGTATAGTTATTTAATCGCTATAACTATTGGGAAATCCTATATATTTAACAATTAGGTTTAATTTATTTTTAAAAACCATGAAGAAACAATTTAGCAAAACAAGTAAATAATTTTTATTTTACGATTTTAATGGAAGAAATAATTAAATTACTACTACAATGATATAAATATTTTTTTTTAAATAAAAAAATATATACTTGTTTCGGATATGTACCGCGTGATAAGAGTTAGTTTTAAAAATCAGAAATAAGTAACGGTAAAATTAGCGTAATAATAATAAGAAATTAGGATTTAAACAAATGAATTGCCATAACATAGCAGTAATAAACAAGTGTCACCGCAAGTACAGGACTTTGTAAACCTCATTAGTTGTGCATAATTTCATTGCGGTCAAGTCAAATTAAAATAAAATTTAGAAATTGCTAAAATTTTAATGGACGATATCAGTAACATGAGAACTAAATTCATGCATCAGAAAATTAGTCATGATATCATTTCTCTTTATTTATATCCTGTATATATACATATTTACATTAAAATTAAGTACACAAGGCTAAAAACGATAATAAATATTTTCACAGTTCTCAACAGTTTTAAAATAAACACAATTGAATACCCGAAAAATTCCTTTTCCAACCGAAGGCGTGGTGATAAATGCGATAAACTGACTGCAGTTTGGATATTGGAAAATAAAAAAGTTATTTTTCCTGAAAAAATTTGTGCTTTTTTAAGTTTTTTATGACCCGCTTACCTGTATTTATAGATTCCATTCTCTTCAGCATTAACTAAGTCATCATTCGGACACGAGAAGTCGTCGAAGGCTAAAATAAAGTATTCGTTATTATTTTTCGTGACACTATGTCATTATCATACTATACCAAATTTGATATTACCTCTAGGATTGCAGCCTTCTACGTTGCCAGGCCAGTCGCAACATTTCTTTTCGTCATTGAAAGCAAGACCCAATGGGCAATTCATTAAGTAGCGAATTCCATGAATGCACGCAAAATATTGGTCAAATGTGTAATTATTCGCAGGGTATAAACCATCATAATAGCATTGCATTGTACCAAACGGATCGTTTACAGGTGGTGGAGTTATTGGACGAGTTGTAGGTATTTGCGTTCTCTCTATAAGTGTTGTCGATGTCCATGGGTACGAGGTAGTTGGAGTCCAGTTAGGAGGCTTTGTATTGGATGTTGTCGTGGGTTTTGTTGTTATTTCCGATACTGATGCAGTAGGAAATTGTGAAGTTGTTTTAGGCTCTTTTGTCGTATATGGTCGTAAAGTTGTAGATATTGTGGGATTTGCCGTTGTAGATGACGTGGTTATCGGTATCGATGTGGTTGATGGAGTTCTGGAGGTTTATGATGTCGTGATTTGGCGGATTGGTCGTAGATAGATTCTGGGTGCCAAAGTTAGTACCGACCATCTGCAGGACCTGTTGCCGGATGTGGAGTGGTAGTTTGTGGTTCAGTTACAACAGAATTGCATGATGATGTTGTCGATGGATTTTGATCTTCAGGGTAAACTATAATTATTGAATCTTTTTTTGAATCTATGTCGCTAACATGATCTTCATTTCCCGTCGTAACTAAGCCATGAGGATCGTTACTATTTTGATTTGTAATAAAAACTGACTTAATAAATGGATAATGTAAGTATTTGAAACTTTTGGTATTCTTTATAATGTATGTAGTCGGGTAATTGATTTGCATCAAAGTCAGGGGAATAATTTTCATAAATTCAGCATGCGGGATGCTTATCTGCGCACGAGGACCATGTATGTGTAGTATTTCTGGCTGGGCTGTAAAAAATGTTCCTTTGTTGAAAATGGACATTTCATAAATTTGTCATAAATTTATACGCTTTATTTCTTTTTATGAAGAGACTAAAAGGAAAATTAATTATTTTGTTTACGCGAATACTACACATTATTCAATAAAAGTACTAAAAGTATTTGCTAAACACATTATGTTGACTATGATATACAACGTTTCGTAAGATAGCATTGTGCTTGGGTAGCGCTACAAGCATATCTGATGTTGCATGCTCATAGCATTACGCCTAAAAATCTTTATAGAAGGAAGGCTAATAAATATATCCAGAATAGTGCTCTGTAACATTTGGATTTTCTTTCATAATGAAGGCGTAGTTAAGAACCGCAATTATTTGTTAACGTATTGTAACTTTTGGCGTAAATGTATTTTTCTTATTTACGCAAGGTAGTATAGAAATAAAGAACAAGATGCATGCACTCGACTGTTTTATGGGGTTTTTAAACAATAAAATCACTTCGAATATTATACATTATTAAATAAAATTACTTTACGGATTTTATCGCGTTTATTTTACATTTTTAATTCCGACGTTTCGAACACGCATCGAAAAACATCTACATCTTCGACAATGAAACTATGGTTAGTTTTGATGTTCAATCTTTGTTACATCTATACCTATAGAAGATTGCATCAATATTGCTAACAAGAAAGTTAGAGGAAAATAACATCTCAATAGAATATGCATTTTTACTAAAACATTTGCCTAACATCTGGCTACTTATTATGGAAAGATGAGTTCTACATGCAGATGGATGGTGTAGCGATGGGTTGCCCGTGTCTCCCATTGTTGTGACATTTTATGGAAGACTTTGAGGAAAAGCCCTACTCACTGCTCCCATTCATCCAAGATTTTATAAGCGCTATGTGGATGATACATTTACCATCTTACCATATGATAAAATTAATGCATTTTTAAACCACCTTAACTCCATTAATTCTAAAATACAGTTTACTATGGAGTTAGAAAATAATAATTCTTTAGCTTTTCTTGATGTTTTAATTATTCGCAATCCTAATAACACCTTGAGCCATACTGTGTATAGGAAACCAACCCATACAAATAAATATTTAAATGGCAATTCCACCACCATCCATCCCAGTTAGCTCCGTGGGCAAATCTTTGTTTCAGAGAGCACGAGGGATCTGTGATGATGAACACCTGGCAGCTGAGCTACACCATGTTAAGCAAGTACTGCGAGACAACAAGCTCAGCTGCGCCACGTCACGTCACGGTGACCGAGTGAAGGCACCATGGAGCGAGTACCTGCTGTTCTACCTTTGTGAGAGGCGTAACTGACAAGATTGGCTACATTTTGAGGCGGGCTTCAATCAAAACTTATTTCAAGCCGCTGAAGAAGATTGGTCAATTCCTACCACCTGTCAAGTGCAATATTCCTCTACAAGACCCAGGAGGTGCAAAGCTAGATTGTGACTGCGGCCTCTCTTACATTGGACAAACAAAGCGAGCAACAGAACCCGCGTGAAGGAACATATAGCTGACATTAAACATAGAGACCCAACAAGTCGGCGGTGTGTGACCATACGTTAAATCACCCAAACCATTACATCAGATTTGATCGACCACAAATCCTCGCTAAAGAACACCGATTCCTACCAAGGATGATCCGTGAGGCTATTGAGATTAAAAAACATCCAAATTTCAATAGAGAAGATGGTTGGGTTTTACCACCTGCTTGGGATCCCATAATTAATAAATTAAAATTTAAACCCAAGCATAATACCACTGCTGGCTGTAAAGATAAAATCAGTTCTTTTTGCATAGGTCGGAGTACAGATTAAAAATAATTAATAAAAATTAAAAAAATTAAGATCTGGAAACCCCGCTTCAACACTTGGCAACAAGACATGACATCTCAGTCTACCCGTGACCACGGCCGCTGGAAAAGTGTTCGAAACGTCGGGAATTAAAAATGTAAAATAAACGCGATAAAATCAATAAAATCACTTTTAGAAAAATGTAGGCAATGGTTGATTGTACATGGATGATGCAATAACCATAGTCGAAAATATCTGCTCAATGGTGTGGCTTAATTTGTAGTTTATATATTTTAATTGCTAATGCTGCAGGCCAAAGAGGTACCATACAAAAATGACTGGTTTTGAGATTAAGGGCTTTATCTAGCACAATTTGCAACTGTCGACTATCATATTTTCAAATTGTATCACTTTTTAGCAATAAATTAAATGTATGAAAAACCCTTTAAAGTTATGTTGTTATACTACACTAGCTTAGTGCTATACATGCATACGTCTATAAATGACCCTTGCAAGAAGGCGAAGAATATCAAATGCCAGAATCACCCTCATAACATTACTAAACATTGACGCTTAAAATGGAAACTTTAAGAAAAATGCGAAATTAGCAACTAGTAAACAGTAGCATGCATAAAGTACTCACCTTGGGAATGTGTCGCAAAGAAAATTAACAATAGTAATGTATTTATCCGAATCATGTTACTTTAAATTCTTTTCGTGGTTTCATCCGTTACACTCAACCGCTCTTAACGTTCTAACGTTCTGTGTTTTTTTTTTTTCATATTCGTATACATATTTTATATCTTAATTGACGAACCAATTTATCGATAAACTAGATCGGATCTATCAGTAAATTGGCATTTTTTTGGTTAAATAATGTTCCGTACTTATACAATTCAAAAGGAAACAATTTTATATATCATGTTAATAATTGTCACGAAATATTTATTGGTAAAATTGTACTTACAATCTCTCATATTGTGACCAGGTTTGAAAGGCACCGTAGCCAACCTAATTATGGGTTTGTGGCGGCTTACGCTTACGCTTTTCTTGACAGCATGGCGACCGTCATCAGGTATTCTTCTTATCACTTAACGTTGTTAAATAAAAAAAATACAGATGCCAGCCAATTCAGACTGGTGCCTCCGTGGTCTAGCGGTATTCCTCTTGCTTTACAAACCGGAGGCCGTGCCTCCGAATTCCGCGGGGAAACCATTTTGTGATATCGTTGTTTTCTGGTTGGTTAAGACAATTGGGGCTGATTACCCATATGTCTAAAAAGTAAGATGATCCATGCGTCGGATGGGCATGTAAAAAGTCGGCCCACCCACCACCACCCATATTGGACCGTCGTTGCGGGATACGGTTCAAAAACCCCCTAATGGAGAAGGCGTGCAATAGGGAAGGCCTAGTCCAGCAGTGGACTAACACAGGCTGATGATGACTTCAGACTGCAGGCACCGATCTATTATAGATGCAGATAAAAGCGAAGAAGAACGTAGCATTGAACCCCTATTTTTCTGTCTATTTTTTAATAACCTAAAAGCAATTATGCCATTAATTTCAAAGACATTTACCGACTTCTATAAAGCACATACCGTTAGATAATAAATAAATTACCCTGGTTTCTTATTATTTAAGGTTAGATTAACATAAGGTTAATTGATCTATTATCTTTTATAAATGTTACGGCGGGCCAGGTTACACCTTTCTGATATTAAAAACCATTTAAGTAAAACACACGTGACAATGAAAATTTTAACCTACAGTTATAATTACATTAAAAACTTGCTTTTCTCCGGGGCTTCACCTATGCGGAAATAGTAATGGTAATGATATATCACACACATCATACATATGTATATTATAAAAGGTTTTTGAAGTGCAAGCCGAAATAGCCGGCAGATACATATCAAAACCACTTTCAATTTTTCGGCTAAATTATATATATATATATTTGGATTTGATATGTATAATAAGGTAGTGTCGCCGAAGATGGCGCAGTTCCTAGGACAGCCCACTTTTAAAAAAAAATTACCTATGATAATTCGAAACACTTGAAATTTTGCGGGTGTAATCTACTAGTATCATATACAAAAGTGCAAGTGTATTTCATTACCGGCGCGTCGCCATTTTGAAGACAGATGACAGGCTGCTCGTTTATATCAAGACGATACACGCATATTTCGATTATAACCTCCACTATCTAAATCCTTTTAAAAATTAACAAATTTAAAACAAAACTCTTTACTCTAATCTGTGAAAATTCATGTTAAACTATTTATTAGCCAATTACATAAGAGTGTTATTATTTTATTTCGTTTTTTGTATTTTTTCAAGATTATATTCAATCCGAGTGTAATTTCCTATCATGGCCCATAGCATAATTCCCAAAGACAGCCCGGGCCTTTCTAGGGTTATTGGAATATAGTGTAAGTATATTTTTGTGTTTGTATGATTGTATTTTCTGTCTGCGCACGTTACGGACTTTTTTTTTTGGCATACGCAGAAGGACGAGCAGTCGGGCCACCTGATGGGAAGTGGTCACCGACACCCATAGACGTTGACAATACCAGTGGTATCGCCGACGCGCCTACCGTGAGACATAGGGTGTTAAGTCTTATTTAACCCAGTAAATACGTTGGCTACGGTGCCCTTCAAACCAGAACACAGCAGTGTTTTCACACTACTGCTTCGCGGCAGAAATAGGCACCGTGGTGGTATCCACCCAGACGGTCTCCTGTAAACAGGGGACCTACCACCGGTCCATGTTGGATTGCATTAAATCTTGAATTAGGTACCTAAAGTCCAACTTAAAAATAGGGCAAGTTGCAACAAAATTGCCCAAGTGGTTCTTGAGATTGAATAAGCATGTATTAATTTTGAGGTCAGCAATTTTATTTTTAAATTACCATTGAAGCTACCAATTTTTTCTTTGTTTTACTCTATTTTTTATCGCAGATTGAAATGGAACCTTCTACTAAGAAACGGCGTAGGGAATAGACCGAAACACAGTTGTTTGTTAGTTGCTGTTTTAAAAGTATATTTTGATTGATCTCAAATTAATTTTCAGTATTCCTTTGATAGCCCACCTATGAGTGGCATAAAAAAAATATTTAAGAAATAGAACTAATTTATTATTATTTTTGATAAATTACTTTCAAAGTTGATCTCTAAGTTAAATTTAATTTTATTTAGTAGTTTGTTCGTATTTTATAATTGATTTTTATTTTGATATATTTAAGATAGCCCACATTAAAATTTTTGGTTGATTTTATTACCTTTTATGAATAATGATACATAAAGAATGACGTGTTTTTATTTTGATGTTTTATGATAAAAGTGTTCTAGTGCTTATAATGCATATATTTTCATTTATATTTTTGGGCCATCTTATGTGACCATCCTCCCAAGATAGCTCAATACCATGTTTTTAAAAAGTGTTTACATTTGGGTTAAAATGCCAAAAGCTGTACTACTTTTTGGATATCTTGTTTCTCGAATAAATATATTACAACTTCTATTAGGTTTTTGCTTACTTATCTGCAAGATTTTACAAGGTTTTGAAATTAAGTGGGCCTTCATCGGCGCCAGTACCTTAATCGCGTAAAAAAACTGCCTCCGTTGCGTAGTGGTAAGGGCGGTGCTTAAGAAACCAGAGCTCGTGGGTTCGAATCCTGCGAGGACTCAACAAATCAATAAATTTATTTTAATACCAATTTAAAAAATAATTGCTTTCTTCACATAAACCTGGCACTTGATCTAATGGCGATTAATTTTTAATTAATTTTTTTATTTGCTTATTTATTTCCTCTTGCATATTTTGGTAAGAAAAAAATGCTTTCAAAAATTACAGATGTTTAACCTAGTTCTCTCAATCGGGTAATCAAAATTACATTAAAGAGGTATACATTATCCTTAACATTTTTATTACTTATCTCTTTTTGTTATACTGTATATTTCCTTCTTCCATTATTGTTATATTGCTATTTTTAATTTTACGCCTGTTATTGATTTTTTGTATAAGTTGTTGTTATTTATCAATTTCCATTGTTTCAACTGAAAATCAGTATTTGCAGACTTTTTGGTAAATCAAAGCGATTATGATCTGTTATGTATATTGCTGTGTTATGTACCAAATAAACATTTCTCTTCTTATCTAGAATGAAGCACGATTTGATTATATTATCATAATCATTTGGAGGAATAGTCGTAGTTCAGTCTAACATATTCTCCGTGTCTTGCACCGTTGATGCTGAGCGAGGAGGTGCGTAAGAAAAGATATTCTGATTTTGTGTCATTTGACTTTGCACGCTTACAAAACGGTCTGGGAATGAATTCAAACCTATGTCACCTAACAGGCCCGTAAAACGTTTAGGGAACCTGGAATTATCACCGAGTTAAACGGCACGCTAGTTCTAGTAATGCGTAAGTGTGTAATCGTTCTCGTAAATTCTTAGTGGGTTACTCCATAAAAAGTAAGATGAAGCAACGTTATGATTAAAGTTACTTTTGGTCTCACAAAAAAGGGATATGCGCAGGTATTTCTCCCACTTAAAAACTGGTTCCCATATAGTCGGCGGCATTAATATATGGAAACTTGGTTAAGAAAAAAAAAATAGCTACATCTGATGTTATTTTTTCGTAACGTAAAACTGAAACTCATAAAACGCTATTTTCATTAACAAAAAGGCGAGACGCCATAGCGCCATTTTAGTACGAGTATACAGAGTATACATTTTAGTATGAGATAATTTAAAATAACATTGTGTAATGTCACGTGTTTTGATTCTTTGTAAGGTTAACTTAATAAAAGCTACATCATAAAATATTTTCACGATCATAATTTTTTACCTTTGAACTTTTAACAATAAGTTAAGGCCCCTAGTAAGGTATGGTTATTAAATTAAAGTATAAAAAATATTACATCAGTTTTTAGATGAGTTTCATTCTATTTATTATATTTTATTTCTGGTAACTTTTTATGTATGTACCTATTTATTATCATATAATTAAGCTCTAGGATTGAAATATAGCTTATTTGTATTATAGAGCTGACGTATACTTTTTATCTTGAACCATAATACTATTGAAGTGCAGTAAAAAACAAGTTTTAAATTAAATAACTAAATTTATTAAATAGGAAATTCGTGTTTTAAGTGTATTTGTGCCAATATTATCATAAATGTAGCATACGTATAAGTAAAGTATTTTAATTTTTACTATAATTTATGTCTGATTTATTACATTTATACAAATAAAATTAACATTCACATCGACACGTTTCAATAAATAGAATTATTTTATGCTCTATTTTAATTTTACGCCTGTTATTGATTTTTTGTATAAGTTGTTGTTATTTCTTAATTTCCATTGGTTCAACTGAAAATCAGTATTTGCAGACTTTTTTTTTTGTGAAATGACGCCGAGTAGATTTTGGTCATCATCATCATCATCATCATCATCAGCCTGCGCTAGTCCACTGCTGGACATAGGCCTCCCCTATGCACGCCACCGTTTCCTATCTTCGGCTATTCTCATCCAGCCCACACCGGCCACTTGCGAATGTCGTCACTCCATCTTGCCGCAGGGCGTCCCCACTACGTTTGCCGAGCCTCGGTCTCCACTCCAGAACTTTTCGACTCCAGCGGTCGTCAGTTCTGCGGTAATATGACCCACTGCCACTTCAGCTTACTAACCGGTGGGCTATGTCAGTGATTTTGGTTCTCTGACGGATCACGTCATTTCTGATGCGGTCCTTCAGAGATACCCGAGCATAGCCTCTCCATAGCTCGCTGAGCGACTTTAAATTGTGGACCAGTCGAACCGTAAGTGTCCAAGTCTCGGCACCGTAGGTCAAAACGGTAGGACGCACTGATCGAAGACTTTCGATTTGAGGCACTGTGGGATGGGTAACGAGAAACTCGACGAAGCTTGGAAAAGCTGCCCAGCCCAGTCGAATCCTTCATGTTGGCCTCCCCCTCAAAGTTGTTTCTACCTAGTTCGAGCGTTTGCCTTAGGTAAACGTACTCCGAAACTACTTCGAGGGAGGTGCCATCAATTGTGATCGGTCCCGGATCAACGTGCTCGTTGAACATGACCTTGGTTTTACCCAAGTTCATCCGGAGACCGATGCGTGCAGAAGACTCAGCCAGGCTTTGCACCATTTTCTGCAGGTCCTTTGCGGTCTCAGCCATGATGACGATATCGTCCGCAAATCGCAGATGTGAGATGTACTCGCCGTTCACATTTATGCCGTGTCCTTCCCAGTTGAGCGTCCTGAACATGTCCTCCAGCGCGGCGGAGAACAATTTCGGAGACATGACGTCTCCTTGTCTCACACCGCGGTGCAGGGGGATAGGCTCAGTCTGCCCACTTTGGACTACGACAGACATAGTGGCGGCGTTATACAGACATCTCAGCATCTCGATATATCGCCAATCAATTTGGCACCGCTGTAAGGACTCGAGGAAAGACCAGGTCTATATGGAGTCAAAAGCCTTCTCATAATCCCAAATGCCATGCACAGGGCTGGTTATACTCATGTGTCTTCTGTATAACCTGCTTCACTTTGTGAATATAGTCTATGGTGCTATAACCCCTCTGAAACCCGGCCTGTTCTCGAGGCTGAGCTTCGTCGAGTTTTCGTGCAAGACGATTCGATATTACCCTCGAAAACAACTTATAGACATGACTCAGGAGCGATATTGGCTAATAGTTCTTCAAAGGGTTTTATCACCTTTTTGAAGAACAATACGACCAAACCCCTATGCCATGCCTCAGGAGTTCTCCCGGAGAGAAGGGCAGAGTTAAATAGACGGCGGAGTCTTTTCAGCACCGGTTTACCGGCGGCCTTCAGAAGCTCCGTCGTGACTCCGTCCTCTCCCGGGGCTTTTCCATTTTGAAGTTGCTCAAGAGCTCCCTCGATTTCGTCTAGGCCGATTTCTGGAAGATCCTCCGACACATGGCGGATAAGAGTGGCTCGAGAATCCTTCTCATCCGGCTCCGGGTGTGCTGAATGCGACGCGTATAACTGGCTGTAAAAGCTTTCAACCTCCGAAAGAACCTCTGGTCTAGAAGCGACGACTTCTCCGTTCTCTTTGGTCAACTTCATTAGATGGCTTCTTCCAAGCTGTTGTACGAAGACCTTGGACCCCGGTTTTGCTCAATAGCTCTCTGTATTGAGAGCGTATTGGAGTGACGGAGGTCGCGCCTTACCAGCTTGGAGATGGTCTTGTTAAGAACCCGCTGTTCTAACGAAGTGACGGTTGGATCATTTCGTCGCTTTGCCATGAGATCCAGTGTTTCTCCCGAAAGTTTAGACTTTTGCCCGTACGTCGCAGACCGCAAAGTTTGGCACCCTCGTCCCGAAGAATTTTTACCACTTGATCGAGTTCCTCATCAACGTTCACGTCAATTGTATTTTCCAAGGCAGCAAATCGATTTTCCAGATTGATCTGAAATTTGCCAGGATCAATGATAGGCTGGAGCAGATTAGGCGGAGCGTGACTTCATCAATCGGGACCGTTCAAGCTTCAAATCTATATTCAGGGTGCCTCTCGAAGTCGGATCACTTCCGGTCTTAAACCTTGTAATCACTGAGACATCCCTGAATATGCGCTTTTGTCCGATATAATGAAGTCTATCTCATTTTTGGTCATAGTGTCAGGGCTCTGCCACGTCCATTTCTTTGGGGCTGTTTCTTAAAGAACAGGTTCATTAAGAACAGCCCCTCTCCTCGAGGAAATTGACGCGCATTTGCCCCTATGATTAAATCAAACGATTATAATCTTGTTATGTATTGTTGTGTTTATGTACCAAATAAACATTTCTTTTTCTTATCTAGAGTTAATGCACGTATTTGATTATATTAATACATAATCATTTGGGGGTATAGCCGTAGTTCAGTGTACCTATTCTCCTTGCATTTGGACCGTTGATGCTGAGCGAGGAGGCTGCACAGAAAAAGATATTCGATTTTGTGTCATTTGACTTTTGCCGCTTACAAAACGGTCTGGGAATGAATTCAAACCTATGTCAAGTTTTAACAATACTAGTAAGGTATGGTTATTATATTAAAGTATAAAAAATATTAAATCAGTTTTTAGATAAGTTTCATTGTATTTCTTATATTTTATTTCTGGTAACTTTTTATGTAGGTACCTATTTATTATCATATAATTAAGCTCTAGGATTGAAATATAGCTTATTTGTATTATATAGACAAGCTGACGTATACTTTTTTATCTTGAACCATAATACTATTGAAGGCAAGAAAAAAAAAACAAGTTTTAAATTAAATAACTAAATTTATTAAATAGGAACATTCGTTTTAAGTGTATTTGTGCCAATATTACCATAAATAGTAGCATACGTATAAGTAAAGTATTTTAATTTTTTAACTATAATTTATGTCTGATTTATTACATTTATACAAATAAAATTAACACTCACATCGACACGTTTCAATAAATAGAATAATTTAAATTAAACTAGTAAATTTAGTACAAAATATCTTTGCAATTCGAGACGTATTCGGCGTCAGTACATGACTTAGATACGTCGTCAAAGAAGTAGCCAGCGTCGCAACTAAGGAGACGCGGACTTCCATTATGGCAAGCCACGTATTGCCTGCAGCTTTCACCGTATCTAAAACAGCAATTTGTTAATCACGACAAATACACGTAGTAAATATCTCTTTTTAAAATATATCGTATTTCGGACTTATACTACTATTTCATATAAGTTTGTGTTAATATTTAAATTAGATCAATAATTATCGAGAATTCAGAATATGGTAAGTTCACTTACCTATACTTGAAAGTGTGGTGGCTATCGTAGCCATAACTTTCATTCGGACACGTAAAGCCGTCAAATGCTGTAAAAAAATATAAGTAGATTTGAGTAACATATTAACATAAACATCTCTGTACAAGGTCTTTCATGTCGCAGTTGTCAAATAGGATCGATACTTTATTACATTTTTGAATTTGAAGCCATCTTTAACAAACGTATTTAATTATTTTGGTTTAGGTTTATTTGTAGAAAGAGCGAACTTATTTAGTTATGTGTATTAGAAAAGCAAAAATACTCTTACAAAATAAGATTCACTTAAGAGAATCTCCTCCCCCTTTCTCCTCTCTTTTGAGAAAACATGTAAAGTAAATTAAACGTTAACTTACCACGTGGATTGCATGATGGAACATTTGCCACCCAATCGCAGCATTTAGTTTCCTCATTAAATGCCAGACCAGCTGGACAGTTCATCAAAAGTCCTTTGCCGAAATAGCACATTAAGTACTGATCGCAGTTGCCATTATTCGCTGGGAAAACCTCACCATTTGCGCAGTTCAGGGAAACAAGTGACGATATGTCATTGTTTGCGTTCGATTGATGATGAGGTGCAACCGTTGATACGTCATGTATAGGCTGAGATGGCGGGTGGTGATTTGCTGATTGTCCTGGTGCCACCCATGTCGGCTTAGAAACTGGTATTTGCACTGGCCTAACAGCTGGTGGATATTCGGGCTGTGCAGTTTGTACAGGTTGCTTTTCCTTTATGGGCGAGGCCGTTTGACACGGTTCTGGGGCTTTGGTTGGAGGAGGAGGAGGAGGTCGTCTGGTAGTTGGTTTTTCTATTTTTGGCGGCAGCGTTGGACAAGGCTCCGGCACTTTGGTTGTTGGTGGAGGGGTTGTAGGCTTTTCTGTTTTAGGAGGTAGAGTTGGACAAGGTTCTGGGGCCTTCGTTGGAGGTGGCGGTCGGGTTGTAGGCGGAAGAGTCGGACGAGTTTCTGGTGCCCTAGTTGTAGTCGGAGGCAGTGTAGTAGGTTTCTCCGTTTTCGGGGGTAAAGTCTTACAAGGCTCCGGGGCTCTAGTGGAAGGTGGGAGCCTAGTTGTTGGTTTTTCAGTTTTAGGGGGGAGCGTTGGACGAGTTTCCGGGGCTTTAGTTGTTGGTGGTGGCAGCGTAGTTGGTCTTTCGGTCTTAGGAGGTTGAGTCGGACAGGGTTCTGGTGCTTTAGTGGGAGGTATCGTTGGTTTTTCTGTTTTGGCGGGGAGTGTCGGCCGAAGATCGGGTACCTTAGTAGGTGGTGGTAAAGTAATTAAGGGCTTCTCATTTTTAGGTGGAAGCGTTGGGACAGGTCGCGAAGGTGGAGTTGGTTGAATTGGTTTCAAAGTAGGCTTTGGTTGCGGGGTTGGTAGTAGAGGACAGGGTTTTGGAACGATTTCTGGTTTATATGGTGGTGGTGTAGGAGGTACCGACGGTCTCTCGTGTGAAGGGGGAACTAGAGGTTTTTCTTGTTTAGGAGGCAGTATTGGCTTTTGGTTAGGTCGAAGCGGTGGCTGAGTTGTTGGCTTTTCTATCTTAGACGGAAGTGTTGGACGAGTTTCTGGTGCTTTTGTTGTAACAGAGGTTTGACATGGTTCTGGAGCTTTAGTTGTCGGTGGACGGCGAGTAGTTGGTTTTTCAGTTTTTGGTGGTAAGGTCGGGCATGGTTCAGGAGCTTTAGTTGGTGGTGGAAGACGGGTTGTTGGTTTTTCTGTCTTTGGTGGAAGAGTAGGTCGAGTTTCTGGAGCTCTAGTTGTTGATGGGCGGCTGGTTGTTGGTTTTTCAGTTTTTGGAGGTAAGGTTACACACGGTTCAGGTGCTTTAGTTGTCCGTGAAGGAGGGGTCTTGTCGATGGTTTTTCAGTCCTTGGTGGAAGTGTTGGCCGAGGTTCCGGAGCCTTCGTAGTGGGTGGAGGGATTGTAGTTGGTTTTTCTGTTTTAGGTGGAAGAGTCCAACAGGGTTCTGGCGCTTTCGTTGTCGGTGGAGGTGTTGTTGGTTTTTGTGTTGTAGGAGGTAAGGTGCGACAAGGTTCTGGTGCTTTAGTTGGTGGTGGTGGTGGAAGTCTAGTCGATGGTCTTTCAGTCCTTGGTGGAAGCGTTGGCCGAGTTTCCAGTGCCTTAGTTGTCGGTGGTGGGATTGTTGTTGGTTTTTGTGTCTGAGGAGGTAAGGTTGGACATGGTTCAGGTGCTTTGGTTGGTGGTGGTGGTGGAAGTCTAGTCGATGGTTTTCAGTCCTTGGCGGAAGCGTTGGCCGAGTTTCCGGTGCCTTAGTTGTCGGTGGTCGAGTTGATGGTTTTTCGGTTTTAGGAGGTAGAGTTGGACATGGTTCAGGTGCTTTGGTTGGTGGGGGTGGTGGAAGTCTAGTCGATGGTCTTTCAGTCCTTGGCGGAAGCGTTGGCCGAGGTTCCGGTGCCTTTGTTGTCGGTGGTGGGGTACTTGGTTTTTCGGTTTTAGGAGGTAGAGTCGGACATGGTTCAGGTGCTTTGGTTGGTGGTGGTGGCGGTCTTGTCGATGGTCTTTCAGTCCTTGGTGGTAGCGTTGGCCGAGTTTCCGGTGCCTTTGTTGTCGGTGGTGGGGTAGTTGGTTTCTCGATTTTAGGAGGTAGGGTTTGGCAAGGTTCTGGAGCTTTAGTTGGTGGTGGTGGTCTAGTCGATGGTTTTTCCGTTTTAGGTGGAAGAGTAGGACAAGGTTCTGGGGCTTTACTTGTTGGTGGAGGTTGTTGGTTTTTGTGTTGTAGGAGGTAAGGTTGGACAAGGTTCTGGGGCTTTTGTTGTCGGTGGTGGTGTTGTTGGCTTTTGTGTTGTAGGAGGTAAGGTTGGACAAGGTTCTGGTGCTTTAGTTGGCGGAGGGGGCCGAGTCGATGGATCTTCTGTTGGAATAGTTTCAGGCGCCTTGGTTGTGGTAGCAGGAATTGTTGTTGGTTTTTCCGTTTCAGGTGGAACCTTTGAGCATGGTTCCACTGTTTTAGGCGGAGGTGTCGAACATGGTTCCGATACATTAGTTGGTGGCGATAATGTTGATGTTAGGTCTGTTTTATCGTCTTCATGTTTCTGATTTTCAGGATACACCACAATTATACTGCTTGGACCAATAGAAGGTTGACAGGGTTCCTGAGCACATGGAGACTTCTGTATAATGTTAGATATGGCGGCTATGTTATTTACACTTGGTGAATGATGTATTATGTAGCTAGGATTGCCGGATGAGAGTGAAAAACTCGGAGAAAAGTTGTCCCTATTGGGTAAAAACGGAATATTGGGCCTTCGATATACGTGGTACTCGTAAGCCTGTGGTTTTGATTCACCTGTAAAGAAAAAATATTAATTATTAGAAGCATGCGATGCCTTAATTTATACGACAGCCTATTGAATAATAATAAAAATGCTATAATGTTATATACATGTTGTATAAATTTATTTAATATACATCATTTATTATTTCCGTGGACTAGCGATATTGGCCCTTGCTTTATAAACCGGAGGTCATGGGTTTAAACCCGCGGGGAAACAACTATATGTTATCGCTGTTTTCTAGTTGTTTAGGACATACTTGGCCCAATCATCCAATTGTCTTAAAAGTAAGACAATCCAAGCCTCGGATGCCCATGTAAAAAGTCCACAAAAACCCCATAATGAGAGGGCAGCATTAGGGGAGACCTATGTCAGCAATGGACTAACACAGGTTGATGAGGATGACTATTATTTCGTGTATTTAAAAACTCTCAATTCTATCGAATTATGTATTATTAGAATTTTCTAACTAAAAGGTTTTACTTACCACACACCACGAGGGCCAAAAGAATAAATAATTTATTTCCTAACATGATTCCAATGGAATCAGCACCATGTGTGAATACAAACACTATTCACTACTACACTATTTGTTGTTGGAAAATGTGTTCTTTTATATAAGCGACATTTGCAACAAGAACAGTTACTGAAGCTAAAGATGGTTAATTAGATTTTAATTTGTAAAGGTGAAACCTGTTTAATTTATTATAACAGTTGTTGCCACAAAATTTATTGCAATACCTAGCAACGATATTCAACAAAAAACTTATTAATGAATTCTCATATTAAATTCTTAGTGATATTTTGCAGTTATATTGATCATAATATATTTGAGTAATCATGCTAATTTAGTTGAATATTTATTAGACATCGATTGTTTTTTTGTCGATCTTAAGTTTTGTTTTTTATGCATAATAAATCAAAATTCAAGAACTTAACAATGGATAACATAATCTTAAATAAGTTCAAAACTAAAAGTGTCTTCTAAGCGCGATTGTGCAGCACTATTTGCTATTGTTAAGGACAGTTATCCAAGTCCTTACAAATGCCCGTAAAGTTTAAGTTATTTTTCACGTTATCAAAATGTTTTATAGGTTTCACTTCCATCCATAGGATCGTATAACTTGTCCTTAGCATTCTACTTTTATTAAAAGCATCGTATCAACCTGAAGTTTCTTTATTTTTTAGTAAAATGGCAACGTGCCAAGTGATTTTTAATAAAATCAATTTTTCTATCAACCATTTTGATACCGTAACTTGTTACCAAATTATTTATTACTAGCAGCCCGTCTACGGTTCTGCCCGTGTTATCTTCAGATTTTATAAATAGTATACCCGAGTAAATCATAGTAATAAAGGCTACATTTTACGTAGCCTATGTTATTCGAGTTGAATGTAGATGTCTCATAAAAAGGAATTTTTAAAATAGGCACTGTAGTTTTTGAGTTTATTCATTACAAACATGCACACACTTAAACAAATCTGTCCTCTATATAATATTAGAATAGATTAATCAAAAAAGTTAGCAATTGAGATTGGACATTTGACTGACATCTAAAACTAAACGAGATGAATTACAAGATGAGTTTAGACAAAAACATCTTTCCGCTTCAATTAAACCAAGGACCAAACTATAAATTTAAACCAAATATAAATATAAAGCCAACATATTTGATTTATTTTATATAATTTTATTAAAGCATCATTTTACTTTGTTATTTGTTGAGTTTTGTTGTTGTCTCAATGTTACGTTAACGTTTTAATTTTTCAACTGCACGAATAAAACAAATTTTGACAAAGAAAACAGACACTTTTCTGGTAGTTTCTATGTTATTACATGTATTACGGTTATTTATTTATTATATTTCGAACATGTTTTTATAATATCTGAATTTTCTGAACAAGTTTCTCGCAATTTGACTACGCGCTTAGTTTATTGGTTAGTGATCGTGACTGTTGCGCTTAAGGGGGTGGGTTCGATTCCGACCACGGGAAAAATAATGTGCGATCAACATAGTGTTTTTCTCGTTTTTAGGTGTTTATATGTAAATAATTTGTATTTATTTAAAATAGAAAAATAAATCTACGTATTTGTCAGTTTTCTATGTGTTTGTTATGTAATTGATCCAGAGATATAAAAAAAAATACATATTATTATTAACATTATCGATTTAGTTTTGTAAAGTAGTTTTAGTAGACCCTAACTTGATTTTTCTTTTAGCCGTAATAGAATAAATTTAGCTGCATTTTATACAGGTACTATGCAAAAAAAATATTATAAAAACTACAAAATATTTAAAGAATAATTTATATGAAATTATTTTTTGTTAAATTAATAACCGGCACTCACCCAATTACAGAAAGTGAGTTACCGCATAAGGAATGTTTTAATAGCATATTCCATTAATACGTAACGATTAACATTACGAAATAATGCAATTGCTAAAGTTGTGTCAACTTGATTGTTATGATTATGTCATAAAGAAAAAATAAGTTATTAAAGGTTAATATCAATACTATCCGTATGTGACAATCACAGCATCTACAATTTTCTATCCCTTCAAACATTATCGTTTCTACAGATACCTTCAATAATTAATTTAAAATGTAGTGAATTGTAATTTGCTTTATTTGTCTCAATTCAATTTGAGAAGCAAGTACTCTTAATGTCCTGATGAAATTTCTCACAATTTTTTTAAAACTTTGGTAATAATGTAATGAAAAATAAATAAATAGTATAATTGTCTCGTGTAACATTAATAGATGAATCTAAGTCCTAAACTTCATGGACACTGGAAAGAATGACACCTAAGGCAATTTTATGGAAACACACGTGAATAAAATAAAATAAAAATAAAAAGCCTTTTATTTCTTGCATTATAATTAGTTTACAAAAACAGTTTGCATGCTACAATTATTTAGACTAGTAGTTACGAGCGTTTATTTAATTCATTTTGTGCTAATACTAAATTAATTCCAATTATTAATTATATGTTATAATAAATGTAATGATTTTTTTCCTTGTAAATAAAATAAAAAATACAACAATTAAATAATTTTTACAATTCTAACAATTGTCTCAATCTATAGTATGTATCAAATAAATAAATATGTTTTCGGTTTACAAAGAAATTGTTAACTGTTGTCATTTTCTGAATGAGAATAAAAAAAATGCAAGAATCCTATCAATGGAAGGAAAAATTTGCGCAAGAAACATTTTTTCTTGAGACGCAAGATCGTGTAGCTAATTGGTATGTTGGGGACCAATGATCTATTTTGTTGAGAAATGTCTGTTACTATACATGCTTGATTAAAATTTATCATTAACTTTTTCTTTTTCTTTTGTGTGATCGGCCTTTTGTTCTAACTAACCAGAAACCAACGATAACACAAAGTAATTTTCCCGCGGGATGATTCCCCGATTGATGACCTCCGTTTGGTAAAGCAAGGGTCCATACCGCTAGGACACGGGGGTGTTTAGTACTTAAAGCTTACCTATATTAGCAGATAAACTGCTAATTTAATTTAGCTTGCCGGGTTAAAGTGTTCAAATAATAAAGTACGTACAAATTTTTATACTACAGATTTTAAATTGGAGATTAGGGGCTATTCAAAGAGAATTGATTTGGCATATTTGGTATATCCTGAACATTGAAATATCTAAAACATAAGACATATTTCCGTAAACGTTAAATTTCTTGTTAATTTTTTTAATGATTTGTTATCGTCATCGAAAATAAATCATATTATCATGATTGTATGTGTTTTCAGTCTACTGCCAATTGTGCTTTGGCGAAATCTGTTAACGACATTATCCTTAATTCATTACAAATATATGGAATCGTTTGAAACCGCTACAGGATCAGAGTAAACTATTATTCTCACAAAAAAGTGTCATGTACCTACGCGTTAGAACGAAGACTTCCTTGGCTTAACAAGATAGAAATCTTTCAAAAATTTTGTCTTTGATCCTATTCTACATTTGCTACGTTATTTTAGGTTTGCATAAAAAGGACACTAACAATAGAAAAAAGATATTTAATACATTGTAAGTTTTATTATAGCGCATTATCTAGTTAAATAAATTTGGTAAGATATCATAAAAAAACCCATTTGGTTTTTTTTGACAAGGATGTCGCTTCCAGACTCATATCTTTGGTAAGCTTCATCTAACAAAGAGTTTGTGGTACTGTGTGGCTTCGTGAAAACTAGGTGGCCGACGCTTTTCGCTAAAGTAAAGGCCTAATATAGAGAAGGCACGTGAGTTAGGCATTTCTTTATGCCTCCGAAGTATCATCGACTACGGTGTACGCACTGTATTAATCGGAACCTGTGGGCAGTGAGAACCGCCCTGGAACGCGGGTGTTTCTAGTGTACCGTGCGTGTGTTTCGCTTTGCTCGTAAGCGAGGGCAAATTACAGGTGAGTGTGTTCTATTGATGATGATGGGACCCTCTTTGGGTCCGGAAGCCCAAATTGTCAACAATAGCCTAACTTCATGTTGTTAGCTTTTCGTGACGTTGTGCGCGCGCTTCTTAATAATATCACATAATCTTTCCCTAACGCGCAAAAAGAAGTATAACCTCATTAAATGTTAAGCGCATTTTTTGTCACCTGACGTAACATTTTTATTCGACCTATGGCGTTTTATGCGCCTAAATTTTCCTTGCGAGTCAATTTAGTAATTTCTTTGATAGGTTTAAAGTATTGGTAAGTTAATAGGACAATCGAGTTAATAAGATTTACTATAACGTAACGAAAATAACATAGTAGACAAAAATAATCAGATCAATCTTCTTCATCACCATCATTCTAAAAAACTAATGGTTGAGGCTAATGTCAAGCTCTAATGACTTTGTGTACAGAAATTCTTGATTTAATATGTTTCTAGCTAGATAACAATAGAATATATTATATAGAATATATTCTATAACAATAGAATATATTCTATATAATATATTATATTGTTATCTAGGGACGGCTATCGCTTGAAAGAAAAAAATAATCCGACTTAAAACGAATTCCGAAGATTTTGTTATTCTTAATAAATATTCTTGGCCAATATAGAAGCGAACATGTCGAACGTTGTAATAAAACAAAAAGTTTTCTACATGCTTCTTGATAGAAAATGGGACGCCTTTGGCCTAAATATGACCGGCGACAAATATTAAGCGGGCTTTTTTAAAAGCCATCTTTAATAATAATCAAACAAACATTCATATTAATAATATACAATTATAATATACATATTTTTTTGATATGTAAAAAAAAAAACAGATTCTTTGATCATGGAAAAAATCAATTATATTGTAATAACTTTTAACACATAAACGTTCCCTAATATCTTTTATAAATTTGATAATTGGTAAATTCTGAACGTTTGCTGGGATTTTGTTGTAAAAACGTAAACATTGTCCTATAAAAGATGTTCTTACTCTTCGGAGTCTAATTGCTGGAAGATTAAAATTGTTTGTTTCTTGTCGTTTGTCACAATTGTTTAAGAAGTCATTTTTATTTTTCTGCACATATATAATATATTCAAACTATAGAACTAACGAACTAACTTTCTTAATGGTTTTGACGTTCTTTGCTGACATTTGAGTTGCCGAAAGATGGGTTTAAACATAGGCAAAAGCACCAAAATAGCAGTTATTAGTGGAGCCATTATAATTAAAAGAAGAAGAAGAGGGTTAAACTGTTTGAAACTGTTTGAATAAATCATCCGATCAGGTGAAAGAGCTGTTAAATTTTTCTTCAAAATCTTTTGCCTAACGACTCTTGGGTTTCTAAACGTTAGTTAAAGTTTAATCATCGATTTAACTAAATTGAAAACAGCACTGTCATCTTCTCGCTTTTTTCATATTAATAAATCATACTACAACTGCCTCCGTACCTTAGTGGCAAGGGCGTGTGCTCTAGAAACGGAAATCGTAGGTTCCCTTCATTGTTTCAATTGGCTCAAAAGTAAATGATCCATGTTTTGGATGGGCATGTAAAAAGGTCTGTCCACCCACCAACCCGCATTGAGCCAGAGTGGATACGGGATACAGTAAAAAAAAAGAAACTCTTAGGGAGAATGCGTGCATTAGGGGAGACCTATGTCTAGCAGTGAACTAACACAGGCTGATGGTGATGAATTGAATCGACAAACGCTATGCTATTAAAAGACTAATTAAAAGCAAGTAAATGCCATTAAGATTTTCTCACCAATGATACAGCAATAAAGATATTTTAATTCTAATAGCTTGTCGAAGTTCAGATAGTCCTTTTGCAATTTTTATAATGCATCATATTTTTCATATTTTTGTAATGCATCTGTTATTTATTTGTAAAACTTTTTCTAAAATAAATAATATAGTTGAGTAAATACTCCAGTTATCATTTATACAAAATTTGGAAAAGAGTAAAATTCGTTGAAGAGATGGCGGATACGGTCCAAAAACCCCCAATATAGAGAAGGCGGGCATTAGGGGAGGCTTATGTCCAGCTGTGGACTAACACAGGCTGATAATGATGGCGGATAGATACTTCAACTTAAAACGGAATAAATTTCTGTTTATCCTTATTTCTACGTTATGTAAAGCAAACTATTTTTTGAAAATAAATGTTAATTACCTTAGCCAATAAAAAAACATTGCATATTTTTATTGACTACGTACGAATGTTTCAACAAACGTTTTTAAGCAGTGATGGTGAATATCAAAGACGGGATGTATTTAAACCATTTCATTTCATTATTTTAAAAACCGAGTTATATAATTATGGACAATTTCCAAATCAATGTAGGATATCAAAATTTTACTTTTTATTTAAAATAATTAACATTGTTGTTAATGAGAAAAAGTAAAGTGGAATATTTAAGTCGTAGATAGAAAATTCATAACTAAAAATAACCTCTACTTAAAAGTCTTTTCCGCGTATTAAAATATTTCTTAACGATCCAGACTTGCACAATTGTCACTTCCCGGAGTGCTTTTATTTAAGTTTGTTTTATAAACGTACATATTAAAATATTAGGTTACACATTTTTACTTTTTTTATAACTTAAAGTAGTATTTTTAAATGTTAGCACAAGTGACAAGTATTTAAGGAGTAGCTTTTTAAAGTAATATAAAAAATACAATTTGTTAAAATAAGCTCAAAACCATAATAATTAGACATTTTAAGACGTAAATATTTTTGTAACAACCGAATATTGGTAGTAAAATAATGAAAATTTACTTTTATATTACAAACAATTTATTTATTCAGAAGAAATTAAATTATTACATGAAAAAAATTGATTTAGAAATACGTCAATCGGTCGGAAACCATTTGACTTAAGCGGGTATGAGGAACGATTAAACGTATACGGCGCGCTCCTCGCAGGGCCCCTCGCTCCTCACGTAGTCGGAGTTGACGCAGCGCTTGACGGAGTCGTCGAACTTGAAGCCCAGGTCGCAGGTGAGTAGGCGGGCGCCGCCGCGGTGGCAAGCGATGAACGAGTAGCACTTGCCGGGAATGCTAGATAGAGATGATAAAGACGATTAAAATTGATGAATTTTAAAAAACATTGATTACTTACACACGGACATATGTTCGCAGCAGATTGGATCAAATATGTGGCTAATGTTATTGTTAGTGGCTAAAATCTTTGGTCCAATATCGTAAATGTTAAGAGGATAAAAACTCTGGATTATTGCCAGTAATCATTGCTTTTTGTGATAATAAAGCAAAATCATTACCTGAAGTTCTCGGTGATGTCATATCCGTACTCATCGACTGATCCGGGTGGGCAGGTATATCCGAGGAAAACTGGAAAAATGTAATTAAATTAGTACCCTTAAATCAAATTGAGACTAAATCTTATCTGAAGGATTATTTCACTCAGAAAATTAGTTGGCTTATTAGATTGTTATAAGTAAGAGTTAAACTCCTTACCCTCAGCGTCGCAGGAGGGCACCAGCGCGGGCCAATCGCAACGGCCACTCTCCGGGTTGAAGGCCAGCCCCTGGGCGCACACCTTCTCGAAGGCAACGCCATCCACGCATTGGCGGTAGTGGCCGCAGTCGCTGCGAGTCGCTAACGGGGACTCGAAGAAACCGTACTCATGGGGACAGTCCTGAGAAGCTCTCGCTGGTTCTGCATTGTGGTAAACGGTTGATTGTTAAAAACTGGTTTGATTATCTATATACAATTATTATTTATTTATAATTTGCTTTAGAAACTTACGGGTGCATCGTTATCGCCGCATTGGACATCACTCGGATATCCGCAGGGGTACGCAGGCCAGTCGGCTTCCGGGTTGAAGTACATGCCATCGGGGCAAGTCCGCCGGAACTCTTGGCGTTCCTAGGAAGGAAGAAAATGTTCAGATAAACAAAGCGACAAATTTATTCAAACCATTTTTTTCTGCTATTACCCATTTTCTTGTTATCTTGATAGTAATATACATCTTTTTATGAATTAAATCGGTTTTAAATTAAAAGTGTCCATATAACTTGCGGTTAAATAATGCATTAGTATGGACCAGTCATCTGATCTATGATTATTTTACCATTTATACTCACAATACATTCGAGGAAAGTGTCGCAACTGCCATCAAGCTTCTGGTAAGCGTTCGTGTCACCGCAGCTTTGGCCTGTAGTTAAGAAAATACATTATTAAAGAATCATCATCATCATCAGCCTTTGATAGTCCACTGCTGGACATAGGCCTCACCTAATACACCCCTATTCATTAGGGGGTTTTGGACCGTATCCCACCACGCTAGTCCAACGCGGTTTGGTGGGTGGACCGCCTTTTTACATGCCCATCCTACGCATGGATCATCTAACTTTTCAGACAATTGGGTGATCGGCCCAAACTGTCGTAACCAACTAGGAAACAACAACAATGTGAATATTTTTCCTTCCTATTAAAGTTTAATTTCTTTAAATGATCATCAAATGGTACGTTTTTAATTGTACCGCAAAACAAATAGCATAAGCATTAAACAATTAAATAGTTTATCTAAATATGCAATAATTTGAATAATAGTATAATTAGAGAGGCTTTAACAATTATGTTTTAACGTCATTGTAAATGAAATATAGTTTACAAAATTGATACTTACATGACACTGCCACAAGTAAAGCGGACAAGCAGATTATGAAAAACATCTTTGTATGTTTGTATGTCTCTTCAACAAACGAATGATGCTATTGTCCTCTGCGTATGATTATTTATATGAAAATAGGTCATTAATTTGACATTACTTTATAAAAATCTCCAAACATAAACCAGTTCTTATCTAAACATTTCTCTCATTTAGGTAAAAGTACTTTCTACATTTCCCGTAGTTTAAACGGTTTTATATTGACCACAACTGAACTATTTCTGTACTCCAAAGTCACGTTGCAGTGTATATTTTATGTTTCCAGAAGTGGATATTCTACTGCGTGTTTATTACTGAACAAAAACTATTTGTTACTATAATATTGTCATATACAAGCAGTGCACAGTATTGATTAAAAATAATATTTCAGGTTTTACTCGTTTACTTACACAATGTTTCGTACCATTTTCAGCTTGTTTGGTTTAAACAAATTTTGTTTTATTACTTTTACATACCTACTGTGCATAACCAGAAACGTACAAAAGAGTAAATATATTGTTTTCATCAATGTTTTAGATTCCGAAAAACAGTTTTTTTAAAGCACCTAGCGCGACTGAAAAATTTGAATTTACAATTAACGTACCAATTATTTTTTGTTTAACTGTAGCATACGTATAGCCTTGTCAGAGTACGAAACTAAAAATCCTTTCGATATAACTGAACAAAAGGTTTTTCAAGATCAGAGCTCTCATTGTTATGGTCAATCTCTAATTAGATTTTTATAAATGGTTCTAAGTCCAATCTGATTAATTTTTTATGAAGTACCGACGGTTGCATTTCCGCCGTACATTATTATGTCAAAAAGCAACGTAAATCACTTCCGGGGTAAGAAGTATAAAATACGTCTCGAATTAGTGACTGGACTTGTGTATGTTCTTACACAAAAATGTTATTATTTAAATCAACTACGTTCTTATGCTAAAATTTAAAGATTCTGAGAGAGTCCTTTGTTTGTATTGTTAATCTAAATTCAAATTAATTTAACTATTTGCTGGATCATTGTTGCTATATATTACTTCATTCACGTTAATGCCAAAATCTGATTTGGCTTAGCTTTGCTTTAATTGTGGGGTAAATAAAACGGAACATCGTATGCTTAAGGATGGCAAGCAGACTTGTGTGTTTCACGTTTCACTGTTTCACGCTCATTTCAGATAGGCGGAGATTGTCATCCCATCAGTTGAACTATCTGCTCGTCTCGCCGCTTTAGTCATTAAAAATGATCTACAACTTTCGTTAAGCAATTAATAAGAATTAGTTTTCTAAATAATATCATCTATATTAATAGCTACTCGGGAACTTTTTCTAAAAAAAAAATAAGCAATGTAATTATTATAAAATCTTGCCTTTAGAAAAAATCGTTTACACAATACTTGCACATTAGACAAAAAAGCGTATTTTGATGATTGTTTCACAAAAATTGTCTCTTACATAAATGTCATTTAGCATGCAGAAAAAAATCACTTAGGCCATCGTTATTTGTGATTATTATAAGCGGGAACACGTAATACTTGCTTCTGATATAAGGGTGCGGATTAATATAAGATTTTTATTGTTAGCTGTAAATAAAGAAAATTCTCTTTTTAATCATAATCTTTTTCGACCTTGTATGGATAATAAGAAAATTAAAAAAAATATGGTTTTCTCGTTATATTGTACGTTTTGATGATAGCCGACTATAAAATGAATCATGAGTTATTTGAATGAGGTAGTTAGTTAATTCAATTAATTAGTACATAACTATATTAAATTTATAAAGAAATAAATAGGCTTTTTAATTTGCTTTTGAATTTTGTTAAAAAAGTTTTGACTTATACTTAAACGAATTCTTGATTTAAGTTCATATTATACTTAAGTAACTTTTTTACGCGTATGAAGTTGAGGACAGAGGGTAGTGTAATAAGTAGGTAGTAATAAGAAAATGTACATAGTAAAATACTTCATGGCTGATATAGCTCTTAATAATTCAACTTTTTTTAATACAATGGTCAATAATAAGTACAATCGTTTTATTTTTACTATTATTTCGACAGCATTAGTCCTTAGATATCAAAGAAGCATTGTAAGATTTATACGGTTTTGTTTATAATATGAGTCGAATTTCGTAGTCAAAAAGTTTCGGGTAGACCTCCGACTTTCTTAAACTCTTGAATCAAATTGAAGTAGTTCAATATGTTTATAGATATTAAAATATTGACCGTTAATTCTCAATATATATTTGAAAATTTTGTGTATGTGCACGTGCATTTTTATGCATTTTTAACACGTTTCCAATAAAGTACCTCCTTAGTTAAGGAAATCGGTCAATAATCACTTTTTAACTTTTGCATAAAGTAGACAGCAAATAATAAGTAAATAATTTTGGGCAACGCATACAAACCCTTTAACAATAATATCCCATTAAATCGTAATTTGAGATATATCCCAAAATATTCTCATTATTAAATTTAAAACGTTTATGTGTTAAATGTTATTACAATATGAGTAAATTTATAAACCAGAACGCAAAGTGGTATTTATAATTTACAGAAAAAACTGCAAAATATTTTTCTTTGTCATATGGGCGTGCGTCGAATGGGCATGTAAAAAGTCGGTCCATCCACCATTGGACCTGCGTGGTGGCGATACGGTCCAAAAACCCCCTAATAGATAAGGCGTGCATTAGGGGAGGCTTATGTCTAGCATTGGACTAACACAAGCTGATTATGATAATTATGATGAAATAATACGACATTTTGTGACCATTACTTGTACAAAATTTTATTTAATAATCTGATGAGATTTTATTAAGCGTACACTAAACATAGGTAATTTATTATTATACATTAGTTTGTTAGTCATTAACATTGTGAAAATAATCTACTTCACAATATATTGCTCTCTTCAATCGATGCTATACATATTTATATTTTATAACATTTATTATATTTTAAAATATATCATTGACTCAAAAGAAAACAAAAAGTTTTAATTGAGAATTTTACTTAATTGGTAAAAATTTTAAGAAACTTTAAAGGGCTTCTTACCAAGAGACATTTAAAGGGTAAGAGCCAAGATTTTACCACGCCGTTTTAATATAATGCCCTTAAAAAAGTTCAATGATTTTTTTCTGGACGTTCTTTGTTATAATTCTAAAAATACATTTGTATCAAACCGATTTGTTTTACTATGTTTATAAAATTATTAATCAGAAGCAAAATCAGCAATAGCTAAACTCGGAAATACCTGATCTCTTTTCCTAATATCTCAATAGTACTTTAAAAACAATTCTAATTCGAATTGGTACTTACGAGAGCTATCGGAGAAAGTTCACGCAAATGAGAGGAATATTTAGATAAGAACTGGTTTATGTTTGTAGAGTTTTAAAAAGTAATGTCAAAATAATGACCTATTTTCATATAAATAATCATACGCAGAGGGCAATAGTATCATTCGTCCGTTGAATAAACATACAAACATACGAAGATGTTTTTATAATCTGCTTGTCCGCTTTATTTGTGGCAGTGTCATGTAAGTATCAGATTTGAAATCCACACATCATTTACTACATTGCGGAAGTTTTAATTTACAAAGCCTCTTTAATTATACTACTATTCAAATGATTTTATAATTGTTTTACCTGTTTATTTGTTTAAATACTTATACTATTTGTTTTGCGCTTCAATTACAAAATAGAATATTTTATGTCCATTATATCCATTAATCAAAAGCAATGCACCTTTAATGTCATGGCATGGCCATTAATGGTTCATTGGTTTGGTATGGCATAAAGAATGTTGATGTTGTTTTATAATTATTTTTAGCACTTAACTTCGCAAAGAAGACTGTGCATTATAAGTAGTAAATCCTTCCATAATGTATTTTCTTAACTTTTTTACAACAGGCCAAAGCTGCGGTGATACGAACGCTTACCAGAAGCTCGATGGCAGTTGCGACACCTTCCTCGAATGTATTGTGAGTATCAATGTAAATTTCCAAAGCAAACTTTTATGTAGTACAAACTATTACTAGTATCCTAGTGAGTACTCCATCAATGTAATGAGAAAAACAGAAAAGGGCAGAAAATAGTTTGTCATCGCTTTTTTTATCGTAATATTCTTATTTGTTAATAGGAACGTCAAGAGTTCCGGCGGACCTGCCCCGATGGCATGTACTTCAACCCGGAAGCCGACTGGCCCGCGTACCCCTGCGGATATCCTAGCGATGTCCAATGCGGCGATAATGATGCACCTCGTAAGTTACTTAAGCAAATATGAAATAAATAATAATTTTATATATATAATCAAACCAGTATTTAACAATCAATCGTTATCGCAATGCAGAACCAGCGAGAGCCTCCCAGGACTGTCCCCATGAGTATGGTTTCTTCGAGTCCCCGTTAGCGACCCGCAGCGACTGCGGCCACTACCGCCAATGCGTGGACGGCGTTGCCTTCGAGAAGGTGTGCGCCCAGGGGCTGGCCTTCAACCCGGAGAGTGGCCGTTGCGATTGGCCCGCGCTGGTACCCTCCTGCGACGCTGAGGGTAAGGAGTTTAACTCTTACTTATAACAATCTAATAAGCCAACTAATTTTCTAAGTGAAATAATCCTTCAGATAAGATTTAGTCACATTTTGATTTAAGGGTACTAATTCAATTACATTATTCCAGCTTTCCTCGGATATACCTGCCCACCCGGATCAGTCGATGAGTATGGATATGACATCACCGAGAACTTCAGGTAAAGATTTTACTTTATTACTATAAACAGCAATGATTACTGGCAATAATACCATCTGCACATTTAAGATATTAGACCAAAGTATTTAGCCACACACTTGATCCACTCTGCTGCTAATGGTTGCATTGTAAGTGCAAATGAGTCTAAAGATCATCATTACTTTATTACTTATTTTATTATAATCCTGTTCAGCATTCCCGGCAAGTGCTACTCGTTCATCGCTTGCCACCGCGGCGGCGCTCGCATGCTCACCTGCGACCTGGGCTTCAAGTTTGACGACTCCGTCAAGCGCTGCGTCAACTCCGACTACGTGAGGAGCGAGGGGCCCTGCGAGGAGCGCGCCGTATACGTTTAATCGTTCCTCACACCCGCTTAAGTCAAACGGTTTCCGACCGATTGACGTATATCTAAATCAATTTTTTTCATGTAATAATTTAATTTTTTCTAAATAAATTAATTGTTTTGTACTAAAAAATTTATTCTTTATCCTACAAATACCCTAAATTTGACCATGTATATATTTTTGACTATCGTGCTCAACTTCAGTGGCTATCTATACGCCAAATATTTTCTCTACGGGCTCTTACAACGCTCTTACATTTCTTCGCAATTTCAGTATTTATGTGAAGTCATCAACAAAAACCTTCGCTCAATGCAGAATCGTTTACTTCAACTTACCATTAACCCTTCTGATTTCAACAATTCCTATATATTCATAAATAAATCTTAATAAAGTTATGTTAGATATCTATATCTTAACTATATAGATATCTAACATAACTTTTTTAGTATATGTTTATTATTCTAATTTGTAATACAGTTTTAAGAAGTTTTTTTTACTGTCACACGATTGTGCACCTACTTTAATCTCTCTTTTCACCTTACGGTTGACTGGCCTTTGGCATTAAGTCCGCCACTGTAAAATACTCGGTTACTACAACGAAAGGTTATAAAAATTTACGATTTTAAGTGGTACTTTTTATGTTTTTGAGCTAAATTAAACAAGTTACTAAAACACATGTCGTGTGTGTTGATATAAGAAAAATTCAAATCAAAGCACTCCGGGAAGTGAAATTTGTCCAAATCTGGATCGTTAAGAAATATTTTAATACGCGGAAAAGACTTAAATACAGATTATTTTTTGTTATATTTTTTTATCAACAACCAATTTATTACACTTTACTTTTGTTTATGACAAAATTATGTTAATTATTTTGCATATAGAAAAAAAATCTTAAATAATCAAAAATTTGATTCTTAGAGACTGTTACAAAAAAGGGACAAGCAGATTATGAAAATCATCTTTGTATGTTTGTATGTTGGTTCAACAGACGAATGATACCATTGTTTTAATTTTTAATGGGTTCACCCCAAGGGGTAAATTTCAGTATTGTGTCCAAATGTCGTGTGCAAAGTTAGTAAGTAGGACCGAATTTCCAGCCGAAAGATTTAAACCCCCGAACTCCGGTTTATAAAGCAAGGGCCATAGGACACGGAGTCGGTATTAGCCATTTCAAATTACTAATAAACTGATGTATAATAATTATAAACTACTTATGGTTTTTATATGCATAATAAAATCTCATCACATTACTAACCGTCTCCGTGGTCTAGCGCTTGCTTTATAAACTGGAGGTCGAGGGTTCGAATCCAGCGGGAAAAACAATTTTGTATCATCGTTGCTTTCTGGTTTATTAGGATAATTTACACCGGATCGGATTTAGACTTTATCGGATCAGTCGAATGGGCATGTAACAAGTTTTTTACCACTTAACCCCATTGGACCAGCGTGGTGGACACGGTCCAAAAATATCCTAAGAGAGAAGGCGTGCATTAGAGGAGGCCTATGGTCTGCAGTGGACTAACACAGGCTGATAATGACATTATTAAATAAAATTTTGTACAAATCTATCAATGGCCTCAAAAAATTTTGTAATATATATATATATGCCTGCTATAATTCAGATATGCAATAAAAATCAAAAAATATTATGATGGGTTATATGACTATAAGGGGCGCCAAAATTAGTGTACTACATTTTAGTACCCATATCCATATATTCAAATTCAAATATATATTTTCCAATATTGAAGTTTTACACTTGCTTTTAATACTTGCTATCCGAATAAACTGAGAAGAACCTGTAAAGCTAACTTAACGGGCTATTTATATCCTGTTTTAAAATAATTGAACAAATTACAAAGATTACAAATTATTTTGTAAATTATAAATACTAGTTTGTGTTATGGTTTAATTCATTCATATTGTCACCTCTAATAACCTTTAACACATAAACTGTCCTTGACATTCTTTTATAAGTAACAACGGTCCTAAGCCCTTGTAAAAATAAACGCACATAAAAAACATCATGGAAATTCATAGAAGTCACTTTGATAAATTAAAAACTTTAAAAAATATCATAGAGTAAAAACGCGGTGGCATAAATAGCGCAAACGCATGTTGTTATCCGCTTATGCCTATTGTCGGATATTTTTTTTGTTGTCAATTTACTTGTACTACCTCATATTTGCGTCATCTGCATAACAAAGATTTAAATTATTATTTCCTTTTTTCGCGCACGTACACAAAACTTTTATACATATATTGAGAATTAAGGGTCAGTATTTTAATTTCTGTGAACATATTGAACAACTTTGATTCAAGAGTTGAACAAAATCAGTGGGATACCCGAAACTTTTTGACTTCTAAATCAGACTTTATTACAAACAAAATGAAATGAATCTTACAATGACTTTTTGATATCCAAGCACTAATACTGTCGAAATAATAGTAAAAATAAATTGTAGTTATTATTGAGCTTTTGTTAAAAAAAGCTGTTTCTAAGAGCTATATGTACAGTATATATGAAGTAAATTAATTATTTTTTTATTACTACTTGCTTATTACGCATACGCATACCCGTCATCGCGCGGGCAAAAATGGTTTATTTCGGACTCGCACCGACTAAAACCACCACGTTATTCCTTCTTGGCGCTTACTCCCCCGAGTCTGTTACTCAGGGGCCATGCGAGCCAGGAGTTCCCAGCGCACTAAGGGACGAGACTCCCAGTCCCCAGCGGCGGCCCCGATGTTAAGCTTTGCCGCTGGCTCCATTTTAGCGGCAGAAGGAGGAGAGATCGACGACACAATGCCGAATGTCCCCTACTTCTATGGCCCCCCAACACGGTGTGGCCCCTTTCGATTCGCGGAGGATAGGGAGAGCGGGGCTGCTCCACGGCCGGCGTTGCACCACAGGCCGGCCAGGATCCTCTTAGCTTCCCCGCGGCTGGGCAGGCCACAGGTACTGAGCTCCACCGCTACGTCAAAGCCTGAACCTGTTCAGGGGGATAAAAATGTACTCTTACTCAACTAACTCATGATTCATTAGTCGGCTATCATCAAAACGTACAATATAATGTAAATACCATTATTTTTTCAATGTTTATATTATACATTACAAGCATGTAAAAGATTAAGATTTAAAAAAAAGAATTTTCGAAAAATACAGCAAATAAAAAAAAGCTTATAATAATCCGCATCCTTATTTATTTATTTAATCTTTGTGCACAAAATGTACAGAGGCGGACTTAATGCCAATGACATAAGTATTGAAAATTAGAAGTTATGGGGCAATATCTTACCTTATATCATATAGAAGTATTACTTGTTCCTACTATGTATTTTTTTCTGCATTTTTGTAAAACAATTTTCAAAATGCATTGTCTCGATTAATGTGCCAGTATTGTTTAAACGAATTTTCTATTGTAAAGATTTTATAATGACAACGTTTCTTATTTTGGTTTAGAAAAAAGTTCCTAAGTAGATTTATATACATATAATGTTATATAGAAAACTAATTCTAAATTATTGCTAGAAGAAAGCTATATATCATTCTTAATGTTGTTCAACAGATTGTTCAACTGATGGGATGACAAGCTTAACCCATCTGATTTTCAGTGTAAAACTCACAATTTCGGTTGTCATTCTTAAGCGGATGTTTCGTCTTATTTACCCCAAATGTCAACAAAGCCTAGCTAAATTGATTTAAAATTTAAGTCGACGAAGTAATCTACAACTACAAAGATCCTGTGAATAATTAAATTATTTTTATTTTAAATTAACAATGCAAGCAAATAATAAAAAAAAAACAAGGACTCTCATGGAATCCTTATTTTTGATATAAGAGCGTGGTTAATTAAGATAAATAACATATTTGTGTTATAACATACACAAGTCCAGTGACTAATTCGAGACGTGTTATACTTCTTACCCCGGGAGTGCTTTACGTTGCTTTTCGACATAATAATGTGCGACGAACGAAAATGCAATCGTCAGTCCTTTATAAAAAATTTACCAGATTTGATTGCGAACCATTTTTGATAAATCTAACTGAGATCTGAGATGGTCTATAAGAATGAGAACCCTAATCTTAAAAATCCTTCTTTCCGCTATATGTAAAGGATTTTTAGTTTAATACTCTGACAGGGCTATACGTAGGCTACGGTAAAAGTACGTAAGTAAGTAATTGAAAATAATTCGTACATAAATTGTAAATTTTATTTATTCTTAGTCACGCTAATTGCTTCAAAAATATTTTTTTCGGAATCGAAAACATTGATGAAGACACTGTATTTACTCTTTTGTACAGTATACAATCAGTACTACATACAGTACGCAATCGGTTACGTACAGTATGTGAAAAGTAATAAAACATAACTTAAACATGGTTTATTTTAAGAAATTTGACGTGTTGTTCTAATGTAAGAATTTGTTCGAAGCATAAAGCAATGTAAATGGTACGGAACATCGTGTAAGTCATTATCATCGTCAGCGTGTGTCTGCATCAAGTCCACTGCTGGATAAAGGAGGCCTATATTTTCTCCATTGGTTTATTGACATTATCACGCTGGTCCCATGCGGGTTGGTGGGTGGACCTTTTTAACATGCCCATCCGACGCGTGGATCATCTTACTTTTCAGACAATTGGGTGATCGGCCCAAATTGCCCTAACCATAAACAACAACAACAATGAAAATTTGTTGAGTCCCCGCAGGATTCGAACCCACGATCTCCGGCTTCTAAAGCACACGCTTTTACCACTAGGCTACGGCAGCTCCGTGTCGGTAAACTAATAAAATCCGAAATATTATTTTTAATGAAACTGTAATAATCCATGGCATTGTTACAAACTTTCTCAAGCATTAACAAAATCCACTTCTGGAAACATAAAATATACTACCACGTGACTATAGAAGCGTACCCACAGATCAATAAATGTTCAGTTGTGGTTCAATATAAAATCGTTTAAACTACGGGAAATGTAGAAAGCACTTTTACCTAAATGAGAGAAATGTTTAGATAAGAACTGGTTTATGTTTGGAGATTTTATAAAGTAATGTCAAATTAATGACCTATTTTCATATAAATAATCATACGCAGAGGACAATAGCATCATTCGTTTGTTGAAGAGACATACAAACATACAAAGATGTTTTTCATAATCTGCTTGTCCGCTTTACTCGTGGCAGTGTCATGTAAGTATCAATTTTGTAAACTATATTTCATTAACTATGATGTAAAAACATAACGTTCAAGCCTCAATTATAGTATTATTCAAATTATTGCGTATTTACATAAACGGTTTAATTGTTTAATGCTAATACTGTTTGATTTGTGGTACAATTAAAAACGTAGCATTTGATGATCATTCAATAAAATTGAACTTCAATTACACAGTAAAATATTCACTTTGTTTTAAATAATATTCTGACTCTAAAATATTTTTAGCAATAATTTGTAAAGAAGAATATATAAATCACATTGAACCTATCTCTCGACTTCGCGTTACTGGTAGCACATTCTATAATAATGTATTCTTTACTCTTACTAAAGGCCAAAGCTGCGGTGACACGAACGCTTACCAGAAGCTCGATGGCAGTTGCGACACCTTCCTCGAATGTATTGTGAGTATTTATATAAAACATTGAAATAATCATAGGTCAGTTGACTGCATACCATACCATACTAATGCATTATTTAACAGCTAGTCATTTGGACTTTTAATTTAAAACCGATTTATATACTTTAATTTAAGATAAAAAAGAGGTATAAGCCGAAAAAATGGTTTGAATAAGTTATCGCTTTGTTTATCTTAACATTTTTCTTCTTCATAGGAACGCCAAGAATTCCGGCGGACTTGCCCCGATGGCATGTACTTCAACCCGGAAGCCGACTGGCCCGCGTACCCATGCGGATATCCGAGTGATGTCCAATGCGGCGATAACGATGCACCCCGTAAGTTTCTGAAGCTAATTATAAATAAATACCAATTGTATATAGATAATCAAACCAGTTTTTAACAATCAACCGTTTATCACAATGCAGAACCAGCGAGAGCCTCCCAGGACTGTCCCCATGAGTACGGTTTCTTCGAGTCCCCGTTAGCGACCCGCAGCGACTGCGGCCACTACCGCCAATGCGTGGACGGCGTTGCCTTCGAGAAGGTGTGCGCCCAGGGGCTGGCCTTCAACCCGGAGAGTGGCCGTTGCGATTGGCCCGCGCTGGTGCCCTCCTGCGACGCTGAGGGTAAGGAGTATAACTCTCACTTATAAAATTTAATAAGCCAACTAATTTTCTAAGTGAAATAATCCTTCAGATAAGATTTAATCACAATTTGATTTACCGGTACTAATTTAATTACATTATTCCAGCTTTCCTCGGATATACCTGCCCACCCGGATCAGTCGATGAGTACGGATATGACATCACCGAGAACTTCAGGTAATGATTTTGCTTTAGTATCACAAAAAGCAATGATTACTGGCAATAATCCAGAGTTTTTATCCGCATAAAATTTAAGATATTGGACCAAAGCTTAAAGCCAATAACAATAACATTAGCCACATATTTGATCAATCTGCTGCGAACATATGTCCGTGTGTAAGTAATCAATGTTTTTTAAAATTCATCAATTTTAATCGTCTTTATCATATCTGTCTAGCATTCCCGGCAAGTGCTACTCGTTCATCGCTTGCCACCGTGGCGGTGCCCGCATGCTCACCTGCGACCTGGGCTTCAAGTTCGATGACTCCGTCAAGCGCTGCGTCAACTCCGACTACGTGAGGAGCGAGGGGCCCTGCGAGGAGCGCGCCGTATACGTTTAATTGTCCCTCACACCCGCTTAAGTCAAACGGTTTCTGACCGATTGACGTATATCTAAATCAATTCTTTACATGTTATAATTTAATGCTTTTTTGTAATTTCCTCTGACTAAATAAATTGTTTTGTAATAAAAAAATAAAGTTTCATTTTTAATCCTACAATTGAAATACGACTACAATACATTTAATTCTTTATAATGTCTTAATAACTTTTTGATCATCTTCTATATTCGTAAGAACTTCGTAGAATTTTGAAATATCCACTTTGCTTAGGTAGATTCTAAACAATGTAGAAAAGTGTAATCCAATTTTTAATTGGTATATAACAATCAACACTACTTCATCTGCATCAATCTTTTCATTTAATAATTATAATAAATATTATTAAAGAGACGTAAATTTTCTGTGTCCGGTGTTCACCGCAAAAACCTTTGTTCCAACAAGTACATCTACGTATTACTCAATACAAAGCTGGAACCAAATATTTAGCATTAGATATATTCTTTCATAACGATACAAATCTTATTCAGGCACTTTACAAATAAAAAAAACTTATTTGACAAGGCACAAGACATGTGTGATTTTTTAAGAGTTTGTTAGTATTAGATCTTTTAACATAATCAATATTTAAAAGATTTTTACATTTATTATTTCAAATTATGTCTAATAAATTATAATCATATTATTTTTAGTTCGCAAAATAACAGGCATGGACCGTTTAAACAAGAAAGTAAAATATCTTTTAAAATTCCTAAAAAAAATAATATAAGTGTATTACATAAAAAATGGTATCGTAAATCCGGAATATACTTACAAACTACGCAGTTCTGTATCGATAGCCTAGCCTAGTTGAATTTAATATCCACTATCACAATATATGGTAAACATAACGCTAAATATATCTAGTAAACTCGATTAGACTCCAGACTCATAATTAGTAACGAATAAAGAATGACAGAATATAATTTGAATCTTTATAATATTGAGTATTATATAGATTCAAATGTCTGTCTGTTTATACAGAGTATAATTTGAATCTATATAATACTCAATATTATATAGATTAAAATTATACTCTATCATTCTTTTTAGATTAAAGATATTATAATATTTTTTTAAAATTAATTTTGCGTTCCCACTAACTGTACTATCTTTTAAATTTCTAGAATAATAATAATATTTAGAAGATATATCTTGTGACCCTTGTAAATTACTGTGTACAATAGGGGATTTTGGCAATTTTCTTTGCAGTATGTCTGCTTTGCGGTATATTTAAGTATTTTTAATAAGACTCAATCATCAATTCTGTTTTACTTTTAGTGTATATTTCTGCTGTACTACAATTTCTTCTTTATTAAGATGAATTCCTTCTTTACGACCGACTTTCCACAAGAAGGAGGAATGAAGTAAAAAAAAAAGTTTCCAGAATTCACAACTTTGGGCGATTAAATTGCTGTTTAAACCTGGAGACATAATAAAGATAATTTTTTTCTCACCATATCACAGATTTCAGGAAATAAAAAAAGTAGATACACTAAAAGTATTGTATGCAATTGTACTTCTTAAAATAGTCTACAATGAATTTCGCGAGTACATACGTTGAACTGATGGTATCCATTTTAACGTAAACATTGTTAAAGTTGGAATCAGTCAAATTCAAAGATCATATAAGTAATACAGTTAAAGTTGTAGTAAAAGTATAGTAAGTATAAATACTTTATACTTCCTTCATATTATTTTCTTATTATTATCCTATTACTTATGTATAAATTAATATATATATAAGTATATATTAATATATACATCAGTAATAAGAAAATTTAAGAAATTATTTATTCTATATGCATTAAATTTGTCATAGTCGACATTTTGATAAAGTGACTTTAAACATATCAGAAATTTAAAAGGCGACCGCAGAAATAGGTTTGAAGTCGGTCATATTTATGTGTTATAATTTTACTTCGGTAAAATCTATTACAGAACTAGCGCATCATACAAGAATGTAAATACCTTGTACTAGAGGTGCAGTCATTTTAGGCCAGTGATGTTTTTTCTAATGTTTTATTGACCTGCACATGTTTATTTTTTTTTAATATTAGTTTCAAAAAGATGTAAATAGTAAAGGTTTTATAATCAGCTGAGTTTTCATTTGATGGTGGTGTGACTTATTATTGTTAAACTCTTTACTTAGATATTCTTTAGACGTTTAGTGGCAAACATATTTAATTTTTTATTCAGTATTGTCTATTTCACAAATTACTCTGCGTTTAACTGTAGAAAACAACTCTTTTATAATAGTTTTATACAAAATATCGTCATTCCCTCAATGTAAGAAAGTTAATTAATGAATATTGCAGTTTTCTGCACAATAGAAAGATATTTTTAGCAAGTGATGGTTATCAATGATAAACAGAAAAAGTTTTATAATTATTATTGTAAATATTTATTGTTATTAATAAAAATTATGACACACATTCATAAGGCTTAACGTTACAACATTAATGGGTAAATAATTATTATTTAATTTTTAAAGCTTCGCGCCAATCGCACTGTCTTTCATCTTGTATTATCTTACATACTCCACTAGTGTACTGTAAAGAAACAAGAAAAATAATTATTAGGTTATTTATGATTGATAAATATTATTTTTTAATACGATAAATATGATATAATAACATATGATAAAGGTTAATTAATAGCTATATATTACCTCGTCCACTGCACGCCGGCACGTTTGCTGACCAATCGCAGCTTTTCGTGTTATAATTGAACGCTAGCCCTGGTGGGCAGATCATCAATACCAACACTCTGTTGTAGCACATTAGGAATTGATCACAGCTTCCATTGGCTGATGGGTAGATTTCACCGTTTCTACAGTTGCTGGTTATAGGGCCAGCTGTGGTTGGTGCTTGGGTCGTTGGTGCTAAAGTGTACGCTGGTGTTTTTGCAACTTCTTGTTTTGGGGTGGTTGTAACACACGGCTCAGGTACTTTTGGTGCAGGCGTTGAAGCTGGCGTAGGGGCTGGTGTGGCACAAGGAGCAGCGGTGGGAGGTTCTGGTTTTGGGGTGGCTGTAACACACGGCTCAGGTACTTTTGGTGCAGGCGTTGAAGCTGGCGTAGGGGCTGGTGTGGCACAAGGAGCAGCGGTGGGAGGTTCTGGTTTTGGGGTGGTTGTAACACACGGCTCAGGTACTTTTGGTGCAGGCGTTGAAGCTGGCGTAGGGGCTGGTGTGGCACAAGGAGCTGCAGTGGAGGTTCTGGTTTGGGTGCTGTAACACACGGCTCAGGTACTTTTGGTGCAGGCGTTGAAGCTGGCGTAGGGGCTGGTGTGGCACAAGGAGCAGCGGTGGGAGGTTCTGGTTTTGGGGTGGTTGTAACACACGGCTCAGGTACTTTAGGTGCAGGCGTTGAAGCTGGCGTAGGGGCTGGTGTGGCACAAGGAGCAGCGGTGGGAGGTTCTGGTTTGGGGTGGTGTAACACACGGCTCAGGTACTTTGGTGCAGGCGTTGAAGCTGGCGTAGGGGCTGGTGTGGCACAAGGAGCAGCGGTGGGAGGTTCTGGTTTTGGGGTGGTTGTAACACACGGCTCAGGTACTTTAGGTGCAGGCGTTGAAGCTGGCGTAGGGGCTGGTGTGGCACAAGGAGCTGCAGTGGAGGATTGTGGTTGTGGGGCAGTTATAGGAGGCAGTTCCGGAACCTTTGGGGCGGGCGTCGATGGAGGACATTTGCAAGGTCCTGCGTGTGGTGCTTGACTTTGAACCGGCGCAAACTGCTGTTGTGGTGTTACTTCGATAAGTCCAAACGATCTCCAATCCCTGTACTGTGGTCTGCATTGAACTAAAACAAAAATTAATAACAACGATATAAAGACAATTGTAAAATCCCTAACTACTTTATCTACTTATATGATTATTGTTACGTACCTTGGGCAGCGAAAGCCAGAAGAAAGGCGATTAAGAACTTCTTTTGCACCATGATTGTATATTTAAATGGAAGACCCTTCTCAGTGTACTGTTATTGCTCTATGCAAAGACTGTCTAAAAATAAAAATTATTGCTAGTTATATACCAAAATCGAAAATTATTTACGTACTTAAAATTCGCAAATGATCACTGCTAATTTGTGGTTACTAATGATAACGGTATTCTTAATATTATTACTACGCTATTATTTTTGAGATGTAGCACTAATGTGATGAATTAATTAACAATTGTGTTAAATTAAATTTCTTACGTATGAATGATATTTACTATAATATCTCTATATTTCCATTAAAAAAATATGTATAGTAATTTCTCGCTGATTCTTTTCTAGTCAAGTCGATGTTATCGGACCGGTGATAGACTTCAAGTAATAGCTTGGAGGAGCTTAAATTAAATGAATTCATTTAGATTATTGCCTTGAATATATTATATTAAATAAATTGTTCATATTACATATTACAGTCGAATAAAGAGTAGAGTGCATTATTTTCGACTCCAATGCAAGAAAGACTATAATATTAATAATTTTCCTATATGATACGTTAGTACTATAGTAATATAGATATACATTATTTTACTTTATGAATAAACTTAAATTCGTAATTAACAGTACATTTTGGTCAGAGTATATGAAAAAATATTAATTGATAAATCTTGGATTCTCAGAAAACTATAGATGGCATTAAGTATAAATTAGTGTCCGACCGAACTTTCGGTTTCGGTTTCGGTTTCGGCCGAGTTTCGGCCAAAAATCAAGTTTCGGCCGCAGTTTCGGTTTCGGCCAAATTTGGCCGAAACTTTTGCCGAAACCGAAACTGGTTTCAGAAGTGTTTTCAATTTCAAAATAGTAGCGAAAGTTAAATGTATCATTGCTACAAACGAGCTCAGATCAGTCGATTTTAGTTCAGGCAAACATTCCAAGTTTGACAAAAGAAATTGATGATTCTTCTAGAAAGACGAGGAGGGAACAAATAGTAGTGAGAACAAAATATATACTCTTTGATAACCAAAAAATAAATACAAATATTACTGGACACTTTCCAGTTCAGATATTTGTTGTGTTAATAAAAGAGTCTCTTTACTACTTTTTTTCTGAATGTAGTCATTTGTTTGCTATGTGTAGCGAAATTTTCTCGAAAAAAAAGAAAACCCAAGTGCGACCTTGTCTTTAAAAACCACTGTTAAAAAAATTTAACAACGCAAGAGATTTACTGCGGCTCAAAGGCAACATGAGAAGAGACTGCTCTGTCATAATCAATTGTCGCAAAGTGGGCTTCTTAATTTCGAGTAGGGATAACGTACACTGTAGAAGAACATGGTTGCAGATGTCCATCGAAGCCAGTAATCAACAAGAAACAATAAGAATATGCTGCCATATTCGAAAAAACTAAAGACAAAGAATTACCATCTGATACTTATCCAAGAAACGAGCATTTCATATAGAGGTACGCAACGCATATTGACACAAATTTTGAATATGAGAAAAGTCTCCGCAAGTTGGGAGCCGAGAATCAGAAACAAAATCGACTTCGAAGATATCGTTGGACAAGTTTTAAGAAGATTCTAAAAACTTTAAATCTAGTTTTGTGGCAGTGGACGAAACACGGGTTTATCCCGAAGGATCTTCATGCCGTGGCCGTGGTATATGGACTGGTCGGGGTATGGCCGCAATATTTTGGTGATATTGTTATTTGATTACATGGAGCATGGAACCATCATTACAGATTATGCAGCTTTAATACCGAGGTTGAGAAATGTCGTCAATGATAAAAAAGAGGCAAACTTTGAACTGGCGAGCTGTTTTATCTTGACAACGTACCGGCGCATAGGTTGGAATTAGCGATGGCCACCGTTCAGCATGCTAGCGTGCAATTGGTTGAGCATCCCCCTATTCACCAGATCTGGCGCCTAGCTATTTTTCATCTTTTCTCCAAATTGATACTATACTTAAGAGGAAACATGTGTTAAAACTATATATAACAAGTAAACGATGCCGTGGTGACCTTTTTGCAGGACCAAGACAATTTTTATCCAAGAAACTTGGAACGCTGGACTTGGTGTGTAGGAAAAATAAATAATTAAGCTATCATAGTCATTATATTCTATCTCATTTTTACTTTTTGATCCCCCCTCGGAACTACAAATACAAACCAAAGTATTAATTAGTAAGATTTCAAAATACCAATACTTAGTCTTTAATGCAACAGTCACAATTATTAATTTATTTATTGATAACTCATATTGCTATAAGTAATTTATTTGAAAAAAAAAATATATTTTTAATATTTTGTTACATAAAAATATTATTAGCAACTGAAATAAACGATTACCACCCGTTTAATATACTGTCTCAATTCTATGACTAAAATAAAGCAAAATAATAGGCATAAAAGCTCCATATTTTAGTATTTTAAAAATTTTTATACTTGATTACGTGAGTTTCGGTTTCGGTTTCGGTTTCGGCCGAAACTGAAGCCACGGCCGAACTTTCGGTTTCGGTTTCGGTTTCGGCCGGGAAAACAGTTTCGGTCGGACTCTAGTATAAATTAAATGTGTTATAAAGATATTTCTACAGATAGTCCATTAGATAGTCAGTATAATGCCTTTGGTAATAATAAAAAGACTATGTGGAGAAATTCACGTGAAACTGAGATGCCTGTGAATTAAGGTGTATTGATAACTTAAGCCAAATGGACGACTATACAAAAAAAATTAAAAGACAATTCAAGGGAAATTTTTATATCATGGTTGCATCTGATTACCTTGAGAGCAGAGTAGTAGTTGTCTTTACCAAATGTCGTGTTGATTCGTACGGTAATACAATTTTTTTATAAATAAAAAAAAGACGTGTGGCACTCGGGGACTGCCGCGGTAAAGCTGTTGCATTGCATTTTGTATCAACTTATGCAATTATAATTTTATTTATTTATTTTATTCATGCAGTATTTATTTTTATTTGATATTAATTCAACTTACACTTTTTGAGCGTGGTGGCCGATAAGAAAACAAAATTTTCTATTATTAAATAAATAAATAAAAAAAGTTAATATTGTTTAAAATATTTTTATTATTATACAATATATGTGGATTTTATTATCTTACAGTAGCTGGTTATATTCATACACTATATTGGTTATTCGGGAATATTTATCATTAAAACTATAGGTTTATGATAACTGAAATAAGAAACATAATTTTGCGACTTAATATCCTCTAAATACCTAGAAAATACCGCGTCAATAGTGGTCTCATATTTTGTTGTGGACTCTTGGGGATTAGGTTATTCATTATCAAATTCAATGTTTTTAATAAAAAAGTTGTCACCGCAGTAATAATAATAATTAAATATTATTGGCATATTATCGGTTATTTATTCTCGAATTGTACGAGTTTCGTAGAGTCGTACAATACGTCTAATACGTCTAATGAAACGACGTTAGATGATGCACGGCCAGCAAGCCACACGTCTCTGCCCGTCAGAGTGGGGAGGTGAGGTTTTTCGTTACGGAATTTCTAGATTCGGTCACCGCGCTCAAGGCCCGCGATAGAAGCTATGCAATAGCTTAAAAAGGAAAGAGAAGATATATGGGTTTTTGTATATTTAGGCATTTAACGTTTCGAATTTTAATTTCCAAAGCTAAGTGTAATAAATTTATGTCAGTAACTATTGCAACATTTCCATTTTACCAGCATTTAGTAGGAACTATTATATTTACATTTTAATCAACATAATATCAAGCGACTGACGAATCGGTTTCAGTTTCGGAAGATCAACCATAAAAACTAAGGTACAATGTCTTATATTCTTGTCTTGCCTTGTCTGTATGTCTTACGACATGATTTTAAGCATTATCATGATACCATTGGCGTGTTCAGTCTCTTTTTCGAGGTGAAAACCGTGACGTGAACAGGACTTTAATTATTTTAATAGTTTCGTATCTTAATAATACCAAAAAGCATATTGTGTTCAATAAAGCTCATTCGCCTGAATTGACCTTGCGTATAGGAGCCCCCAAGGTTCAATACTGAACTCTTTTCTGTTTCTGGAATATAGTGATGACTCGGTGTGCCTATTCTTATGTTAATGAGTGTTTATATGAAATAATTTTGTTTCCAGATACAATTGTTTACTAATTACGATGAAAAGATATAAAAATCAGTACAGTATTATCAGTATAAGAAAATATAAGAAACAGTAAAAGATTAGGCGTTAAACTGGTTCATAACTAATAAATTAGTACTAAGTTTGACAGTTGTATTAAACACTGTTTGGTTTACTCTTTCGAAGTATATTCTTTTTTCTAATATAAATTTTGACAATAATAACTTGCTATATGAGAATTCTACTGCATTTTTGAAAATTTCCACTGATTTAATGTTGAGGTGGAGTCTCATATCCACTGGCTTTCTCAAAGATTAGGCATAATATGTTTTTTGCAAAAATAGATTGCCCGAGCAATCATCCTGAGCCCTCTAAAATCGTTGCGTGATATTTTTTGTAAATCTGACGCTTTTATTTTTGTACACCTTCGAAAGTATTGCAATAGTAAAAATAAAATATAGAGCACGCTCGGGCTGGACGTGCCTATTGAGGTTCTGAGTACCTAATTTTTTTAATGCCTAAGCCAAAAATCTTTTTCTTATAACTGTTTAAAAATGTAAAATTAAACTAAAAATAAATCGTTCTGGTGGTAGATCCCCTTTTTACAGGGGACCGTCTGGGTTGGTACCATCGCGGTGCCTATTTCTGCCGCAAAGCAGTAGTGTAAAAAACGCTGCTATGTTCCGGTTTAAAGGGCACCTTAGTCAGCGTATTTACTGAGTAAATGAGACTTAACACCCTATGCCCACGGTAGGCAGCGCGTTGGTGAAACCACTAGTATTGCGATGTCTATGGCGTCTGTGAACACTTCCCATCAACTGGCCCGACTGCTCGTCTGCCTGCGTAGGTAATAAAAAAAATGACAAATATCACTGTATGGGGACGTAGGTCTTTAAAAACAGGCATTTTTGGGTTAATTATATTTTAAAATGTTTCGGACCTTTTAAAAAGACAAATTTAACCAAAAATGCTTATTACTATAAAAAGGATTATATTTTTTTCCCTTAAAAGCTCCCCGGCAAAGGCTTGAATTAATAAAGTGGATCATAAATATTTTTTTTTAAGCAAGGTAACGCAAAATTGAATTATTGCTTGGTTATTTATTGGATTTATAGTGATGCAAAATTTGTGAGACGGGCATTTCTACAGTTTGCTCAATATATCAATTTCTCGGAAGTCTTTATAAGCTGTAAGAAGGCAGACATCTGAAGGATGCTTATATTCGACCTATTATTTAGAGCCGTGGTAATTAATGAGGTTATTATTCCTGCAATCACATAATACTGAAAACAACACTAGTTTTTAAGGCCCGTTTTGATTATCTATAGCAGAAACTAGCTTTAAAAAAAATATTGCGTTAAATAAAAAAGACTAAGACTCTAAAATAGTTACCTATGAATAAAAATTTCCGAAACGGGAGAATTTGACTATAATGACACTTATGCGAAATTTCGCTGGTCGGTTACAAAGCATAACTTTTTCAGTACTTTTTAATTATAATAGTTTTTTTAATTGCATTAAATCTTCCTCCTTAATAATAGGGTCATTTGTGAAATTGCCGTTTTACAATATAATTCGTTGTACTTTCACATATTTTAACCTTTTAATACTAAACTAAATTTATATACCACATATCATAATAAAAAAAGATATTTGGTACAATGATGTTTATTTATGTACAGTTTACATATCAATTATTTACAATAGCAAAAAACATTACTAATTAAAGCCATAAAATAGTTCTCATACATTTTGAAAAGTATAGTTAAAGCTTTTCTTATAAACCTTACATATTTACTTACAATATAAAACCTATTACGAAAACTTAATCTTTGAATTATCCATACTCCATCTCCGTGTTCGGGATTCCTGTTACTGTCTGGATCTAGTCTATTACGCTGCAAAGGTAAAACAAATTAGTTTTAAACAAATAAACAATAATCACATTACGTATATATTTAAATTTAGATTTTTATGTACCTCTTGTACCACAAGCTGGTACATTTGATGACCAATCACAGCTCTTTGTATTATAATTGAACGCTAGTCCTGGTGGGCAAATCATCAACACCAGAATTCTGTTGTAGCACATTAGAAACTGGTCACAGCTTCCTGTAGCGGTAGGGTAAATTTCGCCGTTCACGCAGTTGCTGGTTACGGGAGCAGATGTGATCGGTGCTGCAGTTATAGGTGCTGAAGTCGTCACGGGTGTTTTTGCTACATCTTGTGTTGGGGTAGACGAGACACATGGTTCCGGTACTTTTGGAACGATTTGTGTCGTTGTAGGGGTAGGAGCAGGCGTCGGAGCAGGTGTAATGCAGGGAGCAGCAGTGGGTGGTTCTGGTTTTGGGGTGGACGAAACACATGGTTCAGGAACCTTGGGCACAATCTGAGTAGTGGCAGGGGTAGGAGCAGGAGTAACGCAAGGAGCGGCAGTAGGGGGTTCTGGTTTCGGGGTTTGTGTAACACATGGCTCTGGTACTTTTGGTACTACTTTGATCGGGGCAGGTGTAACACACGGGGCGGCTGTGGAGGGTTCTGGTTTTGGGGTAGCTGTCACGCATGGTTCAGGTACTTTTGGAACTATTGGGGTTGGAGCGGGAGTAGAAGCAGGAGTAACGCAGGGAGCAGCAGTAGGGGGTTCCGGTTTCGGTGTTTGTGGTACACATGGTTCAGGCACTTTTGGCACTATTTGGGTCGGTGCGGGGGTGGTTGCAGGCGTTGGAACCGGAGTTACACAGGGGGCAGGCGTGGATCGTTCTGGTTTTGGGGTAGCGGTCACGCATGGTTCAGGAACTTTGGCACCACCTGAGTTGAGACAGGGGTAGGAGCAGGAGTAACGCATGGGGCAGCCGTAGGTGGTTCCGGTTTAGGGGTGGATGATACACAAGGTTCAGGAACTTTTGGTACTATTTGAGTAGTGGCAGGCGTCGGAGCAGGAGTAACACATGGAGCAGCAGTAGGGGAAACTGGTTTTGGAGTAGAGGTGATACATGGTTCAGGAACTTTTACGATGTCAATGGGTCGGGACGTGGAGGCTGTAGTATCGCAAGGGGCAGAAGATATTGAATGCTGTGAAATTGGCACCACTTGCACAATTCCATAGGATCTCCAATCACGATATTGAGGTTTAGATTGCACTGTAAGATACAAGATAGAAATTAGTGATAAAAAATAAAAAAGTGAAATGATAAGAAATATCAAATTAAAATACGTACCCCGTGTTGACAAAGCCAGTAAAAAGACGATAAAGTACATTGTGCGCACCATGATTGTCAAATAATAAATACTGGCACGATGTAACAGTTGCAGCTAAATTGAATGAATGTGACAATGTTTTAAAATTCTTGCATTATATAATGGAATAGATAATGATTTAAGTGATTAAAATTTGGCAAATATCACTTTGTGTCATTAATTGATGCAAATTAACACGATGTTGCTAATTAAAATGGTATGTCGCGTTATGGCGAATACCAAAGAGTTTTTATAATAGAGGTGCGTTTGGGTAAGGAATAAAATATTAAAAAGAGTTTTCTTTATGTAGCAAGCTTAGGCTTAAAAGACATTTGGTTACACCACCTAAATTGTTTTCAAATTCAGGCCACCTTTGCTGTACTTATAATATCACGTATATTTTATAGCATTGGAAAGGATTGGAACAGGATTCGCAGTGTTGCTCTTTTTTAGGTTTAAAGCATGCAAATATGCTCTTTTTTTAGGTTTAAAGTTTAATCTTAAGTAAGCACTTTCTTTCGAGTTCATAAAAATCCCTCGGGAAGTTTTTTTCTAATTTTATAGATTTTTTTATGATGATTTATAGCAGAGTTTTTGGTTGATTTAAAAAAAATGTGGCCGACGTTTTGACATAACAAATGTTTTTCTGCACCTCTATACCTATAAGATACTATAACTATAGCAACACTTTCATCGGAACTCAGAAGTGTATGACATTACAGCATTGTTAAAGAAATAGCCACCGCTGTTTTTCTTCAGTATTTTATTACTGAATGTGTAAAAAGTATGCAATAATTTGTTTTGTTAACGTGTTTGTAAGCTTGGATAGTTACCTAGTATATTGTTGTTGAAACCGGGAGGTCAATTCCTAAGATATAAAGACGTTTTGAACGCCACTTGAGTAATTGCAAGATCGCACCAGAGAAATGGGAAGACCTTGCCTATGCGAGGCCGAATTGGCGTGTTGCTACTCAGACTGGACTTAAGAAGTTTGAAGAGTCTCGTCTTAAAGATCTGGAAACCAAGCGTGTGCTTCGGAAAACCCGCCCAAAGGTCACATATACATAGACTTATAATACTTCAGGAGTCCTTTATTATACGCAGTGTGATCGCACTTTTAAGACCAAAATCGGATTTGCAAGTCATGTTCGGGCTCATCAAAGAAATAAATAGCAGAGGTCGCCGTTGTCGGATACGACAAGGAGGCCATCATCATCATTGTTGTTATGTTCGTGTTCTAAGATAAACACGGAAATATTTAGTTCAACTTGAAAAGGTTTTGATTGTCTTTTATTCTATTACTCAAAAATGAATAATTGCAACTTTTAAATATAATGGTGGTCGAAAAATGGTTTTGTTTTCCCTTCTCCATAATTTTCAATAACTTTTTCTTTTCTCTAATCTTTGATTGACTCTCAATCTCCGAAATACCGGTTAATATTTTTATCCTTTGCTTGCCACTGGCCATTTTTTATAAAAAAAACATTCTTTTACTTGCAGTAATTGTTAGGTTTTTATGTAAATAAAGTAGTTTATAGGATACTTTGAAAATTATTTGCAATAGAAAATAAAATTTATATTATTTTACAGCCTAGATAGTTGCAGTTATTCAAAGTAAACAATGCGGCGGATACTCCAACAAACACACAAAAGCGCTTTTACGAAACATAACTTTGACTTAGCATTATTCCGAGGGATTTAATTTGGAGAGAGCCACTTTTTGTGATATACTGGTAGTGTGTCGAGTAAGGTTCGTATATAATTTTCGTTAATCCTTCGAACATCCGACCCGAATTCCTTTTTACTATCATTGTCATCATCATCATCATCGGTCATTCTAGACCATTCTGATTGGTACGAACCGAAAAGATTAAAAAAAACTAATACAAGGAATAAAATTAAACCTGTACAACCACCTTAGACATTTTCGAATGTTAAATACATTCGAATAATACAATAATAATACTACTAACATTTTGGTGGCACCTTTTGCAATACTTGCCTTACGAAACTTAAAAACCATACAAGCTGGACCTGTACCTTCCGGTTTATGAATGCCCATTCACCCAAATATACATAAATGTTTTTTCATTTTTCCTTATGTAAAGACCTCGTTTAACCTCATATCGTCTTTAGCACGTCTCTAAAAAAAACACAGAGCTAACTAAGAACAATTAAATATTTACAAACAAGCAGAAACGATAAAATATAACGGTCCCCCTATAAGTAATAAAGCTGATATATGGTACTACTATGCACTACTAATATTCTACATCTGTATTAATATTATAACGAGAGATTAGTAGTTTTGTGTGTGTTTGTAATGAACAATCTCAAAAAATACTATGCCAATTTGAAATATTCTTTCTTGAAAGCCAAATTATCATTGAGTAGCATAACTTGTTTTACTAAGAAAATTCATTGCGACATGGACTGCTAGATATTAATATTTTTGGAACAAGAAGGATATTCAAAATAAAACGAGGTAAAATTCCACTAATACGAATAAGGCTGAAATTTGCCTTTTTAATTAAGCGAACAAACATTGTCTTCAATTTATAACAATATTGTATTACAAAGCTTCTTATGTGATGCAGACGAAGTTTCATTAGCTATAATTAATTATTAATAAAGAAAATGAGAAATTGAATTTTTATTTAATTAATAGAAAATGAGTTGCATAGGACAATACCAAACATGCCTGAGCAATATTCTTATAGTATGATAAAATGACTCCAAGTCTATATATAATTCCTTACCTTACTTGTCTTTAGTGAAATTTTTGAAAGTAAAATTGATTAATTTTGAGAATATATACTTACATATAGATTTTTAAAAGCAAAGGAAATCAGTTATAACTAATAAATTAGTAAGATAGGAGGCAATCATCATGAGCCCTCGTTACTCGTTTCATGATATATTTGGTAAATCTTGCTTTTATTTCTGTACACTTTAGAAAGTATTGTATATTACGTTCGGAAAAATAAAATATAGAGCATGCACTGAACGTGCCTACGGAGGCCCTCTATTTTTTACAAGGCAAAAAATCTTTTTCTTATGCCTGTATAAAAAAGTTAAATTATATAATAAATAATGACAAATATCACATTTGATTGGATGGACATGGAAATTTGATTTTAAAATGTTTTGGACATTGTAAAAGACAAATTTAACCAAAACCGCCTATTAATGTACAAGGGATATTTTTTGTACCTACAAAGAACCAAGGCAAAGGCTCGAATTATAATGTGGATCATAATATATATTTTTTTTAAACGGGGTAACACAATTTTGTATTATTTTATGGTTATTAATTGGATTTATAGTAAGGCTAGGTTTATAATAAATCAATTTCATGGAAGTATTTATAGGTTGTCAAAACATCTGAAGGTCTTGAAACAAACTAATATTCGAACTATTATTCAGAGCCGTGGTAATTAATGAGGTTATTATTCCTGCAACTAAATATTACTGATTAAATTAATCGACAATACTAGCTTTTAAGGCCCGTTTTGGTTGCCTATAGTAGAAATTAGTTTTTTAAAAAAAATATTGCTTTATATTAGAAAAAATTTAGATTATTAAATAAAATGACTTTACGGATTCGGATCGCGTTTATTTTACATTTTAAATTCCCGACGTTTCGAACACTTTCCAGCGGCCTTAAAAACTTAGATTCTAAAGGAAGTATCTATGAAAAAAATGCTTTCTGCCACAGCTGACAAATAGATCAACGAAATAAAAACTCCCAAACTGTAAGACTTGATTTTTAAAACACCTATGTGAAATTTTGCTGGTCGGTTACTTAGCATAACTTTTTAATTATAATAGTTTTTTAATTGCATTGAATTTTCGTCCTTAAGAATAGGGTCATTTGTGAAATTTCCGTTTTATAGGATAATTCGTTGTAATTTCCCATATTTTAACCTTTTAATGCTAAACTAAATTTATATACCACATATCACAATAAAAAAAAGATATTTGGAACAATAATGTTTATTTATGTACATTGTAGCTATTTAATATTTACAATCGCCAAAAAAAATTGTAATTAAAGCCATAAAATATTTTTTTAGTTACAATTCATGTTGACATTTCATTTCCTCATACATTTTAAAAGTATAGTTAAAGCTTTTCTTATAAACCTTACATATTTACTTACAAAATAAAACCTATTACGAAAACTTAATATTTGAATTATCCATACTCCATCTCCGTGTTCGGGATTCCTGTTACTGTCTGGATCTAGTCTATTACGCTGTAAAAGTAAAACAAATCAGTTTTTAAAATAATTAACAATAATTACATTACGTATATATTTAAATTTAGATTTTTTATGTACCTCTTGTACCACAAGCTGGTACATTTGATGACCAATCACAGCTCTTTGTATTATAATTGAACGCTAGTCCTGGTGGGCAAATCATCAATACCAGAATTCTGTTGTAGCACATTAGAAACTGGTCACAGCTTCCTGTAGCGGTAGGGTAAATTTCGCCGTTCACGCAGTTGCTGGTTACGGGAGCAGATGTGATCGGTGCTGCAGTTATAGGTGCTGAAGTCGTCACGGGTGTTTTTGCTACATCTTGTGAAGGGTAGACGAGACACATGGTTCAAGGACTTTTTGAGGACGATTTGTGTCGTTGTAGGGTTAGGAGCGAGGCGTCGGGCAGGTGTAATGCAGGGAGCAGCAGTGGGTGGTTCTGGTTTTGGGGTGGACAAACACATGGTTCAGGAACCTTGGGCGCAATCTGAGTAGTGGCAGGGTAGGAGCAGGAGTAACGCAGGAGGAGCAGTAGGGGTTCTGGTTTCGGGTTTGTGTAACACTGGCTCTGGTACTTTTGGTACTACTTTGATCAGGGCAGGCGTAACACATGGGGCGGCTGTGGAGGGTTCTGGCTTTTTGTGGTAGCTGTCACGCATGGTTCAGGTACTTTTGGAACTATTGGGGTTGGAGCGGGAGTAGAAGCAGGAGTAACGCAGGGAGCAGCAGTAGGGGGTTCCGGTTTCGGTGTTTGTGGTACACATGGTTCAGGCACTTTTGGCACTATTTGGGTCGGTGCGGGGGTAGTTGCAGGCGTTGGAACCGGAGTTACACAGGGGGCAGGCGTGGATCGTTCTGGTTTTGGGGTAGCGGTCACGCATGGTTCAGGAACTTTTGGCACCACCTGAGTTGAGACAGGGGTAGGAGCAGGAGTAACGCATGGGGCGGCCGTAGGTGGTTCCGGTTTAGGGGTGGATGATACACAAGGTTCAGGAACTTTTGGTACTTTTTGAGTAGTAGCAGGCGTCGGAGCAGGAGTAACACATGGAGCAGCAGTAAAGGAAACTGGTTTTGGAGGTGAGGTGATACATGGTTCAGGAACTTTTACGATGTCAGTGGGTCGGGACGTGGAGGCTGTAGTATCGCAAGGGGCAGAAGATATTGAATGCTGTGAAATTGGCACCCTTGCAATTCATAGGATCTCCAATCACGATATTGAGGTTTAGATTGCACTGTAAGATACAAGATAGAAATTAGTGATAAAAAATAAAAAAGTGAAAAAATAAGAAATATCAAATTAAAATACGTACCCCGTGTTGACAAAGCCAGTAAAAAGACGATAAAGTACATTGTGCGCACCATGATTGTCAAATAATAAATACTGGCACGATGTAACAGTTGCAGCTAAATTGAATGAATGTGACAATGTTTTAAAATTCTTGCATTATATAATGGAATAGATAATGATTTAAGTGCTTAAAATTTGGCGAATATCACTTTGTGCCATTAATTGATGCAAATTACTACGATGTTGCTAATTAAAATGGTATGTCGCGTTATGGCGAATACCAAAGAGTTTTTATAATAAAATATTAAAAAGAGTTTTCTTTATGTAGCAAGCTTAGGCTTAAAAGTCATTTGGTTATACAACCTAAATTGTTTTCAAATTCAGGCTACCTTTGCTGTACTTATAATATCACGTATATTTTATAGCATTGGAAAGGATTGGAACAGGATTCGCAGTGTTGCTCTTTTTTAGGTTTAAAGTTTAATCTTAAGTAAGCACTTTCTTTCGAGTTCATAAAAATCCCTCGGGAAGTTTTTTTATAATTTTATAGATTTTTTTTATGATGATTTAGAGCAGAGTTCATGGTTGATTTAAAAAAAATGGGGCCGACGTTCTGACATAACAAATGTTTTTCTGCACCTCTATACCTACAAGGTACTATAACTATAGCAACACTTTCATCGGAACTCAGAAGTGTATGACATTACAGCATTGTTAAAGAAATAGCCACCGCTTTCTTTCTTCAGTATTTTATTACTGAATGTGTAAAAAGTATGCAATAATTTGTTTTGTTAATGTGTTTGTAAGCTTGGATAGTTACCCAGTATATTGTTGTTAGGTTCGTGTCCTAAGATGAATATTTAGTTCAATTTGAAAAGGATGTGATTGTCTTTTATTATTTTTATCCTATAACTCAAAATGAATCATTGGAACTTTAAAATATAATGGTGGTCAAAATATAAAAGCGGTTTTGTTTTCCCTACTCCATAATTATCATCAACTTTTTCCTTTTTGAGTCAATCAAAGATTTTTAATCTTTCTCAATCTCCGAAATACCGAATCATATTTTTTTCTTTTGCTTGCCACTAGCCATTTTTTATATAAAACATTCTTTCACTTTCCGCAATTGTTAGGTTTTTATGTAAATTAAGTATTTATAGGATACTTTGAAAATTCTTTGCAATAGAAAATAAAATTTATATTTTACAGCCTAGATAGTTGCAGTTATTCAAAATAAACAATGCGGCGAATACTCCACCAAACACTCAAAAGCGCTGTTACGAAATGTAACTTTGACTTAGCAGTATTTCGAGGGATTTAATTTGGAGAGAGCCACTTTTTGTGATATACTGGACCTACTTCTCGTCTCCTGTAAATAAGCCACCAAAAATGGTTCTACGTTGTGTCCTTAGAGCAATGATGGGTCAGTTGGCCTAGTTCGTTAGAAAAGATTAGGGGTATCCAACAGATATTTACATTCTTCTCACCTTCCTAATCTGCTTCAAATGGTCTTGGATGGTCAAGTAAGGTTTGTATATATTTTTCGTTAATCCTTCGAACATCCGACCCGGATTTCTTTTTACTATCAATGTCATTATCGTCATCATCATCATCATCGGTCATTCTAGGTCATTCTGATTGGTAAGAACCGAAGACATTAAAAAGAAACTAATTTAAGGAATAAAATTAAACGAGTAAAACCACCTTAGACATTTTTGAATGTTAAATACATTCGAATAAATACCACTAACATTTTGGTGACACCTTTTGCAATACTTTCTTTACGAAACTTAAAAACCATACAAGCTGGACCTGTACCTTCCGGTTTATGGATCCCCATTGCACCCAAAATTACATTTTTTTTTATTTTTTCTTTATGTGACGGCCTCATTTAACCTCATATTGTCTTTAGCACGTCTCTAAAAAATACAGAGCTAACTAAGAACAAGCTATGTTTATTTAATTAATAGAATATGAGTTGCATAGGACATTACCAAACATGCCTGAGCAAAATTCTTATAGTATGATAAAACGACTCCAAGTCTATATATATTTCCTTACCTTATTTGTCTTTAGTGAAATTTTTGAAACTAAAAGTGATTGATTTTGAGAATATATACTAACATATATATACCCCTTTTTTAAAAGATAAGAAAATCAGTTATAACTAGTAAATTAGTAAGATAGGAAGCAATCATCCTGAGCCCTCGTTACTTGTTTCATGTTATATTTGGTAAATCTTGCTTTTATTTCTGTACACTTTAGAAAGTATTGTGTATTACGTTCGGAAAAATAAAATATAGAGCACGCACTGAACGTGCCTACGGAGGTCCTCTATTTTTTACAAGGCAAAAAATCTTTTTCTTATACCTGTTTAAAAAAGTTAAATTGTATATTAAATAATGACAAATATCACTGGATGGAGACATTTGATTGGATGGACATGGAAATTTGATTTTAAAATTTTTTGACATTGTAAAAGACAAATTTAACCAAAACCGCCTATTGATGTACAAGGGATATTTTTTGTACCTACAAAGAACCCTGGCAAAGGCTCTGAATTATAATGTGGATCATAATATATATTTTTTTTAAACAGGGTAATACAATTTTGAATTATTGTATGGTTATTATTTGGATTTATAGTGAGGCTAGGTTTATAATAAATCAATTTCATGGAAGTATTTATAGGTTGTCAAAACATCTGAAGGTCTCGAAACAAACTAATATTCGAACTATTATTCAGAGCCGTGGTAATTAATGAGGTGATTATTCCTGCAACTAAATATTACTGATTAAATTCATCGACAATACTAGTTTTAAGGCCCGTTTTGGTTGCCTATAGTAGACATTAGTTTTTATAAAAAATATTGCTTTATTTAAAAAAAAAAAAATTAGATTATTAAATAAAATTACTTTGCGGATTTTATCGCGTTTATTTTACATTTTAAATTCCCGACGTTTCGAATACTTTCCAGCGGCCTAAAAAGCTTAGAGTCTAAAGGAAGTATCTATGAAAAAAATGCTTTCTGCCACAGCTGACAAATAGATCAAAGAAATAAAAACTCCCAAACTGGAGAAGTTGATTTTTTAACACCTATGTGAAATTTTGCTGGTCGGTTACTTAGCATAACTTTTTAATTATAATAGTTTTTTAATTGCATTTAATTTTCGTCCTTAATAATAGGATCATTTGTGAAATTTCCGTTTTATAGGATAATTCGTTGTAATTACTCATACTTTAACCTTTTAATGCTAAACTAAATTTATATACCACATATCGCAATAAAAAAAAGATATTTGGAACAATGATGTTTATTTATGTACACTGTAGCTATTTAATATTTATATTTATATTTATTTTATACAATCGCCAAAAAAAATTGTAAATAAAGCCATAAAATATTTTTTTAGTTACAATTCATGTTGACATTTCATTTCCATATACATATTAAAAAGTATAATTAAAGCTTTTCTTATAAACCTTACATATTTACTTACAAAATAAAACCTATTACGAAAACTTAATATTTGAATTATCCATACTCCATCTCCTTGTTCGGGATTCCTGCTACTGTCTGGATCTAGTCTATTACGCTGCAAAAGTATAACAAATTAGTTTTTAAACAAATAAACAATAATCACATTACGTATATATTTAAATTTAGATTTTTTATGTACCTCTTGTCCACGGCTGGTACATTTGTGATAATCACAGCTCTTTTGTATTATAATTGAATGCTAGTCCTGGTGGGCAAATCATCAACACCAGAATTCTGTTGTAGACATTAGAAACTGGTCACAGCTTCCTTAGCGGTAGGAGTAAATTCGCCGTTCACGCAGTTGCTGGTTCAGGGAGCAGATGTGATCGGTGCTGCAGTTATAGGTGCTGAAGTCGTCACGAGTGTTTTGCTACATCTTGTGTTAGGGTAGACAGGACATGGTTCCGTACTTTTGGAACGATTTGTGTCGTTGCAGGGGTAGGAGCAGGCGTCGAGGCAGGTGTAATGCAGGGCAGCGGTGGGTGGTTCTGGTTTTGGCGTGGACAGAAACACATGGTTCAGGAACCTTGGGCACAATCTGAGTAGTGGCAGGGGTAGAGCAGGAGTAACGCAAGGAGCGGCAGTAGGGGGTTCTGGTTTCGGGGTTTGTGTAACACATGGCTCTGGTACCTTTGGTACTACTTTGATCGGGGCAGGGGTCGGTGCAGGCGTAACACATGGGGCGGCTGTGGAGGGTTCTGGCTTTTTGTCTGTCACGCATGGTTCAGGTACTTTTGGAACTATTGGGGTTGGAGCGGGTAGAACAGGAGATAACATGCAGGGGAGCAGCAGTAGGGTTCCGGTTTCGTGTTTGTGGTACATGGTTCAGGCACTTTTGGCACTATTTGGGTCAGTGCGGGGTGTTGCAGGCGTTGGAACCGGAGTTACACAGGGGGCAGGCGTGGATCGTTCTGGTTTTGGGGTGAGGGTCACGCATGGTTCAGGAACTTTTGGCACACACCTGAGTTGAGACAGGGTAGGAGCAGGAGTAAGCATGAGGGCAGCCGTAGGTGGTTCTGGTTTAGGGGTGGATGATACACAAGGTTCAGGAACTTTTGGTACTTTTGAGTACTGGCAGGCGTCGAGCAGGAGTAACACATGGAGCAGCAGTGAGGAAACTGGTTTTGGAGTAGAGGTGATACACGGTTCAGGAACTTTTACGATGTCAATGGGTCGGGACGTGGAGGCTGTAGTATCGCAAGGGGCAGAAGATATTGAATGCTGTGAAATTGGCACCACTTGCACAATTCCATAGGATCTCAATCACGATATTGAGGTTTAGATTGCACTGTAAGATACAAGATAGAAATTAGTGATAAAAAATAAAAAAGTGAAATGATAAGAAATATCAAATTAAAATACGTACCCCGTGTTGACAAAGCCAGTAAAAAGACGATAAAGTACATTGTGCGCACCATGATTGTCAAATAATAAATACTGGCACGATGTAACAGTTGCAGCTAAATTGAATGAATGTGACAATGTTTTAAAATTCTTGCATTATATAATGGAATAGATAATGATTTAAGTGCTTAAAGTTTGGCAAATATCACTTTGTGCCATTAATTGATGCAAATTAACACGATGTTGCTAATTATAATGGTATGTCGCGTTATGACATACCAAAAAATTTTTATAATAGAGATGCGTTTGGGTAAGGTATAAAATTTAAAAATAGTTTTTAGTAGTAAACTGGCTTAAAATAAAAGCTATGGCTTATAAGTCATTGAGTTTAAACAATCAATATTTTTTTCTAATTTAGATGACCACCATTGCATCTGTACTTATAATATACGTAATCATTGGAGAGGATTAAACATGGATTCGCAGTTTTCCTCTTTTTTAGGTTTAAACCTCTCAAATATATTTTTTTTATAATAGAACTGTTCAGAGCTGTTTAGAGCAATGATTAGTCAGTTGTCTTGTGAGTTAGAAAAGATTATTGGTATCCAACAGATGTTTATGTTCTTTTCATCTTCCCAATCTGCTTCAAATTGTCTTGAATGGTCGTGTTAGGGTCGTTTAGATTTTTTGTTAATCCTTCGATCATCCGACCTGGATTCATTTTTATTACCATCGTCATCATCATCACCATCGGTCATCCTAGGTCATGCCGATTGGTAGGAGTTGCAAATAAAAAAAAAAACAAATTTAAAAATAAAATTTAATCTGGAAAGCCATTTTAGACATTTTCGAATATTAAATACGTTCTAATAAATACCGCTAATATGTTGGTAGTAGCTTTTGTTTTACTTTCTTTACGAGACTTAAAAACCATACAAGCTAGATCTGTATCTGTTCTGGTATATGCTCATTTCACCCAAATTTACAAAAATGTATTTAAATTTTCTAATAACACTGAGCTAATGGAGAATAATAATTATTGACATACAAGCAGAAACGACACAATTTAAGCCCCCGGCCCCCCTATTAGTACTAAAGCTAACATACTACGTTGCACTACTAATATCAATGTGTTAGTAATGTTTTATGAAAACTTGTTTTGCATATTAAAACGAAACAAGTCTTTATATATATATATCCGTCTGATGCCATAATCATTATCATGTATAGGATTCGCGTAAGCATCTGTTATAATATTGTTCCGAGAGATTAGCAGTTTAGTGTGTATGTTCGTAATGAATGAACTTAAAAAGAGCTGTGTCAATAAAAAATATTCTTACTTAAAAGACATATGTATTATCCATTAGCATCACAATGATTATACCACGAAAATTCAATGCAACAATCTAAAATTTACATGGGCTGAGACATAGACGGACTGCTAGTTACTAATATTATCGATCTAAAAGGAAGCAGAGCCAAAATAACAGTAGGGGAGACCAGAGTTGGTTGACCAAATTTCAGTTTAAAAGTTGCTACTTTTGTTTATTTAGTTTATATTATTTTTAAAATGTGGTCGGATAATAGTCATACTACTAAGCTTTTAAAAAAAGATGCAAATTGCCCATTATTCTTTACGATATTGAGTATAGACCAGTTTTTGTGAATTAGGAAAAACTGGTCAACCTACCCCATGCTTGGGGTAGGTTGACTATTCATTCGAGGTAAGTTGACCAATGGACTTATAAGGCAAAATCTACGAGCCAAAAGTATATAATACACAAAAATACTCCAAAGAAATACAATAAAATTCAAATTATATAAGCAGTAGAATTAATACTTTTTTTTGTCAAATATTATTTTTGACATGCTCGACCTAATACATCTTTGGGTGTACTCCCTCTATTAGCCTTTTTTTCTATGTTTGCATGGTCCTAAAACAACATTTTTTGAGTAAAATAAAAAAAAATTGACTTTATTTTATTTGTGAAATATCCATAATATTATGTTGCTGGTTGATCATTTGCTCAACCAGCCCCATTATTCATTATTGCCTCAAACCACCTTTTAATTTTTAACCACGAGAACTAACCTCAAAACTGAGATGATATCGAATATGAAAGCTCATAACAGAAAGTACATCGACAAAATATTCATATATTAATGCTATAACAATTCATAATCATAAATAAGTACCAATTATTTAGAATAAGCATTCGACAAAAATATTTACTTTAGTAGGTTTTTTTTTAATATTGCCTTCGTGTTCTCAAACTACGTGCGTCCGCGACTCCATCCGACTATTGTGCTCTACTACTAGCTTAAAGTATTTGAACCTTCGCCTATAGTCAACCAACCCCGGTCTCCCCTAAATATCCTTAATTGTACCGAACTTCGGAAACGCTCTATCAATGCCAATAATACGAATAAGGCTAAATTTTGCCTTATTATTTATAGGAACAAACATTGTCTTAAATTTATAACAATATTATATTGCTAACTTTTTTATGATACAATAGTAAATGTTTAAAATGTATAAATTGATTACTAACTATACTTAATTATTATTATGTCTCAAGATATTTTGATACATGGGGATTTAAAATTACATATATCTATTTAATTGATAGAAAATGAGTCGCAATACTAAACATGCCTGAGCAATATTCTTATCACTACATGGTATAAAACAAAGTTGCTTTCTCTGTATCTACATTGCTATGTATGCTTAAATCTTTAAAAACTACGCAACGGATTTTGATGCGTTTTTTTTAATAGACAGGCTGATTAAAGAGGAAGGCCTATATGTCTAATTCATTCATAATATTCTAGAGAAACGCTGATAAATTTATATATTGTTCTATATTTTTTACAGAGATGAGTATTGCTACCGTGCATTGGCGAGGCGGGTTGCAAGTAGTATAATAAAATTAATCCAAGTCTATATACACATTTCCATACCTTATTTTTGTTCAACGAAATCTTTAAAAGAAAAATTTTATTTATATTGAGTTATTTAAATATTTTAAACAATAATCATCAAATAAACTAATTAGCGTTTTGCGTCTAACATTTCAAGGCGGTTTTCCTCAAACGTCTTAATATTCTCAAAGATGGTTGAACGCAAAAAAAACCTCCGGGAAGCTAGCTTTTCAACATCCAGAGTCTATAGTGCAAGCTTTTATATCCCTTTCGAACATATCTTTGTAACGCAGACACTTACGACCGCCTTTTCGCTTACCTTCTGTCATTTTACAGAAAAAGACAGCTTTAGGTAAACGGTGGTCATTCAAGCGAAAGACATGTTCGCACCACCCAAGTTCTGCGCCAAATAAAAGTAATAGAATGATAAATGCCTTATAGACATTTATCTTCGCCTTTGTCTTGATATCTGAGTATCTGTAAAATAGGAGATCCATGCGTTAGATGGGCATGCAAAAGTTGCCTCTGTGTTTGATTTTTCCCGGATCGTATCGGCTATCCACCCTACAGAACAATAAAAATGAAAAAATATCTTAAACATCTTCAGTGCAGATGGCTTATTTTGACAATGGCAATCATAAAATCGCCCGCTGTGGATACAAGGTTACATTCGATTAGTACGGAATTATTATTTTTTATATATAAAACATTTTGTTTAAGATTGTAACAATTTACCGCTACTTTGGGGCTTCTTAATAATTTTGATGTCATTGTCATCATCAGCTTGTCGCTCATTGGAGAAGGGTATACCTTCTCCAATGAGACAAGACACCGACCACTGCTACTGGTATTATCCATATTTATGTAGTATATGTGCGGAATCTATTGACAGTGCTGATTATGCAGTTAAGATTCTTGAATCTTGATTCTTGAAAGAAGCAATATTATAGCCGAAATTGTAGGCTTTTTCTCGTTTTTACATATTTTGAAGAGTACATTACATTACAGTTTTAAGGTTCCAGGGTAGGCAGTAGGCAGTATATTAATTGTACTAGAAGACTGACTCATATATTTAAAAGTTGTTTATATATAAAGATAATCACACTACATTAATACTATCTGTAGCTTACGCGAATCCTATACATGATAATGATTATGGCATCAGACGGATATATATATTTAAAGACTTGTTTAGTTTTAATATGCAAAACAAGTTTTCATAAAACATTACTAACACATTGATACAAACAGTATCATATAAAATATATTGTGCTCTTTACATATTCGTCAGCAGCTTGCAACAAATATTTAAAAAAAAAACAACATATACAATATAAAATACTAAATTTAGCCCTTCGTTAAGCAAGCATTTACTAAACCGTAAAAGCTATAAAATTTTTTACTAATCCAGTGTCACTTCGATAGTCACTGTATTGAGGATTAGAAATTATTAGTTAACAGATTGATTTTTTACCAGCAAAGCGGAGCAACACTTCCAGCTTATTGATAAAAATTAACACACAGGACAACAGATAAAGAAAAAGGAAAGTAAAGGAACTAAAGAAAAGCAAGTTGACAAACATTTTTACCGGTGGGAGTCACAAGAACAAGTAAAAAGGTATTTTAATTATTATAACTAATTTATTCGAAAGCACATGAATTACACAAAAATATCGGATGCGTTCTTTTCAAGATACAGTAATTATACAAGTAAATCATAAAGTAATATATTTACAATTCTCTTTTCCTATACAAAAGTCCTTAAAGTTTCTAACCTAATTATTTATTTTATTTACGCGATTTTTATACATATCAAATCCACTAATTTACAGATTTTTCGCGTTACTTAAATATATTTATTTTCCGACGTTTCGGATTCTTTTCAACATCAGGTACACAGGTACATACAGATTGTGTCACGTACACGAATAGACCCGCTATAAATTTAACTTATCGTAATAAAATAAGCCAAATCAAGGTGCATTCATACATTCTTATTTGCTGCTGCAAAATATAGATATGTTACAATTTCAAATATCTTTATTCAATATAGAAGTGTAACACTCGCTTATTGATTGTCAGGACGCTACCACCGGTTCGGAATAGGACGCCTCCGACCTGAGAAGAACCGGCGAAAGAAACTCAGCGGGCCTATTTTGTCATCTTTTAAAATAATCAAATATATACATATAAATTTTCTTATGAGCTACATACAGTACTATCATACGTATATTACACTTGAAAAGCCTGGAGCAGCATTCCATTACCAGCCTGTGTTATCATTTATAAATTCATTTATGTCATAATAACCTTTAACACATAAACGTTCCTTTACTACTTTTTTAAATTTATTAACAGTTAAATTCTGAACGTTTACTGGGATTTTGTTGTAAAAGCGTATACATTGTCCCATAAAGATTTACTTATTCTTCGCAGTCTAGTTGCTGGAAGAATTAAATTATGTTGTTTCTAGTATTTATGTTATGTGCATCACAATGTCTAAGAAAATCATTTCTATTATTACAAAACAATCATTACAAAACAAACATAAAGGAATTTTGTGTAACGATAATTCTATTACCATTTTAACGTCATCTCCGTAGTTGAGCTATACATTTGCTGCCAGCTTTCAAGGGTCTTGTTTTTATACATAAACATTTAGTTTAAAATATAAATAAATATCTCATAAGATATCTATCTTAAATCAAAACTAAGAGTAATTACCCGATATATCATCTATCTCTCAGTTTTGCGAATTTTGTGCACAGTCCTGTTCGTATATCATATATCATAATATTGGACTGTCTCCGCTTACGTTTTAGATACTGGAGGTCATGGGTTCAATCCTGCCCAGATTCACCTACATTTAAAAGTTGTTTCCTAGTTGGTTAGAGTAATACGGCCTATGCTTGTATAGTAAGATGATCCATGTCGTATGGTCATGTAAAAAGTCGATTATCCTGACCTCTGTCCGGTCGTGTTTGTTATTCGTCCTAAAGGACTTTGAGAGTAAAGGAAACGGCAGCGCGCTTGTATTTGCGCGTACACTTGCGCACTATAATACTTCGTGCGTAGTTGTCTGACCTCAAAAATAGCCGTAGTCGAAATCCGCTCAAAGAACACTATTAATGGACATTTTTTGTATGATTCATTTACACTTTATATTGAAAAAAAAAGAAACTATCTATTCTTGAATGTCCACGATTGAAAAGGGGAAAAATGTTAATCAACAAACTCCTCCGAAAGAGCATTAGTATTACCATAGGCGTACACCACATTTATTTACATTCAATTTTTTTAATGAATCTCTTTCATTCAAAACCTTTTTTTATCTGTAATCAAAAAGATAATAATAAACAATCAACCAATATAAAAAGTTCGCCCCAATAAACTTGTAGAGTCAGGTCTTTATTTAAACATTAAAATCCTGTTTGTTAACTGTGCTTATTCTTAGGAAAGAATTTTTTCCCAACAGAACTATGTCAGATTGTCGAGTATTTCTCATGATCTAGCGAGGCCGGATCATGTTTCAATACTTTGATAGACACGAACAATATTTTAAAAGAAGTAGAGAGATTTAGTGTGTCCTTTTTACAGGGAGTCGTCTGGCGAAGTGCCACCGCGGTGACTATTTCTGCCACAAAGCAGTATTTACGCACTATTATCTGAAAAGCGCCTTATCTAATAAAGTGGATTCGCGAGTGAGTTTTGGCACGGCATATTATCTTTAAATATTGGGCGAACGCAAGTCTTGTCAATTTTTTAACGCATGGATCACCTTACTTTTCCTCATACATATATTGGCAATTGTGTTGAAATATATAAAAAATATAAGCTAAAAATCTTTAAAATAGTTTTAAAAGTTTACGAGTCAATGCTCTAACAATATTACATTTTTCAAACCATTAGTAAATCCTCTAAGCCTGACTATCATAGTTGCTTGAATAAATATATCTATATTGACATCAAAATACCACTTTAAACCGAGGTTCATATATGTACTTATCTTAATAAATGATGACGATGTGATACTTTTAACCGATTTTAAATTTTAGCATTTTACTGCAGGCAAACCTTGAAAATCGTAATATCTTATCTAAAAAAATTTAACTCAAAACGTTACAAATTAAAAGAAAAAGAAATTTAGGAACCTTAGATACATCAGCATCATCTAATACACCCCAATCTAATAGGGGGTTTTGGAGCGTATCCCACCACGCTGGTCCAATGCGGGTTGGTGGATGGACCGACTTTTTACATGCCCATCCGACACACGGATAATCTTACTTTTCAGACAGTTGGGTTATCAGCCCAAATTTTCCTAACCAAGTAGGAAACAACAATGAAAATTTGTTGATTCCTCGCAGGATTCGAACCCACGACCTTTGGTTTCTTAAGCACACGCCCTTACCACTAGGCATCGGAGGCAGTTAGTAATATTATAAGTTAATATTATACTAAGAAGCCTGCAGACAGCTTAAAGCCACCGCTTGATATTTGCGACAAATATAGTAATTGTTAGTCTCCAAAAGATATTTTTATTAATATAATCTTATTATAAAAACATATTTAATCACAAAATTTTTTTCACCCCTTTCCAAGTTAAGCTATAATTATAAAAGTAATGAATATATAAGTAATACAATTAAATTCCAAAAAAGGAAGATTAAAAATGCCCATTTTATAAATTATTGTATTTACAATGAATATTAAATATTACAATCCGTAAATGAAAATAAATCGTAACAAGTACTGTTAAACCTAAGAGAATATAAGTCTTAGCCTAGGTTATTTCATAGAAACATGAACAAAACGTGTTTTAGGCGAGTCAGCGTAATAGGCGGGAAAGGTAACAAAAAAAATGTAGAAGTTTCGAAAAACGTGACAAAAATTAAAGAATACATGTTCTGATCAGAAAGAATATTTGTCAAGTACACTGTCTCAAAATTTAACCAACTAACTATTTTGATTTGATTTTTTACTACTTGTGTTGCGCTCAAGAGCCAGGAAAATATTTAGTCATAATTAACGGTCATAACCTCTGTTTTTGAGTTATTGACGACTGAACTTCGAAAGTTACTTTATTTAACTACATGAACGGTAACAGGATTACTTCTAAGAAGCTTCAAATGGTAATATTACCCTTTCCTAATAAAATCTTTGATTTTCCATATAAAGATCAATATATTTTCGCTAAATATCAAAAATACTGCACATGTCTTGTTCTATGGCCTATGCAAGGAACTAAGTATTTCTCATATATTGACTGTTACCTTACTAAACGTATCCTAACACGTTTCTTTATGAGATACAAGCAACCCCTCAACCCCCTTGTGGGTGGAATTTCGTAAAATCCGTTCTTAGCTGACCTCTACTCGGCGAAACGAATATTCCTACTAAATTTCAAGTCGCTACGCCGTATGGTTCCAGAGATATCGTGACTGCCTGCCGCTGCCTACCTAGAAAAAAGGAATTTACGTTTCGCTCTCCCAGTAAATATTCTGGCTACTGCTCCCAAGCGTGCCCCTGTAAAAAGGTTACCTACCATCTGAAAAGAGTTGTCGTAAGGACTAATGTAGCGTCATACTCGGTAATACTATTACATAAAGTGCTGTGGAACAGAACCTACGACCCTATTGCTAGTCTAAGTCTAGTCTTAAGTTGTTTCCTTGGCGCTTTAATATAAATTTAATGTTTTAGATTTTCTTGCTTTGTACATAAGATCATACCCAACTTTAATCATGTGTATTCATTTTATATATTTTTTTATATTATAAACATTTTACCGTCTTTTCTTCGATAAGCTTAAGTCAATGGGAAATCAAGTGTATCTGTATCTCTTAAAATTGCAAAATTTTTTGAATGAAAACAAAATGATTACGTTTTTATAAAATAAAACAAATCACCTAAAAGGTTAAATATATTTGAACATTACTATTATAATGCTAAGAGTCTTAGTATGTAATTTTGGCTGTTTATGAATCACACAGCCATAATTAGAATATCAATTAAATAACAATTAAAATAAATGCAAGAATGCAAAATATTTTGCACTATTTAATTAATGACTCATATTACACAAGTTGCAATTAGACAACCAGCACAAATTAGTTAGGTTAGTATAAATTAGAATCAACTTGTAGTTTCAATATCATTGTTCATAGGGCTTTAAAGAGTAACAACATTAATTAAAAATGTACTTCTTTGTTTATTTCGCTGCTATATGCTCCTTTGCTGGTAAGTATTATGCGGTAATATAGTATTATTAAAATACCTATTTAACGATTTTCACGTGACGCATATTAAACATATGACTTTCCTTAAAAGGTGCTGTAGAAGTTCCACCTAATGACGGATCCGGGAACAACGTTTGTCAGGAATACAATACTTACTATAAAATTCAAGGAAGCTGTGATTCATATGTTGAGTGCAATGTAAGTAAACATGAAAATTTATATAAATCCTAAAAATTTATTCAAGTGCAATATAAAATCTGTTTTAGTTATATTACAATATTAACTCTTGTTTAACCTTTTTTCTATAGGCTTACAAGCCCACTTACAAAACATGTCCTGATGGCCTTTACTTCATTCGTGACGTAGTTTGGCCCACCTACCCTTGCGCTTACCCTTCGGATGCCCAGTGTGAAAGTAACGATGCTCCTCGTAAGTATTTTCAATCTATAGCTATTTTAAAAAGCATGCCAGCAAATGTATGTGCTAAAGAAAGTAATTAAATTGTTTTCACTTCAATTAGAAAGTGCTGTGGCGTCCCACGAATGTCAGCACCAATACGGATTCTTCGCTTCCCCACTGGCAACCCGCTCGGACTGTGGTAAATACCGGATGTGCGTGGAAGGCAAGGCCTTCGAAATGGAGTGCTCCATGGGTCTGGCCTTCAACCCTGAGTCCGGTCGTTGCGACTGGCCCGACCTAGTGCCTGCCTGCGATGCTAGCGGTATATACTCTTTAAGTGTTAGATTCGTATCAATATTCTTACTGTAATGGGTCAAATGAAATAACGCCCCCTTTGTATTCAGCTTTCCTCGGGTTCAAGTGCCCTCCAGCGACTTACGACGAGTTCGGCAAAGCTTACGTGGTGAACTTCGGGTATGTGAAATTCTTTTTCATACTGTAATTGTCATCTTAATCCAGGTCAACTGTATGATCCGTATTAATTGGTGTCTATGTATTTGCAGCATTGCTGGCAGTTGTCACTACTTTTTCTCTTGCATGGAGAACGTGGCTCGTCTACTGGTCTGCGACAGGGGGTTCGCTTTTGACCCCTCCGTTGGCCGATGCGTCGACGCCGCACGTTTCCAGTGCCAGGAAGGACAATAATTACCTTCTGATGTGACTTTTTTAGCAAATAAAATTTCTATTTAATAAATGATGTAAAAATTTTATAAATTGTTTTTCTGCCGACCGCTCCTTCATTGTTACCTTCTGATATTATTTTCTAACCAATTATATTGTAAACGGTTGATGTAACATTAATTTTAGGAGTCATGAGTAATACTTACAATTTTTTTTTCTACAAAAAGTGTAAAGTCTCAATAAAATCCAGTTTAGTTATGAAAACCTACATTTTTCTAATAGACAAAACACTGCCTGTTGTCGACAGCAAAATAACTTTCCGAGTCAGTTATTTCGCCAATGTAGCCTAAATTTTTCACAATTATCCTAAAAGTGATTTTATTTTTATCCTATTAAATTTAATTTTGGTTATATAATTAATTCTTTAGTTTACGCGAATACTACACATTATTAAATAAAACTATTTTTTACGAATTTTATCGCGCTTATTTTACATTTTAAATTCCTGACGTTTCGAACACTTTCCAGTAGCCGCAGTCACGGTGCAGACTAAGATGTCGTCGTTCATATCCCAATCCCGCGAAACTGTATGGGTTGCCTAAAACACACAAATCCAATGCTCCATTGCGCCCTATTGTTAGCCAAATTGACTCACCTAGCTATAAATTGGTTTATCATTTAGTTAAAATCTTGTCACCACTCAGAGGACAAACAAATGCGTTTACAAAGGATTCTTACCATTTTGTTAGGAAGTAAAACATCGACACCTTGCTGACAATGAAACCATGGTTAGTTTTGATTTCCAATCTTTATTTACATCTTTACCAATAGAAGTTTGCATCAATATTGTAACAAGAAAGTTAGAGGAAAATAACATGCCAATAAAGTACCTATGCATTTTACTTAAACATTGCTTAACATATGGCTATTTATTGTAGAAAGATGAGTTCTACATGCAGATGGATGGTGCCGTCATTTTTATGAAGGACTTTGAGGAAAAGGCGCTACTCACTGCCTCCCATTTATCCGATATTTTATAAGCGCTATGTAGATGATACAGTTTATCATGGAGTTAGAAAATTATAAGTCTTTAGCATATTTTGATGTATTAATTATTCGCAATCCTGATAACACCTTAGGCTCTACATGTGTACAGAAAACCAACCCATATAAATAAATTTAAACGGTAATTCACACCAGCATCTATCGCAGTTAGCCACCGTGGGCTAATCTTTGTATCAGAGAGCACGAGGGATCTGTGACGATGAACATCTGGCGGCTGAGATGTTAAGGAAGCTGTGAGACAACAACCTTGCTGCGCCACGGCAGCGTCAGTGACCGATTGAAGGCAGCCACACGGAGGAGCGAGTACCTGCTGTTCTACTCTTTGTGAGAGATGTAACTGACAAGATTGGTTACATTTTAAGGCGGGATTCAATCAAAACTTATTTCAAGCCGCTAAAGAAGCTTGTTCAATTCCTACCACCTGTCAAGTGCAATATCCCTCTACAAAATTCAGGCGTGTACAAGCTAGATTGTGACTGCGGCCTCTCTTATATTGGGCAAACAAAGCGAGCAATAAGAACCCGCGTGAAGGAACATATACCTGACAATAAACATAATAGAACCAACAAGTCGGCAGTGTGTGACCACACCTTAAAACACCCAAACCATTAGATCAGATTTGATTGACCACAAATCCTCGCTAAAGAACACCGATTCCTACCAAGGATGAGAAGGCCGTAAGGCTATTGAGATTAGAAAACATCCAAATTTAAAAAGAGAAGACAGTTGGGTTTTACCACCGGCTTGGGTTATAATTAATAAATTAAAATTAAAACACAAGCATAATACCACTGCCGGCTGTAATGATAAAATAAGTTCATTTTGCATAGGTCAGAGCAAAGACTAAAAATATTTTACAACAAATAACATCTGGCAACCCCGCTTCAGTATCGGCAGCAACTTCTACCCCGTGACTACGGCTGCTGGAAAGTGTTTGAAACGTCGGAAATTTAAAATGTAAAATATACGCGGTAAAATCTGTAAAAAGTCTTTTTATTCAGTATTTGCCATGTAAGATGCTTGAGTTTAACTGTTTTCTGGGGATTAATTGTATCAGTAAACAATAGAAAATATTTATTTCTTATTTAAATGCCCATCTCAATTTCAGAAACTAATATTATGATGCCTATCTCCTAAAGATGAGATAGGGTTTTCCATGTAACTTCGTAACTAACAGCAACTAGTGTCCGACCGAACTTTCGGTTTCGGTTTCGGTTTCACGAGTTTCGCCAAAAATCAAGTTTCGGTAGTTTCGGTTTCGGCCAAATTTGGCGAAACTTTGCCGAAACCGAAACTGGTTTCAGAAATGTTTTCAATTTCAAAATAGTAGCGAAAGTTAAATGTATCATTGCTACAATCGAGCTCAGATCAGTCGATTTTAGTTCAGACAAACATTACAAGTATGACAAAAGAAATTGATGATTCTTTTAGAAAGACGAGGAGGGAACAAATAGTAGTGAGAACAAAATATATACTCCTTGGTAACCAAAAAATAAATACGAATAATACTGGAAAGTGTAGCTCAGATACTTGTTGTGTTAATAAAAAATCTTTTAGTCTCTTTACTTTTTTTCTGAATGTAGTCATTTGTTTGCTATGGTGTGTGAAATGTTCTCGAAAAAGAGAAACCCAAGTGCGACCTTGTCATTAAAACCACTGTTTAAAAAGTTAACAACGCATGAGATTTACTGCGGCTCAAAAGCAACATGAGAAGAGACTGCTCTGTCATAATCAATTGTCGCAAAGTGGGCTTTAATTTCGAGTAGGAGAACGTACACGGAAGACGAACATAGTTGCAGACTTGCATCGAGGCCAGTAATCAACAAGAAACAAGCTTGGCGTGAGGTGGTGCCTTATAGAATACTGCCTCCCACTCTCTTCCCGTGGGTGTCGTAAGAGACGACTAAGGAATTAAGAAACCAACGAGCCACTGCATCTTTAGCTCTACGTCAATCGTACTGTCTAGGCGGTCCATTGGCTCAAGGGGGCTAAGACATGAGAGTGGGCTTGCGGTTTGCAGCTTGTCCACTATAATCAAAATCACGCGCCGATGCCCTTTGCTATCTTGTTTATTTGGATTCCAAAGATTCAAAAGCCCTGCGGCGATCGAGTTCTGGTGGTGGAGTTTCCAATTTAGTGATACTGGTCTCTAGTTGGCACTCGGCACGTAGGCGGCTAGACGAGAGTGGTCGCTCTATGACTCGATTCGAGGCGGGAGTACGGGTTCGGCAGCACGTCTAGTGACAAAGCAGACCTATTTAGGAACGATATGCTGCCGAATCCTGGTGTCTTTATAGAAGAGATATTAGAAGGCTGGACTCCTTCCAGCTTGCGGTCTATCCTTCAGATCAAATGGCAGGACCGTATATCCAACGCAGAGGTTCTGCGGCGCACTGGCATGCTTGGCATGGAAGCTATACTAATGAAATGCCAACTTAGAGGGTCTGGGCACGTCCTGCAGCGGATGATCGCCGTTTGCCAAAAGCAGTGTTTTATTCTGAACTTAGTGTTGGAAAAAGGAAACCGGAGGTCAATTCCTAAGATATGAAGACGTTTTGAAACGCCACTTGAGTCATTGCAAGATCGCACCAGAGAAATGGGAAAAGCTTGCCATGCGAAGCCGAAATGGCGTGTTGATTCTCAGACTGGACTTAAGAAGTTTGAAGAGTCTCGTCTTAAAGATCTGAAACGAAGCGTTGCTTCGAAAACCCGCCCAAAGGTCACCTATACATACACTTATAATACTTCAGGAGTCCTTTATTGTACGCAGTGTGATCGCACTTTTAAGACCAAAATCGGATTTGCAAGTCATGTTCGGGCTTATCAAAGAAATAAATAGCAGAGGTCGCCGTTGTCGGATACGACAAGGAGGCCATCATATGGCCTGGCCGGGGTACGGCCTCAATATTTTAGGACTCACATGTGATATTGTTGTTCGATTACCTGGAGCATGAAACCATCATTACAGATTATGCAGCTTTAATACCGAGGTTGAGAAATACCGTCAATGATAAAAAGCGGCAAACTTTGACCAAGGAGCTGTTTCATCTTGCCAACGTACTGGCACATAGGTTGGCATTAGCGATGGCCACCGTTCAGCATGCTAGCGTACAATTTGCATCCCCTCATCATTAGATCTGGCACCTAGCTATTTTTCATTTTTTCTCCAAATTGATACAATACTTAAGAGAAAACATGTGTTAAAACTATTTATAACAAGTAAACGATCCGTGGTGACCTTTTGAGGACCAAGACAATCCTTTTTTCAAAGGAATTGAAGCATTGGAAACTTGGAACGCTGGACTTGGTGTGTAGGTGGACTCGGAGATTATGTAGAAAAATAAATAATTAAGCTATCATAGTCATTATATTCTATCTCATTTTTACTTTTTAATTCCCCCTCGGAACTACAAATACAACTTAGTTTTTAATATTACTAATTTATTTATTAATATCTCATATTGCTATAAGAAATTTACTTGAAAAAAAAAATATTTTTAATATTTTATTACACAAAAATATTATTAGCAACTGAAATAAACGATTACCACACGTTTAATATACTGTCTCCGTTCCATGACTAAAATAAAGCAAAATAATAGGCATAAAAGCTCCATATTTTAGTATTTTAAGAATTTTATACTTGATCACGTGAGTTTCGGTTTCAGTTTCGGCCGAAACTGAAGCCACGGCCGAACTTTCGGTTTCGGTTTCGGTTTCGGCCGGAAAAACAGTTTCGGTGGACTCTAACAGCAACATAATCAAAGGGGCCATTTTTTTTCATTTTAAATCAAATTAATATGGAAACAAGCGCTCAGTATCAAGCTGAAAGAAATCAAATTCGTTCCACCAAGAGCAGTAACATGTATAAAATTAAAAAGAAAACATTTGTTTGGAAATGAATCCTCCCCTGATGTTGTCCTTAAATTTATTTGTTTTTTTTTTAAATCATTAATGGTCTCCAGTCGACTACGACTACGGCGACCGATGTATATTAGAGATCAGCCAACTACGCAGGAGATATAATAGTGCACAAGTGTACGCGAAAACACAGGCGCACTCCCTGTTCCCTTATACTCTCAAAGGCCGATGGGACGGATAACCGACACGACCGGAGAGGGTAAGGCGCAGGACTGACTTTTTACATGCCCATCCGACGCATGGATCATCTTATTTTTCAGACAATTGGGTGATCAGCCCAAATTGCCCTAACCAACTAAGATGCAACAATGAAAATTTGTTGAGTCCCCGCATGATTCGAAACTACACGCCCTTATCACTAGGGCTGGCCTATTGCCTATTCACCTTGCTAATTTTATAAGCTATATCTGCTACCATCGCTCCGCTGCAAATGTCTGCTTTATCATGAACTTCATCACGCAGAAACATATGCATAGCCCGCTCTACAGCCCGCTGAGCGCTTGGAGTTTGCTCTGATGGCCAGCAGTGAATGACGACATCTTAGTTCCCAATTACTGGTAATACACATGGTTGGAGATACTCAGACGTTGAGAGATATTTCATAATACATTCAAAAATCAATTATAAATTTAACAACATTTCTCAAAGTTACATTAAAATAAGATACAAGAAATACAGACCGTTTGTGCGCTTACAATAATCACATTGGTATTTATCAGGAGCATCGGCACCACTGCAGTCTTTATGCGCCCATAGCCCGCAACCTCGGCATTTATACCTAGTCTCATTCTTTCCAAACTCTTTATACACAAAACAAATTTTGTAAAATTATCTTCAATAGTTTCTTTCAAATTTATTATTTTAAGTACAAAATATGTTTCTTCTTTAAAAACGTTATTAAATTAAAAAAAAAATTAAAAACTGTAATGATTAATAGGTATGCCTACTTTCGTAAAACATGTTTTAATACTAGTTCCATCGTCAAAGTAAAATAGTGCTCATCTGTTAAATATAAGTGGTAATGGTTGCATTATATGAGGAGTATGCGATGGAATGGAGAGTACAGTAGCGAAGTTATCCCGGCAGAATAAGTATGCTTCCAAATGCACGTGGCTGTAGTGATTATCTAATACGAGAAGTATTGGCTCATCCAAAGGCGGTCTCGTAAACCTGACAAAGTGTTTGTGCCATGTTGTTCTTCTGCCAAAATTGTTCTTCTCCATGGCAACCTCCAAATTGTTGATACCTCGTTTCACTCGATTGATGCTTGTTACCTTAAAATGACGGATAGAGGGATTTTTCTTTAGAATCCATCAGCCAACCGCCTCTCCTTATTGAATGTGTTTATTAGAGACCGGCCGAAACTGGTTTTCCGGCCGAAACCGAAGCTCGAAACCGAAAGTTCGGCCATGAGTTCAGTTTCGGCCGCAACCGAAACCGAAACCGAAACCTACGTGGTCGAGTACCAAAGTTCTTAAAGTACTGAAATTTGATGCTTTTAGCCATTTTATTCATAAACTAAGACATGAAAGGAGACACAGTTTAATTAGTGTCTGGTATTGATTTATTTAAGTTGTTTTCTTTTTATATAATAAAATATTAAAATTAAAAAATATTTTTGAATAATATTCTTATAGCGAAATAAATATCAGTTACCAATAAACAAATTTCTAATTGTTACTGTTGCGTTAAAAACTTACTTTTGTTGTTTTGAGATCTTGCTAATTAATACTCTGGTTTGTATTTGTAGTTTTAAGGAGGGATCAAAAGTAGTGGAATGAGATAGAATATAATGTGGTGTAAGGGAATATGTACATATTCCCTTACACACTAACTCTAACGTTTTTCAAGGCTTCAATCTTTAAAAAAATTGTCATAGTCCTGCAAAAGAACTTGACAGCATCCTTTTCTTATCTTCACATATGTTTCCTCTTAAATATTGTGGAAATTTGGTGACAAGGTATAAAAACTAGTTTGCGCCAGATCTGGTGAATAACGGCTTCTCAACCAATTGGAATGACGGCCATCGTTTCTACTAACCTAACTTCGGGTGCGATATCAAGTCGAAACAGCACACCTCTACGACGATTCCCTCTTTTTTAACATTCACTGCATTCGCAACTAGGGAATTAAATGTAGTTCCCGGCTCTAGGTAATAAATAATAATATTACTTCTGAGTCCCAACATATTGAGGCCAGTCGATGCCACGACATAAAAGTTCTTCGGGGTTGGCGCGGATGGTTGTTTTCATTCGAACATTTCAGTTTTGTCTCCAGGTCCAAAAGGATAACCCATTATCATGTTTCATCGACTGTTACAAAACTAGACAACAAAGTTTTCCGAATCTTCTTATAACTTGTCCAACAATATGTTTGAAATATCAAGTTGAAATTGTTTTGATTCTCGGCATCTTGCGGAGACTTTTCTCATATACAAAAGTTGTGTCAAGGTGGATTGAATACCTCCATATGAAATTCAAAGTCAAATATCTTTATTCAATTTAGAAGCATTACACTTTTGTCAAATAAACTTTCACCGTTGGATATGTAAGCCTCTGATCTGAGAAGAACCGGCGTAAGAAACTCAGAGGGTTTTTCTTTTTCGATTAATTTTACATTTTTTACATACAACATTATATTATAAGAGTTTGGAATAGCCTGGAGCGAGCAGTTCATTACCAGGGCGTAGTATCTATCAAGTCTTTAGCAATAATATCCTTTAACACACAAATGTTCCTTTCAGACTTTTTAAATTTATTTACAGATAATAGCTGAATGTTTTTAAAATGCCCGTTCCTTGGATTACTTATCGGATGGTAATTCTTTGATCGCTTAAAACAATGTTTCGAATTTAGCAGTTTTCTTGGAAAAATGAGGTTGATGGGTGGCTGCAATGATATTTGTCTTCCGTGCTCGTTCTTACTCAAAATTGGGACACTCTCCTATGGCAATGGAATACGGCAGAGCACACTACTCTTATGTTGCCTCACAATCGTATTGAATATTATGCGCCGTTATTTTTTTAACAGAGGTTTTTGCTAACAAGCCCGCACTTGGTATTTCTACAATTTAGAAACGTGCTGGGAAGGCAAATAAATCACTACATTCAGAAAAAAGCAAAGAAGAATCGAAGATTATTTTTATTAACATAGCAAATATCTGAGCTATGCCTTTCAGTATTTATTTATTTTTGTTACCAAGGTATATTTTTGTACTTGCTACTTTTGATCCCTTCTCGTCGTTCGAGAAATGGTTGTCTGAACTAAAATCCACTGATTTGAGCTCAGTTGAGTTTTGATACACTTAACTTTCGGTCAATTTTGTTTCCTTTAAAATCATTTAATTTTGGTAACATGACAACTTCTGAAACCAGTTTTGGTTTCGGCAAAGTTCGAAACCGAAACTGCGCCGAAACTGGATTTTGGTCGAAACTCAGCCGAAACCGAAACCGAAATTTCGGTCGGACACTAGTGTTTATTTTATTATGTTTCTCAACATGTCATAAGCTGCACGGTGAACTTCCAGTGGATTCAGTCCATAAAATAATTTGGCTAGAAGTATCAGATTCCCGGCCATAATTTGCTCTTCTTTTGTCGAAAAAATAGCATGTTTGCCAAGAGGTCCAGTAACAGAAATAAGCTTCTTGACCCTTTCTTGTACAGAACTGAAAGGTATTATGAATATCTTTGAAGGTTTATGATTAAAAACGGCAGCACTTACTGCTTGATCGGCTTTTTTTCCTTACTCCATTTTATTTTATTCGTTTCGCAGCATCTAACGTACCAAACAAAAACATTCATAGAACACTATTACAACAAAAGCAGCCCAAAAAGTCATTCAAAACTTAAAGAAAATATTACCCTATATTTTATATAAAGTAATACCGGTCGTAGACTGCCATTACCCGCTTTAAATAATAACTTTTTCTTTGAATTTCACTAAAAATCTAAATAAGTTTTCTAATTTCCAACCAGTACCATCGTTTATTTAAAAAAAAATGTAATAAGTTATAATTAAAGCATATCAAACCGTACAATTTTTTTCTAACAATACACTCCGAAACATGGATGACAACGTGACATTAAGAAATTGTTGCCAAATGGCGGCGTCGCCTCGTAAATTAGTTGACCCTATATTCCTGGGAGTTCGTATTACAGTGATTAGCATTACCCGCTGACCGTTATTCCCCGTATCCTACACAACTTGGAGCGTACCTTTTTGTTTGTAAATGTTATCTCGTTCCTAGAGCTCCAATTTTGTTAATTTTAATTGATAGGTAATTAGCTGTAGTTTGCTTCTATTTTTTTTTTAATAATTTTGTGATAAGTAGTTTAATAGATATTTAAGACTAATTATAAATATAAGAAAATTATATATAGATAAAATTACGGCGTCATAAATCACAACCTCGTGCGATAAAATTGCAAACGCTGCCCCAACCTTAAGAGACAGATTTAAGCTATGTTCTATGCAGAACATAATTATGTAATTATACTATTTTGAATTGGCCTGACTTTATTGTAAGTCATACAAAAAATATACCTCTACAATATGTTTCCTAATACTTAAACTGCCTCCGTAGCCTAGTGGTTGGGCATGTGCTTTAAAACCGGAGTGTGGGTTCGAATCCTGCGAGGACTCAACAAATTTTCATTGTTGTTTCCTCGTTGGTTAGGAATTGCCGATCACCCAATTGTCTGAAAAGTAAAGATGATCCTTGCGTCGGATGGGCATGTAAAAGTCGGTCCACCACCAACCCGCATTGGACCAGCGTGGTGGATACGGTCCAAACTCCTAATGGATAGGGTATTAGGGGAGGCCTATGTCCAGCAGTGGACTAAAAAGGCTGATGATGTATGTTTCTAAAAAGATAAAGCGTTAAAATTATCGTAAATTTAAAACGGAAGAGTAATTTCTGATTATAGAAATACACAAGAGCATAATCGCTTTATTTTAAATTAACGTCAGAATTTTAAAGTTGAAATTTTTTTATCAATTCACAAAATTTAAATGTTTCCAAAATCTTGCAAAATAAATCAAATCGTAAAAAAGTAATGATAAACTGCTAAATTTAATATTAATATTTATGTAGGCAAATTAGGTAATCCTGATATACCTATATATAATAACGTGTCAAAAAATTATTATTTACAAATTTTACTGTATTAATGGGTAGCATAAAATCCAACATGAACGTGACCCCAATGACAGATAAGAAAAATCTTAGCCACAGCAACGCGTGGAAGGGTCTACTGGAATATGTTTTATCGATTTGGATAAAAAACATCAAGTAACTTTCGAAAATCAAACTAAGAAGATGCGATGTAATTTTTTTCTAAATTTGAACAGATTCTGAAGTGGTCGTAACATTCCTATGTCAATTAATTTATCAACAATTATAACAAGGATTTCGCAATTATTTAATAGAATAGGTAATTTACTTAATTATTATAATTTGTGAATAAAAGATTTTTTAAATTAAAGCAGGATTTATTTTATTCAATAATTTAAATTAGAGTTCAATAGTAAAGAAATTAATAAGAAACATCAGAAGGTAATTATTGTCCTTCCTGGCACTGGAAGCGTGCGGCGTCGACGCATCGGCCGACGGAGGGGTCAAAAGCGAACCCCCTGTCGCAGACCAGTAGACGAGCCACGTTCTCCATGCAAGAGAAGAAGTAGTGGCAACTGCCAGCAATGCTGCAAATACATAGGCACCAATTAATACGGATCAGTCAGTTGACCTGGATTAAGATGACAATTACAGTATGAAAAAGAATTTCACATACCCGAAGTTAACCACGTAAGCTTTGCCGAACTCATCGTAAGTCGCTGCAGGGCACTTGAACCCGAGGAAAGCTAAATACAAAGGGGGCGTTATTTCATTTGACCCATTACAGTAAGAATATTGATACGAATCTAACACTTAAAGAGTATATACCGCTAGCATCGCAGGCAGGCACTAGGTCAGGCCAGTCGCAACGACCGGACTCAGGGTTGAAGGCCAGACCCATGGAGCACTCCATTTCAAAGGCCTTGCCTTCCACACACATCCGGTATTTACCACAGTCCGAGCGGGTTGCCAGTGGGGAAGCGAAGAATCCGTATTGGTGCTGACATTCATGGGACGCCACGGCACGTTCTATGAGAAGTTAAAACAATTTAATTACTTTATTTAGCACATACATTTGCTGGCATGCTTTCTTTTAATAGTTATAGATTGAAAATACTTACGAGGAGCATCGTTACTTTCACACTGGGCATCCGAAGGGTAAGCGCAAGGGTAGGTGGGCCAAACTACATCACGGATGAAGTAAAGGCCATCAGGACAATTCTTGTACGTTGCCTTGTACGCCTGACAAATAAATTATGGTTATTTATTTATATATATATATATATTATTCTCACTGATATTATGTTACAACGTCTGCATAAGTAGCACTTACATTGCATTCCACGTACGAGTCGCAACTACCCTGTATCTTGTAGTAAGTGTTATATTCTTTGCACACCGCATCTCCAACCGCTTGGCTGGGATGGATTTCTTCGGCATCTTTAACAGGTGGGTAGGTAGTGTTGTTAAATTGAAATAATAATTTAGTATACAGAAACTTTTTTCAATTTCTAACGAAATGTCTAATAAAATATTACTTACAGAAGCCGGCGAATAGAAAAGCGATGCAAATAAAGAAATACATCTTTCTTGTTACTGTTCCTTTGGTGGTTAGCTTGCCAATAGTAATGAAAGTATCCGCAACGGACATTTTATAGCAGTGCTAATGGATCTATCGCGGCTTATTAGCAAAAATTAATTTGTTTTTAATGAGCTACTTAACACTTTTGTATTAAATACTAATTAACAAATATAGAATATTTTACGCAATTACTTTTATCGCAATACAGCATTAAAATTTTTTAAAGCGTTTTTCTTTTTTGGTCCTAAACCTGTAAATTGCTCTACGGATTCTATCTCGTTAAATTACTTTATTATAATATAGCTCAAGAACAATAAGACAAACATGGGCGATGGAAAGAATGCGCAAGTCAATGATTATTAAACAGTTGGAATACAACGATATGAAGTACAAAAAACTTGTTATATTTACCATTAGTAAATATAACAAGTATTTACCATAATTTCGATACATTTTTTTAAATTCGCTGCTTCGTATCTGCTTTTTTTTGATACGTAGAGCGAAGGCGACTGTGACCTAAGTTTCTTATATCATCTAATATATTTACTTCATACTAGCTGTTGTCTGTTGCTGTAGTAATATAGAAAAATAACTATATTAACTCAATAACTTATGCTATATATTCATTGTTTTTTTGTAAGAAAAACAACCCTAGTTACTCCCAGCTATATCTTCTATATTCCAGTGGAATTTCCGCCAAAATCGGACAAGGCATTTCTAGATCAGTGAGTACAAACATACAGACAGACAAATTTAAATTATAAATAAAAAGTTTTCCTGTGTATATTGATGTTACACACATAACAGTCTTATTTATTTGTATTTGTATATGACAAAGATTTTTATTAATGTTTTTTGTGAGAAATGTGTTGAGATAAACAAGACGTCAATCTAGGAGTAAGTAAAATGCTTTGCCTATAAAAAAAAGCGTAAGGCTGCCACAAGGTAATGCAGTACCAGACGAGGGATGTCATTTACAGTGTCCTTCAAAGCTATGCGGCAATAGTGTTTTTACACTACTACTGCTTTGCAATATTGACATCAGAGCTTCTTACTCAGGCGATCCTCTATTACCATGTACTTAGAAGTTTCTGTAATATTAAAACATAGACGTACCATGCATATTAATATAAAAAAGAAATGATGAAGTCAGGGTAAGGAGCTTTTTAAATTGCATTCGAAAATGTTTTATTGCATTCTACTTTTTGTTGCTTACGCTAATACTATTCATGATAAATAATACAATTTTTAAGGATTTTATCACGTTTATTTCCTTTACAAACCGACGTGTCAATCCCGTGACAATGAACCCTCGGAAGGGTTTGAAACGTCGGACATAATTTTAAATTATTGTAAAGTAATCAAACGCTATAAAACCCGTACAACTTGTATTATTATTATTGCATTCTTTATAGTCTTTACATTCAAATGGGTTATGTATATATATATATGTAGCTAGAAGATATATGTACCTGCTGTCTTCAGAGTAGATAAATTAAAAAAACGCAAAAGTTTATTATTTGTTTACAAATTTTTTTAGCCTCTTAAATATCCCATACGCACTACTCATTAAACATAAATTTAAAAAAGGAGACGAGCAAGCGGTCTTAACGATTCCTTAATAGCTCTAAAAATGGCAATTCCATTAAAAGAATATATAAATATATTCAAATCGATTTCCTCTTCTTTCAAACATTTTATTAAACCTTACCTACGTAAAAATAGTGTAGTTTTCTGTAAAAAATTTACTATGCGACATGCTACCGATATCTATTCGTTTAAAAAAAGACATACAGTGTAACGAAAGAAAAATGTTCGTAATCGTGTATTTTACTTAACTTCTTCAAACAAATCAAAATAATATTCCATAGAAATTATCCATCTGTAATAGACCTTTTAATGAGTTTTTCCAACTTTTTTATTTAAATTTAAAGTTATGCGTTAATTTGTCCAGTATAGGTTCTTTTGTGACTTAATGCGATTCAGCACATTATTTTATTATAATTCACATTATATTAGAAATTAATCTTTAAAAAATATCTTTGAACAGATTTTTTAATAATATTTGAATAATAGAACTGTTGACCGAATTTATCGCGTTTATTTTACATTTAATATTTTTCAACGTTTCGAACACTTTCCAGCGATCGTGGTCACAAATTATCGCTTTAGGAGATAGATTTCTACTAAGAATGATCCGTGAGGCTGAAATAAGAAAACATTCGAATTTCAAAAGACAAGATGGTTGGACTTCACCTCCTGCTTTGAACGCCATCATTAATTAATTAAAAATTTCAAGTCGCTACGCCTTATAGTGCCAGAGATATCGTGATGAGTCAATATATAGGTGGGAATCTCTTTTATATATATAGATAGACGTGTAGCATTCGTTTAAACAAAATAATAAACTATGTAAACAATATTTTAAAAAATGACGATCACGTTTAGCCTATATATATGACATAAAAGTTAAAAATAAAATTTTATTTCTTGAGTATAATACAAAAGGAATCCATGTCAACTGTAGACAGATTAACATTATTATTATTATTATCTAAGTTCGATGTTTCGTTTTGAGTCTATCACATTTTTTTTTTATTCTAGTGCTAAACATGTTATTCCTTATTTTTTAAACCTTTTTATAATTGTTTCCATTGCTTGCGCGAATATTATGCATTAATAAATAAAATTACCTTACGGATTTTATCGCGTTTATTTTACATTTTAACTTCCCGACGTTTCCAACACTTTCCAGCGGCCGTGGTCTACCCCGTGACCACCACCTTTTTATTTCATTTTATTAATGCTCCGCCAGGGGCCATTAACATTGATTCTAATATTTTAACCTCGAGTTTATTATCAATCCTTATTTGTACCCATATTTTTCAGTTGTTTAAAGACTTTTTATATTTCTTTTAAAAACCTACATCTCTCGTTTCTCTTTTAATAAGAGCGTCTAGCAAAATTTTATTTTAATATTTGACGTCGCTTTACTTCTTTGAAGTAATTAGGTATTAAAAAACTTACTTAAACCAAACTTAATAGAATTAAGTGGAATACATAAACGTCAAGCCCTCCAATTTATTACCGCCACCAAACGCCGATTCGAGGACATTTGGCCAATATTTAGACAATTGACTTGATGATTCCATTAAGCTTTAGCATAATGCATCTACGTATCATACTTATTCATATTAAAATAAAATGAATTTTGAAAAATCATGATGATCAGCACAGTCAACTGTGGGACGTTCGCTTATTTTAATGATTAACGAGGCGGCTGATCCCCCGCTACTCGCCTACAACCTTAATCGCCTACCGCATCAGTCAGGGGGTCGAATAACACCTTTTGAGTCTTATTAGACGCAACTTTTACTCCAGAATCTTATTAGCTCATCGGCTGTCTGTTCTTCGGAAATATGACTGGCCCGATACCACTTTAACAAGCTAACTCTGTGCACTATGTCGGTAACTCTAGTATTTTGGCGGATGAATTCATTACGAATATTATCCGACAAAAAACTTAACCATAGTGCATTTACTTAGTTATAGCAGTGCTACAAAGGCCACGTATCGGCCCTATAGGTAATCAAGAGAAGAATGCATAGGGTGAAGACTTCCGTTCTCAAATCCTGCGGTATTGGAGATGTGAGTATGTAGTTCAACTTTCTAATTGTTGCTCAACCCAACAGAATCCTTCTGTCAAATTCCCTCTCGGAGCTTTACTGAGAACTTCGAGAATGGGGCTATCGACATTGATGGACCTTGGGAGAACGTGTTCGACTGGTCATTTGACATTCATGAGCATGCTTAAACGGAGAAGAGAAAAAGGAAAAAAACTTGAACTGATTTATTAAAATACTTTGCCTTAGTCCAAGATAAGAAACGTATTAAAGATTTAATTTAGTTAAAGTGTATGATATGATAATATATAAAAGTGTTTCTATGAGAATAAAATATAAAAATATAGGTATCCGAGAAGCCTGAATGTAGTTGAAGAAATTGTTGGAAAAAATGCTTTATGTACTTGAAAATTAAAGTTACGTGTTATATATGCTAAAAATGTATGAAAACTAAATAAATAATTAGACTCCATAAAAACATACCAATAACCTGGAATGTTAATAAAATTGACTGCTTCTTTTTGTTTTGTAATTTGAGAGCAGTACATTTTTGTCCAGTAGAAGTAACAATTGAAATAAATCAACTAATTACGTCTCGCTAGAATCCAACTGACACTAACAGTATTTTCGACTTCTTTTTTATTTTTAAAGGATTTGTGTTCAAGGAATCAAGAGGATACTCAAAATTCGAAAACGGAATTCTAAGAAAGAGGGTTTGAGGAAAAGTCGAGAAAGAAAACATCTTAAGTGTAACATACCTTATGATTATTATTAAAATCTTAAAATAATTACAAATACTCTTATTGTTAATTGCGAACGCGACTAAGGTGTTAACAAAACCGCTTGGTTTAGCATTAAAATCTAAAAAAGTTATCCAAATAAATTATTTACATGGATAACTTGTTGTTGTAGCGACAAATTTAGGCATGAATGCCAATCTCATCACATTCGAAGCCCAAATTTTTTTTTGATTTTTCTTTATACGGCAAAAAGACAAACGTAAGTTATCCATTAATTGGTGTTGAATCGCCTGCATATGACTGGGTTATAGCCGTTAGTTGCCTGCAATAACAAAAACAAACATTTATTGACTCATAAAACTACAATCTACAAATATGTTTGTTATATTTATTGTGAGGGTAGTTTATTAATCTTACCTTGAACTCTGCAAGCAGGAACATTTTCTGCCCAATCGCAACTCTTAGTTTCGAAGTTGAATGCTAGTCCAGCTGGGCAAACCATCAGCACTAGGACTCTATTGTAGCACATGAGGAATTGGTCACAGGTGCCGATATTTGTTGGATATATATCTCCGTTCTGACAATTTGATGTGACAGCTGGCAACGTCATGCTGGGCATCGGGGTTGTTTTCGCCAATGTAGAAGTCACTGTATGAATTGGCACTGAAGGTTTTTCTGGGATTTTTGGTGACAAAATCTCTTGTGATGGTGCCACACAGGGATCTGCCGTCGGCTTATCTGTCACTTTAGTAGGTGTTAATGTATAAATAGGCTCAATGGTTGTGACACATGGTTCTGGTGTCTTTGAAGTTATCGGCGGAGGTTGAGTTGTAGGACACGGAGCTGCCGTCGAAATCTCTTGCTTTGGCGGAGACATGACGCATGGTTCTGGCACCTTTGGAGTTATCGGTGGAGGTTGAGTTGTAGGACACGGAGCTGCCGTCGAAATCTCTTGCTTTGGCGGAGACGTGACGCATGGTTCTGGCACCTTTGGAGTTATCGGTGGAGGTTGAGTTGTAGGACACGGAGCTGCTGTCGAAATCTCTTGCTTTGGCGGAGACGTGACGCATGGTTCTGGCACCTTTGGAGTTATCGGTGGAGGTTGAGTTGTAGGACACGGAACTGCTGTCGAAATCTCTTGCTTTGGCGGAGACGTGACGCACGGTTCTGGCACCTTTGGGGTTATCGGTGGAGGTTGAGTTGTAGGACACGGAGCTGCCGTTGAAATCTCTTGCTTTGGCGGAGACGTGACGCATGGTTCTGGCACCTTTGGAGTTATCGGTGGAGGTTTACTTGTAGTACATGGAGCTGCCGTCGAAATCTCTTGCTTTGGCGAGAGGTGACGCATGGTTCTGCACCTTTGCAGTTATCGGTGGAGGTTGAGTTGTAGGACACGGAGCTGCTGTCGAAATCTCTTGCTTTGGCGGAGACGTGACGCATGGTTCTGGCACCTTTGGAGTTATCGGTGGAGGTTGAGTTGTAGGACACGGAGCTGCCGTCGAAATCTCTTGCTTTGGCGGAGACGTGATGCATGGTTCTGGCACCTTTGCAGTTATCGGTGGAGGTTGAGTTGTAGGACACGGAGCTGCTGTCGAAATCTCTTGCTTTGGCGGAGACGTGACGCATGGTTCTGGCACCTTTGCAGTTATCGGTGGAGGTTGAGTTGTAGGACACGGAGCTGCTGTCGAAATCTCTTGCTTTGGTGGAGACGTGACGCACGGTTCTGGCACCTTTGGAGTTATCGGTGGAGGTTGAGTTGTAGGACACGGAGCTGCCGTCGAAATCTCCTGCTTTGGCGGAGACGTGACGCATGGTTCTGGCACCTTTGCGGTTATCGGTGGAGGTTGAGTTGTAGGACATGGACCTGCCGTCGAAATCTCTTGCTTTGGCGGAGACGTGACGCATGGTTCTGGCACCTTTGCAGTTATCGGTGGAGGTTGAGTTGTAGGACACGGAGCTGCCGTCGAAATCTCCTGCTTTGGCGGAGACGTGACGCATGGTTCTGGCACCTTTGCGGTTATCGGTGGAGGTTGAGTTGTAGGACACGGAGCTGCCGTCGAAATCTCTTGCTTTGGCGGAGACGTGACGCATGGTTCTGGCACCTTTGGAGTTATCGGTGGAGGTTGAGTTGTAGGGCACGGAGCTGCCGTTGGAATCTCTTGCTTTGGCGGAGACGTGACACATGGTTCTGGCACCTTTGATGTTACTGGCGTTGATGAATGGATTAGTATGCTTGAATCTTCTTTGGATGTGACATGTTCTGACTATGCAGTTATGGTGCGTGATTGTGGCAGTGCTGGAATCTTTTTGCAGGCATGTCTCTGACTTGCAGTTTGCCCTTCAGTGATTTCAATCCGGTACTGTGGTTTTGTTGCACGTGAAATGAGAATTGCACTGATATTTTATACAACCGTTTTATATAGACATCTTAAAGATACATACCTTGCGCAAAAAGCGTTAAAATCAGACAAAGAAGACATCTTTTTCGCATAATTGCAGTTGTTATTTACACTATAAGACAATATCACTAAACCAAATGGAGCGCTGTAATGAAAATAATTCCAACCTCTCCCGGATTTTATACTAAACTATTAATCTGACTTTCGATATAAATTGTCAGTTAGAGCATCAATTTCTAATTGCAGTTTAATTACACTATAAACATACATTACGCAAATGACTTACATGAAAATAATTAATTCCGCATTTATCGAATATAAAATGTTTCGTATAATTGTCATATGATAATTTTAATTACGTTAGACTATATATGAATCAATTCACCATCGAAAATCGTTAATGCATTAATATAAACGTTAATGATTATCATCCTACAGATCAAAATGAATGTTTAGATGTATTATTAAGATCAATATAATATGTTTAGGATAGTTAGACCACCATATGATAGTTACTTAGATTTCATTGTTAAATTCATATAACCTTTTAAATTTATTTCTTGAAGCAACAAGAATTACTGCCTCCTCGGCAACATGTATAGATAACATATTTACAAATTGTATCCCTATTAATAAATCCATCATTAATATGTTATCATCTGATCATTGTGGACAATTAGCTTCTTTCGTTTGTGATGATAGATCTCACAAAAATACTGTGCAAAAAAATGGTTATTCCTATGTATAGAAAACGTATTGAGAAGTTTAGAAGTAATATAATAAATAAAATTAGTTATCTGCATTATAATAGTAAGCCGGATATACTGTATAGTAAATTATTTAAATTAATAACAACTGAATTTAAGAGTATATTTACTTCTAAAACAGTCAAATCAAAAAGATCTGCAGCTTTCAGTGAATGGGCAACAGTTGGAATACATAAGAGCAGACAAAGATTATATGAACTATATAGTGAAAAGACTTACAATCACAATCAATCCTTTGTGACATATGTTAATGTATACTCCAAAACATTCAGAAAAGTGTGCTGGACAGCGAAGTCACTCTACATAAAAACAAAATTAAAGGTGCATCGGACAAAATAAAAATGACTTGGAAAATAATTACTGGTGAAACAGGAAGGGCTGTAAACAAGAACTTTGAAATTCGGCTAAATGTGAATAATAGTAAAATAAATTCTGATCAAGATGTTGCATCCTATTTTGAATTTTTTTTTCAGACATTCCTGTCTCTACCACCAAGTCACTTGTTTCTTCTCCAACTGTTGCCGAGTCCTTATTAAAAGAAAATATCAAAGAATGTAAAGATAATTTCTATTTTAGTAATGTAAGCGATAAAGATATTGTGTCCGCTTTAAATCTCTGGACATTAAAAAAACTGTAGATCTGTGGGATATCGGTTAAGGTGATAAATTCTATTATTGATGTTATATCACCTTGCTTTGCAGCTATTTTTAATGATTGTATTACGTGTGGTAAATTTCTTGACCTTATGAAACACAGTAAAGTTATTTCGGTATTTAAATCAGGCAGTACTACAGACCCCAAAAACTTTAGACCTATTTCTATACTGCGTGCGCTTAATAAAATTTTTGAGAAATTAATTCTAAACCAATTACTAATACATTTTAATTCTCATAACATACTTAATAACAAAAGTATGGTTTTACCCGGGGTCGTTCTACAACCGATGCAGGGGCCCATCTTGTTTAAACTATATTTGAGCCATGGGAAGGGTCACACGATGCTTTAGGTGTCTTCTCTGACTTAACCAAAGCATTTGACTGTGTACAGCTGATACTTTGGTCAGGAAATTAAGCCACTACTGTATCAATAATGCCGCATTCGACCTCCTGACTTCGTACTTGAGCCATCGAACTCAGTTATGTATAGTGTTATGTAAAAATTTTGTAAAATTTATTGAAAAAAAAGGAAAAAAAAAAGTCCCGCTGAGTTTCTTACGCCGGTCCTTCTCAGGTCAGAGGCTTCCACTTTCGAACCGGTGGTAGATTATTTGACAATCAATAAGAAAGTGTAATGCTTCCATATTGATTAAATATATGTGACTTTGACTTTGACTTTATTGTTCTTATATAATTACTAATAAATAGGGCTATACCTTATTTTTCAAGTATATGTAGAAATGTATGCATATAAAGTTTAAGACCAAGAGATTTTTAATTTATAACTTACATGTTCAAGACTTTACATTGAGACCTCCATTCCACTTCCAACGTAGCGTATTAGTATTGGTCCTCGTTTTAAACTTCGTTTAAAAACGCAGGACGAGGGTTTAAATCTTGTGAGGAAACTGTATTTTATATGGCTAGTGTTTTAAATTCTGTAATGTAATGTATTACATATATATCTTAATACCATAGGCATTTGTCCCAGTCAACCTTAAAGTGGTGATGAGATAGTTAGTGCACAGATAAAATAAAAAGACAATGCATCGGTTAAACATAATGATACTAATAAATAAAATAACATATTAGTCATATAAATACATTTGTAGGTGTATACAGTTTACAAAATTAATATTTGTATTTATAAATGTAAACAAATATAAACTTAATTATAAATGTTATGATTTATAAAAAATACCACAAAGATATATACATGACGACGATATCATGATACATTTTGCAAGTATTATGGTACATTTAAGCAGGAGCTCTTCGATTTTCTTTTAAAAGTGATATAACTTTTCAGTACAGGTAGCGCATAACATCCATAGAAGCATAGACTGGATAAATGACGTTGTTTTCTGGTTACAGCTATCTACAGCTGATCTAAAAAAGTAAGTCTATCCATTTATCGGATCGGCGTGTACGATTGTCAACCGGAACAATCATTCAATCATTTTTAACAGTCATTATAGAACTGTAGTGCCTTTAAAAATACATCATATAATTGATCAATCGAATACAGTTTATCTCTTGGTCTTGGTTATAATCATCACATTTGGTGGTCCGACTTCGACTAACTGTTCATTATGTAAAAAGAATAAAATGATAAATTAAATTTATCATAATTTTACAGTAAAGTCAGGCAATATCTGAAATATGTTTAAAGTGGTAAAATATGTTTTATGCTATGACTTTACGCAGTTTTTCTCTTCACTCATTCAGCAGTGCCTCTAATCAATAGTCTTTGATCAGTGCGTCCTACCTCCTGTCATGATCTGCGGTCCCGAGACTTGGACTTACGATTCGACTGGTTCACAACTTTAAAGTCGCTCAGCGAGCTATGGACAGGGTTATGCTCGGTGTATCTCGGAAGAACCGCATCAAAAATTACGTGATCCGTCACAAAACTAGAGTCACTACATAGCCCTCCGGTTAAGTAAGCTGGCGGTGGGCCGGTCACATAAGCGGCAGATCTGATGACCGCTGGAGTCGGAAAATTCTGGAGTGGAGATCCAGGCTCGGCAAACGTAGTGGGACGCCTGGGCAAGACGCTTCCTGGTGCGGCTAGAGATCGGAGCAGAGGATCGAAAGTGGTGGTGGGCATTAGGGAAGGCCTACGTCCAGCGATGGACTAACATAGGCTGGTAATAATGATGATGATCATGACTTTACGACAGATATAGAAACCACGGTGGTACTTTCTTAGACAGTCCCCTGTAAAATGGGATCTACTACGTTCACACGTGGTAAGTTTTCTGTCTACAGGGGGATAGCTAAGTAATATGCGGATGCAGTACATTTTTCTAGCGTAAGACTATGAGCCAACAACGTAATGTGACACTACCGCTGTTTTTAGGTTTACAGAGTATTGAATTAATATTTTATCACATCATAAATGGTGCCTCACTCTGCATTTCTTATGAGAAAACCCTATAATCACACACATCATGTCATCGGGTAAAATTTTGATTATTTTCACACTTATCTCAGTTAAATGAAAATACAAAAGAATCGTTGTTCTATTTTTGAGCGTCTCTGAAAGATTATTTACATCTATTTTTTATAGGATCGACAAGAGGAGCAATACGTTAACCAGGTGTATAGCAACACAAATTTTTTCTCACTAGTTAGTGCTTTGCGACAGAAACAGGTAAATTTTTACAAGAGCTAAACATTTATTTTAAAAGAAATTATTCCTTCAAAGATTAAACAAAAAGGTAGTAACTTTAAAGTTATATATTATTACTGCCTCCGCAGCCTAGTAGTATATAAACGCGATGAAATCGCGTATATCTTTTTATTTTATCTGCAATGATCTCACAAGTTCGCTTTCAATAGGTCGAAGTACAGACTAAAATTTTATTATAATTAAGATCTGACAATCCCGCTTTAGCACTGGCAACAAGACGCATGACATCACAGTCGGTAGCCGTGTGACCACGGCCGTAGAAAAATTATCGAAACGTCGGGATTAAAAAATGTAAATTTACCGCCATAAAATTCTTATAAAAAAAGTTCAATAGTGTGCAGTATTGGCGTAAACGGAACAAATACTGTTAGAAAGTCAGAATATAAATAACTACACTATGATAATATTATACAGAGGGAAAACTATTCCAAAGCGACATCGGAAAACAACATTATAGGCTTTTGGTCGTATGCTGTAAAGATATGAGACTCGCAATGTAATCATGTAAAAACGGTTGTTTTGATGTTACAAACACAAACTTAAATTCTATATATTTGTATAGATTTATTAAATTTCAGGCAGAAAGTTGTATTACTATTTCGTAATAAAGCTAATATTAATTCAAAACTATATAATTGGGTACTATTAAAATACATAAAATTATGTCCACCCGATCGCTAGTACAATATTTTTTTGGAGTGTTAATCTTAACATCGATTCTGGCCATCAAGAACACCTTTTATAGTAAATACTTGTCGTTAGGGTTATATATATTACGTCTTAATCTAATCAGGTATAGTTTTACGAGTTATGAATTGATTTGGAAAGTTGTTGATTGAACTGTTTTTTCGGAATGTGTAGGTCAGATGCCAGTTGCCTTGCGCAAAAACTGTTTCGGTGTAATACCTAAGTGCTAAAATGCAGATGACAAGAACATTGCATCATCCATGAAAGTTCAAGCTTATACTAAAACCAGGGAGTGAACAATATAAATGATCGGTTTCGTAAAGCTATTGATTACCAGTCAGTTATCCGAATAGAAAGATGATACGGTGACGTCACAACCATAGCAAAGTGTCAATCAAACCTTTTTGTTTTAGAATCTTAAGAGGCGATGTCAAAACTATAATATGTTTTGGTATAGGGATCATAAATAAGAGTTTAAAAGTAAAAGTTTTTGCTATTTATTTCTACAATTTCTATTAAAGTTATTTTAGGAGGTAACTATTGTTCTTCCTGGCACTGGAAGCGTGCGGCGTCGACGCATCGGCCGACGGAGGGGTCGAAAGCGAAGCCCCTGTCGCAGACCAGCAGACGAGCCACGTTCTCCATGCAGGAGAAGAAGTAGTGGCAGCTTCCGGCAATGCTACAAATACATAGACATCAATTAATACGATTCATTCAGTGAACTTGGATTTAGATGACAATTATAGTATGGAAAAGTTCACATACCCGAAGTTCACCACGTAAGCTTTGCCGAACTCGTCGTAGGTCGCTGGTGGACACTTGAACCCAAGGAAAGCTGTAATTTAAAGCACCCGTTATTTTATTTGCCCCGTACTATAGGAGTAATCATACATATCAAACACATGATAAAAAAGTAAATACCGTCAGCATCGCAGGCAGGCACTAGGTCCGGCCAGTCGCAACGACCAGACTCAGGGTTGAAGGCCAGACCCATGGAGCACTCCATTTCGAAGGCCTTGCCTTCTACGCACATCCGGTATTTGCCACAGACGGACCGGGTTGCCAGTGGGGAAGCGAAGAATCCGTATTGATGCTCGCATTCATGGGACGCCACAGCACGTTCTGTTTAAAAGCTTAATATATTAGGACACAGCCTACCAAATTGAATAGATAAAATGTTTATAATATAGCACGTTCTGTTTAAACGTTTATTATGTTAGGATAAAATATGTATAATATATTCTTACGAGGAGCATCGTTACTGTCGCACTGGGCATCCGAAGGGTAGGCGCATGGATATGTTGGCCAAACAACGTCGCGGATGAAGTAGAGACCATCAGGGCATGACTTGTACGTCGCCTTATAAGCCTGTGTTAAATAAATATCCATGTAATAAACTGCACACTTATTATACGCAGGGGTGATAAGCAAATCAATATAGTTTGAAAGTATTAAAACAGTTGATATACTAACATTGCATTCCACATATTTATCGCAGCTGCCTTCAATCTTGTAGTAGGTATTGAATTCCTTGCAAACTGTGTCATCATTGATTTGTCCAGCGCCTTAAGAAAGAAATTCATATGTCATATTGTTTACAAATAAAATACATCTTTATATATAGCATTAACTTGTTATATACTTACAGAACGCGACGCATAGTGTAATTATTCCAGCAGTAATAAACATTTTGTTGGTTCTATTACAAGTTTGGACTCAAAGCAAATGATAGTTGTTCAATTTAAGCGTCTCAATTTATACTTGCGAATTAATTAGTACGCAAGTATTTAAAATTTCTTGGCATTGGCAAAAATAATTATAATTAAATAGTCATTGGTTAATTACGATTTATAATTATTGGAAACGGTAATAACGCTATTGGTAACTAATTTTTGCATAAGCACAAAGACATTTTATGTCAATGTGCTTTTGTATATATTTCAGAATAGTTCTAACAGCAAATTAATAACATAACGAAAGCTGTATGAGTTCTAAAATGTAATTAGTCCACAGTGTTTTTGATGAGCTAATTCCGTTTAATAATGTTAAATACGGCCGTAATTCTCCACACTATTGCTTACGCTAAAATAATGAAAAAAATCAAGCAGTTTCTCAGTTTAATTCTCTATATGTATACTAATTGTATCCTGTATACTAACTGCCTCCGTAGCCTAGTGGTATGGGCCTACGCTTTAGAAACCGGAGGGTGGGTTCGAATTATAGTGTTTGGCATATGGCTGATCACCGGATTGTCTGTAAAGTTAGATGATCTATGCGTCGGATAGGCATGTATAAAGTGGGCCATGTAAAAAATCTCTCTCCGGTCGTGTCGGTTATCCGTCCCATCGGACTTTGAGAGTATAAAGGAAGAGGGTGTGCACCTGTGTTTGCGCGACTCTTGTGCACTACAATACCTCCTGCGCAGTTGGCTGATCTCTAATATAGATCGGCCACCGTAGTCGAATCGACTAGGAGAACAATATTAATATTACTGGACATGTTACATTTAATTCAGAGCTAATAATATCGAAGACCAAATCGTGACCCTTATTTCACAAAGAAAAATCAGTAGGTCAGAACTTATTGAATGGTAGTGTCTGAAAATCAGTTTCTCTGTTGTCAATTGATTAAATTAATACGCATATAAACTTTAATGACTGCAGCAGCGATCAGGAAAAAAGACAAAATCATGAGGTTACTTTCACAATATCTTAATTCACCCTATCCTAGAGGTTTTCGTTTTGGAACTCTAATCATACGACTGGTCAAGACTAAGTATGGTGGGTAGGACAAACATTACAGCCATCAAAAGCATGGATTCATATTCGTTTCAATTTCGTAAAATTAATTGGGTATGGCGTATGCTATATTTTGGTCACGAGGCTGACAATATACACTGTCTCCTATTACCTACGACTGGTAGGGCGTTGACTTTAAAACCGGTTCATGTCGAACTGGATAAAATTTCATTGTTTCGTTAGTATAAGCAATTGGCTGATCACCATTGTCTAAATTTATCGATCAGGTGACAGATGGTAAATTTCAGTCACCACTACAAGATTGACACAGCGTGTGGCTAGATCAAAAACTTGTGGATAGGGGTGTGTTAGAGAGGCCTTTCTTAGTGGACTGGAACTAGAGTGAGATAGTAACCTTATATTTATTTACATTAACAGTTTATAATTAAAGTTACACGAAGAATTTTCATTTTTAAATCATGTTTTTATAACGGGATATGGTCTCATAATGTTCTACAAGTAATTTAGTCATTTCAAAATTGATAATTTTTATTAGTTTTATCATTATACCACTTAAGTTAAATGTTACTGAACAAAGTTGGAATTGATACTTTTTTATATCATAAATCAGTTATTGTAAAAAAACTGAAGTTATAAATGCAATGTATTGAACATAACATTGAATGATCTTATTCGGTCTTATTGTACAGTCAATTATTATAATATTTTGAAAATTGGTGATTTTATTAACTTCATGTTACCAATTAACTAATCTAACTGACTAATTGAAATAATTCCTTATTTAAAGAGGACGGTCTGAGATAATACCATATGTTTCTATGCAAACTGGAAATCTAGAAGATACATGAAAGTTTCTTTAAACTAAAACATCGGTAAAACATTTTGAGTTAAAGATATTTTTCCAGTAATGAAGATTTAGTACTAAAATAAGAACTTAGTCCTTACTTTATTATTTTATTAACAAATTAATTTACTTTTACGACTCAAAGTTCTTTCTCGGCTTAAATTAACCACCTCATGGATGGAATGACAATGCGTCAAGATTAAGATTACTGATAACTGTATATTAAGTAATGAGTAATTAAGATAAAACAATGAGATATTCAAAAGCTAATTTTAGCAAACAATTTAGGATCCAATTTATACTATGTATTATATATTTTATTTATTACCATGTCTCAAATGGTATTTTGGTAAAATAAATACCTTTCAACATAACACAGATTTAAAACTCGGTGGTTGATTTTGGGCAAAATACATGTCACATCACACATCATCAGCCTTTGTTAGTCCACTGCTGGACATAGGCCTCCCCTAATACACCCCTATCCATTAGGGGGTTTTGGACCGTATCCCACCACGCTGGTCCAATGCGGGTTGGTAGGTGGACCGACTTTTTACATGCGCATCCGACGCATGGATCATCTTACTTTTCAGACAATTGGGTGATCGGCCCAAATTGCCCTTACCAACTAGGAAACAACAATGAAAATTTGTTGCGTCCCCGCAGGATTCGAACCCACGACCTCCGGTTTATAAAGCACACGCCCTTACCACTAGGCTACGGAGGCAGTACAAATACATGTCATCCGCTTATATTACCTACGAATGGTAGCTTGACTTTAAAAGGTAAATAAAAATATCGTTATATAAAATACTACATCTTGACCCTTTTTACGACGAGGTGACAATGGTAAATTTCTATATACTAAGAAAAGTTCACAAACGATTCTAGTTTAAAAATATTTTTTGATAATTTTTTAAGTGTCTCGGAAACTAAAACTAAACAATTATAATATAGTTTCTTAGAAGGTTTAATACGGTTACCGGATTTTCATTTTGAATTATTTCTCATAACAATACTTTAAAACTACAATTTGTAGCATATAATGAACATCTTTCTAGTTTTACGATATTTAATTTAAGGCGACAGACTAGTTGGGACGGGCTAGCTTATACATTAAACATTGCGTGGATTAAAATGGCCAATGTGCACAAACAAGAATGAGCATTGCCTTTGGCGCAATTGATGTATAATATCAAATTTGTTTTATATATTCCGAGTTTAAATTAGCTAAACTACAGACATATATTGTTTTAAATTAAAAGACGTTTCTTGATGTGCCTTGTTTGTATACTGGAATCTAAGATAGCATTACATAAAAGTTTCTTTTACTTAAGAAACGGAGTTAAAATTTTTGGTGAAAATATAGTAAACGACATATTTTAATACTTAAAATATATAGAACATGCTTATTTATTCATTTTTATTACGCCCGAAATTACTATTTACGATGATTCCTAGGCTTAATGTACGAGAAAGAAGCGTCTATAGAGACTATAAGTGAATAAGTAGATAAGAACTTAACGATAAAGAATATAAAACAGCGTTTTTCAAAGTTTTAGCATTCTTTTGATGTGATTTTGTATATAATCGGTGTATAGTGTAATAACAAATGTGCACAACATTTGGTTTTGAGTTAGAAGTTGATAATGTCATAAAATGTTTTAGGATATTTTTTTAACTTAAAAGTGATGATATCTATTGTAAATTACTTATTTTACATTTCTTTAAAACTATGCACAAGCCAAAACACAAAGATCATATATACAAAGTCTTCAAGTGGTGTGGTCAAACATATGCCATATGACGGCAGTCTATCAATAGAACGTATTTACCATAAGCACATAAAAAAGAATAACATTAATTCTTTGTTTCATTGGCGGGTTTAAAAGGATTAGGAAATGATAGAACATTAAAAATCACTGAATTATATTTAAAGTTTATTTAATAAATTAATCAGAAGGAAATAAATTATTAAAGTAATGTTTAATAAATTGGAATCTTTTATCTATCCTTCTTTGCATTCAACGCGGGATGCGTCGACGCATCGGTTGACGGTCTTGTCGAACATGTAGCCGGTGTCGCAGAGGAGGAGGCGAGCCACACCCTCCATGCAGGAGTAGAAGTAGTGGCAGCTTCCCTGGATGCTGTGGAATAATATATTATTAATAATTACAAAAATCCTGTATATACCGTCTCATCACGGTATCTCGACACTTGATAGTAGGTAGAAATGCTTCTTTTGCCGCAAATAAGCCAGATAAAAATGCAAACAAGTAAATCTTTTAATAACAAAAATTGATAGATTGCCGGCAGAGGTAATTTTATTACAAAAAAAAGTTGTTTTCGTTGGAAAATAAGAATTTTAACTACTTACAATTTTTTAACAAATGTTTATAATAATGTTAAATAAAACTAAGAAATAGTTTGTAAATTAATTCAAAAACTATTTTATAGATTAATTTAAAATTATTTCTAGTATTAAGTATTTCTTTTAGTCAAAACGTAGAAATATTTGCAAATGTAATTCCATTTAAGAAATGCACAAAATATTTTTTTTTTATTATGGACTGACCATAAGATGAATAAAGACTGAATTTTAACTTACCCAAAGTATAATTAATTATTACGTTACGGTTTCTTTTACCGAATTCGTGCCTGGTACGGTACCGGCAGGACATTGAAAGTCGAGGAACGTCGATGAAAATTAAAAACAAATGGATTATTTATAGCTAAAAGTTCATATCAGCAGACAATGAAATACCAGTTAACGTTAGTTTTATTCGATTTAGTTATTCATTGGCAGGTAAATTTACGGACTCTGAACATAAAACAAGATATTAATAACTCTAGTATAAGTCACTATTCATGTTTGTATTTTATTCGTTTAGTATTCAAGTTGTTTGATCGTCGAATGAAAAAAAATAGTTTATAAGGTGTTTCATAAAGTTCTAAAAAGAATTCGTCGTATAACATTGGAATGAAAAAAGTCAGTGTCTCTAGCACTAAATCTAAAAATTCCGGTATTTAACAATTGATAAAAAGTCTTGTTGCTAACCTATCAAATCTATTGATATAAACGTAACCATAAATTCTAAGAATCTGAATTCTTAAATATATAAAATTAGGTTGAAAGTACCTTTTCGCTATTTTACTTCTTTTACCTTCTATGTTCCGTCCAAAAAAACTTATACCAATGTATAGGAATTGCATAGTGAATGAACAATACCTTCAGAGTTGCAGGTCGGCACTAGATCAGGCCAGTCGCAGCGACCGGTCTCAGGGTTGAAAGCCAGTCCAGTGGCACACTCCATTTCGAAGGCTTTGCCCTCAACGCACATCCGGTACTTGCCGCAGTCGGAGCGAGAAGCCAATGGGGATGGGAAGAAACCGTATTGGTGCTTGCATTCTTTCGTTGGCATTGCTCTCTCTGAAAATTAAATTACAATGTAGCAAATATCTTCTTTTCTAAGCTATTTCTAAACTATGCATTGACCAGTATCACATGAAGGCTTTTGGGAGAAAAAGAACTGACATCTGAATCCATGGTAATACAAATTCGTATTACATAACAAAGTATTAGGATGGCCTCAAAAGTGGTCTTGACAAACAGGACCGCCTTAATATACGGTGAATAAATATAGGCATTCTTCAATAATTTTGGAATATTGTTTCCTCGTAGGAGTCGAAGTTGTTGGAGTGACCATCTAGCAAAGGTCAATACCGCTAGACTAAGTTTACATTATTAATGAAAATAAGATATACCTTTTTTAAGTAATTAATAAGTAAATATACTTACGAGGTGCATCATTGGAGTCACACTGAGCGTCGGACGGATAAGCGCAAGGGTATGTTGGCCACTGGGCTTCACGGTTAAAATGAAGGCCATCGGGACATGTTTTGTGTGTGGCCTTGTAAGCCTGCAATATTTAATATATTTCTTTAGAATAAATAAAATACAACAAATAATGGTGGCTAATAAATTTTCACAGGCGACGTATGTACGATTATAAATTAATTTTATTGAAAATATTAAGTTCTATACTATTGCGTGCAAATAGGACCCTCTATAAGTTACAAAATTTAAATCAAAAGGATCATAGAATCGGTACCCGTTTAGTTGAGAAATCGGTTTACATGAAACATAAACACAGACAAATCAATTTAACCTTAATTTTTTTTAAGTCTGTTAAGAAGACGATGATCATACTTTCACTTATAGTAAAAAATAAAAAAACTATAATCACTTACATTACATTCTACGTAAGAATCACAGCTTCCCTGAATTTTGTAGAACGTGTTGTATTCCCGGCAGACATGATCGCCCAATTCCGTATTTTGTTGTGCACCTTGAATTTTAAGTTTATAATAAATAAAAATTCGCAAACACATCATAATAAGACAAAAAATTGATTTAGTAAAAGATTAATTGAATAAAATATGCTACTAAATATAATAATTACCAGCAGCAACAAACAATCCGGCAATAAGAATGAAGAAATACATTATGGTAACTATCTTGTATGCATCCAATGCGCTACTCAGCTGATTGGTAATTATAATTATAAGACACAAACCTTTGATATTTATATTATATTTTGTTTCTCGTTTTATAACCGTAAATTGTACTAATGTCGTAGACTATTACTTTACAATATTTCATTGGTTTGAGAAAATTTGCATCTCAATTAATTATAACAGTATCGAGTTAATTTGGTTGTGTATTGTTTAGCGTTATGTGTATTGTAAAGAGTTTTGTATATATAATACTAATCGAATAATTTACAGCTGTAAACTATGAAAGTTTTTGTGATAACTCTGGTCTATAACAAAATAAATTCGTTTTCCCAATTAAGTCTTTATTTTCGTATACGTTGAACTACTGTACTCCACAAAAGTATAGTGCTCTTATTTAGGACGTACTAACAATGTAATAGAATATAGGAAATTAATCCAGCGTAGCATATTTAAACGTCATCATCGTCATCATCATAAAAAAAGTTGCTCATGATTGCCACGAGGCGCAGGCGGATTGGCAATTGTCTAATTGCACTTGTAATGCCAATTGACACATATTTCACTCCCATTATAAGTCAGATCCGCCGTCAAGTGGTCTGTTGGATCGTAACATCCCTCAAAACTTAACATATGTGGGAGTTATTAAATTTAAATTCGTTACCGAAAAAAGATAGGAATCTAACTGAGTATTCAAACTCATATCTTAAAGTGACTGAAACCAATTATTTTTCAATGGATTCGAAGAATTCAGTCGGTCTTTACTATCCTCTGTCTACCTTTGATCCGGCCTTGTTTAAATTTTTAAGAATAACAAGATCCTTGCAGAAAGATCTTCCCAAATTTAAAAATACCTTAGCATAATAGTAAATTACTTCACTATTTCAAGCGCCTAGAATACGATTAAGTGCAAAATTTCAACGGTCCTTACAGAACTTACTTCCTTCGTGATCTAGCGGTATTGGCCCTTGCTTTATAAACCGGTGGTCGTGGGTTCGAATCTCGCATGGAAATAACTATGTGTTATCGTTGTTTTCTGGTTAGTTAGGACAATTTGGGCCTATCACCCGATTGTCTGAAAAGTGAGATGATCCATGCGTTAAATTGGCATGTAAAAAGTCCCGGTTGGTCAAGACCACCGTTGGCAGTCGTTATAGAATGTCTTATCCTTTAAATTTAGTGACATTTCATTCATCCTTAGAATGTACTTTACCCTTTGGGTTGTGGAGGTCAGATGCCAGTCGCTATGGGTAAAAATGTCATTCAGGGAAATCTGGATGGATTAGAAGCTGACCACATGATAACTTTCGTAAACGGCGAGGTAAAAGATGTACATAGAATAAAGTTTTTTTTAAGTATATTTACTTTCACTAAGACCCCCACTGAATTAAGCTTTTAATATGACTTACATTTCACAACAATCTTTACAATCGAAATTACAATCTTTAACTATGTTTCACATTAAAATTATCATTGTGGATTATTCCTACAACATAGATATATGCGCTCGCGGACTTTATTGCAGACCATTTCATGAAGCACAATTACGCAGAACATAGCTAAGCGTTAGCAATTTATTTGCGAAAGGTTGCTATTTTGCTGCCGTAAGTTTTTTAACCCTAGAAAGATAACCTACGTCGTTAAGGCGCCTGTAAAATAAATATATTGTTGTCTTTATAAATTTAGCGCATGTACTTACAAGGCGCTTTTAGCTTGCTCCGTGGCTGGTCAGACCTTTTACGGTAAGGCTGTTTTTTAACAGTAGGTACCGAAATATTAAGGATAGAAGTATATGATGCCCTCATGAAACGTATCTTTTGTGGAACTTTTAGTATTATTCGATTACTTTCATTAATTATATTGAAATAAAGATTTATTTATACAGATTTTCACATTGTTCAGTGACATTCAAGAACGTTGTAGCGATACAGATGATTATGATAGCAAAAATAATGTTATTTACTGTGACTTTTAAAATAAGTTGAAGAATGCTAATACTATTAAATACGGAGACGATGTATTGGATGTATACTTTTCCTCGTCTGGAAGTCCAGAGCTATATAAAAGTCCAGAGCGCCATCAGCATATAATTGTTCCACCTGGCAAAGCGAAAATATGAATAAACCGTTACTGCTCTCTAAATAGTTGCTGCTACCTAGGCTGAAATCGTAGGGAGCAGTGACATCTACAATTAATATTAATCGTACAGTCAACAGTCCAACCAAAGTTGTCGTAATAAAGATTGATATTAATATTTTAGTTTATTTCTTACTGACGAAATTAAAAACGAGATGGTGTGTATAGTAAACATATACACATCATAAATATTGAGATCAAATCATAATGTTTATATGGTAAGTGCAACGTGAAACATAACTATGTTATAAATACAAACTTTTATTAGAATCTCATCCTTGAATGCAACACTAAAATATTTACTGGTCAACTTTAAGCTATTAAATAGTACGCAACAAAGCCCCTGGTTTACCCTGGTTGTCTGTGAAGCCAATCATATCAAACTTATTTTTTTTAACTTTATACCGTATATTCTTCTAGATTATAAGTAAAACTAAAAAATAAAGTTAAACAATATTATTTGCGACATTTCATACACATTACTTTCTATAAACAAACAATTATATATTTTTATAAGCACAACCTCTACACGCCTTTGAAGCGTATGGTTATTTTTCTGGGGTTATTTACTTAATTATCTAACAAACAACATATTCTAATCTATATATATAAAAGAGATTCCCACCTATATATTGACTCATCACGATATCCCCGGAACCGTAAGGCGTAGCGACTTAAAATTTGGTAGGAATATTTCTTTGGCCAAGTAGAGGTCAGCTAAGAACACATTTTACGAAATTCCACCCACAAGGGGGTTTAGTATCTCATAAAGTAATATGTTAGGATACGTTTAGTTAAGTAATGTAAGTAAGTAAAGTCGATATATGAGAAATACTTAGTGCCTTGCATAGACCATAGAGCAAAACTTGTGCAGTATTTTCGATACTTAGCAAAAAGATTTTACCCTTTATATGGAAAAATCAAAGATTTTATTAGGAAAGGGTAATATTACCATTTAAAGCTTCTCAGAAGTAATCCTGTTATCGTTCATATAGTTAAATAAAGTAGCTTTCAAAGTTCGGTCGTCAATAACTCGAAAACAGAGGTTATGACCGTTAATTATGACTGAAAATTTTACTAGCTCTCGAGCGCAAGACAAGTAAAAAAAAAAATCAAAATAGTTAGTTGGCTAAATTTTGGGATTGCATACTTGACAAATATAGTATAAAACTCTCGTGTCAAAATCTTCGTTCCCATACTCCTCCGAAACGGCTTTACCGTTTAATAGTTTGGTAAGTCTGAGAATCACTTAGTATCTATTTTTTAAACACATGATGGTTAAGAAGTGTCTATACCGTTTTTTTTTATTTTTGGATATTTTTTTTATATTTTATAATTATGTGTTATTAAAAAATTCTAAGTTATTCACTTTTGACTAACAAACCTCTGCTTTTTAATTGTAATTTTGTGATATATATATATATATATAACTACAGTAAAAAAAAAACTTTTTTTACTCTCATTTTTTCTCTTTACCAGATTTAAACTCTTTTTTTATAGAAACATTTTGCTAGTCGTAAAATGACTGATCGTATGTACTTTGAAAAAAAAATGAAAATTACAACTGTTTGTACTTGTAAATTTACTACTAAAATCTTATAAAAAACAAGTCTTATAAACGTCAAATGATATCAGGTATAATTAAGAAGTATATTAAATATCAACAAGCAAGACTTCTGCAGTGCAACAGATAAATAATTATGGTGTATGATTAAAAGGATGTATAGTAAAGTATGCATGAATGCATATTAATAGAATTTGATATCATAATTTAAAGTTTATTTGATAAATTGCTAAAACGCAATAAGTAAAATAATTTAATTATCTTAAAATAACAATTATTAAGGAGTATACATCGAGAATATGTTAAATCTATTCTTCTTTGCATTCAACACGTGTTGCATCGACGCATCGGTTAACGGTCTTGTCAAACATGTAGCCGGTGTCGCAGAGGAGGAGGCGAGCCACACCCTCCATGCAGGAGTAGAAGTAGTGGCAGCTTCCCTGGATACTGTGAAGAAATAAAATTGATACTAAGATCATATACTAAACGCACGATAAGTTTCACTAAAATTTCAACAGGAACGCGTCATGTATTTTATCTATATGGTAAAACAAATAAATTGTTTTTATTGTAATAATGTCTTATATTTTATTGATTCAACGTTTTATAAAGTAATTTGCTTAGCTTTTTTTATTTTCGAGTGTTAATAAATTTATTATGATTCATAACAATTATGCTAGTAACACTAACAGGAATGAGAACAAATAGCAAATTTTGACATTTTTAGCTTAATGTACTTGTAGATAAAGCATTTTTGATATTTTATAACCATTCTATACTTAATTTAAACTTACCCGAAGTTGATGACATAAGCTTTGCCGAACTCGTCGTACGTGGCGGGCGGGCACTTGAAGCCAAGGAATGCTGAAATGAATGTCATTATTAAAATAAAGTATATACAACGCGTATAGTACCAGACAGTGTACACTTTAGGTTTCCAAACACAGAATATACTCACTTAATTAATTCAATATGTGTATTAACATTACGCCAATCGCTATTAGCTTGTTATGATTAACATCTAAAAGTATTAACTCAGTTCTAGCCAATTTTATGACACTTTTTTATAAAGTAAAACCTTGGATTTAATAATTAATTATGTCGTTTTTCATAGATCTATACAAAGATGACTCTATACGATTTACAATGCTAGATTACGGTACATCTAAGAGTTCAAAAATATTACCTTCAGAGTTGCAGGTCGGCACTAGGTCAGGCCAGTCGCAGCGGCCGGTCTCCGGGTTGAAGGCTAGACCGGTGGCGCACTCCATTTCGAAGGCTTTGCCCTCAACGCACATCCGGTACTTTCCACAGTCGGAGCGGGATGCCAACGGGGATGGGAAGAAACCGTATTGGTGCTTGCATTCTTTGTTGGCATTGCTCTCTCTGTAATAAATAAACTAATTAGGAGCATGAAGTAAAAGATATTGGGTGTCGACTTCTTAATTTGCGTGTTTGGTTCACGCTTTGCTCCCGTATAGATTATTATAGAGGCACAGAAACGTTATACACTGTAACTCACATTTTGTTCAATTCTGGCATATAAGCGTTCTTGGAAAGTTTACTCTAAATATGCTCATCAATTTTAACTTGACAAAGTAATATTATTTCTTTTATTTACGCGATTATTATACATATCAAATCCACTAATATGTCTGTATCTCTGTTGGTATATGTCTGTATCAGGAAACAGACAGATAGGTACCAACTTAGTCTGCCCGTGATCGTGGATGCTGGGAAGAATCCGAAACGTCGGGAATAAATATATTTAAGTAACGCGAAAACCGTTAATTAGTGAATTTGATAAAAGTAATATTAATTTATTTCAAAACGTAAATTTTGGCTTTTATAATAGTCAAAGTATCGTTGTTGGTTTACAATTTATCACACAGCTTAATTCAACTTTTGTGTTCATTTGCAAGCATTCAAGCTTACACCTGCTGCTGATGATGATGATGATGACATTGATTAATAAACTTTGTCTATCACAAACCGTATTTTATACGTCTGACTGAAAGACTTTTGTCTGTTTAAAAGTTTTAGTCTAAATGGCTGCTATTAAGTTATCTGCTACATATTTATAGAAGTTAGTTAATTTAGTTATATGAATATAGAAAATACTTACGTGGAGTATCATTAGATTCACACTGTGCATCGGATGGGTAAGCGCAAGGATATGTGGGCCATTGGACATCACGGATGAAATGTAAACCATCAGGGCAAGTCTTATAAGTTGCCTTGTACGCCTGTAATTCACAATTACATATTATTATAAAATCAGAAAAAAAAATATTGTCTATGGATTTGTAAAAAAGGAATAATCGTTATACGCGAGTTGTTTCTTGTTACATATAATGTTAAAGTAAAATATTTTTCTTAGACCAACTCGTTAAAAATTTCAAGCTCTATCTGATCAGAAAAAGTTGTACTTTAATAAAAATAGACACATAGACTTACGTTACATTCCACATATGAATCACAGCTGCCTTTAATCTTGTAGTATGTATTGTATTCCCGACAAACTGCGTCCTCTGAGACTTCAACTTGCTGTGCTAAGCCTAAAAGTTTGCACATGTATTCATAATTAATTCTTTTGTTTACGCGAATACTAAATATTATTATAGAAAAGACTTTTTACGGATTATATCGCGTTTATTTTATATTTTAACTTCCCGACGTACCTACCCAGTGACCACAGCCGTTGGAACGTGTTCGAAACGTCGAGAATTTGAAATGTAAAATAAACGCGGTAAAATCCGATTTTCTTTTATTTAATGACATGTGTTCATTTAATAGAATCAATAATATACATATCGACAATATCTGATAGTAACTGATATTACTTACATGAAGCCAATAGGCCTGCAACAAAGATGAATAAAAACATTTTGCCGTCTTACTTTTCTTTGTTTCGTAACTACGAATGATAATGTTACTGATGCTAAGCAATAATATATACTAATATCACTAATTTACTTGCTTATTTGTGGTTGCCTAGCTGTTAAATAGATGCAGTACAGTACGTAAAGTTAATTAATAACTAATTAAATATTGTCGTCAAACTCGTTACATTGCCAATATAACCGTTATGCGTGCAAGATATGTAGCATACATTTGTCAAATTAAACAAATTTTCTTACTGCCTCTGTAGCCTTGTGGTATGGGTTTGCGCTTAAGAAAGCGGAGGTCGTAGGTTCGAAATCTGCGGGGTCACTGCAACTTTTCATTGTTGTTTCCTTGTTGGATAGGGCAAAGCGGGCTGGTCACCCGATTGTCTGTAAAGTTAGACGATCCATGCGTCGGATGGGCATTTAAAAAGTCAGTTCTGCGCCATATATCTTTTCAGTGTGTCGGTTATCTATCCCATCGGGCTTTGAGAGTATAAAGGAATAGCACTATAATATCTCCTGCGCAGTTGGCTGTTCCCCAATGTAGATTGGCAGTCGAAGTCATAATGGACTGGAGGACGTTATTTTTGTTAATAAAGTTGCATTAAAGAGTCGAAAACAATTTAAAGTATTTAATTGGCAAAATAAAGGCGCATTATGTTTTGTGAACGGTTCCAATTTAAACGCGGGAGCCTCATTTTATTATATTCTTTTAAAATTTAATAAATTAAGAAAATTATCTTATATTCTCCAGATTAACAGAGTTTATTTAAATATAAGGACAAACACCCAATATAAAACTTTACCTTTTTATGATTAGCTTGTTTATAAAAATTATGATTGGAAATCCTAAAACCTTTTAATCTCCACCATTTTCAGCATGTTAGCAAAAACTGCCACAAGTGCTTTAATATAAATTCATGTATTATTTATTCTTTTAATTAAGGGTAAAGGAAGACAAAATAAAAATAAAATATGTAAACAAACAATTTATTAAGGTACTTTACAGAACGTTAAATAATATTAACAATGACTTTGCATACTCAGACAATCGGTTATTTTACATTTTTGTCTTCCGGCATTAATATATACGCTCGAAATAAATCGCTGCACGAACCAGCGATCGATATACTATCATTAGCTATATAAAAACAACAAGCTTCCTTAGAAACCTGTTGGTGCGCTAGTTGTTGAGGTGTAATCGTAGAAGTCCGAGGAGGTACTGTAATACCGCTCATATTTCGCTGGTGTCGTGTACTCGCGTGGCTTGTAAGTAGTGTACTGTTTTGGCTGGTATGTGGCTGGTGCGACTGTACTGATGATAGGTTGCCCTTTAAGCCACTTCTGCTTAAGCTCCTCTTCGGCGGCAAGGCGTTTCTCTTCAGCAGCCCTGGAGCGGGCGGCGGCTGTCTTCAGTTCGGCTGAACACGACTCGATCTCGTCCGCCGCAACGCACGATGAGATCGTCTCGTCGAAAGCATTGTAACCTCCGCAGCTCAGTCTACGTGGTCTGCCGTCGATGCAGATGAAGTACTTCTGGCAGTCGACGGTCGATCTGAATTTAGGGAGAATAATTGTTATTTAAATGTAAATGCGAATAATAGTTTTAAACACTCACTCTGTTTTACAAGGGATTGTCGGAGGAAATATCACCGTGGTGACTTTTTCTATTCCAAATCTCTCTAACACTCCTGTGATCCGATCTGAACGGAACCGCAGGCAGCGTAATTACTGGGCGTAGCCATTAGTGGCGTCTAACGCTGCGTTTTTTTAAGAGCAATATGTCATCACTAAATTTAGTACCTTAAGTATTCAGAACATTATTTAGTTTACATAAAGTTACCATTAGTGCTAGAGAAAAAGCAAAATACTTGATAAGGGCAGAGCTGACTTTCTAAACAAAGTATCTAAAGAAGTTATTTCGTTGCTATTAAAATGACGCAGGCGTTAACCCATTTAACACTTCTAAACGTCTATTATGTTGTTGTATAACTTTGCACTAACAGGAACATTTATAATCAAGGCCTTGCAGTAAAAATGTGTCCATACATCTGTGTATAAATCATTCCATCTATAAATCAGTTTACGTACATAAAATTATTTACCGCCTACATTGTGTATACAAAACTGATTAAAAATTTAATTAAGATGACTATTTTATGTTTGTACTTTATCGATTAACAGTATACACATTGTAAAGAAATGAATACTTGTGCTATACATTGTAGATAAATATAAAAGCGATTAATTCCGAAAAGCTGTATTAATTATCATGTACGAAATAATGTCAGCGTGAAGTACCGCAACTAAGCAACAAAGCAAAAGCTAAAACATCCGATTTAGAATCAAACGTTGTAGCGTATCGTTTCCAAATTACTGCCTCGTGTCAGTCAAGTTAATTAATTTGCACTGTTTGTTAGATAAAAAATATTTTTCTTCTATTATTCGGCAGGCAATTCTGCCATTTCTACTAATGATGGCTTCACGTAGAATGTATGCGTAGGTCAGTGAAGCAAATAGGATGATTATAATAATTAAGATTTACTAATCGCGTAAAGCTACCTCTGTAGCTTAAAGGCGTGTTCTTTAGAAACAGGAGATCGTGGGTTCGAATCCTGCGGGGATTCAACATATTTTCATTGATGCTTTCTGAAAAGTAAGATGATCCATACGTCGAATGGGCATTTAAAAAGTCGGTCCACCCACCAAGCAGCATCGGATACGGATACGGTCATAAACCTCCTAATGGAGAAGGCGTGCACGCGTTTGATGTAATGCATTAAGAGAGGCCTATGTCCAGCTGTGGGTTAACGCGGGCTGAAGATGAAGATGATGACGATGAATCGCGTAAATGCAATAGACCACAGTTATTCAGAACTATTATTCCTAGTATAACAATATTAGTAATGTACACAGTCGACAAAATGCCGAACATCTCTTATGCAAACGTACACCTGGTATTTCTAACGTATTACATAATCGCAAGGTCGGCGCTCATCCGTTGACATTTAGCCGCGGCCTGACACCGAATGACCGGTCGCCGATTGGGCAACCCGTTTTCTTCTTTGTTCAATAACATCGTTTTAATTATCGCTTACACATTCCAGCCATTATTATTTCTTTTTTTTTTTAATATAGCAATATTATTAGACTAATTATTTCGGGCTTTAAATCCAGTTAAACTAAACAGATTGTTTTGTACAGTTCCCTTTTCTATTGTTGACGCCATTCATGTTAAAGCGTTGAAAAATGGCTTACATAGAAAAATCAAGTACATAGAAATTAAATGAAACTGTCATAACGTCAGATTTTATAATAATTTCGCTTACCTGTAGAATCTGTAGCCAGCTGGGGGACCCAGTTCCTTTGTCTCTGGAATTACGGGGCATTTGAAGCCAAGGAAAGCTGAAAAAGTATATTAAACGATTAAATGTTGAATTGGCGTGTCAAATCAAATTCTAATACCTACATGCGGTGGCTAATTTTACATGGTTTATAAATTTAAACAAATTTACAAATTTTAAAGATATTATTAAATATTTCTATAGATATTCATGAAAAGTCGTTTAAAATATAATTTAAATATACCTAATTAGCATTAAGAGTGAGTGGTCACAAGTCGAACTCATTTACAATTCCTCTAACCAAATTAATTCAAGAGCTATTTAATATAAAAAAGTAATAATAACTTATATCCAAGTAGACATATGCCCTCGTCAACTCTAACGAATTAATATTCCTCATATATTTCCAAATGTCAAACAGTGAATCCGGATTAAACAGAGACAAACACGCAGAATCAATAAAGAATGTAATACCTAATTAAGTGATCGTCAGTGGAATTTAAAATCTCAAGGTCTACCTTCCACGTCACAGCTGGGCACTTGGTCGGGCCACTCGCATCTGTAGGTGTCGTTGCTGAAGGCGAGCCCTTCAGGACATTGGAAGTCGTAACCCACTCCGTTCACACAGTTCCTGAAGCCACTACAGTTCTTGGCATCGCCGATCTTGAAGTAACCGAACTGGTGGGGACAGTCGTCGGTTGGTTGAGCGGGTTCTGAAAGAATCGATTGTAATGTCTTAGTTAAGAATAACAGATACTCAGATTAATAAACTATTTAACGGCTTATGAGCTCCTAGCCTCCATAGCCTCAAGCTCTAGCTCCTAGCCTCAATAGCACATAGTAGTCCTTTCGTTACGGATGAAGCCGTTGTTACCTAAACATTTATTTTGCATCTGTGGCCCTAGCTTACGAACGGTGGTAATAGGTTTAGGTCTAGCGGAGCACCAACAGTTTAGTAAGGCAATAAAATAAGTCCCCCAGGTGTGGTCACATAGCAGCCATAAAAGTGGGACGATTCAGACGTCGGACGTGTACGTAAAATATACAATTCCTCAGACTCACTCAATGCAATCTTTCTGTATTCAAATACAGTAAGATGCATTTTATTATATTAACGGTCGCACATACAGCTGTCCAAGTTAATTTGTTACGTAGTTATTATTCACAGTACAAATCGCTTGCACACGAAAGTGCTATGAATATTATAATTAATTTTATTTGGTATATACAAATACAAAATACTTTATGTAAGAAAATAATAAGTTATTTTACCGAGATTGTATCATCCTAAGTTGAGGACTACCGTCAAATCATAACCAGTTTATCTTAATTTTAAGAAAATTTTTAGGAAAAACGTGACATTTACTTTCAATTTGTTGATAATATGGCCAACAGATTTCAAAAGTCGATTCCTTTGTCATTTTACCTTCATCTATATTCCTAAATCGTTTCCCTCAAAAATTCGTTACAACAATTTTAAAATTTGATTCTAAATTATATTAATTTAAAATTTATACTAGTGTTAAATTATGTTTTTTAATTCATTATAACAAATCAACTAGAAACAACCTGATTATCACAGTATAAAAATAATATTACAGACATTTTATCGGTATACTTTTTGCAAATTACTAAACTCACTACAAAATACAAAACAAGAAGTGTCGATTATTCTTGGAAATGAAATCGTACGTGTTGCTTTAAGCATGTTCCAAGAATCAATGCAGTTTTTTTGCACTTGCTAAGTCCCAAACTATATATTAATGTAACCCTTCAGTTCAAATTACTTTTTTTAAAAATCCTCATACATATTTCGCGTTATTACACTTTTCAATATACTTTAAGTTATATACACGTTTTAAAATGAACTCCCAATTTTTTTACTAACAAATAGCCTTTTGTCATCACTGACATGACTATTAGACGCAATAAAATTCTAGCACTAAACGTATATTTACAACATCAAAGATATGTTTGCATATGTTGTCACAAGCAATGTTAAATATCATATGTCCACCAAACGTTATCAAATGGCAAAGGTAAAACGTATTGCGTGATAGCTGATGTCAATTTTATTGCACCTATACAATAAACATACAAAAGACGATTATACCAGAGCCAAAAGTGACATGGAATTTATGTAAATAAAGTTTAAAATGATACGCTGAAGGCGTTAGAATTGATCGTGTTCTTATTGGTGGAACACCGCCATATTCTTTCCACTCGCGGTGGTTGACCAATTACAGTAGGTGAAGTTCTGACGTCAACAGACTTGTCTTGTTTTATGTAAATTCTTATTTTAATCTGTTATTGCCTAAAGTATAAACAACAGAACAGAGAATATAATATCGATTGCTTATACTTCTGTTAGAACGCAATCATATTAATGCGTGTACCAGTCTTACAAAACATAAAACATATGATATTATATTATAAAGCGTATAATACTCTGTATTTTACATGTGATATTGTACCCGGGCCAATTACGACATAATATTTAAAGAAACTTATAGAAACGACGCGTGGAGATTCAGAGCGTCTGATTGGAACTCGTACACTTACAGTGCCATTAGTATTCGACATGTAACTTAGTGTAAAAAAAACTCCATGTATATGGTATACGTAAAGAACATACGCACCTATAAAGATAAGCAGTACAAATTAGATTGCGCGAAACTATTTAAGCTTTTATTCCAGCCGATCTAAAATATCTATAATAGCCTAATACAAATGCAAATAACAACGTGTTTACTATATTGATTGTAGGTTGGAATTTTTGCATCATCTAGAATGTTCGACCGTCATTAATGCTGAAAAATTAATTATAGTTTGCTTTTCGTGATGTAGACTCGATTTCTTAGTAATTTTATGTGCGTTATTACAAAATTATGTTTATTGATTTTTTATTATAACACGTGTGTACTATTTTTATAGATGATCGTAGAGATAAGCGATCAACTATGACATTTTTAACTTCGTGAGACATGCAAATGTATGAAGGCACTTATTCAATTGCTAATATTATTATCAATTTGTGTGTATTATTCAATTAAGCTGCATTAATCGATCTATTAATACGTTCTTTTTAAATTGGCAACTTTAACTTGTACTTAAAATATTTGAATGCTAATGTTCGCATAAATAATCTTTAATTTTTTCTAAAATACTTATTTTGTTATATTTATATGAATAAATTATCAATACTTACGTAGACTGGATCGTGCGAGGCATGGTACATCACTAGGATACTGGCAAGGGTACACGTTGAACCTGACATTGGGATTGAACCTGAGACCGTCTGGGCAGAGTTTCTCCTCGGCTGTGCCGTTCTGTTAAATAATTACTGATTATCAGTTTTTATCATTGATACTCTTAGTTACCTCGCTTTTTTTCGGAAAGTAGTTTGATGTTTCTGTTTTGGTTTACCTAATGAAAAAAAGTTTTTCGGAGATTTTAAAGTAAGATTCAGAGTTCGCGGAATTCCTTTAAAGTAAAGGATCTTAGCGAGTTATGCACGAGTAATAACTGCAGGATGAAATACATCACTGTTCACCTTTCTGTCAAGGCAAAGAAGGTGTTATACAATTTAAAGATCTATATTTTTTATACTCTGGTATCAGTGTAAAAATTTAGTTGGTAAAGAACATTAAAGTAGCTGAAGTTTCTAGTTTTATGTTTGGGTATTGAAAATTGCTATATCGTGTAGAAATTTTATGCTAGTTAATTGCTCACCAAACATTCGATATATCTATCACAGCTGCCGGGTACGGGGTAGCGTTCGTTCTTCTCGAGACATCTCGTGTTAGTCGGTCTAGGGGCGGACTGGGACTCATACTGGTCTTTAGGGCCTTGGCCGTTCAAACTGTTATCAGTCACACCCGTTATCACTTCGCTGTCGTCCTCATAAGGCCTCGCTTCGGTGGCCCTGTTGTAACTTGGTCTCGGTGTGCTACCACCTTCTCCACGGCTGTTGTAACTGAAGCTGGCTGCTTCGTTCCCTAGATTGGCAACATTGTCCAAGTTCTCTTCGAACGCCGCTGTTGGATCAACAGACTCCGTGATCTGTGCTGCCGCTGCAAAAGGGAAATATAATTTATTAGGTTAGACGACCTTACCTGCCGATTACGAAGTGTGATTTAACTTTTTTATCTAGCATCTATCTATGTGTATACCAGATATTTCCTATTATGTACTGATTATTTACGATATATATCAAACAATAAGGGTAATCCACTTAAAACTTTTAAGCTAAATTACTTTCAATGCGCAGGGCTATGCTTTGAGCGGATATTTTAATATTCGACAAGCAAGGGTGATCGTGGTCGGTTATAATATTTAATTAAATTTTTAGAAATACTTAGGACATAATACTAATATTTTTATAACTGAGACTAAATAAATTAACATCTTAAATGTATAAACTTATATCAATAGATTATTTGGTAAATATTTATAAGGTACCTTTTTCCAAAGGGCTATCACAAATAATTACAGTAGAGTGTTTGCAACTAATAACAATCAATAGTGTAAAAAATAACAGTGTTAAGGTTATAAGGGGTCCTTACTAATATAAACTATATATAAACTAAATCAAGGTGTTTGTAACAACTCTAGCACATCACTATATGGTATATCACTACACACTAAAAGCTCAATATCGTTGTCTCAAAAATGATTTAACACCTTGTTATAATATTTTTTAGAAAGATGACACAACACCATTTAGTCCCAAACTAGCAAAGCTTGTAATATGGCAACCAGGTGATATTTTTAATAAATAAGTACATATAATATTTATACAAACACGCAGACTCGAAAAAGTCAAAAAACAAAAATCGAACCCACACCGTCTGACGCAATGGGCAGGATTACTAACCGCTGCGCCTAGCGGGTCATCGTTATAGCATTAAAGATCAATTGGTTAAAAAGCTTACACAGAGAGGATTAAGTTACACTGGCGGAGTATCCCTATAAGGATTATGTAAGTTACTGCTGACGGGGAAAAAGAGAAAACAGTGTTGCAAAGGATGAGTAATGTTAAACATTCGTTCATGCATCTTATACATATATTGGTAATTATGTTGAAATATATAAAAAAATTATGAGATGAACATCGTTAAAATAGTTTTAAAAGTTTATGAGTCAGAGTGCTGTCGATGTAAAATTTTTTAAACGATTAGTAAATCATCTAAACCTTATCTATCATACTTGCTTGAATAAATGTCTATATTGAAATCAAAATACCACTTTAAGTCAGAGGTTCATATATTTATTATCTTAATAATTTTTAACCAATTTTAAAATTTAGTATTTCACTATGAGCAGCAGGTAAACCTAGAATATCGTTATATCTTAACAAAATTATAAACATTACAAATTAAAACAAAAAGAAGTTCCGGAACCTTTGAAGTTCATCATCATCACGCCTGGATAGGGATTTACCCTATCCACCAGGGGGCTTTGGACCGTATCCCACCACGGTGGTCCAATGCGGGTTGGTGGGTCAACCGACTTTTTACATGCCTATCCGACGCAAGGATCATCTTACTTTTCAGACAGTTGGGTGATCAGCCCAAATTATCATAACCAGCTAGGAAACAACAATGAAAATTTGTTGAGTCCCCGCAAAATTCAAACCTGTGACCTCCGGTTTCTAAAGCACACGCCCATACCAGTAGGCTACGGAGGCAGTTATAACTTTACTATGAAGATTTTGATTGTATTTTTATGAGCGTGAGAGTATTTTGTGAAATGCATCGTATTAAAAATTGGGTATTTCAACTGAACCTTGGTAATAGCCTGCCTTCTTTTTCCAAAAATTAACGATATAAAACATTTTTTATTACAATCTGATTATTAAACAGTCCTGAGAACTAGTTCGTAGTAGAATGCAGAAATTTTATTCATTATTTATATATGTATTTGTGAAACCGTAAGCAAAGCTAAAAGACTAGGATAGTATTCAAATTATCAATTTAATATGGTTCAAAACATTCTAGTAATTTAAATTTTTTCCAAACTTAATTTTTATAAAACTGTTATACATTAATAAAGTTCTACGTAATTAAAAAATCGTAGTGGCTGAATGAATAATGAATTGAGATAATTTTGAACGATATAGGGGATTTTAATATTGAATATTACACTCACGATATGTGTATGTAAATTGATTCCTGACCAGCATTCATTTTTATTTTCTCAGTTATTACCAATGTAAAATTCATTTGATTTTGTCTAATAAAATATTAATTGTATACAAGTGTCTGAGATTAGGGTAATTATTTATGTATTTTAAAATAATTTCCAATAAGGATGCAAAAAGTTTTTATATTTATCTAAAATTTTAAACACCGTTTTTACTCGACAATAGAATTAAAAATGTCGGTGTATTGATTTATTTTCTATTTGAATATAAGCTTTCGTATCTGTCATATACATATAACTTCCAATTATGTTTTAATATATTTAAAGAGTCGAATCTGATTGCATGCCTTCTATCTTTATTTATTTTACACAAATTTACAATGTGAGAAAAAATTATTTAAAACTTAAAAAGTTTTATTTCAAGCGGTAGAAGAATGTTTTGGTATATCTTCTAAACTGTAAATTACTACTAATCGTCGATAATTAAATAAGTTTGTAACATGTTTTAGCAAATTTGTTTGAACTTAAAATAATGTAGCTTTATTTAAATTAACTATACTTTAGTCTTTTAAACTACTTTTTGTAATTGACCTGTATTAAAATAATTTTAGAAACATTTCGTAAGCTTTCGTATATTTATATTCACTATAGTTTTAGATGTCGTGAATTTTCCAATAAATAAGTACGAGTAAGTATCTAAATAAAATATATATATTGAAGAACCTACCATTTACTGTCAATTAATTGACCCTATACAACTTTAAGCTGTCAAATCCCATGGGGTTTAAACGTAACATAGTAGGTAGGTACTTACCGACAGCGCAGACGGCTACAAAAATCGCAAGTGTGGTCCTCATTTTCGACCACGTATCACACGTTCGCAACTAACTTCGAACCGGCAACGAATGGCGTTTGCCGGAGACGAGGAGATGCGACCTTGGGGACATTGTGAAACCTGGTATCACCACCGGCCCCGCCTTGTTACATCAGTCTTTTGCGGAATTGAATATTCGCGATGTCCACACGTACCCGAAAAGTTACGCATAATTGTATGGACACGAGAGATACTTGCGTCCCTGTCGCGTGTTTGTTTGTCTAGCTCGTGTGTAATGAAAGCCTTTACATGTAATAGCATACGAGAGGACTGTAAATAATCACTGTAACTCGTCCCTTGACATGGTCGGCACTTCCTGCGGGAGTTATATTTCTAGGTTATGTCTCATACATGTCTAAATTATGACATTTGTTTCTGATCCTAATGGGCATAGAATTCATGCTAACTAATTCTAATGTCAACGTGTTTTGCGCCTAAATTTTGGGTGCTTTTACTGGTTAAACATTGGATGTTATAAAATAGGGATAGAATATGTCGACACAAATAAGAATTCTATAAAACGTGCAAAATTAACAAAGTTCTCAAGGAACGTTTATGTGTTAATGGTTAATATAATGTAAATGAGTTCTTAAATGATAACACCCTCTGGTAATGGAATGCTCGCCCCAGACTTTTTTCAATAATATGATAATTTTATGCTTGTAATTGTTTGTTTTTGTTTGAATTTTATTGTAAAAGATGACAAAAAAAATAAGTCCCGTTGGGTTTCTTTCGCCCGTTCATTTCAGGTCAGATGCGTCCTTTTCCGAACCGGTGGCAGCATTTTGACCATCAGTGAGTGTATCACTCCTATATTGAATAAAGATATTTAAATTTTAAATACTAACGCTATTAGTGTTTGACGTAAGACTTAATTAAATTCTATGTGTCATTTGGCTTGTATAGTCTTTACATTTTATTATTAAAGGTAACCAGTATTGTTCCCTTGATAGGGATAAACGCTTAAATTTAATTTTGTTACGCAGAGTTGTCTTCTTTATTAAATAGTTTTATATTTTCGCATGTATCATAAGTATCACAAAGAAAACGAGATTTCTAGTTTGCCTAAGGGTAGCAGTAAACATCCTGCAAGTTTTAATTTTAATTAAGGGTCAAGATATGTGGATTAGTTACGAAAAATTAAAAATCCGCGTAACCTTGTGCGTTGACCTCCTTTCCGCAATTCATATGACACGGACGGTCCGAAGATATATAGACCTGCTCTTGAACTTTAGCTTTATTGGTCAAGTTTACACGTGTTAATGTTGGCCTTTTTAAATGAAGATTATCTTAAAATTTGTTTAATTTTATAAAGTTTAATTTTACTCTTTCGTGCCGTCATAGACAGTCTTATTTATATATTATTGTTTGATGTAATGTATTAAAAGATGGCTCTAATGGTTTCGGACTCAAAAATCAAGGTCATAGTTGTCTTTCTCCTAAAAGAATTTATATCTTCGTGACATTGTAGCAAAGGAAAAAATAATAAATTAACTATTGAAAATATTGTTAAATAGTCCTCATCGCTTATTTAACAAACGTAGCTTACATAATTATTTCTTTTATTTACGCGATTATTATACATATCAAATCCACTAATTTACGGATTTTTCCATACGGAGCATCCATATTTTTCAGCATTCATGGATGCTGAAAAGAATCCGAAACGTCGGGAATAAATATATTTAAGTAACGCGAAATATCCGTAAATTAGTGGATTTGAAACGTAGCTTACGTTAACGTAACTTTGATTTTCAAATGTGTCTTAGTTAAGTTATTCATCGCTAACTATATCTCACTAGCGTTTTAAATTCGAATTCATTATTATTCGGGTAACGTATATAAATTAAATTTTATAGCATTAATATTTTTACCATTCTCGATTAGTATTCACGTGATATTCCGCCTACTTTCAACGTATAAGCTGAACCGTATTCTATTAGCAATATATAGAAAAATAATACGTTTTAGTAATAAACGAGGGCTGTTAATGCTTTAAAAAAATATATTTTTCCACTACCTATATTTGTTATTCCTACGACTTTTAATTTTTAACCCTCGTATTAGAATTACGACTTGTCCATGTATCATCATCAGCCTGTGATAGTCCACTGCTGGACATAGGCCTCCCCTAAATACACCCCTATCCATTAGAGGGTTTTTGGACCGTACCCCACCACGCTGGTCCAATGCGGGTTGGTGGGTGGACCGACTTTTTGTACATGCCCATCCGACGCATGGATCATCTTGCTTTTCAGACAATTGGGTGATCGGCCCAAATTGCCCTAACCAACTAGGAAACAACAATGAAAATTTGTTGAGTCCCCGCAGGATGTCCATGTATACTGACTTAAAACTTAGTGCCGTTATAAAACATTTTTTAAAAAAAGTTATAGTGCTAGCACAAAAAATTGAAAATATTTGGATTGGTTAATATTTATAACTCGTTTAATGATTTTAAACGCGTTTCATGTAACATATCTGGTACCCCATGTTCTGGTCGCTAATTGAGGATATTGTAGCTCATAAGCTGTATGAAGCTCATAAGAAAATTTATATGTATATATTTGATTATTTTAAAGATGACAAAATAGGCCAGCTGAGTTACTTTCGGCGGTTCTTCTCAGGTCGGAGGCGTCCTATTCCGAACCGGTGGTAGCGTCCTTAATAAGCGAGTGTTACACTTCTATATTGAACAAAGATATTTGAATTTGAATTTGTAGAAGTCTATAATATCGTACTCGGCGCCAGCCGCGTGTAAAGAAGCGGAGACTATAGACTAAAGACATCTACTAATCCTTCATGAAAATTATAAGGCGCTTTTCAAACAGCCCTTGTACGGTATTTTAGGAAAAACATGTATGTACATGTTTATATATGACATTAATTTAACACGTAAAAGCAATAGAGTATTAAAGCTTTATTATCGATCAAGCATTATTAAAAATTAAATAAAATGAGTAGTACACGTACTTTTTACTGATTTAATCATTAGTTTGAGATGTTTATTTTAAATATATTATTGATACTCATTTAGTGCAAAATAACTTAATTCATAAATGTGTCGCAGTAATATGTCCATAACGATAAAAATTTAAACACAAATGCCAATCGGAAAGACCACGTAGAGGTGCGTGAAATATACAAATGATAATTCATTTATTATATTAATCACAAATATTATTTTAACTTTATCAATATTTAATGCACACTCAAATTTTAAATTTTATACTTATGACTTACTTCAATTCATTATAAACTGACATTGAATATAGTATTAGTAACCCTATAATCTGCTATTTCAATAATTCGTGATTTAGAAACAAACTTAATTACGTAGCTCTTTGGATTTGCGATTTTTTTACAATAAAATATTCTTAACTGTAATACCTATTTTATTTTATTTATTATTATAACTACCCTACGATTCAACAGTATAAATAAACATTGCCCCACAAAACAAATTTAATAGTTTGTCTGTGCAGTTAGTAAAAATCGACTTTTATTAGATCAAATATATCTATTTATAAATATATAAATTGAATTCAAGAGATATTTTAAAGGGTTATTTCTAAATTTCTTATCATCATTTGCCGTTCTGATGGCTGCTGGCAAGGGGTTGAGTAGAAAAGATATTCTCCGAAGTAATTACCAACTTTGGGGACGTAAAATTTGCCAGCAGCCACCGAACGTGGGTCGTAATGATAGAATTAGAGAATAGGTTCATGTTGTTTATGGATGCCACGTTTGTTCGCAAGGAGTAGCTATTTACGTTTTAAAATTATAGGTATATTGCAACGTTTAAACAGTTTTTCGTAGTCTAAATATATGTGATAATTCTGTAAGTTATCGAAAACTAGCAGTAATGCAAGTAATTATCGCTATTTCGTTATATTCTAGTTATTACTGTAATGTTAATAGGGCATGTAAGTAGGTCTTGCTCTTATTACAATTTTATATGTATGTTTTAACTAGTTACGTGGAATGTATATAAATTTTACGACAAATAATTTAATAAAAAATAGCACGATGCTTATAACGACAAATGCCAGACTTCCACTTGTTATTTTATGCAAGTTCATGAAAATTATTGGCTATGCTAATTTTACTTAAATTGCCATAGCTAATAATGACCCTAAGAGTAAGTGTAACCCCTGTCCTTGAAATACGCAATTAGACAAGAATAGGAAAATTAACATTTAGTTTTTATTTAATACTTCGTAAAATTTTCTCTGAAAATCCCTCATGGTGTTTTTACTACTGTTGTAGCAAGTGGTTAGTGCGCATCGGAGGAAAGGCTACGGAGGCAGTAGCCTAATGTATAATCGGTCCCGGTCTCATTTCTCTCCGCTCGTATTGGTTATACGTCCCATCGGGCTTTGAAAGCACCAAAGAATAGGGGTGCACCTGTGTTTGCGCGTACACTTATGCACTATAATATCTCCAGCGCAGTTGGCTTATCTTTTATATAGATCCGCCGCCGTAGTCGTTGTCGATTTATTGGACTTAACGATATATGCTCTAGGTTTCATTAAAGACCATTACAGGTGTAAAATTTAAAAAAAATATAGTGTTTGGTGTTCAATTTACACCTCACGACGTTATTTATATTTTAATTGTATTGCAGAAACTTATAATGCTATAACAATTTATAGTAAATAGGATTAACATAATAACAATTTACGTGGTAGGTCCCCTGTTTACAGGAGACCGTCTGGGTGGGTACCACCGCGGTGCCTTTTTCTGCCGCAAAACAGTAGTGTGAAAACACTGCTGTGTTCCGGTTTGAAGGGCACCGTAGCCAGCGTATTTACTGGGTAAACGAGACTTAACACCCTATGTCTCACGGTAGGCAGCGCGTTGGCGATACCACTGGTATTGCCAATGTCTATGGGTGTCGGTGATCACTTTCCATCAGGTGGCCCGACTGCTCGTCTGCCTGCGTAAGCCATAAAAAAAAAAAAAAAAAAATAACATAAAAATAAATGAAAAAAGGATACACTACGAATCAAGTATTTCCTTCTATCGTAACGTTGGTAAAAAGATATAATTTTATCTTTAATTCATCTCCGCATTTATAGGTTAAAGAAAAGTAATTTGAGATAATTATTAAAAGTTAAAATTTAGATTGTCCTACCGCACTTGCTAATTAGGGGCTTGTAGTTATCGTAAAAGAAATTCTTCTCTTTATTCATATGTTTTATAGATATGTAACTTTTTAATAAATGGTACACCAAAATCTACATATATATATATATAAGAGATTCTCACCTATATATTGACTCATCACGACATCTCTTGAACCATAGGGTGTAGCGACTTGAAATTTAGTAGGAATATTCCTTTCTCCGAGTCGAGGTCAACTAAGAACGATTTTACGACATTCCACCCACACGGGGGGTTGCGGGTTTGCTAGTATTTAATAATGCTGCACTTATAGCTATTGCTTCTGTTTTAAGATTAAACAACTATTTAGCAACTTTCTATTTCTCTTTTTTATTACCAATTATTTTCAAGTAAATTCCAAACAAACTGATTTTATTACTCAAAGATTTTTTATAATATTGATGAGTAATAACGCCCTGTTGATTAATAACTGGTTGCAGGTTTTTCCTCATATTTCTTGGAAAAACCATGTAAAATAGAGAATAGTTTTCTTAATAAAAATACCCAAAGCTTTTTCATATGACAACCAACTTATCCTTTGATTTCCATTTTTTTTTAAATATTTAATACGTTCAGGTATATAAAGGCTGTAAATAATTGAACCCTGGCCCGTAAAAGTTTGATCTGATATTTATACGACATACTTAAAGAGCAAGTTTTAAAGACAGTTTTTCATCTGTGTAAATCAAAGATTTACGCCCTTTCTGTTTTAACTCTTCTGGCATCTAGACTGAGAAGAGGAAATAAATGTTTATTTACACTTTTATGGAACAATCAATGTGTAATGCAGAGACATGTAGAAAGAAGTAAGCATCAAGCAAGTTTAACACGTCTATAAAAAATTCGGCTATTTGCATTTCAAATCTTGAGACTATAATATATTACAAACACACATTCATCGATACAGAAAAATTACTTTATTTAAATGTTCTTTCACACAATATTTCTTTTCTAATACACTTCTTAGTCTCTAAACAGTGGGGTCCATACATCTATCTTCTATTCTTCTATAAATATATAAAAATTAATTGCTGTTCGTTAGTCTCGCTAAAACTCAAGAACTGCTGAACCAATTTGGCTAATTTAGGTCTTGAATTATTTTTAGAAGTCCAGTGAAGGTTTATAAGGTCAATAAATATTAATAATTTTTTGATAAAAATAAAAACTACAACGATGTTTTACCCTGTCATTGAGAAATTACTTATTAATAATTATAACTAATATGAATTATATTTTCTGACTTCTCATTTGTTCCCAGAAGGTAATGTAATATGACACCTATTAGACGATTTTTATTAATATCAGAGTGATAAATCTTAAGTTTTGTCATCGACGTACTCTCTGAATGCAACCATATTATTTAACAACTAACTAATATTTTGATCCATCCTTGCAGTGCAGTACGAAGTCTGCCGGGACAGCTAGACAATATAAAAAATTTCTTTATTTTGTTTATTGTTTATTTTATGTACCAAAATTTGTATTTTTTCATTATGTATTCAGACTATTGTTTCGTTAAAATAATGTTTAAATAAATAATATTATTCATTAAATTTGTTCTCTGTAATAATATTAAATATCATCTTTATTTAAAAAAGTAAAAATATTAATTATTTATAGGCCTAATAAAATTAGGTTACACCGGGCTTTTGTCTAACTTGCCGTTTCCTTTATCGGCCGCTGCATATACATGGTGCTTTGGCTGTATCTTAGGTTTATTCTGATTCATGGCTAAATAGGTCAAGTCGTTCTTAGTGCATACGTCAAGAATGACAGATATTTATGGAAAACCGCTCTTGAAATATGGCTAACGGGTAAAACCGTTGGTCAGTGGTTGTTTTCCAAATCACGTACACTCCCAGCTTCCTTATCTCGATAAACGATTCGTATTCAAGTCGTCTTTTACGTTGGCACGTTCGTATGACGCTCGGATTCGTCTTTGCTGATTCATACGATGTCTCTTTGTTGCTATGAAAGCCAATTTTAGTCTTCGATATCTTTAAGCTTTTAAAGTTCTTAATCCCCCTTGTAACGCTAAGGACTGAGGACTAACTAACGCGTTGTTTACTTCTGCTGCAAAATGAAAGCACGACTGCGCTCCGGTTTAAAGGGCACTGTAATTAGTGGTACAGCTGGATACAGATACGTAGAATCCGATATCTCATGTCGAACAGTATATTTGTTTTGTTGACCTAACGACCTTTTTTCTATAATTTAAAAAATATCCCTAAAGCTTCATTATTGTAACTAAATAATATCTTACTTAAGTTCATAACTTATTGCCCATTGGATGATCATATTAGGTCATATTGCTATTAACTCATTTTTCACTTTTTATAGCTGCGAGGCTACTTTCGATTTAAAGGTATTACAGAACGCACTGTTTAAGTGGAAAAAGATGATTAAATTTAAAACATAGTTAAATAAAATAGCACGTTGAACGAAGCAAAGAGATGAATGAAAGAATAGATGATCTAAAAGAAGTTTATCTTAAAGACAAGCTTCTGAAGGATAAGGCCTTACATGCAAATAAAATCATAAAAAATATTTAAAAAGATAATTTAAATAAATAAAACTTTCATCATATCTCATATATCATCAGTGACATTAGAATATTAAAAGTAAAAGAAAAATAAAATATAAAGAAAATTTTCATATGAAAATACAGTTAATATAATATTTATTTGGCTGCCACTAAAATTGAAAAAGTTTTCTGAGTTTTATCATAATCATTATCAGCTTGGGTAAGTCTACAGCTGGTTATAAGGCCTCCCTAATGCACGCCTCCTATGCCATTAGGGGGTTTTTGAACCATATCCCACCACGCTGGTCCAATGCGGGTTGGCGGGTGGACCAACTTTTACATGCCCATCCGACGCATGGATCCTGTTACTTTTCAGACAATTGGGTGATCAGCCCAATTGCCCTAACCAACTAGGAAACAACAATGAAAATTTGTTGAGTCCCCGCAGGATTCGAACCCACGAAATCAGGCTTATAAAGCAAGGGCCAATACCGCAAGACCACGGAGGCGTCTGAATTTTATATAATTTCCTTTGTAATATTGTAAGTTGATTGCTGTTAAAATCACTTAGTAAATTAAAAATATCTAAAGTTATTATTTAAATAAATCGTAAATAGTTTGCCACGAACGGAAAACACGGAAATATAAACTGCAAACTATAATTAAAATATAATTCTTAAGGTTGAACTTTATTTAGAGTCCGTGATATGTGCTAAGACTATATGCGTAAATAAAAATACTCAAGATGTGAAATCACTATGATTCACGCGTCCACACGCAATGGCATTTGACATATCCGTTTATAACTGCGAATAAAATTATAGGAGAATTAAAATAAAAAATTCATTTAATGTATCATCTTTAAGCACATAAATGTATTTGTTTGTGTCGATATATCACGGAAATATTATTAATACGTTGTGGTAATGAAGTCAAATGTCAGTCCATCAATAGATGCAAGGTCATTAAAGCTCTAGTTTCATGAAAAGGTTACGGTGAATGTCATATAACCAGTTAACGCATGTCATCTAACGTGCCACATGTTTAGTTATGAGTTCTTAATTAGCCAATCAATTATGTTAATATAGACAATTAATAATGCTAAAACGCACAGCAAAATGTCGCTCTAAAAAGGCCTTTACTTTTTAAGGTCAGCTTGAAGATGGATGCATGCATAAAAACTTAATTAATAGCATATTTCCGCACTGATAGTGTGGAAAAAAATGAAAGTGATTATATTAAACTTTGTTTACACAAAATCCGGTTTTTATTTTGCTCCGACATTAAGAACGACTTTAAACTTATTAGTGTTTTTTTTCTTAATGGTTCAAAAATTCCAAATTAAGTGAATTAATTATTAAGTAAAATTTAGTGAATTAAATCCATTTAATTTTGTTTTTTTTTATATATTTAGGACAGACTATTGGACATACTTTTCCTATTAGAGAAAGGCTTAACAAAATTACGCTACGATGAATATAAAACGAAACATCTTTGTACCATTATATGTAAAGTAAAAATTTCAAGAATAAGGTCTTCAACGTGCTTTATGGTGACTAATATGCTATAGGACGTTCAAATGAAATCCACATATAATGTGTGAGGAAACAATTTTTGAAATAAAAGTAATATATTTTAACCTTTTCTTTTTCTCCGTTCTTGTTGACAAATGGTTTTTCCAACAAGTTGTCGGTGAGTAAAACCAATAACCACGCAATACGATTTCAAGGCTCTTCTATGGAATTCGCTGTTTTCCTTATCTTATTTGAGTATAATTACAGTTTATCAAAGTTAAATCGTAGAATTTAAATAAATTAAGTCAAATGTCAAGTAAATCGCTCTTGTTGGTTCTCATCGCTCAACGTCATCAAAGGTGATTAGTTTAGTAAAGACATTGTCACAAGTCTTTATTAAATAAATTTAATTCGCCTTAAGTACAAAAGCCTTGCTGTGAATATCATTAACACATCGGTTAAAATATAATAAGGGTAAAATATAATAATAAAATATATAAAATAAGGGTTAACTAGAGCCAACTTGAGTTACATACATACATACTTCATCAGCCTGTGATAGTCCACTGCTGGACATAGGCCTCCCATAATACACCTCCATCCATTAGGGGGCTTTGGACCGTATCCCACCACGCTGGTCCAATGCGGGTTGGTGGGTGGACCGACTTTTTACATGCCCATCCGACGCATCTTACTTTTCAGACAATTGTGTGATCGGCCCAAATTGCCCTAACCAACTAGGAAACAACAATGAAAATTTGTTGAGTCCCCGCGGGATTCGGACCCACGACCTCCGGTTTCTAAGGCACATGTCTATACCACTAGGCTACGGAGGCCACTTGAGTTAAATTCTCTCAATTCGAGTTCGATATTATATCATAAGTTACTAATAGATGAAGAGAAGTATGAGGTTTTAAGTGTATCTGTTTACGTACCAGTTTTTATTTTAATACGTAATTACATATAATTATTTATTTTATTCACGCGATTATTATACATATCAAATCCACGATCACGCGTTAGTAATATATATTTATCCCTTATTACCAACGTTTCGGACTCTTTCCAGTACCCATGATCACGGGCAGTAAGGACATAGTTTTATAGAGAATATATTTAATTGTTTTTAAAATAACTTTAAGCCAAAGAGACATAAATAATTGATTGTTTTACTTTTTTTTCTATAGTATAACAGTTCTTATACATTAACACCACAATTATTAAAAAAAAAAAAAATGGAACATATTAAAATATCAATGATCTCTACGCCATTAATATAATTTACCGAAGCTTAGAGAATAAATTGGTAAAATTTAACAATATATTATATAATATTCTATCCATTTCATTCGAGTTAAATACATTTTAATTTGAGCTATAAATGAGTCCTTCTATCGAGGTTGCCCATCACTAATAACCAGTATACTCTTTGTACCTGTAAACGTTAAAATTTACATAAAATTAATATACATAAACTGCAATTACGCATGATCGTTAGCTTGTCAAAGAAATATTACTTTACCGTGTAATTGCAACTTATAACTTGAATAAGTTTGAACCTATATTTTACTAATGTTTAGTTTTGTGCATTGGAGGTGCCATATAGCACTTTATCTATTCTCGTATTCGTTCTCGCGATTACTATAGGCGATAGAAATATTTCTGGTTACACATATCTTACTACATTTTGCTATCTAATTGATAGGAAACCAAAGCTTTCTATGGTTGCCGTCTTAACATCCTGCACGCAGACCACACGTGCTCAGTCCTAGTTGTTATAATGCCTCCCTCTTACATCCAAGCAATACAAAACATTGGAATTTACTCATAAAAATACATCGTAAAGTGTAATGTCAAACTATTGGCGACATAAAATCGGACGCTCCAATTGGTCAAACAACCTTTGAGGGTTGAATATAAATGCCACAAATAAAATCGTGTTCACATTTCATTTCATTTCACTGTTTAAACCGAACCAAAAAAACAACAACTTCTCTCAAAGTATTTTTGACTCGTACATTTTGCTACTAAATAGATTGATCTATCTTAACATTCTCCTCTTATTACATGTATAATCCCTTGAAATATATATAATATCCCTTATATATATATATAATATACCAGGTGAATTTCAAAGTTTTAGATAATGTTATGTATCATAAAACGCTTCGTCCTCCGATATTCATTATTTACGCGTAATGTCAGTTTTTTCTTAAGAATCGCAATCATTTTGTGTGTGTTTTGGCTTAATTATGAAGGTAACAGGAATTTATATGATATTATTTTTATTATTGAAATGGTCGATGTTGAGTCAAATAAAGAAAATAAGCACCAACAGTACCAAGTATGGGATATCGATGCTTAAAAATTATATGACAACTAATTCATCTATCGCATGCAACTTTACCTTTTGGGTTGTAGGAGCCAAATTTTAGTTGTTCTGCGTAAGAACCCTAAGGAAGGAGGTCACCTTTCTATGCTCGTCGGGAATAGAAACTAGTAGTTCGGATCCGCCAACTGTGCAGGAGATATTGTAGTGCACATGTGTGCACTCACAAACACAGGTGCAATCCTCTTCCTTTTACCCTCAAAGCCTCATAAGACGTAGAACTGGTCGTGTACCAGAAAGATAATACGCAGGACCGACTTTTTTATATGCCCATCCGACGACTGGATCATCTTACTACACAGGGGCGATCAACTTGCATTTCCCTAGCCAAATAGGAAAGAACAACGAACATTTGTTAAGTCTCTGTAGGATAGGAACCCACGAATTCTGGTTTTGCCTTACAAAACTTTTGAAACAAGTAAACAGTGATTTAGAAACACTTTTTTATGACAGAGTTCTGCACTTTCATCGCCTTTTCAGCTGCATCGAAGTTATTTGAGCAGTTATATTAAGAATACCAGCAGAGTTCGAAAGAGAAAAAAAGGGAGTAAAAAGGTGAATTTTTATCGCAATGAAAAGCGGTTAGTTGATATCATTTTCTTTAATTCAGATTACACATGTATATTCGTATGAAAAATTGTTAACATACACGGTAAAATACTTAGCGCTATTACACGTCGATAAATACATTCCACGTAAACGATCACATTGAGACTCTTCAATAGGTATTGCACTTAAAAACTAAAACGGCACTTTCTGCCATCAGTGAAAACCCACCACATGCGTTCACCATAACCAAAAACCCCCATTTACAAATAATGCTACCAACTAAAATAATCTACAAATACAATTAAGAATAATCGCGAAACCAAAAAAATTATAGTCTTCGAATTTCGCTCGTAAAAATCTATCACTCAAGCTAACTCCTTTACATATCTTAGTTTTAACTTAGAATAATTCGAACGTGGTGGGTTTAAACACTAATATTTCGCTCTATAATCGTAAACACCGTAAGATCTATCACATATCTTAAGTCACTTTATACCTAATTAGGCTGGATACATAGCTTAGCTCGGATTAGAAAAATTTTGGAAAATTCGCTCTCTCAAAATATTGTAATATCTTAAAAAAGACGCGATTACAATGTCAATAAAATCTACGATTAAACATAGTAGTGACTTACGAAAGTTTATATCCCATTATAATATAATTTTACCGCTTATTTTAATATGATTAGGCAAAATGCGAGTAGGAAACTAGCTTTTAAATAAATGTCGATCAAGGACTAATGAATCGTACGTAATTATCACTAATATACAAGCATCACATTGCACTAAAATAATATATAACCAAGAAAATATATAAAACTAAGATAAATGAAATAATTCAATTGATAAAATGGTTTCATTAATTCTTATCCTTTCTTAAAAAGTTGACAAACGGGCATCAAGAAGGACTTAAATATAAAAGTCAAGTACCTTCTTAATATTTCACCGTATAAGTATTATGTTGTCACACGTTTAGATCAATGAATAAAATTATTTACAATGTTTTTAAATTTAAAACTAACATACTAAAAAAGGGAAATCAAGAAATTGTTTCAGTTAAAATATATACGTCATTACAATCATTATTTTTTTTTTACTTATGACACTATTTTCCTCATTTACTGGCACCCTAATAAATATGTTGTACATACTTCATTAGCGGTTCTGGACAGAAATTTTGATATTGTATAACAGCTATAAGACGGTATCGGAACATTTTCAAAAGGAATATCGAACAATTGGTCATCGCATAACTACATAGATCAGGCACTTCAACAACAACAGTATAAAAACGCGTAAAGATTACAAATAGTCGTGTCACTACCGAATACGATTGAAGCGAGTAATAAACGATAAAATGATATGTTTCGTTTCACTACATGTCGCGTATATATTTAAACCGAATTATACTCATAAATGACATAAACAAGGTAACCCATAGCAACGAAGCGCTATCTAATCATGTTATTATTAGACTGTCACTCAGTGACAGTTCTTCTATAAGAACACTCAATGTGTGACGTCATTTCGTTGCCATGGGTTACCGTTCATCTATTCCAAGTATAATTCGGCTGTACTATAGCTTTATTCCCATTAGAAAAAATTACACAAGCACTGTTTCAATCAAGTATTGTGCGTTATTCTCAATATGTATATAGGTCAGAGCGCGCACCCGTTCCTGTTACCGTATAGTTTCTTTAGTTCGGGCATGATTACGTTTTTCACGAAGATCGATTGCTGGCCAGCGATCGAGTCCCTCTTGGGGTTCTTCACGTAGTGCTTTATGCCGGGCTTGTGAGTTAAAAAGGCGTTGTTCAGTATCATGAAGTCGTAATCCTTCACGCAGAGGATGTAACCCTGTGGACAATAAAACAAACACTTTAATATGAGCTGTACGATCCTGATAAACAGTACTAGATTAAAAAAAAACACTGCAAAATTAACCACACATAAATTTCTATTAATTGTTAGAAATGTGCATATCTCCGTATTTTGATGCAGCTTTCAACGTCGAAGTGGAAATAGTAGTCAAGTGTAAATTGGTGTTTTTAAAGTACCTCCGAATATTGTAAAATATAGTATTACATAATATGCCCAATATATGCATATTATGTAATACTATATTCTATTGCCTCCATATTATGTAATACTATATTCTATTGCCTCCATATAACGAAGGCAATATGGTTTCTCGCAATTTCCAAATCCTATACAGTTTGGGTAAAAATAAATTCTATGTAACCCGTTATCTAGTTTCCAGAAAAACGGCAACTATCCGCGTTTTATTACATTGTAACATTATCAGCAAATGCGTAAGCGACCGTGGGAATTCGCGAATCACAATTCGCATTCAAAACGCGCTCCCATAATGCTGTATGCGACTGAATTAAGCGCTGGCTCACGAGCTTAACTGGACTTGAAGACAAGTCGCTCATTGTACCGATGCAAAGCTGAGTAACATAGAGACTGTTACATCGGACTTTCTAATTTATGGATTGCAGTTAGGGTTGTCGATTACACAAATGAAATATGTTCAAGCAGAAGGAGAATAAAATCGATGATTAAAATTGGAATTGCTTATTGTAGAATTCTATACAATGTTTAAGGTAAATCGACATTGTTATGTTAATTTGACGATCGCTATCTGAATAAAACAATTTTGTGAGGGGTAAGGTCTAACACTTTTATAATACTGAACATCGCTTTGTATACTTTATTTTCGTTTGACAGTGCATTCCTTTTTAAACAGTATAGTTGGGAGCCCTAACTACAGAATTAATCATCAGCCAGTCTTACGACCGTTTTCAATATTCTACCTTCTATTAGATGGGTTATTACAAGCGGCTTTAACTGCCTCCGTAGCCTAGTGGTTTGGGCGTGTGCTTTACAAACCGGAGGTCGTGAAAAGTAAGATGATCCATGCGTCGGATGGGCATGTAAAGAATCAACCCACCAACCTGCATTCGACCAGCGTGGTGGGATACGGTCCAAAAACCCCCTAATCGGTAGGGGTGTATTAGAAGAGGCCTATGTCCAACAGTGGACTGTCACAGGCTGATGATGATTATGTAGCCTAGTGGTAAGGGCTTGCGCTTTAGAAACCGAAGATAGTGGGTTCGAACCCTGCGGGTACTCAACTACTTTAAATGTTGTTTCCTAGTTGGTTAGGGTAATGCGGGCTAATCCTCCAGTCGTCTGTAAAGTAACATGATCCATACGTCGGATGGGCATGTAACAAGTCGGTCCTGCCTAAAAAAATAATAGAAGTCCATCAATGCCCATCGGGCTTTACAACAAAAAGAATAGGAGTGCAGTGCTGTGTTTGTGGGTACACTTCTGCACTATAATATCTGCGCAGTTGGCTGATCTCTAATATAGATCGACCACCGACAGTCGTAATCGACTTGGAAGACATCGTTGTAAGGGGCAAATACCATATTTTTTATATATCATTAAAATTTGGCTGCCATTTAGTATTGCTTAATAAGGATATATACACTGACCGACTGACGCGTGAACAGCGAAGGTTTGTTTCGCAAGCCTCAAAGTACATTCATACTTTTTAACTGCCACTATACAAGACTATAAAAGTCGTAAATTAACGTTAACTACGTGTAGTAAATTTATAATATCGCCAAAATATGTATAACTGTACATCCAGTCTGAAGATAGTCTACCTATAAACAACGCATGACGTTTTCGCGTCATTTATTGATTTCACTAACATTTCAGATCTTATTTAGCTGCTCTTAATATAGTTAGAAATTATTTTTATATATTTATGTGAAACACACGTGTCTAAACATTATTACCTGAGTCATTTTGTCCTTCTTCCCGTCCCAGCTCAGTCGCTCGTCGTAATGGGGATCTTGGTGGGTCCCTATAAAGATCGGCTCCCAGTGAACGTATTTGCCCCGTCGCTTACCAACGTGGAATACGTCCATTTCTGAAACGCGATACAAAAATTTTTCTTTAGATATAGCATAATGTGTTAGGTTAAAATTTACTAATACAACTAACTAAGACTAATCAATAAATATTTGAAATTAAGGTGATTAATTTGTGGTTTTTATTATTTTAAACATAAATAAAAATATGAGAAAGAAAAAAAACTATAGAAAACCAAGGATAGAAGAAATTGTAACGTCTTGGAAAATTTTAATTTCTTAGGGCATTTAAGACCATACAATCTGACCAATTATATAAATTTTGTAACCGATACCCAGTTAGCCCTGAATTGGCTTATTTAAATAATAACGATATTTGGCTAATATAAAGTATATAATAATCTTAAGGTTACCCTTATATGTCATACTGAATTAAGAATTTAATGCACATAGCACAAGTAATTATAGTCCGATTATTATTTCCTTCAACATTAGATAGCCTAATAGAAAAAAAGCTCAATTGGTTAGGTGCAAAGCTGTAAATAAATTATTATAAACTAGAGTTAGTGTTTCCGAAAATCGATACGAATATGTACCACGATATATAACGGCGTCTTGAACATTTGTTTAGTCGGAAGTTTTTGCAAATTCACGTAAAAATCGTCGCCGAACGTCTGTCTGTGCGACTGAGTTCAGTTCGTTGAACCATAATACGCAATTAGAATGCCCCATACGGCGGCCATGGCTTGGCCTAACTGGCATAAATAGCTCACGACTCCTCGCAAGATTAATTGCACACATTGTAATTACACGATTAGCGATGCCCCGTGTCGTAATTATGCAGTGATCGATGTTACACTGAAATAGTAACAATCGCTTGTAATTACCGTTTCGTTAAACAAGACTTCTTAAACTAAAAAGTAAAATAAAAACCCAATTATTTTATGTGCAAATACTGTTTTATCACTTTACAAAATTTCTGCCAATGCAATCGTGTTCTTAGTTTGAATATTGAAGTTAAAAACATTAATATGGTATATTTTGATAAAACGTGTTATAATCTACCATAAACAAATATACATGACATGAATTATTTAAGCGATATTTAGATTTAGATTATTATACAGATCAAATCCACTGATTTACGGATTTTCGCGTTTGGTATATGTATTTCCGACGTTTCGGACTTTTTCCGACAACCATGATCCCGGGCAGTCTAAGTTGGTATTTGTCTGTATATCAATGAGATTGTTATAGCCGTTTTTTTTTTTGTTATCTCTAAGCTTACAACGGTTGGGTCAAGTAGTTATTTTGAGCGTTTATAAGAGGTTTCAAATATACATTACTTAACCATAAAGCACTACTAAGCGCTTACAAACCGCAAACTGGGAATAAGGGGGCTTTTTTTACTGATTTTTTAAATTAATGAAGGAAAAAGAATCCCAAAATATAAAATCATAAATTTGTTTTATCCGCGTAGAATATTGGAGTTAGTTGAATATTTGAACTTTAAACAAGTAGGTTACGTTTTCCGTTCAATTTTAACGACACTGGTAACCTAATGTTATGCAGATATGATAACCGCAATATGTGGCTATGTGTAATGAGTCAAATATTTGTGTAAAAAAATAACAAAACATCAAAACGTAATATCAACCACTATTCAATTTAAAACATAAAAGCTGTTTTTGAGTTTAGCTATAGTTGTTGTGCACTAAAAAGTAAGTCAAGAGCTAAGTAAAATAATAATGATCAATTAACAAAAGAAAATGTATTGTTATTTTAAAATAAAATAAATAAGTATGTAAAAAAATAAGACACGATTGAGGCATTAACATATTTTTTATCTATCGTATTTTGTTTTAAATAAAGCGTAATTGATAAAAATCTTTATATTAATTTCAGATGCGTTTCGATGTAGCTCCGTGCTTTGGCAGGTATAATGCCATCGTTCGAGCATCTTGTTACAAAATCACAGTCACTAAGTGGGGTCGATGGCATACGGAATGCAATTCGGACGAAAAATAAAAGTAAATCGATTTAGAATGCAGTACGCAATATTTTATGAGCAGGTAAAAGGTTTTTGATTTATGCAATATATATAAAATTACGACATATATGATTCTGATTACGTTTTTGTCTTTTTTACGTCCCAAGTTATTGTCAAGCCGAAAATGCGTCCTTAAAGAATTACATTCATAAAAAAATCTACCTGGTAACATAAGTTATACACCGTCGACATAAGGTAAACAACATAAGGTCTTTGCCGTATGTCTGCCAACTAAGAGATATAGTTGTTATAAAAAGTGTAACGTTAAATTTTATTGCTAAAAATCATTAGGAGACATAAACAAATGCCTTACTAACGTGCCTTCTGTACGAGTGGCCTTCCTTGCTTTTCTATGCTATTTGAAACATTTTACATGTTATCATTTATATATATGTTTATAATTATAAAAGTTATATAAAAAAAACTTACGGTTTGTCTCATGCGCGTTCATCCATTGTTGCCCTTGCGGTATGTTATGACAATTAGGGCAAACATACTTGTGGAATGGAATAGCCGTCTTCTTAGCTAACATCGCCTGCAGCTCCGTTTTAGTCGAGGGACCTGTAAAATTAGTTATCAACTAATATTAGAGAAATAAATCTAGTATAATTAAATCTTATTTAGTAATCCCCGCTAAGTAAAACATAAAGAACTTAGAAACGTAGAAACTTATGCCAAACAGAAGAGAGAGAAAAATAACAAGTCACTTTTACACTAAAAGTGTGTGGCGTTATTTGAGAACTATGAGCCTAACAGGACATTCTCCTGATGGTATGTGATTCATCCTGCTCGTAAGAAAAAAAACACATAGCGCCAGAAATTCTTTTACCGTCTTAAGAAAAAAGACGTTATGTCTCGTTTACCCAGTAATTACGATGCCTACGGTGTCTCATCAAGCCGTGAATTGATTTGCGACAAAATTTCATCCACGGTTGTACTGCCCCAGATGATCCCTTGTAAACAGACTACCAAACTTAAAAAAGACGTTGACGTTACGTTAAACTTTGTTTCCAAAATTCCATTTATTATTAGCTCCGGTATGACTTAAAACATTGTAAACGTGTTTCAAATCATACGTGATCATGGTTTACTTTTCGATATAATAATTATTATTTTTAACGGAACTATAATGGAGAATACTTTTTTAATAAACCGACGAGATATTCTCCATAATATACTTTTCATTAACATTCGCTATTTCATTAGACAGTATACAAAACATACGATCTTCACGATCGTCCCACATACACTTCCTTTGTTCTGGCGTTACCATACACATTCATGAATCAATAGCGATATCTGCGCGTGTGTGTTAAATTTAAAATTAAACATCTAACAGCCGTTCCGTCGACGATGTTTAGATAATGGAGTAAAATATGCGTAACACATACTACGAGCAAAGTCCGACACGATCGTATGGTACATTCAAATTTTAAATACGTAACGTACAATTGACGTCGTGAGGCTAGAAATCCTTGGATATTAAATATTATTAACTTGTATTTGTTATTTAAGTTAATAATTCATACTGTATGATGCAGAAATCACGAGTTTACTCTGCCTGCAATATCACTTACGTAAATTTGAATTGTATTTGAAGCTACTACTGTTGGAGCGTTAGGTAAAAATGATGAGTTAAGAAAAATAAAATTTTTGATGACATTTTTATCTGGTTTCGCCTAAGAAGTATATAAGTAATACTACGCGTGTACATAAGTACACACACTTTTATTTAATTAAACCCAATATGCCGCCGGCCAGCCGCATTTAATTAAAATGTCCACTTTAAAGTAATAATTTGATATCAAATTCCCGCAAAATTATTAACGAGTAGCAAATTTAAATTAAAATTATCAGCACGAAAACCACATTGGCCTCCACAATTTACGGTTGATATTTTATAATTATATATTATATTTCATAAACACATGGAATCGTTTATGTTTTCAAAGCAGTATGAATGGTTGTGTTTGAATTAAAGACAGTATTGTTGTTTCAGTTACCGTATAATATTATAATTCAGAATACTGACACGAAGAAATTTTCATTTCTACCTTTGCTTATCTCATTTAAAATGCTTCAAACACTTAACTTTATTTCAAATGTTATTTTTCTCAGATATGGTCATGCGTTATATATTCCATACGCATGTTGCAATAACATTCAATGATATCTATTCGTCAATACTAGCAATTGTTCACTTACTTGAACTTTGGCGTCCACCTCGAAGATACTAATAGGGAAGACCCTCGGCTTCGTTGATGTGTTCAGCGGTTTAGCATTCCTGGCGATCATGTTAAGGAAACGTGGTATCAGGTTAGGACTCGGGTACAACTCAATATCCGATGGAAGGATGAAGTGAGTCAAGGCGGAGTCTCTTGCTACGTTCCTTGCGACGTTTACGGGATATTTCAGGTTCTTTGTCTTCATGTAAGTTGTGGATGCGTTGACATTGTACGGAGGCTGCGCTGTGCAGTTGTACGGGTTCAGAAGGAAGCTCTCCGGGTCTGGAATCTAGAATAAGGATATGGTAATTGGTCTTTTATTAATTAAGACTACGATAGCTTTGTTATCTTAATACGAGGTACACCTTTTTTGCTGCAGGGGACCGGTAATTTATATTAATTACCAGAAAAATCTCCTTGCGAAATCTTGCGAACATTGTATATTAAACTGTTTTTGTATTATTGTTTTTAATTACGGGCTTATTAACCATCGTCATCATCAGCCTGTGATAGTCCACTGCTGGACATAGGCCTCCCCTAATACACCTCTATCAATTAGGGGGTTTTGGACCGTATCCCACCACGCTGGTCCAATGAGGTTTGGTGGGTGGACCGACTTTTTACATACACATCCGACGCATGGATCATCTTACTTTTCAGACAATTGGGTGATCGACCCAAATTGTCCTAGCCAACTAGGAAAAAACAATGAAAATTTGTTGAGTGACGCAGGATTCGAACCCACGACCAATTACCAATTAAATAAAATCGACGCGTCTGATGAGCAAATAAAAACTCGGTCCTGTCCTGATCTCTCACGGATACGACATCCTCATAGGATTATAAGAATAAATGAACAGCGAGTGCACTTGGATAATTATATTTCCGGCGCAGATTGCTTATCTTCATGCAGGTATTCCTGTCCTCACACGTCTGTGATTACTTCTGTATCTATCTCTCATGTTGCCGGCTTTATCTCTCTTCATATTACGTATGTAGATTATTAATTAGATGCTTATTATAGATATTATTAGTCACTTGAAATTACCTACAATACCGTCGATCAGTTTTGTAAAAACCGGATGAACTAAAAACTGCATGTGAAATTTATTTCTAAAAACACACGTCTTATAGCTGCACGATTTCAAATAGTTTTTGTTAAAACTTTGATTTGTTATAATTATGTTTGTAACAAATAATAACTACACAGACCGACAGATCGAATGCTGTGTATGATTAATGACTATATGGACAATAATTGGCCGTCAAAAAGATTTTCGACGGATATAAGTATAATCAACTTTTAAAATTAAGTAGCAATAACAATTTCCGATTTCTGTAGCTCTGTCTTGTTCATATCTCTTCTTACGTCCCGTTCCCGAGATATTAACAAGCGCAATTTTCTAATCTCAATTTACTTTAAGTAATAATGCATCCTTAAACGTTCAAAATATCTGATTTTTTTGAAGAATTCGGTTCATGTTGCACTTATAACGTAAAAAAAAATGTATTTGTTATAGTAATGTAAAGCAAGTACCAATAAGCGTCTTAGCTTTCAAAAACGACTTAACGTGTGTAAAATTCCGTTCGTGAATATTTTTTTTGTAAGTCAGGAATTTTTATTGATCATTTATACATTTTAATGGCAGGTAATACGACGATAATGTGCACTATTATTTTGTTAAAAATGTTTGTGGTGTTTAAAATATCTCTACAATTCTGCGCCCATTGCGTCTTTTAATCGAATTCTTTTCAACTATAGAACGTTACTTCAAATCTTGGAACGTTTGGATCAAAGTACGTTTTATATTATATTTTTTTTATATTATTTCATATATTTTAAATGTTTTACAGCTTTAATAGAAAAGATTTGTATACAAGTTGACTTCAAAATCTGAATAAAGACAATGTAAATATAAAGTTTATACTATAATTTAAAAAAAAAAAAAACGTAAACGAATAATCCTAGTCAATAAAACCGACTTACGACTGAAGGTAAATTCTTTCTCTTAAGAAAGTGTACATACCTTACTAGGGATGTGCTTGTTCGAGAAGAACACGTGGAATGTGACGTACTGGCGGATTAGGTCATTCCCGAGGCAATCTCGCAGATACCGGATGCTGTCGACGGTCGGCGCCAGATCGGCACCAGGTGCGTGAATCGCCAAACTGACCGGCGCCATCCATCTATTAGAGAAGTTTAAAATTGGAACGGATTAGAACAGCAAACAAACCTGGCACTAATTTAAAATATAAAAAAAATAAACAAAAAAATGAAAAGTAATATCCTTAAACCAAATACCATTAAAAAAAAAAACTATTTTGAATCTGTCCTTTTCTTTATTTGATATGTAGGCTGTATTTAGTAGTATGTTATTGTTATCTGCAATATATATTTTTTATATGTTGCGTGTAAATGAAAAAAGTAGTTCTTAATTCCTAAAATGTAAAAGCTCGGAAGAGACATTTCCGTAAAAGGCAAAAGAAAGATATTTTCAAAGATTTACGACCATTATTTATTGAAGGGCAACAGGATAAAAGTATATTTTTCCATAAAATTTTTACATTTCGTTTACAATTAGTGTGGTAAATATATTTTTGAGCAGTATCCTTATTTAATTATAAAATCGATATAGAACATCGTTGATTAGCTTAATTTCGAGAGTCGTTAATTTAATTGGTACAGCGTTCCTGGAACTACATTGCGTGACTAACATTGCTTACGTCCCTGTCAGGTTTATAGGATAACATGGCCTTTAATGTAATTCTAACACGCATGATCGAATTAATACTGTGTCGATGCGTTTAACTGCGTTTGCATGTATATACAAGTATCTAATCGCCATTTATTCGGTTGTTATATCAGTATTCGTCTTTATTATATAATCTTTACTTATTATATTGTTGTTCGCAAGGTTCTTATGTGATGTTATTTAATTACTTAGTGGTAAATTCCCTTTTTACAAGAGACCGTCTGGGTTTGTACCACCGCGGTACCTATTTATGCCGCAAAGCAGTAGTTTGAAAACACTGCTGTGGTCCGGTTTGAAGGGCACCGTAGCCGGCGGATTTACTGGGTAAACGAGACTTGACACCCTATGTCTCACGGTAGGCGGCGCGTTGGTGATACCACTAGTATTGCCGATGTCTATGGGCGTCGGTAACCACTTCCCACCAGGTGGCCCGACTGCTCGTCTGCCTGCGTAGGCAATTAAAAAAATGGCAAGGTAATTATAGTTTATTTATTTTTTAACTTATAACAGATTAATTTGTGTTACTAAGCAAAAGAGGAATCTAGGCGTAATTAGACGTTGGAGATACTCCTAACTACCACAAGCTTGATAAAAGTTCTTTGTATAGGGTCTCTCTCGATCTTCTGTGACATACAATGAGGTTATTAGCTGAAAACTATAACCTCTGTAGTCTCTTTATAACCTATGAAGGTTGTACTAGCTTTTGCGGTCCCTGGATTACAAATTTTGAATATTCTGATTTCCAGGTACTGGGACCTAGAGGTTCTACGAGCCTGTAAGTGAAATTGGCCGTCTAGTCTTTATCGGTGGTCTAGTATTTTTATTAATAAAGAGAAAATATCACCTCTTTTGAACCTATATCTCGTCTTTTTTGCTAGCTGTCTTTTAATTTGATTTTTTAACATTATCACAAAGTCACGAGGCACAATTCACGGTTCTTATAAGAATACGGAATAAACAAGTTTGTTTAATAGAATCGTGTCCCTAGCAACGGTCCATCGATATAATGGAGTCAACACAAAAGAGCTAAAGGTGTTCAGTTAGTTTCGGGGTCGTAATTTTAACAGTTGTATTCAATTTACATTTTGACTTGTGGATGTATTTCACGCTCCACTTAATGTCTGTCCGGCTGCGTTCAAAGTTACCGTATAAAGCAGTGAGCGATATCGGTTTTTTTTTTATATTTGTTGGTAATTAAATGTGCTACTGTGACTGTTTTTATTTAATTATTGTTACTTTGATGATGATAACTCTTATCTTCGATGCCCATACTGTAGAGATGAAAATATTTTACCCTGAAATTTTGGTGTATACCAAAATAAAGCTATCCGATGTATAAGCAGTGTATTAATTTGACGGGTAGAAAGTTAGTTATAATAATTCTTTCAGTAAGGCTAACAATTGATGTGTAGCTGTTTTGTAAAACGTGTTATAATCTTATTGAATACATTATGATGAGTTTATTTAAAAGTACTTTAACATTTTGTCTTCTAATGTTTCTAATGTATAGACCTATATCATATATAATGTGACTGTAAAATAATGCAATGAAAGGTGTAAGGTATCAGCCTAAAACAGCAACAACATCCTGAACAGCTTTAAAGTGGAACGTAATACAAAATTTTATTGTTAAACGTAAGAGTTTTTCCAATTTGTCATATTATTTCATGCAAGGTTCGTTTCACTTATTGCATTAAATATTCTTAGAATACGAAACCTGGGGCACGTAAAATGTATAATATTAAATATACAAATAATTTGCATGATTTAATGACTCAAAAAACTGTACATTAACATAATAATATGAAAATTCATCATCATAGTCTTAAATAATTTGGTGAATATACAAGCTTAACCTTTTTTATGCGTTACTATAATAGGACAATCAGATCTACGCGAATTGTAATTTAATGTTGCATAGTTTTACTTCTCCTTAAATCTTATTAAAGAATAATGGACGTATTGACACACTGTGTTTAATTCACTAAAAACGTAATACTCAAGTGTGATGGAATTGTGGGTACTAAGAAATAAATAGGAAATGAAAAAAAAACATTTAATCGCTTGACTTAATCATTAAAACAAAAAAAACTGACCGCTTTTTGTTTACTGCCGCTGTTTTCTTTATTTGAAACTTTTGACAAGAAAAGCAGACAGTCCGTTTTTGAAAATCGATACCCGCCTAAATTACTACCACTTGGCTACGGCGCCTCTTAACCGGAACACAGCAGTATTCGCACACTATTTATTCGCAATTGAAATAGGAACCGGTATTTCCAAACGTTTATCACATTATTTACCAACATCAAAAAGCTTTGTTCTGGTAAACTACAATAAAAACGTTTAACATTCAATTAATCATTGCAAAAACTGTGTTTGCCATAGTATTGTGGGCGAAGCGAACACCATTGGATCTAAATGAATTTACACTTTCGTTTTCATGTTTATCGTCCATTTGTTAGCTGCTCCTTGAAAGCCGCACCTTCTGGGCTTGTGCCACTTCAATCTACAAGTGTATATTGTTTGCTATACGGGTCTTCACTTCCGGCTAATACAGTTTCAGAATACGTGGATTTTATGAAATTTTCCGCAACTCTAATGTTGTAGTTGAATAATTAAACAATGAACTGTAATCGATTTTAGGTTTTATCAATTACTTTAATAAGAAATAGAAATTTAACAACACTGCAAGTTTTATAGTATTTGGCAAGTTCAACTAATGAGAATTTATATTTCGGCAATTTAGAAAATTTATTTTATCAAATTGCAAAAAAAGAAAAACACAAATAGATATAAAGTAGTTAATTTTAACCTAAAGTTCATATAAAAATATTACATTGAAGTACGGGGTCTTAGGGGTTCAAATCAAAGAAGCTAAAAGATTCATAAAATAAATTAGCGACTGTTTCATCTGGCAAGTTTTCATTAATCTTCTGAAGAAACATGTTAAGATCAATATTACAAGATATAATATAGCTGCATCTGGAAATATTTTAAACTTCAAGCTCAGAGCTACCTTTGTCTAAACCATTCAATTAAGATACCAAATCTCTTAGATAAAAGAGTTTTAACATAACGGTATTCATTTTGGACTGCGTTAAAGCCACCCTCTGCTCTCGCCATTAACACAGTCTACAGTACAGTACAGTCTGGAACTTCTTTCAGTGATTTTACCTTATGACCAAACGCACACTTCCACCGATGGCTTTTTATTTTCCCGCCGAAGTTTTGTCGCGTCAAGTTATGAGAGGTTAATCGTAATAGGTTCACACGGGCGTGCGTTGGCAACCCGTGAGATCGATTGTAAAGTCAACACGAGGCTAGACGTGTTTGCGAAGGGTCGAGCCCTCGCTGGCTAGTGATGCGACGCGGTCGATTTGTCAACGTAAAAAAAAATCGATTCACCCAAAGTAATTCATTGAGAAAATCGATTTTACAATCGGGGTTTGATTTGAAATATTTCTGGTGGTACGATTAGAAGCAGCGTGTAGTAATCTAGACTTTGTCAATGTGAAAAAAGTCACAACACTTGAAAGGACACCGCTATAGGTTGAACAGCGTTATATGTGATGTATTACGTGAACACCCTAGCTAGTTACAAATATTAAAACCTCAAAAGAGAAAAAAGATGTAATATAGATTAAGCAAAGTTTCTAAAAATAACTTATAGTTCAAAACCTAAGTAATGACAGCAAAATTATTAATGCAATATTGACAACATACTAAGTGTTTTTCTTATTGTTATGTATGAAATGTTCAAAAAAGTTTTAGCCTCATACATTGCTGAAGTTGAACCTTGACAGTGATCATGTCCTATTACATTGACCGTATCTGAGAGCCAAGTATAAATGCTTTGGAGCGAAGTAAATTTTAAAACCAGTTTGAATAACAGCTTTGTGATGATACCATCAACACTCGATTAAAAATAAAAAATCATGTAGTCATCAAAAAGTACCAAACCTAATATTTTAAATCAATCATTTATGGAATATTATTATTAAAAGAATAAAGTATTAATAACATATTAATAAAACTATTCTAAGGATTTTATTTGCTCAATTTTGTACTCAAAATGTTTATTATATTATGTAATAAAAATACGTTTCAGACCTTTTGCAGCACGTATTTTAAATAAGGGCACTAAACTATTAGTGCCTTGATATCACCTTAATTCTTTCGTGTTATAACTAACCTAAACCACTAAGAAATATTTGCAACTAAGTAGGAGTAGTCCTATAATATTGAGCGTTTAAAAACGATAACTTCACGTGTTTTTAAAGTATCGACTGGCGCAACACTAGTTGCGCTATTTTACACAGCACTGCGTAGGTGGAAAACATGCCAACAGTACGTACGTGTACTTAAGTAATTAGAGAATGTGTAAGTTAATTCACATTACGTACATTATTCGCATTTCCAGGATACTGTTTGACGTCTGGTTAACGTCGATACAGGACGAGTATGCGTATTGGACGTGTAACAGTGCTTTCAAGCTTAGAATTTGAATAAACAGTTACATAATGTCTTGAAACATTGCTTTTGAATAAGTTTGTATAAGTGATTTATGTTTAAAAATCTTTTTACACAACTTCTCGAATATGTGATGTTTATTAGGTTAAGTTTGTTGGTTATATCTATAGAGCTGCCAGCTGTTAGTTAGCTAAAAAGTCGGTAACAATTAGTAGTGCAGAAGACATTTTAATGATTTGTTCGTTAGGAAATTGTACATAAATAAAATTTAGTACTAAGATTGAATAATGTGTACAACCATTTCATATAATACGTTCAAATGTACAGTTGTTGGTAATCATAACTCGACTATAAACTCGTCAAAAAACATAAAAGCATATAATAATTACCAAATAATAAAGATTTTCATAAATTTATATGTACAATGTAGGCCTAAGATATAAGGGCTATTCCACACATTATGATAAGCGGTAACATACAATACATATTTAAAATTTGCAATCAAAGACACAGCATTAATAAGGAAAATAAAATAAGGAACTTTATGAGTCACTTGTTTTTTCTACCAAATAACCAATTATTGTAACCTTTAATTGGAACACTACATACCTACCTGTAATTCAAAACTATTTAAAAATAATTACGTACAAATATCTACTCGTAAGTATTTGTATAACTTCAAATAACTAAACCTAAAGACAAGAACATTACATTACAACACGATACATAGGTTATATACACGTATCAAATTCATAAATTGAAATTATACCAGAATACGTTTCGATGAAAGTTATATTATAAATATTTTTAGCTCTTTTTTTCATATCGAATTTTTCCAACTTTATACCTAACATAAACAAAGTCCGTCCAAAAAAAACGGTGTCATTAATGTTTGATTTCAGGATTTTCTTCTATGATCCTTAGGTTGGTGTAGTTATAGAGACAAAGTAAACAAAAAATACAAAAGTACTTTTACTGCATTTAACATTGCTACCTTCACTCCTACAGTAATGCGTTCTATCATAAGTGTAACTGCATAGAAGCTGCCATACTATTTACATAGAATCACATCACAAGAATAAGTAGTTGAAACAAAAAACCAAGCAACATTGTGTAGCGTTCATTAAATCACGGAATCAATTGTATAGCATATTATGATGAATGCAAAAAACACACCTAACATAATTCATTCGCTGTTCGTATTTGGACTATCGATCGGTTTGTAAGCGGCCATGTCGTTTTTTTGAGCGACGCGTCTAAATTGAACAATTGAATGACTGGATTTCACTTGTGGGCGATGGAAGAATGTACGCTCACTATCTCGCGTCGCTTCCTGCGCGCGAATGCGGGATGCCCGCAGCGTGTTGAACGATATTAATTCAGCAATATCCGTGGTTAGTTTGAATTTGGAACACGAGTTACAAAGTTTTTTTTTTAATTAAAATTTTATGGCCCGGCAACATGACCTTAAATCCAAATTCGAACGTTTAAAAGTAAAAAACTTTGATAAACAGAAACTTTTTAAACGTTTTTAACATTTTCCGTATTCAATATTTTAAATGAACAGGAATGGCTGATGTTATATGCGTTTAATTTGTATTTCGAATTTTACGCGTTAACATTTTGCAGCGTTTGTGATCATCAATCGGTTCAGTAAAACGTTGATTTTATCTGTATTCATTTAAATTCAGTGTAAACTTTAACGTATATACCGTATAGAATCGGACATCATTGCTACAAAAAACCGTTTAACAAACTCCATCGGAATACAAATTAGCACTAGGGATTAGTCAATTTTATGACCGTTATCAATAGTACAAAAGCATAACGATTTTTATATTATACTCAATTAATTAACACAAGTATTATTTTTTAGGACCGAGGTTCCTAGATGTTGCAAAACTGAAGTAAAAAGGGTGATGTAAACAACATCTAATATTGTCGTAAATACACGATATGATTAACCGGTAATTAGACAGTGTTGTTATGGCGTCACAAGAATTCTCATGTTTATATATGCGTTACTCACCTTCTACATTTATATACGTATGTGAAACAGAAATATTTTGCAATCGTCTGCGTAAAGAAATATTATTGTTATATTAAACAGATAATCTCATATACTTATGTAGCAACACAAATATAACGACTGAGACTGCAAATATTATATAATTTGCAATAAAAAAGCTAGGTAAATATTAAATATTTTTAATGATAAATAGTTTTAAAATATCGTTTAATTGAACTGTTATCAAATATTTTATTGTATTAACGATGCATATCTTATATTGTTCGAAACAAAAGTATTTAATATATAAGATATTTTGCATATACCTATTGTTTTTACATTTTTATATATTTTTTGCTGATTTTGATTACTTCCGACTTATATTTAGTAAATTCACTAGCACGCGCCTATTGCTTACTAATAATAGTTTTCGGCGAAACCGTTTCGCGTTCTAGGGGAGCGATCGATTGATGAAAATGGATTACTGACGTTATTAATGATGGATGGGCCTATTCCCCGTGGAGAGCGTGAATGCTTTCGAGTCATCGTGATGTACTTGTTATAGCGGTCTTACTGTACTTATTAAATTTACCAGTTTAGGAACGTATACATAGCGAGAATTACTTTCGGAACTCGAATTCAACTCATAAATAAAGTTTGTGAGTTTTATTCGAGTACTGATAGTTGCTCACGGTCAATGGCTACTTAACTTTTGAACGAATGCATTGTAGAGAAATAATGTCAAAATTTATCTCAGAGGAGTGCTTACTTGATCCATCAATAAAATCGATTATCAATACACAATGTTTGATTTTTCATAAATTTTTTTTTTTTTTAAATTTTATTATTATGTAAATTACTCAAATAATAATGTATTATTATTTAATAATGTTATTCCTAACTTTAAAAAATTCAACTACTTAACAATAATTAAGTATAGCAACACGTTCCAATACGGTTATTAATAAACTCGTTTTGAACACTTGTTACCGTCTCAACAACCTCTAAAGGTCCTCAGTTCCTAACGACCATGATCGATTTATTAGCCATTAAATCGAGGCAATAAAAAAATTAAAAAAAAAATTGCCGCAGCGGCCTTAGTCAGTCGGATGTAAAATTGACGAAAAAATTACCACGAACCAATTTGCCTCTTCACATCACATCATCAGCCTTCGTTAGTCCACTGCTGAACATAGGCCTCCCCTAATACACCCCTATCCATTAGGGGGTGTGGACCGTATCCCACCACGCTGGTCCAATGCGGGTTGGTGGGTGGACCGACTTTTTACATGCCCATCAGACGCATGGAAACCTAAAGCACACGCTCATACCACTAGGCTACGGAGGCAGTCGCATTTGCCTCTTAGCCGGTTCAAATTGGCATGTCGTTTTATAACCGTTTAAAGGCAAATCCGAATTTCAGAACAACGAAGAGTCAAATAATAATTTTGTAAGAGCTCTCGTGTCTTAATTTTATATAAAAGGATTTGATTTTAAAAACTGCCTCAATAACTTCTAAAAGTAATAAATTCCCAATTGTTAATACCCCATATCTGATGTTCTCGAAACTTTTTATTACAATCAATCAAATAACTCGCTCGAATTTGCTTTAACAATATTGTTCGGTCCCATATGATTGACAAGGACCACAACTTCTCAAAGATTAAATTTTACAGAAAACCCGCACATCACAATCTCTTAAACTTGACTTGGTTATAAACTCTTATTCTCCTCGGCTTGTAACGGTCTTATTACCGTATATCTAAAGTCAAACTTCTTGAATTAAATTAAGAAATTCTAGCAACCAACCACTCAATCGACTCAATCGATTGCGCTCTAACAATCTCGCACCCGAAAGAATAACGAAGCGAACGTCTAGATCGAATCGAATACGTCTAACGTATAAGAAACTGGGTCGAAGCGTCACGAATTCGGTTGAAACCGAAGCGATACGATTCGGGCGTTCGGGTAGCAATTAACTTCCGGTGTGAGCTAGTGATAAATCAAATTTCACGTCCCCCGACCCAGATGGGCGCACCGCAGCTATGCGGCTAACAGTACAGCGATGCTCATTCCGTAATGGGAGAGCGTGCACTTGCGTACATCTGGGTTGACCGCAAACGCACACGACGCCCGCCGTCCGTACACCTGTCCAAGATTGCGGCCCGAATGTGTGTTAGCGCATTCGCTTCGGGTGAAGATACACGAGATATGAGATTATAATCTGCTGTATTCATTGGAGGCGGTAGATTGATTTGCTTCCTTCAGTGTTTTTATTACAAAATTGTGCATAGTACGAAATTAAGTGAATTTTCGTGTTTGACAAGTCATACCGTGGTGTCTGATATGGTTGGAGAGGTTTTAATCATTCGCGTAGTTCAGGGGTAACCCCTGAACTAATTAATTATTAAAGTAGAGGCCTATCGGCCTCCCATTGTCCATTAGGGGGTTTTTGGACCGTTACCAACACGCTAGTACAATGCGGATTGGTGGGTGAACATTACTATAGTAACGATAAATCTGTAGCCTATTTATCTCAGGTATACCTGCCTTAAAAAGCATATAATACATTGATGTATCCAAGTTGAGGAAAAAGCGCGTCGTGCATCGCCGTCTTTAAACATTTATTAATGATTCACACACGTTTTCGATTATTCAAATCATGAGTTACTATTGCAGTGTTGACTCGGCACCTGACAGCTTTATGCTATTCTAAACAGTTCTGACTCATAACACGTAAAAACCAAACCATTATATAAACACGACTAATGCACCTGGTTCCACGTGTTATTCGAGTAACTAGTAATGTTTAAAAATCGGCTATAAACATTTCGTTAGTGCTAAAACTAGCAATAATGGAATGCTTATACTACTTTAATTTCAACATTTTTACGTAAGTTTCCTACTTGTTACTGACAATCATGCGTTCTGATATTACAAGTCATTTTATATTATATTATAAAAAAGTTATTTATTAAATCAAATAAAATAAACTTAATAAGCCTTTAGTGTTCTTTATTACTAATAAAATATTTGCAATAAAATACTATGAGGTAAATATTCTAAGGTTTTTTTCCCTAAACTTTTGAAACCATAGCTTCTTTCAACAGACGCTTTCCCTAAAAACTTCCATCTATCACACATATCGTTAACAAATAGAAAAAAATAAATTACATAACAAATTTCAATGTTAAAATTACAAGTACAAAAAATTACACGCTTCTTATAATAATTTTTAGTGCGTAAACTCTACACACAAACAATTCGTTATTTTTCAAACATTGCGTAATAATTAATCGGTTATTGCGCGTAGAACGGTCGGCCTACATCGGCGGCCATTAAAATAAAACACACCCGATACTCGACTTCCGCGCCATCTCGCTCTCCATTATTCAATGTAGGCACGCTAACAGCACCTTAGTCCATATTACGGGCGCCACGTCGAGCCGCTTTTTGCTACGCTCTTTCCCACGTAAATTCTTCTCTATTACGGACATTGAACTTGACGGTTGCGTCACGTGTTTTTCTTCTTTTACTTCTAGCCGTTCGCCGTGGCTTTTAGTCTAACCAGTATTATCTGAATATTAAATTGTTTGCACCGACATCTGGCCTTCACATCTCGAAGTGGTAAACCGCAATCGATGGATGGTTTCTTTATCGGAATATTTAATGCATTGATGTACTAAAACAGAAATGATCTTGAAGGCTATGATCAATTTTTTACTATATCTTTTTGCCATGAATCATATCACATTTTAAACAGTTGGGTGACGCGACCACCATGGTCTTAATACACGGAAGGAACAACAACAAAAAATATTTAGGCTCTTAAAGAGACTTCAAAGGCAGTCAATACAAACTTATCATCATCATCAGCCTGTGTTAGTCCACTGCTGGACTCCGGCTTTCCCAATGCACGCCTTCTCCATTAGGGAGTTTTTGTACCGTATTCCACTACGCTGGTCTAATAAGGGTTTGTGGGTGGACCTACTTTTTACATGCCCATCCGACGCATGGATCATCTAAGTTTTAATTGGGTGATCAGCCCAGATTGTCATAAGCAACCAGAAAACACCACAAAGTTGTTTTCCCGCGGGATTCGAACCCTCGACCTCGGCTTAAAAAGCAAGGGCCAATACCGCTAGACCACGAAGGCGGTATTGGCTTCCGCTATGTCACAGTAAATGTCGCAAATCGCTAAGATTTTCACTTTTGCCAGAGGCCGAATCATATCGGGGTTTCCCCTCACGTTGTTTTACAATTGGAATTGTATTAATACAGTATCGTCATTGGACGAGGCGTGACGTGCAATCATGATTCGAGATGGGCACGCAGTAATGACATGATCGGCCGGATTGTGGCGTCGAACAATGCAGACCGATTGGTCGTTCCGATAAAACAATGCGACAATAAAATGTTCTTGTTCTTAATAATGTGGATTTAGAACTAGTCGCCGCATAATATTAGTCAATACATATTTCTGTGACTATTACAACTAAATTTATAAAAATCTTATTTAGAAGTCGTTAAAGAACACCTTCAAAATTACTGACATCTAAGCAATCCAGGCAGGCTAGCTGATTGAATATGCTAAAACAGTCGCTCTGCGTAAAAAATATTCACATAAATAATTACTAAAATTCAGAAAATGGCTAGAAAGAAAAAGATAATATAACATTTATAGAATTATATATAACTAAGAACAACCATTTAGGAAAAAGTGAATGGAATGAGTAAGATTGTCTTACTTTGTGCGACTTATTCCTCGTGTTAGTAAGCGAATTTTTTTTCTTTGTTGTGTTTAATTTCTAAGCAATTTCCATAGATACAAAAATTGTATATGAATGAGCAAACTTAATTTATATCTTCCCGCTGAAATGTCAGCGAGAGGCCAGTGAAAGTGACCGTCTCAATAATAGAAAACTCGTCTAAACTGTTGTTTTGTAATAATGAATATCTGTATACTAATAGACAACAAATATTTTTTTTTAAACATAAAATCTAAATATTTTTAGTAACATTATGAACTCAAATTCCTTTTTAAAAAGCTCTTTAGCCTTGTATCAATAGGAGTTAAAAAATATTTCTTTAGTTCTTATGTAATGACTAACTTTATGATTAAGCCATCGCTTTGAAGTAAAAGTGAAAAGAGAAGAGGTTAATTGTCTATTGAAAAGCCATACGATTTGCTCATGAAAGGTGCAAGTTAACTTACACAGTTAAATTCTACTTAAAGACAGAATGCATTCAAATCAATAATTTTGTTAAAAATGTTGTGTAAAGATAATTAATTTACAATTTTTGAATCTGTGGGTGAAAGTGATTTAAATGTATTATTGAAATACAAAATACTAGCCCTAGATAATACCTCAGGTCAATTAAACAGAGTCAAGAAATAAATTCAGACTTCCAATCGTCTGAACCTGCAGATATGTAGATAGAATAAATAACTCGAGCACTTCGGTATTCAAGTAGTAGACGCATTCCGTTAGCGGGTCTTGTAAGTATGAAAATTTATTCAGCGCCCTCTCTCATCGTAACTGGAACCGCCTATTTTTATATGTAACATTGACATTTTAAACGTTGCATTTCATTCGCCGCGTCCGAATGATATTAAAATCATAAATAATACACCGCTACTTTTAAAGGCGTATGTTAATTATAAACCATAAATAACGTGTGGAATTTTATTATATTGACAATAGTGCAAGGACTTTTTTAATTAGATATTTTAATTTGACACCTCATCAATGCCGTAACAGTGCCAAAGTTGAAATTTATCTATATATATAAAAGCCCAATATCAGACTTCAATAGTATCATGATGTATTAGCGCACTGATTGGTTTCAACCGCCTAACATCAAATTTAATGGCGTAAGAAGATTTTGACGATATATTTGGCAGCCATTTGAAGAAACAGTAACAAATAAGAGTTTAAATATAAGTAAAATAAGTCTAATATCAAACTCAAATAGTATAGCTGTATGTTTTGGCGTAATTACATCTTGACTCGAGACTTTTTTTTACATAATTTTTGTGAATGACATTTAGCAGCAACTTCAAGAAACCATTAAACATATATAAACGCAGTTAGCTTTAGGCAACGCTTTAATAAAAATGGTACGAAGTTATTGACTTGTGTCAATAATTTCCTTATGTTGATAAGACCTCTTAGTTAATAATCTTGTGACATAACTATATTATCTAGTGAAATATATTTATCATTGGATACTAGGTCGTACCAACATTAGGCATTATTTGACACAAGTCAATAAATTCGTGGCATCTCTATTAAGGCGTTGCATAAAGCTAAGTGAGGTTATATTTGTTTAGAGGTTTCTCAAAGTTACACAACGGAACGTCTCAGCTTGTACAAACATAAAAGGAAAAGGCATTCTGGCAGAATGGAATGCAGCCAACGGCGTACATCATTCATCGTACTGTTTTATTTAGCTCCTTTTCGCTTCAATAGATCACGTCTCACTGCAATATTTTCACTTTTCTAAGCGAAACTGCGAATTAAGATGATGATACGTTTGGCATTTTATGATTTGCAGTTATTTACGGCACGAGTCGCGTGTATTAAACGTGCTGATTCTTGTTGACGTAGTCATTGGATATTTTGATTGGAGAAAGTATTACTGCCTCCGTAGCCTAGTGGTAAGGGCGTGTGCTTTAGAAACCGGAGGTCGTGGGTTCGAATCCTGCGGGGACGCAACAAATTTTCATTGTTGTTTCCTAGTTGGTTAGGGCAATTTGGGCCGATCACCCAATTGTCTGAAAAGTAAGATGATCCATGCGTCGGATGGGCATGTAAAAGAGTCGGTCCACCCACCAACCCACATTGGACCAGCGTGGTGGGATACGGTCCAAACCCCTTAATGGATAGGGGTGTATTAGGGGAGGCCTATGTCCAGCAGTGGACTAACAAAGGCTGATGATGATGATGAAAGTATTACTATATCACACTTTTTTAAAATATTAATATAAAACATTAATATTTTAGTATGCCTCGGAAGGTATAATACAATTTATAAAGTTTAGAAATTGTTATAATATAAGCGTATGATGTTCTCTTATACGACACTGTGCCACGTAACTGTGGTTTGATGTTAAACTGAAAAACTCATGACACTGCAATCGAACAGGATTATGCAACAGCATAATCGAATTACCGGTGATACGCGAAAAATGGAAAGCAGACGTGAGTGTGCATTAGAATAAAACATTGACGTTATGTGCGCAGTTACAAAACACGAAAATGGCTGACGTACGTGCACATTCATCCGTAAATCCGCTGAGCGGTTGCAGAAACGAAAGGGGGCCAGTGAGTCGCTGAATTGATGAGAGCTTCAGCATATAGTGTTGGGCCACGCCATGGATATAAACGTGCAAAAAACGAACTTATATTGTAACGCTGGGCAATTTAAATTGAACATTTAAGGCAAAATTTTAAAATCGCGCGAAACCTCGTGAACTATTCGTTGTTCATTCGCAAACTACACTTGTAACAAAAAAACCTATGGTATATTTGTCTATAGCAATGACATGGCGCCATACGTAAGGCGGATAACTGATTATCATTAGCAATATTAACAAAAATCTACAATTAATATTAAAATATCTGTATGATATTTAAGATAAATTAAATCGTCCAAGTACTAGTGATTAAACAGCTAAGCGTAACAACATCCGAGTCGTTGGACAGTCTCGTACATTTAATAACAAGTCGTCTAAACAAAATTTATATGTTGTAGTTATAAGTACCATTTAGGTGACCGTAATGTAGGCGTGCTCCAAATGATTGACGGCAACCTTGACTTTCACTAAGGGACCAGTTAGTAAAGCTTACTTCGTGGTCAATTCTCGAAATTAATGTTACAGCAATTTTTTTACAATTATTTATAGCGGTAACTCGCAATTGGCTTTTAGATCAAGCATTAGTATGTTCTAGCCATTTTAACTGCACAATAATATGGGATTAAATGTTTTTATTAGGCCATTAGCCTAATTTCAATGCTTTTTCTTTCTGGGATTTTTGACCTCGGCTTGTGGGATTTTCTTTTATTTATTGAATAAAATTTAGCAGAATATTTTTTTCTGCCTTTATGAAACAACTTTCGAAATTTTATACCGCTGTTATGATTTGTTAAGGTTAAGGTGGATTTGCCGACGGCTTATAGTAACGGTACAAATCCGGCGCCAAGTTGTGATCGAGATTTTTTCTGTCATAATTAATTATAACGTTATTGTGATCGCGTTGATTCTAATTAAATATTATTTTGAATTAATGGTTATAAACTTTGCAGAGTTTAGGCCCAGACTTAAATGATACATATAAAGTATTTTAATGACTTATTAACTACTAAGCGAATGCCCGCGACTTTGTACTGTGGTAATAAGTAAAAAAACATTTTTAGTTTTTTTTAACATACTTAGGAGAAAGTCTTGTCAAAATCCATATGATAAGCCAGAACAAACAGACAGACTAAAATTTAAAAAAATATATATTTTGTCATATGCAACGGTCACATAATAATTGTTCTTAAAAGATTACAATGTAATCATTTAAGATTAAGGACAATTATTTTGGTGTTACAAACAGTAACTCTAATTTTATTTATCTGTATAGATAATCTGTAATATTAAATTATATGTATGGACGATTCATGTAAAGTACTTTATTCCAATTGAATAAAATTCTTTACAGCAATTACATTGAATTGAACTAACAATTGTTGAATGTTATAGCTGCATTTTGACTAGACATGTATAGTGGCACATATAAAAAATAAAACACTAGCTTGTTGTATAACAGGTCATCCAACTTGCATAAAAATGCTATACAGCCACCTTATCAGTATTACAGTAGCGGTTTAATATTAAAATATGGTGGAAATGTAAAGCATTCAGTTTAACGGGTTATGTCCTGCTAACGGTTGCTTACGGTACTAAATGGATTGCTCGGGTCGTATAGCTTTAATCCTTGACAGCGGATGTTGTGCTGTTTTATTAAAAAAAAAAAAAACCTTATGTTGCAATCTTCCACTATCTACTGTATCCGAGCTACAAGGGTAATATGCAAAAAATTATGTCAAATTTCTTACCCACCAACTTTCAATGGACCAGCGTGATGGGAGAAGGTTAAAAAAACTCGAATGGAGAAAGCGTGCATTAGGGGAGGCCTACGTCCAGCATTGGACTAACACAGGCTGATGATGATGATGATAATGTTAAACTTAGAGCGCTCTTATTGGTTAAACGTCCTGACCCAATAAGAAGTCACTATGACGACCCGCTTGGCGCAGTAGTTAGTGACCCTGACTGTTGCGCCAAAGGGTGTGGGTTCGATTAGCACCACGGGAAAAATATTGCGTAACGAACATAGTGTTTGTATCTATATAACATGTATTTATTTACAAAAGAATAGAAGTCTATTTATTTATCAGTTATCTAGTTTCCATAGTACAAGCTTTGCTTAGTTTGGGACTAGATGAAGTTGTGTTATTCGTCCAAAAATATTATTATTATCATTACTCAATCATGAGAGTATTAGAGTGCATAACGTATTACTTATTTCGCTCGAATAAACAAATGAATAACGCTTAATAAAAGTTTACAAAGGTTGTCACTTCTATAAAAAAAGGTCGACAACCTCTGCAAAGGGCGGAAAATCAAGGCTCAAACATTGGGACGACAAAGGATAGTCCTTGCTGCCTGTTTTGGCAGTGGAGTCAAATACAACGATAAACCAAATAGAAGTGTCTGTCCGGAACATCAAAACAACTAAACAATTATTTTCAAATAAACAAATAACTAAACAGAATACATTGTGATATATAACCGATGCATATAACGAAACATTTTTTTTAATTTTATTGTGTCTGTCTGTTCGTTTCGGCTAATCACCGGAATAGACTTTCACTGGCAGATGACTGATGTAACATAGGCTACAATTTTTTTTTAAATATATAGTACTACGTTCAACGGCTTGTAATTAAAATAGGAAGTGGGTTGTACGATTAAGCTGCACACAATATACGGTTAGATGCCCTCTAGTTGTTTTAGGTACATTGTAAGTTTAAAAAATTATCAAAACGCTAGCGCGAAAAGAGAATTGCAACTTGACAATGACACGTATTTAATTAACCAATAACGTTTGTTCCTTAAAATTATTACTCCTAGTTTTATATAAAATTAATTCAGACCTTACTCTGCAAAGATCGCTAAAAATTGATTTTAATAATTGATAGGTCGTCAAGGCGTCAGTAAATTTGTATTTTATTATTTACTATACTTCTTAAGGCACGAAATAATTAAAATATTAAACAGCTTTTATTTTAAATTAGAAAACCTAAACCTAAAGAAAATAACTGTTGACTTAAGAAATATTACTAACAATAGTGTTTATTGAAGCTTGACCGAATTGTGTCTATTATTAAAACGTCTGACGGTCAGATGCATTTTCGCCAATTAATAATCGATATGATACATGGCCATTCTATTTAAGAGTTCAAGTTTAAAAGGTCTATTCAAAATTAAGTTATTATCGATAAATAATTGCCACTAAATCTGTTTTAACTTTTAAGACAAATAGTTCAGGTTACATAACACTTTTATCGCTTCCATAATAAAGTGATCTTCAGTAAAATTCAGAATTTACCTTGACGTTTTAATTAAATTTTTACAAATAATATTGATAATATCCGACTGCATCTTCTTTTCAAGGCAGCCATTTTGATTATAAAATCCACATTACGAGGTTTTTTTCAACAGTTGTATCGATATCATCATCATCATCAGCCTGTGATAGTCCACTGCTGGACATAGGCCTCCCCTAGTACACTCTATCAATTAGGGGGTTTTGGACCCTACCACGCTAGTTCAATGCGGGTTGCCATGCCCATCCGACACATGTATCATCTTACTACCATACCACTAGGCTTCGGAGGCAGTATTGTATCGATATAATAAACCCTGATTACTAATTGCACACACCGCTCCACTTGTATAATCAACAGCAGCGGAACGATACAAAAACATTCTAATCTGATAATTTCGCCGCAACCTTGCTTTGTCTCACATTACAAAAGACCGCGACCGCAATGGCAAAATTAATTAACAGATACCTCTGATGCCATGTCTGTGATGGAAAGAATTGTTACAACGCAATGCAACACGCTGAAACATCTCCAATGATTTGTTCACCGTGAAATCGTAAACAATAGACAAAAAAAAAAAATGAGACCAACTCATATTGTATTAGTTGCCAGTTTGTAGGCGCAGTGAGAAAAAATATTGTTTTAATCAGTGCTCACGCTTAATTACTTTAATTTTATTTTATGATTATTATCTATGTACGTTGTATAATTTTATTACCCACATAAATTAATTACGTTGTTAATCTTATGACAAGAATCGTGTTCTGGATCCAGAACATGTTATATGCAGATGACGTTCCAGGTCAAGCCGCCATCTTAGTTCTTTTTTTTCTTAATTTTCGATGTGGTAACAGCTTATATCCAGCCAGCCGTACTCACGTAATTGACAGTGGGCACACGTAGAGCCCGCCATTAAACCGGTCGGCGTACCCACGCGTTACGGGATTTAAAAAGTTGCACCGATGGCCGCAACGGGTGGACAAATTGCAATTACGCTATCGCCAGCTGTCAGGGTCAATTGGGGAACGGCGGATACTGCACTTTAGTGACGCAAATTGCAAACGACCAGTGTTAATATATAACAAACAGACGTCTGCAACGAGAAAATTTAAACTGACAAACATTTGATCAATATGTAAATCGTATTAGATCCATTTCCAAAATTTTCTATGTATTGGCAGCCGTGACCACTAAAAGAGCTAGAAGGAAGGCTGTTAAAACGGGATTTAATATGGAAATAAACGCGATAAAGTCCGTTAAAGTCCTTTTATTTAACAATATGTAGTGTACGAGTATATGAAAGAATAAACTTTCTATATATATATATACTTGAAGTTTGAAAGCACATAATGGTTGGAATAATTTTATGGCCATCTTTATGCCGTCTCATATTACATGAATAATAAAAAACGACAGACCGTTTGCGGCGAATCGACTTCATGGGCCGAATAAACGATTCAAAAACCTACTCCGAGTTGATTTAGTCACGTAAAAAAAAAGAGACATCGACAGTTTTCACTTTTTAAATAGCTTTTCTCAAATATTATTATCGTAACTAACAAACAAACAGCGTTATGTGCTCGAAGCTGACCTGTGGCGTACCAGTTTTCTAACATTAAGGCTAGACGAATGGAGGGCGCAGTAGTGGCCCAAAGGTGAAAGTTCCCGATACATCGGTAATGACAGACGTAAGAACATACAATGCCGCCATTATTCACGTGCCAACGGACAATGTCACGAATGGATGTACTCATCTTGACATTTGTATCTTGACTCAAGTGAATCTTCGGCCTATTTGCATAATATTATACTATAAATGTACTTCTAAACGTTGGAGACAGATTAAACTGTGAATTTTTATCCTCGGATTTGAAAGAACAATTCTACAGAGAGGGAGGAACCTAATAAAACAATGATACAGATTCTAATGTAAATCTTAGACTCATAGCTCTATTTTACATGATATCCATTCAAAAAACATCATAATGAGTGAAAAATGCTTTTTTCAGCATCTTTGCTTGAGCCAAACAAACATGGAGTTTAATTAAACAGAGACCTAAAACAGGAGTGGCGTTGAAAGAAAACGTATTCCTATAAATTGACAGCCGCCATATTGCACATAATCTCGAACCAATAGAAGAGCTACAACTTCATTGCTACCGCTGTTTGTCACTACAATTTGTTTACATAATTCAAGTTTCTTTTATAGTGGACGAGTTAGTATAATGAAACACTTAAATTACTAGAAGTTTTCATCTTGTGCCGCTGTAACAATCAATGATGACTTAGGCTGATATTACTGCCTATTAGAGAGGTTTTTTCATCTTAATAAGTACTCCGTAGTATCCATCGAGTAGTTTATGGCTAGACGCATACGTAGGTCTAACCATAGTGATTTAGGTGATTGTTGCACACCGCATGGCTTGACTAGAATAGCGAATGAAGGTCAGGCAAGATGGAGCAAATTGGCGCTATTCGAAGCCGGACAGTACGGTTTGTGAAATTGACTGCGTCTCTCTAAGAAGGCGGAATACATTATTTAGTCTAGCGCTAAAAAGTAATTCAATATTTTAATGTCTTTAGGTTGACGTAGAAATATATCTTAATCACATGTGTTTCAATAAAATAACAAAAATAGTAAATATGTATGCTCCGCGCTAATTCGCTTTAGAGTGATTAGCTGGCTACGTTAAGCAGATTTACTCTTTTGTTACGTTACGTTAAAACTATAAAGTTAGATTAATTTGTTACATATATAGAGTATAGTTTTATAATCTGAATTTTGCCATCAGAGACAAAAATTGATTACAAATTACCTCACTATTTCTCGAAAATTCTTGCAGAATATATTGACTGCAAGGTAATAGTCTACAATAAATAGTTAATTAAGACGTATCAGTTATAATAATACTGATACAAAGTAAATTTCAAACACATAACATATATTTGGATTAGTTCAGCCAACTTGTATTGCTTTTATTCAGAAAACCCCTATGCGAGATGCACTATAGTCTATTCCTCGCGTGTTATCTCAAAGCACTTCTGATTTGTAGCTTCAATAAAGCAAGGGTAAAGTTGTTTACCTTTCGGATGGTTTAATAGATAGCCTGCATGTAATACATGATCGATGTTTTCCGATAAAACCACAGAGACCAGTAGAGTCCTGTCGCTATTGAGCGAGAAATAAACCACGGAGCTCGTAAATGTATTCAAGAAAACCGCAAAACATGGGAGCAAGCTCTCTGAAATGACTACTAAATCTACTTCGGAAACGTGTTGTATTTGTACCTACACCATGACAAAGGCTAAGCCCTTCCTTAGCTAGATCATAGGTACATCGAACTCAATGATGTGTATAATAAGTAATTTATTTAATTCCCTTTATTGGTATAAATGATTGTTAAATTTTTAAGATACATCTCTTGAATCTGTTTCAGTTTAGAGTAAATAAATTATTTTTAAATCAGATCAAAGTTTTGACTGAGATAAATAGATTTTACATGAGAGCGGTAGTCCTGGCCTATCTGAAATATTTCCAATTAAAAATTCATCATCATCATCATCAGCCTGTGATAGTCCACTGCTGGACATAAGCCTCCACTAATACACCCCTATCCATTAGAAGGTTTTTGGACCGTATCCCACCACGCTGGTCCAATGCGGGTTGGTGGGTTGACCGACTTTTTACATCTCCATCCGACGGATTGATCATCTTACTTTTCAGACAATTGGGTGATCGGAATTGCCCTAACCAACTAGGAAACAAAAATGAAAATCTGTTGAGTCCCCGCAGGATTCGAACCCACGACCTCCGGTTGCTAAGGCACACGCCCATACCACTAGGCTACGGAGGCAGTTAAAAATTAGACTTTGAAAATGCTAAAACACAAATACTTATATATTTCTTACTTAGTTTATCGTTGGGCTAAGACAAATTTATCATGAATGAAACTTATGAATTATGCTAAGGGATAATATATGAAAAAAAACACCTAAACATATACGTCAAGTAAGAATTGAAACTTTCGTCAAGATTAGTCTAGTAAAATTTATGCTAAGATTTAAATTACATTTTAACAACTAATTTAATTTAATTTTGTTATAGTGCTTCGTTTATAGACGAAGGTTCTGAGGGCTTTGTAAAATCTTAACATTATTCTTAACCGTAAGATTATTCTAATATAAAGATGAATTCTAGATCACCCAAAAGCGTAATCACAGATCGACGATAGAAGCTTACGAAACGACCGCATAGTCCCGACGCCATTGTGACGCTTCGTGTGGGGTAAGCCGAGATGGCGCGCGATTTGTGGGCCGATTGTTACCCAATTGACTGTCAACCGGCTCGTTTGCTAGCGTTCGTAACTATGTTAATCTATATATACTATATTTAAGTCTATAAACTGTATAAGTCATGTGTATTTATGTACACGCGATAAAAGTTGTACTACTTTGGCAAAACAGGATTAAAATCGTTTTTTATCAATTTATCTTTCGCCTTATCGTACGTTTGGAGAAAACGGCACTAAGAATAGAAAAATGGTATTTAATTTATTGAATGTTTTGTTATAACGCGATAATAAGTAGTAATACAAAAGAGCTGAAATATTGTGACAATAGGTTTTAGGTACTTCACCTATAACTACAAAAAGGAAAAATATAATACACGTATCTTATTATGATAAATACATTAATAATTTAAATTATACACGTTTTTACAACTCGGTATGGTTATTGATGTATTTTAAGGAATATATTTGGATGCGGTACTTAAAGCTAAATATAGATATCTACTTATATACGTCACATTTCGTTACAATATCAAGTTTAGTTTTAACATCCAATTGTGAAAAACGATTCAAGGTAACAATTACATTATTCAAACAACAATACGCTAACAACATTTAACACTATCGTTTAAAAAACATTCGATATTTACCATACGCATAAAAAGCATAAAACTTTACTACTTAGAAATACCACATCTATAAATAGACGAATGATGGTTCTCCATAATACTGAATAACGTCTGTTGAACCTTGACTATTACTATACAAGCGTGTGCTTCATAAAAACTTATTGGTACCGATATTTATTTATTAGAAATGCGAACATTAACGCATTAGAACCAACGTGTTATTTAAGCGACCTTTAATTTCATAATACGGATCATTAGAATAACAGAGATGACATACTGTATGAAAGGTCACTGGGCCGTGTGTTGTAATTGAAGTATCGTAATAGAAATTATTGCCAAACGTAATCAAAACGAAAACGGATGAATAATGCATGAGCTGCTTCAATACAGAACGCCTTATGGACGGACATATGGTCTCACCAAAGTTACGAAACACTATTACAATAATGATTCCGATCGATCAATCATAGAATTATAGTGGATATAAACAGATAAAAAATATTTCAAAAAGATACCTCTAATGTAAGCGACCTGTGCAACACTTAATTTAACCAAATGCATTTGCCAATAATCTATATCACATTATTAATATTCAATCACGCATAAAATTTTGCAATTGAATAAACAAAGTGTAAGGCGTGATGTATAAAAAACGTGTGCGGTTATAAAAAAAGACTATCCGTTATAAAATAGAATAATTTTTCATGTTACAGGATGTGTAACTTTGATTTCGTTAGTGAAAATTTTATTTAGTTTGAAAAACAAAATATAATTATATTAATTAAATACAAATTAACTGTAACCAATAAAAATATTAAATTTTCATAGCGTATATTCCTACGCTGTTAATACCTTAATTATTCATTCCCTAATATATATTTTCCCATGGACTAATAGCACAAGTTTCTGGTTGAATAAGAAATATCCTAAAAATACTCCTAATGTTAATGGGCTATAAAATACCGTTGCTCAACAGAAAATTCTTGACGCTTAATTAAATCCACTGTAGTGCCGTGGCGACATTTTAATTAACATGTTAATATCTGCGATGATCTCGTGTCGGACGCAACGTTTGCAGAAATAATCTGAAGTTTGTTTTAATATGAGTGAGGAACGGAGTAATCTTTTAATAAAAACTTTAAAAAGACGTAATATCGAGGCAAAATGGCGCAAAATGAAAAGCGAAAGGGACAACTTTTTTATATAACAAACACTAATTTAACAATGATTTACTGATTCAGCTCGAAGGTCTGCCTTTTCATTTTAATTTGACCTCAAAAACACCTTCACGTTTTCAGTACTGAACTTTAATTGGCCGTTAGCACGTTAATTAAACTGAACATTTCGACGAAAATACATTCGATACTTAGCTGCATTTATTTTACTTTAATTATACGGTACGGATAAGAGTTTCTTTGGTGAGAGAATATAAACAACTACTGGATTAATTATTAAAATTATTTCGGTATTGAAGAAACGCAAATTGCTAATTTTGTGTCGTTTGTTTTATTTTCACTCCCGAGATTAAAGTTTATAAACAGTATTTGAATTTTAGTAGCCAATTTATGAAGTGCGGCTTCGGGTTATTATAACATTTTGCTTTAACTAAAAACAGCAGAGAACCATTAACATGACGTATGGACTGTAGCGTGGGTGAGAACAATACAAAATAACAAAAAAAAATTGTACCAATGATCAGCTATATACTTATGACACTTACCTTTCGACTAGTGGTTGTACGTTGTCAAGGAACTCAAAACCGGCGTGCGTTGTGTATGTAATTGTTTCGTGGCAAAGGATGATACCATGGTCGGCCCGTACGTAGTTCTTTAGCACCCAGAAATCTCCTCTCTGCACAGTTTGGGGTAGAAAATCTCTCTCATTGCAAGTGAGAAGGCTTCTTAGACGAGCGAGGGTTGCGTCCGTCAGTGCATTCTCGTCGACAATATCGTATATAGTGTCATTAGTGGTATCCGGCTCGGATGGCACGACGCTCAGCATCTTCTTATCCATCTCAGCGACCGTACTAGAAACAGTTTTGTTTGTTGTCGCGACAGTCGATGGTGTCTTCTGCGATGTTGACTCTTCTATGTTCTTCACGCTTGACTCTAGAGGTCGGGTCTCTGTCTCGTTTCGTAATTCTTCTCTGTTGAGGTACCTGAAGTCTGCGCTTCTTTCTGATCCATCGACTGTTAATGGCACCCATTCGACGCCCGGCGCCGTGTTACCCGACAAATGCATCGCTGCGTACAACAACACCGCGATGTTGATCACAATGCTTACTCGGAAGACGAAATTGCGTCTGTTACCCAACATTTTTGTGGTTTAGGCACTTGCACTTTGAACTTGCGGTTTATCTTTATAACGTCCTTCGTCGTCCTCTAGGACGCAGTTTCCTATACGGTCCTGCACGTGTCAGCATCACAATTTATTGTGGCATCAGCACGAGTCCCGATGTGGGTGCCGCGCGGGCACCGCTCACTAGGCTCGCCTCTGCAACAAGGAAACGCTCGTTTTAATTTACTGTAAACGTACGTAAGGTTTTCTTCTAATTTAATAAAGTGACAAGGCGATGGGACGTTCATCTTAAAGATAGAGAAAAAATAAATTGATGGTTTGACTATCACATTTACCTATAAATTTTTGGTCACAAAAAACTGAGGAAATTCGTGACATTGGAATGTCATGCCATTGTTTGAAAACTATGACCAATATTGACTATTTAGTTCAGAATATTATTGAGGTTGTAAAAAAGCCATAACGTCCCGCAGCTAATAGTAGATAACATTAAATAACTAATAATAGTTATAGTCACAATTTGTACAAAGACAGAACTATCGCGATATAACTTGATCGATAGTTATAAAACACGTATCATATTGTACCAACAGAAGTATCTAAACAAAAATGACATTTGTAAGTTACGGTTACAAGGCCACCGACCACGCCTAAAGTGTATGCTAAGCCGTGACCGATTATGTGACTTCCGGAAAATTAATTAGTTACAATTTGTAAACACGCACTAATTAATTAAAGTCTTCACTAATATTATATGAATGAAAGTTAACCATATAAAAATTCGGAAATAAATGAAGATTATTATTGAAAAATCTTAAATATTAATAGTTTTACGAAGTGTAAAATAATTTATAATTTTTTTTTGTTTTATATTGTATTGCGCCTAAAATTTATTTTTCTCAAGCAATCAAGAAGGCATTTAATGGAATAAACTTTTTTTCACAATATCTCAAGCAAGATGATTTACTTAATGTTAAGAAACTACCCGCCTACGGGGTAAAATTGTTACCTGGTAGCGTTGGCAACTCTCACGAGAATGTTTTTCAGATGTAATACTTAAAACACAGAAGGACGCTTGCTGAAATATCAAATAGAGAACAATTATTGTATTTTTTGATAATTTTTCGTTGTAAAACGAGTTTTATTGTTATTGTCTTATTACTGTGTCGTCTATTGATCAGAAGGATCCACTGAAAATCAGCAATCGCGAAACTTTTCTTGATGCTAATCTAAGTGGCGACCTCTTTGGTGCATAGAATGTTTAAGTTTATTTAGTATTATGTAGTTTTTTTATGTAAAATGTTTCTTTTATGTACCAAATAAATGTTTCTCTCTTTGTTTTTAAAATTAAGATAAAATTATTTGTAATAAAATACTTGGTCTTTAAGCTAATAGATACTGACGAATATGCCAGAAAGTTACAATGTAATTTAGTTATGTTGCTTCGTACCGGCCGTGTCCTAAAATGGTATGACGAACAAAACATTTAGCTGCCTGCTATCACATAATTATGAAGTGGTGGAAGTAACAAGCAATGTAAACATAACCAGAGAATTTAGAAAATATCTCAATTGACAGATTTGCGTTTGGAAAACTGTGCTAAAATAGTATTAAGCGCTAATATTGTGTACCATATAGGTTCTGTAATTATACCATTAATAATATAAATGCCAAATAGGTTGTAAGCATTTATATTATGTTTGTAAATAAGGAGGAAAACTAATCAACAATTTGATAAAACAACTCAAAAGTAAAGGTTAAATATCTTTATTATGCGGTTTATAACTTGTAATAATATTTTAATGCATTTATATTTAATAATAATAATATTCGCGTAGTAATGTTAACTTTGACTTTGCAACAGTGATAATGTTCGGACTATATACACCTAAATACTATCATATTATATACTATACATACGCCTGAGGTTTTTTAAAAAGCTTTTGATACAACAATCCGACTGGAAAACGTAAATTATAGACAATAGCATCATAAGTGCAGTAACAGCTAACAGATTAAGCTTGCCCAACAATAAGATTGTAGTCATCTTATCCCACCACAAAAAACCTCTCAACTAAGTATTAGAGAGGCTAGTTCGCTTCAGTCTTTAATTAGCTAGACATGTCCTGATAAGCTATCAGTGCTAGATCTCAGTTGTTCAGATATATATCTTTGCCGACGAGACGAAGAGCACTCTTAGAATTAATTTATGTACCAATCAGTTTTTTTCCGAGATAGTATCAATTAAAGTCATTCGTATTTTTTTTATTTTTTCATTTCCTAAAATAGCATTTGTGCGGATAGGTGTTACAGTAATTGGGCTTAATGTATGTTTGTTATACACAGCGGGAAAAAGCCGCTATAAAATATTTCTCAAAGTAGACACACGTAGATTCACAAAGATTATATATTGTATTCAAGCATATAAACATATAGATGATTTCAAATGCTATAAGAATCGGGCTCTAATTCGTTATAAGTGACTAGTCCATCAACTTTGCTGACCCTTACAATTTTTTCTTACAAAGATTTCACAGCAATACGCAAATTGAATATAAAGCATCAAAGCCTTGCTACAAAGTAACGTAAAAATTACTGACTCTTAAAGGACTATGCATATTTTTATCCTCTTTTTTTTTTTTTTTATCTGAGTTATGCTCCAGACTCATGTCTATAGTAAGCTTTCATCATAACAGAGTTCGCAGAGCTCCCGTCCTCACGAACTAGGTGGCCCATTTTTGCTAAAATGAAGGCCACACGTACAGAAGAGTACGTGAGTTAGGCATTAGTTTATGTCTCCTAAGGATCGTCGGCGATCGGTTAACGGACCGGACGCCGACGGTCTGGCGACGTATTAATCGATTGCTGGGGCGGTGAACCGACCTGGAACGCAGGTGTATCCTAGTATACGCGGTGTGTGTGTCGCTGTGCTCGTAAGCGAGGGCGAACTACAGGTGAGTGTGTGCTATCCCTACTTGTGTGGTGTGTAAGGTTGGATGTCAGGGACCCGTTGGGTCCGAGTCTCAACGACCCCTTCCTCGTCCGGTCGAGAAGAACGTTTCGCGGTCTACGCTTTTGACTAGACGCGTTTGGATCGGCCGTATGCTTGCTTGCTTTTACCAGCAGAGGTTGCTGTGGTTGACTACTTTATCAATGTGTTTGCGAGTTATCTTTTAAAGTGCTCGCGGAGTGTCAACATTGCAGTCGCTGTGTAATTACATTTCGTTGGTACCACTGCGCCCCAGTGGCGCGGCGGATGAATTTGTTTTGAACTACTTGTAGTTGCTTAGAGTTGGAGGATACGTGAGAAAGTTTGGCCATAAGCCATGATTGGTCGTATGCACCTTGACAATAAAGTTTATATTTGAGCGAATTTACTGTTAGAATTCGTTGGTGATAGAGTCTAGTTGAAACGAACAAACCTTTCTCCTAACGTCCTGAATATGACTTTTGAACGACATGTGTGCAGTCAAGGTCACGCCTAGGTATTTGGCCTCCTTCCCATGGATCGGTCCGTAAAGTTTAGTTGCCCCTGGTGTCTGGTGCCGGCCCGCGCGGGCCTTATCCTGACACCTGGGGAGGACCGGGTATCGTAATCACGACGTAATCTAGACCGATGAAGGATTGCTACACTTTATCGGGATTGACGTCGATTCCATTTACGAAACCATTCGCCTAAAAGATTGATCGCGTTTTGGAGCTTTTTAAAAGATATGGTTTCCGGTCTGCGACGAACAATAGAGAGCGGTCATCGGGAAAAGTGCCAGATTGACATCGTCGGGCTTTGGAATGTCGCTCGTAGAGCGCCGAATAATAAAGGTGAAGGACCGATCCTGAGGGACGCCCGCTTGGAGCGGACGGCTCGGAAGGGGCCTCGACTGATATCGAAAGAGCGATTTGACAAGTGGCTTGGATGATGTGAACCAGCCTGTCGGCACTTTGAGAATGTACAGCTTAAATCAAACCGTTGTCCAGACTTTGTCAAATGCCTTTGCGACATCGAAGAAGAGGCCCCCTGTGATGGGTTTGGTTGGTGAAGGCCAATTCAGAATGAATTCCGTCAGGCGATAAATTTGGTCGGGACATGAGTGCTTCGGACGAAAACCGAATTCTTCGTCTGGGATGAGGTTGGAAAGGTGTGGTCTTTCCAACCGGAAGAGGATTTGCGTTCATATAGCTTGCCCAGGCAATTGAGCAAGCTAATTGGACGATAATCGTGGTAGGTTAGAGGTTTGTTCGGCTTGGAATACCGATGACGATGGCTTTCTTTCAGGCATCAGGAAAGTGTTGATAGTGAATATTGAAAATGTTGACCAATACTTGACAATAGGCCTGCAGTATTTTAGAGTTCTATTTGAGATACGGTCTGGCCAGGTGCCACGGGTTTAGACCCTTAATATTGGAACCTCCTCCGGGGTCACTGGCTTTAAATTATCGCCCCTGGTGGCAGCCCAGTTTGACTTAAGACGGTCCACTCCGATAGGTGGGCCCTCGGCGTGCGCGAGATGGCGGCTGCTCTTCTGGCGTATCGGCTAGCATTCGGCCTTTCGAAGTCATAAAGCTAACAAGCCCCGGTTGGCTTTGATAATGGCGGCATGGCGTCGCGGATCCGACCTTACGTCGAGCCAACTGCCAAGGCTGCGTCACTAAGTCTTCCGTCAGACCCACAGGCTGCGATGAAACCTATCCTATCTCCTGACCTCTGGCTGAAGCCAAAGCGAAATCGGTTGACTCGGACGGATAGCGATAAACGCCCGCTTAGGTGATTTTTCTCTATCAGACATGAATACTGAACGGCAAGCCAAAGTTGCGGTCATCCGAACACTGTCCTTTCGGAGTCTTCGATGGCTGATGAATATGGTAGATACTGTCGATGGCAATATACGCTTTGTCTACACTATCAATAACCTCCAATAGGGCAACTTTGGGGTCCATAGCCTTGAGTTTGCGTTCAAGAAATGCAATTTATTTGGTTTTGGTCGGGAACCGCCGCCCTTGGCCCAATTTGAATAAGACCGGCAAGTGGTCAGAGTCTAACTCACAGAGTGTTCCTCTATCGATACGACATCGAGGGCGTTCTAACTTACGCAGGCTAAGGGGAGCGCCTAGCCGAGTCTGGTATCTGTGGGGTCCGGGAGCAATTTGTGGTGGGCTCGAATTCCAGAATTAATGCATTTGTGTTTGCTAATGCAATTCCAGTCGGGATTTTCTTTAAGTGCCTGATAATGGTTGATGGACCGCGAGAAGCAACTCAGGTCGGATCAAGAACTTCTTAGATGGGGACAGGTCAGGAAACGACAAGCGCCTGGCAGGAGTGACCTGACATGCCGTCCCCTGTTAGTTAACGTAGGTGTTCTAATGGTCGATAGGGTGACCTTTGTAGTATATAAATGTCCACAGCGGACCTGATAACCTATCTTTCTAATTAATGTTATAGCCACTGATTCTAGGATTGGCTATGACGGTTTTAAAGGTCTCTTGCAAAAATATGCATACTATAATCCCTGCAGTATTTGGCGATTTTCGATCGGCTGCTTCTTAAGGCCGTTCGCGTTAAAGTACGATCGACTAGAGAGCGTGGTTTTACCTACCATGCTGTTGCCATCTAATTCAGGTTTACCACTTCTGTGTCTGTTTCGGTTTTAGGGTTTTGAATTCCAGAGCGTCTGATTTCGGCCGTGAGCGAACAAGACTTTGAGTTTCTCCATGGGCTGGTTGCTTGGATGCATTCTATATCAAATCTAATTTGGACATACACTTGAGAATTTAAGTATTTTGAAATTCCGTGGACGGTTCAACGTAATCAGGCCTTTGTGATGCGTTCAGCGAGACGGACCAGGTGAGACGCGGGTCGGCGGCGCGGGCGCAGGTGCGGTTTGCAGGTCGGGCCCACCGGTCGGTTCCCTTGGCATTTATTGCCCCGGCATCTGAGGGATGGCGGCTTTCCTGATAGGAACGGGCTTTGTCCACACTAACTGCCGGCAGGGCAGGGAATTGCTTTGTGGCCGCGAATTCACGGAACGCGCGCAGATGGCCGCGTTGTCTTGGGTGCTCTAACGGCCCTAATACCGGGATGACCACGTCGCTGCGCACGCGGGCGGCTCGATAGATCCTTTGGTCGTGACCCGCTGTGCTGACCGGCGGCACTTTGCACGCGCGCGGCATAGCAGTTACGCGTAGTGTGCCCGAAATGTTGGCAGTTATGACACTGCGCACCAGTCCTCTTGGGGTTTCGACCGCAGGCCATTACAGATTGATTTAATATTGAAATGGATTTTCCTCGGGGAAAGATCTAACTCGACCATAAGAAGGTCCATTTCAAATTTAAGACCTAGGATGGTGCATACGCGCACCTATGGACGGGGTAACCCTGGTTTTTGAGGTCCGCGTTGCCTCGTCTAAATCAGTTCTTTGGGAACTCCTAACTCTACTCTAAGGAGGTCCTCCGGCAAGCGAAAGTATGAAAGCGATTTTTTTCGCGAAGGTGTTTAGTGGGGCAAAATCGTCAGGTCTCAACCGTTGACCCGGATGCCTTGCGTAATTAGCCGACCCTAAATTTGGTGATTTTGGCTTCGATAGCCGGAAGAACACGCTGTGCCCCTTGTCGTGAATCACGGACTGGGGTGGACCTTACCACGTTCAGCCATAAAACCTCCGAGGGTCGGGGGTGGTTGGCCGGCCGCTGGCTTTTCGCCGGTGTCGCGGTAGGGGACGGCGCGTGAATTTACGTGACTCGCGGGGTCGTCTCTACGCAGGGCGTTTCTTGCCTTCTTACGAGAACGGGGAAACCGTCCGGTCCCTATCGCCCTTTGCGTCCTGCGGCGCCATGGAGCGGTCGCAGGTTCGATTTCCATTTCCGGGTTCGTCTTCAGCGTCGCTGCGCTGACAGGTAATTACGGCAGGAGGCGTTAGACCGGGCTACGGTCCCGGTAGGTGTCGCTGAGGCGACGACGCGGTCAACTTCTCGGTCCGGCTGGCGAACCGGCGTACGCGGCTTTGCGTCGAATGCGTCGACGAAAACCGGCGGGTGCCCAACCATCGGGTCCGTTCTGCGAGTACGCGTCGATGCGTCACGATATAGGGCGGATATGTTTCCATGATGTTTTCAACTTCAGTCCCCACCTGGGTGGGGTTGTGCCTAATAGAACAACAGGTGTTGCGCTGGAGCGCTGGGTTCCAGCTGCCACCTAATGCGCAAGCGTTAATTAACAACTAAATGCCACGTGGCTTTGTGTGGTGTATGTTCTCGAAAGCCGGAACCTGCCTGGAGCACTCACCACACTCACATATTAAACATGGCGACACTCAGCCAACTAACAATGAAGCGCGTATATGTTGTCGGAGTCGCGGAGGACGAGAGGTCCGACGCGCGGAAGCTCGGGACGGACTTGATTTTATCCTCGCTGCAAAATACTAGCATCAGTGGTAATTATTTAATAAAAAGGCCTATCTTTAAGCCGTTATATTAGCATAATGCGTTTTCAATCGTCGATCTAGAATGGAGCGTCTCAACATTATATCGATTCATAGAACTAGTATTGCAGGATAATAAAATAATCTCGAAAGTGAGTTAAAAATAGACAATGCCGTGCTATTTTCGTCGAGCTTTCTGCGTTCTTAGTTTTCTTGGTTTGTTATTGAACAATAGTAGAGGGCCAAGAATTAATTAAAGATATAACAACGCTCATTGCATTTTAAATATAAATTAGTTTATCACGTATTTTTTCATAATTAAAAGACATTATTTTCGCTTACATTATAAACGTGTGCATTCCTTTTAATTAAGACACAAAAAGACGAAATAACAATCTCTTTAAGAGAAATTCTGTCATTATTAGCTATTAACAATAGAATTTAATTGCCCGTTATGTATATTCACGCGATTACAGAAACTGCGTTGCAAAAAGAGCATTGTTTTATAGAATTTCAAGTTATTTAAGCAAAAATTTCAATCACATTTATAAAAGTAGAAGTTCTTACTATTTTCCTTTTCCTGTCGGCGTTGTTTGATTCAACTTGGCATTTTATGGCTTCAAGTTAAAGGATAGCTGAGAAACGTCCTTACTCCATACAAGGTATGGCTTTAAGAATTAACTCCCTGATAAAAGATTTATGTGCGAACTCAGTGAAAGAACTCCTCTTGATGCCTACAGTAGATAATTTGTTACGTTATTTTTGTTCAAGCATTTTAAATATCCATTGGACCGAAGACCGTAATAATGGACACTTAAGAATTCATCAAGAAATAATATCATCTTCTATGTTTGTAAGGATATTTAGAAAACCGAAATATGTATCAAGGCATAACTCTGTACATATTTTGGTTAAATGTTCTTATTATTTTTTCTATTATTGATGATAAGTTTTAACACTTACAAGAATCATCCAGCAGCTATTACTGGTCGATTAATATTTACATACTTTTAAAAACGTACTAAATACACCTGAAATGATAATTCTAAGCATCTGTAAACTTTGCTTCGAACCAAGTTTAATTTTTAAGTAAAAATACTAACATATTTAATTGCCACTTTTAATATTATTATCGAAAACTTTGGACAGAAACATACTAATACTTACTTACTTGTTTGTACGCTTCATTAATGTGACTTCGAATAACTATTTTCAAATAAAAATTATTCCATTAAGTTGAATGAAGAAACGGAATAATAATTAATAATAATGTGTTAGTTAATTAACTGAGACTGTTGCAGTTAACGTAATAGTCCTCATCCGGTGATAAAGTTGGTTTTATATTTTTTGCCGCGCTTTTTCTTATTTGAGGCTAAGGCACTTAAAAAAAACTTGGCGATGGTAGTCAAGCGTTATATCAAGCCAAATAAACAATAGTTACTATAATATACAACAATAAGAGGTTTCAGGTAAGGACCTATTTTATAATGAGCCTAGATCTTAGTCAACTTTGAGCTATATCTAAAGCTTCTGCCTACCTTCTGTTCTGTTTTTGGTTTGTGGTTATGATTTTTTTGCAGCTAAATATCGATAAATTGGAATAAAATGGATCGTAAAAACGGTACTTGACATTTTCTTTGAGCAGTGCAATGGGTTCCGATAAACAACGTTTTATTCTTTCCGCTATTTTTTGAATAACAAAATTCTAAATGATATTTAATATTATGCTGGACAAAATGCTGTATGGATAATATGTACCATTTTTGAAAACTACAGAAAAGTATACGATGCACAAATTTAAACATCTTTGTTGTTATTAATATTGTATCACTATTTATTTTTATTGTTGTTCTTTTTTAATATTTTTCATCCCTTTTTAGAGTGAATGTAGTATACACTGTTGGTACAAGAATAAGAAAATTACAGATTTCTCAGTAATGATTATTTTTTTAGTTTGTAAACTCGTGTACAATATCAGTTGATCAAGTCATTATCACCATTTGCCCTAGGTCTAATAGAGCATACGGGAATGACGTAAGTGGCATTAACAATAGCGCTTAGCGGTCAGCGAACAGGGGCGGTCTTCCGCTTACCAGGAGGCTACTTTGTCGCAAAGTCCACACAATGGGTCGTAAGCCGGCAAGGAATTCGCCCGGAGTGAATTCAACTATTCAGTTTCCTACGCTTCGAAACGTTCGCGGTTAGACTTAACTATAGGCTAACTGTACGCAGTCCAGAAATGTGCCATTGTGCTATCGTTATGGGTGTTCGGTGAACTTAATATGATTACTTAGTCCGGGCTGCGTATAAGTGATTCGCTCCCGTTGTGGGAGCGATGACCCGGTTAAGAGAATAGTGGTGGCTAGACCTATAATATTTGCTGAAATGTAAAATCATTTATGTACAAATTGCGAGGCGTATATACACTTAATGGGTGTTAGGTGAACTTGTTTAATATTACTAACCAAATGGTTGACTGGGAGACAATGCCTTGGCATTAAATCCGCCATTGTGGGAACAATGTACAAAAGTGTAAATCAATAAATATTACAAAACATTACAGGTTTACACTTATTATTTGACTATGAATGTAGATTATATTTCCGCATAAGATTGTATAGCAAAATACTCAGAGTCCGACGTACAGGAATCAGATATTTAGCCACGTAGTGAAAACCTACCCAATAGAACTCGTATTGTATGCACCCAAATCACACAATATTTTTTTGCGAGGAAAAATAGCACCTCATTATTACGGGTATACAGTGTACTAACTATGAGATGTAAAACGATCAATACAACATATTCTCATAACGAAGGTATTCGGCATGGCAAACAATTATTCAATACATGCCATGTATAAAATAACGGTATTGTATACGTAAAGGTCGCGGAGCTATTCACAGGTTATTTCAGTTATTAACACCGCAGCAATACACTTGTTTGCATACGAGCGCAATAATATCTGAAAGGACATTGTTTTGCGTTTATTTAATACGCACGATCTAATTGCGGTCTGAGGCCGTTTGAAACGTACATACGGCGTGCAACTTGTTTAGTTCATGTGTAAATGATAATAACAAGCGGTTTCAATGAAAAGTAATACTGGTTTTGTATGTTTCTCACAATGTTTATATGTTTCTATGTTTCATAGAATCGATTGTAGACGTGTTTTGTTTGTTGCCAACGTGTTTTCCTTTACGCAAGCCAAATAGTATTCAGTTTATCCTTATATAAAGGCCTTAAAAGCAACCATAGAATTTGAAGTGTTTCTTTTGGTTACAATAGATACTTCAAAATCTTTACTAGCTTGGGATTTTTTTTTTTATTAATAAAGGGGCTATAAATAACACGAGCCTTTAAAGTAGGTTAGATTAAAAAAGTCGTTCTTATTCAGTTTAGCCACATCACAAAACACTGCATATTTCAAATGGCAATTAAACCCCATTAGTATTACATAACTCGACACATCGTATTCTTGAAGATCGTATACACTACTTCCTAGAATGCTAATTACAATACATCCGTGCAGACGTATAACTAATTGCGTATTTGTGTTTTATTGTAATCCTAACGACCGTTAATTAGCCGGCGAAGTCGTTTAATTGTCAAAGTACAGCCATTCAAATGGGTGCGTTCAACTTAATTTTTGCATAACTGTTTATTAACATTTATTGTTCGGAACTCACGTAGCGTGAAGTATCTTTTGCCATACCAAAAAAGGTTAAGTAAAAGAGCGCGAAAACTTAACAGTCACTGTTACTATTTTTCTTTTAAGCAAGGATGTTATGCTTTCAGACGTAACATCCTTCACGACAGTCATGTCTTTGGTAAGCATCATCTAACACAGGCTTCGCGGGAAGCTACCGTCCTCACAAACTGTTATTATGACAAGTAAATAAAGCCAGTATGTCGCATTATTTAGATTGTTTCAAGAAGAGAAGTTATTGAAGGCCATTGGAGTTTAACCAATAGAGACCAATACCAAAACCAATAGAGCCAATAAAGACCTAAGTTATTGGCTTTGATAAAGTTGCAGTTTTATATTTTAAATCAGTAGTATTTGAACAAACCCGCTACGTGTTTTGAAACAATTATATTTAAGCAATACAAGTATTTTTGATGTTATTCTGATTTATTGACTTTTAATAAACGCGAACAATACAGCAAAGACAAATGACAATATGATTGTCAAATCTTAATACTTGAAAAGAAAATACTATAAGATTAAATATGTCTAAGGGGTGCTTATGTCATGAAGTGATGATAAGTAGGACGCTAAAGAAAACTTCTATTTTTTTATTAACAACGAAGTCAGTCCACTCGGGCCACCCGATGAAAAGTGGTCACGGACGCTATGGACATCGACAATACCGGGGATACCACCAATGCGCTCTCTACTTGAAATATAGGATGTTAGGTCTCGTTTAACCAGTAAATACTGGCTACGGTACCTTTCAAACGGGAACACAGAATTATTATCACACAACTGTTTTGCGGCATAATGAGGCACCGCGGTGTTATCGCTCCAGCGGCGGTCCCTTATAAAGGGGACGTAGAAAAGAACTTTTGCGTAACAAACATCTGTTTCCAAACAACATTTACACAATTCTTTACACCCCGCATAACGAACATTTCTATTAGCGCATTATATATAATTTCTATTATATATAATGCGCTAATTATTTAACAGCGCGCGCGTATCACGACACGCATTCGCGGCAGAATTACGCCATAGCCCACGAGTCAAGGCGGTGACGACCTTCCGACGGGGCGAAAGTGTTTTACATTACACCGATTATACAGACGCGAACGACCCGGCTGCAGTGACAGTGATCGTTGTATACGCACACTAACTGACTTACTAGCTAGTTAGGACGTTTAGTGGTTAGTTTCAGCAGATTTTTAAACATTTCCCGTTGTTGTGGTCTTGACGTAGTTATATTTAGCCGAAACTCTGAAAAAAATTACATACAATCCAACGTGTAAGAATTTTTCAACTTTGCAGAAATAGTTTTTAGATTAGCAAGTAAAAGTAGATATATTTCAACTGCATAAATAGATAAATAAAGCTGTTATGAGGCTAGATTTCATTGCCTTACATCTATTTAAAAAATTGTTATCGGCTGACGTGTCATGGTATTTGTTAGTTAGTAATGATATAAATTATAAAAATATCCTTACCTATAGACCTTTTTGAAGCAAAAAATATATTTATGTAATAATAAATAAATAACCATAAAAGCTGAACACACAGAGATTTCGTAAGTTAAAAGCTTGATAATCATGTAATATGATACTTGTTATTAGGACTTTTAGAGCATAAAAACCCTAACCACAGCTTTTATGCTAAACGCTTGTTTTATAAAACATTCACTGTTTTAGCTTTTATGTAATGCATGTAATATGTATGTACATAAGTTACATCTACACAGTTAAACAATTTCCTTACGTATAAAGTAAATACGAAAGTGAGAGCTAGTTTCCTGGTGGGTTGGTAGTAAATGAGTTGTCACGACTCAATAAATACTAGTAAATAATAGGAATAAAATGAGCGTAACAAATCATTACGTATATAAGATCATAATGTAAAAAATACCATAATTTTATACTATAATCCTCCTTATATATTACTTACATAATTATAATGTATGTATAAATGTAATAAAAATTAATTTTAAATAAGTAAACACATCTAATCATTCAAAACCTAACTCAGGCATAATTATGTCTTAAACGACATTACCACATGTAGATAATAAGAAAAGTTTTCTGGAAAAGTAAATAAATACATTTTATTAAAAATTTTACACGTGTAATTATGCTTAATTATATTCGTAATATTAACAAGAGATTTTATTTCTTTACCGAAAGTTTTGTAGTTAAGAAAGTGCTATTCCATTGATGATACCGTTTTCGGCGTAAGGTCAAGGTGATGATGTTATTGCGTTGCCTTCGGTCCTTAATACGTGGTCAAATTTTTAAGTACTTCGACATTGGCTGGGAATCGAAATGTTTCAAAACTTACTAATACAACATACTAGTCACTTTAGAAGTGTATATAAAATAAATTACATTTTAAATACGTTTTTCTATAAGACTGAGAATAAATGTAAAATATTAATTTGTTAGTATTGATTAAAAGCCTTTGCACCCCACATTAGTGCAATGCGCACTTTATGCCATGTGGCATATCACTACATAGTAAAAAACAAAGCTGGTTTATCTGTCCCTATATCCCTATGTATGAAATTCTATTAAATATTATATAAAATATCTTTGAAACTACGCAACGGAATTTGATGCCTGTTTTTTATAGATAAAGTGATTGAAGATTAAGGTTCACAGTGTTCTTTAGTCAGACAATTACAATAATGACGTAATACGATATCTTATCAAGAAGAAACAAACGCCCGTGTAAACATTCAGATTTTATCGTCTTAAAAATTATCTTTATTGTATTACGATAAACATTTGCCCATAGACAAAATGGACGTCCTTTTTCATTATACTACTTCGTGCGGTAATGAAAAAGATAATGGAGTGTAATCGGCCGGATGATGTCAGGGGCATAGATTTGGATGAGCGTCATTGTTGCCTCTATATTGGTCAAGTTTTAGCGGAACAATATTAGCATTATATTAAACTGTTTTTCAAGATGGTTACGGTTATTTTTTTTGCAATATGACTCATAATAATGTCAGGAAACGCAAAGTATGATTACCTGTTAATAAGCATCTTTCAGCTGCATCCGTAGCATAGCAGTAAGGGCGTGTGCTTTAGAAACCGGAGGTCAAGGGTTTGTTTCCTAGTTGGTTAGGGCAGTTTGGGCCGTTCACCCAATTGTTTGAAAAGTAAGATGAACCATGCATCGTCATTGGACCAGCGTAGTGGGATACGGTCCAAAAACCACCTAAATGGAGAAGGCGTGCATTAGGGGAGGCCTACAACTAGGAGAGGCTGATGATGATGATGATGATGAAACATCTTTTCCATAGAAAATACAATGTAGCATACTTCTAGTTACGTTAAATAGGACGCCGAGATTTTTATACAAGCTATGAAGCACAATATTGTTTATATAGTGCTGTTTTTCTGAACGACTGTCAGTACCGTACTGGTCAGTACGACTTCTAGTACACTAGACTATAGTCCGCCTTTTCCATATAAACTGTTACCTTCAACTTAAACTTTTATTCAGTATACAGATCAATTTTTAAGTTAAATGTATGCTAGAGTCCAAGAAGAGATAAGTTCAGTAGAGAATAAATTCTAATTTAAAGATCTTATGAAACAAAACCTAATGTGTGCAGACTCGACCAGTGAAGCCAAAGTCCATCACCATGCGACCAAGAAACAATTTGACTTGATTTTAACTATGTGTTGAACAAGTCAACAATACGTTAATATAGTCTACTGAGCCTTTCTTAAAATAATGGAATTATTTACCATCGATATGCTATCCATTAAAAAATACGCAATAACCACTCCCATTGCATCCTGCATATTTTATTAATTTTGCCTTCATTAATTATTTTATATATTAATAATACAAATTTTAATCACATACTCCTGCAATTTTTTTTATCGTTATGTCATTATTTAATCATACAAACAAAAAAAGTTCGATATAACTTATGTGTACTTCATTATTTTCTTTAATCTGTAAAAAAGTTGCTAATTAAAAACATCACACACATGGTACATATGTCAGCAAAACACAACTCAGCAGTTTACTGCATAATATTTCTTATAACTATATATAATAAATAAGTTTCGTAATTTAATAACTTTTAATAATTAACACACATAAACATTGGATTAAGATTAATGTCGACATAACATTATCTAAAAAGCCCAACTTTACATATCAGGTCAAATTCCTCATTTGGTCACAATATTAAAATAATTTAACAGTAGCTTAAGAGTTGAGAATGTAACGTCAAGGATTACGAGACTATACAACGGAATCTATTCTGGATACATATTTTAAAACTTAATGACATAAAACTAGATTAAATAACGAAACATGACGACATTAATATGTCTAGGTCAGATTGGACTATGACCAAACAAATCAAGTGTTGAAATATATATAAAAAATGTAAAATAAGGCGTTCTAATTGGTGGACCCTCGCTATATAGTCTTTGATTACGCCATCTTCAGCCAATGAGACCGCCATAAGTCTATATTATCATGTATCTTCACCTCACCCGAAGTTACAGACTTTATGAAAACAATGTAACCCACTAATATCTATTACTAGTAGTGGTAGGGGACGTGACGTGGGGAAGGGGACAATGGGAAAACAAAGTTTTGACATTATTATGTTGAAATATTCTCCAGATCTTGCTTTGGATCATTTAAATATTTTTTTACACTTTTTCACTAGCAAAAGCTACTATAAAAATATTAAAGAACTTTATTAAACGATTCAAATTCAACCGTACAAACGAATACAATTATTGCGGCATATTACCACTGAGTTTCAAGCAGAAATGCATTCGATATGCGCATGCATTAAGCATCAAATATTCATAACATCCCGCTTCGTCGGAGGTGTCGAATAACACAAAAGGCGATTATCAATCGGCTCTCGGCGCAAGCAGGTGTCGATTTCGTGTTGCGAAATGTTAACACAAATTTAAAGACAATACGAAAAGCGTCTTGACCGTTTAGCATTTATTGAATGTTTGAAAATAACATGTTAAGGATCAAACATTTTTTTTAATGCGACGGGATTCTATGTCTATGAATGATGATGAATATACATTTCTAAATTAATTGAATGTTGCCTTTCACGAAAGAATCACTCGATGTATTTGTTAAACTAGAAGAATATATAATAAGTAAATTTATTTTATGTCCAAATTGTCTGTGCATAAAATAAAAAGTTATTGCAATGATATATACGCATTAGTCAATAACAGAACTATAAAGCGCCATTAAGAAAGCGAATTTTATCGGAATGAGGGACCGCGTATTCTCTGTGGATCCTTATTATTATTGTGTTATCAAACGAAATCTATGCCTGAGCCCAATAAGATGGAATTTACTAAAACAAAAAAAACATATAGTTAGTCACCTTGCAATCAAGTTACGTTTTGTTTTCCTTATAAATACTTGCTGTAACTGCTATGCGACTGAGTAAACGTATTGTATACGTACATTGATGGTTCGAAGCAAAAAACGAAGCATGCATAGACAATAATACGTTGCAAAAATATTTTAAAAAAGAAAACTGAAATGGAAGTATGAAATCAATGAGTTCAAAACAAAAATGTTCATATTCTTTTTGACCAACAGGATTCCTGATAATAAGCCTTGCCAAGTGTACTGGATTGTAACATATTCAATCGGTGTGTTTATATAAGCAACAACATAATGACTTTTTATCTCCTTTTGGCTACATAAAAATAGTTTAAGTTTCTTTTTTTACCACGGGTGGAAAATTCTTGGATGATTTCCGATCCTTTACAATAAATCTTTAAAGTTCCTACCGGTGATCAATTCTCATGGACATTCTTACGTTATCTTTTTATAGTACGCTAGAAGAGATAATATTAGGAAAATAATTAATAGCTTTTTGGTAATCTCTCTACTCCAAAAAAAGCTTTGGTTTTTAACTTAAAGCTGTAACGATATATCTATACGGGACATAAAGCTCAACACTTTTTTATAAGAATACATCAATATGGGATGATGTCAAATACCTTTCACCCGGTAAAGCAGCTTCATTAAAAAGCAAAATAAACCTTCCATTTCGAAATAAAAGTGTAACGACACGTGTGTACAGGATAATAAACTAATTTACGCGGCCCATTCGGCCGTAAGGCACGTCGGCTAGACGGGCACCATTAGCAGGAAGCGGCGGACGCGGGGCGCATGCGCTATGTCACGCCAGCCACCACGCGGCGCAGTCACGAAGAGGGACCGATACCAAGGGCTTGTTGTCGATATCGTCAACGTGCACTTTTATTAATTATCCGGTGCGAATATTTATTTATTATGATTATTAACTCATATTTATACGGTATAAGTAAACATTGTCCCACAAAACCAATTTAATAGCTTCGGTTTGATTGTGGAGTTAGAAATAATCAAGTTATATAAGATTTAAAAAAATAATCTAATTATAATTATATAAATTAAATGATAGCATTAGGTAAGTTTAAATTTAATGCAAGTGATATTAAAAAGGTTATTTCTAAATTTTTCTTCCATTCTAATGGCTGATGGCAAAGAGTTGAGTAGATATGGTATTCTTTTGTATTACCTGCATACATTTTAGTTTACAGAACAATTAAGGCCGCTTTAGAATAACTGTAGACATGAAAAATATGATTTTATTTACTTTATTGCAACAGGTAAAAACAGTCAGAAAAATACATTCTCTGCTAGCCTATAAGGAGCGAGGTGATATATCAATTTTAATTGCATTGTAACGATTGTGTTCAGTTACTTCTATGACGATTTTGAAAATAATTTTGAAGTATGTATCCGAGAAAAGTTACAGAATTAACGTATGCAAAATCGTATACGTAACGGTTCTCCCATAAGAACATGTTTACATTTTTCACCAAAGAAGTTTGACGTGAGATGTCATTTACATAATTTCCATGTCCTTTTTGGCTCGGGCATTGTTGTTTTGTTTTCTGTATATAGTTATATTTTATAATCATAGTTTTATTTTGTCATCACAGGCTTATCTTTACAGTTGGAAAATTATATGATTATATCATAATTATAAACTTTTTTACACACCAATACAAACACCGAGAAACGTTCGAGTACGCAACAAATCAAGTTTAAAATCGAGTTAAAGTGGTAACGGATCATTCAACGCGAAAGAGAATTATTCGGCCAATTCGATAGGATTATCTGCTTCACTTTATTTACGTTTGGATGCCAAGTGTTAATGAGTTGGGAAGACAATAAAATTCACAAATCACTTACCAGTCACGACTGTGAAACGATAATTGGGTATTGCGGATGTTTTAGCGTAATTCACGACCACGTCTCGTAAAAATCGATTGCCCGGTAAATATTTTTACATTGAGCTTATGATGGGCATTTATGTGCTATAATCAAATTTAAATGTAAATTAAAATTTATTTTCCAGTAGTACGCGTAGACTTTTATATGGCCTTTATAAACTTCATACTTTATGATAAAGTTCTTATAAAAGAGCAAGGGTTTAAACAAAAACAGACATTACAGTAAGTGTTTGGCCAAAGGAAATAAGATATTGAATTTATATAGATAAGTACACCTGCATTGGACCATCGTGATGGGAAAACCCTTTGATGGAGAAGGCGTGCATTAGGGGAGGCCTATGTCCAGCAGTGAACTAAGACAGGCTTATGATGATGATTATGATAGATAACGAAACCGAAATCGAGTTTATGGCATGTCATTCTTATTGGCCAATGAACATTTTGTGATTGACAGCGCAATAATAATCGTTGCCATGACAACATTAAATCCATATCTCATTTCGCCTAAGCGTACAAAGCTTTAATGTCTGTTTGAGCATTTCGAGGCGTTTTCGTGTGTTAATGTTCATGTTTCATTAACAACGCAAGTTTAGAAACGAACTGATGGATGGAAAGATACCAGAGTCACGTTTGCAAGGACAAGTCCATTGTCTGAGGAGGATGTACCTTGTTGAGTGTTAGACACGTTTTTTATATGTAGTGGGTTCCTTTGGTTGATAGGATCAGTTAGTGTTACTCATCATGTACGATGACTCATATACCTCACGATACAGGGACTACAGGAGTTTGAATATTACGTCGGGTTTCGCTATTGAAGCGACAAGCCAATAGTACGACACAATAGTTTTCGTTATTTAATTTTTTATTTGGGTATTAATCGTTTATTAAATAATTCTTCGCATCAAAGAAACTTATATTGTTAACTGGCAAGGTTTATTGAAATTTATAAATAGATGTACACAAGCCGATGATTATATATATACCTCAAAATTTACCGACCGATGGAATCTCCTAATGGAAAAGAATAAATAGTAAGTGTATTATAATTTACGAATTTATCAAATAATAGATAAAAGTCTCCTTTATATCTACCTAACTACCTACCTACCTAGGTAGGTAGGTATAAAGGTATATTCCAGAAAATAATACAGCATTTAAAAACAAAATACTTTGGCATATGACAGCATACCGATGGCGATAAAAGTAAACGCGACAATGCAAAACGTTAAGTTTATAGTTCTAATTTTCATTTGCTTTTTTTATTAACCATAAAGTAGAAACAGCAAAGAAACAAAAAAGACTGAATGCTTTTACGAAATTGTTGTTTTTTGTAAATCCCGTCGTTTTCACCGCTTGCGCATAACTCCGGCGGTGATAGTTCAAAGACCCTGTGTCATCTGTATTGAGACAGAGTGCGACACGAAATAAGACGGTCGTGAGCGATCAATCATAGCGAAACACACCATTATACCTCGATACGACTTCCGTCGATTTAATTCAATTACATTGGCCCTATCCGACCGAGATCGTTGCCTTACGCGATTTTACTTTTTAAACGGCGAATAGCTATTAAAAGCGATAAAAGTGAACTATAAAGTTTAATATTTAAATTTACGACACGTGTAACAATGTCTTTATGTAAAGTATTATATGACTGAAGTCTTGTTTTTTCTTTTTCGCGTCTACTTTATGTTCAACATTTCATTTTATCTGTGACGTTAATTTCTTTTAAATAAGGGTAGTATTGGCGTAATGGTTAGTAACCCGGACAGTTGCGCCAGTGTGTACGGGTTTCCCCCCGAACAGGTTCTCGTTTTGTCGTAGCGGTGGGGCTCAGTACCTGCGGCTTAGGCCAGCCGAGGGAGAAGCTAAGAGGAACCTGGCCGGCCTGATGAGTAAGGCCGGCCGTGGAGGAGACTGCTCCAAGCTGGCTAGCGCTGGTGGGGTTGCAGATGAGTGTAAGCACGTTCCTGTGACCCCACCTTAAAGGCGTCAGGAAGGAACAACGTGGTGGTTTTAGTCGGTGCGAGTCCGACATAACCCGTCTTTGCCCCCGCGAGGACGGGTATGCGTAGGCATTTCCCCACGGTAAAAAAAAAGAAAAAAAGTAGGTACGGGTTCGATTTCCAATACAAAGAAAAAATGTGATGCATATAGCTTTTTCTTTATATCTATATGTATATATGTAATATGTGTAGATATAATGATTTTTATGTCCGTCAGTAATCTAGTTGCATAGCATCGGATTTAGAACTAGACTGTGATGAGTTGTCGTCTCTAAACATTTATTTATGTATCGTAAAATGTGCTCCAATCTTTTGGCTACTACTAATATGTTAGTAGCAATGATGTGAAAGCGGGTCACTAAGGCCGCCTGAATAATTTGTCACCCCACGCACATTCAACATCACGTTATCCGACCACCGATTTGTTACCAGTTTTCATTTTGTTTTAAAAATATGTGTTATACATTATTTAAGCGGTTACTCTTTTCCAGAATCGTCTTGCACGTGTCAAATTTTGTGAATACATAAAAAAATTGAACAAGTTACTGTTATCGAGAAACAACTGCATACACCATATACTTGACTACAACTGGAACAAGTTTTAAGTATAACTTGAAGTACAATACATTTTTTGCGTTAATCAGAATGGCATAAACAGATATTAAATTCAGTATATATAGCCTATACCTCATCATACGTCCATTCATGAAGATATATGTTTACTGGTTCGATCGCATAAATCCTTTTTACAATCATTTAACCTATTCATCTAAAAGATTAAACACTTAATAACATAAACCTGTGATCAGAAGGGTATGATAATGAACAACAACAGACAACAAAATATGTTAAATATTCGCTTTTGACGCTTAAGGAGCGTGCCAATGCATGGTGATAATAATGCGGAATCGTTATCCGTTTACAAAATGGCGGACGTTTAACGCACCAATCCAACGGGAAGTACGTGAATGCGTCATTAGTATAAAATACCTAAAGATATTTACTACAAAAACGTCTGAAATAATAACATTCAATTTACTTATAATTAAGCAATAAGTATTTAAAAAAATTAGGACGTTTTTTAATCTGCCTTTCATCATCATCATCAGCCTTTGTCAGTCCACTGCTGGACATAGGCCTCCTCTAATGCACGCCACCGCTTCCTATCTTCAGCTATTCTCATCCAGCCCACACCGGCCACTTTGCCAAATCTATCTTTAACCTTTAGTATAGTCAAAATAACGTATTTTTACGCGTGTAATTTAATTATTATTATTTCAACAGTTTCATTCTTTTTTGACACTTGTATATTTATATTATAATGATAACAATAGAACCCGACGTAAGTGTTAGAAAATATAAATAATTTGAAATAACATAATAAATGTAACAATATTGAAATCAATACCGTGCTATGTCGGGACGGGAATGTCGTAAAAAATACCCATGCAGTTTTTCTCCAGCGAGAACCAAGGACGACGACCCTCGCGATTAGTCATTTACCGGCATCGAGTTAAAATTCTCGAAAGCGCAATGGTTTGACAATGGCGGTAGCCGTTTAATCGTCGAGGCGTCATGGTGTCCGTTCGGCCAGTACTGAGAAACGAAACCTAACTCGAGATAAAAAAGAAGGAGAATAAATTCTTAAAAAGTATCACCAAATCTGAAATTATTAGCCCTTATCACTTTACGATAAATCTCAAATTCTTCTGGCAAGATCTGCACAAAGTTGTCGCACTGGTCGAATTTTAATCGCTACCGAAGTTAAAAAAAAAGCATACCTGATGTGGCGGGAAAATAAAATGTTCGCCGCTCGATAATTTATTAGAGAAATTGACATAATGAGATCGTTGACTTTGCGCATTTTTATGCTAATATTCATTATTTTGTTTGTAGCAAATATTTTGTGGTATAGCGTTATTTATTTAAAAATTCCCATTTGTCACTTCACGCGAACCGTTATTTTTTTGTTTGTTTAATGTGATTTAATGTGAATAATATATAAAGCCAATTTATGGGTCTTGTCAAATATTGTACAAAACTGTTTTCATGTTTAAATTTGATAATAATATTAGCACTAAATGATATATACAAATGATCGGATAAACTTTTTATATTTACACATAATTTTTTATTACATTTTATATTTGAGATTGACATAGATTAATGCGACAAAGTATAATTCAATTATTTTATTTCTGAAGATGCTCAAACTTAAGCCTGATACAGAAATATGACAAATTATATTATATATAACAAAGAAACAGACAACCTCTAAAAGCTATCAACAAGATTTTCATATTTATCAAGTGATATTAAGCTAAAGTTCACGCTTTCAAATGAACTTACTAAGACTATAATGCAACTTAGTAACTTAAACTATATTTATACAGTCTTAACGCTAACCCAAAACGTGTTCTGCTCATAACATCGCTATAATACAATAGTAAGTTTTAAAAAACATTTCACTAAGAATGAGCGGCAAGTACCCGCATGATACTTGATTGTGCCACCAGGCCATATTCGTGGGACGTGGAAGGCAAGCAAGGTGCAGCGTCATGGATGACTGGTGTGGACAAGATAGGGTGCATAGCAATATGCGGCCAAGTTGCATGTCAAACGATTATGGTGAACAATAAGTTTTTTACAAACGATTTGATTGAAAGTATTTTTACAGGTTTTATAGCGTTCATTTTAATTATATACATGACTTTTCGACAGCCTGCACACTGAAGAGGAAAAATATTGTTTTCCTTTACAAGCTACGCATTAAAACACGACGCCATGTGATAGCATCCAATTAGGCTCAACGGTTAGTTAAAAACTCGACGCTTGTGACAAATATGAAAAAAAAAAAATAATAATCTGAAAATGCTCTCTTTGATCAACACCATTTTTTATATCATCAATAACTTGAAGTTAACATTTCTTACTGTCTGATAATAATACATTTTTAAGTAGCTAAATATAAATTCGTTATGTAAAAGAAGAGACGTAGAAAAGTGAATGACGCTGGCCACTTCCATCGCTCATAAAAAATAATTATCCGTTCACATACAATTAAATCACTACAAATATCGAACGTTCCAAACGAACACAATACCGCGCAATGTAGATAGCGAATACGATATTGTTCCGCAGGTAACGTCACACCGTTCCATTGTCGCTTATTTGGTAACACACCGGTGCGGTATTAAACACCACCGAAAGTTATAACTGTATTTAAATTAATATTGGTCGTTAGGCCGTGTAAATTCCGGCCGCTACGAACCGGCCCCGGCTGTTGGACTCCGGACTTTTTGATAACCGGATATTTATGTCGCTGCACTTTCGAAATTCTTTAAAACGTTCCAACGTAAAAAATAGCATCAAAGAAAATGACTGCAAATAAAAATATGAAGCGGACAATATATTTTTATTATATGCTTTCATAGCATTAACAAAAAAAATTGCATAAAGAACTTCCACAAGACTAATAAGCTCGCTACCTCGATAAGGACATGTCTCGATTATCCAGTAATTTCTCTAGATAATATACTTTAAAACGAATAATAAGTAGTCTTTGCACATCAAAAGCTCTCCATTCGAAAAAGGCACCATTATACAAGTTTTCTGCGCACGTAGATATCTAACATCAAAATCAATTCGTTTTAACTTATCAGTTCAAATTGCAATCAATGTTATCAATAACAAAGTTTAAATGGCATTATAAATTCAAACACCAAAACAATCATCCAATCGTAATAAAACATTTCCACGAAAGGAACCGATCATAACGCTCGTCCATTGTTTTTATTCATTCGCATTATAAATTTCGTTAATCGGTCACCAAACGGCGTGATATTGTACAAACACGCTCATTGTGATACAAGTATTGTGTTACCGACGCCATTAATGTCTTGTGCATGACACAGTATAATGTGGGAGCAATTGTGCCAATTGATATAGCAATTTGAAATCCATGCAAATGTATTCAAGGACAATGTTTGAGGCAGAATGGCCAACTGACAGCTCTCGAGTATTTCAGATGGCGGTACAATAAACTCTGTAGTGTATTCAACTAAATTCAATTGTTATCAAGACAAATGAGTAGTACCTATAATTCTGTAAAGAATCTTAACGTTAAATTTTATGTAATAATTATAATATCATCTATTATTTAATTTTGGAAATGTTTTATTTATTGTTTAGCGAGCATTTATTTATAAACTGTTAGCCCAGCAAATTCAGGTAATAACCTACGCAATTAAAATGTTTATAAACCTGGCCCAAATAAATTTTATTTCAGTATTATTATAGATGCCCATAAGACAAATTAAAATAATTTTATTTTACAGCATAATGATTTTAATTCTTTTAAGTCTCGAATTGATATCACATATTACATACACAAAAAAAACAATATTAAACTATATGCTGAAAAGTATATTAGAATATTTGCTTTTGAGGAGAGCAGTACTTAAATCTTACATAGGTAAACATCTAATAAACATTAATTTATGTACAACAGGTTTATGACAGCACTTCAGGTTAGTGCTATAAAGTACATCTTATGAATGCTTAGCTAAAGGGCGATCGTAATAAATAATGGTAATCAAATCCTCCAGTTATAATCACATCCAGTATCTGAGTTTATATGTTAGCCAAAATATGTTAATTTTGTAAACAACAAACCTATCCAATGGCGACGTCATGGTATTAGGATGCATCAAAAAACTGCCAATCGGGTATTTGATGATGGCCGAGATAGAGGGTAAGTAAGTGAAACCTAGTTTAATTCTGTATCAGAAATAGTTACGGTTTGGGTTATAGAAAAAGGACTCAAAATCTGTACTCGACAGTATATAATCCCTTTGTTACGAATTATCTACGTCTACTAAGGACTGTATCGAAATATATAACCACGATGCCTCTTCCGATCGTAATGCTACTGTGTTCTGCTTAGTAGAGCTAGTGTTATTATTGAGTACATACGATTGTCTCAGCAACGAGTGGAATTAACACTTATTACGCTGCAACTAATATAGATTGCACGTATGCCTTATGTTCTGGTAAACATCCTGTTAGCCATGTCGCAAAAAAATATAAAAAACTTCGCCGATAAAGCGGCACCAAGCCAATCGTCAGTCTAAGCGAGGTTCAGCGACGCAAACACGACAACAAATCCTAATCCAAAAGTAATTACAAAGCTGTCACGTAAATTCTTCGCGTAAACGTTGTTAACACGCACACTTATATGCAACGAGGCAGGAAGATGGATAAAAAAGCGAAGGCAACTTGGCGTCCGCGACCTTTCACGTGTCATTGACCCGAAGGTGATCACGCTAATGAGTTAATATGCGTGCCGTTATTGAAATGGACATATTTTGTCATTGGCATACCACCGATACGGCTGTAATGGCCATTTTTCGTACTGCTCGTTAGTGCGAGGAATGTCAACTAATCGTATGTCAAGATTTTGTATTATCTTGAAAGGATACAGCTTGAGTTAAGATGGTAGGTATGAAAAATGTATGAATTAAGTAAAGTATGAAAGAACAGGTATGAAGAAGAATGGAACTTTTCAGTCTATTTTTGATTGATTACCTTAGCGTTAACGTCCTAAAATCTAATAAAATGCAGATTTTATCGCAATAGGAGACGACATCTTTAGTAAGGAGTCATAAAGCATCGATATATCTGCAAAAAATCCAATCAAATATCGACAAGACAATTATATATTTATCAACATTCAAATCTAGAATACAATTAAGTTTTTAAACCGTAGTGATGTGCGTGAAAACGAAAACGGATTGATAGTCCAGCGACTAGTAATTGGACAAATTGCATGTCCACGAGATGACACGGGGCGTTGTGCAGTTTTTATGCATAAACCGTCACATGTCATGTTCGTAACGAGATAAATATATAATGATGTGTTTACCGAGCCTATAAAATGAGGGACGGCGCCCTTCCAGCGACGTATTGGATAACTAGCTATATCAAATGACATTGTCTATTGGATCGTGCAAGTTTTTATTTCAACGTCGAGTTGACGTGTCAATCAATGTTCTCGTGTTGTGTTTTAAGATTAACATTACGTTTGTTATGTTTAAGCTTTGAAATACAATATTATGCATTCATCTATTCCTTAATGAGTTAAAAAATCAATATAAACTAAATCAAGTAACGTTTATATTTGTTAAATATCACTTCACCGAACTTTGCGTCATAAAATTGAATATAAGTTACTTTTTAAATAGATTTTATAGATTTAGGTCGGTTATCCGTTACCGTAGCTTCAATAATACAGAGCAATAAAATAAAAAAAACTTATAAAGGATAAATTTTTCAGACCTTTATCGTCTTGAAGTAAAACCTCGATGGCGGAAGTGAATAAAGCAAGTGTTATTACCAAATTTAAAAAAAAAAAACATGGCGCTCACAGCTCCGTGGCCAATGATCCCAGAGTTGCATAATTTTTATTACACCTAACTGTATGTTTAGGTTGTTTCGTTTCTTTATTCTCATAACGGTTCCAATAATGCATTTTCGAGGCACAAAAAAAGAACGTTCAGCACTCCCGAGTCGTAAAAGATATAAAATTCAAGCGTTCCTACATTTTCGAGTCACTTGAGTCATTTTGCGGTTGTCGGTTTTCGAATTACAGGCATCAACGGGTAATTTCTTGGGCTTATTAAATATACGCAACAATAATGTCGACCCTAAGAATAAGGATATAGAGTTAACTTTCACTTGAACTGATAATTACGCAGTGAATTTGGTTTTTACTTACTACGTGCCCACTCCCCCCATCAGGCGATGACGCATTTATTAAGCTTAATATTATAAACCGTGAATCATATTTTCCTCGTATGGGGGTTCCCACAGCTTTAGAAATCCGGAATATTTTTTAAACCATGCATTCTTCTTGAAAAAAAGTTGGACTAAAATATAGCATCATTGAAACATCGCTCAAAGATTGAGGTTTAGTTGGGCTCCAACTATAATAATCAAGCCAAAGTCGGCGCCATTAAGTTTATTAACATTAAAAAGATTAAATTTTACAAAATATTCTTTTAAACCTCGTAATCCAATTGAAAAACACTAATAATAATTAGACAGGAAGTACTAAGCAAAATAATTGCATATATGCACTGCAATTAAACAGAATTGATAACATATGCTCATTTGTTCGTTATATGTTTCGATATTTTAACGACAATAATAATCCTCTGTTGATTCTAAAATCAAATTTAAAATAATCCTTATAACTTTTCAATAAACACATTTTTTTTGCCTTAAAATAATTATAATTTTAAGCTTTAAATGGCAAACCTTACAAAAAATCAATTAATTATTTTATTAACGCGAGTACCTACTACACATTATTTAACAACATTTCGAAAACTTTTTAGAATTGTTGTCAAAAGAGAGTCAAATTTGGTGAATAAACAATGAAAGAAAAATTAACTATATGAAATCCGATACTTTCTTTTTTTTTTTCATTATTAAATAAAATTACTTTACGGATTTTATCGCGTTTATTTTACATTTTAAATTCCGCACTTTCGAACACTTTGATTATTCATTGTTAATATGTATCCAATTCTTCCCTGTAGCCGCAAAGTGCAGTAAACAACTTAAGGGCAGGATATAACGCGGTAAACATCCGACAAAACTATAATTATGCATACACCATGCTTGTTTATTGCATTATAACATATACACATTTTATTCGAGTAAATTGGATCATAGTATGCCGATAATTGGATGAACAACAGCTTTCATTACATTCATTACTTACAAAGTGTACCATCCACGAATAGAAAGCAAAATACAAGTATAACTAAATATATTAATTCACATGTAATTTGAAAACTGCACAAATATTTATTGACAAAAAACTACGCCAATTTTATACACGAAATATATACTATACAATTTTATTTTTGCAATCTTTAATTACACAATATAATTTTCTGTACATTTATTAATATATGCGATTTGACTAATAAATGGTTATGTTTTTATGAGATTTGCACAAGATATTCAATTTACACATTAAAACAATACACTTAGATTCACTCTATTTATAACGAAAATTCAATTTTATTCCATAACAGATACAAAACTAATAACCTTTTTTGCGATTTAAATCTCCATCAGAGTAACTCACATAACGCGACATATAACTACCAAATTAATTACTACCAAAGATACATATCCTATTAAGCTTATCTGAAGCTTCATAATATTAGTTAAATTAAATACAATGCATTCGCTAGCTAAACGACATATCAAATTATTTTCGTAATTGAAGACAAACGAGTCATCTCTGAAGGTTCAGTATAAGGAAATCTAAGACATCGTGTCGTTAGATAGGAAAACATGGAAGGTAAAGATACGGATAAATTTGTTTAACCGAACAAGTAATGCAACATATAGAAGATTCCTAATAAAAACGTATTTCCTCAGTTCGTAGTATTTTCATCATGCAAGAGGTAGTTGTTAATCTGTTACAAGATACAAAAATATATGTTTAGAAAAATGTAATATTATACTGATTGTTATAAATATCCAAACATAAAAGCTATCAAGTGCACTGACTCTCATGTGGGAATGAAGTAATAGAACGTGAATACAATGTTATTTAGAACTTGGGCGGATATAACCCTCTGAGAAACTGATATCCTTAGTGCCTGGAGAAATACCACCGAGTTAATATCTTAAAGCAAAATACAGTAATACTTTCAGTTCTACTTTAAAGGTCCCCCTTAGCTGTACTCGAGCCAAATAAGACTCGTAATTAATATAAATAATATAATCTATATTGCTGTTAGGATACCTACAGTAACGAAAAAATGTCGTGGTCGTAGTTAGTGTTTAAATTAGACACTATACAATACATTATTTACATTAGTGCAAATTTTTATTGTATTAGACATAAAGCATCACAGACAAGGTAATCGATACGTTGCAGGTTTTAAGTTGGCACACGAGCTTGTGTTCTCTTACACATTTTTTTACAGACAGCGCGTATCGCTCACCGTCTCTGTCCGTTCGTATCATTCGATGTACTAATAGTGTATATTATAGTAGTATAGTATAGTGTGTAATAGTAGAGTAATACATTGTTTACGAAAATATTAATATATTCTTAACAATAATTAACTGAAATATTCAATTCGCCATCATAAACTGTATTCTCCATTGCATCTGTAGTTCGAGAATATTTGCAACATTACGATACGGGAGCATGTTTATGAAGCGACGTTTCAGCCCAGGAAGCCGTCTGGCGTTGCAGTAAAATTGGTATTCGTTGGATGTCGTCCAACAGAACCCCGCCGGTACGCTAGACAGATAACAGGGTTCCGTAAATTTTATTAACAGCTATGGTACGACAAGACGTTTGCGGGAATCGCTTTTATCTATCTATGTTGTCGTTCTCTTGTTTCGCTGGACGTTTCAATGTGTATACATTTATTTGAACAGATAGGAATAACGAAATAGTTAAGTAAATTATTTATGATATGGAAACAAACAATCAACTAAACTAGCAGCAATGGCAGTTGGTGCGTGAACTTTTTTAAGTAATTTTTTTTTGGAAATACTTTACTTAGAAGTAGAACATGTGGCTTAAAATAACAACTCAATCAACATGAAATTTATTACTAAATTTTATATCGCAATTCCTCGTCACTTAGATTCACAGGAAACTTGTAAGTTTTCGTGTTGTGGCTATGTCTATTGTCATTTTGATAGCAGTTATGTTAGCGTGATGCTAATAGGTTATTGAATGTAATCAACGTTTTTTCATCCGCATCTTTCAATGGCATACTAAATTACAATTACTTATGCATTCCTGCAACTAACAATTGAGACAGGAAAGACACAACAAAAACTATTGGAGGTTTTCCTGTTAACACATTACTAGACTAGAGGAGGTGAACGTTCTTGGTGGTAGGTGATAAGCCTGCTCATAAGGTTGCAGCCTCAGTATCATCTTACTGATACAGGATGATAATATATCTTATTTTATTCGTATAAGAAATCTTGCCTTATCTCTCTCCCGACCCGTTGTTTTTCCGTTAGGCGGCGTGCACCAGTGTTTTCGTGTACATTTGTGCGTCATAATATCTCCTGCGTAGTTGGCTGATCTCTAATAAAGACGCCGCCGTAGACTTGGAGGACTTTATGACTCTTACTACGGGGCCCAACGAAACGTAGTGTTTCACGCCACTGACTTGAGACCAATATAGGTCTCTAGAAGTACTTCTGTCGATCCTTTAAAATAGACAACTTATAAATATATCGCCGCCACTTTAACGTAAGAATACATACCGTGAGATGTCTTAGTTAAAATAACCGACCTATTTCACAGGCGAATCCGTTTCGGAATCCGAGATCGTTCTATATTTAAACGTTTTAATTGCACGCAAACATGGCGTTCTGGCAGACAGCACGCAGAAAAAATGTCGGATAGTTTGATTTTTAAATCGTTGACGTGAAATGTCTTACGCTGCATTTAGTCTGTTTGGTAATTGTGGCTTTAACATAACATCGTAATTGTTTAAGACACGTTAAGTACATTGTTGTAATAAAATGTTATAAAACTTATTAAGTGAATTTCACACACTTTTTTTGGGAATAATTGTGAATACAATAATAAAGCTACCGACTTTAATATATCATCTGTAAGCTAATAACAAAATGTAGTATAGTCCAATTGTATCTATATAATTAAAATATATAAAAATAAATGCAATATCAATTTAAGACATTTGTGTTCTTCTATTGCAAAGGTTCTGAGTATAGATCTATGAAAGCTTTGCAGTACCTAGATTATAATAAAATTTTACATTAAGGTTAAAGTAATTAAACATTTATGACTTCGTAAAATGTACGCGTTCGAAACCAAAGGTAAAAGATTATGCTTAACTCATCTGTCGGTAAAGCAGTTATAATTTAAAAAAAAAAACTATAACATAAATAACTCAAAGACAAGATCGTTTCCAACAGCTGTACTATATATTTTTTACACATAAAAATTTATACAACGGACAGCTCAAATAAATCGGCACGACCAACTTTAACCATCCATATCATGTACCCGTGAAAACTATAAAGGCGAATCTTTATTGGGACATATTTATTCCTGGGATGCAATCGGCCACATAACAATGTTGTTAAACTTTAACGAGAATAAACTTACGGCACGACACTTTACGATGTAGATACAACGGTCCTATGAAAGTTTTAATCAAAACTGATTAGACACTAGCTTCGCCCCACGGTTTCATGCGCGTATTTATATTTATTGATAATTACACTTATCGTATTTGTAAGGCAAAAGGTTTTAGTTAGATAATGACAAAATTAATAAATATATATTTATTAACTCGATGACCATCGAACGATGATAAATTTACATTATTGTAAATTGTGATTAAAACCAATCAAGTACTTTTTTTGCGTTAAAGAGTAACAAACATCCATACATTCTTGCAAAGTTTCTTATATATATTATGCGTAAGATTCAATAAGGAACTGAGCTCGCCTCATTCAGCTGAGACTGTATAACCATAAACGCCAATTATGAGATATTTCAACGCAGCTATACCATAATTTGTTTACTGTAAACAACGTTTATTGAATAAAAAGCAATTTTACTGATATTATTGTTTACTTTTAATGTAACGTCTAGAGATTTCCATCAAGTTTACCGGAAAAACGTATTTTTGTCAGTGCTGTAGCATAGGATATGCGTAATAGTACTTAAATAATCTGTTTTTATAGAAGTTAAGAATTACTTTATATTTTTTTTTATTTTTATATACAAAACTTAAAGATTTAATTAAATTTGACACTATATCTTGAGTGACGTCTGCATATAATTGGATAGCTTTCGACACTTTTGGTCCATGCAAAGAAAAAGTACAATTCAGTTCGTTTCAATTAATATAACATTGCCGATCTATTCTTCGATGTCTTTTTACTTTATTAAAAAAACAATAAAAGGGTTGGCCTTCATGTTAATAAATAATTAAGAATTTATAATTGAGCTTAATTAAATACTTGACATTACTATGTCAATTACCAACGATGATAAACACTTACTATGATTTATTATATAACATAAGTAATTACAATCAATTAAAGCAATGACAAAATCGTTTATATAAATTAAAACATAAGAATATTTTAATAAATTACTTTTTAATACGATTTAAGATTTTATGTCACATTAAGATTAACTTATCATTAGTATTAAAAGTTTTTAAATTGTCCCCATAGTTCTTGTTAGCGGTGGCGTATGTTATTTAGTGAAATTCATGTATAATGCGTTGTTTTGGAGATTGATGCAATTAACGAAATTCTGCGACTTTATATATTAAACCTAAACCAACTCAAAAACCCAATGTTCACGTGTGTTTTATAAAGTCTGATATCACATAGAAAACACTAACCTTTTTTTTTAGTTAAATATCTTTCGTACTTATCTAAGACTTTTTTTATTTTATTTATTACTGACTTTGGCCGCGGTTAACCAATCAGGACGTTTTTTAAACATCATGAAGTTTCGACTCTAGACTTATTGGGTACAAAAAAAGTTTTTTTATCTTTTTGAACCGATATTTCGTGTGGTTTACACCTATCAGAGGCTAGGCTTTGATAGTCATTTCCGGCATCGAACATAGCTCTCACCAATAATAGCTTATAACGTACACAGACATTACTCGAATGGGCGCATTAAGTTAGCTCTAATGAACACATTAAGTAATTAGTCCGCGACTTGCGTCACCGTTAGTAACTTGAGTCAGCGCTTTGCCGACTCGCATTTCTTAACCTTACCAGTATGTTGCACGGTCAATTGAACTTGCGTCTATAACGTTGCTTTTTCTATTTTATTACGGTCTTTTTGATTGATGTATAAATGATGTTTCGTAATAAACGTGTAAGTACAGTGAATATCTGCAAGATATATCCGTAAAAGTATTTATAAAAATTATTTGTATCGATTCTATTGACTTAATTGTATCGAAAAATGAACACAGTGTTTTTCTTGAGCATGTGTCTGTATCTATATAATATGCATTGATTTATTAAAAAAATATATGTATTTATAACTCAGCTAGTTTCTATAGAACAAGCTTTATTTAGTTTGGGACTAGAAGATGCTGTGTAATTCGTTCAGAAATATTATTATTATGCAGTTTTTTAAAATAATCTCTTAACATTACATCGCTTTCACTTCCTTTCAATATTTTGTACATTAAATAATCTGTAAAACGTCATTGATATAGTTATTAAAGTCCAAAAAGTGCAGGACACGTCATACGGCTGTCTAGGTCCTTACTCGTGTGGAGTTCACGAGTAAATGATAGCTAATTCTGGTCCGCCAGGTGCACAGGAATGCAGTCGTAGGCATTGTGCTCAGTTATCTAAACACCTCGCGTCGGCCGGCGACGCCATTAAATACTATTGACTCTGAACCACCTTAATTACTTCGTTCTAAGGGACTTTGGCCGCGGGAAGACAATCTTTTTACGACGCCAAATGGACGTACATCGATACGAAAGTTGTGTTTAGTGTTGTTCCAAAATTTTTATGGAAACAGAATATTGTTTTACGCCGAAATTATTTGTTGTTTATATCAACATATTTATGTTAGAAAATAGTAAGTTAATGTGAAGGTATAAAGTCAAAAATATTTTTTTAAGACAACGAAAATGCAATTTGCATTGCAAATGTGATCTTTTTAAAAATAAAAACATTTGTGTAATAAAATAAATTGATTTTAACGTACAAATGTTTTGTTATAAAATATTTACAATAATCCCGCTATCTACTGTTTTATACAGTATTTAAATAAATCCGAAATCAATCAATCTATCTATTAAATAAATACATTTAAACTACATCAAAGGCTTCCGATATCATTTATCAACGGGAACTGTAAAGATATACAATCAGCATATCCTACAAATAATCCTAAAATTATAATTAACAATAATCACAACTTTAAGCATTGATTATCGACAGTCACCTTTGTGCGACCCATTGGGCCAGCGTTACAATCAATATAAATAGATTTCCCTTTGAAGCCCCGATCACGTAATTAAACAGGTACGTAATCACTTACAGGTTTTCAAAAGAAAAAAGAGGGAAACACAGCTGCGCGACTAACAAGCAAAGCACAATAAAATTACGCAGTCAAAGCGTTGGTAGGGGGAGAAAATTCTATTAGTCTGCCCCCAAAGCTTTCTGTCAGAGCAATTCGTCACTCCATCTGCGTGATTTAATTAGCACCAATCAATATTTTAGTCTCGAAGTAATAACATCTTCCAAAAATAATTACGACAATGCTCCGGTTTGAAAGGCGCCAAAGCTAGTGGAATTGCTCCGTACGAGACATTATATCCACTTTGGTATAGAGGCGTGCTGCATTTCTTTTGTATTGAGTATTTGGTATTGTTCAAGGAAATCGATCTTTTCCAATCTCATCTGAAGTGTACTCCTTTGTGCACCACAAAGGAACCAGACTTATTATAAGCCTAGTTTTGTAATACCATTTATAGAAGCTTATTGATATAAAAACTTTAAATCATATTTAAGTGTACTGAACGTTACGGTTCATATACCTAGCTCTATATTAAAAGACCAAGATTTTTATTAGTAATGTAAAGGCAAAGGAATTTCCATCGAGCCGCCATTGCTTTGTTTGATGAAAATTTTCATGTAACTTCACCAATATAAAAATACCAGTGACTGCACCTCGCTCGGCTGAAAAATTCCTACTCCAAGTCTCTTATTAAATTAAAATAAAAATTTATCTCTTACGTCCAGATAAACTTCTTAAACAAAAACAAAATAGTAACACGAAAGCAGCCATTGTAGATAACTTTTTTTTTAATTACGCATAATTAAATCTCAACTAAATGCCGTGTTATTTCTTTAACAGAAATGAAACTAATAAATATTTTTCATTAAAATAATATCGTTGCTTTTAACAAAAGGCAGTCTTTGAAGTCAATTTATGGACATCCATGGTTTTAATGCAGGTTAAAATTATTGTACTGAACAGTAAAGCATAATGCATGTACCAGGAGAACATAAACGATGAGCTAGTAATTACCGAGAGATTACACGCCTTTGAAAACAAAGCACGCCTATATTTCAGTCAACGTCATTTTACTTTTAAAACCTATTAAATTAAAAGATTTATTTATACGAGCAGAAAGGCTTTGGTCCTTTTTATTTAGTTCCTTTTTGTTTAATAATAGACAAAGGACACTCGCTGGAATCATTTATTCACTTTAATCACAATAGGTGAAATATAATGTTAAGGTGAAAAATATTTCGAATTTTTCGTTTTTGTATTGTGTTCAGTCTTGTTGTTAGGTTATATTTATACCTAGGTTAGGTATATATACGGTTCCTTATATTTATACCAAGAGACAAATAAATTAATGCTTAAACGTAATAAGTATTCAGATAATAAACAAAATCTCATTTTAGCCTCTAACATGCCATTTTTACGATTATCGTATAATTTAATTATGACGATAAACTCTTTTTATTTTCTATCTCTTTAAAAATATGCATTTGACGATACTCCATAATATCCAAAGCGCATTTCTTTCATATAATCTATTTGCCTAACGAAGCGGCAATAAAACTATTGCAGTCGGAATGTTTCATTATAATTTGCCAGCGTTTTATTACCACCATTAAAAACAACAGTTAGGCAATTCACGTGCATTTCCCTTTGACGATTTTAATGGCGGGTTACAAATAAAGATCGACGTATCTTAAGTGTTCTGCTGGCCGTTCGCTTGATGAACTTATTTAAAGTTAATATCGGATGCTCGCTTCGCATCGTAATAAGTATTAAGTATCTTCTTTATTTCCTTGACTGAATTAGTATTTGCGATCACAATCAAGGGCTTTTATTGTTTTGAGTGAACAATATATGATGGACGTAACTGTCTCCGTGAAAATGTGGAACTGGTGGTCTCTTTACAAATGCTTAAAGAGTTCTAATGCCGAACTTGTTTTGACGAAATGTCATAAACGTCAGAGCCTTCAAATTAACTGATATCTTATCCATTTATAGCATGTAGTGTACCTTTTGAGATGCAGAGGTTAGATGCCAGTCGCATCTGCATAAATCTGTTATTCACTTGTATCTAAATGGATCAATTAGTGGATGGTTTTATAACAGCGAAAAAAATTTAAGTGATCACTTTAATTGCTTGGGTTATCTATTCGAGTATCCATTCAATCCTATAAGCCAATACACAACGGTGTATTAGCTTTTCGCAGTTTAAGAATAAAATCTTTAACAGTCGATATAAACGTCGGCTATTTGAATTACCTTGATGTCTCACTCATAAATCAGATGCATTTAACCCGTTCATTCAGTTTGAGTAACGTTTACTTTGCTAAATAACTTCAATGACATGTCTAGTGGAGTTATTATATTTGTTAATGAATGTACTGAATCATAATTACGGTCACAACTTTGCACCACAGCAAAACATGTGCGATGATAACATTTTGGGTTAATAACAAAAAATAATTATATCGTTGCAATCAAGGTATATAAGAAAGCAGCTCAAACCCCGCGTTCAGAGTGGTACTTAATAATTAGCATTCATCGCTTTTATATTTCATTTTTATTAAAAACCGTCTGCACATAAGGGGATCTGAACTGCCTCTGTACACCCACCCTTATCCACTTAAGGAGTACATTTCCCTCCGACGATACAAAAACGACTGGGGGTATGGACGAGCACTTTTTGAAAAAAGTATTTGAATGGAAACTGCTACCGCTTTCCGTTTGTATTTTAGTTCCGTGCGATAAGTTAGTTACCCCCGCGGGCTTGCTACGTGCCTGATTGCAATGGTAGTATTCGTAAAAACTTTTATAGACATTTTTCTATAACAGAACTGAATAACTTCCGGACATTATGTGGTAAAAAATTATGCTTTACTCTGATTGCACAACGCACGACATCACTGATAACAAACGTTTAGCAACAGAATCCAATCAAAGCAATTTTATCTTGGTTTAATATAGATGTAACTACGAAAGTACGATTTCGATATATCTAAAATAACTATAGCCACGTTCAGCCTATATGTTTTTGAAAGTCAAGGTAAACATCGCACTTTATATCACTTAAAGATAAGATTAAATGTCGTTCAAAGTTGTACTATTACTACATTGTTGTCGCCTTACGCAAAGAAGATAATCGAAGTTAAATTATTTTATATGTATATTAAATAATATCAAGTGAACCCATCCCCAGACTTAAGTCCAACCGTGGGACTTGGCTATTTTAAGGCCACCTTTTAAGCCTACTCGAGCGATTTTTAAACAAGCCCTAGACTCGCAGATCTAATTAAAAGTACGTTCGCTTGGCGTAGACATGTCTATAAACTTGTTCGGAAACATTTACATAAACTAGCGACCGGTAACATTTACTCAATAATTCATAAATGCGTAATGCCTGTCATTAAACCGAATGACACTAAAGATCAGAATGAGCAGGTTATATTTCTCAAGGTAATTGCAGATTATTGTGGTTTTTGCACATCTAAAGCGAAAATAAATTACTATTCTAGTCCTTGTTACATATTAATTTTCTGAGATGATAAATTCACAGGTAGGTACCACTGGGATGTATTTTTATTGCAAAGGAGTACTTTAAATCACTACCGCGTTCCGGTTTGTAGGACGCAGTAGTTATGTTACATCATATGTCCCACGTAACCTAGAGGATTTACGGCGATTTTTGTATGTACTGCGCGTACGAAGTGTACAATAAAGAAAATTGTCATATTTTCTATGTACAAAGGCGTAAATTTAGATAAGATTATGAGTTAAAATCATTACGATTTTGAATTTAATTCCTTAAAACTCTGAACAATCCATAGGTACAATCGATCTTTAATAGAGTCCATACTTTGGACTTTTTATTTTCCTAAGATGAATTCATATATTTTCTTCGAAAACTGTACTGGCAAGGTCGGATTTGAATTCAACTATAAAACTAAAGAACCTGATTACCGCAACTGTAAACTTTAATAAAAAAAAGCCTAAAGTGTAACATATAGTACTACGATACGAAAAGAAATCAACGACTGTTAACCATAAAAAGAGCTGAAGTAACCGACGTTCAGTAATACTGAATCAATGCGCACAAGTGTCGCAGCCCAGACCGTTTTTGCCCGTCTGAGAAGTACACGTCAAACGGATAACGGATTCATCCTGCCACCATCCTTATTTGCCTTGCACACTTGGTCGTGCAATGGTCTATATACCAGGCAAGCAGAGATCGTAATATGTTCTGCTAAAACTTTCCACTAACCTTAACGGCAATATGTCTTCAGAATTCACATTTATGGTTAATTAAACACTAGTAGTCCGTTCACGGCTTCGGTTGTGTTGTTTTTTCGATTTTTGGAATGAATTTTTCTGGAGTAAAAAGCAATGGAGTAAAGAGTGTTACTCAACGATAATATATATAGATTTCTAGTCGTGGTAGTATTCTTAATCCGTTCAGTGGTATTCAAGCGTATTTAAAACAAACAAACAATTTTGTATTTATAATTTAAGTAAAGATAAGAACAAATTAAATGGTCCAAGTGTTTTCTTATCATGTATTTTAATTTAAGCTTCAACTCTTTAACGCTAAAAATATTGCATTCAGGATTTGGTAAATCATCCTATTTAATTCGAAATCCGTTTTAGACGATTACGTTATTTATAGTGCCAAAAACAGACCCCTTTCTGCTAGTCCATAAATGAAACAAAATGCTAGTAAACAAGCATCGGTAATTTTTTTTTATTATCCAGTAAAATATCGTATTTACGAGAAAATTCCATTTAACTTTAATGTTATTACAGCCGTATTTTTTAAACTAGAACAGTATAATAATTAGAAAGGTTATGAGCTAATTGTATGTTATAGAACGCGCAATATAACCTCAAATGAAAGTGGTATACTTATTTCCGCTACGTGCTCATCATTGTGCGATAATTAAAGACTGTTTGTAAAGTTATATAACGACGACATTCCTATGAAATGGTCGATGTGGTAACGAGAAACAATTAATATAGAAACGTTTAAGTGTTCAACGTTAATCCAAAAGTTAATCGACAGTTAATTACACGGGTTTAAATTGGGTATAACATAATCTTTTGCAGTTTTACGTATTGAAATGTCAGTTAAGGAATCACGGTGGTTGATTTATAATACGAATGAAAATAATATTTTATTGATTTGTAGTGATTATGTCAAATTTTTAATCAGTTTCAGACCCTTTGCAGCGTCTGTAACGACCGTCTTTGTATTTGTTTGATTGAGAGTTTGAATGTTTAAAACGAACTTATTATAGGTAGACACTTGAAATAGTCTAATTGGATACATATATTCTTGTAACTATTACGCGTATCTTGTTTATTATTTCAATTTTGATCAGTACGTTCACCCGATTGTAAGTGACATGTTCTCAGCATGATAAGCACAGCATAAGACATTAATTGGGTAGACATGATAAGATTTGGGATGTTAAGTATTTTTTAGTAATTACACAACAGCCTTCTACAAAAAAAATGCTGCTTGCTTAAGTTGGTACCGTGGTGATTCCTTTTAAACACCTATAATTTTATCTCTTCATGATAAATAGCTTTTGTGACATATAATAATTTAGATGATATTTAAGAAAAAAAAAATCTTACGTTTATATTTTTTTAAGAATCACCAAGCTATTTCTTATCTTATCAAGAAGTGTCTTTTAATCCATGCATCATAAGTATAAATATCTAACCAAAGACCAAACCTATAAAACCTAAAGATACATTTCTTTTAGTTACGCGTTTGGTACACAATATTTTATAAAACAAATTTAGTAAATCAGTACACGCGAACTTTTATTACGGCTTTTTTTTTATTATATATTCCATTTATATTAAAACTTACTATATTTCTGGAAGGACTAGCTATGGCTAACTTGGCCTCCGTCTGTGTACTATTGAATAAGTACCTACCGGCATATTGATCTAAAGTTTCGAAGGGGTGCGAGTGGATAGACAGAATTACGTACTAGAATAAACCATATGGCGACATTAACAAAGGTTGCATTAATCCATCATGTTTCCTACTAATATAATAGTAAATGTCAAATGTTATAATTTAAAAACATACACGTTATTGTCTATAGTTTGAATTCAAAGGGGAACGAAGTACCCGATCGAGATAAATAGACATCATAATTGTTAAAATCAAACAATTAATCATTACATTAAATATACTGCAACACCAAATTGACAGCGCCCTTTAATTAAATAATAATAAAAGAAACAAAACGTAGCCAATTCCGTGAATGGAAAAAAACCGAACATAACCAACCAGCTTTAGTTTGAGAGATGGTTGCTAACAACTGCAATACCCTTTTATACCATTGTTAAAGCTCGTGTTTTGTTACAAATAACTTTCAAAAGTGCAAAACTTACCTGCAGTTAGATCCATGCAAGCGTTTCGCAAGCTTTGTAAAGCAAACGTGCCGGGTCAACTATTATGGATGGTCTTTTAGATGTCTCACAGAGATATATTGAGTTGTGTCATCAATCTAAAATGCCAACTGGATAACGAAATATACTAGCTCAGTGCATTAATAAAAAAAATAACGAGAAACCAATACACTACCATTTGTCTAACTGATATACCTCCCTACTTGACATTTAAGAAGCCGTAAGCCGTCATTTGTTGTACAAAATAAAAGCCGGCAACCCTACGTAATGGGTATTTTAGAGTGCATTAGAGCAGTAAGGATTTTTTTGTTTGACGCCTGTCTGAGAGAAAAAATAACCGAGCCACAACATTGAATCATTACTTAAGTAACTTAAGGTAACTTACTTTTGTCCCGGTGTTACTTATTAATTGTATTTTTTTTTAATTTAATTACAACCTTTAATCTAGAGACAAGTTTAGACGTATAAGCACGACATTATTATGCTTATATATAGAGTTAAACAAATTCATAGATATAAACTTATTAGAATTCTGACTGTATTTAAACGAATTGTATTTAGACATCTCTCTGTCCAGCACTCTTATAACTATTTTCGTTGCCGTTTCTGACAATGTCACGACTAAAGGACAACCGACAAAAAAGTTTTAAACCGTCTATTGTTCTCCAAACACCGATACGGGCTGGCAGCATCCTGCGTCCTGCTTACAGTGTATCACAGTTTTAAATGATAAGGAGATTTAGTTATAACCAACACAAACTCACCGGATCGCTATATTTATTTTTCTCTCCGCAGATGTTCGAAGCCCGCATTCGCGAGAATCGTGAGCCAGTGTGGCAGGAGCACCGTGTTTCTTTATAAATATAGAACACAACGTAAAATATACGAGTTTAAAGTCGGTATGCACTTATGTTTAATGTTTGTTGCGAGACAGAAGCCCACCGAGCACACACGAGCACCCTGAATGGCGGCGCGCGACGCACTGTCGCGATCCTATAGGTTATATTATAGTTGTGTGTCGGGTCGGAAGCAACGGGCGGGACGAGGGACCGTGAAAGAAGGGCCGCAACCCGGCATCGAGGCGTTTTTTGTCCCGTCTAATATTAGCAACAGTGTATCAATACACAAGTGAAATTCAACGGCACTGTTGTATAATTTATTAGGCGTGCGTAATTTTATCGTAAGCCATGTGTTTTATCGCGATTAGTTTTGTATGTTAGCCGCGTTAGCACATCCACCGTATTGAGCGATATTTGATTAGTTATCAGGTAAAGCGGTGATTTACGCGTGCAATACTAATGATATCGAGTTACGAGTATTTTTTTCAATGTTTAACACGACTACTACTACACTTACTTATTGTTAGTCACCAGTTTTCTCAAAAAATCGATTATTATATTATTGAATATTGTCTAAAACAAATACTGTTTTAATAATGGTAGTATAGATATTAAATGTGTAAAACAATTTAGAAGTTTGTTTGAACACTTTTAAAATATTTTATTAAATTACTCATAAGTCAGTCAACACGTAAAATGCACCAATACATGTACCTATAGCCTATATAAAATTTTATTAATGTTAACTTGCGCATGGCAACGACCAAAAAAATTATCAACATATTTTTTTAAATTATTTTGCATGTGTTAAACAGCGTCGTGCAGTTACAATTCACCCAACAAAAAATATTACAAATAGATTGCTCAATTCAATGATATCTTATTCGAGCGCACTTGTGGCAGGGCAGACTATCAGAGCTCCGGAAACTGACCGCCAACACAAGGAAGTAATAGTAGTGGTCGAATTACGCAATTTCCTGATCAGGGCTCCGTGGATTGGCAACATTGTTAAGGAGAAATAGAGAATATAATAAATCATCATTCAGTTTATTTTTACGGTTTAATATTTCAGATTATGCCGTAAATGCGACTAATTCGTAATTTCACGCTTTGAACTTCGCATTAGTATACGACGTGTAAAATTAATATTTCCTTTTGATACGGGTTTAAACTTAATGCACTAAGTAGTTTATCATTTCTAAACTTTGTGGCGAACAATTTTGTTCGATATCAAATTGCCTCATGAACTATTTATTATCAACTCCTAAAATATCATTATGTGATAAAAATGGCACTTGCTACATATTTTTGTTTAATATTCAAGGATAACACGGGTTATCAAATGTTATTAACGCTATTAAACAAGTATCCGTGTTGAACGGCAATACTTTACTGAATCGTCAAAATTTCTGCGTAGATAAAGTAAGTAGAAATATTATTAATCTCAGTTTTTGACCATTTTTTAAGCAAAATTTAAGTGTTTGGTGCACTTCTTTAATTTATGTTAATTAATTTGCAATTAGTAAGCGGTCACTAATCGTCATTCATCATCACGCAATGGCGCTTTCCCAGTAAATTCCCTGTAAAATTGGGTCTACACCCTAAAAACACAATAATATTATCCACTGTGTAATAAATTTTAAAGTTTTATTCCAAATATAATAAGCCACTTTACGTCATAACGTACTAAAAGATATATTTACGATAGAATTGCTATTTTTCTTTTGTCTTTTCAAAACAAATGTAAACAGTGTCATGAGATCTTAAGTTTTATCTTGCATTGTTTGTTCGACCTTGGGCAGATATTTTACAATATTATGCTAATAACATAGCAAAAGTTGTCAAATACTAAGTAAGTTTGTGTTGTAAATCCACAGAAGCACGAATGGTGTTTGTGGGCTAATTTATACAAAATACTAGTAGTTTCCTGCGGTTATAATTGACTTAATCGACTTGGTAACTTGGTAACGACATTTTACTTATAAGATCATTTTAAAGTTTGGTTACTAATGTTTATCCGAACAAAGTTTATCGCCCTAGCGGAGTATAGCACCGCTTTAGGTTTTTACTTTACAAACCCAAAGTCCTAGATTTGTATTTTGCTTTCTCGTCGTCTTCTCATTGGTGGAATCAGTATGGGCTGATCACCTGATCGTCTTAAAAGTTAGCCGAAATGCAAATTAAAAAGGCCGTCATGGTTTTTAAGACCATCTTCGACAACCTTTATAAGATAACCTGGCTTTCAAATGCACTGACATCTAATCAAACTAATTATTTATTTTATTTATATTTATAATTAAAAGCTATGAAATACCATAATAAGTATATACAATATACCAACTTAGTCTGCCCGTGATCATGGGTGCTGAAAAGAATCCGAAACGTCGGGAATAAATATATTTAAGTAACGCGAATTAGTGGATTTGATATCTAATCGAACTATTGAATTAAGTTTATCTATTAAGTTCAGGTCTAACACTGCCTAAAAATTATGTAAGTAAAATTTAATGCATCATGATACGTTGCGATAATGCCTAAAAGTAAGCGGACATCCCACACGTAACCTAAATACATCTGCTATAATTCTTGCTTGTAAAAAAATATACGCACCCACACGCATTGGACCAGCGTGCCGGGGTACGGTCCGAAAACCCCAAAGGAGAAGGCGTGCATTAGTGCGTTAGTCACCAGTAGTGGACAAACATAGGATGATGATAGAAGTAGTAATAGTACACCTCATATCTTTCTTTTAAAACTCACTTCCTTTTGAAAATTTTGCAAAAATCACATGGCAACGACAGATACTTCTTCTTCTTCTACTACTTTGTACTGTGCTTTTAAATTACCAAGCTTAAGATCCTTTTGATCTATTTATATTAAACATTCGTAGAGACACTGTATATAGCACAACTGTGAATAGCCTATACCATAGTATTGCTTTAAACTATGATACCTTTATTAATCAAATCGGTAACAGTTCTTTTCAGTGCTCTTTTTTTCTGTTTAATACGTAACCAAATCAACATTCTAAAATTATGATTTTGTTCTGTAATGAAATATCGGAAAATAATACATAAAAATGGCTGTAGGACTTATTATGGCATTTCATTTTAGCTTCAGCTTCTTTTTAACTTTAACTTTAATTACTTTAGGCGTAGATTTTGTTCTGCACTAGTGAATGGAGTAATCTAGGTCCACCTCAGTGAAGTTTCGCAATTCAACTAAAACTCGATCTCCAAGGCCGACAATAACCACTTAACATCATTTTCCTGCCAAAGAAACACCTGGCTAAGACAGAAGTTAAATTGCTTGTCATTTTATAACAATATGTGTGTAATTCTTGCCACTTTTGCTTTTGAGACGTTCGAAAACAATTTAAATTTTTTGATTAGGTTTTGTTTTTATGACACGTTGTTTAAAACCAACAGAATAACATGTTGTTTTGTTTTAAATGGTAACAATGTGACTCCACTTAAAGCTAGTTACAGTGTGAGTATTAAAATTATTCGTTAAGTTCAAAAATGTTTTTCTTTATAGTTACCTATTTACCATCTATATATATTATAAAACAGAGTCCCCGGCCGCTTCTGTATGTCTGTCTGTTCGCGATAAACTCAAATACTACAGCACAGATTGTTACGCAGTTTTCACTAATTTATTGAATTATATTCCTGGAACGTTTCGATATATAAATTGCTTAGTAAAATATATTATATATATTACATACGATATTTATCAAAGATATCGGAAATAAATTAAGCCGTCTGAGAGCTGACAACGAAAATGCTGCGTAAACCCTGTGAGGTATAACAAAACAAAATATGGTGATATTCTTCTTTTCTAGATAGAAGTCTGCGTTAGCATTTGTAATAGCAGGTCCAATTTTGAAGTCGTGGGCCAAGCGGATGAAGTCGTGGGCAACAGCTAGTATGAGTATAAGACATAGTATTTAATCGGTGCATATTTTATTACAGTACCACCAGTGCAGTTATTTAACCAGCTACAAAACCTGAAACAGGAAAAAAAATGTTTGCACACATAGGTACGTAAAAAGCAATGATAATACTCATGTTGTGTTCTATAATTTTACGGTCTGAAGAACGCTGCAGAAGTTGAAAATAGTAAGAAAATTTACTATTTTTCAAGGTAATGTAATTGCAGTGCCAAATGCAGCGAAAAGGGCGTCACTTACTATCAGGTTGTTATTGTCCTCATCGCCTAGGATAACTTGAGAGCCTAGTAATTATTGGTGGTTTGGGAACCCAAACCAACTCTATAAAACTAATAAAAGGCTTATGACGCATAATATTTGGTAAAGACGCATAATATAACTACATTACGTACTTTGTTATTTGATGACTGAAATTATTTTAAACAAAAGCTTAGCATACACGATATGTACTCGTGATAAACATATGTTTACCGAATCTGTAATGACAGCGTAACATCATATTTATATTTTTGCTCTTGATATCATCTTTGCTATAATATTTTAATTAGGATTTGCATCTGTCATGTAATATTATTTTTGTTCATGCAGAAAACACCTCTTTAGATAAGTTAAATACACAAGCGCGTCTCATTATCAAATAAAAGTCACGCTTTTTACTAACAGTAAATATGATACGGTTAGTTTGTACAGTTAAGCTATAGATAAACAAGTTTCAGAATTAGTTATGTTGTTAACGAGGTATACAGTATAAAAACATTTCTGTATTCCGGTGTAAAGGGTACCGTGATCGTATCCTTTCGTCGATGATGTAGTGTATTTACTAGATAAACAAAGTGACATCCAATTTCACAGGGAGACGAGAGGACTTGTGGTATCTTACGCGGAAATTCCTGTGCAAGGGTCGTTTGCTTACTATCAGGTGATCCGCTGTCAAGTTGCTTTAAACTCAGCATTATTATATAAGTCTATTTTGACCTCGGCCGCCGATCTATATTAGAGGTCAGCCAACTACGTAGGAGATATTATAGTGCAGAAATTTATGCGCAAACATAGCCTGATGGGGCGGAAAACCGTCACGGCTAGAGAGGTAAGCCGCAGGACCGATTTTTTACATGCCCACCCGTCGCATAGATCATCGAACTTCGCAGTCAATCGGGTAATAAGCCGGCATTGCCCTAATCAGTTAGGAAACAATGATATAGTTGTGAGTCCCCACAGGATTTGAACTCTCGACCTCCGGTTTCTAAAGCGCAAACGTATACAACTAAGCTACGGAGGCAGCAAAATTAATAATTTTTTTTTTATTTCCGACGAAGGCAGACGAGCAGTCGGGCCACCTGATGGGAAGTGGTCACCGAAGCCCATCGAAATCAGCAATACCTGGGTATCACCAACGCGCTGCCTACCGTAAAGGACTCTCTTTATACCTCGTTTGAAGGAAGACATGTCATAGCGCGAAGGAAAACCCTTAGAGGGGAGTTCATTCCAGAGTTTAATAGTGCGTGGCATGAATGATCTCTGGAAACGTAACGTATTTGATGGCACGGTTTCCAGGTGGTATGGATGAACTCCTGTCCGGTGACGGAGGGTACGATAATAAAATGGGGAAGTAGGTACCATATCGAACAGCTCCGCTGAGCACTCTCCGTAGAACACACAGAGAGAGCCAATATCTCTCCGTAGGCTTAGAAGTTCCAGTCTGCCCGTGAGCATTGGATCGCCGACGATTCGAACGGCTCGTTTTTGTAGGGAGTCAAGTGGAAGCAGCTGGTACTTGGGGGCACCGGCCCAGAGATGGGAACAATACTCCACGTGAGGCCTGACCTGTGCTTTGTAAAGTAGAAGCTTTTGGCTTGATGTAAAGTACCGTCCCGCCCTGATCAGCACTCCCAGTTTTTTAGAGGCTAATTTGAATTTGCTGGCCAAATGACTTCGAAACTGAACGTCGCGCGAGATCTCGACACCAAGGATTCCAATGCTCGAGGATGGTTGAAGAGAGACACCCAAAAATTGTGGCGCTATGACAAATGGATCTTTCTTCGCGGTGAATGCGCAAACCTGTGTCTTTGTGGGATTAAACTGAAAGAGGTTTACTCGACCCTATTCGGAGACTCGCCCCAGAGAGTCCTTCATTTCGGATACAAGTTTAGATCGCCTTTCCTGCACCTCATACCGAGGGACTGGTCGTTGGCTAGTATACCGCGCATCTGCCGTGATATCATCCGCATAGCAATATATATCTCTGATGGATAGCATGTCATTGATATGCAGGATGAAAAGCGTTGGTGAGAGCACCGAACCTTGTGGGACGCCCGCATTAGTGGTCATGATCTTGGAGCAGCAACCGTCGACAGCGACTCTGATGCTCCGACCATCCAAAAAGTTGGCGATCCACTGGCACAGCCCCTTGGGGATTCCATAAGCGGGCAGTTTCGATGAAAGAGCTCTATGCCAGACCCTGTCGAACGCCTTAGCAATATCAAGACTGACTGCTAAAGCCTCACCCTTATTGTCTAGGGCTTCTTCCCACCGGTGAGTTAGGTACACTAGAAGATCACCAGCCGAGCGACCGTGACGAAAATCATACTGTCGGTCACCGATTAGCTGGTTCTCCTCTATGTAACCTAGGAGCTGATTGTTGATGACCTGCTCCTTCACCTTCGACAGTAAGGATGTGATAGCTATGGGCCTGTAATTCGAAGGGTCTGAGCGGTCTCCCTTTTAGGAACCGGATGTATTCGAGCTGCTATCTATGAAGCCGGAACCCGTTTAGCCGTGTATGAGAGGTAATATAAGCGCGTGAGTACAGAAGTGAGCTCGGGGGCGCATCGCTTAAGGACCACTGCAGGAATGCCGTCAGGCCCACTCGACTTATGGACGTTGAGGAGCTGTAGTTCCCGCCTGACTCCCGCTGTGAAATGCGGATTTCGGGAAGGGAACTCTCGCACTTAGGGAGATTTGGTGGAATGGCTCCCCCATCGTCCATAGTCGAGTTTGAGGCAAAGAGTTTGACTAGAAGATCAGCCTTCTCCTTCGCGCTGTGGGCTAGGCTATCATCAGACTTGCGCAGTGGCGGGAGACTGGACCGGCAGAAGTTGCCCTCGGCAGCTTTGGCAAGTGACCAAAAGGCACGACTTCCAGAGGGAAAGCCGACTAGCCGCTCACCAACTCTGCAAACGTGCTCTGCTTTTGCCCTGGTAATCGCCCTCTTGAGGGATCTTGAGGTGGCATTAAATTTCTTCTTCTCCTCTATGCCTGTCCGATCCTGACATCGTCTAGCGTCACTATAGACGGCGTATGCAGACTGTTTTCGGCGCGCAGCCTCCACACAGGCTTTGTTAAACCAGGGACCTCTGTATTTGGGATGAAAGTTTCCATCCCTAGAATAATATAATAGTAAACTTAAAATACTTTCAGGCACATAGTTATAAGAAGGTAGGCAAATGGTACTATAAAAGACGCGTCTCATTCGCCTTGATCCTTTCGGAGAACAAATACTGTTTCAACATTAAAACTTATGGCACGTTAAAATGAAGATACAAGGCCTTTTTTCAGTGCCTTCTGCCAGTTGGCTCGAAATATGAAGTTAGCCCCTGCTACTCTTTTCTGCCTGTAAGGCCAATTAGAGGCTTGTTCGGTAACAATAATTTTAAAATCGCTAATATTTTTTTCTTATAGACATAAGATACAATTTATGACATTTACCGCAAACGATGCCGCGGCATATGTATGGGAAGTAAATCGTGACATCTAGCTTAGGGCTTATTATTATATATATCTTTAGGCATTATCATTATTATTACCTTACTTACCACCAGAAGACAGTAAGAGCTTAAAACTTATGACTACGGATGAGGTTGAAGATATTATTAAGAGCCTTGAACAAACTGTTTGTAATAATTAACACAAATATAAGATCTACTATCGAGTCCTACCGTCCGTGTTTTAAGGAGTTCATTCAATGTATTATTGTTAACTAATGTTTTCCGACTTCAGAAAAAAGCCTTAGTGATAGGCCTTTAAAAGCCGCAGAATATCATAAACCAATCCACGTCTTGTCGTTTTAATAGTCGCCTATAATATTTAGGAAAACTGTAAGGAGGAATTATTCTATTCAGGTTAAAGACCATGTGGACCTACAACCTAAATTTGATAACATATCCTCTACATGTCTTTACAAACCTCAAGGATAAAAATATAAACTGTACTTTTTTTTAAACGTTATAGACAAAACCATTAAAGATGATTTTTAACGCGACTTTTTTTGCTGATATTTGATTTTAATTCTATATTTCTTATACCTTCTTATTCGCATCTAAACTATACTATACTGTATTTACTGGGTAAAAGCGATGTAACATCCTATGTCTCACGGTCGGCAGCGTGTTGATAATACCTCGGGTATTGGTGGTTCATGGGGGTTGGTTCTCAGGAGTGATACAGTGTCAGATCACATTCCTGTATAGCAAGAACGCAGTTCTTTCTTGCGCCATCTTACATCTTTTGGAATAGTCTGCAGGCTTGGGACCACACCACCTCTCCACAAAATATCCAATCGCGTGAATAATATTCAACGTTCCGTAGGTAACGCTAAGTTATTATGGATATAGTCCAATATTTTCTGCTTGAAAGGTTTTTAAAGACTGTCATCATATTCAGTTTGTTGTAGCCGACTATATACTAAAAATAATGAAAGATTTTTACAAATAAGTGTCGTGTGTGCATTAATCTTTTTTGTTTCGCCCAAATAAGTATTTTCCCAATTTTGTGCGGGTTTTGACCTTGAAAATGACATTATATATCAAGTTAAAGACAACTGTTTATTTTAAATTGAGTAACAAAATTGAAGGTAATAAAGAGACCTACAACTTTTTAATGCACTTTTTTTATATCAACATACATCATACATAAACGGCCTGTAATAATCCACTGCTGGACATAGGCCTCCCCTAACACACCCCTATACATTACGGGGTTTTGGACCGTAACCCACCACGCTGGCCCAATGCGGGTTGGTGGGTGGACCTACTTTTTACATGCCCATCCGACGCATGGATCATCTTACTTTTCAGACAATTGGGTGATCGGCCCAAATTGCCCTAACCAACTAGGAAACAACAATGAAATTTTTTTGAGTCCTCGCAGGATTCCAACCCACGGCCTCCGGTTTCTAAAGCGCACGCCCATGCAACTAGCCTACGAAGGCAGTACTTTTTTTACATATTGTCAAAATTTATGTGAAAAATTAAAATAATAGAGTATTTGGTTTTTATTTTAATCTTATGAAAAAAACTTTTTTTTCACAAAATTCGGTGAATCCTTTTAGTGTCTTAAAGACCATGTAAATGTATTGATTAGAAACATTTATTTCTTAACTTTACTTTTACTTAACATGTAACAAACACCGTAATTATCAATCGAAAATTAGCTTTTTAAAAAAGTCGGGAAAACTGTTTTATTTATTTTAATCTCTTCTATCTGATAATGTAGTAAAATATACATTGCCATCTTAAATTTTCTCATAATAGCTACAAAATAAAAGGTAGACCTAGGCCCGCTTAGCCCCCTACCCACTTCTCTATGAAATACTTTTTGATGAGCTGAAATTATCTCTAGATAATTTAGGCATATAAGATATCTTAAAACAGCATAAAATATAACCTTTAATATTGTGTTATTTTCTCGTCCATATTTTTTTACTTAAAAAAATTGCCGACCCCGGACTATATAATTATTTTTAGCCAATCCGATGTTCGGCCTATATTACCCAATAGTAAACAACATCAAAACTCAAACGCTTTCTTCACGGGATTCAAAACCTTGTCATCTAGTTAATAAGGCGAGCGTTTTAACCACAAGGCTTTATAGGACTACATAAGCATTTCAAATTAAAAGTGGATAGTTGCAATAGATGTATTGCCATTCTAAGAATAAGAATAAAATTAGCTTATTGCTTAATTTTAGAACTTTTGACAATAAAATTAATTCTCATTGATAAAAGACTTAGTTTTGATAAAGGATGTTAATAAAACCCAACGTCTACATTCAGCTTCACCATAATTAATTGGCTTTCGTGTGTTGTAACATAAAGCGCTTGTAGTATCACATCAACAGTTCCTCATTTACTACAGACAAGGCTAAAAGAGTTATATTTCATTTCGTTTAACGTGTCATTGGATTGGGAAGATATCATTAACAGGCAATTATAAAGTATATCATAATAGCTAGTGCTATTCATATAAGATCATTGAATATTAGGTCGTTGTGAATTTAATAAACTTTATAAAGGCTTTTCTTTTCTTTTTGATTACATTTATTTTCATTTTTCTAATTATAAATGACTGTAATTAAAATTAAAAACAAATAACACGTGCAATATTCTCGAAAGCAACATAAAGTATCTTACTTTATAAAGTAAGATACTTTATGTTAGAATATTGCACGTGGTATTTGTTTTTAATTAATCGACTAACAAGTAACGTTTTATGGGCATTTAACAAGTAGGTAAAGGTTTTTAAGGCTATAAAGATGGTCGGCCATTACAAGTCGATTATGCCTTCGAATCAAATGCACCTATATATATAGATGGACTATCAAAAACGGTTTACTTGTTCCGTTGCAGAGGCCAGATTGAAGTCGATATGTCAAAATTGTTAATCTCGTAATACTAGTTGGATTTGAAACTAATCATTTGATATATTGGGATTTAAAAGTTCCGATCAAAAATTTATTTAAATTGTTTGCAGTATTAGCTCTAGTTTAATAAACATTCCAGCTGTTGCCCACAGGTTCATCCGCGCGGTAACGATTTTTTTTATAAAGAAAAGTAGCCTTAGTTATTATCAGTTACATCAGCTATATTCTAGTGAAAGTCCTGACAAAATTGGATAGACATTCCAGACATTAGCCAAAACAAGCAGGCAGACAGACTGATTAAAAAAGAATTTTTTCTTCTTTTTTTCACTAAGTAGCTTATATAACGTAGTGTTATCATTAAAATCGTTTATTTTATTGTTTTAACCAGACCCTAATTTTTTTTATTTGTATAGATAAAGTTATACTGTAATTTATAATATTTTTTTTGGTTTCCTTGAACCACGTCGACGTAGTTCATCACATCCAAAATGTTTTAAGTTATAAAAAGGGTGGTTAGTGATGTTATCATCTGCTAGTAATATTAAATTATATTTGGAAGAAGATGGACGATGAAATGTTGAATGCGTCGTAGTTGTAATCTCGTTTCTAAAACTTTATTAAAATAAATCAATGTATTTTATAAAGTTATTAATGTCATTATTTCTATCAGGGCAAATGATTGAGCTAAGAACCGCGTACGATTGAGTTAATGAAACAAGTAATAGGATGAACGAAACATGATGAAAAAAAATCGTATTAATATTTTAGTTTACTACCAACCATTGTAGTACATTCATGTCAATGTCATTTAGGGTCAAATTTTACTGACAGCTAACGATATCATCTAACAATTTCCACTATAAAACTGTTCGTAATCATATGATTATGCTGTTTGTATAAATAGCATCGAGAAGCTTACTGCTATAACGTTTTGTTGGATTCGAGAGGTTTTTGATTTATTTAACGACGTTCCATCGTATTGATGATTTAGACATAATAAATGTTTGTGGATAAATACGTGTTCATGATATATGATGAAGTTCATTGCGATCGTAACTGCAGGCCAGTGTATCATTATCATTCATAATAAATTTGTATATCCCGGGAAATATATATATAGTAATAATTCTGCATAAAACATGTCACATATACACGTTTGTAATAAAGATATTATACCCCAAGCCCTTACAAAATGTGTTCGTCTTCCAATCCAAGCAGATATTTCGAATCTTAAATGGGTGAACTGTATTTACATATAAAGATATTCTTGTTTAAAGTCCTGTCTTCTTTGCAGGAAATATATAATAATAGGATGTGATAACAACCTGAAAGATGTTAACTAATTTGGCTGTAAAGTAAAAATATTCTGATTATATAATCATACTTTATCATAAATTACCTTTTATTGTGTAAAAGGTGAAAGGGAACGAGGGGGATATGAGAAAACTATGACATATTGTACTTCATTTAATGATGCAACAAGATGAGTATTTCTAGTAGCGACAATTTCACCATTACGTGTATATTTTAAGAAGGTTTAAGCGTAATTTATTTTCTATATTTACATTCATTTTATTAACAAAAATATCTCCTCACTCTCTCCTTAATTCGTTCTTAAAAAACAACGATACTTTCTTAGTTGCAAACTCATACGTGCAACCAGAGGCTAGAACAGACGACATAACAATTCCAAATGTTCCTAAGGTACTACTGTACTAAATAATGATACACAAATAAGCATACCAGTAACCTAGTGGCAAAAGCCCTTGCTTTACAAACCGGCGCTTGTGGATGAATTCTGCAGGTGAATTTGTAGTGCGTATTATTTGTTTAGTTAAGTAAATATGGGTCGTTTAATTGGTAGTCTCAAGTATGATCTATGCGTCTCGTGCTATCTCTTGCACCAAATCGATACAGCAGCCACGTCTTCTTCAAAGAAAGTTTGCAGACAACTGCATTGTAGGTGGAAATGTACGCTGTGATTTTATTTCCCTAGTCGACCTTCTATCAACAACAAAACAAGATCTATGGTCCTTTGTTTACAGACTATTTTATTTAGGTAGTCATTCTATAAAACCTTTTTTGCTTAAAAATAACTTCGCGAAAGTTATTGACTTCGGAGCTAAAAGTGGTAATAACAGCTTCTTATTAATGTAACAAGTCGATTAATTAAGTCCTAAACTGTAGCGATAAAACCTTGCTATAATATATTACTTGTTAAGCCAGTGGCACAAGAATCTAGTTGAGTAACCAATAATTACGATTATGATCCACTTTAATTGGCAAAATAAAACAGAAGAAGCCTGTTTACTACTTTAAATCCGTTAAACAGAATCATACGCTTAAACATTTTTTTGTACAGTTTTAATGTTAATTACTTTATTTACGTAAATTTAATGTCTAATTTGGCTTACAATACTAGTAGTGCTTTATTAACAGATTTTACTGAAAAATTATTATGGAATTCATTATTATATGCCTGTTTAAATTAACATTACATAGTTAAAAATATTATCAGATTCAGATAAAAAAAAATCATAAAGATAAAATTTATGCTACGAATACGATAACATCGCTTACGCAAATAATGGAACCTTACAGTTTTTTGATATAATATTTATTGTTTTAACTTTATCTGTTTGTTAACACTAATTTTTTACAATACTGATAAAGATAATTTCATTACAAATAGTTGTTTTACTTACCAGAAACATGTTTTGAAGACAATATAAAAAACTCGAATACCTCCAAAATTTAAAGCATATATTTCATTATTATCATCATCATATGCTTGTGATAGTCCACTGCTGGAGATAGGCTTCCCCTAATACACCCCTAAACGTTAGGGGCTTTTGGACCGTATCCAACCTCGCCGATCCGACGCATTTATCATCTTACTTTTCGGACAATTGGGTGATCGGACGTAATTGCCCTAACCAACTAGAAAACAGCAATGAAAATTTGTGGGACAGGATTCGAACCCACGACATCCGGTTTCTAAAGCACAGGGCCGTGCCACTGGGCTACGGTGGCAGAATTGAAATAATTGAAAAAGATATTTTTATAAACGGAACGTTAAGTTTTTGTCGTCTGTAAGAAAAATAAATTGTCCACGCTCTTAGCCCAGCAAACATGACCCTTTCGTTATTATATATATATATATATATATATATTATAAATCGATAGCATACATATTTCTGAAAAACATGTCGTGAAGCAAACATGTTATTAATCAGTCGTAGATAAAAATGTGGTGTACTGCTGACTCCACTGAAATAAATTACATATATAAAGTACACATCATTATAAAAAGTTAGGAAAGTTTTGATTAAAGGTAATTAAACTTACTGACATTCTAATTTTAAATTATTTACCTTATTTTTTTCTAAATACCAATAAAAGTTCAACATTCATCAATTATCATAAATACGTGTACCAAACTAAACTTCCCGCCAATTTGCGAGTTTCCTTCACAACATCATCATAGAAGGCCGTGGCATCGTTCTTTGTAGGTCAATAGTACTGAAAAACGTGTTGAATTCTACAAGAGGACATAACTAAGACAACATTGTGCCTTAATAATGGCACGCAGTGTGAGATCATCTTGTTTACATTTTTGAGAAACACCTTGAGTGATTAAAGCCTTCCCCGTCACGACTTGGGGTAATTACGCTACCGCTGCCTGCTTTAGTATTGCAACAAAGCAGCGCTCTACTAATTTGAGTTGCAATAGTTGGATAAGCTATCAAGTGAGTCGTACTTGATTTGTTGACGAAGTAATTATCCAGTACCGTATTGATCGAAACATTAGAGTTGCACATAGGAAAATTTAAGCTATTCAAGAAAATTAAAGCGTTAAATACTTGAGGATTGTTAAAAAATCGACGCTGTTAATAAAGATTATTGTTGTTTATATAAAAGAAACAGCTGTTGTTGATATAATACATGCTAATATTATGTGAAAATAACTCTGTCTGACTGTCCGTCTTTACTGTGTAAATCATTAAATCTATGTTGATGAAATTTGATATGTAATTAATATTGATAAATTTTATATCAGATTCCAAAGCAGGACTAGTAAAATGGTGGATCACAAATCGAATTGCAGGTACCGGCTAGTATAGATATACATTGAAATTTCTTATAAAATATGTATCTTACAGGTAAGTTACAGGTACAAAATGATGAATATCGGACTTGAACAAGTAAAACACATCTTTTCTCGCGCTTACCATCTTATATTTCTTTGTTGAACAATTTGAAGAATAATGAAGTGTAAACGTGCAATGTTATTGAATTGTACTCGCATAAGAATTACAATCAAGTTTTAATCGCTTAATACACTGTGAAGTATCAGTGACGCAGTTTTTTTACCGATACCGTGACTTGAGTATTAACTCCGATTAAATGTTAATGATGATCTTTCCACTACTGGGACGTAGCTTTTTTTTTACTACCGTACACACAATGGACTTAGAAAAAGGTTTAGGTTTGTTAATCTGAAACTTACTAAGCGTAGGTTTATTCGTATTAGTTTTTTTAGTAAACTAATATCACCGCGTAATAAGTAACGACGACAAAAGTAAAAAAAAAACAATAGGATGTAGCCAAAACGCTACACGTTCTTTAAAAAATGTAGGTATGCTAAAATTTTATATATGACCAGTAAAGTATTGACTATACCTATTACTAGACGTTACCTAATTTTTTTTTATTAAAATAATTTCAAGTGTATAGAGTTATTGAATTGGTCACCCTACTTTTCGCATATGATGTACATCGTACGTAAGTTAAACAACGTTTATATGTTTTGCACGATTTATACGCTGTATCATTGATTGATATTAAATCCTTCTTCCGTAAAGCTTATATTTTTAGCAATGGTTTATTTAGGCGGTTGAATGTTATGTTAAAGTCGTTAACAGTCGTCTCGGCCTTTCATTTACTAAACGAACAGTTTAAATTATAATACGTATACAAAATAACTTGTTCATTATACGGGAACCAATTAAGGTACTTATAAATCAAAATGCAATTTTCAACTAACATATAAAGAGGAAATATTTATTCCCTTGTTTTGCATAGGCTTCGAAGCTATTTAACTGATTATAAACATTCTATAAACAGACTATGTTATCCTTGAGCGACGTAGGGTACATTTTAAGCCAGAATAATCTATTTCAAAAATCGGAAAATTTTACGGGCAGAGCCGTGGACGGCTCGCTAGTTTATATATAAGCAAATAAATGTGATACTCTTCCCGATTTTTTAAGTCGACGACCGTCGGCGGGCCGATACTTCTATCGACCGTCGGCGGTCCTTAGCCGACAAACACATGGTAAAACGCGGTACGACTTTATGTTAGCGTGTGTACTCTTTTCTTGCGCTAGTAATTTATCACAAGAGAAGATATTTTTTCATAAATAAACCACGCAATACAATTTTAAAAAATATTTGATTGATTTTATGTATTCTTTTTCTAATTCTTGATTGGATAGATTCCGGTGCAATATAATATAGTTGTATAAGTTCCGTTCTATCGGTTATTTTACTGCGGTTTGTATTTTGTACGTTTTACATATATTTATTCTTTATAGGTAGAAAATAACAATTACTCTAATGTTAAAGATTCTTCAAATATGACAAAATATACATAAAAAATTTAATTGTTGTTGTGTACGTTTCCGTCGTTAACGCTATATAACTTTAAAGTTTAATTATACTTTCGAATTGACAATAACTAATTGGATCATACAAGTTGTACTACCGTTAGTTTCAACACAAGTCCTTGAGAGACGACTTGCACAGTCGTCTCTCGCATCGCAATAGAAGACGAACAACCTTGGACCGAACGACAGTTACGGTCAACGCGACCGCAACCCGCCAACCGTGATCTCCGATTTTATATAAAAACTTCTAGAACTATGCTCTTCGGGTACTTTTTGTTGTTTAGGAAATCAATTGAACGCAAGCGCTTTGAGGCAGTGTAAAAAAGTTAAAGGATAGAATAAAACTTACGTTTTTAATGACCACCGTTATCGGTTGTCTAAAACAATTAAAATAATATAAGACTACTTAATTTTCTATTAGAAAAGGATGTGTATAGATATACTTATTGTGTTTATTAATACTTTATATTTGCCACAGCTGGAATAAAATTAAAAAAGGGATTTTTATTTTTACCTCCTATAATATATGTAAGATGATTCGTCGCCAATAAAGACAGCTTGCATGTCGACGTTATTTTTTTTTACATCTTAAGTTTGTCTTTTAGTTGTTTCATTAGCCGAGTATATTTATCATTACTTTACGAAATGGAAAATCAATAAGCAACAAACAGATTGTTGCTTAATGATATCTATATTATTTAAACGCTATAATTTTCAGCGGCCTATGTTCAGCGTTAGCCCACTGCTGTTAGGCAATCCTAATGCACGCCTTCTTCATTAGGCGGTTTTCGGACTGTACCTATCACGCTGGTCCAATGCGGGTTGGTAGGTGAACCGACTTTTTACATGCCCGTCCGACGCATGGATCATCTCACTTTTTAGATAATAGGGTGATCAGCCCAAATTGCCATAACCAATTAGGAAACAACAATGAAAATTTGTTGAGTCCCCGCAGGATTCGAACCCACGACCTCCGGTTTCTAAATCTTACGCCCTTACCACTAGGCTACTAATAATTTTATTAGGATACCTATTCGTAAGTATAGATTTTATTATTTTTTAACTTCGCCATAACTCTAAGTAGACTTATATGACGATACCAACATCTGCATTAATTTAGATATATAAAACGTGTCAAGTATTTTGCAGCACACATCTATTGACAAATGGGGACTTATATTCTGCTACTGACCGTAACCAATATGGCAGCGAAAAAAATCTGTCGTCAACATCGCCCACACTTGAACGCTCGAAAAAAAGATGGCGCCCTACCCGCTATATCATGTTAAGTAGTTCTTGAGATCTTGAAATGAAGGCAAAAAATTGTCCAGTTAGCAGCCGAAGGCAACGAACCTCAAAACTGGGACGGGGCGCAAAAACATTCGGAGATAAGGAAAAATTGTCATGATCAATTTAGACGATATAATGTTGTTATACAATGTTCGTCGAGGTCACAGATAAAACAAATAGCACATCTATAAATTAATCATCGACTACAAATTATTATCTATGCTTAAGCAAAGTTCGTCGTGAACAGTACAAAAACAATTTACTAAAATTGTAGTATCATATTATTGGAGGAATTTACCAACTTCTCTGTCATTTTGTTATGACACTAATTAGACGTAGAATTCATATACACTTTTTCTAACGAAGTCAAAAAAACGCCAAAACTGAACGTGTTATTATTTCAAAGACGTAAATTTAATCTACACGCGATGTTTAATCAATAAAAGCACACGACGCTTTGGCGCTAGAAAAGTTTAAAAGACTTTGTTAGAATTTTATATAAAACGTGTTTATATCTTATGCAGTGAGGAAAATCAAAAAATTACTAATATTTCAATTACTAAATTAAGTATCAAGTACTACATTATCTTTACTTTATTTCCATAAACTTTAAATCTTTTCAGCTCTTGTAAATGTTCAAAAAATAACAAGTTCGAATAGGTTTATTAGTTAGTTTTTTAATAGAAATAATTAATAAAATTTACCAAAAATTATAATTATCGAGAAGACCTTTTTATTGTACAAAAATTGTTATAAAAAGTATTTTTAAAATGCTGCAACTGCCCGAAGAACAAAGCGAAGTGTCATGTAAATAAAAAACAAAAAAAACATGGCAGCCGTTTTGAAATAGTGAACGGCAGCCCATTGTCCCAGCTTCGGCGGACATATTTGATTTTAATCGCAGCGATTACCGGACCGAATGAACTGTTACTGAATGCGCTTGTAGGTTATAAATTTACTGCTGGTTACCTTCGATCCAGGCCAAGATGCCAATATATTATTAGGTCTTAATAAGATTGTTACGTTATGTGACGAAACTGTATAAGTGAATGGATTCATGGAGAAACGTGAGCTTTAAATTTGTTACGTAAACAAAAGAAGCGAGAGTGCGATCGGGATAAAAAAGTGTATCAACGCGTTCATTACGTGTCACGAAAGTGCATTTTGAAATGGATAATGGTACGCCCCGGCTGATGTTGTTCTTTTATTTGGATTTTGATGTAAATGGAACAGCTTTGATTGAAAAAAAGATGAACCACTTACACACTTAAAGTCTAAACTCTCTGCGAATAGAATATTATTGTAGTCATTCGTCAAAAATTTAAATTAACTAATAATAAACTTTTAATTGTTTTTACTCTGGTATAGGTTCTAGCAGTTCGCAAGAACGTTAACATGGAGATTTTATGTATTCACAATGTAAGATTTACAATAGCAGATTTCAAAGGACGATTAAAAACTATAATTCTTAGAGATGATTAAAATACTACCAATAAAACTGTAAAAATTTTCAGTTAGAGGCAACACCCACACGTACGACGCGAATACTAGTATGTGCTAGGTAATTTTTCGAAAAATTAAAGTAAATTTTTCAAATTTGACGTTACTAACAAAGTATGCACAGATAAAGAATGTGACAGAACCACAGGTATTTCACGTTGACGAAACGCTGTAATGAAAGTGTTACTGAAACTGGTAGCACATCTACGAGCCAATTAGAGCTGTTACTTTTGAATGGCCGCGCTATTCCTAGGTTATGTTAGAAGCAATTTAACTCGTTCTTACAATTCACACCTAAAATTACAACAGTTTTTGTGTGGCATTACGTTATAACACGTGTGCCTTATTGGTTGTTACACCATAGACCGTGTACTCAATGTTAATAACAAGACTTAGCACGGCTAAACAAAAGAAAATGTATCTTAAACGTGTTATTCAAGACTTAATTATACTAATTGTTGTTAGTAAAGAAGGAATCATGTGAGTGACAGTCACCACAGTGTTCAATACCTCTTACGTGCCAACCGATAGCGCTAATTTTCACAACAGGCCAATTAAAAATTTTATACAGGATTTAATATAAACAATATGGGTTACATTGCAGTAATTCCTATATGTATAGCGGTTGTATTGATAAATTATCATCCAAATGTTACGTACTAAGCGACTATTTACTTATAACAACACCATACACTCGACGCTATTTCTTTTTCAAAGACCTTTGCCCATTGTTTACAATTAAATTTATATGTTAATTGGCTATGTATAGTATAGTATGCTTTACTATAGTGATACAATAACCATAACTTAAAAAAACTTTGTTTAAAAGGGACGGAACTATCTTTGGTTGATATCTCACTTGTCGCATATTTTATTTAAGTGCGTTCTATAATATATTTTACTTTTTTTTTCAATCTAAATTATGTTGTCCACATAACAGTCATTCACCTCAGTCCAATATGCAAATTTCAATTCTTTTTCAAATCGATTATGAAGTCAATAAATTATGTCGTCAACAAATCTTGATTTAAGCGAATATAGACAAGGTTTTTAGATTTATTTTAAACATATTTTAAACATAATATATTATGTACATATCCGCAGTCTTACAGAAGGTAACTTTCAAATATATTTTAATAATAAAATTTTATAATTAACTAAAATTTTATATTTAATAATTAAATTTTGGCTTTGTTTGTGACAATTTTAATCATATTAGGGAAAATGTTAAATATATGAACAAAAGAAAACGTTGAAAGAAAAATAAGTAATACTATCCCCAAAAGAAAACTGCTCAAAATTAATAACATTTACTTTTTTGTTGTCGTTTAACTAAGTTTAAGTAAACTAAGCTCTAAGTTTTGCTAGCATTATTCCGTTAATATAAGAACAAAAAAATTGATCCTTTATATATAGATGGATTTCTGGTATAATATAGCTGTTAACCTCTGAGTGATGATTCACTAACATTCATGCAATATGGGCTACATCGTGATCTACAACCTATCAGCCTAAGAAACTAAATTTACAACTAGAAAGCCTAAAATTCATAAAGTTAACATAAATAAAGGCACGTTTTGCGTCACGTTCATTTGAGACCAATTTTTGTTAATTGTTACAAAAAAAAAAAAATTAATAACTTAAAAAAAATATGAAAACTGATTATCGCAGCATTTCAAATAATTTCATAACGATAATTGTATTGGTAATTAATATTTATAAAAACACGGCAATGAACACTGCCTTTCAGGTATTATCTTAGGACTTTAAAACATTAAATTTCCATTTATGCATCGAACAATTATTTAAATAGAATGCTTGTATTTTGATTATGCAAATATTTTAAACAAACCAAACAGTGTTTACAGTCGTTGCCAGATCGGTTTTACGTTAATAAGTAAAGTGGGTCGTAGAATTATGAATAAGTTTCCTTCTATATTATCAGCCATGTTTGTTAATTGATTCTTAGGAAATCTATAAATCAACAAGACTGTTATTTAATGCTTAAAAATGTCTAACACTTCATTTTCAGATTTTTCTATTTCTATTACCAGAACAATAGAGGAATCTATTAAATTTATATAATTAACAGATTTCTTGTCTAAAGAGATTATCGTTCTTGTAAACATTACTATACTTGTATCTTTGAAATATGAAATCTATGTACTTACGATATTTGTTAACAAAAACTAGTGTCAATCTCTAATTATGCCTAAACATAAAAGAATCCTCTTGGCTTTGTGAGTTCGGCTTTTCCATCTGATATATGACCGACATCTGTATTTTTTATTTTAATACTAAGTAAATGATTAATTAAAAATAAAATGCAACATACAATAAGAAAAAAGACATAAATTTTAACAAACACAATGCTCAATAATAACGTATTTAAAAATATAATTTGCAGCTCTATTGCATTTTTTTGTATAATAGCAAGCTATCCGTTGTTCATATTTGTTTCAAATGTTTTCGTAAAAGCCAAAATAAATATTCAAATTCATTAATTCCTCCACTTCAGATATAAATTTGCAAAATTGTGATAGCGTTTTCGTATATCTCATAAATGCGGAGCTTTTCGTTTCCTTTACACGCCATTTCCGCTTAACGTAGTTAAAGAGATTTTGATGCGGAGATAAATTTGATATGCAAATGTTTAACGTGATGAATAAATTGCGCTTTGTAAAGAATCCACGAATTTCTCGTTACATGAAGCACAAGAAAATGTTATTTATGTCTTATTCAGATATTGGTACCATAATTAAATTAATTAACGGACGGTTGAGGACTAAACAATTACAAATTACGTTGGCTATTTTTTCTGTTGTAAAATATTTCATATTGCACTCTACCATGTGTTTTACTATTGTATTTTAAGATATCTGTGCAAATAAATAAAGTTGAGTGTATGTAACATGAAAATAACTCCTCAATAAATACATTGTCATATATAACAAACAATTTTTTTTTATATATCATTCTTAATTTGTCTGTCTTTTTATACTAATCTCTGCAATAGATAGTCCGATTTTGACTAGTTTTCCAATAAAAGATACCTGATTAACTGGTAATAACTGATGCTACTTACTTAAGAAAAAAACTAACAGAATTTTCAGATTTTTTTCTATTTCCACGTGTACGAAGTCGCGTGCTAAAGCTAGTTTAAATATACCTCGTATATTTAAAATACTTCTCAATATACGAAGATTAATATTGCGGCTCGATCAATGAATAATTAATCCAAATACGATTTTTATAATTCAATACTTTAACGCGTTTGTTAATACTTTAACGTGATTTTCGCGTTTTAACCATTTGCAAAACAGATAATAGCATCAAAGTAAATTTCGCTTAATAACGATAATGTACACGCATTTGTTTGACAGCCATTCGGCTCCGACGCCGTGCGGAACATGCGAACCTCCAATTTTTCATTTATTTTAATGTATTACCCAAGCCGTTAGGTTACGTTCGCGTTTGAAATATAATAATAGGTGTTTTAATGACACGATATCAATCACGACACGGCGGACCGTCCAGTTTTTTAGTGTGCGGACAATTTGGTCGGTCGGATGTAACTTTTTTATTTATCATCTGCATCGAGAGAGCAACAACCACAAAAAGTTCTGAATTCACCGTCTGAATCCGGCGGTGGATACTGTTAGACGTGCGTGTGTCAATTAGGTATTACGAAAAGGTAACAGTTAACTGTATATTGAATTTGGTTTTTGTGTACATGTTTTACGTTAAGATCTATTCGTTGGTAATTTTTGGTCTAGTTACTCTCCCCTCACCTACTTAGTAATTTAGATTATGTACTACTTATAATAAATAGCGTGTTAAAACAAATATATATATATATATATATATATATATAAATATATATTTATATATATATATATATATATATAGGCACAATTATTTTATATCACACATTACTTAGCGCCATGAACAGTATCCTATTATAAACAAATAGATCTATTATCTACCAACTACACGAGAATTTTGTTTACATAAATTTTAAGTCCCAAATCACACATAAAATTTATATTAGCAATGTAACGAATTGTACTAAAATGACGTCATACAAAATTATCTTACTATTTATCTTTTTTATTGAACAATTTCATTTTCAAGATGTCAGTCACTGAGGTAAATTTAACAGATATCAACACTATATGTACAATTCCACTTCTTTGTTGATCTTCGGTATTGAGGTATTGATTGCATTAGTTTTTACTCGTCTTATTTTTCAATTAATAAGCCGATATTGCTCTGATCAACAGGTTTAGCAATAATACAAAATTATTTCTCCGCAAGATTTGAACTTCAAATTTCAGCTCGTGAAGCGCGGGCACGATGGCAGCTTAAATTCTTTAGTCATAAAAAATATTTAAAATAAATGTAATATAATATTTTGTGCCATATTTATTCGTGAGGTAAATGAGTGTGCTTTTGAAACCGGAGGTCGCAAGTTTGAACCCTGCGGGGACTGAACAAATTTTCCAAGTTGTTTCCTAGTTGGTTAGAGCAATCTGGCAGCGTGGTGGGATACGGTCCAAAAACCCCATACGGAGAAGGCGTGCATTAGGGAAGGCCTATGTCCAGCAGTGGACTAACACAGGCTGATGATGATGACGAATAAGTTCATACGTATACGCTCAGCGAGCATGGAGAGGGCTATGCTCGGAGTATCTCTGAAGGACCGCATCAGAAATGACGGATCCGTCAGAGAACCAAAATCACGACATAGCCCACCGGATTAGTAAGCTGAAGTGGCAGTGGGCCGGTCATATAATCCTCAGAACTGACGACCGCTGGAGTCGAAAAGTTCTGGAGTGGAGACCGAGGCTCGGCAAACGTAGTGTAGGACGCCCTGCGGCAAGATGGAGTGACGACATTCGCAAAGTGGCCGGTGTGGGCTGGATGAGAATAGCCGAAGATAGGATACGGTGGCGTGCATTAGGAGGCCTATGTCCAGCAGTGGACTAACACAGGCTGATGATGATGACGAATAAGTTCATACGTATATACCGTAAACCATAACTGCATTACTAAGTAACTGTAGCCTAAGCTTAAATACAAAGCATTAAAGACGATAAAGGCAGTTTTGTATTTAAGCATATAAATTTAACCTTGAACATAGTTTAGGTATTCAAAAATGTTCAAGGATAAAATGTCATTGAACGTCAAATTCAGCCACAAAAAAGCGGATTAGGACAATGCTTTTATCAAATTTCGTACCTGGCACACCTAGCTTTAGAATTATATTAATGACTTACTGAATTCTTTTAATAATTTATCAAGTTTTATCTATTTCTGAATACCTTGTATACTTTTTAGGTTAAATATATTTTTATAAAATTTGCCGAATTATTAACCTTTTATTTCATGTACTACTAGATGTCGTTAAAGGATTAAAAAATTAAACGTCACTTCTGTCAAAGCGAAATTCCACGGCATTGTCATTGCATCAATATTTTTAAAACTGTTATTTTTTTAACCATTCTCAGTAATTCAATCGATTTTAATTCTATAAAATTTAAAATAGTTGAGATGAATAGTAATTATTTAGCGAAAGTAACAAGGATGAGTTTAGACGCTGCTTTAGGTACGTTTATTTTATATATCATGAAAGAAACTGAAGCAAATGAATATTTAAATATGACGCTTGTATTTCAAAAAGCTAGATTATTACGATTAATGTCTACAAATGTTTCTTTACCAGTAATTTGTTGCAGTTTCTATCAGAATTATCCGACCAGCCGTTCTTAAACTGTGGTCGGGTTCGAAAAATTATATCAAGGAAACAAAAGCCAAAAATATCGTAAACAACGTGTTTGTATCAAAAACGGAGGACGCATTACAACGCGCAACTGATTTTTTAGAAAATAAATTAACGCTGCTTCGTAATCAACAAATACCGAGAGAAGTAGAATACCTCGAAAAACAGATTGAAAACGTCAAAAATAAAATAAAAAAGGAATAATAATAATTAAATTTGTATTAACGTTTGCCGGTTTAACAGCGTTTACTGCGTATTTATATGATTATAGTTCTTAAGAGTATCTAATAAGCTATCACTTATATTGCTCCAAATTTTGTTAACGTGCATTGTGATTTTAGCTACGAGTAAAGCTATAAAACCGGCGGCTGGTACAGCGTGGCAGTATGCGAAGATAGAAATGGCTCCTCCGTTTACCATCAACTTCTTTCATGGACCAATCGGTAGCAAGCTTGAAGAATATGTTTCTAAATTTGCGAAAAGTCTAATTGGCAATTTGCAGACTACCATACGCGATATGGATGCCGAGAAGGAAAAATTGATGCGGCAAAAGGAAGAAGCTATTAAAGTTGCGAGGGAAAAATTAAAAAGTAAAGCCAAGATGGCGATAGAAAAGTCGCAGGAACTTAAAATGAAGGCAAAAAAGCAACTCAAAAAAGAACCTGTATCGGGAGCCAAAGACGAGAAGAAACCTAAGACTGGCAAATAAGCAAACCATTTTTTTTTATTTTCTTTGCGTTCGAAAGATGCGAATAAAAATTTTAGTTTTTTATTTTCTTTGAGGGTTATGTGCATTTGATTTTCTAAAATATATAAAGCTCGTTTTCAATGTATCAATTCTGATGTGGTATTATTTGCCTCTGCATTTAGATGTATTGCAGAGTATTTGCCAAATTCTTTTGTTACTCAAAAACAAACAGCGGCTGTTAGCATGAGTAATAAATGTACTATTGTAAAAACTTTAAAAAATTAAATGAGTAATTAAAAAATAACAGCTAACCAATTAATAAGATCTTAGAAAAATGCTACAACTAAAAACTCTTAAAAATATATTATTGATCTTCAAACAATAAAAAAAAATGTCTGTTTGTAATATGAAATAAAATGTTTAATTCATGCCCATTTAATGTATACAGTTCATTTAAAAACATAAACAAGCACTGTCGACTAGTGCAATATTACCTTTTCACAAAAAATCATGAAGTGGTTCATAATGGCTGTTGTGTTTTTCCCCCATGCTTGTCTCGTAACTATGGGCAGCGGTAAAATCATTTAGCCATCAGGTCATCCGCTTTCTTTTTTTCCATCGGTTTTCTTATAAGCTAAAACAAAAATAAGTTTAGATAATATTAACTCAAATTATGACAAATAAAATGGTTGTACCACAACAAAACATTTCTAAAGTACATTTTAAGAATGTGAGACTGACTAAGGTATTAGTATGACTTGAAAACAGAGCAACACGGAAATATTTACACCTCGTCAATTATTACAAATAAAAAGCTCGTTTATACCTCGTTGCTATATTTTACAGTACATTTTTAAAACAACTTCTGAAAATATTAAAACGATTTTTTGGCACTACACGAAAATTAAAGAAAATTTTATGTTGTCATTAACGTCAATGCAAAAGTTGTATACGTTATATTCGTATATGTTCTAATATCAGTATAATTTCAAGAATATAATCGAAAGACCCAGAACGGACACGTTTTCGGAGAGATGAACATCACAAAAGTTAATAATCTATACCGTAAGTAATTGACCTTTTAACTAAATACACCAAGAAAATTATTAAATTATAAAAAAGAAAAGAAAATTTTAAATTTAAGCTTATTTTTACAATGATTAGTTCACTTCAAAAGTGTAATTGACCTAATACTAAACGTTTCAATTTAATTTGACGTGACTTATCGTTCTTACGCGATTCAAAATAGATAATAACGTGGTAATTTGTCCGGATATAAAAGTTGGACAATACGATAATGAGAATCCTGATGCACCTTGTATAAATGTAAACGCTGAATAATAGGAGATCAGAATTCTCCACTACCGTACCGAGTATATATAGAGATGGGCTCGGCAGTGAGGCTTTATATTTTGCGTGGTGGACATTATAATGTAATGTATATAAATATAGAGCTAATAATAACCTCGAAGACTATCACGGACCGAACCCTACTTCGTCCTTGAACTGGCGTTTCAGCTATTCGACTTTGAAAACCAGACAGCGAGTAGATGCTCTGTGATATAAATTCAGAGTTGAACCTCGCGCACCAGAGAAGAGATATACAGGATAATGTTTTGTGAACTAAGGCACAAGAGCAAGGACCTGATTCTAGATTCTATTTTGTTTATAAATTAAAACTGAACTTTAAACTGATGGTAATTAATGCGTCCTCCCATATGTAATGCAGCGTAAGACGCAACAAAATCACTTGTCCTGAGGCAAGTATTTCACCTAGATTGTGTACTGTAAGAAGGTATCGCCTTTCTAAAGCTAAAATATTGATTTTAAAAGCTGATTTACACACTACATCGCTCTCTAGTTTACCGAAAATTTTTATTAGACCTCTTTGGACACAAGTACATAATAACTCGCTCCTAGCCAAAAATATTTTAATAGCTCATCACCAATCATACATATATGCAAAAGCTAAGCTTGAGTAAAAAAATGTTATTTTACCATTTTATAGGTCTAAGAATAGCTCCTATAGCAGAATTATACGGCCAAGCGGTCAAAACAAGAATCGGATATCTGAAAGAACTTGTTATTGGTTAGTAGAAAATGTTTTATAGATTTGTTTGTTAAATATAGATTGAGATCAAAATTCTTACTTTAAAATTTAGTTGTTTAAAAATTGTCAAGGACAGCCATTAACATCGCATATGTGGAGAAGTTCATACGTAAATTTCAACCATAGTATGTTTTTATTTAGATCTAGCACAACTAAAGGAACACGAAGTTATAAATTTCATTTAATCCTCTACTCTTTTTCTATATGAGCAAAATTGCGCTAAACATAAATAATTCTCCATTAAAAACGTATGTATTATTAATAAGTTTTTACAGTATGCATGAAATATAAGCATACATAATTATACTCTTCTAACCTTAAATATTTATATTTTATTTTTTGCATGAATATAAGAGATTGGCATTAACTTTGAACAACTAATTTATAATGAAATTACGTAAGCTTTTTATAATCATTGAAGGACATTTATAGTTTTTCTTCCATTTGCAGAGAAATCGAATACAGTGGGGCAATCAGACTTTGCGCAGAAGTTGCGGGTTGCTAAGCATTACTGCTCCGTGGAAATGAAGCCACCTTTTGTTAACGAATCGCAGGTAATGTACACCGAGGTAACAGTTAAATAATTAACATTAGCATAATTTGTCCAGCAGGATATATGACGAGCGCCTTTGGGCATAATCTTAAAGAAAACCCGGATTCAGTATGTAATTATTCTTGATTATTGCTTGTATACAATATTCTAAAGGAGATCAATTAACTAGACATTGATACTGTAACTGCCTCCGTAGCCTAGTAGTATGAGCGTGTGCTTTAAAAACCGGAGGTCGTCGGTAAGAATCCTGCTGGGACTCAACAAATTTTTATTGTCGTTTCCTAGTTGGTTAGGGCAATTTGGGCCGATCACTCAGTTGGATGGGCATGTAAAAAGTCGGTCCACCCACCAACCCGCATTGGACCAGCGTGGTGGGATACGGTCCAAACCCACCAAGGGATAGGGGTGTATTAGGGGAGGTCTATGTCCAGCAGTGGATTATCACAGACTGATGAGCATTTGATACTGTAACTAAAAGTAAGAACGCTGGAATAAACTTGAGAAACGAAGATGTTTATGATACGAAATTTGCATAAGCGCAGTATTCCCTCTCTTATATGTAGCAAATATACATGACTTAAATTTCTTTTTATTTCAGAGACTTCAAGAAGACATGAAACTAGTTCAAGAATTCATCAATGGTAGATGTTATAAGTATTTAACGGTGAAACAAGCCTGGCTCTTGTTCTTGGTGTGCACCGAGGTCGGGTTATGGTTTTTTCTAGGCGAAACTATTGGCAAGATGCATATTGTTGGATACAAAGTCTAAGAATTTCTAAATATTCTTCTTATTTCTAAATGTCTTCTAAATATTCTTGATATTAGGTTTTGTTTTTTAACCACAAAATATATGTTAAATTGGTAAGAAAGAAACTGAGAAAATAATTAGACAACAATATGTTACAAAAATAAGATAAACTAAGTAAAACACGAGGCGACGACGCAAAATACGACGTACTAAAATTGGATGAATGTAATTTTACAATAAACTATTCGTTCTTATATCTTTTTTTTTTAAATATAACATCGATTCATGTTAATCAGAAAAATCCGATAATGTTACCTTCACTGTAATATTTTACATTGATGGTTTTCAATAGGTTAATAATAGGCTTTTTAAATTATTGATGCGTTACAATATTTATAAAATCGCAATATTCAGCAGCACTAGACTGTCTATTAATTTATTAAACAGTAAAATTCCTGAATACAGAAAAGAGCTCTTTCCGCTCCTATTTTTTTACCTTATTTTGTATTTACACACAATACTTAAACGAATAATAAACATAAATTCAGAGACGGTAGTGTAAAAGGCCATTACCGTTTTAGCAAAAATTATAACTTATTACTTTGTATTTTTTTTAAACAGATGAAGACTAGCGAGAGATTGTCATATATGGCGTGGGCATGAAGAGGGACCCAAAAGTGGGTAAAATCAGGCTATGTATGGTGATACCCACATACCTTTCATGTCTTTTTTACTCTTAGGCTTTAGTTGTCAGGCAACAATAATGTAGTTTAAATAGTTTGGCCAAATTAGACTTAAAATAAATGTGAAGGATGTACTTTACTAACAACAAAGCGTTACCATATGTAAAGTGTTGTTATTATCTAGTCGACTTAGGAATGACATCTCGGTGACAATTGATCAACAATAAAGAAAGTTGATCTAACGTAAACTTGGTTGCCATAGGCTACAATGTAAGAATCACAATATATATTTTGATAACAATATTCTGTTATCGCAAAAGCATCTTTTGTTTAAAAAAAATGACGCCCAAAATGACCACAATCAAGTTTTAAATAAATAACAGATAATACTGTTATTTTTGCAGGAATTTCTGTTTTACAAAACATAGCGCAATGACTTTCAAAAGTTGTTCTTAATAGCATTTATGGCTAGAATCAGTTGATTGTATCATATTTATCTGCATAATGCCTGTTTTATTTTATTTTTAAGTAAAAATTGAAATCTAAAGCATTTCAGTTTAAATTTGTTGACATGCTTTGACATTTGAGTAATGTTAAACTTATGTGTTATCTTATCTGTAATTTAAGTGACAGCTATTGTTAAAAAACTTTCGAGTTTGACATATATTATACGTCATTCGTGCAAGATGGCAGTGAAGGTGCAATGCGGTGTTTCCGCGGAAACGTTAGGACGAGAATCATGATTCAAAGGCAGAAAAAAACTTTTAAAAAATGATATTAAGTGTATCTTGTTAATATTTGTGTTAAAATTCTCCTACCTTGAAATTTCTCGTTCATTAATTAATAACTATTTATTTTATTAGTAATGTTGCGGCGAGTAAACTTTTATTCAATATGTATCGCGTTTGGTCTCAGTGTTCTCTTAATTCTTGCTGGAAGTCGATATACAGATAACACAAATTACCGTCCGTCCTCCGAAAACCGTAGAAATATCAAGAACATTTTAAGAGTGGAAGATGCAGAAGACTTGCTGCAGCCAGTGCCGACAAACCCTTACGATGGCTCTCCAAATGTTGATAAAATAATTGAGAAAACAAAATCAAAAGTGAAGGTTGAATTGTGGAACTATAACTACACTTCATCTGGTGTTCATCGCCTTGAGGATTTCCTGATCGATTCTGGCGGCCGTCCGTTAAGGAGTTTAATAATTTCCACATGGAGATCTGGAACCACTTTTCTTGGAGAGATACTAAACTCGATGCCAGGAAATTTTTATCACTATGAGCCACTTCTAAAGTACGAAATAATACAAATCAGAGGTCCTCCACATGCTGAAAAAGCTTTAAAAACAATAAAAAGTATGCTAAATTGTAATTTTAATGGGATGGATGATTATTTTGAATATGGCAAAGGGCACTTGCATCAATTCAGCCACAATACTAGATTATGGGACCATTGTAAATTTAAGAAAGAATTGTGTTTTGATTCTGAATTTACTTCAAAGTTTTGTAAGCTGTTCCCCTTTCAGAGTATGAAAGTTGTTCGTGTAAGGTTACGTCTGATTGAGGAGATTTTGCAGGATAAAGAGTGAGTATTGAAAAAGTTTATAAAGAGAAACAAAAATATGTTGTGCTCTATCAGAGAGCAGAAAATGTTTATTAGTTATATATAGCATGTCTGATTTACCATTTACGAATACTTAGATCTCTAAATTTATGTTAGCAGATTACTCAATTAAATTTAACTAAATTGCTTATAACACTATCCTTAACATTTTTTAATTATTCCTTTAACAGATATGTAGCAAATATTAATGTTTAGTACATTATTGTCAACATAGATCTTAACTATTACAGTATATATCTGGATCCTTACATATGAATGTCTTGCAGGCTTAATGTTAAAGTAATATTGTTGATTCGCGACCCGCGTGGTGTGATGCAGTCTAGGCAGCACCGCAACTTCTGCCAACCAGCGCCGGACTGTTGGAAGCCTGAGTTGCTTTGCGCTGACATGATCAGCGACTATGTTGCAGCGGGAAGATTGTTGCAGCAGTATCCAGACAGGCTAATGTAAGTAAATTTGTTATTAGGATTTTTTACTATTAATTACATTTTTAAACATGTCTGGCAGAGATGTTTTTAACAATTATCATTAGATCTTGCAGTCAGAAAAAATTAAAATGAAAACAGTCAATAGTAATAAATGCATAGATATATCTAGCCGGAGCCCTTAGCAGGTGCGACCATATAACACAAAAGTCATTCTTATTATTATCATTGGACTTTCTCCCTCCCTCTGTTTGTGAACTAGTGGTTCTCTATGTTTAGTTGTACCAAACAATTGCATTTTATTTTATATATATGTGTATGTCATAATTAGATCTATAAAATTATAGATTGTATTAAATGTTGCAAAGTTTGTAAAGATGATAAGGCCTTTTTTATGAGGCTACTTTATTACTGACTAAAAGTGTTCCACTTTAAAGTGTATAGTGCTAGGCATCCGTCACAGCTTCATTAAATAAAAATTATTACCATTAGTTATCATATGTTTTCTCGTTTTTGCGTGGAACGGTAATAAAACGCGCTTTCAACGTTCCAAATTTATATTATACAAGGATTTACTGTTCACGTAACAGCGCCATTAAAATCACTAAACTTTTTAATTGTAGAAACGAAACTATACATTTTTATTATCATCACCATCAGCCTGTGGTAGTCCACTGCTGGACATAGGCCTCCCATAATCTACCCCATTAGAGGTTATTTGGACCGTATTCTACTACGCTGGTCCGATGCGAGTTGGTGGGTGGACCGACTTTTAACATGCCCATCCGACGCATTTTTATTATAAGTTGACTATTAATAGTAAAAATGTAAAACAGGTGACATGTTTTGTTCAACAATGTGTAGTATTTGCGTAAACAAAAGAACGACTTATAAGTTGACATATAAATTTTAGAATTTCTGATGTACTTTTTTGTTGTTTAGAGAGTTTTTTGTAGTTAAGAGTCGTTAGAACAATACGATCGCTTTTATTGTGTTGCAATTGCTTGCATCGTTTCCAAATTAAATAATCTGGATCTCATTTGGGTCATCCAATAGACAGTGCGGTTGCGGTTGCGCTAGTGGTCGTTCTAAATTGTGTATGCTCAGAATAGGTGATGCCCGCGACTTTGTCCGCGTGGTAATATACAAAAGCAAAACTCTGGAGTTTTATTTAGTAGCCTCAGTTACTTCCAGTTACATGAGCTATCTTCTGGTGGAAGTCCCGTCAGTATCGGACCAAAGATTAGACAGAACAAACATGCAGAAAGCTAAAAGAAATATTGTTTTGTTATATGTACCGGTTATATATAAAACAATGTACTCGGTAAAAAACGTTTTTTTAATGTTACAATCAGACACTTCAATTTTATTTATTTGTATAGATTGCATTTTGTCCTTAAATTTTGACTCGGCCGGGAGGAAACTTGAGTTTATGAATCATACGATCCAATTTTACATAAGTTTATATTTGAGCGAATCCTTAAGCAAAATCATAATCAGTGTACAGGCATGAAATATTTTGGATGGATTAATAATATATAAATATTAACATTTAATAATAAAATATAAAAATAGGTTTACAAATCGATCGATTTTATATTAAAAGGGGACCTCGGTGGGAATATTAAAGTAGTGAATTTAAACGATGGTTGTTTATGCGCGTGGCGTAGTAGCTTCCTTACATCTTCATAGCATTTTATCTGAATACAATCGATCTGGAATTATATATACATGTACACTATTATACGACACACACGAAGAGCTTTTGCTATTGCAAATGTAAAATAGACAGTGTTAGTGTTAAAAAGTATTCATTAATTTCGCTCATTTAACCATTCGTTGCAATAAACATTAATTAGGGTCATGTTGAAATAATTCACAATTCAGCAGGCGGTAATTTAACACGTTGACAATCATGCCGCCCTATTTAGATGACATCCCACGAAAGCTGACACCTGCCGTATAGAGTGACTGGCGTACATGGGAACTGTAACGAGTAAATTAAAAAAATTTTTGGTTAAAAAAACATAAGACTGTAAAGTCAAGATTTAATAAAAAACTACAGATTTTATCGCGTTTGAAATGTTCCTGAGGTTTCACTTACTATGCAGGATCCCTTATGTTCAAAGGCAGATTATACATACATACATACATACATACTTACAGATGCATATCTATAGTTCGGCAAAATAAGAATCGGAATAGAAGATTTTTTTTTATGGCCAACGAAGGTAGACGAGTAGTCGGCCCACCTAATGGATAGTGGTCACCGACGCACATGCACATCGGTAATACCAAGGGTATCACCAACGCGCTGCTTACCGTGAGACATGTGATGTTAATGATGGTAAACGAGACTACCCAGTAAATACTCTAGCTAGGGTGCCCTTCAAACCAGAACAATTATAGACCACAAATTGCATTGTTTGCTTTAACGATATATCTCATCTCCATGAGTGTCAATAATTTAAATTGTGCAAGTTTACTTATATGCTTTTATATCGATATCAATAAATCGATGTAGATTCCATAGATATAAAAAGATTGCATGATTGAAGCTTTAATATGTAAGTAAAAAAATCCAAAATAATCATCAGCTTGTATTAGTCCACTGCTGGATAAGGCCTCCGCTCATTACGCCTTCGCAATTAGGGGGATTTTAGACCGTATTCCACTACGCTGATACAATGCTAGGAAACAACAATGAAAATTCATTGAGTCCCCACAGGATTCGAACCCACGACTTCCGGTTTTTAATCACACGCCCATACCAAATTTTCCTAACCACCCAAAGGTGATTGGTAGAGAATGCCATCGGCATTAAATCCGCCTTTGTACCATTTTTTTGTGTGCAAAAAGATTAAATAAATAAATAAAGACCACTAGGCTACAGAGGCAGTTAAAATGTAAGTTATAGAAAAAATAAATATTATGATCTTTTAACTCTTAATTTAATGTTTTTTGTCAATAAACCCTAATTATTTTTAATTTTTTTTATCTTTTTAGCACTATAACAAGAAGTACTGACTATTAGTGTGTTATTTTTTTATATTTCTTTCTGCTGCACGTCTTATGCATGTAGTTCGCGTTTAATATAAAAAAATCGGCGATTTTATTTCCTTTTAGAAAGTAGGTAATTGCCTTTTCGTTTATATCGACTCAATTTGCCTCTCACTTCTGCTCTTAATATTCCAATCAACTAAATTCGGCACTAAATGATGGCGAGGAAAAAGCGTACATGGCAATGTACTAGAAATGTTTGTGTACGTTTGAAAGTCTGTTTCTTTGGTCATATACACTGCAACATTGCAAGAGCTTAGATTTAAATTCTATGAAGACGATGGAAACACTTTTTTTTTTATTGTCCATGAAGGCAGATGCCAAGTAACCTGAGAGAAAGTGACCGTCGTAGCTAATGCACATCGGCATTTCGTGGGTATCACCAACCCGTATGACACAGTATGTTACGTCTCGTTTATTCAGTAAATACGCAGCCTACTATGCTCAGCACCAGAACACGTTTTGACACAACTGCTATGCGGCAGAAATAGGCACTACGGTGGAATCGCCCCAGACGGCCCCCACGTAAAAAGGGGACATACCAGCTCCCTCTGATTTTGTTAAGATGTAACATCATATGTCTCAGGGCTTAAGCTGAATTGTACCGCCTTACGCTGCTTCTCTTAAAGGCAGTGTGTATCACTTAGGATGAGATGAATGTACAGCTAGTCTCGTCGCTTTATTCAATAAAAAAAAAACTTAATAGATAAGCACATTTTAGTCCTAATTTTAAATAGGAATATTCTGGAATCCTGTCGAGATCGTGACTAAGTTTCATTGCTGTTTTAATTAATATTTATTTGAATGTACCTAAAAGGTTATAGACCTTTTGATATAACTATTCTGATATTGACGCTTGATTTTTTGTGTTCGTGATATGGCTTTTAATGACCATTACGATAAAGTTCTTAATAACAGCGTACGACATTATGGTTCTCGAGTATTCTTTTCACTTTAATTGTCAAGAACAAGTGCTTTAATGACTATCCCAGTCTAAATAGTTGGGGAATTAAATATGTAGGTTGTGCTTTATTCACTCAAGTTACTCGACTCTTAAAACAAGAACCGAGGTTGTAGAAGTTTGGCCCTAAGAGCTCGTTATTTCAATTAGAAATCTCACTTTGAAGTTGTCGCAATACCTTTGTGATTCTAAAACTAATTTCATATGTTGTTTAAAAATAATTTGATAGAATATTCTTGCGTTGAATAATCTAAAATTCTTGGTATAAAATGTGCTGTACCTGAACCAAATAAAAGATAGCAGTCTATAACAACAAAATGGTTACTGTCATGTGTTGATTGTTGTTATCTGTTTACTGTCTTTTTAGCAAAGGCATAGTTTCAATACTTAGTCTATTTTCTAGGTCTAGGTAAATAGGCCAAAATTCTGGCCAGGTTACTTTGTTTGTAACAACAAATTGAAGTTTTATAGCCAAATAAAAAATGTAACTTGTACGTCACGATTGTTTAGGTGTTTATAACTAGTAATTAGAACTTGTGCTTTAGAAACCGGAGATTGTAGGTTCACATCCTGCGGGAACTCGGCAACTTTTCTTAGTTGTTTCCTAGTTGTTGCGGTTTGAGAACCCCATTGGCCGTAAAGTAAGATAATCCATGCGTTGAAAGGCATGTAAAAAGTCGGTCCTGTGTCCGATCTCTGCGGTCGTGTCGGTCCCATCGGCCAATGAAAATGAAAGAGACTGCCTCTTCTTCTTCCTCTCGACTCTCTGCACCTGTGTTTGCGAGTACACTAAATATAAAGCAATGTTATCATTATATATGCTATGTGTCAATAATGAAAAATATCTATTAAGTCTTTTCGAAGTCCGTCAGATCAGCTCATCGTGGTACTTGCATAAAATACGCAATTATCCATCCGTCCTTAACATCCATCCTTGCATAATGCGTAGGATACATGGTTATTACAATATGAATGCAGTAAATTACCTTAGGCGCAAAGGTTCCATTATCATCACAACCTATGTCAAACACTGGAGAATACTGAATTGTCTTAGTGTGGCATTGTCAGTCGTTTCTTCACTGTTATATATACATCTGTACCTGAGAAAATGGGCTAACGCGTTTTGAATAGTATACGAGGTGTCTGAATGCGTTACATCGCCAGTGCTAAATTGCGAGGAATAATTTTAGTATTATTCTCTATACAAGAATAGCGAAGACCGTCAAGCTTTCAGGTAAAATCGCATCATATCACCATTAACTAATTTTCTCATTCATTTCATATGTATACAAAATACAAATTAGAAGTTTGTAAATAAAATTTTATGACAAAGTACTTACTGGTGCCAAAGGCTATTGGTAAATATCACACAATATTTGACATTTGGCTGCTGTGACCATGGATCTTGTAAAGTGTCTTGGTAACTAAATTAAACGCGATAAAATCCATGAAGCATTTCATTAAATCATCTGTAGTATTCGAGTAAATACAATAAACTATTCGCGTAAATACTGGAGTCCTAAATAAATATTCTGGAGTCATAATAACATAGTAAAATTTTGACATTAGGTTATTGAATAAAATTAATCTAACGGTTTTTTAACCGTTTATTTACTCTCACTCGTCTCATTAGCAGCTTGTCATTCAGTGATTGACATATCGATGGCAATTCGTCAATAAGTACGACTAGATATATGATGATTCGCTTTAGTTCGGGTTACAATATTAGGCTGCTTATACTGGCTCTAATAGGCTGTAGTGTAGTTTAACATGCATTGTGTGATCCTGGAAATTTGAGTTTGATTTGAGGCATCTTTTCGTCCATATCTGTTTGTAAATTGTTGCTACTAAATGTAAATAGTAAGACGACATAATTTTCGTTCAAGAATTTAATTTTATGATTGTTAACAATTGTCACATTTGTTGAAAGTTTTATATTGAAACGGTTTGATAATTTTTTAACGTAAAAAAGTTCTGATAATGCATTTTTTAGTAGTTTAAATAGTAGAATCTCGAAATAAATGAAAAGTTATTTCCGGTTTTCCGACCTTCAAGTATTTTTACCCCGATACCCAATGGTTGTGTATTTTTTTTAAATGTAACAATTGTTACAAAATACAGTTTTGTAAGAAAAGTATTTTTGGGGGATTCAATGGCAATAGATGTTAATTACAACGCTATGTGTATTAGTACTTCGTTGCTGTAGGTTACGTTACGTTAAACTCTAGACGTTAACGTTGATCCAGATATTTTTACGAATTCAATACTCTTGTTCGACTGCCTGCCTGTCTGTGTCTATTTTGTAATATACTAAAATACTATAATACATAAAAAACTACTTTCTTGATTGATAAATCACAAATTGTCTCGAACTGTAAAATTTTTTAAGCTAAACTTTGTACGCATTTGTCATTAAACCGGCCACGTACACAATCATAAACGACACTTCTACAAAATTGGATACATTTAATTAGTTCCGCGAATATCGAGTGTTGTGTGATAAAAGAATCCAATTACGCGCGACCGTAAAACCTTCCCGTTACGCGTGTATTAATTTTGCTCTACATCGTTCGCTCTCGAAACTGTGCGGCCCCGATGTGGCCGACACGTACCGGACGCAGCTTTCGTGTAAACGATTTGCGATATGAAATGTTTATTCGTATATCGATCGCGTATCCACGTGTCTGTTGTGAATGGTTCTTGTTTTAGTTTATATGGTTTGCTGACCTTTTTTTAACTGCCTCCGTAGCCTAGTGGTATAGGCGTGTGCCTTAGAAACTGGAGGTCGTGGGTTCGAATCCTGCGGGGTCTCAACAAATTTTCATTGTTGTTTCCTAGTTGGTTAGGGCAATTTAGGCCGATCACCCAATTGTCTGAAAAGTAAGATGATCCATGCGTCGGATGGGCATGTAAAAAGTCGGTCCACCCACCAACCCGCATTGGACCAGCGTGGTGGGATACGGTCCAAAATCCCCTAATGGATGGAGGTGTATTAGGGGAGGCCTATGTCCAGCAGTGGACTATCACAGGCTGATGATGATGATGACCTTTTTTTTATTGCTTCGATCGATGATATTTGGAGAGCAGTTTGCTGATGTCAAGCATATTCTCGATCTGTGACTGAACTGAAAAAGCTTTGTGGTGTATATGTAATCGTAATGCTCTTTTTGATTTTAAATCAATTATTATATGTTGTTTAGCTATCTTCGTTGAGTGAAAAACGCTGTCTTTTAATGTTTGAGATGCCTGTCAGTCCATTTGACTTTAAAAATTTTCTATAGCAGCTTTACAGTTTGAATAAAGGATGAAAACTAGAACGAACTATATAGAGTAATTTAATCTCAGATTATTCCAAGTTATATTACAGTCGACCCACTAGTATGCCTTCATAGCCTAGTGGTAAGGGCGTGTGCTTTAGAAACCGGAGGTCGTGGGTTCGAATCCTGAGGGATTCATCAAATTTTCATTGTTATTTCCTAGTTGGCTAGGGCAATTTGGGCCGATCACTCAATTGTCTGAAAAGTAAGATGATTCATGCGTCGGATTGGCATAAAAAAGTCGGTTTACCCACCAACCCGCTTTAGACCAGCGTGATGGGATATAGTCCAAAACCCCCTAAACGGAGAAGGCGTGCATAAGGGGAGGCCTATATCCAGCAGTGGACTTACGCAGGCTGATGATGATGATGATGAATAGAGTCAGCACCCCTGCAATATTTAATAGACCTAAACCAACGGTTTTACTGTTACATTGACGGATAAATTAGAAAGTCGACGTGTTTCAAGTTACTGCTGTCCTTTGACGACTTCCGTAGCTCTCGTCTCGACAGCTTGGACAGACTTCCATTAAGATACTTATACTACTATTAGAGCGTGGGTAACACTCACAAGGATTGCTCATTTGGCTGACATAGGATTAGCTATCCTTTATAGGCCTAGGGCTTATACTATGTAGCCTAGCATTGGTTCGCTTTGTAAAAACCAGAGGTGCTGGGATCATGCGGAAACTCGACAACTTGTCATTGTTGTTTCCTAGCTAGATAGGGCAATGCAGGTTGATAACCCGATTTTCATTTAAATAAGATGATCTATGCCTCGAATTAGTATGTATCACGGTCCTGCACTCGATATTTCTTCGGTCGTGTCGGTTGTCCGTCCCATTTGAATATAAGAGTGAACTAAATAAAAAGAAAGTGCTACTTGCATTTGCGCGTTCACTACAACACTATAATATCTCGTGCCTAATCGGCTCGTCTATTGTCGTATCGTAATCAGCTTGCGAAGCGTTCTTTATGTTGATGAAAATGTAAGGTCACACTTTCCGTTCTTATAAAAGCCTGCCGTTTAAAATAATGGCATGGAAAACAAAAGAGCATCGCTCTGAGCTTTTTTAATCTGTGACCGTTTCGTGCCAGCAGCAGCGAGCGGGGAGAATTAAATTCATGAATACAGTCATTCACAATGCATGTATATCAAGTAGCGCTTTTTCTAACGCAACCACAATGAATACGAAAAAACATTGACGGTTCTTGCTTCCTGTTAGACTTTGCTCGTTTATTTTTCGTTAATATGTTTTATTACTGTGTAATTTTATAGGTAGGTACTTCAAACTGGTTATTCTTGTTTCATTCAACGTGCTATTAGAAATAAAGATATGCAGATTGAGCAAAATGGGCTATTAAATGCTTAGATTTGTCTAAATAGTGTGTTTAGTGGCGGAATTAGTGATTTTTAGGTTCAAAAATATCGCCTTCAATTAAACTTATTAATCTAATACAATTATTAACTTTACAACTTTTGAGATCAAGGCACTATCTGCATTTACTTTTGACCTAGTTTCGTTAAAAACCTCTTTTCTAAGCATTGCGAAGACGACAAACTTCAGCACACATTAAAAAATACATGATTATTTTTTTAGATAGGATTTTTTTGAAAATTGTTATTCTTAATTGTATACTTCACAAGTTTTTACTCAGTTCTTTTCCAGCGGCTTATGTAATCAAGATATAGTATTGCATTGCTTAAGCTGATTGGGTGCGAGTACAGTGATTGCAATGCAGAGATCCGCAGTAGAGTATCATAGACCTAAGAGTTTGTAAGCTGGGGTAGTTGAGCAGTAAAATTGTGAGGAAAAATATTGTGTTATATTATTGTAGATTTCATCCACTGCTGGACATAGGCCTCCTACTGCACGCCTTCTCCATTAGGGGGTTTTTGGACCGGGATACGGTCTACGGTACCACGCTGGTCCAATGTGGGTGGACCTACTTTTACATGCCCATCCGACACATGGATCATCTTACTTTTCGGACAGTTGGGTGATCGGCCAAAATTGCCTTGACCAACTAGGAAACAACAATCTAAATTTGTTGTTGATTCAAACCCACGACCTCCAATTTCTAATGCACCACCACGCCCATACCACTAGGCTACGGAGGCAGTTATTCGTTTTTTATTTGATTTGTAGAATATTAAATAATGTAACTATGGTCTATTACTACATGTGAAACAAATTGAATTTAATAAGTTTTTTTTTGAGTTAAATAGGCAATTGAACGTGAGAGTTTTTGCTCGAAACCTTACGATCAGAAACTCAAGGGTAATGTTTAAATATTAATAAAATATGTATATAGTCTCACAGTTTATTAGATTATCAGAAATAGATAGAGTGATAATAAATAACCAAAGGTTTGGAAAATTTAAAAAATGTTCAAATAAATAACACAATTTTACTGATAGATATCACTTGGCTATTGATTATGAATTCAAATCTCAACACGATAATTTGTATCGTTAATTACGATATTACCTCGTAAAGACCTTCGTTACCGAGCGTAACTACGTTGTGTAGTCTTTCGACCGATTTATGAATGTCAAGTATCACGAGCTGTTTCAATAACATCTATTGCTTCAACCGTACATTTATCAACAAGCGATCATAAAGTGGCAATTGCTCCCATGGTAGAGACAAAACGTTCTGTCGTGTCCAAATTTTATCGAACTATACCCGTTACAACGGTTTGTTTTGATAGTGCAGGGAGTGGCATACATGAATTCATCGTTGGAGTTTTTATGGTTTTGATGCCCCGATGGATTAGTGAGAGCTTAGTAACTATATTAGTTTTGTTCGTCGTTGTATTGTGTTTTAATAGACAGAATCACCACCAGCCCGCATTGGACAAGCGTGGTGGGATACAGTCGAGAAAACCCTTAATAGAGAAGACGTGCATTACGGAGGCCTATGTCCAGCAGTAGACTAACACAGGCTGATGATGATGATAAGGCAGAATTTAGATGATATTTAGTACGTTATTTTGTTCTTATTATGAAATTCGTATTTATTTATTTAGTATAAATTACAACAACTCGTACACAAAGATTTACTTTACTATGGTTGGTTAGGTAACGTTTGAATATAAAGTATTTTTCAGGGTTTATTTACTCTTTGTATGTACAGTACATAATATGTGATTACAATAAAATATGTACTGCATATTTAATTATAATACACCGCCTAGAAAATAAGTCATTTGAAAGAAATCAATGTTTATCATAGACATAAAGTATAATCTTTAAAACTTTTATCTAATATACTGTTACATGTAGTAATTAGTCAAATATAGTAAGAAGTCAAAGTGGTTGCGATCCCTGCCAACAACATATGCAAGGGAATTCGCCACAATTCCGATGATCCATGTCAAATGCGATGTTACGCTTCTTTCGCACAATTGTCACACTAACTACGGCATCCATCAAACAGGAACAGGCTAGTTTAAGACACTGCCGCTATGCGCTTTGTAAGATATTGGTAGAGCGGTTGTAGGTAGGTATTTCCTTAGTCAGTCCCTTTACAATCGTAGTTAAAGAATGCATCTTCATTATATATATATTAAATATTTTTCTGCCCTGACTTGGTAATTTTTGCGCTACACATTCGTGACACGTTGCAGTTTTAAATTTGCGATGGTCCCAACAAGTAAAATAATACACATTTATTGTTCGTAAATGCTATTAATACTGCTTATTTTTATTTTGCACTATATGTAGAACAACGCCTTGTTCTACAATAATTCGCGGCTTGCTATTTTATTTTGATAGCCAGATACCGAGTGAGGATCTGGAAAATGGTAAAAGCCTTCATTAGCGAAAATACATAGAAATTGAAATAAACGTAAAGTATAGTGGTATATCACAACATTTGCAAAACTGTGCTCCTTTCTCGTAAGGCTTGAGAGACTTTTCTCGTCCCCTTCCATGACTTGCATACGAATTATCTTAGACTAAGTCAATTATCGTAAGCAATCGTCATTTACTGTTCTGTTACGCTCGCTACCAATGTTTTATACTGGCTCAAGGAAACCTGTTTACAGCGTTAATATTATGCATTCGCTTGATCAATACTTCTTTATTTCAATATAACTAACACTACATTCAATGCCATACGATTATGATTGCATATGGTAATTATCGATAGTAAAACAATAGATAAATTATCTATTGCTATGGCAAGTTGTATCAGAAATTTCGTCTGAAATCGTAACATGTATAGTATCGTAAACGTTTAAAATTACATTTAGTAGTTTTTTAACTTCAAAAGAATCACTTTTTTTTAATTTATATTCAGTTGTACATATGCATAGCGTTAGTACAGAAAGTGATAGTATATTAAATTTTGATGTGTACATATAATTATTCAGTGTCAATTTTTATGTCTACATGAAAGTCAACATTATAACGTGTAATAGCGTCCGTGGTTTAATTATTGCACATGATGTATTTGCTTTTTGTTCCTAAAAATAATAAAATCAAATACATAATCGGGCTGTAGAGCCGAATAAAATTTCTAAGCGATGAGCGTCGAACCGAAACTTGCTAGCGACGAAGTTTTTACTAGTGTTTTTTTGGTGCCCGATGCCAAGATACATTATGCATACGAATAACGCGCGCGTTTCCGCTGGCCTTGTTTCTATGAACGGTACGGCGAAAGATCATTCTGATCCATACCTGGCGCTCAATTAAACCTTTTTTATTTCAGAGTCTAACATTACATAAAGCTTCACAGTTTTTTTTTATTATCTAGAGGTAATAATGATACGCCGTATGTCTAAAAAAATTGTTCTAGTATTATAAAAGTAGCCTTAGTTACTGCAAGTTATTTAAGCTATATGTGTTAGCGAAAATCCTGTCAAAATCAAACTAGGCGTTCCAGATATTCGCCTGAACAAACGGACAGACAAATATTTAAAAAAATGTTGTTGTGTTATACGTATCGGTTATATTTTATTTATTTACAATTTTATTTATTTGTATAGATTAGTTAATATATTTACGTTTATATTAACTAATAAAACATACGTGAAACGTAATCACTCTACATTGATTTGGCGTATTCTTTAAAAAAAATGATTAGTCATTAAATATTTTAGTTCGTATATTATATACGAACTAAAATATTGGCATATCAAACATGTTGAATGCAATATTCAACATGATCATAACAGGACCGATTAATAATTAATGAGCTTCCGTGGTTACAAATTTAAAATCCTAGCGAATTTCTGAAGCGCTGTTTGTTATACTTCAAACTTATTTAAAACAGGAAACTTCGGAAAGAGTTACTGTTTAAAAAATACCAACGGAAACTAGAACGTGCAAACCACAAAACGCCATTGCAGTAGAATTCTGCAGCTTTTGCTCTTTTGCGCATAAGGTGCGCTTCACTAGCGAGTCGAGACTATGATGTAATGATCTATGGAGATTTGTAATCATATTTTTGCTCACGAACGTGGAACAAACTATTAAGCATCACTAGAGAAATACTTTAGATCCGCGTTGATTTTTTTTCCTCGTTATGAATACGTAAGCTAGGATTGGGACGTAACTAGTAGCAACAGAATACCGACACGTATTGCATACCATTCGTAGTATATCATTTGTCGGTAATATTCGCAATTATTTTCCATAATATCTCACATTTTTAACATAATCTATTACTATAGTTTAGCCAATTCAGACTATGAATGTGAAGAAAGTAATCCTTAGCAACGAAATAGTGTCGTACGTATCTTATTTGTTATTAGTCGTCTGTCACTCACGGCTTGATATCTCCGTGACAATTCTTTAATGTGAACGCAATTTTTATGACGTCACTTCGTTACCATGGTTACCTTATTTATATCTATTTTAAGCCTAGTTTGGTTTAACTGCACTTCGTTCTGTAGACTCAACGGCGTAAAGTAGAAGCATAAACAAAGACTGCATTTTATCTGGCAACTTTGGTAGCCGGCGACGGATTTATTATTACGTCCTCAAGATAGGTGGACCAGTGGCGTTCCAAACATCTATATTTTATATACAGTTACTGTAAGAACATCTTAAAAAGTTTACTGCTAAATAACTGTATACTAAACGGCAACTTTGTGGAATAAACTTCACGATATATACTTAATATTTTATTCACATAAACCTTACTTTGTGTGCTTATTCAACTCGTAACAAAAATAATTTTATATGTGGTTAGGTTTTTTTTGTACGCCGAGATAATTAAAACAATACGGTGATTACCAGGAAAAACTCGTATTTATTAAATTTTTATTGTATTAAGAATTCGTTACGTAGAGCATCGATTAAAATGATTTTAATTTTAAACGTGCGTATTTAATTGACACATAATTGGACGTATTGTGTAATATAGAGAATATAAAAATCGGTCGATTTTAATTGTAAGAAACTGTTATGTAACCGACAAAATTGACAAAACCCTAGTCTTTTTTAATATTAAAAAAGAACTCATTAACTCCTGTGTAAAATATGTTTATCTTCTGGTTACGTGCGCATTACCACTATATTTTCCAAACCAATCATTTTGACTTGCTTTAGCAGGAAATTTACTTTAAATAAAAAAGGTATTAATTGTTAAAAGCGAGAATATATTGCATAAAGTTATATGCGGTGGTCGCCTTAACTTTGAACTGGGTTAAGTCTCAAGAATATTGCAAATGCCTCAAATATTTTCACAATGGCTATAGTCCGCCGCAGTCGCCTTTTGTGAAATGTTCGTTCGTTGCTACGAGAGCGCGATGTTGAAAATGCCTTTATTCGTAAAGGAATAGGTTGTTAATATTTTATTTGAATAATTTTTTAAAAATAAATGTTCCCAATAATACGTACAATAGAACGGCGGTACATAAAAAACCTTATGTTTAATATTTTTTATTCGCGTTAATATTTAACTATATTATCTTTGCATCGTTTTGTATTGTATTAATTATCAAATTTTTTTCGCTGTGGTTCTTAATAGGTGATTAAAATGCAAATGTTGGTGACGCGATTACTATATATATTAAATCTTCTGTTCTCAGATTTGAAGCGTTTATCACTACATAGTATACAAAGTCGCTTTCTCTATCCCCATATGTATGCTTAAATCTTTCAATATACGCAACGGATCGATCGATGCGGTTTTTAAATAGATAGAGTGATTGAAGAGGGAGGTTTATATGGATAACACATCCTTAATATTGTAGGTATAGCATAGCTGAGCATAGCTCCCGTGCGAAGCAGGGGCGGGTCACTTGATCTTTATATTTTATTCTCGACGTGTCGAACTCCTTCCAGCATCCATTACCAAAGAATAAAAAACGATTACCTTTAATCGTTTCAACTTCGGTCGTATTACATATGAACTATGTCTGTATTTTTTTCGACCGGACGAAGTCGAGATACAGAATCATACCTTCATAGCCTGCCGTGATTATGGTCAGCAGATGGATGCTGGATGGAGTCCGAAATGATGTAAAATAAATAAGAATGAAGCTATAGAAGTCGTAAAGATGATTTATACCTGATCTGAAATTCTCTAACTCTCTATTTGGGTTTTTAAATATCTGAATCGCAATCTATTTAATCCTTACTAGGCCTAGCGGTATTACCTTTTGCTTTATAACTATTTTAAACTTAACTAATTTAAACCGGAGTCGAACTTCGGTTCGAAGCCCGCGGGGAAACAACTGTGTGTCATCGTTGTTTTCTGGTTGGTTAGGACAATTTGGGCCGATCACCCAATTGTATGAAAAGTAATAATATCCATGCGTCCGACCACCACTACCAACCCGCATTGGACCAGCGTGGTGGAATACGTTCCAAAAAGCACCCAATAGAGTAGACTTGCATTAGTCACTACTGGATGTTAGTTCACTACTGGACATAGGCCTCCCTATGTCCAGTAGTGGACTAACACAGGCTAATGATGAAGATTCTATTTAATCGCTATTCTTTAGATATATTTAAAGTAATTTAGTACCTGAAGTTGGCTTAGAAAATAAACTGTTAATGTTACACTCAACATCTGCAAGAAATTTAATAATGCCTCCTTTGTTATAAAACCAAATGTTAATTTAATTAACTATATTATCAAGTTTAAGTTACCGATTTCTATATGAGTATACAACTTTGTCTTTTACTTAAGTTTACATCTACTGCAATAAGTGACTGTAATAAGCGATTATTAGTTTATCTCTGAAATTTTAAAATAAAATATCGCTCTAGAAAGATCTATCTAGAACCGAGATTATTTTCATAACCTTTTTTATTTTTATCGTTCTTTTTCTATCTGTTTTTATTTTAGTCTTTTGGTGACAAGAAACTATTCGATTGCATTCCAGGGTCTTGCGTTACGAAGACCTTGCCCTAAACCCCAACGGCACCACGCACCATCTCTTTAAGTTCCTAGGGTTGAGCGTGACGCAGCCGGTAGAAGAATTTCTTCATTCGCACACCAACGTCGAGGTCGCCGGTGTCAGTTCCACGTTCAGGGTCTCGAGAGACGTGCCCTTCAGGTGGAGGAACGCACTGGACTTTGACTACGTCGAAGATATTCAGGTTAGTGATATCGTTATATGTATTGTAATTTAACATACACATTAACTTTAAATGTGTAAGATAAATATCATGTTAAGTAGTTTTATTGTTTAATCTGTTCGTATGTTACGATTAATCTTTTTCACTTATTTCGGAGCATATTGTTTGTTACCCTTTACCTGGTAGATTTGTACCGAATAAGTTCACAGAGAATAAATAAATAGTTAAATAATAAACGTCGTACGTAACGGTACCCTTAATCGTTGTTTATTTTTTTTAATTTTTATATCTATTTGTAACGATAGGGCTGTGGTAATTCACAGATTTCAAAAAGAAAACCAAATATGACATGAGCAAATGTTGATTTAGGATTAGGCCGCCAGGGTGCATATACCACCCCTATAACGTTAATATGCTACCCCATAAATTAGACAGTTTTGGAATATTTGTAAGCTATGTATATTAACGCTATACCGACGACCGCTTTAGTCGGAAAGTTCTGGAGTACAGACCGGGGTTTAGCAAACGTAGTTTATTAGGATGCCCTGCGGCAAGATGGAGTGACGACATTCGCAACGTGGCCGGTGTGGGCTGGATGAGAATAGTCGAAGATCGGAAGTGGTGGCGTCCATTAGGGGAGGCTTATGTCCAGCAGTGGACTGTGACAGGGCGATTTGATAATTATGATTAACGCCTTAGCAGCACCAAGAAATCGTGCTATGGCCGTCATGTTGATCGACTACTCATGCAATAGTTTCCCCCTACAGTTTTTCAGGGTTAGTTTAAAATTACAATAGTATTGTATAAATGTTTTAGTATTATAAAGAAACGGTAAAAACCGCATAGCTTGAAATATCACTGCGGAGAACGGAGCGAAGTGTCATCGAGCTACTCAAGTCAGTATCTGTTCTCTTCGTTATTTCTTCAACAATGGTTTTTATATAATAAAGCTAACGGACGCAACTTTAGAAGTGACTTTGATGAAATTGCCAGTACTCTTAGTCAGAAGGTGTTGATTTCTATTGGGAATATTCTCACGGTATTTTAATCTGTAACTTAGCTAATAATAATGTGAAAGGTAGTCACGTTGACCTTGTGCTGAACTGTTTTTGATGTATGTGTTCAGGTAGTTTAAATGGTTAAAACGTCACTCTCTTATACTGTTCTTCTAGAGCTAGAGACTAAGCCGAAACATGTATAGAAATAGTTATGACAAAAGAAATAATACTGAGTCTAAAATCTTTTCTAAAGTTTCTTATATGTTTAAACGTAACAATTGAGATTTCAGATACTTGTTCAAAAACCACCAGCTTCTGCATGCGATACTAGGTTATTCCTTCATTCTGTTTCTCTTGTTCGTTTAATAGGTGTAGTCATTAAAAGAAAAATTAAACCACGTTTTAAAAGCATTTTTGCTAGTTCTTTACTCCTATTAGTCATAGCACATGATAGTGTATAATTTGTAGCATATACCATATATGTAGCTTTGCAGATTGTATCGGTTATCAAAATTTGATAATATATTTAATCGGATTAGTGGTTGCTGATAGAACGTGCATTCAACTAAACAAAGGAACGCTTCAGTTTTATATTAACAGTAAATAATAATGTAAACAATCAACATTTATTTAAATTTATTTAAATATGTGCATTAGTAGACGGCGTCGACATTTTTTACGACGTATCCTATTTGAAAATAAAACTAGTATCCAAGTTTCTTTTTTCATAATTGATCAGAGAATGTAATAATTTACTCTTGTTTGGTTTTTTCTCTTTACGTTGTTCTATTTTGTGTCGTATTTTTAACAATTAAGCTAAAGTTAAAACTATTGTTCGTTGTGTGCAAAACTACTGTAACATGTCATAGTGTGTAATAAGAGATCGCCGTACATGCGTGTAACTGGCTTACACACCAGTACCTAATTTATTATTTGTTAATATATAATATTGAATGTGTCGTGTGCGTTGCTGTGGTGTGTCTAAATAAATAAATAGTTACAAACAAAAAGGATAACTTATATTGCGTGTAAGACTATAAGTTATAACGAAAAGAGACGAGATGGAAATACGGATCGTCTTACTCGATCAAGTTGTAATCATATCGGCTTACGTGCGTTTATATAAATTATGCACTCGTTATTATAAACAGCTCTATGATTAATATTATGATGATAACAACGGTAAAGGACGACTTTTAAAAGTAACGTAGTATTACTAAATATACAAAAGTCAGAAAGATCTAAAATCGATCTGTAGATATGTACAAATTTGTTCTGTTATATGTACCGGTTATATATCGCTATGTTACCATTTAAAAAACGGTTATTTTAATGTTACTACATACATACTATCAAATTTTATTTATTTTTATAGATTTGCTAGGTGATTGACTTTTAACAACGAAATTCGTACGATACTAATATATTTATTAACAAAAGAATAATCATCATCATCAGCCTGTGATGGTGATATGTTTGATATAGGCCTCCCCTAATACACCCCTATCCATTAGGGGGTTTCGGTCCGTATCCCACCACGCTGGTCCAGTGCGGGTTGGTGGGTGGACCGACTTTCACATGCCCATCCGACGCATAGATCATCTTACTTTTCCGACAAATCGGTGATCGGCCCAAATTGCCTAACCAAATACAGTGGCAGGATTCGTACCCACGACCTCCGGTTTCTAAACACAGGCCCATACCACTAGGTTACGGAGGCAGTTAGAATGAGTAACATAAGAATTAATTAAAGGTGATATTGTTTTATATATTGTTTAAATATTGGTGAAATCATTATCATGTTAATGTAAACGGACACTCGTATACATAAATGTTTAATGTGTTACTTTGAATTAATAGATGGCTTAAAATTATGTCAAGGATTCTGTTGATTTGATTGGCTCGTAAAAACGTGCACATGACGAGATGGTCTTGAATGAAATTACTTTAAAAGTTTATATGCTTGAACGTATTGATATTTAAACTGAATTGATACCTACATATGATTGTACATGAATTTAATACTATACGCTATAATATGGCAAATATTCAGTAGAATGAAGATAAAGCTTTTCTTTTAAGCTTCTAAGTAAGCTTAAAAATCAAGCATATTTTTTATATAAGTTGGATCGGCTACACTAATCGGAGGACGTGGGTTCGAATCCTGTGGGAAAGCTACTGCGCTCTATTATTAGTTTTCTGCTTGGCTAGATGATACATGTAAGTTATAATTGAATTATATTGCAAAGAAACGAGTATTTTATTTGTTATGTAATGTATTATCGGTTAATAAATTTACTGAAACCATCAACCATATAGTGCATCATCATCATCAGCCTGTGATAGGCCACTGCTGGACCTAGGCCTCCCCTAATACGCCCCTATCCATTAGGGGGTTTGGACCGTATCCCACCACGCTGGTCCAATGCGAGTTGGTGTATAATATAGTGCATAACATTTTATAAATATATTACATTGTATTAATTTCTTTGTAACGTCATAGTCTTGTATTAATCCTACAACAATAATGTTATCTCCCTATATTTATATCTGTAGCTAAAAATATCACTAGATCTAATAATCGCCAACGTAAAACATGTTATCGTAAGGCATTATCTAATGGTAATTATAACCTTTTAATATTACCGAAATTATAGAGGCTAACGCATAACTTGATCGCTTCTCGTGATTGCCGACGGTAAGCTAAGAGCGATAAAAGATTACTATCGATATCAAAGGACATCAATCGTCTGATCCGCTATGATTTATTTTACTTGAGCCAAATGAAATATGAAATAGAGATAATAGCGATAATTGAGTGGAACGCTTTTGAATTTGTAATAGAACTGAGCACTCGTAGCTATAATGCCAGATAAGCGAGATATCAAAGGCTTTCTACTATAAGAAATATTCACGACATGTACGTCATTATGCCTCGTGAGGAAAAAAGTGTTCAACGACGCCCATGGACATCGGCAATACCAGAGTAATCGTCAACGCTCTGCCTACCGTGAGACATAGGATGTAATGTCTCGTTTACCCAGTAAACTGGTTTGAGGAACACAGCGGTATTTTCACACTACTGATTTGCATAGTATGCAACGCGGTGATACTTCCCCAAACGGGCCCTTGTAAAAAGGAGACCTACCACATCTAAATAAGTTTTTGAATAAGATATAAGGCATTTATACATTTCGTTTTTGGTATGGTGACGCCAAACGATAAATTTTTCCAAACGGATTAGGCCAAATGCCTAATCAAAAGTGCCTCCGTCCGGAGGTCGTTGATTTTAATAAAAACTTGCGCGGGAAAGCAAATTTTTGATGTCGTTTTCTTCTGGTCGGTTTGATCAATATGGGCCAATCACTGAATAGTCTGATAAGTAAGTTTGTTACGGGCATGCGAAAAGTTTATTCTGATTGTCAAATACTGTCTTTGGTAACCGTTATATGATGTCAGTGCCTTTAAATTTACTGTTCTACTTATTCATCCATTGAACTTCAGTTTGACCCTTTGGGTTTAAATGGTCGGATGGCAGATCCTCGTAAAAACTGTCATTCTGGATGATTTAAAAGTCGTCCTCACGATAAAATGGAACAATAGTTAAGAGAAAGAATCTTTGTATTGGATCAAGAGGAAAATTAACAACTTTAAATCAAATACTCTTTAAGCTTAAATATAAGATACTCATAGATATGTCTCATGATAATTTACAGATAACGTGCAAAGAAGCGATGGACTTGTGGGGATACAAGATGGCGTACAACGCTTCGCATATGACCAGCAAAGATTTCTACCCCCTAGAGGATTACTCCCTTGTACAGTGAACTTGATATTCTGTGATACTATTAACTCCAAACTTCGTACAACGGAGCTCGACTCCGGGATAGTTCTGATATAACGAACTGTAAGTATACCTAATTTAAAGAAATATGCTCTTTTTAATTTTTTTTTATTTATTGTTTAGCAACAAAACGAGCAAGACGATCACCTGATGCTTATTATAACGTCTTGCCCATAAAAATGTTGCGATCTATGACGATCTATGACGTCACAAATTTGCTCGCCATACTGAGATATAGGATGTTACGTCTTGTTGAATAAAGATATTAGCTACGGTGCCCTTCAAACCAGTAGACAGTTGTGTTAACACACTACTGATTTGTGGCAGAAATATGCACCGCGAACGTACCACCCCAGACTGTCCCTTGTAACAAGAGACCTACCTCTACCTTCTTGTTGTAGTATAAGATTTTTTCAGATCACAGAAATAATAATACACTTTTCTATTTTCAGATTCGACAACATTTCACATCGCAAGAAGTTGGTATTACGATTCGATCGTTCAACATACGCCATAACCTCAAAGTGGACAGTGCGAAGGGGAACAAGTGATTGTCACAAAGCTTCGAAACTATCTTCGGCATCGTTTTAGCATCATATTAGGTGATAGTGTCGCGACAAATAATATCATTACGGATAGTAAATAGGGTGGGTGATATTTTACAATCGGGCCACGTTTGGAATTGAGACGATAGGTTTTTGTTTTAAGTTTTAGGTGATAGCGTTTTGTTTAATACGCTAATGAAGGAACAATAAACTGGATTGTATGAAGACCTACTCTGCGCAGTCCAATAATATCCGCATTTATATAGAAAATTACGGATATTTTTTGGCTTGCTACAGACTTTATTGCAGTATAAAAGCTGTTTTAGACTCTCAGTTAATATATATGATTATTTATCCGCTTTGGTGACGTCACTCGACGCTCCCAGAAGACTGAATTTGTCGCCGTTCTCGTACACGTTTCTTCCATACGAACTTGAACTGTTGTTTCACTGCAATCAGTGGAATTTAACTACGTCACGTAAGGAATTGTAATTGTGTAGTTGTTAGCGAATGAGGTTGTACGCCTAGTGTGCGGGCTATATCAAAACGTAAAAGATGGACCATTATTGTTTGTAAGGTTCAGAATCGCTCGCACCGTTTGTGCAGTTTTATATGCGGAGTACGGTAGTTTAGGTGATGTTTAGATTGTTAGTGCGAGCAATTTTGAACCTTAACATATTCGAGCGTTTTAATCGTTAAGCTTAGGCGATTACTTAATAATCTAGCACTCACGGAATTGACGAATTGTTGATGCTTCCATTATAGTGAACACGATTTTTAATAGGTTAGATTGTAAATCTATTCGGCACTGGTTGTATACAAATACTCTTTATCTATAGTATATACAAGCGCGTTGTTGCTTTGTCATTGTATTCTTAGTGGGTGAGAGGTGCCGCTTCTAGTATAGGTTAGGTCGACGGGCTATTTTAACTCATAGTGAATACATTGCTCGTTATGAACTGCGGCGGATTTGTGAACGCGATGGAAAACGTCGGTGTACAGGTAGCGCGTCAGATTGTAAATTTAGCTAAATTCACACGTCAAGCGTTGTGATTGACTAAAAAGTCGATTGATTGTAAAATTTATTGAAAAGTTCATGTCATGACATGTCTTATTTTGTCTATATTGACTGTTCTATTCACTGACATATTGCAATCTGACGTATAGATACCTAAACTGACGTTTATTAAAATGCATAGACGAAATGTTAATAACGGGACTGAGAACGATAAGTATTTTGCAAAACAAAAATACGCCTTAAATGTATGTCGCAAAGATCGCATTTTGTGTCCTGTGCTTTGTTAAAGAAAGCCGAGCGAGAGAGATAGACTTCTTTTTCGAGATAAGTGATTGGTCAATATATAAGAGAGAGACAAAATGCTCTCTCGTTGATATCTCTTTCCAGTTATGCGTTATCAGTCCTGTTAGTAACAATGAGTCAATAAGTCATGTTACATTTTTTCGTAAAACTTGCATACCATTATATATCCAAATAAGCTATAGAATTTCTGTAAACAATGTGCCGTCGTGCGACTAACATTTTTATCAATAAATTGGCTGAAATGTCAAACTCCACGAAACAACGTCACACTAAACGGTAATCTAAGTTTGATTGGTTATAGGCCATTTCTGTGGCTGTCTGGGGCAGTACCATCGTCCTGCCTATTTCTGTCGCAAAACAGCAGTTAAATACTACCGTGTTCCGGTTTGAAGGGTACCGTAGCCGTTGCATCTCCTCAGTAATGAGACGTAACGCACGCTACGGTTGCGCACTTTGGCGTCATACTCTACACATATATCTAATAGGGGAATGGTGCAGTCACTTACAGTGAACGTTTTTCTCGTCTCATAACTACACTAAATTTAAAAAAATGTCTTACTTAACTTCGTTGCCATTAGTTATGTTGTTTACATGAATTTCATATCTTATTTGGCGCCATTATAACTGAATCGTAAGGCCGTTAGCCGCCGCCCGAACGAATTAATCGATTCCACGCACTTCAACCTATACATTATCTGCGTTCGATAAACGATTAGACATCGATTTAACGGCAATCGGATCTCCGTCCATGAGATAATTTCTAAGACAGAATCGATACCTGATACCGAATTGATTCCTAGCAAACGTGACACGCGCAATATTATTTAGGGTCGACGACTTCATGAAGCTTTAAACATATCGCGTAAGGTTTTAAAAAAAGTTTAAATATGCTTATGATTTGAGAAATACGCTCAAAATATCGATTTAAATCGATCCAAAGAAGTTTGGATAGTTTACATATGAAAGATTACAAGTTATGGTTCGTTTTTGTAACAATAAAAATACGTAATTTAATTGATACTCAATTAAAAATTTTATGTTAAAACAACGAATGTTCTGTTATCAGAAAATATTCGATCGTGTTTTGTTTTAAGTACGAATAACAAATGGTTCTTTGTTTGCATTAAGCGTTTCGATTTTTAATCTATGCTTGATAGTTAATTCTATAGAATCGAAAAGATGATTAGCGCACTAATATACCGAACTCAAAAAATATCTGGATCTATGTTTAGTTAACAGTTAGTAACGCTGAAATTTAAGTCGTTTTTATTGGTGGGACGTCGCGTGATGACAGCTGCCAACCAATGGGAACGATTTTCCTATTTGAGCCTGTTTCGCTTTCTTTACATAGACTTAAGATGTTTTTAGTTGAGGTTGAACTTTCGTAAACTGTCCGTGTTTGTATTTTAATGCTCATATACCATATCATAAGGTCACATCGGTCGCCTGCAAGTATACGTCGATATTACGCGTCCCGTGCCATCCGTCACGCTATGTCGAACTTTTTTCACATACCTGACCGACGTCACGGGACAACACTAGTGTTATAATAATTTCTTCATCTACTAGATGTACGATTCGCGAATATTAGTAATTTTTTTTCGTTTAAAAACTACTAGCGTTAGATTAGTGCGTGTATCCAAACAACTTTGTATTAAGTAAGTAATCAAGGGGGTGCACTTGATTTAAGCCGTATTTGGTAAGGGTTAAAACGGTTTAGACCGAGTCGTATAAGTTTGACGGTGTTTTTGTCGATTTTATTGATGTGGTGATATAATTTTGCGTGTATTACGTGACGTTTTGATGTTTTGATTTGATTAATGAATGAGTACATTTTTGGGTGGGGCTATTTATAATGCTTCGTAAAGACTAACTATAATTCATCTAAATAAGAGATAAAATTGACGTGTTTTGTGTAACCTTTGTGTAACCAATCAGACGACTCTTGGACGATAATTGAGATTGACTTTGTTTACGTTTGATCTCCCAATTGGCTAAACTAAAGGACAGATTAAATGAACTACAATTGTGAGCAGCGTTTCTTTGTTTTATATGCTATTGTCAAGCCCCCTTGTTTAAAACTCATAGACAATCGTCATTGTACATTGTCTATGGCGTAATATGTATTTCAAAAGAAAACCTTCAAACATTTAATTTACTACATAATAAGTGCATTTATGTGTATTTGTTTTTGTTTGTATTTAAATTATTCGTTGTGTCGCGTCTGGCTAATCGTTTGAATCTATGATTTACTCCCGCATTAGGTTGCGCTTCAGAAGTTCGACTATTTTTAAAATTTTATCTCTAGATATAAGGACGACAAATACTATTTATAATGTATTGGAATAGATCGTTAGTGTTATGGTGATATTTGTCGATTTACAATAACGCTTACATTTATACACGTAAAGTCAATGAGAGCCATCAATTACTAGTTAAGATAACTCGCTTCCTGATAGATCGGACAATATGATATTGTGTTTGCCTTAAACGTATATTTGTAGTGTTATACTTAAGGTTTTATTATAAATTGCATGTTAGTCGATGCACACCACATACGTGCATAAAATTTTATGTTTAAGTTTCGGTCCTGGTAAATAATAATGTGTCACAACGCTCAAATGCAAGTTGCCGTTCTGAAGTTTTAATCTATGACTCTGAAGAGCGTTTGAATTTTTTATATATTCTTTTAATCCAAAGTACAGAAGTTACATATTTTTGTTTCTTTTGGTTTCAATCAGTACAATATAAATAGTTTTTTTATGTTACCCTATATTTTTCAGTTACATTTTTTTATATAAGTTTTGTGCAAAAAAAATGTGAATCAAACCATGCCTTTGAAGTAATTAAGCGGCAATCGTGACAATGAATTTTTACATCGAAGAATAGATCGTTATATTTTACAAATTCAACGGAAGCCTAATAGGTTATTATTGTGAAAGCGCGCGCTTATATTTTTAGCGGACGATTGCAATTGTTTCAAGTGTTGTGTGTGGACATTAAAATTGTATGACATTTTTAACGGACAGCGTTGCAGCAACTGGCTGGAACCAGTTTAGATTTTATATCATATCCTTAGCATATCATAAGTTTAATATAATTGAAGCAATCGATTGTTTCCATACATACTGTTGGCTTACGCTTATATGATGATAGCTATGTATTGTTTTCGGGAATTCCTAACGTGTCAATTATATGAAATGTATTGTTTTTTTTATATTTTTGTAATTCTTCTTTTGTTTGATTGTTGAATAATAATATATCTTTAGTAAAAATGCTTTGACAATGTTCTTAGTAAGGTGGTTTGCGGGTCTTAAATTTAGAACGTGGAATATATTTTTTTGCCATCACAAACTCTTTTGCTGATATTATTTTACTTGTGTTAAAGGAAATATAAAATTTCAGTTTTTCCTGTAGAAAAAAATCATGTTCATACAACTAAAAATGATAATTACATCATTAGCTAATTCTCAATTGTAGTCTTCACAAGTAATGCTTTTAAAATATTTTTTTTAAAATAGGAAACTGGTCTGATAAAAATTTAAAAAATTGTGATAAGAAAAATAGCTATATTTTTTTTTAATGCCATATATTATTGGTTTTTACACATAACGCACATATTATTCATAGTGTTCTCTTAAATATATCAAATAAATTAGTGAATATTAAAAAGTTCCAAACTTTATTTTTAATAGTAATTCTATTAAACATTTTAAAAATTAATTTCACATTTTATTGAATTTCGGTAAATAAAACTATTTACTATTATCATCGAATTATGTTTAATTATGTATTAGGCATAATTTGCTGCATTCTGCGCTAAAGGCCATTAAAGTTATCAAAAAAAAATGGTTTGCATTTCTTCAAAAGTCTTTAAGACCCGCAAACGTATTTTTTTATCTTGATTTTCTATTATTTTTGTACGTCGAGATTCATTTAGTATGTTTTAAGTTTTAAGGTATTATATCATTAGTAATTATTTTTCAGTAACGCGTAGATATTACTAATAATAGCGCTACAGTGATTCAAAGCAATAATTTACAGAACAATACGCATAAATACATTGTTATTTATTTACAAAACATAGAGTTTAAGGGTAGCCTTATTAGTGTTAAAATTGTGATGCGAAGTGGTAATGTAATCCTTAGTCGGGTTTAGCACGGCGAGATGTTATTGCATACATTGTATTGTCATTTTTATTTCGAGTTAATAAAGTTACAAGTCTAGGTTCGGTATTCGATTTTTATTTGTGTGCGCATCCCATTTTTTTAAGATTATAAATGCATATATAAGTATAGACGATAGATTATTCATCTATATATGTATCCATAGGAGATCCCGTTTTTGAAGTCCCCGATCACGACATCTCTGAAGCTATGAGTCCGATTGACTTTTGGTATGAATAATTCTTTTGCTCAAGTAGAAATCAGCTGAACGGGTTTAACGAAATCTAGTCACAGTAACGCGTGGCAAGGTCTGCTATTTGTATATACAGGATCAGCTGGGTAGTAGGTACTGCCTGGTGGTAGTTGGTAGTAGGCATCATATGTATATAGTTTAATATACCACTATCGTTGTACTATCCCTTGAAGTTGCTATTAAGGTCAGATCACATCATCAGCCTTTCTTAGTCTACTACTGGACATAGGCCTCCCCTAATACACCCCTATCCATTAGGGGGTTTGGACCGTATCCCACCACGCTGGTCCAATGTAGGTTGGTGGGTGGACCGACTTTTTTACATGCCCATCCGGCGCATGGATCATCTTACTTTTCAGACAATTGGGTGATCTGCCCAAATTGCCCTAACCAACTAGGAAACAACAATTAAAATTAAATGAAATTAGTTGCATCCCGCAGGATTCGAACCCACGACCTCCGGTTTCTAAAGCACACGTCTATACCACTAGGCTACGGAGGCAGTTATTAAGGTCAGATACATGCATTTAATAGTGGGAGGTTTTTTTTTTACAAGGGACCGTCTGGGGTAGTATCACCGCGGAACACCTATTGCTGCTGAAACTCAGTAGTGAGTAAATTCTACTATCTCCGATATAAAGCGGTGCCTTTCGAACCGGAAGACAGTAGCCAGCGGAAGTCCTGGGTAAAGGAGACGTAACATGTATTGTGGTGATGAGTAGATTTGTGGCGTGTAAGACGCCTGCTTTGTTTATGGACATGGCGTATCCCTTACCATTAGGTAAACGTCCTGCCCGCCTCATTGCACTAAAAAATGAAGTCCTAAAATCGTCCTGGTTATGTTTACTTCACCCTATATATGAAAGACATCTAATCTATTTACATAAATTCCCGGCGCTAAGCTGCAGTCCGACAAGATTCCGGATTTATTAACGGCGGGCTATAGCAGCCGAAAAGTATTACAAACTCGTTGAGTTGTTTATTAAATAATAAAATTATTTCATTTGTTTATATAAAATAAATTAACACGTTTGTGTTTCTGAGGTACTTACCTAAATAAATGAAACGGCACTGGCTTAGCAGCTCCAGCTTTCAGAACGGTAACGTTGCGCGCATATGAAACTAATTAGAAGCAATAAAAGTGAGCTCTCATAGACCCAACCCCCATGACGTCGGGAAAAAGTTTCCGGTGGCCTAAAACGACGGTTAATTTGATCACACTGTATTGTTGCAGTTTTCTAAGTCTAGTTAAACGTCCAGATAGAGAAAGCTAAACTAGCAGCTGATCGAGGGAAGCAATATTGGTTCTCTAATATACGTACTTTATAAACCAATGATTACACCACCAACGACTGTAGATATGATCGTACGTAGACACATATACTTTTTATTCTTGAAGTTCAATTTTATGGTATTAATTTAGATGAGCAAAAAAGAGTTGAGAGCATAGTGAGGAAGGCAATGACAATGAGCCTTATATCACATCACATCACATCATCAGCCTGTGACCACTGCTCGACATAGGCCTCCCCTAAAGCACCCCCATTCCATAAGTTTTTGACCGTATCTCACCACGCTGTTCCAATGCGGGTTGGTGTGTGGACCGACTTATTACATGCCCATCCGACGCATGTATCATCTTACTTTTCAGGCAATTGGGTGATCAGCCCAAATTGCCGTAACCAACTAGGAAACAACATTGAAAATTTGTTGAATCCCCCCAGGATTCGAACCCACGACTTTTATTTAATGCGAATATTAATAATTGAAATATGTTACGGTGAGAAGAATCCTCAAAGTCGGGAAACAAACCGTAAAAATATTTTTTTAGGCGATCATAATATCTCTAAATGGAATAAAGTTGTATATATTTATTCGGTGGCCGGACAAACCTGATCTATAGTTATCACGAAGCCGTTAAGGTTATTGCGCTTTTGACATTGAAAGTAATCGGGTTTTAAATATTACAACGTAATAATGAGTACATTGATTTAAGTTACATTTAACTGAAACAGTTGCTTTTTATAAATTTATTGAATAGTAAAAAAAAAAAATAATTTCCTTGTGTACATTGATAACGGAAGTGACCGAATAGAGCTATATGGTTTAAAAACATTTCCTTTACAGTATGACAGCGTAGTGTTAGCGAAATATAAATGTTGTAAGTGAAATAAACATAAATTGAAAGTACTTCTCAAATTAACTTCAATATATTTTTATAAAACAAGCAAAAGTCACCACTATAAGCGCAAATATACAAAGAGTCATAACGGATAGATTTAGAATATCCTGCATAACTCCAGGGAGTCCCGATGCGGAATTAACTCCACCTTCCCATGACGATGTGTCCAATCGGCTGGTCTGTAAATCTAAACGTTATATTACGTTAAAAACATAGTTATAATTGAATATTAAAAGGAAATTTAGCCATGTTTATATCTTAACACCATAAAAGAAGTAACTGGAATGAAGGCTTAGAAATGTACAACAAAACGATACCTTACGAAAAATTATTATTCGTTAAAATAATCCTAATTTATTATTATGAGGTGGTCCCCTTTTACAGGGCCCGTCAGGCGGTACTACCGTGGTGCTTATTTCTGCCACAAAGCAGTAGTGGGAAAACACTGCCTAGTTTTGGTTTGAAGAGCATCGTATTTACTGGGTACACGTGACGTAACAGGCTGTCTCACGTTAGGCAGTGTGTTGACAGCGGTGTCCTTGGCAGTCGTGACTACATTCCTTCAGGTGGAGCCAGGTCACCTGAAGGAATGTGTGTCGAAAGTGGTCACCGCTCGGCTTGTCTGCCTTCGTACGCAAAAAAGAAATTGTAGATAACTCTGAATAGGTAAGTTATTCTGATGTAACCATAATTATTTTCCGTATGAATTGATTTCTGTTTGACTTTATTTTTCAATCCAATAAAATTATGTGGTATTGTGGATGTGAAAGTAAGTTAATAATTAAATATTTTTATACAGAACATATTTTTGATAATATTACGGATATTATGCTGCTTTCATACCCGAATCCGAAACGCAAGAATTCTTTAAACGACAAGAGCTACTGGTAAATATAAATATACTCAAATTCAGAACGAGTTACTTACCATTATCAAACATTTTCTTCAGTACTAATACTTTTAGGTCCACAGCTTGTCTATAAATCACGGGAATAAATTGAAAACCGATGTCAAGCTTTCCATGGTTTATCGATATCGGAATGATAAGCAAACATTTGATATTGAATATGACATCACGTAATGTAATATTTTTTGCTTATTGCAATAGTCATCGAAGTATGGACTCTCTTTGCACATTCTGGAAACCTGAAGTTACAGCTTCAAAGTGCGAGACCATTATGTGATCATAATTAGAATGATCGGCCGATTGACTATAATTTCAGAAAATCTTGAGGAAGGATTGTCATAAAAAGGTATGAAGCCATGTTCGGCAGTTGTTATAGGAACGGACTGTCTTTCGATAAACTGTTATGTAATCAATACATCAAATGCATTGTTTAAAATAATTAACATGAGATGCCAATATTTTTTAAACTGTTATTAAAAAATACTTGTACTATATATATTTAATGTACATGAAAGCTTTAACTGCCTCCGTACCCTAGAGGTATGAGCTTTCGCTTAATAAACTGGACTCACCAACTTTTCATTGTTGTTTCCTAGTTGGTTAGGACAATGCGGGCCGATCACCCGATTGCCTGAAAGGTAAGATGATCCATGAGTCGGATGGGCATGCAAAAGAGTCCGTCCTGCACCTTATCACTCTCCGGTTGTAATATTTATCCGGCCCATCGGGCTTTGTGAGCATAACAGAATAGGGAGTGCACCTGTGTTTCCGCGTAAACTTGTGCAGTATAATATCTCCTGCGCAGTTGACTGATCTCATACAGATCAGCCGCCATAGAAACACATGAAAGCTATGGAAATTGATACGAAAGAAAGCGACAATTGACACAAACATTTTATTACCATTGAAATGCTATACTTAAGCAAACTTTGGTTTAATAATATCCATATTCTTCCAAAACCCGTCAAAGAAAATCGCCCGATTTATACCGGACGTATGATTAAACAATTCGTTGCTGTTTAAAATCAAGTTACTTATAACGGGTGATGTATCAGGCTCAGGTAATATAATTCCTGTAATGAAAATGCTTTAAAGTATCAGCATCACTTGGGTTAACTTGTTTCCCATATTCCTCTGAAAGCGCTTAAGCGATTCTTATGAAATTTTTATGCATAGTCAATAAGTCAGACTTATTGACCCACTATTTTTTATCTAATTTTCAAACCCCTAAGTGATAAGGAGTGGTTTTTTAAATATTTCATTATTATGTGGCATTGAAAGCTACAAATAAAGTTAAGTTTTCACTTTGAAAAAAATTGTTGGTTAGTTGACTATAGACCAACCTACCAACATTTTTTTTGTCCCGCTAGATAACATCAATTATTATCTCTTGGTAAGAAAGGGGTAACTCATGTTTGTACCGGTTTATGGAATTATTTATTATATAAAATTATTTACACGGCAAAACAACATTTTCAGGGTTAGCTAGTAGCTTATAAAATTCAAACAAACAAACTCACCCAGGGCCCATAAAACAAGAAATAAGATGAACGACATAGCGGCAAGAACTCCCACCACATTTAAAGCCAACAATATGTAAACTTGTTTTTTAACGTTATAATCGCTAAAATTATAAAATATAATCAAAACAGCTTAAGTAATACGATTAAACACTACTTAAAAGAAAAGCAAAAGTTATATTTTTAATATAACTTTTGTTTTTAAGCATTACGTAGTAAAGTGATTTATATTAATTTATTTATTACATACTTTAAATAAAAGTCATAAATCAATGGGTGATTAGGGGACTCTTAATTACTAAATACTCTTAAATACTAAAATATTTGTGAAATAGCTTTTATCTGCTATTAAACAGAAGTCGAGAATGAGGTTGAAAGAGAAATTAATTTATTATTTGAAGACTAGGTGTACCCCGCGGTTTCACTCGTGGTGCGGTTAATTGAGACGTGGGAATGTGTCATGACCATGTTAATTTGTAATAATATTTACACATCTTTACCACAGCTTAATTCTTTCTTGCATTTACGCGAATATTATACATCATTTAATAATATACTACGGATTTTATCTCGCTTAGTTAGTTTTACAGAATTACCATATTAGAATGGATCATGCAAAATATCTGAAACTGCAGGGATATTGTGAAAACTAATTAAACGCGATATAATTCGTAGTCTTTCATTAAATCACATAACCTACTTGCCAGCTTAATGGTTTTTGCGGTACAAGCTGACGTAGCATGCAGGTGGCAGGTTCTTATATACATACAAATTTAATTATAATTTAAATACTTCACACCATATCAATATGAAAGTAATAATGTATTATAAATACGGCTAAACTCACGTGTAATCGGGTAGCTAGACGGGAAGCGACCGTATCCAACTCGTCCTGATTGAAGGACCTGCGATAGGTCCGAAACTTAGGCATTAATACCGATTACACGTGAGTTTAGCCGTTCAAAGAATACATTATTAGTGCAATGTTTAATATACAAGTACTTCTAATATCTAAGCTACATTTGTAAATTGTAAATTTTCAAAGAAATCCATTTAGAAATTTTTGTGTTAATGGGTAACAAACAAACAAACCCTTTTACAAACATTCACATTTATTATATTAGTAGGATACCTCAGTGCTATTTCTTGGTCCATAATGGATTAGTAATGGGATTTTGATGCGATAAGCAATCAATTTCCTTAATTATATTTTGTGGTGATATTGTTATAAATTGATGACGGAGATATGATAATACGTAGTTAACGTCAATTTCAGGTGACAAAGGAGGTTGTAGGTCTGTTGTTGACAATTTCCTTATACCATATCGTACATAGATATTATAAATAATTTAAGCACATAAATTACAAAAGCTTAATAATATTAAAAATAACCTTAAAAATTTTATCTGTTTTTTAAAGAAATAAAAGTACCGTGTAGATACAGTATTAAAATTATCCACCCTCATATCATAAATACAGAATTACTTTTAATTCTGTCTGTCTGTCCGTCCGTCTAGACGGTCTGAATCTTTAACCCGATTTTGACGAAATTTGGTACATACGAACAATAGATTTAAAGACCGAACATAGGCTATTAACAATTGTGATGAAAGCTTATATAGAAGTACATAAAACTGAACATGAATTTTATGTCTAAATATTTAATACGAAGCCATGAGTGTTTGTTTTACTCGATGAACTAAGGGTTGAAGTGGGGAATGTAAGTAAATAAGGAATTCGTCATTCTTGAAGATAAACCCATAAAACTCTGTATCTAGTTATATACATATACAATTACCTACATTATACAATACAAATTATTTATTTTAATACACAGTATACACCTCGTTATTCCACGCGAATGACGTCGAGGGTAATAGCTAGTTAAATATAAGTAAGAAATACATACTCCTTTAAAAGTTTTTTCCTGGCTAACTAAATAGGCATAAATTTGACTTTAAATTGATGTAACAAAGTTTCTCATGATCTTTGATTCATTAAAAACACCAAAACTGAACAATGAAAAAAATTTATGAAACATATATTTATTCCGACGTTTTGAACTCTTTTCAGCACTCATGATAAAAGCGATGTTCAAAATTAAGAGAATTAGTTATTCCAAACACATTAAGATACAAACATATACCATCTTAATCTGCCCGTTATCATGGATCATTAAAAGAAATCGTTGGAAATAAATATATATAACTAAAGCGAAAAAGACGTAAAGCAGTGGATTTCATATGTATAATGGTCGCGTAAATAAGAGAAATAATTAAAGAAAGTAGTAAAATTTTATAAATATCGATATTATGATGAACCTACATCAAATACTCATAGAAACTGTATTGCCTCATTCCCTAAGTAACGGTGAAGACAATTAGGATACTACGCGCATTCCTGCAATGTATTTAAGCCAAATATAGTCCGGAATTGGTGCAAACAAAATTATATCCAACTTTTTTTTTTAAAGTTAAGTTAGTTTGGTCTCGTAACACTTCCGTAACGCTAAAAGTGCTCCACAAAATTAACTACCCAGTTCGTGAGGACGGGAGCTTCTTGCGAACTCTGTGTTAGATGAAACTTACTAAAGACATAAGTTTGAAACATAACTTCAAGGATAAAAAAGAAAACAAAATTAGTTTTTAATGTGACGTAAACGTAGGGAGGGAACGTAATTTCACTGGGTGGCAACCAGTTAGTGATGTTTAAAATTTAAGGTTTAATTTAAGTCATTACTACTATAGGTACTTATTATACAAATAGGATTTATAATATTTAAATAAGTAACATCTAAATTATTAAGTTTCACTAAGCAAACCAAAAATTAATTTTGTTTGTTTATTATTCTCTATTTGGCAAAAAAATTGTGGCAAAAACATTTATACCGAACACGTTGTATAGCGACCAATTCTTTTAGTTTACGACCACTCCTGGTTAGTTTTAGACGACAAATATGACAAGGGTTCCGCTAATAATTATACCTAATAAAAGTATACTAAGAGAATTTATAAAATTGTTCATCAACATATCAATGTCGTAAATGACCAAAAAAATTATTCCCGGTAAATCGACACAACACAGCAAAACTTCACAATACAAATCAGTACTTTCTCTATATCTTGTCTGCAACTATAAAAATCCAATACTTTTTATAAATGCTATGATCATGAATAATAAATTTATGAATACGTATTTCCCAACTCAGTCTGGACGTAAATAAAAAAGCTTTGATGTTTATTTTCCGTAGGCGACCACTCAAACGTATTGAGTCGCTTTTAAGCATATATCAACAAAGCAAGCAATTTACGAATTGGCATGAATATAGGTTAACAATAAAACAGTCAATTTGTATTCTAATATGGATATAAAATCATTTTTCTTTGGGTAAACGCCATTTAAAAAAGTAATTGGTCGCTTATTCTTGGTCACCATTCGACCAAAGTGCCCCATAAATATTGCATTCATATTTTATATTTTCGCTCATATTCTAATAACGAAACAATATTATAAAGCAGTGAAAAGAATTAAAAAATAACGTTGAGTAGAAATAAAGATTTTTACTTCGTCGTTGCGGTTTTTTGTTATTTTTAAACTTTTACTCAATGAATTTAAGATAAATAAAAAAAATATTAATGCATTCATGTTTTTACATCACGCTACATTTACTCGTGTGATGCACTCTTATCTAAAGCGACCGATTCGACCGATGTTTATCTTTAACCAGTTTGAGTTAAAATTAGAAATGTATGTGTTAAGATAGAGTCACAACCACAATCAGTTTGCGCGCGAACGCGGCGCGGTTCACTTAGCTTCGACTGACGCGCGGCCATAACGCTTGCGCAGCGCCATCTTTTGTTTACAAACAAATTGTTTCCTGCCCTTCGGAGCTCAGCACAAAGGATAATTCAATTTTTTAAAATATCTGATCGGTAAGCTTTTATTTTATCTCTTATCGTAAATTTTTGAAATATTTTAGTAAATAATTCGTTTCTCGCAATACTTTGTATAGTTTTTAATATTTCACACTGGAAATATGTTTAATATGCACAAAATTGGTAATACCTATTTATAAGAAAATGCTGTTTAGATGTTTATTATTGCAAACAATAATAATGTTAAAAAAATCTTTTATCCAGCTATGTTTTCTGTTGAGCGCGTAAAATCACTATTGAGCTTGAAAACTGGTTTTTAATTGATTATTAATATTAATGTAAAATGTAGTTGGTAGTCGCTTACTCCCAAATCGAAGGTTTGGTAACTGATATTAAAGACGAAGTTATTATCAAATTTCAGTAAATGGAATATGACTTTAGCTTGTTTCATGTTTTAAAACTTTATGTCTATTTTAATCAGTTTAATTATAAGATTTTATAACTCAAAATTTAATCTATCTTATACTATGACATTTTATTATCATTACATATACAAAAATATCTGTTGCCCCCCGGATTCGCACGTATATGTTTATAAATATCTTTATATTTCTTTCTCCTTTATATACTTTTATGTAGATAACCGACACCCATATCAGCGAACTTCCGAATTATAGGTAATATTAGTAGATTGAGTAAGCTACCAATATCTTGTTAATACAATGATACTTAGAATAAAATATTTTTGGAAAACAAACACTTATGTCTTACACGGAATAACAATATATTATAATTGGAAGGTAAGATTATTTTTTACATACAATATACAATTCTTTTTATCTCTGATTAGTACCTTGTCATTTCGGATATCTGTATGTTCTTAAATTAACATTAAGATTATAATAATGACCAACATTTTATTTTAAGCGTACTATTTGATGTTAGTGATACATAAATATCAAAAATTATCCCGTACATATGTGTGTACTTCTATACGGCATAGCTTTTATTACATATTAAATATTTAATACATAAAATAGTAGTGTTACATATAAAATAATTGAAAAAAATTGCGCCGTACCTTATTGATTATGAGATTGTTACCGCTAGAGGATGCAATTTTACTACGTTGCTATTGTCAGTATGGTACTTGGCTGGAATTACTAACTGTACACATTTTAAGATATTAACCTAAATCATGTTATCCGTAAAATACAATAAATGGATAAAGATAAAAAAAAACATAAGAGTTGGAATAAAATCTATATCTTCTCTAAATTTTTAATTATTTAGAGGCTAATGTATGAAAATTTCGTCTGGTTTTAACATCAATGTTGTTATACTTATCACAATCGCTCTAGCAATTTGAACGGACAAGAGTAAAATGCAAACAAACAAATTTGTCTTCCTATCATTAAACACAAAAGCATATTACTGGCGACTACCGACGACGACACACAACGAAACAACGCTTTCGCATTAGTTAAAGCAACAACATTAAACGAGATTTCAATCGATACCAAACACAGTTAATTACATAGTAAACAAAAATACATATTAAGCTAAACGTGGCAGATATAATTATAAATAGACAAATTAGAACACAAATATGAACTTAGAAAGGTAGTAAATGGTCATGCGTGAAATAGTAACAGTTAAATAAAACAAGGAATTTTCATAACATTGATTTCAAAAAAAATTAATTGATTAAAGCATCGAGAGGAGCATCCGTTCACCACATGGTTAGTATTGCGACCCAACGGGGGTTCTGTGACCAACCTTGTACACCACACTAGCAGGGATAGCAGCACACAAACACCCATAGTTCGCCCTCGCTTACGAGCACAGCGAAACACACACACCGCGTACACTAGATACACCCGCGTTCCAGGGCGGTTCTCTCTGCCCCCAGCAATCGATTAAAACAGTCGCCAGATCGTCGGCGTCCGGTCGATAAACCGATCGTCAACGATCCTTAGGAGACACTAAAGAATACCTGAGTCACGTACCTTTTGAACGTGGTCACCTAGTTCTCAGGGACGATAGCTTCCCGATTTCTGTGTTAGATGAAGCTTACCGAAGACATGGAATTTTATACTATGATACTGTATAAGTACATGTCAGTTTTACATATTATTTTTGCTTTACTAATTGCCAGCTGTTACGCGCCACTTCGTTCGGGGTTGAATTTTGTATAACCTGTTCTAGGCCGATCTGTCCTTGGCAAAAGAAATATTCCAAATTTCAAGTCAATCGGCCTTATAGCTTCAGAAATATCGTAAATATTGCGTTCAAATAAAGGATCTCCCACATACATATATATATATATATATACTTTATTTACGATGCCAATCATGAAAATTGTTTTTAGCAATGATGATGATAAATAAAAGCCTGTTTTCTGCATTACTTCTTTAATTAATTTCTTATTGGTATTTAATGTAATATTTTACTGCAGATAGAAAGTCAGTAACTTTGACTTGTTTGAGGTTAATGTATTACACATAGTTACTATAGTCTTTCACCTAGCCATTTTCCCAAGTTATCACAGGGTCGGCTTTTTATCCATCCAGATTTACTTGAACAACAGTTTTTAGAGCGAATGGCATCAGAACTTCGCAATCCGTTGTTACTATAGTATGTGTTCATAAGTAGCAGACAATTGAAATTTTGCGTGACCGTAGATTGAAAACAAATTTATTAATACTTTATCTGCACCTGATTAAATACTAGTGTATAGCTTTTGTTGTATTAATACGCTGTTCCGATCACAAAGTGGCTGTGTCTTGTTAATTTTTCTTGAAGTTTAATTATTAAACTTGAGTAATTATTGTTCTCTAATATGTTAAGGAAATTTTCTTTTTAATTTTAGCCATTCTATTAATGTTTTTTTTGAAAATTGGGACAAAATTTTGAATTGATATGAAAATGGTAATCAATGGCAATCAAGTGAAGTAATAAATCTAGTATTCTAACTGATAAAGTGTCACCGAGACGTCAATCACTGAATGACAGTCGTATACATATATAATACGTCCAACGACTTGGTTGCTATGGGTTACATCATTCCTGATGTCATTTTGGCTTTGTTATAATTAATTATTGTTTTTATCACGCGAACATGCAACGCTAAGTACACACTTTATTCACCTGAATATTTTTGCTTGAGTTAGATAAAACAATCACTAATAAAACTCATAATTTTACTATGCCTATAGGCAACAACATATAAGTATAACAATGTATACAGATAGATAGCAGGGTCAGGCGTCGCTTTTAGTTTATCTTGAACACAATAAGACTGGTAAAATATGATACAAAATAATTTATTATTCGTTATAAACTATATTGATATTATCAATGTATTAAATCGCCTACTACAAAAAGCCAGTAGGCTTTTTTTTTCAATTATTTGATATTAATTTAATAAGTCTATCTACATAACATATATAAATATCAAAGTCAATCTGTAATGGTAACATATACCTTACTATTACAAAAATTAAAATACTAAACGATACACAGGAAAGGAGCAAAAGGATAAAATTAAAAGGCCGATAATAATTAATGTGAATTAATTCCGGTATAATTAGCGTAATCCGTAAATTAACTTTCAATTCCATTTGCTAAGGAATATAACACTACTATAATACATTGAATGTCCGGTAAAAATACTTGCAGTCATTGTAATTAACTAATCCGACTATATTGTATGATAAAAACCGACTCCAGTATTCTTGGGTAGTATTTACGTTAATAATAAATGTTATTAGCGTAAATTAATCTAAAGTGCACCCAGGTTATAAATTTTAACACAATATTATTGCATCATGCATGCATGCATCATCATGCATCATCAGCCTTTGATAATCCACTGCTGGACATAGGCCTCCCCTAATACACCCCTTTCCATTGGGGGGTTTGGACCGTATCCCACCACGCTGGTCCAATGCGGGTTGGTGGGTGGACCGACTTTTTACATGCCCATCCGACGCATGGATCATCTTACTTTTCAGACAACTGGGTGATCGGCCCAAATTGCCCTAACCAACTAGGAAACAACAATGAAAATTTGTTGTGTCCCCGCAGGATTCAAACCCACGACCTCCGGTTTCTAAAGCTCACGTCTATACCACTAGGCTACGGAGGCAGTTATATTATTAATAACATTAAAAATCACAAAACTTATAACGAAACCTGTAATTTCTAAATAATTATCTTTACCATAACAAGTAACAAGGCAAGTGTTTTGATAAAAATTTAAAGTGATTGTTCGTAGTTTTATCAATCTCTTATGCATTCAATAAAATAGCTATAATTATTGTCTTTATAAAAAAAATACTGATAGATCGAACCATAAATCTTTTTAATTCAATTATCAAAATACAATGCAATGAAATTTGCATCATTGTGTTATTATGTGCATAGGGATATAAGAAGCGACTTCGTTTTTTTTTTGTTGCCTTCGCAGGCAGACGAACCGTCGGGCCACCTGATGGAAGAAACATCGGCAATACTGGTATCACCAACGCGCTGCCTACTGTGGGACATAGGATGTTAAGTCTCGTTTACCCAGCAAATACGCTTGCTACGGTGCCTTTCAAACCGGAACGCCATAGTGTTTTCACACTACTGCTTTGCGGTAAAAATAGGCACCGCGGTGGTACCCACCCAGACGGTCCTCTGTGAAAGGGTACGACCTACTATGATTATGTTGTGAACGATACCTTTTCTGTATTTAGTATACGAAAATCTAAATATATTTATTCTTTTTTCTACAGTAAAAACTAAAATTGTACACTGATTAAAAGTTCAGAACTGCGTTGTAATATATGATACAACAAATAAACATATAAAATAAAAATAATGCTTAACAAGCGTAGGCTGAATCAAGTTCCAATCTTAAGTGCGTCATATTTAAATACGGTTGAACATAACCAGTTTCAATGCAAATAGCATGTGACATTAAGCTTTGATAAATAAATATTCAAGTAAATTTTGTATGACTAGTTGACTGTCTTGCAATAGCTTAATATTCTATAGAAGTACAATTATGGTTTTCAATTCTTGTCTATTGTATTTGCAAACCGGTTTAGATTCTAGTATAACAATTTATTTATTTATTTACACTTTATGTACACAGTTAGGGTAAAAGCCGCCTTTGTGTCTTAATGCCAGTGGCATTGTCTCCCAGTCAACCTTTTGGTGATTTAGCGAATAATGGTAGGCGTAAAAATAAAAGCAAAAAGGTACAGACAATAGATGCAAAAAAATCACTGTTGAGTGACACTTAAAAAAAATAATAAAATAAATAAACAGAATAGTGTATTTTTTGTATACAGATAACAACATTTACATACACACATATATATAAATATATATAGATATATATACATACATAAATAAATATGTACACAAAAACAAATTAAGATAATAATATATATATACAAAATGAAATAATATTCATGCATTGCATGTGTAGATACACACCATTGATAAGCTTCAGCCTACTTCTGTTTGAGCAGATGTTCTCGGACTTTTCGGTTGAACTCAACCCGAGTTTTAGCCATCCCGATTCTGGGAGATAGCTCATTCCACAAGTGAACGATTGGATTTTAAATGAAGAATGCGTGAAGTCAGAACAATTGAATTTGTTACACTAATAAGACACTAAGAATACACGCAATTTTAAAAGATTTCTAAACAGTGGGAATGAATCAAATAAGCCGATATAATAACTTGTATATTTCTAACTGCCTTCTTTCTAACTGCCTCCGTAGCCTAGTGGTAAGGGCGTGTGCTTTAGAAACCGGAGGTCGTGGGTTCAAATCTTGCGGGGACTCGACAAATTTTCATTGTTGTTTTCTAGTTGGTTAGGACAATTTGGGCTGATCACTCAATTGACAGAAAAGTAACATGATCGTCGAAGGCATTGATAAGTCGTCACTACTATCCTTGGACCAGCGTATTGCAACGTCAAACTCTTAATGGAAGTGGAGACTATGTCAAAGTGGACTTACGAATGATGATTGATGTATTTCTAATAGGCTGACCGAATTGTTTACAATTAATGCCTTATTACATGCCGATTATAAAGTGTGATATTATCTTAACGGTAATTTTGTAAGTATTTTAGTCGGAATAATAATTTACGAAAAATTTGTCTCTGGGTAAATTACAAAATTGCTTACTAAATAAAATGTTAATTTAATATCGTGTTTAAATATATTACCTTTATTACCTTTTGCGATAACGAATTTTGTTGAATATTGAATTAGAGTATGATAATAAATAGAGTTCAAAAAATAAATGTACGCTGCAGTGAGTATACATTGTGATTGTAAACATTTAAAGTCATTGCAGCATCATATTTCTAGAAAAATAACGATTTTAGACGTTTTCCGATTAAAAAAAATGTACAAAGCATGTATATTAATTATATAAACCGATAACAGTTATGACCGTGACATGATAATATACTCCAGTTACTTATTTTCTCCTCAAACAAAACATCGACACGATAAAAATTAATAATTAAGCTCATGAACGTTACATCCCTACATTTCAATGGCATAAGGTACGCTTGGCGATGACTTTATTTTCGTTGATTTGTATTTAAAATGGATCCTGACGAACTACCTATTACCAAAAATTGTTTTATCAATTTTTATGGTTAATAAAATATATTTTTTACATATAACCGTTCTCAAATAAGACTAAACTTCACTGGCACAAATAATAAAAGGAACGGGAACAAATAACATTTACTGTTTTATAAATTAATATTTTAATAACACAAATTTTATGCACGACAATGTAGATGTAGTAGATGAAAAACAACAGCACTATACAAAATTAAAGTTTTTTGGCAGTGCTAATGCTCGAGTATTAAAAAGTAATAGCACTAAAATTACTGGTTTGAAAAACTAATATGCGTATGGAGAAGAAATGCGGTCGTCATATTTTTTATTACTTATGGTAAAAAAAAAAAACCCTTTTTATTTATAGTTGATAAGGACAGGGCAGGATACTTGTTACTTTAAGAAACTTAGTACAAATCCAAATATTTTCTTATGAGTCCTAATAATCTTTTAGATAATTTAAAGTTGTAATAAACTTTTATGTATAGGCGTACGGAATGTTTCAGTTATAGATTAAGTTTAATCCTTGAGTAGTTTTAAATTATTTTATCGCATAGACTTTGATTAAAGAAGAAATTTAAAGAGAACTTTCACTATTAATAGATATTTGAATTTATTAAATTGAAATAACACGAAGTTTTAATTTTTATTATTTACGTTTTATTTTACAAGTTGAATGTTTTATTTAACAGTTGTAATTGATTAAAATTTAAAAAAGTCATATTATATTATTTATGTAATATTCTATATATATATATGAATATATATTATTTACAGTTTTATCATTCTACATTGTTATGACGGTTAATGGTTTTTGAGACTTCTTTTTAATAACGTTTGTAAAACGATTAACATATTTCGTTATAACCCTAATACGCAAAGTATACTAAGGAAATGTTAGCAGTCACACAAAACAAGATAAAATGCCTTACATCGTGATTAAAGTAACTTTTCAACTAATAACGATTGTTTATATGTCATAAAAGAATTTTGCAGATTAGTGACACATTTGTAAAATGGAAAATGTGGTAATATGCATACCTATAGTGTTTTATGTGATAATAACTCGTCAATTGTCACAGTGTAATGAGAAAAGTTTTTATGCTCGATATCCGCATGTACCCTTCAGTTTTGAGTGTTAATTGTGCGCGTTGGGTTGTTCAATTTTGTGTTGTGACATGTTAACCAAAAATAATAGTAAAAAAGCCATATATTCGAAACCAAAAATGATAGAGATTTACTAATTTAATCAAACGTTTATTATTAGCGATTATAATTGACTTTTGATCAAATGAAACTGTGTATAAATGTTTGTCGCCTTCAAATATTCAATTCCCTTTACGCATTGCGATATAAAATGTTGTTTATTAAAGTAACCAAATTTTGAACATGATAGTGTCGCTTGCATGTTTTGAAATGTAGCCTGTAAATATTGTAATTTTTCATATTCACACTTTGATATCATACTCGTTGGATTGTATTGTAGGTTGTATTATTTTAAATTTGATATCTTTCAAGTTATATTAAAATTAAATTAGTTAGTATAGTGGTGTGATACCTCTATTAAGGGCATTTATCCCGCCTTATTTATCACATTAGTATACTAGAATACTAGCTTTAGTTTTACATACATTCTCAAAGTTATTAAAACTTCCGACCCTAAGAAAAATGTATAAATGGTTATTCCTTATATTTTGACAATTCTGTTTCAAATCGACAACTAAACTCGAGTTAAATTCATATCGTGATCAATTAACCTAATAATGGTGTACTAATTGCAAGTAAACGATTACTCAGAATTGAATTTTAGGTTTCTCTCTGTCATTGATTATCTGTTGTTAATTATAGACAATCTGAAGGACGAAACGTGATATCAAATAACAAACATTGACAACTCGTTTTACAGTGATATCGACTTCTGATATCGTCGGTTAGTCATTATAGCAAAACCGAGGAAGATGTGGTATGTTTGTACACAAATGATCATACTTTCAACCATTTTTTTATACAAGCTAAAGGAACAAAGACTAAAAGTTAAAATTTAACCAGATACACTTTTAAGATCTTCATCATGATTATAATAAATTACTTACGTTGTTCTATAATTGTTTATAAATTAGATAATCGATTAAACAATGTTTTTCTTAGCGTTTTTGTTCTTATCTTAAATGTTATTTAAGTTGCCATCGGTATATCGGTTCTAAAATTGAGAAACATATTAAATATACTATATTAAAACATTCAAAATATATGTAATACTTTGCAATAACAACCATTTAAATAAATGTAAGAAATATTTTCAACAAAATAAATAAATCCAATGATCTTAAGTAACTCAATAAAGTGAAGGAGTTTCTAGAGAGCGTCAACATTTTTTCGTCTTGTGATTTCTTATATTGGAACGGCCTGATTCGTTTTCCATTCAAGACGAATTAGGTTAACGTGTCAATCGGAATTAAGTTGCGTTTACAGAAGCCTACGGATTTGACATTATTATTGCTGATTTATTTTGAATAAATAAAAGTGGCTTGCATCCGACAATAAACGAAAGTGACAATAAAAATACATACACGTTAACATAACGCCTATCAATAAATATACATTTTACATTTCCCAAAACAAAATACAGAAATGTAATTTATTTGATTTTTTATTCGTCATAATCGCGATATAATTCATACAATCCCTTATATTCAATACTGTGCAGACTTTGTGTATTGATCATCTTTCTCAAGTGGAAATTTTATATATTTAATAATTTTTTTTGCATTAAATAAATGCATAATAATATTATAAAGTAAATTAATATCATATAGCATCTCAAAGTATTTATGGTCGTATATATATATATATATATTTCAAGTATATTTTGGCGTATTCATTACCTTTTAGATTCAGCGATTCATTCAAGGTTTTTAAATTATAAATACTATTTTGTCATTACTTTTGTTTTCATATGTAGATGTGATAATTGGTGACTGTAAATGTATAAACCGAAATTTTTCGTTTTAAACGGTATATAACAAGTGTTTATAATGAATACTGTAATTGCGTTCGGTAGTTGAGGTTTCACTGCTCGAAATTGTATGTAATATAAGTTCGACAGCTTGCCCCTGAACCATCGTAATTATTAAAGCAAAGGCACAATAATAGTTTATGTACTAGACCTAAACAAGATATGGAATACTCAGAGTCTAATATGTCTCATATTTGAATGGAATAGCGACCTTTGACGACGGTAACAAATCCGCACACATATTCTCGTTTTACCACAGCTGCTTTTTTAAACTTCTAGATTTTATTTGGCCCTGAAGTAGTTTGTGTTAATATAATAAATTCATGCGTGTAAATTGCTTACTTCAATGTACACGTCCCCTTAATCTACGAAGATAATTATTCTTTCGCTTAGGAAGTTGAATCGCATGATTGGATCAGTAATGAAATTTCGACTTGGCAATTGTCCCTAATCAATCAAGTATTAATGCGTGCCAGTTTTTATCGAATTAATATTTATGCTATGAACTTGCTTGACGCTTGCGAAGTACTATAAAGGAACTTGTGTAAATATTAAGATATTTGGACTTCGAAAACGCGAATGTATATTGAAAATATTATAAGATATATTGAATTGAGGCCGCGGTTAAGATTTCTATGCCTTAACTTTCAAAAGCAATAAGGTATATAATATTTGAAAAGTTGACGCACTACACTATGTAAATATTTAGTATTTACTTTTCATTTATAATTATATATTTGTAAGAAACGTCTATAGCCGCTGCGAATAATTATTTGAGTTATCAGTTTCGTGATGTCAATAAGTTTATTTTACCAAAAGTTTTGGGCAAGGTAAAGAAAAAAATTATCTGTAATACAATATTACATTAGGGGTTTTTCGGGATACGGTCAAAACCCCTAATGGAGGAAGCGTGCATTAGGGGAGGCTTATATCCAGCATTGGACTAACTCAGGCTGATGATAATATTCCAATATGTCAAAAATATTTATTGAACAAACATTAACTCGGATCGCGTTAAACGTTAAGAACTTACTTTTAATCTAAATATATTATATTATACTTTACACTAAGAAATGTCTCATTCGACGTAATTATCGTTTACAGCAAGTGACTATAAACAGGTCTTTGATATGAAAAGTGACTTTCACGATGGCAATTTACCGGAGATAGTGTAAGACCTTAACAACATGCAAATATATGATGTAACCGCGTCGTTAATTACAAAGTAATATTCTTCGAGATAAGCGTTACTCAGCTGAATTATATTAATTTACAGATAACATATTTTTATAACTGTTTGTGTAGCTGCTATGTTTCCCGCGTCTTTTCGTACGCATGTTCCTTATAATGTTACCATATAACACATAATCTTTATTAATTATGACGGATGTTTTTTACTACGCATAAATTAATTATTGTAAAGTATTAATAAAGTTTATTTTGTGATATTAATTTAACAAGCTACAAACATCTACACATCTATAGTTCTTGTTAATGTAATAGAATCGATTTTTTTATAAAAGAGGCATTTTTTTATTGACTTTGCTTAAGAAAAAAAGTAACGTACGTTAACTATCTTAGCTTAAATGATAAATGTATAAATAAAAGAGATATTTTGAATTAAACAGTTTGATTAAAAATATAATTTGAACGTAATATGGGTTTGTTCAACTTGCAAGAAGACGTTTATAAATATTACAACCAAAGAAATAGTCAAACTCCCTATATACATATACAAAAAATATATAATATATGCAAAAAATGGTGTTTTGGATGGTTACAGCCAGTATTTTAAATTGTATTTTTTCTAATGGCGGTTTTGAAAGTGGTAAAATAGGCCCTATAAATGGTTTATAATTACTACATATAGTGCGTTTCAGAGTCTATGTACCCGCTACCTATTCGCGCGATGCAAAACACATGGTTAACTAAATGCAACTGTAGCCACTTTTACTAGCGTAAACAGACTAACACGCATATTTACGGATAGTGCGACAAAATCGGATATACACTGTATTGTACGTTAAAGTCTATCCTTTCATAGTGCGACGTTACTGCAATTATATAAATAAAATGATTTAGTAATTCACCAAATGGATCAACTATGTTACAAATCACTTATATATATAGCATGAAATCGAATAGAAATATTATTACTGATGAGAAATGATATAAAATCATTGACATGTTATCGCATTCTTTAGCTGATACTAGTAATAATCGATGAATAATTAGTAATTTTACGACTTTATCGTATATTACAAAGTGCATGAACGATTTTATGAAAATTATCTCTTACTGGGTACGAGATTAATAGCAACTGAGTTAAGTCAGCAATTATTTATCGTATAGCCATATCGTTATCATTATCCTTACTAATTGTAAGTAGCAGTTTTCAGTAATTCATGGGTCATGATTAATAAACTAGTAAGTTCAAAGTAATTTTTATTTACCATACCTTATTATCCTTTGATCTAATTAGCAAGTAGCACTTTAGTTTAAATACATGTCAACATAGATATTAAAGCTATATATGTTTACATTAATACATTGTTGCATCTGCGTAAGATAATTAATTATCCCTCGAATTTCTGTCCAACAATTGTCACCTATGACACGTTTATGTCCATAGGGCCATATTTTTTAAATACCTTATTTTTTATGTGGACTTTACTTTATTTTTTAATATGCCTCATTGCAGTTTCAACAATTTTCACATTAAAATGGTTATTGTGGGCTATTCTTAACATACAGTTTAGGTTTATCTGTAAAGATTTAGCCAGCATTTGTAATTTATTTCGCCAAGGCACATTTTCATAGCGTAACCGTTTATTTCTTAAAAATCTATTTGACAACTTATCACAAAATAATTAAAAAATTAGACCATATGACAGCCATTACCTACCATTTAATAAAGAATGCTTAAAATCGCAGCGCTAGGTGCGGAGCGACAAGGTGACATACATATATACATACAGCAAAAACCTCCGAATAAAGTACTTCCTTCTTTCCCCTATAGGCTCTGCAGTAACAAATTAAGTTTTTGACCAAAATACGATGTAAAATTACATTTTAATTTCCTCACGTTCAACCTTTAACAATCTGTTTCTGAATGCGACCACCCAACTGGCAATTATTTCCTGTGTATTAAATGGTGCATATTCAGTTTTATTTATCAAATAGTGAAAAGACCATCCATAGGGAATACTACCTAAATTATCAGAATGTTTATTTATATACGCAAACGCTCGTTAAATTGCAAGATTCATTCGGGGGCAATACTCTTGGTTGTTTATCATCTGATTTAATATTTTCACATCATATATTCACATATAAACCTTATTTGCAATCAATCGTATATTCAAAACGACGAACGTTCCTCTTGTTTATATCGTAAATCAATTCGAACTAGTTTGTTATTATTATCGAAAGATTGTCGAGACTTGCGTTCACAAGTGTGACACTATATCATTACACAGGACTAATTTGAAGTTATGCTGATCGGCAGATAGGTATATGCGTGTTTTGTTACGCAACGTAACTTTTTCATCGTGCGTTTCCATTTACGATGCGTCGCCATAACCGCGAAACACAATCTCTATCAATGACAAATAGAACGCACATATTCACGCACGAACCTCAGGAACATCAACCAATAGGAAGTGATCATTTCAAAGCCGTAGATCTGTAAACGTGGATCGACCAATTAGCAAGCGCTAGGTTCGTCGTGACGTTGCTATGGTTACTCAGTTTGTTATGTTCTCTGTCATGTTCGGCTTAGGTATACATGGCTTGTTAAATAACACTGCTTATAAGACAACTTGGTTGGAATCGTCAATGTTACGTAGATTAGATATCTTATCCGATGTAGGCGGTTGTTTATTATAAAAAATCGGAACACATTGACATTCGCAGCGTTGTATGACAGTTAGTGTTTAAAAGAAATCGCAAATAGTTTAATGTTCAATATGGGAAAGACTAGAATTACTTCAACTTTGCTAAAATTATTATCCAAATGGATATGGATGCGGGCAGCTGGGAAAACTACGGATATCAAGGTTTGCAGTTTATAATTAAAATTTTACTTGATTAAGCTTTTGTTACTTTATTGTTTGATAGTTTTTCTATTTCATAATGATTATTATTTCTTTTTAATTACATATTTTTTTATATATAATACCTCTAGATTAAAATTGAGTGTTTTGATAATATTCCTAATTCAAAAGAGCAAATTTTACAAGTAAGTAAGTTATCTGTCTATGCAGTATTTCACGTTGAAAAGTATCTATATAGAAAGATCAACTTTAATACAATATAAATTATAGGTAATAAAATTGTTATTATAACCCTACGTGTTGCATAAGTATTACTTTTTATTTACAAGACGGATTCCATCTTTACATTTTATATTGCTAAAAATATTTTAACATGATAAGTAGATAAAAAGATAGATAATTATTGTTGTATTGTTGTTTTTTCGCACAAAGCAAAGTTTTTGTTTTTGACGAATTATAAAAATGTTTAAGTGTTAAGGTATATATATTTCTACGTTAAATACTTAGTATAAAATAAATACAGAATTTAATTTAACTCTATTAAATGTACAAAATACCAAATTCACATTTCTACGAATTTTTCGCGTTAATTCTATATATTTATTCCCGAGCTTAGGACTCTCCCTCATATATATATAATTATGGCGTAAAATCCCTTAAAAAATAAATTTGATATGTATAACAATCGCGTAAATAAAAGAAATAATTAAGAGTCGAAAATGTTACCAAAATTTAAACTTTTAAAATCCAGTTAAAAGAATAATTATAAAAATTTAATTAATTAGAACAATAATTAAAAAAAAATCTGTATTTATTACTTGATAGCAAAGTTCTTATCTTAATGTTAACAAAACAATAACCATATTAATCAAAGCACTAACACAATGTTCCTAACATTTATCACAGATCTTCTCCAACCCATGGGGTGCAGATGCTATGATACTTACTAATCTGATGTGTTTACAATATATTTAATGAATTTCGCATAAACCTTTGAAATTACTAATATTTGCCAGTAGCTATATTGTTTATATATCTTCCTTCTCAATGTACTTACTAATAATATATATGTGGATAGTCGTTTAAACGCAGGTTATTTGATTTTACACAGTTTACGAAGAACATGTCGGTGATAACGGATTCTATCGACCTGGAGAAAGAGTATTCACCGAGTAGGTGGTCTCTAAGATTCTCGTCAGCTCAGGAGGTGCTTCAAAATCACGTGCAGTTTGTCACAGCTGGTAAGTTTTAGTATAATGTAATTATGCTTTACTGAGAGTTTCTCACTATAGGCTACATACACGCAAACTTATTAAAATATATTTTTTTTTACATACAAGCTATTTTAATATGAAGTTAAATAGAAGAGTTACAAACATCGTATATCCATCATATATACAGACAAACTATCGTATATTTGATTTTAGAAGAGTTTCGAGGGTTTGTGCACGTTTCAAAAACGCAAACAGAAACAAATCAAGCCTAAATTCTATGACAGCCCAGCCATAAATCGGTTCTAACAATACTTTATATCTTTTGCTAACAAACTAGAAAAGTTTATTGATTACGGTTCTATATACCGTTGATGTATACAAAAGTCAATTAAGACTTGAAATTTACATAAACCAACTCTTATGGCGCCAAAATGTAAAGCGTCCTGCTGGATTTCGCCACCAGATGTCAAACACCACGCAATGCCTGAACAACATGAGAGCCATTAGGATTTCTAAAAGTATTTAACTTTAACGCACGCAGGCAGCGGATTAGTGATACCCCTGGTAGTGCCGGTAACCACTTTCCGTCAGGTTGCTGGTCTGCCTTCAAAATAAAAAAAAACACAATTAACATTCCTACAACTTGTGCGACACTGAAGCGTAGCGGTGTATCTGACGTGATTCTATAAATAGTAAGGATAACAGACAAGAAACATGATAAACAGATATCATTTTTATAAAGCTCCATCCTATATTAGTTTCGAAATCGACACTACGGTTTGCGTCAAAAGAAATGGGATACAATGAGCGATCGTAAATAATGTTTGTTTTGTTTCAGCCAGCGAGAAAGCGACCAATAATATTCCACATAAATTGGAAATCGAATACGGTTCCACTCCCGGACAGAAATTGGACATTTTGGGCACCGATTTGCCAAATGGTGAGTTATCGCTTCCATAATTCTTTTAACATTTCACCTTATATGGGTCATCGGAAATTTATGTATGTTGGGAACTTAAAATGGGAGTGATCGATCGAACGTTTATGAATTCAGGCATCGACCAGGATATGCCATCATGTTGTAAAATAAACGCGATAAAATCCGTAAAGTAATTTTATTTAATAATGTATAATATTCGCACAAGCAATAGAAATAATTAAATTTTTTTTTAATATATATTTAATAGTGTTTTATTGATCTTCTTATATAAAACAACGCTGTCATTTAAGAAGATGTAATGAAAATAGATATACAATATATTTTTATTCCTTTGCAAAAAACTTTTCCGTTGAATCGGTGAACACTTAAATGTCCTATTATACATTGTGTCAATATCATTGAGGTATCAGTGTAGTCTGCTGAGCAAATAATCGAGGACTTGAATTGTCTCCAATAAGCCGCTTAGACTTCATGAAAAAACATTTTAGTAAATATATTTATATTTGTTATAAATTAAACAGAAGAATATTATAGGTAGTTAAATAAAGATAATAAAATACTGTATTTATGTTCTTAATTATATTGCACTGACAGTGCGTCCACGGCTCTGCCATTGTTGTTTTTAGGCTTTTGGAAAGAGTGTTCCTGCTCTAAAAAGAAGCCTATTAACTTCAAGATAATATAGCTTTCTAGTAGTGAAAGAATATATCAAATTGATTCTATGCTTTGTAGTTTAAAAAAAAAAACAAATATTTACTCCTATAATATTTTTATATTGCACTAGCAAGCCCGCAACCCCCCTTGAAGGTGGAATTTTGTAAAATCCGTCCTTAGCTGACCTTTACTCGGCGAAAGGAATATTCCTATCAAATTTTAAGTCGCTACGCCTTATGGTTCCAGAGATATCGTGATGAGTCAATAAATAGGTGGGAATCTCTTTTACATATATTGCATTATTCTTGCCCTAATTTTTTTGCACTTGTGTCCAAAACTGAGTAGGCTCTAGTAACAAGAGTTTTAAGGCACTTTACATGCCTATACTAAAACTAGGCCAATTAGTATACGATTTACTAGACCTAATTTTGGAGAGAGCTGCACTTCAGGTTTAGATATTTCGAGGGCAGTTAAGTGAAGAATGGATGTAAGTTTTCTAAAATATGTTAAGATTAGGGCATTCTTTCTAATATTATTATTAAACAAATTTTCGTATTCTTTTCGTATTCCTAACCACCATTACTGCTGTGAAGGAACCTCGTTAAACTGAATCACGTTATTCTGTTCGACTAGAATAATAACAAAAAATAAAACATTTTGTTGTCTACGGTAAAATATCAGAAGAGAATAAACATTTTAATTTATATTATTTATGTTACAATGTTTATGTTAACTGCAGATTTTTTTCGGGACTGACTTATTTTTCTGTAAGCAAAGAAACGTGAGTAAAGCCGCTAATGTCCGTTTATTTAATAACATGCATTTTTAGTATTAATAAAATATTTAATTACTCCAAATGTTTAAATTAAGTATAAAACGTGACATAAAATGGACAATGGTAGTATCTTGTGGCATTATATAAATATTTAGTTTTATCGAAAGTAATCAAGTTTATTAAGCAATTAAATATATTAATTTACTTAATATAGAAATGAACTTAGTGCAAATATGACCTGCAGCTGCATATCATCATGCGTGTTTACATATTATAATGAATAGTCTGTACAGCAACAGTGATATAATTTAAATAAATATTTTGATTAATTTGTTTTCGCATTTGGAGATTATGGGATGAAATTTAAATAATAATATTATGGTCCATTGATCTTAAGTATAAAGCAGATATACAAACTTTTTTACTACTAACAACATCATGTGTCTAAATTAATGTTCATACAATTTTTAAAATTATAATCTGTATGTTACTAATTGAGTAAAATAGATAAATGTCTTATTCATATTTTTTTCAAACATATATGTATAATTACGTTATTGCATATTGAGTACGATCTCAAAGTACATTGTTTCTGTCGTCACAGCAACAAGTCACGAGTTTTTTCTGTATTTATTGCTTAGGTTCCAATTGCAAAAATAGTTCAACACAATATTTGTATAATTAGAAATCATCTAACCTTATAATTTCAAAAGCGTCTTTAAGCTTAGCTTAACAAAAAGATATAGATAGCAATAGGCTTAAAACGGACAAATTCAATTGTTTCAAAGTTACAACACCCTCCAACCCACATTGGACCAGCATGGTGGGACACGGTCCAAATACCCCCTAATGGAGAAGGCGTGCATCAGGAGAGGCCTATGTCCAGCAACGGACACAGGCTGATGATGATGATGAAATTTACCAATAATTAGCGTAAATTTATTACTAAATTATTATATTTATTCAAAAGAACTATGACACGGTTACTAAATAACAACATATTGGTATCGGTGTAAAATTTCTGTTTCTGTATTTAGGCGCAAAACAAAATGCCACGTTTTTGTGAGCTTTAAATTAGAACAAGCTAAACAGGTTTGGGGTATGCGTTCAGTCGCAGCAAGTATTCAATACTGAATGTCAAAAGAAATATATACAAAAAAAAAAAGCTTTACTTAGACATTTAAACAATTATTATAAATTAAATCCAATGTACATGATAAATCCTTAGAAGTAATTAATTTATAATGTATTGTAACCGCGTGCAGGCAAGACCTTAGGTTTTTTCCTTTAAATATTATGTAACATTATTTATGATAAAATAGGTATTAGTTTTAAACTGAAACAAGGTTTGGTTTATATTTAACTGAAATTAAAGGAAAATAAAATAAAATATCACTTGCAAGAATCACATTACGTACTGGCGTGTATACGTCTCTTTACAAAAAGGAATGCTATAACTTCTTTTTATAAATATTCCGGTTTCACATGTTTTACGTTTTAATAACAATTGACAAGCGGCTGACATTATCGATGCCGAATAAGTATTATACGTTGATTTTATCACATACATACTTTTTATACATGGGACACCAGTGGGTCGGTACGGTCATTTGCATACTAAAATGTCTTATTATACTTTACTATTAAAATGTTTCTTCATTTTACTGAAATATAAGCATTATATCATAAGGACATACCTATATCAACGCAATTCAAAGTCACCTCTGCGTAAATTCTAAGTTGTTACGCTACACATGTGCAGAGCTAATGTAAGTCTAGTACAAACACCAATACAGTCCAACTTGGCCACTTACGGTTCGAATCGTTCACAAACTTAAAGTCGCTCATCGAGTATTCTCAGAGTATCTCTGAAGGACAGCTTAAAACAATTTGTGATATGTAAAAGAACCAGACTGACCGACATAGCTTACGGGATAAGTAAGCTGGCAGTGGCGCGGTCACATGAGGCGCAGAACTGACGACCGCTGGAGTCAAAAGATTTTTAGGCCGAAAGAAATACCGAGGCTCAGCATACGTAGTGGGACGTCCTACGGTAAGATGTAGTGACGATATTTGCAAGGTGGCGGTGTGGGCTGGATGTGAAAAGCCGAGGATCGGAAACGGTGGCGTGCATTAGGCGAGGCCTATGTCCAGCAGTGGACTGACAACGGCTGCCGGTGATGATGGTGGTGTGTTGAACACAAACAAACAACAAAGTGGCATCGTCTAGCGTTCTTTTTAATGAATTGTCAATAAAACTAGAGTCCGACCGAAACTGTTTTTCCGGCGAAACCGAAACCGAAACCGAAAGTTCGGCCGTGGCTTCAGTTTCGGCCGAAACCGAAACCGAAACCGAAACTCACGTGATCAAGTATAAAAATTCTTAAAATACTAAAATATGGGGCTTTTATGCCTATTATTTTGCTTTATTTTAGTCATGGAATGGAGACAGTATATTAAACGTGTGGTAATCGTTTATTTCAGTAGCTAATAATATTTTTATGCAACAAAATATTAAAATATAATTATTTTTTTTCAAATAAATTTCTCATAGCAATATGAGTTATTAATAAATAAATTAATAATTGTGACTGTTGCATTAAAGACTAAGTATTGGTAGTTTGAAATCTTACTAATTAATACTTTGGTTTGTATTTGTAGTTCCGAGGGGGGATCAAAAGTAAAAATGAGATAGAATATAATGACTATGATAGCTTAATAATTCATTTTCATATAATCTCCGAGTCCACCTACACCAAGTCAAGCGTTCCAAGTTTCCAATGCTTCAATTTCTTTAAAAAGGATTGTCATGGTCCTGCAATAAGGTCACCACGGCATCGTTTACTTGTTATATATAGTTTTAACACAAGTTTCCTCTTAAGTATTGTATCAATTTGGAGAGAAGATGAAAAATAGCTAGACGCCAGATCTGGTGAATAGACGGAAAAATAAATACAAATAATACTGGAAAAAATGCTCAACCAATTGTACGCTAGCATGCTGAACGGTGGTCATCGCTAATGCCAACCTATGCGCTGGTACGTTGTCAAGATGAAACAGCTCGCCCGTTCAAAGTTTGCCTTTTTATCATTGACGGCATTTCTCAAACTCGGTATTAAAGCTGCATAATCTGTAATGATGGTTCAGGTAATCAAACAACAATATCACTTCTGAGTCCCAAAATATTGAGGCCAGACCCCGGCCAAGCCATATACCACGGCCACGGCATGAAGATCCTTCGGGATAAACCCCTGTTTCGTCCACTGCCGCAAAACTAGATTTAAAGTTTTTAGAATCTTCTTAAAACTTGTCCAACGATATCTTCGAAATTTTAATTTCAAGTCGATTTTGTTTCTGATTCTCGGAACCCACCTTGCAGAGACTTTTCTCATATTCAAAATTTGTGTCAATATGCGTTGAGTACCTCTATATGACGCTCGTTTTTGGATTAGGTATAAGATGGTAATTCTTTAATCGCTAAAACAGTTTTTTCGAATATGGCAGCATATTCTTATTGTTTCTTGTTGATTACTGGCTTCGATGGACGTCTGCAACCATGTTCGTCTTCCGTGTACGTTCTCCCTACTCGAAATTAAGAAGCCCACTTTGCGACAATTGATTATGACAGAGCAGTCTCTTCTCATGTTGCCTTTAAGCCGCAGTAAATCTCTTGCGTTGTTAACTTTTTATAACAGTGGTTTTTAATGACAAGGTCGCACTTGGGTTTTCTCTTTTTTCGAGAACATTTCGCCACACATAGCAAACAAATGACTACATTCAGATAAAAATAAAGAGACTAGAAGATTTTTTATTAATACAACAAATATCTGAGCTACGCTTTCAGTATTATTTGTATTTATTTTTGGGTTACCTAGGAGTATATATTTTGTTCCTCCTCGTCTTTCTAGAAGAATCATCAATTTCTTTTGTCAAACTTGAAATGTTTGTCTGAACTAAAATCGACTGATCTGAGCTCGATTGTAGAATGATACATTTAACTTTCGCTACTATTTTGAAATTGAAAACACTTCTGAAACCAGTTTCGGTTTCGGCAAAGTTTCGTCCAAATTGGCCGAAACCGAAACTGCAGCCGAAACTTGAATTTTGGCCGAAACTCGGCCGAAACCGAAACCGAAACCGAAAGTTCGGTCGGACACTAATAACAACGTTATAAAATGACGTCACTTTTTGTCATAAGTTACATTGTTAACATCGATTAAAGCTGTTTTTAAGTTGTGATATAAGAAATAAGTAATAGAAGGTTTAATTCTAAATATCCCACTTAAGTAAAGCCCACATTACTAACCGGCAATAATACCTGAAAATAAAGATGATCTATGCGTCGGATGTAGCATATAAAAAGTCGTTCCTGGTTGTCTTCTGTGCTATCTTTAGCACTCGATAAACGATGTCATAGCCTTAAAAATTGGAAGCTGTCCACTTGATAACTTGGGAAAATGGCTCAGTTAAAGAAGAATTTAAGTTTTAATACCGAAATTAGTCGTAATTATTTCAATTACAGATTCCCCGATTTTGGTGTTCGTCCACGGCGGTTACTGGCAGGAGTTGTCCCGGGAGGTATCCAGGTATCCCGCAGAGCCGCTTTACCGTTCCCGGATCAAGACCATAGTGGTAGGGTACGACCTCTGCCCGACGTGTACCCTGCCGGATTTGGTTCACCAGGTTGAAAAAGCAGCCAGATTCGTATTTGAATACGCTGAGAAGTTAGGTTCAAGGTAGCGTATCTTTGTCACTATATTTTGATCAGCAGTGAAGTCAGTTGAGGAAGGTCAGGTCAGGTCTAGGAAGGTCTCACGTTGTAGGTTCAATTCCAAGTGTGGAATAAATTAGCGCAATAAAAGGTGTATTGTTTTTCTACGTAGTCATGTTTCTATAAAAATGTATTTATTACGAATTTATAAATGTTTTGTATGTTCTACCAATTTAACATATTTTATTAAAAAAATTATGACTAATGGTAATAGAATCTACAAGATTTCATATGATTTAGACGACTGCACCCCACTATGTCAGACACATAATTCTCTCCAGATATAAAGCCCCGCTGAGTTTTTTACGCAGGTGCTCAGAACAACTCCATTTTTGAACCAGCGTTAGAAATTTGACAATCAATGCTTTAATATTGTATAAATATATTTGACTTTGACACTACAATGTATCATAGTACAGCCGTAGTAAACTAAAAGTATTTTTTACGTGCACTTATAGTAATAATAATACTGAACGGATAACAAAAATAGTTCGACCGTATCAAGGTTGAAATCCCGTCTACGACCTCGTTTTGCAGCAAACTCAGCACTTTTTACTAACTCTGTGTTACCATTTCCGCTATCGAATTAATTCTATTACGCAATTCGTTTTTGGAACGGTACCATTAAGGCAACAAATAAAAGCTTTGGTCGTTACATTTCCCATGAAAGATTTATTATCCGTGAAAACAGTTTCCCACTTCATGTCAAGAATAGACAATAATGCTAGAAGAAAGTGTAGTCGGAAAATAAAAATAAATGTCGCTATTCTTCGAGTACAATAAAGTGGAGTTTTTATTTGTTACATGGGAACACTGTTTTGTTCCTGTTTGAAGGGCACCTTGGCTAGCGTAATTACTAATGGGATTTAGCGTTCAATGCCTCAGAGCGGCGAGCGTAATTTTGGCGACATACGCTGCCTTTCTTATCGGTAAGTTCCGGTTGCGTAAATGAATAAACTAAATTATCTTCATGTACCTTATAACATTTTACAAGTTTAAAAAGAATATACCACTTTAAAAACTACATTATTTTTGGTATCTATGGAACCATAAATGGAACCATGAATGGAACCATCCATGTAAACTTTTTATTTTGTAACCCAAGTAGAGGCTCTTATTAATTAATTTAACATTTTAAAACGAGAAAACAAAACAATCTAGGCACAAAATAAGAAATCTTTTTACTATACAAAATAGATGACGTACATATTAAAAATTACTTTTACATACCCACACTGTATGGCGCACTATTAAGTTTACAAGCCACTACACCAAGCGGTCATACTTCTTCGTTTTACAAATAAACTTTCACATAAAGCAAATATATCATTTATGTGATTAAATTACAGAGGCGTCTACTTCGCTGGTCATTCTGCGGGGGCGCACCTAGTGGCAAAGCTACTTAGCAATGCCGACTTCTTCGAGAATACGCCAGGCTGCCATCGTCTACAAGGCGCATTTCTTATATCGGGGTTGTATGATTTACGAGAGCTAATCCACACGTCGATTAACGATGCCGTTCAGCTTCCACAAGAGTGGGCGATTGCGCTCTCCCCCCTATTTGACTGCTATACTCATCTGCAGATGCGAAGGACGAGGGTATATATCCTTGCTGCTCAGAACGACAGCCCCGCCTTTAAAAAGCAGTCTAGAGAGTTCTACGAGCTCCTGCATAATACCTGCTTGATGCAGCACATGTATCTGGAGATCAAGGATGACCTGGATCATTTCGATATCGTGGAATGCTTAGCCGAAGACGATAACTATTTAAAGAATCTTATGGTGTACGATGTTAGAAAACACCTTTGAAATTCTCATTAACGTCGATGTTGTATACGATAAGTTTTTAAGATAGTAGATATTAAAATCTTATTTTAGTCTTAGATATGAAAAAAATAGAATTTAACTTTAGAGGTTTTCCGATCCTGGACAACGGTCGAGCCAAATCGAAGATTTAAATTTTGTGTAGACTTTTAATGAATCAAAACCTGGGTTTTCCTAAGAGTTCATAGTGTAAGCAAAGAATAATTTGTGTCAGAATTTTATCGAACAAATAATTTCGCTATTAGTAATAATCTGTTCAACTTTTGTTATAAGACCAAGAAGTAAGTAAAGCTTTACTGTGGTCTTAGTTTTAGAGATTGATTATATTATATAATATTTTTATCTATTATATTATGAAAAGATTTTCAGAAGACGAGAAACTTTAAAATATTTTTACTTGTATTTCAAGAAATCCATTAGAACATGGTTAGATCATAATAGTAAGTCCTTCATTTAATGTACATAGACGAAATACATATATAGGTATTTTTCTGTATTTTCTTTTTTTTAGAAATCCTTTTCTTTTCTGTTTCTATTCCTGCATTTTATTTTATTTGTTAAGACCTTCTTGTAGAAGCAATCTTGTCAATGCCTAATAAAAAAATATTTTAATATATACTTGTATTATTTCTAACACTATCGTTAAAAATATTATTTGTAAAAATAATCATATATGAGAACAACTGCCTCTATAGCCTAGCGAATGCCTCCGTAGTAACCTAGTGGTAAGGGCGTTCTATTTAGAAACCGGAAGCCGTGGGTATTGTTGTTTCCTAGTTGGTTAGGGAAATTTGGGCCGATCACGCAATTGTCTGTCCGGTTGGTCGGCGCATGTAAGAGTCGTGCACTCAACCCGCATTGGACCAGAGTGGTGGGTTACGGTCCAAAAACCCCCGGTCCAAACCAATGGCTCCTCCATTGGTTGGCGTGCGTTAGGGGAGGCTTAAGTCCAGCAGTGGACTAACTCAGGCTGCTGATGCGAGTGATGTGATATAAGAACAAGCCGAATGATTCTTTACTTATTATGTATATTTTTAATATAGTACACAATTAGTATATTTTTAATAATTTGAAGACGGAAAATGATACGCTATTAATATAATAAACGCATTGTCAGAGGAAACAAATCCCCTCGCATTGCATGTTTTGTCTCGTTGAATATTATTTAAATATAGAAGTAATGGGAGAGTAATCATTGATTTGGCTAGTTTTTGGATAGTTATTTTTTTTATGACAGCAAATATATTAATTTGCTATCATAAAAAAATTATTATCAGGTCCATTTAACTTTGCACTTATTAAGATCCCACTACCTGGTAAGTCAATAAAAATATACTAGTTTACCCGGCAGACTTAGTACTGCCTCAATCGATAAATAAATGAACTTAACGTATGACGCTTTTGTTTAACGCAAGAATTTTATTGGTGACAAAACTTAAGATTTGTCTTCAACATAAAAAAATACCGATAGATGTTTGAAAAACAACTGTAATCTACCAACTGTAGGTAGCTGATTAAGTTTATTTTTTACCTCCCAAAAGAACAAGAACAAAATTAACTAGAACAAAAATATTCTAGACAAAAATTAGTCAACCGGTTCAAGCGTTCTTGAGTTTTAGCGAGACTACCAAATAGCAATTCTTTTCTCTTTACATACTAGTTGACCCGGCAGACTTCGTACTACCTCAATCGATAAATCAATCTACACATAAAAAAATCTGACAGATAGTTAACAACTGTATTACTTAAATACACTAACTGAAGTTAAGTGATATTAAGCTTATTTTTCACCACTTGAGAACAAAACTGTATGTAGGTAGAAAGAAACAAATATTTTTTAAATTGCGATAATTTTTTATATTTATTCACCTTTTAAACCTTCCCTGGACTTCCACGAATAATTCTAGATCAAAATTAGCTAAATCGGTTCAGCCGTTATCGAGATTAAGCTAGACTAACGAACAGCAATTTATTTTTGTTTATATAGATGTAGAGAAGACATTAATATTATCTCTTATTTTACATTAATTTTGAATTAAAAAAGGAAAGTGAAAGTAAAAAAGATAATTACTTTGAATACACCGACTCAATTTATCAGTAACGTTAATAGTTTTACTCTATTTTTCGGTGTATTAAATGGAAAGTATAAAAAATACGATTTATCTGTCATATTTATTAAATTTCATATTTGACATAGACCCCACAGGTTTACGGTTGGTTTATTTTAATTACGATCATGTGGCCACACTTTGTTTAAGAGGTAAACAATGGCACCGTCATTTTCACACCGAGCGTAGAGTTTAATTAACGCGATAATTTCCCCACTCATCGGTAAGCCGAAATGCAAATAATCAAAACAGAAAATTGGAAAATGCCCCCCCTGACATCTGACAATGAATTGTACAGCAGCAAATCAAATTGTTTTAAGTAAAATGAGTAATTAAATTTATAAAAAATCTATAAATGACTTATACTCAAAAATAAGCATTTGAAACTACAAGAAAGAATGAAATAATATAAATCACAGAAAAGTGAAAAAAAACATCTAATTATAAATGGAATTACATTTAAATAGATATATATATACAAAAGCGTCGTCATGCATCGGATGGGCATGTAAAAAGTCGGTCCACCAACCAACCCGCATTGAATCAGCGTGGTGGGATACGGTCCAAAACCCTCTAACGGATAGTGGTCTATTAGGAGAGGCCTACGTCCAGCTGTGGACTAACACAGGCTGATATACAAATAAATATATACAATATATAAGCTCGAGTAAAATAACTTTTCTCCACTTGCTTTTTTAAATTTTGTATACCCTAAAGCTTTTCGAGGCCAATTACGGACAGATTAACATAGCCATTGAGATTTAATGTTATTACGTGTCTAACAATTAAAAACGTTGTGCCTATGTTAAGTTTATTTACCATCGGTCGATATAATATTTGTCCTCAGAACAACTAAAAATTGTTATAGTAATAATACTCAGCGTATAAATCAACAAAAACCAATTTATTTGTGTGGAATTGGGTTTCTATAGAGGCGACGTTCAATTGTCAATTTCCTTGACAGGATATTGTACCCTTATCAAATATAACACTCTGCTCTTTCGACTTAAATTTTTACTTTTAGGAGTTTTTATATGATGCAGTTTGATAGTGCAAAGAATAATGATAAAAAAGTGTGATTAGAAATATTGATACTTCGGAAATTAGTAAAGAATTTAGTATAATTAACGAAGCATAATGTTAATAGTGTATGCAGTGTTATAATTATAACTGTTTATATGAGTGTTTTGTTCAATTGAAATAATACGGTATATATAGGCATATAAAATAATGTCTAGCATATAGTACATAAAAAGATCTTTCTTCTTTTACCATAAAATCCGTACATTTAACTCAAGAAAATAGCCATAATAAAATTAACAGAAGCTCTTTATCTTAAAAAAAAAAGAATGAGAAACTGTTTTTCCGATGCAGCAGGCTTAGCAACATGTTACACCTGCGTAGTCGCTTATAGCTTGCACTTTAATAACCGAAGATCGTGGGTTAGAATTCTAAGGACACTCAACAACTTTTCGTTGCTATTTACTTGTAGGTTAAAGCAATGCGGGCTGACAACTTGCTGCCTATAAAATAGGACGCTCTATGCGTCGGAAGGAAATGTAAAAAATGAGCTTTGCGCCTGATCGCTCTCAGTTCGTGGCAGTTATCCGTTCATCAAACTTTGAGAGCTAAGGCACGTAGTTCCTCTTACAACAGTAACTGTAAAACCTCCTGCGTAGATATCCTATATCTAAAATAGATAGTCAGGAGTCCTATTGCTTACTCCGATACATTTCAAGGCTGAGCACAGAAGTGTTTTATACTATAGTTGGATGAACAAAAGTCATTACCTCTACAAATGTTACATGTAATTTTTATTTACTTCTAAAAATGTTCTTTTATTGATTTAGAACGCTATTAAATTAGTATTTTAAATATGATTTATTACGAAAAGAATGAATTTTCTCGCCTCGTTAATTCGATTAACGGCAATTAGGTGGCAGATGTAGATAATTTGCTTGCCTTTGAAGCCTTAACGAATTTTCAGTTTGAATTAATACCAATGTAAGGCATATCTACTGTAAAGCAAGATACATAGTTATGCAAGAGCTTTATTAGGATATGTTTCACATCAATTCAGTTAGTATCTTGTTTTAAGTCATTTAACATTTATTGTATTTAAACATTTTTTTTTTTAATTTGGTAAAAGAAATATGACGCTGATTATAAAATGCAGAATAATACACATATGTTTACATCTGGACTTCTATTAAAAAAATAGGTTGTGTTCAACCCATATGTCCTTAAGCATAGAGAAAATGCATATATGTTTACGTAAACGTCGTAAGAAAAAGCTTCCAATAAAACCTAGTCATATCGTCAGTTCCACATCGGTGTTGCCAATTAATTCTCTATGAATCTACGGTTCAACCTTCTTATTACTACTTGTACAATTTCTAATTCATTAATAGTTCAACAGAACATTAATGTTGAATATCTATTAAGTCCGGTTTTTGGATTAGATAAAGCAAAAAGTCAGATGCTTCGGATGGGCAAGTGAAAACTTGGTCCACCCACCAACCCGTATTGGACCAGCGTGATGGGATACGGTCCACAACCCCCTAATGGATAGGGGTGTTTATTGGAGGCCTATCACAGGCTGATGATGATGATGATGGAACAAAAAGTAAATTTATTTTGAATTCAGTAGCATTGTAATATAAAGTAAGATTAAATCATGTAATTTATTATGGATAATTTTAGCTTCAAAGAGCACTTTCTATATTTAGTTTCTGTATCAAGATTGCAGACAGCTAACTCTTTTCTGACATATGACAGAAAGAAAAGAAAAGCTCCGGAAAGAAGGAAACTTCCGTATGTACTTTCAGATCTCTGATTCTTGTTTCAAATAGTATTAGATATAAGCGATGGACATATTAGTGCACAAGTATATTAGCGGCCAGAAGCGCTCTCTCCTCCTATATTATTCAATAAATTAATGTTTTAGGACGATAACACAACACTATCTAATCTCATACTAAGCAAAGTTTTTACCATGGAAACTAGCTGACTGTAAATATATAAACTTATTTTTGTTTTGTAAATAAATAATTATTAAATAGATACAAACACCCAAACACGAGAAAAACACTATGTTGATCACACAATATTTTGCCCGTCTTAAAATTTTTTATAAACTTACACCCTCTCCCGCACCATTCAGGCCCACTAACCACTTTGCCAAAGGGGTCATTAAAATATTTAAACAAAATTCGTTTGAACGGATGACTGGCACAACTGAATAGAGTATAAACAGGCCAGATATGATCGTCTACCAAAACTAGATTAAGTTACTCCGTAAAGGATCTGCCTGAATATTTATGAGTAACTAACCTAACTACTTATCGTGTTGTTAAAATTTCAGGGCTCTTTGGGCACAACAAAATAACAAAAGAAGATTTTCTATAGCGAAGTGCGATTTCAGTTCTGTATACTAGTAGTTCAGGACTCATTAAACTCTATAACTTTAATCGGGTCAATTTTTTTTAATTTGTAAAACTTATATACAAATTAACGTCTATATCAATTATAAATTTGAACCTTTAATTTACAAGAAAAATAATAAATCAATTGTCTGTTAAGTTAATAACATTTTTATTAATTAACAAAAAATAATAAACATGACAAGTAAACAACATCGCTGTCATTTCCAAACAAGCAGTCGAGTTTAATTAACGCTATTATCCTCATACATCGGTTAGGCAAAACCGTGAACAATCGAAACTGTAAAATTAGAATACACAATTTTCGCTACTTTGAAATAATCAAGCTGCATTTTGAGAAATATTGTTAGACAGATCAGAAGTAAAAACACTTTTGTGTGTGAAATTTCATAGTTTTATCCTAAAGTAAGGTTCCTATTTTAGAGGTCAAAATATACCATAATACCTCACTGATACGAAAGATATAAAATAGTTTAAACATAAATAGAAAAGTATATACAGTTTTGTTTTATGTATTATGTTATTAACATAATAATATGTAGCGTGTAGGCAACATAATCTTTTTTTATTCTGTCGAATAGACCAAAACAAAATTTATCGACAGTTTATCAAATATATCATTCTGCCTATTAATATAAATTAAAAAGAAAAAAATCTGTTATCAAAGATTTTCCTTACAACCGAGACCGGGATTTTGCGCATAGACCGTGAACCATTTTGCTTCTAAAGCAATCAAGATATTTTTATTAAACCACAAATAATCTACGATGACACACAATAGATGTGACTGGTCCAATTTAAACACTATAAATCGAGTAATGTCGTACCGCCGCGGCCTATTACGAGCACAAAGCGGTAGTTTAAATACAGTGATGAAATTGGACTGTACTTGAAATTTTAATGCAACATCGCTTCTCAAATTTAACCATTTTTTTTTTTGTGCAGGGAATATCGGACCCGGAGATTATCCTATTGTTCTTCCATTAGAAAAAGCTCTAGGTTATGTTATTATGTTGTGCATTCACCATCGTCAGCCTCTATCAGTCCACTGTATGACTTAGGCCTTTTTCAATGAACGCCATGACTGCCGATCCCCCGTTGATGTGCATTAAATAGATAAAAATATGAAAACTAATTTTTCAACTCGTTACCCAGATAAAATAGACAGTATTTATTATAGAAGCAGTTCGGTTTTAAAAATTGAGCTATAACTTTTAAATGTTACCTGATAATCATATCAAATAGTTTTCTTTTTAAAAAAAGGGAATAATAGTTGCGTCGAAAGAAATGAAATGGTGGCGCTTTCGTTTTGAAGTTTGATTTAAAAATCCTTATTGGGTTTTTTAACTTTTAGTAACTAATGTAGACATGTTTCAACCATGTCCATTCTATGATATTCTCTTAAAGCGTTGCTATTTTTAAGGACAGGCGCAAGTGATAAAGGTTAGATGTCTAATAAAAAGCTTATTAATTACAAGTGCGCTGTCAACTTTTAACATAATTTATGTTTACCCAATAATATGCTGACTAATGGCAATTAAGAGTTTTTGCTACAATTTACGTTAATGCAAAAGCCTTTAGTGTATTATTATGGTGTTTGCATTTTCACTATTTGTTTTAGTTATATTTTCACCAAGGTCTCCAGGGAGCCAATTTAATATACTTCATATGTTAATCAAATCCTTTAATAACATGATAAGAACCCCTAATTAACCTACCTTACAGGTAAGCCATTTGAAAATATACAAATATACAGGAAATTGAGTGATCTGCTCGACTAACCATCTAAGAAACAACTATTAAATGGCAAAATGTTAAGTCTTCTCAGAATTCGAACCCACTACTGAGGTTTTTAAAGCCAAGTCCATACCACCAAGCTACGGAAGCTAACAATTGAAATAATGTTGCTTATGTGACTCTATTATTAATATTGCATTAAAATCTTTGCAGTTATATGTTGAACTATAAACATAGAATAATAATAAGCGCTCCATATAAGGATGTTTCTAATATTTTGATATTCTAACTCTGTATATAATACATAGAATGGTAACGATTTCGTTATATTTATCTATCCGGATTGATTGAATCTAAATTTCTACCAAAAAAGTTTTAGTGTCGTTTTGTTAGAAATAATTCAAAAGGAAATCCGACTCTCTAAACTATAGAATGGAATAATTGGACCCATAACGTACTTTAAAATATAGATACTTAAAAGCAATATAGATTGTAATATTTAATAATTATTACTTTAGGCTCATCGATTGCAAATTTTATCATTATTTTTAAAATAAAAACTAACTTTCTGTGCATAATAGATATACTACATAACAAATATCACAATCATTACAAACTTCGGACCCAACAACGAGGTTATTTGACGAAGAAAGCAAACCATTTTTAGCGCAGGTTTTTGGACGTGAGACCCGTATTTGGCAATCGATTTTTATACCAGCGTTAATTTTTCATTATATTCAGGCATAACAATAGCATAGAATTAATTATTGAGGCGACCATTGTTGTACAAACGATATTTATCTAATAAAACATGGCGGTCCTTATGACTGATAGTCTCTTACCGATTTTCTTAAGCCCTTAAATTGTTGATTACATCATCATCATCATCAGCCTGTGTTAGTCAACTGCTGGACATAGGCCTGCCCGAATGAACGCCTTCTTTATTAGAGTGTTTTTGGACAGTATTCACGCTGGTCCAATGCGGGTTGGTGGGTGGGCAGACTTTTTACATGCCCATCCGACGCATTGTGTCATTGTATTGTACGCATTAAATCAACAATACAACAAAAACAAATTAAATGTCTTTTGTTTAAGGTAATTTAAAGGACACAGGATTTTATATTTTTTTATTGAAATAAAAATAGAATGTCTATTTCTATTTAAATACCTTTGACCTTTGACTTGCTTTGGACCGTTGAATTATTAAATAGTAATACATAATATAAAAAAAGATAAATTGTAACTTATTTCAGCACTTGATTTACATTTTCTAGATGAAATTTAAGGCCCTAAGAATTAATTTCCACGCCCTGTTAATTAAATTAATGGCAACTAAATGGCTGAGAGAGATAATTTTATTAAGGCGGTAGTCGAGAATTTCCAGAAGTTTCTTTTTATGTTATAAATATATTCATTAAAAATAAAGGAGAATAATATGATCTATCTCTTTTCAAATTAAAATACTCTTTTAGGAATGTTAAAAGACACTATTTCAAAATTTATCATTAAGATACAATATTTCTTTTATAAGTGCACTAAAATAATAAAAAGTAAAAAGATTTTTTTTAATTTTTGTAGGTGTAAAAAGTAAAAGGGTACCCTACGATTGTATTATAAATATGTACTAGTGCATTATATATATGTATTATACATATTACATAATGTAGTTTAACTACGTAAAATTATCAATAATGATTAGCAATGATAGGCCTTCATTATTCTTTCGTAGACCACCGTAATGGTTACAACGAAACGTTTTCAATAAATCGCAGGGGTATCTGCAGCAACAACAGTGTTGCCAATAAATCTAATCCAAATATAAGGTTCGATATTGGTACGACTGTTTTTACGTTCGTCGATAATTTCACTTCTACTTCCACCTTTAAAGCCTAAAAGAGGTACATAGATTGTGGGTAGATTAGATCTCTAATTTTATGTTCAATATTGCAAATCAATACCAAGACGCGCTTATTCTAAAACTTGTTGTATCTTCGTGCATTAATTAACAGATTTAGCTAAGTTTAATTAACCTTATATTACATTTCATGAGAAATTAACATAATTATACAAATATATGTGTATGATCAATCAATAAATTGATTTTGTAGCCTAAGGCTACAGAGCTGGAATAGTAATAAAAAATAAAAACAGATTTTTTATAATAATAGTACACTAGTAGGGTGATAACACGCAGGAATAACTCTTCTATTACAAAACTCCGATGGGATAAAAAGCATGTTACGTGAGCAAACGACAATCAAGTTTTTTCTGAGCAATCAAGAATCCTTCCTTGTTATCTATGGAGTGGAATAATCGACTCTTAAGCTAGTAAGATATACATAACCTCATTAGGCCCTCTACACTATGTCCAGTTACAATGAGTTTTACTATTGTATTGTACTACCCAGTAGCGTAATATATTAACTAAAATAGTAAAGTTATTTTTAATAAATAAAAATAATAATGACGAACTTTCGATATGAACGAATACGCCTAATTTTACCTTGAACCATTTAATTTTTTCAGTATCATTTTTGTAAAATAGTTTAAAATATATAAGCTAATAATTCCTATAGTTTCTAGACTGTTGAACTTATAAATCATCCATAATTTATGTTGACCCAATATTATGCTGACTAATGGCAATTAAGAGTTTTTGCTACAATTTACGTTAATGCAAAAGCCTTTAGTGTAGTATTATTGTGTTTGCATTTTCACTATTTGTTATAGTTATATTTTCACCAAGGTCTCCAGGGACCCAATTTAATGTACTTAATATGTTAATTAAATCCTTTAATAACATGATGAGAACCCCTAATAAACCTACCTTACAGGTAAGCCATTTGAAAATATACAAATATACAGGCAATTGAGTGATCTGCTCGACTAACCATCTAAGAAACAACAATTAAATGGTAAAATGTTGTCTTCTCAGAACTCGAACCCACTACTGAGGTTTCTAAAGCCAAGTCCATACCACCAAGCTACGGAAGCTAGTAATTGAAAAAATGTTGCTTATGTGAGTCTATCATTAATATTGCATTCAAAATCTTTGCTGTTATATGTTGAACTATAAACATAGAATAATAATAAGCGCTCCATATAAGGATGTTTCTAATATTTTGATATTCTAACTCTGTATATAATACATAGAATGGTAACAGTTTCGTTATATTTATCTATCCGGATTGATTGAATCTAAATTTCTACCGATTCTATTGATTGAATCTAAAAAAGTTTTAGTGTCGTTTTGTTAGAACTAATTCAAAAGGAAATCCGGCCCTCTAATATATAGAATGGAATAATTGGACCCATAACGTACTTCAAAATATACGTACTATTACAGTAGATACTTAAAAGCAATATAGATTGTAATATGTTAATAATTATTACTTTAGGCTCATCGATTGCAAATTTTATCATTATTTTTAAAATAAAAACTAACTTTCTGTGCATAATAGATACACCACATGACAAATATCACAATCATTACAAATTTCGGACCCAACAACGAGGTTATTTGACGTAGAAAGCAAACCATTTTTAGCGCTGGTTTTCGGACGTTAGACCCGTATTTGGCAATCGATTTTTATACTAGCGTTAATTTTTCATTATATTCAGGCATAACAATAGCATAGAATTAATTATTGAGGCGACCGTTGTTGTACAAACGATATTTATCTAATAAAACATATGACTGATAGTCTCTTACCGGTTTTTCTTAAGCCCTTAAATTGTTGATTACATCATCATCATCATCAGCCTGTGTTAGTCAACTGCTGGACATAGGCCTGCCCGAATAAACGCCTTCTTTATTAGAGTGTTTTTGGACAGTATTCACGCTGGTCCAATGCGGGGTGGACAGACTTTTTACATGCCCATCCGACGCATTGTTTCATTGTATTGTACGCATTAAATCAACAATACAACAAAAACAAATTAAATGTCTTTTGTTTAATGTAATTTGAAGGACACGGGATTTTATATTTTTTTATTTAAATAGAAACAGAATGTATATTTCTATTTAAATACCTTTGACCTTTGACTTGCTTCGAACCGTTGAATTATTAAATAGTAATAATGAACCTAAATACATAAAATAAAAAAGATAAATTATAACTAATTTCAGCACTTGATTTACATTTTCTAGATGAAATTTAAGGCCCTAAGAATTAATTTCCACGCCCCGTTAATTAAATTAATGGCAACTAAATGGCTGAGAGAGATAATTTTATTAAGGCGGTAGTCGTAGCAATTTTCCAGAAGTTTCTTTTTATGTTATAAATATATTCATTAAAAATAAAGGAGAATAATATGATCTATCTCTTTTCAAATTAAAATACTCTTTAAGAATGTTAAAAAGACACTATTTCAAAATTTATCATTAAAATACATTATTTCTTTTATATGTGCACTAAAATAATAAAAAGGTAAAGGATTTTTTTTTTTTATTTTTGTAGGTGTAAAAAGTAAAAGGGTAGTACGATTGTATTATAAATATGTACTAGTTTATTATATATATATATATATATATATATATGTATTATACATATTACATAATGTAGTTTAACTACGTAAAATTTATCAATAATGATTAGCAATAACAGGCCTTCATTATTCTTTCGTAGACCACCGTAATGGTTATAACTAAACGTTTTCAATAAATCGCAGGGGTATCTGCAGGACCACAACGGTGTTGCCAATAAATCTAATCCAAATATAAGGTTCGATATTAGTACGATTGTTTTTACGTTCGTCGATAATTTCACTTCTACTTCCACCTTTAAAGTTTAAAAGAGGTACATAGATTGTGGGTAGATTAGATCTCTAATTTTATGTTCAATGTTGCAAATCAATACCAAGACGTGCTTATTCTAAAACTTGTTGTATCTTCGTGCATTAATTAACAGATTTAGCAAAGTTTAATTAACCTTATATTATATTTCATGAGAAATTAACATAATTATACAAATATATGTGTATAGACAATCAATAAATTATTTTGTAGCCTAAGGCACAGAGTTGGAATAGTAATAAAAAATTAAAAACAGATTTTTTATAATAATAGTACACTAGTAGGGTGATAACACACAGGAATAACTCTTCTATTACAAAACTCCGATGGGATAAAAAAGCATGTTACGTGAGCAAAACGACAATAAAGTTTTTTTTTTCTGAGCAAAATCAAAGGAAAATCCTTCCTTGTTATCTATGGAGTGGAATAATCGACTCTTAAGCTAGTAAGATATACATAACCTCATTAGGCCCCTCTACACTATGTCCAGTTAAGCAATGGGTGTTACTTTGTTGTATTACCCATTAACGTAATATATTAACAAAATAGTAAAGTTATTTTTAATAAATAAAAAATTAATAATGTCGAACTTTCGATATGAACGAATACGCCTAATTTTACCTTGAATCATTTAATTTTTTTTAGTATAATTTTTGTAAAATAATTTAAAATATATAACGCTAGTAATTTCTATAGTTTCTAAGCTGTTGTAACCTTATTATAAATCATCCATAATTTCAGGAGGCGTTTCACATTTTCAGCTTGAGTACCTTGATGAATGATTCACTTTCCCGCCTCTTTAATTTAACTGAAATCCATTAAAGGAGTTATGATTCTATCGCCTTTAATAATTACACGCAATTGCACTATTATTTATTTCTAATGTAGATATTTTTTTAGACAGTTTTTGACTTACTTTTACTTAAATCAGTTTAAATATTGAGAATTAATTTAAACCCTTAATAATGTCTGGATTTAATATTGAATCACATTATGTGTTATAGGAGTAGATTATAAATGAAAACATTCCAGAAGAAGTATAGATGTATTATTTCATAGCTTTAACGAAAACTAAACATAATTTGTTCAAAAATAACATTAGCTGCAATTCGAAATTCTCCTCGTAGAGACAAATAAAACCGAGATTGCATTGAATTATTAAATATATCTAGTGTTAACTTATATATAATAGGTAATCGACAAGTATGTTGAATTTGATTTAAATTAAGTATTTGATGCTTTTTACGTTTTCACGAGACGATCAATCCACTTGTAATATAGACACTTATGTTTGTAAGAGGAATGAAGGAATAACAAACGTACATCCAACGTTTGTTATCTTTTATAAATAATAATGTAATAATCATTTTTATGATAATCATATCAATTTTATGATCGAAAGTAGTAATACTTACCATACAATATGTGATTGAAATTTTTTGGGTGTATTCAATCAGTTGACCTAGAGAAAATGCCAGTAGCTTTAAGTACGCCTTTGTACTAATAGCACACGAAGTGTAAATAACCATATAGATCAGATATTTAAATCATAAAAATAGCGGTAAATATAAGAATATAGAACAAATTCAACTAACTGCTTTAGACCATAAGTTTTATTAACTGTGATACTGAGAACTGAGATACTCATCAATGTGAAGATCGCTCTATTAGATTCAACGATGCAGAATAAGCCGACCGGTCTATGATTAACATACAACAACCGAACTACGGAGGGATCTGAATAATCATTCTAATATTTGGTTTATCCCTAATTTCCAGTATTGTGAAGAGGGATCACAGTATTTTATAGTATAGCCTTAATTTATTTTTGTAATCGTTTCAGAATTTAGACAACTACTTATGTATTAAGATAGCATTTGCCATGCATAATTTGATACAGATGTACCCAGATACTATTAGACTATTATAATAACGTAAAAGTATTAAGTAGCATTTTATATATTGCTATTTTTGATTAGATGACCTAATTATTTATAGTTAACTATGAAGATCATTGTAAGTCAAAATAATTTTTAGACAGATTTTAACTTAAATCATTAGTCTCATTATAACTTATTTGAATTTGCAAAATCTATTTGAATAGTACAAAGCTTGACATGAAAAACTCCAAGTAAATCCTTTACAAGATTATTTTACAGGTAAAATAATGAATATTTATCTAGCTTAAAAATCAATCTAAAGTCCTGAATATTTATTTTGAAACTATAGCTATTAATTTGAAAGGACTTAAAATTTCATTCTGTTATCAATTTACTAAGCTTTTATTCTCGACGTTGAAACCTGACGCTTGTTCGCAAAATTATATTATAAGTTAAACTAATGGTAAAAAATAATAGATTATTGATCCTAAGCACTCATAAAAAAAGATAAATCTTAAAGCCTGATGGTATTTATTTTTTATAATATAAGACTAGTTAAATGAATTGCGACTTTAATTAATCATTTCAGATGTGAAGCATATTCTTATGACTTTTATTCCGACGTTTCAAGATTTAGTTGACAGAACGTAGTATTGAAATTTCAGAATTATAATAAATATTAAATTTGTAGCCAAAATTGCATTAGCTAATTATTGATCTCTAAACGACCAACTGATGAAATAAAGAGAAATTTCAGGACATGATTTATATTTTCAGATGGAATTTAAAGACAGAAGAATGAATTTCCTGCCTCCGTTAATTTAATTAAAGGCAATTAGGATGGGAACGGGTAATTTAATGACCTATTTTGACCGAAATCGAAGTAATTTCCAAGTGATTTAAGTGATTATTCTATGTATGAAAATGTTTTCAGAGGTATTAAAAACATATTTTAAGAATTTGTTACGTGGCCTACATATATCTAACTTCTGCCTAATTATTGATATCTGTTCATTAATATGGACATACTGGATTCTGCATAATTACCATGTAATTGTTTAAATGATTATAAACTAATTAATTAGCCATTTACAAAATTTTGATTTACGATTGTAATAAAAAATAGTGTGTATGTGATTTGCCAAATTTAATAGCTTAAATAAAGAAAAAAACATCAAAGCGTCACGAGTCAATTATGCAGGACTTCACGTACGTGATTTGATTATTAATATTACATTGATATGAATTCACGCCTTTTTATTTCGAGTTTTGAGGCATTTCCTTCAGAAATTTGACCTTTCTCATTGAAAATGTAATCCAAGAGAATAGAAGATAAATAGTACTTAACGTTAATATCTACAGTTTGTCTGTTTATATGTTTGGTTAAACGTGATAATCTCCTTGATGGCGATTTTGCGTAGTAGTCAGTAACCATGATATTCGAGTAAAAATATTTGAGCTTATTGCTGGAAAATTATGCAAGGGCCATCTAACAATCCAACTTCTAATTGTCCTTGTTGCGTTAGTCGATATAGCTTTTCAAACAACCAAGATTTTTCTGTTTACGCCACGCTCTTGACATTGATGGCGCTGGCTGCCGAAGCAGCCCCATCTCGGCCCTACGGCTATTTGCCTCCCTCTGGGCGCGTCAGAACTATTGCGGCCTTCATCTCGGTCCCTGTAGTTAGGTAACAGACTTCCCCGAGTCGGTTACTCAGGATCCATGGGAGCCAGGAGTCCCCAGCGGCGGCTCGGATGTTAGGCTCAGCGCTAGCTTCATTTCGGCCGCAGAAGAAGTAGAGATCGACGACACCATGCCAAATGTCCCCTCCTTTCACGGCCCTCCACACTGCATCAGCGGTGCAGTCCCGCCAAGTCGCGGAGGATAGGGAGAGCGGCCCACGGCTCCTCTTCCCCCGCGACTCTTCCTTGGCTACAGGGGACAGGGATGGTTGCGCGTCTACCACCTCTCTGCTTCCGCTGCACCCTCTAAGCGCATCCAAAGCTGGCTGGAGAAGCCAGCTTGGAGCAGACTCCTCCACGGCCGGCTTTACTCCTCAGGCCTGCCAGGTTCCTCTTAGCTTCCCCGCGGCTGGCCAATGTCGCAGGTACTGAGCCCCACCGCTACGACAATGCGAGAACCTGTTCGGGGGAAGCAATTAGTACCTGCTGTATCTATAAACTAACCGAGTCCCGTGACACAAAGTAGCATTGTTCTTTACAAACATGCAATCCTGGTCAACCCATATCAAAATCTAATCATTGTCCAACGAATTAGCAGTATTCGCCTGTAAATCCACATTTCTAAAGTCATTTTATTGTTTATACCTTACAAAACTTCAATAGATCTTGTATAAATATAAATGTCATATATTTTTCTGCTTTGACTTATGTAACAGAAACATGTTTATAGTTTGTGAATTAAATCATCCAAAAAAAACTTATTAGGTCAGCCTAAATGTAGATAAAGAGGTTATCTCATCTTTTCGTCTAACCTAGAAGTAGGGAATCCGTCTCTTTTATCTATGAAGTGGAATAATGAAACCTGAAGCTAATAAGATTTGCATAAACTCATTAAGTAACTATTTTGTGTCTCACCAAGCACGAAATTTTGGGTTATTTTGTTAGTGGTTATCACCACAACAAGGTACATATTCGCATAAATTTTTATTAGCATATTTATAAATTGATCATAAATCAACAATCAACTTTAAGAATATCAATTGAATCAATGGTACTTAAAACAGTTGAAACCGAGTGGATAAGACAGTGTATATTTAGTGGTGAATGTCGGAACTTGTGTCTTTTTAGGGATACGTTACATTACATAAAATGTAGTAAAGTCTCTTCTACAGACACAAGTTCGTTCCGTTCTTTGTTGAAGCATGTGAAACATCCCTGGTAGTATTATTATAGTTGATGCTAATAATTAACACATAGCTGAAATGCAATATAAATTGCCGCTGTCTCTGCCGCAACGGTAGAAACGGAACGGTTACCATGGAAATTACTTTTAAGAAGCCACAATGGCACTCGTTGATCGTCTGTTTTGTTGTTATATCGTGTTGGCAGTAAATTGCTTTAAAGTGAACGAAGTAGGCGTAGTAGTTAGCGGGTCGATCGCCTTTTTTAAGGAAGCAATAAAGCCGACTTCTAGAGACATCGTCTTCAGATTAAATCGGAAAGACACAAATTTGACAATCATTGTCAAATTTGTAATCCATCATACATCATCAGCCTGTGAAAGTCCATTGCTGGACATATGCCTCCCCTAATACACCCCTATCCATTAGGAAGTTTTCGGACCGTATCACACTACGCTGGTCCAATGCAACCCGGTGGGTGGACCGACTTTTTACATGCACATCCGACGAATGGATCATCTTACTTTTCATACATTTGGCTGATCAGCCCAAATTGTCCTAACCAACCGAAAACAACGATAACACAATATTGTTTCCCCGCGGGATTCGAATACCGCTAGAGCACGGAGGCGGTTGCGTCTCGGGATAGCAGAGCTATTTGTTGTTTTAGATTATTAATCCATTTGTAAGCACAGATCGATCAAAATCTCTGTTTTGTCAGAAGTAAAACAATTGTGTGATCACATTTTATTTAAACATATTGACGTTTATGTCACAAAATTAGATGTTTTAAATATATCAATAAAAACTTCTATTCATGTACAAATTCACATCAAATTCCCTAGACTATTTTATAAGAAGTTATTAACTGAGGCATTCATCAAAGAGAAACTCGCTGTATTCAATTCGACGATGTGGAAACGGCCGACGTCCAGGTGTATGACTAACATACTATTGCCGAAATAAGGGCGAATTTAAATAAGCAATATATAACTGGTGGCTTATATATTGCAATTATTAAATACGGTAATTAATGTTAAGTAAAAATAAATTTTAATGTTTTATGTACTGATAATGTAATGACCATGGTACGTTAATTGCTATTGTATCACAGTTATTTCATTTTTCTTATAACATTTTTTGTATATATAAAGAATGAGGTTATATAGAAGAAATTCAAGGCTATTACTTCTTAAATTAAACAGAACGTAAAAGAAAGTTTTGCGTAGTTTTGACTATTTTTTTAAAGTAAACCGTAGACTATAAAGTAGAATAATTGGACTCAAAGCTCTCTAGTGGACATTATGCATGTCAAATCCTTGCAGTTTTTCACCTAAAATATTATAATGATTTTGTCACTTGTCGGTCGGTAACAAAAGAATTTTTGTTTAATTACTTTTCATACAGCTCTGAATTTGACCCAAAATGGGTATAATTAATTAAAGACCATAACTGGCAGCAATTATGACAAATTTTGAGGACCGATTTACATTTTCAGATGTAATTTTATGCCCCAATAATTAATTGCCTTACCTCGTTATTATAATCAATGGCAATTAAATAGCAAGGATGGGTAATTTAAACGCCTCTGATGACAGGAATGAAAGTAATTTCTAAACGATTCAAATTTATGGTTTACATATTTAAAGGAAATGAAAGTATATTATAAAGTAAGTGTTTATCTGTTCATTGCGTAGACATGCTATAAAGAAGAAAGTGATGTTTTTTGTGTATATTTTAACATCATATTATGATTATTCGTTTTGAGTACGTACAGCACAAGATTTTAACTGTACATGATAAAACAGAAAAATTGTAAAAATTAAACTGAAACTTTAAGTGTCTGAACGAATTAAAATAAAAATATTTGTACAAATTCAATGCACAGCTCAACAATCAAGAAATTATCTCGAATTATAATTAGCCAGGACATTTATTTTGATAAGCTCACCGTAAGTTTTATAACTTTTGTTTCATATCATAGAATATAGGATCCTTTGAACTTTATTATTACCCGCTGATTTATTATGACATTTGTGATATCTCAAAATGATTAGACGATGAGATTACGCTGTGAGGTTGAAATACTTGACAATTTTAAGTGACGTTTGCTAATTAAAAATTAACTGCCAGATAGATAAACAGAAGATAAAAAGTACTCAATAAGCAGTCGGTTTGTTAATGTTTTGTTTCAACGCGATTTCCGATTTCATGGAGTAGTTCAGCTTATTCTCGCATCATAGGATGCAAGTTCCATTCTACGGTAAAGAAATTGTAAAGTGAACAAAGTATATATAACACTAGCGGCCCCTCCCGGCTCCACACGGGTGCAACACTAATATCTGCAAAATCTATGGAAATTTTTGAAATTTATCAACGTTTCCCACAAGCTTTAAAAATGTAAGCATACGTAGGGACAAAGAAAGCGACTTTGTTTTTGTACTTTGTAGTGATATATATATTTACTTATAACTGTCATGGAAATTGTTCAGTGAAAACGTTGTTTTGTTGTGGACCAGGTAGTATTGTGTTAACGTCCCAATTTTTTTTTTTTGTTACGTAGCATTAAATCTACGCACAAACTTCTTTTTGATGCTATAACATACATAAAAGTTGCTTACGTTATTATAGCATCTGGGAATAAGAAATTAAAATATATTTAAATAATGTGTTCAAGTTGCGTGGTAATTCTAAATACCTCCTTAGTTATAAAACGTCAATAGGATGGATTAAGTCTTGTAAAATTGAATCATCTAAGCACATTGCTCCCATATATAAATAGGTCAATGCTTTCGAAATTAGGTCAACGAAAAAATCTATCAGGTCAGCCTAAATGTCAGTGTTTGTGTTGCTTTCTTATCTTTTTGTTTGAACTAAATCAAAGGGAAATCCAACCCTGTTATCTATGGAGTGGAATAATAAAATATAACGCCGTTACGATATATCAAATTAATTCAAGCCTTCCCATAGCATAAGCTGTCAAATATTAAAATTTATGTAACTATAGTAAAATATGGCAAGGATAAAGAACAAATATTCTTTGTATTTAAAACAATATGTATTATTCTTTTAAGAATGTAACTGAATTCACAAATTATTTTAACATTTGCTCTTTATCTATTGTTTTATTTTATTGTCATTAAAATCATTGAAAATATTTATTATTTATTGTTAAAATCACGATAAAATTGTATACGTTGAAAAACCATACTTTCTTAAATATCTTAAATTGCTCTTATAATTATTAATAATAATTAAACCATTGAAAGCGTTAATACTATACATTGTAAATCAATGAAACATATCTCTATCAATAAATAAAACTGTTAAATAATAACTTCTTAGTATTTTTGTGAATAACTTTAGCTGTATTTAATTACAAATAACTAATACAGGTACGATTAATAAGCGTATATAAATAAGTTCTGCAGAAATGTCAATTCAAATTTACATTTTCGGTACATTTATTTTGTTAATTATTTTAAAAATATTTGACTTTAAGTGGTAAAATAAATTACTAACAATCAGAATAAAATTTTTACGGTTACAGGACAGCTGTGGCCATAGAAACAAAATTTTCCAATAAAATGCAGCCATATCTTCAAGTCCACGCCAGCTTTGACAATAAATCCGTTCCAAATTCGAGGTTTGACATTCGTATGCCTGTTTTTACGCCCAACGATAAATATAAGAATAAAACTGCGTCTTATATTAAACAGGGGACGCTTTGCTATATTACAGCCGCATGAAAAAGACATCAGGTTAACGTCTTCAACATCAGCCTGTTAGTCCACAGCTGGACATAGACCTCCCCTGATGCACGCCTTTTCCATTAAGGGGTTACTGGATCTTATCCCACAGTCAATGCGGCTTAGTCGGAGGACCGATATTTTACAGGCGCATCCAACGAATGGATCATCTTACTTTTCAGACAATTGGATGACCGGCCGAAATTGTCCTAACCAACGAAAAGAACGATTATACAAAGTTTTTTTCTCGCGGGATTCGAACTCACAACCTCCGGTTTATAAAGCAAAGGCCAATATCGCTTGAGCACGGAGGTGGCTAATGTCTTACTTGCAACGAACTCTTTAACTTGATATATCTTTATTCAACATTGAAGCATTATACTTATTCATTGATTGATTCAAGAATGCTACCACCGGTTCGGAAAAGGATGCCTCCGACCTGAGATGAACCGGCGAAGGAAACTCAGCCCTACTATTATCTTTTACAATGAGATTAATACAATAAACAAAGAATTTCTAGTACACAAATGTCAAATAATTAGAAAATCTCTGGAACGTGCATTTCAATACCGGTTGTGTTATGATTTAAAATGTCATTTACATTATAACCTTTACCTGCCTCCGTAGCTTAGTGATAAGGGCGTGTGCTGTATAAACCGTGGGTTGTGGGTTCGAATCCTGCGGGGACTCAACAAATTTTCGCTGTTGTTTCCTAGTTGGTTAGGGCAACGTAGGACGATCACCTAATTGCCTGTATAGTAAGATTATCTATGCGTCGGATGGGCATGTAAAAAGTATTTACATAGCCCGCAATGGACCAGCGTGGTGGGATACGGACCAAAACCCCCTAATGGAGAAGTCATATTGCGTGTAACTTTAAAAATCTAACATTTATCACTCGCAAAGAATACCATCGCATTGTTGTTGTTTATATAAATTATGTGGTAGATCAATTAAATATACGCAGATACTCTTTCAAGCTTTGAAAAGTAAAGGCGATATACCATTCTATTTACTTGTATAGCTTAAATTCAATATTTTTAGCACAAAATAGGTGCATCAAAGCGTATTCGCGAATTTAATATTTTCGAATTAAACTAACATCAAATGCCTTATAGTAACTGTGACATATATCAAAGAGAAGATAGCTCTTTAAGATTTAACGATGCAGAATAATCCGACCCCTAGGTGTATGATTAACATACAACAACCGAAATAAGGACTTATTTGAATAAGCATTATAATAGATGATTTATCCTTAATGTCAAGGAAAAGCACACAACCTCAAATACCACGAAATTTAACGTAAGATATTGTTACGAGAACGAACTACATCAAAGTCATTATATAAAAAATAAATTAATATATTTTTGAATGGATTGAGCCGTTATTTTACGTTTTATAACAAATTTTTTTAGTTAATACAGTCAGTAAATCAAATTTTCGTGTTTCAGAATTAGGTAAAGTTAAGTTTAGTCGTGCTGCAGTAAATTAATAAATTTTATACAATAACGTTCCAGTTCTGACAATTAGTTTCCAACCATCATCATCATCATCATCATCATCATCATTATCATCATCATCAGCCTGAGTTAGTCCACTGCTGGACATAGGCCTCCCCTAATGCACGCCACCAATTCCGATCTTCGGCTATTCTTATCCAGCCCACACCGGCCACTTTGCGAATGTCGTCACTCCATCTTGCCGCAGGGCGTCCTACACTACGTTTGCCGAGCCTCGGTCTCCTCCAGAACTTTTCGACTCCAGCGGTCGTCCACTTCAGCTTACTAATCCGGTGGGCTATGTCGGTGATTTTGGTACTCTGACGGATCACGTCATTTCTGATGCGGTTCTGATTTCCAACCAACAAATCTTAAAATCAAATAAACAAACATTACAGTTTTTGATATAATTTTTATTACAGACTTTATTGCACAGTGACTGAAACATACATTGAGAAGGTTTAAAACTTCAATGACGGCTACCCTAAAAAACTGAAAATGTCATGTCTGAAAATTTCATATAAAAAGTAAACAATTATAAAAAATAAATAATAAACAACGTAACGAATGGAAATAGGTCATTCAGGACATGACCTTTTTGTATGCATTCTTAAGACCCACGATAATTTAGATAATGTTGTCCTTTGAACCTTTAATCAGGGGTCCTTCCTTTTCAAAAACAACATCAAAGGATCCAACTGACGACACTGACTGAATATATATCCCAAATTTAGGTCCAGATGCTTTATTTTTAATTTATATCATAACATAAAAGGATTTTTTTTTCACTTTATATTGACAGTAGCTGTCAATATTTAACAAAATCACTTTGCAATTGTATCTTTTACCATCACAGCTCTTTGTCTGTTTATATCTTTAATATTGTACCTCTTTTTCTCCTTACTAAATTTAGTTTGTGCTCCTTTACAGCAGCCTTGCATAAATTATAAAAACATACTATTATCATATTTTGTGAATGTTTTTTTAATGTCGTTAATCGATATAAAGAGAAGAAATAATAAAAAAATATTTATTACATGTTACGCTATGACACGATATTTTGTTTCAATAATTTTAACCATAGAAAATAACAAGTAAATATAACGATACCATCATCGTCATCATCAGCCTGTGATAGTACACTGCTGGACATAGGCCTCCCCTAATAAACCCCTATCCATTTGGGGGTTTTGGACCGTACCCCACCACGCTAGTCCAATGCGGGTTGGTGAAATATAACGATAAAAAGGAAAAATTGCAAAGTCATAAAAAAAAATGCTCAGTGAATCTAAAATTGTAATTTGAAGTAAAATTATCGTGATTTTTAGAATCTGCAATGTGTTATTTTTAGAAAACTCGTTATTTATAACACGACCTATGTACGCTAAAGTTGACACTACTATTAAAAAAGGTGAGTGATCGATAAAGAGATGAGCGGATGATTTACACGTCATTAGGTAAAAGTATATTACATATTTGTATTAATAGAAACCGCAAAAATATATCTACACAAAAAAACAATATACTTTTGGACATAAACAAGATTTATTAAATACTATAGTCCAGCGTTATTCAATGTCCATTATGTTATTGGAAATACCAATAATATTTGAGCTATTTTTTAAAAACATTAGGCCAAAACCACTATCTTGTCTAATATATATACTAATAATATGACAATACTCAAAGTATGAGTACGTACGTTAAACCATAACGTATTAGAATCGAGTTAAATCGTATAAGCTCAATGGGAGCTTTGAAAGTTTTGGTGTACGCAGCGCAAAGTTAGGCAGTGCAAGTTAGGGCGGGCGGCCGTACCGCCTTCATTCCGCCCTGCGCCGTCGAACGGGCACTACGCGCGGAAATGTGATCTGGCGCCGATCGTCGCAATGATAAACTAACTTCGCTTCCAAGGGTCTAAAGCAATATTATTGTGTATTAGCATTAGTTTAGAGTTTGTTAATTTAGAAGCGTACTCTGAATAGTATTATCCGTGAACTGCTAAAGGTCTGCTGCGATGATGGTAAGTCTTTTATTTACTTTGAGTAATTTTTTTGAGTTGTTAAATTTGTCCTTACTCTTTAGAACAACTTTACATTCAACTGTAAATGTAGTAAATGTTTTAATTTAACTAAACATATTTTAGAAAATCTTTTGTTCCGGGTTTCCTTCATAAACTTGAACTTACTTTATTGTGGTAAATAATAAATTTCTAAATAAAATTATACAATTTTAAATAATTTTATTATAATACAACTTTTAAAGTGTATTTGGATGTCATAGATTATTGTACAAGTAACAGTCCTGCAGTAATACAATAATTAGTTCCACAAAGTTAAAAAATAAATTGGTAGCAAACATAGCATCTTGGTATATATTTCAATACTTATTTCTATCTGTCAGGGATAAATGATTAACTTGCGTCAACTAGTTTAAATTTTTTTTATGAATGACAAGTATATAGATTAAAATACTTTTTACTTTTTTATTATATCAAAAAAAATATAAAGCTATTATTCTAACATTTGATTCTTTGGCGGTTTTCGGGTTTGTTAAATTTTACAAAAAATTAAACGGTACTTATTTCAAAATTTTGGACGGTATAATTTTTATGCTGCTTAATTTATTGAAATTAATATTAAAATTACAAAAAAATAAGTAACACTATAGGATTTCGGTTTAATGTTTTAGTTATCCTGTTAATTACGGTAGCTACTATTGTCCGTCTAACTGGAACACAATAGTAAAAAGCCAAAACCAAACAAGTTTGCCCATTTTATCGCAGTTATTTAAAATACAGAATAACAAGTGAAACATTCTACTTAATGAGCTTTCTGTTTGAATGCACTAATTCCTTTAGTTGTTATTTGTTATTAGTAAGCAACATTATAACAGGAAAGTCAAAATATATAATTACAAAAGACGCAAATAATTATCGTATGAAAAATATAAGAAAGTTTACAAAAGACTTTTAATTCCTTTCTAACAGAAATACGATTTCTTTGAAGATAATTAATCAAATGTCACAATAGGTAATAAAGTCTTTGTCAGAAATAACAGTAGAATTATATTTATCTGGTGATAATATTGCAAATGCTAATCATTATCATTTATTTTTTAAAAAGCGGCGGGTAAAATCTAAGTAAACATCTTGTATCGTTAACAATTATTAAAGACCTTTCATATATTTAGATTTCAGTTATGTAGCTTTCAGACGACTTTTTTATTGTCTACGATGGCAGACGAGCAGTCGGGCCACCTGATGAAAAGTGGTCGCCAACGCACATGGAAATTGGCAATACCAGTGGTATAACAATCGCGCTGCCTACCGTAAGACATAAGATGTTAAGTCTCTTTTAACCTGCAAATGCGCTGACTACGGTGCCCTTGAAACCGGAACACAGTAATTCTCACATTGCTGCTTTGCGGCAGAAATAGGCATAGCGGTGGTACCAACCCAGACGGCCCTCTGTAAAAAGGCGACCTACTAAAAATCCCCTCCGAATTAAAACATATTTACTGGCATATTTACTGAGTCGACTATAATTTGTACTAATGTATACGGATTATGCACGAAATGTTGAGTGAAAATTAAAAAGCGATAAATTTTAGACAAAGGTTAACAAGTAGTAGGTTTTAACAAGTATCGAGTTTACTTTAAAAATATTAATTATAAATTGTTTTTTTCACTTGTAAGTATTTTCTTGTAGATAATAAAGGGGACAGAAGATAAAAACAATAATTAGACCTTAAATAAAAAAAAAATAGTATTGGTTTTCAATAACGTTACACATAGCTAAGGACTTTCAATATGTTTTAAGAAAGTGATGTTGTACCAAAAAAGTACCCAAAAATATGAGATTAGCCATGTCTATACATATCGTCTGATTACAAATGTTAACTTTCAAACTATAATCATGATACAATTTAAAATGTCCCTATTTATATTTTCTATAACATATATATCCCACCACAATGTTTTCTTTCATCAAGCACTAGGATGTGGTATACGGCAATTAAATTTGCAATCAACACTTACGGCTCCAGTGAAGGTACTTGGTTAAGTATACAAAGCTAAAAGCCATCCCGACTTTCCATTAAATCTAATCTGCTAGCAAACAAACATTATTTTGACTTTTACATCTGTTGACATACATACTATATTTTTTAACTTATTAAATCTATTTATCTATAAGGCAGCAAAAAATACGTTTATTAAAGTAAGAAATTAAGATTAAGTAAGCTGCCGATAAACTGTAGCACAGTTTGGCTGATTGTGTATTATGGTATGTATATTTTCATGAAATAAATAAAATAAATTAACCTGATGATAAGCGATAAGTTTTTCTGTTAAAAATATATTGCGAGTTCAGAAATATGACATTCTATCCATTCGTTTGCCATTAGTTAAATATGTGTTACTTTGGATTTATTTTTTAATAAATTGGAGCAAACTAATACTTAAAAACTCTGACTAAGTGGTAGAAAAAAGAATCGTATCACCAATCGGTCGCTGTATTTAGCAAAACTAATAACTTTATAGCCGGTAGCTAGTACGGTTTTCTACAGATGACTGTGAAAAAAGTATTGTACAGTCAAGCGCTGGTACAAAAATGTTATCAATATAAAATTGCTATTTTGAATAGAATTTAATCATAAACTTGCATAATAATATTCATTATGGCCAATAAATAAATATAGTTCCGTACACCCCAAGGAATAAATAGTCGCTACTTCGGAGCAGTAATCTTAAACTTATTAAAAACCTAAATCATGTTCGTGTATATTCCACGTATTATATTACAGACTAACGAAATCTGTTTTTTAACTATAAAAAAAACTATAACAGTAGAATAATTTGGAAAAAATGTTATCGAACACATCAAATTAAAGATTTAACGCTTTGCTTAAAATGTTTACCTTTCAACTTCTAACGGTTTCAACCAATTACGAACTGCCAATTCATGGGGCGAGCTGAAGCGTCAATCATCTATGGGTATAATCGAATTGGCACGAAAGCCCGAGCGGTTTTAGATTTTGCGAAACAAAGTAAATACGAAATGCAAAGAGTAACGTGTCATAAATTTAATTAACTCGCAATGCAAATAAGGATTCACAAAAATATATAGTAGACCAAATAACGCTTGTCTTCATATTTATTTGAAATGATAATTAGGACGAATTAAATGTTAGGTTTGTATTAAAAAAAAAGTGTAGAATTATCGAAAGTTTGTGGAACTAAAGTCACATTCGGAAAGTCTTTGCTATTCTGAATTTTCAATTTTTAAACGAAATATATGTTTAATAATTTCTAGACCCAAGCACAAAGAACCAATACTTTTTATATACATAGCTTCATTCCGAAAATAGTTTGCTTGAGTTTTTTAAAATAATGTTACTATATCAGTTTTCGGATAAAGAGAAGACGTATCTGTAATAGTTAAAATTTCCCCCAAGTTTTTTTGATAACTGTTTATATATCGAACTGTATCTTAATCTTTTCATCATTGTTTTGAATGATTTAAGAATTTAAAATGTTTCTGTACAAATTGAATTTTCTTTCAATTTAAAAAGGTAAGATAAGTTAGAGAAATATGCATATTGCGCTAAACAAACTGAAATTGAATTTGATTGATGATTTGGCTAATGTCTTTCCATTTATTCCGACTGTTACACCGAATTTGCTTTCATTTATTAAAAATCGTATTGTTTTTTGTTCGTTTTTATATTTTTAATAATATATATTTTATTTAAATATTCTAATGTTCCGCCATTATGAAGTCCATTACTTGAGAGTCTGGGAAAGCTTGTTAAAAGGAAGGGTTTTTGGTATTATGAGCCTAAGCCAATTACAAACTGTATATTTTTTGAGGCAGGGACCATTAACCGTCTAAGGACCTGTATATATTAACGACGGGTTTAGCAAAGTATTTTATATTTTTTCAACAGACTTGAACCGTGACTATTTGATCCTAAAGAAATTTTTGAATGATATCGTTTTACAATCAAAGCATGTTTGTACTCGAATTTATTTTTCAATCATTGGTTAAATTAAATATATTTAGATAGTACAAATATCGTATTTACATTTCTTGTATATGGTTTTGAAATTAGAACTGGTATGTTTATTTTATGGTAATGTCCTCCGAGTCGATTTCGGCTATGACGGCCGTCGGTATTTATAAGAGATCAGTCTTCAACGCTCTTCTTTGATACAGATCATAAAAGGACGCGCAAACACAGGTGCATTCTATCTTCTTTGTTTCTCTTCTAGCCCTACCAGAAATAGTTAAGCCACAAGACAGCTTTTGAACACGCCTTAGATCGTCTTAGTTTACGGACAATGTATTGACTGTAAAAAAAATTACGCAGGATTCGATCCCACGACCTCCGGTATCCTAAGCGCGAGCCACTAGGCTTGGGAAAGAAATCATAAGCTTTTACTCTTACACCAACGGATTAAAATCTTTGATAGTAAGTAAAAAAAATAACAGAATTTATAAACATACACAAATTCTCTTACAAATTCACTTACAAATTCTTTTACATGTAGGAAGCCTTAGCATATTTTGGTTATTTTAATCATTCCTTAATGTATACGTGAAAATCATTATTATTAAGACTCTTACATTCTGAGCGATCTAAATAGATAGATTTTTGTATAAGTTAAGAAGCTTATGAATAAAGCGAAATGAAAAAGAGAAAAACAATATAACATTCGCTATCTTCGAATGCCAATTTGAAAGAAAATCAATCATAACCAAATCCTTATCGTTTGAAATATGAATGTTTGATATTTTGAGATCGACGGAATTCTGGCGCTTCATGGACTTGTGATAAAGTGTCTAGATTTTAAAGATCAAGCTTTTTATTAAAATGGTAGAAGAAATTTATCATTTTTCCGAAAGATATTATAATAAATGCTTATATTTTAATCTGTTTAACGCCCATGTGTTTGGTGAACTAACTGATTAAAATTGACAGAATAATGCCACATTAGAAATTTAAAAAACGAGAATACTACGTTATAGCTTTTCTTATTAATATGGTTTGCGTAAAAGATATTACCAAAACAAGGTTTCTTCACTACATTGTATAAAATAAAGTCGCTTTCTTTGCCCCTATATCCCTATGTACGCTTAAGTCTTTCAAGCTACGCAACGGATTTTGATGCCGTTTTTTTTAATAGATGGAGTGGTTAAAGAGAAAGGGTTTTATATGTAACACATGCTTAATATTGTAGGTATATTTTCTATCAGCATAGCTCCCGCGCGAAGCAAGGGCGGGTCGCTTGTTATTAATTTTATGCACGTTAATTTGTCATATTTACCGTAACGTTACATTCGATACAGTGGTCCGGCTGACGGGACGCTATATCAATGGTTCACACAGATATTATCTCTTTCTACTTTACATGACATTAAAAGGTTTTTCAAAATTTATAAAAGACTTAAAACAATCTTCCATTTACTTCACAACATTAATGGACATTAGTTTTGAAGTTGAAGAATCTTACCACGAAGACAAATCGCAGACATCCGGATGTCCGATAAGTCGGCTCCGATGTATGTCGTGTTGGAACATTCACCTCAATTAACGCAACACAAATAGCCAATAAACCGGCGGTCGAACTACATCCACTGCAATAATTCCTGCATGCGGTACATTGCCTTTTTGCAGCGTACATTTTCATGCCTGAAGCAATTGACGGTATAAAATCGTTTATTACATGCAGAATTATGTGATAAATTGGGAAGAAATATTAGCTTTGTAAAATCATTGTTAATAACAGTTGCCTAATTAAATAATTGCGTAAGTATTTAAAGATGCATATATATATTCTTTCATAAAAAAATAATCAGTAGTCGGCTACGTTATTGTATGTAAAATAAATTGAATTTGAAATGCGATTGATTCATTTTATAACATAGAATTAAGTGCAAATAGCAAAATGATTTTGAATAATCTCAATAGGCGAAAGTAATTTTTATCTGTGTGCATGAATATTTTTCGACTTTCTTTTTTTTAAATAACATAATATTCTAATAGAATTCTAGCTCCGCTTCGATGGAGTAAAAAAAGGAGATTATGTACGATTCCATTATATAGATTTTTGGTCACACCCTTTGTGTTAATCACTAAATAGGATTATGTTCGTTACTTTATTTATTGGAGACGGGGAAAGTACAAAGCAAAAGTTGGTTATTTTTACTGAAATAATCTTTTTTTACCTAGGTAAATCGACGCAAATAAAATTTATCGTGTTGTATAAAAAACTTGTAACACTGCAGTCTGTAAATTAGAGTATAAATTCTTATTTAAACTATGGTTTTGCCGTTTCCATAACATGCAATATCAATTTGTCTACCTTACCTATATCTACGCATTGTCCCCACAAATGGTGATATGTGCCTATACTATTAAGATTTTTCAGCCATTTCCAATTTTGTGCGTATATTTATTTTCACCTTGTATTAAAAATAATAAATTCCGATCCTCCAGACAGTAGCTTTAAAAATTAACAGTGATAAATAGCCTAAGAAATAAACCCGACGCTGATTAATTAACACATTTATAATTAGCCCAAAAGCCCATTAATATAGGGTATATTTCCCAAGATAATCATTCAATTTGTTTCATAGTTCAAAATTTATTAAGGTATTTGCTTTACTTTGCATTAAACGTAAGATTTATTATTTGATGTTGCAAATTTGAATTGCATTATAAAAAACGTTTTATTCATATAACGACGGTTAGATGTACATATTTAGTAATAATTTTTCGTTTTATTATTAAATCATTCAAATCTCTCGGTCCTGTTTTTTTTAACCGCGTACAATTTAATCTCAAGGGATAAGGAAAGACGCCATGTTATACATACGCATGTTTAAAATTTTTGTATAAATGTACGTAAGGAAAATTTGTAGCCGATAAATATTAAAAATTAAAAAATAAATACATGTTTATGCATGGAATTCGTATACATTAAATACTTTTGAGAATTTAAAACAAATCTCTTGACCCCAGGTAAAGGTTGGGACTAGGGCATAATTAAAAAAGAAATGATTACAAATTTCACCACGGCCGCTTCCTTACAAATTTACAATTACGCCACATTGAAAACATTCTTGAACAAATGTAATTACTTTTGCGACGTGAGTCACACGTTATGCGTACTTTTACATATACCACATTTTAAGTCAAATTCAGGCGTTCCTTGGTAAAATTAACTTTCATTCTTTACGCCGGCTACGCACACGTTCAATGGAAAAGGTTATACGAAATGTATTGAAAATCATTTCTTTGTATATTTTCAATTTAGCATCAAAACGAATTGAATGTACGATTGGTTTTTAATATGATTATCTTTCTATCACTCTGTAATTTAAATGGCCGAACGTTGAACTTTGAATTGAAATAATGAAACGCACTGATATAGGTGAATATTTTGTGTTTTAGGTTTTATTGATTCAAGGACCAATTTGGAAATCTGTTGTGGTTGTTACGGCTAAGATGTTATCCATATTAATGTCATAAATATACTAGGCCAGCGTAAATTTTGATGTTTATTGTTCTAATTTAGATGCATACTGCTTACAATATCTTGAGGTGTAGCAGTAATTTAATCTTTGGTTTTATTTTATGAATAATTGTATTCCTAGCTGATGGTAATACCAAACCATCTATTGACTGGGATTTTTAATTTGTGTATTAAATGATCGTATACCTACTGTACACTTTTTCGACCTCAAGCGAAACCACATTCACATGCTACTTGAGTGGAAGTGAGATCAGACATACCGTTTTCGGCAACTTAATGTTTTAATGGAAACCTCCTACGAAGTTGTAGCTAAATTCGACAAGGAGGGGCTTTTCTTAGGACGTTACTTGGCCCTTATGACGCAGGCGTGACACAAGTGCATTTAAAGGCAAAAGAATTACTTGCACTAAGCAGTTAAGTTCCTTATGAATATTCACTTTTTCTTTTTCATCAGTTCACACATGCACACTAGTGAACAGGGTAGCTAGAGCCTTGACAGTATATACCACTGTTGGCAATTGACATTAACATCCATGTCTTAGGGCGACTCGCAGCGTCTTACACAAAACTACTTATGGCTTATTGCTTATCAATGTCACTTCATTCGATGAAAAGACCATACACAGAATCACATAACATTTCACGCTATACCTATCACATTTTCTTAATAATATTATCTGATTTTACCAAAATATTGAGAGTGCTTTTAAGGTAAAAAGAGAAAATAATGAACAAGGATTTAAACTTTTAAACAAACACGCTAGTTTTTCGGAGGCATTGGTTCAAACAAAATTGGCATCGTCCCAGTGAGAGATTTGCCTGCAGTGTTTTAGTGCTAGTTTCACGGTCAGCCTTGACCTATCTTACGATTCGCATATGCTCACCTATAAGTAACCTAAATAATGAAGGTATGCGCTATATTTTGCGAATTAATAATGAATTTACAATGAAATTCCGCGAATTTCTGTGTTATATTTAGAATCGTGTTATACTCTTTTCATTACACATTAATGTCTTCCACATATCGGGTAAAGTTTTAAAAACAAAATAAATATAATTTAAGGTGTTTTATTTATATTTGTAATTTTATTTTAAAACACCGTAATACAGGGCAAATATCTTTATCAGATCTAACAAAACAGATTCTGAATAAAACTTTCATTTTGTATTAACTAATCTCATTAGTCAAAATCACAAACATTTATTTTAGTTAGTTCTTCCTTAAAATCGTCACCGTGAAACTCATTGCCCGTCCATTTCATATTTTTCGTCAAAATTTATGACCATACACAAACGCTATGCTGTTACCCTTAAAGTATTTAAAAGACCTCTAGAGGTTATTTAAGAGCTCTTAATGTACGGTAGCAGTTTTTTTCAACACAACGCAGATGTATTTATAGTATAAAAGTAGTTCTACTAATATTATATATGCAAAAGTTTGTGACAATGAATGTTTATTAAAAAATTTGAAATCACAGATTTTGATGTTCAGCATTATAATTTATACTTTACTATAATATATGCTTTAATTTTTTATTTATATTCATCAGAAAAAACTAGTCTAGTCATAAATTTAAAGCTAGAAAATGACAGACAAATAGGCTATCTTTTTGACTCAAAGGCCATTTAAATTTAGTTTCTGGATGAATAGAATAACTGTTAAAATCTTTTATTCCTTGACGTTACCCTAAGTTGATGGATATATATTTTTATTTATTCGTTCACTATTAAATATATCTATATAAATTGAATATAAATTTTCACTTTTCTATAACCATCCCCTGCTTTTATACGGTCATTTTAATCATTTTATTGTTTTTAATCTCGCACGATAAAATGAATTATTACAACTTGGTAAGTTACCTGATTATGCAATTATTTATTATATCAAATTATTTACATGGGAAAACCACGTTTACCGGGTCAGCAATATGTATATACAAATTAACTTAATTAATATCTTTCATTAAACATAACAATACATATGTCAAAATATGTACAGATAAATTGTTTAGGTTTATCGAATATCATATTTACAACTTTTTAATTCTGGAACTGTCCATATGATTTTGAAAAACTTCACTATTTTCATTCTCACGGCCCCCAAGAGATATCGGCTCACGATGGTTTGTGATTTCATCCTCAATATAAAGAAAATTTATTTAATTGGTTATAGCAATAAGAAGTATCGAAATTGTGTTGTCTTTTGAGTCTGATGTTAGCTTCTAGACCTTATGTTCAATGTAGCTTTATCTTTATTTATTATTAGTATTTATAATGCACCGGTTGTTTTTAAGAAGTAACGGATGAGAAACGTTTCATTTGGTATATTACTGAACTACGTGCCGTTTTAGCAACAATTAATTTTATATTGATTCCATCTGCATTATTGTGTAAGTTATAAATACCTCTAATAATGTTTTCTTGCGCTTATTGTTGCGGTTTTATAAGCTAATCACCTCAGTGTTCATGTAAAGATTTAAAGCAAATTAATTAGAAAAGAAAAGCCATTGTCGAAGCTTATTGTCACAATTTTCCACTGAGACAGTTTTCACGTTTTTAGTTTCATTAAAACATACATGAACATAATATTTTAATGTATACCGGTTTAGTGAATATCGAGCTATATTGTTATTATAATTAAATATTTATTATATATCACAATTAAGTTTAATTGTATATTAGTAGTCATTTATAAGTTTCTTGATAACAAGAACGTCATGAAAAAGTTTATTAACAGAAATCTCATAGAGATTTCCAAAAGGTAAAAATGATTACGACAACTGTTAGCAAGCTGTTACGATATTTCTAGTTTTGGGTGGTTTTGTATAGTTTTGCTAATGAAAATATTAAAACTAGTTTTAATAGTTTTCTACTCATTTAGGACCCTGCTAACATTTCGATTTTTCATCCTGTTGTATTGTATGTGTTGTGATTTTAAATAGAGCCAGAATACTATTTCTAATGCGGGTACTTGGAAAAAAGTAGTCTCGATATTGACGTTAAGTCTGTCCGAGATCGTGTACAAAAGACGGGTTTGACATGTAGGAAGGAGAGATCTGGATTTTCTTCGTGTGTGATAAGTGTTGTGCATCTGTGAAAGGGTTAGTGTGTTGAGTGGTGTTATGCATCGACTCAGATGCACAACACTTTTCACACACGAGTAGGGTTCCGTTCCGGGTAGCGGCTTACAAGGATCTCTCCCCTTCTATACTTCAGACTCATATTTTATACACGATTTCATACAGATATCACGTCAATATCGATACTTCTTTTCTCTAAATACCCGCTTTAGAAATAGTATTCTGACTATATAATAACAGGTAATCGTGTGATCACTGATATTATGCTAGCCAAGTCATAAGTACCTGAGTTATAAAGCGTGCCACTGTTAGTGACCCGTTCTCTATGCCACGGAATACCGTATATGCCCCCATATAAATTACTCCCCATACCAAAACAGACCCTCCACCATAAGCCTCTTTTCAAATAATGTTGCACTGAGCACACCTCTCTCCATGGCGTCTCCGTTCTTTAAAACTTCTATCATCCAGCCTTCAGGCCAAATCTGGAATCATCAGTAAATAAAACTCGACTCCAAGCGTCGTCATTTTAATGGTAGTGATTGCGAGCAATATTGACTCGCGCTACACGATGCCTTGTGGCAAGAAGTGGGCTACCGACTATTTATACCTGATGATTTCAGCCTCTTCTCTACAGTTTTTGTACTTATTGCAATTCCGCGAACCTCTTGGAACTTGCTTCTCACCTAAGAAGAAGTAAAGGTCCGATTTCTAAGCTTGCAAGCACTGGTAAGGATAAATCGGTTATCTCTGGCCACAGTTTTTCTTTTCCGTCCTTGTCCTGCGAGCCTCGTAAACTCTCCGGTCTGTCTGTACCTTTTGACAACTCGGTGTACCAGACTTTGATATTCCTAATGTTTGGGTCACAAGGTAGGTAGGTGTGCCAGTGTCTATGGAAGTAATAGCCCTGGGCAACTTGGGTGGCGTTAAGATCTGGCAGTCTGAATTTGACAAAAACCTAAATTTAAACTCAAATTCAATGTTAGATTTTTGTCGTAGTATAAAAAGATGCTTATTAAGCAATAACTTTTAATAATGATTTAATTTTATTTGTGGCCAGTATGTAGGAGGCTTACAAAAGGAAATATTTAACCTTTTTTACGGTCCTCTAAATATGTCCATTTTGAACATTCTTTTGTGGTGCTTTCTTTGAAATATTTATATTTATTTTTCGAAAGCACAATTTAACTAGAACACCTCATAGCATGGTCGAAAACATAAATGGAACTTCAATTTTATTTAAAATCATGGGTCTGTATTTCGTAAGTATGACGGCCATGACACTTGTTTACCAGTAGGGGCTCAACTTCCGTTTTTAAACCGAGTTCACGATTTTTTTAAAAAGGCATTTTCAATTTTAGCTCAGTGCACAGTCGAGCGCTTAGTAATTTAACTTTTACTTATGGTTTTTACAATTTTGCAAATAAAAGCATATTTATGCATTTTAGTTAATATACTTCAATCGTTTTTTTGTTCCTGGACGAAATAATAGACCCAATCAGTAGCTATATTTCTACCATGAACAGTTTTGTTATGTGTATAAAAAAATCAAATAATTGGATATTTAGAATATGTATCTTCAACCTCTAATTAATGTAGGCTAAATTTGACTTAAGTAACGTTATTGTTAACTGCCACCGTAGCCTAGTGGTAAGGGCGTGTGCTTAAGAAACCGGAGGTCGAAGGATCAAATCCTGCGGGGGCTCAATAAATTTTGACTGTTGTTTCCTAATTGGTTTGGTTAATTTGGGCCCATCACCAAATTGTCTGAAAAGTAAGTTCATCCATGGGTCGGATGGGCATGTAAAAGTCGGTCCACCTACCAACCCGCATTTGGCCAGCGTGGTGGGATAGGTCCAAAACTCCCTATGGAGAAGGCAGTGCATTAGGGGAGCCCTGTGTCCAGCTATGGACTAACACAGGCTGATGATGAACATTATTGTTACGAAACTTTTACGAGTGAAAACGAAATATCAGCCGGTACTTCTACGTTTTTTACTTCATCTCATATTTAACAGGTGAAATTTTTTTTTGTAATTCACGTAATGAAAACGCTTACTCGTTTTATACCCATCACCTTTCTCGGCATAGTTCAGTCTACTGGGGACACTTCGCAATTATTTTGAGTACTCCTTTCCACTTTAATAAGTAAAGTGAGCAAAATCTCTTTCATTCACAGCCTCAAACATGACGAACCTTTTCACAGTTCGCCTCTTTACAATCACTTATTAAAATTTTAATTATCATTAATTTAGATCGCGAAATGTTTGTAAGTTAATTCTAAAAATAGTTTTAATAGAAAAGTTTATTTTGAAACAAATATCACTAATTTATAATAGGCTTAGAATATTTAAATGTTTTGTTTTAAGATTGATGTACATTCGTGTTTTCATCACTTCTAATGATAAAAGTTAATTAATTAACCACACATCTTTAACAGTGCACTTCAATTATATCGTTTACTAAAGCGGCGAGAATGGCAGAACAATTCCCTGAGCCAAAAGAAGGTTTAGTCTCATTTACTCAGTTAAATCGGAAAATAGTAGAGTTTAACACTACTGCAGCGAAAAAAAGCCATTTCATCAAGTACCACCTTACCTACCTTAATATAATTTATTTTGCTTAATATACGATGAAGGTATATTAAGTAAAAGGCTTACACAAAATCAGTAGGCTCTCGATAACTTCGATTACTTCAAGATACCCGAATCGCAATCACAAAGGATCGTAAGCCGGATAAACTTTGATCGTTCACAATCGATCAAACAATCTTGATGAGTAAAGACTCAATATTCTAATTCTAATTCTGTCCTAAATCTGGTTAAAAAAAAAATCAGTGGTCGGAATATATTGCTGTTACTATAAAATAGAAGAGTGAATCGGTACGCATTCTTAATGATTTTTAAGTATTGTCGTTAAAGTTATGCATCGCATATTACTATACAAAAGCGGAACTAGGCTTGGAATCTATATAAAACGTACAGTTTTAATTCTAAGGCAGTAAAACAAAGGTCATTGGTCAGAATGCGGAGTTAATGCAACCAAGTCTAACGTAAAACTGTGATAAAAAATATAGTCATTATTTTATTATATCAAACGTGCTGATTGACATTTGGATATTTGAAGCATTTAAGTTTAATATATGAGCTTGTTAATGTATATTTCAAATACAATTTATACAAATACAAATAGCTTGTGTATAAAAATGGTATAAAGAAATTTATAAGAATATTCTTTAATATATTAGTGATAACACTAAAGCGAGCAAGTATATTTCATAAATAAATTACATACGATTGGTCAATGTAAGCTCTTCTCAATTTTCGATTACTTCATAGGCCCCGAATCATAATCACAAAAGACCCTTCAGCCAGATAACCTAACCCTTAATTCCACAATCAATGAGATAGTTTCGATTGTTGTTGATTCAACTTCAGTCATTCGTAATGTTGAAGTGGTTACTAGTTTATTTGTTAAAAATATTTATAAAATACATTCGTTATAAATACTGGCACAATAAATAGTTTTTATCAAAGGATATTAATGAACAATTTTTATCCTTTATTACAATTTATATATTGATGAATCGAATGTAACTTTTTTAGATAATACCGACTTTACAAATCAAATTTTTATTATAGAGAACATTTAATGACTTTTTGTTCTTTGATCACAAGACTTTAAATATTATTAAAATCAAAATCAAATTAAACCTAAACTTAACCGTTAAATAATGATAGTAATTATTTCCTGTTTTACTTATTATTTATAAAATAAATCATATGATTGAATTAAGTAATTGTTAAACCAATGTGAACAATATTGTGTATTTGTATATTATTTATTTTTAAACATAAAAGTCATCGATGAGCATAAAATGATAACCTAATCAAGAAATGTATTCTAAAAGCCTGACCCGCTGCGCTCTTGCACAAATCAGTTAGAATGCCCAACAAGATTTCCCGAGCGCTGATTGACTAAGAGATTGCGACTAACTGCATTTGTGTGGAGATGACTCTACCGTGACATTTATAAATATTTTCAACTCTAGCAAACAAATGGAAAGTGATGTCGCAATAAAATCTTTTATCGATAGTTAAATTATCCGCGGGAGAGGAATTGAGACCAGTTTTATGCCGTGTTATGTTACGGCGAGGGCGTTTATGGCGATGTTTATGATCTAATAAAACGTTATGCTTTAACAAGACATCTATGCATAAGAATTGTGTATACGAATGCCTTGACACATATATAGAGGAAGTCCAGTTTCCTCATGAATTTAGCCCTGTTTACACACACTTCTAAATGCGCGATTTGTTTATTTTTAGTATTTTAATATCATCTTTCAAGCATTAATTTTTCCTTGATTTTAAAATTAAAGATTAAAAATTTTCATTGACCAGTTTTGTATTATTCATATTAAAAAAATAGTTTCCGCCCTTAAACTTTGTTTTTGCATCTTGAACTTCACTATACATATAAGCTATATTCATACTAGTGATGCAACGGAAGTGTCTTAGCGGAACCAGAAACGGAAACAGATATCTAAAGTAAATCTTAGCAGAAACGGAAAGGGAAAAAAACTAGTAATATTACTGTTTTAACATTTGAAAAGCAAAAGGTAACGTGAAATACACTTATTCACAATTTAAAAGCCTTATTAATAAAACTTTATAATAAACAATATAAATATGTCTATTCTTAGAATTTTCGTAATCTCTAAACACAACATGAGATATATTGTCATTCAAAGTTGCCGTTTTACCTAACGACCTGACAACGTCTAAAAGGGTTCTGAGGGCAATAACTGATCGATAGTGAAGTGGTGCATTAAATTTTTACAGCTGCATGGTCAAGGGGCAGAGGCGTCTGCGGTTTATCGGGACGCCATTTTGTCTCACTTTGACTTTTTGCAAATGTACAATGACGTTTATTACTCTGTAAAATGCGGTTCTTATTTTTATGCTAGGAGCTTTGTTATAAAATACGATCGAAATAAGTTAAGAACTAGAAATAAGACATAAAATGGATGTTATCATTGTAACCCAAAGCATCGAAATTGCATCATGGAGGGTGGTCTGAAAAGTTTCCCACCTAACAATGATAAAAGATTTTTTTTCTTACTTTTTTTATTTATTTTTCTACATACTCCTTGTAACTCTACACACTTCTCCCAACGATGCTCCCATCTCTGTAACTCGTCCAAATAGTACTTGGCGTTTTTCCCTGCAAAAAACTGTTCACAAAGGTGATTGCCTCCTCATTTCGAAATCGAACGAAAATCTTTGTCCTCCGAGCGCAGTTTTTAGATGAGGGAACAAAAAGAAGTCGCTTGGGGCCAGATCTGGTGAGTAAGGCGGATGGTCAAGCAGTTGAAACCGTAACTCGTGGATTTTTGCCATGGCAACCGCTGAGGTGTGAGCCGGCGCGTTGACTTGGTGAAACAGGATTTTCTTTTTCTGCAAATGTGGCCGTTTTTCCGCAATTTGTGCCTTCAGCTCGTCAAGTAATGATGCGTAGTATGCTCCTGTAATGGTTTTTCCTTTTTGAAGATAATCGATAAAGATAACTCCATGACTATCCCAAAAAACAGTCGCCATCACTTTCCCAGCCGAAAAACAGTTTTTGCTTTTTTGGAGCTGGTTCCCCCTTTGCAGTCCACTGTTTTGACTGTAGTTTTGTTTCGGGCGTATAATGGTGTATCCAAGTTTCATCTACAGTAATGAATCAGCGGCAAAATTCGGATTTATTGCGCCTAAACGGCGCCAACAGAGCTTTGGAAATGTTCATTCGAACATGTATTTGGTCTAATGTGAGCAAACGCGGCACCCAACGCGCGGACAGCTTTCTCATGTCTAAATCTTGATTTAATATGTGACAAACACGTTCTTTGGACATTTTCATAACCTCTGCTATCTCTCTCACTTTAATTCGGCGGTCTTATAACACCATTTTGTGAACTTTAGCAATGTTATCGTCAGTAGTTGCAGTTTTTGAACTTCCCGAATGTTCATCGTCTCCCAAGCTCTTACGGCCACGTTTAAATTCGGCTGCCCAAAATTTCACTGTGGTAAATGATGGTGCAGAGTCCCCATACATAGAGTCCATCTCATCTTTGATTTTCGTAGGCGTATTGCCTTTCAAAAACAAAAATTTTATAACAGCTCGATACTCATTTTTTCCATTTTCACAAAACACTCACTTCTTCTCACTCAAACGACTGTCAACCAAAAACTGCGCGTCCAAAATGGCCAAAACTTTGGTGAGTATCTGTTAAAATATGCACAACTACATTCAGTAGCTTTTATTAACGAGTGGAGCCATCTTTGAGTTGAGGTCGGAAACTTTTCAGACCACCCTCGTATATATGACGCCCGCCTGACTTTATTTTCACTTTACAAATTGATCCGTAATTCCAAAAATTTCAATAATTAAATATGGTTAAACTGCCTGCGTAACCTAGTGATAAAAGGCGTGTGCTTTAGAAGCCGGAGGTCGTGAATCCTACGGGGACTCAGAATTCGAACCCACGACCGGTTGTTTCCTAGTTGATTAGGGCAATTTGGGCCGATCTCCTAATTGTCTGAAAAGTAAGATGATCCATGCGTCGGATGGGCATGTAAAAGTCGGTCCACCCACCAACCCGCATTGGACCTGCGTGGTGGGATACGGTCCAAACCCCCTTATGGATAGGGATGTATTAGGGGAGGCCTACGTCCCGCAGTGGACTAACACAGGCTGATGATGATGATGATGATGAATATGGTAATGAACCTACGAGTTAGTATTTAATTTTACTAGTGAGATATGATATAGAAGCTTATTAAAATGTATAAAATTTTACATGGAATGTTATTATTCCCAAAATAGAGCAGTGTGAAAAATATCTTGCAATATAAAAATATTCATTAATGGTCTTGGTCCATTTCTTTGCAGTCTAAACAATTTACTTGTCAATTCGAAGAATTAAAAATTTCTCAAGAGAAAATATATTGCACAGTTGTGTTACAATGTTAAAAGAAAAAAAATCTACTCTATTTCTAGTTCACTATTATGCAGTGGTAAAGTACGGCAAGATAAACAATTTTTCACCACAATTTAAAATGAAAACCCGGTATTGTCTTCGAGTTATATTTTACAAATGCCCTGACCTCGTGTCCGTAATCCGAACAAAGAAACGAAAAGAATATCTAAACTGAAAATATTATCAGCTCAAATTATGTCAGATTTTTGGTAAGGAATTTTCGTAAAATATGTGTGTCATAGCAGTATCCTATGTAGCCTATGTAGGTATCGGCTCTTCTTTATATACCCGGGAAAAAGAGTTGGGACTTTGGGGAAAAACTAATTTTTAATATAGGATGGACCGACAACCCACTTGCAACATTAGTTGATTTGTGTGACGGATGGGCAAAGAACAGTAGTCCCCGGCTGTCAAAACTATGTTTGCCTATATCCTTACCATATATAGGATGCCAGTGCTTAAGAATCATCTGGCATATCATCTATCCGTTAAATGCAGTTCATTATACCCTTCGAGTTGTAGGAGTTTGATGCCAATCGATCTGCGTAAAAAGCTGTCATTCAGGTGACAGCCCATAAAGATAAAATGTGATAGTAACCAAAAGAAGGAGAAGAAGAATTATAGAGCCTTGACGTTTCTACTAAACATTCCACGAACATGAACAAATGTAAACCAATCCAATAGTACCATTTCAACCGCAACGCAGTAGTGTAAAAACACTACCGTGTTCCGGTTTGAAGAGCACCGTAGCCAGCGATTTTACTGGGTAAACGAGACTTAACATCCTATGTCTCGCGGTAGGCAGCGCGTTGGTGATACCTGTATTGCCAATGGCTAGGGGCGTCGGTGACCACTTTCCAGCTCAGTGATTGCCACCACAGTAAAAATATAAAATATATTGTTCTATTAGAAATAAAATTACAATAACTTAAGCTTAAACATGCTGTTGCTATTAATTTTATAAGTTTCACATAACATATTTTTCGCAGTTCAGAAAAAAATAATACAAAAACTCAAAAATATCGTAATGTTTACATACATCCCAAAAAAATATTAAGTACTACAATTATGAGTAAGGTATGAGTTTTTATTTTATAACTATTTTCAAAAAAATTTCAACTCTTATAAAAAGATTCACCCTCTCATCATTATCATCACAAAATGTATGTTAGTTAAAAACAGTATTCATCATCATCAGCCTGTAATAGTCAACTGCTGGACTTAGGCCTCCCCTAATGCACGGCTTTTCCATTGGGGGTTTTTGGACCGTAACCCACCACGCTGGTCCGATGCGGGTGGACCGACTTTTCACATGTCCATCCGACGCATGGATTATCTTACTTTTCAGACGATTGAGTAATTGGCTCAAATTATCCTAATCAATCACAAAACAACGATAACACAAAGTTATTTTCCCGCAGAATTCAAACCCACGACCACCGGTTTATAAAGCAGGGGCCAATACCCCTAGACGAAGGACGCGGTTTATGTGTCCTAAAAAAGTATTTAGGACACAAAAGTTTTGTACTTGACTTTAGGTTTTTGTGAAATAGACAGAACGTCAGGTAAGTTAACGTGAAGTCGTTCTTTAAAAAAAATAAAATGTCAAAAATTCTCTTGAATAGATCATTTGGAGGTAAATGGATCATTCCTGAAAAATTGTGCGTTGATAACATTTGTCATTTAACTGAACAGCATCAACAACCGCTTTTTGCAACTTTAAATGGAGAGAAAACGTTTAACGCAGATGTTTTAATTAAATATTTTGTACCTTTGACTGCAATAGGTTGTTATACTCAGTCTACTGTTTTATTTAAAACCACATAATATCAGCATGAGCATTTAATTATTTTAATTTATCACAATTCATTTATAAATTTTATTGCTATTACATAGGCAAACCCGGTTAATTTCGTTGTCTAACAAGCTTAAAGGTTAATCCTTTAAGCTTGTTAAAGCCCACTGCTGGCCATAGTCCTCCCCTATAAGTCGCCAAGAGGCACAATGCCGTGCCACCTGCGTTCAACGACTTCAGGAACATTTGTACAGGTCGTCACTTCATCTCGTAAGGTATCGATCGACACTGCGATAGCCAGCACTAGGCTGCCACAAGACAATCTTTCATACTCAACTTGCGAGAGAGAGAGAGAAAGAGAACCCCTCCAAGAGCTATATGGCCTACCCTTTGCCACTTCAGCTTACTAATTCAGCGAGCTGTCTTTTCACAAGGTCAACCTTTTAAATAAGCTTTTAACAAGGCTTAGTTGACAATAGTTATAGGACGTCAGTGCTTCAAACCCTTTGCGATTCGGAATTTAGACGCCAGAAGCTCTGTTCTTCAGAGGAATAAATATAACGTATAAATTTATTATTCATATGAACTACGTTATTACGTTAGTTAGTTCATATTATATATGGCTCTTATGAATTTTATTATAAAACGTGATAATCGTTTTAAGTACCTCAATATACCTAAGATAACATGTTACTGATAGTGCAACGTATCACTGATAGTATATTATGAGAGCCCATTTTAATCATGGTGTTAATTTTTAATGACGTCAACTAAATACAGATGATTACCATTTTACTTTCATTTATTATAGTACGCGGAATAGACTATTGTGGAATTAGGAATATAATTAATGAATCATATTTATATCTTTAATTAAAAGGCAAATTAAATGGTATTTATAAGTTTAATGATTTATTCATTTATTTTTCATAAATTTGTTTTAAAGTACAATTTTTTTTTGTTATCTAATTGATGTACCGTTTTTAACTAACGTACATTTTTCAAATATATTTTTGCTCAAAAAGTAAATTTTGAAATATTTACTCAAAATATTTTGAAAATGTATCGTAGGAGAAAAATTTACATATTATAATTTATGCGAAAGTAGTCAATTTTAGAAATAAAGTAAAATTATTTTTCCTCATAAAATATAAAACACATGAAATTTATTTTTAACTTTTTGATAAATTTATAAAACAAAAGCATAAACTCTATTGAAACGCTGCAAAACACATTAGTAACAATGTATGAAATTAGTAACATTGTATTTATTAAAACAAATAAAAGGTTTATTGTTATATTTTTTTATTTTTTTTTTTAATAAAACAAAATAAATAAATTATAAAATTTGATAAAAATACATAAAAATTAGCAAAATGTCTGTCTCACTCATGGAAAATTTTACTATTCTTAGGATTATAATAGAAACTAATGGAAATTATTTTGTTTATACCTAATTTATTTTAATTATAAAGTTAAATGAAATTAATGCATTTTCAAACACTATAAAATTATGATTGTGATTTTACTAATTAATCATTAAAATATTTTAAAGATTGACGGATTTCTAAAGAGTTAATTTATTTATAACAATTATAAGATTTGGATAAATCTCATAAACATCGCGTCGCGTTCTCATGCCAACGCATTTAATCTCTTGATCAAAAATAACTTTTAAGTTATTAATTTTTTTTTTTTATTTTAAAGCATACGCAGATTAATGCATTGCAACACAAATGATGTGGTCAGATCATAATTGCAATCGTGTAGCCAACGCTGCTACCGAAATATGACGGACTTTGTAACTCCGTTTTACCAGAATACTAGGCAGATGCCTTCAACTGTAAAGCAGCAGTTTTTCTCAACTGCTCGCTTTGCGCAGAAATAGCATCGTGGTAAATCTCCGATCAAATTGGTTCGTAAATAGGCCATCATCAAATGTCGACTGATGAACGTTTTAGGTTCATAGAATAATTTTTTTGGATGCAGAAACTTTTATGTGAACTTAAACTGTATTATCTTAAATAAGATTTAAATGTCCAGATTACAATTTTAAAACTGCTTATTGTGCGTTATTCATAAAACATAACATAATATATGCTCTTGCACTTTATTGTAGACCAATCTATCTAGTACAAACTTATGTAATTATACTCTATTTTTATATGGTTTTGGCTACCAAATATATATTAAACTACTTATCACAAACTTATAGGAAGCGAATATAATTTAAAAACTATTATTTAAAAAAAGAAAGAACAAAATCGGAGCACTAGAAGCGGAGCAACGAGATAACACGTATAAAAAAGGGAAGTTGGTCAAAAATGAAATCCACAATATTACTTCTGGTACAACAAAGAAGGTATAATACAAAAAAAACAAAAACTTTTCGTCGCAATTTAATATGGAAATTCTGTATTGACTGTGGGCCATATTTTACAAATGATTTGAACTCGTCGTCGGATTTCTAACAAAGGAACATCTTATTGTGACCAAAAGCAAAATTAAATAAACCTGAAGTTTCGATTTCTCAAATAAAAATTGTAATATAATAAAAAACTAATTTTTTCTTTTGGTATATTAGCATAATAAGCATAATATGGAATTGTTTTAACATATTTGTTGTGTCGTGTTTTTAACAATTGTGACTAAAAGGACTTTTTTTCAAGATTATTGGCCATCCTATAAATATTGATTACGTATACTATTTAGAGTTTGTCTGCAGATGTTACATGAATTAATACATACATTTTACTTCTATCTTATAATTAGCTGTCGCTTTTCTGCTATTGATCGTAACATAAGGCATACTGCCATGTTTAATTCATAAGGTATCCAACATTAATTCTATAAACTATAACCATCAACAGCCTGTTTGTCCACTGCTGACATAGACCACCTAATGCACGCCTTCTCTATTAGGGGTTTTGGACCGTATCCACCACGTTGGTCCAATGTAGGTGGTGTGCACCGACTATTTACATGCCCATCTGACACATGGATCATCTTTCTTTCAGACAACGCGATCAGCCCAAATTGTCCTAACCAACTATAAAGAACGATAACACTGTTGTTTCCGTGGATTCGATCCACTAAATAAGCTTTATAAAGCAGGGCCATCTTTGCACAAAACCATTACCACAACAAGAAATACTTTTACAAGAAACATAGCACATAAATAGTAACAGAAAACGGTAGTATAACAATAGGTTTAAAGAACAGTCTTCCAAACAGCTGCGGTGTGGAAGTTATTCATATTAAAATTAAATGGAGATAACAAACACTGCAGACAATTTTATCTACAATACAGGTAATTCATGTCGATATTTACATAAAACTCGTGATGCATATTAACGACTGTTTTAGTATAAAAACGAGTGACATTATATTGTAATCACAACAAATGTAATTTAATTAAAACATTATAATGAGTAACATCATAACATTATATAATGTACATATATTTGAAGCTAACATCAGAGCAAGTTATCCACCTCTTAGATTTACTTAAATACTGTTATTCATTAGCTGTTTTAACGTACTGTTTAAATCGTATAATGAAATATGCTATTAAAAAGTAGATATAACAAAACTTTTCGGAAAATAAATGCCGCCTCGCTGTAAGAATGCGTTTATATAAAATATTAATCTATTTTTTGATTATTTTTACTGCTATATCATAGTTTTTTGTAACAACTTTTAAATACACTTTTTTTTTTACGTACTTAGGCAATATAGGCGATCACCCAATTGTCTGGAAAGTAAAATGATCCATGCGTCAGATGTGCATGTAAAATTCGGTCCCGGTTGTCAAGATCACCTTTGGCACTCATTATAGAACGTCAGCATGTAACTGCCTCCACAGCCTAGTGGTAAAGTCATGTGCTTTATAAATCGGAGGTCGAGTTGAATCTGCGGGATGCAACAAATTGTTATTGTTTCTAAGTTAGTTAGGCAATTTGAGATGATCACCCAATGGTCTGAAAAGTAAATAATCCATGCGTCGAATGTAAAAGTCGGTCCACCCACCAACCTGAATTGGAGCAGCGTGGTAGGATAGGTCCAAACCCCTAATGGATAGGGTAGATGGAGAACCTTTAGTTTATACCCACATCCCTTGTACCGAATGTTTATACTGTATATGCAATGAAGAAAAAAAAGTTGTAGTTAAGTGGCAGCCCATTTGTTTAAAATACCGAGCTAATGGTTTGAATTTAGAATTTGTTTTTGTTATATTTTTAATTTTGTTTTCACTTTTACCATTATTGCGCCGATATCGGCAAATATTAAAAAGTAAATATTAAAAGCAAATATTAAAAAGTAACCGATAACAATAATTGCCTACCATCACTAAGTATAACAGTTCAGTTTTAAAATAACTTCTAACTTGAATTTCATTATATTAACAGATTTCTCGAGTACACAGTAGTGACGGCGAGCGTCAGACATATAGATACCGTCGGTAAATATTTATAACAATAAATGAATTTACTAAAATAGCTAAATGTCAGAACACTTAAAGTTGACGTTCTTGAAGTTTTGGCTAACAATGTCTGATATACACTGAATAGATCATTAAGAGGTCAATGGACATCAGCTGAAAAGATGACTAAACTGATACAAGCGAGCCTTTGCCTTTTAACTTAAAAGCATTAAACAACCGCTATCTGTCATTTAAAATGGAGGGAAAATGTTTGTGAAAAAATTTTGAATAAACGTCAGGTAGCTTCGACCGCAAAACCTTACAATTTTACTCTCAGTATTTATTATCAGCTCTGAACTTCTAAGTATTGACAGATTTTGATTGGCTGCCTATTCGTAAATTTATTATTGTCAGATACGTATTTAACCATTTATAAAAAGTAAATCATTACTTTTTATCATTACTATAATTTTTTTTGTTACCTGACACGTTTATAAAAAATACTGCTTCGAGCGTATTAGTTTATAAATTATTATATAAAATTTATTTTATTTACATTATATAACAGAAAATACAGACAGGTGAAGGCCAGCTCTTTTAAAGCAAAAAATAAATTTATTCATTTTTTGGGCATTGAAAGCAAAATGTATTCCATAAAAATAAATGTATATATAAATGTATGATCCTTTATTAAACTGTAATAATAATTTAGGTTATGTTTCCACACTTTTTTTATCTTTCAACTTGACTTGTTATAAAACTGAATATCATTTTGTTTTATACAAACCGCTGTTTTATATAAGATGAAATGCGGGTTTGAGAGCTTTTAAAGCTAGATATTGAAAATGAATTTACATATTTTTATTATTGAAAAAAATTCGTTGACGATTGATACAATCAAAAGAAATAATATATTTTTTCTATATCAAGATATTTCATATCTTAGAATAAATCAACATTTAATACCAATTTTTGGGGAAGTAAAAGACTATTTAAATGAAATTTTTGATAGTCTAGCTTATTAAGTTTATATTCTTATGTACGTATATTTTTCTTTACAAAAAGCAGTTACCCATTTGAAGCCCCTTTACGTTGTCACGTGTTAACAAACAAAATCGACTTAGACAAATTTTTGTTTATTCTTTTATTGCCAACAAAGGCAGACGGGAAGTCAGGCCACCTGATGAAAAGTGGTCACCGACGCCCATGGACATTGGCAATACCAAGGGTATCACCTATCCACTGCCTACGTGAGACATAGGATGTCATGTCTCGTTTACCCGGTAAATACGATGGCTACGGCGCCCTTCAAACCGGAATACAGTAGTATTTTACGCACTACTGCTTTGCAGCAGAAATATGCACTGCAGTGGTACCTCCCCAGACGGCCCCCCGTAAAAGGGGACCTACCACCTTTGAAAATTTTTTATAATACTGTTATATTACTTCGTAAGAAATTAACTAAAAAATAGTTAAAACACTAAAATAAACATTAATATGGATCTAAAACTTTTAGAAGCTAACAAATTAAACTTCAAAAGCGTAAGCATTTACATGAAACTATTGCTCGAAAAGTAAAATAGCTTGCAAAGCATACATTTAGAAGTTAACATTACATTTATGTGTTAAATTTATTAAAAAATAGTTCCTTTTCACTTTTAAACATTTTTTACGCCGTCTAAAAGGCTCTCTAGTGGGCAATCGGTAATCGATAGTGAAGTGGTGCATTAAATTTTTACAGCTGCATGGTCAAGGGGCAGAGGCGTCTGCGGTTTATCGGGACGCCATTTTGTCTCACTTTGTCATCTTGCAAATTCACACTGACGTTTATTACTCTGTAAAATGCGGATCTAATTTTTATGGTAGGAGTTTATCTACAGATTTAATTTGATATTAGTTGACACGGACATACGTTAAGTAAAAATTACTTGGTTGTTTATAGTTATTATTTAACCTGCTCATGTTTTGTATAAATGTCGAAGATTGTTATTTACGGCCAAGAGTTTTGGATACAATTCATTTAACAACTATTTTAATACTCTAAAGGTGTACAATACTTTATAAAGGAATGTGATTAACATTTAAATATATATTTTTATATGACATCTGAATTGATTCAGAAGTACGTCATTTTCAACAGTTAAGTTCAAATCAACGAAATTATAATAATTACGACATAATTTACTCTGCTTACTTACTAACGACTCTTTTCTTGATATTTTTATCTTTTCAATCGCGCGTGGCATATTAAAAAGGTTATACATAAATTCTATAAATTTATACAAATACTTCCACGATGAACTACGCCCTCAAAGTTAAATTGAGTTCGTGATCTTTAGATGTTTAAGGTTTGTTATTTAATTATTCAAAATTCGCATATATATTTGATTAAGAAGGTCTCATCTGGTAGATTTAATAAACAAATAACAAATACACATTATAACTTTATAGAGACGCTTAAAAATGTGATAAATAATGATTAAACATGCCTATTTAGTTGAAATTAATTTTTTATTTACTACATAGCATAAAACAAAGTCGCTTTTACTGTCTGTCCATCTCTTTGTATGCTTAAATCTTTAAAATTAAGCAACTTATTCGAGTAGGGTAGATTCAAGAGGAACAATTATAAGTTTATTTAGTATCAGCATTGCACCCGTGCCGAGCCAGAGCAGGTCGCAAGAATTAAATAAAGCGATGAAAGGGTGACTTCGGTCCTTCAAACTGGAATACAGTAATGTTTACACAATGCTTTGACGACAAAAATAGAATTCTGTTGGCGCCATATCCGAGAGAACTCGTGCAACTCATTTTAAAATAGTCACTAGTAAAATGGTTCTCCCAAAATTCTGAACGTTTACTTCAATTAATCATAATGAACGCGTAACTAAAAGCTTAGAATAATGAACGTCATGTTTTCCTCCTACTCACTTTTTGCGTCAAATTGTACACTGATTACTTATGCCTTTCATCTCAAACAATGTCAAAAAACCGCTATTAGCGCGTTAATAAAAGGAAATGTTTGCATGAATGTTTAAAATAAACCGCGGCTGTCTCTGACCTCAAAGCCTTATTAAACTCAGCCTGCGCATCCTATTCTACACAACTTGAGTGTCCATGCAGTGCTTGTCACACAATAACAAGATAAACATTACAATAATCTAAAACAATCCAAACTACCATCAGCGTTATTACATAATTGACAATTTTCTAGTATGTTTTAATAAATCTATTTAAGGTTAAAAACTATAACATTGCTTTTAACTCCTTTGCAAATATTCTTGATGTTTTAATTTCTTTTTACTTCGACTATCACAAGACAGAGTCGCTGTGAATAATTATAATGTAGAAGTAAATTGGGCTTTCGCTAATTTATTCGTCAACAACAAAAAAACTTAAATTCGTGTTGCATTACTTATACTATTTATATAGACAACAGAGACAATATCTTTTCAATACAATATATTTTTTTGTTAACTGTAACTTGTAACAATGCGAACTAGAGAGGTTCTGTGGTTTTCTTAAAGCCATAACTTCTTAGTCAAACTTGAATAAGAACTTGCAAATATTAAATAATTTATACTCGGTTTTGTAGCCAATCTTATTTGACTACTTTAAAATATTCAAATTGTTATGATGAAGTTTCGAGCGCATCTGGCACGTAATTATAATAAAAACGCTTAACTCACTGCTTTAATTTGATGAAATGGTACTTTAAACCTTTTGCTCACTTGTCTTGTAAAAATAGTTAGTCCTTTTTTCTATATATATACTAGATATAGAAACGTTCACAGCCCCGTACAAAACTTATGCACTCATATAGTTTGAAATTGAAATGAAATGTGTTTTAGCTAAGCCGAAACACAGATTTCTGGGCTTATTACAATAAAAAGCCAAAAAATATGTGAACATATCGATTAAATAACTATAATTTTGAATAATAAGTAGAGTCCGACCGAAACTGTTTTTTCCGGTCTGAAACCGAAACCGAAACGTAAAGTTGATGCGTGCTCAGTTTCGGCGAAACAAATTCGAAACCGAAACTCACTTGATCAAGTATAAAAATTAAAATACTAAAATATGGAGCTTTTATGCCTATTATTTTGCTTTATTTTAGTCGTGGAATGGGGACAGTATGAAACGTGTGTAATCATTATTTCTAGTTGCTAATATATATTTTTATGTAACTAAAATATTAAAATATATTAATTTTTTATAAATAAATTTCTTATGGCAATATGAGTTTATAAATAATATAAATTAATAATTGTGACTGTTGCATTAAAGACTAAGCTATTAGTATTTGAAATCTTACTAATTAATACTTTGGTTTTGTATTTAGTAGTTCCGAGGAATTCAAAAGTAAAAATGAGATAGAATATAATGACTATGATAACCTTAATTATTTATTTTTGTACATAATCTCCGAGTCCACCACACACCAAGTCCAGCGATCCAAGTTTCCAATGCTTCAATTCCTTCAATAGTTTTAACAATGTTTACTCTTAAGTATTGTATCAATTTGGAGAAGATCAAAAAATAGCTAGGCGCCAGATCTGGTGAATAGGGGATGCTCAACCAATTGTAGCCATAGCTGAACGGTGGCCATCCTAACTGCCAACCTATGCGCCGGAATGTTGTCAAGATGAAAAATGCTCGTCCTTCAAAGATTTGCACTCTTTTTAAATATCATTGAAGGCATTTCTCAACATCTGATTAAGCTGCAATAATATTAAGATGTGTCACAAGCTCAGAATCAAAAACAATATCCTTCTAGTCCTAAATTTTGCGGCATTAACCCGCAACTATTACCAGCACGGACATAAATCACTCGTATAACCGTGTTAATAAAGCTTGCAGAAAACTAGATTTAAAGTTTAAGAATCTTCTTAAAACTTCCAGATATCTTTAAGTCGATTTTTTTCTGATTCTCGGCACCGCATCTATGCAGAGACTTTTATATCGTGGAGATAACTCCTATATGAAATCTATCTCTTGATTAGGTATCAGTATGATAATTTCTTTAATCGCTAAAATAGTTTTTGAATATGGTCAAATATTCTAATTGTTTCTTCTTGATTACTAGGCTTCGATGGACTTCTACCATGTTCGTCTTCATGACAGTTCCTATCGAAATTAAGAAGGCCCTCTTTAGTCAATTGATTATGACAGACAAGTCTCTTCAATTGTTCTTGAGCCGCAGTACATTCTTGCAGTTGTTAACTTTATAATCTGTTTTTAATACATGTTCGCACTTGGTTTATCTTTATCGAAACATTTCGCCTACACTTTAGAAACAAATGACTCATTCAAAAAAAAAGTAAAAACGAGAAGATTTTTCTTTTACAACTATATTGCTCACTTTCAGTATATTATTTTATTTATTTTGGTTACAAGGAGTATTATTTTATCATAACATACTTCTTTCCTCTGAAGTCTTTAGAAGAACTTCACTATTTCTTTAATCATAACTTGAAATGTTTTTAACTAAAATGAGAACGTTAGCTCGATTAAAACTTAATGACTACATTTAACTTTCGCTACTATTTTGATTGAACAACCTTCGAAACCAGTTCTGGGTTTCAAAAGTTTCCAAAATTGTAGAGCTCGAAAGCTCACATAAACTCGATTTCTGTGAAATCTAAAACTAAACCAATAACCGAACATTCGTCAAACTAATAATAAGTAAGACTAGAGTTGTTTAGCAAATAATTTAAATAAATTTTTATATCAACATTTCCGTCATCATTTCATTTTTGTCAAATAATACAGGTGACTTATTTCGAAATGCCTAATGCATAAAGAATAGATGAAGTTGACTACGTGTCTTATCTCCGCTGCTGAATACTTCAACCAGCGGTGCACAATAGAATTCAGATACCTTTAATAAGACAAGATATGACGAAAGTAATGACAATTTCAATATGAAGTATTTCTACGGAAATCGCGAAGTTATTTTGTAGAATGTTTACAAAAATCATATTTAATAAGACAATGATATTTATTTCCATAAATTATTTAAAACAATTTTAATGAAGAGTAGTTTTAGTCGAAGACGCACTTTTTGTATAATCATCACCATCATCATCATCAGCCTTTGATAGTCCACTGCTTGATATAGGCCTCCCCTAATTCACCCCTATCAATTAGGGGGTTTTGGACCGTATCACACCACGCTGGTGCAATGCGGGTTGTTGGGTGGACCGACTTTTTACATGCCCATCCGACGCATGGATCATCTTACTTTTCAGACAATTGGGTAATCGGCTCAAATTGTCCTAACCAACTAGGAAACAACAATGAAAATTTGTTGAGTCCCCGCAGGGGTCGAACCCACGACCTTCGGTTTCTAAAGCAAACGCCTATGCCACTAGACTACGGAAGCAGTTTTTTTGTATATTATTCAGAGGCAGTACTTTTTGTATATTATTCTAATTATTTGTCACATATGTGAAAATAGCTTTCAAATACTTATTTTTTCTTTTTTTTGACAAACGTAATGTATTCAGACTTCAGCAAAAAAATTACCGGAGCACATGTTTTGAAATTAAATGAGCATGTAATGTAATTAATTGTAATCAACATTACATCTGAAACTCAAACAGACATGTCTCCATTATACATTAACTATAAATAAATAAAAAAATATTTTATTTACATTTTTAGTTAACGAAACTGGCAGTACCTACAGAAATTTTCCCTGTGGATACATGTGTAAACAAGATACTTCAATTATTAAAGTAATTAAATAATATTAAAAACATGTTAAGACAATTTATGTACGTTTGAGCCGTTTGATTGACTCCCAGAATTTTTCTCTTCTTAATTGAATAGACCAATCACTTTTCTTAGCATCTTTTGTATACATGTAGATATATGTTATATACTGGAACTAAGATGCAAAGGGCATAAAAATTGGCATGCAATTTATATTCTTGTGACATATACAAAGCTTTAATGTAAAATACTGATCTATATTTGAGTTGCTATTTATCTTTTTACAGGGGAGCGCCTATTACTCTGTGTTCTATTGTTTGATCAAAGTAATAGTATGAAAACACTATTGTATTTCAATTTCGAAGAGCATCGCAACTAGCCTTACTACGGAACAAACGAGACAAACCGTCCCATTTCTCAGAATGTGCCATCTCGCACTGCATCTTTAGAGTGTATCAGTTACTGTTAGATAAATATCCTGCTTGTCTTGTCGTTCGTATAAATATGTGGTTTCTGTATCATTTGACAAATTTGAAAATGCTGTTTTTATATGATTATTTGTATGAGAGTTTCTATTTGTGGATTGTTCAGTCAATTCTTTATCAAATCACAATGTATCACAAACCGATCGCAGCTCGTATCATTGGCAGCATTGTCAACGGTTTATATGTGAACGTATGGAAACAGTATAACTGCGAAGAGTGAAGCAGCATTGTACTGGAAGAACTTTTAGATACGTCCGATACAACGATGCAGCACCATTTCTCTTTTAAAATCCGTTGAAGGCGAAATAAAAGCATATTTCTCTAGGACTTTTCGAACTTCATAAATATTAATGATTTAAGTGGATTGAAGTAATAGGATTAAATTCAAATCAGCCTTCTGTACCGAATTAATTTGTATTATAACAACGGACAAGAGGAAAGCGGGACGGGTTGGCATTTGAATCGTTTGTATTTTTATTTCGCGGTGACGTAATCTGTCAACGTCTGCAATATTTAACATTAAAATATAACTTATTTAATAGAGAAATAATACATTTTATGCATTATTAGTTGTATTGTTTGCCTCCTTATCAAAGAAGGAAGGGTATCCGTACAGGGGAAGGTGTAAACTGATTCCGTAGTTAAATATGAAATTTAAAATTACTAGAAAAGTTTAATCCTACTATCTATGTTAGCAAGCTAATATTTGGAATGTACATATATGTGTGCTCTTTTTACCTCGAGTTGATTATTCCTGTTTAATCAAGTACTTTATTTTAAAGACAGAATATAATTGCTGTCCCATAGTCATTCTATCCACAGTTACTAAGCAATTGTGATATCGCGTTATTAACGTGATGCATACTAAATTCATCATTAACGATTTCCTTTATAAACTATTCTGTTTCTTAAATTATTTAAGACTTAATAACAATGGTACATCCAAAAACACAACTATTACCTAAGATATAGTTTCACACACCATGCTTTGAGAAACCAATTTATTGGTATACTTTTCTCTTCACGTTTTCGTATCTATGACGACGTCTCGTAATTACGGAGACTTATAAAAGAGGCGTCAGTGATTTCTGACGTTCACCGCAAGCACTTTCCGAGGACTTTGATAGAATTACCGAAGGGACGAGAAGGGTTGGTCCGAGGGAATGACGTGGGGCAATCACTTATGTTATGGATCCCGTGTAACAGGGCACGGAGAATTTTCTAGAGAACTTTTCGTTTACTTTGAGAAATCAACAAAAATATATATGGGTGCTGACTACGATGGAAGAACAAATAAAACCGGTTTATGAAAAACATATAAATTTAATTTTACATTTTAAACACGCAAACATTTTGCACTGTGAAATGAGATTAATTTTACGGATTATATCACGAACGCTACAATTGGTTAGTTGGTAATAAAATTAAAATAAACCCAGTTTAAACCGGAAAATAAACTGTATTTTACTGATAGCATTACTATAATACTTTCTGTTGCATTGCATACAGTTTTTTTTATAATTAAATCAAAAATATAATTACGATTACCTCAGTTTAAATGGTTATTCACCCTTAAGGAAAAGGGTTTGATTCCATGGAAATTATATCGTCGTCTTGTTTACTTCAGGAGCCACTAAGCGATATGAAGGCTGATCAGACCGTTGCCTAAAAATTAACTTTGTTTGTTAAAATTTGATTGTTACGTCTAATGGATACTTAAAATTAGTTTTAGGATTACCATACAACTTCAAATCGAAGTTGAACCTCAAAACGGTTAAACTACATAGATTTGATTCACTAAAAACAGTGGAGTGCAAGTCCTTGTAGCATTAAATAAACTTTTACCGCAATCTGTGAAAAAACTATAAAGACTTGATTCTCCGTGTTGTTAGAGTAAAATCTAAGTAAGTGTTCGATCCTTGATGGAAATGACTAATGGAGAAGTGTAGGTGCAGATTTTTGGCTATTAGAAATGTTTGTGTGATTTTAAGATATTATTACTTGATTGAAACATTTAGATATACCTAATATATATTAATAGCCTTATGCATATTTACCGACCTAAAGTTTCACTCCAGTCCCAGGTCTGTAATTTGAAGGGAGAATCATTAACCGTCCTACATTCCTTGAACTTTCTAATGAGAAATCATACAGAATTGCAGCGGAGGATTTACACTAGGAGCAGTCAGGGCCAGAGCCGATGGCAGCAAAACTTTTAGGGTAGAAAATTTTTAAACCTCTTTTTAGAGGTATTTCCCCCCATAAATAAAATATTAGTATTGGATTTTTTCCGGTGCCCGGGGGCGGGGTTTCAAAAAGTCTAGTTATTATACAGTATAGGTATAGTTTAATAGCACCATCGACCTCTTCATTATACGGATTCACTGAAAATTAACGAAAAATAAGCATTCACGAAGATTTTATTTTCTTCTTGATCAATGCTAAAGGATATAATAAATAATTGTGATACACGAGTCAATTACTTTTGTATTTGTATTATTTATTGTACTATACTGTTATTTCGCCAAAGATTTTTTTTCTTTCTTTTGAAATATTTCATCATTAAGTGCTTAAAGCTTAAAGATAGTTTTATTGTATTATATAACAAATTTTGCTCTTACTTTTTTCTTTAGCACCCACTTATATTCAACCCCAATTTATATTCGTAACTGTCTTAACCATTTCGTTGATTACTCGTAGAGAAGTCGTAGCAATTAACAACTGACAGCGTAGAACTAACATGCAGAACCAATTAGCTGCGGCCGGCCTTTATTTTTATGTGCTACTAATATTTACTACAAAAAAAATTTTAATAACGTAACATTTTAATATTTACGAAATAAAAATAAATGATATATACTATATTGTTGGAACACATAATATTAAAATTGCAGTTAAAAAGTTCCTAACATCAGCTCAGTTTTAGGATAAAGTTCATTATCATCATTCTCCAGTGTCAGTCTACTAGTGGATGGCCTGATGCACGCCACCGCTTCCAATCTTCGGCTATTCTCTTCCAGCACACGCCGGCCTTATTTGCGAATGTCCTTGCCGCAGAGCGTCCCACAGCCGAGTCTCGGTCTCCACTCTAGAACTTTCCGACTTCAACGGTTGTCATATCTACGGCTTATTTGACCGGACCAATGCCAATTTAGCTTTCTAATCTGGTGGGCTATGTCGGTTACTCTGGTTCTCTGACGGATCACATAATTTCTGATGCGGTCCTACAGAAATACTCCAAGCATAGTCTGTAGTTCGCTGAGGTACTTTAAATTTGTGAGCGCCGAACTGTAAGTGTCCAAGTCTCGGCACCGTAAGTCATAACGGGTGGATAGGATAAAGTTATGCCTTATAATTTATAGCAATGAATTAATTTAAATACATGTATACATAGAGACATGAAAATGCCACTATGTAAAACTCCCACAGTAATGATCATATGCGATTCTGTCTTTAATGCGCTATATAGATGCCTATATTTTTAATTTTTATAATGAAACGGTAATACATGTTTTAACTATTCCAAGCATTGCTTATGCAATTTTAATTTTAATACATAAGTTATGCCTATTCTATTTGTGTATTTATAATTTATAATAATGCAGTATAACTACTTTTTAATTAAAATATTAACATTTACACTATTGAAACCTAAGTTATTAGTTATATGGTGGTTTAAAGCTAATTTGTGAAAGTCAAATTTGATGTCAACTTTTGAACAATGAGAGTAGAAACTAAACGCGTCGCAAAGTTATTACAAAGCAATCAAAGTTTTACAGCGACGCATTGTAATGTCGTTGACACAAAATTTTCAAATGGAACGGGTGCCTAATACTGTTCAATATTACTATACGCATATATATACAATCTTATTTAAATTAACGTTTTTATACGATGTATATAATATTTTTTTATCAAGTTAATAAAAAAAAACTGCATATTTTGAGGTGCACCCAATCTAATCCATCTTTAAGGACTTAAAATCTATTTTCGTTATCTATATTTACATATGTTACAGAGTTTACAAAAAAAAAATTAAATTTATCCTTAGCTATTTAAAAAATTGGTCGATGCCCATTAATAAGCTTTTCTGTGTCTGTAAAAGATGTAAGACATAAAATACCGAATCTCGATGGCCATTAGGGTTTGAAGACCCGTGATCAAGTTTTCCGTGATTTTTCGCTAAAAGACTTTCCACACAAAGTTTATTACGCGCCACGATTTTTTGAGACAGGGAAAAACATTTGAAACTGCCATACTGTTACCGGTACGTAACGACATCATCTATATGAATTTGTTGAAAGTTAAAAAGAAATTACAATGTGAAATATGTACTATTATTTGTCATGTTCCGTGACGCAAGATAGTTTTAAGATACCAAACAACTTCAAATCGAATTGAACTCAAAAGGATTGAAACTTTATGGATTTGATTCATTAAAAACAGTGTTGATGCAATTGTCCTGTAGCATTAAGATAAATGTTTCAAACCAATCTAGTGAATAAAACTATAAAAGACTTGGATTTTCCATTCTGTTAAGTAAAATCTAGAAGTGTTGATCCTTGATGGATATGACTAATGGAAATGTAGTAGCAGATTTTGGAAAACTATTAGAAATGATTTGTTCATTCTAATTAGTAAATCTTGATTAAAGCATTTAGATCATACCTGATATATATTGAATAGCTTTATGGCATAAATTTAACGATCTTAAAGTTTCACTTCCAGTACACACTATTGAGTTCTCGTCATTTTTGAAGGTCCTACATTCTTTGAACTTTCTAATGACAAATCATACAGATTTGCAGCGGAGGATTTACACTAGGTGCAGCCAGGGCCAGAGCCTAGGACTGCAAAACTTTTAGGGTAGAAAAATTTTAAACCCCTTTTTAGAGGTATTTCCCCCCTTAAATAAAATATTAGTATTGGATTTTTTCCGGTGCCCTGGGGCGGGGTTTCAAAAATTCTAGTTATTATACAGTATAGGTATAGTTTAATAGCGCCATCGACCTCTTCATTATACGGATTCACTGAAAATTAACGAAAAATAAGCATTCACGAAGATTTTCGTTTCTTCTTGATCAATGCTGAATGAATACCATTGTGATACACGAGTCAATTACGTTTGTATTTGTGTTATTTATTGTGCTATACTGTTATTTCCCAAAGATTTTTTTTTCTTTCTTTTTGAAATATTTCATCATTAAGTGCTTAAAGCTTAAAGATAGTTTTATTGTATTATATAACAAATTTTGCTCTTACTTTTTCTTTAGCACCCACTATATTCAACCCCAATTTATATTCTAACTGTCTCTAACCATTTCGTTGATTACTCGTAGAGAAGTTGTAGCAATTAACAACTGACAGCGTAGACTTAACATGCGCAAGAACCAATTAGCTGCAGCTCGGTCTTTATTTTTATAGTGCTACTAATGTTTACTACAAGAAAATTTAAATAACGTCACATTTTAATATTTAGGCAACAAAAATAAATTATATATAATATATTGTTGGAACAAATAATATTAAAGTTGCTTTTAAAAAGTTCCTACCATCAGCTCAGTTTTAGGATAAAGTTCATCATCATCATTCTCCAGTGTCAGTCTACTGGTGGATGGCCCGATGCACGCCACCGCTTCCAATCTTCGGCTATTCTCTTCCAGCCCACGCCGGCCTTATTTGCGAATGTCCTTGCCGCAGAGCGTTCCACAGCCGAGTCTCGGTCTCCGTTCTAGAACTTTCCGACTTCAGCGGTTGTCATCTCTACGGCTTATGTGACCAGCCCAATGCCAATTTAGCTTACTAATCCGGTGGGCTATGTCGGTTACTCTGGTTCTCTGACGGATCACATAATTTCTGATGTGGTCGTACAGAAATACTCCAAGCATAGTCTGTAGTTCGCTGAGGTACTTTAAATTTGTGAGCGTCGAACCGTAAGTGTCAAGTCTCGGCACCGTAAGTGATAACAGATGGATAGGATAAAGTTATGCCTTATAATTTATAGCAATGATTAATTTAAATACATGTATACATAGAGACATGAAAATGCCACTATGTAAAACTCCCACAGTAATGATCATATGCGATTCTGTCTTTAATGCGCTATATGGCCTATATTTTTATTGTTTTTATAATGAAAAGGTAATACATATTTTAACTATTCGCAGCATTGCTTATGTAATTTTAATACATAAGCTATGCCTATTCTATTTGTGTATCTATAATTAATAATAATGCGAGCATGAGTATTTTTTAATTAAAATATTCACATATACACTATTGAAACGCTAAGTTTAAGTTATATGGTGGTTTAAAGCCAATTTGTGAAAGTCAAATTTGATGTCAACTTTTGAACAATGAGAGTGAAATAAACGCGTCGCAAAGTTATTACAAAGCAATCAAAGTTTTTCAGCGACGCATTGTAATGTCGTTGACACAAAATTTTCGAATATTACTATACGCAATTTAGAATCTTATTCAAATTAACGTTTTTATACGATGTATATAATATTTTTTATCAAGTTAATAAAAAAAAAACTGCATATTTTGAGGTGCACGAAATCTAATCCATCTTTAAAGATTTATAATCTATTTACGTTATCTATATTTACATATGTTACAGAGTTTACAAACAAAAATTAAATTTATCCTTAGCTATTTAAAAAATTAGTCGATGCCCATTAAAAAGCTTTTCTGTGTCTGTAAAAGATGTAAGACATAAAATACCCGTGATCAAGTTTTCCATGATTTTTCGCTAAAAAAGACTTTCCACACAAAAGTTTATTACGCGTCCATGACTTTTTTGAGACAGGGAAAAAACATTTTAAACCGCCATACTTTTACCGGTATGTAACCGACATCTCATCTATATGAATTTGTTGAAAGTTAAAAAAAAATACAATTTAAAATATATACTATTATTTGTCATGTTCTGTGACGCAAGAAATGATATTTGCAATAAGTAAGTTAAAATAAGTAATTAAGTATAATAATAATAAGAAAGCTAAACTTAAATCTATATCATGCACAGAAAAATATTTTAAGACGGTTTAAAATTATATAGGCATTTCATTGCACAGTACAAAATAGTTACCGACCTATTTTTTTTTCTTACACGCAAGCAAAAATTATACCCAAAAGCATAACACCTAATTTAAAAAAGTGACAAAAAAACAACAAACATTCGCACAAAAAGTAGAAAAGGTTTTATTAAATTAAACATGGCCTGTTTAATTGAAGTTTTTACAAAATATATGTGCGTATATATTCTAAAAAAAGTAGTCTAGTCTAGTAAGTGTTTATTCAAAAGTAAAAATAGACATGTTCAAGAAAACTTTATCAAAGCCCAAAATCTTAGGGCCTCATGTGCCAATCTTCCGAAGTAAAGTACATTTGATTTACTTAAATAAACGAGCCTGAAATTGATCCCTACGTTATTTCCAACAGAAGTTTTTGTCAAAACATAAGCACCGCTTTGATGTGTAGGTACGTGGAAAATTATATCATCTTTATTTATTACAGCAATAAAAGCAGTTTCTCTTATAAAAAAAGTGTGTGTTATGTATACCCATTACAAGATGAACTTCTTTAGCGTAAGACGATAATAATCTTTTAAAAAAATATATCTTTGGCCTTCTTGTACGTTTGTAGCAATTAATATCGTGGATATAGTGATACATTGTCAATTCCTTATAGGTAACTTCTGGGTGTCGGATTTTTGTGACGATGTGCGCGCATCGTAAAAACTTACTCTAACACTTTTTCCTCTAACGAGCTAAAAAAAAGGAAAAACAAAAAATGCGCTTTTTTGTTTCGGGAATTTTGAAATTTTTGCAAATATCTAAGGTACCGATGTAAGAATATGAATAAAGTATTGTTTATACAACATTTAATGAACGATAAAATGCCTATTTTGTTTTGTTATACAATCTGATCTATATGGAAAAGTTAAGATGTACCTTTTACCTTAAAGCTGTAAACTTACTATCACATTACGTGATTTTGCATGAAATTGACGAAGTTAAACGGTGAATGCTTTAGACGTATACATAAGGGAAAAATAATATATTGACTTCCTAAAGCCTTAGCTTAATCAATGCAAAGCACTTGTTTTGTTTTAAAACGTAGTTTCATCATGCTTTAATTATATTTTTATGTATATTTATCATAGTGTAAGGAATGCCAATAATTTTAAGTGCCAAAAAATAATAATACTCTCCAAATTATAAGTCTGATCATAATCGTGGTGGTGACGTGAAGCTGAGCATCGTATTGCTCTTATGCAAGTTTCATTATGGAGTAATTTATTTACAATGAGTAAGCAGATGTCGTAGAAGTAAAGAATATTTACTCACTTTATACAATAATTACCTTAACACCAAAGTCATTTTACGACCATAAACAACAGTTTAGACTAATTAGTCTTGGAACAAAATTACAAAGTCATAAAGGTACAGGTGAAATTGGTATTGGTAAACTAACACTCAATGATTGACATCTCAATGACAATTCTCTAATTCATAGCCAAGAATTACAATGTTTATATCGATTACAAGTCTGAATTGGCTAAATTAAATACACACACTTTCAAGCTTCAAACTTATCCTTAAAAATACATTCAAGTAAACATATACTTTTGTTAAGCAAACTTCATAAGCAAAGGAAGCGTGTTTTACTTTATAGAAAGTTTAAATTACCAAAACAGTTAAAGGCGCGGAGAAATTGCGCGCCTAAAGCTGCCGTTTCATCACATCGATGAGTTTCTCTCGTTCCCTTAAGATAAATCTCGTTTCGCTTTATCGAGCATAATGACATTGCGAAAGTGGGACATCGGGGTTTTTATGCATACGTAAGGGAGTTCCTGACACACACGCACGTTTCAATTTAGCTAATTATGCATTTAATGTTATTGACTATTTATTCACAATACGCACTTAGCCTGTCAAATTTATTTGTAGCGAATTGTTAAGTCATAATTTATAACAAAATTATTAGGCAAACAAAATTATTTAAAAATAAGCGCAACAAACAAAATTGCTCTATTAATTGGAAAGTTACATAATGTTACAATTCGTATCAATAAAATTGTATACATAAACCTTTACCGGTGGTAGGTCCCCTTTTTACAGGAGACCGTCTGGGTGGGTATCACCGCGGTGCCCATTTCTGCCGCGAAGCAGTAGTATGAAAACACTACTGTGTTCCGGTTTGAAGGGCACCGTAGCCAGCGTATTTACTGGGTGAACGAGACTTAACACCCTATGTCTCAGGTAGGCAGCGCGTTGGTTACCACTGGTATTGCCAATGTCCATGGGCGTCGGTGACCACTTCCCATCAAGTGGCCAGACTGCTCGTCGGTCTGCATAAGCCATAAAAAATAATAATAAAGTTGATAAGAACATTATATTCAAAACAATGTGAGATACTGTTGTAACAAAACGTATCATCGTTAGCCTAGTTTCCTAACCAACTAGAAAACAACGATAACACAAGGTTGTTTCCTCGCGAGATTCATACCCAGGACCTCCGGTTTATAAAGTAAGGCCAATACCACTTGGCCACGGAGGTGGTCTAACTAACAAAACGTGTATTGAACGTAAAAAATATACTGAATATTTTCCTAAACGATGTCGTCGGAACTTTTTACTTAATGCCGCGTCATGTCACTATCTGCGCGACCCAATATTAACCTAAATAAGATATCGAACAATAAAAAGGCGCTGGGGAATTGGATATTTATTACTATCATTTCCTCTAATCTTTTGTACCATTATAATGTTGCCGAAAGGTCGGTTGGAGTGTCCGTAGTAGGGGCGATAACATTCCGTACGTGTATAAATGCTTCATAGAATGAGTTATCGCGCGTAAATGTCTCGTTTATTACTAATATTACATCATGATTTAATTTTACATTACACAATTATATTAACAATACATTGTATCTGTCACATTATTTGTTTAAATTCAAACTAAAATATCTCTATTCAACATAGGAGTGATACACTCGTTTATTGATAGTCAAAAAGTTACCACTAATATCCCTATAAGTGAACGCGTCTCAATAACCTTACGCAAATTATTATGAAATACGTAAAGTTAATAAAAAAAGTTCCGTTTGCTAATAAATATAAAGCTTTTGTTTTAAAACATTACTACTCTTTATAAAAACTTCTTGTAACATTTTACCGAAACAAATAAAAAAATTTATCAGTCTTCTGCGTATTAGATTTTATAGTGAACAAATTTGTACGCGAACATCCCTTTCCTGTGTCCTAATGGTTTGATAATTTTACTTAAGGAAGGTTAAGCGCGGGAAATACTATTTTTTAAATACCCATCCAAAGCAAGTACTATCTGTGCTTACAGGCAATCGCATCAAAACTACTAAGATTTGTGCTAATGCCAAAAACGAGTTACCAGTATGCATTATTTCAAATTCAAAAATAATTAAATTAACAATCTACAGTAAAATAACAATTTCATTATAAAAATAAATAATAAAAACAAGGTTTTCTTTCTTAAAAACATTTTAAAAATTCAAATTTATGTAACATAAAAATAACCGTTTTTTTATTATTACATTGTTATATTTGCCATTTTTTATTTTTGTCTGTCCATCTATCTGTCTGTCTGTTTGTTCTGACTAATCTATGGAATGACGGGTCCAATTTTGATGGGATTTCACTGGAAGATGAAGTTGATGAAGAAGATGATGGAAGTAACTTAGGCTTTTTTGACCGACTTCCCAAAAGGGGAAGGTACTCAATTCGGAGCGTATGTATTTTTTATTAATAATTATTAGACAAATTAATTAAATAGGTGTAGAAGAAAACCACAACCTTTATTTGATTGATTCCAATTCTAACTGGTCAAATATCAGCACCTCAAATTTCTGAACGTCTTTATCATTGTACGTATAATAAAAATCTCGGGACAGATCAAATAAACACGGCATAAATTGGATATCAATGGCTCTCATCTCTTTCTATTCCATTTACGTTATATTTTATCGTAAGACATTTCGGAATTTCTTACGAAAAACCTGTTTTGAAAATTAAACTTTTCAGTTTAATTTTACGGCCTTATTCATTCAATATTAATTGGATTTAAAATTATTCTACCATTGTTTTGAAAATATTAATATTATAACCGTTTAATTATTTATTTTTATTCCTTTCATTTGGATTCATTTGTAAATTAATAAAAAAAACGATACTGCAACTAAAGCATTAAATAGATAAAGTTAAATCGTACCACAAAGCTACTCATAACTAATTTACAGTAATTGGTAAGAAATTAGGTCAATCGATTTTAGTTTCGGTTGTTATCTTTTTCATTGGTTCTCGATATTTTTTCACTCGTAATATAAAAAGAAATATTTGTGCAAATAAGATATTTTAACTATGTTATAGCTAAATATTTGTTATGCCTTCGCAAACACTACGATATGGACAAGATTTTTTTTATATAATTTAAGCGATCACACGTTCACCTAATAGTAAATGCTTGCTAATGCCATGAGATGTCTTGTTTACTCAGTAATTACGCTGGCTACGGTTTCCTTTAAACCGGAAGGCAGTACGGCTTTGCCACAGAAATATACACTGCGATATAATATTTACTGCCTACGTAGCCTAATAGTATTCTGAGCATTCTATTTAGAAACTATTTTTTTTTGTAGTTGTATGAGCCGATTGCGCACATTGACCTAACCAGCTAGGACCTAACCGAAAGCCTGCAAAATAAAATCTATGCGTCGGATGGACAAGTAAAAAGTCGGTCCTGGTTATCCGTCCCATCGGTATATGAGATTAAAGGAAAATGGAAGCACCTCTGTTTGCGCGTACACTTGTGCACTATAATACATCGTGCGTAGTTAGCTGATATCTAACATTGATCGGCTGCCGTAGTCAAAATTGGTTCGGAGAACATTATTATGCGTATAAACTGCAGACTTCTTCAGACTTATTTTTATTTTAAATGTATACTACGCTTACTTTTATTTATATAATATGAAGATAATTTTTATCTTTATATTATACGGAACAAAAATGTTGTATTTTAAACGTAGATGTCTCAGGTGGCCTCAATATTTTTTATTACTCTACACAAGTATTTCTGTTGTTATTGGTGGAATGTATTACGGCGATCAAAAAAGGAATATAAGTGTTTCAGATATAATCAAAACCCATAATTTTTTTTATTAAGATAACACATAAAATAGAAAATAGATCTTACAAATACCTTAACAAACAATCTTAAATATTGCTCTGAGTACTATCAGCACTCGTAAAATTATACCACCATTTTTAAGTGGAATTTGGAAGTGGCCGATAGCACAACTTTTTTTTTTATACTTTGAACTTATGTTTTTACCAATTTTTCGGAAAAATTACGTGTAAAGTAAACGAAATTGAGGAACCCAGTCAAAAAATATCAACACTACCGTATAGACTAATTCCAACGTATCCTGTACCATGACCATACACGTTGGAAAAGGTTTAAATCGTCAGGTACTAAAGGCAAAGCAAACGGGATAAAGTTACCCGTTACCAATAACGTTTTGACTATAATTATGCCAAAACCTCTTTTCAATATTAAAAGAAGCTTATGTTTCCTACATACATACGTAAAGTCCTATACATTACACTCTTAAATTCAGTAACAATTTGTACCCCGATAATTTATTTCTTCTTCATCTCTACAAATATTTCTCGGAGGCTTTAATTTGTCCCAAGTAATGAGATACGAGATTCAGATATACAAATAACGGTACTAGCGCGTTCAATCTCATAATACACATTGTCAATATTTCTTTTGTTCTCCTTTATTGTTCGAATGAAATATTCCACACAATATTATATTGAGAATGGAACCGCGAGATATTGTATTTCATTTGTTTTATAATGATCACAATACTTTTTTCTGTTGTTCGAAACTTATGTGAGAGTGTGCCGACTGGTTGTAAATATCTATGTATAATCCACCTTTTAGCACGAAACGACCCTGAGGCTTTGTAGTCGATTATTACAATAAAATCGGAAATAATTGTTCTACCTTTTTGGATTTTAAATATATTTTGGTCTGCACACCATTTAATGTTTACCTTAGGTTTAAATATATTTTGATTTTAACTATTTTTTAACACAGACTATAAATATATATATATGTATAAACTGTATTTTAACTACACATTAACTAGTTAAGTAGACTGCTTTCGAAACCGGAGGTCGGGTTCGAATCTGCGTGGACTACGAGTTTTCATTGTTGTTCCTGTTAGGCATCACAATTTGCTGATTCTATTCTAGTTGTAAAGAATTGGATCCATGCTAGATTGGCTATGAAAATGATGTCCTGCGTACTTTCGGGAGTAGGTCGGTCATCGCCCTCGCTTGGTGATAAAGAAACAGGTACCTACGACTGTGTTTGCGACTAGACACTAGGTAGCCTGCGTAGTTGTCTTATCTCTAATAGATTGGTCGCCGTATCGTAATCGCTGGCAGAACATTTAATAATATCGTGCGTACTAAGTCTACTAAAGCATATCCTATATCTGCCTGATGGATAACTAGCGACTCTTGCTCGAACAAGATAGCTGGTTGTGAATCCTACGAGGATTGATCTTTGAAAACTTTAATAGTATTGTGATTCGTGAGAGCTTAATCATTGAATTTCCCAATTGATGCATTAGTAGGATACATGCGTCCATGGTCTTCAAAAGTGGACTGCTTGATGAATCCATATCTGTAACGGTGGATCCTGCTGATGATTCAAATAAGTAAAAGAAAAGAAATGCGTAGTGTTGAGAATACATAATGTGCTATAAATGCTTCGTAGTTGTGATCTCTATTATAGATCGGCTGGTGGTACCCTCAATACATTTGATCATCTTTTGCGATGTAAGTAAATACTTTACAAACAATTTAGGACATAAAACTAGGTGCGAAAAATAAATAAAGAATGCGTTTGAAAATTAATCAGTGTTTCAAATATATAAAAAAAAGAAGAAAATAGGATATATATTCCAAAAAAAATTATCGCGATAAATAATGAACAGATTTTAGTAAATTTTATTACATAATATTAAATTACTGTAGGTATTATCACTTCACTTTTGAGACAAAAAGGATCCATCTAGAAAGCTTTTATGATAAACTAGTTTTACGCGACCTTTATATTTCCTACCAATTTCCTCTTTGAAATCTAAAAGGTCACATCTCAAAGAAACCACATCAATCATCTAATCTTCTTACATGTTCATACATCACCAAATCGCAAAGAAACTGTTTCCATAAAATTTAACTTATACAGATGAAATTTTTAGTACAATTATTACTTTCTTTTAAAAGCGATCATGTGTTCGATCTTTTTATTTATAACTTTTCTGTCCGTGTGTTGACAATGAACTCCTCCTAACTTGTGAACCGATTTAAATGATTGTTTTGTGTATGTTCAAGTGGATTCGAGGATGGTTTAGATTTACAAATAAACCCGACAGATGGCACTGCAGTCGGTGTTTAGGTTATTTATCTATACTGCAAATAATCTTCTGAATCGACTAGAACTTTCATTTCTTACTTTGTTTAATATCCTAATTGCTTGGTTAATAATGCAGGACAACGTCTTAAGGTCCGCTAGTAAAGTATATATTATATTCAATTTTTTTTTTAATAAATTGACCATAAAGCAGGACTATCATTTAATGGTCAGTGATACGCCCTGACCATTAGAAATCTAGGAGTCCGTTTGCTACCCTCAAAAATGAAACGTTACGCCTTGATTACACAGTAAATACACTCGCAACAGCGCACTTTAAACCGGAACACATTAGTATTTGCAGTATATGCTTTGGCGTTGTAAAAGGCACCCGGTAATAGAGAAGAGTAGTTTAAGAGAGTCAGATTGAGAATTACTTACCAAATATAAACAGTTTTATTTTAAAACAAACAAGTATAACGCATTACTACTTACAATACCGTCTTTTACATCAATCATTAAAAAAATAAAGCAATAATAAAATACTACATGAACTGTTAAAAATAAATGAGATAAGAAAGGATACTAAATAACGTATAAACACTACTATTTTGGGTTGATGTGATGTTTATGCAACGTCTTGATATATTATAATAATATATGAGCATATAAATAGGGTCGGGGTCAATATCCTTTGACTAAATAATGAAAACAGACGAAATTACAACGAAAAAGCGCATTCTTCCAAGAGAATGAATGCCCAAGCATATCAAGAACGGCACATCGACAAAGAAGGCTATATTTGTCATATTGCTTTTCATTATGCGTTCTGTAATCATGGCGCAGACGACATATTACATGTTCTATTTATAGTTAGTTCTGTATCTAATATACACAGTCATGACTGTATTATAAATACTCTAACTAGATTAAATTAACCATTTCTGTTTCATTTTTAGTTTAGTTTACTTCTCGTCGCCCAGTTAGGTTGTTCCATACGATGGTAGGTACATGTACCGTAAAATCTTTTCTATTCTAAAACATAGCGTTTCTACATTTAATTTCATATAGTTTCAACTTTATCACTACTACTTATTAACTGTCTCATATTGCTACAATTTACATTATATTTGGATTTTTTCAATGATTCAGTTTGTTTTTAAATGAAATTTTGATCAATCAATATTAAATTAGGATACACACACACGACAGACTAAAAACTTTTTATTGGCGCTTAAGGTACTTTAATATAAAAAAAATATAAGTGATTATTTAAGCGTGAATGTATTAATTTCCCGAGATGAACGACTACACAATACTTTACGATCCGGTTAATTAAACAGCTATAAAGTCCAGAGCGATCACTATGTTAATAACTGACAAAATAAAGCGGTGTATTTCATTAAAAAATTTCTTCGTTTTTGTACGGTATTGGGTAATAGAAATACTACGGACTACCAACAAAGTTTCGTTGCGGCATCAGTCATAAGCCAACGTTGCTGCTTTGCTGTTCAAGAAATCACAGTATATATATACTATCTTGGTCACAAAACGTGACTATAGTTACCTGAAATGTAGCTTTTCATGAGTTGCGTTTAATGTTTTTTTGTTTTTTACACGGATTTATTAAAATTTCACTTTTGTTATAATTTTCTTTACAACAGAAAATTTTTAAAAACAATAATGACAGATTCAATATAGGGCTATAGCAGACTATACCGCTATATTCACAGTGGCCATAACGTGAAAACTCTTCAGATTAAACGATATTTCAAATGGCCCAATTCTAAAAGCTCTCTTTTCATGGCTTTCGTTCGTCCGACGTTCAATATGGCGTATTATTTAATGTTCACAATTTGTCCCGTGAATGACGGAACGTTTATTTTTCCATTTCACCCGTTGTCAAAATTCGTGCATAGTATTAAAATTGAAAACTACATTGGGAGTATAATATAGTTTACGGAATGAATGTTCTAGAAAATTCTATTTTGCTACAACAGTATTATGTGATTATTTCTCTAGCTGATGCTTTGAAAACTAATGACTTAATGCTGTGCCTCCGCTGAATCGTGTTAACGCACAAAACAAGGTGATCTAAAGTATTTCTATTCTCGCATACAGCTTTGTATAGATTAATTGACTACATATAACAAAAATGTTATGCTTCTATATTTAATCTATATTTAATAAATATATTTGACTTTTGTACGAGACCAATTTCTTTTTTGTGTTTAAGAAATGTGTAGATGATAATTATTTACTTAATTATACAAGATTCTATTTTAATTTAATCAAAAAGCCTCCTTTGTTTAACCGGCAAATTCAATTTGTCTTTGTTTCTATTTTACGAAAGCTCTTTCTTAATCTTAATGCTGAGCGTGTTCTGCGGAGGCAAGGCAGCAACAGTGGCTCTAGTGCCAGGCATTTAAAAAACAGTTATTTAATCCGTTATGGGTCTATTCTGAGTCTCAAGTCGAGTATTTTAAGTTACCGTTTTATCTATAACTTTGTGTGAATCTGAATTTGACACCGAAAATTAGGAATTGCTTTGTTCTTTCTACAATTCTAATCGGGCAATATTGCCATCGTCAAATGAAACATTTACAGTATATATTTGGACTTGAAAGGAATTTTAAAATTGTAATTGTAGCAATCATAGTTATTTAAGTATTAATATTGTGACATTTCTTAGAAATAAAAAAAATATATTTTCGGTAATGAATGGAATTAAGAAATTGGTAAATTTTAATATATTAAATCTATTTTAATTATTATTGATGTTAATAAATGTTATCGGCGTTAATGCATTTACATTAATAATCCTAAAACTTAAAAATAAAATGTGAAAGCTCTTACACAGTGTTGCTTGCTACAATAATTTTGAAATAGTAGTCACTAATTTAAGAGATTAAACAAATGACATTTACAAAATTTAGTAAACTTTTTGTATCAAGTTCTAACTGGCACTACCTGGCAATCGTAATCCTAGATATTACGTAAATTGCTAAAGTTTAAAAGTATTTAAAATTGAGTAGGTAGGTAAAGTTAGTTAATTCCGAGAAACTTTTTGTTACGCTATTTCATTTTATAACTGAACAATATCGTACTAGTAATTTGAAACGCCAATGAAATGTTGATTTAACTCTATTGTTAGCCATGTATTAAAACATAGAACACTTTTATTCAAAATCAAAACCATTTTTCATACTTTGTTTTGAATTATAATCGTTTATGCTTGACTGCCTCCGTAGCCTAGTGGTAACGGCGTGTGCTTTAGAAACCGGAGGTCGTGGGCTCGAATCCTACGGGGACTAAACAAATTTTTATTGTTGTTTGCTAATTGGTTTGGGCAATTTGGGCCGATCACCGAATTTTCTAAAAAGTAAGATGATGGGCATGGAAAAAGTCCTCCCACCAACCCGCATTGCATCAGCGTGATGGGATACGGTTCAAAATCCCCGCCGTTTAAGCTTTTTATGAAGCATAGGTCGTTTCTCTTTAACACCCCCGCGAGATTCGAACCTACAATTTTTGGTTTATATACAAGGGCAGCATAAATATGAAAACATAAATTTAATCGTACTTACAATTTGACTCAACAGGCAACAAACGTCACTAATAGATAACCTTGGTCTGATGCGACGACATTTAAATATTTAAATGTTACCAAATCAGGCCAAGGCTTGAATGGCGTTTTTTAGATACCGATTGGAAGGGGCATATAACACTGAGGCACTATTCAAAATGGATAAACAATAATGGTGCCGTAACCATATTGTGTTTACTGTTTATATAATAAATAATACCAAGTCAGAGGGCGGCGTGCGGACTTGTGGCGAATTATGCTGCATTTTTCATGAGAGTGTATCACTTGCCATCAGCTTTATGTCCTGCCCGTCTCGACTATTCTTTTAATTAATTATTCAAAAAGAACTTATAATTGTTTTACATATTAAATTACATATCATATTATACAGCATCAAAATATATTTTATTGTATACGTGAATATGTTTAGAACACGTGACGTAATAATAATGGTAAATGACGAATGACGAGTTATATGTTGTTCTTGTTTTGTGTGTTTCATAATGCTATGAAGAGAATTAGCATCACACGTTTTATAGAAGTGTCTGACATTATATTCGTTATGGATATATAGTTTTATCAGCATTATTTCTCCTTGTCTACGATTCGGTTACGATTTTACGTCGGCTAGTTTTTTTTTACCGAAATATACTTTGTTACTATAATTATTACAATGCGCGTGTTACTTCTTTTCCTATTATTGACGTCATGTTAAAATCAGTTTACATTTCGGTTGGTATATGCTTATCGTACTTGTTGAAACAAAAGTCGTAAAACCACATTCTAATTGTAATGTCAACTTCGCGATAACTCTTCTCACCTAAATAAGATAGTGAACAAAAGAAGGGCGAAGGGGATCGGATATTTATTGCTATCGTTCCCTCTAATCTTCCGCACTTTAACAAAATTGCCGAAAGGTCGGTCGCGTTGAGTGCTGGGTCGGGACCGATATCCTTTCTTGTATATACGCTATACAATGACTTTTCGCGCCAATGGAGCGGACGCTGTACACAACTTACCACAGACTATACAACGTACTACAGATTATACAACCAGCAAATATAGATTCGAAATCAAAGCATTAACAATGTTGCATCGAGTCTACACTTCAAAGAAAGATTCTTTTGTGGCTGTGATCTGGTATAACTATTGTTGCTTTACAATTAGTTGTATGCGCATTGTGATGTTTTTATTATGAAAACTGATTTAATCCGATTGTCGTTTTTTTATACAGACAATGCAAAAATAAAAAATAACCTTCAGTTGTTTAATACATAAGGTAATCAACAATAATCATTAAAAAGAGTTTTTCAATTGTTCAACTATTTTCAAAATAAAATATACAATTTTAAGTGCATCAAAATCTTTCTGTTTCAAACAGCGTTCTTGCAATAATGTTGGTTACTTCTGTCATTCTTCTTGATCATGATGCATCACTTCTATCAAATGTGTTCAATAGCCAATAAGATCTTATTTATTTTTATAAATTAAACACAGTCCAAAGTTCTTTAAAAATATTGTATATTACATTTTATGTTTACTTTTGCATTTAGCTTAAATGTTGCTTTTTTGCATAACAGTATAAAGTAATGACAACAACATCACAACATTAAAGTTTTTTCGATCAACGGTTATAATTTTTTGACAGCATCTTACTTTTGGCAAGCGTAATCGAATTACCGCAGTCACTAAAACACATTGCACGTTTATCCCTGCGTTTCTTTCTTAATCTCAGTATTGTTATTATTCTAAAGAAAGACTTAGACCTCCCGCCATTTCACAGCAAGCATTTGTCTGCATTGCAATCAAAGGCAAAAACTGTTTCCACAACGATTTTCCCCTTTCGAAATTGGGACAAAAATCTCAGTGATCACAAAATGTTCTTTCAATAACATTAAAACACCTCAATAATGTCCTGCAAGTAAAATTTCCAGAATATAAGGAGTTCTTTCCTCTCTACTTCTACATTACTGTCATTGTTTATTCGCCTTTTATAAATATCCGCAGTATTCATAGGAAAATCGATCGATAACGATAACAACAATGTTAATAAAATAGTTAAACTGAGTTTCTAAATAAATCCAAAGTTTTACTATAGTTAGAGTTATACCTTATCGATTTACAAACTTTTTAGTGTTCTAACTTATCATTATCTTGAACAAATGATTGAATGTTTTGCGAGTTAATAGTAGCCATCGAAACAATACTGCTTACAGCATTAGTTGGTCGTTGAAAAACTTTTGCCGATAAAATCCGATAAATGACTTTCACGCCAGCGCCGGTTCCTATTATCTTTTTTAAAACTTTACCGTAACTTTGAGATATTGTTAGAGCTAGTTTACCAAGTTGGGATGTAAACGTGACCGGTTGTATCATTGTAACTGTACCTTTTTGATGTGGAAACAGCTTTTACTGCTGATGCGGCGATACGAGATCGGGTGATGAGAAACATGGCTGCCTTTGTCTATCGTTAAAATTTAAACATCCACAAGCTATTACTTTTAGGTCCTTATATACAAAATACTAATACTTAATACTTAAAGGTTAAACTTTTTAGTATTAAGTTATATTAAACTAACAATTTAACAAAAACAACTTTACGTTTGATGAGAAGTTTTAAATTCTACTTAATTTCGGAATAAAACCAGAAAAATATTAATTATTTCTTTTAGTTACGCGATTATTATACATATCAAATCCACTAATTTACGGTCAGTCAGTCTGCCCGTGATCATGGATGCTGGAAAGAATCCGAAACGTCGGAAATAAATATAGTAAGTAATGCGAAAAATCCGTAAATTAGTGGATTTGATACAGAAAAATATTGTTTATGATTCGTCGATGATTTGTTTTAACTTAATTTGCAATAACAAAAATGTTGGATGAATTGACAATTCACGGTATTTACGGTCCAACGTGCTCCTGAAATGGGTTGAAGAATCAACGACGTGTACGGCAAAGCACCGCTAAGGAACGAACGAACGACAATAGTGGTAGCGGAACATCTCAAACAACTTCTGAATTAGCAGCAGCCTCTGGCCTAAGCGAAAAAACGACTCTTACCATTACCAACAAAGAATTCATTTCCATCAAATCGGATAAGTGAAAAAGCCTAAATTGTGGTACCGCACGAATTGACTAAAACAAACTCGCGTCCTTGCTACGTATCTTGAAAAAAACTCTCAAAATCCCGCCCCAAGCGAAACTTATAAAAATAAGAAAATTTGGTGAACTAGCTATATATTACAATTCACCTTTTAACAAATCGAGACTGGTGATTTTCTTTACTGTTTCCTCTTCATAACGCTAGACAACACACTGTACATCAAACATTCGTGCAGTTAGAAAAGCTGCAGCTGGAAACTCTGCGTTACCTTCTGCACTCTATTTGTTTTTCAAACAACGAGCTTTATACTTGAAAAACAAATCTGATAAGTAGTAGCGTAATAACTGTTACGACTTCAAGGAGGAAGTTCTCAATTCGTCTGTATTTTTTTTATGTTTCTTACCTCAGAACTTTCGTCTGCGTCAACTGATTTGGATGTTTTTTTTAATTTCAAAGCTGGTGCTTACCGTTTGATCCCATAACAATTTGGTCCAGTTCTGATGGTGGCATCCATGAAAAATTAAATAAGTCTGAAATTTACATAAAGTATGTGCTCAACAAATCAAAGATAAGCTTACTATCTCGCGTATCGATTACGATAATTCTTTTTTATTTATTTATTGAAAAGAATGTAATTCGATGGCGATTTAATAAGAGTTTGGTTAGGTTCTAATAATGGCATGCATGAAAAAGCGACAGAACTCTTCAAATCTTAGGAGCAAATTAACGATACTCGAAGGAATATTTCATGGGCTAAGGGCCGACCGTAAATCACGTGAGGATCTAAAGGAGCAAATTAGTCATAAACCTCCGCTATCCGAATATTTAAAAAATGAGAGTGCATTTGAATGGGTTTTGTAATAGTTTTTTGTTTTGAAGTCGGTTTTTTTTTGTTAAAAGTTTTCGTTTTGGTTAAAGCAATCATTACGCGTGAATGACTTGTCCTAGGACATACAAAGGTTTACTTGGAGAGACAAGATTTCCATACTACTTTATGTTTTTAATGCGGGTCCACTCAGGGCCTTGTATTTGGTTTATGCCATCTTTGCAGCGTTTACATTGTCTTTCTAATCTTCTTTTATTACCTTTTCCAGTGACAGTACACCTGTCTGTATCAAGTTAATGAAAGAACCGAAATAAGCAAAACTGCTTGTTAACGTTACTTAGTATCTTTTGTTACAAAATATTTGGTCACGTTCCGTAGAAATTTATGAACTGTCATTATTTGTTCTGCACTTATTAATCAAATATATAATGATAAAATATAAAAATAAATAAAAATGTTGTTGTTGTTGCCGTGTCAACTGTTGATGTGGACATTTTCTAAAATAATCGCCTTTTTTTTTAAAAGACACTGTTCCTTAATTGCAATCGTATAATATTAATCCTACAACTAATTATGAAAAGTGTATAAACAGCCAATTTTCCCAAAATCGATAACTGCTTTTCTGCGTTCCTAAATTACAAGTTCTAGAAGGTGCCATGCAGGTTATTTATATGTACATACTTTACGTGTACGGTTAATTTCGAATAGCAACATACTAACGAGGTTAACTGCTTTGCGAAGTGATTTACTTCAGTCACGTACGATACATTGTTCACTTCATTACTGAATTGACTTTGCTAATGCCAATACAGCTTGATTACGGGTCAAATTGCTTAATGTTTACTTCAGTTCCGAATAAGAATCTACCTAGATAAAACACAATAAAAAGCTAGGAAGGTAAAATAAAGAAACATTATATAATAACTTGCCGATTATTTAAAAAAATACGACTTAAGGTTAGATATTACTAGCTGTTACCTAGTATTATGGACAGGCTTATGATATATAATACAATAGATATCACACATATCTGTAAAATTTTACTAGAATCTATTTAGGTAATTTACCTCCAAGTGCAACAACCCTACGTGCACATAAATTATATTTAACTTGATCAATTGAATAATTGGCTGTGTCGGTCCACCGCTGGACATAGGCGTCCCGTTAAAGTGAATATAAATAGTTCAATTAAGTTAAAATGTAAATTAGAATAAGGAAAAGATATATATAAGTAAATAAAATGTACATTAAAATAAGCAAACGATAAATATAAGTAAATAAAATGTAAGTTAAGATAAGAAAATAAATGTAAAAGTAAAAATGTAAAACTAGACAATTACAAGTAAGCTAAGACATAAAAATGAAAAGATAAAAAGATGAAAATGAAAAGTAGATATGTAATCAATAGAAGAATAAGTACAAAAGAACACGTACCATAACACCAAAAGAGCGAACCAGGTCCCTGATCAAACAAGTCAGGGAAAAAAAGAAAAAAAAAAGACATAGGCGTCCCTAATGCACGCCACCGCTCCGATGTTCGGCTATTCTCATCCAGCCCATATCGGCCACTTTGCGAATGTCGCCGCACCATCTTGCGGCAGGGCGTCCCACAGTACGTTTGCCAATGATAATATAATGATCTTGACCAGTAATTTTAAAACGCCATCTACATTACTTCCTATTTTACTTTGAATGTTCAACAAAAAAAAATAACATATTTATTTCTTTGTATTGCCTTTGACTACGTTTTCCTCCAGGTATTCATAAGCTTTATGTCTGCATAAATGTAAAGCCCAGTGATATGCCTAGTGCTTATGGGATCATCGCGTGAAAATACTCGCTAAGCAACCAGCCCACTCAACGTCTATTACAGCTTGAATAATGTGCGTAATATATCATCATTTAATCCCTGTTAGGCTAGCTCCGCTGCTTGCACCTGAGCAATGAGATTATAACTACCAAATCTATTGCGGGGATAAAACGGTTAATGATTGTGGTTGTTAATTATACATTTCAAACTTATTAATATATGTAAATTAGGAAGTTACCAAGTCGAAATATCTATAAATATATCCGCTTACATATAAATACATATCTGAGTTTTTATTACTTGAACTTTCTTCTTGATATTAATAATGCGCCTGTTTGTTATGATGTTTGTTCCTCTCGGGAAAATACAATTCACTATTTTATTTAACTTTACAGCAATGTAACTTACAAATAAACTTATTAAAAATATCTTTAAAATAAAATTAATTAAGGTTCAGTGTCATATAACTGTATTATTAAAAACTCTAAGAGAACAAGTAGCCGCAACGGCCTGTTATAAATATAATTTAAAGATTTTCATTTTATTTTTTAATGTTTTTGCGATTTAAATTTCTTTTTTATACTCAGAAACGCATTCCTTGTGGTAATCACGACTTCCCGTTTAAATGGCAGCTAATTTAATAGCCAATATCTGTAAGATAATCCGAAGATATAACACTAACCATCAGCTTACACAACGTTGATGCAGTATACCAACGCGACTCAATAAAAAATTAAAACAAATGCAAAATAGAAGAAAATTTATGACAGCTATAATACAATAACCTATCTTCTTGCTTAATTTTAAAACAGAAATATTACATACGAGATTGTAAGTTTTTTTATAATGTACCCAATGGATACATTAGAAAATACCACACTTCCACGTCCGTCACTCGATATAGAAATAGTTGTTAAGTCTGCAGAATTACATCTGCATGAATTTTTAGGTACCTACCAACTTCAAACCAATATTATACTATATTTTCATATTTCCTTAGTGAAATAACTGCATTAACTTCTAGAAATGTCTATAAAATTAAATCCAACGTCTACCTAACTTTTTATCGAGCTCTTGCATTATATCTTTAGACACGCAACCAACAAACGTAGAAAGGCAACAACAAAATAAAGTGTTGATGATACCACTGCTATTGCCAATGGTATGGGCGTCGGTGACCACTTTTCATCAGGAGGACGGCTGCTCGACCGCCTTCGAAGCCAATAAAAATAGATATGTTATTAGCCCTTTGAACCAACCCATCTTAAAACCATCCAAACCAATCTTTTCTGTTCTAAAGTTATAATAACAAAATCAATTTCTTTTCGTCATTTTTAAGTTTTACTTAAAATCTGCTTCTAACATTCTTTGAAAAAGTTAACTCTAGTAAGTTATAATTAAACATTTTAAATCATCTAAATTTATACAAATATCGTTTGTTTCGTTCAAATATATAAATATAACACTTCAATCGAATGCTTATTTTTGTCGTAAAATAGTAGGTTAATATTTTTTTAATATTTCTGGATGAATAACACAACATTATCTATTTCCAAGCTAAGAAAGGCTTGTATTATACGTACGAGATATATAACTGATAAAAACACAAGCTTGCAGAACCCACACCCTTTGTCGCAATAGACAGAGTCGCTCACCACTGCGCCAAGCGGATCATAAGACACGTAATCTCAAATGTCTTAGGATTTCGAACGGACTTCCGACGTAATCTTTGGTCACTTACCATGAAGTGAACGTCTTGTATGTGTCGTAGCTACATCAAAAAACTTTTTTACTTGGTGATGACGCAATCACGTTTATATCCGTTACTAAAAATAGCTACTCGTTACATAATTCTGAACAAATTATGCAAAAATACGTGTTAGAAATATCAAAGGCGAGATGAAAACGCACACTCCAAAAAGCCGGCACACGTTTTAATGGCGGCTGAAGAGCTTTCAAGAATCGCGGCATTTTTGTTTGAAAATATTGAACCGCTCAATTGGGGACATCTTGAGAGCCGCCTCGCTCCATTTTGGATGTTAGCCTTAACGCAGCTGAAAGGGTAATATACTATGTTACTTATGTCGCTACAAATTCTATAAATCAGCATTATAAGTTCAAAAATTGGTTTATATTAAAACGTGTGAATCTCCCATTGGTGGATCAGAGAATAGTAAATGACGTCTAAAATCAATATATAAGAATGGTTAGCGTTTCAGAGTCATTAGTTTGGTTTTTTCCCCTAACTCTAAAACTTTTTTCGACAATGGTAAAAGAAATGACTTTGCAGTTTTACCCTTGTTTCAGTAATTTCTCAAAGCCTGGCGTTACTATTAAAAATAAAAGGAGCTTTAAGTATCACTTTAAATAAGTTACGTAAATAACTGACTTAAAAAATAACTCTTTTTAAATGTATTTCATGTCTAAAGATAATCTGCAAAGTAGCAAAAATGAGATTAAAAATAGAAGATGTTCTAAAAACAATATTGGCATTAAATTTCATTCCTTGTCTTAAGAAAACAACTAGGCTAGAAAAGAGTTTACATTTTCTACAATATTAACATAGAAGTTCTCAAGAACAAGAGGTACCTATATTTTCTTTACGAGAAGAATCAACGTCCTATAGTAACTTTGTAACAATTAAGATAATACATATAAAACAAGAAAATATTACTTTTATTATTACAACCGTTCTCAAATACATTTACTTTTATAGAAAATATTTTGTTCTAAAATCTCAAAACTTCAACTTGATACTGTAATAATAAAATTAAACAAAGTTGTAATTACTTTCGAAGTTCAATAAAACTTTCGTATATTGACATTTGTGGAAGTGGAATTAATAACTTTTATCAATTTATATCTGTCTCAGAATATTATTTTAAATTTGTTATCTATATCTTATACAAACATTAATAAATCCTTTAAAGTAAATTAATAACTTTGTCAAACTTTAAACGAAAGTAACTAAATGTACAGTTCGTTAATGATCAAATTAAGTTTGGAGTTATTAGCTCAGTGTCTACTACGCCTGCACTAGACCTAAAAAAGATATTGGAAATTATAATTAACTTTAATCGGGTAACATTTCATTTTGTGACAGGTCAGTTAGCGATGGTACATCGCTATAGACACCACGTGACTTTTTATAAATCAAAGCTCCACGTGTTTTTACACTCATATATTATAATAGTTTGCCCTAAACTTTTATTTCTATTTATTTCAATTTAATAATTTGATAAAAGCGTATACAAATGGAGAATGTTTTTTTTTAATTTCATTTGTTTTTGTGCTCAATATACTTATGAACCGTTAAGTAATTATTAACAAATAAAATTATTTTGAAACAATATAATGGTGCAACTTAATTGAAAAACGTTATGGCGAAGTATTTTATAAGTCTACAATAATTTTTTTGTATTTTTTTTTTAATATTAATATTTGGATATGTAATTATATATTTTATTTCTGTTTTAGTACTTATTAAAGTTATAATGGAATATATACTATTACGCACATAAGATTATCAGCAAATCTCTAACATTTATTTTCGAATTTAAGGAATTTTACGTGAATTAACGTAATAAAATTGGTAAAATATACATTTTTCTCGACGTATCGAGTTGGACATTGGAGCGATCGTGGTCATAGAACAGACTGAGGTGTCCTGCGTTACCATTACTAAAGCGGGATTGCCAGGTCTTTTTTATTATAAGAAACTTTAGCCTTTGCCTTGTTCCAAGCAATAGGAATATTTTTATCATATTGTCTAGCGGCGATGGTGTGGTTTTTACTGGTTATGTAGTTTAAATACAGTGTAAACAAAATTGTTACAATGTTCCAGCTCTGTCTTTAAGCAACGGGAATGATGATTTTTTATTTGATTTATTTGGCATAAGATTCAGACAAATATTAAAAATTCACATAACTTTGTTTTCGCTGTCCGTCCTATGTGCCTTCAGGCTCTATCATGTTAGTATTATGCCTTTCAACCACAATTTATGCTTACATTTCACGGTCTTATTTTTATTTGGACCCTTTGGACATTAATGCATGCCGTTATTACGTAATCGTCCTTACCGTCGTCTACTTGCTAGATTAACTCCAATTTCATCGAATCGACTTTAAATTCTAGAAAGCATTACAAAGTACACTTTCGTAGCCTTGACTTCGTAGAAACGTATTAAACGCGAACCTATTTGACTTGCTGTTTGCCTGTCAAATATGGTGGACACAGTAAGTTTTCATGTTTTTTTTATGAAATAACTAAATAGTCATTTAATATAAAACTTTATTGACGCTATTATGTCCAGCTCTATTATTAGTTAAACATGGTGGCAGATCACCAATAAGAATGCGTAGTATTTAATGAAATTAGTGTTTGACCTACCATTTTCTTTATGCAAATTCCATTCTGGGACAAACCTCCCCCAATCTTGGCATTCAAGGTGACCTGTAGGGGAAGAGGATTGTCGGTATTTCGGAGGCCACTCTCCCTTTTCTCGGTAACTCAGCGGGCTGCACTGTTAATGCGGCTTCAGTGAAAGCATTTGCAAGAATCCAAATGCTTTCACTGAAGCCATCGCTGGAGGCTGGCGGTCTTGCTTCCTAGCTTCCCTGGCTCCTGGCTAACGAATTTAAAGGAATCTGTTTCTCAGGGTCGGGACCAAGAGTGCGCCAGTTCTGACGCTCTCAGAGGCGGAGTAGGCCGTAGTCCACAGACGGGGCTGCTTTAGCGGCTAGCGCTGATAGGGTTGAAGAAGACCACAAAAGGGATCGTGTAAACTATCGTTATAGGTTATTTTTTGTCAGTGCCAGTTCGACATAATCCGTTGTTGCCACGTGACGTCAAAAAAAAAACATCTTATTTGAGTCAAGTAACTAATGGTAGGTCCCCTTTTTACAGGGGACCGTCTGAGTTGGTACCACCGCGGTATCTATTTCTGCCGCAAAGGAGTAGTGTGATACCACTAGTATTGCCGATATCTATGGGCGTCCCATTACGTGGCCCAACTGCACGTCTGCCTGCGTAGGCAATAAAAAAAAGTTAGAAGCGAATGTTTCAAAATGCAAGCAGCTAAGTTATCAAGACTCATACGTACAACTATTAAAGGTTTAGTTTTGTATTACTTCTATCTATCTACGATTTGAAAAATAATATAACATAAAAATATTTTATAGTATATTTGAAGGATTTAAAGAATGAAATTTTATTGTAATGTAACAAGTACGTGTCCGGCTTTATCACAAAGCACTATGCAGTATATTTCCATATCAATACTAAAACGAAAACCGTGTTATGTCCATGTACGTACGTACATATTTCACGTTAGTAAACACATCTTCCTTTTGTTTGACTCCGCGTGAACATTTTTCCCTAGGGTCGTTACAATAGAAACTCTATAAGGCCACAAAGTGTTGTTAGTTAACGAACGTATATCTTATATGTTCGGGGAAAGGGAATATCTTGTTCATTCTTAGATACGAGTTACGCGAACAGATGTGTTAGAAACAGCCTTGCACCCAGTATTAAATGAAATTCTCTCATGCGACCGTAACTTGTTCGTTATGTACCTGTATGTAAAATTTAATTAAAAGCCGTGTCAAAGTTGTTAGACCAACTCGGCAGCTATGGTATTCTATGCGCCGTGTGTAATACTTACGTTATTGCAATATCGTCTCAACTTTGATTCATAGCCCCAAATTTTCGGTGGTTGTAATCTGATATTAATTAATGCGGATTGAATGTAAACGTACGGGAATAAATTGAAAGTTAGGCAGCGTCCGTTAATTACGTGAGATGATTTTTAATTCCCGTGCCCTAATTATCTCTCACGTATGTGTGACGCGTACTGCATTAGGAATTGTGGCATCGATTCAGGTTTCCATGAGATTTGTTTAAATACTAACTTTGATGTTTAAAAACTTAGGGTTACGATCAGTCTTGAAAGAGAATAGAGTTTTATTTCAACTATTCGGTTTAAAGTTGGGGCTTTGTTGGTGTAATAACCGTAAACAACCACAACTTGCGGTAAAGCTTACGGGCTTTTAAAGTAATACCGTCTTAGAAAACACTTCAAACGGGGTTTTGTGGTGTCGAATTGAAGTTGAGACCATAGTCTTTGCTCTCCGCCGTCAAAAAGTAGTAGCGAAGGGATTTTAAATACGAAGTGGAGACACAGCTTTATCTTCCTTTCAGCCATTATTTAGTTATTATAAGGATTATACACCCTAAGGGTTAACACTATTAACGCGTCGTTAAACAAAAAAAGGTATCTCATTGGATATGTCGAACTCATAAGCTTTGATTTTACACCCATTGCCACGGAGAAGGGGAAAATGGCTATTTATGAACAGTTAGGCCGTAATTTACTAGAAAAATGTGTTTAATCTTAAATATTAAAATAGAAAAGAACAAATGTCACTGATGAATGTCCCCTTATATTTGAGCCACTACGTTCAAAGGTAGTATTGGACTTCTGCCAGCTTTATATATTACGATGGTAAGTAACGAGAAATGTAAGAGTGAAAGACTAACATTGCTAATTAAAAAAAAAACTGTTTCATTGTTAAGTCATTATATGTATATAACTTTCATTATATTATATATTTAAATTATAACGTTGAAATATTTTATAAGTTTACCATGTAAGTTTTAAAAACTACCGTTATTATGTTTTATTTCCAATAAATATCGTATTTATATAGGTTGACTTATTATATTATTATTTCATCAAATATAAATACGAAATTCACAACTAAATAGAGACATAATAATCCATTATCTACAGTACACACTTATCGTTAGTCGAAAATCTATTTCAGGACAGCGATCTGAGAACAGATTGATTTGATTCATTCACGTAGATTTCGATCGAGAAGCATCGAGTGCTTCAATCGAATGTGCTTTCCTTTAATCTGTCTAATTTGTTTTCCACTCGATTACCGCGACACTGCGAGGGCCCTTGAATTTGGAGGAGACACGACGCCCGACGTTCATCCAAATTATTTGATATTTCAAAGATTTAGACAAGCAATTCCATGGATTCGTTATATGGCCACGGTTCGGATTTATAAATACAGAAAATAGAATTTAATATACTAACTATAATTATAACTACATGTTATTGAGAAACTATTACTGCCTCCTTAAGCTATTGGTAAGGGCGTGTGCTTTAAAAACCGGAGGTCGAGAGTTCGAATCCTGCGGGGGTTCAACAAATTTTCATTGTTGTTTCTTAGTTGGTTAGGGCAATAGGGCTGATCACCCGATTGCCTGTAAAGTATGGGTATGTAAAAAGTCGATCCACACACCAACCCGCATTGGACCAGCGTGGTGGTCCCAAAACCCCTAATGGAGGAGCCAAGCATTAGGGGAGGCCTATGTCCAGCAGTGGACTAACACAGGCTGATGATGCGAAAACATTAGCAGAGATAGGTTCTAGTCCCTAATAGTCTACTATGAAAATATTACTACGGTATTTCGTCGTAAATCAGTAGTGTGCAGACGCAGCAATGCCTAAATTCGTAGTAAAAGTGGGATAGGATGGTGACAAATTTAAGCCATAATACGGCAGTCCAATAATATGAACGCTATTTCTAATAGCACGTGTTCGACACTAAACATCCTTTTAAAGAAAATTCCACGTTTAATACGGATTCATGGCGTAATGTGCAGACTTTCTTATAGACATAACTTTATATTTACCATAAAGTAATTTTCTGCTCGTCTTTGTATTTCAATTATTTTAAACACATATAAAAAACGTACGTAAAAATAACGTTTTAAAGTGGCAATGGGCACATATTGAACTGTACCTTTACGTCTAATATCTGCTACGTAGTTACGTTATTTCGCATAATAACACCTAACCCGCAATTATAAATTAAACATAAGAACATGCATTTGATATAGTCATCAAAATTAAAAAAAAATAACAGTATTTTCTTTCCGTCTTTTAGTTCCTCAGTTTATTAATAACTAGCAGTTCGCTTAAGGATTTTTAAATTGGATTTTTCTGAGGCAAAAAATAGCGTATGTTACTATAGGTCAATATAGCTTTTTTATAGGGTGAAAGAATTAATATTCTTTTTTTGCTAGATGCGGTAGTAAAAATAATAATTGCAAGTTAAATCGCGATCGATCAAGATTTTTTTAAAATGGAGCAATTTTATTCTATATAATAAACATTTTGTTATAGTAAATACCGTACAGGACCTTTATATCTTTTGCTTTGTTTGACTAAAAGAAAAAGTTTCATCAAGGCAAAAATATAGTTAGTCCAGCATTTTTCATAAAAGGTAGATAATTAAATGTTAATTATGCAAAAAGTTCAGTTGGCTTGCTCAGTAGATACTTGATAAGACAATTGCTAGCGCGAGTCAAATATTTGTAACGTGAAGTTGAAGAGTAAACATACGCTACTCGAATTAATTTTCAAGTTTAACGAAACTTAATTTATAACGCTTTTAGTCACGAGCTTAAGTTACATTAACGCGAGAAGTTGCTTAGATGGAACTGGAAAGAACGATTTTTCTTTAATATTTTAAGATTATACGTTTAGCGTCATATATAATACATATATAATTGAAGTGTCTGTTTGTAACATCAAAATAACCATTTTTAAATAATAACATTCTGTTGAATAAAAGGGCTTTTTACGACACTTTCCAGCAGCCGTGGTCACGGGGTAGACTCTCCCGTTCGAAACAATATCCCGTGTTCGAAACGTCGGGAATTTAAATATATAAAATAAACGCGATAAAACCGGTAAAAAGTCCTTTTATTCAATATTGTGTTATATTCGCGTAAATAAAAGAAATAATTACATGACATTCTAATATATAACCGAAACATAACAAAATCATATTTTTAAATTCTTTTGTCTGTCTGACTGTCTGTTGGTTTGTTCTGGCTAATCTCTAGAACAGCTAAACCGATTTTGACGGGACTTTTACTGAGAGATAGCTCATTTATTTGCCTATTTTTTTTAAAAAGTGACAAGTTTTTTTTTTATAAAAAAATAATTATTTATTTATATTACCACGCGGACAGCCAGTATATTATATATAACAGCGGTTAACGCTTTTTTTAGGTGTTTAGCAATATGCTAAAAAGCAGCTCCGTTCTTTATTTTAAATAAATTTTGTACAATCCTAAGGAAAGAAGCTTATTTGCTTCACGCATTAGTCACCGAAACACTAACTTTTACATTGTAGTTTTTAAGAAATATATTTATAAAAAATTGTTTTCACAGAATAAAACTTTTAACTAATAGAAAAATAAAAAAATGGTTAAGGATAACATAAATTTAAGATAATAAGAAGGGAATTCATGGTCGGCAAAAAGTCTGTCTCTATTTCGTAGACGTTTTTTATCATCATTGTATTTATAACAATATCAAGTTGATAGAATGAACTATGTAGTTCAAAATTACAACAGTTAAAATTTATTTATGTTACTTAAAATAAGTAAACATAAAATCAATATCAACGGCCTAGGGTAATCTAGTTAGTACTCAATAAAGACTAGAGTCCGACCGAAACTTTTTCCGGCGATCCGAAACCGAAAGTTGGCGTGGCTTCATTTCGCGAAACCGAAACCGAAACTTACGTGATCAAGTATAAAAATTCTTAAAATATGGAGCTTTTATGCCTATTATTTTGCTTTATTTTAGTCATGGAATGAAGACAGTATATTAAACGTGCGGTAATCGTTAATTTCAGTTGCTAATAATATTTTTATGTAACAAAATATTAAAGATATATATATCTTTTATTCAAATAAATTCCTTATAGCAATATAAATTATTAATAAATAAATTAATAATTGTGACTGTTGCATTAAAGACTAAGTATTGGTATCTTGAAATCTTACTAATTAATATTTGGTTTGTATTTGTGGTTCGAGGGGGGATCAAAAAGTTGTAAAAATGAGATAGAATATAATAGACTATGATAGCTTTATTATTTATTTTTCTTCATAATCTCCGAGTCCACCACACACCAAGTCCAGCGTTCCAAGTTTCCAATGCTTCAATTGCTTTTAAAATGGATTGTCTTGGTCCTCAAAAGGTCTACACGGCATCGTTTACTTGTTATATATAGTTTTAACACATGTTCCCTCTAAAGTATTATATCAATTTGGAGAAGATGAAAATAGCTAGGTACCAGATCAGGTGAATAGGGGGATGCTCAACCAATTGTACGCTAGCATGCTGAACAGTGGCCATCGCTAATGCCAACCTATGCGCTGGTACGTTGTCAAGATGAAACAGCTCCCCGTTCAAAGTTTGCCTCTTTTTTATCATTGACGGCATTTCTCAACCTCGGTATTAAAGCTGCATAATCTGTAATGATGGTTCCACGCTCCAGGTAATCAATCAACAATATCACTTCTGAATCCCAAAATATTGAGGCCATACCCCGGCCAGGCAATATACCACGGCCACGGCATGAAGACCCTTCGGGATAAACCCGTGTTTCGTCCACTGTCACAAAACTAAATTTAAAGTTTTTAGAATCTTCTTAAAACTTGTCCAACGATATCTTCGAATTGTTAAGTCGATTATGTTTTTGATTCTCGGCACCCATCTTGCGGAGACTTTTCTCATATTCAAAATTTGTGTCAAAATGCGTTGAGTAGTTCTATATGAAATGCTCGTTTCTTGGATTAGGTATCAGATGGTAATTCTTTAATCGCTAAAAACAGTTTTTTCGAATATGGCAGCATATTCTTATTGTTTCTTGTTGATTACTGGCTTCGATGGACGTCTGCAACCATGTTCGTCTTCCGTGTACGTTCTCCCTACTCTAAAATTAAGAAGCCCACTTTGCGAAAATTGATTATGACAGAGCAGTCTCTTCTCATGTTGCCTTTGAGCCGCAATAAATCTCTTGCGTTGTTAACTTTTTATAACAGTGGTTTTTAAAAACTAGGTCGCACTTGGATTTTTTCTTTTTTCGAGAACATTTCGCCACACAGCAAACAAATGACTACATTCAGAAAAAAAGTAAAGAGACGAGAAGATTTTTTTTATTAACACAATAAATATCTGAGCTACACTTTTCAGTATTATTTGTATTTATTTTGGTTACCAAGGAGTATATATTTTGTTCTCACTACTATTTGTTCCCTCCTCGTCTTTCTAGAAGAATCGTCAATTTCTTTTGTCAAACTTGGAATGTTTGTCTGAACTAAAATCGACCGATCTGAGCTCGATTGTAGCAATGATACATTTAACTTTCGCTACTATTTTGAAATTGAAAACACTTCTGAAACCAGTTTCGGCAAAAGTTTGAAGAATGAATGAAAAATCAAGTTTCGCGCAGTTTCGCCGAAACTTGATTTTCCGAAACTCGGCCGAAACCGAAACCGAAACCGAAGTTCGGTCGGACACTAATAAAGACTAAAGCAATGCAAAAGTAAAGTGAATTTTATTTTTAAAGAAATATTTTTTATAAAAAAGGAACAATTTAAGTACTACAATTAATTTAAAAATTTTTATGTTTAATTTTTATATTTATGCCAAAAACGCCAATATAACCAAAGAAATCACCTAAAAAAAAAAAGATGTGGGTGTGGAGAAGAACTTTTGCATTTTCATTCTGGTGTCATAGCTTGACTTGGGCTATGATGTTAAACATTACGATCCATATAGACTTTTGTACAGTGAATGTGTAATGATTTTGACAAAAATTTTATAGCCTATATAGGAAACAAACATCCTTAGAACAGTCTTTTAAAATCATACTTACTTGGCAAATTATACAATTAACATTTGTAATGTAATGATGATAAAGACCAACGTAAATTAATGAACAACGATTTCGTGAATAAACACCTGCTTGTATGAATTAACGAAATTAACTTTGTGAACGATATTTTCCTTTGAATAAAGTTCTTTGCATAAGTACGTCGGTATTCAAATGATGATTTAAAAGTTTTCGTTTTCGCTTAAACTATGTAACAAAGTTTCTGTATGAACGCTAAAAGAATAGTATAAGAAATTAATAATTCAGAAATTATAGTAACGAATTCAATATAATAATGAGAAATTACGTTACTTCTATTTTTGTATTATCATTGTAAATCCGTATTCAAAGCGTATTTTGCGATTCTGAGGTTTTTAATTTACATTACATATTAAAAATAAACATTTCGCGACAGGGGCATTTCACGTGAAGCGGACAGGAAAAAAAAGTGAGATCCTGAACCCTCGTTTTTTCCAGTCCTCTTCAAAATCGATCATATTCGGTCCATTTATGACTAGTTTTCAGGAATTTGCAAAAATGACTTCGGATAATAATAAGAATATAATTTGCAATAATGTCCAATTTTATATATTTAATTTATAGTACACAAGTAACTTATCCCAGCTGACTATGTGGTCCCCAACTTTTTCGACTTAAATTAAAATAAAGGGATGATGAAAAAATTATTCATGAAGCAATGATGATTCAAGTAAAATTAAATTAAATTAAAATATATTGAAAACGGAATTATTCATTACAAATAAGATCTATTAAAACAAATAGATCATCAATCAAGATTCAATGTGAGGTTATTTTTGACGAAATTTTGTTGGTTACATTTGATTTTATTATTCCTTATAAATTCTCATTCACTCATTTTTATAATAGTGAGGGAATGATAGTAAGGAAAAGATAAATTTAAACATAACCTACAAAACTGGTCAAACATAACCTCAAATTAAATTCCGATTCAAGGCAAAATTTTTACTTCTCAAAACATGTAAAAATCATAATGATTATTACAAATAAAATAATTACCTTATATTCAGATGGTGTGAGGGAATGAGATATAAAAATGTAATATTTGAATAATTAGTTTAAAACCATTTGACAACAACACATCTCTTCGCGCCTTGTATCAATGATAGTATGACTTCATTGACAATGCTGCCAACTGCAAAAAATTCATAAGCGCGGCAACCTACGATCCGATTTAAAAGTACAGTCCAGGTTTTAGTAAAAGTGATTCTTTTTTGGGACCCAGATAACAACGAAATTTTCTAATAATTAAGAAATTATAAATCGGATCCTAGGTTGCCGCGCTTATAATTTTTGCAGTTGGCAGCATTAATAGATTGACATAAATATCCTTTTTAGGTACAGAGTAAGAACTCTGTACCTAATAAAAGGATATTACTATCAATGCACTATTTTCATTATAAGTAATGATCAAAACTAGTCAATTTCATAAAATACAATAAATTAATGATATAATATAATTTAAATATTGAGTTTGGGACACGATGAGGGAATGATATTTGAAGCATTCGGTTACCTACCATTTATTATTGTGAGCTCGAAACAGTTTGAAAAACAGCTCGAAATATTTAAAATAGTGATACAGTTTGAAAAAATATCGTTCTTTTTAATAATCCAATAATGTCCTAAACCGGAAGTAAACTTCTCAAACCTGAATTTCAGTCACTTTAACCAATTTCTCTTTCTTATTTATTTTTTCATACTATAGCTTAAAGTATATTTAAAATACACAAGAAAAATTTAAATCGATTCTCTATTTGTTTAGGAGTTAGATTAAAATTAATTAATCTACTCAACACATTACATTAATACATACGCGTCGCAATGGGCGTGAAATCTAGCGCTAGCTTATATCGTTTGGTGTGCGCAAAACAACATGTCTTTTATTATTGCTGTGGTTTAATAATTTTAACATAATAAAGCAACATTGTAGCAACGCAATAACTAGTTTATTTCGTTATTTTACAACTTTACAATAGAAGAAGGAAACCACATTAAAATGAAGTAGCTAATGTAGACATTGTGCAAGAAGTCAAACATCTACTAATGCTTTTCAAAATTTTCAATATGAGGAATTCATTCTAGAAGATAAATTTAAGCATAATACAGACCAAACCGTCATAAACATAAAAAAATCGCCCCATCAGACTTTGTTGGAATAAATTTGAGATCACATTTGGCTCTAGTCTCGCGCGTCCATCGACGTACATTTTTCTTTATAGGCAGGCGACAGCAATCGTAAATAATGAACATTTCGAGTGGTCATTAATAACGTCGACTGCATTCTCGTTTTAGCACTGTTGCCATTTAGAAATGTGTAAGAAAACGTGCACTGAAATTCCAATTAAGCTTGATTAATGAACTGAATAGTCCATTTTTATGGGGGGAGTTGGCAAACGAACTGACAGGTCGCTTGATTAAAAGTTACCACAGCCCGTTAATATTCGCGACGAAAGATGAGCTGCATATATATGGACAAAGGAAACTTTTAGAGTCGGCCAACGGGGCAGAATAATAAAAAAATGGTTATTTGTATGTAAATATACGTAAAAGAAATATTTTTTTTATATGGAATGACTGATAATGTACACTTAACATATAATTAACACTGTGGAGATGTTTAAACTAACATTCGTCTCACTCTCTAGTAGGCTTTTGTTAATTTTATTGTCCTCAAAAGCTTATTGCATGATAAGTCATTTCAAATACTACTATTTTTTGCTTTTTTAGAGTAAACAAGGGTTTACTATTATCGCGTCACAGAAAAAGCTGTAATTAAAGACTACATTTTAGTACATGTTTAGTCAGAGAAGAATAAACAATTGCTCGCATTTAAATTTAAATTAGTACGAGGCAGTAATCGAATGTGGTTTTCGTAAACAGCTGTCAGCTAATAACTTTCAGAGAGTGAATAGCCTTTACAATGCCAAAACTCTCCAATCAAATGCAAATTTGTCTTCCAAAGTCATCTGACAAGTAATTAAACTTTGAATATTATGCACATATAATTTAATATACCTTTTGTTTCAGATGAGCCGATCTATGCTTCCAATTTTGACGCTGATAACGGTGGCACTATCATCAAGCGATGTCCTTCCATTTTTACCCAATAAAGATACCGTAGAACCGTTTAATGTAGACGACCAAAGTAACGACAATATATTTTTCAATAATTATGACCGTAACAACTTACCAGACATCTTTTTCTACAACAACAGAGCACTCCGCCAGAGCTTTGTACCTATAAGGAATTCAAAAGAGAAATCTGAGGTGATCAACGCTGATCACGAAAATAATGGAGATGAAAATTATTCGAACAGCGTTAACAGCAAAGATGACAACTACGACGACAAGGGATACCGAAAAGAGCAATGGCATAATTATCCAAGGCAATTAGATCGTCTTCATAATTCACAACCGGATGAAGAAGCGACGAACGATCCAGAAATATATGAACACAGATACGAAATACCAATTGACGGACATCTCGACGATTACACAGCTAACGAATTCAAACTACAGAGTAATGACGGTGATCAAAACAACTACGAGAGCATAATAGCGGCAACAAATCCCTTCCTAGTTCTTAAGTACAATTGACTTATTTACGAGATGATGTTGATAGGAAGAATTCCAAGGTATATCCCATGTTTCCGTTAGAACCCGATAACGAAGATGACAGTAATTCGCAAGACAATAATATTTCATTTTTAAACGATATTGAATCTGGTGGCAATTTTGGAAAGTAAAGCGAGAAGAACCTATTAATAACGGCGATAACGAAATTAACGATGAGGACCCATTTATTTTAGAAACAGGTATACTAAATATTACCCTTCTTTTTTTCACAATGTACAATATTAATCTAGGAAATTATTATTTAAGGTAATACATAGTCATTCTGAATTATGGAACTACCACCAAACATACCCGCCCAAAAATATATTGTAATTGTTTTATATTATTTAAAAGTTTTAATTCCAATAGCCTTAAGCAAATATGTGCCCATGCTTTCAAACTTGATTTCCGGTCTCAATAATGTTAAAATATATTAATCTCAAAATATATATTTCCATATTTAAATTTCTCTAAATATAATTAAAGATCCACGTTCAAGAGTGGTATGTAAATATTTTTACTGAAATTTACATATTGTTACAATTTTGTAAAAAACTTTTTTTTAATTTTAAATATAAAATGACAACAATATTATAAATTATATATTATAACTTTAGAACAATTTTTTTAGAGTCCGATTATAATTTTGAAATGACATGACGAGAATCAGAACATTCCTTTTAATTTTTACATAAACATAAACACTGCCCCCTAACTTGTTTCCATCACATATCTTGCACATAATCTGTTGTGACATTTCACAGGTGAATCGGCGGGAAAAAAGAAATCTATTAAGAAGCGGATCTTCTCTCTATGGAGCCGGCTACAGAGTTTATCGCATAGGGGGCACGAGCTTCATCACCGTCGGCACATGCACGCATTTTACGGCTTACCCGACAACAAGGGAAATGGTATTGTGACAGCCCAAACGAGGGCAGGATTCATACGACCGCCTGGCTCACCGTTACGTTGGGGCTGAACAAGACAAAAACGAACAATAACTATTACGTAGCAACCCTAGCTTTCCCCGTATACTTAGGCTATTTACTTCTAGATATAGTAAAGAACAGAACAATAACCTAATAGACTTTGATATCGTTTTGGTTATCTTCTACTAAAAAAGATGGCCAGAAACAATAAACTATTCGAATTTAAATTTCTTGTGTAACCTACTTATATATGCTTAGAAATAGATATGTACTAGCTTGAATAAAACATGTTTCCTATACTCAAGTTTACTAACTATAGCGCATAAGTGCAGTTTTATCATCAGCCCATATATATATATTGTTTTCTCTTTTTATAAAATTAAAAATTTAGTACCAAGATTATTATTATATTGTAGAAGCTACCGTACGAATTCAATAATAATACAGCAGTTCTAATTATTTTACTCTATATAATTAACCTTACGATTATTTTTGTTTTTAGATGGAAACTAACAAAATTTATAAATTATTTTACATATATAGGTATGTAAAGGTACGGCAAAGATCTTTTAAAAGTTTTATTAATTAAATATGTTGCAATTTCATATTTTATTTATAAGTATTTTATCTATGATTTTGTTGGTAAAGCAATTGGTAATATTACAACGACATAGATTTTTTTCAATGTAACATTTTAGTTTGGATAATCTCTTCTTGTTAAAATTTTTCAACTATTTTTAAGTAGCTTTTTTTAAAATTTAACTATATTTTAAACAACAAAGGATTACTTTAACGCTTGGGAAGGTATTCATAAATATGTTAGCATTAGTGGTACCTGTTGTTTATGATAATATAATATATTTATAATTAGCCTGATAAATAATATTGTTTAGAATATTATGTCTTACTAAATTATGTAAATAAATGAAATGTATATCAGCATCAAAGTGTATTTTTAATTTTTACTTTATAGTTTGTAGTTTTATGCGTTAATTTTGAAAACACACGATTAATTATTAATAAACGCCCTCTGTTGCTGACCAACAACATATTTAAGTTTACGAAAAACATTACAGCGAGAAATATACCACGGTATCAGACAGCAACACGGACTGCTTTATCATATGGTAAATGTTGTTACCTCTTGATAACGCTTATCTTGTTTTTTACAAATAAGAGCGTGAAACGAGTATTTTTGTAGCGATGGGGGTGAGTATTTTGTTGTAACAATTACTTTATATTTATGGTTGAATAATAAAAATTAAAATCTCTGGCCTAACCTGTTATATACCTACGTTAAGATACCGTTTGCATGTTTGACGTTAAACGTCAACGATATTTAATAACAAACCTGACAGATTCGTCTAGAACTGACTTATGTTGTTAAGTTCAGAAAATAAAATCACAATATTTGAGGTAAATCATAATTTTAATGAATTGCTTTTTTTATATTTACAATTTAACAGTTACATGAAAAATAATTTTTTGGTTCGATTTTTTAATTCGGACCGATAATTGTTTTTTTTTATTTGTGAGTTTTTTATTGAATATAAGTATAACTTTAACATAGGCTTATGGGAACAAGTTAACTAAATGTTGTTGTATTAATATTTAAAGTGAGTTATATATTGTATGCTAAATAATAATGAAAAATCAAACGGAAACAGTTCATTAACATAGTAAGACTTGAAATGTTTTGTGAGAATTGAAACTACAACAATGAAAATCGGTAACTTTGTGCGCTGTTGTGTTTCGGGAAGATTGTTCTCACCGCTCTATCCACAACAGGTCTCCTTTTCGTAATTTCACAACATCTGTCACATTTACCAACGATAAACAAAGTTGCTAAAGCAAGCTGTTTTCTATTAATATAATTGAATTTGCATTTGGTTAGGAATCATACGCAGCTAGATAAAACCAAATATTTTATGCGTTCCTAAATAATAAATTAGTTGATGAGGTATTTCAGATCTAAACATATATACGTATAAATACTGTAGACAAATATTATAAAAATGATTTAGTACGTTGTCTTTAAAGTAATAAAGTTTACTTATACATACATTATATTAATATATATATTATACATATATCGATGATATATAACATTATATACATTATATTTATATCGATCTTAAGCCGCGTAACAATGAACTTCCCACTGAGACAACATAATCCAATAGGCAACTAGATAAACTAGATCTCTTACAATATAATAACTAGTTCAGTTGTCAATTTGGTCCCCTGTTCATACAAAACCTTCCACTTATATATATCCGATTACAAAACCTTAATCAGATCATATAATTGTAAAACCTTAAATGTTTGACATTTCTTACGTAAAAAAACATGTATTGCCTATAGATGGGAAATCGAGCGACGCTGTACGCGTTTTGGATGTCGTCGTGTTCTTGGCGCGTCCGAGCCGGCTTGCACTTCAAACGGATACCATATGAGGAGATGAACATCGACATTGTACGCGAGAAGCTCCATCTAACGGAGCAATTTCGAACTATCAATCCGTCCCAGAAAGTTCCCGCCCTTGTAATCGGTAAGTAAATAAGAACACAACCAAAGGGTTTTACATAAATATAAGGATTATTACCGTGACATTATTAGAGTATTATATGTAATATACTATTTAGTTAAACAAAGTTTAATATTAAATTCTTTTGGCGCCAGTAAAAAGTGTGCTTTTATCGCTGAATATCGCGTGGGGATGGACTGCGGAGACGGTATTGCATTAATATTTTTTTAAAAACTTGACACAATATTTGTTAAGGTTATTTCAAAGTTAATCAATACCTGAATCAAAGAAAAGATAGAATTTATGTAAACAATGTAAATTGTAGCCAGCTTGTTACGTGGTTTAGATAAATTTCTAGGCGGCGTAGTGTTATTAGTTGATTGACACACAGTTATTAATATTGTCATTTCATCAACAAAAACGCCATTTAGTTGATATAACTTAAATTATTTGCAACTTTTTAGTTTATTTTTTGGCTCAGTTGTAGTGGAAATTATGCATAACAGTTATTATATTGTTTTATGATAACAAAACACTATTTTTTGAATAGCCTAAGACCTTTTGATATCACGTTGTTAACAAATTATAAAAGTTTTAACTTGTGTATTCGTTTTTTTTTCAATCTTAGTAGCGATCAGTAACTATAATACAGAAAAACTAAAATATAATTAATACGGTAAAAATTTTCCATATCATAATATAATAAATGCCCCGCCATATCATAAAGTAAACAATTCCAAAATCAGACTACGACATAAATACAAGTATTTAGAGAACACCACGCACGCATCTTATGCTATACAACAAACTGAACATCTGAAAAACACTGAAAAATCATATTTGAAACGTGACCCCTCTCATTGCTCACGCATAACGTGATATAACGCGGATATACGGGCACTCAAGGAAATCCAATCTTTCCAACGCCCTTTCACGGAGTACCGAAAATCAATCGAATTCAAATTGATTGGAAACTCCCAATGGCTCGTGAACTTTGATTCCTCTCATTGAGTGACTGCGTCCATCAGTTTTATTGAGTGGGCTATCGGTTGTTCGGGCGTTTACAAATTCGTTGGTAACGCGCAAATTGGTAAGTGTCCTTGAAACGTAGTTTGCACAGGCAAATAACGTACACGATTCAAAGAGTTTAGTTGCAGTTGTTTAGAGAAAAAGGAAACGGAAGAAATTTTGCAATCACTGTGCGTATTTGTAACTTTAAGTATAGGTATTGTGTTCCGTATAATTGTACACATAATAGTATACAAACATCATCAGCCTAAGATAGTCCACAGCTGGGCATAGACCCTTATACACCCCTATCCATTAGGGGGGTTTGAACCATATCCGTATATTATTATATTTGGGCAAAATAAACTTTGAAATTTTAGTTTCCACCTATACGCTTCTGCTTGTAAGTTTTGTTATTGTTAAAACATCACGTACTTTTTCACTTCTGCCGGCTGTCCATTAAAAGCTGTACAATTTGAAATTTTACTTAAGTAAGTAACAATAAATTTTCATATATTTATTAAAGCTTTATCCACAAGAAAGTACAAAGGCGGACATAATGACAAAAGGCATTAACTACCAGTCAACGTTTGATTGGTACAGAGAAAATTCGGTAGGTGCACAATAATCAATAAAACAAAGGGAAAATTATTAATAAGCTTAAATCTGATTTTGAAAATTTAAAACTTATATATTAAATTTAAATATTATATCAGATTAAAATCATGGCAAAGCAGTTTCAAAATATAAAATGACACTCAAAAACTCCAAAAAAGCACGTTCATAAATAGCAAATTCCTGTAGAAATTCCGAAAATATGTGTATAATTGCTTAATTAAGGGTGAAAGGGTCCCATCAACGCGTCTGTATAGGTCTCAATGGTTATGCCGGCGTCATCGCCCAACAATACCTCACGGATAACAAAGGCCGCATGCTAACGAGGGCACTCCATCCTCCCTAATAGCAGAGTCATTAAGGATACGTGTAAAACTCCACTGTGTGCTAAACTATGAAATGCGTAATTGGACAAAACCTTATGTACTGAAATGCAGTCTGGAGTATAATCTTATCTTATATCATCATCATCATCATCAGCCTGTGTCAGTCCACTGCTGGACATAGGCCTCCCCTAATGCACGTCACCGCTTCCGATCTTTAGCTATTCTCATCCAGCCCACGCCGTCCACTTTGCGAATGTCGTCACTCCATCTTATATCTTATCTTATATACTCTTTATATTATCTTTACTTCTCAGTGTGAGATTTACGAACACGTCTAATCTTAAACACTCATGTCAGCAGAAGCTTTGTTTGGCAGAAGGCAGCCATATTACCTTGCGATATTTGGACGATAACAGTGTCCGACGGTTAAGCCCCAATTCAGTTTGACTTTTGACTTTATTTACCTAAATTCCATCTCTTATTTGGCATAGATATTTTTATTGACAAATCAAGCTAGAAGAGAAGCTAGAAACGCATTTGATGGTAGGCGATTTGCCCTGTTCATGAAAAACTACGTAAAAAAGTGAAAGTCGGATTGCCGACTTTTTGCCGTTTAATGCGGTGCCTTTCAAACTGGAATATAATAGCGATTTAATACAACTGTTTCTATAGTCTAGTGTTTTTATAGTCGATCCCCTGTAATAAGCGCAGATAAACGAGATATTATAGTGCACACGTGTATGCGCATTCTTTGTCCAAATATTTGTTCATCATCATCACAGTCTGTGATAGATTACTGCTGGATATAGGCCTCCCCTAATACACCCCTATCCATTGGGGGTTTGGACCGTAAGCCATCACGCTGGTTCAATACGGGTTGGTGGATGAATCGACTTTTTACATGCCCATCCGGTGCATGGATCATCTTACTTTTCAGACCATTGGGTGATCGGCCCAAATTGCCCTAACCAACTAGGAAACAACAATGAAAATTTGTCGAGTCCCCGCAGGATTCAAACCCACGACCTCCGTCTTCTAAAGCACACGCCGATACCACTGGGATACGGAGGCAGTAAATATTTGTTAGGCATGAAGTATATTTCGACCAATAGTCATAACCATTGGACGTAAAAATAATATTTAACATAGTGCTAAACGTTTCTAAGTTATTATTACTTTGTTTAAAGATATATTTCAGATAATTTCTAGCTATGCTGTATATATAATGGTATTACAGAATTTCGTTAAGACTAAAACTAACTTTTGGATACATAACAACTCCACATACAAGTATTGGCCGTAAGAAACAGCTGGGTAGCAAACGGAGAGTTCGTACAATTAATTTCTCCGTTAAGATCATTGCAATTCCCATTAGTTATAGGATTTTTATTATGTTCATGTGGTGATAACGACTATTTTTTCTTAGTCAAGAAAAATCTTGCTCCTTTTTTCTTTAATAATAACATACTGTTTAACAAAGTTTAGCATAATATGTTCATAACTCTTAAATAATGAATGTGTCTTTTTTTAAAACAATGTATGATTTTGTTTTTATTTTATTCGATTCTTAAAATTAACATCAATCACACTTGAGAAACAGGTTAGAAAAGTCTGTTGCGTCTATCGAAGCAATCAAGTATCATTAGAATCGTTAACGCATCTCGACTCTTAAGTGGAACGGTCAATAGCTCCATTCAACGCACCCAACAAACTAATATAGCGCGTGGAAAAAGCTAGACTGAATTGGCGACTATTTGGGTCATCGAATTGTTGCGATGGAATGCATCAGTGCTCGAAACCAAAGTCAAATAGTTGCGGCGTGTGTGTAAAAAATCGCCTTACATAATATATAAAAAGGCATGGATTTCAGGAAATAGTAGCGTTAAAGTAATGCGTTTCTAGCGTCGTTATTAACGTGTCCATAAATGTCCTTCTATTTGAATCCGACTATAATAGATGTCAGCCCACTGCGCAGGAGATATTATAGTGCACAAGTGTACTCGCAGACACAGGTGCACTCCTTACTCCTTTACATATACTCTTAAAGCCCGATGGGACGGAATACCGACACGACCGGCGAGAGATAAGGCGCAGGACCGACTTTCTACATAACCGTCCGACGCATGGATCATCTCACTTTACAGACAATTGGGTGATCAGCCCGCATTGCCCTAACCAACTAGGAAACAACAATGAATACTTGTTGAGTCCACGCAAGATTCAAACCACGATCTCCGATCTCTTACACGGGTTAAAAACAAATTAACTCCCTCCGTAGCCTAGTGGTAGTTAATTTGACATTAATCTATTATTAATAACGTCACACGACACTTTGTTGCCCTGGCTCACGGAGCAACAAAGTGACCTATAGTGTTTAGATTTGTTCCACAACCTATTTGTTTGAATACAGTTGTTCGGTATTGACTTTGGATTCTCATTGATACACTTGTTTTATATTTATAACACAATGTATTTCCGAGTTCAATTTCAAAAATGCTTTATTAAAAGAAATGTCTTTGTGGAACGTCCATCAACCACCGGTTCGGAACCAGTGATGAAATGTAATATGTAGCTAATATGTAGCAGTACGAAATAATGAGTAGCGCAAATTGAAGATTTCGATTTAAGCTCATTAAACATATGCTATACTAGTCTTAGAAAGGCTACACTATATGTAGTTAAACGGTAACTTTTTTAAGTTTCATATAAAAGAAAAATCTTTATTTAACTTGATTAGTTAACAAAATCATGTTAAAAATTACATTAATGTATAAGTTTTTTGTATAAAATAACAGATGGAGCCACCTTAATAGAATCGATGGCAATTCTTCAATATCTAGAGGAGACCCGTCCAGAACCAACGTTGATGCCAAAAACACCGTTACTTCGAGCTCGTATGCGAGAAATATGTGAGGTTTGTCTTGTATTTCTATTCAATGTTATTTGAATAATATCACTAATTGATTAAAAGACTTATTGTTATTCCAAATCCAAGATTCGATCTTTCAAAAGTTGTTGCATGGTGTAAATCTGTGATCATATTATTTGAATATCATATATTAATTGAAGGTCAGTATTATTTTAACTTCTTTTCAATGATATTACTTTCTTTTCGTATATAAAACTCAGTCACTGCATAGATATATTATAAATTTATAGCTTTGTTTAAAACCTACTTTTGCAATCTTTCAGTCATACGAACAGTTAAAACCGTATGAAATTCAGTTTTACAATTGTTCTAACAATCAGATAAGTCAAATATACCGAGAGTTAAATTTCGCCTTTAAGGGGAGCGATTTAGGGCAAAATGTCAATCGTCATCTATTGACGCATAAATATTCATATAGTGAGAAAAGATTTTTCTTCTTAATTTTTCGGAAAAGTTCGTATTTATCGTGCTATTATTTATTTTGACATAAGACACTAAGCAGTAAAGTTTCATATTAATATATATGAAAATGTACCGCAATTTATACGATCATTCATTGACAGTTCGGAAATCATCGTATTCCGACAAAGATCCGTATTTTCTCAAAGAAAAATAATTTCTCACATCATCTATAATGGCGTTCTACTTAAAACGGCAAACAACTGAGAAATGTCATGATGGGCGATGATTTCATTTTTAATTCTTCATTTTGTTTTTCTATTTAAAGTTACAACCTAACATTGCAGACTGTTGTATCTGGCGTTCAACCCTTGCAAAACGTTGGCCTTAGAAATCACTTCGAATCGAAGGAGAAGTTCCAAAGTTTTACAAAGCATTGGACGGCGCGAGGGTTGAAGACGCTCGAAGACCTGCTGACTGTTACATCAGGTCACTACTGTGTTGGTGATCAGCTAACGGTGGCTGATCTATGTCTGGTGCCACAGGTGTTTAATGCTGTAAACAGGTAAAGCTATACTACTTTTAAAGTTGACGTCTATGAATTAATAATCTTTTTAGGGTAAAGGTTTACAAATAACTACTGATTGTTAAAATCCTAATTAAATTTAACAGTCGGTGGTTATATTTACTCCAAGGTTAAAAAATAATACGATATATTTTTAGAGTCTATTGCTGAGCCAGAAGACATCCAGTGAAAGTAAGAAAAATTACAAATAAAAAAAATACATTTCTTTTCATCTTTGTTTTAATGAAACTTACACACAAAAATGTGTACACCATTAAACAACCATCAACTCGGATATATCCACAGCTATATTGCTAGGTATAGTTGTGTAAAAGAAATTTGAAACTAATATTGAAGTCATCCCATGGATTTTGGCATAACCCCTGAAAGAAATAATATAAAGACTATTTTAACTTATTTTTGTTTATAATGAAAACAATATGCTAACAATATAACTATTTAATGTTTAAACTAATCACCAAAATGAACACGCGTGCAGTGTCTATGACATTTTATATTAAGAAAGCGTCGAATTAATCGCGGCACTGCGCCGTCGGGGATTCGATTATTCGATATCCTTTGGGAGTATCTTTGTGAACGAGTGCTTTAAGAAATACGTTATTAATGTAATAAATGCTCCCCACGTCCCCGAGGGAAATTCCCGTACGAATTTTATTAACAGCAGTACGTACCTACGTACGTATTAAAAGATCATTGTAACTACAAGGATCCGTATGCCTTCCTATTTTAAATGATTTACAAATTATAATACTTCTGATTGGACCAATATTAGGTTTGGTAGGTCCCCTGTTTACAGGAGACCGTCTGGGTGGGTACCACCGCGGTGCCTATTTCTGCCGCGAAGCTGTAGTGTGAAAACATTGCTGTGTTCCGGTTTGAAGGGCACCGTAGCCAGCGTATTTACTAGGTAAACGAGACTCAACACCCTATGTCTCACGTTAGGCAGCGCGTTGGCAATACCGCTGGTATTTCTAATGTCTATGGGCGTCGGTGACCACTTCCCATCAGGTGGCCCGACTGCTCGTCTGCCTGCGTATGCCATAAAAAAATATATACACATATAATTTTTTCGTGTTAATTCCCTTCGGAAAAGCTGGATTAAGTTAACATAACAGTGTTTCAAGGGCATCATAGGTAGAGTAATTATTGCTTACTGGCACTCGTTGCGCCTCACACTGCATTTCTTACAAGAATAACGCTTACCATCAGGTGGATGTCGTGCTTAACATAAAAATATATTTTTGTTCATAACTTCAATAAAAAGGTGAAGTATTTATGTTAATGCAAACTATCAAAGCCAAACTAGTTTTGCGATCTACTTCCCTAAAACATATTCCTTATGTTAAAGCAATGCGCCATAATATGACGATTTGCAGTGATAACCAATCAGGACGCTTTGCGTTTTGACATTATTAGAGCTCGACATTAACGTTTGTTATTGAAGAAATCACATCTTATTTGTCTTTGAAATAGCTATTCAAGTCAATATAAGTCTGTTTCTTTTCCCTAACGACTACAAAACTAAAAGCCTACAACGAATAAATCTAATAAAGGCACAAATAAAGCACGTTTTACGTTAAATTTGTATGCGTATGTTATTATAAATATACCAAGCAATAATAAAATAAGTATATGAAACATGAAAATATCTTACAGATTCAACATGGACTTGAAGCAACACCGAATGTACATAGACTTTTCGAAAGTCTACTGAAGGAAGAAGTGTTTTCACGGACGCACCCAGAAAATGTTAAACAAATTGAATGATTTGAAATAAACAATTGCTTTCACAAATTTTGTTTTTTATTTCATTTAAGTTAATTTAATTGTAAGCAAGCCTTTATTAACATACGCAATTTTTGAAAATAATGTTTTTTACGTTAGATTTATTTTTTACAAAACCCCTTTATAACATTGGTGAAATTATTCGGAATTTTTATAAACTAATTTTAACTTCAAACTATAGTAGTACCAGACCTCTTATAGCTCAAACATTCTAATGTTGGCGCATGACGTGGAGCAGAAATTTTTTGTATCCTTTTTGCATAGGTACTATTGATTTTCTAGACTTCAATAAAGATTCAGAAAAGTCTGAAACTTTCAAATTAAACTTGTTTACTACAGAATAATAATAAATTGAACTATCAAATAAATTTGAAAGGCACCGTTGTCAGTGTAATTACGAGGCAAACGTGACATAGCATCTTATGTCTCAGGACGGTGAGCGGACTGATGGCGATTTACGCTGCTTTTCATACAGTTGGGGCTGGTCTCACTTACCACCAGGTAAATGTCCAACTGGTCTAATCGCTTAAACCAAAAAAAACCTAATAAAAATGCTGCTAGTAAATAACCGTCGTTATTTTACAACTGACTATGATAATCAGTTAGAAATAATCAAGTGAAATAAGACGAGTCTTGTGGAAAACCTCACGCGGTCGTGTGCGTTGATAAAACAAATACACACATTCAGTAGTGTTTATTCGTGTGGCACAAACTGGATCGTTTTAGGTCCGATAGTCAATGTGGCGGAGTTGACCCAGTTTGCGAAACTGCGAGCTTAACAGCTTAGCGCTTTGTAACTGTAATTGATTCAACACGGATTTGTGGAGGATAAGGCTAATGATCCCGAGTTCCGTCCACGCCACTCGCGCCACCCTCTTATCGGATTGAACAAATTTATACGCACAATTAACAACGGTGGATCCGTTTGACAGATTCAATTAGGTCACCAACATTGGACACGGCTTATTGTGAGTTGCTTTCGTGTTGATTAAGCATTATTCATCCGACGTCGTTGGGTACGTTATTCATGCAAAATAAGCCTAAATGTAGATAATGCAGTTTCTATAAGAAGATGGATAAAGCGCTTATTATAAAAGTTAGAATATGAAAGCTATCCATAATAAAGTGGCACAGGCCTAAATATTATGAAGCGTTGAACACAGTTCGAAACCTGCCAAGGAGAACTTAATGTTGTTTCCCAGTTGGAAATTATTACCTTATCTAAGATTGACTGAAAATAATTCTTTGCGACTATAGTTAAAAGGACCTGATCATCGAATGTTCAAAATTAAAATGTCGCGAATGTGGTCATTTCATTTTACCTGTGGATACTTATTGCTTTGTATATCTTGATAAGCGTTAAAGAAGCCAGAGGTCATGGGTAGTATTCCTGAGAAGACTCGAAAAATATTTCTATCGATATGGATAAATAATTAGGGCAATACGATGACCCAATAGTTTATATAGACTATTATACTGTAGTGTGAAGAAAGATGTCGACAGTACATTGCATTTCGTTCGCAAGTAGTTTATCACTATGGTAGGCTAGATGCATGATGGGTATTAGGTAGTTCATTATTTATCTGGTTGCTAACTGTCAATATAGGAATAAGGGAGGGGACGAGAGAAATGGTTAAATATATAATGTAATTACTAAGTAAAATAATGTCACTGCTCTTCTCAGATACATATTGTAAGATAAAATATGGTAAAACGTCATATTACTAGTTTTATCGCGATTATAAACAATAATCACTCAAATCTATTTTTACTTTTAATTATTAACGATAGACATTTAAAATATTTCAAAAGTAAAATAAGTCTAATCTGTGAGATTCATTTGGCAATTTTAACATTTGAAATGTTCAAAAATAACGTTTAATTTGTACTTATCAGAATGTAGAATAAATTCGTGCGCGTGCCGATTTAAATTATAAACGGTTTCTGCGTGACGTGCTCTTAATTAAAATGAATGTGTGGCTCGTAAAGATGCGTAGAATTGGAGTTGTCCAATACAAATAGCTGAAGTCGGCAACCTTTTTAAGAGAAAATATATATACAATAACATTTAAAAGTTCCTTTAATTTCTTTTAAGTAATGTGCGTTTGTATGTAGAAAGTCGATGCACATAAAAAGCAATTAAACATTTGCTTATTGAAAGTTAAGTATATTAGCGCGTAATGAGTTAATGTATATAACCTCTTAAGTAATTTGCACAATTATTCTATATCAATTTAACATACATTTGTATGTATTGTATAAAATAATAAAAAGGTTTTTAATTTCATTTCGGTTCAGGTTAGGTTTAGGTTTGTGGTTAGGTTTTTAACCCCTCTCAAACTAGGGTGTGGGTCTCCTCCAGAGATGTCCAGCATTCTCTATCAGACGCATTTTAATCCATAACCTTCCAGCTGTGTCAATTATGTCTGATTTTATGTTAGTACTATGGCATATTTTAATCGTTTTTATTAAGCCCTTTTCATACTTAACAATGCTTGCCAGGCGTATGTAAGACTACAACGGAGCAGTAACAATTATTCATGTCCTTTCTCATATGTTTTATAGGAAGCATCATCTAGCATTCAAAAATTTCTTTTAGGCTCTAAAATTTTTCTGTCTGTTTTATTCTCCTTTCAATTTCTTTTCATTTTTGTGCACAAATTCGGTTTAAAGGGACGTGTGCTTGATCTTTTCAGACGGAAGTGTGTTTTGCAAGTGTAAATTCTAAGTATGCGAGAACTATAATTCCATATTTCGTTCATGGTGTCCCACGCAACGTTTTGTGGGTTAGGTTTATCGCAACAATCAAGTCATAGCCCTACTTGCTATGACTTGATTGTTACGATAAACCTGTGGATTTATTTAATAAAATAAACCTTCATTTTATAACATATAACAAAGTCGCTTTCTCTGTCCCTATATCCCTATGTATGCTTAAATCTCTAAACTACACCACGGATTTCATTGTGGTTTTTTTTATAGACAGAGTGATTGAACTCATGCTTAATATTGTACGTATATTTTCTATCAGCATAGCTCCCGTGCGAAGCAGGGGCCGGTCGCTAGTAATTAATATAACAGAAACACCAACATACGGAGATTTAATTTCAATTACGCCTAGCAATATGTACAAATTCTCATAATAAGGTCAGTATAATTAAATAATAAGTCCTAGTTAATTTACTGATATAGTAATCACTAACAAATTTTGTATTATCTCACCTTAACACGCCAAATTATATAAAATCAACTATTACGTTGTAAACATAATAATAACATAATTTCGTTAGCGGTGTACCTTAACTGGATTTTAAACACTGAAGAAGCTCTATACATATCTAAGAAAACTTTTAATAGAAATTAAAATGTTACTCATCCCAGGAATACTATTATCCTTTATTGCTTTGACACCAATGAAATCGACATGCTAATTTGTGAAGTGATATTGTACGAGTCAGTTGTTCGGCCGTTCAGTCGTCGTCTACCAAGGACTTACGGACGACGGCATGCCACTGAAAGTGTTTTCAAACGAAAACGTACACTAGCCTATGCGAAACGGTCGGGATGGGCCCTACTACAAATATCTACGCAACTGAACACATTCCAGGCCCACAATGCCTCTTCAAATGAAAGGACTCCTCGCACTTTCGTTGTTTTTCGTTTTCAACACCGCGAAAGGGGACGGTAAGTAAATTCTGTTTGTTCTGTCACCATAGTTCTATTTTTGTACGCGACGCGTGTCGTCGCATATATTTTCAAGTATAACTATTTGCATACCTATATTTAGTTTTAAAGAGATTTAGAAGATGTTTATGTTTAAACGCAAATAATTTTTGCGTGTTCATTTGGATGTACAGAGCTTTTAATTGTCAAATAAAAAAAAGTTCTGAACATACACCTGTACGATATGACAAAAAATTTTTTCTTATTTATTTTTTAATTTTCTCTGTTTTTGAACGCTTATGCAATCATTTTTGATAAACTCTTTATGTACCATTTTTTAAAACCTTGTTATAATTTTATAAGGTTATTTAACTTACAATTACTTGAGTAAATATTTAATGAATACAGAGAACGTTGAATATTTCGACGTCCTTTCGGTAATACGCGATGGCGAATTGCCTGAGGGGGTCACAAGAGCTCCGGGAAGATGCCAGCCTTATACCACAAACCCTGAACAATACTCGGCATACGCCCTTAACGAAAATGCCACGTTACACCAATTAGCTGCTGGAATGTTCTACAACACTTTCCCGGAAGATTTCTCTGTCGTGGCCAGCTTTCGTTTACAAGGTAAGCAATAAAGTACTTTTTAAACCTTTAACTTTACGTACACATATTATTAGACTACTAGTTAGAGCCTGGTAGATTATTTTGTAATTATTTGATAATAATTATTATTATTTTATAGTTTCCAAAGACACACATAACTTAAAACGATATCGCAACAAATAGTAAAGGTTCTTTTTTGAAGTCGGTTCAAAAGTGTATTTGGCAAACATTGGCAGTCTACAGGTTTTTGTAGTAATAATACAGTTAAATAGTAATATACAGTAAAAATGTCAAAACCGTTAAACATATAATAATGAAAAACATTTCATTAGTAGGAAATATAATAAGTTAACTACATAAAGACAAAAACGCGAGTCACCAACAACCCTTTAGTTTTTTCAAGCATCTTTTCTTACCTGCCAATGGTATGACTGAAATATAGTCTGTAGCCTAAAATTTTTTTGTCTATAATTAAAGTGCCCGAATGTGCCGATCAATATTTAACACTGTTAACGAAATTACGTGTATTAAATTTATTTCAAATAAAAAAAACTAGCTGGGTAAATGAGACCTTGGCCTAAATAGGCAGCCCGTGTCGTGACGCAACATACAACATATAGAGACGGGATTAATTTAATTGGTGTGAAGTATGTGGATATGAATAAATTGACCGTTAATGAATGCATTCGAAACTGGGTCACTGATGATTGTCCCCTCTGAAGACGTTATTATTTGTCAATAACCATCAACAGAAACTGAAGTTTCATTGAAAATATCTATTGCTTTTAATGCTGATAACATAAAAAGTAAACTCGATGGTAATTTATTTTGTGTATAAAAGAAAGATGTTGACTTAATGCAATTATATTCGGCAAAGGACTTATAAATTAAAAATGTAATCTACCCAAATGCTGCGGCGATCCAACCGACGTTTACTTTGTCAGTAGCATTTGACATTTGACGTTTTTCTACAAAAACATTTTGACTTAGTTGGCTTTGGTATAGTTTTAAAATAGTAAGTATAATTCTCAAATTGCTTGGCTCAGCGAGTCATCTTAACTCGCTATGGGGCAACAAGGTGTGTTAAAATAGAAGTCTACTAATATATTGCTTTCCAACATAAAAATTCTCGTTGATGAAATTACTACCTTTACGATTAGTTTCCCTATAAATACGGGAAAAATATTACACGGAAGAAATTTTCGCGTAATTAAACTAAAAATAGGAGTGACCATGATAAATAACCACATATTCAACATGAGTGATTCTCTGAGGTTAAAAATTAGTATGAAGTACTAGAATCACCGCCACCGCTCTTCTAAATATTGTATTATATTAAAAAAATCTTGCTTCTACAAATAAGGAAGTATTCAACCAGGTACGGATCAAAATCCACTGTTCGTTCTGTACTCTGATGCGGGTGATGAGCAGTTGCAGCTGGTTGTTGGTGAGCTGATCGAACTATATTACGAAGACACCCGGGGTGATCCACCGGACAATGAACTACTCACTTACCGAGTAAATGTTGCTGACGGCAGGTGAGCAATAAAAATATCTAAAGAGTAATGTCATAACACTGTACGTGTTATATGTAAATAATTTTTAACTGCGTATTTATGAGTAACAAAATTACAGACAAGTAAAAAGTAATATTAAGTATTAAATTGTAGATAACTTTATAATATTGCAAGTTCTAGAATAGCATTCTAGAAAAGGAGGTAAGATAATCCTAGATAGTTACTAGGGCTATTAGAATTCAATGATAATGACAAATATATGAGGCCCGTGTAAAATCTTATGACAGAATAATGACGATAATAGAAACAAATCAAATTACTGCCTATACATGCATCCTACTTAGATATTTGTTCTAAACCCAATAGTAACGGTAAATTTACTGTTTTTATATTTTTTATGACCTCCCAATTAAAAGGCTTCTGTTTAGGGCAGTCTTTTTAAAATATGTATTTTGCTTTGTCAAAGAAGAAATAATTACTAGTAAATGCAAGTTTTTGAAGCTCTTTTTCTATTTTCTATTATATAGGTGGCATCGTATTGGACTCAGTATAAAGGGTGATTCAGCAACCTTGCTCGTCGACTGTGAGATAAGGGAATCACTTCCGCTCAACCGGAAGCCGGGGAGCACCTTCAACCTGGCGGGAGCACTAGTCATTGGGGCCCAAATTACACCGGATCAATATTTTGAGGTAATTCATATATATTATGAATCTTAATCTTATGAAATCAATACAGTGAAATGATTAGTACAATACTCTGCCTTCTATAATATAAAAATGAATCACTGTATTTGTCGCTAGCCAGAAGTCTCGAGAACATTTTTTTGTTGTTATGTCTGTCACGGCCAGGACAAGATTATTATGTAATAAAATTAAGATGTACACTTTGGAATACAGGGTGATTTACAGAAATTGTTAGTATTTTACCACCTAGTCTACCATAATCACAGCAAACAAGTGGAATTTTAACAAATAAAATATGACAGACTACAAACCACTATAACCATTTTGTGCAATATAAGCCGCGGCTTCTGCCACTGCATTTTAACTCCATATATATCTTTTAAGGTATTCATTTAATCAAAATGACATGTACTACACGTTTTATGTATATAGAATGAAGATTTTTTTAAATGCATTAACATTTATGCATACATACTTTTTGTTACCTTGAATGAGGTTTAAATATGACTCATTGCAATTTTTAACGATAGTTTACAGGGATGTTTGGATGGACAGTTGGAGGGACAGTGGAATTTAAAGACGTACAAAACATAGTTTAAGTCTATATTTAGGCTTGGGCAGCGTTTGCAATTTAAACGCACGAGGTTTTGATTAATGACGCTGAAATTTTTGAAATTTAAATTCCTTAACATCTATTAGACTACGTATTACAAAATTATTTTTAAAAAATGGGACCAAATGACACAAGGTATTATATATAGGATATATTATATAGGAGCACTAGGAGCGATGCAACGACAACGTAACATAAAGAAACGCTTCGAAATGAATACCTCCTTCTTTTAGGAAGTCGGTCAAAAAGGGATTAAAATTTATACACCAAAATCTAATATCAAACTTGAATAGTGCCAAAACATAAATCTCTCTAATTTGTTTTCGCCGCTACACGTATATACGATTTGAAATTGGTTATATTTTGTAAATTCCAAGCCTTTTTGGCCCTAATTAGAACATGTTGATTCGAATACAATAAAGTTGTCATATCTTAAATTTTCTCATCTTACTTATTATAAACAATATATGCGTATCAAAATTTTCCTCAAAAGTAATTTTAAATATGTTCTATAGTAATAAAAAATTCTACATAAGTAAGCTATGCCGTCACTGTTTATTTTCAGCTTTACTTTTAGTTCTAATAGGAAGTCTATCCGCAAAGCTCATTAAGTAGAACCGATGCGAGCGCCAGCTTTGCGCGCTAAATGAGCTTATTGTCTATAGTCTGTGTCGACAAGTAGTAAACAGAAGTAAACTGCGCAATAAAATAGTTTATAATCGCCGTATCGTATGCCAATAGTGAATATTGAGGTTGAAAATTAATAACATCAACTTCAAAGTGAAGTTCAGGATCATTCCACTGAGGAACAACAAATACTCTTCAATTTCAAACTAGCACTATTAGAGAGGGAACATTTTAACCGAAAATTTTAGAAGCGTAGGCTTGACTACAATTCTTTTGATGTCATTTCTTTTTCAGTGAAGTCATAAAAATGCCTAAAACTTTGACCCGTAAAGTAGAAATTGGCTGTTAATATGCGTGTTTATTTATAGTGGCACTTATGTTGCTACAAAACAAAATTAGTTGCGTTAACTTGTGTTTTACATTTAAGGTGAAAAATTCAAATAAATAACTATAAAAATAGATTACATATATTTCTATATATAACTTAATATTATATAAACTACAGTAACTTAAATGCCAGGAAAACAAACTCCAAGGATTAGCCAGAACAAAAAGACGGACAAAAATTTAAAAATGTTGTTTTTATAAGTGTCGGTCATATATCACAGTGTATTCATTTCAAAGACGGTTATTTTTATGTTACAAACAGACACACTAATTTGATTTATTTGCATAGACTCTTATATATCAGTAAAATCCAAAAAATTAATTAACGTCTATACAGATCTATTTTTATAACAGAACCGATTTTGTAAACGCTTTCTTTTTCAGGGCGATATAGAGATACTCCAATTTGCCGACAAGCCGGACGTAGCTTATGACCTATGCATCAACATTGCACCAGACTGTGATGGCTCCGTTTCTGGATATGTCGTAGAATCGATTCCCGTGCAAAATAATAATCTATTCAACAATGATATCAACGATAGAGACTACACATACCCTCAGCCAACAGATTTGAACGGACATTTACCTATAGATGAAGATCAGCAAAGATCGTACGAGAATGTTGATGAAAATCCCTTGCTAGGGGTGACAAATGGAACCCAAGGTCTATGGGCTGCTGCTTCTAGAGATGTTTCGACATCAAGACCTATTTGGCAGGGACCAAGCATTTACGCTCAATTCGCTGCGTCAACGGAAGCAGGTAAATCTACAGCACAAAAAAATCTTTTTTCATTTAATTCCATTACATAAAGAAAATGGTGTATTGTTGAAAATTTTGTTACATATGTAAACTCTTAAAACTTTTGTGTAGTAGTAAAGGAATAAAGGCCAGCTAAAATTTATATTTTCAATATTGTTTACCGTGCGAGATATATTTCTAATGAAAACAAATTTATGGCTTAATTTATTCGTGTTAATTAATATACGACGCGCCCTGCTAAGCAAAGGCTTCCTTTGGAAGTAATCTAGATTTAAAGTGCTTATATACTTAGCTAATAACATTAAGTTATAATACGATACTAAGATTTACAGGTTCATATATTTGTTCACCTAACTTGTTATAGCTGTATTTAAAACAGATTATTAATATTTTTCCCATCAGATGAAAACAGTATATTTGGAAGTTTTACCGATATCAATGACTTCAACATCGGTCCGCTAAATAACTTACCTGGACCCACTGAAGTACCACTAGTAACTACGCCGAGAGTAAGTCTTTTATTAATATACTATTAATATTGAATTTAATTCTGTATCAGATAGATACAGAAGATTAATTGTGAATTACGATTTTAGGAACCGCGGATAGATAATAACTATGGCACTATTGTTACTACTGAGGCTTCGTTTACGCCTATGACAACCACGGAAGATAATGATTGGCTAACTCACCCACCGGAAGTTTACTCAGTAAGATGTCTCAATAACATCTATACAAAAGTATATTTGAATAGTTCATATAATATATTTTCTAAATATATTAAACGAACTATTCAAATGTGTCTTACTACTATGCTTAAATATGGCAGAATGTAACTTAATTTGGAAACAACAGTCATGAAACACAATTAACGCTATAACATATATAAACAGATCTGCATTGTATTGTATATAATTTTAGTCTGTAAAATAAATAACCCTTTTATTGTCTTATTTTGTTCAACGGAAACATATATAAATATTAAATATTTGAGAAGTACTGTTACATATCTTTCTTTTTCATAAAAATAGCAGAATTATTATACATTTCTGAACCGCCTTTAAATTTACAGGGAAATTCCTCGATAGTTTACGATCCAACTGACAATTATTACGACTATGGTGGAGCTGGTGTTTACTTAGGCCCGCGAGGATATCCGGGTCCACCCGGTCCCCAAGGCCCCAGGGGTCCAAAGGGTGAAGCCGGTAGACCAGGTGCGGAAGGGCAGCAAGGTTTCACGGGACCTCCAGGTCATGTCTTTGTAGTGCCGGTAAGCTTATATTTTTAAATGGTAATAAGGAGTAAGCTGCCGGTCACGCACAATTGTCAGTTATAAATGAATTTTCAGTTTTATATGAATTTAAAGACAAAATTTTAACTTATAAAAATATATTTTACTTAATCAAAAAATAAAGATCATTAAATATAACTGTAACAATAACAAGTTTTAAAATTATATCATGGAGTATTTAGAAGAGTTTATACTTCTCTTTTTTCAAGCTCCTTCAATCTGGCAACGACAAAGGTCCCGATGCTCAAGCTGAATCGCTTCGGCAAATGCTTACTCAGCACATGGTTGGTATAGTCTTATTACGATTTGTCATTTGTAATAGTAAAAATGAAAGATAATCACCACTTTTTAATTTAAAGACCGCAATGAGAGGGGTGGATGGGCCAATGGGTCTAGCAGGACCTCCGGGTCCCGAAGGTGATATTGGACCCGAAGGAACAAAAGGAGAGCAAGGCGAACAGGGAGAACCGGTAATAATATTTAAATATGTTTAGTAAAACTGTTGTCAGTAGCCAAACATTATTTTACGTTCACGCACAAACAATTAATCGGTGGGTTTAACTATGGTTAAAATAGCACAAGAGATAATTTAAAATTATTGCATTAACTTATTATTATACTTTAAATCCAAGAGTAAATCGAATCTGTCACCATGAGGACAAATCAATTAAAATAGAGTCAGAGTCAAATATTTTTATTCAATACAGAAGCATTACACGTTTTTTTTATATGTCAAATATACTACTTGAACTGAATACACCATACAAAAGTTCAAACCACGTCAGATAACATTAATGCCAAATTATTGGGGTGTATAATTTAATTTTAAGGGTCCGCCTGGGCCAAGAGGACCGCAAGGGCTGCCAGGTCGAATCGGAAGACGCGGTCATGCCGGCAGGGATGGAGAAAGGGGAACCCCTGGCGCTCAGGGTCCTAAGGGTGAACAAGGATATCCGGGTACAGCTGGGATGCCCGGGGATAAAGGTGAACATGGCACGCCCGGCTTACAAGGAGAAATCGGTGCCCCTGGTCATGATGGACCCCAGGGCGATGATGGCCCACCTGGACCTCCTGGATTGTCTGGAGAATTAGTACGTTAATTACAAGTAGATTACAATAAACAAATTAATATAAAATATAAAAGTTTAGAATTTGTTATATTTTTGACCATTTAGGAATTTAAAATATAGTTACAATTTTTCAATCAATACGTACTATATTCATCAATAAAACAATTCTCAAAAGTTCATATTGAGAATTGCATATGTATTTCATATGCCTCCAATTTTAGGGTCCACGAGGCTTTATGGGGCCCAGAGGATTTCCCGGTCTAATCGGATATCCTGGCATCCCCGGAAACGAAGGACCACAGGGAACTAAAGGCACGGCTGGTCAACCTGGGCCACCTGGCGGACAAGGACAACCAGGTCCTATGGGATCACCGGGATCAACGGGACCTCAAGGCCCTATAGGTGCTCCGGGAATACAAGTAATTATAGAATATATTTTTCATAGTCTTAAACAATATACCGATAAAATCTAGATTTTAAATAACCCAGTCCTTATTTAAAATCTTTACTTGGATGTGAACTAGATTTATGAAAAGATTCTTGTCATTAAAGTTTCTAGTATCCTTTTGAATATACCTAAAATTTTGAAGTATTTTTACTTTGTAGGTATATATTTTTGGTGGCCGGCCGCCGACCGATTCGATCGTGTTTGAATACAACATATCATCGTTTTATGTTCAACTATGACGAATTTCCATTTAAATCTTCATTTAACATATTTCAACCCTTTACACCACTTTTATCGCAATAGTTAATTACTTCATTGGAATCCACTTAGTACCTACTTCATTTCATCGAAATCGGTTTAATAATTTAGACAGTAAAGACGGACAGATCAATTTTAGGACAGGCAGACATTACTTTTAAAAATTACCTTCGCATTTATAATATTAGTATGGATTTTACAATTCTAATATTTCGATCATACTTTTTACAGGGACCTCAAGGCAAGCCGGGAATATCTGGACTTCCCGGACCGGAAGGTTCCCCAGGAACGCCAGGCAACCCTGGACAGCAAGGATCACCCGGAGAAGTAGGACCGCAAGGCCTGCAGGTACATACAAATTATTATTATTAAGATTATGTATAGTGTTCATAACATAAATTATGTATACATGCTGGAAACATTATGAACAGCCCATTTTAAATTAATTACATATACTAGAATTCATACTTTATCAATTTTTAACAGGGTATGTTAGGGTTTCCCGGACCACGAGGACCTAAAGGTGACGATGGGCCACGTGGATTTCCAGGAGAGAAAGGAGATAAAGGAATACGAGGTATTTGCACATAATCTAATATATATATACTTCCCAGTTCACAGGGTACCAGATGTCTAATACCCTGTAAACTGGGAAGCGGACCAAAACTGGAAAGAGGATTTTATAAAACTAATACAGGTTAAACACCAGATTTACATATTTTTAATAATTAGTAATTATTGTGTGTAATATATCTCAATACGCTGGCAAGGCTGGTTTACTAGCAGTGGATTTGTTTTTTTTTTAATTAAGTACTTTTAAATACCTTTTTTTAAATTTTTAAAAAACAAACGTTTGTATAGTCATCCATTTGTATAGTCGCTTAAACAGGATACATGCCTTTTTTAGGTATTGAAGGCGAAAAAGGTGACATAGGAAACAAAGGTGAGAGGGGCTTACCTGGAGAACTAGGTACACCCGGCATTGAAGGACCTGAAGGACAGAAAGTAAATTCTTAAACTATTATTGTAATTGTTATTATATCCGGCCGTCATTAATTTAAAAACAAAAGCAAAACAAACCAGCCCAATTTAGCAATTTATCAATTTTCATTCAAAATTAAACAATGTTTTGGTCTTAAATTTTGTTTTATTTATAATTTTAGGGGACCGAAGGACCAAGAGGCGAAACTGGCTCAATCGGTCCTGCTGGAGAAAAGGGTGCTACAGGACCTCAGGGTTTAGCTGGCTATCCTGGAAGTCAGGGGGAAAAGGGCGACAAGGGTGCGTCAGGTAGAAGAGGCAGACGTGGTGCGAAGGGAAATGTGGTATGTACTTTTGAATCGAAAATTGTGAGTGATAATTATAAGTAAGTTGTACAAGAAAAATAATTCAATATTACACGTTCAAATACAATTGTTTTTATTAATTTAGACTCTGTTGAGCTCTTATGGACGTCAATCTCTGAAGGTTTGACCGCCAGAGTAGAATCGGCATGAAACTTTGCGGTCGTATTTTTTATATGCATTTAATTTTAACCAATACATTAAAATCATCTAAATTACACAATTTAATCAGTTGTCAGGAATATTCCAGTGCAGGCATCATCATACATGAACAATTACCAAATATCTTGGTTCTCAATGTAGTCTCTAACAAAATAATAGGCTTTCTTAATCAATGTTGCCTTTACAACATTTCGAAAGCTGTCATTTAGCAACATCTGAGATTCATTTCAGTTATTGTACATTGTGACACTTTTATACAAAAATATTTTTTTAGTTTTAGACAATATAAACTTGGGTAACTCTAAGAGGACCTCTCTGTCTCCTTCGCGGTATTAATTCCTTTTTAGTAAATAAGTGTAATTTTTTACGTACAGTATAATTCATTCTCGAATATATACAAACTCCTGCGTTACTAAAACGTCCGTAAAGACTCTCGATAGCCCGGACAGCCTGTTAATGCAATAGAAGCACAGTGTTCAAACCTGCTGTGATCCCATTATCAACACTCCGTAAACATGATGCTATAGAAATAAACCTAATTAGCTGATACTTTGTCAGTAAGCTGCCTAATGTTGCGTATGACAAAGATGCAGAACTAACTTTTTGATAGCTCAAAGCCCACTGTAACTTGGAATCAATAGAAATTCCCAAAAATACCGCCGAATCTTAATACGGAAATTGATTTCTGGCAACGTGAATGTTTGATGAGAGCTGCAACTTTTAAATTGTGTAGCGAATTCATTTCGTTGCTGAAGTTTATTGAATATTCAATTTCTTACAAAATATAAAATATTATTAATGACTGAATGAAGATGAATTTTCTAATATTTTTACTAGCATTTATACTATAATCTTTACCTATGACATCTTATCGCTTAAGGATATCATGTTATTATTTTTCACAGGGGATGATTGGTATTCCGGGTGACAGAGGCGAAACTGGACCGAGGGTAAGCAAATGCTAAACGCAGACCATTTACTGCAAGAATACTAGTTCCAAAAAATCATTGAGTCATGCTATTTTTATAGTTTTTGTATTCAGCGTTACTGTAAAATTTATAAATAATGTTTAAAACAGACTTTAACAAGCCAATGAACAGTGGAAGAAATACAATCTAAACAATCAAAAAATTAATCAGGTATTGCGTTTATACGATCTTTACTGTTTATAATTTAGTAAATTATTTGCCTGTGTATTAATAAATATTCCTATCATCGGTTATCAATTTAAAGAGCGTGTATTTGCCTTTAGGGTTACAGAGGCCCAAGGGGTCGCCGGGGATCTGATGGTCCTCCTGGCCCAAAGGGTGATACAGGCCAACCTGGACCACCAGGGCCTATTGGAGAACGTGGAGTACAAGGACTTGAAGGCACCCGAGGATTTCCTGGTCCAATGGGCCCACCTGGATCTGATGGGAAACCTGGTTTACCAGGCCCTCCTGGTGAACGTGGACCAGTGGTAAATTGTTTTTTTCTTTTTATAATGCCTCAGCCTTGTGTAAAGCAGCTTTATTAGAGTCTGGAAAAAGATAATTATATACAGTTACACAAGGATAATAATCAATAATCTATTGTTTACAAGTCCACTTAGTCTCGGTAAACATGTACCTACGTTATTTTTTAACAAGTAAACACAAATTTTGCAAACGCTTTAGCTGCAAACAATATATTAAAAGCTTGATTGTAATTTTTAATATGTATTATAATTTAATAAGGAAAGAATTCGCGTTAACATTGAAAAAATATGAAATAAACATTGTAAAGAGTAGATACTAGTAGATTTTATTCTGATCATCGATGTTCACAGGAGTGCGTCACGACAGAAATAAAACTTTTACATCTAAGGCCACAAATAGACGAAATAAATTGATTTAATAATGACAAGTCATATGATTAATAATGACAAGCATATGATTAATAATGACAAGCATTAGAAAATTTATAATCTGTACCTATTATTTACAGGGAGATAGTGGTAAGCCAGGCATGATGGGGCCACCCGGAGCTACTGGCCCGCAAGGGCCAAATGGAGAATTAGGGCCCCCTGGCCAACAAGGGGCATCAGGCGTCCCGGGTACTCCTGGTGATGTGGGAGCTCCTGGAGAAATGGGCAAAGAAGGCCCACCGGGACTGCCGGGTCCGGAAGGCAAGCCTGGCCCAGTAGGATCGTCAGGTCCGCCAGGGCACCAAGGAGAGACAGGAATCCCGGGTACTCCTGTGAGTTATAAAAAAGTATAAGTTTCGATTATTCTGTTTAAAAAAAAGTAGGGTGAAAACTCCAATGTTGGTGTAAACGTAAGGTAAAAAATTTTCTACATTGCAAGTTTAAAAAATCTGCAGCTTCTATAAGTACTTATCAAATCTATGATACACATACGCATCACATCCTACGATCTTGAATTTATCAGTACAAAACTTAACATGATATACCCTATTTGTTTAACAAGTGCCAATAATAAGAGATATAAATATGCAAAAGATAATACATATTTATCTTTCACATATTAGTATGATTAAAGCTAGAATATTAATCGAGAATTATATACTACAATTTGGTACATCATTGTAAATGTTCATAGGGATCTCCCGGGGCGAAAGGTGATATGGGCCCTCCAGGTCCATCTGGAATACGAGGAGATAAAGGAGAACAAGGAGACCCTGGCCACGAAGGGACTCAAGGGCCTACGGGCCGAGAAGGTCCAAGAGGGTCACCAGGGGCTGGCGGACAAAAAGGGGAAACTGGTGAACAGGGGCCAATTGGTTAGTAAAGTTAATAGCGTAATAATGTTGGTAAGTTAGAAACTGTGGTATTAGTTAATAAAAAGTGTAAGTTATTTTCTTGTAACAATATTTCAGTTGCGCTAATATATTACAAGTAGTTTATCTCTCACACAACCTTTCTTTCTTAGGGCCAATTGGTCGCGATGGGTTACCAGGGCCTAGAGGATTAGCCGGGGCACCAGGCCCAATAGGCCCACCGGGTGAAGATGGGGACAAAGGAGAAGCTGGTCCACCAGGGGAAAAGGGCTTTAAAGGCAATGCTGGAGAACCCGTAGGATCACAATTTTATTTAATTACATTTTAGTTTAAGTATATGATCAATGTTACGATAAAATTAATTTACAGGGCCCTCAAGGTTCACCTGGAATCCAAGGATTGCGAGGGGAAACTGGTCCCGTTGGACTTTCAGGTGAAAAAGGTCAACAAGGTGATCCAGGTCCAGCAGGACCTACTGGCGCTGATGGTGCAAGGGGACCCCAAGGTCCACCCGGATTAACTGGGGTCCAAGGAGATAAGGGACAACAGGGAATTAGGGGAGACAAGGGAGACGTAGGACCTATAGGTAAAGCAATAATTAACGATATACGCTTCCATAAAAACATTGCTAAGTAAGAACTATTGTTGAAATTTGAAACCTCAATTTGTATTTGTCATTATGAAATATATGTCTATAGAAAGTGTATGTCTAGGTGCGACTGGTTCTGTTGGTCTCACTGGACCTCAAGGCAAACGCGGTGCAAAAGGTATGCAAGGTGAACCTGGGCCACGTGGTGTAGAAGGTCAACGGGGTGAAACTGGGAATTCTGGCGCTCCAGGACCCCCCGGACCTCAAGGCCCTGAAGGGAAACAGGTAATTACAAAAAAATCTTGTTGTTCATTGTTTTATGTAACTTTTTAATGCTAACAAATATAAAATGCCTTTTAAGATAACTGACGCAAAAAACACAAATAAGTGTTAAAATTATATTGGGCTTAAAATTATTTTCGTAAAGAATTTAGGCTTAAAATTTTAATTGATAACTATTAATTTTGCTTATGCGATTTTTATACATATTACATCTACTTATTTACGGATTTTTCGCGTTAATTTTTTATATTTATTCCCGACATGTAGTACTCTTTTCGAATTCCATGATCACGGGGAGACTACAATGGAATATGTTTGTATTGCAATGTTTCGAATAACTTTTTAGATCTTTCATTAAACAGGGCCCCAGGGGTGCCGTTGGACCTAAAGGAGAAGATGGACCTCCAGGACTGCAAGGGGAGCCGGGAATCAAAGGACCAAAGGGGGTTGAAGGACCAAAAGGCGATGCTGGGCCTGCAGGCTTCCCTGGTGATCGGGGAGAACCAGGACCTCAAGGTGTAAAAGGAGAACCGGGCTTAGACGGTCCAGAGGGAAGCACAGGACCACCAGGGCCGCTCGGGCCTGTAGGACCATCAGGAAAGCCTGGTGAAACGGGGTTGCCAGGCAGCCCAGTGAGTGACTTTATTATTAAATAATTTTTCTTAATATCTAGTTATCAATTTTCGGTATACTTTTAATTTTTTAATTTCTTACGTTGCTTTATTAAGTTATAACAAACAGTAAGGCCGCGCGTCGATTATTCGTATATCCAACTATTATATTAAAAAACCTAAACACATTCAATGCCATAATGTTGCTTTAAGATATAATTTTGAATCGTACTAGACTTCTTTGTTAATAATATATTCATATTATGACATTTTCTGTGTTAGTAAGACATTAATTGAATTAAATCCAATTTCGTTTTTTAAAACCTATTAATACAATCACAGGGCGCTGAAGGCCAAGCCGGAGCCCAAGGAAGTCCAGGTATACCAGGTGAAAAAGGCGATGTGGGACCAAAAGGTGCTGTGGGAGAACCGGGACCCATGGGACCACCTGGACCAACTGGCTTAGATGGTCAACGTGGTATCAGAGGAAGTCCAGGTCCAAATGTAAGCAATATATAAATTACTTCATAAAAAACCATATTAATGTCAAAAGATATGTTTTAAGCAATTATTTGCTGCATGCTGTGCACGTTAACCGATATGTATCTAATATCTATATTTAGCAATACTTTGTATCTTCACATAAGCGAAATTTAGGCGCTATAATTTAAACAAACAGACTTGATCGGTAGTTCGTTAGTGGCTTTCGTCCGTTCATCGTATTGTATTATATCTTCTTTGTATTATTTGCAAAACACGTAAACCATAATAATGATATGGCAACAAAGCAAAATGTTCCTATTAGTTGGACTAAGCACCACCAATAAAGATAGATAAATGCGCGCTCATCGTAAAAATTTACTCTCAATTTTTTTTTCAAACGCGCCAAAATAAGAGTAACTTTAACACTTTTAACACTTGTGATATATTAAAGTGACTTCTTTTTAGGGTGATGTAGGTGCCCCTGGTATAATGGGACCAGCCGGTCCTCCTGGTAAACCCGGACTACCAGGCTCGTCAGGACCGCGAGGCGATAAAGGCAACGCGGGACCTAAAGGCCATATTGGTGAAACGGGTGCAATGGGGATAAAAGGCGATCAGGGCGTTCAAGGGGCACAGGGACCGCCAGGACCAGCGGGACCACAAGGACAAAAGGGCGATTTGGTACTTATAACCTTTCTCTCACTCTCTCACTCCCTCTCTCATCAGCCTGTAATAGTCCACTGCTGGACATAGGCCTCCCCTAATACACCCCTATCCATCAGGGGGTTTTGGACCGACTATTTTACATGCCCATCCGACGCATGGATCATCTTACTTTTCAGACAATTGGGTGATCGGCCCAAATTTCCCTAACCAACTAGGAAACAACAATGAAAATTTGTTGAGTCCCCGCAGGATTCGAACCCACGACCTCCGGTTTCTAAAGCACGCGCCCATACCACTAGGCTACGGAGGCAGTTTTATAACCTTTATTATACCCAAATTTTAAATTAACACAAATAATGTTATAAACCAACTGCAGTTAATAATTAATATAATTTAGCACATAAAATTATTAAAATAAATTCGGTACAAACCCATTACAGTCAATAGTTAATATAAATTTGCAGAGAAAAACTTTTAAGTCCTTGAAATGAATGCAAAATAATTTCTTTATGTAGGTTCGAGGATAAGTTATTTAAACCAAAAAACAAATACTTTACTTTAAAACAATACTTTTAAATTACATATATAAGAATGTTGATGTGATGTTTATATTTAATTGAACAGGGACCCATTGGACCACCTGGAGCTAAAGGAGATACTGGACCAGCAGGTTTGCCTGGTCCCGAAGGACCTCTTGGTCCTAAGGGTCAAAATGGCGCCGACGGACGACCAGGACTTCCAGGGCCTCCCGGAGTTCCTGGGCCTCCGGGAGCACCTGCACCTGCACTGCAATTACCCCAGGAGTTATTTACATCGTTCAGAAGACGAAGAAGCGCGAATTTTGATTCGTCAGAATCGGCTACGGAAAACGATTTAGAATACGGTTAGTTCTGAGGGAAGTAAAGAGAGATTGGAATTAAGAAATTTCATTTCATTAAGGTTTTGGATTGAAGTTATCATTTTAATGAAAAAATCTAACCTTGTTTTGCAGAAGTCGAGGAAATCGAATGGACTCAAGAAATAATGACGGGCGTCTTGGCCGCTCGTGCCACTTTGGAGTCCGCTAAACGGCCTTGGGGCACGCGAACTAATCCCGCGCTCACTTGCAAGGACTTGCGTAATACTCACGTCAATTTGACCGATGGTAATTCTATACATTAATTTAAAATATTTCGTAGGTATTAAATACATAGTATTGTCCCTGTCTCCTCAAGTCTTCACATGACTTCCAAATGAGGAATATAACGCAACCGTTTAACGCAACGGTTCCAATGAAATACAGTTAATCTCTCTTTTGTTTTTATATTCGGTTTTCAATCGCTTTCTTTTAAAATCGACTATTTAACCGACACTTGTTTGATATGTATATTATATTATGTTATAATATATATTATGTTATAGTATGATTAATTATACTATGTACAATAATAAAAAGTACTAATTCATTGTCAACCATGGTCACCTTCAGGTTTCTACTGGATTGATGCAAGAGGAGGCGGTGCAAATGGGCAAGCGATGCGAGTTTACTGTAAAGGCCACTACACCTGCGTTTATCCGGACCCTGTGGAAGCTAGTGAAATTTATTCAACATATGATTCTGTGCGCAGATTTTCTCAAATGGAAAGAGGGCATAGAGTAAGTAACAAAAAATTCCTTTAAAGGATTTTATAGCGTTTCTTTGCCTACTTGCATTGCTAAGTTTTTAAAACTTAGTATGTTTAAATATAATTTAATGTGTCTAAACGCGATTAAATCCGTAAATTGTTTTTACTCGGTGTAAACATTTACACTGTGAAGTCTGATTTAAAATGCCTGCAAGTTTTCTTATGATTTTTTTTTCAATACAGAAATAGCAGTTGTTCTACCTTTAATGAATCTAAGACATTGACATAACATTATTATGACAATTATTGATTATAAATATACAACGATTTTTTATAGATTTTATATGATGGACAAGGATCGGGCCCTATACAGCTGCGTTTCTTGAAATTACTGTCGCAAGGAGCGACACAAAACCTTACTTATTCCTGCATTGAAGCTTCGGCACCGCAAAGGTATGAAATTTAAGCATTATAATGTAGGTAACACAACTTGACTATTGCACCGGACCCAACGGGGATCATCTAAACCAGGGCTGTCCAAACCACGGCCCGCGCATTAATTTTTGCGGCCCGCAGAATCTTTTTATCTTCTTTGTTTAAATAAATTAAATAAGTTATTTTCTTTCGACGAAATTCGTTTCTTTCGTATTCGATTATGCCGCACACGACACTATTCACTTTTGTTTTTGTTGGCCCTGGGTCCTGTGTAGATTGGCCAGCCCTGATCTAAACACACCACACTAGTAGGGATAGCAGCATACACAGACCTGTATTTCGCCCTCGCTTACGAGCACAGCGAGATTCACACACCCGCTACACTCACTACACCCACGTTCGAGGGCAGTTCTCACCTGCCCCCAACAACCGATTAAAAGTCAGCAGATCATCGGCGTACCGGTTCGTGAAACGATCGTCGGGGATACAGTAGGGATCACATACCTTCTGTGCGTCTAGCCTTCACTTTTCGCAAAAAGTGTAGGGGCCACCTAGTTCGTGGGAACGGTCGCTTCTTTTGAAGTCTTTGTTAGATTAAGCTTTCAAAGACATAATAAGTAATACATAAATCTGAAAGCATAACGTTATAAAAAAATCTTTTACTTTATTTGAGCATGCAATAATATTTAATAAGAGCCATTCTTACAATATCAATATAAAACGCATAAACACTTGACGTATATAAAGTGTTAAGTATATATTTATAAATGTTACTAAAGATAACGACCCGCTTGGCGCAGTGGTTAAGGACCCTGACTGTTCCTCTAGAGGTTGTTGGTTCGATTCCCAAAACGAGAAAAATATAATGTATCAGTGTGTTTCTTGTTTCTGGATGTGCGTATCTAATTTTGTATTTAATAACATCAGGCAAGTAAGTTTGTGCGATTTTCTAGATCTGACATACCAATGGATATGGTACGTGCGAATGGTATTAAACTGTACGGATACAACTCCGCCGAATTCAAAGAAACCCATATCATAAAGGATGATTGTAAGGTGAGAAATTTTATATATTATTAAAAGGACAATACATAGTTTCGAATAACACAGTTATGGTTCAAACTGGATATCAGTAAGCAAAATGCCTTTGGTATTGTCACAAAGGAGTAAGGCTCCAATATTGCTGTATAACTATAGCTGTAGTAATTTGATAATAACTGGTACCTGGTGTAACATCTATCAAAGTGGTGTGAGGAACTCTGCTATTCAATTTTATTTCACAATGCTTGCTCTTTACATATTAAACATCCCCTAATCTCTAGAAAAAATCGTTTTTTGTGTCTTATCGGTTAAAGGAATTTCTCACTTTAAATTTATTATTTAATCAGTATTAAACATTGCAGGAGGGAAAGGAGAAATTGTATTGGAAATCAAATCCACGCGGATTGAGCGTTTGCCAATCAGTGATTTCCAGCCTCTGACATTTTTCGACGCATCGCACCACTTCACTTTAACGTCGGACCTGTGTGCTTCAAATAGTCATAAGCAGCTTTAGGTGTAATTTGCAGTTATGTACTTAAGATGGATTTTTGTAAATATTGTTAATAAACTTTGTGACGACTTTAAAAGTTATTTTTTAGAAGTACCCAGAGCCTTGGAATTTCAATTTCCGAGCAATATTTTAATGCATTATGCGCGACCAAAATCTGGTTTCTAACCGTACACTGATTTTAATTCAGTCTCTTATTTATAAGTTGATCACACAAACGAGTAAAATTTAAAAACAAAAATATGACCGACTTCAAACAGTGTGTAACAACTACTTGCGCAATATAAGCGGTATCGACTTAAACCCTGATAAAAGCACTACATTTCCATCGGTCTAGATTACGTCGTGATTACATAATAAGCCCGGTCCTCACTCCAGGCGTCAGGATAAGGCCACGCGCTGGCCGATGCCAGACACAAGGGCAACTAAACCTTTACGGCCAACCGATCGCATGGGAAAAGAAGGCCAAATACCTAGGCGTGACCGTCGGCTGCAACATGTCGTTCAAAAGACGTTAGGGGAAAGGGTTTGTTGGTTTCGACCAGACTCTATCACCTAAAGAATTCTACGATTCTCACAGTGAAATGTCGCTCAAAAATAAACTTCTAATACACAGGGTATGCATACGACCAATCATGGCTCATGCATGCCAAGCTTTCGCTCACGCATCCTCCACACTCCTAAACCAACTACAGGTAGTGCAAAATAAATTTATCCGCCGCGCCACCAGGGCGCAGTGGTAAAAAAAACGTAAATTTACACAGCGACTGCAAATTGCCCACACTCCGCGAGCATTTTAAGAAGTTAACTCGTAAACACAGACACAAAGTAGTCAACCACAGTATCCTGCTGGTAAAAGCATCAACGTATACGGCCGATCCCAACGCTTCCGTCACTTGGTCACCTGGTTCGTGGGGACGACAGCTTCCAGTGAACTCTGTGTTAGAAGCTTACCAAAAACATGGGTCTTGAAGCATAACATCATTGCCAAAAAATATAAGCGGGAAATAAGACAGAAAATAAAAAATATAAGCCGCCGCACTTTATATCTATGACATCTTTATAGGTATTCATTTAATCAAAAAGTCATGTATGACTCGTCTTATTCATATAAAATTTATGTGTTTTTATATAAACATACACTGTATAGCCCTAAATGAGAATGAATGTTCCCCATTGCAATATTTAAAAAAAAATTACATTAAAACGGTTGTTGTGGGTTATCCTTCAATCGTAAAAATATAGTGTCGCGAACTTTATTATAGACCAATTCAAGAAGTACATATACGTACAATATAGTTCAAGTCTATCTTATAAGATTGAGCCAGCGTGTGCATTTTTACAAATTTCTTAAATATCTATAAAACTGCTAGTAACAAAATTACCTTTAAAAAACTGGACCACATGACAGCTACTACCTGCGACTTAAAAAAAGATGATCAAAAACATACACATCGAATCGAGTACCTTCTTATGTGTAGTTGGTCCATAAACATATTAGTTCTTCCTGCAACAACACTGCCAAAAATACGTTATATTATTTTGTTCATATTAATAATGTAAAAATATGATAGCCCTGAGTTTTTTTGCTGGTTCTTCTCAGGTCAAAGGCATACTATTTTAACCAACAACGCCTTTATATTAAACTGGCAACCCCCCAACCCCTCTTGTGGGTCGAATTTCGTAAAAGCCGTTCATAGCTGACCTCTACTCGGCGAAAGGAAAATTCCAAATAAATTTCAAGTCGCTACACCTTATGGTTCCAGAGATATCTTGAGAAGTCAATATATAGGTGGGAATATATATGAGGTGGGTATGTATATAAATGCGTTATATACATAGATTAAATAAAGATTAATTTGATAATTCATCCGAACAAAAAAAGAAAGTGATTATTATAAAAAGTAACTGGGTCTTTTAAAAAGGCGTTTTCAACAAAAAAATTTTACGTAAATTATTAAAATTTTGAATCCTATCATATTAGAAAGCGGAATTTATTATTAAGAATCGACACAAATTATTTCATATTAAATAGAGGATATCATAGCAAAGTAGAAAACAGCACTTTAATTGAAATTGTTTTTATGCATTAGATTTAACATAAAAAAGTCAATGGTGAAATGCAATTTAGGCACTTAACCGAAACTAATTTAAAATATTTAAACATAATAAATATAAAGTATCTTTAGTGAATCAACATAAACATTTACAATTTAAAGAATGTACATTGTGACAAGGCTTGCAAAAACAATAATATGTAACACCAATTTAAAAAAAAATGGCTTACCAAATTACTTTGATACTAAGTAATCGCTTAATCTTTGGAAGTCAACTAACCAAGAACGCACTGGTGCTGATGATATTAAAAACACGTTATAAAACCTAAACAATTATGATAAAAATCTATTGATATTTTGGTAGTTACTTACAAAAGAAAGATATATTATGCACCTTCGGAACAATATGTCAAATTGCAAACTATAATTCGACACTTTACACCTTATGTTTTACTTTTAGTATTTAGTTATTACAAATTAGCTAGATATAAACTTATTTAAACTTGTTTTGGACATCCAAAACTCAGAGACTACTCGACTTTACATGGGATGTAATTAGGAAATGTATACTAATTACATCGTAATTGGATATATCCAATTTAAATGCAGCTGTTAACATGATCCATACAATTCTGGATAGAGCAAAAACTTTATCCATTTTTTTATCATTACAAAATATTGCTAAATACATTATAAAAACAATTTAGAAAAGATTATTTTTTATCTATTTCACTAAACATTGCTTCAAGCAGCATTTCTACGGTTTTAGTTTTTGAATCATCATATGCTGGTTTGGGACACCTCGTAGGTGAGGAACTAACAGATGAACTACAGTCATTTACATTAGGCTTTGGAACATTGGCTAAATCATTATCTACAGCTTTCTCACACATTAATTCTTTAACTAAATCCGCTTTAAGCAATTGTACTTCAATGTCGTCTTCATGACGTCCATCTTTAGCAGCATTACCAACGGCAATGTCATCAACATATTTCAATGCTGCTGGCATACTATCTACTGATTCTATGCTGTTCTCTTCCCCTTCGATCAACTGGATGTCTGGCTGCATAGTAACAGTAGAAGGATTTGATTTCATGTTAGAATTATTCTCTGGCATTCCTGATACAGGTATTACCAAGTCAACAGTTTCACGTGTAACATATTTCGTTGATTTTAGTTCCTGCAATTGTGATTCACCTATTGTTATCTCATCATCCTTAAGGTTAATATAGTTTCCGTAAGTTTTACTCAAAGCTGTATCTTTGTTCGCACAGTCTTCGTCTCCAGAGGAAGCAAGTAATATATTCTCGGAATCATCGTTGAGTTCTTCGAGATTTTCGTTGTCAACAAGAGATTCTTGAGATCCAACATGCTGTGCTTCATCTTCAAAATTAAGAATATTATGCTCTTTTAACAACTACTCTTAATTTCTAATTCACTGAATAGGGACTCGTCTTTGGCAGCTTCTGATTCAGAATAACTAGAGTTTTCTATGCTTATAACATCGTTTACTTCATTATTATCACACTCGCTGTTTGATTGTACAGTGTCCGAAATGGCTATTGTTGAATCGCAATCTGATGATTCTGCGGAAGACATATCATCCGATTGTAACTTTTGTAGAAGATTCAATTCTTCTACGTCAGAGTCATCACTAACTAAATTTATTCGCTCGTTGTTTTTAAAGGGCGATTGAGGCTCATTTTTAACTTCAAATAGTATGTTAGGTCCTTACTATCTTGTCTACTATCATCAGTTTCAAAAGCCACGTCAATAGATATTTTGTCTCTTTCAGGGGAATTCTGCTTGCTGCAACTTTCCACTATTACTTCATCTATTGATTTTGACTCGTCTGCGTTTTCAGCAACTTTTGGTATATTTTGCTTATTTGAAGTAGCCTGTATATTTGAGTTTTCTACTTCACTGCAATCCTTTTTAGATTTTTCATCTAAAAGCCTTCGCAGCCTATCTTTTCTCTTCTGTTTATTTTCTAAAGAATTGCTGTCGTCGTTAACTTCTTCGTCCTCACTCTCTACGGGTGATTCTTCAGCTTCTTTGTCACCAATTTCAACACCCTCTAACTTTAATTGATTCTGTTTGTCTGCAAACCTATGAATGGAAGGAACAATAGTTAATAAATACGACACTTATAAGACACAAATGCGTCACTTGGTTTTTAAGGAAACTACCTACCAATAATGATGTCCACAGGATTATTATAATTAGTATTTTTTGTAATCGTAACGCGCTAACTTTTACTTAATATTATGTTTATAGAAAAATAATATACAATTCTTACTGAAAATTATATTCTAATAGCTTCTCGTTTCGTCAATCAAACCGATTAAAATACGTTTATTGTCTTGATTGATTGACGAATCGATTCTTCCGTGCCATTTACGGCTAGGGCTGCTGATCTTTAGTGTAGATCGACCATCCACAAAAATATGGACACAGGAGATATTACGTTGAGCAAGATTACGCGTAAATTGCAGATGCACTCTCTTCTTACACTCTTAAAATCGGAAAAGCGTCCGCACTGGAGAGAGATAAAGCGCAGGACCAACTTTGTACATATCCATATGACGCATGGATTGCATTACTTTAAAAGCTATCGGATGATGAGCCGGCATTCCCCTAGCCAGGGGGATTCAACGATAAAGTCATTGTGAGTTATTGTATCCCAGGAGAATTCAAAACCGAGACCTCCAGTTTCTACTACGCAAGACTATGTAGTTTACGAATAAGGTAACAACTGTTAGTCGATTATTTGCATATGTACGTTACGAAATTATACCGGTTAAACCCTCTTTTACCTTTAAAAAATGGGTGAGTAATAAATAAATTCATCGGTCTTTAACTGAATGGAAAACAAATATACTAACTTATTAACAAGTTCAGTCTCTTTTTTAGACGCTATGAGTTTGTTTTCGTCCAATTTATTCTTTAGCGTTTCATTTTGCTCCGCTGGGTCCTCGTCTTGAGTTATTCGCGATGTTGCCAATCTCCATTCGTTTTCTTGTCTTCTCCTTTGCAATTTTCGACCGCACCTTGTGAAGAGGTCGCGGGCTAGAAGAAAAACATTATAGACCATTACAGCCAAATTCGTATTTGTTTTAGTTTAGATAAATAAAAAAACAAAAACCGTTGCCAACAGCTCAAGTCAAAGTTAAACAGTTAAGGAAACAACGTAAATCAATTTTTAAGTAGTTTGCCAAACGGGCGAGATCTTGTACGGCCAATACCGCGAAAAGTTTCTTCTTGATATGTCAATGTGGCATATTATCATAACGTTGTAAAATATATTTCCTTATTGCAATTTGTAATCAAAAGTATTGTCCAGAAAAAACAGTAACATTTATAAAGGCTACGATTAATACTAATCTAAATATTTGAGACGCAACTTCAGAGGAATCTAAAAATATCTTAGTTTTATATTCATTTACTTTTAGTTACTGATGGTAGGTCCCCTTTTTCAGGGACCTTCTTGGTTGGTACCACGGTGCCTATTTCTGCCGCAAAGCAGTAGTGTGGAAACACTACTGTGTTTCGATTTGAAGGGCAAACTTAACACCCTATTTCTCACGATAGGCAGCGCATTAGTAATACCACTAGTATTGGCTATCGGTATCGGGCGTTGCTGACCACTTCCCATCAGGTGGCCCGACTGCTCGCCTGCCTGCGTTGGCAATTATAAAAGAAAACCTGCAAATTGACTATTTTGACGATCTATGCGGTAATTAAGGACCACAAGTAATTTATTTAAAATAAAAAAAAAGCCAGAAATCGACACTTATGGAACTGCTATTTGCAACTTGGCCTTAAATATAAATTACCATAAACCTTTTTGAACATTTGTGGTCACAAAATACTGACTATTAATTCGGTTGTATTTCAAAAAGTGTACAATTAGTTCTGGTAAATAATTTTTGTATTAATGATAAATAAAAAAAAATAACCAAAACCACCTCTGTGGCGTAACAGTACTGGCCTTGCTTTATAAACCTAATGTCGGGAGGTTCCAATCCCGCGGGGAAAGAAATCTTCGTTTTCGAAGAAGTCCTGGTTTTCAAACTTTTTTGCGGTCGTTATAGGCCTTCTTCTTTTAAGAGCCTTCAAATTTACTGATAAAGCCAAATGCGCTTTTCGTACAACTATAACTTGGAAAATGACTAGTTGAAAAAAAAAAAAAATATGTATACCTTCTTCCATTATATCTGCCTCGTTCCAGCCAAGCCTATCTTCCTCATTGGCCTGCCTGACACATTTTAACACGTCATGGAAATCGGGAAATGGCAGAGGAGCCCCCAAGGGTACTTTTTTATTGATCCACTTCTCAAGTCGCTTTGCAGGCCCTGGAGGTTGTCCAGCCCGACATTGTATATGTATTTGAGGCTCTGATGGCATTCTTGTATTAGTTATTTTACAAAGCTTGGCGTACACTCGAACCAATCTCTCTTTGTATCTGAAAATAAATACAACCAACAGTAGAAAATATGTTTTATTTTATTTCATGAGCAGTGCAAGTACTTATTTTCAATTTAAGAAAATAATTAAATAACGTTAAAGCAAGTAATATGGCATTTCTGTAACAGACTAAACATAGCAAAACCAGGCATATAAGTATTATGATGGAAAATATTTTGTATCCATAAAATAATGTAATGAAATAAGCTACTTTTCAATTTTATCTTAGAATAAGAAAAAAATCTAAAATAACAACTATAAGTTTAAAACAAGCCATTAATTTATAATTACTTAGATTTAGCACATTTGTTTTACAAAGCCTGTAGAAATGTACCTCGGGATTCATTTTAGCTTTTATGAGTAATGTAGTTTTGGTACTAATTTCAACTTTGCTAATAACTTTTGTATTATGAACGACTATCATATACATCAACTAATTTTCTAATATGATACAGTTAATATCCATATTAGAAGAATTACTAAGTGCATAGATAAATTTAAAGTAGTCGGACACAAAATTATGTTACCTCTCAGTAAGTAAATAAACTGAATCTTCTTCATCATCAAAGTCTACTTCCTGTTCCTCCAATTTTTGTATCGCCCTATGTAGCTTTCTGATCGTCCTGTCTAACTTACGTATTTGTTTTCGACGCTTACGATCGAATTTACCTTCATCAAAAGATTCATTTGATTTTTCTATAATGGAAAAATACAGCAGTAAGATATCTCTTCGCTAATCATCATTACATCACATATTATTAATAAAAATCAATAGAGCTTATTAAAAACATTGCCAAAAGAAAAGATAGCATATTGAAGTACATTGATTTAATAAGAAACAATAATAGATGATAATATATAGCAAATTAAAGATAGTAGTTTACAATTGTTTGAATCTTCTATTTTATTATTAAAAATGTATAGTTTTCGCACAAAGTATGGATCTTCAAAATTAAATTAAAATAAAAAAAAAAACGCTAAAGAATATAAGTAATTTATTCTACATTTAGTATTAAGTAACTCAGTGTTTGTATACAGGCATCTTTTCAAATATATAACACAATTTAGTATTTATTTTGTTTTGTAAAGAAACTGATGCAAGGTATAACAAGAATATAAAAAAAACTAAAAACAATGACATGTATCTTTAGTTGAGGACAAAAATGTTTAACTTAATAATAATTAACAAAAATAAAACATAATAAGGAAAATAATTTCATAAAATAAACATATTTCCTTTATTCTATTTTAATCATCATCCATCACTATACTAGGTTATTATATTTATTTCCCACTTTCTGTTTAATATAATTAAAACCAAATTAGACTTGCTAAATTTTAATCAACATAATGCAAATGGTAATGTTTATATAAAGATTACCATATACATTGCCGTTTGAATTATGTTGCTCAGGATATGTTGATTGGTGATCTTCACAAAGCTTTCTATATATTAAAATATTAGCATAATATTGCATATGGAGCAACTTTTGCAATACTCTGCAAACTATTAAATATATTAGAACCCAATGATGAAGAGGCTTCATACAAAATGTTACACAGAGGTTAATCACTTAGTGAGAATTATTAATTCACAATGCCTATGTATGACACCACAACAACCAAGAGTTATTGACCTCACTTCCATCTTTTGTTGGGTCATATAAAGTGTTTTTATTGATAGATTATCACACCAATGTCAATCAATGGGTTGAGATCTCATGGCTCCCATTGCCCCTGGGCCTAGACAGATACAAAGGATATGTGAGTTCCAATGTGTCTTGAGGTCGAATGGGCCACTGACCAGATAGGGACTGCCTTGGCGGTCAACCTCGCTGGGGTTGCAGCAGAGTGTAAAAGCTATCCTATGACCACAACATTAAGGCATTGATATGGAACAATGAGGATGGGTTTGCAGAGGTATTTTCTCTGTTCGGCATTTTTTCTCAGTAAACAATAAGTTGGTGTTAACTATATTTCTATATCTATCATAGTCTACTACGGATAAATTAAAATTAATAAATAAAAATAATGAAGGTAGCTGGAATATTCCTAATAAACATTTTATATAGTGTGCAAGTTAAAATGACAAAATGGTGTCATACAGTAAACGATAGACAGTTGACGAGTTTCGTAATTTTCATCACTAAGCAATATTTAATGCAAAAAGTAACACCATTTGAATCCTCAGCTTATTAAAATACTAGATATTTTTGGCTCTTTTATAGTAATCTTAGTTTTTATATAGTCAAACTATTAAGATATTTTCTGCATCTAAACCTATATTTACTATAGTAAAATATACCCCAGCCAAATGAGAGATTGAATTGACAAAAAAAGTCTAACTTTAGACTCTAATGGGCCCAGAAGGTTTGGAATGGATAAGTTCAGTGGATAGTGGCCATGCTCAATCCCAGCAATGAATAATAAGAAAAACAAAAGCCTTAGCACTAATTAAGTACAATTTTAAACTATGTTTCAGTCAATTCCATCTCTCAATTTAGCTAGTATGTAATAGGTAAATTGGAATTAACAAAGCTCAACATTAATTATCACCTTTGGAACTTTTGTCAAAATTCACGGCTGCTTGTGTTTTGGCCATCTTCCTCTGCAAGTTCAACTCATCAACTATGTCTTTTATATATAAATACATTTTCTCAGGACCAGCCTTCATCAGGGAAATTCTTATGGACACCATACTAAGAAACTCTTCTGATTCTACATATTCCTTTGATACCTGTTTGTAATATGTTTTAATCTTTTTATCAACTATTTTTCTCATATCATCAGTATTTTCCATCTCAAAGCATAAATCAATAAATTTCTGATAGGTTGGATGGAATTCATTAATAACTTTGGGTTTGTCTTCATTTTGGGTTTGTTCAGGGGTTTTTGGAGTTTCGGCAGGTTGCTGGGCTTCACTCTTAGATGTACTTGGCTCAAGTATGTCAGTTTTAGGTTTCTCTTTAACGCAACTAACTTCTGTTGGTGGACTACTCTCATTTGTACATACTGAATCCACTGTGGTTGTATCTGCTTTGATGTCATCTTTAATAAGTGAATCTACTTTATGATTTTCTTCAGTTTGTTCCAAATTTTGACATTCAGTTTCTTCAGGATAATCCAACTTCTTTTTACTCACAGGAACAATAATTTTATTTTTTTCAGTGTCTTCATCACAACCTGAGGGTAATTCTTTGACTGGTTTTGTAGGACTATCTTCGATTATTATAGAATCAGATAGCTTCAACCGTTCTTTGTAAATACATGGCTTCACTGGACTATCATCAATGGTTATTTCTATCATATTAGGTTCTGGCTCAGTATTATTCTGTATTTGCAGGCTATCATTTTCTTTGGTCTTTTCTTCAGGCCTCAAGTACCACTGAGGACTTGCTGTAGCATTGGGAGATTGAGAGCCATCAATGTCAAGTTCAACTGTGAGAACATCACCAATACTTGTTGTTAAATCCATGCTTTCAGACATAGATTGGACGGATTGGATTTTTGGTAAGCAATTACTTATTTGTCTTTGTTATAGTAAGGCTGCGAGGAAGAACAGTCACGCCTTTTGTGGTTTGCACTTTAAATGGAGCTCTATCCTGTTTAGCCGCTGGATGCAGCTTATTTTTTGACAATGCACACTGGGATAAAACGCTCATTGGATTAACTTTGAGCTTATCTTCAAATAATATACGCTTATCATTTCCGTGCTTTTTTGAAAGTGATCTTGGCAAGTTTTTCTGTAAGTTTCGTCCGTTCGGCCTGCGGGTTATTGATATCGAATTGATAGTTGAAGATTTTGGCACTTTGACATCTCTCGAAAATTTTCCTCCCACTTTGTTTCTATTAGATCCCAAAGGTGTAATGGTAATACCACGCAACTTATTCGGAATATGAACCATCGCATTTGGAAGGGGTTTAATCTGTAAAAAAGAGAAATAAATTACAACATATTACAGTTAATAATAACTTAAGTTAATAAGTGAAAGTAAAAAAGTTTTTATATACTTTTTTGGCTGCCGGTGGCTCAGTTTCATCCTCGGATGAACCTAGTTCTATAACATCACCACTTTCCATTATATTAAAGTAAACTCTGATTTCATTAAAGGTAATTTATAACTGTTGAAAAAACCGTCCTTCTTTTTGATTAACTTTGAGAATTTCACATTAGTATTACAGCATGAATAAACATTAACTGAAATCCGTTTATTTTTCTGCACTAATATCAAGAACAGCAAACGCAAATCTTGACATAAGTGACCAAAGAGTATAGATAGGCTAATATTAAATAATGTAACTCTCTGTAACGTAAAATATTAGATACCATAATATAGGGTGAATAGAAATCATGGGTAAATAGACACAAACCAAGAAAGTTTTTCTAAACGTAACAGCCAATTATCAACATAAGTAAATTTATCATTTCGTCTGTTTTTTTAAGGAATTACATTTTTTTATAAAATTGCTACCTCTGATTTAACCTAAAGTTATTCAGAAGTAATATATGAAATACTTCTAAATGTTAGCGGTTGAACTTCGGTATTTTATTTTTATATTCTAGAAACCTTTTTTCTTTTATTGTACTAAACGTTGTGAAAGTGATAAAGAGTTATTTTGTTAGAGTATTATTCTTTAGTAACTAGATATTTGCAACCGTAAGCACAACTAATAATTAAAAATTATTAATATCCATGAAAATACATATAACTACAAAACTAGTAATCTCCCCACCTAGTCTCACTTTGCCTTACGGACTAATTAAAAAACATGCACTATGGGGTTGATAGAGACAAGAATGTTTGGATAGATGTGTCTTATGTCTAACGCCATATCAATTATGAAGACGGCTACTAGGTGAGACCGGACCCCTCGGTACCAGATAGCCTCTCTAAAATGGAAGGTTTGACGAGTTTCTATTCTAAGACTATTTAAATATATTGTGTTAAGTGTGATATAAATATAAATTATATTTTATAATCAGATACATCATTCATCTTTCTCCCTGCCAAAAGCACCAGCTATAAGATGTCGTATTCTTTCGTCCAATGAAGATGGCCTGGCGTAACATCCTCCTTAAATAAAAAACGGAAGTCTAAAGTTTTACTTTCTAAGGGCCGTTTTCCTAAGCTCTTTAAAATTATGGAATAACTTTACGAGAATTCAAAAAAAATATTATTCAGGTTTCAGACAGTCAGGAATTCAACCTAACAAAATTTCTCTACATTCTTACGTTAAAATTGTTTAACAACCTATGAGTAGCGGTTTGCAATGTAAAACGTCGCACTTATTATGTCGTTTTTTTTTAACTAAATTGTACCTCACATCAGTCCGAATAGAAATCACCTATATTTTTGCATTTTATGCTTTAAAAATTTTAATCAGGCATTTTTTTGCGATCTCAATAAAGCTTTTGATTGCGTAGAGCACAAAACTCTGGTCAGGAAATTACGTCACTATGGTGTAAGAAAAGCCGCAATCAATCTTCTGTCTTCGTACTTGAGCCACTGAACTCAGAGGGTTGACGTGAATGGTAAAAGATCTCCCGGGGCCCCGGTAAATATGGGTGTCCCACAAGATAGACCCTTGTCCCCTTGTCTTCGGCCTTTCCTCTTTCTCATCTATATAAATGATTTACCATATGTTAGTAATAAAAGCGAAGAGATAGTATTATTTGCTGATGATACTTCCTTAATTTTTAAAGTTAAACGACACACATCAATATATGACGATGTAAATAATATTCGCTCTCGAGTGGCGCACTAGTTTAGTGTCAACAATTTGCTATTAAACCAGAAGAAGACAAAATGTATTAAATTTATGACTCCAAATGTAAGACCGAGTAAATTTGAAGTGTTTATAGATGATGAAGAGATAGTCGTTGTTGAGTCAACCGTGTTTCTGGGAATACCAATAGATATCAGATTGTAGTGGGGTCCTCATATTAATACACTGTCGAATAAACTCAGCTCTGCAGTATATGCTGTCAAGAAAAACAGACAATTAACTGACGTGGAGACGGCCCGGTTAATATACTTTAGCTATTTCTACAGTGTAATGTCTTATGGCGTTCTACTGTGGGGATGTGCGGCGGATACTAATACGATCTTTGTCCTCCAAAAACGAGCTATTCGAGTGGTTTATAATCTGGGCCCCAAAGAATCCCTGAAAAAAATGTTCTCAGAGATTAAAATACTAACCGTTACTTTTCAATACATATTCGAAAACCTAATGTATGTGCAAAAAAATTGAAATGATTTTCGTAGACATTGTGATACACATAACATAAATACTAGTAACAAACATAATTTAATTCTTCCAGCTACTAGACTACGAAGAATAAGTAAATCTTTAATGGAATTTATCTCTTAATAAATTTAAAAAAGTTGTTAAGGAACGTTTATGTGTTAAAGGTTATTATAACATAAATGATTTTTTAAATGATAACACGGGCTCGTAAAGGAATGCTCGCTCCAGGATTTTTCAAGTTTAATATACGATAGAACTGTATATAGCTCATAAGAAAATTTATATGTATATATATGATTATTTTAAAAGATGACAAAATAGGTCGGAGGCGTCCTATTCCGAACCGGTGGTAGCGTCCTTGACAATCAATAAGCGAGTGTTACACTTCTATATTGAATAAAGATATTTGAATTTGAAAAAAAACCCATAATCAAACTATAACATGATTTGCTATTTTGAAGTCTGTAAAGTTGTAACTCCATTTTACGGTACTTTATACAGTCCAAACTTAAGCAAAGTATTGAAAAATATATAGCTATTAACTTAAAACATGTATTAGCAAAAATATATACATATAAGTACTGCATGCTAAAAATAAAAAGAGTACAATACTGGTAAAAGACTAGTATTTGAACATTAACATTTATAGTGGGTGTACACTACTTAAAATAATAATGAAAGAATATTATATAATACAATGCCGCAATAGAAATAAAATAATGTGCTTGTTGTAACTGAAAACATATTTCCTTGTCAAATAGCATTTGTATTACACTTTTGTATTTACTTTAATATTAACAATAAGAAAATATCTTAGTAAATCGGTTTTTGGAAACTGCCGTTACAATAATAATAATAGGTTTGTTACTATGTTGCCTTCTGTTCAGTGTTTTTATGCTGTTGTTATTAATGTTGCATATACCAAATATAAATTTATTTTGTGTGGCAAGCTTGTACGTGCTTTCTATCAAACTAAGTTGAAAGGTGGAAACTTAACAATCTGTCAAAATAAATCGTGTCTTTAAATAAATAAATTCTTTTTCGTGTATTGTGGTCATAAGAAAATGATTAAATTATTTTCCTTAAAACAACAAAAAAAAGATGAAGAAGGCTCTGCTAGAGCAGGAGGTTCACAAAAGAAAGCCTCTGCCGCACAGTTGCGAATCACTAAGGGTAAGAAAATCTACAAGATAGCTATTAAGATGGATTTAAAACAAGCGTAGCACCTTGATCGTGTATATCATATTTCTTTATTATAAAAAATGACTGTATAATGATTAATTAGAAAAAATATTATCATGGTGAGAAATTTTATGTCATTTTCTTTATAGATTTGAATGAATTAAATCTGCCTAAGACGTGCAACACAGAATTTCCCGATCCTGACGATTTGCTTAATTTTAAACTAATAATATGTCCCGATGAAGGCTTCTACAGAGGGGGAAGATTTGTTTTTAGTTTTAAGGTAAGATTCTATGCTATTCATTGCTGTGATGCTTCTATAGTTAGAAACCTGAAGATAACTTAATATGAGAATAATACATTTATTAATAATAATTAAAAAAAATATTACAATTACATAATTTCATATGCATATATCTGATGCACTTAACAGTATTAGTTTTAATTGGAAATTATACTTTGTCACTTAGAGTTTTGAGCAGAAGTTCAGAAATGAGCAGCAATTTGAGTGCACTACTTTTGCTTGACTAACAAATCCAATTCAGTTCAAAGCAATGCACAATCAAGCTTTATAGTAGTGTGAATACATTTTTTATTAATAACTCGGTCTAGATGCTCTCTATGTCTATTTTTTATTATTTTTGTAATGATTACTAATAAAAATACAACTATTATTTTATTCAATATATAACCAAAAATCCACACTTGAGTGTGGATTATGACTTATTGAATGTTTTATAACTTTGTCTTATATGTAAAAAGAATTTGCATCTAGGAATTTGTACTAATATTTTGAAATTATATTTATTATTTATTCCTGTATGAAACATGTAAAAACTGTGTTAAGATCTAAAAAAAGTAAATTTATATTAATAAAAGTATATATATTTTTTCTAGCATGCTTTTATTAATAACAGGTGCAAATTGGTTTTACTAATTATAAGGATTTCACAAAGGATATTCTGTATATATTTTTTTAATCTGATTGTTATGTCCTCTTACAGGTAGGACCAAACTACCCTCATGAACCACCTAAAGTTAAATGTGAAACAGCAGTATACCATCCTAATATAGACTTAGAAGGAAATGTGTGCCTCAATATACTAAGAGAAGACTGGAAACCTGTGCTAACAGTGAACTCTATAGTTTATGGACTACAATATCTATTTTTGGTGAGTGTTGCACAAAGTATTGTCATAAGGAAAGGATATTATTTTATTGTAAGGATAATACTACAAATATGTCATTGGTTTAAAATAAAAACTGTATTTTATTGCTAAATTTTCAATAAACAAAACATTTTTACTTTCTAGGGAATCCATAACAGATTAGTGTAATCTAATTTATTGAAATATGAAATCTTAAACTGTTAATATCACTTTGTTCTCCAATAAACCCTATTGGCTTTGTCTCTTATGCTGGTATTTACAAATTATTTGTATGGGCACTTACATATTTATTGCACGACTCATATTATTTTAGATTTTTCATTTATTTTAATGCAAATCTCCATGAATTATTAAAAAAAAAATTACAGTTTTTTATTATTATTGTGAGCATCTATAAGGCCTCATCTATATATATATATATATATAAACAGATGAGTACCTGGCAAAAGCTTGTTTTATGTTCTACTCATATTCTATAATCAACTGAGTTACTCTTTTTGATTAATAAGATTATAATTAAATCCTAACAGTTAATAGTTGGTTTTACCATTGCTTTAATTAAACATAAGCTTGAGGATAAATAAAGGGTTGTATGGGGAATAAATTACATGCTTAATGATTTTTTTTTTAATACATACATTAACATCCTAAAATTTTATTTTTGGATGTTAATGTAACAAAGCAACATTAACATTCAAAACTATAAATAGCATATCTTGTATAACTGGCTCCGTGGCCTACTGGTAAGGCCATGTGCTTTAGAGACAAGAGATTTTGGTTTTAAATCCTGTGGGAACTCAACAAATTTTCATTATTTCCTAGTTGGTTAGGACTATTTGGGCTGATCACCCTATTGTCTGAAAAGTAAGATGATCAATGCATCCAACTGGCAAGGCAATAAGGCAAGGCAAAATTGTCCACCCACCATTGGACCAGTGTAGTGGGATATGGTCCAAAAACCCCCTAACTAGGACAGCATGCATTAGGGGAGGCTTATGTCCAGCAGTAGACAAATAGAGGCTGATGGTGATGATATCTTATTTATCATATTATTAGGGAAAGGGCTATACATAATTATATGGAATGATATGCAGTTTTTTCTGTTCAACCATAAAACAGTTTTATTACAATAATAATAGGAATTAAAATGTTAACAATTGAGGTGTAACCTAATTTCATATTACAGGAACCTAACCCTGAAGATCCCCTTAATAAAGAAGCCGCGGATGAACTTCAGAGTAACAGAAGACTTTTTGAACAACATGTGCAGAGAGCTATGCGTGGAGGTTACGTTGGAACTTCTTACTTTGAACGGTGTCTTAAGTGAACTTTGCCTCTTTGCTGTAAATGGATGCCCTCAACTCATTATACACAAATAAACAATCTCACAAAGGTCTTGTAATTTATTGAGAATTTGACTTGTTTAGATTTTAGTATTTAAATTTCATTATTATTTAAATAGTGGCATTTCATATTTTTAGTTTATAATAATCAAAGCTATAATATTTTTTTATGGACAATTACAACAAATACATAATATTAGAATATTTGCATTAAAAGCTGTTTTATTAAGCCATTATAATGTGTTAATTTAGATTGATGGACTAATGAGGATTGAATGTTAGATAAATTCTGTTGAGGTATTTTTGAATTTCAGACATGGAGAGATACATAGGTAGTTATAATCTTGCACAAAGTTTTATACCATAATACCCTATACATATGCACCTATGAAGTATTATTTGTTTAAATTATATCTATGAAGGAAAAAAAATGAAGCTAAATATCTAATTCAATTATAGCAATTTACATTGTTTTTTCTAAATAGCATTTCAATAAAGGAGACAAAAATATGGTTTAATAAAAATAATTTTTGAGTTAATGTGATTCAATGTTGCAATATAATACACTAAAAATACATTCAATATTTAGCAATTAAAACCTCGTCAAGGAAATGAAGATACTTATGTAGGTCTAGGTATAATAGGTATAAGCGTCGCGCGCATTGTTTGTAATTTGTACAGAGTGAAGTGAGCGACAGTCCAAAGTAACAGTAGTGGCGGGCGGCGACCGCGTGAGTCAGTGTCCGTCAGTTTCGTTTTGTAGCGGCACACGCGGCAGTGTTCCGTAAGACGCCGAGCGGTTCGCGCGTTTACACGTTGATACGCTTTCTCCGTTAGTGCACACGAGGCAGAGTAATTTCGACACGCTACTCGGTTGCGAAAGTTCGCGCGATGATATACAAGTGAGAGCCACCATTGGACGCCAGGGTAACGCTCATCGCGCACGGTGAGCCAGTTTATTCAACGAAAGACATTCGAAACTCGCTAACTGTGAGGGACGGGGGGCGCGCGACGCCGTCGGCTCGTACACGCGGGAGCAACGATTCCTAACACATACTTACTTTGAGAGTGCAACGGAAACCAATTTTTAATGTGTCAAGTCAGTATAGCTTACTGCTGCTACGTCAGATCGCAGAACGCCTCGAGCAAGAACTACAAGGTTATGCAAATGAGTTCTGAACGCTTCTATACCAGGGGTAATCTAAAGACCATTCACAACTTTAATAAACTTTAACGTTTACGTTTTTTCGTACGGTGTTCCGAGTGCTTATCTGTATCGTTTTCCTGCCCTATTATCGTTCGGTGTCGCGATCGCTAATTGCTAATTACCTGGAATCGAGTGATAACAGATTTTGAGTATTTGCGAATTATTAGCGTTGAGTGCAACTCGGAGCTTCATCAGGTGTAGACGATGGCGGCCGTGCAGGACGAAACGTTGCTGTCCCGCTGCGAAGTGCCTATCATTGACCTGGCCCACATAGGTAAATATAATCTCATCGAAACATTAACACAATAAACTTAAGCTAAGTTCTTTAAACCTAACGGTCGATGTTAATTCTATGGTTGGAAAGTTTAAATGTTAGCACAAAGGAACGGAGAGTCGTTTACCTGCGCGCATCCCTAATTGTAGTTTCGTACCTGTAGTTGAGCAAGTTCGCCTGACACCCGACAGCTGTTAAGCGGTAGAAAATTATTTAATAATTTTATATCTCTACTCACACAATAAATTTGGACAGATGCTCAACATCAACAAAAACCTTAAAAATTTTAATCTATTCATTAATTACTTTAAAGAATATATTTATAATTTTTTTATGTCGTATCCAATTCAGTCATCTATAAATTTTTATATTTTTCCTTATAATAGTTAAATACAATAATGTAATAACATTAAAATAAAATAAAAAAATAAGTTTTAAAACAAAAGTTTTTAGAGGAAAACCCAAAATTTTATTATTAGCTATTATCTGTAGATTAGGACTACAAACTAATCCACTGAATCAATTTAGATAAACAAAGATAAACATACACTCAAAAAGAACCTACGTTTTAGATAAAGTATTAAACAATGTCTTTGTATTTTATCATAGTTTTTGTTGTTAGTGATTAATACAATCACCTGGAATTTGTATTAATACGGCTATAGATTAAAAAAAAATGTTTAATAAGAGGGCAATGGCCGATCCTTAGCGGGCCCTCGGTTTCCGAACGCACGCAATATTGCGCCGGTTCTATCTCCCTAACTCAATCCTGATTCCCGCGTTGCCCGCAAACAGGTGTCATTTACCTTTGTACGCATACAATACTATCTTTTGCAAGTAATTTTTTGCGGAAATGAATTTTAATGTAATTTAATATCCTTTCAAAAAAGATAATTAAGCCTAGATCTAATCTCTGTAGGTATTTTATAGTTTAGACTATCTCAACAATTTATGCGCATACACGTAACTAAATAAAAATATATATCGACTCATCTCCGTTAAGGTACTTACAGCAATATTAATGATATAAGAAAAAGAAGGAATGTGAGTCGTAAGCTTGCTTCTCGTCATGGATCAAAACGATCATTATAATTTAATAATTATAAAAATTATAGTAGCACTATTTATTTTAATTTTGAACCCTACGAGCCCTACGAGAGCCATACGAGCGGTACGCATTTGATGCATTTATCAGCTTAAAACGTATTTTCTTTCTATTGAACATCACACATCACATCGTCAGCCTTTGTTAGTCCACTGCTGGACATAGGCCTCCCTAATACACCCCCTATCCATTAGGGGTTTGGACCGTATCCCACCACGCTGGTCCAATGCGGGTTGGTGGGTGGACCTGACTTTTACATGCCCATCCGACGCATGGATCATCTTACTTTTTCAGACAATTGGGTGATCGGCCCAAATTGCCCTAACCAACTCAGAAACAACTAATGAAAATTTGTTGCGTCCCTGCAGGATTCGAACCACGACCTCCAGTTTCTAAAGCACACGCCCATACCACTAGGCTACGGAGGCAGTTACTATTGAAACAACATATTTTTGTAATGAAACATAAATTTATACTTGTAATCCATCAGTTACTTTACGCAAGAAAAATAACCTACATTTTGTCACGACTGTCGATTACTACTTAATATACAAAAAAAGATAAATTTCGTGTTGATTATTCTTTATTTGCCTATAATAATTCGTAATGTAATATTGAACTTATAAGTATTTTGGAAGTAAATTAAGAATAAACGACTAAAATTTACACTGTTTCGTAATGATTCCTGCATGTGGCCAGCAATGTAAACCTGGCATTGCTGAAATAAATATATATTAATATTTATTCCAACAAAAATGAACTGCTGTTTCCATCACATACAGCCTTGAAAGCATTATAAGTTTTTTTATTGCTATGTACTTACTGATTAGTAGTAATAGGCGCGCAAAATTTATCCTATAATTTACGTAGAATTTTTATAAAATACTAAGTGTAACGTGCACCTTTTGTCTGCATTTCCCTCAATATTCAGAATATAATTAAGTAGCGTAAATCGTTGGATACAGCAGTCTAACACTGAAAAAATACATAAAATTTTAACTTGTAAGTATATATAAGCATCTCCTTATGAAATATACAATAAAACACATAGTTATCTTTATAAGTATGTTCCTATGGATTGGAACCTAACAAAATAGCGTGATTTTCGTATAAAGCGGACGCTATTTATTTATAGCGGTTCAAGAGAATATTTGTACGTTATCGACTTCGTCACCAGACTGAAACGTCAGCGAGTTCCGTTGCCTTAACGTAAATGTAACACGTTTATATTCCGTTTTATCTGTTCGCGTCGTGACAGATGCTCACGGTGCCGCTTAGTCGGACTTTAAAGTTAGAGCATCGTCGATAGTCACCGAGTGGTGACTAATGCGTGCAGTTTTAACGACTGCAAGCTGACTAACGCTCTTAAAAGTTTTTCTGTGTTAGACAATTCGATTTGTTAACTCGACTTGTTGCAAATATGATGTGGAAATAATCAACGGCCATTCGAACTTTTTTTATTTTGTTTTATTGATTACTATTAACTAACTAGCTGTAAAGAATGAAGGGATAAATTTAGATTACCTATTTGAAACCAGCACTATACAGTCGCATAGTTTAGACAATTTAGATAATGTTAAACTCAATTGGCGCTAAAAAGTAAAAGACTAATCAGTTAATCATTGCTTTGGTATTTGTAATGGCCGCTGTCCATCAATAAAATGCCTTCGATTCTGGCGTCATTAGTGTTTGACTTTAGATGTATTTACAATTATTCCGAGTGTAAATTGTCAATCTCTAGATGGTCTTAGAGTATAACACTAATGCTAAAATGCCATTAGTACATAAAAACAAATTAAGTTCAATAAATATCGTTACGTATTATTCAGCTAGTTGAGATATAAATAATTTTTAAACGATGCTTTTCATAAAACTATTCGGCGTCACCCAGTGATTGCAGCTTAGTTATTGTTTGTACCTGCTCCGTAATTAGAACAATTGCTTTACACCAATTTTACTCTTAAGGATCAGTCGTAGGAACGTTCTTTTAGACATAAATACTATAGTGAGTTTATAATTAATGTGAATTACACCGTCTGTATTAAGTAAGTACAGAAGTGAGAAATCGATTAAAGAGTTAATTGAATATTTGAATGTCGGAATACTTATAATCGTTTCTTATCCAAATTTACGTTTTCAAGTTGGCCTGCGTTCGAAAATTTAATATGAATCGTCAAGGACGATTCTATACACAGAAAAAGGCAAAAACAACAAAATATTTCACAACTATTCGTATCTTAACTTTGCACAAAACATTGTTCAAAGGTCAAGAGCTCTTAAAAGAAGGAATTTAAAATCATCTTAAGAGTTACGATTAGATAAATAAAGCCTAATGGCTATTTTGCACTAAGGTATAAAAATACTATTTTAAGGAATAAGCCTTTTCATTATATATTTTTAAATTTTTTCGTAAATGCCATTATTAAATTATCTTCTTTTTTAACATTTTACTTCACTCAATATTACTTTAAATAGCTCAATACTTTACGTGAAAAATAGTGTTAAACAGGTTTTAAAACCTAATATAATTTATAAAAACGTAAAATTTAGCTACAATAAATAATAGCCTTATATACGGTCATGTTTCAACATGAATCGCAAATATGTATTATTTGTAATCGCAATATGTATTATGGACCCACCTTTGAAGTATTAGGCGTATTTAACGATCCTTCGCTGTATTCCACGTGAAAATAAATAATTAACGTTGCCTAATAGTAAATTAATGGTCATTAGCAAATTTCGTAGAAACGATAAGTCAATAATATAGACCTTGAAGGAATTATTTAAATGTAATATCATAAATTACTACAGCAGCTATTGTGTAGAAGTACTTGAAGAGACCAGATTTTGACCATCTCGTAAACTAAACAGCGAATAACATTACGAATATTATGTAATATGCTGTTTTGTTATATGATACAAAATTCCATAAGAACGTTAAACGGTTCCATAACAACCGTAACATATAGGTAGGAGTTGTTTATTATATTACACAAAAAGAAACCACATTAAACTTTATGTCACCTTAATGGTTTGATGTTTATACTAGTGGTGTTTACCATCGCTCGGGTGTCTGTAATGTTATTGTAGCTATAAGAAGTCGTTTCAACTTCTGAATATAATGGCGATGACTACATTCTCAGAAGCCTTCCTACGTAATTAACTCGTAGGAAAACCCCCAACTTTCCGCGTGCCGTCAAACATTGTAGATTATATCAAACTGTGTTAATCAAAAACAGTATACTATTCACAATAAAAAACACTCGAAATACGCGCAACAAACAACGTAGCGAAAAATTATAAAATCTTATATATTTTTTGCTACGTTGTTTGTCTTACAGTCTTAAGTATTAGAGGACGTAGAAGAAGCTATAATATTTTATATACTTGTATTTCATAGTAAAAAAAATTAAAAATTTCCACATCGGGTAAAGTCTGAAGTCGACAAGGTGTCTTAGGAATGCGTAATAAGGCATGTTTTACGACTTGATAATGTCTACACAATCAAACAACAAGACAAGTTTAGACTGATTTATAATGTGTACAATTACAATGAAGGACATACGACGATGTAAGTACAAGCTAGCGACGTTTTCGCGTATTCTTTCAGCTTGCGCACGTTTTGGCAAATACATATAAGTATATGCGATTTATTCACGTAACCATATACGATATATGTTAATATGAAATGCCACAGCGTCTAAAACGAACAATTGTTCAGCCCGAAAATGCCGCGTCCTACTCATGGACCATTGTGTTCTACAACAATCCGATGCCTTGCCATCTGTGTAAACCAAATTCGATACGATTGTTCGTATGTGCTTTTACGGCGAACTTGCTGAAATGAATTCTCGAACTATTGCGTCAATAGTCACACGCCTGAATCGAGTGAAAGATAGTATAACTTTAGTGCTAACCAAGTTTATTTCAGATTACCTACGCGGATCTACTGCACTTTATTTTGATACTATATATTGTTTAACTTGTTTATGCCTCCGTGGTGTAGCTACATTGGCCCTTACTTTATAAACTGGAGGTCGTGGGTTCGATTCCGCGGGGATACAACTTTGTATTATCGTTATTTTCAGTTTGGTAAGAACAATTTGGGCCGATCACCCAATTGTCTGAAAGTAAAGATGATCCATGGCATATAAAAATAGGTCCAGTCACCAGTCCAAAAACCCCCTAACGGACAAGGCGTCCATTAAGAGAGGCCTATGTCCAGCCGTGGACTTACACAGGCTGATGTTGATGATGGTGATATTGTTTAATTCCAACAAAACCCGTATAATAACAGGGTTCATTAGTTGTAAAAGTTACTAGACTCACAACGTAGTTCAATGACAGCACCTATGTGTCGCATATCGAGTAGCGTGCAAACATTGCTACGTTCCCTTTTACAATCTGTGTAACCTTTACGTGAAGTAGTAATAAAAAGACAAGTATACACTTTTTATCTGAAAGAGGAAGAACTTGTCATATCATTGAAAAAAAACTTTCAAACATATTTACACTTACGTCATAAAGTGACTAGCGGAACAGCAATGAATGAGTGGGATTATGTAATGTACAATTTGCATTTGATTGCCACTTTAAATTAATGTTCATCCACATTTTATCCTTGTTTTAAAATAAAATTCTTTCAGAATCGGTTAAACGACTGACAATATAATAAGAAATTACGTGTAAACCAATCTAAATAGATTATTTTGAGGTGATAGTACATCGCCTGCGCAAAAATAACGTGTAATTTTTAAAATTCTTTTAACTAGTTTTACGAATTGCTTGCCTCATCACTAACATTTGTTACGTGATGTAAAAAGGCAGGCTCATTTAGTTTAATGTAACATTATTCAATGGTCTAATGCAAACGTCAACAGGTTGCATAATCGCGAACCAATGTGCGGCACATTGGTGGCGTGCACCAACGCACTCAACTAATGGAGGTTGATCAGCATTTATCAATAGCATTCAAACCCAACTGATTGAACACGTCAGCTAGGGATGATCAAACACATCGATGTTTTTCAATTGATTTACCAAACATCGATACTTTCGATATATTGAATGAATGTTTATATCGACATTTTTCATATATCGATCATCGGTGCAAGTCGTATGAAACCACTTGCACCGTGCATCTGATGAAGCAATACATTTATATTCCTTTCCTTTCGCTTTACAAACCAATGTTGTGGGTTCTATTCTATTTTCTGGTTGATTGAGAAAATATGGTCTGATCAAACAAATGTTTGTTTGATCGTATAGTTTACCCTTTAGGTGGTGCAGGTCATATGCCAGTCTTTGTTGTAAAAACTATTATTCAGGTAAAACTGGATGGATCTAGAATTAACCCAAAAGATTTAAAATAAGACTTTGTTTGTGTAACGGATCTTATACGTTCTGGTTTAAGTGCCGCTAAATTTACAAGACGTATAAAAAACTAATTCTGATAACACAATAAAAGTTATATACTTGTCGATTCCTGTTGATTGTTATTGTATAGCAATATTTCTTATAAAACCTTTATATAAATGTATAATATATGTATAAGACACAGTTTAAATAAGGAGCTTGTGTTTGCGGAAAATTGAATTAGATTCAATAGTTTGCTTCTGTACCTAGTCATCGATATTTAAACATCACACTTTATTTACGAAATGTTTATTCTGATTTGAGAAAGAAGAAAATAGTTTGTTTGTTGAGAGGAAAAAAGAAGAGAAGAATTGTTGACTTATAAAGTCACTTTAAAGTGCTCCCTTTTTTAGTTAACTTGCAATGTAACTTAAGTAAAAATAAGACTTACTTATTGATGACAAGGCTTACGAAATATTAGAATAAATATTGATGAATAATATTTAATTAAAGCAATTGCACAATCTTATTCAAGTTCCTAGTAACTTAGTATTTTATTGCTTTAATACTAGTCAAGTAATAACTTTACTGATAAGACTGAAACAATGGGCACTAAAGGTGGCATTAAAGGTTTGAGTTTCTTCGCATTGTCTTCTAGCTTGTTATAGATTAAATATATTAGTTTTTAGTCTTGTTAAAGTAAACTGTAATTTTGAATTATGACTCTATAGTATAAGGTAAATGGTCGATTGGCCGTAATAACTTTTAATAATTGCAGATAGTAGATCTGACAAAAAAATGCGTATATAAAAATTGACCAGTTTGAATGAATCGTTTAAGATTAAAAGGTTTAAGAAAATTATTTTTAGTATAAAAACAACGTTTTTTTAGATATTCTGCGCTCACAAAGGTAAATTGTACAAATCAGTTAGTCATAAAAAAAAGTTATTCGAAAATATAATATTTTTAAGTCGCGTGACAATACCGAAACGCCATTTTACTGTTGGTTGTTAAGAAAATCTGTTCATGATGGCGCGTTATGTGATTATTATTATTTGTCTACTAAGACTTTAGCTGATAAGTAAGTGTATGAACATATGGTATGAACTGAATTGGTCTAATCTCTTCGTAAGAGGATGTCGTTTCATTTGTATACTATTGTAGGTTTGGTCTATGATGGAATTCATCATCATTCATTCATCATCAGCCTGTGATAGTCCACTGCAGGACATACGTCTTCCCTGATGTTTTTCGGACCGTATCCCACCACGCTGGTCCAATGCGTATTTAATACACACTGGGTGTATCGTATGTCGTATATTACGTTACGAAGGTAAATTTACGCATAGAAAAACTTTTCAAGCAACACAATTCGGACTATGATTTGACTTTTATATATTCGCATAAATTGTCTCGTCTAGACACTACAGCATTTAAGGAACTTAAAGTGTGTCCCCTATTTTTCCATTTGCAACCTACGAATACTCGAACATAAACAAAAATTGAAATCGTTATTACATCCTTAGTTATCTTTTATTTATATTTTAATACAATCACTTTTATATAGCTTAAAGCGTACGGATAGCAGGAAATGCGTAATAACCTATTGCTGTTACCCACTGAATGTACGCGGAATACTCGTACTAAGTTCTTAGTGGTTGTTAAACAATCCGTGCTCTGTGCACAAACGAGCCACGATCCGTTAGAACAACTGTCTTACCCGATTTTGAGTAGGAGCCAGCAGTGGATAGTTTAACCCCATTATATTATATAACGGTTCTTTAAAAGCTTGTGCAATACTTGTGAATAGGCGAAGAAAGATATATAATGAGTTTCTTTCGCCGGTTCATTCTCAGGTCGGAGGCGTCCTTTTCCGAACCGGTGGTAGATTTTTGACAATCAATAAGTGTGTGTATCGCTCCTTTGTTGAATAAAGTATATTAAAATGTATAAACACAAAGCCTTACAGTTACGTGTATGGCGATGTGATGATTAAGGATCGCGTGGTCATTAAATTTGGTGTTGTCAAAACAATAAAGACGCACTTGTATTTTATTATTGTAGTTGTATACTGCTTCCTGTGCTGCCTCCGTAGCCTAGTGGTATGGGCGTGTGCTTTAGAAACCGGAGGTCGTGGGTTCGAATCCTGCGGGGACTCAACAAATTTTCATTGTTGTTTCCTAGTTGGTTAGGGCAATTTGGGCCGATCACCCAATTGTCTGAAAATTAAGATGATCCATGCGTCGGATGGGCATGTAAAAAGTCGGTCCACCCACCAACCCGCATTGGACCAGCGTGGTGAGATACGGTCCAAACTCCCTAATGGATAGGGGTGTATTAGGGGAGGCCTATGTCCAGCTGTGGACTATCACAGGCTGATAATGACTGTTTCCTCATCTTATTAAGCGTGGGTATAAATGTATAGATAGTTTCTACAATTTTAGTTGTCATCAAAGTAAAGCATAAATATATGTAACTCTTACAAAATATAAACCCTTTATTTCTTCATTTAGCCTTTTTCGTTCGTATGTATTAAGATAATGTTGAATGATTTCTACTAAAATAAAATTTTTCAAATCTTATGAAAAACCGTTCATTTATTTTTACATATTATCCAGTATTTACATAAATAAATGCAACAGGAATTCTGTTTTTTTTTTTCTAAAACCCAACAAAGTACGTTTAAGAAGTTTCAACTCAAATTGAATAGTTCTATTCTGATACGTTCCGCTTCAAAGGTACGATTAAACAAACTAAACGGGGTTCTTTTTTGCTCTAACAAAATAACAAAGCTAATGTAAGCCACTTCGTCTGGTGTGGTAATGACAAAGCAATGCAATAAGAGAGAGGGAAACACCCGAATAGATTTCACTTCACCGTCCTATTCTTGGTCACTTGAGAGCTAACTTAAGGTACAAATTACGAAGTTTAAAAGTTGTATCATTGTCTAAATGCATAAGAAATCCTCTAGTATTTTTCCGTCAGAGTTTAAAACTGGATTTGTCGCATGTTATCGACGATGGGGGGACGACACTAAATCTCGACCATAAAACTTGAAAATTATAATATAATTAGTAAGTAAGTTTACTAGAGTTTACACACTACTGTCTTCCGGTTTGAAGGATACCGTGGCCAACATAATTACTAGGTAATCGACTTAAACCATCTCATGTCTCAAGGCGGTCAGCGGATTTGTGTCGTCTTCCGATGCTTTTCTTAGCAGGGCAAGTATCACTTACCACCAGGTTAAAGTTCTACTAATCTCATCGCTTTAAGATATAATAAATGGAATATAAGAAAAAACAACAGAAGTACTTGAATTTAAATTTAGAAGATTTTTTTTACCGAAACATTTTTTATAAATTTTGTATTTCGTTGCGATGATGAATAATGCCTTCCTTTTCACTTGTTGTCGCGTTTGCTTTATCGTAATTCGATAAGTAGATTAAGTGTGACGGATTTATTAGATAGCTCACTACCGCGTACCAGATATAGGAGATTACAATAATCTCTTTGTTCTCGTCCTGGTGATACGGCCCACTTTGGAAACGTACTAAAATTGATTTGGCTATCATTTAGCGCCAACCTTTTTCACGCTATAGGAGGCATGAGTTATATAATATATTTCTATATTGTTGAACGCGATAAAAATTATGATGTTGTTTATAAAGGCTGTTGTTATTTCATTACGAAATTATAAATTTTCTTTATAAGTTCTTAATTGTAAATGTTATTAAAATTTATCTTCATATTATTGTTTTAGCCTTGAATTAACTCCTGACGCTTTTTATCACGTCCGTTTGTTTTTGTGAAACATTTTTGAATATCCGTTATCTAACAAAATCATAACATCACTGAGGCAATTATTAATTTAATTTTGTGACATTTACGTAGCCTTTGCTGCCCATGAATAGTTTAAAAAATAAAACCTCGAGGCAATAATAAAACTATTATGATGAAAGTCTAGCGTTGCTGATCTTTACATCACATGTCAAGGTAACGCTTATCGCTAAGTGACTGGCATTGGAACGTTCTATTATAATTTTTTTTTATTTAAATGAAACATTGATTCGAATCTTTGACACAAACGAAATATATTTATTTAATAAAATAAAGCGAACTGCTGTTCTGTTGATGGTAATATTGTGTCCTTAAAAAATACATCGTAAAAAGCCCCACGTCTACTTACCGTCCTAAGACTAAAATTAATCCTGAGAAAAGATAACAATTACAGTGTACTGGATCTAATATCCTATATGTTAAGTTTCCTTAACCCTGTAAATACTCTAAAAAAGGTTAAAAACTGCTAGTTTTCGTTTTTTAGACATCTTCGTTATACCTCACTGCGTATTTTTTCGTATGTTAAAACAATATCTAATGTGATCGTTCATATTTGCCGTTCATGACACATTTATCAATGTAAAAATAGTCTGTTTTTATCTATTGTTTTGTTTAACGATAAGGAGAGACGCAGTGGTTTAGTGTTGGATTTATATTGCGTATAAATATTTTCGACACTTTTTATGCGTAATTATGATAACATTTAGCTTTTCCAACTCGCTAATTAGCAAATAGAAGCTTGGATTACTTATTTTTAAGCAAAAATACAAATTTCTTTGTTAGTTTTACTTGAATAGTTTATTCAGCGCGATGTTTAGGGTGTATAAGATCAGACCAAGTATGATTTTAAGTACAAAACATCCACAACGTGATTCTGTATTAATACGAGAGCAACTGGAAAAGCAAGACAAGGTTATTTAAGTTATGATCACATGTAAATATTTTTTGTATAAGCAAGTTTTTAAAAAAACATATCATCATCATCAGCCTGTGATAGTCCACTGCTGGACATAGGCCTCCCTTAATACACCCCTATCTATTAGGGGGTTTTTAAAACGTATCCCACCACACTGGTCCAATGCGGGGTGGACCGACTTTTTACACACCCATCCGACGCATGGATTATCTTACTTTTCAGACAATTATGTGATCGACCCTAACCAACTAGAAAACAACAATAAAAATTTGTTTAGTTCCCGCAGGATTCAAGCCCACGACCTCCGGTTTCTAAAGCACACGCCTATACCCCTAGGCTACGGAGGCAGTTAAAAAAAACAACCTATCATAAAATATATGGCGATATTTTTTTAGTGTCTAAAGTTTTCTATAATTGTTATTGCTCTGCAGGTAATACCGTATTTTGAATGTGGCTAATTAACGCTGAAGAAAATACAGATATCCGTTTAACAATTGTGTTTGTCGTTTTACGAAGAGTCGTATCATGCGGTTTCCTCGGTTGGCCGCGTAACAAATGCAAAAAACCCACATGAACGTTCTCAATGCCATGAGGATAAAGACTTATGTTGATACACGCAAATCGTATGACGCGAAAACCGAAAGAAATCACATCCAAAGATTGCTTTTTTATGTGAAACCCGTTTTTATTGAGATGTTTTGCCACGAATCCTTTTAAAATTTGTCCATTTGTCCGTATTTTTTGTCTTTTAACTGCTTTTATATAATGCTAGGTTCCGTCCGCGTCTTTATTAGCGAAACAGTAACTCCACTATAACATTCTTTGTGACTGCTTTGCTTTCAATAGGCGAGATGGTTTATAGTCCATTGTCTTCCTCAATAAATTTTATATTTACTCAACACGAAAGGATTTTTTAATAGGACAAGCATTTTCTAAAATATGGGGGATTAAGCTCATTATTCACCTTGTTACTATACTTTTTACAGAAAAGGCAAATTATGGTTAATATTAGAAACTTTATTTTTAATTAAACGACAACATTGTTACCTTTAAGCAATATTTAATAAAGATCAAGTGATCATAAAAAATTGTTCAAGCTTTCGCTACTAAAAAAACCGTTTTTTTTATTACATATATTTTATTTTTCGTTATTCGTGCAACCTGGCAGCAGGAAAGTTTAAAGGGACGTTAAAGTATCATGTTTTGCAAATACTATACCGTTATACCTCTCACCGATGCTGTCAGTTGACCGACTTAAGTATTCCACGAAAGATCCATAAAAATGCACATCCTCTTTAAATTGGGTTTAAAGATTCTCCATATGATATGCGTTGTTAACTTTGTACGGCCTTTTGTTAAAGGAAAAATTAAACCTTTGTAACGCCATCTATAGATTTTTGTAAGAATCGTCATTAAAAAAACTTTTTACTTGTTAAATTACTACTTTAAAATATTTTCGGGTCGCTTCACCAGATGAGCTTCCAGCTTCCTTCATGTTTTTAAAATTCGTAGAAATCTGACCAATAGGATCTGTCTTTTATTTATTATATGAAATGTCAAGAGAAACAGAAAGATCTGATAATCTACAAACTGTGTTCATACAATATGTAGCGAAATACATCACAGATCAGTCGCCTACATAAGATAAGATGATACCCATCTTTAACTTAGTAAATATGTTACAACCCTGCCTTACAAAATCAAACAGATTCCAATCCGCCTTGCGACAGAACAAGACGTCGGAGTAGATTTCTTTAGTCCGTTATTTAAAGCAACAAGTCCGTCATTAATGTTGAAATGTTAATATTTCTGCGTCCGTTATAAATCTAAGGTAATTAAGATCAAACAAAGGCTTCGTGAAACAATGTCATCTGCGATTATTCCAAATCGGTCTGCCCGAAGGCGCGCTCGTGCGTCCACACAATGCGTTGTTGAATGCCCAATAAACGTTATACCCAACAGTTTTATCAACACGGCACACGTTCCGTGGCACACATGTTTCGAGTGTCGTAAAATGGTTGCAGTGTAAACAGTAGCAGGATTTGTTTACACTACTCTTTATCGGTAGAGTGCGAAAGATGTTTAATTCAGAGCGATTGATGGGTTATTGGGTTAATATTTGACGATACGTTATTTTACGATATTAGTCATGAAAAAGTTTTAATTGCTTACATCCCTGGAAAGGTTTGGTTATGTCGGGAAAAAAGTAAAAGTTATAAAACGCGATAAAAGCGTACAGTAAATTAAGTTAATAATGTGTAGTGTTTGCTTAAAGAACAGAAATATTTTCATCAGCAATTAAATACTTTTTTTTACCAAAACATTTACAGTTTAATTTGCACGAAACGCTTACTAGAATTAAGAATCAGATAAAGGTAAGCAGAATAGTCGTAGCAGTAAATAAAAAATAATATTTGGAAAGTGTCCAATTTTTCACAAAGTTGGTTCTGATTTACGGCCCTCGGTACATATGTAAAGGTACCTATCGCCCGCAACTTCATCTGCGTGGTAATACAAAAATACAATCTACCAGTGAAAGTCCCGTCAAATCGGACAAACCATTCCAGAGAATAGCCATAACAAACAGACAGACAGACAGACAAAAATTTAAACAATGTTGTTTTGTTATATTCATCGGTTATATATCCTAAAGTAATCATTTAAAACGGTAAGATGGAATAAATCGCTCAACCCAAATAGATTGGATGTTGACTTACCGTCCGACTTATGAGTAACGGAATAGCCTTCGCGAATACTTTCCGTGTTACCTATTAGCCTACTTAAGTATCTTTATGTCTGCTACATTTCGACATTTTCGACGTCTAGTTATTAGTTTACTTTGTATTAGGCACATTAACATCTATTACGTTTTACTAATTTTTAGAACAATAACTGAACAATACTGTAACTCATTCTATACTAATTTAGACTACCGTAATAATCGCCGATATCAAGATATCTACATAGTATAAAACAAAGTCGCTTTTTCTGTCCCTATATCCAATCTTTAACACTACGCAACGGATTTGATGCGGTTTTTTATAATAGTTCAAGTACAGTGATTCAAGAGGAAGGTTTATATGTATCACACATGCTTAATTTTGTAGGTATATATATTCTCAGCATAGCACCCGTGCGAAGCAGGGGCGGGTCGCTAGTATTTTATAAAGCAGCAAAGATCATAAACACTATCATATAATAAAATACCTTAATAGTGCGTATGATTTTATGGTAGTGTTAAAAATCTTCTTTATAGTAAAAAAGAAATAAAACGATGACTTGCAATTAAAAAATTTAAAGTCATGGCTTCGGTAATAAAGGTTTGAGAACAAAGATATATATCACTTTTCTTAAAGGTTATTTAATATGACCTGAAAAAAAGTATGTAATGTATACCTCAAAGCGTATATAATCCAATTTTTGACGATATGTAACCAAAGAATAAAATTATAACATATATATATAATTTATATAATTAAAGAATTTTCAAAAACAAAGTCAAACGTAAAAGTCAATTGGTGCCATAGAGTCGAGCTATGTTATCGTTTAAATATACTTGAAAGTGGATGTAGTTCCAATAAGAACGCGTTCGTTTATGGTGCCATTATCATCAAACACAAATTGGCTGAACTATACAAGTTTCCTTGTTATACACTTTGTTAATTTAATACGTGTACATTTGAAATATGACTTCTTAATACGGAGAATTACTTTCTCTTCTTACTGTTACTGAGTTCTGTTATCTGACAGATCTCAATGCTTCAATGGTTGAAATAAATCCATGTTTAATATCTGGCACAAATGTAACATACATATACATAATCGTATAACATTTTATTAATACGTAGGTGTCAATATTCTGTTAAATTTCGTAAGTTTTACCCACGTATCACTCAGTTAAGAAACGAACTGCTTGAATCGAGGTTATCGTCATACCTTTGAAGTATTTATTTAAAACATGTTTGCTTGTGTTTTATCTAAACAATTCAATGCATTTGGGGTTCTAAAAACCTTTTTTTCTTAGAACTCGGTAAAGTAGTTTAAACATACAATACCTATGAGAGGTATTGCTTCTTTATACTTATTTTTTGTAAAAAAATAATATTAAATATAGAAATTGACTTTTGCAAATGAATAAAAATAGCGTAGCTAGAGTGTTTTAGTTTAACTTAGTTTGAAAACTTTTGGGAAGTAACATTTTGCGGGAGAGGCCATCAAAAGGATTCGGCTGGGATGTGCAGCTTTTCATAAGCTTAATCTAGTTTTCTTGCCACCTATCCCACAGTGCCTAAAATCGAAAGTCTTAGATCAGTGCGTCCTACCTGTCATGAGCTACGGTGCCGAGACTTGGACACTTACGGTTCAACTGGTCCAAAAATTTAAAGTCACTCAGTGAGCTATGGAGAGGGCTATGATCGGAGTATCTATGACGGACCGCATCAGAAAAGATGTGATCCGTCAGAGAACCAGAATCACCGATATAGCCCACCGGATTAGTAAAATGAAGTGGAAGTTGGCCACATAAGCCGTAGAACTGAAGACCGCTGCAATCGGAAGTTTCTGGAGTCCGAGGCTCGGCAAACTTAGTTTGGGACGCCCTGCGGCAAGATGGAGTGACGAACTTCGCAGTGTCCGGTTTGTCAGTTTGTCCGGTGTGGGCTGGATGAGAATAGCCGAAGATCGGAAGCGGTGGCGTGCATTAGAAAGGTCTATGTCCAGCATTGGACTGACACAAGCTGATGTTGATCATGTGTATTGAATGAACGCTACCATGTTAAATGTAAAAATGTATGATTTACTAAACTGGGCCGAAAAAGATCTTTCTTTTTGATCTTCTGTTTCTCAGAATAATATTTGCTAACAATTCAACACACACGGCACTTAACCTTTAAACGTTTTTCACGACTCACGTTTTAGCTTTACTTGTTTCATTGATCTTGTTTTAAATGTTGTTCTAGCTTAGTTTTAGATATAGTAGTAATTCTGCATCAGAACATACGTATTTTTTAAACTTTAATGTATCATTAAAAAAAGATTTTCCGAAAAAAAAATCACCAACGCAAGGTCAACCGCGGTGCTTAATGTTTGCGTCAGTCCAACCAGTCTTCACGTTACGTCACGACAAATCGAATGCATACAAATATAAAACTTAATTAAGGTTGAATCGTATCGCTTCCGTAATACTAGTAAGCATATCACTAACTCGAAACGCTGCGCATGAAAAATGTATTAGTGCGCAATCACCCGTAACGAATTTAGTGAACGTATACTAATTTATTTTATTACGCAATCTTTTGCATAACTATTAGTGTTAGACAATAATGAGTTTGCTAGAATCGCATTTTTTGATACGTCAAATCGATACTATAAAATCGATACGCGCGTGTAACTCGTGAAGTGTTTTTAAAAAAGAATTATCTTGAAACGACGCTAGCTATTGGGGTACCATTCTAATCTTTTATAAAACGTAGGTATTAGTGTGTTTAATGCAATTTAAGTAATACTGAAATTGTTTAAAAAATTGTTCCAAGCGAGAAATTGTTTAGCCTGTCGCGATTACATTTATTTATGATCTGACATAAGTTTAAGCGTCTATAATATCCTTCTAAAATCTATTCTTTAATTATGTTAGTAATGGGTAGTTGAGATTAATGGTTTAGCACCAAAAGTGTAATGTAGCTATTATACATTCCTTGTGACACCTATTTTGTCACTAAACATCGTTGTCAATAGAATTTAGTGATATATTGATTAACTAGTTAGGATAAGTACAATTTTTTTAAAGTGACACAATGTTAATTTACAAATAGGAAATTTTTCAAAAATATTTAGCTGTAGACTTAAATACTGATTTGTATTGTTTGTTTGTTTTATAAAAAATTATAACATTATAAATTATAAAATGATATATAAGATTTTCAATTATTAGTCGTATGTCTTTTGTAAATCATTTTATAAAAAGTCGGCTTTTTTTCATAACGTCACCAGTCAATAAAAAGTCTGAACTTTTGTAGTTTTAAAACATTTTAACCGCCTCCGTAGCCTTGTGGTAAGGGCGCGTGCTTTAAGAAATGGAAGGTCGTATGTTCGATCCTGCGGGGACTCAACAAATTTTCATTATTAATTCCTAGTTGGTTAGGGCAATTTGGGCCGATCACCCAATTTTCTGAAAAGTAAGATGATCTATGTCGGATGGGCATGTAAAAAGTAGGTCCAACCCGCATTGGACCAGCGTGGTGGGATACGGTCCAAAAACGCCTTAAAAGGAGGAGTGGTGTATTAGGGGAGGTCTATATCCAGCTGTGGACTAACGCAAGGTTGATGATAATGATGATGAATACGTCCATTGGCTCCGTCCTTCATTATATTTAAAAAGATCTTCATTAATCTGATGTTTTGTCCTGTTAATACGTAGCAATTGACCGTGAGCTACATTTAACTGATTTGACACGAAAACGAAGATAAAATGCACAAAGTAGTTCACAAAAATGTGTAATAAAATGTACTTATATGTGTTACTAAAGTGTTTCTTAAATGGGACGTGTCATATCAGTTGTTTAAACTCTATTGTATAGCCTCTATGTTGTCTAAAATGGCTAATACAAGTTTTCGTTTTCAATCAATAACTGTTCGTTTCAGACTATTATCTTAAACTATTGAAAAATTTTGTGAGATTCTTACGCCGGTTCTTCTTAGGTCAGAGGGTTCCATTTCCGAACCAGTGGTAGTTTATTAGACAATCAATGAGAAAGTGTAATGCTTCCATATTGAATAAAGATATTTGACTTGACTCGATTTGACTTGAATCATACATAGATAATTTGAGCGCACAAATTGAAAATAAGATTCCGTGTAAGTAAAGATATTTTTTAACAAATGTCAAAACAAAACAATTTTGAAGCGTTCTTCATTGGTGCTCCGCTTCTATTTTAGCTGATGTTTTGTGCTCTATATCATATCGTAATAAATGGGTCATCTCAACGTAAAAGATTTTTAAAATCAGGAACAGTTCCTGTGATTAGCTAGATCAAGAAAACAAACGAACTCTTCCGCTTGATAATATTAGGTTTTATTTGCCAGTACAATGTTGGTCGCTTATCTATTCTATTTGCAATGAACTGTTTCAAACAATTTATATTTATCCTTGACCAGTGCCCTCCATTAATTAGTTATTATTCTATATATCCGCATAGCTTCGAACCAGATGTTGCTAATTGTTCTGCGACTCTGTATCAAAATTTCGATTGTTTTTATTAAAAGTACTTTAAAGTACTTTGTATATACTTTAAAACTATGCAAAATAGCAGGAGTGTGATGTCAATCTCTGACGGCATCAAAAAGGAAAGCGAATGAATGACATCCGCCGTCAAACGTCATTCGTGAGGAGATTCATTTTGCCGCCATTTTTATTGAGAATAGATTGTTTTACATAAACATTCCGGTTCTTATTTGGTTTAGGTGTGATCAGAAATGCATTCAGAATCTAAATAAAAAGTCACAGTAATTGTTCGTTACATGTAATTTGTTTTAACATGATGTATGTTATTTTTTAAAGGTCGGCAACCTGTTAAGACGAATTTAATAATCAACAGCTGATACATTTACCATAATATTTATATGAGTTGCTATAAAATGGGGCGAACGCTTGCCCTAAATTCAAGTATGGGAAATTTAGAACACACATCTAACGGTATTGCTATCGACGACCCACATTTACCCTGGTTTTATTTAATAAGATAATGTCTTGTTTGCATTATTGTTTTAAGTACAAATCATTAAAACATTTTTTTTCTGTAGTCATCGATGCTAGCATAAATTACATGTAATATTCAAATGCAATATTATACCTTCTTGTTGATTGTGTACCACCTGTTCGAGACACGAAGGCACAAAATTGCGTGTCGGCTAAACAAACGCAAAGTGACTCTTTTTATACTTTTTTTATACATTTTTGAGGAAACTGATAAAATTTTCCAAGTATGAACTTAATCTACGAGTTAGCCAAATTATATATAGAATAAATAAAGGAGATTCCTACCTATATATTGACTCATCACGATATCTTTGGAACCATAAGGCGTATCGACTTGAAATTTGGTAGGAATAATCCTTTCGCCGTGTAGAGGTCAGCTAAGAACGGATTTTACGAAATTCCACCAACAAGTGGGGCTGGGGGGTTGCTAGTTTAGAATAAATGTGTAATTAAAGTAACCCATAGCAACAGAGCGGCGTTGTATTTGTTGTTATTAGTTGACTGAGAGACTCAGTGACAATTTATATATAATAAGAACGCCTGTTGTTGTATGTTACTTTGTTTATATATCGGTACCCGATTTGGTTAACCATTAAACAAACAATCTTGTAACTGTCCTCAGTAAAAATTTAATTATGAAACACGAAGCAGATTAGACGATGGTATACTATTCAAAACTGAGATGGTAGATTTATAATGTCGTTGTAGATAAACAAGGAAAATACAGTTTTCCCGTGACTTTTTCCACATTATATCCTACAGCATAGCCAGACGAAAAACCTTGGCGTTGGGCTCTGTGTCCCTTTTATATAAATATAATCTTTCTTCAAAACCGTGAGGTAAGTAACAGCTGTTAAATACCATTATATTAAAAACTGCTTGTAATGGATAAGTTTCAGGTCAACAATCTGTATATGGTCGTCACTTGAAATTAGAACCAAGTTAGGATTTTGGCGCCAAAATGTGTGTTGTTCTTTGAATACTGCTGGATCGTTTTTTACGATCTTGGTCAACCAATAAGAGCGGTTTACGCTAATACTCTGCTAGAGTTCAAAGTAAACTCCATCCCGTTTTTGTATAGTAGTAACTTTGGGAGTAACAATTTAAAAAGATATCGCCTTGTTTATTTTATTGCAAATCAGAGCAATAAAATATGTATGCCATTAACATTCTGTATTTGTCGTGTTGCTCCGCAAGGAATGGAAACGTCGGAGCCTGTATAAGGGTTTTCCTTGGACTTAAACATTCGTGGTATTTAAAGTGACATACATTAACATCATAATTACCCGGTGGCGCCAATGTCTTAGCTATATATGTTTTTTTTTGTTTATAAAACTCCGTCTCTGCAGTAAAACATAAGATAAAATAATATTTTGTTTCATTATACTTTCTCCTTTTATGAATAAACATAAAAAACTCACAAAGCCAATTAAAAAACCAAGACGCGCGTAAATTGTAGCTTCTTTCGCTCATACCGTATATAAGATATCTGCGAGAAACCCATGAAGTTTGTTGATATAATAATTTTGTTTAATATTTGTTGCCAACATATTTTTTTGGTTAATATTTTTGCAATGCGCAGGCAATACATTATGTATATAACAGGCATGTGACGTCATCCAAAACGAGAAACTACAAGGCTAGAACGCTTCTTTGTTATATCGTTTACGATTTAGAGTTCCTCCTTTGGTTTCGTTGCGCAACAACATTAACGTTCCAAATTTAAATTGGTTTTTTTTTTAAAAAACACTCTGCATACTCAATTTGAATATATACCAGTCTTTTAAGCCGTTTTATTTGAATACCACTCTTTTTTAAAGGTTTTTTATTTAGACTTTTTAAAATAAATTCCTGTTCGAAGACTAAAGGTCGCTGCTTTACAAATGACTTTTTTGCTTCTTTGCAAAATCATTTATCATTGAGAGCTCATCCTTTGGTAGTATTATATTACAATTAAAAAGTTCCAAATTTAAATTTACTATTTTTGTTAAACATCGGTCTTTTTAACAATTTTCTAAAATACTAAAACTTATTTTGTACAGCAACAAAAAGTTAATTAAGATTTTGTTGCTGCTTTTATACCAGTGATACAACAGCTCATAGACCAGCGATTGCTGTTTTAAAATTATTTACGCGAATCTATTTGCATGCAATTAACTTTACGTTTTTAAGAGTGATCGTAATTTAGTAGTCTGTAATAAAAACTTTCAAGCTTGTGTTGGCTGGACGCCATGTTTATTATGGTTTCTTTATTTTAACATTTGTGCAAACGAGAGTGAACTCTAAATTCATTAGCAATAAAGACGAGGTAATGTGTTGTATTTAATTTCGAATAAAACTCTCATTCTAAAGTTAATACTAAACATAAATTAACAGTGTAATCGATAATTATATTAGACCTAGACTTCTATCTTCCTCTTAGATCTCTATGAATAAACATTGTAATGATTATGAAATAGAAGTTTAATATAAAATTACTGTTTTACGCCGCTGCTTTATGTATATACATATAAATCAATCGCTGTTCGTTAGTCTCGCTAAAACGCGAGAACAGCTGAACCGATTTGGCCAATTTTGGTCTTGAATTATTTGTGGATGGTTGAAAAGGTAAATTTAAAAATTATCAAAATTGAATTAAAAAAATATAATATCTTTCGACCATCTGTTCCGAAGAGGTGAAAAAAAACTTAATTTCATTTAGCCACAGGTAGTAATTTACTACTGTGGTTAACTATCTATCTGATTTTTTTATATGAGGATTGATAAATCTTATAGAAAAGTATCTTTTATTTTTCGATTGGTGGTAAGATGAAGTCTGGCAGGTAAACTAATCTTTATATATTAAATTCTTCTGTACGTGTGTTGACAGTGAACTCCTTCTTAACGGCTGAACTGATTTGAATGAATTTGTTTGTGTTTAGTTATGTGGATTCGACGATGGTTTACATTCATATATAATCTCGGTAGATGGCACTGCAGTCGGTATCTAGGTTCTTTATCTATACTGCAAGTAAATCGACGATTTCTATTGTTAATCCTCTGCGTATATCCGAGCAACGCTATCGTCTAGTAATTATAGATAAATTAAGATAAATACTTTGACTAGTGTAATGTGGTAAAAGTTTCTTTATCGGCAGTTACATGTCCGATAAACTCATAAATTGACGTTTTTCTCGTAAATATAAATATTTTAACCAGATGTGAATCGCATACTAACGTTGCGGTAGTAAATATAGTCCATAATACCATAACTTATGTAATTTTGTGTAACGTTTTATAAATAGATTCGTACGAGCAGTAAAAATAAGTTTTGACGATCCGATTTGCGTAATAGTTACTAGAAGTGAGAGTAATCCGCCTACTAAAAATATTTTTACTATTTCTTGAATGACACTATTTTTAATATGTAGAATAAAATTAGTTCATGAATCCAATTGCTTATAAAATTATTAATTGCTTTTCGGACCCACCAATGACGGTGGCTCAATGCTATAAATCCATAAATAGAGTACACTAATTTGTAATATTTTATTTATGTATTATAAAAAATATTTTGTTATATTCTATAATACAATTGTTTTATACGTTTAATTAACAAAAGCATTATATATTTATAAAATGTATATAATATACATATTTAGCGCGCTATCGTCAAACGTGACCTTAGCATTACGAAACCAATACACACGAAAGTGAGTGGCGAGTGGTACGCGGCTCTATTGTTACCCAACCAGTGCCTACGTTGACGGGTCAGTTACATAGAGAAAAATGGAAATAGCCATACTAATGTCCATCGTAATGTAGAATTACATGCAATTGCATTATATATTTTAACAGTGTATGGTTTCTCCTACTCTGACAAGAATCTTTTTTACAATCGTGCATCTATAATTGTTTCGGTAACGCCCAAAGGTTAACTGGCAGATAATGATTTTTGCTGTTAAGTTCGCTATTTTACGAATTTGTCTAAGAAGCTGTAATGAATAAATAAAATTAAGTTTATTTCGTGAACAATAGCGGACGCTCCTTTTGGATGAACAACATATACAGCGAATATAGCGTCTGTCGTCCTGTAAGAATGTTTTTAGTATTAGCGCAACTATACTTTCAGAAAAAAAATTGTTTTCATAACTTCTTCGTTTTCTTTCGCTCAGATATAAGTATGGTATTTTAATGTAACAATGTGAGCGACAGTCAATAGACGACGCGACCAAAAAAAACTTACGGAATCATTGCGCAAAATCCTAGGAATTTAAATGTTACACAGAATTTATATATCAAATGTATGTCAGCGAAGCCAAAAAATTGACCACTCATATAGGTTGTACTTCGCGTGGATTCAACATAGTCGGTTTAACATTAATAACGCGCTGGCGTTTGACATTAAAATTGTTTAGGTTCATTCCGATTTTAAATTGCCTAAACTATAGTCATTTGTTTTAATACCGGTGGCATCTTATCCGTATGTTAAATATACATTTAGCATTTGAAATTTTTGTTCTATTCTTGTGTAACGGCTTTTGCGAGAAGCGAACGCGCTAACGAATAATATATTGTTACACGAAAGTATTTCACGCATTTTCACTGTTAAAACTTTGTTTTAAACTGCGGGTGAATCGGTTTGGCACACAACCGTGGGTGATGGTAGGGGATATTAACGTGAAAAACTGATAATAAATCTAAAATGCGTATTGAATGCTTAACAACATTTTTATTTCGTTATATCGCATACAAACTTACGTAAAGCCTTAACAGTTCATACGTCGATACAGTATATAACGTAAGGCGTTAATGCAATAGTGACGTAATTATAGTTATTTGCAATAAAACGCATCTAGGTAACTCTCAACTAGATTGCGCCCAAATAAGACATTATACATAAACAGTCAGATGTTAAAATCTAGTGACGCTAATACTTAATTCGTTTTATTTAATGGACCGTTTTAACAGTTATTCTCTACGCAATTTTTAAACAAAGATGGCACCCTATTATTTGGCACCAGAAATGATTGACATAAAACTTTGATCATTTAAATTCCATATCACAGTGGTGGCACTCTTTACAGAGTGGTCGGGGTGATCATTTTATAGTGTCATGTGTACTATTTCTCGCTATGTTTTACGGTTACCTCGATTTTTTTGTGATTTAATCGGTGTACCATATCTCATTTATCAGATTTATATTTTACCTACAATATTTACAGACCCAATCCTCCTCGTCGTACTTGTCACAAAGCTACACGGGAACGATTGGGCGCAGTACAACGCGAAATGCCATGGCAGTACCCGCGATGTTAAAAAAAATCAATTAGCCCGCACGGACGACACACAGACACACATCTGTGTCACAACTATGTCACGGTCGGACCTTCGTAACAACGCACTTAATGCGACACACATAGTTTATTCATGGGCCCGCGATCGACATGTACATCGAAATGCATTCAATTCAAAGGCGAAAACGTACGTCACAGTTTTATAAGCTATTCCGACCGAGAAAATAAAAACCCTGACCTGGGCCGATCTAATTGTCTTCTCTATTGCATGTATGTATAAACAATTAGCCGTATATTAATTCCGCACATTGCTGAATAAATATGCGGCTAGTGGGGGTTATAATTCCGTTGATCAGGTAATTTATCGCTAAGAAGAAGATGAAATGATCACAAAATACGAAACAATAAATGTAAATGTTTAGTTTAAAATAAAGTAAACACAACATAAACGGTGTATAACTTCCTAGCTCATTTTGCCTACTCCCACTGATATACACTATAGATAAGTCGTCTGTGCAAAAAATAACACAGTGTGTTGCGTGTATGCAATCAAGGGTGCCTCTTCGCTCTCTTGGTGTAGGCAATGTGACCGAAATTGTCTTCGTCAAGAGCGACTATTAACGTGCCCGTAACATTGCTTTGGACTATGTAGAAAATAGGGTGATCAACCTGTATGGCTCTTACAACTGTACTTAGCTAGTGCGCCCGTTGAGTTGATGCGATCGAGTTCGGTATCAGTCTTTTTTCAAGTATATTCTATGTATTAGTTAACTCACCTTAGTATAATAATAAAATAGTACGTCCGATAAGTCATATTTGGTTCGAATACTTTGTGTTGCTTGAATCAATGTTAAATTCACGTTATCATAAAGTGCGGCTTATAATTATGGTCTATGAAGCTTGTTAAATAAACTGTTTGCTACATTGTAGTGTATAAATATTATTTTATTCCTTGAACTGAGCCTCATAGGTCGCGGAAGAGTCTGCAAGTTATTTAAATAATATTTGTATTTCTCAAGTAAACGGCGAAGGCCCTTTTAGTTTGAATGGTTGCTACGGCATCTTCCGGTTAAGATAACTGCTTGTTCCAAAACATTGTAACGACGCAAAAGAACTGGTAACTGCTAATTATTAACTTATTAATATATACTATTCATATATTATTAACATATATTTTTACTAAAAAAAATATCGGCAAAATTAAAAAGCGTATGTGTAAACGACTCGATGACATGTGCATAGACTAAAATTCTATTAAACGTATTTTTGTTTTGTTTTTTAAATATTATAAGATGCAAAACAACGAATACATATTTTTTTTACATTTATGTGCAAAAAAATGGTGGTTTTGTAAATGGGTCCAAATCATTCTACGAAATTTTTAATGTCCCAGTAAAACGTATAATTACAAAGTTTTATAATTCTCTTTTGTTCGTCAGTTGCAGGCACAGATGGGTGTCCCATGAAATCTGTGGTGCGTCGCATCGGTCAACAGCTGTTCACGGCCCTTAGCGGGAAAGGTCTCGCCATGCTGGTCAATCATGGCATCGCTGACGAGAAGGTAATATCTCCCTTTATTAAATTACAAGACTTTAACAGCTAAACTAACCTAACCCACCAACCCGCACGTGGTGGGATACGGTCCAATCCCCTACTGGATAGGGGTGTATTAAGAGAGGCCTATGTCCAGCAGTGGAGTATTAGGGGCTGATGATGCAACGGATTGTACCGCCTTTATTAACATATTTAATTGCTTTAATTTACACACTCTTCAGTCTTTCTATTCAACAAGTAAATATAACACTTAATTTTTAATAAAGGAACAAATGAAACTATGAGAGTGGCCTTTCTTTTGGTCGCGAAACGTTTGATATTCAGTGTATCCGTCATTAAGAACACTATATCTCTTAACATATGTTGTTTGCTTTATTCATTTCGGTTATTGACCTTTGACAGTTGTTTCTTGTTACGTAGTGGGGTAATAAATCGGATAACGTTTTGACGCTGTTTCGTCACATTGTTTTCAAATCGTATTCGGCCATCGGAAAGAACGAAGTAACGTGGACACTTATTCGTTTGTGACTCATCGTGAAAATGACCGCGGTGGGTTTTCAGAGTTGACAAGGAAAAGTATTAGTCATAAGTAGTCAACGCTCAGCGCAGACTATTTAAACTGTTAACTGACGTATATAATAACGCTCTAATATATGTTAAAGTGTATGTATTTTGTCTGGAATGAGATCAGTAACGTAGTGCTATATTATTTACTATGTACGTTACTGTGAAGCAAAGGATGAATCAGTTATGATTCGTTCTTCATTAGAATGTTAAATAATAAATTAGCACACTGATTTCTTTACAGTAGTTTTTTTTTCTTATTGCATTATAAAGAAAAATTGCAAACAGTTAATTAGTAGACATTCATCATAAGTAATCTTTAGTTCTACAGTACTTTGTGACGTCATGCAGTGTAGCAATGTCGTATTTATTATGAAGAGGGCCAAGCTTAGTTTTCCTTATTTTGTCAAACGTCTAGTAAGGCAAGTAATATTTCAAGCTATTGGCTTACATGTTTGTCTTACCGTCCGATTGGCAATAGGAAATCCTTAACAATTATTCAATTTTCCAAAATATCATGGGGTCGACTTCTAATAAATGACCTATTTTTTCTCTGCTCCTTTTTTTTTATTGACTACCCCAGGGGGAAAATTTAAGTGTCCTTATATGTCTGCGAAACCTAGATTCGTCAACCGGGACCGACGTTATACTTGCCCTTAGCCTTACCGCTCCATCGGCCTGGCTATGTTTTTCTGAAAACGCCGACAATAACAATAAAAAAAGTTTATTCCTCTTCGATCCGAATCGAACCCACGACCTCCGGTTTGTAAAGTAACTTTCAGTACCATTGGGTCAAAGAATATGCCATAGCATTAATTGAAAATGTTATCACGTTGCAGTTGAAGGCTGTATACGCGGATCTAGACAACTTCTGCGCGTTGCCGGAAGGCTGCCAGGCGCAGTACCTCAGGAACCCCATCAGCAATCACGGCTACGTCCGACCTGGGATGGAACAATTCGATGCCACTAAAAAGGTAAGGTATTTCCATTGTGATGCCAACCATATACGTTATAGGTTGCGTTCGTGACACAGACGCTAACATATATACGTGCGTAGGTTGCGAATTTGTTTCCGAAATTGCGAGTCTAGAATTGAGGAAGTTCTGTGTTTGTTTATGTAATTTAGAATTGAGCCGAAGAGAAAGTGATAGACGACTCTGTTATTCGCAAAGGCAAGACGTTACGTGGCCGCTCGGGGCAAATGTCGCAAACGTTTAGACATCTTCACAGAAGTTATCTGTTGGATATTGAAGCCAAATAAAACATGAAGTTTACGTTTATAAAGTTTTACGACAGACACTTATAGCGACAAAACTGTGAATGCATTGTTAACGATAAAAGCAGCCGTAGTCAATCCCCACGCAATGTTTGACAAAAAATAATTATGTTGTAGTTTTGACGTTACAACATGTTTCGTATATATTGAGTTCACTTCTTGTTCGGATTTTTATATAGTAGGTTTGGTATAATAAAAGTATTTTGTTAGAAAAGTCGATGTGGTTCTTCAGGCGGTAAAACATGATTTTTATCCTGTCTGCTGTATAACGATATTGACTGTCAACATTATTATTTATTCATTTAGATATAAATGCAATAATTAATTGTATAAATTTAAATTAAGGCCTTACCGTTATGGGATTTACACCGATAAAGAGCTTACAACATTTCTTAAACTGGTCTACTTGGCAGTATCTAACTGACAGCAATGAAAACCTGTCCCGATATACATCCAGTTTCTAAAGCCAATTGGTTTTGCAAACAACCAATATACCATAATAAAGGGGAAAGATTTGTTTGTTTGTATTAAATACTGAACAGATTTCATTATTTCATTTCATTATTTTCCACTACTTGAAAGCTATACTATACTTGAGTAACATATTACTACTTTATACTCTAGAAAAATCCATTCCAAATATCTAGAAACAAACCAGGCAGAGCCGTGGACTAACTGCTATATGTATAAATTGTACTTGTATTGCATAAAAGTTTAAGCCATGTGCATCCATATCCACACACTTTGCAATATTACCGTCGATAAATACGATGAAGAAGTTTCGATGTCAAAAGAGAAAACACTAAAACTCGATACTAATCACTATCGATACTTGTCGAACGTCGGCTTCCTACAAATATCTGATATTAAAATTTATTGCCTCGCGTGTCCCAGACGCGAATTTAATTCTGGTTATAGTATCTGAGGACAGAGAGAAAGTTGAAGCTGTATTGTCACTAGGTGTTTTATGTACGCGTACACTGCTAGATTCATCTTGTAATCATAAAAGGTTATTAATATACCGTAACCCAAATTTGCTCCTTAATTGATAATTCTATTTGACTGCAATTCCAAATCTATTTATTATCGTTGTGTTGAAAATTGATTTTTAATGTTCGATTATTAATCTAAAAGTTAATTGATCGATTAAATTTAAATGAACTAAGTATCTGTTGGTATAGATATTTTTATTTGAATAAATATTTTTAAGACCGAAGCTTTTTTATACATTATACTAATATCAATTTTTAAGCCCATTTGTTGTTTATTGTTTTAGTTCAGGTCAATTAATCAAACGGAAGAACAAACTTAAAACAACAAATATTTTGACTTGCACAACTTGTGCTCCTTTAAGTACCTACGACAATCAGGACATTATACGTAATAATCTGATTTTTTTATTGAAGGAAAACAAGCGTAACAACAAATTTCCCGCTAAAAATTTTATCGACCTTTGACCCAGATCCTGTCGAGATAATTCGATACCGATGACGTCATAGGCGTATTCTGTTTCCGCTCATCGAACATTTGACGTGAACGCTCGACTCTTCTCCGGCCACTTTGCAATCTGGTTATAATTGAAAAATCGTATTCATTGCCTTTATAACTTCGAAACTTGTATTAGATGAATATTTATGTGTGTATTCCTCTCCCGACACGAAATAGCTAATAGATTTATGTTTATATTGCGTTAATTAAGAACGTGGATTTATTACTTTTTTTTCAATTAATATATATCGCCATATCTTTCAATTATCTGCACCAATTTTTTACTGTAATTTACTACAGTTGACCAAGTAAATCAAGTCTTTCAAGCATACTTGTCGATTGCTGCTTAAGCAGCCAACAATTAGATATTTAAAGTTGTATTTGTAACTTTAAATCATAATGTTAGTCGCTCAACAATAGTCTACTGCATAGATTTTGATTCATAAGGAAAATTTATGTGTTATAATTCATGGCGGTTATAAACAAAGTCGCAAAGTCATACCACATAAGGAATTTTAATGTTGGTGGAATAACAAGACCTAATTTTCCACAGATTTTTATAAAACCTAACAGTGATATAGCTTATTATTATAATAACAAACATATATTATATTTCTAAAATGTACATAATGGATTTATAATCGAATAGATTCATCCTTAATTAGATAGATCAAGCAGTAATTGTCAGATAACTTACAAATAGAATAAATGTTTTCAAGTACAAGCTGTGAAAACTTTGATATTAAAATACATTATAAATATATGAAGTTTTAATTAGTTTATCGTATTATTAATAAATAATAATTATACAGACCGTGAGCCGTCCATCCCGTAACCATAAACCCTGAGAAGGGCTTGTAACTTCTGGTATAATTTTAATATATAAGCGATAAAATCCGGAAACCTGTATTATATATAAAGTAATTAAATACTAAAATGTAAACTTTATTATTTCAGGAGCTGCGTCACTCATACAACATAACGACGCTATCTGCGGCCGCATTTCCTGCCCAGGAGGAGGTGCCACAGTTCCCACAGCACGCGGTCCCTCTTGCTCAGGATCTAACTAATCTGTCGCGGGTTCTACTCCAGGCCCTTGCCTACGCCTTAGGTAATGTTTCTACATTATTTAAATTAGGCCAATGCCCTTACTACTATTATTAGAAGAATGACTTTTAGTGAGTAAAAAAAACTGGCTAACGCAGAAATAACTTTAAACGCGTGCCAGTCACGGTTTCATAAAGAGCATTTGAATAATATAGTTCTTTGTTACGTTAGAATAAAGTTGCACAAGTTACCAAGCTTAGCACGTGAGTACTATGTATACATATCAATGCTTTTAAATAAAATTAATGATAATCTTTTTCTAAAAAAAGTTCTCAAGTTAGTCACATGAGCTTAAAATATCATCCTAGTTTTAGAGAAATTGTTAGGGTTGCTTAACGTAGGTAGTAAGAAACTTCTTTAAATGGACTAGCTAGGGTTGTCAAAAACAATTAAGCTACATTCTTTTTAAAGAAAACCAAAGATAGAAAAATAATCTTTGAATTGGCACCTCAGATTTTTTAAAAATAATCTTTCATCTAAGTACTCGGTAGGACTCGAGGTTGGAACTGTTAATATTGTAACAAAATAGTATAAAAGTCAATAAATTAGTCTATGAAACGAACCACTGTGTTTAACTTATTATGAGAGAGGTCCGTGGATCTAACCACGCTCTGCTACCATCATTTGGATGGTTATGGGCTTACGTGAAGTAAAATCGTTATTATAGATAAAAGTTTTTCAGTACTGTGTGGTTTTATGTAAAATGACGTCGAACTACTTAGCTAACATTCCGAAATTGAAAGGGCGCGAGAACTATGAAGAATGGTGTTTGCGGTACAAAATGTGTTGGTGCTTGAAAACATGGCGTCCGCCATTACGCAGAGGTTAGCGGCTTCATCTCCAAGCCAAATCGGTGACGATGCGAAAGCTAAGAACTGGTGCACTATTGATCCATCATTGATGTGCACATAAAACACGCCGCAACAACCTACGATTTATGGGGAAAGTTGAAGAATTTGTTCGATGCACCGGCTATACAAGAAAAATTGGTTTTGCTGCGTAAACTCATCAACATTCGACTTGAAAACTGACTCGATGACCATATGTAACTCCAGATAGTTGAAACCCAGCGATTACAAGTACAGGTTTCAAAATATCAGATGAGTGGATTGGGCATTAATGTTAGCGGATTACCTGAAAAATATGGTCTATGCTTTGGCCTTAGAACATTCAGGCATAGAAATAAGTGCAGATGTCATAAAAACAAGCTGATGGACATGTGGTGAAATTGGATCTGTTTCCGTTTCCAGTTCCGAGACTGCTTTTGCCGCGAATAATCGTCAGGAATTTAAGAATAATAGTAGCCATAAAGAAGAGGTGACAGAAACGTCAAAACCTGTCAAAGTCATAAATATTTCAGTGTAAACAAACGGCCACTACAAAAATCATGTCCAAACAAATTCCGAAACAAGCAAAGAAAACAATCTAATGCTTTTAGTCTATTTTTTTGAGTGGAAAGTTCAATTGCGATAATTGGTACATCGACAATGGTAGTAAACACCAAATGAGAAAAGAATATATTTCAATCCATCTTGAACATAAAACCAAAGAGATCATAATTGAATAAAACATGTTCCCGGTGCTGTGTTCGGTGATGTGAACATAATTACTTGTGAAGATGTAGAATACGACATCACAGTTTCCGGTATTGTGCATACCGGTTAACGAAAACTTACTTTCCGTGAGTAGATTGATTGAGAACGGAAATAATGAGTGTTCAAAAGAAATGTTCACTTTCAATCAACAGGGCACTTGTTAAAAGGCAGAAAAGTTGATGGTGTGTCAGATTATAATAAAAGTGGTACAGATATTAGCGACGCCAAAACATCAGTGAAACCTGGCATCGACGTTTTGGGACATCCAAATCCGTTTGAATAAAATGAAAATGGAGCTACTGAAGGTATCCAACACAGATATAAAAAAGCAAATATAAAAATTAAGTGTGGGAAGCGACAGGCATTCTTTCAGCCTAGCTCATCCAAACAGAAAATCATAATTTGGTACACTCAGGCGGTGGGGTCCCGGAGAATGCATCCATTGGAGGATCAGGGTATTTGATTGGTGGACGACTTGAAAATTCATTTATTTCATGAAGGGTTTAGTATTTAAACATTTTAAAATTTTCAGTCCTTTGAGAACCAGAAAAAATAGGAAAATTAAATTTTGGAAGATACGCGGTATACTGAAAAAAGACTTTATAGATATCTGAAGCAAACAAAATAAAGAAAACCCACCCACCAAACAAAACGGTGTATAGAAGAATGAATAGATCTTTTTGAAAACAAGATTCTAATTATTGATCGGTTTACAAAAAAGTTTGGGCAAAGCCGATACCTCTTTTATTTAAAAATCGGTCATTGTTCGTTAATGATATGACTCCATTGAAGTTTGGACAGGAAAACCTACAAGTCATGTTCTTTTCAATAACTAATTTTCCCAAAGAAAGATTGAAATGGGATGAAGGCCAAGAACCATTTTGGTTGGATATCGAGGGGGAAGGGTAACCCGAAAATAACTCTGTCCAAACCCCGAGATCTCTAATTATGGAGAAAGCGAGAATCATGGATATCCCCATTGAATAAAATTCAGCGGATCAGGAACGAGGAAAAGGAAAGTGTTTTAATACGATTTGATGAGAAAGGATATCACATATTTACAGATGCCTTTTGACCAGAAGTTAAACGGATTTACAAGGCCTTTGGACCAAAGCAAACAATGGAGAGAGGGCATGGAGGAGGGGAATCATTCAGGAAGAATGATGCGGGGAACTTTTGAACCCCATGACTCTGTAGTGCAGGCGGGGGTATTTAAAAGAAATTAAGTGTTGGTAAAGTGCGTTACCGTGCAAGACTTGTGGCAAAAGTTTTTTAAAAGGCGGCAAGACTAAGAGACTTTTTCCCCATTTCCTTATACTACTTTAAGATTGTTGTTTCACTGTCAGTAAAATTAATTTAGATTTCCGATAACTCAGCTTTTCTCAATGGTTACTTGAATGAATGTGTTATGGAAAACCTATAAATTATAAGATTTAAATATGAATAAAGTGTTAAAAAGCTTAAATGCATTTATGGCTCAAACAATCTGAGCTTGGTATCAAAGGGAAACGATTATTTGTGCTTTAGGGTATACAAAGTCTAAATATGAACCCTTTTTACAAAATTTGATGAAATTTAAAAATAATTCTCTTTTAGATGTTTTTATTTTTTCCAACTGTAATAACCCAACCTATTAGCAGGATTTGGTTGTAAATTTAAATAAAAGATTTGGGTCAGATAAAAACAAGTAGGTTTTAAATAAACTTGTCTGGTTTAAAACAGTTGATCAGGAACAATGTAGAAACTTTTTGAAAATATAAATGTCCATTGTAAGACCTGATACTCCTATGGTTAATTTAACGAAAACTGAATAAAAAGTTTAATAAAAATATTCCAATATAGGCAATTTAATGTCTTACTGTTAACCAGGCCAGATATTACTTATAGTGTTTTTATCTTGAGTTTTAACAATTCATATGTGAAAATTGGAAACATTTAAAGAATTTTAAGATATTTAAAAGGACTAAAATCATGGTCTTGTATTTTCAAAGATGAATCTTGTATTGAAGGGTTTGTTGGTAGATTGGGGCAGATGTAAGTGATAGAAAATCTTTTAGGATTTTGTTTTAAATTATCAGTTCCTTTATATCTTTTAAATTGGAAGCGAAGTTTATTGTCCTCAACAGGGCAGAATAATTATGTCAAACTAGTAAAGCCAACTTAAAAATTTTTTGTTTGAAATTTTAGGGACAGTTATTACTTTTAACGATAACAAAGTAAAAGTTAATTTTTCAGTGTTCATAGGAGGTCCTAAACACATAGATATAAGATATCATTTTGTTAGGAGGCAGTGGCAAACATGTTTATAAAAGTAGATTACTTGGAAACAAACAATATGCCAGCTGATATTTTTACTAAGAGCTTGGGTTCTGTGAAGCATAAATATTTCACTAGAATGCTTGGTGTATTGCCTGTTAATAATATGTAATGTATACATGATTTTGTTAAGCGGAGGTGTTAATATTGTAACAAAATAGTATAAAAGTATCTGTTACTACTAGCGCCATTTAGTTACTCTGTGGTCAATATATAAGTCTATGAAACGAACCACTGTGTTTAACTTATTAGGAACAACATAAACCCTTTTAAAGTATTCGTTAGGGTCGTCACAAGTGTTAATGCGGACCAATATTCCAGGGCTGCCACCGGCGACGCTGCTCGGCTGCCACGCGGGCATGCTGCGCAGCGACGGCGTGAACCCGTCGAGCATGCGCGTGCTGTACTACCCGCCCGTGCCGCCTGACGACGGGCCGTGTTGCCGCGACGGCGGGTACACGCGGTGCGGTGCTCACGCCGATCGGTGTACCTTCACGCTTCTGGCGCAGGACTCCGAAGGCGGCTTGGAGGTAATTAGTCTTTGTTCAATAGTACTTCGCGAAAGACTCGAAAGGTGGCGTAGAGGATCAATTGAATATATTGGAGGCAGCTTCATTGATTGTCAAGAATGCTTTAGTGACTTGTAGAGTTTTCGATAGCGAGGTGAAGGCTGCATGACGAAGATTATTAGCGGATTAGGTATAAAAAAGTTTTAAGAGTTTGCTTTTATGTCACGCAGGCAATAGCAGTATCGTCTGCACGTTTGATAATTGTAATTGAAAAGGAATTTAACTAATTCATCTACTCGCCGTGTTATTGAATCTGTGACTAATGCAGTAACATGTCTTTTACTTGTAGGTGAAGTTGAACGGGAGCGAGAAATGGCAAGCAGTGGGCCACCTGCCCGGGGCGATACTAGTCCAGACTGGAGAGCTACTGGCCAGCTGGACCACGAACCAGCTGCCCGCGCTCCTCCACCGCGTGGTTGTGCCCGCAGGGGCGTATGCCCGCGCCAGGGGGCGCCACTGCGTCGCCTTCTTCTGCCACCCGGACGACGGGGCGACGCTGCCACAGCTGCCGAAGCAGCCACTAGCCCCCGCCCCTCCCCCTCCCACCTTCACCCCCCACCTCACCCTCCACCACCGCCTCCTCAACGCCGCGCACCACCTGCAGAAGCGCTTCAGGGAGACGTACGCGTGACTAGCACGCTCCGGGGTTAAACAACACACGCCCCTCTCGCGTCACGCGGCGCCGTGATTGTCTTGTGCGTTGTGACGTCACTCGGCAGGCAGATAACTTTGGTTGTAATTCACGCAGCAGTCTGATGTTCTAAGTTACTATATATACGTCACTTGGCAGCCATATGTTTTAAGTTGTTTTGTGACGTCACACAACAGCCTGATGTTTCGAGTTGCCTTTATGACGTCACAAACCAGCCTGATGCTCTAAGTTGTTTTTATAATGTCAAACGGCAGACTGATGTTTCGAGATGGTAACGTCACAAAACAGCGTTTTGTTTCGAGTGGCTTAAAAGCCCTAATGCCAGAGTAACGCAGAGCCTTATGTCTAGAACGTAATGAACATAGTGACGTCACACGGGTTGCTTAGACCATAACTATCTTTTGTCACACATCACTTGATTATCCGAGTTGCTTTGACCTAACGTCACACGCCGCCGTGGTTCGCATTAAATTATTCACAAATACGTCTGTTAATTTCGCTCTATAAAATACAATCGCTCGGTATCAGCATATGCAATAACCAGTTTTCCGTACACACACATAAAGTTGATAATTATTTAGTATCGCACAAATTAATAGCACAAATATGGTTAAATGAAGCATTGCTGGAACTTATAATCACATTAGACGAATATTTCCACATTAAAGCGAACTTAACAGGCGAATTTATGTATTCACATTTTGTACTTCTGAAACTGACAGATGATTTTAAAAATATTTTATGTAAATTGATAAAATATTAAAAGGAACATAAAGAAATTTTGTACTTTTAAAATAGTAAGTGGCCAGAACATATTTTTTATAATAACTATTATAAATTTTCATAGCTAAAAATGAAAGCATTATCCATGACCGTTTAAAAATGATCCCGCATTTGTCAGTTTTTAAGTATACACAATAAACAAAAAGATCAACATAACACTTATTCGTTATAAATTAAAAAGACGTTAACAATGACAGGCTTTACGAACATACAGAAAGTTCTCTCGCCGTACAAGAAATATATATATGTATAATTTTTCTGACGAACAGCTATAGAATATGTTTACTATCGCATCTGTTTTAATTGATTTAGAAATATGTATCTACATCACATATAAATGCAATTATTTAATAAGAAAAAAAACTTGACGCACTCAGAAACGAATTGTCGATATGAAAGCCAAATCTGTCAATTAAACTAAGTATTAAGCACCAGGGAACACTTAACTATAATAGAAAACTTATTGGTTCTTGCCTTACAATCTGTTAATAGATGTTTAAAAATGTACCTCAGAGGCATATAAAAAGTTATGAGCACTCAATGATATTTTATGGTACAAATTTGTTTTATTATCGAATAAAAGAGTTAAAAGTGTTCCTTACGTATTTTTACCCATTTCATACAAGACAGTTAGGGTCGTTTAAAACTTAAGTAAAAATAGTTTTAAATATAAGAAATGTTACACTTTATTACCCGCATTTAAACATCTGATTTTTAGAAAGTTTCGCATGTGTCGCAATATGTATTATAAAATATCATTGCTTTAGTAATATAATGTGTAAAATAGTATGTACTACAATATTCACTGGTTGAAATTGAGATTTGTTCATTTAGTAGCGATGTTTCGTTTATAACATATCGCTCCATGACTTAGTTTATTTATCTCTGAGGTAAGAGAATGAGACATTAAATCATTCCCAATTGGCATTTCGCTTATGTGAAGTTTAGTGTATTTTAATAAAGCATTTGCTTTGGCGAAATTTAGGCTTTTAATTATTTTTTTTATTCGTTTAATGACAATCCTTTTTTTATATAAAGGATATTATTAGGGAGATAGCAATTAGCGACGTGAGGTCACTCGCGATATTATTATTCAGCTTGTTACTTACTTATTATACCTTTGTCTACTTTTAGCCTCGTGTTCTTGCTTTTGCATTTTATTGTATTAGGGTTATTATTATAATTTAATCGATTTTTTTTTTTTTCATATTTATTGTAGCGTCTTGTTTTCACGACTACTTATTGAATGTATTAAGTAAATCGTGTGATAATTATTTAGCTCAATTTCATAATTGTACTTAAGCACGCGACAATGTGTTCGATCATCGAAACTATTGATATTATGAAACGGCCTTTTCTTTACTAGTACTTAAATTATATTGTCATTTTGTTGTTACATATCACTTCCAAATCCCAAAGAATAATTGATTTCACTATTCGTACTTAAATAGTTTCGTTTTTGATAACTTCAGTAAAACATGTTTCAAATAATGTACTTAGCTTCTAAAAAAATGCACAATATTATCTGGAATGCATTGGTTGTAAGTCCCTCAGAGAGTTTCATATTTTTTAAAGTATTATTTTTTTGAAGAACCGTACATACCTCTGTCAAATGTTGTAGATTTATTTACTTTTGGAATGTGAACGTGCGATTGACGTAAATAAATGTTTTCAACCCTTATTCACGTATTTTTTTGTAAAGCATCCTGATCCTGATCGCCCAATTGTATTAGTCGTGCTTTGCTTAAAAAGTCGGAGCTTGTATGTTCCAATGTTGCAAGAAAACATCGTTGTGTGATGGTTGTATTTTAGTTAGATAGGGCAATGTGAGACGAAGCACCCAATATGATATTTTGGGTGGTTCGTCATATTTTTTAAAATTAGTTAAAGAAATTAAACGAGCAGTAATATCTGACTAAGAAACGCAGCGTAATACGCCACAAATCCGCTAACCGCCCTGTGACTTAAGAGGTTATGTCTCAGTTACCCAGTAATTATGCTGGCAACAGTGCCCCTCAAACCAGAAGACAGTAGTCTACTGATTTGCGGCAGGAACAAGCACCACGGATATTAATATTGAGATATTACTCCAGAAGATCTTTTATAAAGAGTCTCTAAAAATGTAACATCACTACATAGTATAAAATAAAGTCGCTTTTTCTGTCCCTATATGTATGCAACGGATTATTATGCTGTTTTTTTAATAGATAGAGTAATTGAAGAGGAAGGTTTATATGTATTCATCCATAATACTGCAGAAAACGCTGATAAATTAATATATTTTGCCATTTATTTTATAGATATCACTATTGCACCGTGCGGAACCGAACTAGTAATCTTTAACTCATTTGAGAATTTATGCAGTCCCGGTTGTCGAGGCAATCTTTGGACGTCGTCATTGGACATCACTCTCTTTAGGTTCACCGCACCCGTTAATGAATAAGATGCCAATATATATAAAAATAATCTAATACATCCATTTAATGGATTTTTCTTCTTTATGCTGTGTATTGCTGCTGAATTTCCATTCCTGGTTTTTGTAAGGTCTGCAGCGTTCTTTTCCTAACCAGTAGTAGCTTTCTTTACAATAATTAAATAGTGAAACACTTAATAGTGAAAACTACCTCCGTAGCCTAGTGGTATTGGCGTTTGCTTTAGAAATCGGAGGTCGTGGGTTCGAATCCTGCGGGGACTCAGCAAATTTTCGTTGTTGTTTCCTAGTTGGTTAGGACAGTTTGAGCCGATCACCCAATTGTCTGAAAAGTAAGATGATCCATGCATCAGATGGGCATGTAAAAAGGCGGTCCACCCACCAACCCGCATTGGACCAGCGTGGTGGGATACGATCCAAAACCCCCTAATGGATAGGGGTGTATTAGGGGAGGCCTATGTCCAGCAGTGGACTATCAAAGGCTGATGATAATGATGAAACACTTCATCGTTAAATAAAGATATTTGTATTTGGTATAAGTTTATTATTGATCAACGATTGACGTCTTGATGACAATTTATCAATAAGAACGCAATACATATGACGGCGCTTCGCTTTTGTTTTTTACAAACTAAAGTTTTGATATTTACAAAAACTCTCTAAAAAAGGATTTTGGGTAAGTAGTGCAGATTATGATTTTATGAGAAGTAATCTTTTAAATATTAAAATTGATGCATGATTTATGCGTAACGAAAATACAACCACGTTGTTAGGCTAATTATATTCAAAGACAGCCCTATTAAAATGATTTCAGATGTAGGTAAAGAAAACAAACATGAAAAAAATGCAAGGAAAAACATCATCTTCGGCATTGTAAAAAAGGCAAACAGAAAAATCTATGATGTATATTTATAATATATAATTTATAAAATTATACATACGTGCTGTGAAGCTTTTTGCACATTCTGTTCGGATTATGGAATAAAAACATTTACATTAAAATAAACTGAATAAAAAATGCTCTAGAAAAACTTGCTTTATTAAGTACACAGGCGTTCATAAAATATATGACACATTAAAGTTTTTTTAAAACTTTGTAAATAGAGATAGTACAGACTATATAAACTAACATCTATAAATAAGAATAAAAAAGTAGAGAGCAATTTACATATAAATTTACAACTCTGCCTATTTTATTATAAATTTAAGAAAAAATAATTTCAAACTAACCATCAAATCAAAGTTCCTTATTTCCAAGCACTTGAATATCAAACTAGGAATCTGATCAAATTCCTAAGAAAGCTTCTAATTTAAATGTTTGTGAAGACGAACGATGTGTATATATGGTTTCAGGTATCTTACAACCAATACTAGGTAAACGCTGTTGGGGGGAATAGAGATTTATAAGTCACTCGGACGCATCGTATTCCTATTTTAATTTCGCTGCGGCATAATCGCGGTGGCTATTTCTGAGTTTTTATTTTGGCGTAGTTCGCGTGTGGTCGAACGCGCCATGATCTTTTGGCGGGAAGCACTACGTCACAGTGGTCCGTCAGTAGCCGCCGGTGCAACTGCTGGATAAAAAAATTAAAAGTTTTCCATTGAAGTGACCGTGAGACGGAAGAAACGGGTTTCTTTGTACGCGTAGAAAATAATGGTAAGATATCCAGAATATTTTTTGTACAATAATTTGGAGGAATAGTTGTATGAATAATAAAATATAATCTATGTTACTTAAATAGTACGTTTATCTCTTCCAAGTATCGTTATAAAGTTACAAAATACTTATTTTAAGCTTGTTACTGTTTATATCAAAATAAAATTATAAATATAGGTATGTAAGGAAATATCCTTACTGCCTCCGTAGCCTAGTGGTATAGGCGTTTGCTTTAGAAACCGGAGGTCGTGGATTCGATTCTTGCGGGGACTCAACAAATTTTCATTGTTGTTTCTTAGTTGGTTAGGACAATTTGGGCCGATCACCCAATTGTCTGAAAAGTAAGATGATTCATGCGTCGGATGGGCATGTAAAAGTCGAGTTCACCACCAACCCGCATTGGACCAGCGGGTGGGATACGGTCCAAAACCGGGATGGATAGGGGTATTAGGGAGGCCTATGTCCGGCAGTGACTATCAAAGGCTGATGATGATGACGATGATGATGATGAAGGAAATATCCTTTAAAACCTAATGTTGCAGTATATAAAGCTGTGCTATATTTTTTCATATATTCATATCGTTTATTATGTATAATAAATATATATCGGAATATATAATCGGATATATCCGAAAGTGTACTAAATAGCAGTACTGGGAAAGTACCGAAAAGTTTAAATGTGAGATTATATATTTCTTTCCCGTTTACTATGAAGATTGTGTTATTATCTTAACAAGGGGTTCCTACAGACGATGCTCTTTAAGTTATTATATAATTCGTATTTTTCAACAAAAGCGGTTAACACGGGTGCTGAAAGGAAAAAGTCTTAAAAAACTTTGGGTGAATCGACATGAATATAATTGTTACTAGCATCCAATGTGTGAATACGGACATATCAATGTATTTTAACCAAATTGAATAGTCATGAAATGAGCCAATATTTACGTGACACAATCTAGACTGACTGTAAATCCAAAAGACCCACACTTATTAGCGTAACAGTCAGTGTACAATTCATTAAATTTTAATTCCAACCACGGAAAAAAATATGTATATTGCATAGGTTAAATATAACTCGTTTATGTAGATTAAATCTAACTGTTTAGGAAAACTAGAATAAGAATATTAGTAAAGTCGTTAAAAATTTAAAAAGGACCATAATCATTTCTTTCTCTCATTCAGCGGCCATATCGGTTAGCTTTTTTGCTTCTGGTTTGTACACAGACATTTTGTACAAGTACGCGGGTTTTGACTTAAAAAGTTTTATTATACTTTTCATTGCATTCTTGCTTATAGTAGTGTAGCATGTATTTAGTGCATGTATTGCGCTCCTATAATGAAAAAGTATAGGCTAAGTTTTTATTAAAAAAAATTGTCTTTGTTGTGTTATATTATTATTATAGTACTAGCAGTTACCCGCGACTTTGTCTGCGTGGAACAGAAGAAATGTCCGTGAGGTGTATTCAAAATTGCTATTAAAAAATCCCCCCACTATCCCACATTGGACCATTGTCCTACGGGGAAGGCGTGAATTAGGCATGGAATTTTACCAGCAGTAGACTACTACAAATTGATGATGATGACGATTAAAAAATCACATATGGCTTGTTTCAAGTATCTATAAACAAAATGTCGTCATTTTATGACCATATGTTCACATAATGAGAAATTTCCATATAATCTTTCATCCCCCATTTCACCCCTTTCCATCACTTTTAACGCAATATTTAAAGCCTATGTAATTCTTTGGAATCTTCTCTATGCACTAAATTTCTATTTAATTTTAGACGGTTAAGATGGACAGAGTTCTTTTCGCCTTTATAATTTTAGTATGTGTTACTATGGATAGAATAAATGAGATGCTTCCATTATAGGTGTCTATCATAAGACATAAACATTCATGGCTTTAGCTTCGACGATGACGAAGTTCCACATTGACTTTCATTCTCATTTTATTCCCTAGTTTATTCCCGTATAATTTGAAACTACAAAATTGCTACTGAAACCACTTAGGGCTCGTATCAAGTATCTAAACCAATCTAAACAAAAATTTCGTAGTTTTAGGTTCATTATTCACGAATTTTCATTTAAACTTTCATCCCCTATTTCACGCCTTTCAATCTCTTGTATCGCAATATTTATAGTAGCATAATATGTCCTTTATTGGAATCTATTCTATGTACCAAATTTCATCAAAATCGATGCAATGGTTTAGACGGTAAAGACGGACGGACGGACGGACAGAGATACTTTCGAAAAATAATTTGCAATAGAATTGCAAAAATATTTTTTTTCGTTCACCAGCAGACCAGCTTACATCGCAAACATAAACAATAACAATTTTTGACACGATAACGATAAACCCAAAATATTTTTTTTATTGTGACTAAGAAATAAAATAAATATGAGTAACCAAATGTTCAGTCACGCATATTTATTTTAATAACTCCAAAAAGTATTACACATTATTGAATTCGATATCAATCTGTAATGTAATTAGTGTCTGGCAAGTAGGGAAAAACAGAAATTTTGTTAAATAGAGCTCTAACCATAGGACCAAGGTGAGTACTGCAAATTCTTTATGAAAGTCCTACGAGTTAAAACTAAATATGAGTAACTTGTTTTAAGAAGAATTGCTAATAATTTTTTTTAAGCCGACTAATTGAATTTTTTATCTCAAAAAATATTGGTAGAATAAAACAGTTATACTAAAATTCAAGGTTACTCTAACGCAGACATGTGCGTGCAAAAAAACAGAAATTTGCTAACATATAGTTATGCAAATGACATAAATACAGGGAACAAACATAACTTAATTATTCCAATACTAGACTGCGTCCAATAAGTAAATCTTTTATGGGACACTACTCTTTTACAACAAAATATTGGAGTACGTTATGTAGGCATTTGCACCCATAAATAAACTTAAATGAAAAAAAGTAATACTTCCTGGTTAAGTAATACTCGCACCACGTTCATTTTCAAATATCAAAATATGTAGTATGTTTATAATTGTTAGTTTGGTCATTATATAAAATGACATAAAAAAGAGCGCTGAGTTTCTTCTTCTCAGGTCGGTGGCGTCTAATTCCGAACCGGTGGTAGCGTTTTAAACAATCAATAAGCAAGTATAAAACTTCTACATTCTATAATTTCTTCAAATATGAAATACCAACACACGTTTCTAATTATCTACAAGCTTTCTGTAGCCTAATGGTTTGCGAGGAATTACGGCTATATATCCTTGAAAAATATTACTAGCTGTTTCGCAAGACCTATTGAATGAGGGTTATGCATCGGAGGTGATTGCAATACTGTGCGAGTGCACCTACACTGCATTGCAGCAGTTACTAACCAGTTTGTAGTTCAACCAGAAGTTTCTCGCCAAGTATTAGTTTCATGAGGACATGCAAAGCGTAAACTATTGATGGTGGTAACTACTATAAAATGATTTGATTACGACACAAAAGGAATACACCACGATGTTTAGTAAATACAACTACGGTAATTGCTATTTTGTTGTTTATGTAATAAAACCGAGGTAAACGATTTTTTACAGTTAAGTTGCCCACATGAACTCCTACTAAAATATTTAGATACAAAATATTTTTGATTTGTGCAGTGTAGCAGCCACGTAAAGTCATGAAATTATTATAACAAACACTTATGAATCATATTTGGACATGGTTAGCTATTCCAATATATAAAAATTTCTACATAATTCAAGTATTAATACAGCAAACGATAGTGCGTTTGCTGTTTTAATGCAACGCAACCAACAACAACCTTTAGAGCGCAATTAATAGTTTGATGTACATTTTAAATAGATGAGTCCTTTATAACATGCTTTAAAGAATACGTGTAAACCACGCAAACCACGCGTGTCGTGCTTATGACGCATATTCAGACAAGGATTTCGCTCTTATCGTGTATCAGCCATCATTATCGACAACGCCATATAATACCGTCTGGCGAATTATCCCAAAATAGACCTGTCTAACTCGTGATTTTATTCCGTTTTCTCGCTTTCCAGAAATAAAAATAAGTATAACTTAATAATACTGCTTTTAAATGTAATTTTTTGTGAATTATTCATCTACCAACTATTCTGGACACCACCCTAAGATGACTAGAGATCAAATATATAAATAAATAAATAAATTGTATTACAGTAATTACCTAGTACAAACACAACTATAAGTTTGATATAATATCAGTTTGATGTAAAACAGTAAAATATACTCAGCGTAAAACAGATATTGCAACATTAAATGGTGTTAGTATTAGAACATTTAAAATAATACGTATACGTATAATAATAGGTAGGTAATCACGCTACGTACACGTGAAGGCATAAAACCAGATTCGTATCTGTGATATCTTAAACAATGTAACGAATGTAGCATTAAGTACGAAATCCGTTTATTAATCTGATACGTGTCATACATACATGCATACTGATAAAGCAAAAACCTATTACAAGACCAAAACACAACACTAAAAGCGTCACGTATTATTAAAAAATGCATTAATACGTTCAAAGTCTATAATTTCCTTCAAATTAAAACTTAAATCTGATACTGACACTCAATAGACAATAAAATTGGCATGCTAAATACAATACAAAAGTACTACCCAAAATACACACAGTAGGGAGGCAAAATAGAAAATTACTATTGTCTTTTGTGATAATTTCTCGTTGTAAAATGTCTTTTATTGTTATTGTCTTCTTACTGCGTCATCTATTGATCGGAAGGTTACACTAAAAATCAGCAATCGCGATACTTTTCGTGATGGAAAGCTGAGTGGCGACCTTTTTGGTGCATAGAATGTTTTAATTTATGTAGTATGATGTAGTTAAGAAGTTAAAGTTGGAACAAATGTTTCGTTCTTTCTTTCTTTCAAAGCAGTATTCGTATATGTTTCTTTAAAACCAACATAACACTTGTACTTAATGACTTTTAGACAATTTTACATTTAAATTGTTTTTATTTCAGCACATTAAAACTTTGTATTCAATAACATGATCAGGACGTTTACCTAATAATACGTGATCCGTTTTGCGCGTGAGAAATGCAGTGTAAGACAAGTCGACCACCACCCCGACACATAGAATATGAAGTCTCATTTATACAAATTTATTTTCAATTTCAAAATGATTTAAAAAGAATATACAATAATAATTATACAATTTCTACTGATGTATAAAAGATATATTTTTTAAATGTGATCTTTTCTTTAAATTTATTGTACATTTAGCTCTAAATTATAAGTTTGTTTTGCGCTTTCTCAAGGCTGTGACATAATTGTGCACTTAAAAAAATCCCTCTATATCCTCCCAATGGTTGGACGAACAATGTACAAAAAGTGATAAATAAATAAATATAAATAGGCATCGCGGTGGTACCCAAATCAGTCATGTGTAAAAATTATTCTACTACAAAATAAAATATCAGATTAGGTACTCATCAAATTTGATTTTAATGCTAAAATCACTGCACGAATTCAGTATAAAATATGCATTAAGAAAATATAAAAAGAGATAATTAATATTAATAAATAATTATGTTATTATTATTTGAGGGCACATTTTTTAAGTAATTTATATTTTTAATAATTCTAGGCTATATCAAAAGCATTTTTATAAATAGTTACCTTGATTCGACATTGGTTTGCTACCGTTATAACAAGTTCGAACTAACTATAAACTGCGTTGATTTAAAGTGGGAAAATGCAGTTCAGAACGAATTCTAGACAGTCAAGATTTGTAAAGTAATTAATTATTAAATGAGAATTTACAATACAAGTTGGATATATTCGATACGCTAGTGAATTCGCCTCCGTAGCCTAGTGGTAGTGGGCGTGTGCTTAGAAACCGGAGGTTGTGGGTAACGAATCCTGCGGGACTCAACAAATTTTCATTGTTGTTTCCTGTTGGTTAGGCAATTTGGGCCGATCACCCAATTGTCTGAAAATAAGATGATCCATGCGTCGGATGGGCATTAAAGTCGGTCCACCCACCAACACGCATTGGACCAGCGTGGTGGGATACGGTCCAAAAACCGCCTAATGGATAGGGGTGTATTAGGGGAGGCCTATGATAGTCCAGCAGTGGACTATCACAGGCTGATGATGAATGAAAAATGAAATGAATGAATGAATATTCGATCATGTAACAAATTAAATAATAAAAAGTTGATGGCACCTTATTTACAAAGACCTTATTGTTTTTCTGGCTTAGAAGAAAAATATTTCAATTATAGTTTTATAGTTAAGCTTATTTAGTTGTAAAATCCAAGCAATATATGTTTTAATGATGATGAAATCTTGCTACTAATGATTTGTAACTTCCCGATAACTCGTAACCAGTTGGATCTAGAAATTGTAACTCCTTTACCCCCGTCGCAATGGAACCGCGATATCGGTCGTAAATAAGTATATATAATGTAAATTATACTGTTCCGTCTAATAAAAGTTGTTAACAAAAGTTTATCAACACACATTTTGTTAGACCTTTCACTAAAAGTTTAAAAACATTTTATATTATATTTAAAATGAATTGATATTGCAAGGTGTAACCTGTTTATTATAAACTGGTTTGAAATAAAAATTTCGAAGATTCAATTAAATCACTAATAAAAACAACCAATAACCGTAACAAATTGTGCGGTCATTTAATATGGACATAAATTTTAACAAAGAAACCCACCAAAGGCGACAATAACTTGTTCATTGATAAGAGAACTGGCTGAAACCGACGCGCGCGCCGCCGCCAGCCGCAGGGGGCCATAGTGGCAACACTAGCATAAATTATCTGTCGCAACACAAGCGCACACACGCACACACCACCAAAGTGATAACGATATTGGACTCACTCGCTCAAACAACCAGTACAATTAATTAGTATAACGCAATGACGCAGAACTTTGCAGTGTTTACTCGTACTCATTAGTTTTGTTGGAGGAATTCAATTCTGCACACGTCATTATTCTTTGTTCGTGATAACACAGTATGTCTACGTGAAACGTCAATTTTATGTACTTCTAACAATGTCAACAAGTCATAATGAAAACCTCTAAAATTACTTCATGACAGAGTACCTGCCTATTTTAATTTTTTTAGTATTTCAATTTATTAACATGGTATAAGGGTTAACAAGCCATGTAGGCCCTGAAATTAACGTGATCGGTAGACGAAAAACTTCGTTGATAAAATATTTCAGATTAGTTTATTCGTGCTACCTTATGTATTGTATTAATATCTAAATCTGAAGATTTTATAAAAAACAATACTGAAAGACCGTAGCATGTTTTAAAACAATCATTTTGCACTATTGCATTTTGTAGTTAATTTGCCTCTACCTTTTAGCGAAGGGATGCGACGACCCTACCACCTACTTTTTTTTTGGCAAGGTCGTTATGCTTCCAGACTTCATGTCTTTGGAAAGCTTCATCTAACACAGAGTTCGCGGAAATCTACTGTCCCCACGAACCAGGTATTGCAACATGACGGCGGATTTGCCTTACAGTGGGAGTAAGACAGATCCGCAGTACAAGTGCAATTAGTTAATTGCCAATCCGCTTGCTCAGCATGGCAATTACGAGCAACACTTTTTAATGGACGCCATCAAAATAGGCCGTTCGGCCTTCATTAAAAACTGCTACTTCTAAAGGTTGTGTATGATAACATGATGATGATCTACCTTTTATAATAACCAAATGCGATTTATGGATCCTGTTCAGCTTTTGCATTTCAAAATAAAAGTTACAATGTTAATTAAGTGTAAAATATGTATTATATATTTTTAAAGAACTACTTTCTGTTGTGTTTTATCTCATTGGGATACAGTGAGCGAACGTGGTTGCAAAAACCCATACGAAATTTCACTAAGTGTAAACTACTCAAGTTGGTATGTTGCATAATTTATATAAAAAGAACAAACGTCTCGAGTAATACCCGAGCACAGATGAGGTCTCTTTATAAACAGAGACATATCAGTCACCTATTGAACTGAGGCCTATCATTCCGGTAATAACCGGACAGCGGCCGCGGCAGGCGGCTTCTGATAACGTTTCCACATTAAACGACAACAAGCTCTGTCGCGGTCTCGGAGGAAAAATGTCAAGCGAATTCCGACCCTATTAACATACACTCATTGCAAAAAAATTCACCTTGTCTTGTTAAATTTGTTTAAAATACACTATAACCGGGTGACAGGGTACATTGTGAATAAGGTTTATTTTCGAATAAGTAAGGATAAGTGTTCGCAGGGGACTCGGACGCTTATCAGTGCGATGTCACTCCGAGGCGTTTCATAAGTAGGTAACATGAGCGTGCGGCTTCATTATACGTGTAGACCTCGTAGTGACCAGCAACAAAATCATTAGTAAAACTAGAACAATAAAAGCTTCGCGAAAATGTTAGTGTTCCCACAATGGAGGCCTGAAATACAGGAGGGCTGCAGGACGCAACGATGGATGCCTGCGGAACGTTTCGCACCATATTTCGCCAGAAAAGTTTTGCCTCCACTTCCGCCACAGGTGCGAATAAATAAAAATAATCAAACGAGGCTCTTCGTTCTCCCTCGATCTCAAAATTTTCATTATATTTTCCACGCTTTAAATTAACTATATATAAAATAAAATTTATTATATGTTTTAAAAAAATAATATTCCAATATTATATTTTACAGCTAGAAGACGAAGATTCGTTGGGTGGATCGTCACCTGAGAGGAGTTTAAATGAAAGCACTGAGATTGGGGAAGGAGTTTGTGGCTGGCGAGGTTGTGGAGCGCGTTTCCATAGTGTTGCCCGACTGTCTGCTCATATCGCACGCGGTCACGCACACGCACATAGGGATGGACTCTTCTACTGTGGCTGGAGAGGCTGCTCCAGACCACAAAGAGGATTTAATGCCAGGTAATTATTAAAAATATAAAAATAATTCATTTATATAGTTTGCGTTACGTCGTTATTTATATTTTTTGTGTCTACAGATACAAAATGCTAGTGCACGTACGCACCCATACAAACGAACGGCCACACACATGTAACCAGTGCAACAAATGCTTCTCCAGAGCTGAAAATTTGAAAATTCACCTCAGATCACACTCAGGCGAGAAACCTTACGTTTGTCCGTACGAAGTAAGTTCAAACAACTATATATTTAACTACATATTTATATTAAACCCATTGAAATTGAATGTTTATTTACATAGCAGGATATCATTTTCTTTTATTGTTTTAGGGTTGTGGCAAAGCTTACTCAAACTCTAGCGACCGCTTCAAGCACACGCGCACGCACACAGTGGACAAGCCTTATTTCTGCAAGATACCCGGATGCAACAAACGCTACACGGACCCGTCGAGTTTAAGGAAACACGTAAAGACATACAAGCACTTTGCACCGGAGGAGACTAAACGGGAATCGTCGGACGAAAGTCCTGAACTAGAAAGATTCTCACCCGCCGGAGATGGCTGCTACGCAATAGAACAAGCCTCACCTTTACGTGGATTCACCTATCCGAGTAAAACTGCGGCGACATCGAATAATCTATACAACACGCTACCTACAACCGACAACCAGTTACCGGCGGTGGCTTACGTCCCACAAGTGACGTACGTAAGGCCAATAAAACCATTATATCCAATCAGGGTACCAACGCACGAAATGTCATATTTGGAATACACACAGATGTACGAGCATGCATACAAAAATTATTACACAAACAGTATTAGTTATCCAGTAACACTTCCAAATGCTGCCGATAAAACTTATGCATACAGCGAGCAAAATATTGTGTATGAGAATGTCGAGGAAGAGGAATTCGTTAACGATTATAAGAATATTGAGGATGTACCTTTAAATTTAATTTGCTCCAAGCGCTTAGAGTGTAATCCAATTGAGGATCTAGTCAGAATAACGGATTTGCCTTTAGATTTAAGTACAAAGAGTTGATGTGAACAGTTAAATGCAAAATATATTATTTATTTCCCGTATAATGTTTTAATCAAGCCTCTACAAGTGATGATGTTTTTGGACGACCGTAATCCAAAACACATATTTCATCAAAAATTTGTTAAAGAACGAAATTAGTTCCGAAATTTTTTGAAAGTCCATTGCTTAACGCAAATGGCGCGAAAACCTATGTCAATACAATAAAATGATCAACAATTAGGAAGCTATAGCTAAAGCGCTCTATTATATTTCTAATTATTATGGTGCAATAAGAGTTTTACATTAAACTCAGTTAGTTTACATAAATTTTATTTCAAAATCAGACACGCAGATTTAGTTATACGAACGCGGACTTCGTACTTCGACCCGAAGAAACTAATTAAAATTTTGAGTCGACCATTTCACGGTTATTAACATTCAAATTTATATTTGCACGTCTTTCCTCCTGTTCATCACATTCAGCATATCTTTATCAGCGAGACAATATTACACAGATACAACACCGCCAACGTTTACTTTGCTATCTAATGTCAATTTGCTTAACATTTTATCTTGTTCACACTGGTTACCTTATGTATAGAGTTTAATTTCAAAAACAATATGACAAAGTATTGATGGTCTTGATGCAATAATTTTGTAGGTTTTTTCTACACGTAAGTTTCTGGGACACTTATAGAGTGCTGTTTAAATCATGTATGGAAAAGAATTTTTTTTTTTTGCTTTGCCAATGCTTCGATTGGAAGCGACTTCTCTTTTCGTAACTATATTTCATAAACGTACACACAATGCAAGCTATAAATCCATAATTTATATTGGTAATAAGGATATTTAGTTTTTGGGTTCTTTTACACTCGTTCGTGTCATAATTTTTAGACAAAAAGAACTTGTACGTAACGCATACTCGCATATCCTCAATGCAAATTACACAACATTATAAAAATAGACAAGCTAAAGGCCAATTTTTATTTATCCGGGCCTTTAAAAAAAGATTTTTCTTTAACCTACAACACTGGCATGCAATTACCCACCTAACAAAAACCAAAACATTACGATTATCAGTCTAGCCATCATATCTACAGCATCATGGTTTCGCTCGAGCGCTAGGAAATTTTTCACAGACAAAAGACAATCGGGTGTCAAAATGAAATAAAGGAATGTTTAAAGACATGTTTATTCGTAACAAAATGATTCATTCGATACATTCGCGGCAATTAAGGCCCGGGGAGGCCAAGCGTAGTGCACTAGGCTTGCACTAGGCGGGACATCCCTTCGGCGATCGTGTTCAAGGCTGCCAGATCCTTCTGCGCTGTGTCCATCAAATGCGCCATTCCGCGTTGCTGCATCGTTAGGAACTGCTTCACGTCTTGTTGTGCACCTGAAACGAAAACAAAAGGAATATTTAATAACTACAATATAAGTTATGACAAGTAAAATAATCTAATAATTAATAAGACAGGACAGCTGGAATACACGGTTAGCAAAAGTATTTAATAAATAGTAAATTCTATCTTGTCTTGCCCAAATTTCTGTACGGCTTTTGAAGTTCACACCTTACTTTATAATTTCTGGTAGTTTGTTTATTTGATGTTATCCGCTAAAGGTTTAATATAGTGCTTATCCATAAATTACGCCTTCACGATTTTTGACCACTCCGCCGTCCTAGGGACAGCTAAATAGAAATATCTAATTATTCGTATTTTACTAATTTATTTTAATATATTCTCTCATCCTTATCTCTGCATCTTGCATTTATACCAACGGAGTTTCAAATATTTTTAAATACTTCCTTTATGGTGCTTGTTTTAGCAAATATATTTTAAAAATAGGATGTCACGAAATTTAGGAAGCCTCCATATCCCATTTCGTTGACCCCATGTCGTGCGACGTAATTTATAAATGTACGAGTCTATGAAAAATGCGTTGTTTATTTTAGTCTAGTCTTTAGGAAATGTCGTTACAAAAAATCCGAAACAAATATATAAGGTGTAATACAGCTCCAACATCCAGAACAAGACCTAACACGACAAAGCATGTAAATAGCAAATTACGATATTATTCGCGGGGTGTCGTTATATAAAAATTAGATAATAAACATAATATTGAAAACCCCCGGGTTGCGTGTGTTTATTAACATTTTAATTTGCATTAAAGACTCAAAAGAATAGCATGTTCTTGTGTAAGGTTTCATTTGCATAGACGCATCTAATACTCAAAGAAATATAAAACCAAGTTAATAAGATATTTGAATGTAAACGTTTTCCCGTTCCAGAGACAATAAACATTGAGCGAGATTAACGCAGTGAAGATAGCTTAGCGAAAGAGGGAAATAGTGTAAGAGTTATTTTGCTTTTTCTACTCAACTACCTGAAGAAAGCTTTTAAGGCGACAATAAAGTCTTAAGGCAGTTATCAAGGCTAGGGCTTTAAAAACTGTCTAAGAACAAGTGTTATTGCGAGAATCTTACGACTCGGCGTTACTTATCGCAACTTTTGACGAATACGACGTGCGTATACGTCACGCGTGTTACGTATTAGTCTGACGTGCGGATACACTAACGAGCACAACATGTATACGGCACTGATCGAAGGTAGAAATAAAACTCCATTCTCTTTAAATTCACAGTCAAATTTTAACTTTACCAGCGCCAAAGAAGAATAGGACTGTTACAATTAAACCTATTCTATTCCATAAAAATAGCAACAAAGACAAGTCAACGCGGCCGTCCGTAGCAATGAGGCATGATACTCATTGTGCTACCTCTCGTTTATTCAGTAATTACACAACGGACAAGCAAACCGCTTGATACAGTAGTAGTAATAGTGTGTAAACTACTGTAACAGACACTGCGGCATATAAAAGAAAAATGCGTGGTTACTTCTCCAGTTGGTTTAAAGTCAAGAAAGGGACACACCACCTAAAAAATGTCCTGACGAATCACGTTATCAACATACAGCCCGTTTATTTTATGGCAAAGAACACACAAACCTATAAAACTTCCAGTATAACAGGTCCAGTGTGACCGCTTTACAGTCTACAAGCGGTGTAAACACTAGATAAAAAACACCACCGGTAGCGAGACTAGGCAAATATTTACCCGGGTCCAAGTGATAGCGCTCGTGGGGCGCACCCGAGCTGGCGCTGCGCTGCAACCTCACCGCGCACAGCAGCTCGTTAAGACGACCCTGGTGGAGAAATAAAATAAAAATATAGTCGATTATATGCATCAAAACTACTACTAACTAAGGCAAACTGCCTCCGTAGCCGTAGGGGTATGGGCTTGCGCTTAAAAATTATATTTATATCGGTACGCGTGGTAAAAAATCTATTAGTCCTTTTTACTCCTAAGTACCTCAGCTATGCATTTTCAGAGTTTAGAGAACAAACAGACGGACAGACAATTATTTTTAAATGTTGTTATGCTGCTATCAAGAAAAACTAAATAAACTTAAGGTAAAGAAGGTAATACTGTTCACATTTCTCTACCTTAAAGAGTTGCCACAGGAAAACAATAATAGATATGAGCTTAACAATTATTTAGGTATATTATATAAAAATAATTGTAAATATTTAACACAGACCTATTTAAATAAAATAAATGTAATTGACATTAATAATATATTAAATTATAATAATTGTTATTTGACACATGATAGGATGTACCTATCTATTTTTTATAAAAAGACAATTAGCTAGTTTGCTACGCTATTGTATTTTAAAACACAGCCAATGGCTAGCTAACCAGACCCTGCTTCTATTGAGCAGGATCAAACATTGACCTCAATTTGGAATCCGTTCCAAGAACAACGTTAAGACAACGGAGGATCTCTTGCACAATAAATCAAAATTTTTCACAAATTAGTTATGTATTTTAAATAATAAAACTTATAATAATAACAACTATTGTATAAACCTGGTATATCAAAATATACAGGTAATTGCAAGTAAGGAACATGAAGTTGAGCCATTCTTAAATAGTTGTAAATAGTTGTAAAATAGATATTTTATGTATAACTGAGCACTGGCTTCAAGAACATCAATTTATGCCTGATTTAGGATGTCACCAGGTTGCTAGCCTGTTCAGTAGAAATAAAGCTATACGCGGTGGCTCTTTAATATTTATTAATAATGCTTTAAAATATAAAAATTGTAAAGATGTTGTGAGCCTCTATTGAACGGACTATTTAAATAGCCTGCGCAGAGCTGGAGCATTTCATTGTTGTATCTGATACAGACCTCCCACTTCATGATATGAACCTTTTGAAGTTGTGTTAAAAGAAATATTATTAAAGCTATCTGAATCTAATAAGTATATTATGATTTGTGGTGACTTTAACATAAATTTATTACATAATTCTACAACCACAATTAGATTCAGATCATTGTTAAGTTCATATAACCTTATCAATTTATTTCTTGAACCTACTAGAATAACTGAGACTTCTGCTACATGTATAGATAATATATTTACAAATTGTTAACTATTAAACAAGTCAATTATTAAAAAAATAAGTTTTGACCACTGTGGCCAGCTAGCATCTTTCAAATTAAATAAAACATCTGACAAAAAGACAATAAAAAATATGTTTGTTCCTATGCATAAAAACGTATTGAGAAGTTAAGAAGTATTTTTACAGAATAACGATAACCCACATGTGCTGTATAATACATTATTCTCTTTTATAAGAAAAAAATTAAATCAATATTTACTTCTAAAACGGTTAAATCAAAGGGTTCTGTAGCTTTTAGTTAATGGGCAACAGTTGGAATTCACAAAGCAGGAAGAGATTATATGAGATTTACAGTGAAAAACATATAATCATAGTAAGTCATTTGTTGCACATGTCAGTGCCTATTCAAAATATTTAAAAAGTTTTTACTCTCTGAAATCTCTTTAAATCAAAGAAAAATTAAAATTTATCAGACAAAATTAAAATGACTTGAATATTATCAACAGTGAAACTGGAAGAGGTACTAAGAGCAACTCTAAAATAACTCTGAATATTGATGACCGTTATATAGAAGCTGACGAAGATGTTGCTACTTATTTCGAAAATTCTTCTCGTTATTTCAGTTTCTACTACCAAGTCATCTTTATCTTCTCCAACAGTTGCTGAGTCACTATTAAAAGATAATACCATTGAATGCACAGAGAATTTTTTTTGGACGTAAGTACCGGAGATGTTGTAAGTACGTTTAAAACTTTAGATATTAAAAACTACAGACCTACAGGAGATCTCTGTTAGGTGATAAGTTCTATTATCGATGTAATATCACCTCACATAGCAGAAATATTCAATGTTAGTATCAGAAGGGTGAATTTCCTGACCTAATGAAGCATACAAATTATTCCGATATTTAAATCAGGATGTAATACGGACCCTAATAACTTCAGACCGATATCTATACTGCCTACTCTTGGTAAATTATTTGAAAAACTCTTACTAAACCAATTGGTTAAACATTTCAATCGTAATTGCCTTTCAAATAACAAGCAGTATGGATTCACTAGAGGTCGCTCAACAACTGACGCAGGCATCATGCTAATCAAAAGCATTATTGAGGCTTGGGAAGCATCGCAGGATGCTTTAGGCATTTTCTCTGATCTCAAAAAGGCTTTTGATTGTGTACACCAGGAGAGTGGTCAGAAAATTGCGTCACTATGGCATAAGAAATACCGCACTCAACCTTCTGTCTTCGTACCTGAGCCATCGAATTCAGAGGGTTGACGTGAATGGTAAAGATCTCCGGGCCCCGATAAATATAGGGTCCCACAAGGATCCATACTTGGACCTTTTCTCTTCCTCATTTATATAAACGACTTACCATGTGTGATAAATAATAGCGAAGAGATAGTATTATTTGCAGATGATACCTCATTGATTATTAAAATTAAACAACATACGTCAATGAATGACGATGTAAATAATACTCTCTCTAGAGTAGCGAATTGGTTTAGTGTTAATAACTTGCTATATAAACCAAAACAAAATATATTAATTTGAAGTGGTTATGGATGGGAGGCGTTAGATGTAATTGAATCAACTGTATTTCTAGAAATAACTGTGGATGCAAAACTACAATGGGGTCCCCATAATAATAGGCTAGCAATAAACTAAGCTCTGCAGCTTACGCAGTAAAAGGATTATTAACTGATGTGAGACAGCTCGTTTAGTGTATTTCAGCTATTTTCATAGTATTATGTCTTATGGCATTCTACTGTGGGAAATAGGGCGGATACTAATACGATCTTTGTCCTCCAAAAACGTGCTATTCGTGCAGTCAGTATAACCTGGGCACCAAAGAATCATTAAGAAGGTTGTTCACTGAAATAAAAATAATGACCGTTAGTTCTCAATACATATTTGAAAATTTAATGTATGTGCAAAAAATAGACATGATTTCCTAAGACATTGTGATGCACATGACATAGATACAAGGAACAAACATAATTTAATTCTTCCAGCAATTAGACTTCAAAGAATAAGTAAGTCTTTATGGGACAATGTATAGGGAGGTGGTATACTTGATCCCTGTTTTGGTTTCTTTAGTAATTCGTACCATTTCTTTTAAACCACATGTATTTCCGTTCAATACTACTGATTTAACACCAATACAGACCTTCTTATTTATTAAAAAAAAAACGACAAAAAGGGTTTTTTTAAAGTCCGAAAAAAGGATCAAGTAACCCTCCCTATGGGATGATACTTGATCCCGGTGAGTGGGTTGTATGATCCTGGAGGACAATCATCCCACCCGTCAAAGTTTCAGCCATAGGCCTACCTAAATATGGAAATTAAATAAACTTAGGTCTACTATTAATAAGTTGTAATTAACGAATCAAATGATAAGTAGGTACAAAATGAAAACAACATAAAAATTGAAAACAGACAGAAAAATATATAAATGGAGAAATTATTCGAGTAGTGGCACGGAATAAATGTCACGTGTTTTTGAAAATTTCGTCGGCTCCGGCAAGTGTCTCAAAATGTCACCCCACACATAAAATATTTCGTCTTCCCTTGCTGGCCACTTCAAAGCCCTCCACTTTTTCCATTGCTTTTATTGTAGCCCGTTTTCATGTATTTTTGTAATTTTCCTGGGTATAACAAACCATTGTAAATTGCAACCACAAATTCCCCTACTTCGTTTCTGATGGGCTCAAAATCTCTATGACACTCGCCATCACTGCATAACGGCACTGATACTCTAAGTAAGGATGGGAAGCGCGTTCACTCACACTGCTGCTTTGTACGGACTCCTCAAGAGGAGAATGGAAGGGCAGTCCAACGCTATCACACTTCTCTGTGTTGGTTCTTCAAGTTGAGAAGGGAGGCCATAACTAAACTGGTCATGAAATCACTCTCCGTGAAAATGTCGGCATTTATGGGCCATATTCCAGCCGCCCTGAAGCCACTAATTATATTGGTAGGCACCATAGCCCTTGTGACAGCTTCCCTAACAGTTCGAAACTCAGCATAAAATTTGATGCTGCCTGAGAATAAAAGGTTTTTAAGGGGCCAAATACAGTCCTGTATAATGGCTGCAGCTTGTGGGATGTGTGTGGTGGAATTGTGAGAAGAACGATTTCGTTGTCTTTTACGTAGTGGGTGGAGACAGAACAATGACTCTCGTGATTGTCCATGATGAAGAGGTGTTTCCTATCAGCGTTGGGTTGAACATGACGAACAAAAATGCTTGAGGAATTTTATAAAACTGTCGCCCGTCATCCATCCACTAGGATGAGTAGTTGCATCGCTGCTAAGAGGGGCATAATTGAGGAACCTATCCTGCCAGTTTTTTCGGGGGAATATCATGTATGGCGGGATGTGGTCCCCGGCAGCGTTGATACAGGCACAAACGGTAACCAGCTCACCTACTTGTTTGGAACACTTATGTGCAATAATTTTGCTGGGTTTATGGACAGTTGTTACCCCTATTTCGTCAATATTCCACACCCTTTCGGCAGTAAATTCGTGCTTATTAAAAAGTGCAGTCAAATTTCCAAAAAATTCCGCCACGGTGTGTTTATTAAACGCCGTCGCTCGCGACAAGCTGGTAGGCTCTGGAATTCTTAAGGATAGAGGTTGCTGTCTCCAAAATCCACGATACCAATCGCGTCCGCCTGTTGCGAGTGATCCCAGAAGAGGGTATTTCATCTTATTTGCTTTGGCGAATTGGTAGCTACCTTACGCAATTGTACAACCGTCAGTCCATAATACATTTTAGACATATGAAAAGATGCGCTCCTAGCTCATCCTCGTGACGTTTGGACAAATTTGTCTATCGGTAAAACCAGGTTGAACATAAGAGTCTCGACGCATAGCCTTATAAATATCATTATCAATAGGTTCTTGAGGAATTTGAAATTTATTTATTTATTCATAATAAATGTTTCTAGATTACTCGTCTAATTATGAGATTATTAAATACTACTTTAGTAAGGACTATCAACTACATTAACCTTATAACATTTTTTGAATATAGTCCACATTAAAAGCCATTCCATTAAGAGGTTTTGGACCGTATCCACCAAGCTGGTCCAATGCGTGTTGGTGGATGGACCGACTTTATACATTTTTTATCCTTGAAGTTATGCTTCCAGACTCATGTCTTTAGTAAGCTTCATCTAACACAGAGTTCGAGAAGCTCCGTCCCACGAACTAGATGGCCAGCATTTTTGCTGAAATGAGGCCACACGTACAGAAGGTACGTGAGTTAGGCGATAGTTTATGTCTCCTAGGATCGTCGACGATCGGTTTGAGGACCGGACGCCGACGGTCTGGCGACTGATATTCGATTGCTGGGGCGGTGAGAACCGCCCTGGAACGCGGGTGTATCTTTATACGCGGTGTGCGTGTGTCGCTGTGCTCGTAAGTGAGGGCGAACACAGGTGAGTGTGTGCTATCCCTACTCGTGTGGTGTATAGGGTCTGATGTCGGGACCCCCGTTGGGTCCGGAGTCTCAGCGACCCTTCCTCGTCCGGGTCAGGAGAACGTTTCGCGGTCTACGCTTTGACTAGACGCGTTTGAATCGAGCCGTATACGTTGCTGCTTTTATCAGCAGAGGGTTACGTGGTTGACTACTATATCTATGTGTTTGCGAGTTAACTTTTAAAGTGCTTGCGGGTGTCGGCAATTTGCGTCGCTGAATCTACGTTTCGTTGGTACCACTGCGCCCCGGTGGAGACTTTATACATGCCTATCCGACGCATGGATCATCATAATTTTAGACAAATCGGCCCAGATTGCTCTAACCAACTAGGAAACAACAATGAAAATTTGTTCAGTCCCCGCAGGATCCGAACCCACGACCTCCGGTTTCTTAAGCACACGCTCTTACCACTAAGCTACGGAGGCAGTTTAGTACCATATCTATTTAAATTGCTTGGTAAAAATATATGCGTAATATTTTACATGTCCGGATCAACCTATATTCCTTACGAAACAATAACAGATTCTATCAGCCCTTGAATAACCTATTATAGACTTTAAAATATTTCCGGCGTAATTACTAACTTTGCCAATGGCTTTAAAGGGCATTCTCAATTAAATTCCAGTATCACACGACAACTGCTGATATATTTGCGATATCAGTGCAAAACTGCGCACGTCGCTTCACCAAATATCTGGTTGCAACCAGTAGCACTGATACGGACTATAGACTTCTTGAGATTGCACGATATATGTTTTGTTTTAGTTTAGTTTGATACTGTCGCCTTACGTAACGGCTAAGCGATTGCTTTATCCACCATTGTCACAGAGCATTCGATTAACATTTTATACAATACAATGTAGAAGATTTTATAAAATATAATATACACGTGTATATCACACATTAAAATATACACGATAGACACTAAAACCTTTTATTTTATAGTTAGCTATCGTCCGCTTATTCAAACGCTATTAAACATTTGTTCTGTACAAACACGGTATGCCCATAAAATTCATAAATAAGACTTGAAGATAATTAAATTGTCTCTGCAGTCATAAACTATGGTGACACTGGTATGTGTAATAAAACGTAAAACGATTTTATTTATTTTTTAAATCTAAAATAAAACATTTTAAGTTAATAGAGTTATAGTAAAAATCAAAGTGCGACGAAAATAGAGTTCGAAATAAGATAAGGATTTCATAACAATGCGTAATATAATTTTTTCTACCTAATATTAATACAGAATAACTTAAATCTATGATATCTCAATAAATGCTATGTGTTACATTGTTTCCATAAATAAATTTTTGTAATGTGATTAGAGTCCGACCGAAACTGTTTTTCCGCCGAAACCGAAACCGAAACCGAAAGTTCGCCGTGGCTTCAGTTTCGCCGAAACCGAAACCGAAACCGAAACTCACGTGATCAAGTATAAAATTCTTAAAATACTAAAATATGGAGCTTTTATGCCTATTATTTTGCTTTTTTAGTCATGGAATAGAGACAGTATATTAAACGTGTGGTAATTGTTTAATTCAGTTGCTAATAATATTTTGTGTAATAAAATATTAAAATATATTAATTTTTTTCAAGTAAATTTCTTATAGTGATATGAATTATTAATAAATAAATTAGTAATTGTTACTGTTGCATTAAAAACTAAGTATTGGTATTTTGAAATCTTACTAATAAATATTTTGGTTTGTATTTGTAGTTCCGAGGGAATTAAAAGTAAAATGAGATAGAATATAATGACTATGATAGCTAATTATTTATTTTATACATAATCTCCGAGTCCACCTACACACAAGTCCAGCGTTCCAAGTTCAATGCTTCAATTCCTTTAAAAAGGATTGTCTTGGTCCTGCAAAAGGTCACCAGGCATCGTTTACTTGTTTAGTTTTAACACATATTTAACCATGTTGCCTCTTAAGTATTGTATCAAGATGAAAACTAGCTGGGCCAGATCTGGTGAAGAGGGGATGCTCAACAAATTGTACGCTAGCATGCTGAACGGTGGCCATCGCTAATGCCAACCTATGTGCCGGTACGTTGTCAAGATGAAACAGCTCGCCCGTTCAAAGTTTGCCTCTTTTTTATCATTGACGGCATTTCTCAACCTCGGTATTAAAGCTGCATAATCTGTAATGATGGTTCCATGCTCCAGGTAATCAAACAACAATATCACTTGTGAGTCCCAAAATATTGAGGCCATACCCCGGCCAGGCCATATGATGGCCTCCTTGTCGTATCCGACAACGGCGACGTCTGCTATTTATTTCTTTGATGAGCCCGAACATGACTTGCAAATCCGATTTTGGTCTTAAAAGCGATCACACTGCGTACAATAAAGGACTCCTGAAGTATTATAAGTGTATGTATAGGTGACTTTTGGGCGGGTTTTCCGAAGCACACGCTTGGTTTCCAAATCTTTAAGACGAGACTCTTCAAACTTCTTAAGTCCAGTCTGAGTAGCAACACGCCATTTCGGCCTCGCATAGGCAAGCTCTTCCCATTTCTCTGGTGCGATCTCGCAATTACTCAAGTGGCGTTTCAAAACGTCTTCATATCTTAGGAATTGACCTCCCGGTTTCCTTTTCAAACACTAAGTTCAGAATAAAACACTGCTTTTGGCAAACGGCGATCATCCATGCGCAGGACGTGCCCAGACCATCTAAGTTGGCATTTCATTAGTGTAGCTTCCATGCCAAGCATGCCAGTGCGCCGCAGAACCTCTGCGTTGGATATATGGTCCTGCCATTTGATCCGAAGGATAGAGCGCAAGCATTTAAGGTGGAAGGAGTCCAGCCTTCTTCTAATTGGCAGAACAATGGCCCCATATACAAGAAGTTTTGTGGTGAGACTTATGTAATGGCACTTCCAGACACGACAACCCAAACCACCGAAAGCAGCAGCTGCGATTCTGATCTGATCACTTGAGATTTCTTCGCACATTGCCAAGAATGCGCGAAGAAATCTCCAGTAAAGTGTATATATCATTTTGATACTGCTCCCAAGGTACCTAAAACTGGAAACTTCTTCGAGTTGTTTATTATAAAGGTATAGCGGTTGGTTGTCGTTGTTCTGGCCTTTAGGAGGCTGCTTTGGAATTTTGGCTAACGCAAACGCTTTTGTCGGATCTTACCGATATTTGTAATGGTGCGGTGCACTTGCTGGTGGCTTCATTCATAACTATAGCAAAGTATAATGCAAAGTTTTTATTTTTGTTACGTATTTTATTATTTCGACCGCGTTTTGGTAGTGAGACAAACGACCGCGGTTAGCCGGTTGCGTTGATTGTGAGGCAAACTATGTTTAGGCCACCTTTTCTAGGCCCCTCCCCGGAATTGGGGAAAGCAAAGCGTCCCTAAATAGGGCTGCTTTGTCACTAGACGTGCTCCTGAACCGTCCTCCCGCCTCGAATCGAGTCATGAGCGACCACCTCGTCTAGCCGCCTACGTGCCGAGTGCCAACTAGAGACCAGTATCACTAAATTGGAAACTCTACCACCAGAACTCGATCGCCACAGGGCTTTTGAATCTCGGAATCCAAATAAACAAGGTCATCGCGCGTGATTTTGATTATAGTGGACAAGCTGCGCAAACCGCAAGCCCACTCTCTTGTCTTAGCCCCTTAAGCCAATGGACCGCCTAGACAGTAAGATTGACGTAGAGCTAAAGACGCAGTTGTTCGTTGGTTTCTTAATTCCTTAGTCGTCTCTTACGACACCCACGGGAAGAGATGGAGAGCAGTATTCTATAAGGCGCCACCTCACGCCAAACTTGTTTCTTGTTGATTACTGGCTTCGATGACGTCTGCAACCATGTTCGTCTTCCGTGTACGTTCTCCTACTCGAAATTAAAAGCCCACTTTGCGACACTTGATTATGACAGAGCCGTCTCTTCTCATGTTGCCCTTGAGCCTGCGTAAATCTCTTGTGTTGTTAACTTTTTATAACAGTGGTTTTAAATGACAAGGTCGCACTTGGGTTGTCTCTTTTTCGAGAACATTTCGCACACATACAAACAAATGACTACATTCAGAAAAATGTAAAGAGACTAGAAGATTTTTTATTACACAACAAGTATCTGAGCTACACTTTCCAGTATTATTTTTATTTATTTTTGGTTACCAAGGAGTATATATTTTGATCTCACTACTATTTGTTCCCTCCTCGTCTTTCTAGAAGAATCATTAATTTCTTTGTCAAACTTGGAATATTTGTGTGAACTAAAATCGACTGATCTGACCTCGATTGTAGCAATGATATATTTAACTTTCGCTACTATTTTGAAATTGAAAACACTTCTGAAACCAGTTTCGGTTTCGGCAAAGTTTCGCCAAATTTGGCGAAACCGAAACTCGACCGAAACTTGATTTTGGCCGAAACTCGGAAACCGAAACCGAAACCGAAAGTTCGGTCGGACACTAAATGTGATATATATTATTAGATATATTTATGTTTGTCACACTAGATATATTTAAATACAAAACAATAACAAGTCCTTTTATCAGTAAGTTTTTATCGAATTATCATGGCATAAACTTTGAGCTGTCTGGCATAGCAAGGCGAGGAGTCAATATCTATTGCTCATTCATAACCGATTCAAACTGCCTCCGTAGCCTAATGGTATGGGCGTGTGCTTTAGAAACTGGGGGTCGTGGTTTCGAATCCTGCAGGGATTCAAGAAATTTTCATTGTTGTTTCCTAGTAGGTTAGGGCACATTGGGCCGATCACCCAATTGTCTGAAAAGTAAAATGATCCATGCGTCGGATGGGCATGTAAAGTCGGTCCACCTACCAACCCGCATTGGACCAGCGTGGTGGGATACGGTCCAAAACCCCCAACGGATAGGGGCGTATTACGGGAGGCCTATGTCCAGCAGTGGACTATCACAGACTGATGATGATGATGACGATGAACCGATTCAATATTTTATTTGAAGATTAAAATGTTACAATCATAAAGCAACATATCAACTCACAGAGTTTCGCACTATACCCAATGTCTAAAGCTAATGGCGCCAGAAGTGAACTCGTTCAACCCTTACATGTTTAACCAAAAAAAAACGCCTATTGAGCTACAACCCACTTTGTTTACATAAGTTCCATTCATTATTTGGTTGGTGCTCAAAACAAAAGCCGTCTATTCCCGCCAAACTAACATCTGATAACGAACACACGCAACAAACATAGGAGCGAAAATTATCAGCGCTAGCATCACACGATAAACGTCCCCAACATACGAAACTCTGCTTCATCTATAAAACCGTCTGGAGATAATAGCCCGATTACAGATAAGGGTCACGCGGCGGGCGAATGATCGACACAAGATAATGCCAACGAGGCACTATAAAAATTTCGTAACAAAGGACGCAATTGAATGTTACCGCAATGACATTGCAATATGATTAACGTACGCGTGCGTGATGCGTAGACAGCATATATTTATATCTAAAGTGGTAGTTGTCCTGTGTACGGGAAGTATTTCCAATACTTCTACCACAAAGTAAAAGTATAAACACTATAGTATGAATGTGCGAACGGGACGTAACCATCCATTTATAGTAGGCGAGCGGATAAATTAGGTCTTGCATTGTGACTTTCCGAACTTTCTTAAAGTTAGACAATTACTTATAATAATAAAGTCGTCAGGTAAAAGAAAATAGAAAAAAGAAATAGCTTGTTTCGACACCTCATACGATACAAAATAAAATTATACAATGCTTAGTCTTAAAAAAAAACTAACATATATAGAAACATCGACGAATATATTTATTACACAAAATAATAAACTAATATAAAATATAACTATAATTAAATGCATCAACACACGTTAATGACAGATAAATAATAATATTAGTAATGTCCGAACCAATCTGCCATAGATGGCTGATCAATAGACAAACTTCATTTGGATTTGTTTCCATATTTCATTCTAGTTTATGATGGTCTTTAGATCATGAATTTTAGCCATATAATTAATATACGTAATACAATTAAAACAATGAATACATTTGAGGGTTAAAATAAAGGTATCTAAAAAAAAATATCAGTTTGTCTAAAACCTAAAACATGCGTATTGCATCCAACAGAACGATAATGGCATCAAGGTTAGTTGGATTTTTCACGCATCGAACATTCCCATCTAACGGCAATACTTCCCTATGTTTTATCTCAAGGACCACACGCATAAGCAATCGTAGTACAATACAGTAAAATTGATAAAAACGTCTGCAAATTTCGCACACACTTTAATATAATACCGATAAAGAGAACTACATCTCGCCTTTATCTAATATCAAAATAAAAATGACAAACGATGGAACGATGAATTATTGTTACTTATTTAGCTACCGGAAGTCGTGGATTCGAATCCTGGGGTGGAATAATTTCGCATTACCGTTCTTGTCTGTTTGGTTAGGCCCATATCGCTCATTAGTCTGAAATGTGAGATGATCCATGCGCTGAATGGGTATGTAATCAAGACTATGGTTTGGCAGTCTTTTAGGTCAGTGCCTTAGAATCTTCCTATACAGATTGCCCTAGGAGTTGTGAAAGCTAAATGCCAGCAGCTTTGCGTAAAACTGTTATTCAAGTAAATTTGGATGGATTCGAAGCGGATTCCATGATAAGTTTGAAGAACTCTTAGAAAAAACAATTCTAGGAACCAAGTCCGTTCTTGTTCATTCGTTTCAAAATATTTTCAAATATCAAAAGAATTGCCATTAATATAAATTTATGAAAATAAGAAGTATAGCAAATTTAAAGAAACACATAGAGAAAAATGCTTTAAAATCTACTATATTAATTCGTTTCTTTTTGCACACAAAAGGTTAATATATCAAAAGGACCAAACTGTTCATAAAACGCAATTTTAGCCATAGGGAAGTTCAATAGGTTTTTTTTATGTTAGATGCGATGTCTTGTTTAGCCCAGCAATACCATGTCTATAGTGCCTTTTAAACTAAGAAAGACCACTTACCCTACCGTAAACCTCGGTTTTTACGTAAACTTAGTAACTAGTAGCAGTTTGCATACTAAACTTTTTCTAGTATAAGTAAAGGTATTTAAAAAAATCCTTACTATTATTGCTATGCACATGAAACGTGTTATTGGTTACATCGTCATAGTGTATTTTTATAAAAATGTCTAATTACACGGGGCGGTTTCGTGCAGAGAGCACGTTGTTAGCCGCTTACATTGCTAAAAATGGTTATTTAGTGTTTGAAGTCAGTAATATTTTCTTGTTAAAATTTAATTAGTAAATATTGTAATTAAACTTGCTAATAAATATAAACTGCCTCCGTAGCCTAGTGGTTTAGGCGTGTGCTTTAGAAACCGGAGGTCGTGGGTTCGAATCCTGCGGGGACTCAACAAATTTTCATTGTTGTTTCCTAGTTGGTTAGGGCAATTTGGGCCGATCACCCAATTGTCTGAAAAGTAAGATGATCCATGCGTCGGATGGGCATGTAAAAAGTCGGTCCACCCACCAACCCGCATTGGACCAGCGTGGTGGGGTACGGTCTTAAGCCCTAATGGATAGGGGTGTATTAGGGGAGGCCTATGTCCAGCAGTGGACTTTCACAGGCTGATGATGATGATGATGATGATGATGAATAAATATATATGAACTTTATAAAATTATATTTACAAATCAAATAGCGGTCCTTTTAAAATCGAATTAAAGTACATGTATATGTAACAATTGTAATAGATAACTTAAATAATAGAATCTAATAACACCGATTACGACGTGACGCATAAACGGCGCAGATATCACTAACCAACTTTACGTAGAAATCGTAGGTTAGTTAATGGACTACCTCGATAATCGATCGAATACGATATGGATTGTACGTAAATGAAACGTCTATTTCTAATGGCGACAAATTAATGCGTTCTGATTGGTTGTCAGCCGCTAGTCATTCCTAATTAGATGATCAATTAAAAAGAAGGACCTTACGCTTCGACGCAAATATAGTGTGTACGCAAGTTGGCGACGAAAGAAGACGTAATAATTAATATCAAAATACCGTAGAATAGACAGAATTCGAACGTGTAGCACACAGTAAGACTTACATATTTTGTTGCTTAGAACCGTAAAAAATGTTGCACTCTAGAGAACATTTAGCGAACGCTGTATATGAAACCAATGATTCGAAAATACGATAATAGGAATTTCGCTTACGAAAAATTTCTTTATAGTCTAGGAATTTTTCGTACAAAGTTTTATGCAGAAAAAAGTCCAAAACAAACGGAATTATCATAATATTAATATGATTATCGCAATAATATAGCATTCAAGCATGATCGTATAATTGGGTCGACGTCCAAAGGCCGAGGACTAGTCATTCTTACACCAAAATTAGTTTTGTTATCATCGGATTGTCTATAAATCTAGATACCGAAATTAAAAAAAAATAATAACAATTAATATGACGAGGCATCTTTATGGCATCATACATACAGCGCTTTTATTATAATAATAATGTCCTCCAGTCGATTACGAGTACGGCGGCTGATCAAACAACACAAGCACAAGCGCACTCCCTATTCCTATATACTCTTAAAGCCCGATGGGACGGATAACCGACACGACCGGACAGAGATAAGGCGCAGGACCGACTTTTTACATGCCCATCCGACGCATGTATCATCTTACTTTACAGACAATCGGTTGATCAGCCCGCATTGCCCTAACCAACTAGGAAACAACAATGAAAAGTTGTTGTGTCTCCGCAGGATTCGAACTCAAGACCTCCGGTTTCTAAAGCACACGCCCTTACCACTAGGCTACGGGGCGTTTTTATATATGTTTAACAACAGCCGCAAATAGATTCATAAACGACATGGGCTTCTCTTTTTCTCACTTTCATATTGAAGATTTTATTTAACGTCGACCTGGTCCAGCCGCCGAAAATTAAGAGGAAGCTGACCGGCCTGAGGAATAAGGCCGGCCGACGAGGCAGCTTCAAGTGGGCTGGAGAAGCACGCTTAGGATGTGCCGAGGAATGGGTGGGAAGCGGTAGGTATGCTGCTATCCCTGTCCTCTGCAGATAAATGGAGTTTCGGGGAAAGAGGTGTTCGTAGGTATGGAAGTATGCATACCGTCCTTTGCTACTCGTCAGCAACACAGATACAAAACGGGGCTTACGGCAGAGCCTGACTTAGAGGCCGTTTACTGGGAGCTACAAATATTGTCTCCGCAAAGGTGTGAATCTTCTGACTCCGATAGCTTTCGAGTTGCAGATACAAGGAAGTTGTTGCCCATGTATAGAAGCCGAGTTGAAGAGCACGGCGCGCAAAACATATTGTGCAGAGACCAAATAATTGGATACCAAGCAGGCGGCTTTCACCCAAGAATCTACTCTAATGAAATTAGCACGTTTTTAAATTTCAATAGCCTTGCGTACCAAGGATTGGAAGGAATTAGTGTTCCTTAACAATAATTTATGTTTGGAGTGATCAAGCACATGATCGCATACTGCAAGACTTCTGCAACCGGACGTGCATAACGTCAGCTATTTGTTTTTTTATCCTAGCTCTGATGGATCGCTTTGCTTGGCCCATGTGAGAGTTACCACATACACAATCAAGCTTGTCTGTCGATCATCAAACTCACACCGGTTTGATAATTAGCAGTCCTTTATGTTTTAATGTACTTATTGAGTTTATATAGGGATATTATTAAAAAATACGAAGACTTCGGTGAAAGGTGAAAGAACCCTAAAACAATACAAATATAATAAAACAATCGAACGCACCTTTACATCAATTCACTTCCGTCATTTTATAAACAGATTATTCATCCTTTTTGAAAAAATCCTGGGACCTAGTGACTATTTTTTTTTTTATGGCATACGCAGGCAGACGAGCAGTCGGTCCACCTGATGGGAAGTGGTCACCGACACCCATAGACATTAGCAATACCAGTGGTATCGCCAACGCGCTGCCTACCGTGAGACATAGGGTGTTAAGTCTCGTTTTCCCAGTAAATACGCTGGCTACGGTGCCCTTCAAACCGGAACGCAGCAGTGTTTTCACGCTACTGCTTCGCGGCAAAAATAGGCACCGCGGTGGTACCCACCCAGACGGTCTCCCGTAAACAGGGGACCTACCACCGATAAAACTACACACTATAAGTACTATAAGCAGTTTTGCTTGTTTGATACTTCTCTTTAATTAATTTTGTTATAATATTCCGATTGTATAAAAGCTAATGTGATGGTTATTTATTTTTGTTTTACATTATCTGTTAAAATGCGATGATTTATGATTAATTAATATTTGCAATCTTTCATTGATATGTTATAATATCTTCGGAATTATCTTATAATTATTATATTTTGTAATCATTGAAATATTGTTGGTTTTATAATTTTGTAACTGTTGCTATTTCCTCTTTTCTCACTGGTTCTAATACTAAAATAAAAGACTATGTAGCAACTGGGCAAATGAAAGGGCCGTTGGAGGAGGGTACTTTCCGTGTGGTGTCATCGATCTTTCTACAAGATATTGTCAAAACGGGAAGCGAAGTCTGATTCCAAGTCTGTGAATAGGGAGTATTCCTGCAACGTTGATGTACCGGCTACTATAGTGACAGATAGGGAGATTCTTGTTAGTCTAATTCTTTAGTTTTAGCCTAGTTCCAACGCGATGTGAACGAAGTTGGCCATAAGTCCGAAAAGTTGCCTTGCTGGCCAGCAATGGTGAGGTTGCAGATGTTTTTGCGCCAGTAAGTACATGGTTGTATTACTTGTGATGAGTTTGACACAACCCATTGTTGCCCTCCACAAAGACTAAGCTATGCGTAGTCAATTTATAACAACTATAGTTATTTGCAATAACTAAATTGATTTAAATCTTAATGTTCGTTCACCGCAAAGTGAATCGATAACAAATTATAAAACACTTACATGATGGATAAAAAACAATAAGTGCTTAACCGATGGTAGGTCCCCTTTTTACAGGAGACCGTCCGGGTGGGTACCACCGTGCTGCCTATTTCTGTCACGAAGCAGTAGTGTGAAAACGCTGTGTTCCGGTTTGAAGGGCACCGTAGCCAGTGTATTTACTGGGTAAACGAGACTTAAAACCCTCTGTCTCACGGTAGGCAGCGCGTTAGCGATGCCATTGGTATTGCCAATGTCTATGGACGTCGGTGACCACTTCCCATCAGGTGGGCCGACTGCTCGTTTGAATGATAGAAGTAATACAGTGTAGTACTAAATGTTGATAGCTGCAAAGGGTAGATTGTTTATAATTGGATAGTTACATTGAATAAAGGCGGGGCAGCCAGCTGCGATGATAGTTCGTGCAGTCGCGCCCTGGTCGCCTCTTCCTCAGGACTGAGGGCTGCTCCGACCCTGCCGAGAACCTCCTGGCGCGCGATCACCTGCAATTGATGTTACATTGATATCCGTTATCAAACAATTCAACAGAACAACTTCGTTTTTCCCATATAAAAGTAAAATGTTTTCTTTTTTAATTTTAATACAAATCTTACAACTGTATATCAGTAACTTAAATATACGTTTGATTGTTTAAAACATGATTTTAAAAGATAAGTTTCTGTTGCCAACTGTTTTCAGGTCGTAGGCATCCAGTTCAGAACTTCGAACGACTTTGACAATTAATAAACGAGTGTAATATTTCTATATTGAATAAAGATATTTGAATTTTAATTAAAAAAAAAGGGTCAAGTCCTATTTAATGTTTTAAGCCAGATTAATCAAGACGTTTACAACGTCCTATCCCCTAAACAGGAACATTAAAATCTGCAAAACGATATAAATTCTATTTATATCGTCTCTTAATTGAATTTTACTTATTTTTCAACTTATATTATATTAATGCCTATTATCTTCCCAATTAAACATCTTAATTAGGAAAGTCATACGATATAACTGCTAAATATTAACAACGTATTATTTTAAGCATCAAATCAAAAAGTCGGAGAGGCGTATCAATAATAAAAAATCGAAATCGAATCGAATAAAATGTACGGAACGTTACTTTACATTTTTATTACTAAAGGCATCCTTCTCAGTAAACCGATCTAGAAAAGGTGAATTTTTAACCCTCGTGGAACCCTCGTTCCTATAATAAAGTCGACGTTTCTTTAACGGAAAGCTACATGCACGCACGACCAATGTGCGCATGCGCGATAAGTTTAAAAATGTATAGAAATGAAAAAGTACTTCATCAATCAATACTTTGAGGGTAATTATATAATTATCGTAAAATGATTTGATTAATACTTAAATGATCAGGTATCGAAATCGTATAGGTACATGTATAAATCTGTAATTTATATGGCTTCTTAAGTACTCTAGTGGCGCAGTTTAAGATTTTCTAATGTGTGGTAATTCCTATGCATACGCATCCTCGCAGGTAGCAGGCAGGGATTCGCACCGACTAAAATCACCACTATTCTTTCTAATGCGCCTAATGGTGAGGTCGCAAGGTCAACAGATCAAAGGTCATATGTAGTCTTCTGCAACCCTTGCAGCGCGGGGGGTATCGGAACAAGCGCGTCGGTCCGTTGGTCTCGCCTTTTAGTATATTTAAGACTTAATCCAAGGTTATACCTGTAAAAGCGCGTGCCGCAGCGAGTGCAGCCTGGCCGCCAACTGCGACAGGCTGGCCGCGGCGGAGGCGCGCCTCGTGCGCAGCTCGTCCAGGGTGTCGCCCGCGCGACGCAACCAACTGGCCTGCAACGCCGCCTGCTCCGACTGGCAGCGCGCCCGGAACTTTATCTGTTCACGTCGTTTAACGTAGCAGAATTTAACACAAAAATATGCTACATATAATAAATGTAATTACATTTTTTTATTATTGATGTTATGCCTCCACACCCTGGTCTTCGGTAAGCTTCATCTAGCACAGAGTTCGCAGGAAGCTAATATCCTCACGAACTAGGCGGCCGACACGTTTTGCTCAAAGTGAAGTACACACGTATAGAAGGTACGCGAGTTAGGCATTTGTTATGTCTCCGAAGTATAGTCGCGTTAACTAGCATAAAGTCTGGTCACCATTTTAATATGGCAGGTCTCTTCATTACAACGAACTTAGCCGTGTTAACATCGTGAGTACAGTAACTTAAACTGCTTTGCAAGTAAACACTACGTATGATTAATGTGGCCCTTGTGTTATTTAAATTGTACCAAATTTCGATAAAAAAAGGATGCCAAATCGAGAAACAGGCTCTTCTTATCATAAATCCTATCCTAATTAAAAGTTTTTGCTGATAAATGGTAACAAATTCCTTCCCCTACATTTTACGACTACATCTGTAAACTGTTAAAAATAAACATTGCAATTAAGCTCTATGCTCAATTAATTTTTTATGTGATCCAGTTATTTTAGACTAAATAACCATAAGGTACCTAGATAAAAAACTATAAAATTTACCTCGGTGAATCCAATGATTGGTACAGGAATGTAATTTTCTGGATCGGGATTGTCGGCTTGCGCTTGTTTCCATAAACGCATGTCCATACCTAGAAATATGAAACAGGATTAGTTAAAATAAAAAAATACTCCTGAAGCATTTTTATATCTTTAGTCAGTTTTGCTTTAAAATAAAAAGGCAACTTTAAGAACTTAGAACACATGCGTCAATTTTTAAATATCAAAAATCATAATAATCCACTAATGTTGATGAATTAAAGTTGCTTCAGTTTAAGAAACTTTGAAGCAACATTTGAGGCCATTGTAAATTTATTTAGTTCACCAACAATTATTACACTTAATTAACAAACATACAATTATACAGAAATACAAATAAGAATTGTTTAATTCACAATCAATTACAGGTAAACTTTACACAAAAATATGCCTTAGCATTTTGACAAACTGTTTTGTGGAAAAAGAATAAATTGAAACAAAAAAACTTATTAAAGTTTTAATTAAAATAGCTAAAGAAAATAATTGATCACAATTGGCTCAGGCACAATTTGTATACAGACCAGGGGGCGGTGTTTGTAAGTAGTGCTCCAACATCTGAGGGGTAGGCTTCGTAGCTGCTGTGATTGAACTACAGCCAGATGTAGTCAGGCTGTTCTTGGCATTCCCACTGTTCAAGAAGTTGCCCAACTCCGTTGCGGACACATGTGACCCACCAGCATTCTTGTCCACAACATATACAACTACCTACGAAAAATTTATATGATACATTTATATAAAAAATATAATATAAATTTATATAAAAACTATTATCAAGGTTTCTATATTCTATATTCAACTATTATCAAAATTAGAATGTAGAATTCCAATTTCACCTCTCTTGTCACAAACACCAAGCATTGTGTAAAGAAATTTTATGTATAAATTTTTCTACATATTTGTGCAGATTACATTGAAATTTTTGTAATTAATGAAAAATTAAAAACTTGTAACACTTCAAAGACAAAAAATCTATCATCAGAACAGTATTCATGAAATATTAGAATGTTTTTATATGAATTTCATACCTGACTTTTATTCTCTGAAATTGATTTAATTGATTCTACATTCACCGCCATATTTGGTTTGTTTCCCAGTATATTTGACAACATTGTTATAAAGGCTTGCTTGTTATTCCTGAAGAAATAAAACATTAATAAACTTATTTCAGTGTTCATGTAAAAAGATTAAATAACATTTGTTTTTAATACCTACTTAATTTCTTGCTCTGATTTATTGAATAGCATAGCAACATGGCCATCTTTATCCTCCTTTCCTGCAAGCCTGGAATACCCAACTGCCTTAAAACGGCAGAGTGGATTTTGTTCATTTAGTTCTAAGGCGGAGCATTCCTGTTGTAATATGCTTGACCTAATAACAAAGTTAAAGATCAAATAACCAATTAAATTTATAAATCACATATTTATGCAAATATTAAATAACACACTGCTTGTTGCATCATACCTGTGCCCCATTGTGCTTGTAACAGATTCCATTTCGCTAGCACCTGATCTCTCTCATCACCAAAGACACAGCAGTTGAATACCGCAGCAACAAGTGCCTCATGAGCTGTGGTAGGTCCTTGTTGTTGTTGTTGTTGTTGCTGCTGTGGCTGTTGCTGTAAGTATTTTAAAATTTTTAATGTAAAATTTGCTACATTTTATAGTTAAACCTAGTAATGCAACAGATCTCTGTTTCTGTTTCCACAAGTGCGGAAGTTCCGCGCGCTTTTCAACATCCGTTTCTGCTTCTGTTTCCGCAACTTTTATAAATTATATAATTATATAAAATATATTTATCTTGGCATTCATAAGCAATGATTGGTCGTATGCATACCTTGTACAATAGAAGTTTATGATTGAGCGACATTTTACTGTGAATTTGTTAGGTGATAGAGTCTGGTCGAAACGAACAAAGCCTTTCTCCTAACGTCCTGAATATGACTTTTGAATGACATGTTGCAGTCGAAGGTCACGCTTAGGTATTTGGCCGTCCTTTCCCATGGGATCGGTTTGCCGTAAAGTTTTAGTTGCCCAAGTGTTTGGTGCCGGCCACCGCGTGGCCTTGTCCTGACGCCTGGGTCTAGGACCGGGGGTATCGTGTAATCACGACGTAATCTAGACCGATGAAAGTGTATTGCACTTTAATTTTTCACTCCATTTACGAAACCATTCGCCTAAACGATTGATCGCGTTTTGGAGCTTTTTATAGATATAGGTCTTAGCGACGAACAAAAAAGTGCCAGATTGACATCGTCGGGCTTTGGAATATGCTCGTGTAGAGCGTGAATAGAGGTGATAAGACCGATCCTTGAGGGAGGCCCGCTTGGAGTGGACGGCTCATGGACAGCCCTCGCCTCGATATCGAAAAGAGCGATTCGACAAGTAGGCTTAGATGATGTGAACCAGCCTGTCTGGCACTTTGAGAGTTTGGAGCTTGTAAATCAAGCCGTTGTGCCAGACTTTGTCAAATGCCTTTGCGACATCGAAGAAGACGGCCCCTGTGATACGGGGTTTGGATTGATGAAGGCCGTTCAGAATGAATTCCGTCAGGCGATAGATTTGATCGGGACACGCTTCACACACGCCATGGCTTCTATCCAGGCGTCAGGAAAAGTGCAAGTCGATAATAATATATTAAAAATGTTGACCAATACACAGACAATAGGGCCTGGCAAGTATTTTAAAGTTTTGTTAGAAATACGGTCCGGACCAGGTGCCGACCTGGGTTTAAGACCCTTAATGATATCGCGGACTCCTCCGGGGTCACTAGCTTTAAACTTTCACCCTCTGGTGGTACGCCAATATTTGTCAGTACCCCCCAGCAGCGTCGCCAGTGAACAATTATTTAGCGGAGCTGGTCTTATATACGAAGAACACCGGAACAGATTGTTAGGTGTAAAAGCGGCCAAATTACTTTTTATAAAATATAACTTGCCACTACTAAATTTTAAATATTAATAAAATGTTCTGTTGCAAAGTTGCAATATTGTTTTCTATAGTAGATTTCTTATATATCTATTTCTAAATTAGATTTGATACTTAATAAAGATTTATATTCAATATTTGTAAACTTGTTTTTTGTTCATATTATTTACACTTCCGTTTTTGTTTCCGCTAAAATTTAATTTTGATATCTGTTTCCGTTTCTGGTTCCGCTAAGACACTTCCGTTGCATTACTAGTTAAACGCTAGGAAAAATGTAAATAATTCTAATGTCAAATACTACAAACCAAACATATTTTTAAGAGTGCTGACTGGCCAAATTTATTTGACTGGACATAAAATACTGCCTAACAAAAGTGCAAGTTTACATGCCCGTCCGACGCATGGATCATCTTACTTTTCAGACAATTGGGTGATCGCCCAAATTGCCCTAACCAACTAGGAAAAACAATGAAAATTTGTTGAGTCCCCAGGATTCGAACCCACGACCTCCGGTTTCTAAAGCACGCCTATACCACTAGGCTACGTAGGCAGTTAAATAAAAACTTGGTTTAGGTTTGGATTTTTGTTGAATTCTATTAATTGCTACAAAATTAATAATTTTCTAAATGTATCTAGGTTATAGGTGACAGTCTCCTAGTCAAGTGAAATATTATATAAGTTTACTACCAAATATAAATTTGGTGCATCTCTGAAATAGATATAAACACCTGTATAACAATTTATATTTAATCTCATACCTGCTGTTGCTGTCCAAAGGCATTGGTAGCCCCTAGGCCAGTGCCAAAACCAGTAAAGCCTGTTGTAGCTGGTTTATTGGCGAATGAAGCACCAAAAGTGTTTCCCGCTCCAAAACTTGTGTTGCCAAAAGTATTGGACCCTAATGTGTTACTCCCAAAAGTTGGTGCTGCATTTCCAAAAGTAGAGGTTCCAGTGCCAAAGCCTGTACCAGTGCCAAAAGTATTTGTACCAAAACCTGCTCCGAAACCTGAAAAAACAATTAATATTATTGTATAAACCCTTTAATTGTACATGGAATTAAAGTTACAAAGGAATAAATTACAGATTCTTAAAAAGTAAATACTCATAAGCATGATATTTGATACTCATTTATGCAATGTTAAAAATAATAATCATCTCTTTAAAATTTATTTAAGGAATATATCAGAAATCTGTATTTAACATAGAAGTGAAAAATTTGCTTATTAATTTACAACTCATTATTATAACATTGCCTTTTAACACTCAAACATTCCTATACAACTTTTGAAAATTTATTATGGTTAAATTTTAAGTTTTTTAAAAAACATCTAAGAGACTGAAAGCAAGGCAAAAATACATTAATAACAATTGCATTGACTTAAATAAACAATAATATGAATTAACCCAATTATTATTGCAAATTTCTTATGTTTCAGATTGATAATAATAATAAAAATAACTTATTTAATAAATCCACAAACTAATTTACAAACAAACAACATAAAAGTATTGAACAAGGGCTATCTAGGGTTAAACCTACTTATTGTAACACAGTATATAAAAGAGAACATGAAACGATATTTTACAATAATAACACTATTTAAAACTAATATAAAAAAAATAAAAACAACAAAGAACACAACAATACAAAGAACTTTAACTACATGAACCCTTCTTGTTCTCTTTGACGTCTACAACAATGCTGGATTGATAAGGTTCCAACTCAGCATTATGTTGCAGCCACGCTGTATTCTTGCACTACTTTATTATACCTGATTAACCTAAAACTTTCCTATATTTTATATATATTATTTTCCACAGTTAACTTTATGGCGGTTAAGGCTTTGGAAAATATTAAAAAAAATGTGGTCTGAAATCGCCTAAAAAGTAAAGTAGTGGCATTATAACACCCAAATGATATTTATTTATTTACACACTTAAAAATATAAATTTTGCACATAGATCTAGCATTCAATTAAAGGGGATTATAAACAGTAGTAACCAGTGGCTGGATGTGAAAATAAAGGAAATTCACATTTTAAATATTTGTAATGAGGATTATACTTGCCTGTGGCTGGTTTAGCAGCAGTATTTCCAAACCCTGTTCCCCCAAATAGTGAAGATGTGGCTGTGGCTGGTGTAGCTCCTAACTGAGTTCCAAAAGGTGCAGCTAAAGAATATTAAATTAAGGGTAATATGAGATTCATTGAGAACAATAATATTTATTGAAAATGTATGTTGCATGTTTCATGCCAAATCCAAGTTTAACAACCTGCACTTGTGGCAGTGGACCCAAATCCACCAAATCCAGTTGAAGTTGCAGTTCCGAATCCACCAAAGCCAGCTGTGGTAGTTGTTGCTGTATTTGTACTGCCAAAGGAAAATGAGGCTGAAATTATAAAAAATGTCATATTGAAACAAAATCTGATAAGCAAATATAAAACAACAATTAGGGCTGGATATTCAACAAATAGTTAATAAGCTACTCATGAAACTCATATAAAATCCGTTTAACCAAGACACAATAAATAAATGACAAATGTTTTTATAGATAGCGTGCAAACAGTAATATTTGGATTATGTTTTGGGTGAGCATATTACAATGCCTACAGAGGTAACTTATAATAGGGCATGTCATATAAAGGCCTATAAAGGTATCTTTTGTAGTTAATATTTTGATTGCTTGTTATATATAAGGGACCTGTATATGAATTACTAAAATTTGAATTAGAATCTTCTTCTTCTTCTTTTTATAAGAATGGCCCCACCAAGTGTAACTCGGTGATTTTGCCAATGTAAAGGTTAGGAGAAACAAGTAGTATATTTACAATAGGGCTAGTAATAGCAACAATTGAACGGTAAGAGGAGCTAAATTCATTTGATTGGCTGAGTGATGTATGACAAAGACAAAACATATAAATATATAATTACTATACAAATATATATATAATTTTATACAAAAGGTTAATGAAATTTGGAGCATCATAGATAATGACTACTTAATACTTAAAAAAAATAATTTTTAAAGTTTAATATTGTTTACACTAATAAATTTAAATAATGCTTTTACAAGAGAGGGATGACAAAGGGTTAGAAGGGTTGGGATATTAACAGATCTAGGGGAATTCAAAGAAGGAGATCGTAGAGAGGGACAGCAAGATTAGAATTAGAATAGAAGTCTGAATCTGCATATTTAAATGTTGGTAAATACAGTCGACTATAACCTATTAAATTTATAAAAAAACTTACGTTTCGCGGCGCCTCCGAAGGGTGTTGTTTGTTGAGCATTACTGCCGAAGGAGAAAGACATGGTAAAGCAAATTCAAGTATATTAACGAATCTTTAAAAAAAATGCAATATCTTCTGCTACAATTTTTAGCGTTGTGTATTAAATTAAAAAGTGGATTATATCAAGTTTTTTAATACACGGAGTAAAAAATAAAGAAATTACAATTGGCGGTTTGACAGTTGACACCAATGTCAAATTTCCAACCGTCAATCAAAAGGCGAAAAATTTAACACTATTTCATGATTTAATCCACTACATGAGATGAAAATCACTAAATAAAAACAAAAACTTTTTACAGTAAAATGCATATAAAATACTTAGCCTTTCAATAGATTATAATAATAGTTGTTTATTTATTAATAAATATTTTACATAATAAATTATGTGCAAGTATTGAAATACTTTCATTTTTGTCAAATAAGTCCACTTATGGGACTTATGGGAATTATAGGACTTATAGGCCATGATTCTTTTTTTAAAATACAATGATATAATCAAGATTCAAAATATATAAGATTACAAACAGAGATGCCCTTGTGTCTTTCACACCACACAAAAAGTTTGTTAAACGATTTCTGTGCACTATAAAATATACATCGCTCGACTGGAATGTGAGAAAAAGTGATTTTTAGGATAATCTAAAAGAGTCTATGGTAAATCTCTCGTTCTTCTTCGCTAACCAATATTTAAATAAAGATAAAAGCTATTTTTGTGTCTTTTAATTATTTTTTAAAGAAAGTCCTTTTTTTTTCCTATTCTTCAAATTTTAAAACATCAAATGGGATCCATACAAAATTCCGCTATATTAATACTGGTCAATTGGTGGACTATCTCTAAAGATATAAAGTGCTCAGATGGTATTTTTTACGTTAAAAGTTTTCATGTTACAGTGGACGAAGTACTGAGCAAAGCTAGTTTTTAATAAATAATTGACATATTATCCAATCCATGACAGCAAAACTGCATCAGATGGGTAATTCTTTTTAACACTGATTGTTTCGTAACATTATTAAATTGAGGCATATTTTATTTTAACATAGTTATTTGAGGTCAAGATTTAAATTCTGATTTAAAACAGACACTGTAATTCTGGAAACCAGTACATAAATGGAAAATGTCAATGTACAAATTTCTAATATTTTAGTAGGTATCGTTACAATGTTTGACGAACATAATAAATTATTCGACGAATAAAGACTAAGCTAAATTTTTAAACAATTTTGTTTGTTCGTTTATCCAAATTAAACAGTAATAGAATAATTTAATACAAATAAAAAAGAACTCATTAAACTTATATCTTTAATTTTTTTAATCTATATTTTGTTAATCTGTGATACAGTGCTGCATGCGGCATAGAAAAATTAAAGCCTTGATTTGTGTTCTTAACAATAAGCTCTCACAAAATACCAGTTCTTTTAAATAATAATTATGTCCGATTGGGATACAGTTACGATTCTTCGGAAGAAACCACCAAAGGCGTCAGCATTAAAAACCGAACAGGCTGTAAATGCTGCACGTCGCCAAGGTTTACCAGTGGACACCCAACAAAAATATGGCGGAGGTACTAATAAACAGCACATTACTACAAAAAATACAGCTAAACTTGATAGAGAAACGGAAGAGCTACGCCATGAAAAAATTCCTCTAGATTTAGGAAAGTTAATAATGCAGGGAAGACAAGCAAAGGGCATGAGTCAAAAAGATCTAGCTACAAAAATTTGTGAAAAACCGCAAATTGTAAACGATTATGAAGCCGGTAGAGGTATTCCGAATAATGTTGTACTTGGCAAAATTGAAAGAGCAATTGGAATAAAACTTCGAGGAAAAGAAAGAGGCCAACCACTACAGCCTCCTGGAGGAAAGAAATAACGGATCCCCTAGGAGGCGAAGACTTAACTCCGATTTGTTTATTGCATAATAATTATCTCATTTTGCTGTTGAAAGAGTGTTCTATACAATGTTCTAAATAGTAACATCATGTCAAAATATAATGTAAGCATTTATTTTCCTTTGGTTCTGGAAATTTCTGCCTGTGATGTTACCACCTCAAAAAATTAATAATGTAGATAATGCTATGTGGAATATGGATGTGATATGCAATAAAGATAGTTATTTATAAATTGAAGTTTGTTTGTACAAAAGTCGTCAGAAGACTTAATTATATCTATATTTTTAATTATGAGAGAGTGCGTTCCTGTTTAACCGTATAATATCCGAAATTTCGTCTTAACATTTATTACGTCAAAAGGGTTTTTACTAAATAAAGTTTTTCCATTTGTAATTTTATAATAAAGTTTTAAACGTTGTATATAATTATTAAGTTTCAATGTAATCCCTCGTCCTCTGAAAAATATATAAATGGAAATACATAGTGTAAGAATATTAGAATGTAGAATAGATTCGTCCGTTTTAGATATTTTTATTATAATTATAAAGGTGAACCATATTGATATTAGCAAGATATCTACATATAAATTAATGCGATAAAAAGAAAAAAAAAGGGTAACATTTTTATTGATGGCTTCTAATATTCTATTCAAAACAAATGCAGAGTTTTTTTTTTATATATACTGTGTAAGCACTTCAATTCTGATTAGTTGACGGCTGAAAAACTGAGTCTATTGCCTTTTCAAGCAAAAAAAAGACGATATGATTATTTGTATGTTTATAAATTTAATTGTTTATCTATCTCACAACTGTCTTACACTCAGAAGCTAGAACGCAAATAACATCAAATGCTTTAAGTTTAAAAGTTCAACAAAAAACTTGACCATTTTACAGATTTATTTCATTAATAATGAAAGACCCTGAGTCGGATTCTGAAGAAGAAATTTTAATATTTGCCGAATTTAAAGATAGTGTAAAAATAGAAAAATATAGAAATATTCACGTTTTAGGCATTGACACAAAGACACCCATTATACAATTAGATGACACGTTTTTTACAGGTATTAAATTTACTTAAAACTAGTACTTAAATATTTTGAAAATTAGTGAATTGCCTATTTATAGGAAACTAAGACCACTACGGATCATTACTGCCCTTCATTGAGTGTGCCTGTGGCGCGTGCACTCATTACTATTTTCTAGTTTGTGTGAAAGCTATGTTAACAGGCTTTGGCTAGGAGCGGATTCCATATTCTTTAAATTTTTTGTTTTTCTTATAACTTACTTATCATATCACACACAGAAATGAACTCTGTTATTAAGATGAAAATAGCAACATAACGAGGCTGTTTTTAATAAATTTATCAATTTTTTGCTATTTGAGATTTCAATTTTTCTATCTTAAGTGATATGTTATATTTACTTTTTAGGTAATTTTGATAATGCATTAGGCACTTATCTATTTTTTGAAGAAGATCCATCACCACATTGTGCTGACCCTCTATTTGATAAATTACCAGAAAAAAATCTTAAATATTTATGTAAAACTGCAAAGCTTTTATCAATGGAGCATGCATATGTCACCCCTAGAGAAGGAGCAGGTAGTTTTTATTAATACTCAAATAATCCTTTATTCATAGAAGCAATTGATTGAAACCTAACTAATTAAAAAAATATTATACAGAAACAAATATTCAAAGTGAACCTGAACAAGCAGACCAAAGTGATGATGTAGAACCGGTAACATTTAATACTTTACAAGAAGCTTTGGATACATTTCATAAGGATTTTGACAAGCATGCTGATGATGAAACGAAGATAGAAATAAGCCAGACAAGAGAATAGGATTGTGTTTCATTTAATTTTATAGCTCAATTTTTTGGTAAAGGCTTTTGTGATAAGACAACTTTTACAGTATAAGATAAAAAAAATTGTTAAAAATTATCAAAATAGGCCAAGACAGTAAGAATATGGTTAAATCATACCAATGTTTTTTTAACTACTTGAAAATAAATAATTTGTCCAAATTTTATTTAGAAAATTTTAATTTTTCTTTAAATATTATGGACAATTTTTTGTAACTCATTGTAATATGGTGAATATTGCATTTTACTATTAATTTATGAATGTGGAAGTTTGCAAGAGTTTTTGTTTCTCTTTCTTCCATAAACTACATGTTATATCCATCAAAAACATACAAGGTAACATTTGTGTAAATATAGGGTTAGTTATTCAAATATAATAAAAAGAGTCATGTATGTAAAAAAAAAATGCTATTTGTGAGCTTGTCAGCGTGGACAGCAAAAAAAAAAATATCACAAATTACCCTCACTACTTAAGGAAACTATGGGCAATGCTAATAACATTCATAATTATAGAAATGTGCTTTCTTAATTGTGTTTATATAAAACTAGCAATCCACTTTGGCTTTGCACTCAATGCCATGCAGATATCTGAAAAAGATTTAGAAATATTAATTTAAATTACATGCTGCAAAAAGCCGTAATGATCTATATTAAATTGACATTGTATTTAAGGTACTTAACTAGTGAAGAATTAAGCAATTCCAAATCTCTTTGCAAACAAGTTTTATACCCTGTAAAATGTAAAGGATAAACAATTGTTAATGTTTTATTAAGAAAACCCCTAAAGCTATAGGCATATGTATACCATTGCCCTTTTGTATAATGCAATGTAAACACAAATAATCAGTTCCTCTTTAACATTATGCTTGTATTATATCCTACTCAATGGATTAAATATAATCCGTTGAGTAGTTTTGAAGATTGTCAATCAATACATAGTCATCAGATGTCTTATTGCTACGTGTCTTATTCGTATGTACTCAATTAATGATTCTTTGTTAGCAAGTCTAGTATTATTAAAATAAGTATCTAATTAGTAAACTTTGTAACCTACCTTCACCACGTAAAAGTCAAATGAAACAGTATGGAATCTCATAATTATTATCTTGTATTACGCGAATCTTAATATTAAATACAAAGTGATTGTCAGTTTAACGTCCTACCACGGCACTCTGAAAAGTGTCGAAACGTCGGAATTTAACTTGAAATAACAGATAATACTATCGAAAGTGAGGTGCAGTCTGCACCATGAACTTCAGGCGAAAAAATGCGTCCGAAGAATTTGGATCATTGGTCCCCATGTAGGGCTTGAGAAGAAGGGCATGTTTGTAACGTCGCGTTGATACGAGACCGCTTCGGAGGTCAGCGCTGGTGAGATCGCAGAAGACTGCTAAAGCGTCCCTGTAGCCCTACCTTTTACACGCTTGGAAGGAACTACGCCAGTTTTACTTAACCCTTTTTCCTCTCTCGAGGACGGGTGATGCGTAGATATCTCATCGCGTCCTAAGCTGCGGGGCTCAGTACCTGCTGCCCTGCCGGGTTGGTAAGTTGAATTTATACGGCCTAAAGAGTAAGGGACTCGGCAGGACCGCATCAATCGCATGGAATCGTGTAAAGAAGGGTAGTTTTGGTATGGTTTAACCGATCTCTTTGTTGAAATACGCTAACGGCAGGGCCTTCAAAAATTAAAGCCGCCGCTGGGGGCTGGGAGACTTGACACAGCAAACAAGGGTCTAGATACCCTGACTCCCATCGGCCCTGGGCAAATAACTTGGGGGGGTTTGCTACCCAGGTATAGGGGCCGGGACAAAGTGCGCAGTAGTTTGGATGCGCCTTTACGTATAAAGGCACGAGAAGATTGGCTAAAGCCTGAGTAGCAATAAAAGTAAGTAAAGCTGAGTAGGAAATAAAAAGAAAAAGGCGACCATCAAATGGCCTTTTTCTTTGGCAAAGGCCAAAGCAGGCTTTTCCAGCCCTTTCTACAGTGATGTCTATATATATTTAGGCCAATAGGTAGCGGTATTAGTTTTTATGAGCCCGAAGGTCGAGAAGGTAATAGGATGGAGATAGGCTATGTTTGCAGCTGCCACCACTAGTGTGGTCGCGGAAAAATGCGAAACAGTTTCGGGAACCCCACTATTCAGGCGCCAGGACGGAGCAATCTTGTACCAGCAATTCAAATAATGGTTAAATACTAATAGGTTTATGAAAGGAAGATTCACAGAAACTAACTGACAGTTTGGATGAGCAATAATCCACAAATAGGAATCCTTTACGTGCAATAATTACCCAAAAGTCGTGGGTAACATAGTTGACTACTATTTCGTTATCTTATTTCTTTTAGATTAAAACATACAACCGAGCATTTAATACTTGTTCTCATCTTTAAAAAAAGTTTACCTTTATACATATTGTTGCACTAAACAAAGGTTACAAGAATTTATAAAAATATACATCAAGTATATTTTTTTATAATATTAAAACGAAAATAAATAAGGTTGCATAGCAATACTGAAAAAAATATTTCCTTTTTATAAAATGGCAACATGGTGAAATAGTCCGCCATTTTACTTGTATCGCCATTTCATTTATTTTGTGAGATAGAGAATTGAAGATTTCAAAGTGAGATAGAAATAAGATCATTTAAATTTTAAAATGTTAAAATTTCGTGCAAATTGTTAATATACACGGTATTGATTGACTTGTGAAGGTATAGTAGAGTTTATTGGCTAACATTTTAGTCGTATATCTGCACATAATTGTTTGAATCTAGGTGTTTTACCTACCAAATACCGAAATGAATATGAACAATGGCGTCCGTCGTTTACTTGAAGCGCGTCTATAGATAGTCCGTCATCCTTTTCTTACATATATCGACGCTATTCACAGAGACACTGCCACTGCTTTCATCAAACGAATGATCCTATTACGAGTAGAGTAGACTGATAAGAAATATTCCCCGTTACCTTCGCACTTCATGTTTTGGAGTTTCTCTTTCGTGTGAACAATTAGCCGCGCTTTTAAAATTTACTGAACTTGTACGCGGCATTATTTTCAAATGCAAGCTAATATGTCATTTAACAATTTTATTTTTTAGATTATTACTTGTATATTATTGAAATTTGTTTCAATGAGATGATAAAGATACTATAGCAAGATGTTTACCACTAATACTGTACAAGCCGGCAATGTTCCTACACTGCAGTATCAAGAACATCCAACTCAGAAGTCGCAAGGAAAAAACATTGAAAATGTTCAACAAAAAACTGGCCAGCAGACGCAGCAACAGGTATATTATTATCATTGAATAATATTCCAAACATAATTATTTTACGCACAATTTACCGTTTTTTTTGGCAGTGTCCATTTTTTTGTGCGTTACAATTATATTGTTTTTTTATTTTAGGAATTTCCCACATTTTGTTATACAACTAATGTTAATATGATAGGCAAAATTGGGACAGGCGCTGCCGGAGGCACTGGGGGGGTGAACATAGCCCAGCTGACTACAAGTGATGATAAAACATGCTACATAGCGCAACCATTCTCTTATAATTATGCAGTGGTCAACCAAATGCAGATTGCACCAAATGGGATACAGAACACAATATCTAATATCAGCTTTAAATGTGATGTGTGTGGACTTATGTTTGGTCATCTGACACTACTTAATGCTCATAAAAGAATACATGCCCAGGATACAGGTAAATGTCCTATAACAGTCCTTAAACATTGAAAGAAAACTTGACTTCAGCAGTCCACTATAACCTTAAAATTTATTTTAAAATATTGTGTACATAACAGTTTGAATGTTTCTTTTGTTTATAGATAACAATATAACAGTAGTTGCTACTGCAAATGAAGTAGCAATGCCCCCACACATACAAATTCTATCTTCGGATCCGGGTGACCAACAACATCATGTCCAGATTCAAGAAAGTAAGTTCGCATCTTATTTTAATTATTTATTTTATAACCTTAATTATAACTTTTCATAAATTTATGGTTGAAATTGTCTGTCCATTATATAAGAGGACTTTTTTTTTTAAAAGAAATATATATTTAAAAAAGAAAGATGAAATAAAATAGTCCTATAATTTCTTATAGGCTTTTAAAGTTTGGCAATGTTTAAAAATTTTATTATTACTATTTAAAATTTTATTACATCATAAAAATTCAAACTTATCTTGGATTGAATATTTAATTACATAGAAATGAATTTGTGTCAAAGAATATATAATTATAACTCTCTCTCTCACTCTTACTTTAACTTTTAAAATCTCTTAAAAATGGGATAAAAGTTTTAGATTTTCCAAATAGTTCTCTTTGTTTTGTTAATATTAAATTTCAGTTTAATTAATTTTAACAATGATTATAGTTGAGTTGTGATCAGTTGTTGTCTTTTATAATTTCAGCGAAACCAGTTATTGATAAAGTACAGAAATGCATTACATGCGGAGGGGCTATCACAAATAATCCAAAAAGAAAAGGTCCGAAACTAATAAGATGCGAAAATTGCATCGCCCAAGATTCTGTGGATCAGCAGAGAAACAATCAAAGTGAGATATGTTTACAGACATTTGTAAAACTAAGATGTTTAGATTTGTGGTAATTTTCTAATATTATTTTAAATATCTGTCACATATTGTAAATTAATTTTGATACATGTTGTTGTTAAATTTGTAAAGGTTTTTTATACAAATACTTAAAAAGTAGTGTAATGCCTTTAAATATTTATTTCTAGTAAAGGCAAAAGTTGGAATTATTAATCTTTTTACTTTTGTGGCAATTTACTCAATAATTTTATGTGAATTAATACAATTTGTAACAATTTATTTATTATTTCTAAAACATCAGTAAACACTACACAAATCCTGGTTTCATCCGATGAAAATGTCAAGTTTGAAGTAAGCGGTGTCAGCACAGTGCAACCAGCACCTGATCCTTTAACAACAGCACAGACAAACCACCAAACACAGCAGCCGCAAAAACCTTGTGAGTATTGAAAATTATTTTATTTATAATGGTTTCTTTCTTTAAACGCTATTTCATGTTATAAATAAATGTGTTTAATATTGGTAGAAGAGATAACTACTTTCTAAAACATATTATCAGCCAATTATAAATGACCTGCAACAAGGTTTGACACCTATTCTTTACTATTTATTATTATACTTTTTTTTGTCTTTCTACTTTATAAGAAGAATTAAATGTACAGACATACCTTATTTAGCATGATTTGTTCATTTATTCTCTAGAAAGTTTAGTTGTAAATATATTGCTATTGAATTGCAACACATTATTAAAGACACCTCAATTTCAAAGCCTTTTTTACCAAAAACAAAGTTATAAAATAAAATAGAATGCTTTTTGTTTTCACAGCTGATTCATTTAGTTTGCTGTCTTGCAAATAACTTTAAATATTTAAAAAAAATCATCACCAATCTTTTATTGTGTGTTATGTTTAATTTTGTATAACAACAATGATATCACATTAAAATAGAATATGAAGCTTTTTTCCATCGTCATGTACCATTCACCCACCAACCCGCATTGGACCAGCGTGGTGGGATACAGTCCAAACCCCCCAATAGAAAGGGGTGTATTAGGGGAGGCCTATGTCCAGCAATGGACTATCAAAGGCTGATGATGCATGATGCATGTACCATCAGTAAATGATGAATTATAAAGTAAAAAACCCTTGGTAATTAACAAGGTCGGAACAGACAGGGGTTTTTTTAATTTATATCATATAAAATTATATTTGAAAAGGTGTTTTTCTGTTCCAGTGCCAGGACATCATCCTGTGAAGAAAAGGACATTGGCCTCTGTAACAAAATGTCAAAATTGCAATGGTTCTGGTATAATATTCATAGGTGGTAATAAAAATAAGCACAATCAACCTGACATGGACAAGCGCTTTCACTGCAATATATGTGGGGGCTCATTCTCTAGATACTCATCTCTGTGGTCTCATAAAAAACTACATTCTGGTGAAAAGAATTTCAAATGTGGCATTTGCGGTATAGCTTTCGCAAAGGCTGTCTATCTTAAGAATCACTCCAGAATACATACTGGGGAAAAACCTTACAGGTTGGTTGGTCTTTGAGTTTTACTATACAACATTTTGTCAAGCTATCGAATCATATCTTTGCCAAATATTTCATGGAGTATTAGTAGAAAAGAAAGTAATGGCCTTGAATATTTTGCAATTGACATTTTGCAGTGCCTAATAATTACAAACACAATATGTTTTGTCACTTTTATTTCATAAAAACTGCATATTATATATATAACTTTGCAAAAATAAATGCCTCAGTTTTAGTGACAGTAAAACAAAAAAAAATTGACAGCTAATTCTTGATTTCTTTTAGAAATGTTATTTATTTTTCAATTACTGATATCACAATTTTTTGTTCTACATAAATAGTAATCTAGGCTTATTGAACTGTAAAATATTGTTATTCAAACCAGCAGCAAGGTATTAAGCATTAGGAAATTGTTTTTAAAGTATTTGATAGCTCTGCTAGGAAGCATATCAATAGTTTCTGATACATAAAAGTTATTAAACAACAATCCAACCTTGAACAATGGATGAATCATCATGCATTTTACAGATGTTCTACATGTGGAATGCAGTTTTCTCAATCACCGCATTTGAAAAATCATGAAAGAACACATTCAGGAGAAAAACCTTATGTTTGTGAGGTGAGGAATTCAAATTATAATATTACAATGAATATGATCTTAGCTTAATGTTAAAAGATAAATATATATGTAACATTTCCTAATAACTATCTATAGTTATTGTGTTAAATCTATACAAAATTGCCTTTTATTAGGTTTGTGACAAGGGTTTTGCAAGGCATGCAACATTGTGGAATCATAGAAGAATTCATACTGGAGAGAAACCCTACAAGTGAGTGACTTATTAAGTATGAGGTGTAAATTTAGTGAAGTAAAATAAACCAAAGGCAGTTTTAATTTAAATCTTTCTACCAGTACCAAAATAAGGTTGTCAGAAGTATATGATCACATGTTTTAATTATATATTGCTTTCTTAGATTACCAGCATTATTAACAGCACTAGAAAAAGGGCTTCCAATGCCTAATAGGATTTGAATCTGGACACTTTATAGTTTACATAAAAGATTTGTTTTAAAGAGACATGGTATTTATTTATTACATATCTCATTGTTATTAGGTAATTGTTGCTCAGTAATTGGAATATTGGCGACAGTTTCTTAACAAGAATTGTAGTTGCTTTGGGTTACATTGATTGCATAATTTTCACATTTTCTCCTGTTTAGGTATAATAGTAGTCTAACTGCCTCCATAGCCTAGTAGTATGGTCTTACGCTTTAGACACCGAGGTCGTGAGTTTGAATGCCTTGGGACACAACTTTTCCTCGTTGTTTCCTAGACGGTTAGCACAATGCGGGCTAATCACATGACTGCCTGTAAAGAAAGATGATCTGTGTGTTGGATGGGTACGTACAAAGTCGGTCCTGCGCTCCGGTCGTGTCGGTTATCCGACCAATCGGGCTTTGAGAGTACAAAGTAGTAGGGAGTGCACATGTGTTTGTGCGTACACTTGTGCACTATAACATCTCCTGCTCAGCTGTCTGATCTCAAATACAGTTCGGACGCCGTAGTCGTAATCAACTTGAAGGACAATCTGATTAGTAGTCTAATATGACCTAGAGGCATTCGTAATTCTTTCATTTCTGCAAGAACTTTGTATGTAAAAAGATAAGAAAATAACTAAAAAATTCTTCTTTGCTAGGAATTGTAAAATATTGTTGTACTCTAGCTTCTTGATATGAGTAACTATAATATGATGAATATATTTTTTTCACGCTGTATGCTACTTTAATTGATTAAACTCAGTAATTTTCTAATACCTAATTTTAGATATAAACAATACTTGTAAAGGTAGATTGTTCAAGTTATTGGTGTTAAGCCCATATTAAGACTAAATCTTTCATGGACAGATGTGAAACCTGTGGATCAGCATTCAGTCAAGCCGCGCATCTAAAGAATCATGCTAAAGTACACTCAGGCGAGAAACCATTTAAATGCGATATTTGTACTGCTGCATTTGCTGATCGTTTTGCACTGAAGAGACATAGAGGCATACATGATAAATATGGTAAGTCTTTGTTATAAATCCGCATATGTTTCACTTCTGCTATAAAATAACTTAAATATAAATTTATATTTTTTTTGTTAAAGCAGAAAATATAAAAATAATATTTTTATTTATATTTTTAGCTATAGTTCTGATACTTAAGTATTCACAATTAAATTAAGAGACATACCTCTTTTTTGCTCTAAAATAATCAGTTGTGAATGGTTCAGCTTCTACATACATATTACATAAAATAAATGAAATATGCAACAATTAAACAATAATAAATATTAATTTTCCTTTATCATATAGGTCAAACTGCCCCGCTGCCGTCAAGGGTTCAAATGAACCAGCAAGAGCAACAGCAACAAGGCACACAACAGCAAACAACGGAACAGCAACAACAGACTATGCAGCCTGCAATTGAAATAGAAATCCGACCTGAACAAACCCTTTGAGCCTAGTACACTTTTTAATTTTTCCTTCATCCCACCCTAAGATATTATTATTGTAACTAGTATCAATTATGTTCTCACAGAAGATGTAAATATATTAATAAGGCAATCGGAAACAATGATACTTAACTGTGACTTCTGGTGCAAATCAAAATCAGTGTGTGCAGCTAACACTGCCATTAAGTTATTAAGTGCGAGATATGAGTGCATCCTTATAAAATTGTTATTAAAATGAAGTACATACAAGATGATATTAATCCTATTTTGGAAGGGATTTTTAGCCTATGAAGATTATGATTGGCTGTGGAGTTGAATTAGTTTTTTTATTGATGTGAATTAAAAAGAATATGGTTGCTGTTGCAAAATTGTCTTAAATGTAAATAAATAAAATTTGCAGCGAAACTAGAGTTCTAATTGTGATCTAGTATTTTAGCATATCTTATGACATACTCTAAGGTATAATATTTATATAGGATGAGTTGATTTTACTGAATATAAAATAGACTTAAATTTATATATAACGAATTTTACAATTAATTATTTAATACCTGTTTTCGGTAGATGCAACTCATCCGAAGAGATCACCTGCATCAAAGTGATGCCTTTTGTAAGGTAAATGTAGAATTTTTAATTATGAAAGTATAAAATAGTAAAAATGGTTATGAAGTTTGTTTTTCTGTTCATTTTTACCACGAAAACTGTAGAAAAGTTTAGAAAAGAGTAAAGAAAAATATTAGTGTACTTTTTATCATTTTTAACTTCTATTACTAATACCCATTTAGGTACAAAATTGTGATAAATTGACAAACATCGCTGCTTAAAGTTGCTTATTATAGCGAAAAAAGTATAGGCCAATAGAGAAATAAGAGTAATATCTTTAAAGTGTTTTTTTAAACGAAATGTAAAAAAATTATTTTTTGTCGTAATCACGAAAAGTTACTAAAATTACATAAAGTTAAAAGTTATGCTTACAGCTTTCAACAGTTTGTAAATAAAACAGCAAATAACTTTTTAATTCGATCATTATATAATAGGGAAATGCAAGGCTTTATTTGCAAAGTAAAATCTTAAGTGAGTGGCACTTTTGAATATTTGAAAACTTGACATAATCTAATGAAGAATACACAATGTATTCTTCATTAGATCATAATATAGTAAATATAAAATAATCTCTTGTAGACATATCGAAGATAATTGACCTTGACCCTCTGCAATATAGCGCTACGAAGAGCAATGACATTGACCCGTTGGCAATACAGATGACTTATCTTTATCACCCCATAAAGGTCAGAAAAAACTAAACGAAAACAACAAATATGATGGAGAATAATATTTTATTTCTTATCACAATTAAATAAACATACAGAATGTAACCTTTGAAATGATTACAGTTTATTCATAAACCCAGTTTTCGGCAGCTGGTGTCCATCCAACGAGCTCTTTTTCGGAAAACCACAGGGCGATTTCTTTGTTAGCGGACTCCACACTGTCGGATCCATGGATAATGTTTCGGCCAACCTGGATGCAAAGATCACCACGAATCGTGCCGGGTAGCGAGTCAGCTGGATTGGTAGCACCTAACATTTGGCGACCAGTTTTGACTACATTAAGGCCCTCCCAGACCATAGGAACAACTGGACCGGAGCTCATGTACTTCACTAGACCAGGGAAGAACGGCTTTGATGACAGATCGCTGTAATGCTTCTGCAGAAGTTCCTCAGATGGCCACACATATTTGAGGGCCACTAACTTGAATCCCTTCTTTTCGAAGCGTTCGATAATTGTGCCGATAAGTCCACGTTGCACTCCATCGGGCTTGATCATAAGGAAGGTTCTTTCACGTGGCTCTGCCATATTTGAAACTCGTTTGCAGGTTACGAAGGATGTAATAAAGTGCTGCAGTGCCGGCACGGCGTGTTAGAAAGAAGACCACAGACAAAGAGACAGAATAGAGTTAATTGGATATAGATCCGGATCCGGATATGAGTATAATGTAGAAAATAATAGATAGGCAAAATATTTATACTTCAGCCATTTAGTCTTTAATACTTTTAGAAAATAGAAATATAAGAAATATATATATATGTTTTTCGTTAATTAATAATTCATATGATAATGAAAAAATTTCATTCGCCAAAAAGAGAAGGCCGATGACAAGCGTGGCATGCCTCTTAATTGTACCTAAAGCCCCTGAGAGGGTGACATCAGCTTGAGCTAGTCATGAAATATATCTGACCTGATGAGCCAGTTTTTGGCACTGAGAGACCTCAGATCGTTTAGATATTTCTTTCTCAATCAACTTTGTTGGAGTTTGTGTGTAAAATGTAAGATTGTTTTATAATTTTAGAATGTAAATTATTTTTTTTTAAAAGAGACAAGAAACAATCAGACTTCTCATCTAGACACCAACAGTGTAACATACTTTAGTTAAATAAACATGAAATTACGTAAAAGTGGAATAGTGCAGTATGTAATAGATATAACAATCATTAAAAGGTGTTTTCAAATAGGCTTTTACCTCCAGAGCCCAGTCTCCACAAATAGAACTCTCCAAAAAACTTAATTAAATAGGATTTATAGAGAGTATTACGATTTTGTTAAGCGTTAAACTACGGCAAGGGGCCACAAATGGAGTTTAACTGTCTTATAACAGTATACAGCCTAAAATATTAATGAAGTGAATATAAAGCCAAATGGCAATCATCCCAGGATATTAATACTAGGGTGATCACCAATATTTCGTGACAATCAATCGTTGATTGTTTTAAACGATACTGTACAATCTTATCAAGACTTTCGCCTTTTAATTCATAATATAGTTGTCTATTACCACTTTGTGAAAAGAGAGTCGGTTATAATCCGCAATATATCTGAAATTTTCTATTAATCTCGAAGTTATTTCGCTTGAAGACCTAAGTTTCAATTGATAGAAACGAAATGCTGATCTACAAATTACTAGGTTTTAGTACGAAAGTGGACATTGCAAAGGTTATCAATTAAAGTGTCTATCCCAACGCAATTTTTGTGTACTAATGATACGTGTATGCGTGTATAATTATTTTGCCCAAATTCAAGACAGATTCAGAGCATTTAACTTATTTTTATACGTTGGTAGTTTTTTTTAAATTTGTGAACAAAATGTAAGCTAAGACATCGATGATTTCTTCCACTAGTGGTGGTACGGTAGGCATTAAAATCTCATTAGAGCCACCTCGCATCTGCGTGGTTTGCATTCTTTGTATGGACTTGTGCATTAGTTTTGCGCTCACTACATCAACTTCATAGTGTCACTGGATCGCCTTGGACATCAGGCGTCCACTTGCGGGCGAACCACTCGGTGAAATCTCTCTGCTCGGATACCTGCCTTGCGTTAGCTGCGTGTTGCCGAAGGCCGAACGTATTAAAGGTGTTCGTGGTTCAGTTATACATAACAGCAGCTATTAGACAACAAATATTTTAGCAGGAAAATGTACCTGCGATATATTTTCAAAGGGTACATACATGGTCTTACCAATGATCCGATTTTTGTCTCTACTAGAATTAGTAAATACTGGGGTACCAGTTCATACAAAAGATAATTAGTACCAATAAAATGACAATAGAGGACGAAGCCGAATTAAGCAGAAATATTGAGATTAAAATATAGACAACATATTTTATAAACCCAAGTTCACATAACATTTGATTTTAAAGATAAAAATAACATAAATAATTATTCAAAACACGTAATTATTTAAATTTAGTATGTGACTTTAGCAATGTTCGCTAAATTAGACGCCAGATGGCGTACAACATAATTGCGCTAGCGGTGTATGCCTTGCGCTTATAAACATTTACCGATATATTTATAGGAATAAAGCATAGGGCTTATTGGAACATTTCAAAAAAACAAATATTTGGTATTACAATGAAATTGATTATAGGAAATCGATGACGACACAAACCATTTACTCAATGAACAATAATGTGGTAAGTTACTCTTAAATTTGGTTCGATAATAGATTGATTTGTCTCGCTCACTCTGTTTTGTTACGTAATAGAGTGTCGGAGAGACCTAGTATTATTATTCGTTAAAACCTTTATGGTAAATACTTATGTTTTTGGTTCCGGGTGTATCATTTTTCGAAAAGGAAAGCCCTGCCCAAAACAAACTTAAAAACGGTGCTCGCAACCTTGAGAGCAGACAATAGTCGTAGATAACCCATATCTATCTAGTGTTATTACTTTAATTAGATGTAGGCACTATTAAGCATAAATACCTCGCTAGATGCCACTTTGTGAGTAAGTAACCTACCATTTTTTGTAGGGTCCCACTATTAAAAATAATTTATTTAATATTTTTTACGCTTATTATAAGACCAATGACTCGTACTTAAGGTACGATACTTATTGCACCCGCACGATAATTTCTTATCGCAAATAGAAACAAAATTTTACGAGCGCTTGTTCGTTATTTCCGTAAACAACGAGACAAAGTCAATGTTTCATGAAACTGAAAACATTGTCCGTGAAATCAAGTACAATAATACGAATCAATCTTCCATTAATACGCGATGTTTATAAATTTGCATAGTATAATTTATAAATTTATATGCTTGGTAAGTTATAAAGTTAATACAATACATTTTACTATACAAAACATGATATCTTAATATCAATTGTTTAGATCTTAATTGAGTTGATGAAAATAAAACAATGTATTACATAATACACATTTTTATTTTACAATACAAAAAATAGATACAAATTGTGACCTCAATGTCTGTAATCAACAAGCATGCATATTTTATGGACAGTAGAGAAGCTGAATCAGAAGTAGCCGATCTAATTGCATCAAAATCATATTTACCTGATGAGCGGACTTACCAAAAAACACAGTAATTAAAAACGTTGGTAAGACTAAACCAGAAATATTATAGATACGATAAGATTCTAATAATTTTAATATTTACCGTTTTATCTTTTAGACAATGATGCTACTTATCTTTTGTCAAAGTTATCGGATGAGCAATTGATGAAATTGTTAAGTGAACAACCTAAGAAAAGTGAATATTTTCTCAGTGATATCATTAACTTGGCTGGTGGTAACATTCAAAAGGAAGAGGGTAAATTTATAAACAACCTCGATCAGGATAAATCAAACGATGATTTAACTAATACCATTGATCAACAGAATAAAATAAAAAATAGATTTAGAACAACTGGAATGAAAGATAAAGCTCAACCTGCTTATTTTCGACTAGAAAATAAGGAAGTAGATCAATTGAATGTAAATAATGTGGCAAACTACGTAGCTATGCAAAAGCTTGATAGTCTTTTGCATAGTCGTCTACAGGTCGAAGAAAAAAGTGAGGAAGATGAAGACAGAAAAGAATTGCTTTTTGATGTTTTAGTAGCTCAGCTGAAAACGTTATGTTGTAAAAGATCGTCTAAAAAACGGAGAAAGCAACAATTAAAATATGTAAATCAATTATACCCTAGAAATACTTTGTCTAAGCCATTGGCGACCGATATAAAGTCTCAGATTCCAAGTGAATATATGTTTCTAATCCTAAACGAAGAAATCAAAAGCAACGGTAGCGATGAGTTGATTTCAGTTGATCCAGAAAGCCTTGAAAAAAATAGCAGTGTTCTGTTACTTGGACCGATAACAACACCTTTGTCTGACAGTCAGTTAAAAGTAGTTGTGAGTATTATATATTCAAATATTAAATGAATTTTCTTAATTATCTCTGTATTATATCTCTTTTTGTTTTCTCTTCAGATGACTAGAATTTCCAATGAACTTTCGAAACCAGAGTACATTACACTTTTGCGACAGTTATCTGAAGGTGCAAATAGTATCGGAAATACAAGCTTGTTAAAAAGTGTATTTAATGGCCGCCAATCACGACGTTATATTAAACCACATAGATGTAATCATCAATCGAAATTAGCCAGAGTATATGGAGGTCCAAAATGGTTAATTTGCACTGGATATTTAAATTTAAACACGCCAAGTTTGTATGACTAGAACAAAATTAAGAAAAAAACTGTATGGTTTTTTTTAAATAAATTTTAGTGTAAACAATTACTATGTACTTTGTTTGTTTGTCTTAAACATATAAACTTTGATAAATTTAAGTCATATATTAATGGCTGAATTCTAAATACTAACCACTAATAACTTGAAAGTGTACAAGAAATAGGACGCTGAAAACTACCTCGAAACCACATTAGACGAATAGAGAGAGCTCTAATTATCAAGACTTATATTGCATCTGTATGCCACATGAAAGATCAGATCATTTGCAGGAAAAAGATCATAGAAGAATTTAATAATCATTGAACAATCGCAGCCTAAGTAAGTGGAACACGGTTCTGACAAGATGTGTAGAGGACCGTTTCACGAGAGATAAGTTCCATCGATGGCCTCTTCAAGAAAGTTGGGTTCGCGGGGAAAGAGGAGCGTCGCTATTGAGTTTTGAGCACAAGTAATTAAACGGCTTAAGGTTCTTAATTAACATGCATGAACTGGACAAATAAGAGCTGGAGAATTCTACTGCCATCTGCTTGACGAAAATAAAGAAAGCACTGACTTTAATGATAGTACAATAGCCCCAGTTGCACAATTTGTTAAGAGCCAAACGATAAAGGAGTAAACTTTTGCAATAAAGCTGCTTTTAGGAGCTTAGCAGCAGATAAGGTACATGCGATTGCCAGGTACCTTATATGTCGGCAAATTGTATTAAAGCATATCTTATACATAATAGTGACTTTTCGATTCTCATCGGAACAGGCCCTACTGACAATATGTTAGGGGTATGATCAAAAATTTTAAACTATAGTCCATAACTGCCTCCGTAGCCTAGTGGTATAGGCGTTTGCTTTAGAAACCGGAGGTCGTGGGTTCGAATCCTGCGGGGACTCAACAAATTTTCATTGTTGTTTCCTAGTTGGTTAGGACAATTTGGGCCGATCACCCAATTGTCTGAAAAGTAAGATGATCCATGCGTCGGATGGGCATGTAAAAAGGCGGTCCACCCACCAACCCGCATTGGACCAGCGTGGTGGGATACGGTCCAAAACCCCCTAATGGATAGGGGTGTATTAGGGGAGGCCTATGTCCAGCAGTGGACTATCAAAGGCTGATGATGATGATGATGATGATAGTCCATAATACGATACGGGGCAAATAGTGTTTGACGATTTGTACCTAATTATTAGTTCTTATACCGAAAGTGTAAATAATATTAATTCTAGCTCACATTTACATGCGACGACTAAGGCACTAAAATAATTAAGCGTAGATACGTATTTATTTTTAATACTTTTCTGATTATTGTAGATACCTGTATTAAGCTTAGTCGGTCCATCCACCAAACCGCTTGGAACGAGCGTAGTGGGATACGGTCCGGCATATGTCCAGCAGTGGATACACAGGTTGATGATGATGATATTTAACTCATTTTACTACGATTATCTAACCCCAGACAAATCGGTTTTCGATTTATAACCTATTATTGCTGAAATTTTTATTTTGAGGAATTTTATTTGCACGAAGTTGTAATTGCCAACATTACATCAAAAGAGATCATCAAAAATTAAGATTATCTGCAATTAATGTCAATTGTCAAAACACTTATACCACAAATAAACAAACAAACTACGCCGCTAAAATTCAATTTTACCGTTCGATTTTTTACGTTTTTTGTTATTATGACCTCTTAGAAATGTTTGCTTGAATGTACGTTTTGTAAACAAGTAAATTAAATATCGTTAGTTATAAAACTGTAATGCACCAAATACATTGCATGAAGTTCTAAAATTTAATAGAGAACATACAAGATGTCCCGATCAAAATGTAAACAAATCAAGACTCAGCCAGAAGTGACTAGATGTAGTTGGTTAACTAAGGATCCACTTTATATAAATTACCATGACACTGAATGGGGCAAACCAGAATTAGATTCTTACCGGTTGTTTGAAATGCTTTGTTTAGAAGGGCAACAAGCTGGATTATCGTGGGTAACAGTGCTAAAAAAAAAGAGAAAATTATAGACGTTCTTTTTATAATTTTGATCCTATTAAAATATCAAAAATGAATGAAAATGATGTTTCAAAATTGTTAAACAATGATTCTGGTGTTATAAGACATAAAGCAAAATTAGAAGCAATTATCAATAACGCATCATGTTATTTAAAAATGGAGAATAGCGGAGAAGACTTTTCAAAGTTTGTTTGGAGTTTTGTGGGTTATAGCCCAATTGTTAACAAATGGAAAAATATTACTGATATTCCAGCAGTAACAGAAAAATCAAAGGCACTTTCTAATGCTTTAAAAAAGAAAGGGTTTAAATTTGTTGGGCCTACAATATGTTATGCATTTATGCAAGCTTGTGGCTTAGTTAATGACCATGTTGTAAGCTGTTTTTGCCACAACTGATGTGTTTGATTTAAATTTGTAGAAGTTTTTTATTTTTAGTTGATATGTAGCATTAAAACACATTTAGCATTAGATATTTGTTGTTTATACAATTTAAATTAGAGTCAATAGTCCGATTAATCCTTAATTGATATTTGGATTAATAATAATGTTAAACATCCTAAAATAGATCATTGATACTCGTATGAATAAAAATGATTACTAATATTTTTTTTGATGTATTACAATAATAATGGCAGAACATATCTTTTTAATTCATTTAAATGTGATGTGTATAATCAGAAAGACAGTATAAATATATCAGAATAAATTTATCCAATCCCAGCCGATGCCAGTTCTACATATAGTTTTACAAATAAATAATTTTATGATAAAATTTTTTATTTTATTTTAAGGATATGTAAGGCATATATTCTCTCATACCTTTAGGGAATTTTATAAGAGCCTAGGTAAAGTTATAGGATTGAAAGTCAAAGACAATTATTGAGGAATAGTAGTAAATACAACAAAGACCTGAACTTTATTTATAATTGAGCACTTGTAAACAATTTGGTTTCACTCGGCACACTAAATAAAGTATGATATTTCAACATCAAGAACTTACACTGCTTTTTAACAGTCTCTTAAAAAATGCAAGAACTGCACTTACAACTCACAGCCATGTGATGGTTATGTTGCAGGTTTGGCAAGGTTCACTTAGAATTTGCAATATCTGCTTTAACAACAAAACGACATTTAACTATCCAGTTATTCTTTTTGATGCCTCGTGTCTTGAGTAATGTGAGTAGAGGCGAATGTGGGTGAGCCAATTTGCTCCCGTTACCACCTATACGCCAGCTAGAACCCATATGCCCAATATGAAAAAGATGGCTAAAAAAAGGTTGTATGGCTCCTTAACTTTCCGCGCGACACAGAGTCTCTATGGACACGGCGGTTATGAGAGGTACCTGTGCCCCGTCGCTTATAAAGCCACCGATAAGTGCCACTTTAGTGCGGTTATGAGAGCTGCAGAGTGTGGTGGGACACCTTTTAGTTCCCGCCATGGTCCGTAGCATGGTGACGAGCTAACGTATTCGGGATATTATCCTTACTTTCTGCGAGGATGTAATGACCCGAGTGGGAGCCACGAAACGACTCAGGGAGTCCACTAGCGCGACAAGACTCCTAACCCCCAGCGGTGGTCCCTTGGTGGGCTGGGATCTCTAGGCTTACATGGCCCCTGAGTAACAGATGAGGTGGGTGAGTCTGTTCCCTAACTACAGAGGCTGAGACGAAGAGCGCGATAGTTCCGAAGCGCCCAGAGGTAGATTGGGCCATAGACCAGAGACAGGGCTCCCTCGGCGGCCAGCGCTTGTGGGGTCGCAGATAGTTGCGCGTTCCTGTGGCCCCACCGTCGGAAAAAAACAACGTGGTACTTTAGTCGGAGCGAGTCGAAAATAACCCGTCTTTGTCCACACCTTAGCAGTGACGTGGCAAAATTCAACCTGTTTTCAAAAGTTGCAGCAACTCGGTACCGTAGTTTTTGTCAGCACCGAATGCAATAACAACGCACTGCATTGTTGCTTGTTGTTATTATTGCGGATCTATGGTCCGCTTACGGAAAGATTTTTTCAATACTGGTCGCCAACGCAGCGCTCTCTTAGCCCAACAATATCTGAAAAGTTATATTTCAAAATTACTGCATAGCTTAAAGGTTTTACTTCACGATTAACATTGTTCCATTCATGATCGAATAATTTTAGCGTTACAAATGTTAGCAGTATCTACGACGTACAAATTATATAAACATAATTTTGTAGGCGTAGGGATGTGACGACCCCACCGCCCACGTGACGGCGGCGCTGCCTTACGGTAGATCCGCAGTTTCAGGTGCAATCAGTCATTGCCAATCCGCCTGCTCAGCGTGGCAATTATGAGCATTATTTTTCGATGGACGCCAACAAAACAAAACGGCCCCAAGTTCCCGGTAGTCCAACTATTCCTGGCCACGGTAGCGGCCATGGTAACGGTGGGACAGGGGGTGCTAAGAATCCCCGGGCTACGGATCGCTACCATCAAAAACTTTACCTGGCTACGTACAACAGACGAACGTTAAGATTTAGCAAACACCTGGCCGAGCTGGAGGTAGAACTGGGTAAAATCCGGTGCCACATTTTAGGGTTATGTGAAGTCCGAAGACCAGGAGAGGACACCGTAACCCTGCCATCGGGTCAACTATTCTACTTCCGAGGGGGGGACCATCCGTCACGAGGCGGCGTGGGATTCCTCGTCAATAAATCCCTTGTTGACAACATTATCGCGGTTTCGAGTGTGTCGAGTAGGGTAGAGTACCTTGTACTTAAAATCACTAAGAGGTATACCTATATCCCTAAAGTGATACAAGTGTACGCGCCAACTTCAGCACACCCTGACAACGAAGTGGAGGCCACTTACGAAGAGGTCTCCCGGGCCTTGCATAACGCCCACTATAGTGTTGTTATGGGGATTTAATGCCAAAGTGGGTGTACGAACTGGCGTCGAATCGTGTTTAGAACCTCACGGTGTCGGCAGTCGAAATAGCAGGGGACAAATGCTAGTCAACGTCCTCGAGAAAGATGGGCTCTTCTTAATGAATTCATATTTTAAGAAGAGGCCTCACAGGAAGTGGACATGGCAGAGTCCCGATACTGCAACAAGGAATGAGATAGATTTCATCATGACGGAGCGGAAGCACATATTCAGGGATGTCTCTGTGATCAATAGGTTCAAAACCGGAAGTGATCACCGATTGGTAAGAGGCACCCTGAATATGGGTTTCCAGCGAGAGTGGGCCCGCTTGATGAGATCTACTCTCCGACCTGACTTCCGACAAATCGTGAGGCACTCGCATAAATTCTAACTGGAATTAAATAACCGATTTGATGCCCTTAACATGTCGGAAACCACAATGGCAGTTGACGTGGCACTGGATGCCGTAGTGGATAGCATACGGGACCTGGGTAAAAGGTTTTGCGGGAGTAAGCGTACTGTCAGGAAATCCAAACTCTCCGATGAGACGCTTGGTCTTATGGAGAATGTCGAAATCATGAGGACACCGCTTCGACAGATGTAAAACTTCTTTCGAAGCAGATTCGCAAACTCATACGCCGAGACCTTCGCTGCTCAATTACGCAACGGATAACCGAAGCGATTAAGCAGAATAGAGGGTCAAAGGTTTTTGTGGAGAAGCTCGGAAGTTGTCAATGAGTATGTGTACCTTGGACATATATTGAAGTGCGGAAGTCACAACTTCGAGAGGGAAGCCGTTAGGAGGATTCAGTTGGGCTGGGCAGCTTTTAGGAAGCTGAGCCACGTTCTCACGTCGCCGCTAATACCGCAGTGTTTGAAGACGAAAGTCTTCAATGAATATGTACTCCCCGTGATGACCAACGGAGCCGAAACGTTGCCGTTGCTCAACGCGCTATGCTCGGAGTTTCTCTGTCGGACAAATTTCTAATGAAATAATCCGGTAAAGAACTAAAGTCACCGACATGGTGTAAAGGATTAGCTGGTTGAAGTGGCAGTGGGCCGGTCACGTGGTCAGAAGAACCGATGGTCGATGAGCCAAAAAGGTTCTGGAGTGCAGGCCGCGTTTGGGAAAACGGAGCGTTGGTCGACCCCCGACTAGGTAGGATGCCGATCTCCGTGTAGTAGCCAGCTCAAGTTGGCAGCGCGTAGCTAGGGATCGGCCGTCTTGGCGTTCATTGAGAAAGGCCTATGTCCAGCAGTGGACGGATAGGGGCTGCAAATGATGAATGATGATGATGATAATTTTTTAAGAAAGTTGTTTAACGTACATAGAATCTTTGCTATAACCAGAAAGGGTAAGACCGAAAAAATGTCACATGACTATTCGTATTTTCTTTTTTTCGTCATTCCTTGGTTTATAATATATAAATGGTAGCTTTGCTTCGTTTCGCCAAAGCGACGAAAGTCATAGGTATTTAAAATATTTGTAGTCCTTAATTAACCTCATCAATTTATGAAACATTTATAAAATTATATTTGCACAATTAAAGAACTTCTAATAAAGTATTTAAAACGGTTAAAATATTTTCTAGTCGAATTTATTACCGTACTTTATATAATATTACTTGATGTTTTCATATTACAAGTTATTGATGTCTCAACCTTGTTCTTATGTTGCTCATTTAGGGTACGTTCTACTATATGCCAACAACGTAGGAAAAGCTCCAGCTTTCATCGTTTCACATAACGACCGCGGTCGTTGCGCTGTTGTTGTCACTTAGGAAGTCGTGAGCGTATCAAAGCATAAAAGATAGATAGACATATAAACGTAAATTATATAAATCATTATCATCATCAGCTAGAGTTAGTGCACTGTCGGACATAGTCCTGCCCTAATTCATGCCGTCTCCCTTAGGTGGTTTTTGGACTGTATCCCACGACGCTAGTCCAATGCGGGTTAGTGGGTGGACCGACTTTTACATGCCCATCCGACGCATGGATCATCTTAATTTTCCGATAACTCAGTGATCGCTCAAATCGTCCTAACCAACCAGAAAACAACGATAACACAAAGTTGTTTCCCCGCGGGGCTCGAATCCACGACCTCCGGTTTATAAAGCAAGGGCCAATACCTATAGATCACGGAGGCGGTTTGCTTATTAATTATTTAAAAGCTTACTAATTTTAAAAATTATAATTTAAGTTTATTTTTAGGCAGATGCAGATTATAACCTAACCTCTTTCAATTTTTTAATTTCTGTTTACTAAACCGCCGTTAATGTTCTTTACCTCGAAGCTTAAAAACGTCCCATACTTAATTCGTTCTGAGTTTACGACAGTCACGCAGTAAGAAAGTAAAGCGGTAAAAGCTAGTATTAAGCGTTATCGCTATTACCCTAGAGTGGTAACACTCTTACTTAGCCTAGCAGCAGCTGTAGTTGTCTGTCAGTGTCATAATTTAGCAACTGCCATTGTCTTAAAATAACAATAGAAACGAACCGCCTTACAAAGTTAGTAAAATATTAATTGAAATAACAGTAACCCATATTTGAACTTAGCTCAATGAATATTCCGTTCCCTGTTTTATTACCTCGTCTCATAGACTCGAAATGGTTTAGTGCTGATAGCCCTTGTGACGAGGAAGCCGAGTTAACTAGCTTAGAACAGGCAAACCAACAATGGGTATGTTTTAAAGACAGATTTTTTAAAGATTTTCATTAATGATGTTTGCAATATATCTCATTTAGGTAGTATAGTATAAACAAAAAATTAGTCCCTAGCTTTTAGCTTCCATACTTTTATAATAGGATATAATTCTAGAAGGGATTTTAATTTATTATGGGGGCACATTTACTTTGATCTTAAATGTGGTTATTTGTTCCAATCACGTCGAAACATTCTCGTCGTTCGTAAAGGAGATGATTCTAAGAAGCAATAACAAATACCTAGACACATGTAAAGCAGAATTTGCGCGGAAAGTCGAGTTTTCGAGAAAAAACAGTATTAATTTTATTGTTTGTATGGAGAGTCACCATAACCTAAAACTCGATTTTCATAACAATTTGCTGCTTTTTGTATTGCACACTATCACCGAACCATAGGAAAACTTTTCTAAACTATATTAAAGGTCCATTTATTTTGGTACATTTAATTACCCCGACTCCATGTGATACTTGTCTGCCCTACCCTATTAATAAAACTTTATTTTCAGCTAAATTCTATTGGTCAACAATACATGAAAAGAGCTCCTTTGGGTAAAACAGAGCCTGAACCCATGGAAGAGGAAGCTGATACTGATGAAGAAGAAGGTATAAGGTTTACTTTTGCTTTTCCTTAAGATAATCCAATTCTCTATTATAAAATTCTTAAAAACAATAATCTATAACTTTATTTTTGGCTACAAATAGTCTGATTTCTAACATGTTGTCATGGGTTTTAGTTAACTTAGACCACAGTCAATAAATATATGGAATCAATGAAAACAATGCATTTGTAACCCATTGTTATAAATATATCATTCTGATTGATGCATTGTCATTGAGCAGTTAACTATAATAAGATAAAAATTACAATTTTTATGAAATTTATCACATTTAATAACTTAAATTCTGTGTCTTTTGTGTCCAGTTGATAATATTGCTTTGTAATAGTAAAAGAATATGTTTGTTCCATACAATAAAATCTTTGTTACTTATCAAATTATTCATTACACTATCATACTTATTAATATCTTAGGTAATGATGAAACAGATGAATCAGAGGAGTCACATGATGAAGACGAGGAAGAAGATTTGCGAACATCATATTCACCAGCAAGGAACAACAATGAATTGGAATCAGATAGATTAGATGACATTATTGAAGAACCTGAATTAAATACATCTGATCAAAGTGCACTCTGGCCTATTCAATAGTCAATTAAGATACTATTTATTAAAGTATGGTATCATACATTAAGAATATAAAAGTTTATTATTAAGGCATTAATTGGTTTTATTGTTATTTGTTTATCTTCTATTTGTTTATCTATCTGGTTTTTAAGATCCATGATTTTAAAGAAACATACATAATGTATGTATTCTATTGATTAGACTCAGGGGAGTCTGTTACCTAACTATAGGGGCTAAGACAAAGGACGCGTCAGTACCGGCAGGCCCAGAGGTGGATTGGGCCATAGGCCAGAGACAGGGCTGCCTCGGCCGCCAGCGCTGGTGGGGTCGCAAAGAGTGTAAAACCGTTCCTGCGGCCCCATCCTAAAGGCGTCGGGTAGGAACGCCGGGGGTTTAGTTATTGCGAGTCCAACATAACCCGTCTCTGCCATGGCGAGGACGGGTATGCGTAACCATTTCCCACGGCAAAAAAAAAGGTTACAGGGTATGTACACTCATGCCCTTTCAAATGTGCTTTCCTAAATTATGGTCGCCGTTTATGCTTTGTGTTTCTGAATCGATTAGTAAGGCTCTTTGTGGTTCTTTTTGGACAGCCTTTAAAAACATAATGCATATAAATTCGAAATTAAACAGCGTCTTAGCTAAGAATTTTATTTTAATTTTTTGTCTATAGATACAAGAGCTGTGATAGCTTTGTTTTATTTTGTGATAATAAATTGATAAAGGTAACGAAATAACACAATTTTCAGTTTAACTTACTGTTGAGCACACATGCAAAGCACATTCTATAAATTATGAAAAAGAAATTCTGCTATTTATTAACAATCATATTGACTGTGACATGCGACGTGCGTCGGATGGGCATGTAAAAACCCGCATTGGACCAGCGTGGTGGGATATGGTCCAAAAATACTAGGGGAGGCCTATGACCAGCAGTGGACTATCAAAGGCTGATGATATTGACTGTTCCACATATTTAATTTAAGTTACTAATAAGAAACAAACAAACACAGTAATTTGTATTCCAATGTCAGTGTGCCTACAATTACTGAGAAAGAATTACACAAGGGTACATGCCTATTCGCCAATGCACTACATATTAATGGATTCTTTATAGGGGTTTGCAAATGTTGTTCAATTTGAATATATTTTATTAAACTGGTAATATTTGCTGGTAATGTTTTATTTACTTGGTAATGTTTTTGTAGCTGGTAATAAATCAGAAAAAAAGTTTTATTTTTTTATTGTGAAAAAAATAATATACATAATGCAAAATCAACATTAGAATTGGATTATTAAATAGTTTTTTAATTTAATTTTACTTAAATTAAATTGAATACGAACTTCGTAGTTCAAGTGATTACGTTTCTAATCTCTTTTTAACATACTCTATCGTAGGCCACGTAATTTACATACCATTTGCTTATATTAAGGAAATCAATTTTCTCAGACATAAATAAATAAATAAAATACTGGGAACTCTACAACACATTTGTTACATCTACAACAACGCTTACGATCCTAGTTAATAATGGAAGAAGCTTGACTTCGGGATACCTGTCCATTTATTTGCTAAACATTTTTCGATGTTAGCATGTGATGTGGTGTGATCTGAAACATTAAAAATATTAAAGACTCAAGATTAAATAAAGCAAAAGCGATTTAATGCCAAAGGCGTATTAAAAAGCCTACAGCTGGTGCGGAGGTCGTATGAAAATTTAACTTTTAAACTAGACTCAAAGAGATTTGAAGCATTGTTATTAGTAAACTGTTAAGCGTTTAAGCTACGATTAACTAACTAAATAGAGTTATATGATGTGTTTAAATAAAGTACTACGCAAACTACCTCTTACCAGTAAAACTCTGGCAGTGGTCCAACAAATAACACATTAATTTGTCTCAAGAATTTGAACTCCACAATTTTTTTTATTTACTTTGTAGGAGCTTTCAGGAGAGTAAAAAAATGGCGCCTATAAGCTTTGGGCTCGTTTTGTTGCTTACTAGTTAAGGGATGGACATTCAGGGTAGTTTTCATTTAGGTTCTTATGCGTTAGTTCTCATAGCAAAAAAGCACTATATCTAACCTAAAAAGGGTACATTTTAAATTACCTAATAATTATAATTAAATTACTTCATAAAAGCCAGTCAAATTTAAGCCGATTGCTAAACATCGGCATCGTATTCATAAAATGTGCCTAAACATAGGTATGCAGAAGCGTATATAAAACAGAACAACAATTAAAGTACATATTTGATACTATTTATTTAATGCAGAGTATGACGCCCTAAATTCACTCACCGCCCCGAGACATGACATGTTTCATTACTAAGTAAATTAAACTGGCTACGATGCTCTTGAAACCAGAAAACAGTAAAGTTTAAACGCTACTGATTTGTGTTAGTAAGCAAAAAATAGACTTTCCTAACTTGAAAAATCTATTTGCGAAAAAATTAAATCATAAACTCCACACTCCTTTTTCCATTTACTGAACCGTTTTGCATATTCACGTACCAGAACACCTCGCCATGTTGAGAGAGAAGAAAATGGCGCTCCTCTTAATCAGAGGATTGAACTCGTCACAGTAGTAGTGGAAGGCCATCGCCAGGGTCGAGGGCATCTCGTCCAGGTCTTTGACGAGCATTACACCTGTTCTGGTCACGACGTCTCGGTACCTCTCGATCAACTCGCTGTGCACTTGCATGTCCAACTCTGCACTGTCCACCGTCACGTGATTCTGTACATCGCTGTCGTTACCTGAAACGTGTTGTTTGTACGAAGGTCAGAAATTAAAATTTTATTCCTAAAGTTGCCTTTTTAAAAAAGGAACGAAGCGACTAGAATGGTGCGTCTAAGAGCAAAGATTGCTAATGTCAAATACTGATGACGCTAGAATCTAAAGAATAAAATACTAGTGTACACTCGTAAGAAGTGAAACTTCTTTATGACGTTATTTTTCAAAAAATAATTTACTATATGCAACTTTACAGAAATTGGTTAAATAAAGTTAAATTAGATATAGTTTAATAAAAGGTTTTTATTATCATAGACATAAATACAAATTCTGCAATTATTTCATTTTAGCTTATTACTACAAAGATTATTATTGAGTTTCATTAATTGTAATAGAATTATTACTATCATTGATGTCGTTATCATATATTGTGTTATTAATGGCTTTTGGTAACTGAAATACGAAACATATTGTTTACACTCACCTGCTGGAGAAAGTATACTGAATCACGGTGGTAGGGATAAGAAAAAGATGGCGCGTAACGGAAAAATGTGACGCGTAACGAAAAATGTTACACTAAATTTTTTTCCAACCCCGATAAAAAAGTTTCACTTCAAAAATGAGTTTTCGATTTTTCGATGTTTTTTAACGCATTCCACATCTTCCATCAAAATAACCGTTTTTAAATTATTACATTGTCATACAGTGGACCCTTGATAATACGGCCCCTGGTTAGTGCGGCACCCCCTGTAATCTGACATGGTCTATTATTTAGTACGTATTTTTTAATTTTTGACAACTTTAGTAATTCACATCAATCATGCAGATTTAACAAGTTATAACTAGTACATACTACCGTTACTGTGCTCGACTCGTAAAGTATTGCTATTGGTTTTAATTCTGTTTACTTAGTTTGAATTACACTGTTCACTGTTTTAGTGTTTATTAATTGTGTATTACGTATTCTTTATTCGTATTGATTTGTACTTCATAGTACCTACATAACATGTAGAATCTTACATTGGATCTGTTATTTGTGGGATTACAAGGTATCCTTTCGTAAAAAAATCCGGATAAAGAGGGTCTCAATTTTAAGATTATTATCTTAAAAATTCGCTAATCCGACACTGCCCTGCAAACTGTTTGTCGTATTAACGGGGGTCCACTGTATATAACCTAACATATAGTAAAACATTTTTTTTAATTTTGTCTGTTTGTTCTGGCTTATCTCTGCAGTGGTCTGATTATGACGGAAATCTCTATAAAAAATAGCCGATATAACTACGAGTAAGTTAGGCAACCTGTTTGAAAAAAAAAACATTTTTTTTTTTACGTATTATCATTCTGGACAAAGTCGCGGGCAGCAACTAGCCTTTAAATAAGAATAGTAGCCGTGTGATGTTATACGATGCTAATCGATATTTTACGTATAGCCGTGACACGGCACAACTTACGAAGATATTTTGCAGCAGTAGAGGAGATATCGTGCATGAAATTGTTAAAACGTGCTGGGTTAAAGTTTGCGTTACGACTGTTGTACGTGAATATAAAGGACCCCGCGTCCTGCCTTTGAAATATTGTGGAGATACCTGAAAGTGCAGATATTGAAGTATTTAAAATAAGTTAAATGGCAATCAAGTGCTGCCAAATGAATTAGGTTTTAAATGTTTTGTAGACAAAGTTGATCAAAGTAGCCTATTATTCCGTTAGATACTACTATGGAGGAACTTACAATAAAATTATTAAAAGCTTTTAAAAGAGGACAAATTATCTTAAACTAGAGTTCTGATTTAATGAAGCTTTGCTGGTAGTGTCTAAATAAGTGAAAGAAATGAGCTATCCATTTAATGCAGATGTCTGATGGCACGTTAGAGAAAAGCCTTAATAAAAACATTTTTTATCATTAAATTTTATTAGTAATTTCTAAGAGTTTAATATATATCTGAATTCTTAAAAGTTATATTTAAGCACACTTATCTTTACATTAAATACATATTTATTATAATAAATAATTACCAGATCGTATTTGCAGCATAGAGTCATCAGTCATTTTGTATTTTTCTCCTAAGTTAATCACATCCTTATAGAACTTGTTCTCATCATAAATTATATTGTTATTATTTACATCAAATAATTTTAACAAATCATCATAGCGATACAAGACAATTGCGATCACTGCTACTAGTGGTATTAAAAAACTGTTTTCCAAACAACCCACCATTTTGTTGAGTTAAATAATCAGTTTGTGATGTTTGTCTCTGAATACGCTGATTTTGTGGTGACAAATTTACATTACTTAAGTTTTGTTGGGATCTTTCTGGTGACAAATTGGGTAGTGTTTCTGAACTACTGTAATCATCTGAAAAGTCTCTGAAAACAAAGATAATATGAAAGTAAAACTAGCAATAATAATAGTCCAAAAAGAATAAACTATAATGTTTTTATTTTACAGATATTAAATTGTATTGTTTTATTATATAAATTGAAGTCTACATTACTTTGTTAAAGTTATATTCAGCACAGGTCCGTTACAAACAGAAGTTTAAATCTAAAAACATCTAAAAATAACTTCATGTAAAATATAACTTGGCTTTCATAATGTGTTTTTTTTCACCAATAAAAGTAGCACTACATGCGCTTTTAAAATTAAAATACTCACTCATCATCAGTAGCATCACTGTTTATATTTTCAGACCCTTCAATAGAATTTCTTCTTGATATTTTTTTATTACTTTTAGGGCTTGTTTGAATTGTAAAATTTCTGAAAGTTAAAGTTGTTAATTATTGAATAAAGGAGGCCAATCTGAATTAGAGATATAGGTGCGCTACCTATTCTATTATACTGTCATAGCTTGATGGGACCAAAATGATAGGAGGGAGACAAGGCACAGGACAGACTTTTTACATGCCCATAAGGCACATGGTTTATCTTATTTCACAGGATTTCAAGCGACTAGCCCACATTGCCCCTATACAATAACATTATATAGTACTGAATAAAATATAGTTACTGTAACAAGTATAAACTTTTATATATATAAAGCTTTCTTCAATTAGGCAAACATAAAGAATATTAAGTTAAGTAATACAAATATTATAACACCAATTATAGTGATTTTGTTGCATTTATTTCTATCATATTTTATAAAATAAAAAATTACAACATTTATTAACTTCTGTGTTCATAGTCTAAATATAATTAAACATTTTTCTTTTTTAACTGGGTCAAATAATCTTATATAACTGCAAAATCTCTATATTTGGAGCATATTGATGTGTCTCTTCAATTATATAGCACATGAAAAGAGTATACATATACATTTATCATACTTAAATTAAGTAATAACTTACTTAGCCACATTATCTACAACATCTACTCCATCATTATGTGATGGTGATGAACTATGTTGAGATAAATTTTTAAATCGTCTAGTATTTTTACTTTCAAGTCCATATATTCCCATGTCCTGTACACCTTTTGATAAACAGATTTTGCAGGTACTGTGAATACCTTTTCTCGCTGACGGTGTTATTGTTACTCTAGATGTCTATTTTTTTTTAATTTGATTTATTATTTTCAATTAAAATAAAAAATTAACTATAAACTTACAAAAAATTTAAGGGCTTACGTTCGATTGCAAATTGTCAGTTGCAATCATTTATTAAGTATTTTTTTACTATAACTTAAGTTTAAATAAAAGTAGAAATAATATTTTTACTAAATAGATTTCAAAACGCATGTAATAATCATTAGATAGTGTCTTTCTTTACAGTATATTACATGTAAGATTATTTCGTGATGATCACTCGCAAAGAGAACTCAAGCAAGGGTTGAGAAAAATATACAGACGATGACTTTTGTCACGTTGACGGCTATACCTTAGTAGCAGGGTTTTTCTCCGAGATAAAGGCAATGGAAGCAAGCCATACAGTCAAATCCTAAATTATAGGTTATAAAAAAGTTTTATATTTCAAGGCAAACCAGCCAATTATTAAGTATACTTCATTTATTAATTTTTAATTTGACTAAATGCCTTATGAGGGTCAGAAAGATTTGATCCTAGCGAACCAGGTTTTAATAACAATTTTATTATTTATCTTTATACCATTTGCCTTTTAAGGATTTATAAGATGCCTGTCTTCAAGCCATTTTTCATTAATTTGTTGACAAACTTCATAAATAAAATCTTGCCATGGTATATGAACATTTATCTTAATGTTGCCTCCGTAGCCTGGTGGTATGGGCGTGTGCTTTAGACCCCGCAGGATCCGAACCCACGACGTTCGAATCCTGCGGGGACTCAACAAATTTTCATTGTTGTTTCCTAGTTGGTTAGGGCAATTTGGGCCGATCGACCAATTGGCTGGATAGTAGGATGACTCATGCGTCGGATGGGCATGTAAAAAGTCGGTCCACCCGCCAACCCTCGTTGGACCAGCGTGATGGGATACGGTCCAGAACTCCTTAATGGATAGGGGTGTATTAGGGGAGGCCTATGTCCAGCAGTGGACTATCACAGGTTGACGATGATAATGATGATCTTCATCTTGCCACTTGCCAAGTTGTGTACTAATTTTGCAAGATTATCATTGCTTTATCAATCACCACTCCACAATTTGCCGGAATCTATGTAAATTCAATAGTGATACTTTGATTATGCAAATTCGTCCAAAGTTTTTTAATATTATGGGTAATGTAGATTATTGTAGTGCTAAAGCAATTATTTTGATGGTTGGATAGAACTGACATATATTCGTAGATTTAAAAATACAGGGAAATCATATGAGGTATGGCATTGGTTCTATTGTTTTATCAACATTTTATTTCTTTACAAAAATTAGTTTTTCGCTAATTAAACTGCGAAAACACATATTTATGTGCCGCAAATGGCTTACATCACTTTCAAAATTAGACAATTGTGAAAACATTATGGGTTATGTAGATTATTCTAGCGCCAAAGCAATTATTTTGATGGTTGGATAGAACCATACTATCATGACGATAAGCCATTGCAGCTTCTCTGTTCTGGCACATATATCTCTTTTATGTATGGATCGTTTATTTTGAAAGTGGTGTATGTCCATTTTTATTTGTTTGAGAAAATTAAAGGTTAGTTTTCGTAGATTTAAAAATGTTTCTATTGTTTTATCAACATTTCATTTGTTTATATAAATTAGTTTTCACTAATAGGTAAAAATCGTTTCATTTCAATTTAGAAAAATTAAATATCGCTTAAAATATACTTCTTTTAAATACAATTTTATTTACAATTACGCGTGACAACGCTTAAAATTTTATTTTAGGTGGCAATTACATTGTCATTACAAAAAACTTATATAAGAATTTACTTATTCTCTGCATGTGGTAGTTTCAAAATGTGCACGATGCACTGGAGGTAAATAGGATAGTAGCTGCTTCATGTCTTTATATTTTTCGTACGCATTAGGTCTGGCATTTTAGTACAAAGGCTCCAGGGCGATTTTTTCAAATAAAAACGGTCTTCCAGGACGTAGAGGTAATAAAATGATAATTTTAAATTCTGCGTCCGTCATTATTGTTTTATAAAAAATGTTATATGTTGCAATTTTGAGGAACCTCACATAACATATTTGCAACCAATTGTACTGTTCCGCAATAGTATTTTTTATCTGTTTTTTAATTGCATTTTGGAGTTTTTTTGTTGAAATGAAATTTACCCGTTTCATTTTATATAAAATGAATTTATGCTGTTTTCTACATTGCGCTATTACATTATAGTAATCTTGTGGTGTGTACACAAAATAAATTTTTCTCAATACCATTTCGATAATGCCAAAATCTGCATGGTTCGGAAGGTACGAATACCCCGAGAGTAAAAATTTGTGGTCGATTATCTCAATGCTGTTTTCCAACTACCTTCAACCACATCAATGCCATTTGTTAATTTCGATTTTGCCCAGTATACATGTCACTGTAGGCAATATCATGGTTTAGGGTCGTAACATTTTCGAAGTGCATGAAGCCACCTCTTGCGATCCCCTAGAAGCAATGGTTTCGTCCCACACATATCCCCTCGTTTAAGGCGTACATATTTCGTTTGTAATATGCGGTTGAGACAGACTATTTCGGGTATGGTAAGGCTTTTTTGAAATCAAAAGTAAAATAAAAGTATTTACCTGGATTTTCTGATGTCAGAATTTTATCCTCTTGTAATGCTTTTCTTGATAATTCAGCATTTTGCAAGTGAGCGTCATGTCTTTCTACAAAAATCTTTTTTTCATCGGTTGTAGTTCTAATTTTCATGTTTGAATATCGCATTTCGCACAGGTCTCTCTCTTCATCTTTACGTGGCAAATTGAAACGTAACTTAAAATTTCGTTTAAAGATTTCCCTGTTTGTCCATTCATTAACCGAGTTCAAATTGTCTTCCTTGCATTTTTCTAAATATAAACTATACATTTTTCTTAAATTTAATTCCGGATTTAAAAACATTCGCATTTTCTAATATATTTCTTTAATTTTTAGTATCTCTCTTTTAATTTACGAATAGTGGAAACACGGAGGGGAAATAATGCAAATCGTCCGCGGGTGAAACCGCGGGCCACGTCATATTCAAATGCCACCTACCTCTGTCAATTGGACTTACGCCACTTTTATGATCGATTTTATAATTGAGAATTTTGCAATTTCATTTACCGACCTATTCTGAGTTGTACAAAATATGAGATTTTTTTTAGAAATTAAACACGAACTAGTTATATATAAAAATTACAGTAAATTAAGGATGAATTACATGAAAGCTCATTTTTCTCTAAAATGGACTTTTAAAATAAACGGTCCATATTTCAAGGCATATAATATAGGAAGTGCTGCTGTAAAAATGCTGGATGAAGCTGGCAAACTAACGGTACGTTCACACGGCGTCGAGTGTTTCTCTACCGAATCGGTTTTTTGCAGGATTCGGTTTAGTGGCATAAGTATTTCAATGAAGGAGTTCACACATGCATTCGGTTTCAAGACACGACAAAAAAGCCGAATCTTGCTGAAGTTGACATCCGATTTTGCGACTACAAACCGATCCGGCGATACTGCAAAATGCAGATCCGATACAGTGGTATAGGGCATTCAATACATGCGTTCATACGATACACGCAGGGGTAGATTCGGTTTTTTGTCGGATCTTGAAACACACTGCACGTGCGCTTGCCAGTCGCCAGTTCTTTTCGCCCGCTTTGACTGACCGCTCGCTATGACGACGAAAAATATAAACGTTGAAAATTCAATTTCTCTTGTCCAAAATCGGCAGTTTTATGGGACAAAACTCTCGAAATATACAAGGATAAAAACTTGAGAACTGCTGGCTGGCGAGAAATATGTATAAATTTGAATGAAGATTTTGAAGAAATGGAGGAGAAAAACAGGCAGGATTATGGTAAGTTTGTAATTTTATATAAAAATATATAAAAAGTATATAAAAGTTAAACAGGTTAAGTATTTGTACATTAGCAGTGTGTTACAAAATTAACGTTAGATTGATTCGTCTTGCCAAGGCACAGCTCCTGCTGTAGAAATAAAATAATTTGTGAATTCAGATCGTATAACATTAGCACATCGTCCACCCTCGTGTACTATTTTGTTCATTGGCTGCATCTGTGAACACGTTAACCACTGATGATACATTGCTTGTTGTTTCTATGTTCGACTGTACACCTTCCATATCTATTATAAAATTATGAAGTACAGTGCAAGCCTTTACAATCGATATTGCTGTGCTGGTATCAACATCCAGTGGACGATGAAATATTCGCCACTTGTTAGCTAATATCCCAAAGGCGCACTCAACATAGCGTCGAGCTCTGGTTAATCTGTAGTTATATTCTTTTGTTTCTATCCAAATGGTTTCCGCCGTAAGGTCTCAACAAATGTTGATGCAAGCCAAACCTTCATCGCTCTAATACTACAAACGGAATCGATAAATCGGAATCGTTTGTCAGTGGACATGCTGCCGGTAATTGCAAATCACCATCTATTAGTTTTTTCCAAAAGTACACTTTGAATATTGTCGAATCGCATCTTTTCCATACGAGCCCACACAGATGTATGTAAATTTATAATATGAATCAACCACTGCTAATAATACGATGGAAAAGAAATCTTTGTAATTCATAAACATGGAACCACTGTTGTTTGGCTTTTTATCCTAATATGTTTACCGTCCACTGCACCAATGCAATGGAGAAAGTTTGCTCTAGTATTAAATCCATTGGAGATATATTCCCAGTCAGATATTGTGTTGGGTAATGTCATAAACTCCCCATGCAAATTGTTCCAAATAGCATTCGTTACTTCCTTAATAATGTTACTGATCGTAGACACTCTGACTCGGTAGGCGTAATAAATCCTTGTATGAACACCCAGAAGCCATATATCTGCAAGTAAATTTAATTATATTTTTCAGCTAAACGATCGTAAAGAAGTGGACTAATATTAGAGCTGGATAAGGAGTATTAATGAGAAAAGAAATCAAAAAATCAGGATCGTCTGCGACATGTCCGAGAGCCTACGTTTATCATCGTCAAATGTTGTTCTTAAAAAATTGTGTCGCCAGCTGAACACATGATAGTGCAACTATTGTTACACCAAACCCAGCAGACGATAGTACAGCCGCTACAGTTACATCAGATGTTACCCATGACAGTGCGATGGCTCTGGACAATTTATTCGGTGAAGATGTCGCAAATAATCAAGATGCTACAGATGAAAGTCAACAAGAAAGTAATAATGAAAATTTAGTAGGTGGTTCGAAAAGAAAAAAGCAGACCATCGAGGCAGAATTTAAACGTGTTTGATAAGAAAATGAGTGAGTTTATAGATTATCAAATGGAATGCAAGAAGAAAGAAGAAATGAAAGAAGACCGTAATTTGTTTTTCTTTAAAAGTCTACTTCCATCATTGGCAACGCTAAACGATAATCAAACATTAGAATTTCAATCAGGCGTCTTAAATTTATTGCAAAATATAAAGAACCGAAATGAATGGTCTCCTGCACACTCATCAACATACAACTATCAACCAAATGTGGCACAATCACAAGGCTATTTTACATCGCAGTACCAAGCATCACCAGAGTCTCAAAGTATTCAATCGAATGCTTCTGATTTACCAGACTTTCATAATATGTAGTTGGGAAACTTCAAACTGTGTACCTACCAAGCGATTGTCTATAATATCTTAATCATATTTTTAATAAATAATTTAATTATAATAAAATACAGTATTTCAATCTTACCTTATACATATCGCTAATTTTTCTTCTGGTCTAATGCTTTTCCTCATATTTGTATCACGCTTTTTCAAATCTTTTCCACTTTTTCAAAAGATTATCAAATGTAGGTATAGTCATTCTAAAGTAGTTAAAAATTTTGTGGATCATTTTTAACTGCTGCATTAGAGTTGTAAGGCACCAACTGTTGATCTTCTTTGTACTATTGGGTTTAACCACAATCTTTTCTACGACGCTGACGGCGATAATACCAGTATAGTATAGCAAGACTGTTCACGTCCATCGCTTCCAAATCAACGTGAGGAACTGTGCGCGCTCTTGCTAATAAAAGCCGGATGGTGAGTTCACACGAGATCCCGATACGAGGCCGTCGGATACGGCCAAGCAAGATGTGCTGTGTGAATACAACATTCGGTTTTTCCAGATCCGATGAAAATAAGATTCGGCAAATCGTGTCTCCGTGTGAACGTACCGTAAATCGATATCCGACCTTAATATTCTTATAATAATAGGCTAGTGATACTCCTTGATCTGATTTTGAGGCATCAGTTTAAATAGTGACAATGAGGCCATTCGGAAAGGCGTCGATCAGTCTTTATTAGATTTAATGTAATTATTTATGGATATACGCATAGCACAGAATTTACCGGTGGTTTTTTCAAGTTCACCCCATTTTTACAAGGGACCGTCTGGGGGGGTACCAACACGGTGTCTGTTTCTACCGCAAAGCAGTAGTGTGAAAACACTACTGCGTTTCGGTTTGAAGGGCACCGTAGCTAGCGTATTTACTGGGTAAACGAGACAATATCCTATGTCTCACGGTAGTATCCTATGTATCACCAGTAGGTGATACCAGTATTGCCAATGTCTATGGGCGTCGGTGATCACTTTCGACCAGGTGGCTCGACTGCTCGTCTGCCTGCGCATGCAATAAAAAAAGAAAAAAACTCATTTCAACTATCTTCATTACAAGCCTATTTGTCCACTGATTTGTCATATTATTGAAAAAATGAAATAAAGGTTCAACTAATCTTATTTATCTATACTGCAAGTTAACTGCTGGATCGACTCCAGCAGTCAACTGGCAGTATAGATAAAAACATACAAAATGCAACACCATCTGCCAGGCTTATCTATGAATTTAAACCATCCTCGAATCCACTAGAACATGCACAAACACAACATAAATCGGTCAAGCTGTCTTGGAGGAGTTCACTGTCAACGCACATACAAAAGAACTAACTTTTACGCACTAATAAATAATGTACAATGTTATACAGTTTAGAAGAATTAGATATTGTCCAGATAACTTAAGGCATATTAACCTAGGCAACGACTAAGGAATAAAGTAGGTCTAAAAAAATGAGACATTGGGTGTAGGTAGTTGCGCGAGTAAGGTTATTTCCATTTTTGGCTTTAATTCAAAACAAAAAAAATGTTTAGTAGCCAATTTAACCTTCAAAAACCAAGTAAGAACCAAAACCAATAAAAAGACTATTTTCAAATATTTAGTTTTTATAAACAATATTTTAAAACACTAAAATTTTATGGAAACGGGTAACCAAAAATAAAAAATAAATTAAAAATAAACGGAAGTAGCTGCATTAAAGAGTAGGAAAATGAAATTGACGGCGGAATTCTTAGCAGAATTCGTTTTAGTACTAGTCAAGACATGAACAGCTGAATCACGAAGTACTGGCTTTGTAGGGTACGTCATTAGTCCAACGGGTGCTTGCTCCTCATTCTTTTTTACTCTATCATCAAGCCATGCTTTAAAAGTGTAAATTGGTAGAAACTCTATCATTAATTTATTAATAGAGTAGCGCGATGAGATTTCGCGTGTGCAATCATCCTGGCCCTTAACAACGACACCAACAAGTTGATTGTTGTGTATTACTGGTCCTCCCATATCTCTAAAACATGTCAAAATCTTTGTTTCCACACAATCAATGTAGGCGCTGAAATAATTATTATCAGAAGTAACGCGGCGTTCCAGACCCACATATTGCAGTTCTTTGATTTGACCAGGATCTGTGTTTAAACCGAAACCGATAGCTTCAACATCAACTAGAGGGTCTCCGCTTGTCAAGTTATTTAGACTAAGTTTTGATACAAAGGAATTATTATGTTTCTCAGTAAAGATAACTCCAACATCTTTGCCTGCCCCTGGTCCGGTGTATGTAGGAAATTTTTCACTCTTTATTATATGTAGCACAACTGAATTGTTGTCTTTTTTGGTGGAAGTCACATTGAGTAAAACATAATTTATCTGCTTTTGAATACACTGCGCCGTTGTGAGGACTAGTGAGTTCGAAACTATGGCTCCCGCGCACAAATACTCATGTTGTTGAGACATTATAGCTACCATAAAGGGAAACTGATTTACTGATGCCGTTCGAATCTCATGCATTTGGCTATTATGTCTTCGAGTACATGTTACATTATTTTGCTCGGTTTCAACAGGGATCTCTAAGGATTCTTCTTTAGCCTCATCATTTGTATCGCCATTGTCGTCCCTGTTTTCGTATACGCTCTTTTTAACATTTTCACTAGCACATATGCATATGTATTGCAAAAAGAGTAAATTAAATACAAAGAAACGCGTTAAAACAATTTTTTGCCTCATCATAAATTCTATTGAATATTATAAATTCTGAGAGCTACGATGGTATTTGAAGTTCTTAAATTTTCTTCTTTTTTCATATTATTTTTTATTTTTCAAGTAAAAGAGAAGGTGATTTTTTTGGCCAGTCACTTAAAAAAGGGAGTTATAACTACAATAAATTCCAAAATATAATTATCTTTAACTATTAATCTCTTTATTACAATTTTAAAAAACGTTTACAACCAAGTACATTATATTGGAAAGTTATACATTTTAAGTTATTTCGTAAACATCGTTCATAAAAATAATTTATACAATAAATATAATTTAAGTGTTTGTTTGTAACATCACAGTAACGGTTTTAAATTATTTCATTGTGTTGTGCAACTAATTAATACAACAAAACATTTTTTTATTCAAATTACTGTCTGATTGCCTTGTTGGTTCTGGCTAATTCTGGAGTTACTGGTCTGATTTGACGGGATTTTAACTGTTCTATCTGGAACGCAATCGAATGGGATAATCTGGAAATTCGGTTTTATTTTTATGCGAAGGTGAGATGGTAAAAGTACATCCAGTTTTTCAGGCGTAAATTTAGAATTTCCTTCGAGTTCAACTGAATTTTAATTTGTATGTGTATACCATAAATACTGATTAAAACAGTGGCACAAACATAGCAAAGCAAAGCATTTCTTTAGAGCATACTTATCTGTTTATAAAGTTGAATGAGCGCTTATTTAGTACCTACCTTCCTATAGATTCTTACTTTATTACGTATGGTTAGGCTTATGATCGCGATAACGTCCAACAGCGAGGAAGCTTTAACCCCTTAAAGCTTCCTGGAAGCTGGAAGGTGAGCCTAACTTGGTCGCTCTCTTTATATTCCGTGACTGAGCGAGGAACGCACCGCAGATGCAATATTGAGGAGACGTGGAAAGAGCCATATACAGTAATGTGTAATCCTTTTATGGAGCTAGCGGCACTAACCTAATATCTGAAACCTACACAGGGACATGTTTGAATCTCCTCCTCCTTTGATCTCCTGTTATGGGCACTGGGTTATAAAATCTGGAGAGTATGTTTCCATTGTAGACGGCCTTCAACGAGGGATGTGCTAGTTCCGCTGCGCACTTAGATGAAAGGGTCGAGACCGGGCTGCATCGGTGGCCAGCGCTAGTAGAGCTACAGTAAAGTTTCGTAATGCGCAAAGCTATGTAATTCCTCTATTCAGAGCCCGGAAGGAGCATCGTCATAGTTTTAGTAGGTATAAGTCTGATATGTCCCTTTGAAAAACGTTACAAACATTTAGATTACCTTAATTCGTTATTCCTATCCAACCTTTATTTTAAAACAAAACAAGACAAATAACAGAAACCAATTCGTTTCATACAAATTATTCTGGAGAGAGAAAGCATTTTTACTATCATCAGTATATCATTAAATGTTAGAAATGTATAACATGCTTTTAATAAAACAGCAGCAAATTTTATTATTCAATCTATAAGTGAACTGTCCATCTTTATAGTTCCTCAGTTAAAATGTGTTTTTGTATAAACTTTAATTTAAATTACCGAACATTAAAAACAGCTTTTTTTAATAATTAAAAATTATTAAAAACTGTAATTAAGTATACCCAGGTACTTTAAGTTTATATTGTAAATACTTTAACTTGCTATTGCTATTTGCTTTTCCATGTTTATACTGCGTTAAATTGTCAATGTCACTTTTGTTCGATTTGTCAAGTTAAACGACAAAGTGGCTAACTAGTTTTATTTCGTAATTTTACGTTGACGCAAACTTTATTTTAAAGAAATTCGGAGAAAGAAACAGTTCCAAATATGTCTAAGAAAAAGGGTAACAGAAAGAACCATGATCTTGATGACGACATTGAAGGAAAGCAGACCATCATTGAATCGCAGGATATAACCTCAAACAATAAAGGAAAAGTAAGAAGAAAGTAAAGGTGAATGTCGATTTAAGTGATGACGATGAAGCTGGTGACCGTCAAATTGAGTCTATAGCTAGACATCGAAGAAGATGATAAACACAGCAAAAAACCCCAGAAAAAACGTTTGTATTATTGACTATCTATTTTACTCATATAAATTTATCATGCATTTAATTGCCTGATGTTATTTACATTTTTAGAAAGAAATAAAAAAAAAGAGGACATTTCGGAAGATGAACAAGAGGAAAGTAAAACAAACATAAGTTTAAATACCACATCCAAAAGTTCTAAACAAAATAAAAAGAAGAAAGGTTTGTTATTTATCTTGTTATACTAATGAACTTATATATCCATAACTATCATCTTTCACTTATTGATTCCAAATTAATAAAATATTGAACAGAAATTCCTATATTTCACTGCAATGATGATGTGGCACTGTGCACTTGACATATGTCTATCTTTGCTCTACTATTATTATAATACTTAATCATTTTTGGTATTGTAAAATCTAGGAGGCAACCAGAATGTTATTATGTTAGATAGTAAACTTTTTTTCAGTAACATCAGGTGCAATAAAAGTTTATTGGGCCCCTGTGACATAAGACATAACTTTTTGTAGTCATAATAAATGTATCAGTTATGGTGCCTTTTAGATAAAACAGTAGTATATTTACTTTACACTACAGTCCCTCTTGGTTAATAGACAGAAAACATTTAATATATCTATATAAAAGAGATTCCCACCTAAATATTGACTCATCATGATATCTCTGGAACAATAAGGTGTAGCGACATGAAATTTGATATGAATATTCCTTTCCCCAAGTAGAGATCTAGCAAAGATTGAATTTTTATATTGGATTTGATTGAAATTCCACCCACAAGGGGTTGGGGGTTGCTAGTATGTCATATAAATGTTAAATTTGTGTTACTGTTTTTATATTTATAGGTAAAGGTAAAAAGGGTGAAGACTGGTCTGATGAAGCTAGTGATGTAGAGTTACAAGAAAAATCGGAGGATGATGTTCCAAAACCAGTCAGTAAAAAGAAATGTAAGCTCATTATAATAGCTAATCTTATATGAATAACTTGCTCAGCATTGATTGGTTTTTACATATTCATGTTTTAAAGTAAAAAACTTTAATTTGAATCATGACAATTATCTCAATTTTGGTACCACCACAGTGCCTATTCTGCCGTGAAGCAGTAGTGTGAAAACACTGATGTGTTCCGGTTTGAAGGGCACCATAGCCAGCATATTTACTGGGCAAAAGAGACTTAACACCCTATGTCTCATGGTAGGCAGCGCGTTGGCGATAGCACTGCTTTTGCCAAAGTCTATGGGCGTCAATGACCACTTACCATCAGGTGGCCCGACTGCTTGTCTGCCCGCATATGCCATAAAAAAAAAGAAAACTATTTATGATATAGCTTATTAGGATTTGTAATTCAATTAACTACTACACTACTAAACTACAGCAATAGTGACTCTGAAATCTAATGATTTTTTTGTTACACTGCCACTAATTCATGATTACCATCAAATGTTTAGTATTTTTAGCACCATTAGACTTTTATGAAGATAAATTAGTTTTTTCAAGAAATCTAAATCAATATATAACCAATTATGCCTGCTACATGAGAATGTATGAAATAAATAAGTTATGTTGCTCAATTATTATGTGATATAAAAACTTCCAGCAAAAAGTAAAAAGAAGGCAGCAGCTGATGACTATTCTGACGAAGAAGAACATGATGATTCCAAATCAGTTGTCAGTAATTCATCAACTAAGCAACCTGTAAAAGCTAAAGGAAAGAAAGGTATGTATTTGGTGACAATTTTATTTGTATTTTGTGGTAAAATAAAATATAAAAAATAATTGTTTCTTTTAGGAAAAGGTAAAAAGAATGATGATTGGTCTGATAATGGTAGTGATGTAGGACTTAAAGAAATTTCTGATGAGGAAGTTGTAAAACCTGTGTCCAAAAAGAAATGTAAGCAACTTTCAATACTATGAGATATGTGCCAAATTTAGAAATATTTTGTGTTTAAAATATTTGCTAAATTGAAAACATTTAAATATGTTTTCAAATTGCAGCAAAGAATAAAAAGAAATCAGCAGCTGTTGAATCATCTGATGATGAAGATCATGATGATTCAAAGTCCATAGCAAGCAATGTGTCCAGTAATGTTACGCAACCACCTTCCAAGTCTAAAAGTAAAAAAGGTATTGGTATTATGCTGAATTCTCACTGTATAATATGTCGTTATTCCTGACTTTAATAAGTTATAACATGGTTTCTGGCAACATCAATTTGTGACAAAGACACCTATTAACTAGGATGGCAATCTGATATTTAGATGATGAGTCATCACAAAATACTTGTCAGCTTGTCATCATTCTTGGGCTCCTTACATCTTTAATCTGAACTGGCTTAAACATTTTGTTTTTGTTTAATACCAGTATATCAAAGAAATTTTATATATTTCTCACCCTGTGCAAATGTGCTGGAGGTTGGTGAATGCTGGTTGCACAGGCTCATTGATCTTGGCCACTTATAACTTTATTGCATTAGTTAGCTTCAAGCTATTGAATTTAATTTAATTGTTACTAGCATTTGACATAGTGTGCAATATCTCTAGTATTTAAATTTTTGGAATTATTATATTTTAAGGTAAAAATAAAGAAGACTGGCCTGATTCTGAAAGTGATAAAGAATTAAAGATAGAAGCATCTGATGAAGAGATTATGAAACCCGTGGTTAAGAGTAAAGGTAATAACAGTCCACATGTTTTAAAACAGTCTACAATGCATATTAAAGGGAACATCAAATAATATTCTTAATAAAATATCTATTTAACAAAATATTTTTAGGTAAAAATAAGAAGAAAAATAACATAGATGATCTTGAAGAGGAACTTAAGAAATTTGAAATGAAGGATCCTGAACCTGAAAAAGAAATTAAAGAAGAGAAGGTATTTAAGCCAATTATAAATATATCTGATTTTTTCCAATATCTCTATTAAGCAAATGGATGGATGGAGATAACATCTCATATAAAATATTGATCAGGGCATTGTAATTTTTATAGCAAGGAATTAAATTTAGTTGCCAATGACTTTGATTAATAATAACCTTGACGTGTTCTGTAAAGATTTAAGAGCTTACTCACTATTCAAGTAGTATTAATGAAGCCTAAAAACCTAATAGATTTCAAGGCAAGCTAAGTTCACTACTTCATCTTATAATCTAAATATGTTTTACACCAGTTCTCATACTTAAATTTATATTATAACTTTTTTTAATTCTTTAAAAACAAAGCATTTTATTTTTTTTTTTGTTTTGTATCTATACTTATGTTTTTTTTATAGGAGGAAAGCAAACCTCAAGAGCAAGAGAAGGTGGACTCTAGTGAAAAGAAGATGAGCCACAAGGAAAAGAAAAAACTCAAGAAACAACAGGAATATGAAAGCAAATGGAGTTGTTGACAAAAAAAGGCGGCCAGGGCCATAGTGAGCTTGATGCAAACTTCACAGTAAGCCAAGCACAAAAATCAGCTGGTAAGTTAATTAAAAAATAAAACTTAAAATATGTTTGGTTACTAAATTATATAATTTAAAGTTCATTAGTTTTTGTAATATAGATAACAGACATTATAATATTACCTAAAAATAAAATGGTTAAATTTTTAACATATGTTTGGTGCAATGATTATCAATAATCACAAAAGACTGAACTTTTAGGTCAAATGGCGGCCCTGGAGAATGCGGTGGATATAAAAGTGGAGAACTTCTCAATTAGTGCCAAGGGAAAGGATCTGTTTGTAAATGCCAATCTATTAGTCGCCAATGGCAGAAGATATGGTCTTGTTGGACCCAATGGACATGGAAAGACAACATTGTTGAGGCATTTAGCTCAACGTGCCTTCCCTCTGCCCCCTCATATTGATATATTGCTCTGCGAACAAGAGGTCACTGCTAGTGATATGAGTGCAGTAGACACATTACTGGAGTCTGATGTTAAAAGAACAGGTATATAATATTTTTCTGATACTAAGTAGTATTATTTATTACTGCTTCTGTAGGTTAGTGGTATAGGCCTTTGCTTTAGAAACCGGAGGTCGTGGGTTCGAATTCTGCGGGGACTCAACAGATTTTCATTGTTGTTTCTTAGTTGGTTAGGACAATGTGGGCCGATCACCCAATTGGCTGAAAAGTAAGATGATCCATGCGTCGGATGGGCATGTAAAAGTCGGTCCACCCCCCAACCCGCATTGGACCAGTGTGGTATACGGTCCAAAACCCCCTAATGGATAGGGGTGTATTAGGGGAGGCCTATGTCCAGCAGTGGACTATCAAAAGCTGATGATGATGATGATTATTTATTATCAAATTTTTCCCAGTTTTTGAGCACTTGATTATAATGTACTATGCAGAAAAAGGTGGGTTTTGAACTCCAGAGTTCATTATAATGGATTTTGAATGTAATTGATTAAATTATATGTTACTGATAAAATTTTCCAAAAGAATGAAAGCACTGTCTATGATGGTTACTCATAAGCTATTATATTCCATTTGTTGCCCTGAAGTGAAATATGTAAAATCTCCTTTATCTAGTAGTAACACCAAGCTATGGTGCCTTTTAAATCTGAATACTTTATAATTTACTTTTTTTTTACTACTTCTGTTGGTTTTATAAAAATTTTAAATTATCATGACCACTTTAATGGTATATATAAGCGTTTCTAATGTATACTGTTTCATTTAATAATTTCTTGACAGCTCTTCTCAATGAATGTAAGGAACTGGAAGCTGAAACAGAAAAAGGAAACTTAAGCAAACAGGACAGACTGAATGAGGTAATTTTATAATTATTTGATAATAATTTTGCTCCCAATATTTGCTATTATAAATAAATTAAATATTGTCTTTTCTTTTCATAATTGGAGAATTGTGTCTGACATTTTAAAAGATTCATGGCAATTAGTTCTAAAGTATATTTTTGCCCTCTTGTCGAAAAGATCAGTGGCTACGCAAATTACGTTAGTTAGACGGAAGAAAACAGAAACGTCGTAACTGACATAAATGAAATGGTTCACTATAGCCGAAAACAATTCAAAAAATTAATTTTGTATATAATAGCGTAACTATTATGAATAACAAAATTATTTATTCAGTATATTTTTTTATTTATAATAAATTAAATATGATAAAAACTATTTATTTTGTGATTTGTTTTTCGGCTCTGGTGAACAATTTACCTTTTGTCACTTACGACGTTTTCTTTTTCTTCCGTCAATATGTTCGTTGCGAATGTATTATTGATCAATTATAAGTTCTGCAATATCGTAGCGTAGTGGTATGGGCGTGTGCTTTATAAACCGGAGGCCGTGGGTTCAAATTCTGCGGGGACTCAACAAATTTTCATTGTTGTTAGGGAAACTCGGGCTGATCACCCAATTGTCTGAAAAGTAAGATGACCCTTGCGTCGGATGGGCATGTAAAATGTCGGTCCACCCGCTAACCCGCATTGGACCAGCGTGGTGGGTTACGGCCCGAAACCCCCTAATGGATAGGGGTGAATTAGGGGAGTATTGTCCAGTAGTGGACTATCACAGGCTGATGATGATGAATGATATCGTCAACAGGTGTACGCTGAGCTGAAGGCGATCGGCGCCGATGCGGCCGAGCCCCGCGCCCGCAGGATCTCGCCGGTCTCGGCTTCAGCCGCGAGATGCAGGACCGCCCCACCAAGAACTTCTCCGGTGGTTGGCGGATGAGGGTTTCTCTAGCCAGGTGAGGTTTGACCCTTTGTTTGACAGATTTAATAATACGCTCTTGGCGTGGTGGTTAGTGACTGACTTCGACAGTCAGCAGTCATAGGTGTGGGTTTGATTCCCATTAAAAAATGTTTTGTTCAGTAACTGAACTTTAAAATCCGATGTTGTTGGGTAATGATTGCTGTTAGTAATATGGAACATTTACCTAATAAAAAGGCTGCTTATTTATTACAATATGATTCTTGCTTGGCATTATTTTTTTTTTAACCTGATTAATGTAAAAATGCTGGACTTTCCATTGTCTGAAAAATATGAGGATTTGCGTTAGTTGAATTAAGTCTAATGTTCTTTAGTGTTTTTGAAACACATATTTTTAATTTAATTTATATTTGTTATTTGTCTTTGATTAGAAATATTATTCAGGTGGTTTTTGGTGAATAATTCGTAAAAGAGTGCCACGCAGGCCCGTTAAAAATACATATTGATTCGAACGCCATTGTTACGTTTTTTGTTTTTTTTTTTTATTTGCTTTTTCTTTTGTATATATTTATTATGTTCATATTAGTGATGTTTATTTTTTGCTTCAGGGCTCTGTACATAGAACCAACCTTGCTCTTACTTGACGAACCTACGAATCACTTGGATCTCAATGCCGTCATTTGGTTGGACAAGTAAGTATTGTTTTTAATAATATCTAGTATTTACGTTATTTTCACATAATTCTAAATAAAATTATTTTATTGTTCAAAGTGTCTTTAAGATCGTGCATGAAATTAAATAAACTAGTAGTGCTAAAATCCGCAAATATTTTTGGCGGATATCGTCGCCCTCATTGAATAATCCCGTAATGGGAAAAATCAAATTTTACAGTAGAAGCCAAAAACTGTTTTTCGTTTATAACTATTTGTTTAAGATACTGAGATCGATTATAAACCATATTACAGGTTTTTTTTAATTTACCGTTCCAAATGTTTCTATTTTTAACGTATTAGTGTAATAAAGTAATTTTTGTGTTAAAAAAAGTTGTTGCTCAATATAAAAGAATTATCTGGTAAAATAAATTATATCCGTATATGTACGTAGTAAAAATCGAAAAACAATTCACAATGTGTAATAGATGCAGAATTTGACATAAAAAGCGAAAACTCCGTAAGAGCATTTAACGGGATTATTCGGTGGGGGCGACGATATCATCGCATCATTTTTTGTAAGAATACGGACTATTTATCTATTATTTATTAATTGTGTATATACTGCAATGTTTGCAATATGACTGCAATAAAGCCGTAAGTAATTTTTGACTTTTACTTTAGTTACCTGCAAGGCTGGAAAAAGACGTTACTCGTCGTATCTCACGACCAGTCTTTCTTGGATAACGTATGCAACGAGATCATCCATTTGGACCAGCAAAAGCTGTTCTACTACAAGGGCAACTATTCAATGTTCAAGAAGATGTACGCGCAGAAACGCAAGGAAATGATCAAAGAGTACGAGAAACAAGAAAAGAGAATAAAGGAAATGAAGGCGCATGGACAATCGAAGAAGCAGGCCGTAAGTAATTCACCAACTAAAACATATAGTAGCATTTACAATATAAACTTATGATAAACTAAACTCTCTATACGTATGCATTTAAATTATAGGTAAATACAGCGTTTAAAAAAAAGCAACTGATTATTTAAGAGTACACGGATCCAGATACGTAGGAACATTTTAAAATTATGTAATAATATAAGTTAATATGTAATACTTTAATCAGAATAGATTTATTGGCAGAGCATAGCAAAGTTTTGAATAGTCTTCTTTTTAGTGTAATGGCCTTCATGAATATCTTTATGGAAATAGTTTAACTTTAACTATACTTGAGTAGAAGAAAAGATAAAATTGAATGAAATAAAATGACTCGTTGTAATGAATAAGCGTCGTATGTATAACTTTAGAATGTGGATTGTCTCTATTAACCTCTACGGTTACTGGTTAGCTCTACGTTTCCTTCTGCTAAGGGTTATACGGGCTGATTTTCCTATTGCTTGTATAACAAGACAATCCATGCGTAATATGGGGTAATAAATAAGTTTGTCTTGTGCTTGATCACCCTGTGTTGGTCCAAGCTATTCGTTCCATATAAAATAAATGCTAAAATCAATCATACAAATGAGCATATTTAAAGAAATCTGTACAATATTACTAGTGTTTCTAATGTCACCATTAATTTATAAATTCGCTCTCCCAGGAAAGGAAGCAAAAGGAGGTGCTGACTAGGAAGCAAGAGAAGAACCGTAGCAAGTCACAGCGTGAAGAGGCCGACGAAGGCTCGGTTCCAGTCACTCTGCTTCAGAGGCCCAAGGAGTACATCGTCAAGTTCAACTTCCCCGACCCGCCACCATTGCAGCCACCCATACTTGGATTGCATAGTGAGTAGAGGATAGTGTTGCTAAATTAGGTACAGTTAAAAAACGGGGAGAAATACAGAGAGAAAATGGCTAGAGAGATGAATTTAGAGAGTTTGAGGCATAGTCTTGTTACATATAAAGTAATTTAATTTTGCTTGGTTTGTTTGCTGTCTAATAAGATCAAAATTTCTTTTTGTGTCGCGTGTAATTTTGCGACCATCACAAAACGGATTATCTATGGATGCTGGAAACGCGTCAACGAAATTAATAAACAATTTTAATTTTTCTGCCAATTTTAATTTAACTTAACAATTTTAATTTAACTGCCTCCGTAGCCTAGTGGTATGGGCGTGTGCTTTAGAAACCGGAGGTCTGGGTTCGATTCTGCGGGACGCAACAAATTTTCATTGTTGTTTCCTAGTTGGTTAGGGCAATTTGGGCCGATCACCCAATTGTCTGAAAAGTAAGATGATCCATGCGTCGGATGGGCATGTAAAAAGTCGGTCCACCCACCAACCCGCATTGGACCAGCGTGGTGGGATACGGTCCAAACCCCCTAATGGATAGGGTGTGTTAGGAGGCCTATGTCCAGCAGTGGACTAACAAAGGCTGATGATGTGATGTGTTTAATTTTCTATGTAAATAAATGAAACTACAGTCCGATAACTTAGGAATTAAGAATTTAAGGTATAATTTTTCGGTTACTCAATAAAGTGACTCTATTATTTTACCTTCTTAAATTACATAATGGTTTTCTATAAATAACTTAACCTCCCCAGACGTGGACTTCAACTTTACCGGACAAAAGCCACTGTTCATTGGAGTGGATTTCGGCATAGACCTGAACTCGCGTATTGCGATTGTGGGACCCAACGGTGTCGGAAAGTCAACGTTCTTGAAGCTTTTGGTCGGAGAGCTCAGTCCAGTGAGGGGCGAGTTGATCAGGAACCATAGATTGGTATGTGTTGTTTTTATTCGGTTTATATTTTAATTATATACAAATACTAGCAACCCCCCAACCCCCTTGTGGATGGAATTTCGTAAAATCCGTTCTTAGCTGATCTCTACTCGGCGAAAAGAATATTCCTACCAAATTTGACGTCGCTACGCCTTTTGGTTCCAGAGATATCGTGATGAGTCAATGTATAGGTGGGAATCTCTTTTATATATATGCAAATATATAAAATATGTAATTTTTTACGACCTATTAGCGCGAAAAATTGTAGGGCGTTTATTGATCAGGTATCGCGTTAAGATTGTACTTGGCTGCGGCTGACCAATGAGAACGCTGGCGCTATAAATGTTTGGCATCATCTTTGTTTGTTTGTCTTATTTGGATTCAGTTTATTTCTGTATGCATTAAAAGTGTTGGGTCACGTCAAAAAATATTTCCTTTAAGGTAAAGTAAGGTAATATGGTAATTCCCTAGTCTATCCTTGTACACACTTTTCAGGAACCAGTGGTAGCAATGACAAACAATAAGCAAGTGTAACAATTTGCATTTTGCATATGTGCAGCGTATCGGGCGCTTCGACCAGCACTCCGGCGAGCACCTAACCGCGGAGGAGTCGCCCGTGGAGTACCTGCAGCGGCTCTTCGGGCTGCAGTACGAGAAGGCGCGCAAGGCCTTGGGCACCTTCGGGCTGGCGGGGCACGCGCACACCATCAAGATGAAGGACCTCAGCGGCGGACAGAAGGCCAGGGTGGCCCTTGCCGAGCTCACCCTTATGGCCCCCGATGTCGTTATATTGGTATATGATTTAGCTGTTATTTGTGTACTTGGACTATGCAATTTTGAGTTTGTCAGTTATAAAGTTGTAATAGCACGAAGATGGTCTCGCTTATGTTAGATAATGTAGTAGTCGTTTATTTTAGGCGGCAATTATTCACGCATATAAGTGTAATAGGTGTTTGCTATGGCATTTTTTTTATTTAAGGTATTATTTGAATTAGGTAAAAAGCTGTTCTTATGTGTCGTGCTTTTTTTGTATTAATCATATCCAAATACTTACAATAAAATGAACATACCTCATGTGTAGGTAAAGAATAAACGCTAAAAATGTTTATCGGCCTATAGTTTTCATTTGTTTGTGCTTGAAGCCACGCACTCGGGCCTTTTCGAGAAAAACCTATTCATTTTTAAAGCCAAAGATAAAAATCATAAGACTTTATTAATCACTTATAAACGTCAAATATTTACCACCATTTTTAAATGTTACTTACCATGTGTTACTGAACATTCAGGTAAAATATTTTCGTTGTTTATTAAAACATTACTGTTCTATAGGACGAGCCGACGAACAACTTGGACATTGAGAGCATAGACGCATTGGCGGAGGCAATAAACGCCTACAAGGGAGGCGTCGTAATAGTTTCCCACGACGAGCGTCTGATCCGTGAGACTGAGTGCGCGCTCTACGTAATAGAAGACCAGACCATCAATGAGGTAATTGCATTAATAATAACATATACTTTGCAAAATCATGCTCATATTTCACACTGTTGTACTTATTTAATATACATATATGTGTTTTGTAACTTAATCACATTCTTCATTATGTGAAAGTTTGCCTTATTTGTCAAAACGTAGCTATAAGTCAGAAATTTTCTTATTTGTATTCGTTATTCATATCATAAAAAGCCGAATACGGGTTGATTATCATAAATCAAAATTATAATGTTAAATATGCGGTAGGTGGCTCTAAATAAAAATATATTTTAATAGACTTCGTTTCGCGTCTGGTCATTTGCCCGTGTCATCGTGTTTTGTGATGTTTAATAGGACGTAAAATGTTAATTTATTCATATTAATATAATGTTTTGTTTTATTAACAGGTCGACGGTGACTTCGACGATTATAGGAAGGAGCTTCTGGAGAGTCTCGGGGAAACGATCAATTCGCCTTCGATTATCGCAAACGCGGCTGTACTTCAGTAGAAGCAACTCCTCGTATACTTACAATACACTTACTCTCTCAAATAACATTATTTATGCAGTTATATATATTTTTAAATAAATGCCATAACTACCAGAGCTGAAAAAGGTTTGGAATTTTGTTAACGAAGTTTTATCTAGAACTATATCTTTGTTCTACCAAAGACTTATATAAAACTGCGCCAATAGATATAGCTTTTGTGTAAGTGAAATATCGCTTGGTACTTTACATTTGGCGACGGTTTGACTTTAAGCTTTTTTATATAAATTCCACATTTTTGGTTCTGGTGAAGATGTTTATATCTTACAATTGAATGTAAAATGAAATTTGATGGGTCGTGCCTGTGGAATGGAGGTGCTATTTTACTTAAAATGTTCATCGAGGAATGTGTTAATAAAATGTTTCTTTTCTTTTAAATTGAATAACAATTAATATATTTATTATTGAATAATTAATTGTTACAAGTTGTAAATGAAGGTGCATTATCGTATTTCAATTGGTCTCAAATTGTTTCTTAGATATATTCGATGCTTGGAATATAGTGTTTTAATACCTATGTACATAGTGAAAAAACTGCTCATGTATTGAAAGATCTTTTGAAATGTAAATAAGTAGATGATTTTTATATATATAACGTTACACATTTTAATAACATGCATCGAAAATATTAAAGTAATAATAGCACAAGTGCCTACCTTAACTGTTGGTAATAAATATTTGCCTTAAACGAGAAGATTGCTACTGTTGTAAATTTATATAGATAATATGAACACCTTAATGAATATGTATTTGCATGCAATAGTTGTACTTTAATATTTCAAAACCGTTTGTCTAAAAAGCTTTTGTTCAGTAAATCTCATTCACCACTTTCTGTATTTTATTTGTACTGCAATAAATTTATTTATATTAACTTTTGTTTTACTTACATATGCCGATTTCCAACAACATTTAATACTGTAAAAGTCAAACAATCAGTTTAGTAAAAAATCACTTTCTTTTATTATTAATCATAATAGGAATGAAAATAAATGAATTGACGTGTACATTACGAAAACATGCCAAATATAGTTTGCAATTAACAAAATATCTTATTTGTATTTTTCTTTGCTTTAAACCTGGCCTTACCCTTTAAAAAAACGTCAAATTCTTCTAATAGACGAAAGGAAATTAATTCATATAGTGGCGTCTCCTCCCTTTGTAGCCTCGTCTCATGTAATCTTCCCATTGGTTATGGATTTTCAAAAATTGTCAAGAACCGGTCGCTTCGCGGTAAAACTGTCGCGGTAAAAAAGGCGCGATATTAGCTGGGGAGAAAAGGTAATACGGACCACTTAAGAGAAAATCGGTGTGAAACTAGAAATAATACCTTTATTTTTCTTTTTTTGTTAAAGAACGCTTAAATTAAATCACAGATACAAAAGATATTGGATGATTTCCCAAACTTTCGCTTTGGGCCATTTTGCCTACACGTGAAGGTACAACGAACAAGACGTGAAGGCAAAATGTACCTATGGCGACATAATACCAAACTAAAATCTCCACACTGGACCCAGCCTGTAGCTGATTTATAAAATAAATGAGAGCAATAGAAACATCGTATCTCTTCTTCATATTCGCTAGATAAGTCTTTTTTTGTGTTATTGTAGGTTTTCCCTTTTTGTCTATTTCTTTGCTTCCCTTTCCTATTCTTTCCAGTAAAAAAATAGATCTAGTCCGTTTTGGAGTTCATACCTAGGCATAATATCCTTTGGAACAATAGTAAAGATAATCTACGAGTTTATCTTTTACTATATATATTATTTAAATCATTTTGCCGTTCCGTTTTGCCTTCTCGATAGGCATGTAAACAATAAAATATTTTGAGGTTAATATTGAAGATAATCATGCCTATTTATCGTTAAAACTAAGTAATATAAACAATATCCCTGATATCTTTAACGCAATATAACTGTAAGCGATTTAAAATTTAAAAAAAATAACGAGAAAACAGTTTTGCCGAGTTTCTTTCGCGGGCTTTTTTACAAAATGTAATATTTCAAATACTATACACTACAACTTTCTCCTTTTTAAGTGAATACTGCATTAAATATCGGGCAAGTGTTATGCTACTACTAAATTGGGTATTTCCATACGAGAATAAAAAAACAAAGGAATGATTCGGAATATAAGTATTTTAGATAATGGTTATCAGCCCACAGAATATTTCACAACACAGCAATTGTCTACTACGGTATCCATTGTGCCAGATTATTGCGGGGTCGGGTTAAATTACATTTCCTGGATTAACCGAATACAGATTTCAGACTGAACAACAAGGTCAGATACCATGACCTTCACAAAACTCCAACAACTTAATAAATGGATTAAATAAGTAAGTTTTACAAGCACTGACGCCCTCCAAATACTGCAAGGGATCGTCTTTTTAAACGAAACCGACTATGTACATATCCAATGCATGATCTTATTTTCAGGTAATTAGATTATACATTCATATTGCCCTTATCAACCAGAAAACAGTAATAATGTCCTGCAGATTTTAATTCGACTACAAAAAAAGGAGAACCGTCTTTTTTTTAATTTGAAAGCTAGTGCTTCCCGATTGGTCCCATAGCAATTTGGCCCAGTTCTGACAGTGGCATCCATGAAAAAATTGAATAAGTCTGAAATTAACATTAACTATGTGCTCAACAAATGGACAATTAATAGCTCAATATCACACCAATCAATTTGAAGTCAGTTTGTTTTTAGTTAATTTTTTTGTTTTAAATATAATAATACATGCATACATCATCAGCCTGTGTTAGTCCACTGCTGGAAATAGGCCTCCCTTAATGCACGCCTCATCCATTAGGGGGTTTTTGGCCCGTAACGCACACCACGCTGGTCCAATGCGGGGTGGTCAGTGATCCGACTTTTAACGTGCCCATCCGACGCATGGATCATCTTACTAACTTTAAACAAGTACTGGGTGATCGCATTACCAATTGCCCTAACAAGAAGAGAGACAATGAAAACTTGTTGAATCCTCGCAGGATTTGAACCCACGATCCGGTTTAAACAATTTTTTAACAAAAAATATGCAATTGGCTAACCAAGAGCGGCGGAGTAACAGTTGAAAACATTTCTAAAACACTCTGTTGTATGCTTAGGTTTGATTATTATATCAAATGCGTTTTAAATACTTATAATTATAATCGATAATGAGACAAGAAAGGTTTATTATTTCAATTAATGGATGCATGGTGGAGTCCTATGCTCAACAATGGACTTTGTTGGCTGATATGATGATGACGATTGTGACGATAATGATGTAGATGTTGAATGCCTAAATACTATATACTTTCTTTTTAAAACAAATCGTATGATTCAAACATAATGTAAACAAAGTCAAGGCATTTTATTGCAAATTGATCGGACGTAATTTAATTTCTTATACCTACGTCCGGGGATTTCCACGATCCATTCGCAGCCTTTCACCCCTCCATTACAAAGTTCTCAGCTTCATTAGAGGATTTAAAACGCAAATTTCCTTTTTCGATTGTAACTTTTTTATACTTCTGGGAAAGGAAGCTTCTTTTTAAACTTGGGAGGAAATCAGTGTCGTCCCCTTTGAGAAACGAGGGCGCGCTTTAAAAAGAAACTCATTTAAATAGACTATTCAATCTGGTTGAATAATTTTATTTCCGTCTGCAGGTGTAGTTTTTGTCATTATTCTAGTTAGTGAGATTATAATAAGCGTAATAAAAGACACTGTTTATAACAAGATACTTATTGCACGAAAGTTCAATAGACCAAAACTTATCATGAACATTGTTTCTGTTGTGTCATAAAATTTTCACGTTGATTCATCTCTCTTATTTGGATCGGTTATAGTTGATAACTAATAAAAATTGTCATAATTGTTACCTACTCTTCACACCGGTAGGACTTACCAATAATTAAAAAGTACCATTTATTTTAAAGTCAACCCTGTACCTTTTATCTTTTATGCTGAATTATTTAAGTAAGTTAACATTCGAGGTATCGAAATGTATTTAAATTAAAGACTTTCGAAGGCGGTAAGACCAAACAGTAGTAAGAAAATTTTACTGTGTTCCTAATTGAAATGCATCCACGAGATCCAGTCATAAAAAAATAAAATAAAATAAATCAAAGCAAATAGTCTATTTACTGAGTAAAACGGACATAAATCCCAAATCTCCTTTTCACTTCTTACGCATAGGGAAAGGAAGGTATAACGGACCCTGAAAGTAAAACGAACCAGACTAATAACTTTAATACAGTTAGTGCTATCTATTACCAACTTGCTTCAACTTGACAGTCGCCTTCCACTCAGAGTTGGTCAGCGTCCTTGAAGCGGTCATGCAGCGGCACACGTTTTGTCAAGGAAAGTTTATTTTTGCATGTTTTGATGTAAAAACAGCAAATTTTAAATCGCCTACAGTTATATTACTTTAGAGATATCGGGGATTTTGTTTGGGATATTGTTTATATTACTTAGTTTTAACGATAAATAGGCATGATTATCTTCAATATTAACTTCAAAATATTTTATTGGTTACATGCCTACCGTAAAGGCAAAACGGAACGGGCAAAATGAACCAAAGTAGATTATCTTTTACTATTGCTCCAAAGGATATAATGTCTAGGTATGAACTCCAAAACGGACTAGATCTTTTTTTTACTGCAAAGAATAGGAAAGGGAAGCAAACGAATAGACAAAAAGGGAAAATCTACAATAACACAAAAAAAAACTTATCTAGCAAATATGAAGAAGACATACGATGTTTCTATTGCTCTCATTTATTTTATAAATCAGCTACAGGCTGGGTCCAGTGTGGAGATTTTAGTTTGGTATTATGTCGCCATAGGTCCTTTTTGCCTTCATGCCTGGTTTGTTTTACCTTCACGTGTAGGCAAAATGGACCAAAGCGAGGGTTTTGGAAATCATCTAATATCTTTTGTATCTGTGATTTGATTTAAGCGTTCTTTAACAATAAGTTAAATTAATAAATGCTCTATCATATAATAACAAAAAAAGAAAAATAAAGATATTATTTTTTGTTTGACATCGATTTTCCCTTAAGTGGTTCGTATTACCTTCTCTTCCCCTACATCTTCAGATTTGTTTTAAACTGTTAAAATAAAACAAGAACTTTTCTAGTTTTTTCAGCCCTTTGTTCAAAAGGTTTACATGCAAAATTCAAGAGCATAATATAGATGATTGAGATGTCCGTAATTAAAGTTTATTATTATATATTTATAACTTATTTCATTACAGTATAACAGCCGAAGACGGTCTCGACCACAGGGACTCTTTTTACCGCCCAATCCGACACATAAAAAAGTAAATTAGTAATATATTTAACCCCTATAACTTTAGCCTTTACATATACAGATTGGAGTCGTACGAAACCAAGTCGAGTACACCTATTGTTCTGGTAAAAATCACATAAAGCACTTCAGACCTTAAAATAGCTTAGGCAGGCGTGGAAAAATTAAATCTTTTAGTAGAGGCTTCCTAAAAGGCATAATTTTGTAACTTTAGCAAAAGCAGCCAATATTAAAAAAAAATAATATTGTGGCTTAAAAAAGAGGAATAAGAACATTCATTACAATTATTAGACAAGTGAAACAAATGTAAATTAATTACTTTGGATTATCATATACAACAAATATTTAAAAACGTGTGATCCCATTAGAAATGTACGAAATAAAGAATGTATTCGCATCCTTTCCAAAGATACTTCAGCACAGTATGCCTAAACAATCTTAATTACCAACCCCAACGGAATTATGGCACATAAAGCTATTAACGCAAGTGATTCGCTAACAAGCTAAGAATACGAGGTTCACCAATTACTTTGTTATCCACTAAGAGCATCCCTGCCCCTTACATTGTTTAGGACACTTATTCCCTTGTCAAACTCACTAATTCCATGGAGAAATAGGGAAAAGCCCCATACAAAGGGCAATGTTGCTGTGATAAGGTTACAACGCTCCTCGACGTATAACTCCGCTTGATACACACAATAAAAGCGATTACTCTCTCCCCCGCGACATGATTTTATTTGTGCAGTTATTACGTCCTCGAAGAGATATTTAAATTTCATTAGGTTTGTTTTACACTTAATTTGTGAGGGGTGTGCTGTATCGTTGGGGTGGGGCTGCGTTATTGCTTTGAGCTTTCCAACTTGTTTCGTATTACCCTCGCGTATTGTAATGCTGATTTAAATTTGGTGGATACGCTTGGGATACACTTTAAAGCATCTACAGTTGTGTAACTGATATTGTTTACCCGTCGTGATGAGACAAATATTTAATACGGCATTGAAATGTCTATATACGCTTCAAACTATGTATATTTTAAAAGAAATTAAAAAAATGAAAAACAGTTTGAATCTTAAATAAATTTATGATTATAAATGAAGGCCAAATGGAACGTGTTACCATGAACATTTATTTCAATTTGTAATGATTGTACCTACTAAAATATGTTTATTATTTTAAGTTTGTGGTAAATTATATTTTACATTGTTCTGTTTAATAAACATCTTGTTGATAAATGTTTGCCTATACAGTTGTTCTCGTGCGTAAATGATTACAAAATCGAGTGAGTCGTATTCGCGCTGTAGCTTTTCTGTAAATGGCAACATTTCGCAGACGCAGACTCCATTAGCGGTGTTCGCCGGACTGTCACAATCATTTTTCTTTCCCGCCGCCGCTAATTCTCAGCCGCGCTTCGCTGAGCATACGCTTCGTTCGACTGATCTTGATGGTTTTTCAACAGTGTCAATAATTTCTTTCAACCGTCTACTACAAAACGATTTTATATTACAAAGAACAGAAAATGTTCTGTGTATCATAAAAGATGAAGTCTATATAGATCTAATGGCCACCAAAACATTATACCTCAGTTCTAGGTCGACCGACAAAAGTGAAATATGCTTTGGCGCCAAAACATGTAATATTTGCAATTGTTTACTGTATTCCACGTTTAATATAGCTCTATTGTATGGAGATACTTTTACATAATATTTTTTTCCATTTTAATTCATTGATAGAGACGAGCAGGACTTGATGGTTATGCCCATAGGAAACAGAGGTAAGAAGCCACAACCGCTGTCAGCCCTGAAACATAGAATATTTCGCCTCATTTACCTAGTAATTCAGTTGGCTACTGTGCCCTTCAAACCGGTAGACAGTGCTCATATACTACTGATTTGCGGCAAAGATAGCTAACGCGGTGGTTCTTCTACAGGCAGCCCGTTGTAAAAAAGCGATCTACCAACTTTTTCTAAGATGTTCTGATGCAACAATTGTTTAATAAATGTCTTGTCCGTCGCTTTAATAAATCATCCATTGGTAAGTGGCTAACTAAATGATTTTTCTCAATATATGCTCTATGGTCGTACAATTTATGGTTGTTATAGTTCTGCACTAGAAGTTATTATTTCGATTCTTACTGATGTGTAAATAACTATAATTTGACAGCGGGCTATTCGAACGTTTTCAATAATATGGTCTGTTGAATATAAATTATATTCTAGAAATATTCTCGATAACCGGGTTTAACTACCACTCCTTGACATAAAACCTATAATTTCATAGGCACTTAGACCAATAATAGTATTGCCTAAGCAATACATTGTACTCTGCGAGATGATTTGAACTAATATCAGTCGGTTTGTTAAGCAAGGGTTATATATATAAGGTATATACAATTAAGGTATTTTGCAAAAATTACTATAATTGGTACTTAACAGTCTAAAAATATTGAGCGTACGAAGAAAAGAGTAACCATTTCACTGTCATTCTTTATTAATTTTTCGATAGGAAGTAAAAGAAAATATATATGAGGCCAGGCGGCAGTGCAAAAAATACTGATGATAAGACTTTTGGATTATTGCTCTGCAACAAATATTTTGAAACAAGAGATATGTGTAGTTTATGTTTGAAAAGGTCATTACATCTGTGACATTATCGTTATTGAGGTACTAGTATATAAGTTTATTAAAACTTATTTATCACAAAAGTATCAAAATGCTTTTAGCGCCACGAAAAGTTTGGCGGTTGATATCGACTTTTATTACTCTAGAGGGGTTGGTCATTAGCGAGATAAAGCGGCTGCCACCTGATAAAGTGCGTTTTGTTGCTCACTTACTTATTCCTTTATTCTTTGCAACCCTATATTATTTACTTCCATCCGGAATGCGATTGCCCATTGTATTAAGTTGGATCACTTGATTAGAGAAATAAAATACCACTTAAAGACATAATGTTTCGTTGGTTAACAACCCAAATCTGAATTAACACCGTAGTAAATTTACGAACTTCATTTATTGGTCAAAGCGTAGAGACGAACAGTTTTACTTCATGGTAAAATTTACCTCTATCCATAAGAAACGTAATGTTTGAAGCTACAAATCTGAGAGATAGGATGTTACGTCTGGTTTACTCAGTAACTATCCTGATTACGGTACCCTTTAAATTGAATTATTATTGTCTATATACACTACTGATCTGTGGCGGAAGAGGCACCGCAGTGATAGAGCTTGATCAAGTTATTTCATTAGATTTCGTTAAAACATAAGGCAAAATCATTTTAATCAAAATTATTTTAACTAATACAAACATTTTAACTAAAATATTCCTTAGAAAATATTTCGTTCTATCTTTGGCAAGATGTTTTCTTTTTTGTATTGGTTAACACTAAGTTTTTTTCTTTTTGTATTTGTAATTTTATTTGTATGCCTATATCTTACATTTAATATTTATTTAACCGCGGAAGCAGTTCTATATATTATCTAGGTTTGTCACGTTCTTGAATTAAAAACACAATTATGGCGCCAAAATAAAATGTCACCGCTCGCACAGCCGGTTACGACAATTATGTTCTGCCGTAATTCGGAGACGAGAACTACGCTCTAAATAATAAACAATGGCGACGATTATTAACACTTATATAGAGCCCCGGGGCGCTCGTGGAATGATTGATGAGATTACCCCGCTCGGCGATGACTAATAGAGTGCCACGAACATATGATAGTCGTTGCCGTAAACCATTTTGAAATGAACACTACATGCTAGTCTAGTGCATTTCAAAATTCTATCCGAAGGGAACGGGAACAATATTTGTTAATAACTAAGCACTCGTAGCACCTACACATTAAGCGTAGGCCGTATGCATAATATCTTGCTTGGCAATTATAATATTATACTAAAACGAATATCAGTTTTTTACTTTAGGCATGATATTTTTTCTATTGTTGGATAAGATAATAATAAGAATTTAAAACTAGTGTATTTTGTTATCGAATTTGATAATTGAGTTAAAGAACTTAAGCTAAGCAGCTTACAGACTTGAAGGGGTTACAAAGTGCGGAACCCATTTGGGCCTGGACTAATCAGCGTGGTGGTTTTAGTTGGCCCTATTTCGGTATAAGAAGTCCATCGCGGGTGTAGGTATGCGTTTGATAAACAAACAAAACCCCAACAGTTACTAAGTAATAGTTAAATACTATTATAATAAAATAACAAGCCAATATTTTGGCTTAAGAGCGAACTTGTTTTCGCGCGAACGTAGTGTTGCGTGGATAATCGGGGGTCGTTTGGGGAGTTTGTCCCCGATGTGCTGCGAGGTACGAAACCGGGCGAACAGCAATAAACGCGATTAGACAAACATTTCCCGAGGAGGACCATTTTTTTTCTATCTCTCTCGAAAACTTGGCGTATAAATCAGGCCGCTGGTGCGTCGCAGTTTTCGCGTCGTCTTGCCAAATTTATGTACCGATCGGCCCTTTCGTATGGAGATGTGGACCGCTATTTACATATAAATACCACGATTATTTGAATTATTCAATCGAGAGGGGGCGGCGCTGACAAATCACTTCCTCAGGAGATGGCATAAGTCGCTGGGCTCGAGTCTAGTTTGACGTGTGCTGGATACATTGCTTGCGCTATAACTTTTTATGGCGCTATTGCCTCTAATGGCGTTGGCGCTATGACGGGTAATGGATATCGCATAACTTGTGAATAATCATACATTTGTTGATATCATTCGTTTCTTATATAAATTAAAGCTTGTTTTGTTGTGTTAGGTGTATTTATAGTATTTACAGACAGAACATTATAGTTAGTACTAAGAATTATTTAATGTACGTAGCATGCGTCTACAACTGCGAACTCCGTAAGAAACCATAGCAAAATTTTCTTTAAAATGCTACCTGCTTTTTTTATCAAAGCATTCGACATATTTTGATAATAAAATATTTATACGGCTTATTTTACATTTGCTTGACAGATAGCATAATGATCATTATCTGGTAAATAAGAAAATATCTCTGAATAATTACATTGATTAAGCGCTGCAATAACTGAGAAATCGGAGATCTTTTTAATGGAGATATGATCTTTATATCATCATCATCATCAGCCTTTGATAGTCCACTGCTGGACATAGGCCTCCCCTAATACACCCCTATCCATTAGGGGGTTTTTGGACCGTATCCCACCACGCTGGTCCAATGCGGGTTGGTGGGTGGACCGACTTTTTACATGCCCATCCGACGCATGGATCATCTTACTTTTCAGACAAATGGGTGATCGGCCCAAATTGCCCTAACCAACTAGGAAACAACAATGAAAATTTGTTGAGTCCCCGCAGGATTTGAACCCACGACCTCCGGATTCTAAAGCACACGCCTATACCACTAGGCTACGGAGGCAGTTCGGCTACGGAGGCAGTTCTGATCTTTATATACTTATTTGTAATAAGTTATAATACTGCCTTTAATTTTGCGTAGCTCGGTGTACTGACGAGTATTGTGAATATAACTATAACAACCACAACCGTAACCTTTAATGGGTCACAATATTTGCATGTCCAACTTGCAGATTTATCTCGCAGTTTTATGTCCTCTCACATGCCATTTAACTCGGGAAATAGAAGTTTTTGTATGGAAATCGGATGCACTAAAGCTCCCAGGCTGTGGATCCCACTCCGCCTATTGTTGCTCCATAACAGCCTCATAAAACTTTATCATTCGCTTGTAAACGCAATTCGTCTAGTTAACGGAGATGGGGAAAATTTTATATGTAGGTACCTACTTAAACACTAATAAAATGTGATATTGTTTTATCCAAACAAAACGAAGAGCACTATTGTTACAGTTAAGATATATTTGCTACTTAAAAATGGAACATTATAACATTTTAACGAAAAACAAACCGACTTCAAATCGATTGGCTTGATATTGAGCTATTAATCGTTCATTAGCTGAGCACATAGTTAATGTAAATTTCAGACTTATTCAATTTTTCATGGATGCCACTGTCAGAACTGGACCAAAATACCATGGGACCAAACGGGAAGCATCAGCTTTCAAATAAAATAAAAAACATCCAAATCGGTTCACCCAGGCGAAAGTTGTAACAGACATAAAAAATACAGACGAATTGAAAACCTCCTCCTTTTTTTGAAGTCGGTTAATAAAATAATTTGTAGTCTCATGTTGTAATTTTAAATTTAAAAAAAAATTACATGTTCATCAGTGCCACTAGACACAAGGCTAAAGACTGCTAAGTGACCAGGCTAAATAAAGAGGGTGCTAGGCCTCTCTAAAATCGTTTGTAAATTCGTTGAACGTAAAAATTTAAGCCGATGGCCCGATAGATAAGCATCGCTGGATCCCTTCATATCTGATCCCTTGTCTCGTTGCAGAATTCATTCAACTAATCGTGTTATTGTCTCGTACTATGGCATTAGTGCGGAGGCAAAGCGCGGCAGCCGTTACATCTGATAAGGACGCTTGATATGCTAATAATGGTAGCAAATGTTCGCGTAATGACCGCATGACGGTTTAGCGCCTGCGATACGCTTTCAGTGTTGCCGTTTTGCAGCCGAGAGCTTTGTAATGTTGTTCAATATTTATTTATCGATTGAACGAGCATAGTTCTTTGAAAAACTTTTTAATGTCCTTAAACCTTTTAGAAATTCATAGTTAGCTTTTATCAGCTATAATAAACTTGTTTCCTTCGTCAAAGTTATGTAGATTTTATACTTCACATAGGCATATCCTAAATTTACGGGAATCGAATACGTCTATATACTGATTTATTTCACTTTCGCGATATTGGCGACAGATTTTAGAGTCCGAAAATAAATCCCTTACATATTATCTTATATTTATAAAGAATTATATACATTGAGCAATGGTAAACTCACTACACACTATAGAGGATTATGATCGTCATCGGTCACAGAGCGTGAAATAAAAGTGCGCGGCGTTCATTTAACACGAGGGGTAGTTAGGGGTGTTCGCGGATTAAGATGTTATCGTGAAGAACCTGACACGGCATCCGACTGAGTTGCGAACGTTTGATGATCAGTACACCGCTAATGCCCTGTAATACACCCATTGTTATTGCTCTAGGCACATGGTTGTAATGGCAAATGCTTTCCAGCCGCTGTAGTGCCGAAATGTTTAATTATGCGGTATAAGTTTAATCATCCCGATTAATGGAGCTCAAACATAATTTCTTCTGTTTTTAATATAAATTTGCTGGGGTTTTATTGCGGATGGATAATTTATATAGTACTAAGTAAAATGCTATAGCCTAGTGAGTTGAGTACCAATATAATTTCTGTAAAATCTAGAAAATATTTAAAATATTCTTTATGGTATACATTTAAATGTATCGCGCGGTGCTTTCAAACGCTGCTGCTGAGCGATTGAAAACCGTTGAATAAATAATGTACAAATGCGGCCCGTTTAAACTTTCACCGGATCCCATCGGTTATCGATTCAGGCGACCCGTACATACTACTCCGGCTACTTTTCCACCCTCACGGCAGAGTAAATCGCATTTACAACGTTTCAACCTCGCTAACATGTTAAAACAGAACTAATGGACATTCGCTCCAGTCTCAGCCCGCAGGAGACGAATAATACAAGTAAAATGGTCCCATCTCCACGCTTCATTAATTTTATTGCCCCGAGGCCCCGGCTCGGGTGCGCTAGAGGAAACGCGACGTTATTGTGTTGCCAGTGGGTTAAATTAAATAAACACAGATCGTTATGGCGCGCGATGCGAATTCCCGCTCTTTTGTACCATAGACAACTGTCAACGCGACGACTAATCCTTTAGCTGCATACATCTAGATGCGGAGGCGACAACAATGAGCTTTCGCTAATGTAATGGAGATATTAGCGCGAGAGCATAACGGAAAAGCTTAGACACGGGGGTTTTTTGTCTGTCCGCCACACAATGGGATTATTCGCCATTGATCATTGCTTATTACATAAGTAGCTGCTGAGGGTGCGTAACATGAAAACCAAATTTGGTTTATCGGCTATTATGGAAAGTAGGTGCTAATGTCTGTATAATAATTTATTGTGCAATCGTGACTCTTTCGACTTCGAATCACTTATGTTTGCGGCATATTTTTGATGCGGATTTAGCGTGATTGATCAACATTTTCGGTTCTTGTATTTAAAACATTTCACTAACACTAAGTACATACGGAATATGTTTTATATATTTATGTATAATAGAAATTGTAGGTTATTAGATATTTTACTGCTGTGATTTTTTATTTGAATAACAACTATATAATAAAATATATATTATTAAACTGTTGAAAATAGAGTAGCTTAAATAAAGAACACGATTTTTTACATTATAGCATTTTTGTTTTTCAAACAAAGAAATTGTTTGGTATATATAATGTAGGTTACAATTCCATAAAACTTAACTCAACTTATCATCATCATCAGCCTGTGTCAGTCCAGTGCCTCGCCTACTGCACGCCTTCCCCATTAGGTGGTTTTTAGACCGTACATAAAGCTTACCTCAATTATGTAAAGAAAATACAAGAACAAAAACCTCGTGTTTCATAAACTGAAAGGATGCCAGTTAAAAGTATCTCCACCGCTAAGGATGCCAATATATCAAACAAACAAAAGATAACGAGGGTAAATAAAGGTACTGAAGCTTATCTAGTAGCATTCTTTCGAGCCGCGGCCCTTTCGCCGGCCGAAACGACCTCACAATGCTCTCAACTACTAATATTTACTTACTCCGAGGGCGACAAAGGGCCGGAACTATTGTTTGTCGGAGAAGCTTTATTTCGCGACCCTCCCCGCTTGCCACAACAATAGGTTACCCAACTTAAAAGTGTATTATCCCACTTGACGTTGGTAAAGTGTGAACATACTTCGTGTTGACGTTATAAAGATATTTTATGTTTTAAATGACAAAACAGGGAAAAACTCTTGAGAAACAGAGCCGGTTACAATAAAAAGTACCGTTAGAAATTAGCCAGCAAATAATAAAGCTTAGATTTTTGTAGCTATTTTATTAATTCATTTACAATTTTAAAATTACTTTAAAAAAATATGATGACTTTTAATTTGGACTTAGAACTGTACTAATAAAAAATATTTTCGAACTATTTAAAAAAATTAAATAGTTCGAAAATATTTTTACTAAATATGAATGTATATCATCCAAAATGTTTTTTCTATTAAAAAATCCTTATGTATAATACATTTTCTACCGTTTTATACCATAGTCAATATTATTTTACCATTAATTTTTTACACCGCTAAAGCATATCCACATGTTTCTATAACGCGTTAAAGCCGCAGCATTGTAGAGTTGAAAATTATCCCCTTTATGAACGACCTTAAGCATAATAGAGAAAGCACTTAAAGCATTTTCTCCGCCTTTAAATGGAGTAAGAGCGGTCGTTTGCGGCCAGGATCGTGAGCTAGAAAATCAGCTATTACAACACGGTACTGAGCAGCCCAAGGGGTGGATGGGGAGGGTTGGGGAGCCTAATGTGGCCACTGGGCGGCGCTAACAGCAATTAGACTACAAGCCACCAAATGGATTGTGCATTACCGACGTCGCGGATTGATTTATTGGTAGTGGTAACGCTTGAAATCGATCACGCATTTAAAATCATGATGGCCGATAGGCCGCCGTGGTAATTTATTGCGGATATTCAGGATTTCATGCTAATAGCATTTAAAGCGGCCTTTTAAAGGAAAACTTTTACTGGTCAGTATTTTGTGAGTTCAATTATTATATCTATAATTGAGGGTTTAATCAGATTTTGTTCATTTATTTTATTTTATATTCGTATTACAGTAATATTGAATAAAAAATTATAAAATAAATTTTATTTTTCTTAATTATTTGTAAGGGAGAAGAGCAGATAATAATATAACACACAATTTTTTGGTTGTAAACATAAAAAAAAAACCAAAGCAAAATCCTACATACATACAAGACTTCGTAATAAGAAAACATTGTTTTGCTTACTCGTTTTTCTAATCTACCAATAGATATTCAACTTAACCTAAACTTAATAAAAAGATTTCAATGGAAACAGCTGCTAAGTAGGTAATGTTAAATTTAATTAACAAAGCATTTTTTCACATGTACGGTATGTATGTACGGTACTAAATATTTGTCAAGTAAATCAAGTATTTATTAGTCCATAAAAATAATTTTTACCTAGTATAAATGAAAGAAATGCTTATAATTTTATACACATCACATATTGGACATAAAAAAGCGCATTACGTGTCCGGACAATCATTGGTTTATATCCATATCATCTTTGCGTACCCTTTCACGTAAAAGATCACATCTGTGAATTGTCGGGCGTGTATGTGAACATCTATGAATAATAAATGTGTCGAGCTAGCCGATTGGGGAAATTGAATTTTATAGTTGGCAACACATTCGAGGACAGATGTCACAAAATGGACGCGCGCCGCCGGCTACGTGGCATGTGATAGGAATGTCAAATTGAAATCAAAATTGGGCCGATTGTAGTGTTAATAATTGAATAATGGTTGGCATGGCTCCCACACTATGTAAATAGTCGCGGGGAAGGTGCTGGCGGCATTGTGATTAACAGAGTTACTTCTGTTTGGCCGGACAATTATCAGTCCATTACGGTTACTGAATAACTGCCTATTCAATTCAATACTAAGCCTAATTTAAATACCATATGCTGATTCAAAATATCTTTTACTGATTTTATGTATGTTTTTGAACTTTAGAATAAACGGTATTTTTAAATGCCTCGAACTAAATTGCCATATTAAATCTGACTGTAAAAATATCACCGCAAATTAGATATTTAGTCACTTTAACTGATTACACTATTTTCTTTGTTCTTTACTACTTAGTCAAACTTTTATCCGTTAGGTATTATTTACTGTTTAAGAAGTCATGACTCTTTAGCACTTCATCATCATCATCATCATCATCATCATCATCATCATCAGCCTTTGATAGTCCACTGCTGGACATAGGCCTCCCCTAATACACCCCTATCCATTAGGGGGTTTTGGACCGTATCACACCACGCTGGTCCAATGCGGGTTGGTGGGTGGACCGCCTTTTTACATGCCCATCCGACGCATGGATCATCTTACTTTTCAGACAATTGGGTGATCGGTCCATATTGTCCTAACCAACTAGAAATAACAACGAAAATTTGTTGAAGTCCCGCAGATTCGAACCCGACCTCCGGTTTCTAAAGCAAACGCCAATACCACTAGGCTACAGTGGCAGAGTTCTGCACATTAAATAGTTTAAACATTTTTGTTACAAGAAGGTACTGCTTAAGTCATTTACCCCACAAACAATAAACCAATTTAAACAATTTTAAAGACAAAAAGTCTGCATTCTATTAGAGTAAATCTAGTCCCTTCTCCTTAACAGTTAAGTTTACTTCTTAAATCAATGTTTAGCTTCTTCAACTAGGTTTAACTGTAGTCAAAAATAAAATAGGGTTAAGTAATAGACATGGAATGAGACTGTTTAAAATAATTCAATATCACAGCATCAATAATGTTACATGTCAAGAATAATGTAATATGAAATAGATCGATTTGTTGATTGATTTCCCCTCAACACCCATGTCCCTGAGCGGTTCTTAATCAGATAAATACGCGCTATCCGTTTACATCATTAATTTTTATGAGCGGCAACACAATAGCGACTGCTTCGGCGGCTAAAGAGAGAGGGACCCCGTAACTTCCCCAAACAATTCGAGTTTCCTCTTTGTACGAATTAAGCTGGCTTATAGACATGATGAATCATGATGTCGAGAGTTCTACTTAATAAAGTGAAATCCGTATGCTACGAATTTCTTTAAATTTTTGCAGAAAGTTCCTTTTTTATGTTATATTAATTAAAGTTTAAGTACCGAAATCCTTTACGTAATACATGACATTATTTACTTCTAGACTCGCAGAAATAATTTCAATATTACAAAGTAAAGTGAAAAGGTTTTATATAAAATGTATAGGACAAAGTCTTTATTACCAAGGCACGGTATGAATAAATGAATATTATCGTAGTTTATTAAACAAAACTACTTTTGAACACGAGTGTAATAAGACATTCTGCAAATGTTTGCCATAAAAGAGGTCTTTTTACCTCTTTTAATATGCTCTGTAATGTTTAGCAAAATTACTCACATGGTAAATTAAATCTAATTATGCTACGGTTTACCCTTAATAATGTAAGAAATAACTTGCGTCATTTAAGATTAATAGATAGATGGCGTGTGGTTTAGTTATTAAGTGTTGCCATAGTTAATCTGTTATAAATGTCAAACGAACGAGTGGAAACGATGCGAGGTTATTATTTCGAGTATTATTACCGCTTCAATTCCTATCCTGGAAAAGTGGTCTCCTATCAAGCATTGTTACAGAAAGTGTCACGCAATCACGACTTCCTAATTCGGAATAATTCATTCAACGGGCCGATGACCGTTGATGTTTCCACCGCATTACAATATAATTGACTTATTACAGAGTTCGGTATATCCATAATAACTGTAATTGAAAATGTTTGAAATGTCACAGGAAATCATTTGATTTTATTACATAGTAAAGTATGTTAAGTACCTTCTGTCCGAAATCGTAATGATTTTTAAACAAATCATGGCAAAACACATCTATGCCTTTCTTTTTTTACACCTTTAAAAAGTCCAATTGGACCTTTCATTAGCTGTAGACGTCGTATAAACGATATATTTATTAGATACTTAATGGCATGAAATGTATACAGATATAATAAAGTAGTTTCATTAATTTAACATATTTTATAACTTGTATTCTACAACTCAGTCAGTGATCCTAACAATAGGTATTCCATCTAATTTCGTTATTTGTTGAAGACGATTCGAAGCTTGCGTCCGCCACGTATCAACGTCAGGCTGATTTTCACATAAAGGATTTCCGGTGAATACGAGATCTCTTAGCTCTGGACATTCCTACAAATAAATAAAAATCAATATAATTGTACACAACGGTACTTTGGTGAAGAAAAGATTAAATATAATGCTTATATGATGAATAATACAATTTTTATTATATTTTGTTGCATTACGCGCACACTTTAGAATTATTTAAAATTATTCCCGATGTTTCAAACCCTTCCCAGGTTCCATAGTCATAGGACGGATCAAATCCGTAAAAATTGTATTACTTATCAGATACAGTATTTGCGTAAGCAACAGAAAGTTTTATTTTGCATATATTTTTTTCGATATAAGTACCTGGAGTCTATTAAATTCTACCCATTCTTTAACGTTGTTGTTTGACATGTATAGAACTTGTAAATTTTTTAACGTTCCTACGCCCTTTAATTTGTCGATAGGGTTGTAACTTATCCACAGTTCTTGTAATGTGTCGGCAACGGTTTCCTGATGACGATATACTTTTTAAATGTCGTGCTCATTAATAAAATATACATTAAATATATACATCTTTTGTACAACTAAAATTTATTTGTTAAATAAGTACTTACGATCCCTGCTAATGTCTTTATATTGTTTCTCCCTATAGACAAAATCTTAAGATTTCTCATTCCAGCGATTCCAGCTATTTTATCGATCATGTTTGATGATAAGCTAAGTTTCCTAAATAAAAATGATATATAAGGAATATTAAATACTTTAAAAACCCAACAGCTAATACCGTTAATAATTTGTAATTATCGAACGACAATGTTTGAAGATAAGATTTTTCGACATTTTTGATGACAGCAAAGGGTAATGTTAAACTATTTTATTTGTATATATCATAAATATTGTTAAATATTTCTCGTTTTCATTTGGAACAAAATTTATAATATCAAATCGTATAGCTCATATTATGAATACATTTGTTCAAAGTTTCAAGTGCCTATTTTTGTCAAAAAGCAGAGAGAAAGCTCTGTTCTTTTTGACTTCAATGCGCATTTCAATCGCATTGAAACATAGTGGTGTTTTGCTTTAAAAAGCTCTGTACACCGCAGAGCTTTTAAGAGCGCAAGAGCTCTTTAGAGACAGTGATTGCTGGGTTAAAAAAGGCAATAAACATCTCACATCTCAAAGTGGCGAGCTGATTCGTGATGAAGCAGCTCTGAATTACTTACAGGAGTATCACTCTCAATCGATTTAAAACTGTAAAGAGAGAGATTTTTTTTACTATCATGTAAAGCTACCAATCTCTACTCGGACTTTTATAGCGTTATAGAACAATAACGTAAAGGGAGAGAGAGAAGAGATAACTATGAGCTACGTTGAGCTCGTTAAGTTAAGTACATCATGTTAAGATATGTATCCTTATCTTTTTGACAGTTAAATTTGTCAACTCTTTTAAAATATAAAGAAAACCTATCATCACGTGAACGTGTAATATAAAAATAGCTTAATTGTTTAGAACTTACTCGCAGTTTACAAGCGTCGATAGTGCACCGTCCATTTTTTCAATTGGTGGCCATTGAAATTGCAGTTCAATGATTGTCGCCTCAGCGGCCACTTCCTCCTTTTCCTTTTCCCATCTCGAAATGGCGTCTTTACACGTGGTCGGTTTTAATGCCATAACAGTAAATAGTCACCAATGCAATTATATCGACTAGATAAATAATATTTTTGATAAAGGCACTGCAAACGTTTGACAAGTATTGTTATACTTTTTAATGATTATGTTTTTTTTAATCTGACGTTTGTAATTATGTTATTAAAATAGTTAATTTAATATGCTGTTTATTGTTACTATATCAAACTAGTTGTTTAATAATTATAAAAAAAAACGTAGTTAGTCATTACAACTATTTTATTTTAATGAGAAATGGCTTGGGCTCATGCGTCGAAAGCTTTTAAATTTAAACTATTGTGATATTTTTTTTTATTTACTTATTTTACACACATTACCAGAGTTATTTAGGTAATTATACTACTCGGAATAAAAAGTAATATAGAGTAAGGCGGAGTACCGTGTCCCTATTATTAGATTTATTTTTCTCTTCTGTAACGGGCATTAAAAACAACTTTACAATAAGTAATCTTCCATATACGTTTGTTTTTATTTAAAGCTTGTCAGAGCCTACGTTCATGGATAAATGTAAAATGTACTTAATTTTTTTTTAACTATAGTTAGAAATTATTATCTTATATTCTTAGTACTATATAATAATACTAGTTAAGACAATATCTCTAGCTCTATGAAGTAGCTCTAGAAGAGCTAGAAATATTGTCTTTTACTTAGTATTTTTGGTTGAATTGTATTGATAGTTATTTGTCCATATATTTAAATTAAGCAAAACTTTCTTGTGTAGTAGCTAGGAAATCTAGTATATAGAAAAAAAAGAGATGTTAGGTATATTTATTTCAAGTGAAATAAACCTGAGAAACGTACTCATCTTTTGCTATTTTAATATTGGTAGGCGTTTTAATATTTGCAATCTGTTGCCTTCTACCGCCTTTGTATTAATATAAATAATAAAAAACTAATTTTATTTTTATTCATCATAATTAGGAATTAAACTGAACTTAATTTATCGTATTAATATTCACTGTTTGCAGCATAAAAATATATAACTATATATGTTCATCAACATGTAATAATATTTTTTGTGTAAACGTCTGCATTTACGTCAAAGCCGAAAATAATTAAACATGTAGAATATATCATCGTTCAATTTTAAACGCTTTTCGACGAGAAAAGAGCACGCATTTTGAGCACGTGTTGCGGATACGAATTTCGAAAGAGTCACGTGTCGACGCATGTCACGAAATAGCCGCTATACAACTCCTATGGGGTGGAAAAATTATTTGTAATTTCAAATGTTATGTTTACTTTAGCCCACACTTATAATGATTTATATTTACGTAAATATTTGTAAAGACTAAAAGCATTACGACCTATTAAATAATTTATTACTTAAAAACAGTATAATTTTATATGGCACGTTTATCAATGCCAGTATAGGTACAGTAGTCATAAGATTATTTGAAATTTTTACTAAACCGTAAATCGTAAATTTCAGTATTACCTGTACTGAAATTTACTGTAGTAATAAGAGTTCAAACCTTGATTATCTTCATTGATACGTAAATCACAAAACAATTGCTTTAAGTTAAATAATCAGATGACTTTTATGGATTTTATACGAATTCTCGACATTTCGAACACTTTCCAGCGGCCATGGTCACGGGGTAGTCTACCCAAAAACGCGATAAAATTCGTAAAAAGTCCTTTCATTTAATAATGTGTAGTGTTCGCGTAAACAGAAGAATTTATTATAAATAATCAGAACTTTTACTTATGCTAAAAAAGCACGAATGTCATTTCATTTTTACCAAGCAATATAAAGCAAATTGTAAATAAAGCGACGCGGGCAATTCTTCAAAACGTGGGAGCTGCGTAATCTGGGCACTTGAAATTCAGCGAGCAGTGGACAGGGGGAGGGGCAGGGTCCGTGTCAGGGGAGGTGTGAGGGCGCGACGTGATTACCGGCGTCCAACCAAGACGACCCGGCTCACCCGGCCACCCTGCACCGGATATAATGTAACACGGGCACGTATAAAGTTTACTTTTTCAGACGTCAGCAGAGTACGAATCTTGTCGGTGTTATTGCTGTAACGGAAGGTTTGCAACAATAGAACACCACTCGGTGAAATGTTCGCTTTGCGTAACGATACATGAATGTTTAAAACGTAAAATAATAACAGATTTTAAATTAGATTTATTTTATGCAGATCTTGTACAACGTATTGGATTTTTATGGTAAGCAGGCGACATAATATGGTAATTTTTTTAACACTAACTTTATAACACTTTTTCGAGAAAAAGTATTTTCTAATTTAAAAGTAATAGTACTACTATTACTTATAAATTCGAAAAAAAAAATACAGACATGTATTGTAGGTACAAATTGCCACTAGGCACAGTTTTCGTAGGAATATTTTAGAGACGGTCAATATCAGCAAGATAATGTGTTAGGTGCTTAAATCGTTTTAATTTGTGTATTATAAAATTATCTTTTGACCCTTAATAAGCTAATACAAATAGATTCATCATGTTTTTAATTCAAAATATTTTTGCTATATTTACTCAAGAAATTTCACCGTGCAAGAACTAAAAGTTTAAAGATTAAGGAAGCTATTGAAATGACTAGGAAACAAGACGTAACTACCCATGTTGTATATTAGTGTTATTATTACCCACAATAGTGGTAAGCTGATTTGTGGCGATTAACACTATATTTATTATAGTAAGGGCATATCAAGCAATCGGATTAATGCTCTGCCCTGTTTTATCTTTAGAAACTAAAAAATATTGAATCTCAGGTGTATGAAAAGTGATAGTTCACGCTTATGATACGTTGTATTTGAAAATATTCATTCATCATATTCATCATCAGCCTGTGATAGTCCACTGCTGGACATAGGCTCCCTAATACACCCATATCCATTAGGCGGTTTTGGACCGTATCCCACCACGCTGGTCCAATGCGGGCTGGTGGGTGGACCGACTTTTCACTGCTCATCCGACGCATGGATCATCTTAATTTTCAGACAATTGGGTGATCGGCCCAAATTGCCCTAACCAACTAGAAACTACAATGAAAATTTGTTGAGTCCCGCAGGATTCGAACCCACGACCTCCGGTTTCTAAAGCACAGCCCATACCACTAGGCTACGGAGGCAGTTAGTTTGAAAATATACATATAATATAATTTCGTTGGTGCAGTACAAGTATTAAAGTTATATTTTAAATATTATTATGTTAATTGCTAACTCCATTGATAAGGCAAAGTGACGAAAACTAAATTTATATGAAACTTCTAATGTTATAATATTTTATTTTAGATGTTATAATATTTGATTTAGTTGAAGATGTATCGTTGAAATAAATTAGATCAAAATTGAACAAAAAGGCCAAATGATTGGTAAGATGAAGGTGAGAAAAGATAACACTTGATGATAGCAAGTAATAAAAGGTATATAGATCTTAGGCGACAGGGTTCTTATTATTCTTCTATCTTATTTTAATATCTTCTCTCCTCTTATAACGTATTTTTAATATAATGTACATTATGCTTTTATTATCAAAATAATTGTATTAATGACTTAAAAGTTGTGTAATCTTATGAAGAATCATTTGAAAAGGCAAGAAACTCTAAGCAAACAAAAAACAAAACAGTAGGAAAAATTAAGTATTAGGTAAGGCATATATAAGAAATACAGTAAGTGGGCAGGTTCTTTTTATATTTTACACCAGCATAGATTTTTCTTTCCTTTTTATTTTAAAGTGGCATAAAGACTGCACGACTACATATAACGTGAAAAAAGGTTTTTCGTAATGTATCATTAAATACAGAACTTTGAAAATCAAATAGTAGGATACATTAAAGGACAAACCACAAATTAAAATATACGCTCAATCAATTAAAAAGAAAAAATAATATTCATATCACAGTCGAAAACAGAAAAGCACGCATACTACTGTGAAAGAATCCGCAGAAATTCCTGTGAGTATTTGCGAAAAGGCTCGAAGTTATGGCACTCTTTCAGCCCTCATACATAATAAACGTCAAACTCAACGTCAAGACATGCGCATAACCTATAACTGTAACTTGTTGATGTTTATAAGTTATAAATTTAAATAGAAAGAAGAAAGATAAAAGACATGGAGGATTTGCAATTAAATATAACGACTGTAAAAAGTGTATGAAAAGTAATTTCTCTTAATATATTATTAAATTGCATACGTTTTTGAATTGTAATGTTTTTTTTTCAGAATAATAAAAATAAAAAGACAGCTGGTAATCAAAGGAATGCTGCCGACTATAAGTTTATCGCAAAGCCCAATGTCAGCGGTAAGATAATCGCAAGAAAGAGGCCACAGAATGTTCGAAATACATTTACTAAACAGAACTCCGATGAGCCAAAACAGAAAGTTGCAAAAGTATCCGAAACCTCAGCTCCACGCGCCGTAGATTTGGAGTCAAGTCTCAGGGACCTCAGCGAAAATAAGGGAAAATTTAAAGAAAAAAACTATCAACAACTAAGTGATGACTTGCAAATAAAACAGAAACCAAGAAGTGGACCCTGGATTTCGTCACTATTCAAAAATAATCCTGATGTCCCTCGCATCGGTCAAAAAGCCATTAAACCAATAGTCGAGAAAGTGTTTGCTGGTCATACATTTGCAGATTTGAACCTACATCCGCATAGTATTGCAAACTTGCAGCAAAACCTAAATCTAAATCAACTTATGACAGTGCAGCAAAATGCCATCCCTGTTATCTTGCAGGGTAGAGACGTATTAATAAGGTAAGGTTTTTCTTGGCTTTGTTTAAAACTTTACAGGGTTCTTATAGGCCGTCTATTAATGTACACAGCATCACCGCATATTAATTTTAGAAGTGATTTTAGAACAATGAACTTTATCAATATATTTTATGTTTCCATTTCCTTTGTAGATCACAAACAGGCTCCGCAAAACCTTGGCATATGCTCTTCCTATTATAGAAGGGCTACAAGCCATAAGACCGAAAATAAATAGACACGATGGCATTAAAGTTGTTGTTGTAGTACCAACAAGAGAGCTGGCTGTTCAAACATATGAACTGTTTGTAAAACTAGTAAAGGTACAGTTTCTTTAATAGTAATGATGGACCTTTAGTCACATAATCATAGTTAAGTAGAACACTTTTAATTCATTGCTTTCTTTCAGTAAAATATTTTTTTCATATTTTTTAATAATTAGGTATTTTTACCAACAATATCATATAAAGTGTACACTATTAATCAACAAATTACTCAATATTTTTAACTTCAACATTAGTGATGCAACGAAAGTTTCTTAGCGGAACCAGAAACGGATAGATATCAAAACTAAATTTTGGGAAATGGAAATGAAAAAATTATGAAAAAAAAACTAAGTTTACAAATATAATACTTTATTAATTATCAAATACACCAAATCTAGATTAGAAATAGAAAACAATATTGCAACTTTGCAACTGAACATTTTATTGATATTCAAAATTTAGTAGTGGCACGTTAAATTTCTAAAAAAGTAATTTGGCTGCTTTTACACCTAAAAATCTTCTCCGGTGTTCTTCGTATATAAGACCAGCTCCGCTAAACAATTGTTCACTGGCGACGCTGCTGGGAGGTATCGACAAATATTGGTGTACTAATGGCAAAAAATTGCGGTATTTGTTTGAATTTAATTTCCACCACATGAGGGGCTCGCCATTTAAAGGTTTCTTTTCTTTTTTGTACTCCTGAAAATGTGACTGTATCTCCAAAAGGAGATTGTCGCTCTCGTTAGTTGTAGGCAAGATTTCTTGGGCTTTGTTTGTATTTAACATGGATTCTAATATTTGAAATGATGAATTCATCATTGAAGATGACATCGGCTGGACTTTATCCTCAATTCACACACACACACTACACAAGATAGACTATCATCGTAAGTGGAGTTAGTTAACTCTCTAGATTGTCTGGTTCTGCTGATCATCATTAAGTTACACACATGACGCCTCGTGCCCCGCATGCGTATCTCTCAGCCGTCGGTGGGAAACTTCCGTTTGAATTTCCGTTATAAAAGTTGCGGAAACAGAAGCAGAAACGGATGTTATGAAGTGCGCGGTTCTTCCGCACTTGCGGAAACGGAAACATTGATCTGTTGCATCACTATTCGACATTTTGTTATCATATAGGAATAAACTTGGTGTGATGTGTTATTTTTAGATCAAATGTTTTTTCTACTATTTTGTCAAGTGTTATTACCTAGATTTAACATTTACAGACATCCTTTTTTTAAGGTGAAATAAATTTATTTATTGTTTTTTTTTCATTCCTATAGCCTTTTATCTGGATTGTTCCTGGTCTTTTAAGTGGTGGGCAGAAACGGAAAGCTGAGAAAGCTAGACTGCTAAAGGTCTCAGTATATTAGTTGGAACTCCAGGCAGAATAAATGACCACCTTAGACACACTCACTCTATAAATTTTGCAAAAACAGGGTAAGTTATTTTTAAAAGTTTATACTTGAAGTTATATCATATAATAGTTAAAATAAATTGAAAATCATAAGAAACTGTACACTTTATTTTGATGTATCATCAAAATAGCACAAGTGTATGTATGCAAATGTAAATTTTCATTTTTGTGTCAAGCCTTTATAAACATCATTTGCATTTCTATTGATCGGACCTTTGGGGTATTATGCGACTTTTATAGACCAATACATCTTTAAGCCTTTTTTTTGGACATATATATTTTTCAATATATCCAATTGCTTGGTTTATTGTTCTTTCTAATTACTAGCAGACTTGAAAACTATACCAGCTTTATTAATTTATAGATGTTTAGTTTTGGATGAAGCTGATCGTCTATTGGATATGGGGTATGAAAAAGATGTTGCCGCTATTGTAAAGGCTATAGAAGACCATAAGAAAAATGCAACATATGATCCAATTGCACTTATGAAACAGTCTGTCAATAAACATGCACCAAACGATGCAGAAGTTAGTGCTGTTGAGGAAACTGCAGAAGAAAACAAAGTTAAACATTCTTTGACAGATGTTTTTCTTTCAAAAGAAAGGCAAACAATATTACTTTCGGCAACACTTACAAAGGTAACTGAATGACATAAGATAAAGATTTTTATTTGAATAGTTTATGAAATGTTCTAGTAATTATTAAGTTTATATTAATTCATTTGTAGGCAGTAGAAAATTTAGCAGGGATAACTATGCAGGACCCTGTTTTTGTTGATACATCAGAAGGCAAAGTCCTTGTTGCAGATTCTTTAAAACCAAAGGAGAATGGCAATGTACTAGAAGCTAAAATGAATAAGCCAAAAGAAAATAGCATTCCACAATCAGTAAAGAACAAAGATGAACAACCAAATGTAGAGAAGAAGGCAGATGTTAAAAACACAGACATCATTAGCACTGAAGTCAGAAGAGGTATCAGATATGTTACTTATGATAAGTTTACTATTTAATTGTATTTATTTTTAATTAATATTGAGCATGTTTTTACAGGTATTAAAGCTTTTACCGGAGTAGGTAATTTGTTTAAAGATGAAGAAGTCAATGATAATAAACAAAAAAGTTTAAAGAGTGCCCATGTCAAAAATGATGATAGTGACAGCGGTTCCGATTATGAATATTTTAAAGTACAAAAGGAACTAGAAGACAAGAAACCTAAGGAGGAAGAGGTGAAAGAGGAAAAAGAAGAAGTTATCATAGAGAATGTCTTTGTAGAAGCGTTAAAATCGGCGGTAGTTGACGACGAACTGGTTCTACCGGCAACAGTGAATCAAAAGTTTATGATCGTTCCGATGAAATTGAGACTGGTGACCCTTTGTTCTCTGATTATAGAACATTGCATCCTAAATAAGAAAGGTGGTAAAATGATAGTGTTTATGGCAACCACCGAAATGGTAGACTACCACTCTGAATTGCTGGAAACGGTACTTACCGGTAAGGATGCTAAAGTAAAGAAGAAAACTGTGAAAGACAAAACATCAAAGGCGAAGAAAAGAAAACTGAATGATGGTGATAAGGATTCAGAGGTAAGTGACGAAGTAAAAACTACAATTATGTAAAGAACTAATAGGCGTTTGACGTTACCGTAGGTGGAACATCGCGTGACGATAGCTTTTGAAATTGTTCGTCAATTTAGGACCCTTTATGTTATGGTGGTAATAGCTCCGTTCAAACAGAATTAATATTCTGTTGTAACTGTTATAACCTGTAGTAGTCTACAGTTTTTACTGATATATGAAGCTTAAATTAAAAAAAAATATTTATTTTATTCTAAATTCTTGATATATTTAATTTTATTGCAATAGGATGAATCAGGATCATCTGAAAGTTCTGAATCGGAGTTTGAAGTGGATTATAACACACCCGAGGAAGGCAGCTTGGTGCCGGTCGATTTGGACGTCTTCAGCCTGCACGGATCAATGCCTCATGAGCAAAGGATGGAGGTTTTCAAGCAATTTAGAGCTGCGAGAAGAGGATTACTAATTTGTACGGTAAGTGCCTTTTTTTTTTTAATAAAGTTAAGTAGGAATAAGTTTTTTAACGTAACTTATCGTAACGATATTATGTCCGTGTCTTTCTTTCTTTTACTTTCTTTGGATTGTAGGGCTAGTTAAGAATTGTTTTGTTTCCAATAATATATAATATTGTAACCATGAAATTCGTTGTAACATGTCGTACTGTTTATAATGACGCGGTCATTCTTTAATTCTGTCATTTATCAATTACAATTTCTTCATAGTTTTTTTTTTTAATAAATGTGTGTGTTTTAATCCTAAATCAAACGTAAATTTATATATTTTATGTTTATTATATATCTAAAGAAAAACAGTTTTGCGTTCTGGCAACATACAGTGGCGGTATAACAAAAATAGCGCCGAAACTATCATTTGCTTATTATAGACAAATGTGAATGGCAAAGTTTAATAGTCGTTTAATGGTCGGGCGCTTCGCTTTCGCAATCCGCCGTGATTATTGGCTTCCGGGCGATTAATTTAAATAGTGTGTGTGCCACAGATCCAGCGATGCGTTTGTGTACTGGAATCATTTGAACGCGTTAAATGATGGAAGTAAACGTTGGAGGAAAGTAAATTGACCCACGATACTGTGATCTTAAGTCATAATGTCACGCATCCTGTTCACTCGTTATTTGTTTGTCGAAGAGCTTATCAAGATTATTAGTGTGCAATTTAGACGGGTTATTTTTGTGTTCCTTTCTTTTGTTCGAAAGTCGTATTCGTATACCAGATCTTAAAAGAATACAAAGTATCAAAGACTAAAAAAGATTGTTTATAGACTTTTGTCAAAATTTTTGCGACCACAAAACGTATGACTATCGTATTGGTACATTATCGTGTGTTTATCTACCAGATTTAATGCGATCCGAAACGGTTTTTCTAATTCCAGATCTTATTTTTATCAGCGTCTAGTGCTAAATTAAACGTTGTATTTTTTACTCAATAAAGGTCAATTAAAACAGCAAGTTCGGTTATAAGAAAACGTAAAATCTGTTTATAGAGTTCTGCATTCTTCTCAAGTTCTTATTGTTTTTACTCCATTTGCAAAAATATTTTGAGACATTGACGCAACTTTTGTACCAGAGCAAGAATGTATAAAAAAGACGTATATCGTATGGAATAGTCTAATGTAGAAATAATGGCGCCAAGTTGTCAATTTTCAAGTAATCTGATTGTTTTCCTTCGCCAATTGTCAATTCGGATCGTCCAATTCCGTATCTTATTTGTCTTTGGTATACTACTACTAACAAAACCAAGCAAATCTATGTGAAAATCGCAGTAATTATTGCTAAATTATATAGAAACCAGCGATCTCCGTTTAGCTAAAACCATTATTGAGCATAAAAACAAAAGTTAACCAATAGAATTCACAAACTACGCACAATATTTTGCGTCTTTATGTAAGTAATCGCTTATTAGTCATTTACGTTTGACAGCATGCACCAATAAGAATGCTTTATGTTTAATAATCTGCAATCCAGATCAAATTTAATCCAATTTTAAGTTGAAAGTGTGCACAGATAATAAATACGCATACAATGTGTGTCATACGATCCAATGCCTACATTAATACCGGTGCTATTAATTGAAGATCACGATCACTCGGCAGATGTCATACTGCCATTTTTAATATTTAAGGCCTCAATACAAGGTGCAATACACGTGCGCTTTTTATTTGCTTCGCGGGATACCGTACGAGTGTACGCAGGTGTCCCAAGATTCCGACACGTGTAATACGAAATTTAAATGACGCCTCCGAGCCGCTCGTTCGTTATTTAATTACGTCTCTATTAATTTAATGGCGGGTAATTTTTTTTGAGGTTATCTGACGTCCAATATTTTTGGGGTTATCTGTCGTGTAATATTTTTTTAAAGTTGCTTTCGGTGGCCTGCCATTATGACATTGTGTATTCGATTGGTGATACAATCCAGTATTTGATACGATTATTTTGTCAATCTTTTTTATATAAATCAAATACAGATTTTAATTATTTTGTTCTTCTTATTTTTCGATCATTCATTTCCATATTTATGTCTTAACAATCTATATGATGAGCAATACTTATTCTGTTGAATCGTTACAATTTGTACATTTATAGAAGTTTTCCTTGTTAACATATCTTAAAAAAAATCGTATCTTTAAACATGCCACCAGGCAGGTCGTGATTTCTGTGATTAATGTCGTTCTCATGAGTTTTCCGGCGGCGTTTCGTAGTAACGTGGCACTATTGAAATCGGCTGGTTTAATTGAATAAAGCTAATTTGTGTTACACTGTCGTAACCTTCATGACGGGGGGCTATTTGGTGCGCGGTGGCATGTGCACAAAGCCAATTCCGTACGCCGCGGGGCACCGCTGCCACAATACGCGACATAATGCCTCCCGTTCATTGTAATTATGCACTTTTACGATTGGTGTAATCGAGATTTTAAACGTTCCACCGACACGTAATTATCGGTCGATACCGTCGGTTGAGTTGCGTGGAACGTGTGGAATTATGTTTGTTACGATTGTGTAGTCAACGTCTAATGTGTTTGTACGATGGTATATAGTTTAAATTTCAATTATTTCGATGACGGTTTAAAAATAATCACTTTTTATTTTATATATTACTTTATTAGTATTCGCGGCGTTACTGTAGTAGCGATGAAAGTTTTTATCTTAACGTTTTTTTTACGTCAATAAGGATTAGAATAATCGTTTTAATCATTTGAGGTCAATATTCTTCTAATTAGATTAGAAGCCACGAAAGTTCTCAACTGACAGCGATGGTGAAGATGACAGCTTCAACTAGAGTGATACACCCTACCCTTGTCATCATTAAGGTCAACGCTCATTAGAGCTACTCGGCACCCACTTACCGCCTCATCGCAATATCCACTGGTTGATAGCGAGGCGTCAAATGGGAGTAACTTCCACGGTCAGCCTTACTCCTTAGGCCAGCTAGTTTCCTCATCTTCCCCGCGGCTTGACTTAGTTGCAAGTACTTACTGAGTCCCACCCCTACAAAATGGTATCTACCTATCTTAAGGGTGTAAATATTTTTCTCTATCGACCTATTACAGTTATAAAATAGGATTGAAATATTTGCTTTACGTATTAATGTCATGATGAAAACGAAGTTTTTTGTTTTGCCTATAGGACGTTGCCGCTAGAGGTCTTGACGTTCCAAGGGTCGACTTGGTGTTGCAATATTGCGCGCCAGCTTCCGCCACAGACTATGTTCACAGGTAATATAAAATAATAAAAATAATGAAGTCGTAATAACCATGATAGTAGTCATAATTATTTTAAGCTATTTAGGCGCATTGCTAAACTCGTTTCGTAGACAACTACTAAATAACAATTTTTAAACAAAAATATTGTGTTTGCGGTAGTAAGTTTATTGTTATTTATGTAAAACATTTTTAAATAAATTTAACTCCATTGTGACGCATTCGAAGTCTAATTTTAAGATTGTTCTACATTTTTAAGAACAAACATTTATAAATGTTGATTGCATGGACGCCTGCGAAAATTTAATAGCAACGTAGTTGTAGTTGCTTTAATTGTAATTTAGTTTTTGAAATGAAATTATGGTTTTTGTCTTAATTTAATTAGTTCATTGTCCGTGATCTTTATACTATACTATATATTTATTTTTACTTTGAAAAAGTGAAAAAATAATACATTTTTAAGCTATATCTGAGCTTAACACCTAAAATCTATGTTAAAAAAAACATTGTCTTCATTGGCACAAACAACTAATTGACCATTTAGATTTTGCGATTTTGGCATTCGTTAAAAGTTTTAATATAAATTCGATATATAATGAAGCATGTCACATAATTAATATTGCATTGGCTCTCTCAAGGGTGGGTCGCACCGGCCGTGCTGCCCAAGTTGGTGCGGCAATTCTGATGCTGCTACCAAGCGAAGCGGAATTCGTCAGACACTTGGAGCAGAAACGTATCAGGCAAGATTATCCATTTATGAGCTCTATATAACATGAGAATTATATCTGGCATGACTCATTCGTGTATAGAAGTAGCTGTTGTATTGATTTGAATGCAAACTGTTTTTTATTCCTAACCATTTTTTAGCATAGTATAGTTTTTAGGCACTGAAGTTTGACGCCTATCAAAAATTAATTTAATTTTTTATAATGAGGATCGTTTACGGGATCATTTTTATTCCAAGTAACAAATTTCTTCTCAAATGTTATATTGGACAAGTGTACTACCAGATAGCGAACTCATTTCGTCTGCTATTATGTACCAATCAGTCCTTAATCGACGCAATCTGAAAAATAGAATGACGAAAAAGGCCGGCCTTTCTCTAGGCAAACAGAGAAATTAATCTTCGCGGGATTTAAACCCACGACCGTTTATTAGCCAAGTCATCATCATCATCATCATTATCAGCCTATGATAGTCCACTGCTGGACATAGGCCTACTTCACGCCTCCTTCATTAGGGGGTTTTGGGCCGTATTCCACTACGCTGGTCCAATGCGGGTTGGTGGGTGGACCGACTTTTTACATGCCCATCCGACGTATGGATCATCTTATTTTCAAACAATTGGGTGATCGGCCCAAATTGCCCTAACCCTTGAGTCCCCTGCAGGATTCGAACCACGATCTCCAGTTCCTAAAGCACACGCCTATACCACTAGGCTACGGAGGCAGTCGTTAGCCAGTCATGGGCAGTTATTTAGTTTTTTGTACATAGGTTACGCCAAGCAGACGAGTCGCAATCACTGGAAGCACTCCGTACCATTGCACCGACGGCGTCGAACCCCGCGAGGGCAGCAATAGCGCTGCAGACGCGCTTAGAGCACAACGCCCACAGTCACCGCGATTGGCTTGCCAAAGCGAGCAGAGGTAATAACTGTGATATACTCTTGAATAATAAAGTATTAAAGTACCGTGATTTTTGTAAACGAAACATTAGCTTATATTTGATCGTTATGTATGTAAGTATCAGTATGTACTCAAAGCTTACAAATCTCTGTTAATTCAAGGAAAGTACTAAATTTTTAATTTATTCTGGCACGACTCGGGTTTTTGTAAAGAAAAGTGATTTTTATATTATATAAAACAATAGACAACTCAGGTTATGTATATTTACATTTATATATCTCTTCAGAATTTAATTTAATTTCATATTAAATTAAACTCTACATGTTCATAATTTTAGTGGCCGTGAACAGATAGAATTAAGTGACATTCAAGAATTGCTTGAACCACAAGATTTGCCTCAAACTGACTACGATATTTGTTTCTTTATTATGTCATTTAGGAATGCATCCCTTATCTTCCCATATAAAGCTCAGTGCCGAATAAACAATTAAATCTTTGTATATAAACAGAAGAAACTGATGTCCGGATGTATAACATTGTTACGCGTCGAGCTTGACGGTTTAAAAATAGCAACGTGTTTTTTGGCCATTTGTTTATGAAGTATTATTATCCAATAAGCTACTAATTAATTACTATTTTAACTAATATTTAAAGACTAATGTCTCCTTAATCAGCTTTTACGTCATGGGTCCGCTTCTACTCGGGCTATCCGCGCGAGGTGCGTATGTGGCTAGACGCAAGACAACTGCATTTGGGCCACGCGGCCAAGGCGTTCGCTTTGAGAGAGACGCCGGCCGCGTTGGCTAGAAGGGCTAAATCAGACCCCAATCTGAAGAAAGATAAACCGGTAAATAGACTCACCGTGCACGAGGAGGAGCAGAAGAAGCGGCCAGGGTGAGTGGATAAAACAATAAGTATCTTGCATATGGGAATGCCTACACGTCACTGTATAATATAAAAGGAACAATGTGATCGATATGGCTCTTTACGGCATGTAATTTCAATTAATATCACTATCATCATTGATTGAAAGGACTTTTTACGGATTTTATCGCGTTTATTTTTACATTTTGAAATTACCGTCGTTTCCAACACTTTTCGGCCGTAGTCACGGGGTTAATTGCCCCGTGACCACAGCCGCTGGAAAGAGTAAAATGGACGGGAGTTTAAAAATATATTAATTTTGATAAAATCCGTTAAATATCCATTTATTCAATAATGTGAAGGATTCGCGTAATCAAAAGAATTAATTATCACTATCATCATCATCATCATCATCATCACCACATAATATAAAACGAAGTCACTTCGCTTCACTCTATATATGCTTGAATCTTCAAAAATAGATAACGGATTTTAAAGCGTTTTCTTTATAGACCGAGTGATTCACGAGAAAGGTTAAATTTATAATACAATAACATTTAATAAGAAATTTCGCGGGGCAAATTGAGGCGTTACCCTCGACTGAGGCGTTTTGTTTTCTTTCTTAGATAAAAAATAGTCATAAAAATTCTAGTTACAGTATTGCAACAATATTTTTATGAGTTTGTTTCTCTGTACCTCTCTATCACTAACCACGAAGATATAAAAATATGTAGTATGTATGTTTATTTATGATGTCAAAAACTAAGGTTTAACAATACCCCAGTATTGTTACAGTGTAGTATCCAAAATGTAATATTCTTTCCCCGTTTGTTTAGGTTCCCGAAGGTGAAACCTGGTCTTTTCGTAGCAGAGTACTAAACAGGCAGAGCTCTATGCACACGGCAAGCGAGTTCGACAGCGGCCTTCCACCCATAGACAACTACAGTCAAATGAGAGAAGAAAAACAAAAAACGGCAATGATTTTATGGTTTAAAAATAATTGTAAATAAAATTTTATGTACACTACGTTTTGATTTATTTCTTAAATGCAAATAATATAAACAGTACAAATATTTTCTTTTACTTAAATAAATATTTTATGAGGTTTATACCTATAAGGTCTGTCAAAGATGGTCTTGACAAAAGAAATCGACTTGACTCATCCGATGTATGGACTACTTATGAGGCAATTGATGATTTATAGATAATATAGATAATACTTTGCAATGAATGAGAAACACAAACAATATTTTTTTAATTATCAATTAATTAAGTCGCATTGAAGAACGTGTAAAGTGAGAGTACAAAGAAAATCAAGTTTGCTCAACTATTGATTCAAATAATTTGTATTACATGACTCTTTTCCGTATTTATGTAAGTAAATCAAACCTGACGTTAAAGCTTGACGTTCAGTACGCTCATAATCCCTTAATAGTAGATATAAAAATATATATCTTTATTTTTACTACGTTGACTTATCTCGTCATTAACGTCAGCCGTATTAGTTACGCCCCCGAGCGCATTCGATTAAAAGAGGATTCGAAAATTTCCTACTAAAGCCAATCTAATGAAGTATGGAACTCGATCGTGAGTATAATCGAATACGACTCGAGATAATGTACCGACCGCTACCGTATTCATGTTCCACGAGTGATTCGGATGAAAAATGATTTTAAACCATTACCGTACCCCGTCCGGCCTTTTGATATTTAAATTTTTTTTCCGGGCGGCCATCATTACGAGAGGATGATCTGCGAATTTCGCCCCCGGTTCGCGGTTTTTTTTTAATGTCGAACGTCGAACGAGTTTTTTGTCGGACTCATTTACGATGTTTTCATTGCTGCATAATGACAAATTAAAAGTGTGCTTTGGCGCTCTTTCATGGCGTAATCTCCCGCCTTTCGGGATCCGGCTTTCGGGATCCGGATGAAGAGATCTACGAAGCGGTGACAGTTTCCAATGGCCCAATCATGACATGGAGGAATGATGTCATTAAATATTTTGTTAGTAATAATGTGACACAACCATTTAAAACTATTAATAGTGTGGGGTGTTGAAAGTAGTCCTATAAAATATCTTTATATTTTTGAATAATTTGCGATTATATAAAAAAATGTTTTTCATTGGTATAACCTAGCACCGAATTTTCAACCTTTTCTCTTTATACCGTTTCTTATAATTTTGTTCATATTTAGATTTTTTAGAAGTTATTTTTAAGTCCGAATTCAGTTTCTCCTTATACATCTGATGGCATAAAAAGGAATCAACAAAATTTTGCGAGATATAAATTTAAAAGTCCCATTATCATGCAATAAATATCCAGGGACAAGCCCAATTCACTATTTACAACAATGTAACGAAAACGTACCGTCTTCGTGGAATTATTTTATTACCATTACCATATTATATATCTTATAAAATGTTTATATAAGTAATTATAAAGGGGGCCCCTTAAATTTATAATTTCAGATACATTTTTACATTATTATGCATATTTTAGTACCTATTATCAGTACCTTTTCTACATAGTCGATAAAGCACATGGTTAATTTCACAAAAATATTTACCTACTGTTTCCGACTATGATTACTTATATAAGCTATCCTTTAGACAATAAAAGGCACTTAACATTCAAATAATATCAGAAATATGTAAATACTATAAGGAATGAAGGTTAATGTAAGCTTTTATCTCTATTATAAGTATTTGCTACATTTTAAAAGTTGTGCTTATAATACGTTATCTGTGGCAGTGTTGGTTCGCGCATCATTAAGCGCCGCATTTGCATGTCGGTCGGCGCCAAAACTCGTGAAAAGGCCTTTTCATTAGCATCAGTTCTACTGAAAAATCGTTCTGGCAAATACTCGTGGCCGCTTATATTTTATTACACGCTTTTGTGCTTAAATGAGAGTTTATCTCTCTGTTACTCCGAGTGACTATATCGATGACTTTTCCTTTTTTATCTGTAATAATCCATTATTGTTTCACATCCTCCTCTTCTCAACTATTATGCTTTCTGTAATGTAATAAAATGTTGGTGCTAGTTTTAAAAAATCGTTTATTTCCATAATATTGTTTTGGTTTATTTTAACGATTTTGTGTAAAATCAATTTAAATGACGACTTTAAATTATAAACAAAATGGGAAATATATCTACAAGTAATTAAAAATATAGCTTTCTATAACAAAGTAGGTCTCTATTCTTAACTAAATTTTATTATTGCTATAAATGATGTTTTTGTGTTTTATTTTTTGCTTTAAATTACGCTTAGACGTGACGTGTCGTGACGCGTTCGGTTCGCGAGTAAATGATACAAGGCGTCGTTTTTGATTGATGTACAAGCGAGTGTGTAAGGTTAAATGAATTTAAGTCGGCACGTAAGAGCTGCTGCTTCTGATGAGAATTCTTTTCAAAGAGCCGCGGGTCGATTCGGTAGTACAATGAGGCCGCGAGCTTGGTGGCCCACGATTTAACAATAGAAAGGTTGTGCATTGCTCAACTATCGATGCCTACACTAAACATAACTCAGAGAGTTTCACGTTTGTGGTTAATACAGTCGTTGGCGCTTTGTTACCTTCCTAACCCTTTTCCAAATAACTTTATCGGATTTCAATTCAACAAGCATGACCTGAATGTTGTATATTTGATATTATTTTATTTTATTGGCCTAGAACAAGTTACTTTATTGTAAGCGCATATTCATATAGATACCGGAGTTAAATAAGGCACAGAATTGATAAAAACAAATTGTATGTCGAATGTTAACAGTGCCGAAACGAATGCTCTTGGGTTTGATCTAATATCCAAATTGTCATATGATAAATTGGAATTTACATTTACTTTTTTCTACAGCCATCTAATTATCTAGCCAGGCATGCAGCCGTGTACGTCCATAGATCGACAATTCTTAAATATGTCAGGCTCCACGTGATTGTGAAATTAATAGCTTTATTGTAAATTACGATTTTGATTCGTAGTCGCACAGACACTGAGCTATCAGTACCTGCATTTAAAGGTATGAAAGGTTATCCATTTCGCATCTACACATGCCAATTGCTCTGTGACGGGCGGCGTCGGTTCAAACGCGCCTAGTCACTACCCACCGAATTATGGGCACAAAGCGCCGTTGATACCGAATATTCCATATAAATATTGAGCTAATCGCCCTTTCAATGAAGCGGCCCGCTTTTTTATTAATAATTGATAGCGGAGCGGCCAGTCATGCGCCGTATTGTGCCGACGAGAGCGGGCTTTTTGCCTCGGCCCACAATAATGAGCATCACATGGTGGGGGGCGTGTCCACGGGAAACTCTGCCGAAACTAATTTCTGGATCGTTTCCCAACGTGTTAAATAATCCAGAACAAATGTTTGTTTGTTATTTGTCTGTCGACAGTCCGGTGTAAATATATCTATCGAAGTTTATATAAAAGGTAGATGTTAACCGCGATTTCGTTCATGTTCACTTATATAAGCTTTAAATGTATGAGAAATTACAAAAGCATTATAAAATTTTATTTATAAGTTATGGCTCATGTGGGAGGCCTATGTTTGGCTGATATGATGATGATGATGATGATGATGACTTATAACTTACTCTCATGTGTCAGCTGTATTAGTCTGAAGTTTTGTGTGACGTATATCTGTTGCTTGTGAGTTTTCTATTTATGGGATATCAACGGTAGCCCGTGACTTCGTTCGCATTATAATACATCAAAAAACTATTAGTTTTTTCCATTAAAAAGCGTTGTAAGTTAATCCCAGTTACATGAGCCATCTTTAAGTAAAATTCCCGTCTAAATTTGACCAGCCATTCTAGAGATTAGCCAGAACAGAGAGACAAAAATGTCCTTTACTTATATAGGTATAATCGGTAAAATGTTATTTTAATAATATAAACTGACATTGCAACTTTTATTTATTTGTATAGATGTAACATCTTCGCGTTCTGGTTTAAGGTATAATGTAGGTAGTAGTTAAACAAAAAAAAAATTAAAGTTAGTAAGGAGTCGACGTGTGCTGATTCAGAATCAAAAATTTTTCTATCAACCGTCTTATTTAAAGTAGAACAAGCTTGAATAAAAATTTAGGCTTACTACTATGACTTTTAAACGTTGCAAGTATCATACAGGAAGTTTTAAATTTAAAACCTTTGCCGAAGTGTTCAAAGATTCAGATAATTAATAATTTTAAGGTAGTCTAAGGAATATTGACTCACGAAATTAAGAACAAAAATTATCGCTCGTTTTGGAATAATTGTTTGTTATAGATATAAGTCCAGATGAGATGATATCTACATTTGTGTGTATGGAATGCATGATTTCAACCTGAACTAAACACCTAGGTAAATTGAGGTTATATAGGCTAACACAAAACATATGTTATATGCAGAGATGCCGATTATGTAAAACTACAACGTCGCGAGCTTAAAAAAAAATTTACGCGCCTAAAAAGGTTTCACTTAAGTAAACACAATATGAGATATTCACTTTACACCCTGATAATACAATCGTAAAAGTAATAAAATGTGGAAATTTACAATGTAATAAAATGTTGGTGCTAGTTTTAAAAAATCGTTTATTTCCAATAATACTGTTTAGGTTTATTTTAACGATTTTGTGTAAAATCGATTTAATCGATTAACGAATAATAAAAAAATATATTGAACACATTCCAACGTAATCATGTAAAGGCATTCTAATAATTGCAATTGTATAACAAAAGAAAGCTTCCTACTGCGAAAACGATAAAAAACAACAAATAAGGTGGGAGAAGACAGCGGTGAATTAGTCGCCGCGTCAGATGTTATAATTGAAAACGTTTCTCGTTCACTCAATTATATTAAATTGAGTGAATGTTGCCTGTTTCCCCGCTTCGTAACAATAACTACAATCTGACGGCAGCATCTCGAAGAATGACAATGCGTCTTACGCGGTGACCATGATGTTCGAAGCGGTAACAAATACGCAGTCAATTTTCAATTGAATCAACAAATGTCATACAAAAAAGGCTTATATTACTTTTAAGTTTCCAATAAGAAAGTAAATAATAATATTAGGTTTATTTAATTTCTTTAAGTAATTAAAGAGTGAGGATCTTTTTCAGCTAACATAATGAATCTACTACTAGTTATGACACCTAATGCCTTAACTGACAATGTTAAAAATTTCAGAAGATAGTTTTTAACAAATATTTGTCAGCCAATTAAGTTGCATAACTCAGAAATAGTTTAATTTTTTTATTGATTAGCATTTGCGTCTGATTCTGTGTGAAGCGAGAAAATGTATTCATCGGACAAGAACTTCTTTTTATATATATATTATATATATATATATACTATTTTATATATATACCTTTCTGAATATATAAATAAAATGTAACAGACGTTAAAGATCGTGTTTATAATCTATATCCAATTGTAGAGTGCTGCAGCGAGGTAAGCCAATGCTTATAGCCGACTTCCCACGGCGGTTATACTGTTAGACTAACTGCGTGTAAGCGCCGCTCATAACACTTAAAAATCAAGAGTTATTGTTGTATCAAATGTATGAGAATGTTTAATTAGACAAATGGGCTAAACGGAACCGAGCAAAACCATTCCTCAAAGAAAGTGACACTATACAAGTGACAACGTCTAATAGGATTATACTTTTACGCTTTGATGAGCCCCCAATCTGATTATGGGATATAGTTTAATGATATTTTAACCAAAACTGTTAGAGTCGTCGGGTGTTAGCGGCCATTTCGGAATTATTACGGTATCTTGTTATTAACCGGCTTTCAAGGTTTCTTTCTACAGGTAAAGACATATAATTTAATATAGTTAAATTTCCACTACATTTATTACCATATAAAAAAATTTATAGTTTTTTGATATATTATAATGCGAACGAAGTCACGGGCTACCGTTGGTATCTCATGAATAGAAAACTCACAAGCAACAGATATATGGTAAGCTATTTATATAATGTTAACTTACCATACGTCACACAAAATTTCAGACTAATAACTAAGCGTAATTTAAAATAAAACACAACAAATCATTTATAGCAATAATAAAATTTTGTTAAGAATATAGACCTACTTTGATATAGAAAGCTATATTTTTAATTACTTGTAGAATATATTTCCCATTTTGTTTATAATTTAATCGTCATTTACGCCTATGTATTGCGAATATAACAATAAATATTTTATGTAATATAAATTATACTAACAACAATTTAATACGTATATGAAATAAATATATAATAAAATAATTTCAATAACCTTAATGCTGTAGTAAATATATATCATAAAACAACAATGTATCATCAGGCAAAATAATAAAAGCGTAGGTAGATACCGTACGCAGTGTTACCGTACATGTAACGTTAAAGCTACTTTTACTACGTCCCGTACCGTACGTAGTAAAAGTAGCTTTAATTTCCTTCATCAACATTACCACATAAAAAAATCCAATCGCAGAACCCATTAACAAACAATAAAACGTATGCATGTTTAAAACATAGATCGATCGCACCGGAAAATTGTAGCGCAATTATGTAGCGCTCAAAAGACAACAGACATAAGACGCGATCGCGCGGAAAGCTCCGAAGAAAACCGACTAAAATCGCGTAGCTCCGTGCGAACGTCGTGCAAAAACTTCACAGTGTAGAACGTTTATTATTCATAAGGACGGCTCGCCTCTCCCGCTTCTAAACCCGTGAACTAGCATAATTACACCGAGGAAGCTAAAGCTTAGGTGGATACTTAGAACATGCTAATTACTTTGCACTAAAGACATTACTTGATGTAGTATATAAATGCTTTTATGTTCGTGCAACATATTATATACTTGAAGGTATATTGTCTAATAAAATTTCAGATAGATCGATTAAATTTAAATTATAACGCATAACCAATTATCAAATCCACTAATTTACGGATTTTTCGCGTTAGTTATATATATTTATTCCCGATGTTTCGGATTCTTTTCAAGCATCAATGATCACAGGGCAGAAAAGAAATAATTATGCATAACCAAATATTAGATTCCACAATAAGCTATCAATAAGGCTAGATCTCCAATAGGCAAATCTGCACAGATTAATAAGAATATCAACTGAGGCGGTCGGACGATAACTGGGCGCATTAACGTTCGTGGCTTTCCACGCAGAAGCCTAAAGTTCTATTAATAAAACGATTTCACTGCGCCGTGTAACATGAGCGGCGTGGAGCGGCGAGCGGGGCCTGCGGTCGCCAGGACATAGTACACTAAGAAATTGCGCGTGCGCACAACCTATAAAACGCATGACACCGCAACCGCACACGGGGTAGCTGCACGTCGCATCGGCTTTTTAGCAGCCTTTATAGCCACGCCAGCCACGCTGCCCCGGCCGACGGAATTCAAATGTCAACGCGCCGCCATCTTCTTTTTTTGTTTTCCCGCGTTTATAATTAAACGGAGTAATCGTTGGAAATAATTGATAGGAACATGACCTTTTTTATTACCCCTTTGAGTTTAGTGTGTTGTTTGCAATTATTAACGAAAATACTTCAGTTAAAGAAAGTTTTGAAGAATATTTAAATTAATGTAAATTTACTGCATATTCTGAAAAGAGAGAAAAGAAATTCAATTGGATGTATAGAAGAATAAATATGCGAGATTTTAATGCAAATATAGCGTTATAATAAGCTGTTCTTATTACATTACACGAACAATAAGTAAACGTAGCAAAGCGAGAAATTCCTTTAAATGTACCGATAGAGTATATGATGCGTAAAAACTTGGCTGTATCTTTTATACGTTGCCTCTAGCGAGAATAATGAATATGCATCGATTGTGAACATGCATAATCTTTAATAATCACACACTGTATTCATTGCTTTTTTGTCAAACACGGGGTTATAGTGGAAGCTATACAGTTTATCGGTTATAATTAATATCAGTGACAGTATAACAAAAAGGAAACTTTAGACAGAGACTAATATGTAAATTATTGTTTTTCTATTAAAAATATATTTATAAATCAAACATTATAGTTGTTATAAATGTAGCCACCGCTGGAATTGTAATTTGTACTAAAAAAATACAAGTAGGAACATGTAACACATTTTAATTATTCAAATATAACTGCACTAAGAAATCCTTTTTGTACACCTACTTCTTCGTTCAGTATCTTTTATGCTTGTCACTGGCAGTTTGCGAAAATAAACTTTATAAAATGTTTTATAAAATGTAGAAATAGATAATTATTAAATAACATTAAAAAAGCGAGAGATTATTTTAAATTACTTTGCGTTTAGTTCGTTTTCTATTCTTATATATAAGTTGAAACATTGACGTGTGTGAGTTGAGGTAGCCGCGCGCCATCTCGCCTTACACGTCACCGATACATTAACCAATAGTTTAGCTTGATCATATCGATTTACAATCGGTCTGTTAATAAGTTGCTTTTGTTACCGGCCAGTAAATTGAAACTTAATTCCAGTGATTATACCTCAGCGGTTCAGTTCTGCGCAGAAGCGTAAATGTGCAATGCGGTAATCATTTTGCATAGAAATAATTTTAAAAATTATCGATACACTCCGATACCTGCATCGTCGGTCGGGGTTCAATAATTATTCAGTGTCTTTTTTTTACGTTAAAATATCGCACTTTAGAAATGCAAATCGAGTTAACCGTGTTCGTTTATTGAAATAATAATTAATATTACACGTTAGGATTATAAAATATGAGCTTTAAGTTATGCAGAACATGAGATAATTACATGAAGTAATTGAACCGGAAACTATGATTAGCGTCTTTATTTTGTAAGAAAAAATATTGTTTACAGTTTAAATGTTATAACCTAAAACTTTATATCTTTTGCATAACGCCGGATTTTAATTTACAAAGATCATAGTACTAATTTTAAAAGATCATAAAACCAATGCCAGATTAAAACGTACTCACAATGCACATTGACCAACTGTTGTTACATTCCAAAGTTCAACTAATATTTAAATCAAAAAGATTACATTGAAGAATTTATTGATACAGAATCAAATGTCAAAGTCTTTACGTCTTTACAGCGAAAAAACTTATATCCTTCCTATTGGTCAAACATTGCGTGGTCATTGACGTTTAGCGTCACGAACCAATCACAGGATTTAACGTCATAACGCCACTAAAGTTTGAAATTTATTTTTTTAAACATAAATTGCCCGTTTTATTTGGTTACAACAATAAATATTGCTGAACGGGTCCTTAAATCAAGTTCTATTGCGGCAAGTAACCGTAGTACGTCCGCAGCTGATCGCTGTTTAGTCAAGTTTACTCTCCGTTTACCCAGTGAGCCGCGGCGACCGCAACTTTGAACACTCGGCCGCGCGACGCACGTAACACGTAAATATCACGGGACATTCCTCCGAAGTTATGTTAAAACTAAAATGAGGTGAGAAATGTTTATGAGTGGAACGTTTTAGTTTTCAATAGAGCGTCGGGATTAGCAGGAAGTTTACTTAATGGTGAGGTTATGTAAAAAGTCGGTCCACCCACTAACCCGCATTGGACCAGCATGATGCGATACGGTCCAAAAGCCCTAAATGGAGAAGGCGTGCGTAGGGGAGGCCTATGTCCAGCAGTGGACTGACACAGAATGATGATGATGATTGAGCGATAGGCCTTACACGTAGAAACAGAGCTATGACGACATTACTCTACTGGACGCCTACAATTTGGGATTATAATAATGCACTGGCTGCGATGGCTACCTCAATACTTGTTCTAAAAAGTTATTGAAGTTGTTTTAAAATACGATGGCAGTGTGTAAATGTTAGGCGCTTATACGATAATCGCTTCTCTCAAAACGTAATGAAGTAAATAACTGGTATGGTAATAATGTAGGCTACTAATACCTGTATTTTATATCATTATATAAGCATACTTAATGCATTTACAGCGTTGTTATTGCAAAGTCCATGTTAATTTCATCGTATCATGGAAAGGCACAAGACAATAAGATTTCCAAAACAATTTTTCAAAGACTATTTTAAAATAAAATGTAATTTACACGAGCATATTCTACAGTCGTTTAAAAATAATACACAAAACCCATTCAGCCAAACGTTTTCCTTTTATAATTATGTGATAATATTCAAGGACAGTATGAAAAAACCTTTTGACTGTCTTCCTGTTAACCGAAACTCTGTATGATATTAAAGTTTATGAACATGGCATACAGATACTATAAAGAAATAAACACATACATATGTATATTAGCAACAGTAGGTGTGTTATTGATATATATTTATATGTGCGCTACTATAAATATAATTGTGAAACTACATAAATATATACATATGTATATTGCACACAATTCTAACATATTGTTGAAATAGGCCGTGGAAATATCTTAGTGAAATCATCTCTTTGTTCCTCAAACGTCGCTTGCCCTTTTAGCGGGTAGTTTCGTCCCTTGGGCATTGAAAAATACGTGCATGGGGAAAACAAAAAATCTACCCGCACGATTCGGTCGACTTATTAACCTATTTGATACTACAATTGGATAGAATTTTTGATTTAGGTCCTTCTCTTTGCGACATGAAACATTTTAGACTAAAAATATATTTGTGTATGTATAATGAGAAATGAAGAATGCTCTTTGCTATTAATGTATGTTATCAATCTTGATTAACGTTCCTCCTATTATCATTTAATGAAATATATGTAGATAAACTTTATAATGGACACAATAAAATTGTATAGACTATAATTCCTTAACCATATAAACGTTTTTATATGGTTAAGTAATATATATTTTAATTGGAGCAGTATTTCCAAAAAAGACTTTAATGAGAACATTAAAAATATTATTATAAAAATCATAGAATTAAAGATGCAATAGCAGAATAAGATATTTTCTTTTATGCCGTAAATGAGCATAGCAAAGAGCAAAGATATGTCTGAAGACTGAATTTTGGTAGGAAGGGTTTCGTAAGCTGTCTTATACTGGGTAAAAGAGACATAACATGTCTTAAGGCGTCTAGTAGACTTCTTATGTTGTACGCAGCATTCCTATGGGCACGGCGTATCCTTGTTGCAACCCGGCAGACATCGTACTACCTCAATCGATAAATAAAGGATGTAAATTTTTGTATAAGATTTATTAATAAACATAGAAATAAATCTGAAAATTAGTTAACAACTCTATTAAATCTACTAACTGTTGTTAGGTGAAATCATAATATTTTTCACCTCTTAAGAACACATTGAAGAAAGAAATATTTGTTTTTTAAATCCCAAGAATTTTTCTATTTTGCACCTTTTAAACGTCTTCTGGTCTAAAAATAATTTAGTAAATCGTTTAAGTGTTCGTAATTAAAAACAAAGCAATCATTTTTTCATACTGTCAATTATTTTGTCTAATTATTTAGAAACTTCACATAAGTAAAATTACCAACAAAAAGTTCTAGAACATGTAATGAAATGATATGTTCTTAATAAAAATTGCATAACGCATCGTCGTTTAGTTCATTAACATGATGGTTTAAAATATAATATCTTTTACAAAGATTTCGGATTCTGATCTCATATCCTCATCGATCTTTGAACTCTCTAGATTGATTATGAATAATGACAAATGATAAAAAGATTACAATCTACATAATTGTGTCAATGTTGATACTAGAGAAAGTTTCTAAAATTATAATTTTGTTACAAGTGGTGACTGCTATAAAATATATAATTTAATCTATAAACTATTACTAAAATTCTGAACATTCTATCGATTGTTAAATCTAGTAAATAAAATTTATGTTAAACAGATCGTTCCGTATGATTCTCGGACAATGTACAATCTTAAAGACTCATATAAAAATTTGTCAATGTCAAATCTATTCTTGGTTTCAACGTTAACTTCCGAAGTATCAGTGGATCATCAGATTATCAAGCAGATTCTGAAAAACTGCGTTTGCCATTATTTAAATGAATTTGAAAAGTTATTTCAAGATCAGTATCTGAAATTAGTTATGATTTTTAACTTACAGTTTTATTCAATCATTACGACGTTTTCAACAAAATGATTCCTTCCTCGAACTTTAAAAAAATTATTTTACGTTTTTCGTTTATTTTCTTATTCGAAGATTGTCGGCTTCTACCACGTCAGTGGATGTCTTCAGATCGAGGCAGTAGATTCGGACTTGCTCTTCTGATGACAAGCAAAGCGCTGGACATTTTCCCAATCTTTATATCGATAGCTTCTTAAATACAAGAATTCATTCATGATCTGGACGTGGAGCTGGATCCATCACGGTTTAGATTTTTTGTTCGAACCAATCGAGTCAATAATTGATGAACCTCATGTTAATTTAATAATTAAAATATTACTTTATAATATCAAATTTATTCCACATTTCGGTTAGTTAATCATGTGAGTGGAGGAACTGAATAAAGAGAGACCCAGGTTATGTAAGGAACAAAGGCTTACTAAAAATACAGATTCAGGTAGTGGAGAACCCATTCTTTTCGATCTCAAACCATCATACAGTTTGGATGACCGCTCAGACACAATTTATTCTCGGAAATCAATTTGAATTTGGAAAATCCCTAGACATATTCTTAATAGTTAAACTTGAATATGAAAAAAAAAATCGATTTTTTTAATTTCTAGACCAGAAGACCCTTAAACCTTTCCTGGATTTCCAAAAATATCAAAATTAGCTAAATCGGTTTAGCCGTTCTCGAGTTTTAGCGGGACTAACTAACAGCATTTAATTTTTATCTATATGGATATTGTCGCTGAATTAATTTAAGAAAACCTTGCCGGCCAACAGTAAAATTACCTGCTATCTCAAAATTGGTCTATGAACGTGGTACATGGTGTATATGATAATAGTTCTTACATTAATAAATAATTGCATCAACGGGCATACGGCTCGTTTACCGTTCTAAATACCCATGTCCGCTGGTTTTTAAAATATAATATCATTATTTTGTGGAAACAAGCGGATTTTCGGATATTAACTATAATATTCTCATTATCCTTTCATGCGGATCTTAGAAATTACTTGCTAGTATGTTTGATTTATTTGATATGTATTTCGACTTGCAAATGGAAATATAATGCGAACATTGACTTAAAATATTATATTAATTTGTGTTCAATTTTATGTATTAGATGCACGAGTTTTTGCTTAAATATTTATAATATTTGCTTATAAGTTTTCTGTGATCGACTAGGTCTTGTCCAGTATTAAGTTCGCATGGAATTTCAATGCTATTAACTATTGACATAAAATCTGCGAAATTATACCGTATATTATAAGTATTTTTATAGTATTAATCACAGTTGGGATACGGTCTAAAAACCCTAATGAAGAGGGTGTGCATAAGGGGAGGCTTATGTCCAGCAGTGGACTAACAGAGGCTGATGATAATGATGATGAAACACAGTTGAATCACTAACAAAGACCAAGTCAGCACGCCAAGTAATCAATATGAATAGTGAAAATAGATAAAAAAATGTAACGGTGGTAATAAAAAAATATATTAATTCCTAATTAACTATAATTCTCGAACGATACATCTGCGTGTATAAGTTCTATAAAAGTGTATTGCTCGCGGTATAAGCAGGTATGTTAATTAATTGCGCTCGTTAATTCCGATTCCACTTACTTGATTTCTTTGCATGTGATCGATTGGATGGAACCACTGAATCATACACGTAATGAAACGTTTAAATGTGGTTTCCTTTCGTATCACCTGGCAACACGGTCATGGTTTCATGTTCTGTAAAAACGGTTGATATTGCAGAACGGTAGTATTTAATATTGATAACTTTACATTAAAGTATAGGACAGTTATCAAACGGAAGGCACTGAAAACTGTAATCAAATTTACATTGTATTATACTAACCATTACTCTAATAGATTCTTATGCCTTCAAGTGCAGTACTAAAGTACATTTACACAATTTGCATAATGGATGTCCTAACCTTATTAAAACAGCGCGTTGTCATGTAGGAATACAAGCGAAAAAAATAATATGATGTACTTGATTAAAAAAAAACTCTATTTGCTATAAAAACCTTTGACGTCTAACAATATAACCATTTATATGTTCAAGTTCATTTTTTAATTCGATCTTACATCGTTCAATCACAGTCTGCGGTCAACTAAATGCATTCGCTTGATTATAAATGTTTAACAAAGTATGTAAACACGATATCTGCTGACTGCTGATATGGAAGTGAGCAGAAGCCGTCTATTCTCTCGTCTCATTGCTTTGACGTACAGCCGTCGAGGGGAAATATTAAAAACACAACAAGTCGTCCCTCGGTCCAAATCGATGTATGGTAACCGCATTGAGTTCAATCAAGCAAATAATCTTTCATTTTTGTGTCTTGTTGTTATTTCAATAGAATAGTCGTACATCTAAAAATTCTTAATAATAAGTCCTTACCAAAAATTAATTAAAAGAATTTTTAATTTAACTGCCAAATTTTTTCTATATAGTCAGATCTTAGATATTATTCTATATCCTGTTTTATTGTCGCATTAATAATTGCTACGTGCCATTATGCCTGATTAATAAAATTTAAAGATAAAATATTGATCACAGCAAATGTTACTATAAATTAGCGCATTGATGAATCCTCACAGCGCAATTTTAAAAACGGAAGCATAAACAGCAAAACCAGTCATACAAAACCATTATAAACGTTTTCAGACCCACAACAGGCCGTGTAGGCCAATAACCATTTGTCATTACTATTATAAAGTAATAGAAATCGTAGCTATTACGTGCACACGAATCGTTCTCAGGGCCCGTCCATAGTATAGATAGTTGGCACAGCCGTAACCCAATCCTGTGAGAGCGGCCGTCGCGCGCCGTCGACCCGGCCGTCCATGCGTCACAGTCTTCCTAGTTCTCAGCTTACCCGGTAAACGGAGATCGACCAAATCATGAACTCGCTTAACACCTTGTTACACAATAGGCTGGTGCACGAGCGATCGGCTATGAACCGTTGCTCGCGGATAGAGCTAAAAGTGCCTAATTCTCTTTGAATATGCACGTTGTTGTCAAAACGTTTATGGGCCTAGTCAAAGGTAAAATAATTGCACAATAAAACAGTTTTGCATTATTACTTTTAACATTTTTTTAACTTTCAATGCATTTTTATCTCTTAAAACATATGTCACTTTATTTTTCTTTTTTCAATTTGATAAGAAACCCAGCAGTGTTACATGAATTTAACTCGCTAAAATTAGTATTATTTTTACCGAGTAATTGCAGGTAGACGATATAGAGATAGATGAGCATGGTTATGTACAGCAATAAGAGCATAAATGACGATAATATGACAATGGGCTGTTGTTAATAGAAGTATAATGATATAGTACGAATGAATTGTTGTATAATTTAAGCATTTGTTCTCTTTTACAGCATAACACGTAAATTTAAATATACATATACTGTATGAACATCGTAAAAGCTCTTAAGCAGTAACTTTGCACTTTTTGGTTCCATTAAAATATAAGGTTATATTTTTATATTGTTTATTGGATGATACATGTACTATGTATATGTTCAATGTATGTGTCTAAATTTGTTTTGTACATAGAAAAAATGACTTGGTTAATGTTTTATTAGTATTTATTGAAGGAATATTCGTAAATAATTTGGTACCTTAATGGAAAGGGAAGATATTATGAACGGCTGTTGGAATTCATGGTGTCAATGTTTTTGACTAATGTCAATAGAACGAAAGCTTTCATTTACAAGATTTGAAAACATAAAAGGGTAAATTTACATTTTGATGCTGGCAAGTGCTTCGGGGACCAAAGTGGCATTCGCTCCCTAAAATTTTAAAACATCTATTTGCATATGCTTTGAGTACATAAACGACACTTTCTAGAGCACTTTTCGTTTGTGGGGGTGAAGAGGGGACAGAGTCTTCGGTCTTCAGTGTTCTTGTATTTTAGTAATATTAATTTACCTTTATAATCTATCTATGAAACAAATAAATAGTAATTTATTTATAATTTAATATGTAGATGACATACAATTTTGTGTGTTATGTGTGTAGTTTTAGGTCTGTAGGAAATAGATTATTTGAGATTCATAGATTTAACATGTATACTCTTGCGATATTAACTATGAAAGTATTATAGAATTCAATTATACAGTACAATGTTACAAATGATTTAAATATTTTATAATTATGCTACTTATTTATAAATTTTTGTTAGAAATGACTGTACATATTTTAATGAATGATTATTTTATTTCTTTTTAATAGTAAATAGTAAAGTTTAATATAAAGATAATGTCAATTAGAACATAAAAAAGTTGAGAGTTTATAATACGTCAAAAGGTTCAAGAATTCACGATTATTAAACGAATGAATCGTTGTACAAAACAAATAATTGTTGCCCTCAACAAATGGATATCAACCGATATGAATTCGTTCAGCACATGTTCGAAGCGAGATTTAGCACGCAATAAATCCCTTTTACGTATAAACGTTAATTTGCACGCGTTTACATCGTCCCGGAGTAGGCAGGAATGATAAATTGGGAAGGAGGGGGCATAATCAGCGTAATGCCAATCATGCAAATGCCGAGATCCGGCTGAAAGCCTCAACCGGCTTGTTTCAGGAGTTAAAATGGAGATCCACTTAGTAGGCTACGCAACTCACATACGTAATTGATGGCGTCAGTGATCAATAGACTAGGTAGACGCGACGCTTTGGAATTAAAAAAAATTGCAATTACTTTAAAAATTGATTTCTAGCAATAAAATTGAAATCTAAGAGAAATTAAATATTTGTCATAATGTTTTGTATGTGAAATATATACCGTCATGGATACATTTTAAATTAAAATTTCCTTTCAATTGTTCTTGTATAAAAAATTAACTTTTTCACCAAAATGTTCTAGAGAATAGCTTACCTGACTACGACCCTAGTATTTTGATAATTTGTTGAACATTACATGTCTACATTTCCTCAACAATAATATTGTTGAGGGGAAATGTAGGCAAATATTTACATATTATAATTTTACTTCTTTTCTAACAATTAATAACTTGAACACATGTCATACTTTAAAAGTGTATCAACTATAATAAGAAAAACAGCAAGAATGTATATATTAATTAAAAAATGAGATGACTTTATAATCACTTGGTATATCTGCACACTATAGTCTATGGACGTGAGCTTCTACAGAAACAACATTGGCCGCCGCTAACGAATTTAAACGCCGGCATAAACTGAACTGTGCGCCTCTAATTGAGGATTTGTAACACGAACTCACTGCTTTGCTTTGAAGAGAGTCTTGAAAGTAGTAAAAATATGTAAAACAGAACAAATTATTCTATTTAATCAAATATGTCGTGACTCTCTAGGCTGTCTGTTGTCTGTTGTCTGATACCAAAGCAATTTCTCTGACTTTTAATTTAAGAAAATCATAGTCTATTAAGCATTGATTATCAAATAACGTATTTATTATCAAAAATACTAGAAAACTATGTGATTAATTATATATATATATATATTATATAATTAATCATATAATCAGATTAATTATATATTATATATATATATATATATATATATATATATATATAATTAATCACATAGTTTTCTAGTATTTTCGATAATAACATACGTTATTGATACTGATATGTGCGTTTGTATATATAATATATACAAACGCACATATCTCGTTACAGTCTATAGCCAAAAGTTTAACTTCAAACGAGTAATGGTTCTGATTTTTATGATGATGATAAATAGTTTTTCTTTGTGAATTAACACTGGTACATTATTTATCATTCAAATTTATATTTTCCATTCTATAAATATTCAAACTCTACTGGTCTTTATAGCGTCGGCTACAGCACAACACTCCCTAAAATATCAATTCACTTCATTTACACTTTAATCAGCTCGCTTTATTTCATTCTCAAATACTTTCCATTAAAGGGTGCTAAAAGCAATATGGCCGCCTTTTCATTCGCTTCCCGTTTTGATTTCGTATTCAGAGCATGGAAACATAAAAGAGCGAGCGTCGGTTTAACGTTGACACTTTTAAATATTAAAATTAGATTATTGTATAAACAGACTAATGGAATAAATTGGTCCTCTATAAATAAACGCGTAAATTAAAGATATAAATGCATGTAACTTCAATAAAATAGTAAAACTTTAAAATATTAAGAGAACAAGCAATCTGCTCTTAATTTTTCAATTAATATGGCCTTAAGCCTTAACAGTCGTACAAACATAATAATAGAGAAAAAATTTAACTTTCTTCTACATATATGGTTTGCCAATCCAATAGGCACATCAGATTTGACGGTGCCACAAATGTAACAAAGAAAGAATTACATTTGCTTTATTACATTTGCTTTATTTATGACACTGGTAGTAATTTATTGCCGGTATCTATTGCCTTCGTAGCCTAGTGGCTTGCGCTTAGCGCGTGGGTTCGAATCCTGCGGGGACTCAAAAAATTTCAGTGTTGTTGTCCCGTTAAGTTACGGCAATTTGAGCTGATCACCCAAGTGTCTGAAAAGTAAGATGATCCATGCGTCGGATGGGCCTGTAAAAAGTCGGTCCTGCACCTTACTCTCTCCGGTAGTGCTTATTATCCGTCCCATCGGGCTTTGACAGTATAAAGGTATAGGAAGTGCACCTGTGTTTGCGCGTACACTTGTGCACTTATAATATCTCCTGCGCAGTTGGCAGATCGGCCGCCAAGGTCCTAATCGACTGGATAAAACTATAATTATTACGTTATTGTCGGCATACTATATATATTTTGTCGGCTTATAAATTTTGTAGGTAAAATCCAACACATTTAGGAACTCGCCCTCATGGGTGTGTCCTTCGAGCCACCTCCGCGTTTTCGTTAAACGTTTGTTAAACGTTTGGGCGGCCCGCCCTAAGCACTTGATAACGACGAAATCTCCTGCATAAACCGTTTAATAAGGGGTTTGGACTTTAGTACCATACATATTGGGTTGTATTTTCTTTGCACTCTTTTTATGAGTAGAACTTTGTCGCAACGAAATGAGAGCTTTGTCCCTACGTATAGTTTAAACGTTTTGACTGGTATAAGGAGGGAGTTGCTTTCATAAATGCCTATTCTTTTTTCTTAGTACCTTCGCTTGAGAGTGAAAACGTTGTCGTTATATAATGAAATGTTTGTGCGTTATTACTACGAATATATCTATTGTTCATTACTTTTATGTTTCTCTAACTCTACATATCGATTTTGTTTAACTATTGAGGTTAGTTCTACTTATATATTTTATAATACCATGTTATATATAAAATATATAACACATGGTATTATAAAATATATAAGTATGTATAAAATATATAACATATATTTTATATATAACATAGCCTAAGAACTAACTAACTAGCTATATAAAAACAAGGAGTCATGGAATCAAGTAGCCACTATAGCGATCATTATCTCCATATAGCAAACGATTAAAAAATTAGCGATAGCTATCAAGTTAAAAATTAGTTATATACACGGTTATAAAAATAACTATTTTAAACTTACTTTAAATCAGTAAACTAGTATAGTTGTAGTAAAAACCATAGTAAAATATTTTAGGACTTATTTACAAACAACTTTTTAGTTTACTTTCATAGATGCAAGGTTTCATGTTCACGGGATATCTTCTCGAAAAGCGCAATTGCCGTACATACTTAAATAAGCCTTAGAGTGCAAACACAACTGTTCACCGGTTTAAGGGTTGCTAGAGTAACCGCTTTTATTGTATGACATGACGAGAGAAACCTATCTTTCTTTTTAATGGTTAAAAGAAGTGTAGCGCAAAGTGCCAAGAATACTATTACCACCGAAATTAAAATGTCATTAAAGTTTTAATACAAATAACTGTAACATTTTACTCAATACCAAAGGTATTGGGTAAAATGTACTATGACTTATAAAGCGATAGTTTGTTGAAAGTAGTTATTAATGATAATAATGAAGAGAATAATTATACCGTTACATATTAAAGTTATTAAAGGATACGCTACTGATGTTCCCACGGCTTATATATTTTGCCAAATGGTTAGACATTGGATGATGTTCGGCGCGATATTCTGAGTTCATAAAAGTTATGAGAGCAGGATTGGGGTTTGTATGATATTTCTGTAGAAATTTAATTATATACTATTTGGTTATACGCATACGAGTTATGGGTGTGTATCATCATCAGCCTGTGAAAGTCCACTGCTGGACATAGGCCTCCCCTAGTACATCCCTTTCCTTTAGGGGGTTTCTTGGACCGTTTCCCACCATGCTGGTCCAACGCGGTTGGTTTGGTGGATGGACCGACGCATGGATCATCGTACTTTTCAGACAATTGGGTGATGGGCCCAATTTGCACTAACCAACTGGGAAACAACAATGAAAATTTGTTGAGTCCCCGCAGGATTCGAACCCACGACTTCCACTTTCTAAAGCACACGCCTATACCACTAGGCTACGGAGGCAGTGTGTGTATAATATGAAAATAATACTGTATTAACCTGCATATACTGAGATGTTCCCGTTAAAAATTAGAAATTGGAATAGATATTTGAAATAAATCGAGAGAACTTCCTGTAATATTTCTTTATAAAAAGGGTTAAATCTTGTTTTAATATTAACTGTCATTTGTTTACATTTTAATTGTAGCTCATGTTATAAAAAAGAAAAAGCTGCTTTCAATAAAACTTTAATTTAATAAATAACATTAAAAACAAAAAAGAACTGAACCCCTAACTACTGTTCGAAATAATCTGAATCGTAGAATATTTTCTATATAATGTAAATAATGAAAATGTTAAGTCACGACACATTTAACTTCCATTGGATTCTGTTTTACTGATCACATCAATTACATCTTACCATAAAGCCTTTCGAATCACAAATACATTTTGCATTGTTGATTTCGATTAATAATACCGTATTACGTGTGCTTGTTAACGCATGTAATTCTTCACTCGTCCCTCTCATGTGTAATGCAATAAATGTCATCCATCAAGCCCCGATAACTCAAAGAAAATGTTTACGTATAGTAATCACTTGCACAGAGATATATTGTTTTAGTACGATTAAGCCAGCCCCTATATCGAAGGTAGGAAATTAAGTCATGATTTCGAAAGCGCACGTTATCTTTCTGATTGAATATAAATGAATTGTACGTGTAAAACAATATAAATTAACGTTCTTTTTAACAAGTATTGTTTTAGAAAAACCTGATTCAGTTACATTGTTTAGTTTGCATCGTATAATATATATCACGGGTGAAATAAAACCAACAGATAATGTATTCTTATTGAAGTGTTACCTTGTTATTTTAAAGCCTCAAATTAATGTACATCGATTTATTATTGGTAAAGTTTAGAGGGTAAATTTATCGAATGACCGTCCATTTTAGCATAAACGAAACGCACAAAAAATTTTAAGACACCTCTGTAATACCTATACATCTCTTATCTCCCTTAAAAGATTCGCGAATGATTAATCGCGACAATTATGTTACGAACGCGCACGTTGTAGGTACATATTGCTGCCTAATGTATTCTCGTTATAATATAAAGTAAATAAATTCTCGATTTTTCCACGTCAACGTTCGAATGATTAGAATACGAAGATAATGTGAAAATTTCAATCCAATCACGGGTGTTTCGCAATAAAAATATTGGCGGTTTAAAGGGGACTGTAGCGCTTTTTCGCACGCCTAGTTAATAAGCGTCAACTGAAACGTGAAATATTACAAATTGCCTCGAGCCCCCCCCCGCTCGTCTATCCACCACCCCACCACTTTTTACGATGCCTTTTTCATGCTATTCCATCAAGTGTGCTCGATCGGGGAACGTGCAAATGAACACGCTCCGCCCGTTTGTAGCGTCTAGCCAATTTTAATCTAATACCGTGCGATATTATTCGAGGGCGTTTTATTTTTATTTTAATGCCACGTCTCGTCTGCCAGCGTCTCTTTTCATATGCAATCTGTATTTTAATTATGTTAAAGATTTTAGATATAATGTTTTATATGAGGTAAAATGTATTTATTTTCTTAAAAATAATGTGGATATTACTTTGTTTTTAATTTTTATTGCTAATAAGGTTACGTCTACAAATGATATATAGAAACTATAAAGAGAGAGTTCTGTAAACAGTTGAGGAAACATGTAAGCATTTTTCTCAAGAATCTTACCGTCACGATAATAAGGTGCCTGCTTGTAACAGACTTTTATTGTGTTTTCCATTTTACTATTAAAATGTAATATATAATTAAAATAAATAAAAACTCAAGTCTCTCGGTCACGATCTTTGTTATGACTCAACAAACAAGTAGGTAGTAAAGTAAAATAGTATAAATTATAGATTCTAAAAGAGGATTTTTATTTCCTTATCACAAATACTAGAAAAATTTAAGTACAACATTTGAACACACGCAGTAAAAAAACGTTTTACACTCGGAGCCTGCCATGGTAAAGCTATTGCATAGCATTGTTATTAACTTATGCAATTATAATTATTCATTTTTTATTTATCTCACAATATGTGTAGGTTATTGAAAAAATTATTAAAACTATAGATTTATTGTAACTGAAATGGTACTATAATACTGCTATAGTACTATAATATTATACTATAATGTAGTACATACATATTCGCTCCATTTCGGAGAAGCTTCGTATAGGCGTACCACAAATATAGATATACTGAAAAAAGATTTTCTTACATTTACAATGACATTATTCATCTTGACATCTGACACTAAACAATAAAGTTTCATCGTATTACACATGAAAATGTCACTCATTGAATACGATAACTCATTGACAGTTCAGGTGCCATCGCATTCAGATAAAGATCTGAGTTTTCCAGAAAAAAAATTCTTACTACATCTATACAACTTGGTTATACAATGACATTATTATTTTGACATTTGACATAAAGCAATAATGTTTCATAGTAATGGATATGAAAATGTCCCTCATTTATCATGATCATTCATCGACAGTTAGGGTGTCCTTGTATTCCGATAAACATCCGAGTTTTCTGGAATGAGCAGGGGGTGTTAGGTTATATTTTCGTTACGGTATTTTTTGGATAGGTCGCCGCGGTCAAAGCCCGCGATAATAATTAACAATAGCTTAAAAATCTTAATAATGCTCAATATGGTTAAAAATATAATAACATAAGGTTAATTAAGTATTCTAAGCTAAGTTAAAAACACATTAAGTCGCCTTGTAGTAATAATTTTTGAGTATTTAGACAAAAATTGTAAAATTTTTTTATGATAAAGTTTATTCCAAATTGTTACATTTGATATTGTTCTTAAATTTTATACTTATGGATAACTAGAAATTATTTAAAGTTATCCGTAACATTTTAACGTCATTTCTCTCAGGATCTACCGTAAAAGTTATTTGTTGTAAAAGTCTTGGAGAATTTTTGATCAGTAGGTAACATTAAAAAGAAAAATAATCCTCCACTAATCCATGTTCAAAGTCTTTTCAAAATAAACAAATTGCGTTTATACTCTAGTTTCAAAAACCATGGAAAATAACCGCTAAACCAAACCTTTTTTACGGTAATGTGACAATATAAAATATATGTTCTACTTATCTAACGTAATGTGCTCAACCAAAAGTGTAGCATTCACAATGTATTTCAAACTATTTTACATATTCTATTTATCAGCTGATTCTATATAAATTACGAAACAGCATTAGGAAATTTCCAATTACGTATCAGTCACGGTTTTGTCTGAATATGTTATGTCTAATGCAATCAAATTAAAAGAAGAACACTTCGATCACGTTGCAACGAGAAAGTAACAATTTTAATGCTCCAAATTTGTTATTTACGCTTCCTTGAACATAATAGTAAATATTAATAAATTATCGCTAAATCTGTTATGTGGAAATGGAACCGATCAATTCCCTCAAAGGATGTAACTTTATAAAAGCGTCTTGGGCCTTAGAAATTGGGAAAGTGAATTAAGCGCCCCGCAAACTGGTTATATCAATCATAAACTTATTCGATTAATTACGTTTTGCGGAGTTAATAGCGACATCTAATATCTAGCGTAGTGATGTGCAATGATCTTAGGTATATCGATAATATAATTAAAATATGATAAATATTAACACTTTTATGCCATCGTAATTAGTGTTATGATACTTACTTGTAAAGCTTTTAATTAAAATGTTAGAGAACTCTTCTTATAGGTAGCTGGTATTTATTTCCGTCAAATAAATTTAAAGAAATATTGGTTTTTACGTTACTACTTCAAGTGTGCACTTAAAATTTATTATGTTTGGTTAATTATGAAAGCAACCGCAGTGAACGATACGCATTCATGTGCATAGCTTATCTTATAATGGGATTCATTTTGTTATACATATGTGTAAATTACACTGTCAGGAAAAGTCAAGTGTTTTCTAATCTTTTGTTACAAGGTGGTGGAAATGTTGAAACGTTGGAATTTAAAATGTAAAATAAACGCGATAAAATCCGTAAAGTAATTTTATTTAATAACCTTTGTCACAGTTACACTATAAAATATTAATTCACATAAAAATCGATACTACCGTATCGATACTTAATCTCGCGATCATATTGATAGCTTATACCATCGACATAACTTTGTTACACCACTATGCATCCCATTTCGGCGGTGTCATTAGGCAGGCTGCGTTAATGATTAATGCGGCGCCGCGCTCACACGTCCCCCCGGGCCCTAACCCGTCCGCGGCAGCAAATAAAACTGGAACTAACACTTAATCGAGCTACCCCTTTGATGGAGCGCTGTCCTACGTTTGTTTTTTATTTGAACAAATATCGCTCGTGACCATCGCGCTACGTTCAAGAGATTGGCCGTCATTTGCTGTACGATTGCTTAATTTTCTGTACCTGGGTTGTATTTGCTTATAAAGCTTTAATTTATTTATTTTGCACAATCGAAAATGTACACAAGAGGGCTTAATGCCATAAGGCATTTCCTGACAGCCAACTTTTATTTAATCCTATTGTGTAGTGATATGATGACAAGCTGATGAATGCTGCCTCCGTAGCCTAGTGGTATAGGCGTTTGTTTTAGAAACCGGAGGTCATGGGTTCCAATCCTGCGGGATTCAACAAATTTTCATTGTTGTTTCCTAGTTGGTTAGGGCAATTTGGGCGATCACCCAATTGTCTGAAAAGTAAGATGATCCATGCGTCGATCTGTCAAAAGTCGATCCACCCACCAACCCGCATTGGATCAGCGTGGTGGGATACGGTCCAAAACCCCCTAATGGATAGGGTTGTATTAGGGGAGGCCTATGTCCAGCAGTGGACTATCAAAGGCTGGTGATGATGATGATGATGATGACAAGGTTTTTCAAGAAAGGTCGTCAAGGTACCGTCTGGGGAAGTATCATCATATTGTCTATTTCTGTGCATATCAATAGTGCATACGCACTGCTGACTTCTGGTTTAAAGGACACTGTGGCCACCGTAATTAGTCACCGACTAATTACGCTGGCCAAGACATGTAATATGTCATGACTCAGGATGGTAGGCAGATTTATAGCTTCTCATACTGATCGTATGGACGGGGTACTTCAATCAATTAAAAAAACTGCAAAGGCACAATTGCCATCTTTACGTAATATAGACAATATCCAATGCAAATATGTAAAAGAGCCTTATTTTACGGTAAGGTATAAACGTATTACTAACAGATTAGCACAACAAAGAAACTCTCAATGCGATACGCTCCTAATAACGTTCGAACACAATGTAATTTGGCGTCCAACTCGCCGAGTTTAGATCACCTTGAGTTTATTGCGATATGTTGCTGCGTGAATGTCGCACTTTTTGTCCGCGGCCCGAGACAGTGCCCGATCTCCGAGTCAATTATATATAACAGCCCGTGAGGTTGGCGGGGGACGTATTAAAAGGATAAGAGTGAAGCAAGGTAGCCGGCAATTAGCGGCGACGGATGATGGATGGCGCCCTTCACCGATACATAGTGACGGACACAAAAGGAACATGTGAATCCCATAACTCATTATACGGCTAAGATAACGCGCTACCAAGCTGTGGTTATGCACTCCGATGATTGCGACGCGCTTTGACGCGGCGAGATTAGCTTTTTCGAATGAGCTCCGAGCTATCTGATAGCTCGCCCTTTTGCTCGTCGACGATTTGTTAATGTTACACGGATTTGTGGCTGGTGTTTTATTTGTATGCAATTGTACAAATCAATCGAAAGATTAACGTTGTTATTAAACTTATGTCTGAATTAATTAAAGATTCGTAGATATCCTTTTACTGGTCCGTTCAATCGCCTTTAAGCTAATAACTAAGAAAGTTTACTTATGTTAGTTTTATTGAACGACGGCTGAATATCTTTGGATATCTAAGAGTGCTTATGTTACATATGGAATAATTTTGAAAACTGAAGTCTGATATTCAGTTGTTTAAATAAACTAATAATTACATAAATAAAAACTGGAACGCTATTCCAGAGAAATGTAAAGAATTTTCTTATTAAAAAGGTGATTTTTACTGTCGTGAACCATTCGTGTGAAATCAGTGTAGTGTTCCGGTTTGAAGCAAGCAACGTAAAGCATACTAAATAACGAAACTCCGCATAAAAAATCAATTACTAATGTGTCATCAATAACAGAGACATGCGATTCATCCCCTTAAATTTTTATAATTATTCTCGCATATATTTATTTATTTAGTTATTAACTCATCCTCGCATCACACTGATCTTCTTATTTTCGCTTACATACTTATACTATCCCTTTATAGTATACACTGATTCGTATTCACCTAAAGATTCTCGCATTTATAATTTAAGTAATGATAGCTACCGTTGTCGATTTCGACTACGGCGACCGATCTATATCAGAGATCAGCATACTGCGCAGGAGATAGTATAGCGCACAAATGTACCTACAAACTAAGCTGCATTCCCTCTTCCTTCACACTCATAGTCCGATGGGACTGGGATATACGACACAACGTTTATAGACTATCCGGTGATCAGCCCGCAAAGGCCTATACATAAACGAAACGGCAATGAAAATTGTTGTCTCTACAGGATTCGAACCCACGAGCTTTCTAAAGCAAACGCCCTTACCATTAGGCTACGGGGCCAGTTAACGTATAAAATATGTACGTTCAGTACGACTAACAAAAGGACGATTTTATACTAACGTTATCATCCGTTTTTATAAAGCTTATGATGATTCGAGTAATAACCGACTCGTAAGGACGAGAGCAAGTCAAATCTGTCACGGCATTAAGGCTAAAGTCACCATTAGAGGGCATTAGGTAGCGCAGGTGTCGCGTTGGTCACGCTACTGGGGCCGATGGATGGCTGTCAACTGCGCTGTTTGCGGGGCAGCTTAGTGCCCTAATGTTGTTATGGTAACGTAAGCGATGTTCGACTTCGCCTCCGTAGCCTAGTGGTATAGGCATGTGCTTTAGAATCCGGGGTCGTGGGTTCGAACCCTGCGGGGACTCAACAAATTTTGATTGTTGTTTTCTAGTTGGTCAGGGCAATTTGGGCCGATCACCCAATTGTCTGAAAAGTAAGATGATACATGCCTTGGATGGGCATGTAAAATGTCTGTCCACCCACCAACCCGCGTGGACCAGCGTGGTGGGATACGGTCCAAAATCCCCTAATGGATAGGGGTGTATTAGGGGAGGCCTACTTTTTATTCAAAACAAATAAGTTGTCACAAATGTCATAATAATATTAGCGAAAAACATATTTAAAAGTCAAACTGCAACATACTATCGTTCAAAAGTGTAATAATTTAAATTGGCATTAATTCAAACTTTCAACACGTAAAATTAACTGCAACAAAAAAAAAATAACGTAACCCAACACGCGAGTTATCTCAAACGATCGCTTGTTAAATTTAAATTAAGGAAACGTTTAGATTAGAACATATTATTTCCGCAATCGGGTGTACAACACCTAGTCGCTTCCGCTCTCTTGCGAGATATAAGTAACAGATTGTGTTTAGGCGACTGATTGCACTATAATTCAGCTTTTTATTAGACCGGTTGACATAGAATGGTTTGCTTGTAATGCGTACGGGCACGCGACATGCGAACAACAATGCCACGGTTATATTCCGTCCTCATTATTCGCCCGGTATCACGGTGATTTGTTATTTGGATGAATTAACGTCACAGTCACCCAATTTGACGATCGTATCCGTAACCGTTATAGTTCTGTCTGTTTAGATTATTTTATTTTAATAAGGTTATTGAAAATAATAATAAATATAGTTGAATAGACAGAGAAATAATTATTGAAAATAATAGGTAACAGTTTAAGACTAAAAAGTAATTTGTTACGTATGTCGACTTTTTTCATATGTATATAGCTTAAATGTGCATTTAAAAAATCTGATTGTAATAATCATGTATTGGTTTTGTCTTTCAAATTCACCAGTTGGAACTGAATTTTCTGTTACCTCTGAATTACTGATGCTAAGATTATGTACACATTTTTGTGATAACATGGTTAATTAACTTTGAGCAAGTGTCCACCGTGTTAAATAAACTATACTTTTGTGTAGGAACGCTCTAAACTAAGCGAGCTGCCGATAAACAGCTAATAAATAATACCATAAATACTTCATTCATAATCTTCACCGCGATACGGTAACAACGGCCGCCGATAAACCATCAAGAAGGCGCAGCATCCGAAGTTAAAGTTGCGCGTGCACCCGATAAAATAGGAGAGATGGGGGAAGATTTAGCATAACTCACGCTATCTGCGGCCGAGTGCTAGAGGCGGTATATGCGATACCTCCGACACGTACGAAGCTTGCCAGATTGCGTTTTGCGGTAAAGCGATAATTCACTCCAATCTGTGTCGTGAGCGAGCGTGCTTTGTTCGACCGCTGGGCTCCTGTGCGCCCTTTATTTAGAAAATTGATGAGAAACGCTAACCATTAGAGGCGGCCGTATCCAATAGACAGCTCGCCATGGCGATCGACATGAATTTGCCCCTGCAACGAATAGAGAATAAATTACGATTGCGGATGTTGCTCCCGAGTAAGGAAGTAGCAACGCGGAACATATATCTATAAACCAGTACTGAAAACAAAATTATTTTATGGTTTAATGTATCCGTAGCTCGTGGAATATTGGCTAAATGGGATCCTCGGTATTGCGAGGTAGACGTGTGGCGTCTTACGCTGCTTCGTACGGACAGAGCGTCTCGCCTATACTCCGCGAAACTTCCGAGTTATCACATCGGTTCATTTTATTAAAAAAAAAACTGTTCTTTTAAGATTTTATGTTTTACAAAAATATTCCCCCAGTGTGAATATTAAATTTTAATAGGTATAAATCTCATTTCTTAGGTTTTTAGCAAGTTAGTTATTCCAACTTGTACTATTCTCAAACCAAGAACATGTGAAACATTTGTAATTAATTTAGGTATCAATTGTTGCTTAGTGATAGAGAGCTCCACTTATTAGGCCGTTGAACATATGAGGGCACCTATGGATAAGACGTTTACAACGGTTTAGTATTTCAAAAGATCTTCAAATAACTTAGGATTATTGGTTGTTGCGATTCCACCAAACACTTAAAAAAAAACTAATACGTTATTTTTCTGAACATGAAAAAAGTAATTACACGAATTGTACATATAACAAATTAAACTACAAAACATTTAATGAAAATCACGTTTGTTAATACGAAGCATCTCTTCCGCTCCAAATGTTTTCGTTCCGTTTACGCTTCTCGTCCAATTTGCGCGTATCGCTTCTGGCAATAGACAATCTCGCAAATTGCCCGGCCTCCGATTGCGCACAGTTTATAAATATTCTAGTTGGAAACATTACAGTTTGCGAACGTTCGCGTGTTTTGCGCGCTTCAAGCGATTTGGTTTGTGAATGCGAAAGAACGAATGTGGCCTTTTTACTTTTTTTGTGTGTATATTTTATTGTTAACCATTGACTTTTGTTAATTTCGTTCAGAAAAGGAATGCAGTAGTTGCGCAGCCGCTGCAGTATGCTCGTGGAATGAGCTGTTGTTAGGCTTTAGAAGTTTTAATATTAAGCCTTTTCTACCTCGACTTTCTACTATTCTTATAGGACTCTATATCGCATTTGCAAATCACTGTAATATCAAATGGTAAATGGTGATTGCTTATAAACATAGGCCTCGCTTTTAGTGGAACTCGGCTTAAGTCCTCTTTGCAAGTTTATCCTTTAGAGTATTAGTTGTATAGTCAAAACAAAATGAAATACGACGTGGTAAGCATAACAGTTAGTTTAAATTGATATTTTAATTTCGTTTTAATTTATAATATTTTTTACTGTATGTGAAATTCTCTCAAGTCTTTTAACTTAAATGGGAGTAACTATTCTATTATGGGAGTAACTTTATTGAAATGTTATAGAAGTTATTTAGATAGAAATACTGTCGCTGAGACGTCGTGTATTAGTTTTTAAGGCGTCGAAGATTGGAGAGATGTGGAATACCCTGTGTCTTGGCATTTCTAAGACATCACAAGTATCATCGTACAGCGAAATTCAAATACAAATTTAATTCATAACATGTAATATGGATTTGATACATTTGAATATGATGAACATACGATCAGAATGTTACATAAATTTTATTAAGTTAATTTAATTACCTTTAATTAACGTTCTTATTTGCCATGCTCATTAGAAAGTAAATTATGATTATAGAGGATTTATTGCCAATTATGAACTAATAATATATTTTTTTTATTACACCGTTTCAACTTTATTTGTTGATACTTATATATTTAAACACTTTATTTTAAAATGTTACTATTTGTACCTTAAAATTTCACATAAAAAATACAGGTGATCAATTACAAATAATAACTTTTCGAAAACAGGAAGAGCATCAAGACCTGTGCCGTTACGTAATTCGTCTCCATCACGAGTAATTTACACAGAGAGCGGTCGCGGGATCATTAATTAAATCGATCTATAATAAAGGCGATACCCCATGACCGTGACCCCTTAATCAATAATTACAAAATATTACATCGGGTCGGAACCAATCGGTCGGTTGGCATCCACGTACGCCGTGAATGGCGCTCAACGGGCACCGACAACTGGGGCCGTCACAATGCCGCGGCTTCGACGTGACGAAAGCGCCCATTCACTATCGATATCGAAAAAAATATCGATTTCCGTAAATAAGTGTGGCGTATTTATAACAATGATGAATGGTGGCATCCGTCGAGCGTGTATCGAATGATACCGCTCTATCGATATGTGACGATGGCTAATTGTAAAGGAATTATTATCTTATGAACCATAAATCTGAAATAGATCGGCGCGTAATCAATGTCTCGTCTCGGTCGAGATTTTAAGATTTGTGTACGGTCGTAAGTTATATTTCTTGTCTATTGGGTTGTAAGGAAATCGAACTTTGAAAGAAATTATTATTTGTGTTGGCGTTATGAGTTATGATAACGGTATTTCCTTTTATGTCACGTTTCGTGCACTATTTTTAATAAAGTTTCACAATATTCTGAAAAAGACATAAGGGATTGTTATTTTAATATAGTTTTAATACAAGTTTAGGGAAACAACTGAAACCTGCTTTTTAGGTTTTCTTTACATAACGTGTTTATATAGATAAATACTTAATGAACGAAAGTAGATAATAATAATATTGATACAAATATTTATAGACAACAGAAAGTAATATTTTCTGTATCACATCTGACTTGTACCAAATGTAATTATGTGCCGTATTTTAAACAAACTTAACTACAAAATGTATGTAAATGTGTCTTTTACTAGTTACAGTTCATTAATTATGTACGCATATAATAATATGAAGTTTAACTTATTATTGCGATTGTAATACGGCCATTACAAAGCTATCACCGGTACGTTTCTTTCACATGATTATCAAAAGTAAATTAACGATATCTGATCATATCGAAACGCTCTTAACATAATAAAACTGTTTACATCAAAAAAGGTCAACCGAATGAAAAGGTCACAAGTTATTATTAGTATCGTTTTGTATAAGACAGCAGTAAGAAATTATTGTTCAGTCAAAGCTCATTAACGAAGTTCATGTATTGTATTTTATCCATGCCGATATCGCTAACAGTGGGGCTTACAATGACGACTACATAAAATTTTATCGATGCAGTTGTGTACAATCACTAAAAATAGAATGTTTTATAAGAGGGTGCATGTAGTCAAGACTATCGTGTCTTTAAGATTCTAATATTTTCATTGAAGTGGCACTTCGAAAAGTTATTAACCTGAAACTGGGTGAATTAGAAGCCGATTTTTTATTACATACGTATGCCGACCTTGTGATGGAAAGTGGTCCCCGACGCCCATGAACATCGGCAATTCAGAGGTATTACCAACGCGCTGCCACTACCTCTTAATTAACTTATAATAAGTTGGGAAAATTGCAAGAAGTAATGAGAGGAATACTTAAGTCTAAAATCTATTTTCATCTCCATTTATACCTTAACAAAACAAAGACTAATTTTAAACTTAATTAGCGCCTTAATAACATACACATTGCCTCTCTCTCTACTGCCTCCGTAGCCTAGTGGTTTGGGCGTGTGCTTTAGAAACCGGAGGTCGTGGGTTCGGATCCTACGGGGACTCAGCAAATTTTCATTGTTGTTTCCTAGTTGGTTAGGACAATTTGGGCCGATCATCCAATTGTCTGAAAAGTAAGATGATCCATGCGTCGGATGGGCATGTAAAAAGTCGGTCCACCCATTGGACCAAACCAACCCGCATTGGACCAGCGTGGTGGGATATGGTCCAAAACCCCCTAATGGATAGAGGTGTACTAGGGGAGGCCTATGTCTAGCAGTGGACTAATACAGGGTGATGATGATGAAGAACGTACACTCTAATTGGTTAAAAATCGCTCTGGGGATTCAACATGGCCGCGGTCAACCCAAAATAACATTGCTTTCGCTTGATGCACCATTAGTGTTTGACATTAGATTTATTTACCTTTATCATAAAGTCTATCTTGTCTAATCTATAAAAGCGTACATACTTTCGTAGTCACAGGCATAAGCTTGTTATAATTCGATCATTAGATACCTTCCATAACAATAACAACGCCATTAAAAAAGCTATTATCTGCCCCCTAGTTATAGAACTTCATAACGATGGTGCATCAAAACGCCTGACGTAACACTTACGTGTAATCAATTAGCTATCAACGTTGCAACATCAAATTGCGTGTGACCGCAGCCCGCCAAATGTCGACCAACCCTTCGTAAGAGCGTGTCTAATGCTTCTATTGAAAATCGTTGCCCTACATCATTGTATGAACATAGGATGGCATTAAACAATTGATATTCATTGAATCGCTAGTAGCAAACAGTTGCTTGTTTCGTTATTACGTTACGATATTAAAAACATGTCACAATCTGATTTTCTTGTCATCACGAATCGCGTTGTCAGTTTTCATATTAGACAAGGAATATCCGAATGAGCTGGTCATCCGAATGAGCTGGTACGTAACGCCGCCGATTACGTACCACGCAAATTAGTTCATCCTAAACATAGAAAGCACGTCAGATATAGGCGACCGCGCCATATACTTACAGATCCGGACGACGATATAACGATCGTGCAAGCACGTGTTAAATCGTACTATCAGAACACCTATTGCCCTCGGCGCCGAGGGCAAACGCATACCCTGGTACAACAGATATCGGCACGTACCAGGCCGATTTTCACCAATTAGATAGAGCGGTTTTAGCTTAAAAATTAACATGTCCTAAAGCAACTGATCGAGCGAGATTCTGGCCCACCGGGGCCCTCGATACATGTTGCTAACGGGTTAGAAAGATCAAAAGCGACTAACCGAGCGAGGTTCGGCCTCCTGGGCACCCTCGATTAGATCGCTGACGGTTTAAAAATAGTGGCAGCCTGAGCCGAGGTCTCACCTCTGGGGACCCTCGAGCTAAGCCAACAAATTAAGAGGAGAAGCCTGTGCACGCTTAAAGTTGCACAGCCCTCGACTCCGCCGGGTTGTAATGGTTAACTCCACCAACGGAAGCCATCAACAAAACGATAAACGAGACAAGGAAACACAGAATAAGACGAGCATGTTTGGATGGTCAAAGTATTATTATTTATTATACTTACCTCTTGTCCAATATACTTTGTTGATTATAAGTAAATGGTGTAATATTATAACGTAAGCTAATTATATAAAAGTTTCTGATTAAAAAGTCATGGAGTTAGTTAAAATTTTGAGTTGTATCACACATACAACTTTAATAAGAATAGCTAGTCATTAATGGACAGGAAACCGTTTGTTTACAGTAAGCTGATTAGAAATACGGGGTACTGCGGAGAGTACCACCTGATTATCATTTCGGCTGCAAAGCAGTAACTTACAAAAATATTTGTGTTCTAGTTCCGGTCTAACTGTAGCTAGAGTTATTGATGTTTAAACAAGTGATCACAGCCGATGGTATTGTTAGAAGAGTGCGAGCTCTACTAGTGTTGTTATTAATATCATTTTAGAATAATATCAGGTTTTTAATTTGGCGTAGTGATATAATCTTAAGATAAAATCAATATTTTTCCTTGCCTATCTATTATTAAATGAAAAAAATATTTAATACTCAAGTATCCTCAATTGATATCTAATGTCACAACTTAATTTATGTGTACGGCTTTTACTTATTACAAAATTATTTAAATCCAAACACACGAATATTTTCTAAATTGACACACTTTTTTTAGAGCTGCTTTTTATCATAAATTTCTAGACTTATAACAGCATTATAATCATCAATGGCAAACTCATGACAAAAGGGGCATCTGATTGTCAAGGCTACGCAAGTCAAAGCTCAAAACATCATCGCTATGGAATCATACCAGTAATTTGAAACTTAACTAAACATAGTGACCGTGTGCATCCTGACCACTGGTCCGTCATATCACTTCAATCCCTTCCTTCACTTGCGCCATGTCATTAGCAGTCATTTAATATACACTTTTGTCTAACAAGGCTTTTTGTTTTCACGCTCCCCTGGGCTCATTAAGCTCATGCTTGTGGGCTTTTAACCGTATTCATAATTAAGTCCGCTGGGTAATTTCTCATCGGGTCGGATTCTTATAAATTGACACCGTTATTATATTAATATGCTATTATATTGTGTATCCTTATCAATGTGCTATTAAAATATCTTGACTTGCAGTGAAGAAATTAACACTGTAAATTTATTAAGTACAAATAAGAACTCAGATGCCTTGCGTCAACGGCCAATAATGATGTTTTTATAAGTTTAATTTGTGTGTAAGATCCTTTTTACAGTGCAAATAAAACAGAACAAAAGACTGGATTACGAGGATTTTTGGCCATAGGTGCCTGGCAAAAGCTTTGGTTAAACTGCGAGTATACACGCCTTTTGCAGCTTGAAGTCAAATTCTCTACTTTTTATGAAGTGATTTCTAAACATATTGTTTAATTTGGTATTTACAAGTCTCGAGTAGTGTAATCGTTACAAATTAAACGTTAACACAACAATTCTTACTGCTTTCAGTGAACACGATGCACGCAATAATATAAACGTATTAGTGTAAAAGATATATTGCATTGGAAAGTTGCAAATTCAACAGCTGTTCTGTGTATTAAACAATGAGCGGCGCGGGCGCAGACGGCCCCCGACAAAAGGGCCCACAGCAAATGCACTTCCAATTCATCGCCACTAATTACGTAATTATGGGGGAGCGGGGAGAGAGAAAAAACAAAATGGCGAACATTCCCGGCGCCGACTCGACACATTAGCCCACGACATTTCTTGATCGTAACCGCTTTTTTCCCCTGCAAATTGAAAGTCATGCATAGTGCTTTTAATGCGTTTTCCAGGACTTGAAACAATTTATTGCGCGATTAATTGTCGAGTTAACGTACTTTCCGCGACAATATTTTCCATATTTGACTTGAAAGCGTTATTGATGAACTCCGTTTTGCCTTCGAGGGTAGCTTTTTGTTCTTGAACTGGTGTAGGTTTATTGCTGATGTCGGTGACAGTTAATTGATTTTTGTTTTTGTTTGAAATGCCCTCTCGTTTTAAATTAAAAAAACAACTGGATAAGCATAGTTCAATAATCATGAACTTCATCTATTCTAATATTATAAAAATTAAAGATTTTTGTTTTTGTGTGTATGTTTGTAATGAGTAAACTCAAAAACTACTATACCGATTTTAGAAATTCTTTCAACATTAGAAAACTACATCTACCTTGAGTTACATAGGCTACTTTTTACCTTAGGAAAATCTATTTAAAATTCTAGAAATAGCACAGACAGTGACGTGGACGGACTGCTAGTTGTGTTATAAATTTGTTAATTCGCCGTTTTGCCTTTTGTCATGTTTGATATAAAAGATATATTTTCCAGGAAAATAAAGAATAGATATTTCACCTTTCCGATTTCAAAGTATTTTGCGAGATATGTTCATTATCCTACAAACATGTATAATTAAAAAAATACTTAGTGGAACACCTTTAAAATAAAACTACGCAATTTCGTTTGATTACGTTAATGAAAATACAGTTTACAAATAACAGTTTTATGAATAAAACAAATTGTGTCATAATTTATACAAATACGCTAAAATGAAACAAGCAATGGCGAAAAAAATGTAAAATTTGGTGTAATAGGTATCTGTATTAAACAGCTGTGACGTATGCTAATCAGCAGCCATTAATTTATACTTTTGATTATTACAATAATAATTAGTTCTACACGTTTCCGTGTGTTAGTATTGTAACGACTAAACTGTTATAAAAGGGCAATTAAATTTTAATCTTTGTCACTTCCGTTTTGTTGAATAATTAAACCGTGTGTGTTTTTTTCATATTTGGAATGTAGCAGGATGTTCATATTATTTTTTTTGCAGATAACGATATTTCGGATATAAAAAAAACCATGATAACAGGGAAAATACGACTAATTATTAGGTCGAAATTTATAAAACAATAAACTCATTAGCTATTGCGGTATTAATTACTATATTACTATTACTATTCATTTAATTGTTAAATGAATTTTACAATAAATGAATAAGAACAACTTTCCATCATGATTTTAAAATTGAAAGGTTAAAAATAAGAATAGCAATTTGTTTAACAGTGCAGTCCTGATCATGGCTTCTTGAAAAATAAATCGTCAAAGTGAATTTTATCAAATAAAAAAAATAATGCATACAATCATTAAGCAAGAATATTTATATAATTCTAAATGTCTAAAATCACATAGCCCAATTTGTTTTTTAGCTTTGAAAATCTGAGTCTTGCTCTCTAATTTACATTAATGATATTTTGAGCCATAGTTTAGCTATACAATGTATAACCTACACATAGACGCTTTGTATGCAGAATCAATATGAACCGTTTAGCTTTCCTGGTACATTTTTACCGTTTTTGAAAATGGTCACCGGCTCTGAACTAAAATAATTATCAATTAGATCGGCTACTATCGTGGTCAAACGTTTGTGGCAACAATCGTTCGTGCACAGTGTTTGGCTCGCACAGGTGGGCAGCGTCACCTGACACCAGCCTCGGAACCGGCACTTCCGGCGGACGCGACAATTAGTGACACACACACACCCAAACTCGAACACACGACGTGTGTGTGTTAGTGTGTTATCGCGTACGAACACCGAACGCTACTTGTGTAACCGTGGTCACGGTGTGGCCAGTTGAAATCGTTCCGTTTTTATCGTTTGTTAACTCTACACACATCCGATGGGCATTGTCGTGAATTCGCTATGAATATTAGTATTTTTGAGCTAGAATCGGTATTCGATCATGATTGATATTGAAACTTGTGTTTTTTTCGGAGTTTATGTATGTTATTTTTTATTTTATCGATAGAAAACAATTAAATGGAATTATGGTTTGTTAAACTTTAGTTTCAAACATTTTCAAATATAAATAATTTAATTTATGCTTACGCTTTGTGTTATATTAAAAGGTTTGGTATATATGTTTTATTTCCGCTAAATGGTTGTCATAAGTTACTTAGGACAATAATACTTATGGTATCCACCAACTCGCATTGGGCCAGCGTGATGGCATAAGGTCCATAAACCTCTAATGGTGAAAGCATGCATTAGGAGTCCTATGTCCAACAGTGGACTAACACAGGCTGATGATGATGAAGGTGAAGTTACTTATGTGTAGTATTCGCCATGTGCAATAAAAAGTAAAAAATATATCACCCTATTCAAACGTCAGTGATCACGGGACAGATAGATTCCAAAATAAATTAAACCGTAAAATTATGTTATTGAAATGCTTAACCGAAAGCCTTTAAAATTATGTATTCAGAGACGTATTCCAAAAAAATTGTCTTAGCGGCTAGGAAGACCCTAATTACCGATATGACATACTTAGTTAAACTGACATAAAATTACTTTTTATTTTTTTAACTCCAATCAAACGACCAGCAAAGGCAATAGTAGAATCATTAGATAAGACATTATAGCCTTTAATAATTCCCAATTGGAAAAAAATGGTTACACTAGGCGCACTAGTACATAGTACAAATAATATATGCAAGTTCAACCTTATAATTTCGAACAAGCGGTAATTGATTATGCGACTTAATAATTCAACGAGCCCCGTAATTATAATTGCCTCGAATGAACCACTTTTCTAATAAAAACTTACTAAACTGACATGATGTAACGAAGCTTTGAAGCCAAACTCATTATTCATAAAGAATTTTGATGTGTTCAATGTTTGACCATAGAAAAGGAGAAACCAGTTTATATGATAATTAGCCAGCGAACGCAACTCGTATTAGGGGGGAGGCGATTGTTCTTTTTTAATTAGGAACATTTTAGTGACATTGCCGCTATTTTGGGCCACACATACAGCGTCTGATGCGATCATTATAAACGTATAAACGTTAACTGTTTATGGTCGCTATAATAAAACTGTTTTTTAATACTCATTAACTTTTGTGGTATATACAGTAAGAGAATATAATGAAAAAAACATATAAAAATCCCGAAACATTCATCATTACCGGTTAACGGTAGAACTAAATTTAAGCAAGTTTGGAAAGACTATCAGTTTTATACGGATGAACTCAATATTACTGAAACTCAACATTGTGAAATACAATAAATTTAGGATACATGGTAATGTTTTTAAGATGTAATATTTATTCATATGTTATATATTTTATTTTATTTAACATTTTACAAACGACATATATAATTGTATAAACTCAAATAAAAAATCAAGTCATTTTTACAGGACTAAGGGAATATAAGCATACTGTTTGAATTTAAATTTTCTTGAGTAATTTTCTGAAGAGTTTAAATTTGAGATACTAAACTAACCTCACTATTTAAAATTCTGTCGAACACTTGTTGACCTTAGAAAAATGTTTTATCATGATTTAATTATAAATAAAACACAATTATATAATAATAAATAACATGATCGCCTGAGTAACTACTACAATTCAAATTTTTGTTAAAAATAATTTTACACTTAAAAGAAGTAGGAAAAAATTTAATGAAATTAATTTTTATTATACGACTCGATCTTTGTTGCTGTAGTGCGTTCCTTTTACACAGAAATTAATGTACTAGTAAAGTCTATGTTCATTCCATTTATTAATTTTTAATACATTTATAATTTAAGAGGTAAAGCGCGATTTGTGAACCCCTCTATACCCATGTGAAACAGTCTAACTTGGTCTTCTATTTAACCAAAAGATCAAAACAAATAGATACAATAATGCTAATTAAATAAATTTTCGTTGTGCTCGTAAATAACAGCCCACGTACACTCGATATTCTAAGCTTTAATATAAGTTCTTCACCATCTACAAGGTGCATATCATAAGATGAATACGAATAGCAGTCAATTTCTTACTGTTTATTAATTAAAAACACCATTTTGTTGAACGATAATATTTCATTTTAACGTACCAAAGCCCGGTCAACATTCGTAGGACACGCTTCGCCGCCCGAGGACGGGGGGCGCCGCAGGTTGCGACGATAAAATCGCGATTAACCGCTACAAAACGCACAGATATCGCGGCCTCATTACTAACGCAACTTGGCCGCATAATGGATATTTACGTGTGTCGTTTTTGTACAACGTTCCGTTACAGGTGATATATTAGAGCGGTTTGATTATCACGCAGTATTAAGTTAACGTAAACATGAGTAGTCTGTTTTTATCATAAAATTAGGTGAATTGCTAACTTGTTAGCATTTCACCTAATTTTAATCTTAAATAATGTATTGAATAATAAATTTTGTTGTGAATATTGTTTAAATTCTTATGAAGTATAACGATTTACGAACGTTGAATATCATACTGTAATTTCATATGTAGACCTGAGTGACATTGATTTTACCATTATAGTCAAGTACGCTAACGATAGTACCTACGTCGGTTTTATATGGCAATAACTAATTATTTACTTAGAAAGACTTTTCTTTGTCTATAAAAATGAAACTGAAGGGTTGTTTTCTGCTTGACGCTTAATCGTTTGGATAACATTTTTCAGATGGGTACATAGTCGATTCCATCCATACAATCCTGCCAGATATTAATAAAAATAACGTAAAGTTTTAAAAAATACTTAATAGGACTACCGAAATTTACTAACTAAAATAGTACTTATTCTATTATATATACGTTATTCTATTTTAATATTATGAGAGAGATGGAGAAACTGTAAGACAAGTCGGCTTAAAATACCGCCGCGTCATTACCATCTCGCTTTTATTACGTAAGCAAAAGTATTAAATCGTAATGACGACAATCATTAAAACACAACAATGGGAGCGCATTAAAAGCGTCACAAATTTCGCATGTTTAGGCGCAGGTGGAGGTAGCTAACCGCGAAACGTCCGTTTCATTTCCATAATTTCACAAAATGGTGGACCGAAATTGGAAAACACGCTGACATTCATGCGGCCGCGGCAGAACAATGGCGGCTCGCTTAACTTCCGAGCATTATCCAATTTGTCTATCAAAAAATGTAGCGCGCGAGCCTTTGTCACGGTTTCAGTTTATAGAAAAAAATTATGTTTATGATCTCACAACTCTGTATATATTTACAGTGGGATTTGTAGTTATGTCTATTTGCTGGATTATGAACAATTATTGAATATTGAAAAATCCATTGATTATTTTTGAGACATGTTTGATAACATGCGCAGTTGTTGGATGAAAAACTAAAAAAATTGTACATTTTAAGCATCATGGTATAAGTAATAATAATACTAGTGTTTTTATTTCCTGCGCTAAGTATCCGCGTTTATTTTCCGGTTTCCCATTTCCCTTTACACCAATTCGTAAATGTGTTACTTGATAGCAAAAGTTAACCCGGCCATGCACAAATAAAAAAAATGTGTCTGTAAGAATTGTATGAAATAAATTTGTGAATTTTCTTATGGCCTAATTTTACATTGGAGGAGGAAATTTGTTGTTTCTTGTTTTACATATAACACAAATAATAATACTACAGAATAATAATTAGTTTTGTAACTCTGCAGCCTGGTGGTAAGGGCGTGTGCTTTAGAAACCGGAGTTCGATTCCTGCGGGCACTTAGCCAATTTTCATTGTTGTTTCCTCTCTAGTTGGTTAAGACAATTTGGGCCGATCACCTAATTGTCTGAAAAGTAAGATGATCCATGCGTCGGACCGACACGCATTGGAACAGCGAGGTGGGATATGGTCCAGAAACCCTATAATTGAGAAGGCGTGCATTAGGGGAGGCCTATGTCCAGCAATGGATTAGCACAGGCTGATGATGATGATACTAACTCAAAACTATCATTTGTTACACTTCAGATGTTAAAACTTCTTTAATCGATACGTTCGATGTGTGTTTATATCAATACATTGTCCAACGTTTTCTAGGAAGTCATTTTAATAAAAGTGTACACAAAGCATTGCATTCGATTTGCCGCAACAGAACGACCAAAATGAAACGACTAATTACCCATTGCCGACTCGATAACATCTCTCCAAGCCCGACGCCGACACATGCTGTATTACAACCATTTTGTCGTTGGTTATATTGAAATGGACCTATAGTTTGTTCATATACAAAGTTATTGATACTAGTAGTTCACTTACCTGATGGTAAGTAATCAAAGAGTAAATTGATGACCACAATTGTATTAGCGACGTTAATATTTTAAGTAAAAGAAGCTTGATGGGAAGTACTTCTTATAAATTTAATTTATGACAGCACACAATTTAGGAGTGCCCAATTTTTATTAATTTACGTTTAATTTGGGTGACTTAAGTTCATAGTGCAATAATTATTGAAATTACATTACATTAATACAAACAATTAATAATCGATTTTATACTGTACATTCCATACGGCCGTATCTGATTATAAAAAAAATCTTGTTGTGTTGTTTTTTAACTATTGACCACAAACAAGCAATTAAGTCTTTTGCAATTACGTGAAGAAGTCAAACGGACACAACAAATCATTAGCTGTAATTTCAAAACAGTTTAACGTTCACAAACGGAGAAGTCATTGCGTTTTCACCGTTAACTTAAATTGCGTCGTCAATTCATTAAAAAAATATATCCAAGGCAATTAAAAACAAAAACTATGCAAACATGCATAGACCATTATTGTACATTGTAACATTGGTAATAAAAAGAAATATAAATGTTGGCAACACGGACGGCCGAATAGCGCGGGGTGCAGCGGTGTGCGCCAATGGCCGCGGCAAATTGCTCACTTTAATGCACTGACCACAGATAACAATCGACTGATTGTTTTTAACGTATACAACATATTGAATGTATGACTCATTACCTATAAACGAGGAGTTGCAGTTCCATTACATTTAATGCTTTGAGTTTCAAATGTCAGCATTGTGTTACTTTATCGAGCGTTTTGTACGATATCGTGGGGGGATGTCTGTTGTCACGCTAAAACATTATCTTTTTTAAGTGCTATGATATTGAAACATAAGATAAAAAAAGACAGTTAAATTGCGACCATCTTTACTTTATTGATATGAATAATAACTTCATTGATAGCATTTACGGATTGAGACCGAGTAATAATTTAATACAATTTTTTTAGAAACGATTGAATACTCAAATGATTTAAGTATATCACTACAATTTTCCAACCTTTAAAAATAAGTAACTCCAAAAAATATATCTATAAATTAATATTTAGTTTTATTATAAAAGCACCATGTTAAAATAGTAACATTTGTTTATAATTTAAATTTAAAAAATATGTGTACAAAACTCTACTGTGCAAACGAGACGTAGTATTCTGTCTCGGGGTGGACAGCAGACTTGAGGCGTCATACCCTACATTTCTTTTGGGCAAGGTGTGTCGTTTACTATCAAGTGAACATTTCGCTCGTCTTTTCCCTACAAACAATAAAAAAACAACTTTATAACTGAGATCTTCATAATTCGGTTTAAAAATCAACGTAACTCAAGCATTCCATTGAGAAGAAAGCTTATAAGGATTAACAAATTTTATCAGAACGTAACGCTTTTTTGTTACGCGACAACTAAGCTTACGCTACTGAGATCTATGCAAGCTAGTTTGCTTAATGCACATAATTTACGTTCCTTTGATGAATTTGTATTCATAGAGATAGAAGTATTTCTAATAAAAACGTGGAAAACTTTTAATGCACCGGCACCCTTGCGCGGCCGACTGTACTGTGGGATCGTTTAAGCGGCAACTAAACGGCATTGTTAATTATTCCGACGATACTATCGCGTTCGTGTATAATAAAAATTGCTCCGCTTTGCTATTCAAATCGGGCTGCCTGTTTAATTACGTGTCGGTTGATAAACAATTGCGACTGGGACTATAATCGACCTAAAATCGACTAATATGTTGAAATTTTTTTAGTAAAAACAACGAAAACTACTTTCTCGAACACGTTAATCATAAAAAATGTCTAACCATGTAATGTACATGTACATATAATGTTATATGCCATCCAAGAAGTTTTCTTTGTACAATATAAAATAATTGCAGTTTTTAGGCTATAAAGTAAAAATAATAATATAGTTAAGGACAAATTTTGATATAACTAAACTGTGGTAAAAATTGTGGTGTAACTGTCACATTAATGACACATTTTGTACAGAATAATAAATAAACATGTAACACATAATTAAATTTATCGTTCATAAGCGTGAAAATGTAGCAATGTGTTTTACTAAAACAGTTATTTTAACGTTTATGGAGTTTGCAACATAATTAATTGTGAATATATTAAGCGTATTATAAAACCTATAGAAATTAGTAACCGTTAATAAATAACGTTATTATAAATTTCATAGTTTTCTAAACGCACCTGCCTAATGATAATTAAATAAATTAATATGCATGGTTGTCTGATATTAATTGGTACAATCAAGTTAATTCCGGTCTAATTTGTGGTGATTTAAAGCTTTATGTCATAAGGTAACGTCGTATGCGTAATAAAGTTGATATTACAAATTTAAATTAAATAACAAAATTACACCTTGCTTTTATATTATTTATATTTCGTTACAAGTAGCACAATAGCAAAGCTGATTCACGAAAACAAGAAATGTATGGATGTTGACGGATAGGAAATTTTAAAACATAATTTCATGGCTTTTATTAAGAATGATTATTGTGGCGAAGAAGTAAATGAAAAGTATAGTTAATTAACGTAAAATCATTGAACTGTTTACGTATAGCTGAAATATTATGAATTTCATTCGTGTAATAAATATATCAGCATGGTTTTCACAAATATTGTGTAATAATTAAATATGTATAATAGATTTTATAATCAAGATGCATAAAAAATATAGATGTAGTAAGAAATTATTTTCCTGTAGGAAAATGTGGTTTTTCATCGGAATACAATGACACCGGAACTGTTAATAAATGATCAAATTAAATGAGTGTCATTATTGTATCAATTAAAATGGAGCTTTATTGTTTTGAGTCAAATGTCAAAATGAATATTGTCATTCTTGACAATCTTTTCTCACTATATCTACATATATTTTTTAGTGTGTAATCTAAATATGCTGATAAATTTCGACCGATCCGACCACTCACCGTTGTTATAAAAAGGTTTTTCCCTAGTCTTTCACCACAAATTATTTCATTACATTTAAAACAGCAAAACTGTATTCAGGCCGGTCGGAATTAAATTCGACAATTATAAAACGATTGCGATCGCCTGACAAATGCCCGAAATCGCCGGTACAAAGTAATTAGGCGGCGAGGTGAGGCGGACGGAAGCAGATATGGATCTACAGCGCCGCGGGGAGCCGATCCTCCATTGATTTAGAGCTAAACACCCGCGCATTAAGATTATGATGAAATACGCTTTATTAATTAACTTATATACAGACATTTTGACCTTGTCACAGACTATAAAAGGTCAGATTTCAGAATAACTTAGTCAGTATGTTTGTATTACTCAATTAGGTGATTCTCATGTTTATTGTTTTCGCCTCCGTAGCCTATTGGTAAGGGCGTGTGCTTTAGAAACCGGAGGGTTCGAATAATAGAGGGACTCAACAAATTTTCCTTGTTGTTTCCTTATTGGTTCGGGCAATTTGGGCCGATCACCCAATTGTCTGAAAAGTAAGATGATTCATGCGTCGGATGGGCAATTAAAAAGTCGGTCTACCCACCAACCCGCAGTGGACCAACGTGGTGGAATACGGTCCAAAAACCTCGTAAATGAACTACGCCTATGTCCAGCTATGGACTAACACAGGCTGATGATGCATGAATCAATTGTTTTTTTCATTCATCATCAGCCTGTGTATTTAGTTATAATGTTCTTATTTTTTGGCCTTAATAAGTGAATGAATATCGAAGAGGCTAAAGAGAATTTGGATATATATATTTCTTTAATCGAGTATGTTATCGATAATACTAAGAATTGTAGGCCTTTCCGAGTACACCTTGTTGAAATATTTAAATTTGCCTAAATATTTTATTTAAAGTTGTTAAAACAAAGTTAACTAAATCGCCACTAAATATGTCAGGAAGGAAGCAAAATATTTGCATATTTTATACGCCTGCTAACAGGTAAATTATTAATGTATCACATAGTCCATCGTGCGTTGTATGTGTTATATACATATATAAAATATCTTATATGAATACGCATTAATGTCTGTTTACATTTAGCAACCGTATACATCGTTCATCGTTTGCTTTTCGCTTTAGTAGTACAAGTTTAGACGGTAAATGAGGATTATTTATATAAAAACTGTACAGTTTTTTCTATTAGTACGTTATACTAATTAAAACAAAATAAATATATGTTATTTTCTATTTAATTAACACGTTTCAATGCGTTAATTGCCTCTGTCCGAGCGAGTTAACTATTACGGAACAGCTGACGTTATTTCAATGATTATTTCAATTGCTTTCACTTACAATTAAAATGCCGATCGTCGAAAACATTTAACAAAAAATATTCACGATAATATTATTCCATTTATTAGCAATCTGTGGACGCAACAGACGTTCAAGGAATGCGTTACGCGCGTTAATGGCTATTTGGTTGCTGTACAAATGTTGAATATTCTTTAATTAATGGTTATAATATACCGGTGTACAAGAACAGAAATTAATTGGCCCGATAAACAGTTTGCTTACATAAATGCAGGAAACATTAGAGGTACACTCAATAAAATGTTAGGCATGCGAAACTATAGGAAACGATAACTCAATTAGGCATTGTGTTTTAAGAAATAACTAATAAATTTAATAATAACAAAATAAGGAAGGTTGTATATTATTATCTAGATCGCGTTTTCGCGTATATTGCGCCATATTTAAATTATTTATCCTACTTGATTTTGAGCAATAAATCATATCGTCATTACTTTAACCTCACAACCTTTTGAAAAAGTTATTTTTAAAAATTTTAACGAATAATCATGTTATGGGTGGTTGAAGTATTTCGAAGTACATCATTATTGTTTTAAATCGATTTAACTTTTATATGCCATGCTGTACTACTGAACCAAATGCATTCTCTACGTATCAGTACATATGCATACATGCAATGCATGCGATATGATCATCACTACTATTTATTGCACTAGTCGTTGCCTGCGGCTATGTTCCTTTACACTAATTACCAATTAAATTTAAAGAATTTGAAAATAGAGATGCAGATTTTAATTGAATATTACAAATATGGCGTAGGTATGTGACGACCCTACCGCCGACTTGACGCCGGATCTGCCTTACAGTGGGAGTAAGGCAGATCCGCAGTACAAGTGCAATTAGTCAATTGCCAATCCGCCTGCTCAGCGTGGCAATTATGAGCAACTCTTTTTAATGGACGCCAACAAGATCGGCCGTCTTGGCTTTTGTTAAAAAGGCCTATATGGCCAGTAGTGGACTGCTAAAGGCTGTTTATGACGATTACAAAATTAGCTCTGGATTTTTCACACAGACCATTTACTTAATTCTTTTCTTCTAAATAATAGTAACTGTCACCAAGGCCTGTAATAAAACTTAGGATATCGGTTTCGCATTTTTGAAACTTAAGTGTTAAATGACCCGTGAGTTAAAAATATAAGGTACATTTTTATAATATATGTTTTCGAAATCAACATATAGATATATATGTTGACGAATGCGAAATGCAATGAAAAAAGCAATCCACGACGCTCGTGATTAAAGAACGTTTAAAGCGCATTAATTATTCATTTGGCACTAGCTGGTATCTTGCGTGTTAACCGCTTGTTTTGCTTTTTACTTATAATATTACTCGGTAATAGGTGCAATCACCTTGCATTGTCTTACTTATGGTATATCAAGAAAAAACTATATAGATCTTCGTGATATAAGAACGTTTCACGGTAACAGGTGACTATAAAAAGACCACTAGCCTGTATGTACTTGTTTTGAAGTTAGATATGTCCTTAAGAACCTTCGAGTAGAGATTACGGATATAAAACATCCTCATGGACACGGATATGATTGCTATTTCCTCTATTTAAAATAAAAAATAGGTACTAACGAAGTTGTCTGTTAGTAATGAAAGTTTTAAAACTTCAAAAAAACGGGCACATTGCTTTTAATGCCATAAACTAATTAATTTTCTGGCCAAACTGATGTAATTAATTAACTGTTATTGCAAAGTCTTCTTGAAAATATCGATTGTTACAGCATCTATAAAAGTATAAAAATACTTTCACCTAAATGATTATGAGAATAAACTAATAAAGGAGCATAGGTCTTAAATGTACTGATAATATTATCCTGTAAAAAAGCTAACTCGCACTTACCTGTCACTTGTTCGCACACCATATCAACATTCCCCTAAAATCACACAAAATCAACTCAGGGGCCGGTCAAGACCGCCATTACCGCAGCCCCAGTTTGGATAGCACGCAACATTTCGTAGTGGCGATTCTAGAAAACGTCCGTTTTGCGATTAGATCAGCGGAAGGGGGGAGCGGAACTGTAATAGGGGGCGATGTTAATTGCGGCGTTTTGTGAACACGGCCCGTGGCGTGCTTGGCGAGCAATCAGCGGCTGCTGACTGATTACTTTTTAAACAGGCCTTGTGACCACCAAACGCCACGGAAGGGAAATCGAAGTACGCCACTTTTGTGTTTCGATCGCGAGCATGCAGTGGACATGTGATTGTCGCTGGCAACGTAAGTGGCGGTGACTGTTTGTTGTTTAATCAGGTTGCTGGAATTCGAATTTTGTTCAGTATATATTTTTTCTTTCACTTAGCTATCTTCTCAAGTTATCTAGGTTTTATACATAATCTGTAGAGCGACTGGCATCTGACTTTCAAAATCCAGAGGGCTAATTGCATTCAAAGGATGAATTAGTAGAGTCAGTAAATCTGACATAATACAACAACTGCTAGAGATCTTGACAACAGACATCAACTATTCGTTCATGTGCATCTGACGCAAAATATCTGAGCATGATTGTATGTTTAAAGTATTATAATTGATATTGATTATATTTAATCAAAAATGTAGTCAAATCCTTGCGTTTTATCCGTAATAATTAGATCAACTACATTGACGGTACAAGACGTACCGTGAATGTTTTTTGATACGTACTGCTTGCAGTTGATTTGAGCCAGTATCGTATTCTAAACATGTAGGCACAGATAATTGAGCAGCCGCAATGAGCATGCAAATAGCGATCGCAAATCAAACGTGAGATCGATTTTTCCCGGTAATAACAGTCCCGCGTCGGCTCCGACAACGTTCGCAACTCCGAGTCCAGATAGCCAGCAGCGATTGCTTACTAAGTTGCGGCCGTAATGAACAGTAGCTTCGTGTGGCAGCGGAATGGAGATACCACACACAATTTAACACGCTGCCATTAGTTGCAGTGGCGTGACTGTGTTGTGTTAGACCCGGTGTAGTCGAGCTTTCGAGTATTTGTTGCAGATGTTAGGCGCCCGAGCGGACGGCTTGACGCATTTCGATACGTGTAATTATCCTGCAATTTATTTATACGGTTTATTTAATCCTTATATAATTTATACTGTGTTATAATTTATACGGTTTATTACATTTCGGCTCAAAATCAACTTGTAGCTTAATAAGACTAAGGGTGAGGTTGATCCCACGGTGGTGACGATTATTAATTATGACTTATTTAAGATTCCATGCATGGCTGCAAATTGTATTGTAATATGTATTGCTACACTTTTATTATGATTTTTGACTGCAGCTGTATCGGTGGACGTTAATACTGACAACGCGTTTGAATAGATTTTTTTTTGTAATTGGAATTTATTTAAAAAAACTAAAGCCTAACGCTACAATTTTAAAAACAAATCTTTATTTGTAATATAACGAATAAGTTTCTAACATACGTTTAATAAAACTTTCTTTTATTAAGATACTGATATCTACTTATTTAAAAAGAAGTTTATTTGTATAAAAAATAAAAAGGCTAGTATTTAAAAAGAAGTTAGTTCTTAATAGACTAATTCGGGATATGAGGTTTTTAATTAAAACTAAATCTGGTTTTAATTGACAACATTTTAATTACAAAACACCACAAAATCTACGGACACAAAATGCCGCATCTCGGTTCGCTTAAGTACATCGCCATATATCTATAATAGCTTTAGGTACATTTTTATATACCGACAAAATTATTTTAGAATTGTGTATTTAATACTAACAATACATATATAATGTAATAGTTTTATATTTATATTATAGTACACTATTTGCACAGACATTTGTCGAATATTGGAATGATTTTATACACGTAATTAATATAAGTTCTACTACTTTTAAGTTCATTACTTTCGAGAAGAATCTATTAAGCTTTTGTCGCATTTAATCGAAATGTATGTTAAGCTAACGTTTTAGAATTTATTGCAATTATGCAAGACTGTACATATTTTTAGTCACGTGTGCGAATAAATAACAGAAAAAACACTGACTGGATATTGATCATTACGATAATAGTTCGAACATACAAAAAGAGAAACTTTAATTTAATATTTTTGTGGCTATCAGAAAAGAAATAGTACTTTCCTTTGTGCTCAAAGCGTAGAAATAAATAGTATTTGGCTTAAATATAGTCATTGTAATGTTTTAGAAAAAAGAAAAAAAAAGAATGATAAACGAATTAATTTCACTATGTTTTAAAAATATTGCGCGACACACATTGACATCAATGTTTAATCTTTGTGTCATTTCACGTTCACTAAAATACAAAGCGAATATCATCTAATAGTTACACGACATCGATTTAATTATTTATATTACACATAATTTCTTAAAACGAGTCTCGGCTTATAATATCACATTATATGGACCTCTGTCCGCACTTTAAAGTCGTCTAGGTGACGAGGGCAATCTTCAGAAAATCAAGATGCTGAACGTGTGAGTCTATAAACCATTACCATAACTCATTAAGCGACTTTGAATTACCAGCCGTCCATATTCACTTAATTCACTCCGACATCGCTCCGTATCCATATATAGTCCATTTGGCCGAAGCGAGTCGACAACTATTCAAATGTCACATCACTGTCGAATCACTGGTATTAGACGTGTATAGTTTCGTCGTCGTCTTCGTCGTCGGTGCGTCTCTCGATTGAGGGTTCCCTGGGGGAGCGCGGGGGCGGTGCTGGACTGCCAGGGTCCACGTCGGGGAGGGGAGCGTCTGGCGTGGGCGTAGTAGCCCAGGGCACTCAGGCCTGGAGCCCCGAGGGAGCCGAGGTGGGCAGAAGGACCAGGTAGTCCCAGCCCTAATGGTGGTACACCGGCCAATGGCGCTCCCGGGTACAACCTGCGAGGAGTTGTTCGTTAGAAACTAACCGATTGGGTATATGACACATCACATGCAAGTTTGTCCTACCTTGTGATAACTAATGCACTGAAAAAGTGTCACGTAATCAAACTTTATTAAAAAAGTAATAACCAATATATCTGGCAAAAAGCTACAACCTCAAACCATTGATATTCGCAAGATTTTAAACAGTCTTCACTAAATCTCTTCATTGTCTTCATATGATATTAAAAGTTATAAAGTATTTGTAGCAAAAGCCGTTGTGGTAGCATGAAATCTAACCTATTGCAGCATATTAGGTGCTAAATGCACAAATATTTTAAATGTTCTTATATGTGTTATTACTCCGTAATAACGTGATGTTTACAGTTTTCCCATTAGGTTCCCATCTAGTAGCTCTGTGCCCTCATCCTGGTCAAGAAGAATGGGTTATATCGGACTCGCACTGACTAAAACCACATCGTTCCTTCCTGGCGCTTGAGAGTCGAAGAAGTAAGTCGATGCGATTACAATATAACCCGTCCTTGTGCTATGGATATATACGCATTTCCCCTAGTCAAAAAGTGTTTTACCCAGCGGTTGACAAAGCGTTTGAATCCAACAGATGATGTAGGCTGTCAGATTCTGAAATCTTCTCAGTTTATACAGTTTAAACAACTTACCGGTAAGGCAGTGGTTTCTGCAGGGTGTTTGCGGCAGAAGCAGAGGCAGCCGCGGCGGCTGTTGCTGCAGCTTGCCTGTAGTAAAGATCGGCAGCGGCAGGCGCCGGTTGCGCTGGGTAAGCAGGCACACCTGCCCAGTAACCGCCGTACAAGCGCTGGAAAGCAGCGTAATTGCCAGCCTCGGCTAGCAACTCTAAGCCGACCGCCGTCTGACGTTTCCATTTTGTCCTGGTCAAACAAATAATTTTGAGTAAGAAGTCTTGAATGGCGACCTGTGTAAATGTGCAGGGAGACGGTAGATGATAATTTGAAGTTTCAATCGATAGGTGGTAAGAAGGTTCTGCAAACTGCACTTATAAAAATTTCAATGAATATCCGAGCTACATATCTTAAAGTCAACGTAATTAGTTTTTCCCATTTTTTTGATTCGTCTACTTTTAGTAGTATCTATAAATAGTGACTTGTTACGTTGTAAATTATCTTATATTCATAATTATATTATTATCTTTATATTTTGGTATTTTAAACCAAAATATAATTTTTTTCAGCTCTAATTAAGTCATGTTTAAACCATCTCGTTCAAAGGCATCATATATTTGTCAAAGGCTAAACAAAATTCAATATTTAATTCAAAAAAATAGACTAAATTCTGCAAATATTTTAGTTGTCCTAGCATAAAATTATTTTATCCTCAAACCAAACGGTATATTTTAAAAACCCTACTGCCGAATGAACATTAATTACACAATTTCACGTGTTAGAAGCTAAAAATGCTTCTGTAGGAAGTAGTAATTTTTAACAATCTGTTTACCGCATCCTCGATTGCATAGATCAATTCGTCAGAAAAGGTTAAAAAATCGTGACCAACCCTCAAACAGGGTGCAGAGAGACATTGGTGCCGTATCAACGGGCTAGTCAGACCAAATCAAGATCCTTATGGAGACCAAAATATGCAAAGCAATTTACGCAGCGAAATATTTTAGTTATGGTATGAAAAGAAAAAACTTCACACAACCCTTAATAAATGAAGACGACTGAAGAGGGAAGATAATATTGATGTCAGACATTCGAACGTATTGTTATTCTGAACTTTAAACAAGTATAGTAGGTAAAGCTTATAAAATAGCGACATCAATTAAAAAGCAAAAAGATACAATACCGCATTAAGGTTTAAATTTGCAACAAGGATATCATTTATTTAACATTTTCCGTGTGTATAATATATTTTGAGCCTGTAAAAGTTGTTTATTTTGCTTTATTACATGGTTATAATATTCCGGTTTTTCCGAAACAGTATGCATCAGTAGTGCTAATTAACGAAATACATAATTTAAAACTGTTTCTATTTGTTCCGGTATTTCAGATAATGTAATCATATAGAACGTGTCATTTAAAATTATTATGATTAACAACTTAGAAGTATCAATACATTTTTGTTTCCTAAATCATGTTTTGTAAACTAAAAAAAATATTAGTCTACCCAGTAGTATCGGATCAAAGATATCCCCAATACAAACATCTCGACGTCAATACTGTTCCGTTAACAAAAGAGATAAATCGACACCGATATACTTTACAAATAGGCATTACAAAAACTTGTACGACCGCACGGCAATTTGCGATCGCTTCTAAAATACTCTAAATTGTTTACGGACCCCACAATTCATAGATCACAAACCGCGCAGCTTGTGACCCCAATAGCGGTCTAATTTGTCACAGACCACTCGAGAGCACAATAATGATTGCGCAATGCGATGTGTAATAAAAAAATATATAAATAAAATAATAAATTTGACAAAACGTCTTGGGCACTCGAATGTTCGCCGGAGCGTGGTAGAGTGCTTTAATTTGATTTATTTGATTCAATGCGAAAGGGTGAACCGGTATAAATTACGGAGATATTGCTTTAGGGATGTCGCCGATTTTTAAACTGCTCTATTTAATCTTCATGGGGCGGTGATTTAACGATTTCGTTTACGAAACTAACGTTGAGAACTTTCCGCGTATCTGTTACAATCGTTTTTTTATTAGTTTGTTTGCTTGCAAGAACTTGAATATTATCTCATTTTCTTTGAATAGTTACACTTTTTAAACAGTTTGAATCAAAATATATATTATACTATATCACTCGTTTATCTCTAATTCAAATATTCTTAAAAAACTCAGATAATTTTTAATAATCCCAATGAAAACCAATGGGATAAGCAAAAACTATAAATTCTGTAACCAAATTAATGTAATGTTTATATAAATTTAATAAGAGATTACCTAATCTGTGATGCGATATTTAACTTATAGACATAAGCTTTAGAAAATATAATTTACTAATCAAATCAAAAGCTCAACAGACATGACTTCATTAACCATCAGAGCGTGCGCGATTTACGTAATTGCAATTCTTTTACTTTTTTACAATCCGCACGTTTTCCATTTAGTTTTGAAGTGGCCCGCCATATTATTGAATTGAGGTTTTTATTAATTCGTAGGGAGTTGTTATTACCACGGGCATTATCATTGGCGTTATTATTGTTATGTCAGCGGGCATTGTGTGTCTCGCGTCGCTTGGTGGGGTCGCGGCAGTTAGCAGACGCTTCAGTGGTTAGCTCGTTAATTAATTTCTGTAAATGGATCATTTAATTTTATTAAATGTAAATTAGGGGGGAGTTCTCGTGCTCGTCCTGCTATTAGTATTTTTATTAAATTTATCATTACTCTCGATGGCTGGTACAATTCGTGGGGAGAAATTTTGCATTTAATTATATGCGGCATCTACTGTATGCATGATGTTGGGATGGGACGATAAATATTATTTTTTTCTTTTATTTTGAAAATTGATGTAGTTTAAATGACATAACATATTTGAATGTATCATATATTAAGGCCGCGTCAAGTCTATTAGAGCGTAATCTTCTTTTATTTTAACATCTCCCGTCTCTATAATTATCGGTAGCTGACAATTGATCGATGAGAGGCGTCCGTACGCATTAATCACGTATTATGACGGGTTATTCCGAGGGCCGGGCATTCAACAGCGCTTATTTAATTGTCAAGCGCTGAATGAGAGGCAATCTGCTCGGTGACACTATACTTTTTATTGCCGCGGGGCACTGACAAAGCTCTCGCAGCACTTAAATCCGGCCCGCCGTCTTAAGATGCCCCCGCGGACGTCGCTCCTCTCGTTCCAACGCGAGTGGCCCCATGCCGGATCCGGTTTTCACCGTCCTTCTCTCGCGGTCCCCGGCGGAGTCTGCGCTCGCCCCGCCCAGCGGTTTAGTGATTTGATGCCGCGTGAACTGATTCAATTGCTCGGCGGCCAGACCGCAGACGAAAGCGCGCCTTAAACATTTCACGTTAGAGACCGGAATGGCCTAATACAACGAGAGTGCTTACGACCTTCTCGGAGGCGGTCGTTTGTCTCGATGCGAGTTTTTCGGCTACGTGATGCGAATTCGGCTTGTACGGACGCAGAACAAAGGGGACGCCGGTATATTCAACGATCCGAACAGTATGCGCCGCTGTTGGCGCTTATGCCGTTTGGCTATTGGTATATATCAGTATGACTTTGGTAGAACGTTTATTATTCACCGTTCGAAAAGTTTCAGCGCATCCGATAGTTTTATGTGGCTCGATCGAATGTGTTTAGTGCCTGACGGCGCCATATTTGGTCACGATGCATTGATTATAACTATAAGACCTTAAGAACACATTTAAATATACTTCAGCACGATAAAAAAGCCAACACTAAAAGCAATAATTGGCAACATCGTTTTCCTGTGACATTAGACCGTATACGGTTAGTTGGGCGCCTAAAATCGTCCGCAAACCGAGCATTGGCGAACATTAAACTGCTCTTTAATCCTAAGTCTCGAGTGGGTTAAATTGCTAGCTACAAATTAAGCGGACTGGCGATCTGCTATTAAAAGTCGGTCCGAAAACTTGAATGGCATCTGCAGTATTATGATTAGCGGGCAAATGATAAGCCCAGCGACCTGTGCGTCCTTGCTCGAATGCCGTGTCTTTGCGGAGGTGTAATTTGGAAGGGTACGATTAGTTCGGTTCTCGGTAGTAGCTAGTAGCGGGATCGCGCATTATGTCATTAGAGTGCGGTCGCCCTAGCTGAATTCTTAATTTAAAAATGTCTCAGCATTTAAATAGGCATACGTATCAAAGATAAATCTCAATTAATTACGTATACGCGTAGTTTTTATTCATCTAAGAATTTGCTCTGAGTAACTATGGCTAATTCGACCAAATACTGTAAAAATAATAGAATATTAATTTTTACAGCCACAATTACAAACATCAATAATCGGTATAAGATGAGGATTATAGTTTAGGTTATAAGTTTGGCCAACCTGAATTACAAAACTATATTTAATATCACAATATAATCTGTGCGCTGACTGGAGTTTTTTACTGTTAATTTAAAATCTCTATTACTAACTTTTATTTCCAAATTCGATATAGAAGGGACCTAGCAGTAACTGTCAATACTTGGCACAGATTCCGACTGCATTATGCTAAATGTTAGTCCACCATTGCAGATTGGCTTACAGACATATTGAATATTGATTGTTCGTCGCAAAAATGCGGTCATCAATTTTATGTGTTATAAACACAAATAATAGGATCATACACAATAAAGAAACAAGAAGCAATAGAATAAATAATAGCAAAGAAATTATTTACAAATTTGCATTTTTAATCAAGAAAACTGAATAGGAAATAAAATTCGTAAAAATGGGTGGTCCTGCTAAATCATCTAATTGCAAAGATATCTTGAAATGTTGTCATAAACAGTTGTTCTTATAAGAAAAATTATCACCTCGTGTTGGACTCAAACCGAAACAAGGTTTTTCGTAACAATGTATCATTTAAAGAAATAGGAAATCCTTTGGTCTCATTGGTCGCTACAGGGTAATAAGATTTTAAAGCGAAATATTATTTCTAGTTACAATATACAGGATAAGATTCAGATGAGAATCAAGCCAGATTTCCCTTTCACAGGAAAGGAGTAGTAAAACAAATTAACTGGTAATAACACTTGACAGAGATTAATGCTCTGTTCAAGTTATTAAGCCGAGTTTCATATCGAATCGGTGAACGTTATTAGAAGCATTTTGCTTAAGCATAATTGCAAGTAAAATAGCGCGACTGACCACTTTGAGCAAAAAAGATATTCAGGTAATGAAAGGTGCTGACGGATACGTTCCGAGGAAACCTGTCAAAAAGTGATTGTTAATTTCTAACGAGGTCATCTTTATTCCTTCCGTAAAGCTAAATCTATGTAATTATTGATTCTGTATGTTTGTACAGTATTTTTAGGTTAAAAGAAATTGTTATTTACTTTATATAAAAAATCAAAATATAACTTTATTTTTATTGTCAATGACCATTAACTGAATACAACTAATTCACAATTCTAGTACTAAATTTCGTTTAATGTTTTTCTTACTTACATGAATATGATTTATCTTGTAATATACTTGCAAGAGTTTGCAGTATGGTGTTTTAATTTATTTGTATTAATGTTAAAACAAGACTTATCTTTAATACAGGTTCTTATTGTTTATGTCATTTAGGTTTGACCCAAACATTAGGCATTACAAGAAATTGTAAAATTTCTTAACCATCGATAACTCGAATTTAAATAACCAGTATAAATTACTAATTAGGATCTTTTTATGTTCTTGATTGTATCGATATTTTAATCGTAAATAACAACCGCCGCCTGGCACAACACTACGGGATACGATGCGCCCGTGTGTCATTATACAATGCGTCATTAGGTAATGGTCGCGGATTACACGTCGACGCCGACTAAACGCCGATAAACGGCGTCCGACCGACTGCCCCCGGCCTATTACCAATTTATGGCGGGAAAATCGAGTTTCGAACGACGCTCGCTGTCAAATTGCGCGCGAATATAATTGTCGTGTTTTTGCTGCGAATGGGCTAGATTAAGAGATATATTGTTTTGCTCGGATCAATCTTGATAATTATTGGGAAGTTAATTTAATTTTATGAGCGATGCTCTTTTTTTAAATAGATGATCGTGAGCACCCAGACAGATTCGGTAGAACGCAGAGACATTCCAAAGACAATAATTGCAATAAATCGAGTGTTAGAAGGGGCTGTAAAAATTTTTTAGGGTGCGTTGTGTAGGTATGCGGTTGTGGAAGTGTAGGTTGGTGCCACATCCTACACTTCCGGCTCTGTTTTAAACAATCGACGATAAAACAGCAATACCTTTTACTATGAAACATCATTTATTTCTGTCAACCTTACTCAAATGTGTACAACATTCTCATCTTGTTAAGTAGTATATTTTTTTAAAGCCAATATGTTATGCTCATATAATGCAACTGATAAAAAGTGTTTCGACCCCACATTCGGACATTTTACTAATACATTAACAACTACGCTGTCAATTGTAAAAAAGATATCACTATAAATTTAATATCTAATAATTAGTGTGTAACATTACACTTTTTTCATCATCATGCGTTAAAAGTAAAGTTAAGAGAAACAAGCCATATATCGCTTTCAGAAGATTCTATCTAGTAACAAATAAAGAAATTTAACTGTTATAGCCACAACACTTGCCTCTATGTACAAAAATGGTAAATATTTGTACATAAATAAACTAATAGTGTTAAAATGCAAAACATTCGACTAAAACCGGTCAATCTCTACAAGAGCCATGTTAAACCAACAACGATACGTTCAGGCGACGCTAGGAAGTAGTTTACACATATGGCCACAGTAGCCATTATTACCGGCAACTCAAAACTAATATTTTTAAGCTGACAACTTTACCGCAACGACGTACGTGGGATCTTATAAAAATTAATACGTTCGGAAACAATTAAGCCGGCGCATCGGGGGATAAGTGAAAAGCGCCGCGGCCCGTCGGATGGCGTAATGAATGGGCGGGCGCCGCTGCGGCCGTGACTTGCACTCGGACCCAAAACTACTGTACCCAAAACGACCAATTCACACGTAGACCGAAACGCTTCATACAATCTGGCCGCAGATAGTCTTCGGGAATTAAACTATTTTACGCTTTTTTTCTATCGATCTCGGTGTTATTGTGACTATTGAAATTGGAAGAATCGCTTGGACGCTTTTTATTATCTTTTAGTAGTAAATCGTCAATGCTTTGATAATAAATAATATTTAAATCTAGAACAGCTAAAATTAGGTATGATTCAACTGTGTTAACGAAAAAAATGTTTTTGCGGAATTAATTATGAATTAAGTAATGAGGTTTCAGTTAAGGGGAACCATTTCAGTTGTAAACCTTGAAACATCAGGAGCGAATACAAATTTTGTACACATATGAACCAACCAAGCAAGTTAATGTAATTTAAATAAATAATAATAACATTCTATTATACGTTTTCTACCAGCATATTAGAAATGACGTAAAATCAAGATGGGAGATGATTTACATTAACTGTTCTATAATTTTTCATAATTAATCAGATGCGGCGCATGAATCATTGCGACCGGATTCGAGATGCTAAAACCAAGTGGAAAAGATAAGATGAACGCACTAATAAAAAGGGGTATTATGGCGTGAGTGAGCGCCATTGCTTTGTTTCGTAAATACAAACTTATGTTGCATTGTCTGAGCTCATAAACACTAAAACGGCACACATTTAAATTGTTTACAGAGCAGCATAAGCAATTATGAGAGCAATAGAAGCGGCCAACGCGGGCAATTATTTTTATTTATAATAACATGAAAGGCGAACGCCGTGACTGCAATTATAACAAATTACATTCGTCCAATTAAACGTGGAAGGCTCTTTGTTTTAACTAAATGACTTAAGCAACTGTTATGGCTTATCCCGAACACAGATCTGGTGTAAAACTTATATAAAAACAGAAGAAAGTGCATTCAATGCCGGGCTCTTGAAGCGTTCGATTAACTCCGATTTCACGCCCTTTCACGAACCGAAAAATCGAAGCCCAAACATTAGTTTAACCGAAATTATGGAAAACCAACAAAAAGCAAAGCAAAAAGTGATCGTAATTAAAAAAAAGCCGTAACGGGGCGGGCTCACAACGTGTGCGGCGGAGAGGACTGTCCCTTTGAGAAAGTCTGCTTTGGTACAAGTATAAAAGATTATTCAAAATGTTTACCGATACAAAATAACGTAGGAAAACGACCATTACTGAACATATTGCGCTTATTAGGAAAAACCTGTTTCGCCTGATTCTAGATTAGATAGCATTTTGTTTAAAAAAAAACACTTGGCAATTAATTATGAGGGGCCCTTTACGAATATACTATAATTTAAAGATAGCAAAAAAGTTTTTTAGGGTAGATAGGTAGGGATATATGTATGTAAGTAACATAAGGACTTATATATAGCACAAATATTTCTGAAAATCTTGACACAATGTATATAAAGTCTGCATCAAAATGATGTTTTGCATATAACTTTTAACAATCCATTGATGGGTTTAATGATAGTCAATTGGGACAGTCAAATCGAAGATGAATTTTTATCGTAAATCACTTTTTGTGCCATCTAAGTACATACAGTTACACAGCTAAATGCAAAGAAAAAACTGAACATCCGACATCCATTTACCAGTAACAGTTGTAAAAGATTAAAGCCGGGAACGAGACCGACTCCATTAAAGTAAACATCGGTAAATCTTTAAATAATCAAACGAATCGATTAAAAATAATATGAGGAAATAAAAAGGCGTGGAATTGGTACGAAATTACTATGGGCAGTCGTTTTTTTTGGCTACCGTGGGTTTTTTGTTGGCGTTTAAAGGTGGCGCGGTCGGCGGCAGGCAGAGGCCTAATTACCAGCGTTTGTTTTTGAAATCACCGCCGGGTACAGTCGGCGGGACAAGTTATTGGTGCGATTTGTAATTTCATATTAAAATGGATGAGTCTAGAGAACATTTCAGCCCGAGTTTAAGTGTATTAGACGTGTTAATTGCGATATATTTAATATGTGTGGGCTTAAACATAAACATTAATGTTACAGTATTGCTTTTAATGTGTATATAGCATGCGTATGTATTTCACGCGTGCATGCATGTATTTCATTTATTGTATATTGTATCGAGCTTTACGCAATAATTTGATTGAATTTATTTTTACCATTACTCATTGGCCAGGAATGTATTTATTAAGATAAAAATTCAAAACGGAAAATCAAGAAAATAAAGAGATTTAACCCCGCGACAGTCCCGCTGACTCAGCACCACTTTATGTACAACGCCGACGATCTCACGATATACTCGATTCTGGTATCAAATCATAAGCATTCAGCGTTTTATACATAAATCTGTTAGTCCAAAAATTCGCAGTTAACACTTGCAGGGAAACATTATCAATACAAGTAAATAAAATTTAAGTGACATTACAATAACTGTTTTTAAATGATTACATTAAATAATCGATACACAATAGAACAAGAAAAGACTGTTATAAATTTTTGTCTGTTCTAGCTAATCTCTGAAATGAAAGAAAGAAAGAAAGAAAGAAAGAAAACATTTATTTGGCACAGAAAATTGAAAAGTACAGTAAAAAGAATAAAAAAAAACATTAAATGGTTTGTGTCCAAAATGGCATCCACTAGTTACATCACGAAGACAAAAGAGTCTTCGTAAATGCTGATTTTCAGTGGACCCGTTTAATGTAGGGGTTGATGGCGCTATTTAACTAAATTTATATAAAACAAAAATATTTTAAACAAAATAAAATGAGAGGTAACTTATGCTGTTTAATACCGGAATACATTTACCCGCTACCAAGACAAGACACAGTATTAAAGTTTTTAATATTACACAATAATTTATTTTTAAGCACCTGTATTTGTATTTGTTCACGTTTTAAATAGCAGTGCTGGACTTTTGTTTTGTAATCAAGTATTGCTTTAAGTAAAACTTAAACGTTTGATTCGAGTCCGAGTTCTTGATTGGAGGCGGGAGATCGTTCCAGCACTTGGTGGCAGCAAATCTAAAGCTACCACGAAAGGAAGCCGTATGGTACTTTGGACAACAAAGACGGAGTGCAGTTCTTACATAGCGCTGAGAAAACTCTAACTTTTCATACAAATAACTGGGCTCTCCGGATCTTATCACGCCGAAAAGTAAAGTTGCAAGATGGAGAGTCCGCCGGCTGGACATGTTGAGCAAGTCATGTCGGTTAATAAAAGGTGTAATATGCGATCGACGAGGAACAGTGAAGCAGTAACGCGCACAGGCATTTTGTACTCTTTGCAGAATTTTCTTAGTCTTGGCGTATAGACAAGCACCAAATACCGTATCACCATATGATAATTTGGACAGAATAAGGGTGTCGCACAATTTGACGCGCATATCAACCGTTATATAGTCGCGAATACGATATAAAACCCTTAACCTGTAGAAGCAATTACTGTAGTTTCTAGTATGTGTTTTCGAAACGCAAACTTCTATCCATGATAAGACCTAAATTACGCGTCTCTAATACCTGCTCTAGGAACAACGTTGATAGAGATTCTTGGATTAAAAAATTTGTATGTTTTCAATTTGTTTTCGTGATCCAAGAATGAAATACTTGGATTTAGTAGGATTAATTATAAGACTATTTGAATTGCACCATTTACCAAATTCTTCCAAATCTGATTTGATTTTGTTTATTGCCACGGTGGTGTGACTGTGCTTAACAGATATGTAAAACTGCACATCGTCCGCGTACAAATGATATCTGCTATGCTTTATGGCACCGATAATGTCGGCAATATATAAAACAAAAGCATTGGCCCTAAAATAGAGACCCTGCGGTACACCTCGATTGATTGGTTTAACGCAAGAAACCATGTACGACCAACGCTATTTTGAATTTTAACATACTGCATTCTATTGTTAAGGTAACTAGCCATTTTATTGCGGAATTTTCAAAACCATGGAATGCTAGCTTAGGCAGGAGTAAAGTTGTATTCAATGTATCAAAAGCGCGAGTAAAATGCAGCAAAACTAACAAAGTACCTTGTCCACTATCACGCGCTGTAATGATATCATCGACGACATCCAATAAAGCAGTCGTTGTACTTCGTGATCTTCTAAAACCGATTGTTTTGAGGTAAGATATGATTTTGTTCCAGGTATTCCGTCATCTGAGTACAAACAATTCGTTCTAAGATTTTAGATAAGAAAGGCAGAATGCTTATTGGTCGTAGATCCTTATATTCTTCAGGGTTTGTTTTCTTCGGAATTGGTTTTACTATAGCTGTCTTCCAATGCTCTGGGAACACTCCTGTTACTATGGATTGGTTGATCATTCTTGTAATTACCGTCAAAGTTCTTGGTAAGGTAAGCAAAATCATATTTAAACAAATTCCATCGTCACCTTGTGCATTACTTTTCAAATATTTTACTACTCTTAACACCAAAGACTCATCAACCGTATTAATTTATTATTATTGTTATTACCAGAAATGTCAAGAAAATAGTTATTAATGTCATCAGGACGACACAAATGGGTTGGCAGGCAATGGTCATTTTGTTTTAAAATTTGCTACAGTCTTTTATACTCTTCCATAACGATTTTGGATTCCTTGCGGAATTTATGTGCTGCTTGAAATACGCTTTTTTTCATTGTGAATTGCCAGTTTTACAATATTTTTTAAATCTTTATAATATTTAGTATGCGCTTCTGATTGAGTAACCTTACTTTTAATAAACGACTTATCGCGAAGCCTCATCATTTCCTTTATAGTGTGCGTAATCCACGGATATGAATTTTTTTTCAAAATAATGGACCGTACAGGGGCATATGTATTAAATAGATCGAGGACTTTTTCACTAAAATTGCAAACCATCCCATCAACGTCACCGTTAACTATATGTTCCCATTCTATAAGATCAAGGTCTCTATTAAAACTGTTTGCATCGATGTCCAAAAGTGGCCTATAAACAACAGTTTTCGGAGGTGGTCGTTGGCTTTTAATGTTAATTTCACATGTTAAAAAAGCATGGTGAGAAAGATCAGGTATATGATTGACTGAAACATTATAGACAAACATATTAGAACAAATTACATCAATAAGGGTCTCGCTATGTTCCATAAAATGAGTTGGCTGTTGAACGTACTGTGTGAGGTTCATATATGTCAAAAAACTTTGTAATCTTCTTGTATTGGCATCATTTACATGTAAGAGATTAACATTAAAATCACCTAAAAGGAGAATGTTTTCAAACTCACCAAGGAAGACACAGATTCTGTAATTGCATCAATAAATACATCGACGTTCAGCCAAGGGGTCGATAAGCTGTACAATAGCAACCTTAATACCGTTAGCACTAACACTCAACCATATTTGTTCAATTTCTGTTTAAGGACACGCAATTTTACGACAATTGATTCCTTGTCTAATAAAAACCAACTCCACCACCGCGTAAACGTATATTAGAAGGACGCGTATGTGCACTAACCTATAACCTGGCGGCAAGGCCCCCTTCCTCTCAGTTTTCAGCCATGTTTCGTTAATGGCTACGATGTCTATATTGAACCGCAACATAACCGCAATAAATTCATCATGTCGTGTTCCAAAGAGCCGGCATTTAAAGCGCAACAGACATCTTATTATTTTTAACGAAAATCAATATAAATGCATACGTAATTTCACAGTACTTACGTGAAAAATAAAACCGCACAATAGAAATACATGCCGTCTGTCCATAGTATAGAATAAGTATTCAATTGAAAAAGTATTTATAAAAACATTTTTAGTTAAGCGCAGGTAAAGGAATGTTAGCAACGTGTTGCTGAAAGACGCAACTTTTGCACAGCGTTTGTTCCTACTATAATTACGTGAAAACATCGATGCACAGAATGATAAACATACAGAACAAAGTAGGAAGTTAATATTACAATAAAATTACAGTATAAGTAAGCATTGTAAAACATATTAAAATCAGTACCAGTAGCACCTAATAACATAATAAAACATGTTTGTAAAGCATTAACTTGATTAAACGCAGTTAGCTCGGTAACAACATACTCAAACAACGACGAATAGTGTATTTTAAATATTTATCTGACAATACCAACATTCTCAAACTGCAACTTATAAGTCTAAATATTAATAAACTATGAATATAATAATAAAGCATCGTTTTGAAAGCAAAAACAATATTTAAAATAACTTTAACTTTGTAACACTTATAATATAGTATAAATAAGGCATAATCTAATAAAGTGTAAATTTGGTATTACGAACAAACTGGATTAGTCCCCAAAAACTTTGCCAAATCACTTTCTGACCGCAGCCGGTGACTGTTCTCCATTATCTCTTCTGCAAAATTTTCCGTCCGGTCCACACGTGCTTCAATTCGTCCGTTTCGCTTCCATACGCCCTTATAAAAAGCCGTCGATTATTTTTAGTAAGCCTTTCGTTTATATAAAACGGACAAGTGGGAAAGCAAGGCCTAAACCGGCAGTTGTGGCACCACGACGAACTCGAGCCGCTGCTAGAATATCATCACGTTGAGCGCGTCGAGCCAGTCGAACCACAATCGGCGGGGCCGTCGTGAAGTTTCGATGTCATCGCGTAGCGCGGCCAGCACGCTGTGCCCGATATTCGATCCTCTAAAGTCAGCCCAGTTTAGTAACTACAGCCAATACTACGTGCATCGTGGGCTCTTTGTTTTCCTCCGTATGCCAGCGATCTCAACATCGTTGCATAAAGATCTTGGTCACGATCATTGAGCTCCATTTGAGGTCAGATATTGTACCTCAAGCAGAGATCCTCAGACGATTTAGCCTCTTGTTTTGCTCTATCACTTCTATACGAGACTCAGGCCATCTAGTCTTTGACTACATGCAGCAACCGCAGAAAGTAAATTTGACATGGTGCTTCTGAATTCCAGCATGTCACTGGCATTTCCTTTATATCTTGACGTAATAACTGCAGTTCACTGGTAAGTTCATTGTTCTGCGTATTAGTCAAAGACGATGAGCCGCAGTTTATTTTTTCTTGCGACGAGAGATCGTGGCCTTCGGACAGCTTAATTCATCCTATTGTTCTCCGAGTGTTATTAGTTCTTGCTTCCGTTACTTTGCAAATATCACACTTCCAGTTTTCTTATTCTCAATAGACATTATATTATAAAACCGTTTTCGGAAATACTTGTACAATGTAGATCATAATGCTTTCGACATGTATGACATTTCAAAATTGTCTATCAGTTATTTCTGCGAACATTTATTGCAAAATACTTTGTTTACACCAGGTGGTGCCATCTCTTATCACTTATGTGCGTACGTAATATATTGTAAGTCAAAGATTGACGTAACGTTGAATGAGCGCAAGTAATTTTACCTAGATGGCACTGTAATCGTTAATTTTTAATAGATTTGAACTGTTCTAACGGTCAATAATAATATTTATTTTGGATAATTTAGTTTTCACACAATTCTTGTAGCAACTTAAAGTAAATATTTGCTAATATGCTTACACTACGTTCACAGTTGTTATTTTTGCAAAATACTTGAAAAATTTTATAGTTATTACTGTTTAAACACTCCTACATATATTTGAAAAATAGTTCACAGACACAAATTCACCAGTAGATAACACTTCCACAGTTAAATTGTAGCATAAGTCACTTCTACTAGCACTTTTTCATGATATATACTCGAAAACTATTTTAAAATCAAAATAATTTACGGAGCTAATGTTTACTTGACAGCGAGCGCCATCTCACTCCTAAGTAAATGGTGCTTTTGATGGGACTTTAACTGAAAAATAGGTGACATAACTGGTTTTCTTACTAAAAACAATACTGGAATTAGTTAATACAGGCAGTCTTATAAAAGTAGAAGAAGTACTTATCGAGGTGAACGTATTATTTCTACTATATTTTGTATACATTTTAGTATTTTATATTAATTGTCAATTAATGAATCAAGGTATCATATAAAAGGAAAAGAACAAGTACCTGAAAGCAGACAAGCAATTATCTTAACATTGAGATCATATATCAAAATTAATAATTATATATATGTTATTTATATCATTTGTATGTTTTATAAATTATGTAATAATACCTTTAATATTTTTGTCACATACAAAGGCCCTTTGACAAAACCCGTGTTGCATATGCAAGCTCGAATGCATTATGCATAAGTTAAAAAAACCTATACACGGAGGCGTGGCGCCAGAGCGGATGTGAAGAAATAACCACAGACTAATGAAATAAGAGATTTGTATAACGCAGCCAGAGTGCTGTAATGCGTGAAACATCAGTTTTATCTGGTTATACTGTAATTTAACGTGCACTCGGAGTGCCGTTCGTTGGACATGAAATGGACAGGGAATAAACATCGGAGATATCTTATTACTTCACCCTAGTATTGAATACGAGGACTGTATTTCGTTATCTTGGAATGAAATGAACGTCACTTGAAAGTAATGATGACAGAATGAAATGTAGAAATCAGTTTCCGTTACCGTTGTTATTTATGTATTCAGAATAGTTTTCGAAGTAATAACAGTCACTTGTAAAACTCCATAATATGCTGAACATCCTTTGAGACAATGTAGATATAATTCCATACTGTTCGAGGTTATTCGTGACAGTTGTTATATTAAAATCTACATAATTTCTTATGACGTTGATTTAGTCAGTAAAGGTCAATTGCTTAATTGCTTTGAGACACGTATCGACTTAAATCATTGATGAGTAATGATGGATTCATATAAAAACATTATTCATACATGATATTAATCTCTTTAACATATAAAGTGATTTATGTAAAAGTAGATTAAATATTAACATTGATGGCGTTATCAAATATTCATAACGCTGAAAAATATAACACAAACTTTTTAGGAACGCTACAAACCCTTTATATTATTTCTTTGTATTAGTAGTTTTCTTTACAAACATACATGCAGTTCATAATATTAAGTGTACCAATGTTTTGATACTGGTCGTCAACTTTTGTATATAAAATCGAAGTTATACCTAAACTTTAAAAAAAAAAACAGACTTAATACGGTATTGTCCCAACTCACCGTCTATTCTGGTACCAAGTTTTGACTTGGGTGTCCGTCAGCCCCAGTTTCGCCGCGAGCTCCATCCTGTCCTGTACACTAAGGTACTTCTGTCGTTCGAAAGACTTCTCCAGAGTCTGTAGCTGGTGGTCCGTGAAGGCGGTCCTGGCCTTCCGCTGCTTCTTAGCGAGTCCTGACGCGTCACCACCGCAGCTCTTACTTGATACATCGTCCGAGTCGTCCTTCACTCCTGTGAAGAAATTGTACTATGTAATGATAAGTCAAATTTATAACTTATACTAGACTCACTATAACGTATTTAAGTAAAGTCCTTTTCTATTTTCAACATGTAATGCACGTTCCCACTCTTAATCTCTGTATCACCCCAAAGTCGACTAGCAGAAAATGCTATTGGCATTAAGCCGCCTCTGTACATTTGTGCATAAAGAATAAATAAATAAAGTATATATTAGTGGTTATAGAATTACGTCTATTCGTACATTTTGCTTGGTATGAATAGTCTCGTAACCTTACATCAATCACTCTTCAATTCTAAATTGTACTAAATATTTAAAATGATAGTCTGCGATTATATTGAGATACAGACATATACCAACTTAGTCTGCCCGTGATCATGGATGCTGGAAAGAAACCGAAACGTCGGGAATAAATATATTTAAGCAACGCGAAAAATCCGTAAATTAGTGGATTTGATAGTCTTTGATTACTTAATATTTAATAAGAAAACATCAAAAAAATATCCTTATTTTTTATTATGAATTATGAAAAACGTGATTGAACTGTAAGCTTAACCAATAATCATTCTTGAATATCTGTATTCAATAAATGTATTTGTAATTACGATAATGGTAACAACTATTGAATAATAAATTCTTGTATTTACCCTAATTATGCAAATAATTATATTTATCGTGATCTTATGACGGCCGAGGAAACGGAACCAACTGTTCCTTTTCTGACGGTTTAATTTTAAAGAAACGCTATTAAATTCAGCAAACTGCTACAAATGAAAACCTAACATTTGTTATTAGCTATTGATTTATTTAATTACTAGCAACACCCCAACCCCCTCTTGTGGGTGAAATGTCGTAAAATCCGTTCTTAGCTGACCTCTACTCGGTGAAAGGAATATTCCTACCAAATTTCAAGTTGCTAAGCCTTTTGGTTCCAGAGATATCGTGATGAGTCAATATATAGGTGGGAATCTCTTTTATATATATAGATACATATTTAGTGCACCACAATTCTATCTCCGACCACCCAGAGTTTGACTGGTATACAATGCTATTGGCATTAAGCCGCCTTTGTACAAGATTTGTGCATAAAGTTTAAATAAATAAATAAAGCCTAGATAGTTTTAAACATCGATTTTAATCGTCTTATTCAATTTTATTCATAAATCAGACATTGTTATAGATTATCTATGCTTAAATCTGGCTCTTAAGTCAGTCACAAATCTCCGAGCCTCGAACCCGCGAAGCCGTGTTGTGTTATGGCTTCTTGCGGTCGGCCGCACTCACTTCCTCCTGCATTCGTCGCCACAATTATTTTAAAATGAGCTTTAACACATACATATAGAGTTCAAAATGGAACATATTTAAGGTACCCAGGTGCATTTAAGTTTGACATTTTTGTTAATTTTGTTTACATTTTTCCTTTAAACAATCAATTTACAGGTTCGATGAACTTATGTAGCTTTATAAATATTGTTTTATTATTATTTGATAATGATTTCAAAAAGATCAGCACTTATCTTTCAGTACAATTCAATACAATTGAAAGACAAGCATCCTTTTTTACTTTAAACACAATATTCATAAATTTTATTTTCTTTTAACTCGGATTCTTCAGCGTATTTTGTACATTAACTCTTTTTTAAAATAATGATGAAAACTAAATGACCAACACAAACTTAACAAACAAAAAAGGTATACAAAACTCGATTAAAATTATTCCTAAAAATAGCTTAATAAACCTATCAATGAACGTAAGTAACCAACTAGAAGAAAAAAGAGAATATAATAAAAAATCCAACTTCACGTCAACATTACTAATTTACAAGAATATTCACTCTTGCAATCATACATATATAATTGAAATACATTCGGTCCGTTTGTTTGTTAATACCAAAGCGTAATCCGTAAGCAGCGAAGGGTGGGCTTCGTGTCCAAAGGTCCGCGAACGATTCCAGGCTTATAAACATAATGTGTAGGGTATTAAGGCATTCGAGCGCCCAGTTTGCGGTCACACCCACGTTTACTTCGATCAGACTGTTTACTTTATATGGGTTTTATGCAGATTATGAATGTTTCCCGTTGCGAAAGCGTATTTGAATGTTAACACGTAAGTTACAACGGAAATGGTTTCAATTTTAACCCTTTAGCTGTTTGTCAGTTAGTTCTGTAAATAATTATGTAAGTCATAAAACTAATGGTTTGTTTAAGTAGTTATACAGTTAATAAGAGAATTAAAAACTTATGTTAGAATGTTAAACTGCAAAAAAACATATAAATAATTATCATACCAAAAATGTCTGTTTCTTCCCTCTTAATATATAATATGATTATGATTGGTGATCTCACATACTTTCATAAATATATGTAATAAGAGTCATCAAACATATTGCGTACCAAATATTAAAGGTTACAGAGATTTAACCAAAAAACCTTGCCATCAACATATTCAACACGGACACTATCCGAATAAAATGAAATAAAATACAACATATAGTCGTTTATTACCAATAAACGAGAACGAACAACGAGCGTTTCGCACTCACGTTCATTTTATACAATTAGGTGCTAAGTGTTTCAAACATAAATCAATACGCTGTTAGGTCGTGCAGCCTTGACTAAATCGCTCCAACGGGCTGGCGATTTTTTCCGTTCGCCGTTTGTAACATGAAGCGTAATTACGAGCATTAGGGCCACCGTTAATTCATTATAATAAGGTCCAACCGCCGACTCGCTCGACCGTGAAAATTATTATCATTAACCGGCAATAATGTACGCGGGCAAACGCTCCTAACTACCGCCACCCTTAAACGAGCCGTGCCACGTGTGTTTGCATATTACGCTAAAGTTAAGTTAAAGTTAACTTTACTAAGTGAAACTAACCATACTAACATAAGCTTTTTTGTTACAATGGTTTAGAACAAGCTTAGCATAGTGCTCTTTGTTTTTTACCCTCTGCTGAGTTCTTGTGCTTACACTTCTGTTATTCGCCACACCGTAGATGAAATACCACTGCAGTTAATCTCGAGCCGTGCCTTATAAATTCATCTCTTTTAAGGTAATTACTCTAGCTAGTGTTAAGATAAACATTTACGGCGATGGAAATTGTCAGTAAGCAAACACCTATTTATAGGTATCAGCTATTATAAATATTTTAAAATCACTTACGTTTAGTAAGTTATGTTCAAGAACAAGAAGAGGTTATGTTAAGAAGTACAAGTGATTTTCTTCTGTCAATTATTCAATCAGGGTGATATTAATACCGAAAAATATTTAGATGTGGAGTTTAAAGGAACAAAGCCTTTGTCTAAATGCTATTCCCGCTAAAACTAAAAGCGTTTTTTTCATTAGTGATGCCAAACAATTTTTCTTTCGTTTATTAACTTATTTATCGAACAAAGTTAGTGCCCCGTAACCGTAAGGGTGAATTCTAAATGATTATCTCTAAATTAAAGATAGCGCTATCTATATGAGCCTCAATCCGGAGAAAAACGATAAATAAAATTATCAACGCGACGCGCGAGTAACATTAAATGTTCAAAACATTTAGTAAAGATTTACTGTTTTCGAGATTGAAAAGATACATATTCAGTGGAATTTACGTAGTTAAACCATTTCAGTTGTTATTTATATTCGTTATAGAATTAAAATTCTACTGTACAAGCGGTAAACATGCCAAATGTTCGTTATACTTAGTTTTTTAACTTTGGCAAATCTAATTTGTGTTTTTGTAGAAATTCCTAATATTTATGACTTTTAATGCTTTAATTGACTTTATTTCACATATTCTCATGAGTGCAAAATCAAACGTTATTACAAACTTTCATCTTCTCTATCATATATGTTATTACCTTGAAAGATGATAAAAAAGTTAATTTTATTCCTTATAAATTTATTAAGTATTTGTAAAGCAGCAACAAATATTTCGTAACAGCTTTTGTTTTCTACAGCAAAAATATTTACAAACAGCTCTTTTAAATAAGTCACGTGACGCATTTTTTACCAGAGTTAAATATTAAAGTCACTTTTAAGTATGGATAGAGTTAATTCTTCTCTCAGTTTAAACCTTGCATTTAGTTTTTTAGTTTATAAAAGAACTAGTACAATGTTTTTATCAACAAATACTTGTACATCGAATTAGCCAATTACTAACTAGTACTGAATACATTAGTAATAATGTAGTTACAAATTAACTACGAGAATTACATAGTTGTCTACTCGAAGGAGTCTGAAGTACCATTAGATACGATCTAAGGAAATATTTCGCAATATTATGAACAGGAAAAAGTTAACTATTAATTAAATTCCGTAATTGATTTGAACTATTGTTTCTTTTAAAGTGACTATTAATTTTTATGTGTTTCCCGTTTTTTTTAAATAATAACAGACATAACAAAGTTGCCATTCACAACGCTAACAAAACGCCTTAATTTACCATTACATCAAGTATAACAAGTTGTACTTATAATTTACATTTTATATACTTGGTTCATTTAAGATTGTACCACCGAGGTAAACATGTTAGAACAACTTAATCTTTGATAATAGTGTATGTATATACTATATGCTGTCCTTATTACCTTTTTTTCACCTAGCCATCTTCCCAAATTGTCATGGGGTGCTTATAGTCCATTCAGATCTACCTGAATGACAGTTTTTACGCAAAAGCGACTGGCATGACCTCTGCAAACGGAAGAGAAAACTTCATTTCAAAGATGAATAACATCCTATAACGGCTGACAAAGATGGTCTGGACAACCGGGACGGACGTATAACATGTTCATCTGAAGCGCGAATTATCTTTCTTGTTAGACAATTATGTGATCGACCCTTATTGGACTAAAATACCAGAAAACACCGATAAAACAAAGTTCTTTCCACGCGGGATTCGAACCCACGAACTAAAGCAAGGTCTAATACCGCTAGGCCAAGAAGGCTATATAGGTTAAACAAAATTATTTAAAGAAATCATATCATCATTAATAGGTATAAGTGATATCTAAAGCTATGCAATAATTATATTTAACATATTTAAATACTTTTGTGACCGTTAGGCAATATTAGTAACTACAGACATGACAAAAATCTTCTAAATCTTACGTATTTAGATGGCAGTACGTAGTTAAAAGTCATAACCTCATTCATTCCAATATCTCTAATCTGTCAGCACCCACATACATGTGTCATTTAATATATTCAATAAAAAATAAGCACAAGCGACCAACAAATGTGATTATAATTGTAATCACACGTAAACGACCTCGCTCGTCCGTCACTGTACCACGAAGGACTCGAGATAAGTTAATCCGTTAATTGTATATTAAGTTACTTTATACGACCGCATGATCGATTCTAAGAATATTTAATTGATCAATAAACACTCCAATCTATACAGGAATTAATCTGTAACGATTAAGGCCACTTTGATCTTTTATGGAAAACCAAACGCCTCTGTTAATACGGATTAGGGGTCTACGTTATGTTATGTAAGGACCATGCTTAGGATTTTGTGAAATTTTGTTTGTATGCTTGAGCAACAAATAGCTATTAAAAAGCGTCTGCTGCATCTTTGATGAAATGGTGTTACATCGAAATTCTTCAAATATTTATTTGCTAAATAAGAACGGATTTTAACATTATAAAATTTTATATTCATAAATTAGTGGAAAATAAACTCATTACACTAATATGCCTTAATTTTTTTTAAAAAGAACAAAAGACCATAACTTATACGTAATCTTTTTAGACGTATTCAACTCTTGTACGAAAACAAGAATGAAAAGTTTTACACTAATTACGTAGAGCCAGTAATAAGTAAGCAAAATCTGAGAGTTACACAATTAAGTGAGCACTGACTCCGAGATACAGTAATGGTGTTTATACAATTTGCCTAATTATTACTAAAGGTGCGTATACGCTTCGTTTAGTACTAAGTAACATGTATGGATTATTATACCCGGGTTAAAAATCGTGAAGCATTTATACTCAACTAAAAACGTTACCATACCACAACGTTTTTAGTTGAGTATCGCTCGGTAATTCAATACGGCGTCGTTCAATCAATTCGCTCAAAAAGCTCTTGGTTAAAGCGCCATAAGAGTTTAAGATTACACTGCTTTTCGTGAATTCCCTCTTTTATTTATCTCCGGTATAGATTGTATACAATTTTATTCTCGGCAAACGTACTGTGGGACGCATTGCGGCAAGATGGTGTGACGACATTCGCAAAATGGCCGGTGTACGGCTGGATGAGAACAGCCGAAGATAAGAAGCGGTGGCGTGCATTAGGAAGGGCCTATGTCCAGCAGTGGACTGACACAGGCCGATGATTACAATGTTTATATACCAGCCAGCAAACACAGCCATGGATTCGTTGAAGTTATTTTATTTAACGAATACATTTAATTCATTCTATTCAGACTGTTTGATGATCGCATGGTGGTTCGGTTTAGGTGCACCTTAACTCTTGTACAGCTGCGCTTGTTATAATTAGTGCGTAATGTAAGCGGGGCTCTAAATATAAGGCGGAAGCGTGTTATGTCACCGCAATAGATTATAACATTGTAGGACTCGATACTCGCCTCACGCCTATTTTGTTACGTTTATAAACTAAACTGCTTTTTTTGAGTTAAATTTTATCTTTGTTTGATAAAATTAGCAATATATTATTGTTATCTATTGAGATATAATATCATATTTTTCTACAATCGTATTTTTCGGGGAACTTGTGTTTTACAATTACAATACAAAATATCGCAATATGTTTTTATACATACGATATTCATAGTACACGATCAGATTAGGGCAAATAAATATTAAGGATAAGTAAAGCGTTATTAAATATATAAATGTATTATTGTAAAAATTAATAAAACTATGAGCCAGCTATAAGTTCATTCTCTAATAGTAATTTAATATCTATTGGATATAAATGAAGCGTAAATTAGGCTTTAAATGAAAGCATCCGCATATCAACAAGAACTATTTAATAGTTTCGTTATTTACAGGCCATTAGAATGCGAAGACATAAAATTTTACAATACAAAAAGATGGCCGTATTCGTTACATTCCATTGGAAGTTAAGTGATCTGTAAACAATGACGTTACCTATATATACGATGCGGGGTGGTTAAAAGGTGTTGTTACGCAAATATAAAATAAAAAACTCATTACTATAGTTTATAAGACTAGTTAATATCCTGCTCTGTACGTTTTACCTGTTTTCTGAAGTTAAATGTACTTTAACTCGCTAAATGAACAGATATAATTCTTCTTAAAGTAACTGATGTCTCACATGGCTGCTCGTTTCTATTACTTTGAGATTGTGTTTATAAGTGATGCGCAACAAAAATAGTAACATAATTATACGTGATAAAAATAGGTTGCGAATTCTCGTGTTGATTTATTTTATTACAATATTGCAAGAATATCCTTTGTGCGTCCTTAACGTAAAAATGAAGCAAAGTCATATGAATAAAACAGTTTGATGTTTAAGAAATACTTAATTAAAGGATGTATAGTACAAGCTCCCAAAGTCCACCCAAGTTTTGTTTTGCATAACTTCATTCCATATAAATCTTAAATTAAGACTTTTTAAAGTCAACCTTTAGTGCTTCTGATCATAATTCTCCCCAGATAGTATTTATGATGTACATACTATGATTTTTTATTAAAAAATATGACAAAAATACAAGACTTCTTTTAGCAATTATTCTTCAATTATTATGCATTTAGTGAAAATTTAAACTAAATTCTGTTCCTTGTAAAAATATCTTTCAGAAGAGAAATAAAATATAAAAAGGATAAGGAGATATTGATGAGAGGTAAATTAATACATTTAGTGAGCGTAAGTGGTCCTTAAGACTTAAGACTATTTAAGTCGAAAACAATAACTATAATACTATAACGATAATTTATTCATACTAATTATAACCTAACAAGAAATCTAAAGTATGCTTCTTCTCATCACTTAATCATTCCTGAGCATCATAACAATTAATCTGATAACAGATAAAACAAAAATGCAGTTTACAGCCAGTACCTTGAATTTTTTACTATTCCAAATTAGTATTTTTAAAAACTAAGATTTTATCTAGTAATTACAATGAAAATATGTGTTGCCAAGGTTTACAACATTATTAACTCTTGTTATATAGATTTTTATTAAATGAAGCAACAAAACATTTACTTATTGGTATAAGATGCGCCTGAACAACAGAACTACATCGCAAGAAATTACAAGCTTACGTTATCCTTTAACTGGAAAACAGTAGTGTTAGCACACTATTCCTCATTGAAATAAGCATCGAGATAATATTTTTCCAGCACCTTCACACCAAGTTCGAGGGGACAGGAGCTTCCCGCGAACACTGTGTTTGATGAAGCTTACCAAAGGCAAGAGTCTGGAAGCGTAACATCGGAGTTAAAAAAAGCACCTTCACATTTAAATTATACTTTCATTTGACCGATTTGCAATATCAATTCTTGAAGTGATGAAAAAGCAGTGATACGGAAAATAAACTGTAGCAAAAATAATCGATGTTATGTATCGATGTGTAATCGAATGAAAAATTATTCGCTTTTCGATACTTTCGTAGTTTCCGATCAAGCGAGTATCCGGAGGCTATTACACGGCTTATTCACGATTCTTGTATCAAAGAAACCAATTCCAATATATTAATATCTGATACGGATAACCTTAACCACCTTATTATGTAACTTGCATATTTAAAATAAATTTAAGAGGTATACGGGGATTATTTAATAGGAATGAATAACGTTTTTTTTTTATTTAACATCGAGATAATCTTTAACTATACAAGTCAAACAAACTAATTTGAAACATTTTCATTATATTTCAGTTCTACTAGATGCTATTATACAAGACGTCTATCGATATCCTTTTAATTTAATACGCTAAAACGAGATATAAATCTGTATTGATAATTTCAAAATAAATTCCTTATCGTAATTTTAAGCGTTGTTCATCAGAATTAAGAGCGAAGCTAACGTAATTTCTGTTCTTTTTATATAAAAGATTCGTTTTTAAGTGTTCAAGATTTTCAATTGATATTTTTTTTGACTTTGTTACAACTAATTTCTCTGATCTTTATGTTAACACACTCTTTAATATCGTAAATGATAAGAATATGCAAGTAATTACCAAAGCTTATTAAAAAAACTTCTATAGAAGTGAAGTCATTCGTAACATCGTCAAAGATACACTAATTGCTTTGTCAAATTTTGTTAGGTGGCCCGTCGTCGCCTGATCAATGCGGCGTAAAATTTTCCATTGCACTCTGATAGGCGACAAAAACATGTTAATATTGTGTAAAATCTCTCTGACATAATCAATGTAACGTTTCGAAATTCTAACGCTATTTGTTTCTTTTAATATTTTTAAAACGTTGGAACGAATCATACTTTTTTTCAAATATGCCAGTCGCTTGATTTTTATATTGTTAATATATCAAAATTGTTTCATTGTACGTTAGTGCATTGAATAACAATTAATTTTATACAATGCCATTTTTTTACTAAGAATGAAAAATTATTTTAAAAAACTTTTTTCAAAAAAATATTTTAATATAGCCTTTATGACAAACTTAATGTTTTAAATCCAAAAGTACTGTAGCTTATCATCGATGATTCCCAAAAACTTTGCATAAAATTATACAGTAACGGTTTTAACGAAGCTGACACGGTATAGGTTTAAAACACGATCGTCACTTCACACATTTGCATATTGAATAGTAACCTCAAAATGGTGTATATTAAATGACAGCGGTTAATTGTAATGAAACCATCCATCAACTAATTCCGAGAGATTAATTAAGTAACACCGTTATTCGATACTTATTAAATATGGAAATGTGTATATTTTTAACACGGAAACTGTTAAAACTGTAAAAAAAATATGCGTAAAATCATTATATTCATAACAAACACGGTTAAAATTACGTCTTCACATTAACAATACCTCCATTCCAACTGTAGACTTGACGTTTCTAAAATTGGTACAACCAAACAAAATGTAAATAATCCCTTTCATAAAAAAAAACACACACACTAAAGTCTCGAGACGGCTCTTTACGTTTTAAAACGAACCCAATTTTACAGCTCACATCGCCTGTCAAATGTGACGTAAAGCCGGGAACACGATCCGCATTATGAGATGGATACGAACCTGCCCTATTTATATCAATGATAATCTATTTATTGTGGCACTAAAAAGTTTTGATTTTATCGAGGACGGGCGACGAGAGAATTGTCACCTTCCCGTCTTTATCGCGATGCCAAAAGTCACGGAGGCTTTCGATGCACGCAATCGAAATGTAACCTAATGTAAACATAATAAAGTTGGATATCCAACGTGGGGGTAGGGAACCGTGCAAGATCCTAAGCGGCTTAGTGGAGCGAACGCACGTTCGCACGTTTTTGAGGTTAGGCTTGACGTTTCGAATAACAAGACGGTGGCAGCTCATGACGCGAGGAACGGCGAGTGAGTAATTCATATTAAACATGAATCACGTTGCAGTATCGAACTACTCCGTTAAGATATACACGTAATATATTATTGCATATAAAAAATCAAGTCGAGATAACCTTTAGCGAAGTTAATAATTTTACATCAATCATCCCACGGTAAATATCCACATAATGTGCTGTTGTTGTAATTTTTCGTCGTTAATCGATTTGATTGTGCGACCGCTGAACAATAATCGCCGGTGCCGTCATTAATTACAATGTTAAAATAATCGGCGGTGGATTGTATGACGTTTAATTGCTGTTAATATTGTATTTTACACGTAGCACGTAAGTGGGTTTTTCGAATTGCGACGCGACGAGGGCCGCGTTTACGGTTGCATGTGGCAGGCTAATTGCGCACGGCGGATGTGGAGACCAGTAATTGTGAGGTTATAAGATAGCGTATGCCGAAGATTATGAGCGACGTGTCCCTATACAAACAAATCGCGTGTGTTTAATGCAATTAGTCCCGATATTAAACTGTTCTCTACATATTCGGTTATATATTTGTTTTCAAGGTTTTCTAATTAACAAGAAACTATTGTAGCCTGTCTGTGACGTAAAACGGAAGTACGAGCTGCTTCGGAGTATGTTAGTTTTATGTTTGTAACATTGTATTCCGAAGCAGCTTCTTTTAAAGCTGCAAAGCGTTAACTAGTGGCTAGTATCCTTAATTTTTTTTCACGCGGTATATAATTCTTATTATCAGGGGAGTGTACCAATCACTTAGCAGTTTTAATTAGAATCTAAAATACGTCGTAAATGATGCATAAAGCTATGTGTCATTTATTCATGCTTCCTCTATACTTTATTGTACAGTTGTGTGATCAGCGAGTACGAAACAAAAAAATCATTATCTTAAATAAGAAAAAATTTTTAGAAACTCCTAAGACTTATCAAATCCACAATCAGTTTTAATTAAACTGGAGCTACGCGCCCTTTTAGTTTAATACTATAAAAAAAAAAACCTTCAAACTTATGACATATTACTGTGCAAATACAACTGTTGACTTTGTAACTTGTTAAGTGTGCGACTGTTCTCACAGCCCTCTTTTAAATAGGCGAATTAAAAAAGAATTATAATCATCAACAAACTTGATGATTGACAAAAAGCTGATTATGACGTCACAGTTTTTTTTCACCTCCCCAGTGGAGTCCTTTCAGCGGGGATTAATTTGGTCCGTTTTAAAGGGCTTACTTATCTCGGACGAGAGTGTTAGAACGGGTTGTATTTATCGCCGCCATTATACGTTTTATTATTTAATTTATTTAACGCCATTGGCTTATCGACTCGCCTATTAAACCGAGGCGGGATAATGCGATAGAAAACTTAAACATTACTCTCGTTGGAATTTCAAATTGTTTATTTACACACGCGGTAATGCAGCTGTGCTTAGTGGGACTACCAAATTGAAATGTCATTTGTAGTGAAATTTTGACTATGAATTGGTTTCCATATTATATATATAGTTCATAACACGTTGGTAAAGCTTATATTTGTTCACTTTGCTTCTTTGCAACAATCATTGTGAGGTTTTTTACATAAGCATTCAATTATCCGGTTAAATTACAATTATTAATCACATTGAAGCATTCTTAACACGTTTCTTACAAGTACAATCTTGATAGAGGCCTTTTATTCAAGGTACTGTAATTAGTTCACAGCTTGAATAATTAATTTTATCAAATTGAATTCTAATTAGCCCGAAGATTGTATTCGGCAACTATTAATAAATTTTAATAATTAATAAATTCAAGTCAAATGCAACGCTCTGCTGCGACCACAGATTAATGAGTTACCACTTCTGTCAGACATTTTTAAATGTGTAGCATTCTTAATATTTTTGTTATCTGTAGAATTGTATCATCTTTATTTCTAAATTTATTAAAATACTAGCAACCGCCCTTGCTTCAGCACGGGAGCTATGCTGATAGAAAATATTCCTAAAATATTAAGCATGTGTTATACATATAAACCTTCCTCTTCAATCACTCTATCTTTTAAATTAAACGCATCGAAATTCGCTGCGTAGTTTGAAAGATTTAAGCATACTTAAGGATATATAGTGATAAAGTATAAAAAAGCCTTTTTGTTCTGTCAAATATATTATATGTAGGCGTCGTACCTTTTTATTATTCAACCATTTAAAACAACCATTTATGGTTAAATAAAATGTAAGATTCGACCCTCACAAACAAATATCTTGTTTATGCTTCATCAACAATTTTATGAAACATGTTGTTACTAAAGAAAATTCCTATTGTACTGTTTCGTATTTAGATATTTAAACTTAAAACAAATATTTTATTCTAGCGTAAAGTCTAAACACCGTTGTTCTTTACAAATATGTTATGTAAAATGAAAATAATACATTGAAATATTTTGTGGTATACTAATTAAGTGATACAGAATTTAATTTAAGAAAATAGCAATATTAGTAAATTCCTTCTAATACTTTACTGTGCTGAGGTAACAAACACAAATTAATAATTTATCATTACGATTCATTGAGTAATTGTTAATATCTATATTTGTTCTGAACTATAACATATTTACAAAATAAAAAACAAAAAATTAAAAATTATCATAATTTGAACTATACTAAACTATGTTCAACAATTTATACTTTATTTGATAAAATCATTATTATACCATGATAAAATAGATAAAAAAATGAAAGTATCTATTTGTACTTAATACATAAAACATAGTCACAACAAGTTTAGCAATTTCTATTATGATAAATATGCAATTATTTATCATCATGATAAAGAAATTAGATTTATTAAAAATGAAATATCTTTTGAATGATGTACATTAATATATTTAGACAACTAGAAGTTTCCGTAAATACTACAAAATATTTAATCTCTTTCTTACGAAGCAAACAATAATTTACATTGTTAAAGTTTATATTTTATTATTTATAAATAGATGTCTTATAATTGGCTCTGATTACTATCTATGTATGTACTGCATTAAAGATATAAGATAATGAAAAAATTGAATAATGTTTAAAATTATTGTCGATTGACCAATTTCAAGATTTCATGCTTACTACAATATTTTATTTAGAACTTTTAGAAATTTTAAGAAAATAATACCTCTACCTAATTGTTATGGCTATCGTTGAAGTCTTTTCTAAGAAGCTACAGCTTACATAAGATGTTGTAAAGAATAACATATTTTATCCTTCGTTCACCGTAATTCAAAGTATGAATTTAACACGGCATAATTATATGACATGTTTTTTACACAGATGTAGTAATTGTAAAAAGGATAATTCTAGAGAAGTGATTTTAGTAGTTGTCCTAATACATTGAAACAACGTCATTTGTCAACATCATATTCTCAAAACTTTCCTCAATAATCTGAATCAAATGTTCATTAAATTTAAAGATTTTAAATTATCTTTAGAGGACTAGACTATTACCTATATAATCAATTTAAGAAATAAGTATAATTTCGTTACCTCAGCTCGGTAACATTCTTTTAATATATTTATAAGAAAAGATATTGTACCCTATTGCCTGAGTTGTAATAAAAGATCTTAGCCTTCAACAATGGTATCCCAGTAGAGTTTCAATGAGAACCTTTTCACTGTAAGTAGTAAGGGTTCCTTTGGTAAAAGTGCAGCAGCGTACAGTACCTGGTGAGTCGGTGGCCGATCGGTCCGAGTCGGAGTCCCTGTGCGCGCTCAGGTCCCTCGGCGCCGCGTCCAGGATGTCCGTGATCATGAAGCGGGTGCGCGGCGCGCGCGCGTCGCGCTCGTCCCTTTGCACCGTCATCGCCACGGCGCCGCCCGGGCCCGCGCCCGTCGCCCCAGCGCCCGCGCCCGCCCCTACCGCATCCAGCGCACGCGCGCCCCACGAACCCGCGCCCAGCTCTTCGCCCGTCACCGCGACACCAACATCGCACTCTCCGAGCCAAGATTGACGGCCGCCCGAACAAAGTCAACCGCCGCCCGAGCGCTCTACCGACTCTACGCTCAATCCTCAAGTGGGCACTCGATCACAAGCAGTCGCACAGTGTCACGAGCCAGTGGTGGTACGCGTGCGTCCCGCGCGAGCAGCGAGCTATTACTGAGCGAGGCGCGGCGCGCCGCTCGGAGGCGGGCCTAGGCGGGCGCGGCCGGCGGGCGGCGCTCGGGGCGTGCCGCTGCCATGTTGCCCGCGGTGCGCTAATGCTCTTTTTGCCGCCGATTCCCCGCGCGGATCCGAGCTTTTATACGTGGATGAAACGCTTTTATGGGAATATAAAGTGTTCTCGCGGCGGGATATCGCGCTTTACGACGGCGTTCCGCTCAAAGTTGGCGACACTGCGCCCGTTATAGGAACGGGCGGAATCGAGGCTAGCGTGTCGACGCGCCGCTGCATTTGTCTCCCCGATGTTAACTTACTGAAGCGCACAGGATTTTATATTGACTATGGCTCATTTAAAAGCTGTATAAATAATATTTAAAAATATTAAAACATATCTATAACATTTTACTGAATTGGTGAATTTTCTATGAATTTCATTGCAACCGATTTTACCTTATAACAGAGTTATTAATGACCACCATTACTTTCATCTTTAGCCAATTGTCGAATATTCGCATATTTTGTCACTTAATTAATACTAATAAAAGTATGCCGTGATTAAAATATAATAAAAATTGAATTTTAAGTAAATTTGTTATTATTAATAAAGCGGTAAGAAATCCTATTTTAAAGGATTTATACTTAATGAAATTGAAGTGAATCTACAGCACTGACATAACCTTTAACGAGATCATGTATTTACGGGGTAAATATAAAAAAAATATACGTGTAGCACCAAAATCTATTATTAAAAGGGTTTTATATTATTCAATAACCCAATCACATACGAAGAAGTAAAATCCGTATAAGTTTGTAGCTTGTACAACAATAAATTACTTTATAGGCTTAAGCCATGATTTAAAAACAAACATACTTATGTTCATTGTAACATCATAAGTTGGCCTTGAATTGGTTATAAAATTATATAACCAAAATTTTATTAAAGACACATCTAATAAGAAAGTTTGGGAGTAAATGTTCGACTAATTTGACTTTTATATACGGAATGTATTCTTTTATCACAAGTATAGAAAGAATACCATTCCAAAGATTACTAAAAATTTCGGATTTCGACTTTAATAGGATTAATAGATATTAAATGATTTGCCAATTCAGTTTGGTGGCCGAATAAATTTTTTTATATTATTATTTATTAAATAAATAATCTACTCGTTTAACTTCTATTGGACCTAATTTCACATTTTTGTGCGATTGTCCAATATTTGTTGTAACAAGCCAAAAGTCTGCTTACTGCATGGTAATATTTTCAAATCAATGTTTATGTCAAAAACATACGAAATAAATACTACTTTGGTTGGCCTACTGTGAAAAGCAATGCACTTTCATGTATTCTTTTCAGTTCCATACAAGAAAAGAAAAGCACTCTTTGAAATTTCCAACAATTGAACTTTGAATATCTATCCTTATATAAATATTAATATAAAGAGGAGAGATTTGTAGATTTGTGTGTATCTTTGTAATGAGTAACCTCAAAAACTACTGTACCGATAAAAAAAATCTTTTTCTATTAGAAAAACATACTCACCTTAAGTAACAAAGACTACTATTTACCGTAGCAGAATCCATTTCAAAAATCTAACAATAACACGGGCACTGTAGTGGATACACTGCGAGTTAAAAGAATTTTAAAGTTTATAGAATTTTGACCAAAAGAAGCGATCATGAAACTCATGGCCCCAACCCTGTCTCTCGTGATTTATCTCAATGTTAATTCTTACTAATATTAGGAAATTTAACTGTAATTATTTCCTTGATTAAATATCAAAAGATTAGATCTACACATATGTCGATTATAGCAATAAACGTTGCAATGTTTTGGAATATAACAATTTTCTATGTTTCTTAAGCACAAAACGCGCGTCGAAAGTTGACTTTGTAAGACATTTTTCTCTTTGTAACATACTTGGTTTAATAATTAGGAAAATGTAAAAAACTCGTACAGATTATCTGTTTACTTTTTATTAGCTACATTTGTCAGTGATCCCCTCCCCAATGGATTTTATTGTTTCAATATTTTGCAGTAATATACGGAGACATTTATGTGCGAAGAAATTTCCGTGTACCTAGCAATAAACTTTATTAATATTAATATTAATATTAATATAATATTAATATTATATATATATTATTATTATTAATATTAATATTAATATTAATATTATTTTATATTTCGATAACGAAAACAAAGAGAAGATAACAATTTGTGAAACTCATTTAAACTTTAATCCACGGTGTAAATGTAAATAACGATGCTCATTTATATATGTCAAGATTATAAACACAAGGAATTAAAAAGAAAAAATTATGGCAGATTCTGGGAAAACATAAAAATAATAGGCCTCGCGTAAAAAAACTACTAACACTATAAAATTATAACATCTCATCAGTAACGAATACTTAACGACCGTAAACGAATCAAAACCAGAAAATAAAACTTAAAGCCTGCTGTCTACGCACTTTACGTAATAATAATTTCACGACGGCTATCTAAACAATAAATTATGTATCATAATTTTATTACCATCATCCTTTTACGATTTCGGCGAAATAGATAACATTAGAATATGGAATAATCAAATAACCGAATCGCACGCTAAAACCCGACCTGTGCTTTCGCTAATCAACGCTAATTACGTCCGAGGAAATGTTTCGTTAACATTACGAATGCTAAGCGAAACATAACAGTGAATTACGAGGCAACAGATGAAAAAAAAACAATCAGAGGTGCCATTATAACTCTGAATTGTATATCGTGCGACCGCCAGCGCTTTAGAGCGGCTCGTAAACACAACTAATGGGCATTCGCAAAAAAATTACATTAAGTGCTCCTATTACCCGGTTCACAGTACAACGACTCCGCCACAATTAAAAGTATGCCCCGTTGTTCCGAGGAAATGCTCTCAGACGGAACATTTCTATATAACTCCCAGAATCGCCGCTCTACGTTCATAGAATTTCGAGTTGTAGTACTTTTGCCCGTTGCAAATTGCCCGTTTTTCTTACGCGGCGCGATCGACGTTTTCTGTATTTCTAATTATGTAGCAATTATATTTTTTCATATTATTCTTATTCGATGTCGGATCGTGTGTTTCTTGTATTGCAAATTGCTCTGTAAATCATTATGATTATATGTGGTGAACCATTAGAGTACGCGTTAGCAAAGCGCGTTTGTGCAGTCGCGATGACAAAAAAACATTTATGATTGACCTAACGAGTCCATGAAAATTACTGCAGTACTAGTAATCCTATATTAAATGGAGGTTTGTGCCAGTTGTGGTCTACATAGCTTTCAAAGTTGTAAATGAACAGAGTATATCTAGTATATTCTTTTTTCGATCTTTTTTTTATATATTGTATTATCATCGTTTAACGAGAGAAAATTGAGAGAAATTTTTAGATGCGCGCGTACATAATCGCAAAAAAACCAACACCCTGGAGCTACAATTAACGTTTCAGTTTTTTTATTTATATTAAAATATTTCTGTGCCATTAATATTACTTAAAATCTTTACAATTGCACCTTTGCTTCGAGAGAAAACGCGATGTTTAAACCTAAAGGAGCTTGATTATCGATTATTAAGATCTTTTACGAATTATAATGTAATTAGAATTACATTTTTTAGCTTAGATGATCTTAAAATCATCAATTTTAACTTTCTAATACTAAAGCAAACATTAGTTACTTTATTTGCTGGTTGCATCTATTCCGTGTCTGATTTGGCGAAACTATAATTCACAAACATTCTTATTTTAAATTAATATAGACCTTTTATACTAATAATCTATAAATGTATATCTGTTTCTCTCGTTTGTTGCCGTTGCTGTTGTCTCACTAACACTCGCGTATGGCCGAAATGATTTGGCTAATTTTGGTTTTAAATTATTTGTGGAAGTCCAGAGAATTTTAAGAATTAAATAAAAACAACAATTTCATTTTTGCCTGATATGATACCAATCTTTCAGATATAAAATGGATTTTTTTTTTAAAAATGAACAACTTATATAAAATAACTACCTACAGCTAACTGCAGTTGTTAACTGGCTATCAGATTATTTCTATGCTGATTGATAAATCTTATGCAAAAGTTCAATTCTTTTAATTATTGAATAAGGCAGTACGAAGTTCGCCGGGTCAGCTAGTAATATACATGTATAATAAACGTATAAAATCTAGTCTCATTTGCTCGAACGATTTCATAGCGCAATTATTTACTTAATATAACTGCATAAGTTAAGTAAACAATAAAAAAGTTGACTAGTGTGTCTGAAAACTATTATTCTCATATTAGCAACATAGTTGCGTACATTTTCACTACGTTAATTTTCGTTCTAATGCCTACTTATTGAAATCCAATGGATTAGACTTAGTAATATACTTTACACGTATACTATTTATATTACCGACATATTTAGTAAGATTCTTTCGAAGGTTAAAGTAGATTATTACCATTAACATATTGTTGAGGATGTTACACTTGTTAAGAGGTAACCTATTTTTTGGGTAACGACGTAACAAAATAATGTGTATTATATAAGTGAATATAAAACACTTTTTCCTTGATAAACTGCGTTTAGCCGATTCGTACACAAATACCGTTCTACAGGAAAAAAAGAAACATCATCTCCAAAAATGACATAATAGCAAGTCAGTACAACTGGTCTTATTTTAACTTAATTAAAAGTACAAGTTTGCAGTACTTAAATAGTATGTCTAAGTATATAGTATGTTAATACGCAAACTTGTAACAAAATATGACAATACTCAAGATGGATTAGTGAGGGTTTTGAACTTAGAGGTCATCTTAGTTAGTGCAATTGTTAGGTTTGGTGTACACAGGCCTTGATTAATTATCAAAATTTTAGGTTCAAAGAATTTGGAAGTTTATAAATTTAAATAATACATATACAAAAGGCGTGCGCTTTAGGAACCGGAGGTCGTAGGTTCGAACGCTGCGGGGACTCAACAAATTTTCATTGTTGTTTCCTAGTTGGCTAGGGAAATTTGGGCCGATCACCCAATTGTTTGAAAAGTAAGATGAACAGCGTCGGATGGGCATGTAATAAGTCGATTCGTCCAGCAACCCGCAATGGACCAGCGTGGTGGGATACGGTCTAACACCCCCTATTGGAGAAGGCGTGCTTTAGAGGAGGCTTATGTCCAGCAGTGATGATGATGATGATACATATATCAAAGTTGTGTAGGATGAAGATATATTATGAAATCGATGGTGACTTAAAAAATGCTTTCTAACTTTTATATTCTAGAAACAACCTTTTAACCACTATTCCAGAAAGACATCTCGAAAACTATAACAATATTTTATATCAACATTGTTTCAACAATACTAAATCTCCAATAATATTGAAGAAAAATAAATTATTACTAAAAATGCTTATTAATTTTTAGATTTTCAAATACGTAATAAACCAGTATACTACAGAATGTTTCAAAAATTAACACCATTTTATCCTATTAATATATTTTTACCATTTCAAATCACCGAAAAACATATTAAATTAAATAAAATGCCGCCATTAGAATCATTGTTTGATTTTAAATTTTTTCGTGTACTAAATGAGCGAATAACTCGTGTTTTTTGCGTTACGGCCACACCAGTACTGAATTCGTATAAATACATCACTAAGTAGAAATCGTAACTAACGCATCGGCAGTAATTTCACGGTGTCCGACGCCATGCAACGCTAAAAAACCCAATCGGACCGTTCTAATTGTTGTTCGCAATTAACAAACAATGAAATAACAATTAACATTTTAAATGTACAGAACAAGAATGATAAAAAAATCTCTGGTACAGCCTGCTTGTAAAAGTCAAGTAAAACCTATAAGTTATATAATATTATAAAATGTAACAAAAACATAGCTTTTAATTTACAGCAAGTTATTTAAAAAAAAGGAAAATATAAAAATAATTTTTGCTTTCGTTTACTTGTTTTTTTAAAAGATGATTCAGTTTTCTACGACTTATTAGAAGATGAATGAACTGAATTTCACTATTTAGCATAAAACAAAGTCGCTTTCTCTGTCCCTATATCCCTAGGTATGCTTAAATCTTTCAAACTGCGTAACGGGCATTGATGCGGTTTTTAATAGATAGAGTGATTTAAAATGAAGGTTTATATGTATAACTCATGCATAGTATTGTAGAGAAACGCTGGTAAATTTATATGTTTTTCCGTAGATTTTACAGATTTCAGTATTGCATCCGTGCGGAGCCGGGCGGGTGGCTAGTAATTAATATATTTAACGGCCTGAAAATTTCTTAACATCAACTAACTGACTTTATATATCTATATCTATTTTAAAGATCATTGTGTCTTTATATATGATATAATGATCAACTTTTATATGCCCATGCGTAATAAAGATTATGTTATTATTTAGGTTCGTGAATATAGACCTAAACTAATAATACCTATTTATTCCTTTACACGTTCAGAATCCACGACCATGTGTCGGAAGCACCGAGGTTTCTAAAGCAGGAAGTCAGTTTCCCTTGAAGGTCTAAAAGTTATAATTTATAAACAACGTGAACATTTCACTTTTCGATCTGTTTTAAAAAAATACTTTTGTAATTTACTAAGTATCACCTAAAACCTACGCTCATTTATAATCTTGCAACAAGTATGAACTTTTTAGAGAGTGTTATTCTAAGCGATTGTTGTAAAAATTGATTTAAATAACTTCTCTATACCCACCAAAAATCTTGATGGCTTAAAACGCGTACCAAAATCCGAAGTATCAAGCTATTCCTAGAATAGTTTCCTTATCGCCTTAATTAAAACAAACAAGTTATCAGCTTTGAAAACGTGTAGTGATATTAAAATAATATGTTAAAATAACGGACATTATTTATAGTAAACTTTACAAATTAATCAATCCAATTAGTGACATTTAAATTCCTTTTATTTCATTATTATTATAACATGTGGCACACAAACAATGTGAGTAACATTGTTTGTAATTTTGATATTTAAAAACGTTTAGGAGCAACAATTTTTAAAAACCTGATATTTTAAAGTTAAATGGTTGGTACCAGTTAAAAAATAGTTTATTGATGATTGCCACTAATTATTACCAAGTGTAAAATAAACGTTAATGAAACGAACTTTAAGCTTCGACTTATAGGACTCATAGGAATCAAAAAATCTGTTCAGATCATCGAAATGCATTACAGTGTATTTTTGGTTTTGTCTAAAATCAAAACCTAATATTCTTTTAACATTATTAGTAATTTGCAAGTAAATCATCATTTGCAAAAAAAGTGTTGTTTGACAGGACAATGGTGTGTGCCCCGAAGCGTGGTTCAGAGTATTACTTGCCGTAGATTTCCATCATGGCTCTACCAAGCACCTCACCACTTTGCTGGTTGGCAAACCATCATAACACGATTCACAAGCCCTTTCGTGTTATGCCTTATTGAAGTATCTCCCTACCAGTACTTCAGGGCGATACAAGTTAGGCATGTGAAAAGTCGGTCCACCCACCAACCCGCATTGGATCAGCGTGGTAGGATACGGTCCAGAACCCCCTAATGGATACGGGTGTATTAGGGGCGACCAATGTCCAGCAGTAGACTATCACAGGACTATAATGATGATGATGATGATGACAAGTTAGGGACCACTAAGAAAAGAGCCTTCAGCCACTTTTAAAGTCAAGTTAACATTTTAATTCAAAAATTCTTTATTCAATTCAGGATCTGTCGAGCTTTTATAAACTTCAATCTACCACCGGTTCGAAAGTTTCGACCTGTCCAGAGAAGAACCTCAAGATGTCAGAGTGACTGTAGTCACTAAACATGATGAGCGTCCACCTATGATATCATTAAAAAAACACTAAAAGATGATTCGCAAATAAATATATCATTCATTAGTGTTTTAGTAATGTTTGCAAATATTCAAATACAGTTTTCCTCAGTCGTAGGTGCCGAATGTTTCGGTATCAAATTTTTAGTCATATTAAAGTACATACGAATTCTAAAGTAATAACTCTCGCTTAACTTGCATACGTAGAGCCGTAACGAGTCAAAATTATTTAAGACAAATTTTAAGGGACATTGTTTTAAAACGTTCACACGTAAGGTCGTTTGATATTAATACTGCTTTCACCCGAGTGTCGTGTCGTTCGTAACCCGAAGTGGTTTCCGTGTGATTGTGACGTCAGAGGGTCTTTTAACGGGATTGACAAACGAACCTCTCTGTCATATTCCCACGCGGGTAATCGATGTGCTTCGATGACATAATCCCGTGCCGCAAACTGCTCTGCGAAAGTAGCGATGGCAAAAAAGGGAACATGACAATACCAAATGACATTTTCAAAGCACACATTTTGTAACCAAAGATAGTATCATCATCAACCTGTGATAGTCCACTGCAGGACAAAGGCCTCCCCTAATACACCCCTATCCATAAGGGTAGGTAATCCATTGCGGGTTGGTGGGTGAACGGACTTTTTACATGTCCATCCGACGCATGGATCATCTTACTTTTCAGACAACTGAGTGATCAGTCCAAATTGCCCTAACCAACTAGGAAACGACAATGAAAATTTCGTCAAAAGAAACCTCCGGTTTCTACAGCGTGCGCCCATACCACTAGGCTACGGAGGCAGTTATTAAATTGTATAGTTCACTTTATTTTATAAAACGTTAGGCCCATAAGCAATATGTCTCTTACCTAATTTCAAAAACAATGTTTAAAAAGTTGCCGCATTTTCGCCATGGTGTGCTGAGCCTAACAATTTCTTGCCTTGTTGTAATTGGAAATTACTATATGTAGGAAAACAAAACATAAACCCTAATGGGCTATATTACGCTTGTTTTTGGTAGATTTACTGATATAGGTAAATCTACTATTATACTTTAACATGAATTGCATCCCTAGAAATTATCTGGTGAAACCAGTCAAAATTATTATTTAAAATAGTTAACTTGTATTTTTCTTTATGTAATCAGTAAGTGTTCGCTACAAAATATCGCGTATCGAATCAATGTCAAAAAATTTATGGGCACCAGTCCTCAATTTTTTTTTTGTGGGACCGAACTAAATAAGGTTAAACAGAGTAGTTAGGCTATGCTCCACCTGCAAAACCGTATCTAAATTAAATGTATCGATAAATACATCGTATTAAACTATACAATGTGTTTATCGATAATTTAGTTAATTTTACTCTTAAACGTGAGCGTTTTGTATCCATTGTTACTTTTTTAATAATTCAACATGTGTTTCGCAAAAGTAAAAGGAATCAATATTTGGGACTGAACGTGCAAATGCAATCAATCAAATTGTTTATAAATGAAAGCCTAATTTGTTACTAAATGTACCGAACAGTACTCGTATGCATAATCAAAATGGCGTCTAATTATTATTTAAATCTTATCCATTTTTTGTGAGTTATAATTTTAAAAATACAAAATTTATTTCTATTAAAAACCCGACGCTCGACCGCCGAGATTTTATCACAATAAATACTTCAATTCAAACAAGTTTGAGCTATAATATTTTTATCAGCAGTTTAAGATTGAACAACGTTAAATTATTAAACATTAACATACTTAAATTATATGCGGCAATTATAATAAATTAATGTGCCCACGGTTGCGCTGTTAGAGTTTAATTCGATCCCATCTTCCGACCGTACAGTAATTGCTAATATAACTCATTACGAGGAAGCTGGCGCGCGCATTAATTTAACGAACGTTTTTGCCCGCAGCGAACTTAACAAATACTTTGTTAATTGCTCGTCTTTGTTTCGCAGATTGTTGGGTGACGCAACCGTGGGTATAGATCGGCATGGTGTGATCGTTGTGCAACTCAGGCAGTAAAGAAAGTTAGCTATCTGTTAATTGTGCAGTTCAGCTTGCACGTTTAATGCTTTCTTTTATAACTACGTGGCGACCGGCATATGAACTCAGAGAGTTTGTTATGTTCCAACTCTAAAGCAAAAACTGAACACAGCAGCAGTAAAACGTAATATGTAATTTAAACAAATACTTGAGGAATTTTATCGAGTTTAATTATTTAACAATATTCTCCATTTGCTTAAGAACCACTGTCAATGGCCAAAAATACGTAGGGACAAAAATACTCCTTGGTCTCTCTATAACACATTATTAACTTATATGAATATAGAATGGGATATAGAATCAAAATAATAATAAAAAATACATTTAATACGTGTCTTCATAAGATAATTTATATTCAGTTAGTGCGAAAATATTGTAAAACATATGATAAATATTCCGCGGATTAAATTTTTAAATTATGAATAAAACAAAAACGTAATTATCAAAATAAATACTTAGAATAAAGCGTAAGAGGACTTGAATAATCCAATATCTAAAACTAATGTTACTAAAAATAAGAATAACGAATAGTTCAGACGTAATTTATCACATACTTGTGCCTAGGAAATTAATACGTTATCTTAAATAACATGTTAGCCTTTACTAGCATGCAAGTACTGTCAAACGTAAAAATAATGTGCCATTTAAATAAAGTTATTATTAGTCAATAAATTAAGTAGTCAGAATGTCGGATGTACATAAACGTTGCTAACTTTTAAAATTATTAAATAAAATATATACACTATTTAACATTAGATTATCACTTGGACTTCTTCTCGTCTAATTTAAATATTTAAAATGCTTAATTAACTTATAATTTAACGTTTTTGCACTTGTCATTGTCGTAAGTTATCATATAGGCTGCATTTAATCATATGTACAGCATGTTTATTACACTTAACAGAGCTTTTTTACAATTTGTACTTTAATAGTAAATTAAAACAATTAAAATTTACAATTTATTTTATCACACTGGTTCGGACTGCAATATTTTTATACATGTCATAACAGAGCTTTTTAAAAAAAATAATTTACGTTTTTTACAAAAAATCCTAAAACAAAAAATTAATAATGATTCTTAACATTTTAAAAACAGTAAAATGAAAAATACCGAAATAACCACAGCATAGTTAAAATAACAAGTTAAAGTAGCGAAAAGTGCAAAAACAGCGGAAAGCTGCCAACACTTTACTATATTCACTTTAATACATATATTATAACTTTTTATATTAATATGTATGCACATAATATGCTGCCGTCGTGTTTAATCGATCTCCCACGCCGCCAAGCACCGGGGATGTATTCAAATTGTTCAAACGTGCATAAACATAATACCGCACCAATGGATCGAGCCCGCCCTTCCAATGTTTGACGAGATAGTGTTCTACGCGCTGCATTATGCAACAGTTACAAATTGCATTCGTGACGCGACGGATAAGTGCAATCATTGAAATTGCAACGAAATGCCAACGCCTAACTGGATGTTTAATATTACATTAGCGCGTTACGATGTCGGCAGCTTGTTTGTTTGTTTGTTTGTAGGTTAAGCAAAGTTAGAGTATAAGGCTAAACCAACGTAAGCCTAAAGATTTCAAGGGTTAGTTATAAGAAAATTTGAAACCTCTTTCATATGTTTTAACTTCTGAAAATCTCTCTTTCATATGTTTAAAGCTGTGGTAGGGTTTACAAACTGATCATGACTTTAGCATCGTGGTTTAAGAACTTTTGGTTTGCTACGTAAATTGGCCTCGAGTTAGTGTAATATAAATAAACTTACTAAAATTTTTTAATTAAAAAATTCTTCCCATTTATTACATTCTTTGCATCAAGAACTATTTGCCTAATAATAACAGAACTTAGATAATAAATATTCAAATATAAAGCAAAAGACTCCAGTAATTATTTCTATTGTTTACCCGAATACCTACTATACATTACTAAATAAAATGACTTTTTTGACTCCAGTGTTGTTCAATTTCCTCTTCGCTTTTGTAGCCAAACCAATAAGAAAATCTTAACTCGCGGGTGCTTCAATCACCATTTCCGTTATGGTGTTAAAACCTGACTTCAAAATAAAACAATCAACAGCCTTACTAAAAGATCATTTAATAGATTTATTAACAGATTAAAAGCTGCCTTGTTTACTAACCTTGTAACAACAATAAAAAAATTATCGTATCCAAACATGCAAAGCTAAAGCCAAACATATATGATATAAAATAACGTTTATTTTCTTAATTCATTAGGTAATAATAATAGATTTACTAGAGTTATAAAGACGTTTTATATCTTTTATGTTTATTAGATGATGTGGTCAAATTATAAGTCGTCAACTCTGACAATTTGCAAAATTTCGAACGGTTAAGTAGTATACAAACCAACCTTTGCTACAGTATAATTATATAAACAATGTGTGCTTAAACAAACGACATTGTCTAGTCACCTATCCTTCTCATAATTCACGTATTCAGAATTATAACAGGTGAAGAGATATCAGATCCACACCTGCTTCTACGCAACGATTATCTTAATTTTCATGCCTTATCAATCAATACACAATCCCCAATTGATCCAATTTACAAAACAACAACATAAAGTTGCAAAGCCTGTAATTTAAAAGCGTTAGAGTTGAACTCACGACCCGTTTATTCTAACAATTATCACTAGGGACACTCTGAGTCACCTAAAGTTAACACCACTCATTATGAAATAAAAATTCTAAACATCTTTTATATAATCTCTTAACACTCTCTGCTTGACGTTACAGATCCTTCGCAGTGTCCATGTCAGCAAAACCTATTTAAATGTATTTAAATGTCTATGTTCTGACGGGATGAGACCTAAGGGACTACTATAATTCTACTATTAAACATGTAGTCATTAGCTGATAAATAGTAAGTAATACAGTAGGTTAATAGACTATATATGAATTAAATAGTTATGATTTTTTAATCTAATCTATTGTCGATATATATAAACTTAAACTTTTACAGTTAGAACACTTTGTAACATTGTGCACAATCGATTTTAATTAAAACAGTATATAATAAAATTCTTCTTAAACAATTACATGAACCTGGTACATGAAAATAGTAAGAATGCAGTTACAGAGTGAAAATCTTTGAGCGGCTAAATATTAACTAAAAATTAAGTATTACTTATTGAAAATAACTATGCGTCGGAATAGCTATCAACAACGACAAATTACAAATTACGAAAACACCTTTTTAACATTTCGGACAAAACATAAAATGAGGAAACATATCTAGCTTACACAACTGCGGTGCAGTCAAATATTACACAACGGCATCGCGTTCCATTTTACGGGTAAGTTTATTACACGTTAAACTAATTAACTTTAAAACCTAGCAATTAAGTCTATACCAATCTGTGCTCCCAGATTTGGTATAATAAAATCTAACAGACGATGCCTAGGTTATTAAAAGTTAACACAGTAATATCGTTGCTGTAGTAAAATAGTTTTTTCTATTGTTTTGCACTATGAAATGAGAAGCTATAATTACTATTGCTGATTATTATTAATGAAGTAAAATTTACTCAAATATAACCAATAAGATTGCTGCTTTAGTTAAATATATCTGCTTACTACAAGCTAAAGTGCAACATGCGAAATTATAAAAGTTCTGAGGAAATTATAAAAGTTCAGGAAACGGTTCATATAACAAATATTTTTGACTTTGGTAAAGGCTTCAACGGAATATAACATATTTCGGTAGTTCAATACTCACATTTACAATTTGGAAACAATTGATAAGGTACAACTGTAAAAAAGTGTGATCAACTGACAATTTCATTTACTGCAATGAGTTTTATAAAAAGTCATATAGAAGACCTCGTGTATTTTGCGGTTGTAGACCATTTGAATAGTTATCTATGTTTTGAAGAATTTTCATGATGTACAACCTGTTAGGAGAAATAATTATATAATAATAACTATTATACCATAAATTAATTTAAACTGATTTGTAAATAATCTTAATCGACATTCCGCGTAACAAAAATGTTCGACCGTTTCAAAGATTTACTATCTTTTGCTGGCAGGGAATAAACATTACCAATATTTAACCAACGCCATAAACAATATTTAAAGGCTTCATTCCGGTAAGTGAAAATTTGCAAAATTAAGCACTCTTGTGATTGGTCACTGTGCGGTTCACAGTCTTGGGTTTCGTATGACGCACTAGAGTAATAACAGGCCAGATGTTAGCGATACGGGGACGTAGAACGTAAACGCACTTTTTAACGTTAATTAAACTTAGCACTGTAAACGATGAGGCGGCCATTATGGTCTAAGTAGCTCCGATCTCCGCTAGCGCGTTCTTTACGCAACGCTGGTTACGTTGTTACGTTGTACGTACGTGTACGAACGAAACGTAGATTAGAGGACCGCACCGATTTAACATCGTAATAATTTTAAATTGGCCACAAGGCAAGAAAATTGTAATGGCCTTTGTAATAACAGATTTACGGATTTTATCGCGTTTAATTTTAATATTTAATTTTCTAAGTCGCGCTTTATACGCATCGGTGGGTGCATGGATCTGTTGGTGTAACGGGGTCTACAAAGTTATAGTAATTAGTGATATTCTAAATTTATCCATCTGTTAAAATAGAAGTTTTGGTTTAATTTACGGAGGTATGACGAATAAATTGACATTAATTTTGTATTAATATAATCCTACTTCGGACGCATATAAAGATACGGAATACATAAATATAAATATACATACGGAATATAAATATGAAAATGCATAAAAGAATTACATTCCTATGTATCAAATATTATATTTTCATATATTTGAACATCGTTAAATAAAATTGGAGATATTTTTGCGTGATCACTGTGAACTATCCCTGGCGTTTTGTATATTAGATTTATAGTTAGTGTTTAAAATACGGAGATCACAATTTTCTACCGAATTGGCGACGTTTTTACTTTCTAGATAGTTAGTGCTATATAATTCATTACAAAAGTCTATTATTTTGTAATGAATTGTAATATCGTTACGAATTAAATCAGTTTGTAATATTTAAGATTTTATTTATTTTTATAATTTTCAGTAAAACTACACTACTAAATCTTAAAAGTATTTGAATTTTCGAAAAAAAAACAAAGTTACTACCAACCAAAAATAAAAAGTTAAGACGAACAATCATTTTAAAAAATGGTAATTATTGTATGGGATATTAAAATGGTGTTTTATTAGCGAAAATGCTGTACGCAACTATTGGGTGAGGGTTGAAGAAAGAGAGTAAACAATTAAAATTTTAAGAGTAAACATTTTTAATGCTTAAACAGCGCCATCTATCGCGCGCTCACGTCCATATATATCTTTAATGCACACAGATTCATTATCTATAGTGCAAAAGAATCCAGGTTAACGCCACTAAACTTTTTTAGGTCCAGGAAAACATAGTATATTATATGCGGTTATAATTAAATAAAAAGGTCAACTGCCTTCGCCACTTTTGCAATAGTAGCATTAAAACATACATAAAAATTTTACATACAGATTTAAATTCTGTGTTAATTGTTTAATAATCAGTGTGTTTGACATTCAAAAGTTGCCGGAAAAGAAAAACAATTTGATTAAATAGAAAAATCATTATTATTGTTAAATGATTTTGTTTAAATAATAATAAGGCTAGTTACGTGACGTTTTTCATACCGATCCCCAGAGCATGATTAATAATAGCACACATATTATATGTTTAACACATTCAATTTTAAAACAAAAGATATATAATTTTAAGCAGTGCAATACAAATACAGTTTGGTACGCGCAACAAAAAATTGTTAATTCGCTAATTACTGGATTACTGTATTATTATTCGTCTTAGTTTTTTAAGACTTAAACTTAACTTCATATACTGATTGATTATTAAATGTGATAATAAAACGTTACAAAACTAACTTGAATCGTATCTAAAAATGTTGCAAGCGTATGTAGGAATATAATATCGTATAAACTGTTTCTAGTTTCAAAGGTTTTATTCAATTAATGAAAACGGATTTTCTTTCATTGTCCAGAATCTCTTAGTATAATGGAAAGCAATTGCTTAAAAGAATTATCTCAATTAATACGTCAATAAAAATATTTCTTATTCAATTATCAAATTTATCGCCATTACAACTTAAAACAGTAACAATTAAATTGTAATTACGTAAACAAATATATGTATATACATGTTTAGGTATTTTAATAACAAATTTAGTCAAAAACAAAATCGTTTCTTAATGAACAGAATTGAATTTTGCTTTTATACGAGAGCAGCGGCGCGGAAGCATGTAATCGCGTTCTAGCGAAGGCGGATGACAAAAACCCCATCATTATCCACTCGTATGACAGTCAGCCATTTATAATGCTATTAATATTATAATAGCAAGACACAACAATAAAGTAATTCCGCCTCAAATAGACATTAAATGCCTTTTTATTAGCAAAAAACCATTTTGTTATTACATGAGGCACAACTTGTGCACACGTTTAGGTAATTAAAGTTATAAGATGCAAGGTTTGCGCTCATATGAAGCCTGTACCTATTATTTTTGTTACGCTTCGTACTACGCGTTTTTTATCGTACAATAAGACAATATTATTTTTGAATAACTTATGCGATTGGTCGCACAAGAGGTTTAGTTTTTAAAACATCAACACTTGATAGTACATAGTGATTCGTCAAACAGTACTTTTTTACTAACTCATCATCATCATTATCAGCCTTTGATAGTTCACTGCTGGACATAGGCCTCCCCTAATACACCCCTATCCATTAGGGGGTTTTAGACCGTATCCCACCTCGCTGGTCTAATGCGGGTTGGTGGGTGGACCGACTTTTTACATGCCCATCCGACACATGGATCATCTTACTTTTCAGACAATTGGGTGATCGGCCAAATTGCCCTAACCAACTAGGAAACAACAATGAAAATTTGTTGAGTCCCCGCAGGATTCGAACCCACGACCTCCGGTTTCTAAAGCAAACGCCTATACCACTAGGCTACGGAGGCAGTTTTTTACTAACTACTTTGCGTAAATCTTTGTCTCTCTTAAGTTTAATAACCGTCTACACTCAAATTGATTTAATTTACTACCATAAATACCTTCATCTATGAATATATATTTAAAGCTGTATCTATGGTACAATAAAAGATAATAAAAGAAAACAATTTTCTGCTGCTTAGTTACAAATACTTATAATAAAACGTCAATTTTATGAAACAGCAATGAATAAAAGTTGCATATCTATTTTTTAATTAAAAACTCATGGTACAGCGGCAGTGCACTTTTCAATGCACGATATTTTAAAACTGTACGAATGTGCCAATTAAAACAACAAACCAAACGATACATGAAGTGACAAGCGAGAGTGCGGTGCGTTACACACCGCACAAAAACGGCCACAACATCGGCGAGCCACTGCGGCGTGGCGTGAAATCTTGAGCGAATCCAATACATTAGTGTCCCCTTTTTGTTCAGCGACGCGTTCGCGGATTAGCCGACGCCCGGGGAGGGACTGGAAGGGAAATAAGGCTGCTTATTACGAGGCGCGTTAGTATGCATGGGCTGGGACCAGCAGCCCTGCGGAGCCCCGTTGCATTTCCACCGACCGCTCGCTATATAAGCGACGTCTCTATTTACACATGGACGCCTAACCGGCGAATTTGGATTCGAGCCGAAGCGGACACGTTCGATTGCCGGTGTCGATGTTTCTAGAACGTGGATGGATGTGGTTAAATTTGAGTGAAGTTCTAGTAATTTTAATAGAGTTATATAAATTATAGGTTAATAATAGATTTATGACTTTAGAATTAACAATTCTTACTTAAAGTCGTAGCAGTTACAAAGATGTGTGCGTAACTTTTTTAGAATATTTTTTTTATATATTTTCTATTATAAATACTTTACTGTTTTTACATTATTTGCATAATATATAACAAATGAAACATGAAATGTGTTGTTAAATAGAAAATCATAACATCTTCTAATATCTAACCAATATTTAGTAAAGAAAAGTAGAATTTAACGAATTATGGTTTAATGTGAAATAATGATACGATGACATGGTTACGAAAAGATACTTTAATGCTTTTTATGTGATCCACAAAACTTTAATATTATATCATACGTAAAATTAAAACGATGACCCAAATGTATGTAATGTTGCCTAAAATGACAAAATTGGCCGTTTTATTTCGAATTACCGTGATAAAAAAAGCGTCTAAAAAATAGGACGACATACCGACATTTTCTCAGGGACATTTCTTCCGAATTAGACTATTATTAGTTGCCGATCACGTCGTAGGATGCTTTTAATATTGAATTAGGGGAACCTGTGTTTATTTCGCCCTTAATCGGCCCCGCGGCTTCGACGTTCGTGTATTAAAGTTATATCCGCAGACGTGTAATGGTATAAGTAATAATAAAGTCCAAATGACACAAAATATTGTCAAATTATAGGCTCTGAAAGCATGAGTAACCACTTACAGTGTCCGCCGTTGATCCCTTGCGGTAGCGTTAGCATAAACAAAACCACTATTCGCTAATTTGATATTTTTTTCATAAACTGTTACTGCTGTTAAACTCTAAAACAAACTTCTAATAACATATGACACATTTTATTTAAATTATGTACTTTTATTTAAAAAAAATAAAAACCCAATTCTAAACTATACTATGGTTTAAGGGTTCTGATGTGGAGGGCACATTTGGCAAGACGGAGTGTTGGTCGACCTCAGACCAGGTGGGATGCCGATCTCCAGTAGTAGCCGGCTCAAGTTGGAGACGAGGAGCAGGGAACCAGCCGTCTTCGCGCTCATTGCTCAGGTCTATGTCCAGCGGTGGACTCTGATGATCTGATGATGATGATACTATATTAAAACTGAATCGGGAACAACACACAAACATACCTTTATCTCGTAGTCATAGTTTCACCCTGTCGGAGCCAACTGCTATCATAAGCCTCTATAAGTCGGCAAAAGGCAAGATCCTGTGCCACAAGCATCCACCCACCTCCTGGACATTTGCACAAGTCGTCTCTCCATCTTGTGAGGGGTCGTCGGAAACTGCGATGGCTAGTTCGAGGCTGCCACTCGAGAAACTTGCTTCCCCAACGGTTATCGATTCTACAGGCTTTGTGACCGGCCCATACAACTGTACTTTATCTATATTACATTATTACATGCCCAGTAACATGGTAGACTATTTTTGAAGTTCTTAATCACCGCTAAAGATCATCCATCTCCAGCAAAGATGAAAATGAAATACGTTATTATTTTACGAGCAATGACCCTAATTGTAGTTGAGCCAAGGTCAAATTCATTGTAGAAAACTAAACAATACAGATATCCCACCTTCTATAAAACTTTAAAATTCGTCACCTCGGATTTAACAATCTTCTTTACGATATGGCTTAGTGGTGGAGGCTCTAGATTTATGAACAGGAGACGCGTAAGTACCAAATCCTACGTGGCACAACTTGTACGATCGTTGTCTTTTGTACCTTGACCAAACCATTGCCTGAAAAGTAAAATAATGCATACGTCAGTAAAACATGCTCGTGCGTGGCATAGATTACGTTATATGCGAAAATCGGTTCCAGCTATACAGGAAATTAGACAATTCCAATCATCTATTATTAGCTACTAAACGCTTATGGTGATAGGTGGAGTGCGGTGGTCAAATTAATCAATATCGTACATTTAATGGGAAACAAGGTCAAAAACTCTGAAATAAATTTTATGACCTTTCAATAAAACAGCCTATTAAAACTTATAAGTAATAAATTAACATACAAATCAAATTTACAAGTATTATACAATGGAAACAAGATATTTTTATCCTTAGTTTTAATATCCCAAATGACTTTTTCTGCGCACCATACAAACCTTTAATTATACAGTCACACAAATAGTATCCAGGGTGCATGAAGAAGATCCGAAAAGGCTGTGTCATATTATTTTAGTGGATGACGCCGATCGCATAGCTAACAGCTGCGCCGATTTACGACCAATAGTAGTGTTTATCCACGGTACGAGATCGCCGATTCCGATGCGATGTTTTAATCCCCAATCGTGGTTTAATCTGCGATTAAATCTTCCGTTCCGATACATTTTCAACTCGCTGCCCGCTCATTTGGTACGTACGTGAGGTGCTTACGTCGACTGTGAATCGTTTGAAAATCATTATGGCCATTCGTATTATTAAATGATCGATTCTGTGAGAATTCCGAAACAGCCGTACGCTTCGGCATGCATAATTGCGGTCCGATCCTCTGTTACGGATGATTTTATTTACGCTCTCGAATCAAGTTAACAAATCCACCGTTTAATTTTGAATTTTGTACATCGTTTTTACATTTAAGTTGTGTTAATTTAAACGGGCATTAGCATCTTAATAACCCCGTATCGGAATAAGTGTGATACCGGAACGTTTGAATGGCAACTTATCACTTTAAAATATTGAGATTATTCAAAACGATCACATGTTTTTAATTTGAATTGTCCATTTTAATTGCCCGACTATTAACGGCTATCTCGAAATGTGACGATTAACGACTTATTTATACTGCGATATTTAAATTTCGGTTTTACATTTGAAAAACAATTATGTATTCCTTTATGTTGATCGACTGATCATAATAATGTAAATTGGTGAAGCGAATTATAAAATAACACTTTAAATAATCGATAAAATAATTACAAAATAGACAATCTTCGTAATAACTTGTAATGTAGACAATTATAGAGTTGTATAGTATGATTAGTGCAATCATTGTATGTAATTTTAATATAAAATTCTAGTCTACAACGATCCTTACTATTATATCTTTATAATAGTTGAGGCACGATTCTATAAGCAAACATTTTTTAAAATGTTAATAAGAAAAATTTTACATCTATATAAAAAAATATATTTTTATCTTTTTTTTTCACTCTCATACCAGGAATCTGACTATAAAAAAGTAACTAAAAACTTAAACGATATGGACAATTTTCATCTGCATGAAGTCTACTTTAAATATATTTCTAACTAACTGTCTAAACATACCTAAGTGTCCGACGATGACGTAAGAATCTAGATTGTATACGTTCAAAGCAAGAACGTTTCACAAACAATATATCAGAGACTAGCCAATGGGCGAGTGAATTGCACGAATATTGGATTACTTGAGCATCCGATACCGCTGTTGTTCAACATTCAATCTTATAACTAATAAGATAACCTTCACTTTTGACTGCACCATCTCTCGAGGTCCCAAGGCACTGAATAACATGTTCAGAAACAGGAAACAGATAACCGAGTGCAAGGGAATGATTTATTTATCGCTTGATTTTGGGCCGTGCGCATGTCGTTTTAACTTTCGGATAAACGAAATCCGTGTCCATTCAAACTATACGTATAAATTCATTCAAGCGATGGAATATAAAATTGTGACTAGAAATGAAAGTCTAGATGGAGAATTATGAATTATTGACACTTTTACGTTAGCTAACATAGCCCGTGGCTCTGTCCGCGTAAACTTTTTGAATTCCTTTGATTGCTAATGAATTATTTATTATTCGCCTTCGCATTTTGTTAATATTAGGAAGTGAAATTTTGATTCGTCGACGGAAATAATGTTGTGTTAATGTTTATATTACTCTTGTGTCATTTTGAAATTTCATCATAGTCTTTACTGAATTGTTGACATAATAAAACTGCGTGTTTTAAAACATTATTACAAAATAATTTTAGTAATATTTATATTTATTACTATACCATAATATTATTTACGTATATAAAACGTTGACATGGCGTCAAAATAAATAAAAAAAAAAACAAGTGAATAAAGAACGAAAGAAAAACATTTACGGACGGACACTTTTTGAGTGTCCAACATACAGGCATACTCAACGCGTTAGATTAAACGCATAATAGCCATTAAGGGGATCCGTGAAATATTTACATATACGATATCGTACAAGAAAATTAATACGCAACGTTCCATTGTTAAAACGTCGCCGGTGAGAAACCAAAGTGCGTTACGGACACCAAAGGCGAACGGTCCCACTAATTGAAAGGAGAGATAAGGGGAATAGAGTCGCAGGGGGTGTTTATCTATTGATTATTTGTCATTGCACTAAAAATGGACGGTTTACGGCACGCCACGAAATACTGCGGGCCAGTGTCAAAGTTGGCTAACACGGACCTGTGCAAATAACACGCACTGCCGATTTATCGTCAGCCTATCCGCCATATTTACACGGGAATTACATCGGTTAGCGGCGAATCGATCCTATGTCAATATATGAAAAAAGCTAATGTACCTGAACGTCGCCTTAAATGCGTAAGGTCACGTTAGGTGACGCAGCCCGTTCAAGATAATTCCGCACGGATCGATACAAAAACAATTTTATATTATTACGCCGTGAAGGATGTAATTACGCCTATACAATATAATGATGTTCTACGAATTGTGAAGTTGTTTGATTGTTACTATAAATGCAATACGGAAAGCGTTTTTTATCTTGATTCACCAATCATTGTAATATTTGCGACCTTTTTATTTAACTTTAATTTATGCAAGGATAATTTTTACATTTTCAGTACTTATAGCTTTATTAAATTGTGCACAGCAATTACTATTGCTGTATAAATAACTTAAAATGAAATCATGCCACGACTATAATTTTGTCTATAATTCAATTTTCCAGCTAAGCGATAACTGGCAATATTTTTTTCAACTTTTAACTGTGACATCAAAAAAACTAAAAGCAACCGATGCCCAATTACGTTCCATCACCGGAAATGGAACTTGACTTAAATAAATCAAAATTGCACTTAATAGGTCCGATGATCTGGTCGCAAAAGGACCGACAAAATGTTTGGCTATTCATTATACTTAAGAGAGATGACGAGGCGGAGTCAGAGAGACCTAATCGTGTCGATTACAAGAACGAATGACTCGAGGATGTCGGACGAAAATTCTCTCACACTAAGTGGGATACAAGATACTTTTATTTTACGACCGAATCGATGTGCTTAGATGGTGTTAAAATGATCTATCTGCACTCTAACATCGTGCTGTCCATCCGAAAAGGCCTAATGACTACTTAACAAAACGCGAACGTTTCTAGCTCGATGGAATGGTGTGTTCGCAATATGCAAATACAACCAGTTCCGCTTTGCTCGGGCCAAAATTTATAACCGCGGGCCATCTAGCGACATCGGCAGTTACTTACATAGCGTCCATTAATTAGCGCCTGACAAAAATCATTTAATATCGAACGTGACAGGCGAATGACAGATCGCAGTTAGAAATATCACTCGCCTAGCGAGATTCCCGCCAACACGCTAATGGACGCCAGTCCGCTATCACCGTATAGTATAAACGCGACGAAAACGCTTATTATAGATCGATGCAATAAAACGCTTAGACCAAATAGTTTTATCTCGACCCACTTCCTATGACCGCTAATAACCAAAACAAATAGCAACAGAGAGCACAATGCCCAGCCCAAATAAGTCCAAAAAGCGCCAATATAAAAAAGTGTGCCCGTTTTTATAACGCCACGAGTAAGTGTGAGGTCGGAGCGAGGAATGTTGGCGCCTGTCTGAGTACGTATACCTGTCCTTTTATCAATGGACCGTGGACAATAAAATGAAGAAAAAAAGAGGCGGAGTGGGGAAAAAAAAGCACCATCAAAAAAGCGCTCCATCAAACCAACACGTCCGGAAAGGGTTGTCGCGTGGGCCCCACCGAATGGTGCCTTAATCTAGCTCAATCTACGTCTGTGATTCAGTATAACCAAAATATAAATATTTCATATCACCTTCAACGGTTTACACTGTAACATTTTATTAAATCTAGGCAACGTTAGATGTTAGATAAGGCGCGCACATGAATTCGCCCCGTCGATATTGGCACTGGCCGGCGTACGGGCAATAAGTTAGCCGCATTGTCACGTGTAGGCTCGCCACCCCGGCGTCGCCCGACGTAAATATCCCGAGTAAAGCCCAACACAACTCAAGATGAACACGACAAAACTGATAAGGCCGCGCCTCGGCCGAGACATCCCAATTTAGTGCCGGCCCTCAGATAACGCTATTATACAGCTTTTAACTATACTGGCGATACGCTAAATGTGTTTAAAATCACCTTATTGTGGCGTTCTTACGATAAAACGAATGCGTCAAGCGGATTAAGCTCTGCTCGATTGCTTTTTTAATTTTAAATTGTGAAACGCCTTGCTCCGCCTATGCTTGTACCGCGTGGGCGGCTAAAGAGCTCTTAGATAATGTGCGATGAAGCATGTGCTGTTAGTGTTGCCAAATAATTTGGTGTTGGCCCCATTAAAAACTGTCAGATGGATCGGATAATTAAGATCGAAAAAGCGGTATCAAGATTTTAATACCACTTTATAAAGTTGGAACAAACTGACCTGTTCTGTATAGTTTTGTCGTCAATACGTCGTGTTAATTAAATTGTAAAATTATTTTATTTTAGTTTATCATACGTTCTTAATTTAATTAATTTTGTTTTGTTAAAATATTCTAAATAATAAAGTAAATTATAATAGAATATTTTACGTATCGTAAATTACTCATTAAATCAGTCATACTTAAGCCGACGAATGATTTGTCTTTTTTACTTAACAACGGTGAAATATGGTAAACTAGTTTCATCAAATATATTCCAATCAAAAGTAATAAAAACTATAAGTGATATTTATATTATAATGAAAAACACTGATTTCAGAATCAGGCAAAAGTCGAAAAATACTTCTATAGAGCGATTATAAACACGCCTGGCCTTTATCATCGCTTTATACATTCAAATCTTCCATAAATTACTTAGGTTCCTCTAAATTCCAGAAAAAAGTAGTCCAAACTAAAACACAACGCCTCAACTCTGAATTCTGACATTGTAGCATACAAAACTTAGAACTAAATCGGTTATTTCATCAAGAAATAGAAAATAGAATCAAACTAGCAATCTTATATAATACCCGCATTACTTAAGAGCACACGGTTGACTTGGTCGTACCAATAACACGATTAAAAGCACCTTATCTCCTCAATTAAAGCCGAATAAATGTCACGTGAACGCGCTCGCATAAGTTTTTTCCGAATAATTTATAGTTACAATAAACATTATGAGCAGAGGAATTTGTCAATTATTAACGCTTCCATTTATATAAACACTTAGACGGTTCCATTTATCTTACGAGTTTTATTAGAACGTCTTTGGAGTGTGAAAGTTGAACTGACGACCGATATTAGTTATTGAGGGTGAAACCAAAAAACGTACAATTGGAATGTTAACTTTATCACAGCTTAATTGTTTTTTAAAGGGAAATATCGATGACGGCATAATATTTTCACATAAATAAATATTCATGATGCCTTACGGTTTAGTACCAAAATGTGTTTAATGCAGTAAATTTACATAATTTAATCTAATTTTTTTTAGCATTTTAAGTCTAGACAATGAGAGTCTTGTAGCTTACACAATCGAGAGTAACAAATAGCTGAATTGCATCGACATAAGAGAACATCTTAGCCGAAGAACAGGCGGCCGACCGCCGTGCGAGCGCGGAGAGACTCGAATATCCGTTTAACTAATTGAGCGAAAACGACACAACACCATTGAGAGAGGAACTAATGAATGGGGCCCCGTCGGGTCGATTTGTCCTTTTTTCAACACTTCAATTTGTGCCGTGGGCCCCAAAAAAAAGCACGGTCCGAAACCACAATCGAATTAGTGTCCCTTGTTCCAGAGATTACAGGACTGTCCGGCCCTTATCTCGGTCGTTCGTTATTTTATTGGCTTGTAGAGAGTAAGTCGATAAACACGACGCATAATGGCCCATAATGAATCGTCCGCTAGCGGTTTGACTAATCATAAAGGTTTTATGGGTGTCTCCTCGCGGCCGGCATTATAAGCGCGCACAATTATTTTTTGTAATCTACATCGAATTACGTTCGGATGAATCAACCGTTGTTTGAATGAGATGTCATTTATGCGAACATTATTGTGAACTTAATTTTTCAATGGTTGTATAGCACGAAATATAAATTAAGGCGCGCCATTTTATTATCAGATAGTTCTAGAACGCAGTTCGATGTATCGGAAGTTTATCAAATATAATGATAGGTTTTCATGTGCTGTGCGGTCACTAACTTCATGCTTTTGTTTGTATTTAACGTAGGCGAAGGTAATGCATAACAATTATTGATATGGCTTTGCGCACGGAATCGAACATTGAAATGATGTTCTTTATATGGAATTATGTCTGCATTGTTTACAATTTCAACCTTATCATTGATATCGAATGTTACGATAAAGTCAATATAACAATCCTTTATTAAATAATGTTTTTTTTTTAATTACATATCCGAATGACACACAAAAAAACGAACATTAAAAATTTATTGTTCAACAAAGAATTCGATCAAGTTCGATATATAGATAGATAAATACGAAAGGACGAGAAAAAAGCAGCATTTAGCCTTGTTTATAAATTCATACATTAAACTTGACATATAGCAGTAATACCAAGATAAGGAAAACATAATTTTGATCAAACTAAAATTTTCCCATGGTAGAAATCGAATCAACACTTTTGACACGAGCGTTAGGGTCACTGACCGGCAGCCTCGGTGGGTAATGATATTTTTAATATAAAAATAAATAAAGTGACGGTCTACTTTACGAACCTTTCACAGACTAATGTCATCAACAGAGGCAAGACAAGGAAGCAATCACTGCATCTTATGTGTATACAAATTTACAACAAACAGAGTTTACTTATTCAAACCTAATACAAATATAATTAAACCGTTTTATTTCTACAAGATGAGACGTTTTTTTACAAAACCGTTACTTACATAACGCATGCTAACGCAACTTTCTCTTACGCTTTTATTATTACATGTAAATGGTTATATAAACACCTAAATCAGATATCCGATTCAACGGACACGCTCTGAATGCTGCATGCTTGTACAAATTGTTAACAACCGACGATTATGATACATTCAAAAAATTGAGCTAAATTTGATTTATGTTAAAAATATAAGACACGACCATTCATTTTTAAACACAGAAGACAGTCAAATTCTAGAAATACTTACATCCTACTTAATACATGTTATATATAATTAAATTAATCCACTTGAACATAAATATGTTAATTTGAAACTATGAGATATCGTTGTTTAGTGGTATATGGAAGACTTTACGCAATAAAGGCCGATCACCCTACTGCTTGAAAAGCAAGTGTAAAGTGATCCATGTGGCGATTGGGGTATGTTAAATTTAGCACTCTTTAATTCCTTAAACTTGCCATTTAATCCATTTATCGAATGTTGAATTCGATAAAATTTTGGATACATTATCATCCGACCTCCATAATCTTTTGCATTATGGAGCAAGTCATTCTGCGTAAAAACTGATATTAAATGAATTAGAACCCGAAAAAAGTCAACGGGAAATTTATAAATAACTTGAAAAAATATGGTAAATTGGTAATATATGAACCAATTTTTTAAAATTAGTATGTTTTTATTTATTTATGTTATGCCATTTAATATAATGTATTCGTACTATTTCTTCTTTTTATTTGGAGTGGCTCCACCAAGATACCCTTGGTGATTAACTAGTACTATTTGGAAGTGGTTCCCTTAGGCGTCGCTTTTATTTCTGGACCTAAACTACTTCCTAACTTCAAGAAGGCCTCCTCCATTTGACCAGACCTGCACCGGTGACAGCTTATCGGGTGTTGTAATGTCCATGGTGATCACTTACAATCAGGTAAGCCACCTGTTTGTTTGGTTTCTACCCAAAAAACGGTTAAAAAATATTTAAACTGATTACCGAAATGGTCAGTAAATATTAATCTAGTGTTAAACAACATTGATGAGAGTGTCTCTTGTTTACCTTAGGTTGTATTTATTTGCAAGATAAAAGCCAGTTAAAACATCTTACTAATAACTGACCAATAATAATAACTAGATACTCAACAAGTTTTCATTGTTTTTTCATATAATAATATTTTATTTCGTGGGTTCGAATCCTGTATCTCAACAGATTTTCATTGTCGTTTCCTAGTTGGTTAGGGCAATATGGGCCGAGCACCCAATTGTCTGAAAAGAAAGATGATCCATGCGTCGGATGGGCATGTAAAAAGTCGGTCCACCCACCAAACCGATTGGACCAGCGGTGGATCACGGTCCAAAACCCTCTAATGGATAGGGTGATTAGGGAGGCCTATGTCTAGCAGTGGACTTTCACAGGCTGATGATGATGATACAATATATTTATCGATAATGTTATACAGATAGGTGATAAAAATAATTCTTTAAAAATTAAGTACAAAAAAAGAAGAACGAGGTTTTTGTATAAAATTATATTATAAAAACAGCTGACTTGCGCAAAATTCATTGTCCATAACTTTTACTCGTTAGATAAGTTTGTATGCACTATAACAATAAATTAATCCAGCATTTAAATGTTATAATTGCATCTCCACTTAATTTGTTCCAAACATCATCCTTTATACAGCAGCTATGATAAACCATTTTTAGTAAGGACCAAAAATACTTATCAGTTTTATATACATACTAAAGATTCATTAGTGACCAATTATTATTATTTCCATTTTTAACAACAAAACGGTGTAAACGCAGCCGCAAGCGTATCATCCCACTTTTGTAGGATAGTTGGTCGTTTTGCCACTAATGACTTCCTGTTTTTTGTACGCCAATTATTTCTCATGGCTGAGCAGGGCAAAGACAACGCCGGTCCGGGCCCGGGCCAGAGCTTTTTAGCTTAATCATATACGTATATCGGTCTGTTTCAATAATCTTGGCCGATGACCGTTGAAATCGGCTACCGTTTCGATTACTGATTCATTCAAATTTAATATCGTGAATGTAAATTATTTAAAAATCTATATATATGTATGTGATGATGAATGTCTAATTATGTGGTACGATACTACTACACGTGCACTGATTATTAGTATTTTTTTAAATTTGTGTAAGTAAAAAGCGAAAAAAAAAACGCAGTACGTTTACCGGATTGTAAGTGAAAACCTGACCAAATAAAATGCAGTAAAATACTTAACAAGCCCCTCAAACAATAATCTAAAATGTTCGCGAATAAATTAATTTGCCTATCTTGTTATCGTATTAACATAGGAACTTTCGTTTTCTTCACCTAATAGGGATTGAAGATATCAGTATCAGGTTTAAAATTTGACTAGCCAAATTCATCCCTTCAAGAAAAATCGGTGGAGTCACACGGACAGACAGATGCATAATAAATTCCGATCTTAAAAGGTTACTTTTTTTCCTTTAACGTGAAGATAATTATAAAAATTTACCCTCAAATAAAAGACATTTTTAATATTTCACATTTATGATAGAATCCGTTAAGCGCCAAAACGCCAAACGAATAACATTCAGATAATGTGATCGAATCGGTTATGATTGTAATTATTATATTACTACATATAAATTGTATAATTCTTATTATTAAAGCATTGTTCTCATAATAACCGGATATAACAAGATATATTACAAAATATCTTATCAACTCTATCAAAATGACAAGGACATCGTTTTTGCGCGCGTCGATTAGAATGAGAACCGTTATAAACATAAGTGATACATCATCCGAGGCCCCTGTGCTCAAATGGAGTGCATTATTTATTCCAAGTTCATTGAATAAATTATGGTATAATCGATGGCCATCACCGGAACAAATGGTAGGAACGTGTCGGCGCCTACGCGAGCGATTCGCCGCCGGCGCTCCACTGTCATAAGTAGACCTAAAAATACAACTTCACCATTGATTTGTTTATTTTATGCTCGATGAGAGTTTTGATACGAAAACAAGGAACGATGCATTTTGTTAAATATAAAACGAAAAAAGTTGGATATCGCGGGGGAACAACTTTGTGTTATCATTGTTTTCTGGTTGGTTAGGACAATTTGGGCCGATCACCCAATTGTCTGAAAGTAAGATGATCCATGCGTCGGATGGGCATGTGGAAAGTCGGTCCACCCACCAACCCGCCTTGGACCAGCGTGGTGGGATACGATCCAAAACCCTCAATGCAGAAGGTATGCATTAGGGAGGTCTATGTCCAACAGTGGACTAACACATGCTGATGATGACGATGATTATGATTATTTAATTTTTTTGACTTAGTTGCATAGTGGTACAGGCTTATCAAATAGATTTATATATTTAACTTTGTTTATTTTATTATTTTACTACGGCAAGAAAGTCTGCTATACTACCACGAGTATAAATTGGGTGCCAGACAGATATGCAGACTAAAAATAATTAGCTCCTGGTTGTTAAAAACACTTGACATGATATAAAAATCTTAAGGTTGTTAGGATATCTGATCGGATAAAAAGCAACTGTATAGGAATAAATAAAAAAGGAAAAACAAAAATAAAATTCGACACCATTTTGTTCTTTACTTAAATTTTGTACGTGTTCATATATATAGTTTACCCTGACCACGGCTGGAAAGATTTCGAAACGTCGGGAATTTGAAATGTAAAAATAAACGCGATAAAATCCGTAAAGTAATTTTATTTTATAATATATATATATATATATATATAACATATATTGAAATTACTCTTAACTACAACTTTTAATATAAATAATACGACTATACTATTCGTAAAAAGTAGCCTCTGCAATACACATAATAGAAACTCAGATAAGATTTAAGATGCCATAAAAAGACATAACCCTTTCCCAACAGGAAAGTAGTAGATAACCTTTTTCATTGTCTTCATATTTGATTCAATAGATAATGTGACTTTCATGTTACGATAAGCTGCGGGGATTAACTGATGAACTTGGCTGCTTTATTTGAAGTCTAAAATGTATGACAATTCTGAAGGGACGAGAAAAGAAGTGGGTTTTGCACAAGGCCAATAAACTGGGCTAACGAACACCACGTTTAAGCCCTTGTTTTTATTATTATTGATCTGAAAATGTAATCTATAACTAAACATTGGTGTTTTAAGTACTGCGACGTTATCAGAGAATTGTTAATCCGCAATTGACAGGTGCCAGGTCTTCCTACGTAATAACAACGCCATACGCAACATACGCTTTCTTGTTACTTTAACAATACGTTTATATAAGGTGTTTCTGTAGGCTTTTTTAGGGACCATCTTGGGTGCCACCGCGGTGCCTATTTCTTCCGCAAAGCAGTAGTGAAAACACTACTGTGTTTCGGTTTGAAGGGCACCGTAGCAACCGTATTTACTGGTTAAACAAGAAAACAACGCGCTCTCACGGTAGGCAGCGCATTTGTGATACCACTAGTATTGCCAATGTCTATAGGCGTCGGTGATTGGTGACTGGTGCCTGCATAGCGAATAACAAAACGTAAATTTTATAACATATTTAGTCTTGGACCTATATGAAGCATTAGCGACAGGACTAGCACGCACGGCTTAAATGCTGTTTAAAATATAAACTAACTGATGCCCGTGACTTCGTCCGCGTAGTAAGCGTTACAAAAGCGTTATGGTAAACTAACGCGTCCATGCCACGCCCGAGAGTTGCGTGTACTTGGACGTGTAGATATTTCGTTTGTAGTATTATTGTTGATGAAATAAAGTTTAAATAAAAAAAAGCTAAATGTATAAGATTATATGTAACTTCCCCAATTTAATCATATTTATTTTTTCTATAAGTGAAAGTCCCGTTAAACTCGGACCCGCCATTTCAGAGGTTAGCCAAAACAACGAACAGACAAAAGTAAAAAGTGAACATTGAATAAAATATATTTGGTACTCGTTAAAATGGTTATTTTACGAGCAGACAGTCCAATTTCATTTATTTGCATGAATAAAAGAGTCTTCTGTTATCAAAGTCACTTAATAAAATACTTGAGAGAAATGAGACGTGGAATTGACATAAACAATATAGCTTTTAGCAACTAAGCAGCGTTGAACGTTTGGCGTTCGTGCTAGTTGATAGTCGGCAGTAATAAACCTTCCCTTGTAAATTGTTTATTAAAAACGGTAAATCTATAACGCTATTCCCAGTCATCATCATACATCATCATCTGTAGCTTTGATAGTCCACTGCTGGACATAGGCCTCCTAATACTCCAACCACTAGGGGTTTTGAGTATTTTCCCTACACATGCCAATGCGGTCTGGTGGTGTACGACTTTTGACATGCCATCCGACGCATGGATCATCTTACTTTTCAGACAAAAGGATGATCGGGCCCAAATTGCACTAACGCTAGGAAACAACATTATGAAACTTTGTTGAGTCCCTCAGGATTCAGACCCAAGACCTCGAGTTCTAAGCAACAAGCCTATACCACTGAGCTACGGAGGCAGTTTATAACCTTATTCAGTGGAATATTTTGTAAAATTTAAGATTGATTCTATTCTTATTTAGCGATGGTATAGGTACCATGTATTTTTCACCTGGAAATAATCGGTCTTAGTTAAACATTTTAAACAGTCTATTTATTAAACGCCCCTTTTCGTATATCCACTACACTGTACTGTAGGTACAGACCCAAAAGGGATTCAGAGTCTATGCAAAAAATCAAGAGCAACTCTAATACACCCGAAAATTAGAACGTTTTAATTGACGGGCCTTGTTACTCATAAGCGCATTACATGTTGCCACCATTAGCTTATTAGTAAATTTCGTGTTTTATTTCGCTGCAATAGACATAAACTAAATATTTAATAATTAACACATATATTATTGAATTTAATAAATTAAGTAAGGCAGAAAACAATTTGTGTTAGAAAGTAAAAGCTTTTAGTCGTAGCTCGCTAAACAAATTTTGAGAGATATAACCTGTATGTTTTTCAGTCGGAGGGTACTTTAAGTTATGGAGCCTATATAAAACTTTAATAAACTTACACATTGACTTTTTTCTCAAAAAATATAGGTGTGTTAGTTAAGGGATTGACGGAATAAGTAGATATATCCTTTCACCTTGTAGGCCGCTGCCTCTGCTTAATGTTAGGTGGCTTGAAGCCGTGTTAGAATAATGGGATACCTGCACCAATATAGATAATATCCTTTTTTAGAAAAGCTTTTTGGACTACACGCAATCAGGCAAGCAACATTTCTGTAACTCTGTTTAATTTTAATTAAACTTATAAATCATTGAGTGTATGTAAATGCAAAAATAAAAGTAAAAGTGTAACTAAATTACTTGTAATCGAAGCATTTATGTTTATTTTACAGTTTCAGCAAAGGATAATCGTCGTTTCAAACTTCCTCCGTTCCAAAACCGCATAACTCAAGAGCAACAAGCCAATTCAAGGCATTGCAAATATGAAAGGATCATAATTATATGTATCGGGCCAACCTCATTGCCGGCTTGCTGGAATTATTTGCAATCCGCTGTGACAATGTGGTCATGCTCGTTTTGCTTAGCCATTAAGAGTTTGGTTAAACCGCAAAACAATTATGTGAAATTATGGTGAAACTTCGTAACAAAGCGGGTAGAGGAAATTGAGCGGCTTTTATTACTTAAATGCTAACAGTCGCGACATTTGGCGTGCCTTAATAATTCTTTACATTAATACGAAAACTAAAGAAAATAGCAACACTTGGATATGCTTTTTTAATTTTTTATGCGTGACAAATTGTCACATTTAGAATGTAAATATTAAATGGCAGAATAATTGTCTTTCCTTAATTATTAGGAAGAAATTTTAATTACAGCTTTTCGCAGAATAAAGCCCTTTTCACTACCAGCTGACTTTTGTATGTCACATTATACGTTACTTTTTTAAACATAAGTTGATTAAAGCAGGAAGTGTCTATCACATGGGTACTTCAAAATCATTTACCTAAGGGACGAAGATTTGAGAAAAAATGTTCAGCAATATATCTTCTCTGATAACGTAACAATGCCCGTGAGAAAAGTGACGTTCCTCCAAATAAGTTATATGCTCATACTGTCAGAGAATCTCTTATAAATTGCTCTTTACTTTTACAACAAATATGCACTATGACCTTAAAGTAAAGTCAAAGTGAAAGAAAGAAATGTGGCTTGCATTTGACTATTTATAAAATTTTACAGAAGCCGGCCAACTTGATTAACTTTCATTTAATTTTTTTTTTTGGTAGAAATAGATATTATTCTTACATGCCACGGAATAAAAATATTTAGTATGATTAATACTTATTATTTGTATTACAAATTCAACTTATAGCATAGTGGCATCGTTCTTATGGGGTATTTATTACATAAAGGTGGTAGGACTCCTTTTTAGACGGGACCGTCTGGGGTGGAACCACCTCAGTAGTGTGAAAAGACTTTTGTGCTCCGGTTTGAAGAATACCGTAGTCAGTGTTTTTACCTACTGGGTAAACTAGACACAACATCCAGTGACTCACGGTAGGCAGCGCATTGGTAATGCCGATTGAAATTGGTAAGAACCATTGGTATTCCTGATGCCTATGGGCGTCGGTGACCACTTAATATCAGGTGGGCTGACTGTTCGTCTGCCTTGTAATGCAACAAAAAAATTGTCGGACAGTGAATATAATTCGATTGGCAAAAAAAAAATAAAAAACATTAAGAAATGAAGGTTTTGAAATTTATTAAATGCGCCTTTTACAAATTTTTCTGTTGAAGTATATCATTCAATTACAATTTTTAAATGCAAATACTTAAGAATCTTCTAATTTCAGCGACCGGAGAAATTTAAAATCCTTTTAATGTACAAAACAAAACTCGTAATTTCTGTAGTACATTAAAACCAATATCATATTTTTTTTTCCTTAACCTTCGCTCGTATAGACGTGTATATTACATAAAAACATATTCTATTAGTATTTGCGTGATGCATATTTTTGCAACAAATTAAAGTGACAAAAGAAAATATACGCAAGCGGATGGTTACTTGGTCATTGAATCATAACGTGAATGAATATGCTAGGCCTACCTTTAGAGGGTAACGTCTAAAAGTTAGTAGGGAAAGTATGATCGCGGTGCCTTTTTCTGGTACAAAACTGTAGTATGAAGTCACTACTGAATGCCGTTTCCAAGGGCATCTTAGCTAGTGCAATCACAGGGTAATTAAGACTTTAGACGTCTCATTACTCCCCCACGTCTTGTTGCGGCAAGTGGAGTTACAGCGTTTCCCATGGGCAGGACGTATCAACGAGCGAACTTGAGCTATATTAGTTAGCATTGCTTATAAGTAGAGCGAATGACTAACCATTTAGTGCATGTACATCGAGTCACTGCTTAATATAATAAAGAAAAAAAAAAAAGCCACGATCTCATATACAAAGCAGTGTGTAAAATTGTACTGTGTCCGGTTTTAAGGACACCGTTGTCAGTGTATTTACTAAGTAAACGAGACGTAACATACTATTTCTGACGTAGGCAACGCATTAGTGATACCTCTGGTATTGCCAATATCCATAGGCACTTTCCATCATGTGGAGAATACTTGGAGTTTTATTTTTTATTTATATAACTGAATTTTTTCATTATTTTTAATATATATATAATATATTATGAACAATATAGTTTCTTAAGAATAGTAAAAATTTAAAAAAGTTCTGCTGTGATTATATATTGTAGTGCTGCAATAGCAATAAGATCAATTAAAACCCATTTCATGTTAATGGAAAAACATTACACTGACGATCACTTTTAATGTATTACGCCCAGGAGACATAAATAATTGAAGAGCAGTATAAAATATTCCATTATTACATTACGCGGGAAAATAGTCCATTTACTTTATCGTTGGCGACTTTAAATAATGGTACCCATAGGTAATCAGTCCAAATGATCGAGAAGGCATCGAGTGGAATTGATACCGATACAAATTGCGACCTCCTTGCTCGACCTAAAAACAATATACATACGTACACGGCTGTTTTGTGCACGTAATGGAAATTAACACTATATATACATAATCTTATTGCTATCAGTATTTAGTTATTGTATTCATGGAAAGCTAAATCCAAATAGGACAAAGATTATAGTCTAAAATAAATTTATAGTATCGAAAACGATACAAGAATTTATATGAAAATAATGGCAAGTAATGACAGCGCCAAAACGTAAACCCCTTACATTTGTTGTTTGAACAGGTTTACAATAAAAAAAAAAGCAATATAAAGAGCTTGAATTCCAAAACAACAATAAACAAGTAACACCGGACACAACACAACATCGTAGTAAAACAACGGACATCATAGGTCAGAAATTAAAAAATTAAACAGTTTCAAATGTTTGTACATAGGATACATTGGTCAAATATCGCATAGTAACACGTCCTTTGCCACGGTGGTAAGTTAACTCTTCATTTTTGTAAGTTAAGGTACATTGTATGTTAAAGGTCTGAAGCCTGTGCTAGTAAAAACTGTGTGACTGGCTTCAGCATCTTCCCAAGTAATGACTGAATACAAAACAATTAGTATTGAATATTTAATATGTACAATCATAATTCTCTCTCCTGTGTGTGTGTGTGTGTATAAGAGAGAAAGAGAGAGAGAGAGAAGACATAGTGCGCGAGCATGTGTGTAATATTGTGTCAGTTTGTATAGTAAAAAGAAAAAAAAATAATAATAGTAATTTATTCTACCATCTCAAAAAGTTTCTCTATTGAAATATAATCCATTGACTTGAGTATTTTTATCGTAATATTATTAAAATTATAATTATTACAGCCTTTTGTTGCATCAAGCTGTAAAAGCTTGTTGTAAAGCATCAGTGCAAAATAGTCATAGTGCCGACGTGCCGCTTTATTTTTTATTTTCGGTAGAGGACAGATATTTTTACGTTTATTCTGTAAAATAAGTTTTGGAACCTTAGCAGTATGGTACCTTAGAAGACATCGGTGTATAAATATTTGTCTAACTGTCACTACATCTAATATCTCATACAGGTCTTCTGTAGGACGTCTGTATGGTAAACGTAACAAAACTTTTAATAATGTCCTCTAGCTGCGTTCTAACTCTATAAGATATGTTTTGGGAGCGCCGCCCAAAGCTGAGTATGTTGACTTAAGGGTGGTGCTTTGATTATATGAATTCCAGGTCTTATTTAGCTTCTTATATTTTAATATACACACTTGAAATTACCCGTCGTATTCAAATTAGGGAAACAAATAATCTTTATCAGGAGTTGTACTCTTTGCTTAGTTAGTGTTGCATTCCTTAAAAACATTATTCAAGGAACACAACACCTAAAATAGAATTTATAAATCTGATTATTAAAGGTACACATATGTACACATTCAGCGCTTAACCGGGTTGGTACGTGCTTTGAATCGAAAAACTAAAATTTGAATGTGTCATAGTATGTTGTTTAAAAATCCATTAAAAATATTTTAAACTAAAGTAGACTTGAAATCGTAAATAAATTTTAGGAATGCTATATGGGAATAAGAAAGGTAATTTTTTTCATACTTTCTATAATAATAACTCATTTAATCTTTTACTTGCAGTCTTTTGAATAGAGTTCGAAAATACATCTAGACCTACATCTCCATACCAGTCAGAGTAATAAATCTTCGTTAGATAAACATAGGACAGCTAACTTCAGACTAATTGTACCACAAAATTAGTAGTTTGCCAATCATCGACGGTGGTCCGTTCCGGAATAGCGCTTTAAAGGCCACAGCAATAACAATCGACGAGTTCTATATGCATCTGATCGTTAACCAGCGAGCTATAGATACGACAGCTTAACTGAAAAATAGAGGATCGAGCTGGGCCGATGTATTATTAACTTATCGAGCGCGCATCGGCCGGCGGGTGCGCGCATTGGCCTGCCGCCGACCAATCGACGATCGAATAGTCATACCGATTCTTTTTGGTTATTACAATAATTCCGACACGATTGAACCTAATTGGCGATCGTGGACTATCGTCGGCGTCTAAGTGCACGGATCGAAATTATAATGCCGAGTTTGTGAAATAACCCCGCGATCGATAACAAAGAGCGAGGATAATCCTAATGCTTAGTCGTGGTCGTCGGACGTGATTCTGAGGATGTGTTGTTGCGTATTTAGCATGTTACATGCAGGACATATATATGTTAGACACTAGTTACTATAACGTCATTGCAACATAAAAATATAAATTTCAAATTAGATACACGTATTTTATTTATAGTTTATTAGTTATATTGAATTCTATTATATAAGCAGTTTTATCGTAAAGTTTATTCTAAGTACACAGTTTCTGCGTTACAAAGTAACTAACATTCATCTTTTGTGCTTACAAATTTTAGGGATTTTATCTGTAACATTCACGTTAAGAAGCCTACTGTGCAGTATTTTTTTGTTCGTCAAAGATTAGGAAATTTAGGCAGTGAAAGTGGCTATTTTTTCTACACTTTTCAAATGGATCCGCCATTGAGACCGCTTTTAAAACAAGATATAACTTCAGAACTGAGTTTTTTGCACATTAACAAGTAAATGGGACCGTTTTAATGTGATTTCCAAAACTATGACCACTGCTAAAAGTACCTTTCACAGCTAGAAAATGAAAATTGGAATAAATATTACTTTGAAGGCAATTGCCAGCCCATGTAGTAATAACCCGCTAGGAAATGACAGCAAATGTAACGCCGCAGATTTCGATTTAATCTTCTTTCTTTTCCTATCTAAAGTAGTAGCCCGGTAGTATTTATATATACAGCAGTTATGTTACATACCGTATAATAATTTTAAATATTGCTATATATATTTTCTCTGTAGTCATCAATGAAAAACTCAATAAATTCATTAAACATGTCAAAGTCAAAGTAATTATACCCTTTGAAGGAGCTCGGACACCTCGTCGGCCTTTAAAAGAAATTGTGTATGACAAGAGCTCATTCTTAATTAACAGCTATTCGAACTTACATCCTCACACGGCACTTTGCTGGCTTCACGTTTCACGGCAAACCGCAAAATCTCGAAGTTCAACAAAATTAGGTTGAAACACAAAGCGAGGCGGGCTCCCCGTTTTCTTAATCTTCTTATGGCTTCCATAAAAAAACGACATACCGAGCAACGTACCTAAATTGTAACAATGGCTCTTAATATCGACGTCAATTTAGCAACGGAAGCCCGAAAACTACCATCCTCAAAAGTTGTAGTAGTGTTTTTACCGGCGTTTTAAAGCATCACCGCTAGATGGAATGGTACCGTCGTACATAATAAAACCACATGCGGTGCAGTAATTGCCTCAACATTCAAAGGCCCGCTCACATCACGCCGTATAATGACAAAAATAGTCCAAAAAATGCCTCCGCATATGAGATGTTTTTTTCACCGGAGTTCGCGCGCTCGCACGGATCTAAATTACGAAATAAAAGATTAACTTAAAAGATCAATAAACTTAATAAATGATCTCAATAATTGTTGTATTACCGGCACAATGGAGCGGCGTCGTGAGACGTCATTAACGCGCCAACATCATTAATTTTATTCGCGGCTTTTTGACGTGAAGGCAATGGCGTCTGTCAGATTTGAAAAGCCGCACTGCTGCCACCTGTTGGTAGCGCGATGAATTAGATAGCGAACCCCGCAGCGTTCCACTTGATACTGCCACTGGAATGACTCGCAAGAACGCCACGTCCTTTTTAATTTTATGAAGATGTGAAATATTCAATCAATTAAACAACACATTGCGCCTTTATCTGATATATGCTCGGGTGTTAAGTGTAATAATCAGCACGGTAAAATACATTTGCTCGCATTTTGCATGTACTTTGTTTGTATTTTTCAAAAATTTCTTTTATAGGTTTTGTCTTTTCATAAATGTCAAAAATAAACAATTTATAAGTACGTTCGAAAGGTTTGTACAATAAACAATATATATGCACTAATTTAACGTCGATTTTGAATTGCTAATTTCGTTGGCGAATTCATTCGCGATTCATTTTTTCGTACTTGTGCCGAGAGGAGCTCCATCATTTCAACCGTCAAAGTGGAACGTATCCCAAAAAGAGCTGCCAAAAAACACGAGCCGCCTCAACAACAGATTAGATTTCTTTTTGGTAGCTAATTGCGTTTTATCAAATTAAAGCAATTCCGCCCGCGGCGAGCGATGCCCGTGATTGATAATGTTTGACATGGAGCGGTTCCCACTAGTTTTACAGAATAAACTGTTTTGATCCATACTAATGTTTGGTCATTTGTCCCATAAATTATTATTAGGTATTCTGAATTATGGCCGTAAAATAACAAATGTAGAGGAGTTGAAATGCAGTTTCATATGAGTATGCGTAATTTTCAACAGAATCAACATGGCTAGGCAAATTATAATTGTAAAAATAACTGTAATTTCTCGCGCTAATACTGATTCATTATCGCAAACTCTCAACTGATCCTTAACAATCTGATATCACAGTTGTTTTATTAAATCAGTATATAGCCCGCATTACAAAACGTCACTGGGACGTAGATACTTGGATTTGAACCCCGATTCCAACTTCACGACACCGAAGGGTGCAGTCCGAAGCAGTTCGTTTCAATCATTAAGAAATCCGGCGGCGCGAACAAAGCGCGTGATTGATGCGCCCGTTTACCGGCCGCGGTGGCACCGGCCCTCGGTGTATAAAAAACAGCCGAAAAGCACGCTTAATTAACTCGTTTGGCACCGCCGCTCATTAGAATTATTAATCAAAGCGAGGCGGGGCGATAGCGCGAGTATGATGTATCGAGCATTGATTACGCTAATGTATTCGAGCTTCGATAATTAAATCTGGACTCCCGCCGACTCGACTCCCAACAAAAGGCCGGCCTAATGACTGTCCATACATTGTTTCGCTAATCCAGCAGGTGCCGATAGACAATCGGTGAAATTACAACACGGAATCGTTCGTCTTCGTTCTACGTTATACGTTTTTTGTCTGTGTGATCTTATTCATCATCGCGCGAACACAAAAAAGCTTAATGCACCTGCTTACGATTCGAATACAATTCGCGCAATTAAACCTCGAAGGTGCTTCGACGGTCATTTTAATTTACGAGGAAGCGTTGCATCTTTGCACTATTAGCTTGCCCCGGTCGAATAATAAAAATATGGTACACTTTAGTGTTTCACGACACGTACTCCATATTTATATAAGCTCTAAGTGAAGTCATGAGCTAAAGGTGTGAAATGTTTACAGTATATAATAACTGATAATATATATTGTATAAACTACATTTAAAAGGTTTATATTTACCTGTATGTAAACCATTGCTTACCATTGGACCAGCGTGGTGGGTTAAGGTCTAAAAACCCCCTGAAATGGGGAAGGCGTGCATTAGGGAAGGCCTATGTCCAGCGGTGGACTAACATAAGGCTGATGATGATGATGCTGAAGCTATTGCTATTGTTGAATATTTACTTGTTGTATTTTTACTTGTTGACAAAAAGTTGAAAATCCTAAAATAAAGAACAGACTGGACTATCCATCTCATGACTAATCTATGCTTATATCATAAAGAGCAAAGAGGTGTATTTAATTGCAAAAACTGTTGCGCTAATTGGAAAAATTCTTACATTATTAGAAAGGTACATTAGTCTTTATTGATACAGGCTTTTTATCCCGGGAAAGTATGTTTTAAAAACCTTAAAATAACACGTAAAATAAACCAAGAACTTACTGAAAACTTTGTTCTTTTATAAGCAGTTTCCTTTACGTTTTTTTTTTTACTTTTCCCAAGTTATCGGGTTGGCTTACAGTTGAGTCAAAATTAAATTGAATGCTCAGAGTAACTAAAATCTGACTGCAGTCACAACGGGGTAAACTGTTTACGACGGATGGTTTAGACATCACCAGATTTGACGGCTCTGAAGTCACCATATTTGAAGACATTAGAGTTCTATAACGACTCCATGGTCTTGACAAACGAGAAAGACTTTTTCAACAATACCGGTGACTGACCTGTCAACATTGCCCTTGCTAATAAGAAAACTACAATTTAACAAAGTTCTTTGTTGTGATTAAAATCATCAGCCAAATTTCATGTATTTTAAATAATACGAACTTATTTGTTTTAGCAATAGCCGTAAATATGCTTCTCTTAACTTCTTCTTTTGCACTTAACAAAGGTCCGTTTTGTCTTCTATATCTCCTAAAAATGCCATGAACTCCATGTCCATGTCTGCTATGAACTCTATCATCAAACTTTTAAATCATATTGCCAATTAAATAATTATTAAGTTATCTGGTACTCAGCGATAGGCTTGGCACGCTTAAACCTACAAGACTGGATGTTACATGTTATCAACATTTGCAAAAACGAATTTACTTTTTTTTGATTTATCACTATAAAAACGTAAAACGAAGAAATTAGTAAAATATTGAAATGATGGTGGCCGGGTAAAAACTTTGACGGACCAACAACACCTCAGCCTGCCCGTGACCGCGGATCCTGAAACATATAAATCAACATAAACTAAATGAAACACGATAAAATCCGTAAAGTCTCCTTTTAAACCATATTACAACATCCATATATTTTTAACCTTTTCTAACAATTGGATAGAAAGACACATATAAAATATCGCCAATCGCGAGTTATCCGCGCGGCAACCGCGAGATTAACGGCTCAAACTCTAACACGAATATAATGGTTATCGTGGAACCGTAAGCAATAAAATTACACACGGCCGATACGGGATACACGGAGCAAGAGCGGCCATAATAAGCGAGGCATCAGCTCGCACCGCCACCGACGGTGGGCGTGAGCCCGCTGAGATATGGCCGCGCCTAATCTCCGACCGATAACAGCGTGAAATACAAGGTGCCTACGTAAACGACTGATCGATGACTAAGGCTACGTGGCCGAAGGATAAATAACAACAGTGACACAACAGTATTCACTAAAGACGAATCAACACTCGGCTCCTACGACGCCAGATTTACAGCATTTTGGCATGTTAATTTTCAACGAACTAGTCATTGGTGAAACAATGCAATTTGTCATGTTAAGTCTACACGGTTTCAAAAGGTTAGCTATGATTATATTCTAGGCGTTGTTTCATCGTAAGGATAATTACTTGAATAGCAATAACAATTGCTGATTGGAAGTAATGGTGTAAATAGGTGTTTAAAAATATTATGCATATTTGGAGAAAGATGAAATAATAAATAAAAATTTGGTACAAAAAAGTTTAATAATATTCAAGCTGATAATTATTTTTACATGTATTTTTATTGTTTCTATATGTGGTATAATTTATATGCTGTTATAAATATTCGTCTTAGTCAGACAAGAAAAAAATAGTTAATCTAATAGTATATAAATATCATATTTACTGATATATAAAGTTACAATAAATGAACTGCCTCCTAGCCTAGTTGTATAGGTGTTTGCTTTAGAAACCGGAGGTCGTGGGTTTGAATCCTGCAGGGGACTCAACAAATTTTCATTGTTGTTTCCTGTTGAGTTAGGACAATTTGGGCCGATCACCCAACTTGTCTGAAAAGTAAGATGATCCATGCGTCGGATGGGCATGTAAAAGCGGTCCACCCACCAACCCGAATTGGACCAGCGTGGTGGGATACGGTCCAAAACCCCTAACGGATAGGGGTGTATTAGGGAGGCCTATGTCTAGCAGTGGACTATTAAAGGCTGATGATGATGATGATGATGATGATGGTAATAAATTATTTCAAATTTGTTAAAGAGTGAGTGTAAAAGGAAATTAAAAAAAAAGAATAGCCTCTAGATAGTATACGTCTTTCAGAATGTCGGATAAAGCAACGGTTAGGTTGAAACAAAACGTCTCGCAGACGTTGAAGCCTGCTCAAAATCGTAACACGATAGTCGGCACAAGACATTGTGCTCAAATAATGGTATTAAATTGAACAAACGACAGGTGTCGCCAAGTTGTGACCAACAACAAAGGATCGCTATCACGGGCAGTTAATACAAGGAGCGCGTGCGCAGGCGCAACCACAACCCCACGCGATGCACCCCCCAAAGGATAATCGTCCTTATCATTACTATTAAAAGGATCACATTAGCATCTTAAATATATTCGCAAACTAAATGCAAGAACAAAGGACACACGTCCAGTACTAAATAACCGCACAGGACGTCACTAAAATCGTTTGCGGTCGTAACAAGATACTTGCAAAGCGACTTAAGGTCTGAACGTTGTCATTTTGCTCGTCATTTGGATCCCCCACAGCCAAATGAGCGCGATCGAGCAATTTTATCCTCAAGGACGCGTGTTACAAGTACCCGAAGTCGTTGGATGCGCATTGCTTTGATTAAAATTATTAATAATACTTGAAAATGTTATAGAAGGAAATATTACCAATTTTATAATCAGATCAGTATTTTTCATAATAAGAAGTAAGTTTTTGTAACTATGACTCAAAAAAATGTTGGCTGGCCTAGTTCACATTTCATAGATAAAAAGGAATTATACAGAATTAAATAAACACAGAAATACGATAGCTATAGAAAGCAGTACAGAAATACTACTAGAAAAATTGTCCTACATATCTGTGCTAAGCAAGCAGACGTAACATTTTTTTCGCTAGAACAATTGCAAACCCATGAAACAATAAAACTTTTTCAGATCCGGATAGATATATAAATACATTCAGCGGCGATTTTTACTGAAATAATTGAATTATTTTTGTATAAATGCTACTAGAAATATTTTCATTAACAATAAAAACGTAAAAAATACAGACAGCGTTTGTCTATATAATTATTTATCTTTTGGTTTTACCTACGTAACCTGCTATGTACTACGTATATATGACGCGAATATTTTCGGAAGGGGGAAAAGAATCCTGATTTAAAAATATTGTTTATTGTTTGCCTTTTACAGATGGTCATATTGATTTATGTAATATGCCAGAAAAGTCATAGCTTAATGCTTTTTACCGCCGATCGTCAATGACTTCTTTTATTTGGGTTGGTTACAGTTAATCTATACCTATTCTAAAATAAATGAGCTTCAATACAACAAGGCACACTTGGCGCAAGAGCAAACAATACAGCACGTTAAATATCTATATTGTTTAACAGGAAACAAACAAACATCAACCAGTGATATACATACACATCTCGCCCGAATCAATATATATTTAGTAAGTATTTCATTTGTTCGTTTGATGTTTATGTGTCACAGTAAAGTCCAGATTTCATTACACTGAAAAGACTTTTCAGCATCACTCAAGATGAATGTCACAATATGTGAAAATAACAAAATCACGTAAATTTGTTATGTATAATAGTTAGTTATAAGGTAAAGGAACATTTGCTTAATTTTTTTATCTCTGAACTACAAAATTCTAAGGAAAACTGTCATAACACCATTGACTGATCATTAGCTGAGCCGGCGGCAGTCCGCAGTTGATCACGGGACGGGAAATGGCAATTTATTCGTTTATGGCAAGGCATCATCCACCTACGCATTTCTGCACGAGGATCGCACAACATATTATGGAGGTGTTCATTCATTTATTTTCTATTTTAGGCGTCATAAAATACAAGATTTATCATCATTTTATGTTTTTACAAAGCGTCCTCTGCAATTTTCGTAATAATAAAATCAATGAAACGTAGTAAATTTTCTTAAATTTCTGTTTTCTTTTTAATTTTTATATGAATAAAAGATTAGTCTAAAATATGGGCCACACCTTTTCGTATAGCGAAATTCTTTAATGTACAATATAAGCATTTATTATGACAACATTAAACATGCCAACGGTAATAAAGTCCATCATAACTGGATATTTAGCATTGCTATCAACAGATTCCTTTTAGCTTTCTACATTGTATTGTTTAAAAACAAAACAAGACAGCCCACGCACAATCCATTATCAATGCAAATCATCGAAGCATCCATCAAAACGTAGCCATCACGATCTTCCCCCACTCAAATCGATACCCCTACCCTCCCCTCCTGCCTCCTTTCTCTCCTAGCTAATAACACGGATAAGGCCAGCCCTTCCAATATTTAAATTGGCCTGAACCGTACGCCATTTAGGTAACACGGCAATCAAATAACCTTTAAGGCTCTTCAGCCCTCCTTCTTTTTGCCTCCATTCGGTGCTTTAATAGCGAGGCGTTGTTTGATTCAAGCAGAACACATCGCTACCAACAAATCGGATCGTAAATGAAAAAAAAAATCAAATATGCACGTCCCTCTAAATAAAATTGCCGTGTCCAAGGGTTAAGTGCTCACAATTCGAGCTGTTAATGCTGTTATCCTTTTGATACACCTAATCAAGTCATTCGATTCATTACCTCGGTTCGCGTAGCGTGACTCGCCCGCAGAACTCCGGAATGGCGCCCATTCTACGGCTGTTCGTTTTGGGTAAATTACTTTTTTTGACCATGTCTACCATCATCTTGTACGTTGAACAAAACACATATATAAAAATAACATTAAATTTACCTTTTCTCTGAAAAATTTGACAAGTGCATTTTGAACTTTTCTTTTATTAATGGCTATTAACACGGCTATTAATTCCATTATCAGTAATTCTGGTTTTTTTTTATCATATATAAGATTTTATGGAGCTGCCTCCGTAGCCTAGTGGTATGGGCTTGTGCTTTAGAAACCGGAGGTTCGAATCCTGGGGGGACTCAACAAATTTTCATTGTTGTTTCCTAGTTGGTTAGGGCAATTTGGGCCGATGACCCAATTGTCTCAAAACTAAGATGATCCATGCGTCGGATTGGACCAGCGTGGTGAGATACGGTCCAAAACCCCTAATAGATAGGGGTGTATTAAGGGAGGCCTATGTCCAGCGGTGGACAATCACAGGCTGATGGTGATGATGAAAACTTTATGACTAACCCCGCTCTTGAAACATCTTCCTACAAGGTCGATCAAGTCGTTTCATGAATTATTGAATACTAATTATTCTAGCATTCGCCTACGTGCAGTTGGCAAAAGGGCGCACAAACCCAACGAGAAGCAACGGAGCTGTCAAGAATTCGCAAAGGACGTCTCGTTCAAAGACGACGAGGCTATCGGAATCTGGTACTTGCTCCATTACAAACCTGAGATGACCAAACCTGGCCAAGCCGATTGCGTAGAATTTACTCATGTCGGTGAAGAGGTAAATATAATCATTGACTCGTTATGTTTATTATTATATATTTAATTTTTTTACAAAATTATATAAAGAATAGGATTATTAAATAAAATTAATTTTTACGGATTTTATCGCGTTTATTTTACATATTTAAATTCGACCTCTACCCATTGACCACGGCCGCTAGAAAATGTTCGAAACGTCGGGAATTTAAATATGTAAAATAAACGCGATAAAATCCTAAAAAGTGTACAGTTTATTTAATAATGTATAGTATTCGCGTAAACAAAAGAAATAGTTAAGAATAGGAATTTTGTCTAATTTTGTAAAAAAAAATATTTGAATTAGTAATGTTGTTAAAAATGTTTTTGTTGTTATTGAATACAAATATAAAAAAATACTGAGCTGTAAATATATTGCACGAAATGTCTTGCCTACTATAATAACAGAAAAGATTTCGTCATGTCATTATTTTTAGCTGATTATAATGATGATGACGATGATTATTTTTATTATATAACGTATAATGTAGTATGTATAGTGTTTAATGTAGTATATAATGTAGATAACATTATAATGACTGACAAATATTTATGTGTACTATTATATTATTGTTCAGGAAAGGAAAAAAATAGAAGAACGTTTTGGCAAGTACATTGAAAACTTAAATTGGGAAAACCTTAAGTTAAAAATGCAGATACCTTGTTCTAGCGCCAAATCAAACAGTACCCGTGATTACTATTTGGAAAAGCTGAAAGGGGAGGGCGCCTACAGAACTCTGGAAATGCCTGCACCCACAGGTACTTTATTTTTAGTTAAAATTACCAAAAATACATTAATATCTTTCTGGCTTTAATCCACCCAATTTTACCCGAATAACACCTACCTACGCAAATAAAGCGTAAACTGCATTGGATGGATGGATTATATTTCTGTGTATTTAAAGATAATGATCATCTTGTTACATTGATGAATCGTCTGAACAGTACGATTTATTGCCCTACATCATATGCTATTTTCAGACTGATTAATGAAACTGCAATTTGCAAAATCACTGTTCTGTATGTTCAAATATTAAATATATACTATAAACATTTTATGTTAATTTTGTATTAGTGTTATATTTTTGTTCCTCATTTGGACCTAGTCACATTTAAGAATTATGCTCAAAAAGCCTTTCCTTTTTTCTTAAGCCACACGATAACGTAAATTCAATAATTGATTTTTATTCATATATATGAAAATTCTTAAGCTGTCTTATAGGGCAACAAATAATTGAAACTTGAAGCACACGCGTCAGGGAAATTATTAAAAGTCATCTAAAACAGGAATTCGATTCCATCATACTATATTTAATAACTGCAAAGAAATAGCGGAACTCCTAAAAAATTATATACCACCAATGTTGTCAAATAATAATCACCACCAGTTATGTAAATGCACGCTCAACATATCCATTTGGCCTTCGTTGGATGGACTTCAGACATTCGAAGTCGACTAATCGAATATGTTATTATTCCGCGGGTCAGATAACGCCAAATGCGCATCGTAAGACAAGCGATCACAGCCGAGTTACTTCAGAAAACGGTGATCATTGATCGATACCTGGCTATATGAATAACGTTACTTCGTTAGATATACAGCACTTAGCTGGCATCCAATTTACCCACATTATGTACAATGAAATCATTCACCGTATAAATCAATGAGATACCGCGCCCTGGTTTCACCGGCTCGTGTGTGCTATCGGTCCATTAAATTGTGAAACGTTCATTTTGAAACTTGAAACTTTTCATTTGCTCCACTGGTACATTAGCCAATAAGACGTCACCGTCCGCTCCATTATCACAGCGTTGCCTGTAAAATTGACTCAATAACATCTAACGAAACACCCAAAATATTATACAAGTTATTTATTATCAATACTTATGGTTAAATTTCGAATTTTCTAAAACAATTCTCTAAAGAACTTTTGCAAAATCTTAAAAACAAAACATTAATTTTATCCACGGTTCTAATCGCAGGAATTCCATGTTCCGCCAATGAACGTGTTTCGTAACTTATGTTCAATTTATAATTTTGACTTAATCATTTAGATAGATACTAACACCAATCTTTAATATTAGCCTAATAAGCTTTAGTGAAAAGTGTATTCAAATGAGATCATTTGTCATCGACATCCATTACTACTTTATGTAAATGTATTACAAGATGCCTATTTTATTTAATTTCAATAAACATAACCTGTGCAGCTATAAAATCTTTAGAAGGATGTCTTTAATGGTCATTTAGTAGAGGTCACGTCATTTTGCATAGCAATTGAATAACTATTTATGATATTATATCTTTGACACGCCGTTGTTATGTAAAAAATATATAAAAATGTCACATTTTATTCGACGATAAAGTAGAATTAATTCTTTTGTTTACGCGAATACTACACATTATTGAATAAGAGGACTTTTACGGATTTTATCACGTTTATTTTCCCAGTCTACCCCGTGACCACGGCCGCTGCAAAGTGTTTCAAACATCGGGAATTTAAAATGTAAAATAAACGCGATGAAAATCCGTAAAAGTCCTTTTATTCGATAAAATAGTAGTTGGCCTTTTTTATACATTTACTTTGATAGAGAGATGGAAATAATGAACTCATTTCCGTAACTATCAGGAACCTGTACATCATCAGAGCAACGAAATAGAACAAAAAACTTTCATAAATGTGACGTAAAATTTCAAAGATTTTTTTTGTGTGTTTGTCCAAAAGCTTTTTTAGATTTTTTATATGTACTTATAAAGTAACTATCTAAATGCATGGTGTAGTCTGAGCAAGTATATTATAACCCTTATGCGAGGACGCTTCATTAGTTTTTTAATATTAGACTCGTTTAAACGAAAAAAAAGCTAGCACAGCTATTTTGCAATATGCCGGTTTCCGATGATTTTATTGACAAGAAAGTATAGTCCGAGGCATGTTTTTAAGTAAGTACCGTTCTAGAAAAGACGTGCAAAGATGTCGTAAGAATTTTATTTTTAACATGAACGCCTGTACCTTAATCTAGTTTTCTACATAATTTCCGTAAATATTGAGGCACTTGTCATAACGTAGCACCAGTTTTTGGATACCCTGCTCATAAAATATGCCGCCTGACTTGTTAATCACTGTATCAACAATCCATGGAACGGCGATATTCATTATCAACCAAAAAAGTGAAGTTTAAGCAAAAATTAAATTTTTGCGATATCTTTGCAAGTCTTTTTCAATTTAGAAATTGTACTGACTTAAAAAAACATGCCTCGTATTAACTTTAATAAAATAATGAGCATAATGTCTGCGTTTTACAATCAATAGCTTGACGTACGACGATCAAGCTCAGGCCGACTAATGAATCGATTTTTTGTACTCTAGCATAGATAACTCCATCAAAAAGAGTTTCCTGTTATGATTAATACGAAAACCTAAAGTTTCTTTCCATTTATTTATTTACTGTTAATATTATTAACAGCGTTGGCCGCATTTCTTATAATTTTTAATACTATTGCAGCTGAATTGGACCTAACTGGGTTCCACCGCAACCCCACGCGCTTGAAGCTGATCGAGGACAGTATTTAGCAATGATGGACTGTCACGAGAAGATGGTCTTCTTGATTGGCAAACAATCTCCCGACGGTAAAGTAGTGGACGACCGTATTATGAAAATAATCGACACCTACTATCCTGAAGAAGACTAATGAACATGTACATGTTAAGAAAATAAATGAATTCTCGATTTTTGGCTTGAAGTTAATAACATTAAATATTTTATTTTATCTTCTATTTTTTGAATTCGCTAATTTATATTGGCTATTTTCTCGAAGTTATTTTTCAACAATATACTCTACATTGTAATAAGTAAAAAAACATTAAAATCTGAAACTTAAATAACAGCCTTGATATCATACTTACGCTTTCTTAATTTTTTGTACATTTGCGATATTAAACATTTAAAATAAACGAAAAAGTTAAGAAGACTTTTGATATTGTAATAATTTAGAAATTTCTAAAACCAAAATAGCAACTCTAAAACAAACAGGCTTACAATGACTATTTTATAGCTTTGATTTAGTAAAAGAGCTTTGACTCTGAATACGTTAAAAGAATCTACATACCTAAGTTTTTATAAAAAATATAAAAGAAATTATTAGGAAGGAAGGCAATAAGGACATCATAAAATATTTTTAATATTTATTAAAATGCATTCAACTTTAGGCGGCATATTTTGCAGACTACCTTAACTTAACGCTTATTTATGTAATATAAAACCACCACATAAATATAAAAGCAGCTTAAACAGGATAATTTTAAAGTTTTATAAAAATTATGTATTTAGAAAAGTAAGTATCAGCATGTTTAAAACCATCGATATTTCGTAATGCAGAAAAGAATAGCTTCAAGTACTCTTTGTACGTTTAATATCATTACTATTTAAATGTCATAGGTACCTACTACTCTTTATTAACGGTTTAACATCATTCATGCTTATATTTTTAACTTAATTATTAAGAAATATAAATTGTACATTTTTTATATAAAAACCATCTATTATGAATACAAATATTTAAAAGAAAAAAGTCAAGCGGGTCATACAAATGTGCTATGAGTAGTAATTTATCAATGTCATATTTAATTCATTTATAAGTATTCGACACTACAAATTCATTCTTAATATATTGTATATTTGCAAAGTAATTCCAAACACTGCTAGGGGCTCAGTACCTGTGGCCTGCTCAGCTGCAGGGAAGCAAAGGGGAACCTGGCTGGCCTGTGGCGTAAGGCTGGTCGTGGAGAAGGCTGCTCCAAGCGGACTGAATAAGCCCGCTTTGGATGCGCCTTGGATAGTGCGGTGGACGGGGACGAAGGCGGCAGGCGTCCTGCCATCCCTGTCCTTTGCAGCGAAGGAGGAATCGCGGGGGAAAAAGAATGCCGGTATTCCGTAGGCCCCTCTCCCTACTCTTCGCGCGTCATCGTGGACGCACCGCTGATGCGGTGTGGAGGGACCGGAGGAGCGGACATTCGTTGTTCATGAAGTCGTCGATCTCTCTTCCTACTGCCGTCGAAACGGACCTAGCTGCCAAGATTGACATCAAGCCGCCACAGGAGGCTGGAAGTCTTTTTCCTGCGTGTGCTGGAAACTCTTGGCTCCCATGGCCCTGAGTAACAGATTCGGGGGAGGCTGTTACCCAACTACAGAGACCGAGATGAAGGGCGCGTTAGTTCCGACGCGCCCAGAGGTGGATTGGGCTACAGGCCAGAGACGGGGCTGCTTCGGCGGCCAGCGCTGGTGGGGTTGCAGATGAGTGTACGCACGTGCCTGTGACCCCACCCAAACAGCGTCCGGAAGGAACAACGTAGTGGTTTTAGTCCGTGCGAGTCCGATACTTTGTCCTCCGTCTTTGCCCCCGCAAGGACGGAAATGCGTAGGCATTTCTCCTCGGTAAAAAAAACCATACGTAGAGGAAAAAGTTGTTTAACATGGAATATACACGGCAATGAAAAGTGTTTTAAAATATTATTTTGGAGTGCTGCACAAAAACGCAAATTTTATTTACTAAAATTTCTTTTCATTAATATGATTTTTAAACTGGTTTAAAATTATATATTAATTAAATATACTTATAGTTAGTCACTTTTGAGTTTGGTTATATGTAAACTTTATTACCTAATTCTTTCTTCAAGTTTGCAATATTTTAACATTTCTCGAGGCAACAATGACTTCAATGTATTTTATATTAATAGAAAACTAAAGGTAAACTTACAAAATACAATCTAGGAAAACTTAGAAAAAAACTGTAGATAGTCCTTTATACCTTACCACAGTAAGGGATATTCGAAAACTCAATCATAAATATATAATCATCCACGGCAAACATTACTTTACTTAACATATCACACCGTAACTACTTAGAAAGCGTGCGTTGAAACAACAAACATTAAAACGATTAAAGTACATTAACGATGCGATCGCAAAGTAAAAATAAATACGTAAATAATCACAAAAGCCAGCGGGCCATTACTTACTTCCCACCCCGCGTGTACAAAACGTAACCCCTACAAATACACCAAAGCACCACTCAAATTAAGTGTGGCGCGATCAACAGTCATTTTCGGTTACAATTAACCACACATTTGAGTGAAAAGTCAACCACCCACTCCAATTGATTTATTGTGTCGTTCGGGTTCCGCCATTGTACTGAGGGACTTTTATTATCCGGCGCAATGCCCTAGCTGGTTCTAGATGTGACACGGTGGAAAATTATACGCAAGAAAGATGAAAAACATCATTATTAAATATCGAGTAATTTAGGCCGTTTAGAAATGCAGGCCATCCATGTGTAGTTATCACTTAGTGTTAAAATGGAAATTGGGTGAAAAATCGTTTAAAGCACTTTCGTGCCAAGCAGTACAGCAGTAGGTGACCCTAACAAAAGTTTGTTTCTTTAACTTCAAAAACAGTTTTTGAAGTAAAAGAATTGCTTATATATTATAGCAACTTGTTACTAAAGTTTTATCGAAACACAGGGTTGGTCGCAAAAAAATCAGTAAATAAGTCATATTATTTAATTTATTTTAACGTAAATAACGTTAATATTCAAAGTACAGCTAGCAAGAGTATATAATGTGACGTGTCACAAAATGTTCGATTAATAAATAGTCTATAGCACTGAAACGCTATTGTATTTATCCACATAATCATAGTATATACAAAACATAAGAACTTAATCTATAAATTGTGCAGCCGAAAAGTTATCAAATCCTTGCCAAATATTCTCGATCGACTACAACATTCCCTGCAATAAAGCACTTCTAGCGATTCTTACATCAAAGTCGCGTGGCGTGTGCCGCGAAGGGTGCAACGCTGTTCATTTGTCTAAATGCAGAAAGTAGCGTTTTGAAGGGCACTCGACACAAGGCTGGGAAAGTGTTGCTCTTTAGGCGAAGTTAAAACACTGCTAGTGCCCTCGAATGCGCCCCAGCCTGTTAACTTAACCGCGCTGCCTCACAATTGCAATAATTGATCATTTCACGATCCACGAGAGCATAATAATGGATCGATTCGATTTTTTATCCACTACATTAGTACGCCGCGCGTACATTCCATACGCAGAAATCGATATTACAGTGTAATCACTTTGTAAGTTTTGTAATTACCATTGGAAGTTATTACGACAGAAACACGCAATTATGGTGACTTCACGTGGAAGTCATTATTAAAAGTTCAAATAGTAATAACCGATGGATGGCCGATAGGAATCTGTGATCGAGTGAAATGTGAGCGAGAACGCAATTTTCGGCTATTCGACGATGATATCGATGGAAAAGTTTTTCAATTAGACCACCACGATTCGGGTTAATGAGTTATAAAAATAGTTATAAATGTGAGCGGTTGCTTTTTTCACTTTTTCCTTTGCGTGTTTTGTTACTTTACTAATTGCACACATACACTTGTGACTTGAAAACTTTATAAATATATTTTAAGCTAATATCAGTTGTTAAACGTGACAAAGTTAAAAGGTTTGTAAATGGCGTCAAAAATTCAAAAACAAAACGCTTGGATTGAGCTTATAAATTTAAAAAAATGTTGTAAAATAATAAGTAACCTAAATTTAGACTACAAAAAACTACTCCCAAAGGAAAAAAAATAACATTAACTCAAAAAAAACACTTTAATTTTACAATTTATAAAATAACAGAGTATTAAAAAATCCAATTGAAGATAACTTGACTATATATCAGCTGCTGAGGCCAGAAAATCGCAGCTGCCACATAAAGCATCTTGAATTCTCATTCCTTTCACGCATAAATTTTAAATTACAGACCTTCGCGTCGTTGACAGAAGCCAATGGGTAATGTGTGTGCTTTAATTATTTCATTTTGCACTCGTAAAACTTTTATTTAAACAATTTCTTCTTTTTCATTTGGTTCATTAAAAGTTACAAAATTACAAATTTAACCAAACATGACAAAATTGTAACATACAAATACTAACGTAAATTAATCAAAAATAAATTTAAATCCACTAAGACATTCAATTAATTCAATATCAATTCTAAAAATCACCATTAAAATTTTGATTTTAAAGTAACTGACTGCCTCTGTAGCCTAGTGGTATGGGCGTGTGCTTTAGAAACCGGAGGTCGTGGGTTCGAATCCTGCGGGGACTCAACAAATTTTCATCGTTGCTGCCTAGTTGGTTAGGGCAATTTCGGCCGATCACCCAAAGTCTGAAAAGTAAGATGATCCATGCGTTGGATGGGCATGTAAAAGTCGGTCCATCCACCAACCCGCATTGGACCAGCGTGGTGGGATACGGTTCAAATTCCCTAATGGATAGGGGTGTATTAGGGGAGGCCTATGTCCAGCAGTGGACTATTAGTGGCTGATGATGTTTGTTGTGTTTAAAGTAAAGTTCTAGAACATAAACTGTATAATTCTATAGATCGTAAATGAAATAGGGAAACAGAGCAGTATCAATTGTCAATAACTGTAGTTTTAATAAATGTAAATACAAATAATAAATAAATGAAAATAAAACAAGACTTACAATTGATGTAACTTATGGTATGAAAATAGCTTTTTTTATGGCATACGCAGGCAGACGAGTATTCGGGCCACCTGATGGGAAGTGGCCACCAACGCCCATAGACATTGACAATACCAGTGGTATCGCCGACGCGCTGCCTACCGTGAGACATAGGGTGTTAAATCTCGTTTACCCAGTAAATACGCTGGCTACGGTGCCCTTCAAACCGGAACACAGCAGTGTTTTCACACTACTGCTTCGCGGCAGAAAAAGGCCCCGTGGTGGCACCCACCCAGACGGTCTCCTGTAAACAGGGGACCTACCACCGGTAGATCCGGTCCACCCGTATCACCGAGATATTGAAAAAATTATTGAGTGACATTCGACAAATAACAACACTATCACATTGTTTGCATATATCAAAACTACTACAAAAGTCGATTAATAGTATCTACAGGTACTCTTGCAATATTACAAATAAAATAAACTAAAAAGTTAAAAAGTCAAAACGTCAGCAAAATGGCGGGCGTTCGGTTCGGAGCGCGGCGCTGCGTGGCGCGATCACACCTGTAATTATCGCCCGAGACCCCGCACGCTAATCGTTGGGAAAATTAAGGGCGAGTAATGAGCGAGGGTGGCATTAGAGCTGTGGGAACTCGCCTATTGCCAATTGAATTAGGCAAATGTTCCTAATGTCCAATTACTGGTTCTAAATTCACGCGTAGCCGATATCTGGGACGCATATCGGTAATTATGACAGCCGCTTTCAACATTATAGGGAAGTTTCAAAGTCCGAATTGATTTTTTAAATAGCCGAAATTAATACCCTTAATTATAGGCAGGTTGTTAAAAAATCCAACGTTATACAATTGTTGCGATGTTATTAAGTCGATTTTAAAATAACTTAATTTCGGTTTATGACTATGTTTCCAAGTTTAAAATGTCAACGAATATTTTTGTGGTGTAAAAAATAGCATGCCAATTTCGACATTGTATAATTAAAATGTGTACTAACAACATTAATACAATTGATTGATCAATGTTGCCTACGAAGTTATTCGCCTTAATGACTCCACTTACACAAAACTACTTTAAGTCCGTTCCGACATGCTTGTGTTTAGCGATCCACAATGCACACTTAAGACATTTGCATAGCTAATCGGTACATTTAAACGTACAGCGGGCGATAAGGGAAATATGCCTCGCATTGTTCAACATTCGTGACTGCAGCTATTAACTTTATAAGGCCCAAACGAGGTAATTTACGGCACTAAAGGAATTATCATACGAAATCCGTAACTCAAAGCACACTACTAACTAGACAACGACACATACCGCGTTTGTTTATGGTAATTTTGGGAATATGCGCAATATCCGATGCCTTCTAATGTGCTGTAGAAATTCTCACTGCTTTGTTGCCTTTTTATAGTCTTTAAAGTGGTATTCAATGCACAAAAGAAACTTTTCCAGTAAATATATACAAATGAATGGAATTAAAGTGTCTGTTTGTAATATTAAAATAACTTTTTATAAATGATTATCTTGCGATATTTAACCGAAACATATAAAAATACAACATTTTAAATTCTGTTTTCTTGTCTGTTCTGTCTGTTCATCTGTTTGTTCTGGTCAATCTCAGGAATGGCTGGTCAAGACGGGCTCCATGTAAGATAGATGATGTTATATAGTCTATTTCTTTAACAAAAACTAACATCTTTTTTTATTTTATCACACAAATGAAGTTGCGACAATGTAGCGTTGAGATGAGAATTGCCCAGAAAGTCCTTTTATTCAACAACCACTGTCAAATGATTTACCTGATGAGACATTATTTGCTAATAATATTATTAAAAATATGTATGTTTAAATTTGAAGTGTCCGTCTGTTTATAAATCTTTAATAAAGTTTTCCGCTCTGGTTAATTATATAAAATTTTTGCACCCGTTTGGCGTACTGTCTTATTTGTAAAAAGCTTTGAGTTTGATTAGTAGCAAAGAAACCATATTATATAAAGAACAAGTGGGCAATGTTATTTCATTAGAAAAAATTAACTCCGTTCGCTAATTTAATTATCAAAGTAGCATTTTTATTTTTTATTCATCAATTTTGCTATCCACTTTTTGGTAGCAGAAAGGGCAATATTGGGCAAAGCATTTTTTCTATGATAGGTTCCCCCAAGTTAACCATTAAATAGGTTTTCAATTGTGTTTTCTATTTACTTTGTTATTACTGATATTTTATTGACTAATTCAGATAATAATTTTATAAATAATGGTAACTTTAAAATTTAGTTTATAAAAGTTTTACTAATGTAAGACTCAAACAATTCCAAAAGAACGTTCCGGCATTACCATAAATGAGACTTAAAAGCATTTCATTACTATAACAACCGCTCAAAACGAATACGGGTCCATCAAAAATTTTGTCTCCAATTTCGGCAACGGTAATATCATATGAATTACAATCAGCGGTGTAACAAACCGAGACTAAGTGCGACCGAATGTTTCCGCCGGGCCATCTCGGCGGCCATTACGGCCCGAGGTGCGCGATAGAATTACCCGCCACTGAATAATTTGATAGGGGAAATGATTGATACAACAATCACGCGTAATGAAACGTGGTTGCGGATTAGGCCCCGTAAGGGCTGCGGGTAAAAGCCCGCCGACGATTTAATCGTCCCGCCCAATGGCTTTTTCTTAAATTGTAATAATCCGATGTTTTTTGTTCGCCGCAGCCACGGGCCGTGTCGGCTTTTTAAATACGTTATACCTCTTTGATGTTTCTTTTGTAGAAAAGATCAGAATGACAGTGAATGCAAGAGAAGAAGGATTAAAAATAGACAAAGTTAAGAAGGTAAAAGATAGGAAAGTGATAATAGGATGCGGCTCGAAAGAAGAATTAATGAAAGTGAAAGAAAGACTGAAAGGAGCGGATGACAAGTTAAAATTCGAGGAGGTAACCAACAAAGACCCATTAATCGTACTAAAGGAGGTGATGAGCTATAATACCGACGAGCAAATAGTTAAGGCGTTGGAAACACAAAACCAGGGGTTGCTGAAAATATTAGATGGGAATCTTCCTTGACCTACGGGTCCAGGAAGCGGCCACTCTTTACGAGGTAAAGAGGGGTCGATCTCAGCAAGTGATAGGAGACCGGGGCTTGAGAGTCCTGTACCATTCAATAGACTGCCACACCCGGCGAAAAGCGCGGTCCCGGATTTGTCTGCCTGTAAAGGCACACGCGGGTGTAGAGGGTAACGAAAGGGCGGACCTTCTCGCGAAGGAGGCCGACACTGTATTAAAGGCGACCGGACTACGACAAATGCTCGGTTTCATTCGTCAAGAGGATTCTTTGGCAAGAGTCCATTGACGAATGGAACCAGCGCTACATATCGGAGCCAACAGCCTCAACCACCAAGCTCTTCTTCCCAATGCAGTCGACGCGCACCGCATAGTTAGGAAGCTGGAGCTGAGTCCACCGCTGGTGCAGGCTCTAACGGGCATGGGGGTTTTGCGGAGTATCTCCACCGCTTCAAGTGTCGGGACGACCCGACATGCGAATGCGATGGGGAGGCTCCGCAGAGCGTCCTGCACCTTTTAACGCAGTGTCCAATCTTCGGTAGGCAACGACAAGACCTGGCCACCGAAATCGGAACACAAATCACGGCAGGCAACCTTCCAACAATTATGAACATCCATCACAAAGCTTTTACAGAATTCGGCACTAGGGTAGTCAGGTATGCAAACTTAAGGAACAGCACTAAATAAATATGGACCATGTATCATGGAGTATATATGCCATCGATATTTATTAGTGTCCGACCGAACTTTCGGTTTCGGTTTCGGTTTCGGCGAGTTTCGGCCAAAAATCAAGTTTCGCCAGACTGGTTTCGGCCAAATTTGGCCGAAACTTTGGCCGAAACCGAAACTGGTTTCAGAATTGTTTTCAATTTCAAAATAGTAGCGAAAGTTAAATGTATCATTGCTACAATCGAGCTCAGATCAGTCGATTTTAGTTCAGACAAACATTCCAAATTTGACAAAAGAAATTGATGATTCTTCTAGAAAGACGAGGAGGGAACAAATAGTAGTGAGAACAAAATATATACTCCTTGGTAACCAGAAAATAAATACAAATAATACTGGAAAGTAGCTCAGATATTTGTTGTGTTAATAAAAAAATCTTCTAGCCTCTTTACTTTTTTTCTGAATGTAGTCATTTGTTTGCTATGTGTGGCGAAATGTTCTCGAAAAAAGAGGAAACCCAAGTGCTGCCTTGTCATTAAAAACCACTGTTATAAAAAGTTAACAACGCAAGAGATTTACTGCGGCTCAAAGGCAACATGAGAAGAGACTGCTCTGTCATAATCAATTGTCGCAAAGTGGGCTTCTTAATTTCGAGTAGGGAGAACGTACACGGAAGACGAACATGGTTGCAGACGTCCATCGAAGCCAGTTATCAACAAGAAACAATAAGAATATGCTGCCATATTCTAAAAAACTGTTTTTAGCGATTAAAGAATTACCATCTTATACCTAATCCAAGAAACGAGCATTTCATATAGAGGTACTCAACGCATATTGACACAAATATTGAATATGAGATAAGTCTCCGCAAGATGGGTGCCGAGAATCAGAAACAAAATCGACTTCGAAGATATCGTTGGACAAGTTTTAAGAAGATTCTAAAAACTTTAAATCTAGTTAGTTTAGTGGACGAAACACGGGTTTATCCCGAAGGATCTTCATGCCTGGGCCGTGGTATATGGCCTGGCCGGGGTATGGCCTCAATATTTTGGGACTCAGAAGTGATATTGTTGTTTGATTACCTGGAGCATGGAACCATCATTACAGATTATGCAGCTTTAATACCGAGGTTGAGAAATGCCGTCAATGATAAAAAAGAGGAAAACTTTGAACGGGCGGGCTGTTCCATCTTGACAACGTACCGGCGCATAGGTTGGCATTAGCGATGGCTACCGTTCAGCATGCTAGCGTACAATTGGTTGAGCATCCCCCTATTCAGATCTGGCGCCTAGCTATTTTTCATCTTCTCTCCAAATTGATACAATACTTAAGAGGAAACATATGTTAAAACTATATATAACAAGTAAACGATGCCCTGGTGACCTTTTTGCAGGACCAAGACAATCCTTTTTTTAAAGGAAATGAAGCATTGGAAGCTTGGAACGCTGGACTTGGCGAGTAGGACTTGGAACTCGGAGATTATGTAGAAAAAGAAATATTTAAGCTATCATAGTCATTATATTCTATCTCATTTTTACTTTTTGATCCCCCCGAACTACAAATACAAACCAAAGTTTTAATTAGTAAGATTTCAAAATACCAATACTTAGTCTTTAATGCAACAGTCACAATTATTAATTTATTTATTAATAACTCGTATTACTATAAGAAATTTATTTGAAAAAAAAAATCATTTTTAGCAACTGTTACATAAAAATATTATTAGCAACGGAAATAAACGATTACCACACGTTTAATATACTGTCTCCATACCATGACTAAAATAAAGCTCCATATTTTAGTATTTCAAGAATTTTTAGACTTGATCACGTGAGTTTCGGTTTCGGTTTCGGTTTCGGCCGAAACTGAAGCCACGGCCGAACTTTCGGTTTCGGTTTCGGCCGGAAAAACAGTTTCGGTCGGACTCTAATATTTATAAATAGGAGCAAAAGGCAAAATGTAATATAGTAATCGTATCAGTGTGTAAAAAAAAAAAAAATAGAAATAAGCAGTGAATGGTAATTTAAATAGTGGTGAATATGCACCGTGTAGGACTTAGTTAAGGTAAATAGAAATAGTACAATTATGTTAAATGTAAATTAAAATAAGGAAAAGATATATAAGTGAATAAACGTGTACATTAAAATAAGCAAACGATAAATATAAGTTAATAGAAATGTAAGTTAAGATAAGAAAAATAATATAAGTAAACAAATGTAACTATAATAAGTAAAAGATTAATATTAGTAAATAAGAAATGTAATACCAAGATAAATAGAACATAAATATAAAAAAGTAAAACTAGAAAAACACAGGTAAGCTAAGACACAAAAAAGGAAAAGATAAAAAAGATGAAAATGAAAAGTAGATGTATACTAAATAAAAGAATAAGTACAAAAGAACAAGTACTAAAACACCAAAAGAGCAAACAAGGTCCCTGATCCAATATGTCAGGGAAAAATAAGATAAAAAAAAAATATATTAAAATAACTTTTTATAAATGATTATCTTGCGATATTTAACCGAAACATATAACAATACAACATATTTAAATTCTGTTTTCTTGTCTGTCTGTCTGTCTATCTGTTTGTTCTGGTCAATCTCAGGAATGGCTGGTCTGATTTAGACGGGGCTTCCAGTGTAAGATAGATGATGTTATATAGTCTATTTCTTTTAACAAAAACTAACTTCTTTTTATTTTATCACACAGATGAAGTTGCGCGCAACAGCTAGCCGTTGAGATGAGAATTGCCCAGAGAAGTCCTTAGTTTCAACAACCACTGTCAAATGATTTACCTGATGGGACATTAATTGTAATAATATTATTAAAAATATGTATGTTTAAATTTGAAGTGTCCGTCTGTTTATAAATCTTTAATATAGTTTTCCGCTTTGTTAAATTATATAAAATTTTTGCACCCGTTTGGCGTACTGTCTTATTTGTAAAAAGCTTTGAGTTTGATTAGTAGCAAAGAAACCATATTATATAAAGAACATGTGGGCAATGTTATTTCATTAGAAAAAATTAACTCCATTTGCTAATTGAATTTTTTATCAAAGTAGCATTTCTATTTTTTATTCATCAATTTTGGTATCCACTTTTTGGTAGCAGAAAGGGCAATATTGGGCAAAGCATTTTTTCTATGATAGGTTCCACCAAGTTAACCATTAAGTAGGTTTTCAATTGTGTTTTCTATTTACTTTGTTATTACTGATATTTTATTGACTAATTTTAACAAGGTAAACATTCAGATAATAATTTTATAAATAGTAGTAACTTTAAAATTTAGTTTATAAAAGTTATATTAATGTAAGACTCAAACAATTCCAAAAGATCGTTCCGGCATTACCATAAATGAGACTTAAAAGCATTTCATTACTATAACAACCGCTCAAAACGAATACGGGTCCATCAAAAATTTTGTCTCCAATTTCGGCAACGGTAATATCATATGAATTACAATCAGCGGTGTAACAAACCGAGACTAAGTGCGACCGAATGTTTCTGCCGGGCCATCTCGGCGGCCATTACGGCCCGAGGTGCGCGATAGAATTACCCGCCACTGAATAATTTGATAGGGGAAATGATTGATACAACAATCACGCGTAATAAGAAACGTGGTCATGCGATTAGGCCCCCGTAGAGGGCGCCGCGGCCGACAATTGCCCGCCGACGATTTAATCAAGTCCCCGCTCCTAATGGCTTTCTCTTCATTAAATTGTAATAATGGCCGATGTTTTTGTCTCCGCCGCAGCGCGAGCGGGCCGTGTCTGTAGCTTATTTTAATACGTTATACTCTCTTTTGATGTTTCTTTATGTACAAATGGATTGAGTGGGTCGGATTATTACAGGACTAAGCTTATGCCGTGTTACTTTAATAGGTTTTTTTACAAAAAATAACAGTTTCATTTCGCTTGTTAAGCCTATAAGGTTGTCGAGTCTTATGCTAAAAACTGAATAATTATTGCATCGTAACTAAATAAAATACAAACAATTTGTAGTTGAACAACTTGCCGTATCTAAGCTCTAAATTAAAAATAAATCCAATCAAATAATTTTACGAAATAGTACATTCCTATAAGTGAAATAATCAAAATTAAACACTAAAACAATAAGTATCAAAGTATCAGGAAACTCACATGACCGGAAACTAAGACGACAGTATTGGTCGTCACCCTGTGCTACCCTTTACCTAAATCTACGCGCGACATTATAAACATAACGAACACATATTTTGTTGCAGTGCACACGCAATAAAAAACAGTATAATGATCTGGTTTTAACGTATCTTTAAAAAACGTGTTAAAGATGTCATATAATATACTTTGCTTCAAGAAATATTATTTCACCATTGATTCACAAAGCTGCTTCCGCGGCGCAATTTGCCAATGCAATTTGCCAATGTTAACAGCGTTAAAATCAATTATATATCTTTTTTGAGACTGCAATAGACGTGTCATGAAAAATAATTTATAATTTAACTAGCTAACGCCGCTACCAGTCATCATCGATAGATTTCAGGCTATTATCAAATAAATATATTACAAAATAAGTCGATCCATGCTTTACAGTATATTATGCAGCATTGTAATAGTAAACAAGTAAAAACTGAACCAAAAAGAATGACCGACTTCAAACAGTTATTACATCGCGCAATATAAGCGGGTAACATTATGGTCTCTGCAAGAAAATGCCCCGCCATTTTTGCCTGTGCATTTTAAATCTTTGATATTTTAAGTCAGTTGCAAAACCAACCGATAATTATTCGGTTAAAAAACCGCAGGATTAGATAAAAGCATCTTCGACAGTGCAGATGAGTCAAGATCACGTCAAGTGGACCCCATTTACCACTTGATCATAAAATTTAATCTATACATATTTTCATAAGTACTTATGATTGAAAAATGATCCCCAAACGATTTTAAAAATTTTGATTTTAACAACATTTTTTTTACAATGAAAATTTTAAGCACTTTTAATTAAAAATGGATTTAAAATCAACCGTTAAAGATAAATTCATGAAATTTTCAGCATCCATGGTCGAATGTCTATACTTTAAGAATATATTAACGACTTAAGATTATTTGTTTATTTTCGTATTGTTAACTAACTTTTAAGTTAACAAATTAAAATTTAACTCATTTCTTGGTAAAAAAGCATTTTTTTCATCGGTCGATGCTTTATTCATTTAAGTTTAAGATTCCGGAAGAAAATTTCACTGCTCGCCATTAGTTTAAACAAAATGAATTTATTTATGACAGCGGCCGAGCGCTGTGGAAGCGCCGCGCTACGAGCGTCTCGTACTGCATTGAAGCTTTATCAGTGATAATTTAAAATAATTATACAAATATTATTATAAAACAAATTTTATTATTATTTAAGTTATATTATTATAATTATTAACAATAAAATTTTATTTTTGTTAACAATATCATAAGGAATATAATCAAATTTTTACCAAACAGCGTAAATTCAAAAATAAATAATCAATTAAAATTCTAAAACTTTTATGGTCTGTATTCACTTTTAGGTCATTCAGTAAATTATTAAGCTACGTATTCAAAGGATGATTTTTGGCTGACTTGAGAAATAAATGGTCCGAGCTGTTAAAGCATGATTTTGTAGCTAAGTCTCAAGCCTCTTATTTCTCCAATCAAAAAGAATCTGTTGATGATGGAGAGTTTGTAGTATGTCTTGATTTTTCCGAAAATTATTCGTTTTTTGTTCAAGATGCTATTCAATCACACCATTGGTCCAATGATCAGGCTAGACTTCACCCTTATGTAATTTATTATAAAGTAAATGAAGAAATGAAGCATGAGAATTTTGTTGTCATATCAGAAAAAGTTAGTCACGATGCAAGTTCGGTACATTTATTTAATACTAAATTGATAGAATTTTTAAAAACTAAATTTGGGGCCGATAAAATTAAAAAGATCAAGTATTTTTCTAATGGAGCCGCTTCACAATATAAAAATAAATATAATTTTGCCAATTTAGTTAATCATAAAAATGATTTTGGTGTTGATGCTGATTGGACTTTTTTCGCTACATCTCTTGGCAAAGGAGCGTGTGATGGCTTGGCAGGGAGTGTAAAAAGACAAACTTATCGTGCTAGTCTCCAACGTGATAAAAACAACCACATAACAACCCCACTTTCTTTTTTTCATTGGGCCCAAAGTTCTTTTTTAAAAAATTATTTTCCTTTCTGTATGATTAAAGATCATGAGGTACATGAAAAAAAATACCAACCACGATTCGAACGCTTAACAACAATAAAAAATACTCGCCAATTTCATCACTACAAACCATTGGAAAATTTTTCAATAGAATGCCGGCTCGTTTTAGAAAAGAAAAAGTATTTATTAACAATGTTTTTAAAAAAAAGTGAACGTATCTGACGACAAATTTACCATTTAATTATTTAAATTAAGCTTTTGTTTGTTCTATTCAGTATGTTATGATTATATTCTTTATGATATTGTTAACATGAAATAAAATTATATTGATAATAATTATAATAATATAACTTAAAATAATAAAAATTTGTTTTATAAAAATATTTTGTATAATTATTTTAAATTATCACTGATAAAAGCTTCAATGCAGTACGAGACGCTCGGTAGCGGCGCTTCAACGGCGCTCGGCCGCGTCATAAATAAATTCATATTGTTTAAACTAATGGCGAGCAGTGAAATTTTCTTCCGGAATCTTAAACTTAAATGAATAAAGCATGCGACCGATGAAAAAAAATGCTTTTTTTTACCAAGAATGAGTTAAATTTTCATTTGTTAACTTAAAAGTTAGTTAACAATACGAAAATAAACAAAAATCTTAAGTCGTTAATATATTCTTAAAGTATAGACATTCGACCATGGATGCTGAAAATTTCATGAATTTGTCTCTAACGGTTGATTTTTAATCCATTTCTTAATTAAAAGTGCTTAAAATTTTCATTGTAAAAAAATGTTGTTAAATCAAAATTTTAAAATCGTTTGGGGATCATTTTTCAATTATAAGTACTTATGAAAATATATATAGATTAAATTTTTATGATCAAGTGGTAAATGGAGTTATACTTGACGTGATCTTGCTCAGATGTTTTTTGATCTTCATTCTTTTCTGTTATTATATCGGATTCGTAAATATTTGGCCTACGCAACACCGACTACGTTACAGAGTTTCGGCAGACCCTTCGCTGAGCTCCATTAGGAAGAACATGTCGTTTTCTTCCTTATAATATTATAATTTATTCACAGTTCCCCCATCTGAAATAGTGTTTTAATTATCGGAGCGCAAATCAAAGCCACGCTAAACGTCCTCGCAAGTGTAATTTATTTCATGCGCACTAACTTAAACTCGTTACTTAACGGGTGTCATTGCAGTGTCTCTCGGTAGGCTTTACTGTCCCCCGTATTAAAGGGCACTGTAGCAGACGAGACCTAACATTCCATGTCTCAGGGCGTATTACACTGCTTTTCTTATGATCAGGCGTTTCACTTACCATCAGGTGAACGTCCTTCTCAACTCTGAACAATTGAAAAAACATACCATTAGATAGCCTAAGTCACATCAACATTTTAAACCCTACCTATTTACTTTATACGTAAAATCTTGTGCTGAATGTTGACATTATTTTTAAAAAATGCCCTTGTTTAGTCAATACTATCGCTTTTTTTCATTTTCTCTTTTGACCAACCGCATTTTCTGGAAAAGATCGATCAAAGCCTTTGTCCACGTTTAAGTTATAATTTTAATTTTATCGAATGTATTGTAACATTTTAATAATCAGTAAAGTATTTATGTCTAAATAGAGAATCTTATACAACATTGGCTGTATCTCATAGCCAGTCAGATTTTCAATCAGTCCTAAATTCTAGCAGGAACACAATACCTACCAGATTTACAACAAAATTCGTTCATTTACGGTACACAAGAAAGTTACGTCATGTTATCAAATTTAATTATTAATTATTTATCAGTAAACGATGTGAGCTCTTCAAGCTTTCCTACAAAATATGAGACAAGCAGCGACATCTTTTGGTAAAGCAAGACGTCACACTAAAGTGTAAATCTAACATCCTTCTCGAATTTAATACGGAATTGCTGAATTTTAGTTGCATTTTATTTCTTTTATTGTTCCCATGACCGGTGTTACATTTGTTTGCAACTTTTTTTTAACAATATTCTAGAGATTTACTATCGCGTTTGAAACGGAACTATTTGCGGACCAATCAAAAAAGGATACACGCTGTTCGCTAAGGAAACATTTCGCACTTTGGCACGTGAGCTCAAATACACATTGGAAAAAACAACCCCAAACTTTTTTGTTCTTTTGTATTTATAATTAAAAGCATTGTTTTCAGCACGTAAAACATAGCTTTTCCTTCGGAATGGACCAAGAGGTTACTAATAATGATCAATTGCTCTGCGTGTTCATTGCATTGCTCCAAACCTTCTTAACAGAACAATTTAAATGCTTAACTATTCTTCTGTACGCTAACTTTTGATCCATATGTAAATTAAAAAATTTCTGACTAGTTGCATTGTCATATCTTTTATTTTTGCCCATTTTGATTTAAGTAAAATTTTATTACGGCGAAAATTCCAAAAAATATTTTTAATTAAGCGTCCTGCTAACTATTAACAGAAAATCTATCTGCATGTGTAAGACTACTATTGTAATCAAAAGTAAGATGTGTTTTATATTTTATTTCATGACCTTTTTATGGCTATATTTTAAAAGTATTAATAAAATATACAAAACACAAAAAATTTATTTGTGTATATATTAATATTAGGTCTATATAATTACTAAAATTTAAGTGTGTATTTTTACGAACGAACGTAGTATATACGTTAAAGTCATACTTTCTTCATTCATAAGTGTATCTAATTATTACTGCCTCCATGGACTAGCTGTATTGGTACTTGCTGTATAAACCGAAGATCATAGGTTTGAATCCCGCGGGGAAACTACTTTGTGTTATCGTTGTTTTTTTTAGTACAATTTGGGCCGATCACCCAATTGTCTGAAAATTTAGATGATCCCTTCGTCGGATGGGCATGTGAAAATCGGTCCATCCTCAAACCCGCACGGTGACTAGCGTGGTGGGATACGGTCCAAAAACTCCATATTGGAGGCGAGCATTAGAATAATTAATTTTATGATCAGCACGGCATACATGTCAGTCTCTATGATCTGTAACTCTATTCTTGATGTTTTCATAACCTCATCTTTTTTGTTTTAAATGTTGCTGAACTTTTTAGCAGGATGTTATATGAAAACTCAGAATATTAGGTTTATTTGACCCAATAATTAGGCTCGTATTGTATATAGTTGTCGTTCATAAAAACAATTTCTAGGGTGTTTAATGTCAAATCTTTTATGGACAGGTCGAAATTTTCAATATACTGGCAGCTTTAACGTTCATAAGAGCTTGAATTACCATAAATTTAATAAAAAAAAAACTATATTTTTATCCTAAATTTGAGTAGCTACTTTGTTTTAAACCAAAACCAAAACAAAGTAGTGTAAAACAGGCCGCGGTGGTTTTTCGTTAAGCGACGAAAACTACCTTGCTAACGAAAAATCTACGACATTCGAAAATAGATAAAAAGAAACACACAACGCGTTACTATTATATACACATTTATTACCATTATTTATACATCAGTACATAAATTAATAACACGTCCACGGAACATTTAAACATGTATAATTACATGATTCAATATCCAAACGCGTGAACAATGAAGCGAAGGGAATGTGTATAGAATAAATTAGACAATTGGCATGGCCAATTAATATATCGAACGAGACTTAGACAGAAAGTCTACCTAGTGACTAGGAATACAATAGGTAGCTACTAATTTGAACAAGTCCTAAGATAAAACTAATAAAAGGTAATAAAACTTAATTGTGTCTCAAAATTCACGCTCTAGGAAGAATTCAATTGATAAATATAACTTTCATTAAACACGACTTACATTTTCCTCTACAATACAAATTCATTTCTTTATTCGTTATTATACATGTATTTCTTTCGAGTGTTTAATCTACATAATTTCAAGTTGTCGAAAATCGACCTACGACGACCATGGCATTTGTTACTGGTAACAGAAAGCTACGCGAGAATAAGTTAGGTTAATAAATATTTACATAAGAAATGAAAATCTGCTTTCTTTGTGTGTGTACAATATAAAACTTAAGAGAAGCGCCTTCGGTGGGTAAATGTTTACAACCAAAGGATTTAACCTTCACAAAAAGAAGTTATATAACCCCAGCGCTATATTTTTCACACCTTTTAACCATTTTCAGCGTCACTGATGATTTCACAGAAATGCCACTAAAGAGACTTTATTGATTGTTTTAAGGCCCACAAAAATATTAAAATCAACAATTCATCTGATTTAATTTTCCATTATTCACTAATTTACACTTGGGTGCAATTTCAAGCTACCTAAGAGAACTAAAGTTAATCTAGGTAATACAATAAATAGACAATGAAATTAGCAATCATCAAAACTATATAATTTACTTCATTGATAGGAAATTTTTAAGGACTTAAAATGCAACAGTTACTTAACCTCTCCTTCAATATATAAAAAAATATTTCATGCTCATACATCCATCGGTTATTCGTTGATAGCCTCGAATATAATATTTTCGTATTAACAGTTCGAATAACCTTCCTTCAATTAATATCAACCTGAAAACCCACTTATTTAGTTTCTATAACCATCCAAACATAAATCACAATTTTGCATACGCTGTTCCTTATTATTATAGCGCGAGAGTTAGCGATTTACAATTAACTAAGTAGACGATATTTACAACATAAGTTATCACAAGATGGCGGCAAATGTCGGACGCGCTCAAAATGGCCGCCCATTCTGCGGTCTCTCGGGCAGCTTTGGTGGGGCGTTCGGAACTGGTCGGCTAAATAAAAGAGAAAACTATTAATAGTCTATTCAAAATTATAAAAAAAGTTTTCACCTCAAACGCATAGACAATATGGAATGAAAAAAAAACTTAATGATATTGCCATTACGCAAAAACATGTGCACTAAAATTTAGCAATTAATGAGCGCCATTTAATCTTTACTCAAAAGGATTCTTGAAACAACATATAAATATGTGCCTATTAATTTATATATGTTATAAAGCAAGCCTTGTGTGACAGCTACGAATAAAGCATTTTCGGTGACTCTTTGATAACAGCAAATGATTGAAAGTGATTGTTTGAATATAAGTTTATACATCAGTAAATACATTTTTAAATAGCTTAATCTAGTTAATAACAAATCATAGAAATCAATTAATAAGCCTGTAGTTAGCCTAATGTATGCTGCATGCTATTACTTTATTTTAGTGAAATGGCAGTTAATGTACCTTGCAGCTTGTACTACATTTTGCATGCAATGCAAAAAAACTGCAGGAATATTTCAATAAGATGATTACAATTTAATAAATAATAAATGCTCGCCATCTTATTGAAATATAACATCAATCAAATTCGGCTTACCTAATGTTAAATCCGTGGTTTCACAGATAATATACTGTCAGAGGGATCAAATCATTATTTTGTATTACACATAACTCATATTGGAGTAAATCAAACAGTTTAGTACACATATAGCGTTTAATTACTCTATTTACACAGCATAAGATTAACAATATTCATAAACTATATCAAATCCAACAATTTCTGCCTATACGTTTTTTTTCCGATAATACTAATGCTATTTATTAACAAGATAGAATAGAGAGACAAGGGGCAAAACGTTAGATTATTCACCATCCATTCTAATATCGTTCCAAGACATTCTTACAAAGATGATGCAGTGTTAGTGTTTAATATTAGGAACTGGGCTTAATAAACTTTCATCTGGATACAACCCTAATGTCTTCATACAGTGATATCTCTGACGAGACTGTCGAAATCAAAATCAGAAGTTTTCTAAAAATATAAAGTTTAGGTTAATGATAATATTGAAACCCAACATATTGTCACCAGACACGTTTCTTTGTGCTGTGATGTGTGTTATATTAAAAATTCCATTGAATCAATATATCATTTAATAACGAACTTGATAACTTTACCATAATAGAAAGAAACACTAGTAATTGACCAAAGTTATTGCATACAGCAACATTACTAGGGACAGCCGCCTTTGGTCTTACACATATAAGTACAATATAGTTTTCGATTATTCAAACATCTTCTGATTATCACTGGTATTAATATCAATCTATCATCTCTACCTGAGCCACATGTGATCTAGAAAACATTTGTAAACAAATCAACCAATGACGAACGCGTCAACCAATTGGGGAATCACAGCAATGTCAATTACGCGATTTTCCACCAATCATAGCGCCTCAATTAGTCACTTTGTCCACAAACAACCGCTCGATCCGTCTCAGGTATCGAATAGAAGCGTTAACCGCGAGTAAACATGTGCGATACAATTCATACTATGGTTGTAATGATAATTCTCATCGAGTCTAAGCTATTTCAACACCTAGACATCAAAACGGAGAAAGTCGCAACGCGATCTAACACTACCGTAAACGTGCATAAACATCAACAATTATATCGACCTGTACGTAGCGTGAACATCACTAAGCGCCTAGCACAAATACAGAAACGTTGATTACATTGATATGGTTAATTTAAATTTCACATACGTCAATATAGAGGCCCTCGTTTACGGAATGTTCCGCAGATATTCGTTCAACATATCGACTACGAATCGATTCGATATCGATTATCGATCCTTTCTAACATTCAATCACATAATAATCGTAAAGCGTATCATTACACAAAAATTCCATTATTTAATGTTTATAATATTAATAATGCATCAATATTCGAATATCCTATAGCACTGCATTAACAATAGAAATACGCAGTTAATACTGAGTTCAGTAACTCATCTCGAAATTCACTAACATCTAACATTTAACAATGTAATTCCTTTATATATATCATAAATGTTGGAATGTTTAGATAACTAAGCCGTTATATACTAAAAAGTTATAAGTTATTTTGTTACATTGTTTCTATGTATCGTTGGTATTAGCATATTTTATTATAAATAAATATTTATAAAGTAAAAGCTTTCACAAGCGTGATGCACATATTGTGATATTGAAAATACTTACAAAGCACTGTTTGTTTTTCCACAATGGAAATGTGTGTGATCTTCGTATCAAGAACCATATATACCTTGGTTCTGAACATAGACTTAAATCGAAATGATCAAAAATTAATTTACATGCAATTTTTAATATCAATTTCGAATATAATATTAAATACACTATGGTAACAGTATTGGTATCACACTAGCTCTGAATTTGTATTAGAAAAAACAATCAAAAAGTTTGTAAAATAAGATAAATACATACAAGTTGTCATAGTCCAAGTTACACAAATTCACTCTCGAGTGAAAGCGGCATTTCACTTTAAAATTGTAACTCATCGAGTGAAAAGGTAAAATGTAATGTAACTAAGACTATTTAACATTTCGTTAATATCATTAAAATGTTATACAATTAAACAAAGTATAATTGACACATAATAGGAGAAGCGTTATCGTTGTAAGGTTAAGAACACAAACGGTACTAAGCTGACAAAGACATGTGACAACAACACGCACTGGTTAACTAATAAGGATATGGAAACATAGGGGAAATTGGTAGGACACATTGAGGTGGTTGCGTGTACCGTTTAAGCGGCACGTTGCGGTACATAAGCGGTACGGATTGCGTACGCGGTTAACGAACACGAACGCCTCTGCGTTTAAGGTTAACGCACACGAAAGCGGCACACGTATTCAGATATACGCAAATCACGCACACATGCGCAATTGCGTACGCAACTAACGCACACATACGCATCCGTTTACGCATCTAACGACGCACCATACGTATTGTTTACACTAATAACGCACACATAAAAATCTGCGTACGCGACTAATGCACACACACGCAGTTGTTTACGCGTGTGACGCTCAAAAACGCATATGTGCACGTCAGTTACGTAACACACACACGCATCAGCGTACGCGTGCGGCCAGTAAGCGCGCGGGGCGTGTTCGCGTATCGGGGTGCTGGGCCGCTGTGGTGTGTTTACTTGAATCTGGCGAAGGCGGAGCTGAGCTCGCTGATGGCGGCGTTGGTGACCGCCTGTCCGACCGCCTGGTTGATCTGCTGGCGCATGTGCGGCGGCAGCTGGCCCATGGCGGCCCCGCCGCCTGGTCGCCTATCGATGTTCGCTCATTTCAATTACGACGGTCGTCAGAAGGGACAGGTGACAAGGGCGCAATAAGAACCCGAAAATAGTTTCCTTCGACGGACCGAAAAACTTAGTGCGCACCGTGAACAGGCTGCTTTTTGCACAAAGTGTCCTGATACTTTTCTTTGCACTGGGTAAGCTAATGGGCGAGCCCGAAAACTTTAAAATTACATTGTTGCAGGGTACTAATTGATTACTAAATTGTTATGCGAACTATTTTAGGTTTTATATTAGGCCTGAGGAATAGTATGTTTGTAGACGAAAAGCAAGAGTATACACGTAAATACCTTAATACACCAACCCAGCGAACAACATAAGCTTAATGATTAGCGTTAAACATATCTATTAAATAAATTGCCTGTCTTACATCTTTTAAATGTAAACTTTTTCACATACCGCAATATAGTGATAGCGCAGTAAATTGACTCACAGTTTCTCTGTAAGACGCACGAGTAATGTAACTGCCATAATTGTAAGGTGAAAAATTAACTGCCAAAATATCTCTTACAGGGCAACTGTGAATATAACATTGGATAATTATTTCTGGATAATACATCTAGATGCTCATATAATAACTATCAATATCATCTAGCAATTTAGTGTTACAGAGGCATATTAAGAAGACCACACACATACAGTTTATCTAAACATGCAGTGCTTTTTAACAAACACTATTAATCAAAGTTCACATACTAAATTACTTAAATTAGTTTTCAAATCTAAATATACATTAATAATGTGCAAAATACACACTGTTAAACATAATATACAACCTCAATCTATGTCAGAGCCAAATGAACCCGGAATTTATATAAACAAAATCGAATAGCGCTATAATGCGAAACGCCGATTGGTTCCCGCTAACAAACGTCAAACGTCACGTGACATTAGACCAATCACAGCGCTTCAGGTGTTAGCACTAATACTTTTAAGTGAATTCCATATTACAATTAGCTCAGTTATAGTTCTAGCGCAGATGCAGATGATTTAACTTCGCAATTTCTTCATAAACTTCAAGTGTATTCAAAACTGATACAGACAGATCATCGCGAAACATTAATCACAAACTCTAAAGACTAATCATATAATTTTTAATATATATATTGGAAGCGACGTTGTTACACGTATCATAAGTATTCGTGATTCAAATACGACTAACAATATATCTTGTATATAACATATGTATAAGAATTTGTTATTTTTCGCACTACCTATTAACTTAATACAGTCAAAGGTGATCCTTTGGCAAAGGTACATTCGTTTATAAGTCGTATTATGGTCTCGGTAACAACAAAATGAGGCGATTGTTTGATATGTCTCCACAGTCGATGTGAGTGGCGATGATTTGTTAAATTCGGACAATACAAACGGCGGTGGTTATGGAAGCGATCGTTAGCCATTCTCAACTGTACTAAGTTAACGTTGGCAAGTTAGTACCTTGGGTAAATACGAAACTTATGTTAGTTAGGGACACTCCGTTGTAGCCGCTTAGCGCCGTCTGCGAAAATAACCACACACTCAGCTTTCGTTGCGTTCAAATAAACAATTACGTTCACATCGCAAGCTGACTTGATCAATTGCATTAATACCCTAAATACTACGGTTAAATCTTAAGTTAGCTACGAAAACACTATTATGGCCGTTACATCACCCATAAGGATTGTTAATTTTGAAGCGAAAAAGCTTACATTGTTAAAAGACAACAGTTGAATTTAAATAGGAATTACCTTGTATAAAGTCCTAGTAATTTACATCTTTATTTATAAAATGGGGATAATCGGTAAAAAATAAAACCAAATACATATGAAGTGGTGTTAAATAATTTAAAACCTACAAATGTATTGTAAATATGTTACTTTGGCGTAAGTTAATTTCTTTTTCATAGTAAATCCTTAATTAAGATATAGTGGTTGTGTATGTGTATATTGCAAATATTTGACGCCGAAGAATTATGCAGTAGAGATTTAGTGTTGAAGATTTCTTCTTTAATATAACTTTTCAATGGATTCAGGACAGTAGACGTCAATAGCCAAAATATTTATATATGATACAATTTACGAAATAAAGCTGCAATAATACTTTATACTTTTTATTGACACAATTCAATATCAATACCAACTGCATTATAAAACACACGTTTATTGGGTTAAGTATTTCGTTGAAAACGTCGGGTTGGTTTGCTAAACAGTATCGTATCAAAGTCGTCCTCTCCCTAAATTACTTTTCTATTTTAGAACTAAGAGATTAAACTACTTTTAAATGTAATATAACGATGAATCAATGTAAAAAATATTGTACTCATCCAGTAAAAGGTAGTAAACCCTGTAGTGGCGAAAAATACACTAAATAACTAGATCGCTCACAAAGAGACCACCAAAAAATTACCCATGTTAACCTTTGCAAACTCAATCATCTTTCATTAGGTGAGTTGTGTAGTGCTAACCATGTTTGACAACAAAACAATCCTGAATATATCCAACCAACCACAATGACTAAGACCAATCTTAATATAAATAACCAAGCCCATTTCATAAGTTAGCTTCCTCGTTCATTGGTTTGTTGCAGACATCGCAAACCCTAACTATATTCGAAGATAGTACTCACGTGGGGATGAGGGGTGCGGGCAGGCCCTGGGAGGGCGCGGGGCGCGCGGCGGGCGGCGGGGGCGCGGCGCCGCCGGGCCGCGAGGGCAGCGGGGGCGCGGGCGGCCGGTCCGGCGCCGGGCGGCGGCGGGGCCCCGCGCTGCCCCAGGGACCCTGCAAACGTCGAATTCCGGACTTAAGACTAACGATCAACTTCTAGGAATAGATAAATTCTCGAACAGAATTGTAATGTGTTATTACATGAGATAACTTCTCAGATCATTCTGAACGTCAGTTATTATTTGTCGAAATTCGGTCGTTTAGGTCAATGAACGAATCAAAGTTACATTTAATAATATCGCAAACGTGTATGAAGTTTGTCACATCAATCAATGCCAGTAAGCCAATCAAACGCCTACATAAGAATCGCATCTAAGTAACATTTATAAGTGTTTATATAAATTTATTCCATACATTATTTAACTCGAGCAAAGTTTATATATTATAAAAAAGACACGGCGATCTGCACATGTCGAATCACAGATGTCGAGATGATACCTTGCTGTGCGGGTGCCGCGCGGCGCGGGCCTCCTGGCGAGGGCGGCGAGAGGCGCGGGTTCGAGTCCAGGCGGCTCTCGAGCCAGTCGTTCTTGACGGGCGGCGGCACGGGCGTGCTCACCGTCGCCATGGACACGTCGCCGATGATGTGCAGCGCCTCCTTGCACGCGTGATACATGCGCAGCATCTCCTCGCGCTTCTGCGCCTCCTCCGGGGACTCCTCCATCATTTGCGACTGTTGGATATGTGCGATGAGTGGATTGAAATATTACACAATATAATACAATGAGTGATACTCGAAACAAGTAAACACTAATGTAGTCGGTGGTACCAGTGGCCGAGCCTGAATTTGTTGTTCAAAAGGATTGGACACGGATTTATGTCAACGTCAAACCCAGCCTTCCCTGGTAGGAGACCTAGTTGTATACAAAAACACTTTTTCTATTTCAATGGGCAGCGTAAAGAGTTCACGTAACCTCCTACACGATTTAGGGAAGCTAGCTGATATGTTTTAATCGAATACGTGAACTCTGCTGCATCTTTATAAGCAGGGCGATCTCTTACCAACAGATAAGAGCACTGCTCTTGATTATTAAAAGAGACACCGACAGGTGCATGCACTCGTCATTCATAAAGCAAATGTTATACATAACCTGCCATACATAATTCACCTAATACTTAAAGTGTCTCTAAATGACATAAAAATCCCATGTGTATCCTATTTAAACTCAAATAATCACAAAAATCGTAAGAATAAAACATAAACCCACTTGATCACCGGAAGCGTAGAGGTGCGCGAGCAACTCGCCGTTAATGAAATCTTTGGCATTGTTGATGATCATCATCATTATCGTCTTGGGCACCAGGTCGCGCGTGGTCTTGGTCACTATGCGCATGTACGAGTCCACCAGGTTCCTGATGGTCTCCACCTGCCTCTCAAGCTGCGGGTCCATGCTGCTCGAACCGGCGCTGTCGGAACTCTGCAAAAAAAAACATTCGTTACGTCAAAAATTAAAGTCAATAAAAATTAAACTCTCGCATTTATAGACGAAATGAAACTTCCTAAAAGCATAAACATATGCGTATACGAGGTAATAACAACGACGTGGCTTACGTAGGGCCATGTTGTTAGTTGATTTTCTCTTAGGAGTAATATCTCGGTGACTTTTCATAAATATGAACGCTAGACGTATAACACCATTTCGTTGCTTTTGGTTTAATTGTTTACCCCACTTCTATATTTTTTGACTCAGCTCTGGGCCAAATATACTGACCAGTTCTGAACAAGGAAACACTTGTCTGCTGTTCACCAAAAGGGAAAACGTTTGTACAACGCCACGACAGTTTTGTTGGCGACATTAAAAACATTAAATACTTTGCTTTTCTTTATCTCTCTTTATTTGTCATTATTAATTTAGTTGACTTTAAATTAATTTAAACTTTTAAGAAATTTCATTTCAATTCAGTGTGTGCTGTTGTTCTTGGTGTAGTGGCAGGTAATCTTGTAGCTGAAATTCGGTTACTTGAAAAACGTACAAAACGCGTTGATTGAACACGACAAACGCTCGAAATGTGTCGTGCGATAAGTGTAACATATAATCTTTTGTTGGAATTTATTGGCTCCGTAAACAAACAACGCGTCCTTAAGCAAGTGATATATAAATACTTTATGATGCTATATTGAGTCGAAAACCTATTCAATATTACACCGTAAAATTGTCCGAGGCACTTTCAAACCATTGCAGAACCAAAGTACGCAGCATACAAAAAAAATAAACGACACTGATATAGATACAGTGCCAATACAAAACGAATTACAAAAATGCAGCTGTTAATTGACTAGTTGTTGTACAAAAAATATTAAGGATATGCGAATGAACAGCGTAAAATATAGTATAAACATTAATTTTGTGTTTAAAATAAATCGTGAAATTCATTATTAAAATAAAATATACAAAGTTACTTATAATAATAGGCAATGTAGGACTCACATTGCCTAAGTACAACCAGAGTAACACAAGAAATGTACCATATAAAGGTTTTACTATTCTTTAAAAATTTGCGAGTAAATTTTGTTATTGTTGTAGTATACAGTATGACATAATAATTTGAACATAAAGCATAATCTAACAATGACTATGTAATAATAATCTAATATACCATCTATGAGTTCAAAATGTGACTGAATTATCTGCAGTTACATTAAAAATCTCTACTACATTAATAATACAAAATGAAATATTAATAGCCAATTACAAGAATAAGATAAATCACGAAGAACATTTAAAATTCATTAAGTAAAAGCTTTTGCAAGAAATATAAAATGTGTCACAAGATAGATTTCTTCAACACTAATAAATCAATGTTTCTCATGCCTCAATATTAAATTCACTAGGCAGTTAAAAATACTGTTACGCATTTATATAACAAAATAATTCTGTAATTGTTATTGTTGTAAAATATAACAGTATAAATGTACACAATACACGCTAATATCATCTCTCTTTGAATCAAACATGGTGCATATAAAATAGCCAAATTGATTGATACATTGTTAATAAAACTCACCAAGTCCAATAATGCAATTAGTATAAGTGTGAAGAGGTACAATGTACATTGAATGAATCAACACCAAAACCAAAATATCATATGAGCGGGAATGAACTTACAAAACTTTACAAAGCTCTAAAACTCTGTGTACATAAACATATGATATATTTATAATATGTAGCAAATTACATTTTTCTCTCATGCAACCAGGAGCTATATGAAATTAGCCTAAACTTACTCAAAATACACCCCTAGGCATTATCAAGTCCAGCAAAACAAAGCTTCGGAAATACTAATGACTTACTTTCTTACTTTCTGCCAACCCATTGGGGAGAAATAACTAAAAAAAAATAAAAAGTCAAACATAAAATCCTAAAAAATAAAAGAAATCATAATTATGTACAAAATAAATATAATGCCTTTGCTAAAGAATATGTTATTCCAGCTCATATAAGATTCAGAAGAACTATAAAGTCTAGATGTTAGCGTGTGCGTTATATAACTGCGTGCGATAAATGTGATTCACAATTAACACTCAACTATTAGTAACTAATTAGCACTCAATGGTCGATGACATCTTTCAAGCCACATAGAAATCAAGTATTTCAAGAGTGCGCAACACCCACATTGTAAACAATAAAAATTTCAAGGTCTGTACTCTTGAAATTAATTATAACAGCTATAACCAACTTTGATGGCAATGATTGGATGATTCGTTACTTTGATTTAAAACACCTAAGACAAACCTCAGTTCCTTCGCCCTGAATAGCATAACAGAATTACCACATTAATGTGTACACTCACTTAAGATACAAACATTTTATATACATGACTCAAACATAACACAGTATTAATATATTAAAGAAAATATATTATTTTTAACAGGAAAAAAAGTAAGAAGTAATAGTATTAAAGGTAAGATTTAAAATAGATATAGAAGAAATAGGAAAGCTGAAATAATAGGAAAGATTCAAATAGATTATAGATATAGTTGTTACCTCTTCTCCATTAGCTGCTTCAGAAGTCTTCTCGGGATAGACACCGGCTCTGAGGAAGGAGGCCTTCCACGAATCAACGTCATCTTGGGTCTCGCACGACAACTCCAGCTGCTTGTAATCCTGTAAAAGAGTATTCACCATTTTATTTTTGTTCTGTTAACATTAAACACATAAAACTTTGGTGTATAATCTCTTTAATGATTACTGGCTGGGAAAATAAAATTCATAATGTTAAGCTAAATATTTTCAGTAAACTTTGCAACATAATCTTCATATTAATTGTCAACATTTACTATGAACTGCTATTTATATAGCAAAGAACATAAGATTATTTGATATATTCAGAAACATTTGGAAAACCATAATCTTAAACAGAAAAATTAAGGTTTTTGTAGATCATAGGACTTTAGGATCATAGACTTTCCTGCCTGATGGACTTATACCTATTAAGATAGATAGAGTATTATGCAATTAAAACATCCACAAAATTATTAATAAGTCAAGACCATGTTTGACATTTGCTATAGGACACCAGTGCCATATAATGCCTCCGTAGCCTAGCGGTAGAGGCGTGTGCTTTAGAAACCGGAGGTCGTGGGTTCGAATCCTGCGAGGACTCAACAAATTTTAATTGTTGTTTCCTAGTTGGTTAGGGCAAGTTGGGCTGATCACCCAATTGTCTGAAAAGTAAGATGATCCATGCGTCGGATGGGCATGTAAAAAGTCGGTCCAACCACCAACCCGCATTGGACCAGCGTGGTGGGATACGGTTCAAAACCCCCTAATGGATAGAAGTGTATTAGGGGAGGCCTATGTCCAGCAGTGGACTATTAAAGGCTGATGATGATGATGATGCCATAAAATTTACTGTCAACTAAATCATCCATCAAATGCAGTTTAACCTTAGTGTCTATTTCTCTGATACCAGTCGGCCTGTGTAGTTTTATCCGGTAAAACTTGATGGTTTACTAGCTGACCCTATGCTAACTTAATATAATGGCAAGAAGGAAGAAAAATAAATTGGACACAAACCTTATAAACATTGCGTCCCTCGGGATTGAAGAGAGCGAACATATGCCTGCGCGACATAAATCCTTGCTCCAGATCGCGCAATTTCAATCCGTCTAGTGGTAACATGTACTTCTTCTCGCGCTCCTCTTCATCCTTGTACCACGAGATGCTTTCCGAAGTCAGCACAAACCAATAATCGCGGGATCCACCTGACCACAGAAAAATACATATGTAGCAGAACCAATTAAGCATGAAATTAATATAAACAATGTAACCTATTTAAAGGTATTATATCTCTATTTTACAAGGGAACATTTTGGGAAATACATTGCCTATTTGTGCAACAAATAAATAGCTAACCGCTTAATGCTTCCGATTGGACGGGCACTGTAGCCATTGTAATTTCTGGGTATTACAGATGGTACTTGTCCGGGGAAGCCTTCTAGAGAAACAGCAAATTATTATACCCTTGAAATGTTTATTTACCTTTCATGATGCCCAAATTGTGGATGCACATATATCCCTTCCTGATCACTTGGTTGCCAAGAGTGCGATGTCCAGACTTGGCAGCATTCTCAGACTGATTCTGGGCACTGCGGATAAAATGTATCAAAACATAGCGTAAATAAATTACAAGCAAGCAAATTCTAATCAAAATGAAAAATCACAAAGGCGGCTACAAAAAACAAGCAATATTTCAAAAAGGTTTGCGTTTGTATGTTTGTTGCATTAGCTAAGAAACTTTGTGAAAATAATAAAAATACTCAAACTTTAAATAAAAATGAACTCATAACAGCATTTCAAATCAAGGAAAATATACAGTGGGGAAGACATTATTTTATTTGATAGGGGCGTTATGTAACCGGAAATACTAAACCGAAAATAGCTATTTTGATAAACAATATTTTTTATATATTTATATGCCAACCTATTTTGGATTTTACAAATTTGTTATGAAAAAGATTTTATAGGTAACAATTAAGCAAAATAATTATTTACACCATGCTTGTTCAGAGCATTATTAGTATTAGTCATACGAAATACAAAAGATTTAGCAAAGTTTTAAGATTCTGAAATTGTAAGCTATAGCAGGACAAAAAGAATAAGTCTTAAGTCTTTATATTGGCCGCAAATCAATCTGAACGCTTTTCGTTTAAGAGCTGTATGTCTTTACAATTTATAACAATACATTTTAAATATTATTCGACTTATATAACTTATGATACGGTTAAACTTAATTTAATAACTCTATTCCCATCACCTACATAATACTGAAGAAGCTTATAAAAGCAATACTAGCCTAAAAATTTAAAGCCTATACTAATTTTAAGTACCGTCACCAGCATTAAATAAAGTTATAGTCAAATTATAGTAGAGTTTTAGCCAATTAGAACAGCATTTTAGATTTTATTAATTGAAAGTAACACTAGAGCTTAGTTTTAAATACCTGTTAAATCATATATTCTTAGAGAGAAGTAAATGAAACAATAAAGCAATATAAGCAGGTTTTATACAAAAACTAAATAAAAGAATAGAAAGAAAAAACAATATAATTATACAGAAAAATATCAATCTCTTTAACTGAGAATTTTGTCGCTCTGAATTTTAGTGAAGTTATTGTATATGTGGTGTTAAATTTTACAAGGAGTATATATAAAGGGCAGAAGGGTAGAAGCTGTACACGAGCTAATAATGATGTAGAATCTATATAATAAAAAGCTTATGATAAACCCTGATAGTAGTACCAAAAACTGTTCAACAATCATTAGTTTTGGCATTACTATGGTTTCTCATTAGACAAGATTACATAGATTAGATATATTATTTGGCTTCGGTACAAAAATAAGCGCGTCTATGATTAAACTGATTGTGTCCTCCCCACTCCGGCATATCATTAAAAAAATACAGAAGAGCATGCATTATTTATTGAACAGTGTATCAAAAATGCAAAGGGATCTTTTAACAATATTACAAAAGTTTTTGTTCAGTGTTCCACAAAGTGTACGAAAAGGTCATATATAAATTTAAAATGTAGAACGAGGGTCATATTAAACAACACAATCAGATCAATATCCAAGTACAAAACACAAGTAAGAACCAGATAGCGGAAGAGTATGAGAGTGTTCTTTTGAAAAATTACACCAAATCGATTAGCGTTAAAATAGTCTCCATTGTATGCTTACCTCAGAGTAGAAGCAAAGCTGTTTTGACAAAAATATTACTTCAAAATTAAAATATTTACATTCATAGATGATATATGCAAATACCCCCAAAGATCTATTATATACGCAACATTACATTGTAGAATGGACTGTTTCATGATTTTATCGCATTTTATTAAAATATCTCGCCTTATAAGATATTGAAAAGTAAATTAACGTAATTACCGTGATATATATAGTCGCCCACTATTTTAAAATAAACTATTTTACGGATTTAACGCTTAAGAGTTTAAACTCTTTTCGTCATTCAGTCCCTTGGCCATGAGACTCAAGAGAGAAGTCTAGAATATTCATAAAGTACCTAATTAAACCCGATAAGATCCCTTTTAACAGCTTTATTCAACAAATAATGTATTGTTACAAATAACTTATACCAGCGATATATAGCGATATAATTCATAAGTCAGTCCCATCCACCAGTTGCTTCCCCCCCTTACAAAGAACATTTAAGCTTCATGGAACATTCTAGACATGCGTACGTACTTGGCGAATCCGATGAAGTCCTCGTGGTTGGTGTTCATGTAGGCAAGCTCGCAGTCCACGAGCAGCACGAGCTGGTCCTTGCACTGTTGCTCGCGGGAGCGCACGTGGGACATTATTATGCGCTCGGTCTCCTCGCGAAGGCGCGGGTAGCGCGACATCTGAAAAAATATAATTGAGTCTCTATCATGTAGGTAACAAATAGTGTGATACTTGTGCCTACTCGGACGTCTGCAAGTTCGTACCATACTAGTACAATTTGTACAAGGTAGTAGTAGGCACTATTAGTACTATAAGTACTAAACAACTTTAAATAATAGTAATAATAATGACCTCCAAGTCGATTTTGACAACGAAGCCCGATCTATATTAGAGATCAGCCAACTGCGCAAGACATATCATAGTGTACAAGTGTACGTGCAACCACTGATGTCCTCCCTTATTCTGGAGACGGAGGAGTAATGCGCAGGAACGACTCTTTACATGCCCATCCGATGCATGAATCATCTTACTTTACAGGCAATTGGCGATGGCGATCAGCTTGCATTGCCCTAACCAACCAAGAAACAGCAAAGAAATAAAAGCGTAAGCTTAAAAAGGAAGTTGAGTACCCCGCAGGATTCGAACCCACGGCCACCAGTTTCTATAATAAATGTCTAAAAATAATAAAAGTCCCTCTTTTACCTACACAAGAGAGACTTTTATCTTTGTCGTCCGTTTAAAACAAAAATTATGCACGTTTATTTTTTGATATTTAAAGTAAAAGATGCGTAACCTTTTATGCTCTGTTCCCGTTTAAGTGTTTCAATAAACTGTATGGGCTTGCGCTTTAGAAACGGGAGGTCGTGGGTTCGAATCCTGCGGGGTGCTCAACTATTTTTCTAAGCTCAGATTAAGGTTCGGTCTTAATTGGTTCCAACCAAAGACCAAACTTTAATTGGCTCTTATAAAGTGTAATGTAAAAATCTTACGGCACCAAAATATACCCTTTGTTGTAAAGGACTGTACATTTGTAATGATAACTTTTATGTTTTTAAAGTAAGCTTATAGAAGCTTACTTTAAATTGACATTGGTCAATGATGTATTATAATAACAACTTTAACACGATACTAGGTAATTTTTTGCATAAGTCATATTTACGCATAATTTGGATGTGCATTTATTCAAAGCTTTTAACGCATTACAATAACATTCCAATGTATAGTCTAGAGTTGAACTAAATAAATAAATAACATAACAGTTTCTACCTTGAAACGTAAATTATGACGATTTTACATTACATTTCGTATCTTATTTGGGCTAGTACACGACTTGTTTTTTATCTCTATCATTAAGCGTTAACGAATTAATAACAAAAGTTATTACCCGCTCAGTGCAAACGCGAACCACATTGGATAGCTCTTGGACGACCAGGTCGACACACTTCAGGCAAGGCTCCTTCAGGCGAGAGATCTGCTTCTTCACGATAGCCTCGAACGCCATGTCGGGAGTAAACAGACCGACCTGTAAAAATGGGAGAGGATTGATTATTATTTATATTTTCCCTTATAGCAGTTATTTATTTGAAGGAAATCTCGCAGGCATGTTATGCGACGACTCCATTAACAAATACTGTTTAAATTCGGGCCCAGCGACGCAGTTTGTTTTTCTATTAAAATAATTCTAGACTTACATGTAGGTATAATTTTTCTTAGTCTTATATTTTTTATTATTCATAAATAATTTAGCACATCACACCTTTTAGTGTCATGAATGAAACCAACAACATGTTTGCCCTCTTTTAATACATTTCAGCCAAGAGAGAAATAATATCAATAATTTTAGTACGACATCATATAATCAGAACATTGACAACTATTCCACAAGCTAAAGGGTCTTGAAGTACCCACCCTGATACCATGGATGTTTCTAATGGCGAAGGCAATCTCCCGTCGCAGCTCCTTCTCATCAATCTCCATCTTGACGATCTCGAAGGGGAACCGCTCGTGGAAGAGCCTGTTGATCTTGGCACCGCCCGATAGCTCGTTCGTGTTGATCTGAGCGGATCCAGAACCTTCTATGGTCTTCTCGAACTCCGTCTGCAGCTGCTGGATCATTCTATCAGCGAAAAAAGTATTGAAATATATTATAGTAGTTGTAAGTGTTCCTATAACAATAAGCAGATAATCTTAATTTCGCAATATGTTAAGGTGTGTTCGGAAGCTAATTCCATGGACATAGGCATAGGTACTGCGAAGAAATAGTTACGCGTGGGTATGTCCTGGTTAGTTAGTAAGATAATCCACGCAATAAATCGTCAAATAAAATAATATTTCCGGCTGTCAAGGGCATTTTTATAGCAGTTATAGGATGACAGGAACTTCCAAGCACACACAGATCTGAACCATCTATCTTAATCAAATTTGGGTTGTCGATGTCAGATTTGTATTAAAACTGTATTCAAATGATACTGATTGGATAAAGCCAATGCCATGATGACTTGGGTAACGGTTATTAAGATAACGACAACATTTCTCGGATAACACAAAGACACATGGAATATTTAAATAGGTATGCCTCCCTTTAAACGTAACACTAAAAGATTTTTTCGAACCAAATTATCTCTATCACTCAACAGCCTGTGATAGTCCACTGCTGGACATAGGCCTCCCCTAATACACCCCTATTCATTAGGAGGTTTGAACCGTATCCCACCACGCTGGTCCAATGCGGGTTGGTGGGTGGACCGACTTTTTACATGCCCATCCGACGCATGGATCATCTTACTTTTCAGACAATTGGGTGATCGGCCCCAAATAGCCCTAACCAACTAGAAAACAACAATGAAAATTTGTTTGAGTCCCCGTAGGATTCGCCTAAAGCACACCCATACCACTAGGCTACGGAAGCAGTCAATTTTTAATTATCTCTATACATACTATCTAATATATACATTAATAAATATTAAAAAGAGTTCTATTTTCATATTATTTTAACATTATATCAGCACGTTGCACAAACGTAGAAACACAATGCACATATTGGACTCTTCGGGAGCAAACACTCACTGCAGCATCGCCTTGGTCTTGATGGAGGGGTCGTCGGGCCTGAAGTGCTTGTACTGCTCCACGTCCTTCTCGAGGGCCAGCAGCTGCTTCTGCAGCTTGTCGCGGAGGCCGGGCAGCGTGTCGCGGATGTGGTTCGTCAGCTGCTGGTTGAGCACGCGCTGCAGGTACGGCGTGCCGAGCCGGTCGGCGATGTGGCGGTACGACGGGTGGCTTTGGGACAACGCTTATTTAAATATACCTATTTTACATTTGTACAAATAAATTAAATTCTAGTGGCTGTAACATTTAAAGAACCGTTTTTAAATTATTACATAATGATATATAAGTTTTTTTTATTTTCGTATGTCAGTCTATTTATTCTGCATATTGTATGGAATGGCTGGTATGATTTTGACGGGACTATCTCTTAAGATATTTCAATATAACCGAAAGTAACTTGAATACTTTACCAAAAAGTTAAAATTTTTTTACCTATTACTAAGCGGACAAAGTCGCGGGCAGTAACTTGTACATAATATATATAAGTCCCCTTTTACTAGGTGTCGTCGATGGTGGTACCACCATGGTGCCTATTTATGCCGCAAAGCAATAGCGTGAAAACCCTACCATGTTCCGGTTTGGAGGGCACAGTATCGAGCGTATTTACAGGGTAAACGAGACATGCGCTGCCTACCTAATAGTAGGCAGCGCATGTTACCTCTACTGCTATTGCCGATGTCCATGAACGTCGGTAACCATTTTTGATAAAGTGGCCCGACTATTCGTCTGCCTTCGTAGGCAATAATAAAAAAAATGTCGCTGTACCCTATGTATATTATAAGCAAGATAATAAAAACGTTTTAGAATCCAGTTCTTTAATGGTTTTTTTTCCTATTTATTTATGTAAATGTAAATCACTTTGCAGTAGTCGTGTATATGGCGAACTCCGCCCAGACTGTGGAAAGATCCCTGAGAAATAAGTGTTTTAAACAATGGAAGTTACTAAAAAAAACAATATAAAATCGATTGCATGATGTTTTACTTCATCATCATCAGCCTGTGTTAGTCCACTGCTGGACATAGACCTCCCCTAAAAAACCCCTAATGTAAAAGGCGTGCATTCGTCATTAGGGGGTTTTTGGAATGTTTCCCACCACGCTGGTCCACTGCCGGTTAGTGTAATTTTACAACTAACAATTATGTTATGCTTTTCCTCTACCAATCATAAACTACGAGATGTTTTACAATAACAAGAGCCATACATTTCGCCATAAAAAAATCAGACTGTTTCCACAAATTTCGGAACACATCTACCGTTTGTCTGTAATATTGGCACGTGCAGTTGCCAAAAATACAATATTTAAAATAAATTCAGAGACTGAAGTTGACAGTTACAATTTGAAGGCGAACACGTCCAAAGAAAATTAGATAAGTAATATAAAAAGATATATATCGCACCTTTACAGAAAAATCCAGGAAGAAAACTGCCTTGAGCTGACTAGCAGTAGATTTCATGCAACGTATCAAGGCTATAGTAATGTTGAACTTGGCTAAAATAGCTACACATAGTGTATGTTACTAATGACATGTTTTTCTTTAGGATGCTATCAGTTTGAATTATGATTAGAAATAAATGAATGTAGTAGATACCTAAGGAAGAACTTCCGTTCAGCTGCAAGTGCGGCGGAGATATCCTTCCTTCCATCGATATCCTTCTGCGAGCGATTGACCACGCCGATGTAGCCTCGACGAAGCGGCAGCAGCTTGTTCTCCAGCACATCACGAGCATCGGTTCCTTCGTCCATCAAATCCAGCTTGGTGATCACGCCAATGGTGCGTAGACCTGTATGAAAAAGAAGAGTTCTAAGTCATTTTTTCGCAATTGAGACACTAACGTGTCTCGTTGACTAACGACTTCGTTGAAGAAAAATCTAACGTAAAATACTTGATACTAAAAACAGCAGGAATTATATCTTCATCATCATCATCATCATCATCATTAGCAGCCCTTATCCATCCACTGCTGGACATAGGCCTTTCTCAATGAACCGGCTACTGCACGGAGATCGGCATCCCACCTGGTCGGGGGTCGACCAACTATCCGTCAGAATGATATAGGCACATTATTTATCACAGGCACAGAAAAACTGTACATCACCTCATTTATATCAAAAAGTAAGGACACTCGCTTCGATTGTTCATGACTTTACAACGACCTCGATTCAATATGTAACCACAAGCAGATATTTGATCTCATATCTGATTTAAATCAGTTTCCTTTTCTTAAACTTCAGCGCATAATATATAGTATGAAAATCATCACCATTTTCAGTTTCTGAATTTGTATATTCATACTGAAAATGGTTTAAAGTTAGTTTATAGAAGAAGATAAAGATTCTTCATACTTTTGTGCTATCGTGTAATAATACTTTTCAATATTAATGTCCAATCAATTAGGTATCCCAAAAGTAAAATATAATCACGATTTAAAGAACAAAACAAATGAATTGCGCCCAAATAAAAATAAAAACGTGGGCGGATATACATTTCCTGCCTTTTGAAGAATAGATACTGGCAGAAACGAGACACTGCGAGGAAGTATTTATTTTATTTTCTGTTATCAGTCAAACATACAACATGCATCCACCAATAGTTTAACGTTTTTTGCAACGCATTTATAAATTGTTAAAATATAGAAATCGTTATATTTATAGGTTTGCAAATATTAGCGTGCCATTACAACTTATATATTTGTTGTATTATTATTTATTGCTGTCAAAGGCAGACGATCCACCTGATGGAAATTGGTCACCGACGCCCATAGACATCAACAATTCCATGGCTATCACCAAAGCCTACATGACACATGGAAAGTTACATGTCATATACCCAGTAAATACGCTGGCAACGGTGCCATTCAAATCGGAACAGAGTGTTGTTTTCACATTACTGCTCTGCGGCTGATTGACAATTTATCAAAAAGAACGCTAGACCAATGGCGCCTCTTTTGGCAATGACCTTTGTTAATTTTTACAGCACTAGCGTTATTGAATAAAAGGACTTTTTTTACGGATTTTATCGCGTTTATTTTACATATATAAATTCCCGAGTTTTCGACCACTTTCCCGCGGCCGTGCTCACGGGGTACACAGAGATGTCATGCGTCATGTTGCCAGTGCCAAAGCGGGGTTTCCAGATCTTAATTGTGATTAATTATTTTTAGTCTGGAACTAGCCACTTTATTTAGGTTCCAGTGTCAATAACGTACCTTGAGGGTCCACCTCCTTGGCCAGCTTAAGGGCATCGCTGTTCGCGAGATCGGTATTAGCCGGAGTGACGGCTAAAATTAGGCACGACTCGCGCCGGATGAACTGGAATATCATCGCCTTGATTTGCTGCTCAATGTCTACGGGCTGATCGCCGATGGGCACCTTCGTCAGACCCGGCAGATCGATTAGGGTCAGGTTAAGCACTGCGGATAAAGGCTATGATTTAAGAAGAAAATACATCAGCGTAATAAAATAATATATAACATAAAAGTGTAAGCTAGACATCACTTCATTGATTTCGATAAGTAAGCAAACTTCGATCATTCATGACTCATAGCGTGTGGTTTGCACAAGAACAATATTATCCATCTCAGTTCTAGCCCTCAGGTATTTAGTTCAACCAGATCCCGGTTAGAATTGAATTTATTAATGATTATAAATATAACGACTGACATATGAACTGCAAAAACTGAGAGATGAGTTTGATGGATGAGCAAAATGTATTTATAAATTTTAAGGCACCAACTCATGGGAGCCTATTTTCATAAGTGGACTTCATTAGGCTGATATGATGAAGGCACTACCCATGGTTTTCCAAAATACTACTTTGGCGGTCGTTACACTCTGTAACGATTGACAAATAAAGTCATATGAGACGGCAATTTAATTTAAGTGCCTATTCAGCGTACGAATGCTTTTTTAGAAAAATACAATAGCAAAATTACTCATAATTGTTAACATGTAAACGCTACTAGTTAGCACAATATCCTGCCCATAAAACCAATACATATTACCCCAATGTCTAAAAATTGTCCTGTTTAAGTCATAACTACGTCTTGTTTATCAGCTAACTTCACTATCTACGGTAATCTTAACAATCTCTCATAAAGAAAACAACAAAGTTTGCATAGTTACTGCTTAATGTACAAAAATGGCCACCGAAGTAGTACCACTATTATAAACTTTTACTTTCTGAAAAAATAGTTCAAAACAAATTTATATCGCTAACGTTTTTGTATGTGCAGTACAAAAAGGGAGGGAGGACAGGTTTTTTCATGACCTGATTGACTAAACCCCCTTTAAACTCCTTTGCAAATTAAATAACATGTATGGCGAATAGATCTACTGCTTCAGGTTCTCATTAAAACAAATCTTTTATCAACCCATGTTTATGGTACTTCGAAGGTCGAAGCTCTTTATTTAGTCTGTGCTACGGTTAAAACGAGTATCTGCGTTAGCATCAGTGCATAATCAGCATTGTTTCTAGCGTCAGTAACAGCATTGTCAACAGCAACTATTGATGCTGATTTTAACTTTGATAACGAAATCGACGGTAAAGTATCTTATTAAGGCGCGCTGAACGCTAAGTAATATAGATATTTACAGAAATATTATGGGTGCTCTTCTATTTGAAGGCCCCAGCACAGTAGCCCTGCCTGCCGTGACCTAAATTAGTGCCTGCGAATGAGTACTTTAAATATATTACGATATAACCACAATAATAACTAAACTGATTTCTTTAGTTTCGTTGAAATTTAGAGTTGTTTTAGTATTACTGAACACAGCAGTAAAATGTGTCAAAACATTTAAACATAGTCATCCCTAATATACATTGTTGAATAAAAGGACTTTTTTACGCGTTTATTTTACATTTTCAATTCCCAACATTTCGAACACTTTCCAGCGGCCGTGTGGGTAGACTGAGATGTAAAAAAAACGCGATAAAATTCTAATTCAATAATTTGTAGTACTCGCGTAAACAAAAGAATTTATTATCCTTAGTATAGTGCAAAAATTGTCATTAGCATCAACATCCTCTGATAAATGTCAGTTCTACATCAGCGGCACCCGGGATTCTGCACCCTGACGTCAGTCAATCAGTCTGTCAGGTACTTCAATCATATTTATTAACTAGCGGATCTGACAAACGTGTTTTTGTTAGCATCACGGCAATAGCTTTCTGTGTATATTGTTTTATATGGAAAAAGCTTCATAAGCTTCGGGTTTTGCTTTAAATGCTATTTAGAAGCAGTTAACATTTGAATGATTAAAATAATTCTTTCTACCGGTATCAATGAGAGCAACGAAGTGCTCAAAATTACTTAGAATTATACAATGCTATGGTTATGAACATGTACCACAAACAATAATTTTATTATGAAAATTGAATAATCACAGGATAGATATTTCATAGAACGAGTAGCTTAGTGAACGATATTTTAAAACATAAAAGGATAAAGGACAATGAATGTTTTACAACGATGAATATTGGAAATAATGGACGTTTTTCTATAACGGGACCAACCGGGGTCGTGGACTATTTTTAGAAACGAGCGAGATTGGGAGGGACGAAGGACTATTTTTAGCAAAAAGGACAAGAGGGACAAAAAGCGAACGGGAACAAAGAAACTTTGAGGTAATGAAGCAGCAGTGACGCAAAACATTTTTTAAATTCACCTTAAAAATATAGAGATATTATTATCATAAAATTTTCCTGAACACAGGAACATTACAGACAATTTTGGAGTTGGTTGGTCCACTTTACAGGAGGTCAACTAAATAAATATCACCGAGATGCCTTTTTCCATCGAAGAGCAGCAGCGTGGAACATCTCTTATTCCAGTTTATAGGGCGCAAAATGTATGAATTTAAAAAAAATTAAAACTTCGTGAAAATACATTTTACTAACTGTGGTATAGCGTCAAGGTCCCGTCTCGCACTGCGGGCCAGAGCTTGCACTAGTTCTGATGAAGGACATCCGATAGATTCGAAACTAGACGGCACCAATAACGATTTCATGTGAGCTCAGTTCTCTTGTCACTTTATTTAAAAAAAAATCAGTGTAACAACATAAAAAACCTTTAAAACATTTCACTTGAAAACGTACAAACATAGTTGTCGGTGCTAGCAGTAATTGTAATTTTAACGTCCTCCTAAATAATTTCAAGGGCTTTGTACAATAAATGCACTCGACACACGGCCATAATTGAATTAATCTAGACAATGAAACAACGTCTGGCAATTTAAACTCATTTCTCGGTAATGATAAAATATTTACAAAGCTAATTTATAAGGGGATCAAAAAAATTTCAACAAAGCATATTTTGAAGGCAAATGTGCTCTTGCCTTCAAAACTTGTTCTTTCAGAACTTCGAATCTCTTTTTAAAACAGATTTCATATTTTAAAATCCTTTTCAATTAAACTCTTATAATATATAAAATGTTTATAAGAAAAAGCAAAGTAAAAATCAAACGCAACAAATGGCATCAATGCTATTGGCCTTTTCTGTACTTGGACTTGGACTACCGCTTATACCAGCATTAAACAAGATTCCCAAAGTACGTATGCAACATCTAATTACATTTTGTCTAAACACTATATCGCATAACGCTCGTATTCGTTAAACTTCGCCTGAAAATTTTCTATATATTAGTAAGATAACTAACTATGTTTTTTAATTATTAATATATAGTACGGTTTTACCCACGTAGTGATTGTGATTTTGGATAATAATCATTACACAATACCTATATATTTAGGAGCCCAGAGATGGCAGATTTCTTTAGACACATCATTTGTTTTTTGAATATTACTTTTATACACATAGAGTATAAATTTTTCTAAAATAAAAACTATACAATTGGAAACTTTAAATTAATCCATCAACTCGTTTTGAGTCAAAACGTAACCAACATTCACGTAACACATAACATTTGTATGAAATACGATATTTACAAAAAAATCTTTCTATGCCTCAGCAAGTTCAGACATTTATTTCAGCAGAACACTCTCAAACGAAGCCTAGAGCGCCTTCAAGCTGGAACACACATGTATTTACCGCTACGTCAGAGTTAAACGACGCAGCAGTTTCCGTTAAGCACAACCCAATCCAGTGAGGATGTAGTTACATAACCGGCTTATATAATGTTTCTGACCCTACGTCAGATTATTACTGAAATTAAAGTAATTAATGCAGAAAACCCAGAACACATATCATACTATAATTGTAGTAGAAGAATTTCAACAGCTTCAAAACATGTTTATGACTCATATTTCAGCAGTAATTGTGTGAATCAAATAGACAATTGTGAATAGATAAGATAAAGTAATACGGAATACCAATAAGACATACAATTATTGTGTATTCATGTAATTATTCCTATTCATCTACATAAATCATTATATCAACTGCTTCAAGCGGCTTCGCCCGAGTAAACTTAAATTTTTAACCGAATGATTGTATGATGCATACAAAACTTTCGACATGCATCACAAATCCTTCGATGAGCCATAAACATCTAAAAACATTTAAATATTGCAAACGAATAATTTTTGTTTTTATTTACAAATAATAGTCTTATTCATTGTCTTAAATCGCCATCCATTGCCGAAAATTGCATACGTCAATTGTACTATTAAAAAAAATTATTTAAAAGAAGGTTTCTACGTTGACATTTCAGATATTTTGTTCTCGTACAATTGGTATCATTGCTATAGAGATACAAAACGTCGAATTGCTGCGACGCGCGTGCGGTGATAACACATGGGGTCGCGATTGCTTCCGTCGAAAATGAAACAAGCGGTCGATCACTAATTGAACCATTTAACCTTCGGTGTTTTGAAGAGAATCGATTTTAAACAACACGCGCAAGGACGTTGTCTTTCCGCTACAGGATGAGTAATTAAGTGCTATGGTAATTTAATGTTAACGTTTTACAATTGCCACACATCGTGATAGGGTTTGTGATTAACGGAAACGGTCATTATTGTGCGAAGGTTCCTTATAACCGACGTTACAATTATGCTTATTTTTTCCTAAAACCAGTAGTGTAAAAATAATTGCAGCGTGCTTCGAAGAGCACGTAAGATAGTGTATATGTCCCAGTCTGCGGTAAAGAGTGACAAGCGAACTTAGGTAGTGCTTAATCTCTTACAGGGAGTTAATCGAGTATATCAAGCGAACGTCATGTTTACTTACTAGTCTTTTTTCAGGACGTTTAAATTTACGAGGCATGATTTTAAGTAAGTTCCGTTTTGGAATTTAAAAAGACGTACAAAGATATTGCAAGAATTTTAACATGGAGCCCTGTACCTTAATCTACTTTTCTACATAATTTCCGTTCCGTATTGCTTGAATATTGAGGCACTTGCCATAACGTGGAACCAGGATTTGAATACCCTCCTCATAAAATTCTACGGCCTGACTTATTAACCGCTGCATCACAAATGTTTTGACTTCGTTATAATGTTATGTTATTATATTATATGTTTCAGTAAATCGTTAAAACAATTTACTAGTGAAAAGACTCCCAAATTTGTTATACAGTTACAGCAGTGCTATTCAAGCTAAAATCAACAAATATCATCCTGGAATAGATACGTTCACTGATCAATTATTGCATGCAGAACAATGACTAATTTACATCTTTACATAGTACTAAACGAGTTCGCTTTCGATATCTGTACACCAGAAATATAAAGCTATTTTAATACAGTTTTTAACGTAACCATAATATGATACATGAATGCCAAAGTCATAACTTGCAGTATACGGTTAATACGGTACACAAAATGTAGAGAAATACCCATTTTATCTTTTTATTGTTAAGCCTATTAGTCTTTATTTAAAAAAAAAATGTATTGTTATTTAAATACCAAATTGATTAGTATATCGATAACGCTATCGAGTCACTGCAATTGTGGCGTTATCGCGGGGGAATATCGGTCAGCGCGTGTCAAATGTTTGTATCAAACAATGTTATTGATAATATACCGAAATCTTTGACACCAAGCGAGTGAGTCATATAAAAATCCTCATCTGGTGAGATATTTTATTTATATAATTTAAAATATTACTCACTGATGCACTTAAGAAAACGATTTTATTGATTAGAAGCAAAAACAGAATTATAAATGCCCACGCTAATTTTGGTTTACCTCCACATGGACAACAAATAATAAAGACGTATTAAAGAAATTTATTTTGTGTTTTATAAAATCCATAATAAAAAAATCGGCTGTAAAAATTTTGTACCAATAAAAACAATAATATCATTTTATTTATTTTAATAATGAGTATGACTGAAAATCGGCCCCAATCTCCTCTCTAGCCAATTCTAAAAGAAAAAATAGGTCACATTCACCTCGATAATACCTACGTATATATTGACACATTGCACTTTGATACAAATAGTTTGTATATTTACAATTAATACAAATCGCGGGGTAACTATCAAAGAAGAACAGTAAACAAAGATCCAAAAAGAATCGGCCGTACATGTAGGTCAGTGACAATCGGCCGCGCAGGTATCGCATAACAATTATTGTAATCTTTTGCAATCTCATTACTGCTATTGCTAACAATCCGCAGACGTTATAAGATTTTCTTACGCCAAATATTAAAGCAACGACGCTCTGACCTTGCACACGTAAAGATGGTTTCAGTAAGTTAGTTAACATTGAAGTACATAATGAACACCTCCATCATAGATTGCCTTATGCGTCGATAACACAACTCGCAGTCAACATTCGAAATTTTATAGCTGTGTATGAAACTGGCCCAGTATTTAGCGTACAAAATTACTGTTAGTAACTTAAACGCCACTTTTCAGAGTATATCGAGCTAAATATAACTTAGAATCAATACATAGCTCTAATTTTAAGACGCCCATTGGTGGCGCCATAATAAACGTGAGAAATTTAACCATTTTATAAAGCCAAATTTAAACGTATAGTCTTCCTATACGCTTGAACGCTATCAAAGTTGAACATTAGTTTGAGTATTAATAGATTCCATCTTTAGTTTTGTTCTGGTCTAGACTCGTTATGCTAGTGACAAAACACCGTAAAAACGCTACATATTTTTCAGAATTTAAAATTCAGAAGTTAAACTAGAATCTTGTTAACCGGTTTTTAATTGTCCATAAAAACAAAATCTATAGTGACCGCTAAACTGAAATGCTAATTTCATTTTAGCTTTATATTGGACTATAGAGTGGTAATTTATATGAAAAATTATTATTGCTTCCAATTTTCTACACGGTAATTAATATCTAAAGCACTCGATCTAGACTGATTCACTGTTTACGAACGCGATTATAACGCCGTCATACATATGACATCAGTAATGGAAAATGTGACTTAAAATTCTACTAAAGGTTACACCATATTTCTTTGTGATTATTGAGCTGTTTAAGTAGTATAATATTAAAACAGTAAAAAAAAAATGTTTCCATAGTGCAACATAACTGTTTATGGTAAATATGGTTTGAACAACTCTAAAGTAATATTACTTCGTTTTCATGCAGCTGGCTTCTAATACACCTCAATTACACTTTTAAAGGATGAAAGCATCTAGTATCTAAACTTTACAACCATAAACAAGAAAGTTAATAATAATTTAAATGTCAGTGATTTTGGGGATACTGATGTTCTATAAAAATTTAAAAAAACTTGAAAACCATGGCAAATTTTGCATGCCTCACCAATGTATGGATAATTTTACTTTTAAGGCAGTTTCGAAATTATAACAAATTGTACCCTGCATGATTCAAACCCATAAACACCAGTTTATTATACAAGAACCAGTATGGTACAGAGGCGATCACAACATTCCATACATATATTTTTAAAATAAGATATTTATTATATTAGTTATCAATAAATGAATAATGTGAGAACAGATACCTATTTGTCTAAAACTATAGTAGTGTGTTGACATTGCTTTCCAAAGATGGCAATCAAAACAATTCCTTCAACATAGTTTTGATGTAAATTTATATGACTGTGTAGGGCTTATGTAATTAATATTGTATCTACAAAAGTTCTTGACAAAGAAAAATAAATATTGATTTAACAGTTAATAGTTTTCTAATAGTTTAATATAGTATTATACAATATGTTAAAGAAAACATTTAAATTAAATATTTTAGTTTAATTAAATGAAATACACATGATTAAAAAACACTAAAATGTTAAATATTGCCATATTTAAAAAAGATATTTTGATGTTACAATGAAGATATAGAGAGGATAGTAGTAATGATAAAAATATGGTGTCAATGAACTGTGATAACAATGAAATAAATGTTCAACTAAACATTATTGACTCATTCAATAAATGTTATGCAAAACTAAACATTACTTATATTATTGACCACAGGTCTTTAACCCAGCAGCTGATTTGTGGCCTAACAGTATTGTTCCTGGCTATGTGAAGTGGACAGATACATGCAAGGCAATATACCGCCCCCCCCTGGCTTTAGTACATTAAATTTCAATAAAACATGCTATGTATATATAAAAACATAGTGTAATAAATCATCATCATCAGCCTTTCTAAGTCCACAGCTGGACATAGGCCTCCCCCCTTCCCTATTAGGCCCTTTTTAAACCGTATCCTTGGTGGTTGGTGGGTGGACTGACTTTTTACATGCCCATCTGATACATGGATCATCTTACTTTTCAGACATTCAAGTGATCAGACCAAATTGCCCTAAAGAACTATGAAACAACAACGAAAATTTGTTGAGTCCCGCCAGGATTCAAGCCAATGACCTCCGGTTTCTAAAGCACACATCCTTACCACTAGGCTATGGAGGCAGTTAATACATATTAGAAGGCAATCCTATTACCACTTGAGAAACAACTTTAAACATGTAGGACATGTTTATAGTAAATTAATAAATCCAAATAATGCTGTGCTTACCATTAGGAGAGTAAACACGCAAATTAATAGGTACAGGAGAGATGCCTTTGTTACTCCCGGTCACACGATCCGTCTCAGCTTCAATCTCCCCTCGCACCTCATTGAAGTCCGTAAACTTTTTTCCTTTGCAATGAAGAAATTCCGCATATTCTGTTGGATAAATAAATATGTAACTTGCTATACTAAAACCTTTGTAAAATAAAAAATAAAATTTTGTAGAATAAGAATAAAAAATTGTAAGGTATTTAACAAATATTAGTTTTTAAGTGCACAATTAAGCAAAAAGTCACTATTGATTTATTTAATGTATATATTGCAAATTTTAATTAAATAATATAGGATATTATATATGAAACAAAGTTAACTTTCATTATATTTTTTATTAAACAATAATTAGGATGAAATTTAATCTAGCATGTTATTTTGATGATACTGATTTTAAAATATACATATAAAATTTTAACTGCTCTTAAATTTTTTTAAATACAATTAAAACATTTAGGTGAAAATGTAATACCTGCATTTCCATGTATGAGCTGTAGAATTAAAGGTCTCCGAGTGACAATTCCAGAGCCTCGAGGTAAAAAATCCCTGTAGATTTAATGAGCCATTATAATAAAATTATAATATTTGTAAAAAAATTTGTGACTGAACCTACTAAATTGAGTCTTTGAGAAGATAGTTTTGTAACACAAATGTTTCCTATTGGTGCGTTATGAATCACTACAAGATGATCCACTAATAACGTAATTTTTCTTTTTTTATAGCATACGCAGGCAGGCGAGCAGTCAAGCCACCTGATGGAAAGTGGTCACCAACGCCAATAGACATTGACAACAATGGTATCACCAACGGGCTGCCTACTGTGGGACATATGATGTTAAGTCTCGTTTACCCAGTAAATACGATGGCTAACGGTGCCCTTCAAATCGGAACACAGTAGTGTATTCACACTATTGCTTTACGGAAGAAGAACGCACCTGTGGTGGTACCCACCCAGACGGTCCCCTGTAAAAACGACATATCTTACAATTCTATTAATTGATTTTATCTAGATTACACTAAAGGGTCGCAAAATTACAAAATTCATATTGCTTCATATAAAGTAAAAAAGAATATTCCATTCAATATATCACTAAAACATTTGTTATGACTCATTTGTGAGCAAACAGTTGAATTTTATTATCTCTTATTATAATCTCTTATATTATTTTAATGAAGACTATGTTGCTATTAGTCTTATTGATTTCTTCTGTGACAATAATAATCGTCTTTTTGAAGAAAAATAAAAGCCAGTAAATTGTACACCTTTTCTTTCTACATGCTGTACTTATTAACTAAAATCCTCCTTAACAAATAAATGGCAAAATAAATATCTCAACATACTATTTTCAATGAACTTAGTCCATTGGAAATTAAGCAAACCACTGGGCTTTATAAAATGTGTTTGTATCGAGCATACTGGGACATTGTTACTAAAATTATAGAAAAACCAATTGTATACTCCACCAGTTAAAAGATTTATTTTACGATAACAAAAGGACAACTTAATGGACAAAAGCTAGATACCTAATTAGCTTTCATTAGTGTCTTTTGGATAGTTCAAGTTTTTGTTTAATTTACAAAAAAACACACGAAAATAGTGAAGTTCTTAAATAAACAATGTTATATTACAAAGTCATTTTATCTTAGTAACCATTGAACAAGGATATAGAACAGACGTATTTTGCTTTTTACATTAAAAAGCTCACCTGCCGACAAAATTTTCTAGTACCGAACTTTTTCCTGCTGATTGACCACCCACAACTGCAATTTGTGGAAGATCTAAGGACATGTGCACTCCCATTTGCACGAATGCATCTTGTAATTTGTTTACAATTGGGATCAACTGCTGCATTCCATAATTCCCAGACATTTTTGCTAATATACATCAAAGTTTTGCAACTTCAAAATCACTAAACCTTATTCATCCTCTGTACATCACATCATCGATAAACTAATTTATTTTTCAATATGGTGGTAAGTGGGTGGTGGTTATGGTTTATTACATTCCGTTTAACGTTTATTATTAATAATTTTAACAATATTATTTTAAGAAAATTAATGAAGTCCTATTTATATTGCTGCATTAAAACATAAAAATATATTTTATGATATTAGATGTGTGACAAGTGTTCATTCATCAACCCTTAAAATCATTTTATTGAAATAATAACAAGGTGTTCTCCCACCACAAGATATGCAAGATCAATACTATTTGACATGCGCACAAAATTTAGGCCATCGTGTACGATGTCTCGTAATATATCGTAAATTTTGTAATTATTTTACACAATTTATTTAATTTTATTATTATGTAACTTTATATTATTAATATAACGACTTTGCTAGTCGTATGTTATATCTTTTATTGCAAGTTTCTATTTGAAGAGCCAATATTTAAAATGCGTTAATTTAAAACGCACTTTAAACATGTTTTTATTACCTCTTTTATTATTAATATTTAAAATTATTTTCTTGAATTAATATTAATATGGAGCTTCATGAAATAAAAAAGAAAAAATCTAAATCCTAAGCTATTACGTATTCATAATTGATAAGAAAAATTATGCAACGTAGTGCAAAAGGTTTAAAACAAATGATTTACCCATAGATATACTTACTTGCCAACGAAATTTTCAAGCACCGAACTTTTACCAGCAGATTGGCCACCAACCACAGCAATTTGTGGTAGATCCAACTGCATATGAACACCGAGCTGGGTGAAGGCATCTTGTAGTTTATTGACGATGGGAATCAGTTGCTCCATTCCTATATTCCCGGTCATGGCTACCGGTTTTCTGGTGTACTTCTGGGTTTATGATGTTCGCTGCAGCTCTCCGACTACTGAATTTTAGTTCATCAATATAATGTAAACTCAGTGCGCAAGCGCGAGCGAACAACAAAGATTTTGAAAAAAGAAGTATTGAATAATAAAATTTATGATTAATATTGTTGTATAATTAAACATTCGTTTCATTTCTTATTATATATTAGGTAAATAATAATATAATTTGACAATATTAATAAAATATTTTCTATTGTAGTAATCAAAAGAAAGACACCAAAAACCACCTTTTCTCATTAAAATTGGTAAAATGAAATTCCTTAATAAATTTTAAAATTTGTTTTTTTTTGCCAATAGTACAACAGTGTAAAGATTTTATTCTGCTATTTTTATAAATGGTCTTGCCTATTTTGAACGCTTACATAAAAGTTTGCAAGTTTTTCCGGCAGAGTACGCTTTGTTGCGTCTTTGTGACGTCACGCTATTGATTGTGAAGGAAGGAGATCGTCTTTTGGAGACGCCATCTTAAAATAAAGTGATATAAGTTTTGGTAGCGTAGAATATAGAAAAAATCTAAAGTAATCTCCTTTTATTAAGATAATATTGTGATTAGACATTTCCATTTTTGAAATATTCGGTATAACGGACCAAGGTATATGTTTATTTTGCTTTTGTTGTTTCATTTACTAATAAAATTTAGTTTGTTATTTACCGTTCTCCTAATAGTACTGAATTTGTACCGTTATTATGATCTGATTCGTTGTTAATAGTATAGAACGCAACGGGCTTTAAAACTCAATTTTTGCTCTAAAAAAGTGTTAAGCTATCGATCCAGCGTCTGTATAGTCTACGGATGTAACACGTCAATATAATTCTGGGGGCAGGGCCTAATTTTCGCCTCTTTTAAATTGTGAAAGTGTTTTACATATGAAATAGTTTGTGCATATGTCGAACATATGTTTGAGCAAGCAAACGAAGTTTAATCTGTGTTTATCTGTGCAGTGGAAGAAAGAAAATTAAGTAGATTGCAATTTGAAGGACAGTTCTTTGTGATCCGCTTGGAAAATCAAGTTAAGTTGTCGAGGCTACCGATTGCATTGTTGCAGTTGGTGGTCGGTGAGAGGGTGATCTCCTGATGGTGTGTACATCGCAGCATGTCTGCACTCTCGACGCCGGGCGGCGGAGGTACTACGGCGCAGAGCAAGCCGACGTCCGGCAAGCAAAAATTTCAAAAGTTGGACATCAATAGTTTGTACTGCGCTAATAGGGTAAGTTTTTGAAGGCACCGCCTTTATCTTTTTTTCTATATTTGTGTTGTCTACAATATTATTAATAGCGTTCAATTGCTGAGATAAGCCTTGTGTCAATAACATTTTATTATTTTTGTTTTCATGAGTGTTTGCATCTCAATGATAATGCAACGATTGAGGCAATAATATTTTTTATTGATAGTTGTAAAAAGGTCATTATTTCCTTTGTTTTATTATTTATATTACCGTAATTTTATATTTTGTTTTATATTAATTAAAAATATCTTCTTGTATATGAGTATTTCTTCCAAATTTTTATTTATAACATTTATTTAAAGCATTTATTAAATTTTCAGAACGAAAGTTCTGAACCGTCCTCTGTGAAGTCTCAACTAAGTCGCAAACATGGAATGCAAAGTCTTGGAAAAGTTCCATCTGCTAGGCGTCCGCCAGTAAATTTACCTTCTTTGAAAACTGAAACGGGACAAGATTCAAACACCAAGTAGGTTGCTTTTTGTTACTGATATTTATAATTTCATAACATTTATATTTGCAAGTAATTACAAAAACACTATTTATGACATACATTTTTAGTGATAATTCTATTCATTATTTCAGCTCAGTTTCTGCTATCACAACAGCTGTTTCTACTTCAGCAACATGTACTTCCCAAACAACAGTGAGTAAAATTTATTTATTTTTACATTATTATTATTATTGTTATTTATTTAATATATTATTTCATATACATTTTATTTGGTATACTTTATTATATCAATGTTAATATTAATATGTAGGCACCAACAACGAGCAGCGGTGTAGTTGCGGGCACAGCGCCTGGGGGATGGGTGGCTCTGCCGCCCCCTTTGTCACCACATTTCCGCACAGAGTTCCCCTCTTTAGAGGCTGCGGCTCAACCCTCACACCGTTCTTCAGATCATTCAGCCGCCCAACCGCAGTTACGACCACAAAGTAAATTATGATTTCATCACGTAGTTGAGTATTATGCAATCTTCTTGTTATTTTTATTTAAATGGGAGGAATTGGGAAACATTCAACTGTATCAGTTTTCATATGTTATGCAAAGGATTGTAAAAATTATAAGTATTGTCATTCTATATTAACATTTTTGAACTAGCTGGGACTTTTTTATCATAAAATTTAATCTAGTGAAGAGCAAAAATGGCTGGCATTTCCTTGATATTGCTTTTTTATATACTTTGAAAAAAGTCAAATGCTTCTCAACTATTACCATCTTCTAGTTAAGACTTTCAGGTTCACTGAAGTAAAGTTGGCTATTGATGTAAATATTTGTTCAGCGGAAGGCAGCTGGACGTCCGGTGGAACGGCCGGAGCTCGCCAAGAAACTACATCGTCACCCGCCGCCGCGCCCGCCTCCACGCCTGCCTCACAGCAAACACCCGCCTTCCGCGCTATTCTGCCACCTTTCGTTAGTATTATTTTATAAAACCATTTTATCTTTATTATTATATCCATTACTCAACTTTGCTTTATTATTGTAAACCTACACAATGTTTTTCTTGTAGCTGATGAAAGGTAGCAGTGGCGCTGGGCTCGGGTTGGGCACACTGGGCACCCTTCGTGACAGTCGAGGTGGAGGCGCTGCTAGCGGTGGTAATAACGCCAACAGCGGCAATCTATCCAGCTCACGGTCAATGCCCCGGCCACCCGCTACACCCCGAGCCGTGGAGGTTCTAACTGCACGTCCCATTTTACGGGAAGAACAGATATCCTCGCTCGATGACATTTCTCGAGATGCAGGATGGGCTCAGCACGATGACATTGATTACGAGTAAATTTTAGTTTCCTCTAATTCAACTTGTTTTGTTAGTATTTTTATTTACTAAATTCTCTTTATTTCCAGTCAAAAACTAGACTTTTCCGACGGAGAATCGGCCCCGGCAGTAAATCCAGCAACAAAAATAGCAGCAGTCGTGCTAGTGTAGATACTGAGCGTATGGACTCTAAAGTTCAGGAACAGGGTGACGAAGATCAGTTATGGGCCGAAAGGCGTCAAAAGCAAAACAATGAAGTTGCACAGGCTGTCGCACGCGCACGGCAGCGTAAAGAGGAGGAGCAGCGGCGCCAAATGTCTGGGCCTAATCATACGGCTAAGGAAAGTCGCCCCGCCGACCACAAGGGAGAGCGCACTGACAAGGATCGCAACGACAACAGGGACAGAGACTCAAATTCTAGAGAGAAGGAAAGGCTTGATATCAGAGACAGGGAAAGGGTCGATAACAGGGAAAAGGATAGGATGGATATCCGCGATAGAGATGCACGGGACAAGGAACGGGGCGACGTGAGGGAGAGGGACCGAATGGACCCTAGAGATCGCGATCGTAACGATAACAGAGATCGCGACCGGAACGATAACAGGGATCGTTTCGACAACAGGGACAGGGAACGCGACTCTGACAGGGAAAGGCATGACATCCGTGATAGAAATAGAAATGATAGGGAGCGTCAGGAAAGTGATAAAGAGCGAATGGACGCGCGTGACCGCGACCGCAATGATAACAGGGATCGTCTGGATCGAGAAAGATTCGATAGGGAAAGGGACCGGGGTGACAGAGATCGTGATCGTGGAGACCGAGACCGAGGGGACCGCGATCGTGTAGACCGCGACCGCGGAGACAGGGATCGTGGAGACCGCGAACGTCAAGACAGGGCAGAACGGGATCGCGATTTCAGAGACCGAGATTACGGTCGCGAAAGGGATCGTGATCAGTCCAACAACGCATTTTCTAAGAACTTCCAAGCTAATATTCCGCCACGTTTTTTGAAACAACAGCAACAACAGAATCGTCAACAGGATGAGCAGCATAAGGGTTGGGCATTCCCTGGCAAGGCAGCACCCCGGCGCCAAGACCCGCCTTCCTACAATCCCCCGCGCCATGCGCATAATGGCCGCCGATCCTATTCCAGGTAAACTCAACAAAGGCCACTTATTAATATATATGTTGGTAATTATAGTTACTATTTGTTTCACTGGTGCTTTGGTTACATTAACATAGCTAATAATAATATAAATACTCCCATAGTTTAAACTTGATGAAGTGATTAAAAATTTTACAAAATGGAAATTTAATTAAATTGTTTCGGAACAATCGTTTCAGCTATAATTACTGTAATATAATATAAAGCTTGCACTGAGCTGACCCTAACGTTAGCTGGTTATTCGTAAAGAAATCTTGAAAAAAACGCTATGTTTGTTACGTAATATTTTTCTATTTATGGATCAAATCGGCAGCTTCTGCCGCAACAATTAAGAATGCGAGGCACGGTCTCGTGCAGTGGTTGTTTATGATATTTTGACTGCCATAACATATTTAATATTATTGACCTTTGCTCATAAATGAATGACATAATTTTTTTTTTTAATAAAAGAGCAGTGCAGTCCGTGTGATTCTAATGAAATACTATACAATAAAAAAATTTGTGAGACCATTGCACACGTGTAATCGGTATTGGTGCCGACTTTACGTGAGTTCAGCTGTTTTGTAGAATGTGTTTTTAGATATACCATACATTTCATTTTACTTTTCTGCTTTATTATATTGCTTACTCATATGATAATAACATTTTTTACTTCGATCAGTAAGTGTTTCTTCATTATAAAGTAATAATAATTGCTGCAAAAGTGACGATTGATTTGAGTACGCAATCATTGTATTATTTTACGAATTTCAGGGACTATTCCGACCGCGAGGACGAATGCGAAGAGAAAAAGAATCCTCCGGCCCTCAGTGGCGTTCCGAGATGCAAGATTATGAAAAGATTAATAGAGACATGGACAAATCAAGCACTAAGGAGTATGACAAAGACAGAAGAAATGAACCAGATAGGAAAGTGATCGATAGCCACATTGAACAAAGCAGTAGGACTGCTGCTGACAAATTGACCGAAGTGTTCGAGAGGAAGAGCATAGGCCTTGTTGAACCTTTTGCGGCGAGTGTTCCTGTGCAACAACAAGCTCCGGAAAGACGTTCCACTCCTCCTTCGAATAATGCACCTCAACGTGAGTCGTCGGAAAAAGATTACAGTAAAACTTCGTGGGCCGAAGTTGCTCAAGAAGAACAAACTAATTATCCACCTCTTAAAACGCCTTCTGAAAGTGACAGCTCTACGAAGAAAGAACAAATTATAAAAGAAGCTATTCCACCCTCTGACAGCAAAGATACATCCTCGTTGCAGCAAATAGCTTCTGGCCAAACTTTGCACCCAAGTGTTGCACCGGCTAATAAAACTGCCCAACCTGTTGTTGCACAATCCTCTGCCAACAAGTTTAATAATATCCTTGGATCAAATGTACAAACTGCAGCAATAAATCAACAGCCAACTCAAGTAAACTTTGGTAGCCTACAAACATCCTCAAATCAATCTCAACCTTCATTTAGTGATAATCAATCTCTTTCTAAAACTATTAACCCTCCTATTTCTAAACCTGCAAATGAACCATCTAACCTGCTGAATTCTTCGCAAGTTCAAAAGCCTGTTGATGTTATGCCGCAGCAAAATTTACATAAGCCGATATTACCCTCGCAAAAATCTGACAAAGATTTCTCAGAAACTGAATCCATTGCTTCAAAATCTAGTACTGATCCATCGAGTCTATTTGTCAAAAATAATGAACCGCCATTCATTGAACCTCCACTTAATAGTACTGACTCACAAAAACGCTTTAATGACGATAAAAGGAATGATCGCTTTAGTAATGAACAAATACATAAAATCCCTGGAAAGGACCCAATTGAGAGAAAATCAAGTGGCTCCGGGTCTGAGAAAAAGGGCCGGGGGTATGGAAATAACAGTGGTTATGTTTATAACAGAGGTTGGGGACCAAGAGAATCTCGTGGGCGACGATCGCATAGAAGCTCTCGTTCTAAGAATAGGGCTAGTGAATCTGACGCTTCAACCGATGGAGCCCCTAATGCGGAGCGGAAAGAACGGCGCCGCGCCCCTCGCAGCCCACGTGGGCCTAAGAAATCTGATAAACCAGAGGATATTAACCATTTAATCGACCACAGCATACCGGCAATGGATAATTTGGGAAACAGAGAAATTCCATTTGCTCCACGAGGGCAACCGTCAAGACGCGGAAGAGGTGGTTTTCAAGGTACAGCTAGACCGCCAGCCCCCGCGAAACGGGTCACTGGCTACGGGCCACCGAATATTAAAAGTCCATTTAGTCAAGCTAACAGAGCTAACAAGGATAACGATGATATTAAAGATAATGTTCAAGATGATCGAGTAAAAGGGAAAAATAATCAACGCACCGGCTCCTCGACCGGCAGAGGTCGCGATCGTCGTCCCAAAGGAGCTGGTCCTCTAAGTGGTGAAGATGAGAATTGGGAGACGACCTCAGAACATTCCGAGGGCGGTGGCGCAGGCGCTCGCCGTCGATCCGTTGGTGGTAGACAGCCGGGTCAAGGCCAAAAGGGGCCCGGAGGACGCAATCCACCGCTAGGTAACCGTATGAACAATTCTCGTAACGGACAAGGTGTCAAGAAAGAGGTAGATGGCAAAAATGTAGATTTAACCGACGCAATAGGTGAACTTAAGATATCTTCAACTGTTAAAAAAGACGATGAGGTGGTCGATGATGGTTTTCAAGAAGTGCGAAATAAGAAAAACTCTAAAGACGGAAGAGGTGGTCCGCCTTTAAAAGATGAAAGCCCACACATTACAAAGCAGCCTAGGTCTCGTTCCAACCAGGGTGGAGGCAGGAATGGCTCCTCATCAAGAAATTCTAATGATAAGCCTGGCAACCGCGGCCAACCTCCAGCTCCTGGAAAATCAAATGTGCAATATGATAGGCCGCGCCAAGCTAACCTAGCTCCGCGGTTTGTGAAGCAACGCCAGAAACAACAAATGGGCCTGATGTCCAGTTTTAGCCCCGACACTGGCGCAGCGCCGCCGCCACCGACAGTAAATGCTTGGGACAAACCAATTTCACAGTCATTGCGTGGTAATATCGAGGAACCTGTCGAAGTAGTTGACCCCAAATCAAGTCAATCAAGCCATCGTAGTACTCCTGGCGATGCGCAAATTGAAGTGAAACCAACTCCAACCCCGTGCGCAATCGCTACAGAAAAAACTGGTGTTCTGGACGGTACGACTCCACCAGTCGAAACCATTATATTTGAAAACACAAACTACAAGACTGCTCCACCAGCTGAAGCTTTAAAACAGAAATATCAACCTAGCGCAGCTTCTGTTAAGCCCCAAGGCGAAGAGTTGCCGCCCGAAATGGATGCACGATCTATTACTTTCAACGGTGACGTCCGACCACGACCTAGATCTATACAAGAAATAATGGCAGACAATAGCCGGCCTGTTACCGACGCCGATGGCACCCTCGGTCTTCAGATGTCCTTTGATACATCCCAGAAGACGGAGGATTCTTCTGACATGAAACTAGATTTTGCGTTTGACTCTGATTTAGGTCAACTCACTGAAGATAAATCGGCTAAATCGCTCGGTTTGCCTCGCAGCACGCATATGAGTACTTCAAACACTATCTCCCCCCTGGCTGCAGATCTCAATTTAAAAATAGCAAGTGTCAAAAAAGTGTGGGAGATGCCTGCTGTGGCTGAAGGCAGTGAAGAGTTGCAATTTGCTGGGTTCGAAGAAAGCAATACAGAAACAGGTGCGCCTCCAAACGTTTGCAAAGTTAAGCCCACACAGCAATTACAATCTCCTCCTCCGCAACACTACAATCATATGGGATACCAAGGTGGATATGGAGGCTTATCAGTTTCCTCACCGCCTGCGGTTCTCTTTAATTCGTCCCAGCAGTTGCTTGGTTCATCTCAACAAATGCCACAACAAGGTGGGCTTTACGGAGCATTCTTAGATCAGAGTCGAGGACAATTTGGAGCATTTCCTGGAACTCCATATGGAGCCGGTTCGGCGGCTCCCTACAATTACCAACCTCCACATGACATGTTCCAGAGTCTTCCAAGTCAATATCGTATGGTAAGCATTCGTAATTACACGAACTAATTATTACATCTTGTGTCGTTTTTGTGTAAGATATATACAGAGATATTTTTGTATGGCATCAGGCGGCTGCTGCAGGCGGCGGAGCCGCATTTGGACAGTCAGGGCAGTTGGGCAATAGTCCTAACACTGTCCTCATCTCCAGCACTTCCAACTCATTAATGTCTGCTACTGTAAAACCATCTTCGCAGCAAATAGGTGCGATAGGTACGGATGTAATAATACATTATATTTTATATAGACGTTCATAAAATATTTGTCTTGCTATTCATATGTAGTTTTTGTTTACAAATATAGGCATTAATAATTATAAAGTATTATTTGCTTATCTTTCCCGGTCGAGTATCCAAAGAAAAGTATATCATAACTGATTTTCTTCCTGCTATAGGTAGCAAAGGTGGTGGTGTTGGCGGCGTGGGGGGCGTCGGCGGTGTAAACACGTACCAGCAGCAATTCCTCGGCTACTCGGCCCGGTCGGAGAAGCGCCTTACTCGTTGCCGGGCCTGCTGCCTCGGCCCGCGCCACCGGCCAGCTCGTACTACTCCCCGTACCAGCCGCCGGCCGCTCCGGCGCCCACCTACCCCTTGCAGTTCACGCAGCCCGCACAATCGGGCAACGCGTTCGGCTCACAGTTCCTCACGTCGCAGCTACAAGTGGCCGCTGCCGTGCAGCAGATGCAGGTTTGTGTTTATTGGATATCACAGGAATGAACTCGATTGATATAGCTTTCGAGCTTCTTAGTATAGTGGTCAATCTGCAACGAGAATATTAACGAAGAGGGGGAATGCTATATTAAGATAGTTAGCTCAAAGTAATAGTTAAAAATTATTTATATAGTTTGGGTTCTACTGATAACTTATGAACGTATGTATTTACCACCGGATAAGAAACTTAAACCTTTTACGTATTTTATATACTTTTATTTTTTTGTATTTAATGTTGTACAAAGTGTGAATTCGTGTTTTTTTTTTAAGTTTCAATCGTTTAAGATCAACATAAAAAAGGAATGATTCCTTGATAAATACACATTTTTTTTAATAAATCTCACAAATGTAATCTCTAAACTTGTCACTTGTAGCATAAAGTCACCAATTGGCATCAGTATAATACTCAAACAATTAAACCTCTCCGTCGACAGCAACAGTACCGTGCGCCGATGCAGCAGCAGTACGCGCCTCAGCCGCGACCGCCGCAGCCACAGCTCAAGAGTCCGCTGCACGAGCATGCAAACGGATTTGCGACGCTCTGCGACTCGGCGTCGCCCACACCGAAGGGCGCAGCGAAGCCGCAGAAGCCGCCGCACTCGCCGCCGCAGCACAAGTACCACGCGCCGCCGCCCTCGCACACGCCGCACCAGCACCACCAGCACCAGCAACATCAGCAGCACCAGCAGCATCAACAACACCAGCAGCACCAACAACACCAGCAGCATCAACAACACCAACAACACCAGCAGCACCAACAGCATCAGCAGGTGCGCTACTCTGTAAGCTGTGAACCCAATCATATCTAACAACAATTCTAACACTGCGTCCGCGATTTTCACGTCTCATGCACATCACTTGTCACATCTCGTGTACGTACACGTAGTTTCTTTTAGCTGCATGTAGCCCTTAACTTTATTTTATAAGTTGATAATATTTGCTTCTTTAGTAAATATTATATTATTCTGTAATATAAGTACCAGCTTACAGATAGATTAACATGTAACTGCTTATAAAAGTAACGAGACAAGCACGACATTTACCTGATGGTAAGCGATACAACCATCCTGTAAAATGGAATATTACAACTTGTTTACTCAGTAATAAATGATGTTACTAAGTGAGGACCACTTTTAGAACCACTGCTTACGAAATTTATAATTGTGGTAATATCACGTTTAACCAACCTCATATTAATGGTAACGCACATGTTTTATTTGTGTTATTAATTGTTATAGTGTGTGTCATCTATAATATGTTCATAAATGTTGTTACACATAGACCTGAAATGTACTTTCAAATCTATTCATCATCATCATCAGCCTTTGTTAGTCCACTGCTGGACATAGGCCTCCCTAATACACCCTATCCATTAGGGGTTTGGACCGTATCCCACCACGCTGGTCCAATGCGGGTTGGTGGTGGACCGACTTTTACATGCTCATCCGACGCATGGATCATCTTACTTTTCAGACAATTGGGTGATCGGCCCAAATTGCCCCTAACCAACTAGGAAACAACAATGAAAATTTGTTGCGTCCCGCAGGATTCGAACCCACGACCTCCGGTTTCTAAAGCACACGCCCATACCACTAGGCTACGGAGGCAGTTAAAGCAAATCTATTATCGTACATTTTGCGTCGCCGCAGCAAATGATCGGCGGCAACAACGGGCGTTGCGGCGGCGGCGGCATGTCCCGCGGCGGGCCGGCGGCGCCGCGCTACCCGGCGCCCATCCAGAGGCCGCACGCGCCCGTGCTGCCGCTGTACCGCGCGCAGCCCGCACCGTCCCGCCCTCACCACGCGCCGCAGCGCAACAACCTGTACTATCAACACCAGCAGCGCAGTAAGTCCAGTTTACGTCACTCGAGCACGCCGTTAATTTAAATATAAGGCAGCCTATAGAATATTGATCGGTTTGTATCAGTGGTCCAAATTAAAGGTGGTTGTGCTAAAGCAGGCTAAGCCTATATAAATGGATCACTAAAAACTTCGATATTATGTGATGATTACGATGTGAATCACGGTAACTGCAGTGGTCTAGTGGTCGTTTTGCTAAACCATTGTCCCATCACGACGATCGTGCCACAAATTCCTGTTTTGGTGCTTAGTACCATTATGAATTATGCATCGAAATATACAAAGTAAAAAAAAATACAAATTAGCCATATGATATTTCCTGGATACTTTTTAGGAGAAAGTTATATAAGAAAGTTACATCGAATGTAATAAATTTATATCAGTTGTAAAAGCTACGAAAAGTCAAGGCTAGAAAGACATTAGAAATAATTTTGTTGAATGTTTGTTCATGCATAGTAAATCCAATAAAAAAATTGGCGCTTTCATTTCACTTGTCCCCTTTTGAAAGTACATATAAAGTGTTCTTTTGTTTGTTATATTTTTAAAAACTTATTTTTGAAATCGCAGACGGCGGTGGCGGCGGAGACCGCGCGCCTGAGGGCAACGAGGCTGCGGCAGTCGTCGAAGAGCAAGTGGAGACGGTGGCCGCGCCTGACGCCCCCGCCGCGCCCGAAGTCAAGGCTGACTGAAAAGTGCGGCCGCGCAACCGCATCTACTGCCACGTCTCACGTTTCCTTTACTCGGTATTCTTAATTAAGTCGTAAATTATGAAAAGTGATTTTAAGGTTATTTAAGTTTCGCGCGGATCGAAGCATCCCCCATCTCCCGGTTAAGTCCGCGACGCCGACGGTGACCGGCAAAGCGGCAGCTCGCCCTCTCGCCACCCGCTCCGCGCGCCGCGCGAGAGGCGCTCCGTTTGTTTGTATGTAAATATATAGATCGGACGGACATCTGGCTGTCTAATTGACTGTTATATTTTAAGGATATATGTAAAATCGCGAACGTCGACGGCCTCGCGCGAGCGACCGGAGTTTCACGGGGACTCTGCGTCCGACCGGTGGGCGCCGCCTCGAGACCTCTCACTAGTGAATATGTAGCCACGGTTTGTGCATGACGAATGTCGATGCAATATAAATGAATAAGGAATGCAATTTGGAGCGAAGGCGGCCGAGCATCGTTCTTTGGCGCCTGCTGACCCGGTGCGCGTTCGCGCTCCATGTATCATAATCAATTATAATATGCGAATAAAATTATTATGACCGATTGATCTTTTTCATTTATTTACCTATAATTAGATTCAAAGTGCTGTTCCTAAGTGCAAGTTTGTCTAGTAGTGTAGAGAATTGAAATTGTATGGAAAAACTTTAATTAGCGATCGCGGGATTTGATTTTGTACTTACTTTTATTGATGAAATTGGAATGATTTTGTTGTCAAAGATGTCCTCTAATTATACGTAAAAACCTACTTGTTATTTTTATTACTATAAACCTTAAACCATTAAACTAACGATATATATATATTATTATTAATGCAACCTGAATACTGAGCGCCACAATGCTTGAATATTTTCATTTATACCTTAAATAGTAAATGTACTATTAGTAGTATTTATGACCATTAAGAAAATTTTACATTAACGTAAGCATTGAATTCGGTGCTAGGTTTACGTATTCTCTTAAAAAAATTTAATAAAATACATAACTTCTTTTAGTGTTTTTGAAAGATAATTTTTAAAATGTGTTTTATCGTTAATCATTACGTAACTTAATATTAATATTACTCTTAATCTTATACGGTAGAGCTTCACTAAACAGATTAATATATTTTATGCGGAGATAGAGTTAAAATCTGGCAAGAGAAATAACATCATTTAAGATCAAACCGCAAGGCTTATTTTATTGAAAATACTAAAGACGCCATTTTGATCATATGTTTATTATTTTTCGTACTAATGTCCTAGTCGATACCGACTACGGCAGGCCAATCTATGTTAGAGATTAACCAACTAAATGTAAATACATCGTCGTTGTCAAACCAAAATCTCCTATGTGTCAAAAGTATAGTTTCGAAATATTAACATAAAGCTTTCCTGAATAAATTTAGAAAGTTTACTTTCAAAATCATTTTATATGAAAGATACAGTCATTATACGTTAATTTATTTGTATTTTGAGCGTGTCAAATAAAAATTTTTTATTTTTAGTTTTCTCATTGATATTTATGTGTCAAGTTTAGGTCACATAACAAGTTTTAATAAGATGACAATTCATAAAAAAACGGTAGGTATTAATTAGCTTAAATTAAACAGATCCATAGTCAAAATCTGTAAATGGTGACAATTATTGCAGTTAATTGAGTTTGGTTTTAGATGTTTCCAGAAGACTGTCATACTATTGTATATGTTCAAGTTACTCTTAGTCTGTGTTGCGTAAGTGTTGCATATCTTCTGTATGAGGGAATTTGATCTAGACTTGTCGTATTCTCATGTACTGCTATATAAATTAACTCAATATATGGACCGTTTATTTTGAAAGTGGTATAAGTCGTTGATTAAAAAATACAGGCACATCATATGAGGTCTGGCATTGTTTTATTTCGTTAATGTAAATTTGTTTTTGGCTAATTAGACTACGATGACACATGTTTAAGTGCTGTTAATGGAATTACACAACTTTCAAAATTAGAAAATTGTTTAATTTCTAATTTGAAAAATCAAATATCGCTTAAAAGATACTTCATTTTAATATAATTTTGAAACGGTAATTACATTGTCATTACAAGGATTTACTCTTTCTATGCATGTGGTAGTGTTTCAAAATATGCGTGACGGACCGGAGGTATATAGAGGGTATGAATTGGGTAAGTAATAAAAATTAGAAAAATCGTAACAAGATTGCGCATTTTTTTGCAAAAAGATGGCGGTATTGTTGTATTTAATTCGCCAAAATACGGAAAAAGATGCGAAATCAATGTCGTATCTGTTTTGCTTCTCACAGATTATGCGCTGTACATTATGTACAGCGCTTTCCTTTAATTTTTTAATATCTAATTTTAATAATTATTTCTATTGCTTGCCGAATATTATACATTATTAAATAAAATTACTTTACGGATTTTATCGCGTTTATTTTACATTTTAATTCCGACGTTTCGAACACTTTCCAGCGGCCGTGGTCACGGGGTAGACTGAGTGTCATGCGTCTTGTTGCCAGTGATGAAGCGGGTTTCCAGATCTTAATTTTAATTAATTATATTTAATCTGTACTCGATCTATGCAAAACGAACTGATTTTATCTTTACAGCCAGCAGGACAGCTTTGTTTCAGAGAGCACGAGGGATCTGTGATGATGAACACCTGGCGGCTGAGCTACAACATGTTAAGCAAGTACTGCGACACAACAAGCTCGCTGCGCCACGGCAGCGTCACAGTGACCGAGTGAAGGCAGCCACAGTGGAGCGAGTACCTGCTGTTCTACCTTTTGTGAGAGCGTAACTGACAAGATTGGCTACATTTTGAGGCGGGCTTCAATCAAAACTTATTTCAAGCCGCTGAAGAAGATTGGTCAATTCCCTACCACCTGTCAAGTGCAATATTCCTCTACAAGACCCAGGAGTGTACAAGCTAGATTGTGACTGCGGCCTCTCTTATATTGGACAAACAAAGCGAGCAATAGAACCCGCGTGAAGGAACATATAGCTGACATCAAACATAGAAGACCCAACAAGTCGGCAGTGTGTGACCATACCTTAAATCACCCAAACCATTACATAAGATTTGATCAACCACAAATCCTCGCTAAAGAACACCGATTCCTACCAAGGATGATCCGTGAGGCTATTGAGATTAAAAACATCCAAATTTCAATAGAGAAGATGGTTGGTTCTACCACCTGCTTGGGATCCCATAATTAATAAATTAAAATTTAAACCCAAGCATAATACCACTGCTGGCTGTAAAGATAAAATCAGTTCGTTTTGCATAGATCGGAGTACAGATTAAATATAATTAATTAAAATTAAGATCTGAAACCCGCTTCATCACTGGCAACAAGACGCATGACACCTCAGTCTACCCGTGACCACGGCCGCTGGAAAGTGTTCGAAACGTCGGGAATTAAAACGTAAAATAAACGCGATAAAATCCGTAAAGTAATTTTATTTAATAATCTAATTTTAACTTACGAGTAGTGGAAACACGAAAGAGAAACAATGCAAATCGTCCGCGGGTGAAAGCGCAGGACACCTAGAATAAAATAAATGAAAAATAACAAAACACTGATCGGCATCCATCTGCTATGCCACCTACCTCTGTCAATTGCACTTACGCCACTTTCATAATCGATGACTATGCAATTTCATTTACCGATCGATTATAAGTTGAACAAAACATGGGATTTCTTTGAAAAATTATACAGACTAATTATATATAAAAAAATACATTAAATTAAGCATGAATTACGTGATAGCTCATGTTTTTCAAAAATGGACTTACACCACTTTCACATAAACGGTCCATATATTATATATATACTACTACTACTATATACAGATAAGCTCAATATATACCTGAAAGTAGTATAATATCTGCAAATATATCTGACCAAATTGTTAAATTTAAGATAAGTCCATAATAAAATGCTAAATGCTCTTAAAAGAAACAATACTTTCCGCCGTTTTGATTTCTAGAGATAAAGCATTCCATAAGAGGACAGACTGTATGAAAAAGGAGAAGCCCATGAAATCAAAACGGCAGGGTATTGGAGGAGACAAGTATGCGTCAAACGAAGATTTTTCTTGCTGACATCACATAAGTATTGAAAATGATATCTTCCCATTTTCAATAAGACGGGGCCATAAGAGAGTTAAGAAACGAGTATAGAGTGGTAAGGGCTCGTAAGGAGCGTCGCTGGCGTATAGGTTAAACCATTTAAGTTAAGAAGGTTGCGCAGAGACTTGGTCATATTTACGAAGATTAAAAATCGAATGCAGTTATTTAGAAATCGGTTAAGTTTATTGAGGTGATCAGCATTCAGGTCAAAATAGCACACGTCACCATAGTCGATAATAGGGAAAATAAGGGCCTGTACAAGCGTCACTTTCGTCTGAATGGGCAAAAAATTGTTAAATCGATACAGGCACCGCAGGACACCTGTAGCTTTCTGAACAACACTCGCTATTTGGGTGTTCCAATTTAGTGTCTTGTCGATAAGTAGGTCTAGGTTCTTTACAGTTTCACTAAATGAGATGTGATTTCCATACATACTCAGAATAAATTCCAAAAAAGGCCATGGGCTACTTATTATTGCGAATAATGTGGTTGAAAGGACTAAAATTGGGGATGAAAGTTAATATGGAGATTTGTCAGTGTTGAAAATAGGACCATGAAACTTTGAGTTCAATATAGACACATTCAGTTATACACCTCATTTATATTAATATAACATACATTATATTAAATACACCTCAATATTCCAAGCGGACGAAGACGCGGGTACCAGCTTGTAAGGTTGTATATTATGGTTACCTGAGACAGTAGACAAATCGCTTATCACATTTTCTGTGATAGTAGAACAGCTACTGTATCCGTAATATGGTTAAACATCATGGATGACTCTCGATGAGAGAGTAGTACAGGCCACCGGTGGTACATGGTACAGTGCGTACTAATCAGCGGTAGTAAGCTTCACCCTTTGCGTCGGTAGTATGTCACTGGATGGCCGTACTATTTACTATGCGGGCCACCGGTGGCGAACGTGGTTGATAGATCAAAGTTTACTCGCAATATATATTAATATATTGCGAGTAAACTTTGATCTTAAACCACGTATCATACAAGTAGAAAGAGCGCTACGAGCAGTACTCAAGGTTGCGGCAGGCCTTCCTTTCCGCTTTCCAACGTCGAAACTGTACAAACACTGGGACGTTTTATACTTTATACAATCCTAAAGAAACACTCTCAGCTAAAATTTAAACCATATACGATTAATGAACGACGAAGAAAGGAAAAAGTTTGCCCATTTCCCCAACTGAAAACTGCAAAATCGAAAAATTCTCTCCATTTTCATTTCATTCTCGGTCCATAACGCTATCTAAAAAGCCTCGACTATACCAACACCGAAAAACTACTTGTATATATCAAATAGCACTCTTCATTTCAGTATCCTCGTCAACCTTGTCTAACATGCGTCACTATTTTTCGACATACTGCCCTCATAAACTTTTTTGATACACCCTTACCACGACTACGACACACATACATGTCAACACAAAATTAATCGCAAAAACACTACTCAAACTCATTCAACATGACATTACCCTTCACTTTGACTTCCTTCATATAAACTAAATAACATCCGCCGTAGAAACTAAATAACAGGGCGCAGTTCTTGTGATTCTTAGTTATTGGCGTAATTTCCGTATACACAAAAGTAGAGCTTTTATTACATAACTATATAAGAATTGATTATTTTCGCTAAAAGATTAGTCACTTATTTTTAAATACTCTTATTTTAGGCAAAAATGAGTTCAAAGATAGAAATATATTTGCTAAAGGAGCAATGAACAAGAGCTTGCTTAAAAGAAGAACTAAAATTTTCGTTATGTTAAATGTTAACCTGTCCTGTGTGAATTTCTTTCAGATTTTTTACTTCTAATTTTCGACCGTATTTGTATATGCCTTGTTATTATCATATTTTAAATAAGTGATTGGCTTTGATCGAACGCTATTTATCTAATTTTCTTTGAACATCTCCCATTTTATTAATTGTTGAGTCCCCACTGGATTCGCACCCACGTTTTCTGAATACTAAAGCGCTACCCCGAACTACTAGGTTATTGATGTCCTAAAAGTCCGTACATTTATTTATCTTAAGGTTTTTTTTAGTCTCATCTAATTAAACATCTTTAACAGGTTTGTGTTTTCTAATTGCTTAATCAAAATAGTCACACGATAATTTAAGCTGATATAGAGTAATATAAAGTAAATAGTAACAAGAACTAAGTTAATATATAGTAGTGTCCGACCGAACTTTCGGTTTCGGTTTCAGTTTCGCCGAGTTTCGGCCAAAAATCAAGTTTCGCAAGTTTCGGTTTCGCCAAATTTGGCCGAAACTTTGCCGAAACTCGAAACTGGTTTCAGAAGTGTTTTCAAAATAGTAGCGAAAGTTAAATGTATCATTGCTACAATCGAGCTCAACAGTTTGACAGAAGAAATTGATGATTCTTTTAGAAAGACGAGTAGGGAACAAATAGTAGTGAGAACAGATATAAACAACGCTGAAGGGCCTGCAGCACAGCCCAAATTTCGACAGAATCAAAGGCTTTCTCATAGTCCACAAACGCCAAGCATAAAGGCAGATTATACTCCTCGGTCTTCTGTATAATCTGCCGCAGCGTAAATATGTGTTCTATGGTACTAAAGCCTGTTCGAAATCCAGCTTGTTCGGGTGGCTGAAAGTCGTCGAGTCTGGAAGCGAGACGATTCAAGATGACTCTCGAGAACAGGACATAAACGCTGTTCAGAAGGGAAATCGGTCTGTAGTTCTTCAAAAGGCTTTTATCACCTTTCTTGAAGAACAGCACCACCAAAACTTCCGCTTCACGCTTCTGGCGTAATACCATCCTGTAGAACGAAATTAAAGAGCCTCTGAAGGACTACAAGTACCGGTTCTCCACCCGCTTTCAGAAGCTCTGCTGTAATTCCGTCCTCACCAGGTGCTTTGCCGGTCTTAATTTTTTCGAGAGCCATTCGTATCTCGCTCAGACTGACTTCCGGGATATTTTCGGAGCTGTGCCGGTATGCTTTTGCTCTTGGGTCGTCACTCGCTTCAGCAAGCGGTTCCGACGACGATGTGTACAGCTGTCCATAGAATCTCTCGATCTCACTCGAAACTTCTGGTCTACCGGAGATGACGGCCCCACTATCGGTCTTCAACTTAGTTAGCTGGCTTTGCCCGACAGACTGGCGAAGACTTTAGAACCTTGGTTCCGTTCAATCGCCTCTTTAATACGACATGTATAAAGATGCGCAAATCACTGCCATACACTTGGAGATCTGTCTATTCAGCTGTCTGTAGCCTAACATGTTATTAATAATAACATCATGGATGACTCGATGAGAGGAGTACCGGCCACCGGTGGTATATGTACAGTGCAGTACTAATCAGCGGCAGTAAGCTTCACCCAATATATATTAATATATTGCGAGTAAACTTTGATCCATCAACCACGTATCATACAAGTAGAAAGAGCGCAACGAGCAGTTCTCAAGGTTGCGGCAGGCCTTCCTTTCCGCTTTCCAACGTCGAAACTTTACAAACACTGGGACGTGCTATCAGTCGGACAATCTTTTATACTTTATACAATCCTAAAGAAACACTCTCAGCTAAAATTTAAACCATATACGATTAATGAACGACGAAGAAAGGAAAAAGTTTGCCCATTTCCAACTGAAAACTGCAAAATCGAAAATTCTCCATTTTCATTTCATCTGGTCCAAAGCTTTCTAAAAAGCCTGACTATACCAACACTGAAAACTACCATTGTATATCAAAAGCACTCTTCATTTTAGTAATCCTCGTCAACCTTGTCATAGGACACTATTTTACATTCTGCCTCATAAACTTTTGATACACCTTACCACGATTTACTGACACAAAGCTAAGCAAAATTACTCACAATACCTAGCTCTAAACTCATTCATGACGACATTACTCACTTGCTTCTATAAACAAATAACAGGAGCTAGTCCTGTGATTCTTAGTTACAGTATTCGTATCACAAAGTAGAGCTTTTATTGACATGAACAGAAAAATTGATTATTGCAAAGATTAGTCACTTATTTTAAATACCTTATTTTAGGCAAAAATGTGTTTAAAGATAGAAATATTTGCAAAGGAGCAATGAATAAGAGCTTGCTTAAAAGAAGAACTAAAATTTTCGTTGTTTCAAATGTTAACTCTCCTGTGTAATTCTCTTCAGATTTTCTTCTAATTTTCGACTGTATTTGCAGTATCCTTGTATCTAGCTAGATACTTCGGATTTTCGGACGGTTACATTTTAAATTCTGACGCTTCGAGACACTTCCAGCGCCGTGGTCATGGGGATGACTACCCGTCCGTGAATTTGTTAGAATGACGCCATAAACGTCTTCAACAGTAATTGATTTGAATAATGAATATTCGCCAACATAGAAATAATTATGCCTTGTTATTGTCATATTTTAAATAAGTGCATTGGCTCTGATCGAACGTTATTTATCAATTTATTGAACATCTTCCATTTTATTAATTGTTGATCACCACTGATTCTACCCACGTTTTCTGAATACTAAATTTTGACTAAAATTAGTAGGTTATTGATGTCCAAAGTCCGTACATTTATTATTTCTCAGTTTTTTATCTCATCTAATAAACATCTTAACCATAGGTTTTAGTTTTCTAATTTGCTTATCAAAGTCAGTACGTGACTTTAGCTGATATAGAGTAAATAAAGCAAATATAACAAGAACTAAGTTAATTATAGTAACAAAATGTAAATTTTACGTACTTAGATGTATATACTAAGAACTTTTATTACTTCCCTCGTAGAATACTTCAGCCGTTATTTAATAATAATCCTTAGTTATTATACATTGTTTTTATTGGTTTCCGTATTTAATTTGAAAAAGGCTCTTATATATATATTTTAACTGAAAGACTCTTTGGTTTAGATTAGTAGTCGCAACATTTAAAGCAGAAGTCAAACTTTCTTATTTAGCTTGGGCATCTTTAAAATACCATCAAATCTACAACCACTTTGAAAATATGGCCCTTTCAGAAGGATTTTAAATTCTTTCATAATTTTTTATTTTATTTCTATTTAAATGTTCCGTCCATATAATATAAAAAAATATGTTTTAGTTGATGAAGCAGAGGAGTGAACACCGAAGATTTATTTATCATCTTGTTCGTGTATTTAGCGCATTATATAATAATGTATCCAGTAGTATATATTTTTCATTATTAGTGTAATTATTATGTGTCTCGCTAAATTGTCCATTTTTGCGTGGTTTCTATGGAGAAATTATGGTAAAATTGACATTTCAGTAATTATTTCAGCAAATGACAATCGAGCTCCAGATAAAGCAAAAACGTTTGGCCGCGAGCCAAAGAATAGAACCCTAATAGGAGGTTCGAAATAAGGGACGACTCGCCGGCGCCGTATAGATAAAATAATGTCATAATGTATAGCACAAGCACAACGATCGGTGTTCTTTTCTGGTTTACTATAAATATCTATGTTCCTTGTCTCAATGTTTACTTAAAAGTAAAATAGATGTTGAGTGTGCAATATTTAATTCGAATACCAAGCTTTCTGTTTGTGACAGCAACTCTAAAACTGTAATGCTTTTAGCTACACACTTAAAGTTATTTAGGTAAATGACGCTGTCCTGCGTTTGTTTTGTAGCGTAATATTGTATTGCCAAAATCTACCTACCTCAATAAACTGATAACCAAGTATCTTTAAATTAAATATAATGCATATGACATTTTATCTTAGGCGATAAATTGTACCGTTTAAGTATTTTGCAGTGTCCGACCGAAATTTCGGTTTCGGCCGAGATTGGCCGAAACTTTTGCCGAAACCAAAATTAATTTTAGAAGACAATTACATTTTGATGTTTTATCAAAATTAAGCTCAGATCAGTTGATTTTAGTTCATACAACCATTCCAAGTTACCAAAATTGACGATTCTTATATCAAGAGGGATCAAATATTAGTGAGAACAATATACACGCCGTTGTAGGGAAAAAATACTAGGAGCCGTAGCTCAAATATTTGTAATGTTAATAAAGGAATAGTATTCGATTCTTTGTTCGAGCATCGCTTTATTCACCAGATTTGGTGCAAATTGTAAGAATAAGTACTTAAGAGAAAACATGTGCGAAGACATAATATTTTCTTGTGTTTACGCGAACACAACACATGTTTTAATAAACGACTATTTATGCTCAACTTCAAGTTCGGCTATTCATAGATCAGCAAGTTCTGCGGGACAAAAAGCTGCAAATCCCATGCCTGTGTCACAGGGACCGAGTGAAGCCAGCCGCAGTACAGCGAGTGCCTGCTATATTGCCGTACTTTAGAGGAGCTACTGGCAAGATCCAGGAGTTTACAAGATTGATTGTGAATGTGGTCTTTCTTATATAGGCCAAACTAAGCGATCCATTAAAACTAGGATAAACACAACGAATATCGCCTCAGCTAGGTGAGCTACAGCGGCTTAGAAACCGAGGTCGCTGGTTCGAATCTGCGACCAACAAATTTTCATTGTTGTTTCCTAAGTTGTTAGAGGCACCGATTCTAGGCTGATCACCCAATTGTATGAAAGTAAGATGAATCCATGCTTTCATGGATGTAAGAGAGTGGTCCACCTACAACCCATTGGACCAGCGTGTGATACGTCCAAACCTGATAGGGTATTAGGGAGGCCTATGTCAGCAGTGACTAAAACAGGCTGACTGATGATGAGTGTGAAACGATAAGACATTGGTCTGAGGTGAATCACCACGGTAAAAATCTCATGTATGCATCCAATGTGATTGATCAATCCAACCATTAAAGTTAGGTAGACATTTGGGACGATCACCCAATTGTCTGAAAAGTAAGATGATCCATGCGTCGGATGGGCATGTAAAGGCGGTTCACCCACCAACCCGCATTGGACCAGGGTGGTGGGATACGGTCCAAACCCGAATGATAGGTGATGGAGCCTATGTCCAGATGGGACTATAAAAGGCTGATGATGAGATGCGTAAAACGGACTAATAAATAAAAACAAAAATGACGGTGGCGGTAAAATATTTAAAAGGCGAACAGCACCTCAGTCCGCCCCTGACCATGGATCATGTAAAGTGTTTATAATGTCAGAAAAATTGTAAACAAAATTAAACGCGATAAAATCCGTAAAGTCTTTTATTAAATCATGTGCATAGACGATAGAAGTAAAAGATGCTATGGTGAACTTGTTGCAGGACCTAGCGAGACAAGCTAAGGTTTCGATGTTCAGAGTAATAGTAGTTACTAGAAACTTGTAGATATGTGAAAGATAAGTATTACTCTTATCATATTTCTATTCACTACTTTTGATACCTCCTCAGAACTACAAATATAAACCGAAGAATTATTAGTAAGATCTCAAATGCCAATTTAGTATTTAACAAACAGTAACAATTAGTAATTTGTTTATTAAAACTGAAAATTTGTTTAAGATATATATAATTGACAAATAATTACTAGTTTATAATTTTCACATAAAACTATTAATAATATATAAAATGAATTATAATAATAAGAGTGAATAGTACGAAATTGAACGAAATATGAGATTTAATAATTTATACTTGACCACCTGAGTTTCGTTGCACAAATGAGCCACGGCGAAATTTCGGTTTCAGCAGAACCAGTTTCGTCGGACTCAGATTTGTAATACTAATATTTTAAAATGCTGCAAATAATTACGAAAATTTAAAATGCAACACGCACGCGAGCCGATTCGAACCGATCTCCTGTTTACTAGACAGGCCTTTAACAACTCACAGGCCGACGTTCGAATATTTCAAAATTAACATCACAACACGTCGTTTTAGAAAAATAGCCATTTAATGTATTACGGGTTCCAATAAAACAACACTTGTTTAAATACCAATATTAACTAAAAGACAACCATATGCTAGCAGACTCATATAACTAATTTACAAACTACAAATTAATCCTTCAAAAACGCTTAATGCAATTAATATAAATACCAATCCTGATTTAGTTTATCAATACTGTTTAAAGCTTTCTTTATGAAAAATAAGAATCTATTGGAGTTTGATCCTAGAGCTGTATGGATTTCAAAGTATTTAAAGAAAGCCTTTGTTACGTTGTTTGTTTTTCACAGGTTCATTAGTAATTTAAAATACGACGAAGATTATTAATAAGATGTTTTTAAACAGAAGGACGAGTTTAAGTACATAGTCACTTAATAATATCCTAATCTCTTAAATTGTTAACTAAAATAGACGCAACAAAGGGTTTAAATAGTCGCGATAAAAGCGATAGAACTGTCAAAATTAGTATTATTTGTTATGTGAATGTTAATATTATGACTATAGTGAAACCTTAATGAAATAACTTACCTTTTAGATCCGTAAACGAGATGAAAACTGTGCATGCATAAATTGAATCCGTTCAGAAGTTCGTCCTGGGTCAACAGCCAGACAACATCACGATCCTTTGTCCGTATCCTGCTCTTATCGGAACATTTACCCCATTGCAGATATTCTAAATAATGTTTTAACTAATATACTAATTGTGTAAAGTAAATTTACTGTATGTAGAGCCCAACGTAATGTATTTCTTGATGTTTTAAAACAAAACTGATGTATTGACAAATATAAAGTATATTAAATTAAAAAAAAAAAAAACACAAATTAGATGTTTTAAAATAATCAGAGCAGAGCAATAACGTGATCAGGCTTCGATCGGTGCAGCGGCCGCGGGCCCAGCACGCAACATATCCGATATCCAATCGACCTTGCTTGTTTATTTATAAACAACCTATTAGTTATATTAAACTCAAGACGTATACACATTATAGCATAAACAGTGTATAATTATTTCTTTCATTTACGCGATTATTATACATATCAAATCCACAACGGATTACGGATTTTTCGCGTTACTTTTAAATATTTATTCCCGACGTTTCGGAATCTTAGACTAAGTGTATCTCAATGTTTTGGAATAACCGTCAGAAACTTCGGGAATAAATATTTATAAGTAACGCGAAAAATTTGTGGATTTGATATAAACAGTGTGATTAACTAAATATTAAATTCATTACGATATAGATAAATAATAAAGGAAAATAGTTCCCAGTGTTTTAACTAAACACAGTCGCTTGAAACATGAACCAGGGGCTTTGACCGTTTTACGTAGACAGCTGCATCTGCGTTGCATACCTACTAAGTCGCGACTAGGATCAGACGGCAGCCGGTAGACGAACTGGCTGGATCATTACACCCCTTTTAACTACCGCCTCACGATAACAATAACTTGTACGGGTAAATAATGGATACATATAAAATTTTCAGTACAGTACGCTTAAGATGTGCTTAAACTATGATGCCTTTGTGTTCAATTGCTCGTCAGTTTTCTTTCTTAATACAGGAGATAGTACGTCAGCTTTTTTATATCTGTTAGTTTTTTAGGTCTCCTTTTTTACAGGGCACCAAATGGTGAAGAATTACCTAGGAAAATAGGACTGGACAAACAATACGTCACAAGCAATGTCTCACAGCGGCTTGCGAATTTATTGCGTGTTACGCACTCTTTGTTAAGGGTAGTTTTATGGTTGTTATAACATAAAACAGTGCATAATATATCAATGTACATTTATCGATTTTGATAAAGAATTGATAGTCATTTTAAAATCAACAAAAAATAGAAGATATGATCTAGTTATGTTGTCAGCATTGTTTAATACGGTTTTAATTTAAAAAAAATTGAGCTTCCGTTATTCTACGCAAATCGCGGATTCAGGAATAAAATTTAATTCGGAAATTTTGCTATTTTGTAAATTCTTTTACTTGAATTAAGGTTTAATTTTATTTACCTATGTTATTGAGCCAGTAACGCGGAATGAGTTTTAGCGAAAACTTTTTTGAATACATAAACATTTAAATACCGTAAAAACATATTGTTAAAAGGTGTGAAAATACTGACACAAAGATAGACTAGAAACACAACCGCATCGAAAGTTTAAAAATTTCATTTAACTGCTCCTGCTTGTTTGTCAAATATGTTAATCGAATTATTAACACCTCATATAGTTATATTATCCCACTTTATTTTTTCTAAATGTAGTATTGAATAGTTTTGTAATTTTTAAATGTGCTTGAATTCTCTGCAAACATACATAACGCATATTTATTATACATGTATACTGCATGAATACTTACAAAATATTTAAAAAATGAACCTACTTTAAAGATAATGAGTATCTTTGATGTACTTGTACAAGGAATCCAATAAATTGCTTATAAATTTTAATCGGTTATACATTCCTCATATTAACTGACAAGACGAGCTCACAATGAATCAATTAACAACTGAGTCATTGTTAGTTTAATACTTGTTTTAATTAGTTAAGTTGCAAGTTGGCGTGTTAAGTGGCAGACAAATACCTTGCACGACATCTGATGCAAACTCTCCATTTAATTCTAAATATAAGTAATAGTGAATTGAAGTTCTATTTCATTAAGCTTGCAAAAAATTTTGATATCTTGTATGATTGATGTACGAATATTTGAAAGTAATCATTAAGCATATTCAAAATCCGTTTATATTTGCTATTTTTTTTTTATCCAGATATATGTTTATTTTATCACTACATAGTACAAATCAAGGTCGCACTTGCTTTCTGCCTATCCCTATATATGCTTGATCTTTAAAATTACCCAACGGATTTTAATGCGGTATTTTTATATGTATGTTAATTCGACAAATAGGTTTGTGTAATACATATATATAATACCAACCCGCATTGGACCAGCGTGGTGGGATACGGTCCAAACCCCCTAATGGATAAGGGTGTATTAGGGGAGGCCTATGTCTAGCAGTGAACTAACAAAGGCCGATGGTGTGTTGTGCATACATGCATGATATAGTAGAGAAACTCTAGGTTTCTAAGGTTTATAATGTAATGTCTTAAATGAAGATATTTATTTTGCGCTTGGCTGGCTGAAAGCCACGAGATAAATTAAAATAATTTATTGTACAACTTAAAAAGGCCAACAAAAATTCCGCGACGCTATATGTCTATTACTTAAGTATAACCTACAAGAACTTTTCTTTACCCTTTATATTTTACGAGTAAAGTGGCTTATTTACGAAGTGATGTATCTGATATCTATTAGCAACGTCTATATGATAGCTATACAGCAACGTTGTTTATGAAAAATTAATGTAATAGGTGTATTTAGCATCAGCATTGCACCCGTGAAAAGCCGAGCTACTTGTAATCACCTATAAGAGATGCAGGATATGAGCACATTAGGAGTAATTCCTATTAAAGTACTAACTCTAGGTTATCCATCCTCCTATCGATAGACAGCTTGGATAGAAGTATCTGTACCTCGGTAGGTTATTATACTGTTAATTCAAATAAACGGATAGATCGGTTGTTAGTGACGGCCGTAAGTGTCTGCCACCTTGAAATCCGGCGGAACAGTAATGGCTTCCGTTGACAAATGTGACCGCCGATTCCTAAAGAAACGCAGATATATATTATTTTAAAACTTTGTGTCCACGCCAGGTTTTTTTTTTTAATTTAATCATTAAAGTGTTTATACTTAAAGCGCAATAAAGTGATTTTCCAATTTGCCTAAAAAGAAGATGATCCAACCGTAAGACATGATAATAACATTAGTCTAAATCTATTTTTGATTATCACTATGTACGTTAGAACTATTATTAAATCATAAAATTCAGTTAACTCCTTTAGATTAATTGTTGAATCGGTAAAAATATCACTTGATACTTGACAAGATTCTAGGTCTAGTCATTAATAACTTATCTAAAAATGGTATTAAAATCTGTAAATAAAGATTATCACTGTTTACGATCGGTTTTTCGAATTAATTAGTAACAACTGCCCTAATCAATAGTAGTTATCTGATGACCGTGCAATATTCGCACTATTGTCATGAATTAAATCTTCTGATAACGTCGTGTAGTTTTAAAGAAATATACATAGTTTACAATAATGACAAAAATATTTATAGTTTTGTTTTAATCTACCCTAAAATCAAAAGTATCATATCGTATCATATCTATGACTTTCGGCATTAACAAAAGTACCTGTGGGCATTTCAAATATACGTATCTAATAACGTATAGTGTCAAGTTTTAGGTAAAGACAAACTTTATAAAACTTCCAGAATCAGAGAGCTTAAACAATAAACTTGTTACATTGAGCATAAACTATGAGTCACGAAAAATAGCGTACTTATAATTGAGAGTTATTGTGCTGTATCAGTTAGTTTGAATACGTGACGCATTTTCTGGTTTCCCAAATAAGTTAAAACAGGATACTCAAAATTGTTTTTAATATTATGTAACACGCTATTTTCCGTACAGTGAAATCGCACAATTATTGCCAACCTTAGCAGATATTTAACAAACTTTTGCAAATATTATAAAATACCGTACCAAAGTACTATTAGCATACATTTTATTGTTGTATAAAAGGACTTTAAACTGTCTTTCATGCGCTAATTTACATTTTAACCCGACGTTGTGAACACTTTTCTGCTGCCGTAACCACGGGAAAGATAAATAAACGCGATAAAATCCGTTAAAAGTTCTTTTTTTTATGCTTTATATTAGAAATGCCACGCAAGTCGTGTTTATTAATAGGTTTATTTGTTTATTAAATAACTATATTGTAAGAAACTAGTTACAAGTATGAACGCGATATAAATATCTATCATTTTGCACAATCATATTTACTTATTTATTAATGGGAAAATCTTTATCACACGTCGTTAATCTCTATTGATAGATTATTTTCTTCGATTACTTTTAGAACTAAATACCTAGTAATATACGTAATCAGATAAATAAAGAGGCCTTTCCCCGAGGTAGTTAAAAGGGAAATTACTATTCTGTCAATACTCGAAACATGTGATAGCTACCACACTATCGTACATAATTCATGGAATTTACAAAGTCAAATGAAAAGATAAAGCATATTGATATATACTATTTTTAATTACTTTTTTTAAACTAAATTTTTAGTTAATATAAAACTTTATTCTCTATTTTTTTACATTTACAGCAAATATAAGTACCTATTAAGTTTGTAGTTTTATAATTATTGTTACAATTTTTACTTTTATAGGGTAACATATCCTTGTTTTTTTCTTAATATAATCATTTAAAAAAAAAAAAGTAATATAACAATATCAACTTTCAACGTCAATGACGCAATCTACTTTGCAAGTACTCAACCTCAACGGAGGAACAGGCTTAATTGAGCTTATTGTTGCTCTAGATAACATGTTATTTGCGTGGGTCGTTACGCGTCTTTGAGCTGTAGTTATACATTAAAATAACCCAATGTTTTACCTAATAAGTAATTCCTCTTTTTACAAGTTAATCGTAAGAAAATACCGCTGAATAACGGGTTTTTGAGCAGCCAATAAATAGTTAAGTTCCCAGTATCTTCTTCAATACTTGTTTTCACAAAGTACCAGCTTATTTTAACCAATTAAAATAAACAATGAAAAAATAACAGTTCAGTTGGATTCAAAACCGCAACTTCCGGTTCGTAAAGCAATGTTCAATATTAACGACAAACTCATTAATAATTATTATGATTAACTTACTCTTATCAAGTAGTATATAATTATGAAGATCCATATTATTTATGGTCTTCCTATGCACATAATATTTTCTTTATTGATTTAATAATTTGTCGGAACAATGGCTTGGACAAAAATGTGGAAATCCCTGCGTTATCCTGTACAAAACAAGGATTAGCGATAATGCCCAGCCAGCTATGTTCGTATTGCTTGCACTCGTTTGCATTGTAGTGAGCTAGTGAGAGTGAACCGAATAAAGTGATTCAGCCAGCCCAGTCACTCGTGTCAGTCATTGTTGCACCGCGCTCGACGGCGGACGTGTTACTCAACGGTAGTTCAACATTACAAACTTTCTAGTGTTTGTAAACACAAGTGTGAAAAGGTGTTTGAAGTTTTTATCGACCATGATTGTGTTACATTACAACTGTACAGATTTCCGCTGGAAAACTCTATTTCCGATTAAGCTACCTTTGTTTTAAAGCGAAAGTGATTTTAATACGGGAGATCGGGCTTTGGATACCCGCTTTGAAAATTTCTTAACATACCATCGGGACCGTTGCCCTATTGAATTTAGTCTATTCAAAGAGGGTTTTGGTTGAACACTATCATCAGCAAGAAAATCCAGAGCACAGACATGAGCAAAGATTATGGCAAGTATTCATTAAAATTCTTACACATATTAATATTAGTTTCAAACTCTTTGAAACGGATTATCATGTTGTTATTACCGTCTATTTTTTTTTCATTTTAGCATAAGCGCGACTTTATTTTTATTCTGTACTATACGATAAGCTTCTTTTGTCCTATTTTTGTTGGAGAGCACCCGGCTGTTTTATTTATCTTTTTTTTTTTACTATGATAATTTCTGTTGTTGTACTTTTATTTTTATAAAGTAAATTACAACTATAATATATAGCACAAAATATGTCTTTTTAAATTAATACTGATGTTCTTTATTATTAAATCAAGTGATATTTTTCTATTACTTACATGAGAAGTTGTGTTAACCCCATTTTCTAGTGACATTAATCTATCAGTTTGGTAATTTGTCTTCCGCAACGTAGTTCTCTTATAAATATCATGTTTATGTCTACAATATTACCTCTTATAACAAAAATTGTTTACAATCACTAGTATAACTTGCGATTAAAAATGTTATTAAACCCTTCCATTGAAATAATCTTAATTCTTTAGTTTGAGTACCTGCCTCATGTCAATGTCAATGGCAAGAAATCATTATTGTGAATATATATGATATTGGAAACCAGGTACCAACATAACATTAATTGATATTAAATAATCAAAATTATTTTTTTTATGGAATACGCAGGCAGGCGAGCAGTCGGGCCACCTGATGGGAAGTGGTCAAGACACCCATAGACGTTGACAATACCAGTGGTATCGCCGACGCGCTGCCTACCGTGAGACATAGGTGTTAAGTCTTGTTTACCCAGTAAATACGCTGGCTACGTTGCTTCTTCAAACGGAACGCAGCAGTGTTTTCACACTACGCTTCTGCGGCAGAAATAGGCACCATGGTGGTACTCACCCAGACGGTCTCCTGTAAACAGGGACCTACCACCGGTAATTAGCTTTGCTATATATACTCATAAAAGAAAAGTTATATATGACAACTAAAAAAAACAAAAAAAATCGCAAAGGAAGCTTGTGCGTCCTTCAAAGTAATTTTGACAAAAGGCGCTTCCGGTAAACTTGTGTATGATAAAAAACATAATAGCCTACTATCGAATGGAGATTTCATTCGACGGAAGTTTTTTCTCGAAAGCAATGAAAGGAAATTTATTGAAGTAGGAGAAGTCAGTAGAATAAATTGTATCTTGAGCAGATATATTTTTACTTATGATGTTACAATTTATTGCCTCTTTTTTTATTCAGTTTAACGAAATATGAATTATTTATTCAAACTATTCAATTGCCTCCGTAACCTAGTGGTATGGGCATGTGCTTTAGAAACCGGAGGTCGTTGGTTCGATTCCTGCGAGGACTCAACAATTTTCATTGTTCAATGTTTCCTAGTCGGTTAAGGCAATTTAGGCCAATCACCCAACTGTCTGAAAAATATGATCCATGCGTCGGATGGGCATGTAAATAGTCGGTCCACCCACCAACCCGCATTGGACTAGCGTGGTAGGATAGGTCCAAAGCCCCACTTCTAATGGGGTGTATTGTGGGAGTCCTATGCCCAGCAGTGGACTACCACAGGCTGATGATGTGATTTCATTTGTTAATTTATTACGTAAGCACAAACAAGCTATATTAGTGCTGTACTTTTACCTAGCTCGAAGTTATGTTGTTTTAATGAGAGCCTCAATTAGAGCTCAAACATGATTATCCAAATCTATATTTGGAAAATCCATCGTTTCATCGCTGAACGTTACATTATTTAGTGCCGAAATGTAAAAAAAATAACAATGTTTTTACCTTGTAGTTATAAAAGTTATTGCACATGGCTTTAATTATAGTTCTATTACTCAATCGATGTATTTACAAATCGTGCATGCGTTTTCGGTCGTTTGTCCCATTTTCAAATACGTTTTTATGATAGTCTTGAAATCCTACTGGTGGATGTGGGCAGTGTTTATTTACGGAGCGGACAATTAGTAGTGATGGTAACGAAAATAACTGCTACGCTTAATAGAAAAGAATCGTCGCCGTCTATTTCCATGGAGATGAATTTATTTCTCTAGTACAATAAGGCATATAGTAAAACTTAGCTATGGTTTATTACCAGTAAATTCCATAATTTAATCGATATAAATGTTGCTTTAAATCTATGACTTTTAGAATAAGCTGAAATGCTGTAATGCACTACGAGTAGAATATCTTCCGAATTAAAAATCGAATCAAAACAAAACAGATAACGATTTAAAATAAACTCAGCAAAATCTAAACTCGACCATACAATAATATTTTCAAATAAAAAAAACTACCTTTCTATAAATAGTGAATAATTTGAGCAATAGTAGTTAAATAATAAATACCAGACAACTAATTAACTTTGTGCAAAACTTTATTGTATATAGTTTTCTATTAATTTATATTTCGTTTTATGTCAATCCTAATATGAGAATCACTAACACAAAGTAGATATTATTTAATAATAATGTGTTTTATTTTTTGAAGAATTTTTGCTTCAGCCCTAGTAAATCTTTACATTTAAGTTCTCGCACAGGACAAACACAAGACAACGATAACAAAACAAAGACAAGACAAGATAATGAACACGGATCAACCACCCTTGGGTGCCCTTAACGAGATGTAATTTATCTTTGTTTCAATACGACGTTATTTTCTTACTTGCTCACTCGGGTACATCACTAGTCGAATCTTCGCGGACATAAATAAAGCCACCGTCACTGTCTACTCTGATCGTCAGCTCGTTCACACATACACGGTTCATATACGAAGACATTACATTTCAAGTATTTTTAAGTATTCTCGCGTCTTTTCAGTTCGTATAAATACATTTCAATATTCTGTTACTATACCGAATTGTTTTGTAATATAACAATTAATGAGACTCGTATCCTTTTTCGGGAAATAACCATGTAATGAGCGGGATGGTAGAAAGATTTTTTTTGGCATTACTTATTATTTCCTCCCCACCAACCAGCATTGGACCAGCGTGGTCCATAAACCTCTTAATTGGGAAGGGGAGGCCTGCAGTGGGCTTCGCAGGCTGATGATGATGATGATACGAGAAGACGAAACCTATGACTTTGCAACCAGTTTTGGTACATAAATTTGTATATTTTAATTCTACCTACTGTATACTGTTTATTGTAAAATATTTTATTGAAAAAATAATTAAAGCAAAAAAAAAATCTGTAGCGGTCAATTTTTATGAAAAACCATTTAGCTTATAACCATGTGTGTACAGTTACGTATTAAGCTCGTGAGCACTGCGTTTAATTAAAAAAAATTGTCGTTTATCACTTTTGGGGAGGAAGTCAAAAGTCCTAATTTTTTTTTAATTTTACCTAAATTAACATACCGTCGGTAAATTTTTTATGAAATATTCTGGCGTACTTAATACTAGCAATATTTTAATAACTAAATATTTAATAATGTATATATTTAATGATTAATAAGATTTAATTTAGACGCACCTTATAAATATATCTTTTTCTTTCCGGTCTCAGTCCGGTCCATTTTTATAACCATTAGTGAAATGTTAAATAGACTAATAAACGATTTATGTAAAACTTTTGCTAGTAAACGTGTCAATTTAATTTGTTACCATCCAATCATCAATGTACAGGCTGTGTCGATGTGTACCTTTATTAAAGTACATTGTACATCATACGTCATACTGTTTATGCGTGTGAAGCAACCTTTACAATCGACGTAAGCGCAACGAAAAGTCACAACTACAGTATTGTATCTGACGTTATCGTGTTCACAGGGCCATGTGAAAATGTATAATCCTACAAGTTTAAAACTATCGTAAATGAATAAGTGTGTGTAATATCTCGTTAAATGGTTTTAAATTTAATTTAGGTACTTGGTTATAATCTTTGTGCATGTAAATACAATTGTTAATGTGTATGTTGGTTTTTAAAGCGTATAAAACTGTGTAATGTGTGTAAAAACTGTCGCTGGTTATAAATTATTTACCACACTGCAAATGTAAATGTTTTCTTTGTAGATTTTCTTATATACAATACTCATTCCTGTATATACAAGTTAGTAGTAGGTTGAAATACGGTATTAATGTCGGAAAATATATTTATAATACATAGAGGTACCTACATAACATATTTTATTTATTTACTATATTTCCTTACTTTGAAGACCAAATAACTTTTTGTAATTTTATTCTTGTTTTAAAGGCCACGTAAACGACTAGTTATGTACCTACACGACAGTTATTTTGAATAGAAGTTAATTACAGTAACGATTATGTATGCGATAGGATTAATCAGTTTAACGTAAAATATATTTCAAAGTCTTGCTAAATATTTTCTAAGAAATCACTTAACTTTGTAAATAAAAACGTAAAATAAATTTAAACGCACTAGAATATCATCTCTTAAAATAGTATTTTTTTCCTGTTTTAAGTATTTGCTCTTTTAAATATCACGAAGGCTATGAGGCTAGTCTTCATAAACCAGTGCGTTTTTTTTTGTAAATTTTTGTATCAAAATATAAACATTTTTATCTAGTATACACGTATCGGTTTAGTTTGATAAGAGGTTGGTCGTATTCAGCTATTATCAGTTAAAAGCAGTGGTCATTTACAGTTTTATCTGATTATAACCTATACCAGAATTAGAAGTATGAGACGTAGGCCGTGTGGTTAATGTCTTTTGATAGAGTTTCTTGTGATATGTATTAAAAAAACGAAAGAAGATGGGATGTTGCGGTGACTGCTGTGTATCACCGAAAGAATCCAGTACGTATTTTTTGAACATTGTTGCTTAAACAATATAGCGTTTATGTCCTCACTTCCTTCCGTTTACAAAATTGTGTATAAAAGGCGGACTATTAATGTGTAGTCCATGGTTTTAAAAAAATCTTGCATTGGAAATATGTAACTATCCATTTTACGTGTTAAATGACTGAATAACACATAAGGCATTTGAAGGCCACGCCGTTCAAGACAAGCTATATGATTTTTCTATACATTGTGTGTCATCTCGTGCTGATTTTGTACTAACGTAAAAGGCGTGTGTTATAATTAAGAAAAGGGGAAACAATTTTTAATACACGTAATTATATAAAAAATGCAATTTAAGGAAAATAAATCTATCTTCGTAACGTCCTAAAATTTTGTTTAGTTACAGCAAATATAGAAGCATGTTTGCTTTGAAAAAAAATTACAAGGTCTATTGGGCGATTCAACCTAAAAGAATATTCTGAATGAATATTTCAACTAGTATATTCTTTTAATATCAGATATAATTATTGTTATGATTAAATAATCGAATAATTTCTATTTTAATAATATTCGTTGCATAATTAGTAAGTGTAAAATTGTTTTGTGGTGATTTCCATTTGAAGGCCCGCAAGTTACAACTTTTATCTTTTATATGTATGGATAAAGTTATAAATAACATTGTGGAAAGTCCATGTCCAAACTACGACTACGAGTCATTATCACAATGCGTACCCGCGTTTTCTGACTCAATAAATCTTGCAAATGTTATGTTTACCTCTTTCATCTAGCCATTTTCCCGAGTTATCATGGGGTCAGCTTCTAATCCATCTAGATTTACCTGAATAACGGTTTTTACGCAGAGTGACTGGCATCTGACCTCTGCGACTCAAAGGGTCAACTGCATTCGTAGGATGAATTAGTTGTCAGTAAATTTGAAGGCACTGACTTTCTATGACGACTGCCAAAGATGATCTTGATAACCGGGACCGACTTTTTGCATGTCCATTTGACCCATGAATCATGATACTTTTGAGACAATTGGGTGATCGGCCGATATTGTCCTAACCAACCAGAAAACAACGATAACAATTATTATTTTATAATTATTAGATAATTCAAGCAATTTTAAAGTTGTTTCCCTGCGGGATTCGAACACACGACCTTCGGTTTATTTGTAATGGCCGATACCGTTAAGCCACGGAGGCGATCAAGTGTTCACCATTACTGTAATATCAATTATTAATTATTATTAATAAAATTAATTTAAACTCTCCCGACATATATGCGTAGACTGCAAAATGTTTTTGTCTGCAATTTATCCGATAAATGAATTTAATAATTGCACAGTAAACCATACCTTAACATTTTTTTACCGACTTCAATATTATTGTACGTTATTTACATCTCGTTTACTTCGTACTATATACTTTCTACGGTACCTTCAAACTAAAAACATAACAGTGATTGCAAACTGCTGTATTGCGGTTGACATAGCTAAGTAATGGATTTTGAACTATATAGTTGGCCAAGTAAATAAAAAGAAGAACACTTGGTAATATAAAAATTTGATATATATTTTTGGTAAAAGTATAGGGCGCTTACTAATAAAAAATATAATAATGTATTGTATGTTACCGAATATTAGTTTAGAAACAATAAATATAATTGCCGGTGACTTCGTCCGCGTATATTCTTATATAAAAAAATCTGCTACATTTATTTTCTAAAAAAACATTTATTTGTATAGAGTATAGATAAAGTTAGCAATTAAGAAAAACTGTATTAGTAATCCAAAAGAATTTTATAATTAAATTCTATTTCAGGAGAGCCAATACGGTATGAGCCGGATTTTAATGGCCCTATTCGTAACCGTTCGTGTACTGATATCTTGTGGCTGATTGTGTTCATCCTGTTTTTGGGAGTATGGGGATACGTCGGCTTTTACAGTAAGTGATTCAAAACGTACACATCTCTTGCCCTGGATTTAGGGCGTATTGAGTTTAGTTACAAAAAAACTAAAGATTTAATCACTATGAACACTTACTATAGAATACTTATGATTATATTTCTTTATAATTATTTATTTTTTATTTATATTTTAATTATATAAAGCAACAAGACGATCAGTTAACCTTTATGTTAAGCTTTGTATATATAATAAAAATGTACTAATTAATGTCACAAGTCCACTTGCCGCCCTTAGACATTGGATATTGTGTCTCATTTACCCAGTAAAAACCCAAGCTTTGATGCCCTTTGAACCTAAATACAGCAGTGTTTTCATACTACTTATTCACGGCAGTGCTTCCCTAGCGGATTCCATGTGAAAGAGGCGGCTACCACTTCTTGATACTGTAGGGTAAAACTTTTACCGTAATTATCCAATATTTCAAGAAATTTTCGAGGTGGTAGGTCCCCTTTTACAGGGGCTGTCTGGGGTAATACCACCACGGTGCCTCAATCTACCGCGAAGCGGTAATGTAAACACAGTACTGTGTTCCGATTTGAAGGAACATCCATAACACTCTATGTCTGACGGTAGGCAGCGCCTAGTGTTTGTTGTTGCTAATGTTCATGAGTGTCGGTGACCACTTCCCATCAAAAGCACTACTTTCTTCCAGTTTGCAGGGTATTGGTGGCATCGTGATTACTGGGTAAAAGAAACAACTTATGTCTCAGGGGATGAGCAGATGTCTCGCTGTGCTTCTTATGGGCAGGATGTCCAGTTCATCTCATTTTTCAGTCAGTCAATGTGATGGAAATAAAAAAGAAATTGAAAAATAATATTTGTATTAAATGCCAGGTATAAAGAATGGCAACGTAGAAAAACTCCTAGCGCCAATCGATTCGAAAGGCCAGAGATGTGGCCTGGACTCCGGCCTCGAGGACAAAAAGTACTTGATGTTCTTCGACCTCACGCGATGTCTGTCGCCAGGGACACCAATTACCGGCTGCCCTACTCAACAAGTTTGTAATCATTTCACTATTACATCATGTCTAATATGTTTGAGTATTAAGTATCTATGTTAACTGGCGCCGAGGCGGCGATAGTGAACACTTTTTTGCACTTACATACTTAATAGCCTTTACTAGTATGATTAATATTGCATACACATCATACACATGATTGAAACCTGGTAAATGGTTTCCAATTTAAAAAAAAATAATTCTCTCAAGGGCCTAGCTTTCTGATAATTGCGAACTAAATACACGAATAATAGTTAGTAGTTTTTCATTATTGATTAGATGCGTTCTGTTATTTCTTTATGAATATGGTTAACCTCTTTTTTGCCAGTACATATAGATAAAGAATACAGTTTCTCTTCAATTTACTTAGAGTAAAATATTTATGAATAACGTCTAGTACAATAGAAATTAAACGCGGACCTAAGAATAACGTACGAAACACCCAAAAAAAGATAATTTATAAATAAATATTACCTAATTCTGTACCAATTTATTTTTATTAAATTTAATTGTTGTGATCGATGTTCTATCTGGTGAGGACAAAATCTCTAAACTTAATCTACATAATTTCAAGTAAATAGCTTTTCAATTTAAATGAAACCTGCCTAAATAACACCGTTGGATTGCGCGTTTAAAATTTAAATTTTATGCAGGTCTGCGTACAAAAATGCCCGGAACAGACAATCATATTCCACACCAAAATAAGCGACGCGTCAACCTTCGAACAAGTGAGATCGAACATGGTCTGCACTGATGACGTAAACGTTCAGACCTTGAACTACGTCCAAGCACTGCAGTTCATCAAAGACGGAAAATGCGCGAGTTACGTATTGAGAAGTCAACCAGGTAACTATCACTATTAATCTTTGTAGGTTTGTTTGAATACCCGTGTGTCGTAACATCCAATAACGTTTGCCGCTTACCCTCGGTATTGGAGTGTTATTAAGCTCATGGCATACTTTTGGCCGATTGCTGTTAGATATAACTGCACTTCAGTGTTGTATCGCTGCATCGGCGACCTGTCCACAATGGAATGCAAGGACACACAGCCCCAGTGGACCGACCCGAGCGCCGGTACCTGCGTTAGAAATCCGAAACAGGCGCAGAAGTCCCTGCTTAACAGCGCGACAGCCTTGGACTCGTACATCGGCTGGATCGCGGCCAGCTGGGTGACCTTCTTCAAAGGCGACGAGCGGGAGTTACATGTTGTAGGTAGCCGCGGCATAACGGCACGCACGTGTAGACTAACCCGTACGAAATTAATCGTTCCGCATGACTTCTGCACCGCTTCAAATCGATAACTCTCTATTATTAACGTATTACTAATAACACGAAATTACAATTATTGTATACACTAAACGGGATACGGTCCGTATGGCGCAGTTATGGGACGCTGCTTCCCGATCGTATCGGAGGCGATGGAGGTATTGCGGGAGATCAACGCGAACCTGGCGAATCTGGATGAAAATCAGGTGCTCGAACAGCTCGGCAAATTGATACAGTTCGATCAGGTAGTGTATACGTCGTATGTATATTGTATACTACAAACACGTTACGTGCAAAAGGTATTTAGTGAACTGATAAAAAGTTAATCTATTTTTAATATTAACTTGCGTCTTTTCTGTAATTCTCTGTCAATTGTAACTTATACTTAGATATTTTTTAAATATTTCTCTGTTTCACGAATGACAGTCATAATATGCTATATACATGCGGTCTGTTTAGTAAATACTCTATGCACTGAAATAACCACAACTTTCACTTGCTTATTGCAATAACACGCTCACCAAAGTACTTTATTTATGGCCTTATTAACTTAACTAAAAATAATCTAAACGCGATAATTTATATATCAGCTCAGCTTTAATAAGTTATGCCTTCTTTCTTTTTCGCTATTATTTTGATATTTTTGCAGTTCCAATTTTTAATTCGATTTTGAAGAATGAAAATGAAAGTACTGAAATATATTATTTATAAATAGTAAATATTAAAATTAAACAGGAAAATATATATAGAATAGAATAGGTTACATGAAATGATATAGAGAATATTGTTCTGATTGACTATAAACACTTAAATTTGTTAATTTTCTTAACAACTAGTGTTATGTTTAACTTGTAGTGTATTAAAATATTTTTAGTTTTTAGTTGTAGCTAAATGGTAAAATTGTATGACGTAGTGTGTAACTAAGTATAGACTAATTGATAAAGGTAGATTGTATTTACTTACCACTTTATTTAGTTTTTATTCATTACTTTTTTCCAAAGGAAATACGATGATCAAATATTTTATACATAAAAGTTTATTAATATTAAAAAAAATGGACTAAATGATCGTGATGTAAATTTATTAAGTGTCTGAAACTGAAGAAGGTTTCGGCCAGAACCTAGTACTCTACCACCTTACCATTTTTGCTGCAAAGCAGAGTGCGTATATACTTAAGCATAGAAAGACAGAGGTGGAGAGCGAATTCGTGCTGCCCGTATTGGTCAAGAGTTACTCACTAGATGAACCTTATTTTTTCCAATAGAAAAAAAGTAGCTATAAAGATTACTAACTCGTCCTTACTTTGTCCAGTTATCATCCCAAATAGTTCAAGACTTGGTGCAGTCACGTTGGTACATGGCCGGTGCCATTGTCGCTGTGGTCATTATTTGCTTCGTCTACATACTATTGCTGCGGTGGCTTGTCGCTCCAGTGGTCTGGATTTCGATTGCCGGCTTACACGCTCTCCTTGGCTTTTGTAAGAAATTTTATTACATTTTTTAATTTAAAATTTGGAAATTTCTTAAGTTTTAGATTATAAAAGGTTGATCGGTTGGTGAATGTTGATAGTATTTCTGTGTATGCTCGACCCGATAAAGATATGAGACTTAAATAAACAAAATCTTTATTTAAAAATCTATTGATTAAAAATGTCGAGGGCATTCAGTATGGGTACGTTCAACCAATAAGAAGACATTTACTTTTGCGCGTCATCAGTGTTTGACATTATGCTTTGTTTACGTGAATTTTACCGGTGGTAGGTCCTCTTTTTACAGGAGACCGTCTGGGTACCACCGTGGTACCTATTTCTGCCCCGAAGCAGTAGTGTGAAAACACTGCTGTGTTCCGGTTTGAAGGGCACCGTAGCCAGCGTATTTACTGCGTAAACGAGATTTAACACCGTATGTCTCATGGTAGGTAGCGCGTTGGCGATACCACTGGTATTGTCAATGTCTATGGGCGTGGATGACCACTTCCCATCAGGTGGCCGACTGCTCGTCTGCCTGCGTATGTCATAAAAAAAATTATGTCGTGTACGGCTTTAGCTACATTATCGTTAAAGATCATACAGATAGAATAATAATAGCTATTACATGGGAACTTTTATTGATTTACAAATTAATAAAACAAACATGTCTGAAAATTTATAACAGTAATTACATGGCATTAATTAAGGGTCCTAAAGTTTATATTAGTTTTCTTTCTAGGGACCTAGAATATTCCTCAACATTCGTAATATAATTTTGAATGTTTCTTCCAGCAATTTATCTATGCTACAAGAATTTCGTGTATTACCGCGACAATCCAGTCTCGCTGATCCAAACGACGAATCTAAAGGGATACGCGCAATCGATATTCTCTAAGCAGGAGACTTGGATGACGCTCCTGGTGGTACTGGCTGTTGTGCTGGCCATACTCTTGATCATCGTCATATTCCTGAGGAGCAGGATCACGATCGCCATTGCGTTGATACGAGAAGGAAGCAGGTATTACTCTCATAGTATGTTTAAACACAAAACATTAGTCCATTCTATTTATTGTGTAAGTTATTTATTAAAGTTGTGCTGTTAATTAAACATTTAATTAGTTTCGATTTTTTTATCGAACTTGTTAATTACTTTCGACGATATATGTATTCAAATATTTTTTCGTGATACACCATATCAGGTCGTAGTGTTTTATTTTATAAAATATATTTTTCAAATAGTTAAAGCTGATATTTATTTAAATTCCTTGAAACGATGTGTATTATCTGTTCCTTATCCTAACTAAACTTTGTAAAATAATAATATAATTGCGTGAACAAAAACTACTATACTTGCAGAATTTTTCAAAACTATATGCTTAGTGCATGTACATTGTAATTCCTTAAACCTGTGTTTGATTAAAAAAATGTTACATCTGTAATTATGTTAAAAGAATTATAGAAAAAAGTTCTGTTGAGTTATTAATTATTATTTTTCTAGTTTTCCACGTCAAAAAATTACTGTTTCCTTTGCTGTGTGGTAGTACAATTACAGACACTTAAAAAGAAAATGTTACGCTTTTATATTAATCTCTTTAATATACCAACCAATATACTTGCCGCCCCAATATTACTTTTAATATAAAATGCACTGAAAATTGTTAAAGTAAATATCCATTCGTAAAAAAAACTGTTTGATACTGTTATCTTTTTAAATTCCTTATTAAGAGTCTCTGTTCAAAATAAATAACGGCACACGAAATAATCTTATCCTATGTTGAGTTTTATTATTTGGTTAAATATTATTCGACTTTAGTTTATGGATTAAGATAGTTCTGTAAAATAGCCTTGTACGTATATTTGCGTTATTTAAAATCATACCAAGCCACGTTATATCGTCTGTTACAATTTATCGTCTAAAACAAATGTTGCAAAATATAGTTAAAAATTAATCTGGGATAACAAACACATGCCTAGAGTTTTCCTCTGAACTTAACGAAGTCGTGTCTAACGTTATTGTCCAACGTGGTAACATATTATGCTAACAGCATTTAACTTTAGTACATAATCTAGTCACGCTCACACGTAATGAATCAGTAGATTTCTACTCTATGGATAGCGCAACAACTACTTAACCTAGTAGCAATGTCGACTTCGCTAGAATTACGACTAATCGTTCCTTCTTATGGTTTAATATAAATTATATATCCATAAACAAATTAATACATTGCAGTTATTGTAATATTATAGTAACTTTTAAATATGATGCTACAAGTCTAGCATAAAATTAGATTTTGTTTCATATGTATATATTACACAAGAAGTACGTTTTCTGGATTTTAATTGATTTTAATTGTCAAAATAAGCGTTAAACTGAAACCGATTAGGGCGTTATTTTGAATTAAGCTGGTTAATAATATATTTAATGTTTAATAATTAATTCTTAGTTATTTTCATATTTGGTTGAGTAACAATATACATTATATTTGGACTAAACGTTTGGATATATACTAATTGTTATAATAAAAACTATTTGAAATAATAAAAACCCCTTGTGTTTGATAATTTTTAAAACTATTTACTTTGAATTAATAAAAGCATTTTATTTTATTGATTATAATTTATAGGTACTTTGAACAGATTGTTAGCAATAATTAACATATGACTTACATTGACAAACTTCGTATAATTTTAATTATTTAGAATACAGATTAACAAAATCGTAAACTATTATTTATCATCTGACATTTATGATTTCAGATGTTTGTTACAGATCAAATCGACTATCTGTTTCTATATCCTGGATATACAATTTGCCTGATTTAACTGGAATTGAGTGCATGATTTTTACTGTATAGCCAGTGCCTTCAGAATTAAGATTGAATGACGCAATGTGCGATGCGGAACTTCGACAAGTGAGTATCTGACTATAAGCATTAGTCAGCATCTTCTAGTTCTTCACGAGTGCATTAAGACGAAAATCTATAAAAATATTCACTTTATGTTCAGAGTTAAAGACTTAATAGATTTACTTTTAAAAACTGATTCGATTACGTAATTCATTGACATTACACGTTAGATATTTTAAATGGTAAAAGCCATTTTACTACGTCCCGCATAAACGTGATCAAATGTTTTTAATGTCGCAATGTTTTCCAAGCGAAATCTGGAACAGCGCTTAGATTTATAATCTGTGGGCATACAACTGCCAGATAGGCTCATTTAGTGTTATGCCTCCTGCCTTAACTGTTATCGCTGTGCACTTGATACTTGGCTCACTGATAAAGCCGCAATAATATTAAACTTTTTATCATATTATTATATACTATTAACCACCCCCAGTCTACGTGGGCGTATTAATTTGAATAACAGTTTGTACATAGAGCGACTGACCACTGACCTCCACTAACGCAAAGTGGTTTTCCCCGAAGGATTTGAGCCTTTAAAGTCCGATTTGTAATGCAAGGGCCAGTGCCACTAGGCCTCAGAAACTGTTTACAGTTAACTGATTAAAAGCATTGTAGCTGTATTGTCTGTGTTTCTAGGACAAAATTACTTTAACCGCAGGTCATGAATTTTGATATTGTGATGTATTGTGATAAGTGATATTGGCCTTCAATACATATCATAATTTCTGGTTGGCCTATCCAAACTAACCAGAAAATATCGGTAATAAGTTTAGCAGTCGTTAAATGATGTACCTGCCCTTATTAAATTTACTGACATCTAATCCATACATCGATCGATGCTTATCGCTTTGCGTTATAACTGATCAATAACAATTCCGTGTAAAATGGAAATATGACGTTTTTAAAGCCCAGTCTTTATTAAAATATGAATAAAGACACCATTTACCGGTCTTGCTCTTCTTTCCTTGCCAAAACTAATTTGTGGATAATATAATTTGTGTAAACTGTATGAAGTCTATGCGACAGCCAAATTATTATTGGACCCTTGTATGCAATTTAATCATAGTTGTGCATTTGATGTCCTCATGAAATTCGTTGCAGGATTATGTCAGTTGTGAACCGGCAACGTTCGCCCTCCAGTGCCACGACACCTCGCCAGGCGCCGGCTATCTGCAGCCGTGTCAACTTGCGTCATGTCATTTCATAGGAATTGATAATCCCCACTCCGTTATTTATATGCATCGTAAGTGTTTAACAAACGATATGATGATTTAATGTTGTTCAAAGTGCTAAGAAAGGTCTATACTTGCTTAATTATATGAACATTTCATATAAATTTTATTAAATTAAATCATTATTTATTAAATTGTTTACCGTTTAGATGTGATCGTTTCAAAATAGGGAGTATGGTATTTATCTGAATGTTTCGTTCGACATCATACGCGTCTAAAAAATATTATTCTTTAGAATATTCACTGTTATTATCTCTATTTAAAATAGGAAAGCTAGGACAATACAATTAATTATCCTCAAAGCAATGTTGCGAAAATGTAGTTTCTGAGTAATGAGTGGTGACTAATAGAACAGTAGTGGTATTAGTAGGTCACACTAAATTTTAATACATCAGGCAATTCGCTTTCAAAGAATGCTCGTCTCGTCATATGATAGATTGAATAACAATCCACAGCCAAAAATGGGCGGTTTCCGTGAATAAAGTAATAACAAACAATAACTAATGGCATCAGAAATAAACTCGATTTTATTTGAAAAATCGCAACCATATTAAATTCCACGCAATGTTGAACCACTAAGGACAGCCAACGCTTTCGCGTTAATTACTTTTTGCTAACGTTTATTCCATGTTATATTTGGCTCTGATCAATGTTTGTACTAAAATGTATATATCGAATAATTAATTACAGTCGTGAACCTCTTGGGATTCTTCTGGACCATGTTCTTCATCAGTGGCATAGCAGACATGATGCTCGCTAGTACCTTCTCGACTTGGTACTGGACTGCGCACAAAAGCGATCTGCCATTCTTCACCCTAACCGCTGGAATTTACAGGACATTGCGGTAGGTGTCATTTTCATATATTACACAAAGCAAACTAGACGGAATGCGATCCTCGTTTTAAATAAATATTTTAGGGCAATAACACAACACCATCTAGTCCCAAACTAAGCAAAGCTTGTACTATGGCAACCAGATGACTGGTAAATACATGAACTTACTTTTTTTTTTAATAAATACACGTAATATAGATATGAGCACCCATAAATAAACAAGGAATATTATGGCGACAATTTTTTTATCAATGAAGTACTTTATATAGGTCAAATATCGCGTTGAGATAGACGTTTGGCGGTGAAGTCCAATCGGAACGTTTTTTGGCAATAATGTGTTTTCCATAATGACGTAAGCCGTAGTTTCATTGTTACTACAAATTGCCGTTGTTATAAAGAGCTGCGTTTCATCAGAGCGCAGCTTGTTACAATAAAGCTAATTTTACGATGTCATATCTCTATCATATTTACTATAAACCTTTATTACGCTGTTTTCTAATTATGGTAATAACGTTAAACCAAAATAGAGACTAGATTGATAACTGTTAAATACCTTAACGTAAAACTGTGTGAAATACACTCCTATATACCGTTAGCGAAAGCCTCAGTTATAATTATTTTGTGATATTCCAGCTATCACCTCGGCACGGTTGCTTTGGGAGCATTAATAATCGCCATTGTGAGAGTCATCCGCGTGATTCTTGAATACATCGATCACAAAGTGAAAAAGTTCGACAATCCATTGTCGCGCTGCATAATGTGCTTCTGCAAATGCTTCTTCTGGTGCTTGGAGAACTTCCTGAAGTTCATCAATAAGAACGCATACATCATGTGCGCGGTGCATGGCAAAAATTTCTGTAGTAGCGCAAGAGACGCTTTCTCTTTACTTATGAGAAACATCGTCAGAGTTGTTGTACTGGATAAGGTAACTTATTTGCTTTATTTACATCAATTGTATTTATAATTTTTTCTATTGACGCCTTTACAATCATTTTGTTCCAATTTTATATTCTAAGCTTACATTGTATTCCTTTATTATAACAATTACTTTACTTTGTCGAGGGTACAAAAAGTGAAAGTATTTTAAGCGTTCATTATTTTTTAAGGTATTCCTTTTCGTATCTATTCTTGTTTTTAAAGCAAAGAAAATAGTTATACATTTAAATTAAAGCTATGGCAGCCATGCCTGATAAGACAACGAGTAGCATCGTTCGTTGGGCTTTGTTGATTTGTTATTTGTGTATTTTCACCCATCGATAGACATCTCGACGATAGTTCATTAATAAAAACACCACTTTAATTTTGATGGTTTTCAGGTCACCGACTTCATCTTCTTCTTGTCCAAATTGCTGATTTCTATTGGAGTTGGATTCGCTGTATATTATCTTCTGCAATGGAACTACGTGTACGAAGTGACTCAGGGCGAACGATTACATTACAACTACATTCCAGCCATAATACTCAGTGTAGCGACGTATCTTATTTGCACAATATTCTTCAATGTTTACTCAATGGCTGTTGACACGCTGTTTCTTTGCTTTTGTGAGTGTAATGATAAAATAAAGAAATATAGTTATCAAAATACCTTTTTATATCTCAGTACAAGGAAAGAGTTAATTATGTGCATAAAATAACCATTCTTATGTTAATATGTCAATAATTTTTTTCTATTGTTTTTTTATGTTTTTGAAGCAATCCTACTGCGGACAATAAATAAATCTTTCAAATGCATAATTTTTGATCACAACATTAATCAAAAATATATTACAAAATATTTGTTTATACATTATTAGAGTTTTTATTGCTCGTTCGTTAGGTCAGTGGCGTTCTATACTGAACCTGTGGTAGCGTTCATATAAATCAATGCGCAAGTATAACTCGATTTTCAACTTATAAATTTATTAGCCTGCGGGATTATACTTCTTAACATTAAGAAAGTGAAGAAGCAAATAGATTTAATATAAATATACCTGTAAATATCTTTTGATCTTATACTGCTATAATGTTATGTTTCGTGTTTTCAGTGGAAGACTGCGAGAGAAACGACGGATCCGTTGAAAAGCCCTACGTCATGTCCAAAAATCTAATGAGAATTTTAGGAAAAAGAAATAAGATGGCATGAATAAATGATTGGAATGATGAATAATGATTACGATAGTTGTGAGCTTCCCTGTGGTGTTTTGTGGATAATAATATAAATTGATAAGTTCTATAAAGCAGCTAAAATAGATTTTCGCCTTACATTTTTAAATCGACTTTTTGATAAAAATACTCTATAAATTAATGTTTAATAATAATAAAAAATAATATTATATTACAATTATTCCTAAAGTTACCTATGTCAGAGGCTCATTAGAACGGCTACATAACGTTTAGTATTATGTTTCTTTTATGTGGACGATGTGATTTACTCCACTAAAAAGTTAGTAATTAAGGTACATATTGGATAAGTGAGTTGTTTTTTTATACAGATTATATAAAACATAAACGTCGTATTTCGAGGTGATTTTAAATGATTTATACTGTTATACATTTTTGAGAGAAAATTGTAAATTTTACTTATGATATCTTTACTCGCAATTTATAACTCTTATAAAGAACATTTTAATTGTATTCGTTGTTTTTTTTTTAACATACAACTACTATTAATTAATCATAGTATCGAGCCCTAAACAAAGATTATAATGGTGGTTAAATTACAATACAGCTGTGTATATATTTATATATTTATTGCTACAATGCGGACACAAATTATTTTATTCACAACGCAACTATTGTCAGTATTCGCTAGTTTGTAAAATTAACAAACGCATCAGTTAAGAATAATGAAAAAAAGAACTTTGCCAAAAAGTGTCTAATTTAAGATGAACGCTTTCAAAGAGGGTATCATTATGTCTTAAAGGAAAAGAAAATATTATTGCTATTAGGATGTCAGTAACTTTAAATCTCATTTTTTTATTGGCTGCGAGGAAGACCATGGTAAGTGGAGCAGTTAAGCCATGGTAAGTGGTCGCCGATGGCCGTAGACATTGGCAGTACAAGTGGTATTTATCAACGCGCTGCCTACCGTGAGACATAGGATGTTAAGTCTCGTTTACCCAGTAAATACGCTGGCTACGGTGCCCTTCAAACCGGAACACAGTATTGTTTTCATAACACTGCTTTACGGTAAGAATAGTCGTGGTGATACCGCCCTAAACGACCACGTAAGAGGTAACCTACCACTTCCAAAACTGACTAATTCATCCAAAGAAAGAATTGAACCCTTTGAATATTAGGTGCCACAATGGCTGTGGGTAAAAATGCTAGTTATTCATTCTCCAGGAACAATAGCTGCCACCTACAACAATTAACAGACAAAAAGTTTTCGATACAGAAATTATTAGATATGACCTCAAGGTATTTTATTGAACTCAGTGGCGTAGCGTGCCTTTTCGGGGCCCCGTATAAAAATTTTTTGAGGACCTTATATGGTAAAGATTTTCACAAACGAAAAAAATATTGTGAGAAGAAATATTAATTCATCACATAATTTACCCATTTTACAAATAAAAATCGAATTTTAAATATTCGCTCTCCTTGCCTTTTTTTCGGCAAACTGATTTATTAAATCATTTATGGCTGATGATGATTTTAGTTTTTCTAAAGTTTCTGCCTCTATGGACAATAGTGAGATGTCTGACAGCCGTTCTTGTCCCATCGAAGTTCTTAGTAATTTTTATTAGTTTTAATTTTGAAAAACTTCTTTCTGCCGTTGCGGTTGTAACTGGAAGGGTCAAGAATAAAAAGCATGCTGTGATTACCTCGGGAAAACTGGATGCAAGACTATTGAATTTTACTAGCAATAATTCAATGAGTTCTTTAATGGAATAATTTTTTTAATTTCAGAATTTAAGCATGTTTTTAGAGCCTTTAATTGGTCACAAAGATTAAGTGAGATGTCTTTACTGTATTTAGCAGACAGTTTTCCGGAAGCGTTTAATATCTCTTCGCTTGAAGAAGATAGGAGTTTCTCCGGTTGTAATATTTCGAATATACTACTCAGGTTGCAAAGGCTCTGAAATCTTTCTTTAGTTTGAGAAATTAATATATCTAAGCAGCAATAGTATACATTGACTTTGAAATAGGATTCCGGGTCGGAAATTCTCTCATCTTGTGATAACTCATCAAAAAAACGCTTCGTTATCTTTCGCCTAATGATTTTAAAACAGTTGTTACACCCCACTCTTTTGCTATATATTTGGATTCATTTAGCAAACTATTAAATAAATTCTGACATCTTAATTAGCACAGTCTATTTAAAGGAATTGCTTTATAGAATTTTGTCATTTGTAAAATAAAATAAATTAGAAAGTTTTATTCTTTGTAAGGAAAAGAATAAAACTTACCTCGGAGGCCCCATATAATTGATACGGCAAATACGGCGGTAACTACGCCCCTGATTAAACTACTTTAGTGGTCCTAGAATCGGAGGTAACTGATGTAAGTCAAACATCTTAATGTCAACCTTTAAACGGTTGCTAGATTTTAATTTAATTAAAAATTTATGACCTCTACCAAAATTCGGTAGGTGTTAAATTAGTTAATACAATAATGTCTCATCTGAATAAAATAGGGTTTTCCTGTCCGGTGCACTGCCGCGTTCTTGGTATGGAAAGGACCTAGTCAAAAAACGATGATATGCATAATAATTATAATATATTTATGGCCTACCAACGGTAGGGAGATTTATATAAATCTATTCTTTCACTTTCATATTCCCATCGGACAGATAACCTAAACATCAGATGTACCGATATTTATCCAAAGCCATACTTCAAAGGTAATCAGCCGATTAGCCTGCATTGCCCTAAACAAATTAGATCCCGCAGGATACGAATGCACGACCTCCAGTTTCTAAAGTGCAAAACGTTTAGGGGTTATAATGTTTATATTTTTTCCTCATATACACGTTTACATATTTGGATTTAATTAGTTAGTTTACTTAAGTACTGATCTATGGAAAAAATCTTTTCCTATGGAAAATAGTTACTTTTCGCCTAGTAATAATGGGATCCGACCGTTTATGAAGGTAATCGTCTAGTGTTTCGATTGACAGCTTGATGCTAGATAATTTGAATGACTGCCATAAGGATCAGAATTAGCGCAAAACTAAAAAGGTTGTGACCTTATTTCACACATCTCGGGGATATCATCTGTGTTAACCTTTTTTATGATTAAAGCCACGACACGTGGAGTACGTTCACGTCCATGTGATACGCCTGCCCATAAAAGCATATTTGTACCCAACTGCTGAAATAGGCACCGTAGTATTTCTTTCCAGACGATTAAGAAGACCTACCTCAGAAGGACACCTTTTGGTATCATCTTTAATTGATCACAACAGCTCTGTTGGTGGATTTAAAAAGCACCCTAAGCGTTTGTCGCTTAAATTTAACGTCGATAATTATTTTTTATCAAAAACCTAAAACACCTCATTGACATTAATTGTTATTATTGGTGACCAACGAGGAAAAAAGTTGGATTTACTCAGCGTTCATTACAAACGTATATTGACTAAAATTTGCAAAATAATAATAGTTAAAGTGCAACGTGCTCGCAAGATGTAGGTATATGTAATAAGTTAATAAAATGAAATTTTACAACAAGTGTTGTGTGCCATTATTAAATCAATTAAGTGAAAGTAACTTATGACCTATAATAACTACCAAAGATAATCTAAAATAAAATGAAAACCAGATATATTCTCCTTACTGACGCGTGACTTCTTAGGCTATTCGTTGCTTGGTCTATAATGTATACTAATGTAGACTAGTGTCCGACCGAACTTTCGGTTTCGGCTTCGGCCGAGTTTCGGCCAAAAATCAAGTTTTGGCCGCAGTTTCGGTTTCGGCCAAATTTGGCCGAAACTTTTGCCGAAACCGAAACTGGTTTCAGAAGTGTTTTCAATTTCAAAATTGTAGCGAAAGTTAAATGTATCATTGCCACAATCGAGCTCAGATCAGTCGATTTTAGTTCAGACAAACATTCCAAGTTTAATAAAAGAAATTGATGATTCTTATAGAAAGACGAGGAGGGAACAAATAGTAGTGAGAACAAAATATATACTCCTTGGAAACCAAAAATAAATACAAATAATACTGGAAAGTGTAGCTCAGATATTTATTGTGTTAATAAAAAAAATCTTCTGGTCTCTTTACTTTTTTTCTGAATGTAGTCACTTGTTTGCTATGTATGGCGAAATGTTCTCGAAAAAAGAGAAAACCCAAGTGCGACCTTGTCATTAAAACCACTGTTATAAAAAGATAACAACGCAAGAGATTTATTAATATATATTAAAGAATTACCATCTGATACCTAATCCAAGAAACGAGCATTTCATATAGAGGTACTCAACGCATATTGACACAAATTTTGAATATGAAAAAAGTCTCCGCCAGATGGGTGCCGAGAATCAGAAACAAAATGGACTTCAAAGATATCTTTGGACAAGTTTTAAGAAGATTCACTAACATAAAAACTTTAAATCTAGTTTTGTGGCAGTGGACGAAACACGGGTTTATCCCGAAGGATCTTCATGCCGTGGCCGTGGTATATGGCCTGGCCGGGGTATAGCCTCAATATTTTGGGACTTAGAAGTGATATTGTTGTTTGAGAACCGGGAGCATGGAACCATCATTACAGATTATGCAGCTTTAATACCGAGGTTAAGAAATGCCGTCAATGATAAAAAAGAGGCAAACTTTGAACGGGCGAGCTGTTTTATCTTGACAACGTACCGGCACATAGGTTGGCATTAGCGATGGCCACCGATCAGCATGCTAGCGTACAATTGGTTGAGCATCCCCCTCTTCACCAGATCTGGTGCCTAGCTATTTTTTATCTTCTCTCCAAATTGATACAATACCTATGAGGAAACATGTGTTAAAACTATATATAACAAGAAAACGATGCCGTGGTGACCTTTTTGCAGGACCAAGACAATCCATTTTTTAAAGGAATTGAAGCATTGGAAACTTGGAACGCTGGACTTAGTGTGTAGGTGGACTCGGAGATTATGTAGAAAAATAAATAATTAAGCTATCCCCCCTCGGAACTACAAATACAAACCAAAGTATTAATTAGTAAGATTTCAAAATAACAATACTAAGTCTTTAATGCAACAGTCACAATTATTAATTTATTTATTAATAACTCATATTGCTATAAGAAATTTATTTGAAAAAAAAAATATATATTTTTAATATTTTGTTACATAAAAGTATTATTAGCAACTGAAATAAACGATTACCACACGTTTAATATACTGTCTCCATTCCATGACTAAAATAAAGCAAAATAATAGGCAAAAAGCTCCATATTTTAGTATTTTAAGAATTTTTATGCTTGATCACGTGAGTTTCGGTTTCGGTTTCGGTTTCGGTTTCGGCCGAAACTGAAGCCACGGCCGAACTTTCGGTTTCGGTTTCGGTTTCGGCCGGAAAAACAGTTTCGGTCGGACTCTAATGTAGACCAATAAATACCATTTAATAACCAGAAAAAAGAACTAGACACAAAATTGTTTGCCTTATAATTCGAACCCACGACCTTTAGTTTGTAAGCAAGTATTTATTAAAAAGCGATAAGGCGACTACACATTGTGTAAAGAAGATTAAATACTGCCCTGAATATTTATAAGTCTTATTACCACGTTTAAATATTTAATATTATTTTCTCTAGATTTATCCCGTATCTGTATTTCTGCAGTTGCATATTCGTCTTACAAAAATTTCGAGTTCTACCGAGACATCCCAGTACTGTTAATGAAAACGACGAATCTCAAAGGATATGTGCGTTCATTATTGACAAATAAGAAAATATGGTTGACTTCGTTGCTGATACTCATCTCTGTATTTGCAATACTTCTCTCTATTGTTACATTCTTGAAGAATCGAATCAAGATCGCTATAGCGTTATTAAGAGAAGGAAGCAAGTAAGAAATTAAGGTTTATTTTTATTATTAAAGTAAACGGTAATAGCATGATGACGATAAAATCCATTCAAGTTCTTTTATCAGTTAATGTGTATTAGCGTTAATAAAAGAACTAATTATGCGAACGCTCTGGCCGTAAGATAGCTTGGAACAATTTTCTCTGCGATACTTTAAATATATAATTACTTTAAATCCAGTAGCTATTACCACTATGCTGTTTTGAAGAAATAGGCTTAGCGTAATATGCTCAATATATCCTTTAATAGCGTAAAGACGTATGGCCATCTTAATATTTAAAAATCGTGAGGTGATTAATGTTTGAGGGCGGATAGTAGTTTCAAATTTCTTTCATGAGTCAGGATGGTGAGATAAAGTATCTTCTTGTTTTGCTATTTTTTAAGCCTTAGTATATTTTTTTTTAATTTTACGGCAGTGACCATAATGAAATCGACAGTCGTGTTCCCAATATTTCCTTGGCTAGAACAATGCGCGGTGATTGCTTATGCCACCCTAGTGTTTATTAACTTGATATCTGTAGGCGAGCCAGCCTTCAAAATTGTACATCTAAAGAACGATACCAACTGTGATTGCGGGGATGTGTACACGCAAGTAAACTAAAATTAACTAGCTATTTATAAAGCCTACATCAGATCGTAAGACTTCTCTTTAACTGAGGGTACAGGTGACCCAACACAGTGCTCTGACGCGAGTTGATGAATTTGACAACTTCACAACCGTAGAAACGATTTCTTGTTCATTAGTCCATACCAAAGTTCAGTAATGTTCAAGTTCAAGAAACTCTTTTTAACTAATTTTATGGGCTCGATGACATGTTGGTGAACGGAATTTGTCATTAATAATGTGGTCAGAGTTCAGTATAAAAAAAAACAATGTCATTATTTCTATATTCTTAAAGTAAGCTATAAAATGACCGAGAAATTTGCGGCTCCGGTCGCAAATTTCTCTTTTTTTCATAATTACCCGTTAACTATGTTTTGTTCTTTTTTTTTAATAAATAAGTAGTACAGAATTACTAAACCTTTCAAAATTAACAGTTTTCATAACTTAATTAGACCTATCAGCATTCAGAAAAGAATTAATACTTATAATTTTTTTTCATATGTAAACTTACGCCAGCTTTTCATTAATACTTAGTATAACGTCTTTAAAACCCTGAAGGAATGGACTGGATGTGGCATAAATATTATCGGCAAGTACCTTTCACACCCCCGTTTTGCCGATGACATCGGTGTATTGGCCGAGACGTTGGAGTGATTGCAGGAGATGTTACACAGTTTTAATGAATCCACGTGACATATGGACATTAGAATAAACTCAAACAAGACGAAAATCTTATCTTCAACGAACACGATCTCCCGGGGCGGAATCGTCGATGTCGTTAATCTCGAAGTTGTCGATAGTTATATTCTACCTTGGACACATTACAGTTTGAAAGATACAGCTTCGGAAAGAAAGCCAAGATGAGGAGCTAAACCGCATTCTCACGTCATGGCTTATATCCCAACGGTGTGAAGACAAAAGTTTTCTCTTAATGCGTTCTCCCTGTGATGATCTACGGGGCTGAAATGTGGTCTCTGATTGTAGGATTGGACCGTAACGTTGTCCACGAATTAGCCGTAACTCCAAGTGCTATTGAACGCGTCGAGCTCTGTGTTACTTTGTCGGACAAAATTCAGAACGAATTCATCTGGCTGAAAACTAGTCTTATCAATTTTAGTTCTTAGCTAGTCCTTAGCACTTTGAAATTGGAAATCGAGTAGCTGGGGATCGCCCGTCTTGGCGTTTATTGGAAACGGCCCAAGTATTGGATAGATAAAGACTAATATGATAATTGTCAACATGTATAATGACTTATATTTTTCCTGTGTACAGTATTAAAAATTTCAGTATTATATATAATTGGTTTGATAAAAAAAATATATGTAGACATTACTATTTTACTAAAGTTAAAGAATCATGGTCATAGCAAATTTTGTTGTACAAATAAAAATATCTTTTCTTTAAGGACTATATCAGTTGCGAACCTACAACTTTTACACGGAAATGCCACGACAACTCACTTGGCATTAGCCACAAGCAACCGTGTCAGACAGCTTCCTGCCATTTCACAGGAATTAGTTCTTCAAAGGCTACCATTTACATGCATCGCCTATATGAGTAATTGCGTTAAAACTTAGTAGAAGTAAAAACATAAGCATACAATAAAGAGCTAAGTATTTTTGAACTATTTGAAAAGCTATTTTTGTTACTATTATCATAAATAGAAAAGTTTTAGAATATTGGGAGCAAGTTGCTTTTAATTAAAAGTTTAATATAATAATATGATGATGAATATACCAATGAAAGTAACGTATGAAAAATCGTATATTAAAAAACTTCAAACTTAAAACATGTAGAGAAAGTAAAGTAGTTGTGTGTGTAAACAATGAAAATTTTAAATTCCTAAACATGTAAAAAAGATATACCGTTATTTGTATATTCGATGAACGATAAAGTGAATTTAATTTCAGTTGTAAATATCTTTGGATTAGTCTGGACCTTATCATTTGTCAGAGGTACAGCATACATGATGCTAGCAGACACTTTCTCCAGCTGGTACTGGACTGCGCGCAAAAGCGATTTACCAAGATTCATCCTCTGTTCTGGAATATACAAGACGTTACGGTAAGTTGAAAAGCTAAATAATACGAGAAACTTATAGTCTTATATAGGACAAAGTCTAATGTTAATCCATAACTCCGTTAAGACCTAAATCGGATTATATTTAGTTCTGGTAAAGGCTTCAGGTTCGCTCAACCCATTTCAGTGGGATATTCAGTATTCTCTATTATATAATTGCCCATCATAATAAGAAAAACAGCAGACGGTTATATAAACCAAATTTTTAACACAGACACAACTAACTCTGCCTAATACAGCATTCAATACGTGGCTGATGTATCTATATCTCAGTACCAAATATTTGATTGGTGACCATCTCTATTAACTAAATGATCTTTGACTAAACTAAACGTTCGTGGCGTCTAATGTCATTATTATTATTACTTGTGTGTGGGGTGAATTTTAAACAAAAGTTATATTGACCTCAAAATGAAGCACTTATAAATAAACTATGATAATATTTTTAACGACCAGGTCTCTGCTAAGCTGTATATCCGTATTGACTGTATGCTATAAATTGCAGTTTTGATCTAAGTACATGTAAGGAAGATTGATTTAATCGAAATCAAAAACAATAAGCTGTATAAGCATTTAAAACGTACTTTTTAATTAGCTTCTGAAGCGACTGATTACATTTTTGCTACACATATTTGTATCTTACAATAGTTACAAAGATATATTTTTACGAAACAGGTATTTATAATTATCATATTTTTGTGTATTTACCCAAAATGAGCTACTTTGTAAATGTCTTTGAAACTACCTTTAAGTTTAGGCCTCTATTTTACAAATAAATAAAATTGAATTTGTAACATCAAAATAATCGTTTTTAAATATGTAATATTTTACCGATGCATATATTAAAAAAACATTTTTTTTTGTTTATCTCTTTGCTCTGGCTTATTTTGTGGAATGGCTGGACCGATTTTTAGAAGATAGCTACCTACAAATTTGCTACTAACAAATTTGTTATTTATGAGTTCAGTAAGAACGTGTTTTTAGTTTTACATAATAAATAATAGTACATATTGACCTTATTGCAAATATTCAACAGAGGGCGTTCTTCACACCCTCTCCTTGGTTTTACGTGTCATTATTACGTCATTATTATTCCGTCCGTTACGTTAAGGTTTAGATAATGTCCGCATAATAAAATGAATATGGGCTCATACCCGGGCCACCACCAAGGGTCATCAATGCCTACCGTGAGACATTAATGTTAAGTCTCGTTTCGTCAGTAAATATCCTAGCTACAGTGCCCTTAAAGCCGGAACACAATAGTGTTTTCATGCTACTGCTTTGCAACAGAATAAGGCACAGCGGTGATACCGCCCCACACTCGCCCGTAAATGACGGAACCTTTTTTACAGGGAGCCGTACCCCCTCTAATTGTAATTGTTAAAATAGTTAGTATTTTTTACTTGACATTTATTCTACTTCCAAGTTTTTCTATATTATTTTTCAATAAATAATTTAAACAAAGATTTTTTCTACCCTGCAGTTACCATCTTGGAACCGTTGAATTGGGGGCGTTTCTTATAGCGCTAGTAGAATCTATCAGGCTCGCAATAAATTACATTGACCGTATGCTACAAAAATTCGATAATCCAATGACGCGCTGCATTATGCGCTGTTGCAAATGCTTTTTTTGGTGTTTAGAAGGTTTCCTTAAGTTTATTAACAGGAACATATATATCATATGTGCAATTCACGGAACACATTCTTGTAATAGCGCCAGACATGCCTATTCTTTGTCTGAGAAATACCATAAGATTGCTCGTTTTCGAAAAGGTAATCAATACATAATTACTGCTCTACTTTTAATTTCCTTTTATAGGACAATTTAAAACTACTAAATTTGTTTTAGATAATGGATTTCATCTTGTTAATGTCCAAATTACTAATTTCGATCAGCGTGGGCTTAGCTGTATACTATATTACGTATAGTACGTACGAAATGACGCGTGCAGAAAGGTTGCATTATAATTATATTCCCGCTGTACTGCTCAGTATCTCTGCATATATTATTTCTACTATATTCTTCGATGTGTACTCCACAGCAGTAGAGACGTTATATATATGCTTTCGTGAGTATATATTTTTTTTATGGCATACGCGGGCAGACGAGTAGTCGGGCCACCTGATGGTAAGTGGTGACCAACGCCCATAATCATTGGCAATGCCAGTGGTATCGCCAACGCACTGCTTACCGTGAGTCATAGGGTGTTAAGTCTCGTTTACCCAGTAAATACGCTGGCTAATGTCTAAAAACCTTATGAAAATCCTGGGCGAGAAAAGTAAAAAAATATAAATCAACTGTTTTTATGCAATTTAAATTAATTAAAAATTGTCCACGGTTATTTTATACAACATCTTGAAGAACAACTTTAGAAATAAATTTTGATATTTCTAAATATGGCGGACAAATATCATATCTGAAGCCAAGTCGCCATGAAATGATGGCCGATCAAACTCTGTAATTCTTTATTAGTAACAAAGTAGTTTTCATGTTATATTACTAAAGTTATATCTTTAAGTATATAAGTGGTTTGATTAAGTTTAACTTAGACAAAATAAACGATACAATCCAAATTTTATTTTACTGCAAACATGCCACCTGTTCCTTAACTAAATAGAAATTAAAATTCACTCAAAGTTTAATTTACTCATCACGCCATCATAGAGAAACACCTTGTGTATGTGTTGTTCAGATAATAAGACATACATTTTGGCGCCAAAAGCATTTGACATTAAAATCTGGCTGAAATAGAAGTCAACGCTCTTTAGAGCCACTCGGCACTCGGTAGACGCGGCGTCGCCAACCATTAGACCGCGCGTGTTTTGATCTTTAAACAGTATATTTATTACACAATATGAAAAATATTCAAAAAATATCGTCGAATCTACTAGTTTGAAATAAAAGTGCTTATTTTATTTAATAATGATTTATTCCTCCATGACGGTATTAATTCTGTGCTGAGCCAAAAATGCAACATCTAACATTGCTTCAGGGTCTAAGAGACCTTTCACATCTTCATACTTTAAGCTCTCTTCATAGGCAAACATGATGCTTGTATCATCTAACATCATCTTAGATGCAACTAATGCGGCTATACAATTTTTTACTCTTGCAATAGTGTCTCTCTCTGATTTACTAACTGGCTGTAACAATAAAGATTTTATTTCCAATAAGTACACATTTAATTAATACACTTACACCTTTTGAAAATTATTGAAGTAAACTAAAAATAGGTAAAAGAGCAAAAATTTTGGGATGAAACACTTATTCAAGTATTTTAGTAACAGGCATAAAATAAAAAAGAATAAATACAGTACCTGTATTTCAATGTTTTGAATTTCATCCTTTCCATCTTCCATATTCACATCTAATATGTCCCTTTGCTGCGGACTAATCCAAATATATCCGTTATTACCTATTATAACTGAGACACCGCAAGGCAAGTTGTGGAAGTGATTTTTTCTCCGTTTTATTAAAGATGGGAACACTTTTACTAAGGTACCTTGTTGTAACTGAAAAAAGATACCAATTATTTAATAATGGCCTTTCATTTTAACTGATATCATCTTATTTACTATATAAATATCAACAAAAAATAACTTGGCTGATTTGTATTGTAATATGTAGCATGTAAAAGTATTGTTTAGGCTCACACTAGTATGAAAAAAATCTACCTTTTTATTAATTGATAATCTTTTAGTGACTAAAAACTTTAAGATAAGAGAGTTTTTATTAGTTTGGTTAAATGTTAACTTGTAATTAAACAATATGTAGTAAATAAGTGATCACAGTGAAATAGACTAAAAGGCAGGATTAGTTTATGAATCGTATATTAAAATATTTAATAGAAGATAGTGTTATATAGTACAGATCTATATATAGAGCATAGAATCTATACTACACATCCAACATTATAAATGCCCTCTGAATAAATTTACTCTTTTGCAGTTGCTCTTAACTGGACCAGCCCGATGGTTCCGTCAAAACGAGATTGACTTTATTATGACGACCAAACGCCAAATATTTAATGATGTTTCTGTGATCACAAGGGTTAAAACCGGCAGTGATCACCGACTTGTAAGAGGCACATTAAGTCTTAACATCAGGCTGGAAAGGTCTCGTCTGATAAAGTCCACGCTACGTCCGTCTCGTGACCATATCCTAAATGCCGAAAGCTTTCAGCTCGAGCTTAATAATCGCTTCCAATGCCTAGATACTTGCAGCACTGTGGACGACAATTAACGCTAAGCTCGTGGAAACTGTCCGTACTGTGGGTACTAGGTTCTACAAGGCCCGCAATCCTAGAACCCAAAAACTCTCTGATCACACTCTGAACCTTATGGAAACAAGACGGAAGATGCGGCTACAGTCTTCTTCTGACATGTTAGGCTACAGGCAGCTAAATAGACAGATCTCCAAGCGTATGCGGCATGACTTGCGCATCTTTAATACGTCGTATTAAAGAGGCGATTGAACGGAACCAAGGTTCTAAAGTCTTCGCTAGAGATCTGTCTGTTGGGCAAAGCCGCTAACTAAGTTGAAGACCGATCGTGGGGCCGTCATCTCCAGTAGACCAGAAGTTTTGAGTGAGATCGAGAGATTCTATGGACAGCTGTACACATCGTCGTCGGAACCGCTTACTGAAGCGAGTGACGACCCAAGGCAAAGCATACCTGGACATCTCCGAAAATATCCCGAAGTCAGTCTGAGCGAGATACGAATGGCTCTCGCAAAACTTAAGAACGGCAAAGCACCTTGTGAGGACGGAATTAAGCAGAGCTTCTGAAAGCGGGTGGAGAACCGATACTTGTAGTCCTTCAGAGGCTCTTTAATTTCGTCCTACAGGATGGTATTACGCCAGAAGCGTGGAGCAGAAGTTTGGTGGTGCTGTTCTTCAAGAAAGGTGATAATAGCCTCTTGAAGAACTACAGACCGATTTCCCTTCTGAGCCGCGTTTTGTCCTGTTCTCGAGAGTCATCTTGAATCGTCTCGCTTCCAGACTAGACGACTTCCAGCCACCCGAACAAGCTGGATTTCGAAAAGGCTTTAGTACCATAGACCACATATTTACGCTGCGGCAGATTATACAGAAGACCGAGGAGTATAATCTGCCTTTATGCTTGGCGTTTGTGGACTATGAGAAAGCCTTTGACTCTGTCGAAATTGCGCTGTGCTGCAGGCCCTTCAGCGTTGCCAAATTGACAGTCGGTATATCGAAGTTCTGAGGTGTTTATACAGCAAAGCCACGATGTCCGTCCGAGTACAATCCAGTAGTACGAAGCCTATCCAATTGCAGAGAGGTGTAAGGTGATGTTATATCCCCGAAACTCTTAACCGCTGTATTGGAAGACGCCTTCAAACTAATGAATTAGAAAGGACGAGGTATAAGCATCAACGGCGAGTGTATTACCCACCTTAGATTTGCCGACGATATAGTCATCATGGCGGAGTCGCTGGAGGACCCTAAATGCTATGCTCAATGACCTCAACAGGGTCTCTCAACACGTGGGCCTTTAGGATGAACATGGACAAGACGAAAGTTATGTCTAACGGTCACTGTCAGCCTTTGCCGGTAGTTGTTGGGAGTGCGCTCGAAGTTGTTGACGAATATATTTACCTGGGACAAGTAGTCCGATTAGGTAAGTCCAACTTCGATGCCGAGGTCCATCGACGAATCCAGCTCGGATGGGCGCGTTCGGGAAGCTGCGACATATCCTCTCGTCCAATATTCCTCAATGCCTAAAGACTAAGGTCTTTGACCAATGTGTGTTGCCAGTGATGACCTATGGCACTGAGACATGGTCCTTCACTGCCGGCCGTATGAGGAAGCTCCAAGTCACTCAGCGAGCTATGGAGCGGGCTATGCTCGGTATTTCTCTGCGTGATAAAGTGCGTAACGCAGCCATCCGCAGAAGAACCATGGTAACCGACATAGCCCGCAAAATTAGCAAGCTGAAGTGGCAATGGGCCGGCCACTTAGCTCGGAGAACCGATAACCGTTGGGGAAGAAAGGTTCTCGAGTGGCAGCCTCGTACTGGCCATCGTAGTGTCGGACGACCCCCCACCAGATGGAGTGACGACCTGTGCAAATGTGCAGGAGGTCGGTGGATGCAGGTGGCACAGGATCGTACCTCTTGAGGACTTATGGGGAGGCCTATGCTCAACAGTGGGCTTTGACAGGCTGAAACGACGAGTTGCTCTTAACAAGTAATTAGCACTTAACAGTTGTGTTTTATAATAAATTGAGCATCTATACTAATAAACCCCAAGCAAACAAAGATGGAATTTATATAAACAAAGCCTAACTCAACTTAACAGCATTTAAAATTGGCATATTAATTGATTAAACTATGCACAAAGATTGAACAAGTCTACTGTCTAAGTGAAGTAGAGCCAGAAAATTGAGCACTGTTATTGCTTTAACATTGCATGAAGATTTAATATTGCTGCATTGCACCAATTAGAATGTCTTCAAGTCTAATATAGTCAAAGTTGAAAATCTAGTCTTGTAAAGCTTCTGGTGCTTCAGTTAGAATTTGACTATAGAACATGTTTCTTATCACCATATATTATTTAGCTATGGTATAAGTCATAATGGCATTTATAGGCAAGTAGATTCCACAATGATCATAGCTGAATAAATACAAACCTTGCCATACTTTAAACTTCTTGTGTGTAGTGACAAGGATCCATCTGAATAAAGACTTTGTACTTCTGCACTAATAAGGTCACCTTCTTGCAGATGTTTCCTCATCATCTGTTCATCTTCTGCTGATCTACGGCGCTAAAATATAGTTATGAAACTATAAATTATAGACAAAACTCATTCACAAATAAGACATTCTTTTTTCCCACAGTTTGTTTTTGTAAATAAATTAATTGCATCAAAACGTGATATTCTAATAGAGAGTACTTTGCAAAGTGATGTTCGGCATTATTCCTACTTTCTTTAAAAAAATTACATCTTATAAGGCTCATCATCATCATCATCATCAGCCTTTGATAGTCCACTGCTGGACATAGGCCTCCCCTAATACGCACCTATCCATTAGGGGATTTTGGACCGTATTCCACCACTCTCGTCCAATGCGGCTTGGTGGGTGGACCGCCTTTTTACATGCCCATGTGATGCATGAATCATCTTACTTTTCAGACAATTGGGTGATCGGCCCAAACTGCCCTAACTAACTAGGAAACAACAACGAAAATTTGTTGAGTTCCCACAGGGTTCGAACCCACGACCTCCGGTTCCTAAAGATAACGCCAATATTACTAGGCTACGGAGGCAGTTATAAGGCTCAGGTACAAATTTATAATATTTTCAATCAGGGTTGATTATTGGACAGTACAGTTACAATAGTAGTTCTAGTACCATATGTTTAATGTGTTCAGTTTACATTAGTGGATCATTGCTGATCAATATTTAAGTGGAAACTCTCCAATAAAAATCCTATGTATGGTTACCATAAACATATGAAGAATTATTATCATCCTTATTCATCACATACTATGATCTAAAAAAGGAAGTATCTGTTTAGACACAACACATCATTACATAATCTATTTATTGCCATGAATCATACTGATTTTCTACAATTAATACCATAAGTACTACATACCAGTTCACCTCCTGGAAGATTGACAGATGACAACTGGAGAATTGAATCCAAGCGAGAGTTGGTTTCTATTTTCCAGCGTTTTTGCTGAACTTCCAACACGCGACCGACAACAACATCTCCAATTTCACCTACATAACGACTCTTTAAGGGTCGAATACATATTAATTTATTGACTTTTTGCATAACACCAGCAACTGAGGACTTCAGAGAATCATCTTCAGTGTATGTTCCATGGCCTCTGTAATAAATGATGTAATAAAATTAACGATTTTGCTACTCTGAGCGATTATAAACTAGAAACAAATACTAAATTTACCGCATAAAGTCCTTCATACCAGAAATAACCTCTCCCGGTGTATAAAAGCGAGGTAATTCGTTACCAGCTGCTACACAATGATTTACTCGCTCCGAAGCCAATTTTATTGAAACGTGCCCTGTCATTTTTATTTGAATTATACTGTAAAAGTTAAAAAATAGTAAACAAACAAATCACATAAATCTCATTTGCAAAACAATAGTTTGATAAGTTTGATTAATTTACTATTAAATGTTTGACGTTTCGTTCTTCAAAATCTTCCACAATAAACTTACTGTTGTAAAGTGCGAGATATATTAACTCAAAACTTTGTCTTACTTTAAACAAATGTATATTAAGTCACTTTGTTTTAATATTTCACTTCAGATTAATTATATGACGTAGCCCAAAATCAAATAATTGATTTAAGTAAAGGCCGAAGTAGTGATATAATGCACTTTCAGTTTATTCATTTTGTTTTATTACTTAAAAATGCATGTTATATGCAGGTACAAAACAAAATTTACCAGATATATAAATACTTTGTTAATTTATAAACACATGGCAGAATGACTTAATTAACCTTAGCAGATAAACAATAAAGATATTTTAAAAAATTTTAGAAATTTGTGTTGTTATTAGTAATGTCACTTTTGTACATTTTATAACCAAATTTATAATTTAAAAACAATCATGTCTGGGCCAAACATAGCTCCTATAACTGCCACCGACAGTTTATCACAAGCCTTAAAAGCAAATATTATTCCCAATCAAGAATATTTGTTACAGGTAATTGTTACAACTTCTTATTGAGTGAAGCATTTCAATATGCAACAATTCTTAAGATTTTTTTTTATAATAACAGGGATCTGTATTAGATTCAGCTGTTGAAGTATTACTCCACAGACTTCGAGGTCTCTGCGACAATGTAGATGCTGGAACTGAGACATTTGATGATCAGGAAGTCTGCTTCAGTCTACGGGATCCAAATCAACAAGTAAGTTTACACTTGTATGCACTACGGGTGTCGATTATAATTTTATTTAATATTAAATAAACTCTTCATCTTAAGGCAGCCCCTTATGCTGAGAGTCCGAAAAGCATTGGATGCAAGAGATATGCCATTCCAACTCCGTTACATAGGACAACCAGATTTGGGAGACAAAAATAGACCAACCGTAGTTCGTTCTAGTCTTGATATTGCATGTAGTGGTATGCTCATTGAGTTTTTAAATGAACTTGGTTGCAGAATTGAGTTTGAATACAGTGTCAAAGGTAAATAATGACAATTACAATTTCATCATTATCATTACATTTACATTTATTTTTGTAATGCTAATAATTTTCGCTAAATTTTCATTTTTTTTAAGTTATAAATACTATTTAGGTTATAAATACCTATTTGAGTTAAATGTTTCAGGTTACATGTTTAGAAAGGGCAGAATGAAAATTACTGTATCTAAAGTCTTCAAAATATCACAAAGTTCTATGTCACCAGAACCAATATCACAAAGTTACTTAGTTGAATTATCAGTAAGTATTTTTATAATTCAATTGTTTTCAAATTTTGAGATGAACTATATTTATTTAATAACAAACATTTTTGATACTTAAAATATAAAAACTGATGTTTATGAAACTATTGAAGATGCCTGTATAAAATTTCAATTCAGCGATTATAGTTTATAGTCTATAATTTCATATAAATTATTTACCAAATTTTATTAGTTTACATACATACAAACATCATCAGCCTGTGATAGTCCACTGCTGGACATAGGCCTCCCCTAATACACCCCTATCCATAAGAGGGTTTATTTGTTTATTATCACATTTTTTTTACTTTAAAATTAAAAAAAAATTTCAGTACAGTAATTGAGTTATTTGTTGTTAGTAGTGTGAGTAGTAGTAGTGATTATTAGGTATGCCTGCTGATAATCTTTCCATCATCAAGTGGTAAAAGAGGGGCACCTGATGTGATGTAACAATATTTTCTATTAATAATATTCCAGTGCTGATGGCACTGCAAAACGATGTGTGTGTGAAAAACGCATCACTATAATATTCCATATGGCAATTATTTCAGGTTTTAGCACCACAAGGTCAAGATGCAATTGGTGAGGATATGAGAGCTTTTGCAGATCAGCTGAGACCACTGGTGCAACTTGACAAAATTGACTACAAAAGACTGGGACATATGTCAGTCACATAACCAGTGTTCCGCTTTAGGATTTTCTTTAAAACATGTAAAGATATTCTAAGTAAAATGGGTGATAATCATAAACATTGTATAGAAAATGTCTTTGATATAAAGAAGCAATATTTGAACTTTTTGAGCCATAATTAACTAAAAGGGCCTTAAATAATATTTTTATTAAACCTCTATAACCTTATATTTCCTGACACTGTTTTTTTTTAATTTGGTACAATTAATTTATTAGTTTATTCATAATTTGAACAAAATACTATTTGCAAAGACTATTGTTCTTGTTTAAGGCATGATCATATATCATCTCAATTTCTGTAACTTGCAGCAGAAAAAGGTAGAAAGAATTTTTATTTTAGAATTATTATCATAAATCTGCTGTATTTCTATAGATTTGTGTATTATCTTCTTATTTGAAATATTTTTGACCTACACTTAATTATTAGTATTTTAAGTAATATTGTTTAATTAACAACGAAAATAAACAGTGTTTGTTGATACAGGAAATATATATATAATTGTAATAATATGAAACCGAAGATCTGAAATTGTGCCACCGTTTCAGATCTTTGGTTGCATAAGGGGAGGCCTGTGTCCAGCTGTGGACTGACACAGGCTGATGATGATGATATGAAACCCAACCATACCTAAACATATAAAAACTGATTGCAGTATACAAATAATTTTTTAACAATTTTTCATGATTCTAATTAACTTGTACAGAAATAAATGGTTGTAGTTTAGGGTACTACTATCAACTAGTATGATTTATTATGTCTTTCTATCAATAATATTGCCATTTATTTTGATCTTATCTTTTTGTATAGTTTATATTGTACATTACTGATAATTATGATATTCAAGCGCAATGTGTATGTTTTATTACAGAACACAATTGTAACAGATACTAAAAATTGTAAGAAGCTATTTAAAATTTTTGAGTGACAATGAACATTTAGTAAAAACTTAAATTTTTGATAAGTGTACAAATCTGACCTACACTGATACGTTATGTATTGTATCATTTTAGAACAGGATTTATTTATTTGCGTATTTAGGGTCATCATGCCATCATCAGCTTCTGTTAGCCCACTGCTGGACATAGGCCTCCCTACTGCATGCCCTTTCCGTTAGGGGGGATTTTGGACCGTATCTCACCACGCTCCAATGCGGGTTGGTAGGTGGACCGACTGTTTACATGCCCATCCGACGCATGGATCATCTTACTTTTCAGACAATTGGGTGATCGCCCCAAATTGTCCTAACCAACTATGAAACAACAATGAAAATTCGTTGATTCCCACAAGAGTCGAATCCACGACCTCTGGTTTCCAAAGCACACACCCTTACCACTAGGTTACGAGGCAGTAACTAAAATAATTTAGGGTTACTTGTTTAACATCATAACAAAAAAAACAAGATAACCCTTTATGTTAACACAGGTCTAGATAAGTCTCAGTTGTTCTTAACATATATCTATAAAGATATTTGCTGCTTATATAAATAATATTTAGTTAAAATACTAGTAGTAGTGTCACCTATTATCTATTTTGCTTATTTCCGAAACATAAATTAAATCTTGATAGCATTATTTATTTTGGTTTGTCATACACTGGTATATTGTTAAAAGTAATATACGTTGCTGTGCTACCAAATGGAAAAAAGGAATGTATGAAAAAGGTAATGTAACGAAAACTAGTCTGCTATAAAATATTGATTATTCAGTCATGAAAGAAGTCTGGATTTTTCTTCGAGCCTTTTACAATAAAATGGTCATCTCCATAGTCTTCGTCTTCGTACTTGTAACCGTGAACATAAGCGAAATTGCCGAAATAAAGGCATTTGTCGTATTTTATTGGAACGAAATCTGTAAAAATGCAATATTCATGTATGGCAATGATAAAGAGAGTTTAACAAAGTTACAATTTGATTTTTTATTAGATCTGTATAGCACATTCAGACTGTAGTCGAATCGGTGGCGATTTTACAAACTACTGGTTGTTGGTTTAAATCCCAAAGGATAACAACTGCCGTACCTTTAAGTTATTCAATATGAACTGCTTTTAGACAATCAGATTAATTGTATTAAATATAAAAAATTATCCAGATTTCAGAAATGCAATATAGTTTTCTTGGTCAACCGTCAACCAATAAAAACCTAATGACGTCATTTGTGTTTGACGTATGATTTTATAGCCTAAATTATATTCATATTTTCCTCGATATACATTATAGTGCATTGCATCGCCATAGTTCGTTTTACTTAAAATAAAATTATCATATTATATATCATAAAATTTTGATATTTAACTATATATAATTTTTAAGTGTTATTTGACCCCTGTACACCGATAAGCGTTAAGCGGTATTCAATGATTGTGAAAGATTTGTGTATCAACGCCCTTACGTCTTTGTGTTTGCCTCAGCTATAGGCGAAGAAATGTAACGGTACAAAAATTAATCAACTACTTTACTGGTCCATATCTAACCTGTGCCGTCTATACAATTGTAGAGGTCCATTATGCAGTGATTGTCGAATATGTACGTGGCGTTAGTTTGCAAGTTGAATGCACAGATCTTTTGGAAATATGTGGGGCATATACCACATCTGAAATAAAAGAAATATATAAGAAAATCCTGGGAAATCATATATTCCTGAATGTTACAATTTTTTTTTAGTTTTAACTTAATATGTGAGACGAAAGTGTTTTTTCTTCAAAACCTATTATTATCATTGTTAAAACTGATTGACTCTATGTTTCGAAACAATTTATTCTAAAAAAACTGCCCGTACGATCCTTGAATATTTCGTGTCTTTAGACACGCCCATTTTTTCTTAAAAATATTCTTATGATGGTTAAAATTGATAATACTTTTAGAGACGAAATTCATGTTTACAAGAATCAGAGTACAGCATTAAAATCAAAAGAAAGGCCAACTGGAAATCCCACGCCTTGTGCCATATAGATATATTTTAAAAAAGATATACTTATGAACATTTAAATAATAAAAAAAATATGCTCAAAAACGCCTCTATGGCCTAAAATAAAATCTTTCTGGTTCCTAACCGGAGGTTATGGGTTCAAATCTTGCGGGAGACAACTTCGTGTGAACGTTCGTTTCGTCGAATATGAATATGAAAGTCGATCCCGGTTGAACAAAGAGGTTAGAACATCTTTGCAGCCGTTATAGAATGTCAGTTTCTTTAAAATTACATAATACTTTATTAATCGAATGCAATTAACACTTTGTGTTGCGAAGATCAGACGCACGTCGCTCTACGTATAAACAGTTATTCAGTTATATCTGGATGGATAAGAAGCCGATCCCCACGATAACTGGAAACAGCCATCAGAAAGAAGAATTTTATGTATTTACATCACCTATGGCCATCCGGAGCTGGGTTTCTTTTGTAATAAAGAGGCATGTCGTAAGGACCGGCAGAGCAACATACTGAAATGTAAATTAAATTATCGACTGACGATATTTTATCTTTAAAAATTTAAAAAAAAAATGTCTACAAATAAAGCCATAAAAAACAACGTAACAATTCACTTTAATATTTCCCATAGAAATTATTCTCTTACATACCTGAAACAGTAAATAGTACTAGCAACTTCATAGCAATCATGTTAAGGCTCTATACAATTGTCAATCCTTTTAATTAACTTTTCTTATCATTTAATTAAATTCATTTATGTTACAACTATATATTTTCAATACATGCGAAACAACCTAGAGATTTAAATAGAAAACAATTCTTACTTTAGCTTTTTCTCTTTAGTTGTTAAGTATTAAGAATATGTAGTTAAATACTAGTACAATATTTGTAATGATTTATGTAAGATATTTATTATAAAAAGAAGTAATTATTTATGCCTGTGTCTAACTGTATTTTAATCAAGTTATTGAAAGATGTCAAAAAAAATGCAAAACAAAATGTGGGATGAGTCGTATACAAACCGAAGCGGATATTGTCAGTTCCTATTTTAGTGATCGTTGCATAAGGACACATAATTTATACTGTTCTAGACCCTACGTAAGTTTCTATAAGTAAGGGTTCGAAAGGGTCATTACTTTTAGAACTTTGTTGTAACTGCTTTATATACTAACCACAATAGTCTGGCCACATGATACCATGTCACACATTTAAGCCAGCACAATAATACGTTTTAACCTACAAGATACCTAGTATAAGAAAACGAAGTTAACAAACTTTAATAGTAGCGTAACATATGATTCTCAGAAAATCCTGAGTTAGTTGTCTTCTGACGACAGCAACACACAGTCCAGCAACCAGACCGCTTTTTAACAACATAAGTTGCTAGGGTTAATTTTTGGTGAACGAAACATACATACGACATGTCAGTACGGTGACCAATTTTGCTTTGTCTTACGCTGCATTGCTTATGGACATGTTAAGTTAAAACGTGTAGTTATTTTGCATTATGTATTGACTTCTCTTCGCTCTCATAAATAAAGAAAAACACCAAGATCTAGCAAGTTTCTAGTTTGTAAACCACGAAAAGTATGAATGACTAACTCGTTGTGTTATCCAATTGTACTTAAAACGAGCACACCGCAAGTTGCAGATACAACTATATCGAATACGTTTCTCATTGCTTTAGTTATCCTTTTTAACTTCCTGGTAATAAATCTCCGTTTTACCATCGCACGATTGTTAATTCCGGCGATGCGCGGGAAAAGCGACGGTTAAGCCAAACCGTCGTCGACGTGACTAGCATAGAATACTACGATGACTCATTCCCGCCTCATTTTGTTTCAAACGCGTCGTCTTGCAATATATGCGATAATTATTCTAATGAGCGTACAATCCTCACCCACGACCCCGGAGCACTCGATAACCCGATGTCCTTTTATCGTTAATTTAGTTGACGTCCACAATAAATAAACGGCTACGCGCAAACACAGACTTTTAATTCTAAGCAGTCGATTAGTAGGAATGCCTTGTGTTTGTTTGTTATACGAAGTATTAATATTATCGAATATTTTAGCTATTACTTATTTTTTTTATGTAATATGTATTTTAGGTTAAAGTCTCTTGAGTACATTCAGACAAGGTTTACTGAATACAATTTTTGCAGCATTCGCTTACATCGCTAAAGCATGCGTTAAGTTCCTATGTCACTATTGTTAATAGCTTATATTATATTGCTAATAGCAGGACAACACAGCATTAAAACATCCTATTCTACTTAAAACAAATCCTAAACTATTGTCGATTTATTAACCATTACAATATTAATATAACTCACTCTTAGATAATTTTGTTAAGTTAATAAATGAAAAGATAGCTTTGTAAACATATAATTTTGTTGACCTCAGTTCCCAAAAGTGGATTCCGCGAAACCAAGGAAATCCCTAAACAGTCATCGGAGTTTCACCAATTTTTTTATTAATAACTGTTAAATAATACTGCCATCACATATATTTTGAAATTACGCAAAATTTACTAACTTATCTTTTTATATAAAATTATAAGACTATAGCATAAACTAAGTTAAGAGTATTTATGCTATCATATTACAAAATAAAGAAAATAATTATTTTTAGTCTGATAGTTAGGATTAGTGTTGTTATTTTGTACAATAATGTAAATTATAATAAAATGGTTGTGTTTACAGATACAGCAACCATCTAAATATTATTAAGAAATTATAAGAATAACTCACATATCATGATTGGGAATTTTGAATACTATAAATAAGAAAAAGCATACTTAAATAGTTTTTATTAAATTCACATAATCATCAGTCTACCGATCATATCGAGAAATTTAAATTACTTCAAGGTCTAGTCACTAAAACTATGACGCTGGGTGATGAAAAAAGCTGTATACAACATCAATATAAATTGCAAGGACATCTTTTGAAAGCGCATATCCTTCAATATAAATGATGGACAAATCAAATAAATTAACACATATTTATAAACTCGATGTAAACGGTGGAATCGGCCGCAATATATCATTGTTTATTATGCTAGGCATCATGATTCACAATGCGTACACATTAGAGCGTAGCTAAGGCGCGTAGGCAGTCGGTTGCGTGGGCCCGCTTTGCCGATAGATAACTAAAGGCCTTTCAGACCTCCGGTAATGTAGGTAATGGAAACAATTTTAAGAACGCTGAAGAGAAGTAATATCCACAATAGTTTGTCATTACTTAGTATATATAGTGGTTATTTTAGTTTAAATTTTCTTTTACAGTATTACTTATAATACATGTGTACATATTTAGGCTTAAACAATAAGATTTTTTTTATTTATTTATGTAACAACTATTTTACATATTTTTAATACAACATGTATTATGTTGCATTTGAAACAACCTAGAGATTTTAATACAAAACAATGCTTACTTAGCGTATTCTTTACGGTTGTTAAATATTATTAATATATAACAAATATTAATAATAAAGAACACATATATTTAGAAATGACAATATTTTTGTAGGTATTAAAATTTAATAAATAATGAAAAATCTTCTCGCATTATAGTATTGAGGCACTATGAGCACATATTAATTTCGATAGTCGTGTAACACATTGTACTGTTCAAATATTATGAGCCCAATAACAGTTTAAATAATTAAAATTACTAGAACCTTATCGCTTTGTTTACTAGTTACGTTGTGTGTTAACGTCTTTATCGAGTGGCGAAGCGCGGGCGGCGGGGGGGAGCCCAGCAGACTCGGCGGCGCTGCGTGGCCGCGCCCGTTCACCTTGACGATCACCAAACACCGAGCCCTTAAAACCTCCGTGGACCGTTTACAATTGAATATTGGAATAGCGAAATCTACATTCAAACATTAAACACTCGAATGAATATCTATAAAACATAGATGACCACGGAATATTAAATAACCTGTAAGCCTGAAGCATTGTTAATTAAATTCTGTAATTTTTTGATTTTTTTTAGGAGAAAGTAGCGTTAGAAAAAACGTATAGTTCTTTCTAAAAGTAATAACTATATTTATAGGTATTTTATAAAACTCTAAAAAGAAAATTTAAAGTGGTCTTAGTGAACCAAACTTTATTACTATGGTTATTAACCACTCATGCTATAGCTCACGACAGCTGTGTACGTAGTATTTTATAAATTACTAACAATTAGCGACATTAAAACAAGCACAATTGTATATAGATAGGCATAAACCTACGTACTTACGCAAATATCGTTCCTTTAGAAAACTAGTAAATTGATCGTTATGTTCGAATAAAATTTTAATGAATATTGAAGTTAAATAATATAGTAGAAGTAGCAGCCGCCAATTTTGCGTAGTAAGTAATTGCATGATTTATAAGTAAATCATTTTTTTTTGTATTTTTTATCATTTTTAGTATAAACTTTGTCGACAATTTTCTACAAATAACCTCAGTCGTAATATTAAGAGCTACTAAAAGAGGTTAAGAACAAAACCGACGATTTTTGCTGTCGGCCCTGAAACGGTAGCATGAAACAACTTTCTTGTTAATGCTCAATATTAGTTTAATGATACTTATTGTTTACTTAATGTATCTGAGAAATACTTTGTTAATATAAGATGCAGATTAATGAACGAATTCCTACTAAAACTGTACTAATGTTAAATGCAATTCTGATATTTATCATCCTAAGCGAAGTAACACTATACCTTATTGGCTTATGGAGAATTGTTGCTTTAAACGTCAATGTTGAAATTTCATTATTATATCGTAATTCGGTTAAAACCTTTAAAAGTATCCACGGTCACTATACTGAGATGTAATATGTCAAATTGTCAATGCTCATTGAGGCCAACTTTCGTAACTTTTAATACGGTCCGATTTACGTCAACCCATGAGTCTTTTCGTTTTTCACAATTTTAAATCTGTAACTAATAGTTTAGTCACTTAAAGATAATAATTATTTTAAATAATAGATGCTATGAGTTCCCTGCTAGTGGTTACCGCCTCCATGGTCTAGCTGTATTGGCCCTTGCTTTATAAACCGGAGGTCGTGGGTTCGAATGCCGATGGATCGAGGATGGCTAGGACAATTTGGGCCGATCACCCAATTATCTGAAAAGTAATATGATTTGTGCTTCCGATCGGCATGTAAAAAGACCCCCCAACCTGCATTCGACCAGCGGTTTTGGATCGTATCCAACATACAGTCGAAAAACCTCCTAATGGAGAAGGCGTGCGTTAGAGGCCCATGTCCGGCAGTTGAATAAATAAAATTGAAAACAAATTCAAATTTTCCTCCGGTAGAATTCTTAGGTTATCCTATAATATAATATTTAATGTTTAGTAGAAAGATAAATATGACATTACGGTCTTACTTTTAAACTAAAAGCTTACTTTTATAATAAAAATAAAGATTGCTATGTTATATGCAACTTAAGAGTACCGTCTTAAATTAAAAAAAGTCTTATCGTATCGAGAAATTTCAATGATAATAGTCATCCATGCACATCCTTCCAAGAAAAGTGAGGTTAGGCTGCTTAGTAGGTTGTGCATGAATGATTTCTGCCGTTGCTTTTTGTCTTAAAAATTAGTCATGATCGATATAAGTACTTTGGTCTATTGATTATAACATAATTTATCATTTTGCTAATTATATAAACATAATGTGTTATTATATCCCAATGTTCTGTTCATTATGTTTTAAAATACCGATGGACAAGTCAACAAAAAAACTTAGAAGGTAAGACTTTGCTTAGCCATACTAGACGTAATCGAAATAAAACCCAAAGGTATAAGTTATTTCCATTTAAATCATTACAACATTCGAAATCTCGCAAGTTTTATATAATAACACCAAACGATGTCTAAATTTCTCTCGAATTTCATACAACTAGAATAACACAGATTAAGAATATGCTTCCTTCGTTCCTAAAGCTGGTGTAAGAACTGAAATACAAACTTATTTCTGTTTAATATTAAGTGTAACAGTAACAAGCGAATATTTATCATGTCTATGCTGCTTATTCATTCGATTGACAGTAGCCACTCAAGTGTACTGCGGTGAGGCAACGTAATTTAAACCTATAGCCTTCAAGTCTTGCTCGTTAATAATCTTTTTGTGCGCCGGTGACATATTATTATATATAGATAATGTTAACTAAAGAATTAAAAAAATCACCAATCGGCTTCACATGATTACTTATCTTGTTTGGGTACACCATTTTAATCGTTGAAAGCTCAAATTATTTGAGTATTTATAAAAAAATAATGAATTAATGTATCGGACGACCCCCCACCAGACAAAGAGACGACCTGTGCAAATGTGCAGAAGGTCGGTGGTTGCAGGTGGCACAGGATCGTACCTTATAGCGACTTATGGAGGAGGCCTTTGCTCAACAGTGGGATCTGAAAGGCTGAAACGACGAATAAATTAAGAACACCGCCTTCAGTAAGTCAAAAAAGATCCGAAGTTATACATTCAATTACAAGTAAATATCATGGCATCAAGCGTTTTCATCTGTAATTTTTTTCAAGTATCGAACATCATCATCACTTAAGAGCTTAAGGGCTAGGGAACTTAGGCTAAGGCATCGATAATTTAAAAATCCGAGGCCCTGTACTTTTATGGGCCTCGGAACGCGCCACCTGCGGACGCCCATATTATTGTTTGCAGCGACCGCGTGGACGTCAAGCCGACGGCCTAGTCATAGACCGACGATGGAGATTTTGCGCCCAATTTGAGCGCCTCGCGCCTAGAGTGGCGAGAGCAGCGGCAGCTTTCGGCAGACCTCTCCCCAACACTGGAGGACCCAGCAGCTTCTATCGCCGCCTGTACGCCGGAGTCATTAGGTCCATGGTCCTGTACGGGGCACCCGTGAGAGCCGACACCCTCCAAAAGGAGAGTACTTCGGTACTGAGAAGAACTCAGAGGGTGTTGGCGATCCAGGCCGTATGGGGCTACCGGACCATCTTTGGCGAGGTGGCGTGCCTGATGGCTGGCTCCTTGCCCTGGGACCTAGACGAAGAAATCCTGGCGTCACTCTTCTTCTGGCGCGAGGAGGCGAGGGGCTGCCAGCCCCAGAAGAAATAAAGGGGGCGCAGAGACGAATTGCGCTCCCTTGCAATTCAGGATTGGGAACTGCAGCTGGAGCACCCCAGTGCCGGCCATCAAACGGTGGAGGCCATACACCCCGTACTAAAGTGGTGGCTTGAAAGAAAACACGGCTCTCTAACGTTCCGCGCGACGCAGGTTCTCTTGGGACACGGGTGTTTCGGGAGGTACCTGTGCCGCGTGGCCGGCCTACAGAGGAGTGCTACCACTGTGGCTGGAGACAGACCAACACGCGCTGGAGGAGTGCCCAGCCTGGGTTGAGCAACGCCGAGAGCTGCGTAGTGTTGTGGGGCACGACCTTTCGCTTCCAGCCGTACTGCGCTGGATGTTAGAGAGCGAAAGCCGCCCAAAGGCAGACAGATGGCCGTAGGTCCGAGTCGGGGCTGCTTTAGCGGCTAGCGCTGGTGGAATCGTAAAAGACTTCCAAAGAGTTCCTGTGACCTTATCTCTAAGACGCCAAGAAGGAACAACATAGTGGTTTTAGTCGGTGTTAGTCCGACATAACCCGTCTTTGCCCCCGTGAGGACGGGTATGCATAGGCATTTCCCCACGGTAAAAAAAGGCATTAATCAATCATATTCTCTGAGGTAAGAAATGTTCTGTCTCTAACCAATCATTATACATAAAGCTAAAACTGTTATTCCTAAGCTTCCTAACCTATTAGTGCCTATTACAAAATTCAAAATCTATTTAAATACTCTATTTTATACTAGTCTCGTTAGCTATCTCTAATGTCACCAAAACATATGGCCCTCATGCTGGCTTAAATTCGCTCGGTGATAGTGAAACCAATGCCATAAATTTTAGCATCAATAGAAATTTAACTCATTTTACTTTGATTAATCTATAAATACTATTTATTGTTTATAAAAAAAGAGTAAAATCTAGAAGTAATACAGATGAAGTAACGTAGATCAGCTATTAGGTAACATAAATTTTTAAATACACGTAAATAATAAGAAACGATTATAATAATCGAATTTCTATGTAAAAAGTATTTCTTAAGAGTACAAACTTGAATTTTAGCTATTTTTACCCAAAAAAAAATACTTTTCGTAATATACAAATATGACATTAGCATATTTAAGATATATATTTAATGTAATATGTGTTAAACTAAGCTTTAAGAAAAACCCCAAACGGAAACTAAATGCTCAAAGAGAACGTATCTGTCTTCCTTCCTTTTGCTTTCTACAATGTTCCCTAACAGGTTGGGTTTGTTGGCTTCCGTCCTAAATTTCACTCTATAATAAACCTCAATGGCGATTCTCATGTCTAGGTAATTTAAAAATTAAGTCAAATTATGAATTTCTATTTTTTAGAGTATAAAAATAGTTCAATTTTGTCAAATGTTTCCTTAAAATGGTATATATTCTTTATATTTTAAAGAAACCTTAGAAGCATTTTAATGTCTTTACAATTATTTAAAATTATGCTCGAGGTTTCTAATTTTATTATTTATCATTTATAGTATTTGCGAAAGCAAGAGAAAAAATTTAAAGAAAAAAAAGAATGTTAAGAGATGACTGATGTTTAATTTAACAGTAGATAGTTCATTATTAATTTACTTAGTTAACTGAACAGTGGCTACCTTTACCGTAATAAAATGGAGTCGCGAGAATGCATTCCTAAAGTAAATGAATATTTAACGACAGCAATGTTTTAAGATAACACCATTTCGAAAGTTGCTTAGAGTCATAATTATTTTAAGGGATATCTGAGTTGTCCTTAATATTTGTCTTTATTTAACAATTCCATTGTTAAAGGCCAGCCATTGTAGATCTATTGACACCAGCTATAAAATATGTCGGATAATAATACGTTGTGGCAGAATACCGATATCCTTTTGTGGTTTTGATCGTGTTTAGAGGTGACCTCTGTCTTGTTCTTATAAACGTCAAGTAATGTAATATGCTATGCAATTTAGTAAATGGCAAAACTAATTATAACAACGTACGCCCGACGCTCGAAAGCGGGTTGATGTACGCTGTATGTTGATTCTTTAAATATCTATTAGTTATTCAGGAGAAACTTAGGCCCGCTGTTAATTTATTCAGTGAATTAGACGGGTGTTCGTTTAAGTGCGACCTAGCTAGCTCGATACTACTCGTTTGACGATATATTATCGGAGCAACCTTATTTGTTGTATATCACTTGTATACAATGTGTGTACCTATATGTAGCAACTAAACGGTACACTTTAACGTACCAGAGCCATATAAAAGAGCGAAAGCCATAGAGTTTTCCTTAACAAAGTCTTATGTCCAACTCAACGAGCCAGTAATCGTCAGTTGCTAGTATTGGTCAAAAGAACACGTGGGAAAGGAATATGGCGGCGATCCACCAATAAGGAAGCGTACACATCTTGTGACATTACAGTTGGTCATTATAGTTTATTCACGTTAATTCCATGTATTTTTTGTCTAGCATATTCCTAGTTCCAGATAATTCAAGTTAATTATCACAATACAAGCGATAATGTAAGATTTTTTACAAAACAAAATAAGTAAAAAGAATACAAAGACAAAGCAAATTAAGTGAAAGGAATATTACAAGAAAAGGGAGATAATATACTATAATAGGTATCTTTGTAGTAATTACTTAAGCATTTTTAATGTTACTTTAAAAAAATGCGCACTTTTTATGTTTAAAATAAAATTTAGATTGCGTCATGGCGTCGTAACCTGTGTCGTCCTCCTTCTATTAAAGATCTATCTGACACATAAATCTTTCACAAAAAAAGTAGTTCGAAACTGGTTTGAGACCTCACACAAGTTTTTTAATTGCTGTTTTTTCATTTTATTTATGTTGAAAAGTAGTATTGCCAAAGCTTAAAAGTGTTTAATATTGATTTTGTAATAAAGTGTTTTAAATAATGTAGTAAAGAAATTGTGAAGGAATTATTCAAAAAGTGTGTAGTGTTTTTTTTAATATAACATACAAAAATTGTCTTATAGAATAACTGAAGTGTTTCATCTGTTACAGTATCTTACTATTTATGATTTTCAGATATAGACAAAATAATTACAGCATACATATAAATTAATGCAAAATATAAATTATAAAGCACCTACGTAAACCTTTGGTGTAAAAAAGTATGCAAAAACCTATTTATCGTAATATAAGCGAAACCAAACCAAAATGCGAGGACAACCAAGGTTTCAGCTTATGATTAGCTGTCTTTTTAAACTTCATGTACATAAGCAGCATTTATATGAACTCTTGCTTGAAATAGCGATACTGGGTATCGACGTGTCTGTTTACTTGTGTGTATCACAAACGTGCCTGTGTGCGTTGGTGTATCACTAGTTTCATTTTCTGAGAAGCGGCGCAGGCGTTGGTACGCGGGGGAGGGGGCAGAGATCGGCGTCAAGCCCATAATAATATAATCTGGGGGGCTGGCCGGGGAGGGGAGCTCCGGGCGCCGGGCCGCGCCAGACATCTTGTCGCTGCGTTCTGGTTACAGCGTCGTTATTTTTGTATATTAAAACAATAATATAATTATACACCCCTAATTGTAAAGCTTGGGAAGTAAATAATCTTATGTAAAAATATGTTGAAATTGATGAATCATTTAAAATCTTAAAAATAAATTTTATGATATCACGTAGTGATAAATTACAATTTTTTGTTATTTAATCTAATTTAAAATATGATTTAAACATATCTACGTTTTGAACTATTGTATTCACGTATTGCCTTGGTTTATATACGAATAAGTACTCTTCTAATTTTTTTATTCATACAAAAAATCAGGTAGACAGGTACCTGACCACAAGCTTGTCTTAAAGCTTGAAAACTATCGTTATGAGATTTATTCTTAACAGATGTAAGCTATTATCCAATATTGAATAAATATATTGATTTATTACATTCTTATAATATTATAACAAGGGTTTGTATTAGAAGCGCATTCCTAACCATTGCACAAATGAATAGTATCACTGTTATCTTAAACTTTTATTATAGGTATATCTGTAAGCATAAAGCGACTCTACAATAATGGCAACAACAACTGTCCATTATTGGTTAAATCCTGCATATTTCTAATATGACTATGTAACTTGACTCATGCTTTGTTCAAAAAGTGGGTCATATACTTCACGTTAGTTTTACGAGTATTGATAAAATTATTCAGTACTGATACAGAGTAGGTATGCAACAACTGGCTTAATATCTCGATTTCGTCATTGTTTGTCATCATAAATATAAAAGCTATCTCTGGATGCTTTTGACATGACCTACCTTTTAGAAAGGATTACTTGCCCACTTACGTTACAAGTTACAACAGTTTGTCATTGTTCATACCTATCAGATAATAAAGTGTCTCGGCCTTATCAAGACTTAGTGGGACGTTGAGGATGATCCCTTTGCGCCATAGTTATTTATGAGGTCGGTTATGCATCGCTCTCGGGTGGTCTCTCGCTAGGGTGGCCAGATCGAAAAGTTATCAAGACCTGAGCGCCAAAACCGCGGACCGGCGATGGTAATTCGATACTTAACACAGGCGACGATTCCTTTTGTTGTTCGTCGTGAAATTTTGGGTTGCAACTTACAACAATGTATTGTTTTGAATTTCCCACAACGATAACAATATTGGACGTAATTTAGTGTATTCTGATCATAACTTTAAAATACAGGATGAAATGCCTTAATAAACTAAAGTTTTACGTAATACAAAAATATAAAGTATTCATAACTATTTAAATATTTGATATTACAATGGTATTATTAAGTTTTCTAAATATTGTAAACAAAGACAACTCTCGTGTAACTGCGTCTGAATGCGTCACAGCGCAAGTCATCGGTTATTTTTTTAAATCAAGTATTACAATCATCTTAAGCAAATATTTTGATTGTAACAAAAAAGTTATAAAAACATGATTATATGCTGGTGAAATTATGTATATTAATGTAACATACATTAATGATAATTTGCAATTTGACGATTTTAAAGACTTATATTTTATTTTTCAGCTTATCATTTGACTAATAATTTTTCGCGGTCGGTTTAATCATTAATTCATAAAAAATAAATAAATTTGTCAACATAAATATTCGACACGACTCATGCTAAACACTTCATGTTTGTTTTTTAACTCAATATTGCGTGTAGATCAACAATTTAACGTTAATTGGTTATATCAACAGTTAATGTTTACAGATTATCACTATACGCTCCACGCTTCGATAGGTACTCCGACGTACGGCGAAAACAGTCCGCTATCAGTATCGAGGCCGATGTCAGAGGGCAGTTGATTATATTACCCCGCGGTGTTTTTATACAGAGAGCTATATAACGAAGCCGAAGCCTCTGATCTTTCCGAACGACAAACGGTATCAATTAAGAGAAATCGACTAACGTATAATTATGTTAATCAGAATTTTCCAGTATCTCATACCGTTTTCACGCGAACCGTTAATGATTCTTATGCGATATTCGATTAATAAGAAACGGAATATTGATAAAGCGTTTCAATATTCGTCGATTACAATTGCATCTTGTTTTATATAATCTTCTACAAAAAGATCTACCGACTAATTAATCTGTAAAATTATGTAAAGTGTCATGATCAGTTTTAATGGATCGTGTAATCATAGACAGTGTCAGTGTATAATTTTTGCTTACAAGAGCATATTTGGCTGTGGGAGCGGTCAGTGACGTGAGCGATGTTAGCTCGCGGCATATTATAATTAGTCGAAGCCCAGCGTGAGTAATGGCGTCGGAAATAACGTTCGGCGTTGGCGCCAAGCGGAGCGGCCATTGCGGCATCGCGCTATCGACGCCGCGCCCGCGCCACTTCGTCTGTCTTGTGACTTGTAACCGATGCTATTTATGTCCAATGAAATATCACAAAGGCAATGTATTTTGAATTTATGGCGAGCACTACATACAATAACATAATGCTGTTAAAATTCGTACTACAATACGTTGTTACTTTAATTCACTTAAACTAGAAAACTACAGGATTATAATGATTTATAGTTGTAATTATTACTAGTTCAACACATTTCCTTCCCAGTGTTTTAAAGTATGCAACTCCTCGATAGGTTAATTTACCTAGCAGGTTTTTAATACCTGAATTAAACGTGACTTTAAAAGTAAACAAAGCGTTATAATATTACGGTACGATGGCAACACAAATCTAGTACCGATATCAAGTAACAGAGCGACCTGACAACTGAAACCCTATGCACAATTGTTTCACTGAGCATTAACTATACTTTGCATTGTAAATGTGCTAGTTGCTCACAAAGGCACACGTAGGGTTTCGCTGTATTCCTTATGCTGGGAAGCAAAGAAAATGTTTCATTCAATAGTGCCCCATAAAGTTTAAAATGACACAGATAATAGTTTTTATCTTTGTCTTGCTTATAAATAAACTTAACTAATTAATTGGTAGGTGCATAGGTCTATCATGAAGCCATTTAATGTTTATGTTTTCCAATATATGTTTTTATGCATAAATTAGTGTATGCATAAAAATTTCATAATTTTTGTTTTTAAATTTTAAATCAAATAATATAAAAATTAAGGTGTTTAAGAAGCATTATTTTATTTATTTATTTGACTGTAATATAACTTTTCTTACAGTCATTACACAATTACCGCTCAATAAGTGTGAACATATATTTAGCGCTCCATCTTTACTTATTTCCAGTACATGCCATGTGTCATTATAAACAGTTAACATTTCATAAAAAAAATATACATTAATCCATTAGGTAACACATCAAAAGAAAGCCCTTTCCGGTTCTAGCGTAAACAAAAATATATTAAGGAATTTCTGGAAGAGAACAACAAAGACACCGCGGTTAATTATTTTCTGTTTACTCTGAGGAAACAAGCGTATTTGAAGTGCCCGTCTAACTAAATACTCTTTTTCTTTGACCGTGGAAATGTTTTCGCTCAACTTCGTAATCTTTAATCATAATTTGTTTATGGCGTTACAAATTACTTCATATTACCAAAATATGTTAATTGAAATGGTGATTGCTAAGGAAAAATACATAAATTAATGGAGTCACAAGACCATTTTTTATGTTAATGATTATATGATTTGAAAGATTTTTAAGTTTTGATCGTATACTTTCATAATTTAATAAAATACCTTACGAATTTATCGCGTTTAATTCACTTTGCAACAGTTGCCATGTTTTAGACTTAATGTCACAGTTATAACGACCGAAGATATGTAATTTATTTAGTTTAAAGGTCTCAAATTATGTGTAGTATTAACGTAAATACAAAAAACACTATTTTAAATGTTCACGTTATATATGTAATGGTTTCATGATAAAACATTTTTTTGTGTGATAAAATAAACCTAAAAGCCAAAACTATTATTTCTGTAGATTCCTTACCCACATATTCAAATGTATGTATTATCACTTATTAACGATAATAATTATAAACAAAATTTGCCATAATGAAAAAGGAGTGCAATAGATTTTAAAACATGTTATTTAAAAATATTTCATAATTCAAGTTTTAAAAAGGCGTTCAAAAAAAGTAGCTAGTCACTGCTAAAATAACTTTAGACGTTGCACGTGAGGTGTAGAAAGACGCCTGATTGAGTCACAAGGTATTGGCAAGCCGGTAAAGAATAGATCACTAATGCCCCTGAAACAGGCATGTGTAATGGTGATGAAATCTTCAAAACGTCAAAAAATGGGTACAATAATCTTTCCAATGAAAATTCTTAAATACTTATAACAGAATCATTGCTAAACGGCCGGTAACTGAGCAGCATTTTTCTGAGAATGAGTGAATGAACGTCGTTGAGACAATTAGTCTAATGTACAAAATATTGGTCCAAGCTTGTTGAAATAATTTCACAAGATTATTTAATAAAAAAAAATATTTGCCTTCAAGTTTTTACTATATTTGTATTAAAGATTCACTTCCATAAAACTTTTTAAAGCCTTCTCTTTATAGAATTGTGTATTTTATAGTAGTGTGTTCATGCATTTTATACAATTTACCTAGATTTATATATCAAAAGAAACTTCAAACCTCATATATGCAAGAATTAATTAATACGTGACGACCATAACGTAACATAGCAGGATGACTAGCTCCAGTTGTTAAAGTAAAAATAGAGCGGTACCTAGTGATTTAATGTGCCGCGACGAAAATGTTGCCATGTCTTTTGTGCCAAGAACATCCATGACATCATGGCTGCTCAAACATCTTCGGCTTTATGGACCATCACGCCCGTCCGGTGGAGCGTCGTAAACTGAGCAGAATGTACAGATGCAAGCCATTGCAACATTTCCAGGGCTGCACCTTATTTTGGTACAGATAAATGTTAGTAACATATATTTGGTTACGCGTCTGCTGGACATTGATTAAAATTAAGACCTGAACGTAAAATTTTACCAAAGTTTAGCTACCATTACCACCAGCACCAGCATTAGTACCAGCCAATTAAGGTATAGAATTAACCTAAACTAATTCTAATGTAAAACTAAAGTAGCACCAATAATTCGAGCCCTCCTATAGGTTTAACATAGCGCAATGCAATTGCAAATGGCCGCGGTTAACTAATAACAACGCGTTTCTTTCTGACTCTATTACCGTTTGACATTAGATTTGGTGACATTTATTTCGAGTCTAAATTTGCTAAACTACGGATGGCTGCGGAAACCTCATCGCTTTCGAAACTTCCGGAAGTTGTAAACACGTTATAGAATTAAATTCAATAAACCTTTTAAAACTTTTCTACATTATTGTGAATAATTTAAGATTTTTCTGATCTATTTTCATACGCAGTCATCACAACTAAAGAACATACAGAAATTGTTTCGAAACCTCATTAGCTTTATGCGTGAATTGGCAAAGACATCAAAACGAAAATCGTTCAAAGCTTGTATGCTGCAAGCTAAAATTTACAAAAATCGAAATAAATATAGTTGCTGAAGTTCTGTTGAACAAGGACAATATTTCAAATGAATCATTGAATAGCATAAATTGTGTCCATAATCTATATTAACTTAAGTTGCAGTAGTATACTTTACGGCTATTAGATTCACCCTCACTGTAACCAACACGTGTACGGACGCCTTGCCGTCTATGCATTTCCCAGACTGCTCGACGCCGCAGCGTGTGGCCATACATAACTGCGCTGTTACAACTACACAGAGACCTGTGTTTTATTAGTTTTGTCGCTTTGTGCCAACTTTAAATGTGCGTTTTTCGTACTGTTTTGTTGGAGAGAAATTACCTACTAGACATTATTATTAAAAAAAGGAAAATCGTTAAGTTGTTTCAAGGTTAAAAATTTACATGCTCACTTGTTCAACTTTATCCACATTTCCATTGATGCTTTCGTTGCATACGTTGTTATCAACATATTTAAAAGTTTTACCAAATGTACTTGAAAATTGTTACAGGAATTAAAACATATTCTATTCTTCTTCTTCCTATCTCGTTTTCTAACTTATTATGGCTTTGGCTTTTTACCCAGAAACAAGTGATAACCAATATTACTTATAGTTACTGGCATATGATCTCCACAACCCAAGAAGTAAAGTTGCCATCAGCTAGAAAAAGATGAAAGTACAATATGTCACTAAGTTTGAAAGCACTGACGTCGTACGTCTGAATTGGAATCAAATTGTTTAATGCCAAACCGACGCATGGATCATCTATAAGTCCTCCGGTTTATAAAGCAAAGGCCTATGCCAATAATCAACTGTGAACAGTGACTTTATTGTATTCTGCTTATAAAAAAAATAAAACGAGCCCATTTGTAAGGAGAGCGTAATACTAAAGTTTGTTAAAAGTCATCGAATTAAATTAAATATCTCTTTTAAAATGTTCCGTCATAAACGACAATAAATAAAATGCAACCTAAATGAAAAAAATAAATCTGAAGTTACATATACATTGCCTAGTCGTATTGACCCTTTGTTGGTTAGGCCAAAGTAGACCGATCTCCCTTAGGGTAAAAAAGTAAGACGCATCATGTGGTCTTGCAATAGTTGTAGAACGTCAGTGCCCTCAAATTTAGTTGCATATAATCAGTTCATCAGACGTACTTTACATTTTGATTAATGAAGATCAGTCACCCTGCGAAATGCACCGTTATTTAGCAACGGTACTAAGTGGATTAAAAGCTGACTTTTTAAACTTCGGCGACGAACTTAATAAGTTGTATAAGAAACAAATATCAAACGTTGTTTGTTCATAGCTCAGGAACAGCTGATTTAAAATTATAGGTTTTAAATTATATGTTAAAGTTTATATATTTATATACACTTTAACAAAATATATTATTAACTAAGCTATTTAGCTTAGTTAAAACTAGAATAGAGTACAACAAACATTGTCATGTTCCCAGAAAAAGCTTCTTTGGGTTTAAATATTGAAATATTAGAGGTTGGTCCCGACGTTTGGACACTATTACACATTAAAAGTAGTTTAGAAATAAAATTAAAATATAACATTCTGATACTATTATTTTTTAAATTGATTATGATTGCTGATTGATTCCCTAGCAGTGCGAAGTTGGCCTTTTCAGCTAGTAATTTGACATTTTGTCTTTTATATTTTATTAAGACTTGATCACGGTGCTCTGTAATTTGGTAATAAACCTGAGTTACGTTGACTGTTATAGGTGCATAAATTAAAGTTATATGTCTTGTTCCTTAAGATGAATAGATATAAATGAAAATAAAGCATTTTCAGGTAGAAATTTGATCTACTTTTATAAATATGGAAGTTAGGTAAGTAGTCTTCTAAAGTAAAATTTTCAACCTTTTTATACCTATAAATAGTATTGTATAGCCTGAGTATTAAAAGAGTTATATAGCCCATGAATGGTCATTTGAAAAAAGGGAGAATGAACGAGTGAATAGAGCTTAGGGTCCGGTACAGGTAGAAAAGGCGAGTGGCGCCGGCACTACCTGTGATGCCACGCGAGTCAGAAACTCGTGCGTCGAAAAAGATAAACACAAGTTTAGTAAACAACTCTCTTTATTAATATAATAATAATAATCATTAGAATATTTAATCTTCATAAATGTAGGTATCATATGCATCATAAACCCCACGTATAAAAATACAATCTTATTCATATATTTATGCACAAAAATAGGCGATCACCAGGCGGTGATGGCGTAATGCACTATGGCGGCGTGAATTAAGGCACGTTGAAGGAGGGCTACGCCCCGGGCGGCGCCAGGCGGGCGTCGGCGACTAGATCACAGGAGTGGCGGGGCCAGGCCCCGGCGGCGCGCTCTCATCTGAGCGGCGCCGCAAACGCCGGCCCGCACCAGCGCCGCGGGGCAGCCGCTCAGCGCGGCGCTCTGCACCGGCACGAAGGCGGACACGTGCAGCCCCTTGGACACCGGCAGCGACGCCACGGCCGGCCTCCGCTCCTCCTCCTCCTCGAGGAGGTACGGCCGGAACAATTTGAACGGCTTCTTGGGCGGCTCCGGTGGAGGCGGCTGGTAGGAGGCTATCAGGGCCGTTGGTGGTGCGAGCCGCCTCAACGAAAGGTCGATGGGCTCTGCGGACGGTGTCACGGCGATTGGCGTGGCGATTGGCGGCGTCACGTGCTTCGGCACCGGAACGGGTAAAGGCGTAGGAAGCGCCGATTGCTGTTGTTGCGGAGGTGGCGACGGTAGACGAGCGCTTTCCGGTGAGCCCGCGGAGTACGGCGGTGGTGAGGGAGCCGGCTGCGGTGCTCTCCTCAAGAGTGCCGCCCTCAGCGCCGGCTCCGCCTGCAACCACTTTTGAATTTGCCGCCGGTGGATGCCGAACTTCCTGGCGGTGGCACGTTGATTGCCGCGACACTGTGCGTCGCGCCTGTACGCTTCGAGAACTTGCAGTTTGAATTGTGGTGGGAAAATGCGGCGGGATCCGGCGCGACCCTCCGGACGGCGGTCGGAGGGCGCGGGGGCCTGGTGCGTGTGGGCGGCGGCCATTTGGCTGGTGAGACGTCTGCGCGTGTTGGCTGTCGGCGCCGAACTGACTGTCGCTCGCTCGCCGCGGCGCGGATGTTGGCGCGAGGCTTGTACCGCCCTGACGTGAGCGCGCGACGCGGACCGCGTATGTCCCTAAATCCCTGTTCACACTGTTGTCTTTTATCTAACGCAATACGGTACTAAATGGCATTTACACGTATTGAGTTATGGATTGTTTTTATATCCTTATTACATGAGACCTCTTACAGAATCATAAAAATGTTTTCAGACTGACAAAAGAAATAATATTGTTTGACGATTTATTATTAAGCTTCTTATTATGTTATTTTAATTCTAATATAACAAACATGATAAGGTCATTTTCATGGTAGTTAAATAATAACACACTGTTATTTTTATCTGTGTAAACTTGTTTTTATCAAACTAGCAAACTACATACACTAAAAAAGAATAAAACAAAATTGTTCTAAAAACAAATTGAAACGAATAAAACATAAAACGAAAAAAAATTAAATAGTAATCTCAATCCTGTCGTGTAAACGTCGCCTTAGGCTGTAATCTCGCCTCATTCTCGGCGTGAAAAAATGCCGCAAGTGGGAGCCGATAGCACGTAGCGCCACCATTTCTGTCTTATTTCATCGTATATAAAACTGCTGGTGCGAGCAGGATAGACTACGTGCCCTGCCTCGGTCGCTGCCACATCCGTTTACGAAACAAGTTTGCATGCGAGGTTGCCGTCCGGTGAGCGCGGGCGGTTCATGAGGTTGTGGGACGCGCGGGCGGGGAGTGCGGGCGGACAAGAATGCGCACGGCGCGGCAACGCCGCCGACTGTGGCAGACAGGGTGTCGCCGGCTCGCCGCCGTAGACAGGCCGTCGCTCAGCGGCGCTAGGCCCCCCGACACCCGCACGCCTCCCGCCCGCCGCAACGCACATCAACAAGTTATTTCGGCCCGGCATATAACGTGTACAGAAGAGCTTAAGCGTTGTTAAGTCGCGCGGCGTTTACGGCTTTTCGGAACGCACGTTCAGCTTAGCGCCATCGCAGTTTCGAGGAAAGTTGTTTATTTTTTGTGTGAGCGACGGCCGCCTGCCGTGCTCGCCTCGCGTCCGGCGACCGTGAAAACAGCGATCCGACTCCCCTTGCACACTTTTTATAAAACAAAATTCATAATATTCACGCGTTCTTGTAAGCGCCTTTAATAACACCTTTAAAATGTTGTACAATCACTGATAGCTGAAACAATTTACATATATCTTTGCGATTTTTCTTTTTTCTAATATGTAGTAAATAATCTAGATCTAGAACTTAAATATTTCTGTAGGCTACGACAGTTTTTTTTTTTTTAGTTGATAATAAAGGATTGATATTGATTTAAAAATACCAGCTTTACCTTGGAATAATAATGATGTTTTTGTATTCTTCGCCCCTATACCGAAATTAAATTTATCTTATCATAAACAAAACTTATAAATTACTACGGAAGTTACAGCAGGAAACCTTTGGCACACTATTCTAAAACGTCTGGACCTGAAACGGACCTTTGGCATGTTGGATAAATGTTCGAGTCCTTAAACGATACCTACGTAATATGCTTGGCCGGGAATAGCCAATATTCGGGCAACTTGGAGTCGACCCAATGTTCACATGCGGTTATAGTTAGGTACCTACTATATCCGCCACCTCTTGCTTCGTTAAATTTGTATCGGTCCAGTCATAGGCTTATCGAATTTGTATTATTTTAATTATCGTTAATGTTTTCTATAATTATTAAACAGAATATATGTTTACTTGGTCCGCTTAATCAAAAATATACCTACTTTAGTTAAAATCGAGCTCGTTGATTATACGTCTATGACCTACTGCTTCGAAACTTTTTTTTATGGCTAATTATATTCATAGAGAAATCTGATTGAATAAGTGAAGTACTAACGCTTAAACTTATTTTTATTGAACACTAATTTTATAGTTGTAATTTAGTGTTTGCACATTTTCAATTTATTTAGAAGTTTATTTGTACCGTGTACGGCACTGAACGCTCTATTGGGGTCCGCATCAAATACTTTTGATTGAAATTAATCCATGCTAATACGGGGCCCTGTCCGAACGGTTTATCATAAAAGTTCTTTATACGAGATTTCGTAGATTTCGTAAATCTTGCACAAATAATTGTATTTTAAATATATTTATTGTACCTCACTCTTTTTCTATAATGCACTATAATATTGTAAACGCAAAAGCTAATGAGGATGAATGAATATTTGTTACGCTGGAAAGCACAAAATGAATCTCGCTAAATTCTAGAATGATACAGGAAATAATTGACTTATTTTTCAGTACCTATTTAAGTGGAATATTAGAACGAATTTAGGTATATTTCAATATGGCTCGATAAATCGAATACGACAAACTGCTTTTGCTACGTTCAAAACACTACACAATATTGAGGGCACGTTGCGATCAGTTCAAGCGACAAGCAAGGTCATATCAAGTAGCTACTAATTTAACTCGACATGACATCATGGTGTTTGAAGAATATTCCAATAGTACTTCTGTTTTTATACACGTTGCCGCAATGATGGATGATGCAAGAACACAGAGACAACCAATCATATATATATTAGTGTTTCTCAGTAATGACGGGCAAATAATAATTGTGTTATTGTGAAGAACGGCCATTAGTCGTACTGGAAAATAAATGATTTCAAATTATCGCAATGGAAGTTTGCTTATGACCAATTAGTTGATGTTAAGTGTTCATTGACTTATCTTTATTTTTTTTAGGTAGGTAAGTACCTGCTTAAGCAATATATAAACTATATACAGTATTTTTATACACTGTTTAACTTTTATGCACAAACATATACAATAAATTTGTAACTTAATGTTGCATATGGACTGTGTGTTGTGCATTTGTTTGAATCTACGCAACAAGTGTCACGCTATCCCGGGACTTTATAGAGCATTGGTGCTTACGTCATCAAATTCAGTTTACTAAATAATTTGATGCTTTTCAATATCGTTAATAATATTTTCACTCATGTAGATGGTATTATTATTTATTATGGTAGAAATAGTCTGAGATTCTCGAACACATGACTCAGTTAGTTAATAAATTGATACGAGAAATTACACTTTATGGATCAAAAGACTAATTGCGATTGAGTTTTCTAGCGTTTTTATATAGTCAGTTCTAATGGCGTTCTATACATAGTCTTTTGCAATAAAAATATTAAAACTTTATTGACCTCATAATTTTTGTGCGTCAAAAAAATCTCACGGTTTCGTATAAAGCTACCTACTATACTATCTATCTGCCTATATTTATTATTATTTTAACACGCGCCATTTTCTATGTTCACTATCGTGGTTCGTGGTCTGTTCCTTATTGAAACTATATTCTTAATATAAAATGAGCATTGTTGATTATAGTTTCGTTTTACATAGATAAAACGAAACAGTCAATAACATAAAAGGATACCTACATCAATTTCCAGCTCAGATAACGGTTTATTGTTTTTATACACGTACTTTATTTGATCCATCTCTTTTTTTTTATAATTTATCGAAATCGTATAAGCTAACGTTCTATTTAATAAAGCTCATTGTGACCGATAGTTTGAATTTATCATAACACCAGTTGATAGGTGGCCCATGTGTGCGTCGCGTCTAAGAGACAAGCGGCCGCCGCTCGTAAAATGAACTAATAAGTTGAACAGACACATCGACGCCGCGGCTCGCTCGCCATACCAATGCCTTTAGCTACAACAATGAAAGATCCTAAGAATAGTCTTTATAATTAATTTGAACTCTAATGCTACGACATAACTAACAAATTGCATTGCCCGTATAAACTATAAAACACTTCAGTTCTGATAACTGTCCTGTATCAATAACTGAACGGATACAAAGTGAAATTGACCTAGAATAGTTACACTAGTGTTCACATTGCAATGGCAACCAATATCTGGAATACTAATGGAGGCTAGTGTGAAGCACACGTGTGTTTCGAGCGTCACCTAAATGGGACCAGTTCTAACTCCGTGGTGTATCTTTTAACTTTCGAGACCATTGAGTTTGATAACACAATCCCAGGGTCGACTTTAGGACACTTTTGAATAGAAATTAAGGTATTCTGCATAAATCTTCACAGGCTTGACTTGTTTTATTAAAGACAGATAATTTTAATTTAATCTTTCGATAAAGTTATATTTTTGTGACGCGAAAAATACTGTTAAGACATTTAATAATCTGTCTTACTTCTAGATTTTTATTTTTAATTGGAATAAAATAACAAAGTTAGCCAAAACAAATCATACATCTTTTTTTATGAAAAAGCCACTTTTTATTTTTGCTATGAAATTGTTAATATGTTGCCTTTTTTCGTCCACAGCGAATGTGAAATTGTGTGTAGAGCTACGAATGATGCAAATGTCACATAAACTTTCTAAGTAAGCATATCCATTAACGTTTAGCATGTTGCGTCAATGATATTTACCATTTGGGCATAAATCACAGCGGGTATTTTCGAGTTAATGTTTTTAGTAAAGTGAAATTTATCTTCACTGAATTCTAACTGCAAACCGATAATGTACAAAATCCGTGGCTGTTTCGACTTTCGTTCGCATCTAAATATATTGAACATCAATTTTACTTATTGCCGTTAAATTACGTTAAAAAGTTATTAATTTACCTAGATTAAAAGTGTCTTAGACACGTATTCAAAAGATATTGGAAGAAAATAACAGGTCGATTTGAAGATTGGTCGTTTGTTCTTTTTAGATGGTTACAAAAACACTTTAATGATTTTGTTGTTTTCTCAAAATTACTTTATTATTTTAACCAATAGCCAAAAAAATATTATACACCTCCAAAATACATTTAAGTCACAAAGTTATATAATCATATCTATAATGATAACTCGCTCCGTACTCTATGTACCTATAAACCCCGCGGATTTAACGAAGTGTTATAATTATTACTTTCAAGATGATTTTCCAATGAATAAAAAAAATAATGTAATTTCACAACGTAAATCGTTGTGGCAATCGTTGCCACTAGAAAATATTAACTGTTACGTAATTTAACACTTCGTTGCTATGACATCGTTAACATGAATTTCATATCTTTTTGAGCTACAATACGATATAAACTATACTGTAAGTTAAACGTTTCTGAGGGTTCAAAACGCTCTTCTTTTCAGATCCGATACATAAATCCCCGGGCAACAGGCAAATCTATTACTCAGTGGCTATAGCAGCAGGAGGATCTAGAAGTCTAGACCATTACATAAAACGATCCCTGGTCTCTCGGTGTAAAACACCACGGATGGCCTATTTCGGACCAAATATCTCCTGTTATGGTACTTTTACATGACACCGACACTCCTTTTTTGGGTCCTTCGATTTACACCTTGGCTGTGTAGAACAATATGGACATCTACCAACGTCTTCTTTAGACCGCTTTGAGCAGCATTGCCTTCTCCAGTTCTTTTTTTACGCCGGCCACATACCGTTGAGTTTCTGGCGGCTAGGATGGCCGATCCTAACAAGCAACAAACTAAACATTAAAAAACGCAGTATAAATGTCCTCCTGTGGGATTATAAGTATTTCACTTATAATCTCACAGGAACCATAAGCGCGTTGAATTCTGTGGCATTATGATCTTACAGGGTTTAATTTACTACAGATATTTACTAGGTAGCAACTTGAAGAAGTAATATCTTCTTTATAATATCTGTTTTCCTTGAAAATATTATTTTTAAACATCACCTATCAGAACAGACATTGGATCAGATCAGAAGGTTTTAATCCTTTTAATAAATAGTTACTTCAAATATACCTTAAACAAAAAAGGGCTGTTAGTATTTAAGACAATGTGATAGGAATAGTAAAATAATTGCCAACATTTTTATTATTTTAAACATGATATTACTCGATTTGATTTAACTATCCTTGTTAAAGTAAAGGCAGACTATTTTGGTAAGTTTGTGAAGTAATTGAAGCCCACGTTGATACGGCGTCAATCCAAGAAAACTTAAGAGGTCCGGCCTGTTGGCAACCGGTTTGTGTCCATTACGTCGTTTTCAGAGTCACCAGGTTTTATTGGAAGTAATCAAGGACATTCTTTGAAATGTTTTAAAAGAAATAAATTAATTAACATTTATTGATAACGATTTAGATTAATTATTTATAAAAGCTTTCCCCAAAAGTTTTCATTTGAGAGCATTTTAAAATAGTGCTATTTCAGTGTCCTGTACAAAATATATCTAATTCTATTTTTGTATAGGTTTGATCTTTAGTAATTTTTGATGTCTTCTAATTAATGTGTCAGTTAAGTACACATGCATTTGAAATAATTATTCAAGCACTTTAGAATTGTAAAATAAATTGTGTGTATTGTGTTTCTATTATTGATTTAATAGCTTTGAGCATCGCGTCACCTAGGACCTTCATCATTCTACTTAGTTCTGTAACCAGCATCATCATGATCAGCCTATGATAGTCTACTGCTGGACATAGGCCTAATACGTCCCCTATCCATTAGGGGGTTTTGGACCGTATCCCACCGTGCTGGTCCAATGCGGGTTGGTGGGTGGACCTACTTTTTACATGCCCATCCGACGCATGGATTATCTTACTTTTCAGACAATTGGGTGATCGGCCCAAATTGCCCTAACCAACTAGGAAAAAACGATGAAAATTTGTCGAGTCCCCGCAGGTTTCGAACCCACGACCTCCGGTTTCTAAAGCAAACGCCTATATCACTAGGCTACGGTGGTAGTCGATAACCAGCGTATATTAGATAATTACAATCGAAATTACTCATACTTTTCATCATTAAGTCATATAACGTTAGAGGCAAGGAATATATATGTTTTTTTCAATCTCGGAGTATCTCTGAAGGACCCCATCAGAAATTATGTGATCCGTCAGAGAACTAGAGTTACCGATATAGCCCACCGTATTATAATGCTAAAGTGGCAGTGGGCCGGTCACATAAGCCGTAGAACTGACGACCGCTGGAGTCGGAAAGTTCTTGAGTGAAGACCGAGTTGTAGCGGCAGCTACAAATACGATCAGCGCATCATCCTCCGTATAACACGTTCGTCATTCCCGGAAGTGCTCGGCGCAGAGTCTCGGCAAACGTAGTGGGACGCCCTGCGACAAAATGGCGTGACGACATTTGCAAAATCCCAGATCCTTGAATAAATGTAGGCACAGTCTGTAGAAAAACTCAAATTGGGCTAAAATCGTAAATCTTATTGGTCTAACTTCGCATGGTGGTTGACGTTTAACATTGGTCCATTCAGAGAGCTCTACTTTTGCCGTCATTAACCATCGCTATGTTTACATATATTATAGTAGTTAAATAGTTCTGGCATAATTATTAGTGATGAATTAGTATTTTTACTAATAGTTGAATGTTTTGACAACTGGTAACCTGAACTTCTGCACCTTTTGGCGTATTGTATTAAAGTTGAAGAGGGGAGGCGTCACACTAATAAATTTATCAATATTTTCCGTTAACTAAAATACCAAAATGCTTGTCCTGTAAACTTAATAATCTATGGCGACCCGCGCTTGCCTCACACATACCTGTCGCCGTGAGCGCCACATATACAACGAATTAAGCTTTCTACAACGCAAAAAGGAATCCGATCTTATTACCGGATCAGTCGAACTGTTTTAATGTCAAGGATAAATTTATTTAGTGATAACTTGCGAATCGGGCCATGAGCGTTGTCCTTATGTTGTTTTCGTATTTTATATGGACATATATATTGCATTGGTTTCATGCACACTTCTTATTTGTAGATTATAAATAAAAAAAATACCTTTCTCATTGATGAATTTTTAAAAAATTATTATAATACAAGAAAAAAATACTGAGTTTTTATGCCACGAGTCAAGTATTTCAGTAAAAAATATAGAAAAAAAATTATTTTGAATTTTTACTACCGCTAAAGCTCTTTTGATTTATGATATATGATATATAGGTTTAATCATGACATATATGATATGTCATGACGAAATAGAATGAAGTAGATGTTGACATATGAACAGAGAAAGGGCAGTCGTTACACAAGCGTTAAGACTCATTTTAAAGAAGAAAAGAGATTTCCTCCATTACGATGTATCTGGTTATACTTAGTTATTAAATTTTCAGGGCAATAATTTTTGAACGTTTACCATGCATTTTGCAATTCAACGTTTTCTTTTTATATCGTTCTATATACTAATAGTATTACCTTTATTGATTAAAAAACATAGTAAATAAGGTCTCAAGTACGCAATTTAGCCAGGCATTCTACAATTATGTAGTGAAATGCGTACGTGGGCGCTATAATGGCACCAAGTAGAAACAGCATCGACCGTTATGTTCAACGTAGGTATATATTATTTAAATTGCGCATAATTAATTGGATTGCACAATATTTAAGTAGCATTGGAAGAGTTCGCTATCATTAAAGCTTTTAAATTCATTTACTACTGCGGCCCGCTTTTATAATAAATATAGTATTAAAACAGTTTAGGAGTTAAAGCTACAGTCCTAAATTTATTAATAAATGTTGTATGTTTGCTTGACGTCGCAATTTTATTTCGTACAAGAAAATTTGGCTCGGCTTGATGTTTTATAAAAACAACGTTCTGTGGTAATATCTGTGGCGCCGAAACAATCTTATAGGCCTAGTATGGCGGTTTTGTTTACATTTAGCTCTGTTTAACTGATATATTTGAACTTGTAAAAATAGAATAAAGAGTTAAAATACTGTAATTTTTAAATAATCTTTATGTATATTATTTTAAACAATACAGTCAAAGACTATATAATACGTTTAGTTTTATTTTGGGTTAAACTTTTAAGTTCCGTTGTTACATAAATTAAAAAGCTATTTAAATTGTTATTTAAGTTGATTATGAATCTACAGAAAGGTCACACAAAGACAAAACACACGCAAAAGATAAGACACCATAGGAAATATTATAGATATTTACAGTTGCACAATATTTAATGCCGTAATTTACGCAGACATATAGCTAAAAAATATAGTTTTATATAGTTTATTACATTTAAAATAGTTTTGATAAATCGACAATCAATAAAAAAGGCTCATGTTCTACAATAAATAAAAATGGACTTTGACTTTACAATTACATCCAACAATAAATTATTATAATAATGTAAACTTTATCGACACACGTATATATGTAGGTATATATATAACGACACGCAACTACCACTAGTGCATAATCTTTAAAACTACCTACCATACCAATATTATAATAATAAGGATATTTTCAGAAAAGGGATGTACAAGTTGCTAATAGTAGAACAAATAGCGTTCTTACTTCTATTAAGTTAATATAAGGTCCATCATATTATACGACACTAAATGTGACGACATTAGTAATACGATACATAATAATATTTACAACTGGAGATTTGCCGAAAGGCACCGATTGCATCATCGCTAAATATAACAAAACAACACTATGTTATCGATTTATATATCACACCGTTCGATCATTCGCTACCGTATCGGCAACAACACACTATTCTAATAATTTAAACTTGTATTTTGACAAGGAAAAATGATATTTATAAACTATAAAAGGACGGTTTATCGATTAATCTTAATCTTGTAACTGTTGATGGAAATAAATAAATATATAATGATATAGCGATCTTAATTTAAAACATCCGACTTTGATACTAATATAAACAGGAGATGTGGCACTAGTGAACGTACGAAACGCCCTCGCACCGCTTCCAGGGTTCGTTGATCGCTAGTAGATTGCCTACGTTTCATGAATAAACAATACGGGCAAACGCTTGCACAAACAACGCCACGATTATGTGCAATATCGGTATATATCAGTTGATTTCGTTTCCCGCCATAGCCAGCCGGGCGCCTACGTGCGCCGACGCGCGTTGACAGCCTATATCTATCTATAAGTACGCTAACACACGATTGAAGCTAATTAGATAAAGGACGATTCACTTGTTTTATCGTTTTATGTATCGATAAATGTGCTCGCGATTACGTATGACTGTACAATATATCCTGTATATTTAGAATTTTCAAACTATTCCACGAACTCTGACACTAAAGGTAAATAAAAACTTGTTTTGCCTCTGAGGATAATCGGAATCGTTTGATAATTGCATTAACTCTGAGAAGTGCATTCATCGTTGTATGTGCACTGTTAGGATTAATCAACATCATTCTTTATGCTGCCATAAAAAATAATGATGTTGCGTATTTGGAGTGGAAAAATCTATGCGGCCGCATGTTAATCATGTTACATGAGCCGTTGATCAGTCATCCGCAGGCAGTGCAAGTGATTCAGATGAAAAGGCGTTGAGTTGTAACAATCCATAAGAATAATAAGACTGCACAAAGGCAATTGCTCGTCTATTGTTAACGATACATAGATCTATATCAATCTATCTTATGTATCAAACAACCTCAGTATTTTATATAAGCAAAGTCTAATATGAATCTCCTATGGCGCCAATTAAATACGATGTTTAATCAATACGCAGTCTATATTTTTTGCCGCCTGTGGACTGTGTTGAAATAATATAAATTTTAGGAACCGCATCGATTGCATTGGTTGACATAATCTTGTATCTTACACTTGTACATATTACATAGTTATTTACAATATATTAGCTTAGTCCATATTTTGCAGGAAAAAGTAGGGTTTTAGTACAATTATATAAAATATTAACAAAAATGTGTATACATTACAATATAGCTTTTATTTCTATGCGCAAAAGGGGTATACAAATTAATTCCTAGTTCATCTGACAACTCGACGTACGGTGGCCTCAATCCATTTGCCGTCGACATTCTACGCATTTTAACTTAGCGACTTGCTTCGTCGTTCATTACGTACAGCTAATAATAATACGATCTACCTAGGTAGATTACTGTTTGACCGTATCGTAATGTTTGTAACCTAAATAGTTTGTAGTAGAATATTGTTTCCAGTTTTAATTTTCATAGAAACCTAACCTAAAACATTGCTTATATCAACATTTGTAGATATTATGTTATTTTATTTTATAATATGTACTTATTGCAACTATTCCTTCCTTATGATTCTGATTGCGTAGGCTTGAAGAGGTCTCGAAGGGTCGTTAATATAAATTTAAACCGAACATAACTAGTCGAATTACTTTCCCTGGGTTGGCGAAAATTGAGCGATAAGCGTGATTTTGAGTTTGGCCGTATTAGTGGGCGTCGAGGATCTTGATATAAAAATAATTTCCCACACAGGCGCGGAGGCCAGCCGCGGTGGGCAGGTTGCTCGGAACGGTAAATTGTGCAACAGACGGCCGGCCGGTGGCGCCTAGCCAGCGAACCATGGCCGTTTATTTGTGACTCGTGCGTTCATAAGGCGGATTTGGACGATGCAAAACATCCCGTCACGTTCAACATTTGAATTGCTAAACATAGATGGAATCGAGCGTGACATATTCGATTCGGTTCTTGTTTATTTTATTTTTAATGTTGACACGCTTTTAGTTGCCTGTGAAAAATTATGATATCTGGTGAACACGTGTTATGTGTTTTGTCGCATTTATATTTTTAATCGAAAGTTTTAATCACATGATAATTAAAATTTCAGATATCATCTATGATGATTAAAACATTTATCAGTTTGCCCGTGATCATGGATGCTGAAATGAATCCGAAACGTCGGGAATAAATATATTTAAGTTAACGCCAAAATCCGTGAATAAGTGGATTTGATATCATCTATTTAAGTTAGGATCTCGTTTACGTGTTGTAGTTATTGCTATGTCGTATTCGAAAAATGATTGGTTATGAAATTTCTTTACTACCGGGCCGAAACGACGAGTAAGCTATGAGGAGGCCAAAAGGCTTTTGTCACTTTCTAATCTATTAACCACAAAGTCACCCGATTTCACTAGAAACTTTATACTACACTTGTTATGTGTATGAGAGTTAGTATGAGAAAGAGATAGTTGGCTCCATATCATCTAATAAAGCCATGAAATAATTCTAATTCTTATCTAAGAAATTATAAAATCAATAAAAAAAATTGTCGTTAACTCTACACAATTTTGCTTTGTAGGCATAATGCCTTTTTGTAGATCATGCTACGCAAGTAGGATCATTTTTGCACATGATGAATAACCTTAGTTGAAATATATAAAGTTGTTATCATTTACATTTCGAAATTATGTTTGGAACGGTTCTTTCCACTTCGCGCTTATGACGTCCGCATATTTATGTTACACGTCACAATTTTCATTGCAATCCGATAACAATTATTGCGGCACAAAAACAATTCTACCATATATCAATCGGCAATCGAAAGAATCAAGATAGCATACAAACAACCTTCGAGCATTCGATCTAATCTTATCAAAGTGGAATGCAACTCGGCACTTTCGCGCGAATTCTCCATTTCGATGTTGAAACGGATTAGGTGGCCGATATAACTGCGTCACCGGGACCCCACGCCACCGAAACGGATGCAGATAACATTACGTTTAGTCGACATCACCCGATTAACCGTCATCACGTGAGGAAACAGTTTTGCACCTGATAACGTGGGAATATTTTGTTGCGAAATAACACCGAAGGGAAGAGGCGATGTAACCCCACCGCGTCATACGTATTCATATTGATGCACAACAATTCGCGGTATTTTTACAAATAGTCGCTTTGATTACGTCATTACGTGAGTGTTCATACGCCTTTGTGTGAAGCGTTATTGATAGTATATTTTTTTGTAATGAACGTATAGAATGATCGTTTTATGGGGCCGATTTTGGTGTGGCCACGGGTCGCTGGTGAGCGGAAACCTGTTTGTAAACGCCGCACCTTTCCTGTGGGCGTTCGGCGCACCTAAGTGACGCGGAACGCGCTACCCCAAACCCCATCTATATTCAATCTCGAAAGCAACATTTCTAAGTCCGTGAATCACTGACGTGAATCTTTCATTTCCAGTTTTTCGAGTTGTCTCTACCGCCGTTTACATGTATCACGTTTATGCCGCTTAGAAGCTAGCACACTCGAGAGAATGATAGATTTGATATATTCTTACATTACCAATTTATAAATACCGTTTTAGTTACTGTAAATAGTTTTAGCAGGTAATACACATTTCGGTGTAATTGTTTGTTAAAGTAACACCCAATTAAGATCTACACAAAAAAATATCTTTCTAAAATTGTCTCTCGGTGTCCACCACTTAATAATGAGTAGGCGAGAAAGAATCTTTAACACTTCACCGAAGTCGGAACAGGTTGTGATTTTATTTATAACTTAGGTAGGTCCATTCGGACCCCGACAAAAAATAAGGTGCCAATAAAAGGACGGAAACTCATTGTTTGGTGTCATTCTGGTATTAGGAATTTAGGAGAAAAAACTTCGAGGGACTCTTCTTTAGAATTCGGCGGCGGGGAGCACAATGGGCCCTTTGTGCGCAGGCGCCGAACGGTCTGGCGGAGCAGCGCGGGCGCCTTGCCCCGCCGCCGCCATGTCTGGCGCGCGAGCTTTGTACACCAGCTAGCGTTCCTTCTCTGCAAACGTTACGGCAATCTTATTACTATAAACGTTTTGTAATTTTTTTTATAAATCGTATATTCGTACAAATATAAGTATTCAAAAGTGCCATTAGATTTCGTCGACACTCAGTCTCCCAAATTTTGTAATACCATCATGGCGACAACCCATGCACAAATAGCGGGGGAAACCACCCGGCGCCTCTACTAGTGTAACAAAACGTCACAGATTACAAAACTAATCCTGCCGCTATAAAAGCGAACTATCCTAACGTTTAAATTACAATGCATGTAGTATGCAATGTGGTCCGAGATGTTTTTGTTACATAAAGCACGTGTGTACACTCGGAGATTATTCTGCGCGTTCGCTATTAGAATTTTAAATTAACATACGCTTTCGCAATTATTAGCACCGAAAGCATATTAAGATTACAAATGAGAATAGTCAACAGGTTGTTATATAAATGTATCTATTAAACGTAGCGCTGCGAGTAGATGGTTTATATTGTACGTTGCTTGGGTAACCTTATGGACGTAGTAGACTAAGGTACATACTTATTAGTCACACATCACGCCACCTCGCCGAGCGAACGTCGACAAGTATAAATATATTATAACTAGTAAAACGATGACGAAGCAAGCAACTCGGCATGCCACGCGGTTCTCGACTTCCTTCGATAAGGACATGAATGTTGTTTGCCGCTGCCTTTTCTTATGGCTGCATAGTTTAAGGGACGGAACGTTTTGAGTTATTTCATAGAAATTCGTTGCTGGCCACTGACTTTCAAGTTTGTCTTTTTTCTGTTGTACCAAGTGAAATAAAAATGTTCATGCAAATATAAATTTATAATTGTAGAGATAATTTTATATCTCGATTTACATAAAACTCACTTATACATATTGGTGTATTTGTAAGCCATACTTAGATAAGAATTTAGAACAAAATTACAATTATTTAGTCTACTCCGTCTACATTTCTTTGTAATTATAATAATAATAGATTTAAACTTAAGTAAGTTTAAGTTCTTAATCCTAAAGCTAAGACTAATACGCGCTTGGTTTCAAAAGTAGAATTATAAACCTTAGTCTATAATGTATCAAACAATTATCGTTAAACAATTCGTGCAATATTTTAAACCTCCAGGATAAATGGAAGGATCATGATGGTTAACGTCGATTTCAATTTTTTCACTGTTAAAGCAAATTGGCTGATATCGTAACGCCTACGGCTATCCCGTACTTGAATCGCCATTCACTTTCGAATGGTATGTTCCCTTCATTGATACTTTATACGTTAACCTGACCAGGATCTGTTTGCAAAATCTTAAAATATTATTGATCAATGGTAAACCTCTTACTTAAACTGTTTATATTTGATTTTAGTATTTTTTTTAATAACAGTTATGAAATGCATCTGGTATTGTGTCCAGTCTTATGAAAATTGTTTATCGTCACCCAAACCATAAGTGTTGTGCATTGCTCCACAAATGGAATACATTTAATTCCAATTATGACGCATTTTGTAACTACGTAAGGATGAGACCACTACTGAATCATTGTCAAAATAGAACGAAACATGCTCTACGTGCATTAAATAGTTTACATTGTCGTGTATTTTACGATAATACGAACGTATCACTTGTTTTTATCTGTACAGTTCAGCTTCTAAATTCGTAGAACTGTAACCTGATAGTGTTGTGGCCGCAACTGATATTTTATCCTCGAAGTGGCTTGCGCAGCCTGTTTACTGTTTGCACGATTTATTGCTTTTACCGGCCGACTGTTGTTGTCTTTCCTTGTCGGATATTTGCGCTGATGCAATGTTTTTTTATTCATTGAGAAGCCTTAAGAGGGTGTACACATGACAATAGACTCCTGTTTAGTCTGCCTTATTCAATTTACGCGTTTCGTTTTTGCAAAGTACCTAAGTTGTACGGTAACCATGAAATACAATACGCATAATTCACATAGAACAACCAAGTCCTTGCCTTATGAATGAGCAGATATTGTCAATGGGGTTGCATTGTTCTGTGTTTTGTAAAAGTATTTTACTGGATTCCTATTCGAGATTTCACAATTACAAAATAATACTTATTAAACGTATTTATCATATGATTCTCACGCGTCATGAGATAGCCTTAATGTCTTGAAAAAAATTTTTGTCTTAAAAGTTTTTAATCTGATTTTATTATCCAAAGATCAGATCTAATACATTAAAGTTCCGAGATACTTGATTATGTTGTTTAGTTTTTCAGACTTAAGAAAACTATAATTTACATAAGGTACAGAATAGGAATAAAAGTGAATACCGAGAAGTTGTCGGTTTACTTATTCTGCTTTTGTCTCTTCTGCTTGGGGTTTAATAAAATTGACCGATTACATTCTATGAAAAGTCTTTTTTTCTTCTTTGCTGAAGCGGGTCTTAGGTGGGCGGGGTACCAGATCTTTATTGTAATTAAATACACTGGCAACAAGAAACGTCGGGACTTTAAATTGTAAAATAAACGCAATAAAACCGTAAAAATTTTAACATAGTTATATATAAATATAAGAAATATATATGACTGATATGCATTGCGTACTTAAAATATTAAAAAAAATTGTGCAATTCAGATTACTGTATTAATATTAAAAGACCATTTCATGTATTAATAAGATACGAAGCCTGTAGTGTTACTTGTTCCGAATGCGCTGGCGGCAGTAGGTGTTTTATGTTATTGTAAGGCTAATTGGCTTACAGAGTAAAACTGTACCGATACCATTTACGGCATGTTGCCGAGAATCTAGTCCCCTCGATCGGGCTGGCAGGCGAGTCGACCGCTTTCATCGCATGCCTTTGCCCGCTTATGTCAAGCGCCGTACTTTAGAAGCGTGTAATGGTATCAAGCCTTCAGATGCAAACTAAGTAATTTATTTACTGCTTACACGTAACTGAATTTAAGAAAATTCTAATCAAATAATGGTAATCATATACTTACCTATAAGTTATGAGATAGGGATTTCTATAGAAAGTGATAAGTAATGTCTTATTTTGAAAATTATGTTGATCCTCGCCCTTCATTGAAATTTTGTTATTGCTTTTGTACTTTGCATTGGTTTAACATTACAACTTAACTTAAAAAGAAAACATTATAATTTAAAATAGCTAGAACGCATTTATAAAGGTGATTTTTAGCTTTTATTTCTGGCGTTTTAGTCTTCTTGTAGTGTTTATAGGCAAAACTGCATATTCATCATCAGCCTGTTATAGTCCACTGCTGGACATAGGCCTCCCCTAATACACCTCCATCCATTAGGGGATTTTGGACCGTATCCCACCACGCTGGTCCAATGCGGGTTGGTGGGTGGACCGACTTTTTACATGCCCATCCGACGCATGGATCATCTTACTTTTCAGACAATTGGGTGATCGGCCCAAATTGCCCTAACCAACTAGAAAACAACAATGAAAATTTGCTGAGTCCCCGCAGGATTCGAACCCACGACCTCCAGTTTCTAAGGCACACGCCTATACCACTAGGCTACGGAGGCAGTTCTGCTGCTGAACTGCATATTATGCTAGTAAATTCAGACAGTAAAGATAAATAGCTAATAAACATATTTTAAAACAACGCCATCTAGTGCTATAAGCAGAAAGCGACTTTAATAAATTACTGGTAAATTAATTTGAATACATGGAATCGTAGAATTTTAAATTATCTATATTATTATTAGTTTTTATCATAAAGCTAAGTTCGGGTAATTGTTTTACAATACTTCTACAATGAATCCCGTGAAGTCGGATGTTAGCATTGCTTTAATATAATTTCTATTTGGATTAGGGCCAAACTGCAATAAACCATAAACGTCTGTAAGGGTCTGCGATCGAAAACAGCTCTAAATGAAAATTGTAAAAGGAATTCGAAAACAGTTTTTCAAACGATAAAGTTTTTGTAATTCCAATAATATTGCAGTAAACTGTGCTGTCCAGAGCTAGCGTAAAGACTCCAGATTTTTTATGGTTAATATTCTAACTTCAGATATTTAATGAGAAAACTATTTAAATTAAAAAAAAAGTATACAGAGCAGAAAATATATCTCAGTTATGCTGTACTGCAAATTTACCGTAAAAATTGTAATACGTAAAGAAGCGATGGGAACAACAGTTTGACTCACTACAAACGTCTCGAAAAATAAACAACTTACTACTGTAACGGTAGTATAAAATATATTTGTCATTTTATAAAATTAAAAATTTTTCATTAAAGGTCAATAATATTTAAAAACCTTTTTAGAAATTCAACTGGCTTTTACCAAAACAGACAACACAACAACAGATAAACACTTTTCTGCAAAGTATATAGGTACCTTTCTGATAAATATGTTTTAGTATGAATTGCTTACAATTTAAAAAGTTGAAGGGTTGGCGCTCGGTGACGACTAATCGCCTACCACAATAGTCATGTTTACTGACTACTCGCCGACTAATAGCATAATATCCCAAGTTCGCATCTTTCGTGATAATCTAATAGTCGACTTCTTGGCGATCTCCAATCCATCAACGAGCGCTAATGTTCCGGACAGCGTAATGTTGCTATGGATTATGTTGATTTTAAATAGTCCATATATCTTATATGACTTAGAAGCCAAAGATAAAGGCAGTGTGGTAAAGGAGTAAATGATCCCATTTTGGTTAATGCTACAATACATACACCGTACACGTCCTCACTGGGCAAGTCCGGGTTATGTCAGACTAGCACCATATTGTTGGTAATATTGTTCGGTTGAAAGAGTACACGTTTAGTTCGGAAGGTCCAGACATACACTTTGGCTTTTATACGAGAGCAACAGGCTATAACGACCCTGACCCCGTGCATAAAACGACGCGCGTTCGTCTCCTACCACAGAAACAATATTTCATTTTAATTATAGTTTTTAGAGTGTAAAGAAGTGTTAATAGATTTTATCTACCGTTAAAAAGTAATTGCACGTGCACATCAGTGCGAGCTTTTCGCATTACTGTGAAAATATTAAAACTGCAGATTTTTTAAAATAATTCCTATAGTTTTAATATTTCCACGGTTCATATACTACTTTAAAAGGTAAAAGTAGGAACAGAACTATAATATTCTAAACTTACATATTAGTTGGAAAGAGACTACAAAAAAAAACACATCATTATCCCTTGCTAATTGAGCATTTTGTAACATTTGAGCAGCCTGTTACTAATTTGGCGGATGTCTCCCGTTTCCGCTGAGACAAAAAGGAGAAACTTTTTGTGTTTGGTGACACATTGCATAAATACTTGAGACTATCTTTTTCTAAGCACCTTTTTATTCTATAATATAAAAAAACTAAAGATTAAACAAGTTAATTTAATAACAACAAAATGTGTCTGATTTCAAACAGCGTATGACTATTTTACGCAATATTAGCAGTGTAATAGTGAGCAATAATTAGCTGTCTGTACGACACGGCCCTACGATATCTGCCACGATTTAATCAAAACGTCCCTTATGACACGTTTTATGTATATAGAATGTAGAATTTTTAAATGCAATAACTTTTATGTAAACCTAAACTGTATTATCTTAAATGAGCTTTGAATATGCCTGATTGCAATTTTTTAAAACGCTTATTATAGGTTATTCTTAAAACATAGATATATGTTCTCGGACTCTATTGTAGACCAATTCAAGTAGTACAATTATGTATAACATAGTTTAAGTCTATCTCTTAAGGTTGACCCAGTGATTGCAATTTAATCGCACAAAGGTGCGTTTTTGAAACCGAAATTTTCTTATTTTCTTAAATATAAACTACAAATTACAAAATCATTTTAAAAATAGGACGAAATAGATAAGACCTATAATTAAAAAAAGAACAAAATCGGAGCACTTGGAGCGGAGCAACGAATTGAGTATCTCTTTGTATTGCGAAGTCAGTCAAAAATATAAGAAAACGTTTGATTAGTATTAATTAATGGACAATGGACAATCACAGGAGAACGCATACAAACAAGTCTATCTTTTGCTTTTTAATCAGTTAAGTAGGATAATCGACTCGACAGACAAAGCGCTCAATTGCTGTAGGTACTCCAATTAAATGACAGAACCATCTTATTTCTTATTGTTAGATTACAAACATCAAATTAAATATAAAATATGTGAAGTACGCGTAAACCTGAGCGTCTATACATGGGTCGGACTACCTCCAATCTGTTACTCAGGAGCCATGGAGGCCAGGAGATCCCAGCCCACGTAGATACAAGGCTCCGATTTCCTAGCGGTGGCCTTGACGTAAGGCTCCGCAGCTAACTCCGTGTCGGCTGCAGGAGGAATCCCTTCTTCTTACTTCTCACTTCATCTACGGTGCGGCACCCTTAAATCGCGGAGGATAGGAAGAGCCGTCTACGAACTATACTCCTCTTCCTCCGCGCCTCCTTCTTGGCACGTCTAGCGCCTTTTCTCCGAGCCACTGCACCAAAGTGCGCATATTAAGTAGAGGCGGTAGCTTCAAGCTGTCTAAAGAAGCCAGTCAGTTTGCACCCTCACGGCTGGTATGAATTACTTCGGTCAGCTAGGTTTCTCTACCTTCCCCGCGGCTGAACCAGGTCGCAGATAATGCGAGAACCTATCGAGGGGAGAACCTCGGAAAAAAGAATTGAACCAAATACAACCTCAACGACGACGATCTGCAACATGCAATATTCATCCTCTCCCGAAAGCTTCATGTAAAAACATCACGTCAACTAGAAACCCTCTACTATTAACTCTAAAACACTACTTTCACATGACATATAGCACTTAGCACTCTTTTTTCTTAAACAATCTCTTAACCTTATCTACTACTTCAGCCACTATACCTCAAACAACGTCCATAAAACTAACTAAAACATTATCTTTTGCTTTCCTTTAGATAGCAATTAAAGTTTACGCCTAGTAACTTGTAGCAAAGGTTCATATGTGAACCAATTTCAAGGACTCTTCTTAACTTAAACTCTCTTGTTTTAGTTTTAAGATACCTTGTAAATCCTCTGTCTGGAGAAAATAAAAATTTATTAATCTTTAATATAGGGTCTTACAGAGATTAATAAATTGTACATTAAAGATTCTGATACTATTTACTTTATACTACTATCTCTGATACTTTTAGTTATCTATGTCTTTTGGTAAAAAATGAAGAGAAGAAAAAAATGATTTTAAAAAGTATACTTATACTTAAAAAGAGAAAATTATATTAAATTGTACATCCTTAGAAGCCAATATTACATCAGGCAGGCTTTTAAAAGAAAATATTTAACCTAAACATTGTCTCAGATGAATTGTGAAGATTCCTCTTCTCGTTGATTAGAAGTGTGAATGTCTGTTTGCATATAGGCAGTAGCAAAAGTTTGAGTTGAGTGTTAAAGTTCAAAAACACTTCTTATATTTTAATTTTAACTTAAAATAAAAAGAACAATGTGATTTGTATGTGCCTGTCTTTTAACTTTATTTAACTAGCTACACCTTGTGGGTGGAATTTCGTAAAATCCTTTCTTGACCTCTACTCGGCGAAAGGAATATTCCTAATAAATTTCAAGTCGCTACGCCTTAAGGTTCCAGAGACATTATGATGAGTTAATATATAGGTGGGAATCTCTTTTATGAATATAGATTAACTTCCTTAAAATAAAAGTTATTTAGACGGATAAAATAAGATCATATATATAATAAGAAATACTATAATGATGAAAAAAGAAAATCATTTAAAATAAACATTAATTTTTTTTTAATTTTTTGTTATAGTTTATAATCTTTTGTTATTTACAAGTTAAAATAATTTAAAATTTTAAAGTAAAATCATTAAGTCCGAATCTGTGTTTGTTGTTACACAGATTCTGACTTAATGATTTATAATAATAAGTACATTGTTTGCCATGTACACCTTTTGTTTAAATTATTAAGGCACATTAAAAATAAGTGTTTAGTAATAGAAAAGTTACGTTGTTATGTATTTAACTCCCTCCGTAGCCTAGTGCTATGGGCGTGTGCTTTAGAAACCGGAGGTCGTGGGTTCGAATCCTGCGGGGACGCAACAAATTTTCATTGTTGTTTCCTAGTTGGTTAGGGCAATTTGGGCCGATCACCTAATTGTCTGAAAAGTAAGATGATCCATGAGTTGGATGGGCATGTAAAAAGTCGGTCCACCCACCAACCCGCATTAGACCAGCGTGGGGGGATACGGTCCAAACCCCTAATGGATAGGGGTGTATTAGGGGAGGCCTATGTCCAGCAGTGGACTTAAACAGGCTGATGATGTGACGTTATGTATTTTGTTGTTGCATGTCTACATTTGAACATAAAGTATATTCTAGAAATGATACATTACTTATAGAGTTATTATATATATATATATACAAGAATTCTGTTTATTTGAACAGGAATTTAGGACCCACAGCCAACCCAATTGTGTTCAAAAATTAACATATTTGAATGTTGTAATATATGGTTAGTATTTCAATAAGAGATACAAAAAATTGATCACAATAAATTTTAATACAATATTACACAACACCCCAAACTTCCTCAAATGCAGTGCACAACTTTGCACATGTTAATGCTGCAGATAGTGGGTAGTTGCTTATAGATATAACATCTTCAGAATAGTCCACTTCAACTTTTCCATGTGCCATTGCACCAATTATGAGGACTATCGGCTCATCTTTTGGTACCAACTCCCGACAAGATTGCACCACCTTAGAACTGAATGACATAGTAATTTTTCTGACACCAACAGGTAAATGTGATGTTATAGGATTTTTAATTACTTTCAACAATTTCATAGGCCCATCAGATGCTCTTATAGAAAATTTATGAAGAAGCTGAACTGAAATTGACAAAAAAAAGTTAAAAACACTCAAAAGTTTGCTTTAATTTTAGTAATTAAAGAAAAAAACAAGTTGAGACAATGCCTACCCATTAATCCAGCAAATCTCTTGAAAGTTCTTGGTATCCTTGTTTGTGGGTTTATTTCAATAAGAACATTGTTTTGTGTATGAACATAAACTTGAAGGAGGCCAGCTCTGTTTAATGGTGAATCCATCAACATCAGTAAGGATTGATGAGTTATGTCAGGACGACATGTACCTGGGTCTCTGTCATTTCTACGCATTATACCAGCATGGTCATCACAGTTCAGCAACTCGAAACTGTTACCATTCTGAAATTATATTAAAAAATAAAAATTGTTGTGTTCTTCAAAGCAACAACAAGACATATGAGCTAGGAACTTATGAAAACCTAATAAAATCGGGAATTTTTGTAACAAAATTCTAATGTTAAACTATCATGGCACCAATGCAATTGCTTTCATATTTGTCAAATATCTTGAAGTGATTGGTATTTAACAACAAAAATTAGATTGCTTTATTTTTAACACTAAAATAGTTTTACATATGTAAATTTTGTAGAAAACTCTGCAACATCACTTGGTACACTAAAAGAACATAAATTTAAGGATGATTTGTTTATTTTGAATCACTATATTTATTTGTAATAAAGTTCGTAGCCTAGTGGTATGGAGTGATAAGCTAGTTTAACGGAGGTTGTTGGTTGAATCCTGAAGTCGAACAATTTTTGTTGTTGTTTCCTAGTTGGTTAGGGCAATTTGGGCCGATCACCCAATTGTCTGAAAAGTAAGATGATCCATGTGTCAGATGGGCATGTAAAAAAGTTGGTCCACCCACTAACAACTCGCAATAACATAACATGGACCAGCGTCCTGGGATACAGTCCAAAACCCCTAAAGGATAGGGGTGTATTAGGGGTTATGTTGAGCAGTGGACTATCATAGGCTGATGATGATGATGATGATGAATAAACACACTTTCACATCCATTTAACTAACTAAATAGTATTTTGTATTTACTTCCTACTATAACAGGAACTACTTGTCAATACACTTTCGTTTTTAATTTGGTATTAACCATATATATCAGATCCTAAACATTTTACTGTATAGGAACTATATATAATAAAATTTATGCACTTTCTTCCATAATAAGAAAAAAAGGGCCTTTTGTGACAATAATTTTCAATAACCATTTGTAAGCAAACTTTACTATCAATAGTAAAATTCATTACATGTGCAAAAATTTAACATTTCATTTTTTTTTGCCTTAGTTTAAAACGTTAAGGATTATTAGATGAGGCCTAATACTAAAGTAATAGCAGTATCTACCTTTACATTGATTATTAATATGAAATAACTGCTTTGTATATTTAATCCGACTAATATTATATATTAGTACATTTACTGAGAGATATTGATCTGTCGATGATTTCATCGACGAAATTGGACGAAGAGTAGCAAATAAGAAGGTAAAAGATAGAAACGAACTATTGGAGAATACATGAACCGTCCTGGCAGGCAGGCAGATAATGATTCATTTAGAAACCACTTCAAAATAGTTTATACACTAAAAACATGAGGAATGCATACCTTAACCGTTTCAAGGTGCGCATTTTCCAAAATAACTATTAAGCGCTTTTCTTGTTTTTTAATGTGAGATGTAACCAGATGTTTAGGAATAGGATCATACTCGAAATCATCCTTGTTCGAAGCCAACTTCCTTTTTTTACCCATTTTTATGTAAACCAAATACTGCTTTAAAAGAAAATTACTTAAATATTTATTATTTAAGCTCTATTTGACATCATAATAAAAGGCACGTGGTTCTGAAACAAACAAAAGTTGACATTAATAGTTGTCAAAACTTACTATGCGACAGATGTATAAAGTTCGATATTATTAAATACTGAGAATAAAGACAAAACCGAAAAAGTTTTTTTTTTAACGTAAAGCATATTATTAACATAAATAAATCATCTATTTCGTATGTTTTTTAAAGAACTCCATTTTCCAAATAAACTTGAACCTGAAATTATAATTTTGAATTTTTAATATCAATGAAAATTAATACTAACTATTGATTAACATATTATTTCTTTTGATTTAACCATGGATAACTATTGATTTCTTTTTTGGTGGTAAGTTACACCTTGTATACCTGTAATGGATCATCATCATCAGCCTGTAATAGTCCACTGCTGGACATAGGCCTCCCCTAACACACCCCTTTCCATTAGGGGGTTTGGATAAAGTAAATATTAGTAATGTAATATATAAATTAAATAAAGAAAATATTTGTAATGTAATAAGTAAATATTGGAATTTAATTGAATAAAAAAATATTTAATTAAGATTGTGCAGGATGCCTAAAACAATCGACAATCGCAAAGTCCAGGAACATTCCTAGGTAGCTTAATGAGAAACTTTTCTGAGTAGTTTAAAAAACTGGTGGTAGGTCCCCTTATTACAGGGGACCGTCTTGATGGGTACCACCGCGGTACCAAAGCAGTAGAGTGAAAACACTACTGTGTTCCGGTTTGAAGGGCACTGTAGCCAGCGTATTTATTGGGTAAACAAGACTTAACATCCTTTGTCACACGGTAAGCAGCGCGTTGGTGATACCAGTAGTGCCGATGTTTATGGGCGTCGGTGACCACTTTCCACCAGGTAGACGAGCAGTCGGACCACTAATTAAATCAATTTGTGATATTGGTATTTAATGTTCAGGTTAATCTTTTAAATAATTTTATTTGCCAATGCGCTCACGTGAGGTATGAGAAAGCTGATGAAGGAGCTAAAGCGGCTGCCAAACAAGTGATCGATATGGTCTTTGTCTATTTCTCCTGGAACTACCAAAACTTAATCGTTCAGAAAAACAACCAATGGTGGAATGGAAAGTTGTACCAGAATCTCGAAAACTATCTTTACGGAATAAACTAGATCCTACACATAATAATCCTCAATTTGCACTACCTCTTTTACCATCAAATGGTTACAATAATATTCAGTTTTTCACTCTTTCTTTTCCTCTGGTCTACAATCCAAAGTATTACACAAGTTTCAACTATGTCTATTTAAATAATGTATATTATATATACTGGTAGCATTTTGCTACTGTCAATGTCATAAAAGATAGTTAAATTCGACTTTATTGACAATACAATTAATTATTTATTATATTTATAATCGTATAATGCCATTAACATTATTTAGTTATTACACAGTGAAACAATAACATTGAGACCAAAAGACAATATAATTTATGATTTATGGATTAAAAGTTATTTTTATGGCGTTCAACATTTACATTAAATAAAGATTTCTCAAGTTTCATTCATTCGTTATTGTGTTTTATATTTTATGTAAAAAAGTGTTTTTGTTCGCAAATTAAGACAATATTAAGAGAATGGCAAACGATAGAGAAGTTCTGCGTGAAATTTGGGATGGAAAATTACCCATTTGTTTCCAATTAGCTCAAGAAGAAATTATGGAGATACAACAACCAGATCCATTCTATGTGATGGTTCCTAGGCTTAGTTATTTTCCTTTGGTAACAGATAAAGTAAGAATACCCATTATTAAATTACATGATTATAACTTTATTGAATCCAAATCAATATTATTATGGATTTTTAAATATTCTACATATGTATATTGTATACAAGTGACTAAAATTCCGTAAAGACCTATAATATATATATATATTTTCCAAAGGTGGCAGGTTTTTATGCTGGTCAAAGTACTATCACAATGGTCCTAAATTTAATGAGTAAACTTTACTGAGTTTTGGTTTGGTTTCTAAGGCACCCTAGGTTAAGGTTAAAATAATCTGTATTGTTATTATTATTATAGTGTTAGGAATTTCTCTAAGAGTGTTGGCAAATATTGTATTTATTTTTTCAGATGAAGAGACATTTTCTTCGGTATATTTCTCAAGAAAATGCTGATAATGAAATGTGGCTTGACTATAATGGCCAACCATTAAAGTGGCATTGTCCTATTGGATTCTTGTATGATTTATATTGTGGAAATGATCCTCAACTGCCATGGATGTTAACAGTTCATTTTACAAAATTTCCAGAAAGTATTCTACTTCGCTGTCCAAATAAGTGAGTTATTTTAATAATAAGTAGTAATTAAAATAAAGTATACAGAAAAAAATTTTGAAACAAAAAGCAATAATTTCCTCAAAAATAATGATTTTAAAGTTAGAAATAAAAATAAAAAATTCACCATAAACTATATAAACATTATTTTATTCAGAAATAGTCCAGATGATCCTGTATAATGGCCCCAAAAATTACTTCTTTACATGCAAGCAAGCAAGTTAAAACTTAGATTTCTTGTTGAAGATATTTCTTAATGTGCAACACTCATCTTTTAGCCCACTCTTAAGCCAATGAACTTTAATATCCCCCTTATAGCAAATTAAAAACACTTCCAATGGAAACAACTTAGCAATTATATTTCTAAAGCATATAGTTTATGACCTCAAAATTCATTATTTTGACTTTTATATTTAAAAATTTTGCAAAGCAATATTTTCTTGATATTTTATTTTTTTTTATCACTAGTATCGGGAGAATTAAAATGTACTTATTTTGTTCATTACAAAACTCATTTTCAGAGATGTTGTTGAAGCTCACTTCATATCAACAATCAAGGAGGCTGATGTACTTAAGCATAGAGGGCAAGTTATGTCAACTATGCAAAAAAAAGATCACAATCAACTGTGGCTGGGATTGCAAAATGGTAAGGAGGTACATAAAATGGTAAGGTTATTCTCAATATAGCTATTGTAAAGTTTGTTTGCTTTTAGATAAATTCGACCAATTTTGGGCCATAAACAGAAGGTTGATGGAGTCACATGGTGAGAATGAGGGCTTCAAACATATTCCAATTCGGCTGTATTCTGATGACGGAACTTGCAATCAGCGGCTTGTTTGCCCTAAGAATAATGATGGTAGCAGAAAACTTATACACCAGCTGATATCAGAAATATTTCCAGAGAAGCTTGAAGGTATGCCCTAGAAAAACAATTAGATAGTTTGGTTTGCTTCTTATTTTATTCAATGAGGAATATAAGCAAGACTTTTACCTGATATTAGGGAATACACCCTGTCCATAAGAAATAACACATCAGTGAAATAGTAAAGTCACCACTGCTTACTATCTTTGTTTAAAGGTTGTTGTACTTGCCTATCAAGTAATTAAACCACTATTTGTTTAGCTTACTTGCATGAGCTAACTGTAATAGACCTTTCGAAACAGAATCTGTGCAAAATTTTTAACACTTTTAATTCCTGAAGTGGTTATAGAATCTTATACAAGAAAGGATTCTTTAAAGTTATTTAGGTTTGATTATTTACTCAAGTATATTAATTTCTGGATACAATTGTATTGTTATTTATAGACATTTTTTTTAACATCAACTTGTCTTTTGCAAATAAATGTAAAAACTTCTGCTCTGACTATAAATTTATTATATAGATATGTATAATTTTTTATTTATATACTTAAAATCCCCCGTCATCCAGATTTAATAATATAACTAAAACCTTAAGATACTTGTTTATAACATTTTTATTTGTACTGTTTTATGTAAACAGAAAAATATATACTCATAATAAACTTTGTTCCAGTTAAGCTAAAAACACATGGCATTGTGATTCCTCCTGACACTCCACTACAATGGCTTTCAGAACATATGAGCTATCCAGATAATTTTCTTCATTTGTGTGTGTTTTAAGAATTATCTGTTAGCATTCCCTATTAAATAATTGTAAATGCTTATTATATTTTTAATATTTCTCCCAAATTAAAAGGATGTAAATAGACTTACATAAGCTAATTGCTTTCCATAAAAAGTAATACTATACTTTTCATACTGACTTATGCATAAACATTTATAAGAAATGACAGTGTGTTATGAAAATTAAACATTTTAAATCATATGAAACTTGCTGTAAGAATTTTATTAAATGATTATGAGGATTATCATTGTATTATATTAATATAGTTAATCATTACAATAATTACTATGTAAAAGAAATATAGCTAATTGAATGCATTCTCAATCTGTTAATTACTAGTATAATAGTGCAAAAAATGAGATAACAGGTGGTAGGTCCCCTTTTTAACGGAGACCGTCTGGGTGGGTACCACCGCGGTGCCTATTTCTGCCGCAAAGCAGTATTGTGAAAAGACTGCTGTGTTCCGGTTTGAAGGGCACCGTAGCCAGCGTATTTACTGGGTGAACGAGACTTAACGCCCTATGTCTCACGGTAGGCAGCGCGTTGGCGATACCACTGGTATTGACACATTAATGTTTAATATTCTTCAGTATTTTTTTTAAATACTATACAAAGATTCAGATGGTGTTTTTATGTCACAACAATTTTTTCTATTCTATGGTAGTGACTATTATTCAATGTTTATGAAAGTTTGTATTAACTTAGTACCTATTTTTAGTCATTGGTAGCTGCAGCAGTTGATAGCCGCTTTTCAGGGATCTGAGTATTTATATTTAGCTGCAATTGATGTGTTTGATTTCCTTTAAAAATAATGCATACAGTCGTCATATTGTAATTGGTTATTAATAAAAGTTTGTGTTAAACATATATAAGACCGCTTAAATTGTAATACATAAATTTTATACAGATTTGCCACATTAAATTACAAAATTTTCTAAGCAATATTACAAATTTTATATACTAAGCATTAATCTACAAACACAATAATTTTCCATGTTGCGTTTTTAAAACAATTTAAGGAATAGTTAAAAATAAATAAGGTAATTTTATATCCCATGGATAAGCAGATCATTTTATTTCACAGGATTGTGTAATTGAGGACAATAGGTTTTAATGATTAATAATGGTAATTGAAGGTTAAGCTTTTTATTAGAAACATTTTAAAAGTTGAAACATTATCAGCAAAACTAAATTCAGGTACGGAAACATAAAAATGGATTTTAAATAATAGCAGTTACACATATAATTGCTTAGAGCTATGTTTCACTGTACACAATACAATATCACAAGAAGGGTCACCATCACAGGCCTTTAAAGTTCTTCTTTCGGCTTATACTTCTGGATAACATAAGGAATGTGCTTTGTGAATCTTTTGCATCCATTGTTTGCAAATATCGGCCTGTCCTCAGTTGGTCCATAAGTTATTATAGACAGTGCGTCACTGAAACATATAAAGGGATTCGCTTAACTTGAAATTTATGTAAACAAAGTTACACAGCAATGAAGCGGCGTGCATTAGAACATATGATGTTCTTATTAGACGCCTGGTACTGTCATAGCACCTTCCTGACAAAACACTAGATTTCACACGACTTAATTGTCGTTATTATTATTTACATATATAATAATGACTGCCTCCGTAGCCTAGTGGTATAGGCGTGTGCCTTAGAAACTGGAGGTCGTGGGTTCGAATCCTACGGGGACTTTTTATGTACAATGACCAAATTTCAGCCCCTGAACCCACTTCACAGTACTACAATAGGATAATATGAGAATCTATCATCATCATAATCACCAGCCTGTGATAGTCCACTACTGGACATAGGCTTCCCCTAATACACCCCTATCCATTAGGGGGTTTTGGATCGTATCCCACCACGCTAGTCCAATGCCGGTTGGTGGGTGAACCGACTTTTTACATGCCTATCTGACGCATAGATCATCTTACTTTTCAGACAATTGGGTGATCAGCCCAAATTACCGTAACCAACTAGGAAACAACAATGAAAATTTGTTGAACGGGAGGCAGTCATTATCATAAATTGCTAATTATATGCAACAGCTATAAAACATAGTTATTTCAACTTCTGCATGCATCATATGTATAGACTATAACAATGGACAGACACAACACAGAATGATTTAATCATAAATACTGAATCAATGTGCCAGTAACACAGAAGTTATTAAAAATAATGCATTTTTTGAAGAAAATAATAATAACAACACTACAATTAAAGCACGAACTTACGTCATCATCTCATCAGTTGGATGATAAACACCATGAGACCGAAATTCCGCTAATGCACACATTTCAACATGTTGCTGTTCCAAAGGTAAAAACGGTATGTAATGATCAATCAGATGTTGAGCAATAGTAGACGATTTTTCGAAGCCTCCTGTAAAATTTTTTCAAGAATAATAATTTCTAGGCATGTAAGTAAACTTTTATAGCCATTTTAACAAAATCCTTATACCTGTATAATACGCCGTGCGCCTTATGATCGGTTCAAAGTGTTGAAACTCTACTTCATTTCTTTTGATTCCTTGGCTATATAGTTGTAAAAGACTTGATGCTATTTCCGGTCCTCCAATATTCGATAGGAATATGAATATGCTGTCTCTATAATAACATAATGGTAATAATCAAAAATTGATGTTTGTTGTAACACAACATACATTAAATTTTTTGTGAGTGTTAAATTTGCCATGTCACAACTGTTTTTAGAAGGTTGTGCAAAAAAATAATGCATGGTCTTAAGTAAGAAAAGATATAGCATTGCATTATTTGTTTAAATAAGAAACCATCCATGTCATCTAATAAAAATTTACAAAGCGGGCTATCCATTTGACCTAATATTTGCTATATTTTACCAAAAATATCAAGCTATGCCTCCTTTATCTTTGTATGCCTTGACTAGACAGATATTTTTAATGAATGCTTACAATGTCATCTATCAATGAAATGTAACTATTTCTTTTGGAATGTGGTCAGGCACCATTTGTATTGTTTAGAACTAGTAATATATTATTTGTAAATAAGCCAACCCTATATTACCTTAAAATTAATATTAAATGGATTCAAACAATCAATAGACACTAAAGGATTATGCGTTTTCAAGAGTCTTTTGGTTTCTTTCTTTACAGACTGCATTATCAAAAGTGGGTACGAAACATATCTTTTACTAATTTAACATAAAATTTACATAAACATATTCTAATGTCAACTCTGTTAGGGCAAAATCATTTAGTCACAAACTAAGCAAAGCTTGTACTATGGAAACTAGATGATTGTTAAATACATAGATTTTTTTTGTAAATAAATATTATATAACACAAACAGAGCACACCATTATATTATAGATATTATATTTGACATTACACTTTTTTGCACAAGACATTGTCTACCTTACTTTTTATGATGATAAAGAAAGTTAGTTTGTGTTTTAGATCCTGAACTCACCATTATCTTAAATTAATGCAGTAAAAATAATCTTTCTTTACCTATAATCAATGCCATCAACAGCATGGTAATGGTCAAGCATTGGTTTTATGGCATCCAAGACAGATGGGCACATGTCATGTATTTCATCGAATATAATAAGTGCTTTTGGACATCTTGTAACTATCATGTTCACCTTAAAGATTAAATCTTTCTGAAAAAAATAATAGTTCGAGTAATTACCTCAATAAGTAATAAAAAATAGAGATTGTAATCATAAACAAAAAAGCTTACTTTTGCCTTTTCTATTTCAGCACAATCAAAATCTTTTTTACCCATAAACACCTTCACAAATTGACTCTCCATGCCTTTTTGATAAAGAGCTTCTGCTATTAAAGATGTTGCAAAATTTTTCCCAACACCGGACCATCCATGTAAGCTCAGTACTAGGGCTTTTTTCTTTATTTTATTTTCATTGTGTATACTATCATTGTGTGCATGTAATATATTTACTAGCTCATTGACCAAAGGCTGGCCAAACATTTTTTTAGATAAGTTAATTTTTAGCTCTGAAAAAGAATAGCAAAAAGTTAAACTATAAATGATTACTTGTACAAGACCAGCAACATGAGGTGAACTAAAAAAAGGTGTGGTATTTACATAAAGTAATGAGAACTTTATTGGTTCGCAGCTTCTGGTAATCTTACTGATCAATATATGTGTAGGAATAAAATAAGGCAGTAGTAAACTTACAACAACACATTCCCATTGAGAGAATTTATTTCAATCCCATAAGTTACTTTACACTGGAATAATGAAACACAGCTGCAAATAAACTATCTCCAGTACCAAAAGGAGGATTTTTGGTACTGATTTGTAAGTTATGTATTATTACTTCCTATTGCACTGGGATGTACCCAGTTTGTTTTTTTATTAAGCAGGTTTTTAGGACAGTTTACTCAATTGCAAAAATATTTAATTCCTAAATGAGATGAGAAGTATTTTAAGTTTTCAAGTACCTTAAAGACATTTTGATGAAATTTGTAATATGGTCTTTAAATATAAGACTTGGTTTCTCAGGATCTATAATCCACTCAGAATATTATACGATTCCTTTAAATTAGCCTATTAAATTATTTGAGTTTATAAAAACAATAACAATCATCTTTTACATGTTGGCTGATATTGGTACCTTAATCAGTAAAATTAAAATAAATAGAGGATATGAAAAAACGCAAATTGAAAAAAAAAACTAATAGAAAACTTACTATTAAGGTCGTATGGCACATATCTAGAACTGCAACATTCCGTGTAGCGACAAATAGTATTTTCTTTCAATGTGTCCCAACCAAACCAACCACCCAATACAGCGCCAGCAATAATAGACCCAGTAATAACTTCAGATTGCGCAAAGTTCACATTTAAAAACAAACCAAATAACATGTAACATAGAAATCTCATCTTAAAACACAACATAATACTTATAAGTATATATAAAGTAATAAAACAAAATAATTTAAAATAAATATTAAGGAAATTATTTGGTCTAAAACGGTTTAAATAATATTTTTTAGGTTTTTTTCAAGTGAAAAGTAATTTTTACTTATTTAATAACATTCTATTTCACTTAACTTAAAGGTCACTTTTGATTTCAAAATTATTTTTAAAACCATGTGAATTAAGAAATTAAGAACATAGAAAATATAATGAACATTTAAGAAACATATGTCAACATCAGATGTCAGTATGACATTTCAAATTCACATTTAACTACACGCGCGTTCATAAAACGCCTTTAGCTAGTGATGTGGCGAGTACGGTTTAACTCGAGTCAGACTCGATTCCTGCTTTGGACTCGCTTACTCGAATACCAATTTATTTTGATTCGAGTACGCCGGACTCGATTTCGGTACTGATTCAGGAAGAATCGATTCGTACTCGATTCTATTCATGAGTCCAACAGACTCGATTATAGTAATCGAGTTTGGTAAACTCGTTTTATTCGCAAACAGTTTACCTAAGCAATGAAGTGGCTGTTCTTTAAAGCTGTCTCAGATGACTAATACATAATTAAATAATAATATATAGTCTTAGGCCGTGAGTAAATTTTATTATATTCTGTTTTTTTTGTTTATCTCCATTGCTCTATTTTTGTATTCAATTTTTATAACTTTTCTTTCATTAAAATATTGATTTATTATTGTCATTATGCTAAACCTACTTTACTGGGTAAACAAGACTTAACACCCTATGTCTCACGGTAGGCAGCGCGTCGGCGATACCACGGTATTGTCAACGTCTATGGGTGTCGGTGACCACTTTCCATCAGGTGGCCTCGACTGCTCGTCTGTCTGCGTATGCTAGGATGATATTTCGTCCCAAAAACATTTTCGAACGCTTACTTGATAGCTGAGCACCAAGTAATCTAAATGTACTACTGTATTTTGTACATTAAAATGGTCACCGAAAAAGTCCGCGATAGTATATATCTGGGATAACCCAAAATAACAATTTTTCTCCTATACATTTTCCGGAAAAATTACTTTATGTACAGAGAGAATTTATGCAATAACGTTTTTTATTATAATTGTATATTTAAGGACATTTTGTATTCAGTATTATTAATATAATTAGTGCTAAATACAGAATCAAATCCTAAAGATTAGATCGTTTAGCATGTTGTGGGTCGTGTCCCCATTTTAAATACTTAAATGATAAACTCTCAACTGATTTTTATACGGGAAAAATAACAGTATTTATATTATATCTGTTTCATAGTTCATTACAATAATCAAAATAATTTTGTCTATTTATGTGGATACATAAAGTTAATAAGTAAATATCATCCATTTACTAAAATCTTAATTTTACCGATGTTATACACAACTCTCATTATAAATTCTATAACTTGATTCAAATCACAGCAAACATCACGCAACCACTAAATTTCAGCTAGTTATTACTACTATGAATCATTGATCACCGATGAGGAAGGGGTCACTGAGACTCAGCACCCAACAAACGTCCCGCCAAGTGACTCTACACACAACAGAAGTAGGAATAGCAGCACACTTGTAACTCGTCCTCACATTGAGTATACTCACGACAATCGCGTTCCGCGGGGGCTATCACCTCCCGCGACAACTGATTAAAACATTCACCAGATCACCCTGGCCATCACTTAGAAAAAAAAAATGTAGGTTTAAACTAATTTTGAATAGGCCTTATTCTAAATTTTAACAATGCTTACATAAAAATGATTAATGTCGGTTATTCTTAAAACATGTATGCGTTCGCGAGCTTTATTGTAGATCATTCAAGGTTTTACCAGCCTTTGCAATTTAATCACACGAGATTGAAATTTATGACGCCCTATCTAAAAATAATCGTCTTAAGAAATGGCACCACAAGGCAGCTGCTACTTACCTCAATAATAGCTCTAAGAACAAAGCAACACGGCAACATAATATAAAAAAAAAACATATACTACGAGTTAAGTATTTTAAATAATCACAATTTCGAAACTTGAAATGGCTTTTGCATGTGACTGGGTTTCTTCAATCCTTAGCCGTCCAACGTTGCCATTTTTTGATATTCTAAATAATATTATTTGTTAATAACCATGGCCTAGTTTTCTTACCTTAAATTTGCTCTGTGGCAATTGCACAAGCCGCGCGGGCCAATGATTAAACAAAACAAAGAAAGAAATTCAAAAAATACTGGCCGACTTCATCAGATCGGTCAAAAAATATTTTGTATAAAATTTTATTTAAGATATCAAATAACTATATATTTTATTGCAAATATACAAGAAATTTTTTTTCATCTTATTTTTTTCTTCGTAAATTCAAATTAAGAATACTTGTAGCGATATGCAATTATTAGTAACGTTTGTTAATTGTAATGTTACTAGATGACGCACTCGTTACCAAACCGGACGTTAGGTTGCTACGTAACTTTTACTTTTCTTAAGTCTTAAACCGTTCATCGGTATGCCAACGGCCTTAAATAAGGTTTTGGATATAAATTACATAATTAAACGGTTACGATTTATATCATGCAATATTAAAATTGTTTTTAACAACGGGTATTCAACAAAATTATACGATTACTGGTACTTCAATTAAGGTTTTTTTAAATTATTCACGGAAGAATTCACCTTTGCTCTTTGTCCCCTAAAAAACTTAATAAAATGTTTTCAAATTTAAAAGTTGAAACAGGACTTCAGTTGCTTTCAAGAATAATAAGAAAACAGGGCATTGAAAAGTTTTACCCAATATTATTTGAAACAGGTCCTAAACAGGGAGATACAATTGAACTATTTAGCGACACAACTACTTCAAGTCTGCTACTGGACATGATCAGTGATTTGTTATTAGTCGGTCATGAAACCAGTATATTAATTTTGAGCACGGATGGCCATCTTAATGTTGAAAATATAGAGGCATGTTTTAGAAAAAAACTTACGACGCGCATGCAATTTAAAACGGATAAGAGCGATAATGATGTTGATATAGAAGGAATAATCAGTATTGCCCTACAGAGATTGGTATTCATAGAAATATTTGATTCTACACAGTTTTACATTACAATTCAAAATCTAGAAAATGTGCTTGTTGAACATTGTAACATATCAATGATTATAATTGACACATTAACAGCTTTTTATTGGTCTGAACAAACCTTCAAAATAACTAAAATGGATTTATACCTTAAAATGTTGCTTAAAATGATCCATAAAGTTACAAAAGATTTTAAAGTTACTATATTGTATACCAGACCTGCATATTTTTGTTCAACTAAAGAAATGATAGCAAATTTGGAACCATGTACAGAATATCAAAATTCGGAACAGTTAAATTATAGGATTCAGATTAAGCATACAAGTAATTTAACATATGATGTTACAGTAAGGACACATGAAAAACAAATAACAAGACAGTTTATTTTGTGTGATGGATTTATATCATGGCAAAACTAAATAGTAATAATAATTAACAGAAAGGGAAGTAAAGGAAAATATCATTACAATTTGTTGGCAGAAAAGGACACAATGAATGGCATAATATTTTGTACATGTTAAAGGACTATAAGATAACCTACAGAGATTATTGTAATTAGTGAAATAGTAGCTACTGTATAAAAATTATAAAAAAATAAAAAACTTTAAATAAAATAAAACTTATGCATAGACTATATTTTTCATTTCTGTTTTACCAAAAAACAACAGATATGGAGAGATTCAAGCAATAAATATTTAGTATAAACACATTTCGAGATCATTCCCTTATATACTATTACAAACCTATTACATCATTAAATTAATTACATACATAAAAGCCACAAAACCATGACTAAAATAATTTAGATTTTCCCATTTGCTTATTGTGTGGTAAAATGAATATCCAGATTCTTGAACAGAAAATGATGCTTCAAACATAACTCCCAAATAAGCAAGATGCATAATGGTTATCAATGAAAAAATTGTATTAACAAAAACAGCCAAAAAGCTATTTTTCTTAAACTTGTGATCACATTGTTTGCCACAAGAATTGGCCAAACAGCAAACTTCTAATGCGGAAGCCACTTTGAACCTAAAATTATATTCAACATAAGAAAATGTTCCAATACTTAGAAGAACGGCAGATAGTTGAAAATTGAAGCCATGTAAGAGTGATGAAATGGCATAAGTAATAAATATAGCCAGAAATTGGCCATAAGGCTGACAGGTTTTAAATATATAATTTTTTAGCCATTGATGCATTGGGATATTCCAAAAAATCACTACTTGCACAAGTGATCTTGGCAACTCAATAAAAGAAGGTTTTGTAACTTGGATATCAGAGTGGCAATCATTTGTTAAACCAAATCCTGCACTTAACATAGATACAATGGACATACTGGAAACAAAATAATGTGACATCCTAAATGCCTGTGCATCTCTGAATGCAACCAACCAATTAGTTGTGTCATCATCTATATACCAGGGGACAATACAATTAGATAAAGTTAGAAAAGACATAGACAAAACTAGATTCAAAATGATAATCTTTATCCATCTACGAGATAAAAACTTAACATTAAGGTGGCTTGTATACATTTGGAATGGAATCCATGGTCCCAATATACTATTGGCAGGGCAAAGTAAATACCCCCCAAACTCGACAGGATTTAACATATTTTTAAATAATCCTCTGTCTAAATCAATTGCTACAGATATTATTTTCATAGCTGCAACCATTTGAATACCTCTTATTTGTTGCCACATTTTAGGGTTTATAACATATACTTCACACATTAACAAAAACATAATAACACAAGAGGTGATTAAAAGACCTCTCAATCTTTTTGTTATAATAGATATGAAAATTATTAAAATATAAGCACCGATTGTTAATCCTATTGTCCATACACATGACGATCCTACATTATAGTATAATAGAAAACTTCCTATTAGTAATGACAAACTGTGCCGAACATTATGAGGTAAATTTACATTTTGAATGACAAAACGTAAGGCGAGATTAGCTATAATTAAATCTCTGGCAAATCGAAGCCCCTCATACAGAGTAGGTTCTACACATAGCATAATATAGGTCCATGTGTTTTCAAAGTATTCTTCTTCATCCATATTACTTTACTAGCAAGGCACCACACAAAACGTCTAAAAGTCTTCACTACTGCATTATTCATCAATATTTTAACGCGTTGGGTAGGATTAAGTTGCAATACCATATATTTACAACGCAGATAAATTAAAATTTGATGGAATAGTAAAAAATAACTTCTTTTCTTTCACTAACGAGATTTTTAGACTTATTGTTCTCAGTTTATTTGTATTGTGTGCCTTCAACTTGGTGTTAAAAAGCCGGCGCAGTGACATTACCGCAATGTTGTTACTAATGCACAAAATTGTTTATGCCTGAGCATATTTCTATCGACTTCGAGTTTTAAGTACACTAATATAATCCAGACGTCAATGATGGTCACTGCTAAAAAACATTATCTCTACTGCAGAATTCTTTTAAAGATCTTTCTTTATAATTAAATGGAAATTGAGATTTTGCTCGAGATAAAATTGTGTTGTAGACTGAATTGAAATTAATTTCTAACGTTTTAAATTGCATTTTTTCCTTTTAAAACTTAAAAAATATATAAACAAGTATTGGGTACTAAGTAATCGAAACACTTCTATGTCTTAGTAAAAGGGAATATAAGGTCGTAATGTTGTTGTAATAAATATTGGAAGTCTATAATTTGAATATGAAATAAATAATAATTTAATAATAAAGTTAGTGAATTGTTGTTGCAACAATTATAGGTAAAGTTAAAGGGAGACTAGTATATTTTAACTGTCAAGAAATATTTTTCCCGAAAATGCTTTATTTTGGTTTTGTCTATGGTTACATTGGTTATACGCTATTCAGCATAAATGTATAATGTAATGGGTTTTTTATCTTTACGACTGAGAAATTGTCCTTTTCTATTAATATAATGCATTTAGGTAAAGTTATAAGTAAAGTGAATATCCGTAATTAGTCTAGTTTTATTTCTTTTTAGTGTCATAGTAGAAAGCAATCTTTAATAGTCCTGACGGAATTATAACATTCCGTGGCAAATGTATGGCCACTAGTCTTAACAAAAAAGAAGAAAATATCGATCATTAGAGGAAATTAGAAACATTGTAAAGATGGCTAGTCCATCTCCACAAAGCAGCCCCATGCCACCGCCCCAAGCACCAAGCCCTATGGGGCCGCCGACGCAGAGTCCTGCTCCACCGCAATCACCCCACAGCCCGTATAACCAGCAACATGTTAATGGACCGCCACCATCTCATACTTCTGGGCAAGGGCAGCCTCAGCTACCTAACCATATGCAGTCAAATGTTCCACCGCACACGATAGCATCTAATGCAAACGGTCCTCCTAGTGTTCCGCAGCAACATCCAGGTATGTCGCCGGGAGGACATCAACTTCCACCACACATGGTTGGACAACATATTCCAGGACCACCAGGTCATCCAGGATCTCACCCACCTGGCCCAAATGGTCATTCCAATTTGTCATCCTCGTCTCAACACCCCAGCTTGGCAGGACAGGGCCCGCCACATGGCTATATGCAGCATCAACTTGGACATATGCCTCCTTCTCAAGTGAGTTTCTTCATCATTATTGTTTTCAGTAATTTTTCTAAAATTTATATGTTTTTAAATTAGACTTGCTGCCAAATTTCACCATAGACTTTTCACACCTAATATTTTTTAAATGGAAAAGCATTTAATACTACTTGTGTTTTCAAAACATGATTTCAATTTTTTAATGCTTTATTAAATAATGGTCTAAAATAGTGAATTACTGTTTATCTTTTTAGTTTAGGAAAGCTGGTAAATAATGGTATGTAAGTTAATCAGAAATGCTCCTATTAAGCCAAGTTATCATTATTAAAGTTACATCAGATTAAAATTAGATATATTATAACTATTCAATTAAATAATTACTACTATCTCACAAAATAATAACATTTTAATAGATTTCTTCTTAGATATCTGTTATGGTTAAACTAGAAAATAGCATTGAATTTATTTAATGTTGTTTAATTTTCTCAACAATGTTAAGTTATTTATATATTTAAATATTTATTTTGAAACTTGTCACACAAGCTTTTGTATTCCCAAGATCAAACTAGCTCTCATAATATTTTGTAAATGTATAATTATATATCATTACACCATTGTTATAATAAACCTCTATGCTCCTATATCTAAAATCAATATTAATTATTAATAGTAATAAATATTAATTATTAATAACATTATTTTTACTCTTTTATGTTGAGCATGCAAATTGTGTGAAAATAAACACACTATAACAACTTATGTGATAGGTATCTATTTTTAACCAACTTCAAAATAAGGAGGTTTTCAATTTGTCTGTATTTTTTTTTATGTTTTTTACCTCAGAACTTTCACCTGGGTGAACCGTTTTGGATGTTGTTTTTTTATTTAAAAGCCAGTGCTTATCGTTTTATCCCATAGACATTTGATCTAGTTATGACAGTGACCACCATGAAAAAACTGAATAAGTCTGAAATTTACTTTCAACTATGTGCTCAAAAAATGGACAATTAAAAGCTCAATATCACGCCAATCGATTTTGATGATTCTTTTCTATCTATTTATTAGAAAGAATGTTATTCAATGGCAGTTTGATAAGAGATTGGTTAGGTTTTAATAATGGGATCCATGAAAGGGTGACTGTACTCTTCAATTCTTAAGAGCAAATTAACATAATCAAAGGAATCTTTCATGAGATAAGGGCCGTCCATGAATCACGTTAGGATCGAAACGAGAGGGGGGGGGAAGGAATTTAGATGGGGGTTTTTTACTTTTTAGTGCATTTTAATTTGTTTTGAAATAGTTTTTGTTTTGAAGTCGGTTTTTTTTGGTAAAATATTGTTATATTACACAATTTTATTTTCGTAAAGATCTTCTAAAGCTGCACTCTAGTTTTTTTTGCACTCAATTTTTTAAATTGGGCTTATATAAATTCTATATATTATATGTTGACAACAGGCATACAATAAAGAAAAGAAGAGAAGTCTCAGTACATTAACTGAGATTCATTAATAAAATTATATTTTCATGTGGTATTTAAAAAGTTCTTATTAGAGTGATATACATCTTAGTGAAAAAAGAATAAACAAATTGTACACATAAATTTTACTGCAAAATATACAATTTTATGACAATTATGGGAAAAACTAAGCTTAAATTGTCTATTTTTGGAATTGTGACTTTACTGTACAATGGGCCATAAATATCTTTAGCCAGGAACAATGTTTCATTTAATATTATTTCTAAGTGCTGTGTGAGTAGCTCCACATCTTGATAATTACCTAGAATATTATCTTCATGCTTCAAGTGTACAGTGTAAACAACTGGTGTATTGAGCATTTTCTTTACCCAGTCTGCAACATTTCCTGAAGAATTATCTGTAAGACATTTAAAGCATTTTATTTAATACTATTTAAAGTTATTGGGTTATAAATTTTCATCCCTTTATTTTTATTAAAATGGTAATTTACTTGTATGATATACACAACTTACATATGTATTTAGAAGATTTTCCGACATAATATGTAACATTGTATATTTTATTTATTTTAGCACTTGCCATTGTTATAAGTTCCATCTAAGATATAAATATTAAAATGTTAAATTTTTTATGGTGAAAAGTACATAATATAAGTTGTAAGAAATGAAATAATTATCTTATTTATGTCTTATAAGAGTTGTTTAATGTTAGACTTGTTACTGTTAAGACTTACAATTTTTGACAAGTTTTAATAGAATATATGTATGAAATATTTGCAATAAGTAGAGTTGTTGCATTTGGCTTTTAAAGTTAAGAAGTATCAACAATTTTAAGTTTTATGTGTCATGGTTTTCTATGCACATAATTTGCATTATGCTTACCAGAATATCATGGTTAACAGATATCTCATCACTTCCATATGGAATTGTAATTAACCTGTTAAATCCTTTCAAGTTAATAAATGCTACCAAACCCAAAGACAAATTGTTCAAAGCATAAGAAAGTGCTTGTGTCTCTTCCTCAGACAATGGTCCTTGCCCAATGTATACAGCATTACATTCTTGGTCTTGTACTGATGTCAATATGAGATATACAATTTTTAATGCAACTCATTGTACTAGCTAATAACAAAGTAAAAAGTCTTTACAATTGTGAAATAACTTGCTGTAATGCCAATTTCGATCCAAATTTACTCCTTCAGCTGTATAGTTACCGAAACAGGATATTTGTGGTATAAACTTCTTTTTATTTTTTGCCCAGAAGATATTCTGAAAATAACTGTATTTAAATTGTATAGCATGAATTTTTGTATGATCTGAAATAATTTGGATGCATTACCATAGTTTTGCTGTAAACATAGCCATCAGGGTTCATAAACGGAAGAAAATAAAAGTTATAATAATCTGTCAGTGCACTCAAATTTCCTTTTTCTAAAAGCTTCTTAATTAAATTTAAGATGATTGCAGGAGTCACCCAATCTGTCCCGCTTTCGCCACCCATTATAAAAACTCCGATTTTCTTTTTTTCACTGGACAGTTTTAAAATAAATAGATCTCTGTTTTCAAAGGTTTTTGCTATTACTATTTTTCTTAAACCTGGATACTCTCTGACATTTGTGCTGACCCATTCATTAATTCTACTCCAGTCATAGAATGTGTTACCGTAGACAGATGGATTGAGTATGGCTAATTCTCGATTCTTCAGCGTTTGTCTGTTTAATAAAATGCAAAATATATAACTTAAACATAAAGATATTTGAATTTTAAATATGGCCCTTTTAGATTCTTACAAAAATTGCCGAGAAAGCTCAGCAAACTGTATATTATTTGTATACAATTTGTTTTCAAAGGATTCTGTGCAGCAGCTTTTTACTATCACTATCATTGGAATTATTGCCTCATTTGTCACGTCATTCAGAAAACAGACATTTCTATTTTTTAAATGAATATTATATAACAAAGATCTTTCAATATCATTAAAAGCTATCACTTCATAAAGTGTATAATTGGCAATTGTATGTGTTAATGTGGACATTAGAAGTATGAGATTTCTAAGGATAACCATATTGTAATTGAGATGATTTGATACATGTGAAATATATTATATTTTTAAAATCACTATGGCTATGAACATTGGTAATATTAATTGTATAGTTGTAGTTAAAATAGTTTACAATATCGTCATTATTACTGCACGTATTATTGTTAATACATTTATCTTTTCTGTAACTAAGGTGTAAAACTGACTAATTTAAGCAACGTAACTTAGAGTAAAATAGCCGAAACACTGTAACTTAAAGGAAAAAAAATGTCAAATAATAAAAAAGTTTTGTTTTATACAATGATTTTAAATGCTATATGTAGGCAATGACTTATAATGATCCTTAATGGTTGTAGTAAAATACTATTCTAACTATTTTAAAGAAAATATTATTACTTTAATTAATTTAGGAATTTTCGCACGCCACATTAGCCAAACACGAGAATTATGTATATCTGACAATATTTGTATACCATGTTTAAGCGAATAAATTATTGATTGATTCATAATTTAAATTTTGTTTTGTCATGAATTTGTGTACAAAAACTTCATATGTTGCTTACGTGTATACTTTACAGTTTTGACAAGCGACCCATTAAGCAACTACAATAGTCACTGTGCTTTGACAGGGTCCGATGAGTATGGGCGGCGGGCCACCGGGTAACGGGCTGCAAGGTCCACCGGGGGTGCCGCTCCTTGGTGGGCCGCCTCCACGGCGTGCACCCGCCTGGCATGCCCCCGATCCCGCACCATGGAATGTTGCAATCCGCCGGTGGATACGCGCACTCCCCGTCGCCAGGGTCGACCGCTTCCGCGCCACCTGCTTCACAGCCGTCTGGTGTGCCTCAGCACCCACCTTCCGCAAACACTCCCCTCACGGCCAGGCACCTCCGAGCCAAGCCACCACCTCTTCCGCTAATGGTGCTCCCCCATCCTCCTCGCCCATGCAAGGCTCCCTTCCCGCCCCCGGACCCGATAACCTCCACGCCCTCCAGAAGGCCATCGATTCGATGGAGGAGAAGGGCCTTCAAGAGGACCCGCGCTACTCGCAACTGCTCGCGATTCGTGCACGCTCCAACCCGCAAGACCCCAACAAGGGGCTCTTCTCGAATACTCAACTGAGTCAACTGAGGTATGCGATTTTGGTAAACGGTGGTTTTTAGTTCTTACTAATTATCTCTGAAAAAATAATGAATCCTTTAAACATCTAGTAGTTAAAATAAATAAGATATAATTATTACCCTGTACTTCACCTCAAAATTTGACAATTTGTTGACAACAAATAGTTTAATTTCTACAATTGTATTAAAATAGCGACAACATTCTCAGGGCACAGATCGCGGCGTACCGCAACCTGGCTCGCAACCAGCCGATCACGCAGCAGACCGCCATGATGGCCGCCGGCAAGCGCGTGGGCGACGCGCCCCCCGAGTGCCCCACGCCGCCCGCGCAGCCGCCCTCGCCGTACGGGCAGGCGCAGCCGCAGGGCGCCGCCAAGCCGGGTGGCGGGGGCGCACCGCCCACGCCTCTGCCCATGACCGGCCAGATGGCGCCGCCCACGCAGCCCACGCCGCCTCTCGTCAACCCGGTAAGCACTCATGCTTTGCTTAATCCACATTTTAAATGGTAGAGTTTAAACACTGGTGCTACGGATTTCTCAACGAAACGAACGAAATTCGTGGCGAAAGGGGGTAAAAAAGTGTAATTTTGTCGTTTTTGGTTAAAAACGCAATCTTCTTTGACTCTGAAGAATCAAGGGTTCACAAAGTTTTTTACCTTGTTTATTGATCATTGTAATACCAAGAATTTATGTCTCCGACACCAATAAATGAGACCTGATATTACAGGACGGTACGCTCGAATTATTTTCGCATGCTCTTTTGCAACAGCTAATCTCGGCGCAGATACAAATATTTCGGTGAAAAATAAAAAAAAACACACATCACATCATCAGCCTTTGTTAGTCCACTGCTGGACATAGGCTTCCCCTAATACACCCCTATCCATTAGGGGTTTGGACCGTATCCACCACGCTGGTCCAATGCGGGTTGGTGGGTGGACCGACTTTTACATGCCCATCCGACGCATGGATCATCTTACTTTTCAGACAATTGGGTGATCGGCCCAAATTGCCCTAACCAACTAGGAAACAACAATGAAAATTTGTTGCGTCCCCGCAGGATTCGAACCCACGACCTCCTGTTTCTAAAGCACACGTCCATACCACTAGGCTACGGAGGCAGAGAGCAAAAAAAAACAGTATTCATTATTAATAAATACATATATTTATTCAGCAAATCTTTAAGCTATATAGGTTACCTTTCCGGCAATAATATGAAAGGAAAAGCTTGTGTGCCTGTGTCTACGATTTCTAATATAGAACGGCTACCGTCAGCAATCATTATCTAATCAATGATCTTGTTACTTTTTTAATCATGTTTCTACGTAATGTTTATAAGTTAGTTATGTACAAAATAATAATGCATTTATCATATAGCCGGTTGGCGGAGCTCCCCCAGTGCGTGGTGCCGCACCTTTGCGACCTCAAGGACCGCCGCCCCCTGGCCAGCCAGCACAGCCACAGGTATAACACGATATTATAAATATTATTTTTACATTTTTGTTATATCGACCTTTAAAAAGACCAATACTACAAGGGTCAAATAAGATCAGAATTTTATAGTCAAATTGTAATGAAAATAATGAGGTTTGAGTGGTTGCTGCCAACAAACTTCGATCTTTATGCGATATTTGACCAATGTTGAATCATACGTCATACTTATTTACTTGAAACTTTGAGGTACTACTTTAGTCTTGATTCTAGTGCATTTTTTTAAAATATCGCCCAGTCATCATAACCTTATATAATGCTACTATAATAGACGGTTGTTGTTTAATATGGATTATATTGACATTTGAGATTTGCTTATATATGCATTTTCTTAAAGCCCGGCGCGCCAACACCAGGAGCTAAGCAGAATCGCATCACTAGCATTCCAAAACCGGCGGGCATTGATCCTATCCAAATCCTGAATGAGCGAGAGAACAGGTAATTTTTTAATATAAGTGTCGCCCTCAATGTTATAGTGCTGCCTTTATGCAAGTTTAAGAGGAAAATTAAATGTTTTTTTATTTCTGTTAACGCATTTATAACTACTTATATTTCATGCGCCAGTTTTATTTTTATCCGGTAAACGCACTACCTATGTTGTGTCGATATTGTATAAAGTTTACAAGAAAACCCATAGTGTATGAACATTACGGTTTATGTACGGTGTATGCGGGCCCAAACGATTAAAACCCCTAATGGATAGGGGTATATTAGGGGAGGCCTATGTCCAGCAGTGGACTATCATAGACTGACGATGAGTGTTTCCGTTGCAGGATAGCAGCGCGTATCGCGCACCGCATGGAGGTGCTGTCCAACCTGCCCGCGAGCATGTCGGACGACCTGCGGCTGCAGGCGCAGATCGAGCTCCGCGCGCTGCGCGTGCTCAACTTCCAGAAGCAGCTGCGCGCGGAGGTTAATAACTCTTTACTCTAAAACTTTAAAAGATTCATTTATTTTCGATACCAAATGTCTATGGCCTTTAGCGCCATTCGTTTTACAATTGGTTTGTTCATATAAATTTTTAATCCTTTTTGCTAAAATCTGTGGTTCTAAGACATGCATTCCAACTCTTGAGTTGTATAAAGCGTGTGATTGTATTAGACTTCTAACAGAGATGAGCAAATAACAATATCTTGGTGGACTATAGCTTATAATAATCGTGAGAGCCGTTATATTTGAGAAAAAGTACCACACATTGCCGTTACACTAAGAAGAACTCTCTAAACAATACCTTTTTTCGTTAAAAAGCTGTTTCGGTTTGAAGGGATACGTTGCTAGAGTAATGATAGTTTAAACGAGAAATATGTATCGTGTTAATTGTTTCATAACGTAGTCTTATGCGCTATGTTACTTCCCGATTCCTTCTCGCTTTACTACTTTAGAAAAAAACGCTCTTATCTCCATACTAAAAGCTGCCATATTTTTAATACAGATTCTAAGCCAAGTGCGACGCGACACTACTTTGGAGACGGCCGTCAATATTAAAGCATACAAACGTACAAAGCGTCAAGGATTGCGCGAGGCGCGAGCCACGGAGAAGTTGGAGAAGCAGCAGAAACTAGAGGCCGAGAGGAAGCGCAGGCAGAAGCACCAAGAGTTCCTTCAGACTGTTCTCCAGCATGGTATGTTCTAGACTTGTTCTTGAACATTATCTTGATCATTACCTCAGCCAAAGCAAATACGAAATTGATGTAAAAAATGTAACCCATGGCAACGTTATTGTCGTCATCACGTCATATCTTGCGTTCTTTCTGACGGATTGTTACCAAGGCGTCATAAGCGACAATCCACTTATAACACCGCCTCAAGCGCGAGGTTCCACTTAGCCTATAGCTTACATCAATTCCATGTTTTTTAGCTAAGGAATAAGGTCGATACAATGATTTTGAAATCTTAGTAGATCGTAAGACAGTGTATGTTTTCATATTTAAGTCGCATATAACCTTATAGCCGGTTATAATCATAAACTAGTCTCATTTGCTGACGATGGTGGTATGAGGCAAGTAAAAAGCCTAACCCATTATAACTTGATAAAAAAAGTGGAACATAATTTATTTATTAATTATGGAAATTATTATTATCAAATAAAAGCTAAATATCTGAAGTTTTTTGCGAATCAAGTATTTTATTCACTTTACTTAGTTCTGAAGGCGATAATGTGAATAAACGTACACTACATATTGACTATTGGTTAATGCTATAATTTTTCCTAAAAAAAAGATGCATATCTTATTTGTTATCTTGTTATTATTAAGTGTTATTATCACGAGTATCAAGCTTTTTGATAATACTGATCTATTGATATGATGATACTGTTTGCAGCTAAGGACTTCAAAGAATACCATCGTAACAACGTTGCTAAGCTTTCTCGCATGAACAAAGCTATCATGAACTATCACGCCAACGCCGAACGCGAGCAGAAGAAGGAACAAGAGAGGATTGAGAAAGAGCGTATGCGACGGTAAGAGCATCATTCAATTACAATTTTAACTCTATAATACTATCTTTTTACAGTTTTTTTTACTTTTACATCTTTACAGAGGCGGTTAAATAATACAATTGTTTTCATTCTGAAACAAATAAAGCAAAATAGCAATCGCAGAACAATGGATTTCTTGTGTCAAATTTTAAGGGTTTAAATTAGCGTAAATTAAGACATTTATAATACTAATTTTATTAAACTTTAAAGTGGCAAAAATTATAAAATAGACTGAATGGTCAAATTAATCTGTGTAGTATCAAAGTAGAATGTATTGAATGGCAGGTTCTAGCCAGTTGTATGTTAGAGTTTTACATAACTATGTATTAGTAATGTCTTGAGTCTAATTCCTCTTTAAATGAACAGTTTAATGGCGGAGGACGAAGAGGGCTACCGTAAGCTCATCGATCAAAAGAAAGACAAGCGCCTCGCGTTCCTGCTCTCGCAGACCGACGAGTACATCGCCAGCCTCACCGAGATGGTCAAACAGCACAAGCAAGAGCAGAGGAAGAAGCAGCAAGAGGAGGAAAGGAGGAAGAGGGTAAAGTATTTTTTATTAATAAAACTACCGAGTATTTTTATTCATGGGTAATAATAAAGTATGTCCAGGAGTTTATTATTTATTAAAATATTTATGCGCCGATCCTCATTATTACCGACATGTTGCGTTAAAATATTTATAATATAGCTAAAGTTATGGTAGTTAAATTAATTTTAGTTTAGTTTTTTTTACAGTTATATTATTTTCATAATAGTAAAAATAGCAATTCCGTCAACTAAATGTCATTCTTTACAGAAATCACGGAAGAGGAAGTTGCTGGAGGGTGGGGAAATGGATGCGATGGACGATAGCTCACAGACGTCGGATCAGCGCGTCAGCGTCATGGATCCTAAGACTGGAGAAGTATGTGCATATATATATATTCATAGTTGATATAATCTACGTGTTATTGGTCATACTCCAGATGATTAAACAAGGTGGATCACTTTAAAAGTCCTGTTGTATACACGTGTATTGGTCACATGCCAGATGATTAACGGGGCGATCCACTAAAAGCTTTCGCTACTATTGCCACAAGTAGTTTATATAAGACTTTGTTTGCGTTAATTCCATTCATAATTTGGCTAGTCATGCATTGTTTCTATATCACTTATATTTGAATAATAATGCTTTCATTTGTTTAAATAGGTTCTTAGAGGCGAAGAGGCGCCTCTACTGTCTCAGCTCAAGTTCTGGATGGAAACCCATCCGGGATGGGAACTCATGTCCGATTCTGACGACTCGGACTACGAGGGCCACGACGACGATGGTCAGTTTTTATTATTACTATTTTTTTTTATTTTAACCGATTAAATTAAATTTCTCCTTTTTTACTTTGCGCCTGTGGTTTGATTTAGATAAAGAGATTCGTTATTAGAATTGGATTAAGAGAAGTTAATTCTTCAAACTAAAATAATATATTAATTATGCAAGTAAAAAGTAAATTTTACTTTAACAGAGAGAAGGAGGGACAGACATCACGAGAAGAGCGATAAGGAGAAGACTGATGAAGAGAAGGCAAAAGAAATGATTAAAAAAGCAAAGGTGGAGGATGACGAATACAAAACTGAAGAGCAGACTTATTACAGGTACATGTCTTTACACGTGTCTGCGTTAAAATAATATTAAAACATATTTAGTATAGATGACATAAGGAACAATGTTAAGGAAGTGTATGATTAATAAAATTTCTGTTTATTCATAGCATTGCACACACTGTCCACGAATCAGTGACAGAACAAGCCAGTATTCTGGTGAACGGAAAGTTGAAAGAATATCAAATCAAGGTATAAATAATAAAGTATTTCTCTTTCATTATACTGTGATTGTATAAATATCGACAGTTTAAAATATTTTTTGTCATATAATAGGGATTGGAATGGTTGGTGTCGCTGTTCAATAACAATTTGAATGGAATTCTCGCGGACGAGATGGGGCTCGGCAAAACTATTCAGACAATCGCATTAGTCACTTATCTGATGGAGAAGAAAAAAGTAAACGGACCATTCCTCATTATTGTACCGCTCAGGTAATATTGGTTCATACACTTATTATCGAATAAATACGAAACTGTTTAAACTAAAATTTACCAGCTAGTAAAATAGAGGTATAACTCATCAATATTTAATTGGTTTTTATTTTAAGAAGGAAGTTGCACTTACAAACAGAACAATAGTTGTTTAAAGACTTACAATAATTAATAAGCATATTTTCATAAAGATACATACATTTATTATCTCGGCTTAAACACTTTCGAAATCTGAAACATATACATCATATTTTGATCTTGACAAAGTTTACTCTAACAAACCAAATTATCAAACTCAAAAATTTTAATTATTTACATAATAAAATAATATATATGACAAGTTTTTATAATAACTGATTGATTTTAGCACTCTGTCCAACTGGGTGTTGGAGTTCGAGAAGTGGGCCCCACAGTGAATGTTGTTTCGTACAAAGGCTCGCCTCAGGCGCGCCGTCTCGTGCAGGCGCAGATGCGATCGACCAATTTCAATGTGCTATTAACGACATACGAGTACGTCATTAAGGATAAAGCCGTTCTTGCCAAGGTAAGCGAACAGACGAGACAACAGAACGAAAGAGAGTAGTAAATGAAATATATTAATAAAATACATTCAAAAACATAATTTGCTTTTGGTGTAATTCAATTGGATTGTGTTATAATGCTTAGAGTATAAGAATATACGAGATATTAAAATAATGTACACTTTGTAAGATGTAGCTACTGAATGGCGTCGTACGTATCGAGTTTTATATTCTCATGAATGAATAAGAAAGTTCTTAATAGACCATCGCCATACGCAGGCGCACTGGAAGTACATGATCATCGACGAGGGCCACCGCATGAAGAACCACCACTGCAAGCTGACGCAGGTGCTGAACACGCACTACATCGCGCCGCACCGGCTGCTGCTGACGGGCACGCCGCTGCAGAACAAGCTGCCCGAGCTGTGGGCCTTGCTCAACTTCCTGCTGCCCTCCATCTTCAAGAGCTGCACCACCTTCGAGCAGTGGTTCAACGCGCCCTTCGCCACCACCGGCGAGAAGGTGCCCGTTCACATCCCCCTGCCTATACTGTACTAAAGACAAATAGGATGTGGGTCCTATGGCGCCTCTATCTCAAACGTTCTAGTTAATGGTCTGCAGCCATATTTTATCAAAAGAAGTGTTAAATGATTTAACTTTGCCTACATTAATTCCAAATTATTGTTGGCTATAAAGAGGAGATCCACGGACGCACCTGCCCTCTTCCTTTTGTCCGTTTTTATTTTTATAATGGTTACCAGAAGAATTTTTTGGGATGAGATTTTAGTTATATATCCTTCGTCAATATCAGTTTCAAAACGATATAATGAGGTCTTATTTTTTTGATTAATGTACCAACGAAATATTGCCAAATCAGATACTATTGTTTTTCTCTTTTTTTTTAATTTTGCGACAAAACTACACGTAGTAACACGCATGCTTTACGTTAATGATATAATTGTTTTTCTTAGGTGGAACTGAATGAGGAAGAAACTATTTTGATCATTCGTCGTTTACACAAAGTGCTGCGACCGTTCCTTCTGAGGCGTCTCAAGAAAGAGGTCGAAAGCCAGTTGCCCGACAAAGTAGAATACATCATAAAGTGTGAAATGAGCGGACTGCAAAGAGTATTGTACAAGTATGTATCGGAATGTGTTGAAACACTATTTTATAACCTACGGTCGCTTTAATACATTTTATAGACGTCATATAAAATATATAACCATAAATAAACACTTTTGCTTCAATGTTAAAAAATTTTGCACTAATGTTAAATGTACATTGTGACGTATTTAAATATTTTTAACGGTATAGACCGCTATTATCTAAAAAGTATTCCTGCAGACGACATTTGCAATGCAGTTTTTACTAAACTGGAAATTTTTATAAAAACTCGGGGACTGCCGCGGTGAAGCATATATTTTTTTATTAACTTATGAAATTATAAGCATTTGGTTATTTTGTTTTAATGCAGTTTTTTCTTCGATATTAATTCAGGTTACACTTTTTGAGCGTGGTGCGTAAAAAGCTGCGATCAAAGCTATGCTACAGCTTAACCTTTCTATTTTTAGGCACATGCAGTCGAAGGGTGTATTGCTGACGGACGGGTCAGAGAAGGGCAACAAGGGCAAGGGAGGTGCCAAAGCGCTCATGAATACCATCGTGCAGTTGAGGAAGCTTTGCAACCATCCCTTCATGTTCCCGCACATTGAAGAGAAGTTCTGCGACCATATTGGAACTGGGAGTACTGTGCTCACTGGGTAATTCAGCGTATGAGATTAAGAGTTATTAACAAGTATATCCAAATCTCATATCTGTTTTTGAAATATTCTTATCTTCAATTATCGTATTCAATTATCCAGAATATCATTTATTTTACTAATTTCTGGATATCCATTGCTAATTCTATGGATATTTTATATATATAAGAGAAATTTTATGCTTGTTAACTACACAAAGTAGTAATTTTGTTACCTTTCGTAACCTCTATTTGTAAATCCTTTCAGACCTGATCTCTACCGGGTGTCTGGGAAATTTGAACTTTTGGACCGCATTCTGCCGAAGCTAAAGAAGACCGGGCACAGGGTGCTGGTCTTCTGTCAGATGACACAGTGCATGACCATCATCGAAGATTCTCTTGACATTCGTCTTAGGTAGAATTGTATAATTTCTTTCATTCTTTCGTATTAAAAGGCTAAAACAACGACTATTGAGTCAGTTAGTTGTTATAAGTAGTAATGATTAGTGAGGTACGGTAAATTTTATAAGTTTACTATATTCTGAATTCTAGTCTATAAAAGTTTTACAATATCTGTTAGAAATATGAGCCTTCCCAAAATAGTTACTTCATTATAGTAAAGTATATATGAGGTGAGAGTAAATTATTCGATAAGTTTACATATTAAACAACACACAATTTTAAAATTAATATCGTGCTTTTAACTTTTTAGTTTTATTAAATAGTTTTACGCAATTTTTCTTAATTCTGTAATTGTACATACAGATTGGACGGCATGACGAAGGCGGAAGACCGAGGCGAGCTGCTGAAGAAGTTCAACGACCCCAACTCGGAGTACTTCATATTCCTGCTGTCCACTCGCGCGGGAGGGCTCGGCCTTAACTTACAGAGCGCCGACACCGTCATCATCTTCGACTCCGACTGGAATCCCCATCAGGTAAATATAGTCTGCCTCCGTAGCCTAGTGGTATAGGCGTTTGCTTTACAAACCGGAGGTCGTGGGTTTGAATCCTGCGGGGACTCAAAAAATTTCATTGTTGTTTCCTAGTTGGTTAGGTCAATTTGGGCCGATCACCCAATTGTCTGAAAAGTAAGATGATCCATGCGTTGGATGGGCATGTAAAAAGTAGGTCCACCCACCAACCCGCATTGGACCGGCGTGGTGGGATACGGTCCAAAACCCCCTAATGGATAGGGGTATATTAGAGGAGGCCTATGTCCAGCAGTGGACTTTCACATGCTGATGATGATGATGAAATAACTTAAATTTCATTAGGTGTAAATTTTGCTTGACCGTAAAAATCCTGAAATTTAAAAATTTGGACTCGAAACCTTATATCATTGCTACTTCATATATGCTTGGAAAAAAAAATTAAATTGGAATGTTTAAAATTAATCAAATGCAAAAAACACAATAATTACTTAATATTAATATTACATTGTATAGTAATAGAAATGTGGAAGGTTAGCATAGCTTTTTACCATTACTCATCTTCATTAGCTATATATTGTGTATTTACAAATCGCTTTTAAGTGAAATTTTCTTTTGGTTTTAAAACACTTTATAAAATAACATTGTTGTTTTAGGATCTCCAAGCTCAGGATCGTGCGCATCGTATCGGGCAGCGCAACGAAGTTCGCGTGTTGCGTTTGATGACCGTAAACTCTGTCGAGGAGCGAATTCTCGCTGCTGCTAGGTAATTATTAATTAATTACCTTCTATGCATTTATTTGATTGTTTCGTGACGTAATTAAGGGAGGTATGATATTTGCTGAATACTTAGACTTTTAATCCCTTAAGTGCAGAATTATTTGCACTAATTTAGTTGACGAAATTATCGAGAATGTTTTTAAAACTTCTGAATGACACCAAAGTTGTCACTGCTTAACGTTTTATTTTAATTTAGGGATTATTTTTTAAGCTATATCACTATGTATTATTTCTTTTTTAGATACAAACTCAACATGGACGAGAAGGTCATTCAAGCTGGTATGTTCGACCAAAAGTCTACGGGTTCGGAGCGGCAGCAGTTCTTGCAGAGCATTCTGCATCAAGACGGTGACGACGAAGAGGTATGGAATTTTATCGACAAAATTTATTAACCATAGTCACGCGCGCAGTTTAATTAAAATATAATAATGTTTTTCAATTATAAATAGATATTTTTTTCTATTTACACACATGTGTATTACAACATAGTCGAATACTCTTGCTGTTTTAATTACTGTTTTTGTTATAGCATTATTAAATTAAGTCGAGGAAATGTTGAATAGCAATATATTTTTGTAACGTGTAAACGTTTAAAAAAATTACTTAAAAATGGAATTTCTCACACAAACACGCACATCGCAAATATAATTTTCATACTCGGACGTATATTTAAAAAGCATAATGTTTCCGCTCGGCGCAGGAAGAGAACGAGGTGCCCGACGACGACCTGATCAACGAGATGATCGCGCGCTCCGAGGAGGAAGTGGAGATCTTCAAGCAGGCGGACATCGAGCGCAAGAAGGTGGAGACGCAGTCGCGGCTCATCGACGAGTCCGAGCTGCCCGACTGGCTGGTCAAGGACGAGGACGAGGTCGTCTGCAACAAGGTATATATATTTTATTAAATATACGTGTAGGACGTACATCAGATGGTGATTCTTAGGTAACATAGGTAGCGCTGCCCTTTGAACCATAAGACAGCAGTGTTTATGAACACGTGGTCGTCGAATCGATCGCCGAATTCAAATATCTTTATTCAATATAGAAGTTTACACTTGCTTATTAATTGTCAAACATACTAACACCAATACTAGCACGACGGTCACCTGATATGTTACGTCTCGTTTATCCAGTGACTACGCTGGCTGCAGCACCTTTCAAACATTACACTACAACTATACAATACAACAGACACTACTATTTTACGCCAGAAAAAGACATAGGGATTGTACCGATTTTACTTCTCTTTTTTACCCGTATCTCACATTAAATCTAATCTTCCTGTTATTTCTAACACCATAACATCGATTCATTAGTGTAGAGATATATTTCAAACATTTTCTCAGTCCAATCCCGAAGGGCAACAGTCCAAATTAGTTGTTTTGGTGGGAACATGAAGGATATTTTGACAAAATCTGTTTAGGTGTTTAAAGACCTTTTCATACATTTATTTTCATCATCATCATCAGCCTTTAATAGTCCACTGCTGGACATAGGCCTCCCCTAACACACCTCTATCCATTAGAAGGTTTTGGACCGTATCCCACCACGCTGGTCCAATGCGGGTTGGTGGGTGACATTAATTTTAGTCATCTTTATATAATACTTACCACAGTTCTTTATTGAGCAGGGCCAGGGCTGGAACTTCCTGGATGAGGACGAGAGCCTGGGGCGCGGCTCCCGGCAGCGCAAGGAGGTGGACTACACGGACTCGCTGACGGAGAAGGAGTGGCTGAAGGCCATCGACGAGGAGTTCGAGGAGGAGGAGGAGGAGGAGACGACGACGACGAGGTGCTCGACAAGAAGGCGCGCAAGAGGGGCCGCAAGCGACGGTAATACTGCGCATATAGATATTACTATCGTGATTCCCATATGAGAGACGGATAAGGCGCTATCGATAAATTACGTCACATATTAAAATAGCACTATAAGCCAAATATTTAAAAACTCTATGTGTAAAGACGTCAGATTACCCATAGAGAAGAAAGAATAGATAGAAATATGTAGATGAAGAAAGTATGAATGAAAAAGACGACGGAGGGGTAAAAAATTATAATATTATTGTGACGTAATTTATGGATGGCCCCTAAGGTTGGCAGTGTAACTTTGAAAACTATTCCGGATACTGAATGGAAAAATGTGACCCATTTCGTTGCGATGGATTACATTGTTTTAATCAATTCTGCATTTGTTCAAATTTATTTATTAAAACTTCTTGCACAAACGCAATTATAAAACGGTCAGTTACATTATTATTCTATCTACCAACTAATTACAGATAACACTAATTTTAAAAATCTATTTACTGTGTGGTAGGTCCTTTATAAGGACCGTCTGGTGAAATAGCACAGTGTTTATTTCTACAGCAGTATGTAAAACAACACATGTGTTCCTGTTGAGGCACTAGCAGCAATACTGAAACGAGACTTAAATCCTATAGTCCACGGTAGGAGCAGTTGGTGATACCTGTATGGCCTTTGTCTCTCGCGTGCATCACAAAAAATAATAAGAAATTGTTTTGCTAAATTAGTTCTACAAATAAAGACACCGCCACCATTTACAATCTCTATAAAATGTTTATGTAATATGAGCGGCTGATGTCTTAGTTCTAACAGACCACTGGCATTAGACTTTTTTACGTAAATTCCATTGTTTATTTGGCTCGTTAATCACCGTGTAGTTATTAAGGAAAGTACAATAACTAGATTTTATTGGCAATTTATTTTATGGCTATTTTGTAATCATGTTATGAGACTGTCGACTGAATTTTATTTTTTATATTAAACACAAAATCACGTATCTTTTATGATACACTGGTTTCGCCTTGAAAGATTCAAAAGTTATCAAGTAAAATAAAAGATTGCAACATTTCATACATTTCAGCGCGTCATCATCAAAATGTGAATTAAATAATCTTAAATTATTATAAATAAAGCGTCTTCTCATTTGTTACAGTCGTCAAGAAGAATCTGACGAGGAAGAAGTACCAAGTTCATCTAAGAGGAAGAGCAAAACGGAAATCAATCAAATGAAAAATCGCCTCAAGAGTATCATGAAGAAAGTTGTTGAATACACTGACGAGTAAGTTACATTTTGGTCTAGCATAGTAAATATATTTAAAGTAGTATTTGTTTAAATTTTTTTTGTTAATTGTTAGTTAGGAACTTAATGTATTGTAATGTTTCTCTTATTGCATATGTGTCGAAAACATTTACGTTTATTTTTTCATCTCGCTAAACAATTTTTTTTTGCAATTATAACATTAATTTTTTATTTTGTAATGGTAATTTTTTTAACAGTGCTGGTCGACTTCTGTCCGAGCCTTTCATGAAATTGCCGTCGCGTCGCGAGCTGCCCGATTACTACGACGTCATCAAAAAACCCTTAGACATCAAGAAGATCATGAACAGGATTGAAGAGGGCAAAGTGAGTGAAAGCTTTATATTTACACTATTTTATACATATTACCTAATTCGAAACTAATTAGGGAACATAAATTTAGTAAAATTATAGTACTGAAACGTTCCGATTGTAAAGTAACAAGCGATTAATATAATTTTATCGAAGGCTATACCTTTCGCATAATAAAAATATTTATCGTATATAATTATAGTATTATCGTGTATGAAAATAATTACTTTCTTCGAGGCGATTTCGACTACGCGACAATCTTTATTAGATATCGTCCAAGCAGGAGATAATATAGTGCACAAGTGTACGCGTAAACACAAGTGCACTCGCTCCCCCTTCGCTGTCATAGTGGCACGGATTACGGACACGAACGGAAAGAGATCAGGTGAAGGAGCGACGTTTTCCACCCCATCCCCGCATGGATCATCTTATTTTACAGGCAACCGATTAGCCCGCATTACCCTAACTTTGAAACAGCAAAGTCCCCGCGGGATTGAAACCCACGACCTCGGTTTATAAAACGCATGCCCACATCACTAAACTACGGAGGCAGCCCATTTTTGTAAATAATCGGCCATACCATTTTAAGAATATGCTTTCTAAGATCTAAATGTTGTTTGTTTAACAGTACAACGATATAACCGATTTGGAGCGTGATTTCTTCACTTTGTGCGCCAACGCGCAAACCTACAATGAGGAGGTGTCTCTTATATACGCGGACTCGGTGCGTCTGCGCAACGTCTTCATCGAGATACGCAGACGCTACGACAGCGGACAAAACTCGGACGATTCCGACGAACATGACAAGGGTGAATATTATTGAAACTTGTATTATTCTCAATGCTAAAGCCAAGCTTTAGTTTAGTGATTTTAAGCATAAAAAAAATAGCAAAATTAACTGAACAAAAAAAAATTCTGCATTGGAATGAAGAACACATAATTCAAATATATGCATTGTTATCATGGCTAAATGTTGATAAAATGTATTTTATCTATTTCAGATGATGATTCGGATGGAGAGTTGAATCGTTCTGTGAAAATGAAGATTAAACTCAAGGGAAAGAGTAAGAATACACCAACAAGGAAACGTAAACAGCGCAAATACATTTCTGATGATGAGGAGTATGAAGAAGATTAGGAGTTTTGGAAATATATTTCCCTATAAATAGTTTTAGATTCTCACTTTAGAGTTTAAATATAAGATATTTGACCTTTTCTTAAGTTATTAGAGAGTAAAATAAAAGTTTAAGTGCTTTTCTAATACTTTTTTTTTTCATAATATGGACATAAATAATAACTTTTTTCAGAAACCTATTATATTTTATCTGGTATGGTCTTAATGCTTCTCTTTTAAATGCTACAATATAATTATGCCTAAGTAGATGTACTCAATTAATAGATTTTTCGAATCTGTAGTTATGAAATAAAAAAAAAACAGAAATAATCAATATCAGTTTTATTTTGTCTTTTCAAGTCTCCTTTTTCAGGTACAACAATCAATTTATTTTTACTGGCCTCTTTCCACTTGGCATCTGCCCATTTATACTGAATACCATGAACATTATGCATATGTTTATTTAAACTGGGGCTGTGGGTAAACTTTTGACCACAAGTGGGACATGCATATGGTTTTTCACGAGAATGCACTCTTTTATGTCTCTGAAGATCACTTTTTGTATAAAATGAAAAAGCACACAGTTCACATTTATATGACTTGTCCCCAGCGTGTCTGAAAACGAATATAAAATATTAAGATGATAAATCAACTTGCTAGCAACATATTGATTTATAATTTATATTAATTATTCAAATTAGTATCCAAGCAACATACACACATTAAGTATGACAAAAAATTATATATTGACATCTATGAATTTTAATTTTTTTGATAATAAATTATAATACAATAATACTTAACCCTTAAATTCATGATTTTTTATTTGATTATAAAACAAATATTTTACTATAGGTTTTGAGTCACAGCTGTCACTTTTTAAAATGATTAAAATTGGTTTGTAGACTTGGCAAAAAATGCATTTAAGGGTTAAGTGGCTTTAAGTGCTGGTGTAATGCAAATTTTAACAAAACGTAGTTAAAAAGGCCGTTGTTTTTTATTGCGAACATAAAATGTTACTACTAAAAAAGCAATATTGTTAAATATAGAAAAAAACTAAATTTTTTTACCTTTTAAGATGGACAACTAAATTTTTCTTGTCATGTGTTTTATACCCACAAATGTGGCATTCAATATGTTTAAGTGCACTATGCTTTTTCCTGTGATTTAGTAATTCTGAACATGTCACAAATGTACTTCCACAATCCTCGCAGCTGTAATTATGAATATTATAATGTCTTTGCATATGTGCCTGATATGATTGTTTTGATTTTAATACTTTTTTACATAAGTTACAAGAATATTGCCCAGTCCCATGAACATAAAGGTGAGTTTTTAAACTAAATGCATGCTTAAACTGTTTTCCACAGACAGAACAAGTGTAATATGTTATGGCACTGTGAGTTTTACGGTGGGCAGCCAAGCTGGAAGATTGTGTAAAACTTTTGCCGCAATCACAGTGATATGGACGCTCTCCATTATGTCTTCTCATATGGTTTATCAACGTCTGGCTGTGAGGTGTAGCATATGAACATTTTGTGCAGTTGTATTGATGGCTAGCTCCAAATCCTGTGATCTTACCAATGTGCTTCCTTTCTTGATGCATTAAAACATTGTGCTTAATTAATGATGTTTCATTTTTCAGACTTTTATTGCATTGCTTGCACTGTAGGTTGTTTTTGTGTTCAAGGGATTGGCAGATTTCTGAAATACCAAGGGATGCTATCACTCTCGCTAGTATATAGGATATGTATTGCAATAACAAAAAGATATGGCTTAAAATGCTAAACATAACATAATTTTCAAGCAGACACATTTATATATTAATTTAATAACAGCTCCATTAAAATTGTAATTACCTGAATCAACTAAATGGTTTAATTGAGGAGTAGTTTGTAAAATATTATCCTGATGATTAGTTTTATCGGAAACTACTGTTTCCTTGTCATAGTTGTTCTGGTCTAACATCAAGAGTTTTTTAGAAAAATTTAAACATTTTTCACGCAACTTCCAGGCAACATTTAATTCTTCTATACATTGTTTACAAATACAAGAAGGCAAATCTTTATTATACACAAGCGTTATTTGAAAACATTGATATATTTTATTTAAGAAACTTATTAATTGATCTTTTTGAAAAAGCATTTCTGTTGTAGATAGTTGTTTTTCTAAACATATTAAACAAGTAAGTGAAGATCTAAAACTATTAAGCGAGCAAGCCATTTCACTCAATCATAACATAAAAATGTAAATATACTTTCAGTTCAATTCTTACGAGCTGAAATTCAAAGTAAATTAAACGTAAATAAACAAAATTAATGACGTACTAGAAATACTAGTCCGCGTAGGGATGTCCAGTTTTCAAATACATCGATGTTTTTTTCGTGTCTTTGCAACGATGCTTTTTGATACATCGGTTAAAACATCTATTATTTTTTCTACATCGAGCACTTATTTTATTTTATATATTGTACATAATAACATAATTTTGCATATGTAAAGTTAGTAAAAACAGAAACTATTTTACTTAGCTGTTAAAGGGGTAATTACTACAAAATCATTTTTGTTGGCAATTATTGGATTATTTTTATTGCCAATTATTGAACACTCAAGATTAACCCAAATAAAATTAAGTAAGTGTAACTCGGCTAGATATTGATTTGCCTGCAAAACATTTTTGACATCTAAAACTGATTTTTATACGCCCATCCCAAACTTGAATCATCTCAACTCTCGGAAATATGCACAAAGTAGTTTACCTGCAGGATTCGGCCTCCTAGGCGGGAACCACGAGGAACGTGTCAATACAAAAATCACGACAAGTTACATTTATATATAGATTCCCGTGTATGAATCATAAATAAAAGTCGGTAGTACACTTACACTCGATAAATGAGCGAAACAACATGCGCAAGAATGGAGGTGTAAGTCACCTTTTTATAGGGGGCCGTCTGGGGCGGTACGACAGCGGTGCCTGTTTCTGCCACAAAGCGGAAGTGTGAAAACACTATCGTGCTCCGGTTTGAATGGCACCGTAGCCAGCATATTTATTGGGTAAACAAGACTTACATCGTATGTATCACGGTTGGCAGCATTCGTAGCATATAAAAATAGTAGTAAAAAACCAAGCAGATTTTAATTCTCACGTTCAGAAAGAATTAAATAGCTTTCTGGGTCGACGTATATCGCTATCGGACACCTTTGACACTTTGGCAACGGATTAAAAGTTGAGCCTTGATCATGACTCTTGAGAGTCATTAGTGTAAGCCCGTAAAGTTTTGTCACTAGGTTCAGGACTGTGTTTGCTTGAAGCTGCTTAGCCCTATAGAAAAGTTGAATAAGCCCAGGAAACTAGCTTAGATAACTTTTTAAGTTAGTAATAAATGCATGGCATCAAAACCTATATTTTGATGGTTCATGGTACTAGGTATCACAGATATCGCTTTTGTTGTCGCGAGAACACTGATCGTAGGTTTTATATTTAAATCATAATGATGAATTTAAGGTAATATAACTTTCAACCTCAATCACTTCAACGCCGACTATGTGGACAAATGCCCTATCATGTTAAATTAATATAGAAAGAACTGTAACCATGTTCATCAGGATGAACCAACGTACTGAATATTAACATTTGGAGCTAGCAACCATGGTCATTAGTGAGTTAAGCACACATTGAACATATAGATTGGACACTGAGTATCGTTATTTTGCTTACACGTATGAGTCTATGTCGGAGCTAGCTAAGGTAAATTCTTCTTATATGGGCTGTAGAAGCTTACTTTGGACTCGACCTACAATATTCGGGAGGACGGATGGGTAGGCGGCTTTTCCTCCGCATCTAAGGCATTGTTGCGGAATCAGAGAAGTGGTATTTCGTAGGCTACTCTTTCTGTCCCAAGTAACTTGGTATAATTACAGCACAATTGGGAGACAGATTTTTAGAAAATTTAATTATGATACATTTGGTCTTACAAACTCCATGTCTCTTCCTGCCGCGGTCGAGACGTGTTATTTGGCCAAATCTACAGCTAGTGCTTGGTCTAAGGGAGAAGAGCGTGTATGCGTTCTTAAATTCTTACCAGAAATTGTAAAATTTCAAAATAATTAAATCATGTGCAAGTTTAAACAAATGAGCTTTTCTTCTTTGTGCGTTTATTTGAACAATATATTAAAAGTAGTGTCCGACCGAACTTTCGGTTTCGGTTTCGGCCAAATTTGGCCGAAACTTTTGCCGAAACCGAAACTGGTTTCAGAAGTGTTTTCAATTTCAAAATAGTAGCGAAAGTTAAATGTATCATTGCTACAATCGAGCTCAGATCAGTCGATTTTGGTACAGACTAACATTCCAAGTTTGACAAAAAAAATTGATGATTATTCTAGAAAGACGAGGAGGGAACAAATAGTAGTGACAACAAAATATATACTCCTTGGTAACCAAAAAATAAATACAAATAATGCTGGAAAGTGTAGCTAAAATATTTGTTGTGTTAATAAAAAAATCTTCTAGTCTCTACTTTTTTCTGAATGTAGTCATTTGATTGCTATGTGTGGCGAAATATTTTCGAAAAAGAGAAGTGCGACCTTGTCATTAAAAACCACTGTTATAAAAAGTTAACAACGCAAGCGATTTCCTGCGGCTCAAAGGCAACATGAAAAGAGACTGCTCTGTCATAATCAATTGTCGCAAAGTGGGCTTCTTAATTTCGAGTAGGGAGAACGTACACGGAAGACGAACATGGTTGCAGACGTCCATTGAAGCCAGTAATTATCAAGAAACAATAAGAATGTGCTGCCATATTCGAAAAAACTGTTTTAGTGATTAAAGAATTACCATCTGATACCTAATCCAAGAAACGAGCTTTTCAATAGAGGTACTCAACGCATATTGACACAAATTTTGAACTTGAGAAAAGTCTCCGCAAGATGGGTGCCGAGAATCAGAAACAAAATCGACTTCGAAGATATCGTTGGACAAGTTTTAGGAAGATTCTAAAAACTATAAATCCAGTTTTGTGGCAGTGGACGAAGCACGGGTTTATCCCGAAGGATCTTCATGCCATGGTCGTGATGTATGGCTTGGCCGGGGTATTGCCTCAATATTTTAGGAATCAGAAGTGATGTTGTTTGTTTGTACCTGGAGCATGGAACCATCATTACAGATTTTGAGCTTTAATACCGAGGTTGAGAAATGCCGTCAATGATAAAAAAGAGGCAAACTTTGAACGGGCGAGCTGTTTCATCTTGACAACGTACCGGCGCATAGGTTGGCATTAGATAGCCACCGTTCAGCAAGCTAGCGACAATTGGTTGAGCTTCGCCCTATTCACCAGATCTGGTGCCTAACTATTTTCATCTTCTCCAAATTGATACAAAACTTAAGAGGAAACATGTATTAAAACTATATATAACAAGTAAACGATGCCGTGGTGACCTTTTCGCAGGACCAAGCCAATCCTTTTTTTAAAGGAATTGAAGCATTGGAAACTTAGAACGCTGGACTAGGTTTGTAGGTGGACTCGGTGATTATGTATTAAAATAAATAATTAAGCTATCGTAGTCATATTCTATCTCATTTTTACTTTTTGATCCCCCCTCGGAACTACAAATACATACCAATGTATAAATGCAACAGTCACAATTATTAATTTATTTATTAATAACTCATATTGCTAAATAATAGGCATAAAAGCTCCATATTTTAGTATTTTAAGAATTTTTATACTTGATCACGTGAGTTTCGGTTTCGGTTTCGGCCGGAAAAGCAGTTTCGGTCGGACTCTAATTAAAAGGTACTTTTGCCAGTTATTTTTTTTTAATTTGCAAACGACGAGCTCTCATGTCAGAGGCTTCCATTTCCAAACCGCTGGCAGATTTTTAATGTATCAGCGGATCTGTATACATTGCTGCTGTAATGAACATATTTGACTCGAGTTGATATTATGAGAGTTGGTATTATTTTAAAAACGCTTCACCCGCCATCCGACATACAACTATAGGCAACAAACTGTCGCATAATTAAGACTAGACCGCAACCTCGGGGGCCAAGCCCAATTTATAAATAGTTGTGTATTGCTTGACCAAGTTCACAGCTATGTAATAATAGACCATTTGTATTAGGGGTAGTACAAGAAAACTAACAGAATGACAATAAGTTTTGCAACCATGCAGACTGACATCACCACATTTACCATTTGATTACATATCAAATTTGAATTTTCAAAATCATATGACAACCAATAAAGGATATATAATCAGGAAGTATAAAAAATTGCAGTTCCAAAAAAAAAGACAAACAAGACAGTGAGTCAAGTATAATAAAAAAAAAACTCCAAATCATGAACACACTACAGTCTAGAAGTTGGTCTAAAATTTACTTATTTATAGAACATATTCAAATTTGAAATTGGGAGTATAGAGAAAAATGAAAGAGACAAATAGAAGAACATGACTTTTAATGATGTTAAAGTCATTAAGCTTCTGCTTGAGCTTGGAGTTTCTTGATGAAGGACTCCTTCTTCTGCTTAATCCTGTTCTTCCTTTCCGCAAGAGTCAACTTACGCTTGTTCCATCTCTTCTGCTTGGCAACATCCTTCTTATCTTCCTTCTTCTTGTGAGATGGGTCAGCACGAATTGCCTCATGCGCTTTTTTGTAGAGAGTTTCAATCTATCAAAAGGTTTATCACATTACTACTAGTACACCACTTGCAGTTAACTATCTATAAACTATATTCTCAATATTTTTTCATTATAAATATGAACTGCTAATACCTTAGAAACTATTGATTAACTTTTAAACTATTTAGGCTTAGTAAATGTGGCAATTATATGGCAGTCCCCAGGCAATAAATAACTGGAGACAAAATATATGAATGCAATTATTTTGTCCAACTTCGGACACTGTCCCTGCATGTGACTAAGAACAGTAATTTGTATGGACGTTTATCATAATACAAAGGGAAAAAAAATATTGTTTACTTACAGCATCAGCATTGACACCCAATTTAATGTATTTGCCAAATTGCCTCTTGAATGAATCTTCATCTTCTTGTTCTAGATTGCGCATATATTCAGCAACATGTAAACCAAAGATGTGGGCTCTGAAAGATACATTGAATAGATTAATATATTTTTTGCATAAAGCACAATGCAAGACATATATTAAAAATTAAGCAAAAATTGGAAAGTTATTGACAATTGTCAACAAGGCCGGTTTAAAGAATACCCAAATATTCTACTGACAACCAAAAACCTTATTGTTATTTTTGCTCCAATAGGGCTGATCAATACATAATCAAAATATATATTGATGGATGAATGGAGCTACATCAAAAGTTCACTCTGTTTTCTGATCTAGAAATGTTATAGAATATTTAATGATAATAAATAGTACCTGTGTACTTCAGCATTGAACTTTTTGGACTCTGCATCATATCCAGGGAATCTTTTGATGGAATGTGGGACATTGAGACCTCCATCAACTGCACCTTTCATAGCTCCAAACACACGTGCTCCAGTTGTTGTGCGTGCAAGACCAACATCTAGGTAACACCTTAAAAAAAGAGAATAATGTAAGTATAAATGACATTGATTAGACATTACTATTGCTATACTGAATAAATTCTAACATTCAGAAATAATTGTACAATATTAACGCTAACATCAGCAATTTTCAGTCCGCCCGTATAGTATCATCATAGTTATGAAATTCAAAATACACAACGCTCAAAAATTTTAAGAAAAGATCTGTAAAATCTTTCCATAGATAAAAATTTGTCCAATATACCATACCTAAAAGCTCCTGGTCCATTATCCACAGGTTCGACATTGAATTCATCACCGGTGATTTCAGTGGCTCCAATGTAAAGGGAGTCCAATCCCAATTTTTGGAGCAGACGCCTGGCCAGCAATAAACCAGTACAATATGCGGCAGCATAGTTAGTAAGACCTACCTATAAAAAACTTACTTTTTAGTATACCAAAGAAATAACAGCAACTGTAAAATTAGATTAAATTAAATCAGTAATGAACATACAACAACAGGGTTTGGTGCATTTGTACAGTTGCTTCAGACCGCCCGTTCAAAATCATCATGTAAATATGTAATATATAGCACAATATGTTGAAGAAATCCACATGAAGCAGTTAATATGCTAAGATTCACAACCTTGAATTACATCTTTAAAGTATCATCATATAACATGTGAATATCCAAAAACTCACCTTAATTCCATACTGGGGAAGTTCATGAGAGTATGCAGCACACACAATATGATCTCCCTCGATTCTTGAGTAGGCGATTTGGCAGGTGACATCTTTGTTGGACAGGCGCACTATGAGGCGGTACTTGGGGGTGTTGTATTTGTTCTTGTCCTAAATTAAAAACAAAAGGTTAACAGAACTACATCCAGGTGACCAGTCCTTGAAATATATAAATTATACATAACATCTTTACAAATGTTCTATCAGAACTAAGCACATTTAAGTTGTCTTACAGTTACTTAAAAAAGTTTGCAATATTGATACATTTGGAGCATAAGACATAGCCATCACAACGTTATATTTACCTGAACAACCAGACGTTTACGGGCATAGTAGTCGGTTTTTCCTTCACGACGCCTCTTGAACTTCACTTGGTACCTTTTAAAGTACTGCTTGTTCTTAACCACTTTCACAAACCCCTAAAAACAAAAACTGAATTAGAAAGAGTAAGTTCAACAACTAACATTTTTGTAAGGTATGTATTTAATCAGTGACACTTAATAATCATTGGGGTCTTGGTCGGTAGCATAATAACAGAGGCGCACACATAAAACATGGTACACCAAGTTAGTTCTGCATCTTCCAAGACATCAGATGACGCGCATGTGCCGGTATTTCATCATTTAGTTTAAGATATGTTAGTCAAAATAGTTAAATATATAACGTCATACTATACGAAAATATATATACAAGTTGATAAATATCTGTCCAACAGCATGAGAAATTAACAGAGAATGCACCACGACCACTTTGACACATTTATATGGAAAATAGTTATCCGTAAATTATATCACAATCGTTTAAATATACGTTGAAACAATATTACTAAATATAAAATATGACATTATATATAATTTCTGTACACTTATTTTTAGTATTCGCTCACCATTTTAACATAAAATTAGTATTTCCTAGAGACTCGGCTATCCTCAGTAGAAGATAACCGGAAAAGAGATGTTACCATAGCAATGAGAACGCAATATAAAATCAAGATAGTGTTGCCTTTTCAAGAAAGTCTCAATAACTCCTAAATATAAAAAATGTGCGAAAAATTGAGATTTAGAAAAAAACCAGAATTAAGTTTTTTTGTTATATTACAAACATACGAGTATATCGAAATAGAATTCATATGATATTACAGTCATAAGTTTCTGAAACAAATGACGAGTAAACTTTTAAAACATTGACAATACAAGTTAAACACTTACTTCTTTTCTATTTTATCAGGGTACATGGGTAAGATTAAACAACTATAACGCGAAAAATACTTAAATTCTTAAACAAACAATGTATACTCTATTACACCCACGTTTTTAAAGATTAAGGTATAATGTAAATGAGTTTCTAAATATCACGATTTGGATAATGAAATACTCCCGACAGATTTATTCAGTCGGTTTAGATTAAGCCGTACATTGATGTTTGTTTGTAAAGTTGAATGAAGAAAATAAAGTTACTCTAAAATTGCTATCAGTTTGGTAAAACGGACTAGGGGTAGAGAGTTGTTATTCTGAAAGAACAATACATTACAAACAATAAACGCCAAACAAGGTTACAACGTATTTTAGACGTGCCGAGTCGTTTTATGCTATCCCATGAGCAATATTTATTTCAACGTATAGCAGCAACGAGGTCCTTGTGCTGACTAACCCAGAAACAACTCCTCGCACCCCACCACCAGGAACAACATGTCGTTGTAAAAACACCCGATTAGGGGTCAAAACTCCGCCTATTACTAAGGGAGAGGAGATGGGGATTATGCTGCAAAAAAGGGCGCGCTATTACCAACGCGTATATAGACTTGGAAAGCCAAACCTAACTAAACCAAGAGGCCACGAATTGTTTTAGCTGAAAAAAGTTATACCTTGCCATTTAGGTCTTCCGTCAAGTACCTAGTGTCCGTAGAGTTCAGAAAGACCATTGCTAGTTTTAGAATTTCAAGAGTCGTTAATGTAGTTTCCAGAAGAAGCCAAAATTATCAAGACCACATTTCCTTATTTTCATTTTTCTGTATCCCTATTTTTAAGATCAAAAAGGAAAATATATGCTATTTATAGAATTTACGTGAACTAGGAAAAAAAGAGTATTTTATGTCCACATAGATAATATAGTGAGTTTTGATTGCAAAATTTTATGAGATATATTTGTCTACGGCTCTATCTTACTCTAAAACCAACAGCAGTAGCAAAAGTAGTTTAACAGTCAATGGTTCGTTATGGCTTCCTCTTATTCATATCCTGAATTATTTTTGGCGGGTTTTATATTTACCTTGCCTTTTTTATATGAGAAAAGCCATGTTTTCCGATATTATTTAAAATTTTTCCTCTATTACAGTTACGTATTGGTAACATGCACGGTTTTGTTACCCGTAGTATTTTTTTATCCGCGCGATGTAACAAATCTCATGTAAAATATTGATTATTTTTTTCTTCTCTTGAATATATCTTTTGTAAGTGGCAAATTAAATTATATTATATTAAAATTATTGTTTTACAGCGTCGCATCGCGATTTTGCCGATATGCATCTCATATAGTTGGAATCGAATGGGAATTACGGGGACTGGAAAATTGGGATAATGAACAATGTTTCATTGTGATCTCTAATCATCAAAGTTCATTAGATATTTTGGGTATGTTAATAGTTAAATAACGTGTCATTAATACACAAAGTTCGTAATGTTTTAATTTTATTTTAAGGTATGTTTGAAATGTGGCCGCGAATGAAGCGATGTACTGTAGTCGCAAAAAGACCTTTAATGTTCACGGGTGCTTTCGGATTTGGGGCTTGGCTGTCTGGTCTTGTTTTTATTGATCGTCTTAAAACCGATAAAGCACGTCTACTTATGAGAGAAGCGACTCAGAGGGTTATAAGAGAGAAGGTACACATAAATTATCATAGTGATATTAAAATCTTTGATGTACTAAAATACAATTTATTTATTATTGTTTAGACAAAATTATGGATTTTCCCTGAAGGAGCAAGATATAACAATGGCACTGTTCAACCATTCAAAAAAGGTGCATTCTACCTTGCTATTGATGCCCAGATTCCAATTATGCCTGTTGTTTTTAGCCAGTACTATTTCTTGGATAATGTGACGAAAACTTTTGAACCAGGTAGGATATATGTAATTTTTTTTTTCAATATTATAAGTCTTCAATTAAGGACTTAATAAATTATTCTTTAGACTTTACTTTCTTTCCCTTAAATAAGATAAGATAAACTAAATGTAACAATTGTGATCTTCAACCAGAAACATGGATCATGCAAACTAACTGTTGGTTTCAAATCTATCTAGTATAATTATTGTAAATTATATTGTTCAAAAAATTTTAAAACCAGTAAAGCCTATTGTTTATTTCATTAAATTATCTCAAAATAGAAAATAATAAGAACTAACCGAAGTTTTACTAAAATAGAGCATTGCATATTGTGTATATCTGAAGAATTTTGACAATATTTCTTATCCATATAGTATTGCTAATTCTTTGCTAAATATTACATTTGTTTCAGGCAAAGTTGTCATTACCACCCTGCCTCCAATACCCACTAAGGGGATGACACGCAATGATTTAGATGCCTTATCAGAAATGGCGCGCCAACAAATGATTGAGGTCTTCAATGAGAGCTCCAAAGATTTAGTGAAGCAGAATAAAATTGCAATCTAATTAGCCCACCACACTGTCATTTTGTGATTTGCATTTTATTTAATGTTATTTATTTTTAAGTTAATTTGTTTTAATGTTTAAAAATCTCAGTATTTGCCAAATATGTACATAATTAGTAAAACTGCAGTAGAGCTAACAATATCTAGTCAAGGAAATATTTTGTGTATTAGTGTCATGGCCTGCCAATCATGTATAGTAATTTGCTTTAATTTATAGAGGTTATTTTATCAGAGTTTAAATAGATTTATGTTACTAGAGTAAAGGATAAACAAGTATTAATATAAAATAATCACTTCATGTCACTACTTTTAAGGCGTAAATTTAGCTAATTATATTTTGGCTGTGTCTACCATAAATATTATATAATTAATAGTTAATTAGCAGTTATAAGATATATTTCTGTTGGTGTAAATGAGTTTTAATTAAGTACCCAATGTAATGTGAAAAGAAAATTTATTTAACCCTTTTAAGCTTACAAGAAAATAATGTTCTCACAGCATTCTAGTCTTCTATAATATAATATTTACACTGATGTACATGTATTTATAATACCACTTTATTATTTTAAAAATTAATATATCACTCTTATCCAATAAATTGTTTCATTTATATTAACTCCAACTTTCACCCCAACCATCACTTTCATCATAATTTTCATCAGGTATAAAGTTTAATTTGTTGGCAATATCTTTAGAGTTATCTGATAAAGCAACATCTACAACCTTTGGTTTTTCAATAACAGGAGCCATATCAGCAAAAAAGTCAAACTCGTCTGCCATTTTCTTACGATCCACTTTTTGATTTTTTATATCCAATTCAGATATATCAATCAAGTTCTTTTTTGCTTCAATTGCTGCTTTTTGCAAAAACAGAGGGTCTATTAACGGTTCCCTCTTTATAACGGCAATATCTTGATTAACATCATCAAAATCATCTAATCCTAAATGTTTTCCTTCATTTGGATTCAAAGTTTCATTCAATAATGTAAGCTGCTGATGCTTATTGTTGTCCCAATCATCCCATTCTTCTTCAGAAACAGGTAAGGGATTTAAACTTGTTTCATTAATATTATCATCATCATTACACTCACCTCCTACAGGAGATGGTCTTTCTTTTAAAATCATGTTCTTTTCAAATACTGAGTCAGTGTGAACCTCATAAACACCTTCGGAGCAGTGAAATTCGTTCAGAGGTTTTGTTAGTAAATGCTTATCATTATTATTGCAATTTGTTACACCTGGATTATTTTTTGGCTTAGGCCTGCCATCTGTAAAGAACTTAGATCTCTTACCACCTATTACGGTATCTGCCCCCAATATTGGTACCAATTCACTTAAGCACACTAAAGTAGATGCCACTAAGTTGTCATCAACATCCTTGATACCAAGAAGTAACTGAAACAAGGAACCAACTATGTTTAGTAAAAAAATATGTATTTGTTAATTTTATCCATGCATAACATACATACCTCTGGTAAAATATGTTGAGAGAGTTCCTCATGAGAGAACACATGTACAAATTTAGTAAAATGTTTTAGTAGCAGCATTCTAACTTGACCATCTCTAACACCAAAGAGTTGCAATAACCTAGGTTTCACATGTTCCTTAAATATGTTTAAGCTGAAAAACCCAGGCAATTCACCATTTTGCGATCTTTCTGTAAAAATTAATGTATTTTTAAAAAATATCAATTGAGACTCAAATATGCAAACAATTGTATGCCATTAACCCTTTGATGATGGAATTTGTTTTGCTTGTATCTAAATCTTTTAAAGAGTGAAAATTGTTTTAATAGGTTTAAATTGATACAAAATAGTGTAATTTTATATAGCACAAAGAAATATATGCGAGCAGAAATACAGGTAGATTCAATTAACATGAACTTTTGGGACAAATAGGTGCCACCAGAATTTTTTCAAATCTTGTGGGACACATAGGTCCCCCAGTCCCGAAAGGGTTAATAAAGTAACCGATGACAAAGTTTATATAATGCATTAATATAGCAGTCATAATTTTTTTTTCAAATCATTTTTAATATGGTACCTTATAGAAGATAAAATTATTAGCATTTCAGTTACATTGAGCTTATAAATTAGTGGTGTTAAAAATGTGATCATAAAAATTGCTATGATGTTATTTTTTCTGTGCATACCGTTTTTTGGCTTCAAAATGTATGGAATGACATCTTTTCTTGCAGTAGAATCCAGAAGAGTTAGTCTTGATAACAGCAATCCACTCAATTGTTTTGCCACAGTTTCTTCATCATAACACTTTAGATTTGATAAAATATTAGTAAAAAACTGACTTTTATCTTCTTCCTTTTTCAAAGGTAGAAAGTTTAAAAATTTATAAATGGAGATGAATTCATGGTTAAAAAAACTATGTTTTAGTATTTCTGACAGACTTGGGCGGCTTGATGGATCATTATTTTGAAGAATATCCTTGCAGTACTTTCTAAACTCTCTCAAATATGGGACATCTTCTGTAAATTTAAAAAAATATAGCACATCACATAACACTGACATTACAATAATTTTCAATGACTGAATTAAATAATGCATAATATTTGGTAAAAAAAAGTTAATATCATACAAAAATAAATAAATAAGCTAATATTTTGAGTCAATGGAATGTATTTTAATCTTACTAAACATTTACAAATTTTGATAAGCTTTCTAACAGGAAAACACATTAAAATGTATTTACCATCTTTACGATCTTTAAACACATCCTCCACTAATACAGCAAATGCATATTGATCAACTTTTGTAGTAAGTTCGTGACTTTCTTCATCTGGATCTACAGCTTTATCATATCTAAAACAATTCATTATTTCATTTTTATGAAGAGCCAAAAAAATAAAGGTTTTTGCTTCCATCTCCATCAATTTAATTACCTGTGAATTTTAGCATGCTTAAGATATATGGAGTTTAAATCAGAGAACTGACATAAATATTGCAATCCTCCCAGTTTCCATTGTCCATCTCCTGATACATATATTGCAGATGCACTGACATTATTGTGGGATACACCAGCCTGAAATATAACACATAGCTAGATTTTAATAATTATTGTTGCTTAAATATAACTTTTAGAACAATATATACAATAATTAACAATTTTAATGTAGGTAACAGGTAGGTCAATAGTACTAAATTGGTATGAAAGAAAAACCCTTTTTGAAAGTGGTAACTGTAGTAATTATTTATGGGAAATAAATTTCCTTTACTAATAAGGAAGATGTTTTGCTTTTTACACTAAGAACAATAAAAACACTTACTGTAGAATGATAATTTTAATTTGATAATAAACTATCACCAAAAACTTACTTGTTCATGAAGAAATACTAAAGCTCTCAAAACATTATTTAACCCAATACATATTTGAAGAGGTGTTTGGGTGGCTAACACATGTGACAGGGGTTGCACATATTCTGTAACTAAATGAAATGTGGACCTTTGCTGCCACGAAGATAAATATCTCACTATGCATGGATGTCGATATTTTAATAGATTCTGTAACAAAATTACAATTAAGAAATAAACAAGTATTACACTAATAAGAGAAATTTGGAAACAACATACATTAGAACATTTTTCTAAAGGAGTTCCTGTTGTCCACAAGGGGCCTAATATTACTTCTCCTTTAAAAACTGATACTGATCCATCATTTTTAAGACTAAAATACCTGCAACTATCATTAATGGTAGCTTGATAGTGAGACCAAAAATCTGTAAGTTCAGTAGCTTTGTCTTCAATTTTAAGTCCACTTAACTGAGAGTTTTCATTTCCCATCATTAAAATGATCTTAACTGATTAACATATCAATTATGGCAGTATTCATAAGAGATAACTTTAGTATCCGATAATAATGATAAACGCTTACGAAATCAATTTAAGAACATAATCTTAAGATCAAAACATAAAGTAAATATCACAGAAAGAACGAAACACAAATTTTGTCCAACAGTTCTGATTTAATCTTAGTATTAACACGATAATACATTAGAAAAAATTTAAGCACAGAGAAAGCAAAAACAAAATGACAGAAGATTAATCAATTAATATGACAGGTGGGGGAGTTTCAAAAGGCGCTACGAAAATTAGTAATAGGCAAATATTATGATTTTACCAACCCAATATACCTGCTAAGCAATGTTTTTTTTTTTAAATATAAAAAATAATCTAAATTAATTACCCCAGTCATCCTTCGTCTCTGTCTGGGCAACATATGTACCACAAAATTTTTAGCTAAACTGCGCACACTGGACTATTCACTGTGTCTGTAGCAGAGGGTTCTCTTCAACTCACATTTTTCTATTGCAAGAACCTTTTTGGTCCTCGCTATCACATCCTTCCTAAAAATATCCCTAGATCTATTAACATACCTTTTCTTGTAACCCTTAATGATCCCTCTCTTGTAAAATCTGTATATAAATATATCCATGAAAACAATATAAAACTTATGATGTGCAAGTCACTGCTTGTTTTGTCCCTCATAATGTGACACTAATTTTTATTAAAAATTAATAATTTACAAAATGATTGTTTTGTGTTTGTCTTAGGTATTTCAGAAAAATAAATGTAATAGTTATTTTGTACATTTAAACCACTATTATAATTATTCAAAATTATTGGTATAGCTGAAACAATTATTTTACTTTAGACACATATCAGAGCTATTTTTAAATACAAAAAATAAAATTATGACGTAACTACTTGTGGAAATTCAAAACTAAGCTTGAAATGTTATTTTATATCAATGTGTATTCTTTGTATCTACTAAGTTCTTTGACCGTATCCTACCACGCTAGTCCAATGAGAGTTGGGGGTGGACCAGCTTTTACATACCTATCTGACGCATGGATCATCTTATTTTTCAGATAATTGGGTGATCGGCCCAATTGCCCTAACTAACTAGAAAACAACAATGAAAATTAGTTGAGTCCCTGTGGGATTTCGAACCCATGACTTCCGGTTTTAAACCACACGCTCTTACCACTGGGCTACGGAGGTAGTTAAGTAAGTCGCTCTTCAAAATATATCAGAGTCAAATATATGTACCTACCTTTTGCTTGCTTAGGTGGTAGGATTTCAGATCATTTTTTGCGGGTTTAGAAACCACGTTGAATAAAAGTTTAAAAAAGTCAATAGGGTTCGTTAGAAGCTATTTCATTCGTTTTCCCTTTATAATAGGCATTAGGTTATAAATTAGCTAATTTATATTGTATTTTTTATATATTTCGTATCATTATCATCATTGTTATTATTAAGTCTCACAACTCGCCACACTACGTGTTAAATGTGGTAGCAAACTTATTTTAGTTATTGTATGTCACTTTGACATTGACAGTAAAGTGTAAGACTATTTTCTTAGCTCGACAGTTTGTCGACATTGAAAATGGCTTCAGCTTTAATAAAAAAAGCATTAATTTCGAATCCGAACACAATTCGAAAGGCTATTGGAATATTAAGTGCAAGAAACCGTAATATTATATTTTTATGCTTTTACAGTTCTTACACCAACGAATATATATATGTTACGTCACTTGTCAATTTTTACTTTTAGATTGGAATTATCAATACAAGCCTGGTCCATATCCAAGAACTCCAGAGGAGAGGGCTGCGGCCTAAAAATATGGCTTGACCATTGAGGAATACCAACCCTACCCCGAAGATATGTGCTAGGGATTACCCTAAACTGCCAGACATTGGTGGTGACTCAAAAGATCCGTATTATCCATATGATTACCCAGAATTAAAAAGGAATTTTAATGAACCGGTAAGAAAGTTAACACACTGAGGACAATTACTTTTAGTAAAAATATATGATTAATTTGTAGTTTACAATCAGTTGAGGTATCTAGTATTTATCATTATTCTAACACAAAAATATCAGCAACTGCTCATACCATCAGTCTGTGTTAGTCCACTGCTGGACATAGGCCTCCCCTAATACATGCCTCCTCCATCAGGGGGTTTTTTTGGACAGCATCCTACCACGCTGGTCCAATGCCGTTTGGTGGGGGCAAATGCTAAATTTTTAAAGTAGCATCTAATGTATCCACATATCCAAGGTGCTGCAGCATTTCATAGTATTAGTTGTTTATTGATTTGTCATTGGCATCTTGGTGACAATTTATCATTAATAATACAAGACATGAGACATTTTGTTAAATTATTTACTTTAATTCTTTCTGTCTGTTAGCATTAGTAGATGCATTTTTAATAACAGTGTTTAATTTAATCTTTCAGATGCATGCCATTCAAGAGTTAATAGGTGAAGATCGTTATGACCTAAGTATGAAACCAAGATTTTCCAGAACCCATCAATGGTGTTGGTTCCTGGGCACAATTGGTGGTTCATTTGCACTTTACATTTTCTTAGAAGATTACAAAATTGGGAGACCAGTCACCATTAAGCAATATCCTAATGATGGACCGCATTATTTGTTCTGCGCAAAGTAGAGGTGTCAGCCTGATTGTCTTAGAATAACAGCTAAAGGTTTTGTTGTGGGACTATCATATAAATTGTAGATTATTGGCAAACAATAAATGTTTCAAAGTAATTGTCAAGATTATTTGTCCATCCTTAATGCTGTCAAAGTTAGGTTTGACAGCATTTTTACTAAACATTGTAGCATTTAAATTTGTGTTTTGTTTCTGCTTATGACTTTATTTCAAAGATTTAAACATTTTATTTATTTTATACCTGCTGAAGTCAGAATTCTAGAGTGAAACTAAAACCATATGCCCAGTGTGGGCTGGATGAGAAAAGCCAAAGTTTTTGTTTTGCAAGTTTTAGGTTGAGTGCATTAGGGGTGTCCAGCAGTGGCCTGACACAGGCTGATGATGATAAAATATATTTAGTTATAAAAAAAAGCACAAAAGCATGTAATGTAAACCTAGTTTTAAATAATGGTTTAAAGATTAAGGCTTAGGACTAGTGATGGATAGGTCACGTCATGAAAATGAGTTTGTGTGAGTAGCCTTATTTTTGTACTGAGCCCTTACAATGCCCCACTTCAAATGAGGCGAAGCTCGGAGACAGTTCTCACGTCACATGGCGAAGGGAGGCTCGTAAGTGTTTCGACTTAGGCGAGGCTCAGTAAGAGTTTTGATGTTACACATGAAATCATCATCAGACTGTGTTACTCTAGTCCTGGACATAGGCCTCACCTACTGCACACCGTCTCAATTAGAGGGTTTCTGGATCAGATCTCACCACCCGTCAACTTGACTAACGCCAAGTTGGCGGGTGACAGACTTTTACATGCCAAATTGCTCTAACTAACTAGGAAACAACAATGAAAATTTGTTGAGTCCCCTAAAGATTGAACCACGTTCCCGCCTTTAGCACTAGGGACGGAGGCAGTCACGTAATGTACTGAACACGGATGAAATATGGTATTGAATGTCCTAGAATTTGATAGTCATATTAAAAAAAATAGTTTTACTACACACCTGAATGATCCATATTTATTAAGAAAACCGCTCACTTTTCTCAAAACAGTTTTCTATTGAACAAGTCTTAATATATTTTAAATTATGTTATAATGTTATTTACATTATTTAACTTAAGTTAGGCTTTTATTTTAAATGGATTTTAGCTAGTTTGGAAACAAATGATTTATCTTTTATGGACACTAAATATTGTTTAGTATAAACATTATATCTTCTATTTTGTGCTTGTAACAAAATATAAGAAATATTTTATAATTACTATTAAAGACGAAGAATACAAGCCTCTGCCTCGAGCCGTGCCTCATCTCTCTCTCTCCCTTGCTCAAAACGCGTTTGTATGATGTTGCCTTGTTCTCTCTTACTCTTTACTGACATCATTTGTTACAAAGTGACATCTGCAACATAAAACTTGAGTAGTACAATTTATTGCTTTGTACTAATCAAGTTTTACATAATGCCATTTGTATGACCTACTCTATACTACTTGAGACATAGATTGCATTGGTTTGGTTAACAAAAACAAACATTATTCCTCCAAAACTATTTATATATGCTGGTAAAATATTCATCTTCTAAATCATATAGATCCGCTGCTATGTCATCTCTAAGTGACATAAGTTTTTGATCACACTCTTGTTGTTTTGTGCGAAACAGTTTAGAATTTTGTGTAATAGCTTCATTTACAGATGGGAAATCATTTAAAATCAAATATTGCTTTATATCTGAAACCAGTTTCATTAAGGACTCTCCGGCTCGTACTGTAATAAAAAATAATTTTATAATGCAGAATATTTGTTACAAAATTTGATATTTACATTGTATAACATACCTATGTTAGCCGCCCTCACTTGCATCTCAAATGTGTCTTGCTCTATTTGTGTCATTCTATTCAGTTGGGAATCATTTTCACCTTTAGCTAGTTTGATAATTTCTGAAAAGATATATATGATTTATACATTTTTCTTTAATGATTTTTTAAGATTATTTCATTGAATCTTTTATAGCCTAAGTATGCTGATGCTATTTTATAACCTAAATAGGGTTGCATTAAAATTATGTTATTTCATTTGTTACAGGAATCATCTTCTTTATACTTAAAAATATTTTAACAGGAGTAATTTAATGCATTAAAAATTTAAAATGTTTTTCTTATAAAAAGTATTTAAAATTTGGAATGTTCTAATTTTAATGTTATAATTGTTACATATTTAGAAAAAATAACATATTAAAATATTATTTAAAATATATTAAAACCTGGACCTAGCCCTCATACCATAATTGACAAAAAATTTAAAGCAGAAGAAGCACTTATGTACAACTTAATAATGATTGTTAACTGCTCATGCTTTTGAGAAGACAATAGCATACTTAAAGGCTAAAGGTATCAAAAATACATTTGGCTAATAGATGTGCATAATGGAAATCATGTTCTTCTGACATATTTATAAAAGAAGTGTATATAATAACCAAATTCTTTTTTGATTTAATTTATTTTGACATTAAGGATGATACACAACAATGATAAGCAAAGAGAACTTCAAAGAACAGTATAATTAAAGTATCTAGTAAAATTGTAAAAATTCCGAAACATACCTTCAAAATTTTCAAGCATACTTTTCACATCTTCCTTTAACCGAGTTGTGTATGATTTTAACAGCGCTTCTTTATTTTGTGGGAGATTTCTGTGCATTTTGATAAATTTATAGAAAGCTAAGTATGATGAAAAATGGATATATTATTAGTATATCCAGTACAGCACATTTAAAATTCTACGTCCTAACTTTAATATGTTTTCTTTTTAATTATAATAAAAACCCTCAGTTTTAAATTTAAGTTCAAATGTTTATACACACTATTTGACAAACTCGAAAAAGTTATTTTTATGTCATTGTCACTTGTCATCATAACACGCATTTTGATTTAGAATTTATGTTGCCATTGCATAGAAGGAAGTTAGTTATGAAATTCCAATGCGATATCAATATGAACTTATTAACATTTTTGTGATGTAGAGTTTACGAGGTATTTTGCGATCAAGTAACTAATAAGTAACCAAGTAATAAATAGAGACAACATTAATGATAAGGTAATATGATGAATTTACATATATTTTTATTGCTTGTCAATATAATTACTATGAAATACGATGTGATAAAAAATTTACCAGAAAGACATTTTTATGTTGCTAATAGAATTAACAAATAATAACTTTTTGTTTTAATTTTTTAGAAATTTAAATAGGAGTATCTTGATAATGTATAGTATTTTTGTCGGTCTCGATAAGAAATGTTGAGACTCTAGAAATTAAATAAGGCTTTAATTTCTAAGACAGCTTTTTGATCTAAAACAAATTTTAGTAGTCATATTCTATGGTCTAATTATTCACATAACTGAACCCAACTAAAAATTACTAATAGACTACAAGATTTCTATGAGCTTACTATACGTATAACGCATTTTTAATTAATCTCCATAACCGACAGGGGCCAGGTAAAACTTTGAGAGCTATATGAACACCAACTAGTCATGGAATTACTACGTACAACAAAAATGAGCTGTTGTCGCATTATTCGTAACAGAGCGAGAGGTAGTAACTGTGCCTTTTTTCGCTTTCTAGCGATGGTGACTGTATTAAGGACAAATAATACAAAAAAGTATTTGTGATCTGACGTCGGGAAATGATTGAGATTTTAAAATTTCTTTCACTATTTTTAGTTTTAGCTTCACCTCACCTCATATAGACCTACCATATGAGGTGAGGGTGAAAAGCAAGCAAACTTACCTACTGGTCTTTGTGGGTAACGACACGCAGCTGGACTGAGATAACATTACGATAAGTTTTCTATTATAGTATATTTAATTAATTAGGTAAGAAAGAAACAGTTAGGTAAACATTTAATTCTAATTTTGCAGTATGAGTCAAATCGAATATTGAGATAGAAATTTGCGCATGCCTTCACCATTCAAACTCAAGAATGTGGATCTTCAAATATAGATTGTGAAGTATGTGGTGGATCTTACAAAGCAAAGAAACAAAAATTTTCTTTTAATAATTTAAATACTGGTGATAAACAAGCGACTAAATGTTGAGTTGTAAAATGTCTGCTACATATAACTAATGCATCGGTTAATTTTTGCAACTCATAGGCATAGTATTATATATTTCCCTAACATAAGGAATCTTTAGGAATCTTAAATTAAAAAAAATAATAGACACATTTAAGATATTTGTTCTAGAATTAGGAATATCTAAGTCATGGATGGGCACCGTAATTCTTCACTGACAGATTATATTTTATACTTTTTCTCTCTACTTCTCTCTCGCTTACGCAAGCCTCCGTAGCAAAAAATCTACCTATTTTAATTAAACTCCTATTGTAAATTCTTTATAAATATCAGAAAATTCTAAAATACTCCGCCATTCACGTCTGAGTCAATGATTTCATGTTTGATTTTCAGGTGAGGTGTCCGTATTGGACCGGTATGAAGCCAATAAAAAAAATCTAAACGCCAATTGCAAATGTTTCGCATTCATAAGGCTTTCCCGTAGCAACAATTAATATAGCTTTAACATCTCGGTAATAAATTATTATTAATATTTAGAGATAAATATTTTAACTTCATTACATTACCTCAATTGCATATTTTGTACAAACAACGAAGGGATTGAATTGACATCAACTTAACTCTGAGACACTGTTCGAACGGGACACAGCGTACACTAAGTGCCCTCTCACTCGCATCATCAACAAGACTCTTACGGCCATAGCATAATTCACTTTCTTCGTTTTAGCATTGGTAGAACTCATTCCTGCTGCACGTAGTACTTATTACTTTAATGCATCCAGTAGGTTGTGAGACCCTCTTCCCCTATTGTGAGTTCACATACATGTAGAAATATGATGTCACGAATTTTAGGAGTCCTCTCACCCCCTTTTCACACAGTCCCACTTCATCAACCCCTTCCCCCCCTAAGCATGTGACGTAATTTATGGACTGTCCCCAAGGTCTAATTATAAATAAAAAAAAATCGTTGGTGGTCTAGTGTTCGTTGCTATTTAAATCGTTAATCGACTATTTCTATTTTTAAAGCGGATAGAACAAATAAGATTAAAAACCTTTTGGCCATGCTAAAAACCAAGCAAGACATATAATACCGTGGTGGTTCTAGTCTTCCAATCGCCCCAAAAGATAGTGAAAGAGTAAATGTGATAGCAAATGTATTTAAAGGTTTTTCGTTAAGTAATACTTCTTTTGGCGCGTTAGGGAAAAGTTCACGTCACGAAAAACCTACATCCTGAAGTTAACTATAGTCAACTGACAACTGTATAAATAAAATTTTCGAAATGGTCTTGTTACGCTAAAAAAGTATAACTTCTAATGTGTACATAAATACACACGCCCTCTTTATGTTATATAATATTTTTTCTCGTCTTATACTTTTCATTCTCTGCCAATAATTTCAGATACAACGGCGTTCTGAGTTTGCAATGACATTACCTATCCTTGAAATCAAGTGATTAAATGATAATTCGAACCCACGATCTCCAGTTTTCAAAGCACACGCCCATACCACTACACTACAGAGGCAGTTATCAGAGAAAAAAAAATAAGAGAACATTTTTTTGATTTAAAATGTGTTTATTATGGACTTAATGTTAACTTTTTAAAACTTATTTTGCGCACTAAATCTAGCAAACTCTTTGAGTCTTATAGCATTAATGTTAATGAATCCAGTGCTATCTTCAGGTGAAAACCCGCCGGCCACATCCATAGAAACTAAATCTTTATTATAAAGACTGGCAAGGGATTTTCTAGACAATATCGTAACTGAAAAAAAAAATACATTTATAGGCGTGTAATATTATAAATCTAGAACATCTTTGTCCATTGTAAATGAAAAAAAAATGGTTTTTTACCACCCATCTGGATTAAACTTTAATTAGTGCGAGGTTTGAAATCAACCATAAGATGTTTAAAATTCTTCCCATGGTCATAGAAAAACCAACAACAAATACTAATGTCATTGATTGAGTCTGTTAAAAATTCGTAAAACTGTATTATTTATCATGTAAAATATATGCGTAAGCAACAGAACAGAAACTATAATGTCACAAAATTTTTATTTTATTGGGGAAATATAGCGTTAATCTATAAATAAAGTTCGATTTTTTTTTCATTTGACGTATTAGATTTTTCATATAGAAAATTAATAAATAAAATTTTTAATTTTTATAAGGGTTACGAATAAAATACACAAGAAAGGTGAATACGAGAAGTTAGATAAAATGCATATCCAAATTATTACTCTAGGAAACAACATAGATCCTACAACAATTAACAACGTTAATGAAATTTTTCATACAAAACCGATAGTAATTTTTTGTTAGCTTAAAATTTGGTGTATTATTTTCTGGTGCTTAATTTTATATTTAGAGCAAGACGATATATTGTTTACAGATTATTTTTTGATCATCGACATAAGATTATTAAGACCGCTATGATGTCGCTACTTATATAGTTGGTTATAATGTTTACATCAATTTCTTAATTTTGATACACATTAGCCGATTAAAATTAAAAAAATGTTATTAGTCTAAATTATACCGACACATATAATGAAACGAACTTAATATAAAACCTTTTTTATGTAAATGGTATTGGTCTTACCATTTCCTTTGTAAATCTGCAACGTCACTGTTCCATTGACGCTTTCCTGCGATAATTCTAAACATTTTCTTGTATATATGGCTTCAGGCGAAAACCAAAATCCATTGTAAACGAAGTCAGACATTTTATCCTGGAGATATTTCTTTATCCTGCAGCAAAGAACACGATTATATGTTATGTTCCAAAAAGATTTACATAACCCAGAAAGTTTATTTATATTAAATAACCTTAGCATCTCCTTGTCTAAGCAGAAGGCCTCGAGGTCCGTATGTGCTGCATGTAGAATGGTGCCGGCCGGCGTCTCATACAGACCTCTAGACTAAAAATTAATTCATACGTTTACATCAGTATACTTTTGAAGTTGTCTCTATGAGTCACGTCTTAATTTAGTAAAAACCCTCACCTTTAGGCCTAGAAAACGATTCTCAACAATATCTATTCGTCCCACTCCATGTTGACCCCCGAGTTTATTTAGTGTCTGTATAATGGCCAGTGTATCTGATAAGTTCATTTGTTTGTCATGACCGCTGGGTATTATGATCGAGACCGGTAATCCTGTAAATTCCGTAGAAGTAAATAAGTCACGTTTTTCAATTTATTGCAGTATATTTATTTGTATAGTTTATTTTTCAATTTATTGTACTTTATTCGGCTATAAAATGCAATTTTAGTATCGCTAAAATGAATTTTTATCGTATAAATATAGTCTTGCCTACTGAAGCCGATGAGGTGATATATCATTATTATTCAAGAGATTTATATTTAAAGGAAATATAGAAAATTAAAATATATTGACCTTTCTTGAACACGATATCAATTGTACTAGAATAGTCCTCGGTCGATTGAAGGTCGCGGGTCATTTTATATATTCCGTTAGGTGGAGCAACACTCAGGATCTTCGAGGACGCCCGACTCATAGCTAAAATAAAAAAAAGTGTTCTTACTAAGATTATTTATTAATAAAAGAGATATACATCGGTCTTATTATACATTGTCGTTATTTGCGCTCATGTATTTTACAAGATTATTACGATAATTTTACTGTGAGTTGGCTCTTCCTAAGGCTTAACTATTGCCATCGTCATGCTCTAAGGAAACGAGGATGACGTGAATTTATTGGGTTTGCTCAGCAATGTAAGAAACTGCTTGCACTTCACATTAATACCAGTGTAATTTAGTGGCGTTAAAATAATTTGTTATTATTGCGAATCTTTCCTCACAACTTGAAAAAAAGTGTGATTTTATAGGCAAGGGCACTTTAGGATAAAGAACTCTTTGGTTGTTTGTAAAGATATAACAATCTTATTTTCATTTCTTAAAAAATCTATGCTTTATTCACTTTTCAATTATTTTTAACCGAGTCATCATCATCATCAGCCTATATTAGTCTACTGGACACAGGCCTCCCCTTCTCCATTAGGGGGTTTTTGGACAGTATCCCACTACACTGGTACTATGCGGGTTGGTGAGTGGACCGTCTTTTTACATGCTTATCCGACGCATGGATCGTCATACTTTTTAGACAATTGGGTGATCGGCCCAAATTGTCCTAACCAACAAGAAAACAACGATACACAAAGTTGTTTCCCTGCGAGATTCGCACCCACGACTTCGGTTTATAAAGCAAGGGCCAATACCGCTAGGGCTAGGAGGCCGAGCAGTATTGGCCCATTAGGTAGTGTCAAATAGAACTAATGTAGGATTGAAACAAAACAAACCTTATATGCATTATATTCTCGTCGGTGGACCATGGCTCTTTCGGCGTCGCGGTGACTGGAATATTTTCAGATTTTGCGAACATAATTAAATCGCTACGACCTTGAAATCTCTCAAAGAATTCTGGAAGACGCCATGGTGCTATTATCTAAAATCACATTTATAGTTTCTTTTACACTTCATAACGTTTTATTTTCAGAAACGTAATTATTTTTTGATTCTCTAAAAGAAGTTCAGCGATGTGAGTTAGGCTAGGCTTTGGTAAACTAAATTTAGGAAATTGGGGTTCATGGCATAAAAAACTGCCGCCTTTTAATTTTCGTAATCGAGTGACTTCTGTTACAAATATTGATCACAAGCGTAAAAAAATATGCAGAGATATTACAGCAAAGCTTAAGATGTGGATCGTTGGGAATTAAGTTAAAAACTGTATATATTTTTCAAATAGTTTAAAGTTTGAATTCGCTAAATAGCGTTTGAATTATAAACTTACTTTTCCCTCCGGCCATAAAGAATATACGCTAAGCTCGAATCGAACCTGGTCATTACCCTTACCAGTAGCTCCGTGAGAAATATACCTGAGGAGAGAAACAGCACATATATTCACAATATTGGAAAAAAATACAACAAAATAATACAAAATAAAACGCACTTAGCGCCAAGGCTTTTGGCAGCATTGACTATTCCCACGGAGATGCAAGGTCTTGCTAGAGAGGTCCCGAGATAATAACGGCTCTCATAAATTAAGCCCATTTGTACAGCGGGCAGCATGTAATTGTCGACAAACTCCTTGCGTACATCTTCAATAATTACCTATAATGACATTGAAATATAGTAAATATGCATATACTTAGTAATGAAAGTAAAATCTAAATGTCTCAATGTAGAGGCACGCCGTTACGCGAGTAATTTACGCGTACTCAACTAAAAAGTTAGAATAGAGTTTGAATCTATTCAAAGTCAAAATCATTTATTCAATGTAGGCTCCACTGAGCACTTATAAACGTCAAAAATTATTCATTTACCACCGGTTCACAAACTCAGACCCGTCCAGAGAAGAACCGGTAAGAAACTCTGCGGTCTTTTTTTTTAATATTAGTATTTACAAAATTGACCAATACATTTTTAGTTACTAGGATTTGAAGCGCAGAATATAAACTATTTCCAAATATCTTGGTCCTCAATATAATTTATAACAGAATAGTAGGCTTTTTCTATAAGCGTTGTTTTGACAACTTGTACGAAAGTCTCGAATCATTCAGTTGCGTTTGGCAGGCATTTAATTTAGTATACATTCTTATTCTATTATATGACATTTTTCGGGTCAGTCTAAATCTGGGTAGCTCTAGGGCTCAATTCGACTCTGCGCGGCTTCTTTAATAATTATTTTAGCAAAATCATAGAATATTTGACTTTGCTGTACATTGATAGTTTTCGTTCAAGATATTAGATTTATAGATACCAAAATACTAATAACGAAAAGAACCAAACGAATCGTTTCACAATTAAGAATCGTAATAAAATTAAAAATTATTTAACTACTAGCAACCTCCAAACCTCTTTGGGTGAATTCTAAATCGTTCTTAGTGACTTCACTAGGAAAGGTAATATTCTACCAAATCTTTAGCTCAGTTATGGCTTCCAGAACTATATCTTTGAGTCAATATATAGTGGAATTCTATTATAAAATAGATTGATATAATCTGACTCAGCAGAACAAGTACAAAACTAAATGTTAATAATTAAGACTACAACATATCTTTTGAATACAACAATAACTCTAAATGTTGAACAAATTATAATACTCACTCCTCTTGCAATGATTTGCAATTCTTCTGCTTTCGAAATCTTGCGTTTTCCAATTCGTGCATAGTAACAAACGACTATGGTAATATATCGTATAACAATATAATGAATTCTTCAAAGATTATATCACTACAGAACGTAAAACTAAAATGTTAATCTACAAACTATTTTGAAACGAATACTTAAATGACAACAATATCATCCTGAAATTTTGATATACTTCTTTCATTTTCAATATGCAACTCCGCCATAAAAAACGACTCGATATTCTAAACTAAAATTATCAACGATCGATTTTATAACTTCTATTAAGGCTGATGCAACGTAGTTAATTTTGAATCACATTATAACTTCAAACCGATAGTAACTACAAGATCCTTCCACTGGTGGCGTATTGATCAAAAATACGAATTTCTTGACATATTCTTCCGTTTATATATAACCTAACATGATAACCTCCGGGTCGTGACAATCTCTTACAGTATTACACATCTATTTACAAGAGGCACTGCGTTAAATGACAACACAAATTCGCGATTAAATAATTTATTTATTTCTAATTCAACAATTCAATACTGACAGTGAAATAATGCTTACACAGAATAAGTACTCTGAACGATTTTAATTGCGCAATGACGACCACAAAACCATTGTCCCATCACAGGTCAAATTGGTTCGCAGCTATTTTATAATAATCCATTAAAATTATAATTATTTAAATAAGTCGGATAGACCGATATACTATTTGGTTACACACCCTCTAAGTTGTGGCTACCTTAACATGTCTAAAGAGAAATTCGAAATTACCATCCAGAAATATTATAATTACAACTTCTAGTGTCATATTAATAAATTTATTTATTTCGGGCAATTAATTAATTCATTTAAAATAACTTTAACAATTTTTTAAATAATACTTTTCTAAATAGCAAGAAAGATTTGGCCAAACATTTTTTTTAAATATAATAACATTCCATCACTTTAAACATTTTAATTTTTTTTTATAGATATGTTAACAATAACATAAGGATAATTAAAGTACACTTATTAAGCGATAAATGTAATCACGTGAGCACGCAAACATTTTTATTATCATTAAGTATTATTGGAATGTAAAGATAAAGAGGCTCCACATTATAAACAATAATTAATGAAGACAAAAACATAATCAAACAAGTTAATGTGCAGAAAATCTAATCTGTTCTACAAAAACTGTTCAAAAAGTTAAGTGAACTTTAACTACATTTGTTTCATGTAAAACATAGAATGAAATTAAGCAAACATTAAATTAATTTTTATAGACATATTAGTCACAATTTATGTGTCGATATAAATGTCGCGATATGAATATTAAACATTCCAATTTTTAAAACATATCTAATACCATTATTATATTAATATTTAAATAATCATATATTTTTTATTACATTTTAGTATTCTCGCTTGTGCAAAGCTTGTAAATAGATGAATAAAAGAAGCTTTCTAAGCTACAACAAGTGTGTAATCAATAAAACAATGCAACATGCATTATACATAGGAAGTAAATGCTATTAAAACTATAAACAACAATATTATATGAAACATGATAAATGTTTGTCATCCCCAACACGGCTATCTAAACCGACAACTAAATAAAATATACAACTTGGTACAATGCAAACATAACAATATTTGTTAATATTACTTATAGCCAAATTCTTTGCAAAAGATATTTGCTGCTTTCTTTAACGATTCTTCCCTATTCCCGAGCGTAATGAGACATTGAAGGGATGAAAATAAAGTAATCCATATGAAGTAAAAGCATGGAAAGTGTAGTTTTGTTATCGTTGAATTGTCAATCAGTAATTAACACCTCGGTGACAATTTACCAATGAGATGATTTAAAATATGTCCATTTTTCTTTGGCTCAGATATAGTTTCTATGGGGATAAATGTAGTAAGTAGCATTGTTTGCATAACATTTATGCCTATATTAGTGCTAACAGCTATGATACAAGCATTGAAAACATAGAATAGTAAAATACAAGTAGAAATAAAGTGTTGATTCAATTATGGTCGTAAAAATACGAATTTTCCCCTTTTATAAGCCATACCCCGATTTATTTTTTCATTTAATGAATAAGTAATCACGCAACACAATTCATCATAATTTAACCCTTTTTTAATAAAATTTCGTAAATAATTTTTTTCGTTCTTGTATTTCTCGTCCCGATTTTAAAAAAAATATTTTGCTGCGCTTATTCATATCAGATCAGAACTTCTACATGTATTTACTATTCACTGACTGAAAACTACACCAGATAAAGTTTTAATTCTATTCTCACACAGTATTATTAATGATATTGAAAACTATGATTAACAATGAGAAGGTTATAAGAGCCCATATATTGGGCCAAATTTAATTTACGCGGTCAGAGAGCTCAGGTCTGCGATAAAAGTCTCCGGTGTAAGGATGTGGGAGGAGCCAATGATCACCTCCCAGTTCTTCAGCGCAGCGGTCACTTCGTAAGCGCAACGGATCTCGGAGAAGCAAACGCCTGAAAAAAAGTCAAATCGTTCAATGTTGTGGATTTACAGTAGCGGCCAAATTTAAACTTTTAAAAATATTGCTCCAAATAATTAATTAATTATATTACTCTTATTTACTGTTTAGTTGACGATTCAAGAAATTCAATTCCTCCATAACTTGTTCATTTTAGTTATCTTTTGTGAAAAACGTCTTTTTACACGTATATTATATTTTTTCTCCCGTGAATACTACCCCAACTAACCCCTGGGGGGTTAGTTTAAATTCGGTCCTATGCTCTACTGAGCACCTATGAACGTCAAAAAACGATCAACGGTTCAAAATCCCGGACTTGTTCAGTGAAGAACCGGCAAGAAAATCTGAGGTATTATTTTAGATGTTTGCTAGTGCAGAATATGAACTATTTCCGCTCATCTTGGTCCCCAATATGAGAAATAATATAGTAGTAGGCTTTTTTGATATGTATTCTTTCGACTACTTTACGGAAGTTCGAATCATCAATAAACATTAATGAAATTAAATAGTTTCTTTCAAAACGGGTGTTTGTCATACACTTGTCCTTGTGCACATAAATATTGTTAAATCAGTGTGAAGTAAAAAACTTCTTTTCGAAAGTTTTTATACGTCCCAAGATAAGTTTAAAATAAATTAAGTACAGTACCGGTGAACAAAATGAGGTAGAATAAAACTCAAGTTTTACGAACATCATTCTAAAAAAGCCTGTATATGAACTAGAGCTATATAGGATTAATAGAGGCAGTGGCGGGTTAGTAAAATTGTTATAAAATAAAATGGTCTTTTTCTATACTTTTTTATACCAAGAGGGATTATTTTTTTTACGTCATACAGTGTCACCAAGGATTTTCCACCCAGCTTTTATTACAACCTAGCCTAGCAGCCAATTTGCCATAGGCTCTATCATTTAATTCAGTGATTCCCAAAGTGGTCAATATCGACCTCTAGGGGTCTATGACAACTTGCAAGGGGTCTTCGTCAGCGAAAAATAATTTAGGGGACGATGAAGCGAAAATGGGTCCACGATAGTGGATCTCAACATATAAACTAATGGTACCTATTTACTTACATCATACCATCTTATAATATCAAAACATATACATTATTTCTAAAAGTACCTATGAAGTAAAAAAAAATATTGTGTTTATAAAATTGTGTTAGTTGTAGGATGTTGGTATTCGTTCTGTGGTCGCAATACATTTCAAACTTGTAGAAATCAGTTAGAAATTTACAGTAAATCAATATCAGCTAAGTAGGGGGTCAACCCAACACGGAAAGACATTCTTATCTTAATAAAAATTAATTTAATATAAAAATGTTAGTTAACTAAATTTTTATAAATAATTATTAGTCATATTACTCTAAATAAAATAAAACTTATATTGTTAAAAATCTTACCTCCAACCACAAAGACGATAAGCCGCGGCACGTTTTTGATAGTCTGTTGAGCCTTGTCCTTATGCCAATGTCCATATCGTACACTGAAAGAAAATGGACATTTTATTATATCTTGTACGTAATTACATTACATTTTTATAAAATTTGTACCACTAAATTAAATTACGCTTAATTAGACTAAATTTCTGTTTATCCATGTATGCTGTAACAAGATAGTTAGAAAAGTTTTACAAGCATTAAACTGGAATATAAGCATGTAGTTAATATAACCAAAAACTTAAGATCATGGATTAGACTTGTCCAAATATATATGTACACATAAAGAATACGAACATAAGAAATTTAAAATAAAACTTATTAACGCGAGTTCTACAGATTATTGAATAACACTAAGTTAGTTCAAATTTAAACTGAATTGTCAGGCGTCTTGTCAGATAAGATAATTTTTTTTACAATAGATTTTGACTTCGATAGAAGTCTAATTTGGTTACATTGTATAAAACCAGAGTGTAAGTTGGTAATGATTATATAAATTTACCTGGTTGGCGCTTGATATCCGGATGTTTGGGCGCGACCAGCCAAGAACGGGAAATGACGAATGTCCAGTTTATCGTCAATTGCATCCTCCATAATGTCCTAAACAAATTTATAATAGTTTTTAGGAAATAAATTTGAAACACAATTATATATCACACTGTAAAGAACTAAACGTAAGCTCAAATAATAAACTACCTTTAAAAAAATTATGGTATCATTTTTAGGCAAATATATTATAATATACGGAACCAATTATTTCTTTTTTTATTAATATTTTATAAATTTTCACCTTAATAACGGGAGTCCAACGAGACATCTGATAGGTTTGCTCAGTGATACGCTCCTTTCTTGGCACTTGATATTGTTTTTTTCTATTTCCCTGCAATAAAAACGAAACTTGATTTAATATTTAGTTATTTTAAGCAAGAATAGCGATCCGTCCAACGTAACAATGCCCTTTGCATCAAAATACCTTTCATATCTGAATATCAATATGCACTAAAGAATCTGTAACATTTTGTTTCATATAGTGCAATAAGATATTTAAAACCCGGTCAAATAACACCCTACAGTTTTTTTGCAAAGGACCGGACTTAATAGATTCTGCAAACAATCTAACCTAATAATAAATACAATAACCAAAATATAACAAAAAGACTTACATCAACAACAACATTGAGGCCTCAGATTGGCCAGGTTAAGAAGGGCCTGCTTGTCAGATGGCTCCAGTTGGGCATGAGTTACCAGCTTATTCAGGTTTTCCTCGGAGATGCCATTCTTGGACATGATGTACAGAGCAATGATACGCATCTTGTTATAATTGGTAACAGTCTACAAGGAATATGATTTAATTATTAATAAGTAGCCACTATTCAAATAAATATTAAATACAAAACATTAGAAAACAAATGCTATAAAATAGTTAACATGACAGTAAAAAATAATTACCTGATCCAGAAGAACAGGAACAATGCTTCTCATGTGATCCTTAATCTTTTCACCCTCTGCATCAGTTCCCATTGCAAGATCCTGCAAGAAAACAATGTAAGAGAAAACATAACAGCATATGTTGACTACTATAAATTGAGTAAGAATACTATTTCTACAGCGGGTGTTTAGAGAAAAAAGTCTCGATATTGATGTTATGTCTGTCCGAGATCGTGTATAAAGATGGGCCTGAAATTTAGAAACGGGAGATCTTTGTAAGCGGCTACGCGGAACGGAACTCTATAACTGTGTGACAAGTGTTGTGCATCTGTGATAGTGTGAGTGTGTTCTCGTGTCGGAATAATGAAGAGCAAGCCTATAAAACTCCTCTATTTAAAAGAGTTGACACGCAAGAGATCCATTGCAATTTTGAGGTAATATTATACGGAGCGGATTGCTCCGCCGTATTCCACGGCCGCAGGGTGGGCTTTTCGCGTCGGGAGAATAAGCACGGAAGACAAAACATCTCTGCGGTCGTCCATCACCGTCAGTCACTTAAGGAAATGTTGCGAAAGTCGAGAAAATTGTTTTAAGCCATCGAAGAGTTATCATCCGATACTTAATTCAAGACACGTGCATTTTATATGGACGTATTCTATCCGTATAGAAACAATCTTTAAATATAAGAAAATATAAGCTTCTTCTAGAAAACGAACCGAAAATCGAAACATAATCGACTTGAGATTTCTAAGATATTGTTGGAAACTAAAATTTTTGTCTCGTTTCGTAACAATGGACGAAACATTATTCAATTTATTAAAATATTCTAATTGTAACGAATCATGTTCAAGTTAAGTGCTACAAATAGATATATATTGACATTGGTTATATACCTGTTCAACCTTGCAGAGTTTGTCAACGTATCCCTGATATGCTTTCATGCAATCTTCGGCGAGGCGCAGATGGGTCGCATACTTGGAGAGCTCCTTTTGGTATTGAGGCATTTTCTTATCATTTGTGACAAATCACGCATGGACTGCTTGTCGCCTGTTTTTATAGATTAAATAAAACATTATTTATTTAAGATAATAGAAACTATAGAATTTACAGAATAAAAACCATTGTACATCATACATATATTGGCTTCGTTGTAGTCTACGCATTTTAAACTGACTCGTCGGGCAACAAATGTCAATGTCAGTAGGAATGTGCATTCAATGTAATCGGTTATCGATAAATAGCTACTTGCCCACGCGGTGTCGATGCCGTCATCGGTACCTACAACTGCACTCTGATTCCTGATTGGTCGCAATAAGTGTTGTTATTTTTCTAAAACTGTAAGATTATTGTTTTACTAAAACGTACCGTTGATTATTTTGTGACAACGGGGAATATCCCTCAGTGGCTACATTTCTACAAAATACTAGAAACAGATTCCTAATTTTAAGTGCTAATATTCTACACGTACATAAAACAAACATTTAAAAAACACAAATTAAAACCTTAAATTTCACATAGCGAAAAATTTATTTCTAATAACACTGAACATAATTAGGTATATCAATCGTATTTATACCGGTATCGATATGCACCTCTACAATATTACGAACATCTCTACCTTTCGATAAGACCTGTGAGGGCGAGCAGAGCCAACAAAAAAAAAATACTTATGCCTTCGTTAAATGCGACAAGTATAGTTAGATATAGCAACAATGAGCCGAAAGTTCGTTGCAAGATAATGTTAACAAAAACTTGATTTTAAAAATATAACCCAATATTTGTTACAAAATGTTTGTCGCATACAACGATATTTTAGTACCTCCGCCCATGCGCTTGGACTCGGTGAACTTCTTCAGGTTCTTTGTGACTGATGTTGAGACAACAGCAATATGCTGATGGCGAAGCTCCACCCAGAGCTCATCATTCTCATCCAGCAACACTTCCTTCACTTGTCCCTGGGATGCTTCGTATCTGCGAATAAAATGATAGCAAATATATTTAACCAAATTATTAAGTGGAATTGCTATATAATATTTAAAGAAATTTCAGTAGATAAGATGTAACATTTTAATCTATAATTTCAGGAGGCTAGTGGATTCGAAGTTAGTTATGATGATTTTGCTACGAGGAAAAGGAATCGCTTGCTTGGTAACACCAATGTACTGGACACATTTTTATTTTTAAAAAGTCGAAACTAGTGTTCGTTATAACGCCTAAAGCATTAGTCTCCAAAAAATCTGAACGAAAGTCCATTGATATAAACTAAACTGAAACTGTAAATTCACAAAAAAAAACTACAAGGTCGACGAAACTAGAGTTGCAAAAATTAGCTATTCTTAAGGTATCACAATAAGATTTTTTCGACAAGGAATTTCTAAATAAAAACACGTGATCTACAAAAGTTATAATCACTTGGTACTGGAATAAGTACTGTGGCTTGAATCGATATATGGTTTTATTATTTTACTGTATATTTCTTTCAAACATAATGACCCCAATAACTATCGCAGACTCCTTTGAAAATAGTACCTGTAGACATCGTTCTCGATGGGCAAGAGGTCGTAGGCCATAGCTTGCAAGGTGAGCTCGTGCAGCAAAGGAGAGACGCAGTCGAATCCGCGGTCGAGCACAAGCAGCTGAGATCGGGCCTTCTCTGGTCCCTCGCCCATGGTCGCATCGTCGGCCTACGATTGTTAATTTATTTTATTGTTAACATATATTACGGATAAAGTAATTATTCGGCCAAAAAGATAATTTAAAGATGGTAGGTCTCTATTCTATAAGGGACTGTCTAAAAGCACCACCGCGGTGCCTATTTCCGTCGCAAAACAGTAGTATGTAAACGCTACTGTCTTCCGGTTTGAAGGACACCGTAGCCAGCGTAGTTACTGGGTAATAGAGATGTAACATCTCATGTCTTCGGGCGGATTTGTGGCGTCTTAAGCTATGTTTATTATGGGCAGGGCCTATCACTTACCATCAGATAAAGGTCATGCTCATCATTAAGTAAGTAAATAAAACTATGCTTAAGCCAACCAAAACTTGAAGAACAATGTAATGCAGTTAAAATAATTGGTTCTAATTGGAACAATGTATATAATCAGTACGTCTTATATTTATAAAGTAAACTATAATGAATATATTATTGAATTTTGCTCAATAATTTGACAAAAATAAAAATTACTTATCAGATTTATCAGCAATTTTTAAGTATCTATCCCTTTTACACTTTTTTCTCCTTCAGCTTTAATTTAACTATTATTATCATTATTACTACGATGAAAGTTATATTGTATTGAGACAAATATAGATTTTTACAATAAGATATTGTTAAAAAAATAACAAGATGAAGAAACGTACTTTATATGCGTCTAGTTTTTGTTGAATGAGTTGCGCAAGTTCAACATTCCGTTCCCAGTCACTGCAAAAAATAAAGTAAAGTTATGTAAATCATTAAGATATATGAACAATGGGGCAGAGAATATAAGTGATATATAAAATATCTTATATCTATTGCTAAACCATACACAGAAACTTTTTCACCAAAAAGATCACTGTACAATTAACTAACAGTTTTATTTGCATACAGTAAAACCGTATAAGTCATTAATAAACAATAAAATACGAAAATCAGCTACTAAAATCGTATTTATTGTTGGGATACAGTCCTAAACCTCCTAATGATAAAAGTGTGCAGAGGCCTATGCCCAGCAGTGGACTAAGACAGGCTGATGATGATAAAGAACGTAGTTGTAATAAATTGTAATACATTCTACTAATATTACAAAATTTTTACAATTTCAGGTAAATACTTGATAGATTTCAACAAAATTTAACAATTACATAATTTATACATTAATTTGGAGGATAATACAAAGAAAGGATCTTACTTTATATGAGACTTTCAACTTCTAAATTTAATAACAAATTAGTTTAGTTTTTCCGAGTTTAGAAAACTCGTGTTTAAATTTATTACGAAAATTTTAACTAAACATTAACTAAGAGCAGTCAAGCGTGGATTTGCTTCGTCACACGCTGACAATGGGCGAGATTACGCAGTTCTTTCGTTATATGCAATACTCAGATACAGACCTGCGATAACGCACCGACGGATACTCGCCGAGGGTCGCGCATAGAGTCGCAATCTGCTCGGCGATACGCTCCATGTTCGCGTTGCGGGTTTGCGCCAAAGCAGGATTGTACATGCACTGGAAAGTGTCCGACGAGTCCAACGAGAATACCTACAAATGCATTGATCGGAATTTATTAATTTTAAAACGGTGGCAACCCTACAAGATACAAGTGCAAGCTGTATTCGGTAACGCTACAATCAATATTCACCTGACACTCATACGGCAGGAAGGCAATGTTAATCTCCTTCAATGTTTTTATTTTCCTAGCGGCCGATGACTTGCACAGTTCATTGAACAGTTCCTCGGGGCATACTAGTTAAATGCAGCGTGTAAAGATACGTTAATCAAATTAACAAGACACGGTGGGAAAATCTCTCACATGTGCAAGTTTAACGTTAGGGCTGACAAAGCATTAGTAAATAATAAACATAAATTAGACAAACCTGTTGTTCGTATGATATGAAAGCAATGTTGATTTCCTTTAACGTATGAATAAATTTAGCTACACGACTACGCGACAATTGGTCAAATAGGGCATCGGGACAAGCTGTAAAATTAAATAAACAAAAAAAAGTAAAAGCAACTAAAGATAAAGGTCAACTGGCATTATATTCTACAACAGTTTTAATTTATTACCTTCCGTGAAGAACACATGTGCAGCTTTGTACATGATACGATTACCGACAGAGAAATCGTTGATTAAAGCATGTACTGATTTTTCGCATGGCGTTATGAGGTAAATTCCGTCCATGGTGCAGAGCGGCTCACGCTTCTTGTGAATATCTTCCACCACTGCAAGTTAAACAATGGGTAATAGAATTGTATTCTATTTGAAATCTTTGTTGTAGAGATGCGCTGAATAGTTCGCCAAACTTTTGGAATTTGCTTTCATCAAGAGCTTAGACATTTGAAAAATAGTTATGATGGCAAACATTGAAATCGAATCCCGCGGAGAAACAACTTTGTGATATCGTTATTTCCTGGTTGGTTAAGACAATTAGGCCGATCATCCGATTGTCTGAAAAGTAAGATGATCCAAGCGACGGATGGGTATGTAAACTCGGTTCACCTACCAACCTGCATTGGACCAGCGTATTGGTATATACAGCATATACGGTCCAAAAACCTCCTAATGGAGAAGGCGCATTAGGGGAGGCCTATGTCCAGCAGTGGACTAACACAGGCTGATAATGATAATGCACTGCATCATGGCTTGATATTATATATAATAGTAGACCAATTTAATATTCATTCATATTTCTTCATTTTGTAAAAGAAAAAACTCTTGGGAATTGACATTTAGGCTGGGGAAATTTACGTTTGGAGTTAGATGTAAAGTTCTGAAACTTATGATTATAAGTATTATTTATCTCCAGTATTGAATAGTGCAACAATAAAACAAATTGATAGTACCCATGGTAATCGTTGATACCTTATTTATTAATAAATTACTAGACTAGATGGTAGACTGGAACCAAATATAAAACACACTTTTGTACTGGTCTAATTTTAGTTTCTTCTTGTATAACATCTATGAAGAATGTAGTTATTTTTACCAATAAATTTTATTAACTTCCATATTTTCTTACCTTTGCACTGAATATACCATAATTATCTTTTACGCAATTTTTAAATATTACTGTAATGAATAAAGTACAAAGAAAAATAAGGACTACTTTATGGTCATAAGTTCAGATATTTTGTATTCAGTACCTCTCTTAATTCTGTTTTAAGTTATATATTTAGTAACATAGTTCCTTACAAGTTATGCCTTCTGCTGAGATATCATGCATTTTGCAACAGGCAGACACCATGCGCATTGATAGTTGATCTACAATGAGAATACGCCATTCTATGGTCATACGTTCCTTGCTTTGGATCATAGGATCACCTCGTCATAATTTCTGAAATTTAAACAAACAGATTATTTTTCTCAACTAGTATTTTAACATTTTAAAACTAATTAACATACTGAAATAATCATTTACTTTAGAAATTTGAGTTAACATAAATGTCTTCAAATAATGATAGTTGCTTTTCATCTTACAATATTTGTGAAATAATCAATATAAAAAATTTAAAAACTCAAATATATTTAATACAGTGTGGGTGTTACAGTAACAAACCATTTAAGAGACATTATGAAAGTTAATATAATTTTGTGCGACAATAATTACCAGAAAAAAAGGAATTACACACTTCTTTTCTTTCATTGAATCATATAGTTTATTTCAATTTTCTTTGTTGCTGGCAAAACCTATTTATAAATAAAAAAATATATTATATACTTTGATTTTGGATTTACATTGTGTGGGATATTTATATTTTATTTATTTCTAACCATAGTGTAGGATATATTGTATATTTGGCACTTTTTTCTATTCCATTTACTTATTCAATCAATTGCTTTTAACAGATCTTCTGCCATATACTTAAAAAACATTTTTAGGTGCACTGTGGCTTCAAAAAAATGTAAGTGATTGATTACAGAAATGAATTCATAGTTAGGATATTGCCAGTAATAAACCACTTGTCTATAAAAGGATCACTGCTAATTAAATATAAATGTTAAGAAAAATAAACAAACAATAAAAAACCTAATTCTCCCATTGTTGATCAAATGGTATGTTACTAAAAAATCATTCAATTTGTATTCCATTACTTGACCACTAAAAACTATTGACTTAATTTAGCAAAATCCAATGAATTATGACATAATAATATTGTTTATATTACATGTTACCCAGTAGATTGGTAAATAAGATGCAGTGTTTGAGCATGGTTTTTGTTTTAATTTATGATTATATGATCCATAGATGTACAGCAGTACCAACAAACAGAAAATGTGATGGTAAATCAATGAAATGGTTTATGTTTTGATATAAATTTAAAAATGGTGGGCACTACTGGTACCTAATATGGCACTGGTGCACTCTCCCTATATATAACTCTAGACTTTTTAACAAAGGAAATAATAATGAATAATTTTATTTTTTATCCAAATATTACTCGGTAAATAATTTTTAATTATAGATTTACATAACAAATCCAATAAATAAAATTAATAGATTTAAAAAGTATAATACAATATCAGCAATATTTTTGTGTTGGTTTAAAATACAAATTATTCAACATTATTAAAGAAAATAAGTAAAAATAATTTACAAATGTTGTTTCGTATTTTTAAACATGTTTAAACAAATAACTTGAAAGATATAAAATAAGTAAGTAAATGAAAAAAGTATTTTTATTTTAAAAAATAGACAGAGTCAATAGCTAACTGTAGAAAATAGAATATTTTTTCTTTATTGTGGCATATATGAAAAGTAAAAACGTATAGAAACAATTTGACGAAATAATATGTAATGCAATCACAGGCATCTCGCAATGACGTACGCCCCCACCCCTCTGGCGCTAGTGCCATAAGAAAAATCAATATTTTACTTTTTGATGTGATAAGTGTAAACGCGCTAATTAGTTTAAAAGAAAATCTAGTACCAGTTTATGACTCATGCTTTAAACTACGTTTTTTATTTTGTTTTATTGGTATATAATAATCAGATAGGAATTGCATTCCACATACTTCTATAATAATTATATTAAAATCTTATTGTATATATATTTTTTCCGTCACTAGTACAATACACAGCGAGAGTGATTTATTTAATTAAAAGTATCAATGTATTTAGATATATATTAGTCATCAAGGTACATTACGCGCAAAATGCGCAAAACAAAGGTACGATAATGCAACTCGCTTTTAAATAAAGAAATTTGGAATTAAACAATAGTGTTTACATAGACGTTTTGTCCTGAATATAATATAAAAAATATTAAATAATTTACTTACTCTGACCGACAAGTGCTTTGAGAGCCATCTTGAACCACAGACTAAACAATGGTAAGGTTTTTTCAACCACTGAAATAATTTTGACATGTATGTCAGCTTATACGATTAAACGTTTCGTTTTATTAAATTTATTATTTTAAACACTCAGTATTTTAAAAATTAAGTTATAACATACAATATTGGTAGCCAGATAAGTGTGTTTTATGAAACAAATGTTGTTTGATAAAAACTACATAAAATATTTTGTTGTATTTTCTAATAATCAGTTGCTATTCTACATTTATATACGTCGTAGATAATTTTAATTAAAAAAATACAAGCAATATCGATAGTTCTATATTTAAAAAGAAATAAATTGCTTGCATTTCTGGTAGTTTAAATGATAAGGATGCGGGTCGATAAAATTAGACAGAGAGGCACAGAACGTTCCACTTTACTCCCACATTTATAATAGCTGAGAATGAACGGTGAGCAGTGAGCACGTAGGATAAACTTCGCCTGGCAATTCAGTTTTAATTCGGTCGTGAACGCGATGGATGTGCGGTTCTTTTTGACTCGGAGATAATCACGTGTATATTTGCAATGCTTTATTTTTATTATATATAAGACTGTTGGTATCTAGATATTTTCTTTTTATTATGCATTATTTGAAATAGTTACGGGTAAGTTGATTTTTAACCGATAGTCAGAAGTTTATTTTTATAAAAAGTTAATTTACCCCCTTTATAAATTTATCAATACTTTTGTTATTACGACGCAAGGTTAAATGTCATTTTTATTTTTCTTCCATTTTTTAACCATTTTTGTTTACACAACACTGCAAGTTAATAAAACAGATTTGTAAATAAAAAATAAATCTAAACAATCAGATTTATTTTTTGTTTACAAATCTGTTTTATACTAAATACTTTTAATTTTTATATTAAATAACTGTTTGACGGGTTATTATAACTTTTTAGCTGAGGAGTAACAGATACTGCATTTTTTTAAATTATTTCTTTAGTGGGTGAAAGTGTGATTAAGTGATTGAGGACCTGACAGGTGTTCTTACATCAAATTGATTAGTTGTGGTCGGTGTTTACTGTGAAATGTTAAGTGTTTACAACTTATAATTTTTTCTGCAGTGTTGACTGTTAACTTGTTGTTTTCTTCATACAATGAGGTGTAACGATAAATCAGATATAATATCATATCCTTGCCGCGCCGAAGGCTGGTTGGATAAATGCGGTAAGAAAATATGTCAAAATTTTAAGGTACTTAGATGAAAGCAGGGTGCTATTTTTATTCTGCATCAGTGGGTTATTTGGAGCGATTTACGCAAGTAAGCGCTCATTGAGTGACATGATTCTTTTGGTGAGTAATAAAGGTCACATTCTTTAGCAGGCTTACCAAACATTTCAGTTTTAAACAAAATGAACACCATTGCAATTGGTATATATGCGTAATCACTTTAATGCTTTTTTTTTAAATTATTTAACGCATTCGCGTTATAAATTTACTTTTCTGACGCAGCGATTAAGTGAACAAAACTATTTATGACAAATTTATTTTGACTCTTTATAAAACCATATAATGTTTTTTTTTAATATCATTATTAAGTATTTTTTAACCGGTATATTCTAAATTGTTGTTTGATTAATAAGTTATTAATTAATTGGTGAAACTAGTTCTATAAAACATTTCTAGCTTTTTATTTATCGTTATCTTATATCGTTGTGCAAATGATGCCGTAACTTTTGCATTATCTTAAAGCAATAGCAGTTGTATTGTTGCGAAAAAAAGAAAATTGTTAGTTTATTTTTTCCATAACAAAAAAGAACAAAACTTTTAATAGCGACTGCCTTCCGTAAAAACTTGTTTAAATGTTTTGTTATTTTGACACAGGTAGATGTTATAATATGTTTTTTTTTGACATACCGGGTCAAATAGGAGATGGATTTGACGTAATCAATGGCACCTAAACCAAGAAAATGGCGTCGTACAAAGCGTTGTAACTTGTCGCTCAGGGATGCTATGACAGTTCTATAAGAATACGAAATAGAAGGAACATGCCTTGATTTTCGTATGCAAGCACTGTTTCCCAAACGGATTGTGTAGGCAGTTTTAACAAGAAAGTTTTAACGTTAAGAAGTAACAAGGAAGTTACCGGTAGTAGGTCCCCTTTTTACAAGGGATCGTCTAGGTGGGTACGACCGCGGTGCCTATTTCTACCGTATAGCAGTAGTGTGAAAACACTACTGTGGTACACTACTAGGTTTCGAAGGGCAACGTAGCCAGCGTATTTAATGGGTAAACGAGATTTAACATTCTATGTCTCACGGTAGGCAGCGCGTTGGTGATTCTAGTATTGCCAATGTCTATGGGCGTCGGTGACCACTTTCTATCAGGTGGCCCGACTGCTCGTTAGCCTGCTTAGGCAATTAAAAATAAGTTCTGCATAGACATCATCCAGGTTACGATAACTTACTAATCCATGAAAAATAGACGAAGAAATTCTGGTTATACGAATCCGCAAGATATTTTTAGTGTAGTATAATGTAAATAGTATTGCTCAATGGCAGGCCTTGCATAACCCATAAGAAGTGGCGACGTGCAGTCGCCGAATTCAATCAGTTCGCTCGTACAAATTGAATAATCTTAATTGAATTGTTACTTGTAGTTTTTGTATATCAACAAGAAGGTATGCAACGAAGTGAGATTTGATGTTATTAATTTTATTGTTTTGTGCTAATATTGTTGAAAAAAAAAATATCTTACGCTTTGAATTGGGTACTCCTTCTTTTCTCAAGCCTGTCAGAAAGATATGAAACGGCTTAATTTTCTATTTTATACGTATTACAGTTAAAAGTTAGTGGATTGCGGTAGTTTCATTCACGTTTACTAAACAGAATTTAACGCCATGGTGTCGTTTTCAATCGAGTTTCGGTCCAAAGGCTAAGTTAATCTGCACGCTTTCTAATTGATTGAAATGTCCGAAGAAAACGCTTCGCATTGGGTCGTAATGTAACCTCTTGAGATTATTAATTGAGGGCATTGATTATCGTTATAATTAAGCTTAGCAAAGGGTACTATTCTAAAAACGGTACTTTGATATTAAGGTTTTTTTATAGTACCGTAAATATTTATTCATGTTTCGTAAATTTCCGAAGTTCGGGTGCCTAAAATATATTGTAATCAATACACCCGGTACACAAGCTACACCCGCGTTCCACGGCTGTTCTCACCGTTCTCAGCAACCGAACCGGCGTCCTGGTCTAAAAACCGATCGTCGAACTTATATATGTGTCGTGTATGTGAAATATGTCGAACATCTAGTTCGTGAGGTCGGTAGTCGTAACTGAAGAAGTATAAATTATTTTAATTTATAAAAACTGGATGGGTTACTTTATTTATTTCATCTTCCATGCTATATAATACTATCCTGCTATTTTATGCGGCTGCGGGTTTTTTAAAGCCAGAATATAGGATTTTTGCACGCTTACTGCTTGCCACTGAAATAGGCACAAAATTTGCCGTAAAACAGAGAAAAGACGACCAGCCAAAACAATCAAAGCCAAGTGATTTCGACGCTTTAGTAGACGCGACAATTTCGAGTCTGTTGTTATGTCGAGTGACGTTACAGTAAGTGTCATTGGCGTTTAAGGCCGATTTAAAAAAAATCTAGTAAAAACTTGTAAGGTGCGGCTAGGCTTTTTTTGAAAAGAAAAAGTAACAATTTCTTGCCGTAAAAGGTGCTTTGAAAAAAATGGAGTTATAGTGGTAGTATATAATTACACATCTTCATATAATAAGCACGTTGTCGTGAAAGCTTTCACTACTGTAGGCATTAAATTTCAGTTGAATGTAAATTCGTGTAAACATTACGACGTCTATATCAAATCCACTAATTTACGGATTTTTCGCGTTTCTTAAATATATTTATTCCCGACGTTTCGGATTCTTTTCAGCATCCATGATCACGGGCAGACTAAGTTGGTATATGTCTGTATCTCTGTTTTCGAATAACCGTCAGTTTTTATTTAAAAAATTGACATATCTTTCGATTTCTTAATTTTAATGTTGGTTAAACAACAAAGACAAAAAGTATTTATGTTGTTTTTCGGTTTTGTAGTTTTTAAAATACATTTAATAAATATATTTTAAAAACATGGAAAGTAGATAGATACATATGTCGGTAAAATATTATCGACAAAATGGCATACATTTTGTAAAGAAAAAAAAACTAAAATAATTTTTGATTTAGGTTTTTTTTTTATTTCGAGATAAAAATATAATAAATCGATTTATCAAAATCAAATGTTTACCTTCTTTTTAATTCTAATTATTTTTCCGATTAGTTTTTCTTAAAATCGATGATTGCTGAAGTGTGAAAATTTTAAATTGTTAAATTGTAGTAATGTTTTGTAATGGAATATATATGTCTTTTAAAATAAAAGATTTTAAAATATGTATTGTATCTTTTAAATATGGTTTATAATAAAACATATTAAATAGCTGTACACTTCGCAGGAGCGACAGTTATTTATATTATTTTAATTCCTTTGTATAGCTATAGAAACAAGAATATAGTTAATTATAATTTGTAAAAAATTGTACACGGCTAAAATAGTGTGTACATTGCAAAAAGAACGTCTTAGTGGACAGCCAGTAAACATGAATCTCTGCGTTATTTTCTACCATCCAAAACTACAAATCGGGTCATTATTAATGACCTTCTTCAATAAATTCTAGATCAGGTATAGGACTTAGGCCTTGTCCGGCAATAAACCGAAATAAATTGTTATGATGTTAGTGAAATACTATTCATTGTCCCTCACAGAAAAAATAAGGTAAAGTTGATACGATATAAATAAAACCTTGTCACAGGTTCAAAAGCATACATAGAAATGTACTGGCTTCGTGACTGAGCAGCTCATTATGAAAATGTTCAGCGGGAGTTTAATAAATGTTAATTTATAACAGCCTAAACCACTTTCCATCTGATTAAGTAATGAAAACCACTGTATGGTAATTGAATTCTAATACGCAAAAATGTTTTATCGAAATGATAATCGGGTTATAATCTCAAAGTCTGATAATTAATGAGAAACAGCATTAAGAGGCATGTTCTGAATTAAAATGTATGTCAATTATGTATGTAGTGATTCTCTTAGTAATGAAATAAAGATTATTATAATCATCATCATTATCATCATCAGCCTTTGATAGTCCACTGCTGGACATACGCCACCCCCAATACACCCCTATCAATTAGGGGATTTTTGGACCGTATCCCACCACGCTGGTCCAATGCGGGTTGGAGGGTGGACCGACTTTTTACATGTCCATCCGACGCATCTTCTTACCTTTCAGACAATTGGGTGATCTGCCCAAATTGTCCTAACCAAATAGGAAACAACAATGGAAATTTGTTGAGTCCCCGCAGGATTCGAACCCACGACCTCCGGTTTCTAAAGCACAGGCCAATACCACTAGGCTACGGAGGCAGATTATTATAATATAAAAGAAATTTTGCGCATACTATTATAATTTGTTCGTTTTTATCGTAAGTTACCTATTAGGGTCTTGTCATAAAATAACTTTAGGAACAAGTGTAGCTTAATATTTCTAAAAAATTATTGGAGTTGTGGTATACATCTAAAGCTTTGTTTGCTTGTTATCCTTCTTTGCTAATAACATATACATACACTACAAATTTCTTCTTGACTATTTATAATCAAGATATTATCTACAAGTTCATTGTTATAAACGTATAAATGAATACATAAGCTCAATTGTGTACGTTGTATTCGTCAACCAATGATGTCATGTTGCGAGAGTTAGGCCTGACGGTCACGTCGCCGTACGTTTGAGAAGAAATCAAATAACGAAAACAATGTTTGTATGCTGGGTGCATCGGCTTCAGTCAGTAGGTAAGATCCATCGTGAATTAATTTATTGGGAACGACACTTCGTACAGACCTCTTGATGTTACGTGAAATTGTATGTTTTTATAAGGTAAACGGTGGAACATTTACTAACTCTGCTTAACCTTTTAGACATAGGTAGAATTGAGAAATAACGATATATATATAAATATATATTTTTTGCAATTAATTATATGCAATGCACTGTTTTTTAAATTAGTCACTTTGTTTTCAAATAGATAAAAAACGATAACTTCATGTAGTTTTCAAAGTCATATCGTGTTTTATGAATATATAAGAAAAGTCAATATCGGATTTTAGTATATCATCAGAATACTAGACGGTGATGAAACTTGGTTCTTTTGATGATTGTAAAGTTTTAATTTTTGACTTTAAAGGAAGGTGAACGTTACTTTTGACAAGGTAACGAACAAAATTTCTATCACAGTGATGTTAATTAATAAGTACATTCAAGTAACCGTATCATGTTTCTCATAACCTACTTCCTATGGTAGCAAAGTTGTTCTTTAAAAAAAAACTTTTTGTGCCAATAGCGAGGAGCGTGATGCGTGGACACTCCGTTAGTCGAGCATGGTGCCGGCACGTGCCGCGCCTGCGAATGACAACCAATAGAAAGTAAACTCTCGCGGTACCCGCCTCGAATGTTATCAGCCGCGAGCAAACAGGTGCTATTGTTGAAATTCCACAGACAATGAGTTAACTTTTTCGAAATACCTTTTTCGGTCGCACAGTTTCACCGCATTCGGACGTAGCGCATTTCGGGCTATTTAAATTTGTTGGTACACGAATCCATTTTTCATTTTCGTTAAATTTGGCACAATATTCTGAACAATTCTAAAACTTGCGTATTATTAAGTAAATAGGGTGTAAGGGGTGAATTTGTAAATATGTAAATCGCAGCGTATCCTATTCCTATGGGGATCGAATAAAGTAGGCACATGTACCGTAAAGCGCTGACGCTCAAGATAAGGGCGAGTGAGGCAATCTAATGAACACGTCTAGCTGGGGGGCTTGTGGATACGACGGTAATTATATGCCTCAAGGGGCAACAGGGACCCTCGCTCCATATAAATCAAGCTAACTGCTCGAGCTGTGAAATGTCGCTATCAGATTCCTCCTCGAAATTGAAAGACCCCTGATCTGAATCGATGACGATGGAATGAGTCACGATTGACCCTATCCAAGTGTTGCATTAAATGCTTATAAATAAGTTACACTACCTCACTACTAACTGACTAAACTAGAATGTGGTTAAATGTATTCAGAGAAGATTTTTATAGCGCTATTTATAATACAAAAGTAAAAGCACGAGTTATTATAGTCGAATTTGTTTCTATTCTGTATTATTTTTTAAGGTATTGAAATGTGTGCCTGTGCCTTCAAAGTTAAAGACATTTTACTCATCCATTAAATGCAGTTTATTATTATCCATTCTGTAGGACGAAAGGGCTCATTAAGATGAAATAAATATAAATAATTCGATTTAATGAGCTTAACATCATAGGCTTATTAGTGTATCCGCACCTAATGCTGTTGCATGGAACAGTGTCCAACTGTGTACATATTATCTGGCGACTAATTCATACAGTTACTTGTTGTGCAACAAGGCAATATAGGTGGGCACGGCCAAATGTTTTTACAGTCCTTTTCTATTTGGACAATCGTTTAAAGTTTCGCAAGAGGGCATTACACCGATCTATCGTTTTAAAGATCATTAGTCTGTCTTTACGTAAACTAAAGTATTAGTTATTAATTGTTTTAAGAAATAAAAGTTTAAAAAAATTTTTGGCTTTTAAAATTCTGATTTATTTGTTGTGTCGTTTACGAGTATGTTTGTAATAATGTTTTGTATGTATTCAATTATCATTGCCGGTCTTATTTCTCTATCAGCCGTTGTTACAATATAGTATATTGCAACTAGCACACTGATACTCAAGCAATAATCTTTCTATATTTGTCATGCTGTTTGATCTGCGAGCTTCATAAATTTACGATAAAAAACATTATGCTGTTGGATAAAAGCGTAATTCAGTATAACTATATACTTTTGAAAATAGTTATTGTTGCAGTATTAGATGGATATTAAATTTTATTTTTTTTCCTTATAATTTTATCTTTGAAAACCTGCAAATATAACAGTAATATAAAAAAATAAATAAGTGAGGTCAAAGTAACATCATGTTATAAACAGATACTGTAACTATTTTTACCGTTATTTTCTTAAAGGGTGAAATTATTTTATAAATAACTTACGTAATTATTGTAACTAGTGGTTACTAAATAAAACTGTTACCAACAGCACCGGATATTCGTTGCACTAAAAGATACCGGAACAGCTTCCTATTGGATTCTCATAACTGTAAAATTGATATGATGAGGTCGCGTTTGCATTCACTGAATAAATAAAATTTACTTGTTCATTCATTTAAATTGAATGTTATTTGGAATTATTAACCACGTATATAATATAGTGTACGTAGTACATAATTAAATTATAGTATTTGGCGTATAAAGGACGATATGATACGATAAAAAAACGCTTCATTTGTTTGTATATTACAATTTATATATTCAAATTGTGTTAGTACTTACAGATATACTTGAAAAAAAAGATAAAAAAAGCTGATTCGATGTGTTCTGAACATGAAAATAATACTCTCTACTCGGCTTCTATGAAACAGTACCGCTATTATTGTGCACCGTTTATTTTTATCCTACGACATTCAATGTAAACTTAGAGAGGTCAGGGAAATATTCCTCCCACGACCGCTCGGTATATCGAACAAACTGGGACGGGCGGCCATCTCTAGCCGAGTGGCGGCCATTTTCTTTTGCAGTGATTTTATTGCGATTTGCATTTATGCACCCCGGTTATATTTATTTCAATAGTTTTATGCTGTAAATACTTAAATAAGATTGAAACAACGAACTCGCAGTTTAAGCTTTTATATATAAAGGAAATTAATTATAATTACTTTAAATAATAATTTATAAATAAAATCGGAGTGTCTGTACTAACAAAATAACCGTTTTTAAATTTTAACATTGTGATATATAACCCATACTTATAAGAGAACAAACATTTTGTTTAATTTTTTTCGGTCGATCTGTTTGTTCTGCCTCATCTCTGAATGGCTGTTCCGAATTTGACGGGCGTTTCTCTAAAAGATAGCTGATATAACTAGGAGTAACTTAGAGTACTATATCCAGAAGATGTAAAAAAAGTAAAAGGCGGTAAATTTTACATACTAACACGCGCACGAAGTCTTTGTTATAAGGCAATGGTTTGAGTACTCAGGTTTTATAGAATTGTCCTTGCTGGTAGTTAAACGTTACATAAATGTTCCTGTGTTAAAATAAAATTTGATTACAATAATGATTAAAATTTTCCATGTTGTTATTACAATATTGTCAATCGTAGTCGGTATAAAATTTAAAATAGCAATTGAATTAGTGTCTACCGCGCGGTTAAAAAGTCAGCCTCTAGTAAAGTACACATAATTACAAACGAGAGTCCAGATATAGATATTACGGCCCCAACTGTTACATAATTGAGACTATTATTAAATGATTATGTATTCATTACTTAGATCATAATAATTACGCAGACAGAGATATGCAAAGTTGCTTGATATGAAAATATTTTTTTACAAGTATTATGTAATCCTTAGTGTATTGCAAGTGAGTGTATTCTACAAATGTTTGTATGTTGCCGCTTAGATAATGTCAAGAGGGCTAGGCTCTTTCTTAACCTACCGGTTTGTGTGTTAACACTTTCGAAGGCACTTTTACTCTCGAGTATTATGGATATTTTTCTAGTGCCGCGTCGGGTGAAACGGGCGGAGTACATAAATATGCATGGAGTTTTCCCGAGCGCTTTCGTATTTTATCTCATAAACTGTTTCATGGGCAAGAATTTATTCGCCGGCTCATTATTATGCAGCGGATGCTTTTATAATTTCATAAAGGGAACGTTATTCAAATATGCAGACTCCGATGATGCGCACAGGCGGAGTTTCGCAGACCTGGAACTCGGTTCTGCAATTTGCCTTTTATATATAATACTGTTGTAATTAACTTTTGTGATGGATAACACATATGTCATATTTGTTGTTCGGGAAAACTTTTTTGTAATGTAATTTTAAAAATATGCTTAAGCATTCACGATTCTAAATATTTAACTGTAGAAAAATATGAATAACAAAATTGATTTATCCGTAATAACCTTTGTAATTTTAAAATTATAATGGCACATGAATGTAAGATTTATTAACCTGCAAAACATTCTAAAAATATTTTAATGTGCACGTTTACCCGTAAGAGCGATGACTAGTAAGTTGATGACACAAGTTGAAATAATTTGTGAAATATTGTAAATTATACACTAACATAATATTCATTTTTCAGATTGATAAGACGTGTGAAATAAATGACGTGGAAAAACCTGACAGCGAAACCGTCAAGGCAGTCATGTGTCTGATATGCTTTCTAAGGAATCTTTGTTGACGAATAATTTACGCTTAACTTACTTTCAAAAGACGTTATTCCAATAATATGTTTTTCAATGCGTGTACTATTTATTTTAAGAAATATGTAAGTTAAACATTGACAGAATGTTACAATGTCAGTTATTACAGTTCGTTATTATTTCTTACAAGAATATCTTATACAGTCTGGAAAGGTTCATCGGAGCAAAACCCGATGTGGTAGGTGACCAGATCTCAGGTTACGTGAGAAAATATTGGTGAAAAGCTATATAGGGACATCAACACCTACTAGCAGGTAGTCAAAGTTTAAATGTTCCAACATTTAGATTAGGGCGTTGGATTGAGATACCCGTATTTTTAATGTGAATAATGTACATGCTTTTTTTTTAAATAAAACATATTCAAGTGTTATTCGTCACGATGACTAAGTTGTACTTAGTTTTACATTTAGTCTTAATATAATCGTATCTTTAAAGTATCCGCAAAAGTTTTATATTAATCATCAGCTACGAACCTTGAGTTAATCTTTAAATATACTAAAAGTAAACGTTTATGTATAGAAATTACTTTGTAATTTTTTCGTTCATAAACATGTCAGACAGGTAATAAACATTTGCCTTCCAACATTTTTTACTAAATGTGCTATTTTATAAACGTTATTCAATGTCAATGTTATCAAAAGTGCAATAAATATATAAATTGTTTAGAATAATTTTGTAACATGTATTTTGTCCAGTTACTAATAAAAAACCGTTATTTCGCGTGGAAACCTTATAAAATGATGCTTAATCACTTTTAAATCTTTTTTTTATCTTATTGAATATCAAAACGTTTGCAAAGAATTGTATTTTATTCCCACAATATGGTGACCGGTCACTAATCGCAATGTTCATTGTTTCGTCACATTTTAAAATCTAAAGTTCTATAGATTTTTTATTTGATTTCGTCAATTCATAAAAATAAAGATAACAAATTTGAAACATCTCAAACCGTCTATTGTACTGGATTGTTCGAAGTAGATCTCTACATTCGTGGCATAGGGCAGAATTTGATCGTCAGTTTGTGAGCGTCACGTCGTGTTGTGAATACTGATTGCAGTTATGTTATGCGAAACGGTTAAACTGCACATTATATTCTAATTGTTGTGGAGCGGCACAATATTATAGGACCGCTCAATTGTAATGTTCTGAGTGCGTGATGAAGCATAATTACAAAAAATATACAAACTGCATGTCGCTCAAACCTATCGCTTGAGTTACGTAATTATCAAGTCGGTATAATAACAAGTGAAAGCGGTTACGTTGATAAAAAGCCCACGGGCAAAGCTCGCTTACGTGTGCCGATTGCTTACATGATCGATACAATGCTTTCCCGGCTTTCGGTCCCCTTACATCGGGGCCCCAGATGACGGACCTCGCGTTTCCAGCCCTCCGACCCTTTTAGATGCATTGTGCGCGGAGGGCGATGAGGAAGTCCCCTGTTGCCATGGCGACGCTCCAGACGACACCCGAGATACTACCGTCCCCCGTGCGTGCGCAAATACATTTTAATGAGGTTTAATTCTATGCCTATGTGTTCATTAGGCCGATAAGCAGCCGTTGGTTAGTGGGATAACGTGATTAGGGTCACCGAGGCGACTTTTGCCCGGGGTCGTGATAATTTATGGCCTAATTGAAAGATTTCAAGTTTACATTTTGTTTAGTTTAGATAATAATAGACGTGAAATAAATTTGACAATATTTATTGAGCTGTTAAACATTTAATTAGGGTACATGTTATTTATTAAATGTAAGCTTTGCTTCGTTAAACGCGAATTTTCTATGTATTATTTCGCTTCGTTTTAATAATACTTTTATATCGAAAAGCCAATTAATCGTAGAAGTGTTGAAGCTACTAGCTTCCGTAAATATGCATCACTATACCTACCGTGGATAAATAGAAGACGGTAAAAAGCACGACGGCAATAGTCACACTTTGAAGCCAGGGGTTCAGTTTAAAAGTAATAATACTTAGCGATTTGATTATATAGGCTGATGATATAGGCTCATGGTGATGATTTTATTTCAGACAAAAGAGCCTAAAAACACGTACATGAGTGACCTACATCCATAATATAATTCTACCGTTCCTTCTAATAATTTTATCGCTGCAGTAACGATTATTTGAGAAAAAAAAACAATAAGTAAACAATATTAATAAAGTTCAAACATTGATAACATGAACTGGTTTGAACAACTAAATGGAATCATTCAATAATAATAAATTGTATAATATTAATGACGTTGTGTACTACTTATCTGAGTTGCCATTAGTCGTAAACTATTGCTATAACAAAAACAAAATCGCGGAATATAATTGAAATATAAATAAAACTGAATAAGTTTTGTATTTACTTTCCACTACGTTTTTCTGTATAGGCACGATGATTATTCTATTATTGCCCACAGCGTGTTCTAATACTGCTGGGGTTCCGCATACCGAATCGGGCTACTTCCCGTTTATTCGTTAATAAAAGCAGATTAGTTCACTTTTTATATATGTTACAAACATTTTTATTCCTTCAAAACTTAAATTGTATAAATAAGTATAAGTATTTGATATAAAATAAAATAACTTTACGTATAGTACAATTTTTTAAAATGAAGTTGGAAGTTAGTGCCCTTAACAAAATTAATAAATGATTGATTAATAAAGTTAAAAGTAAGGAATAGTAGCACATAGCTTAAACATAGTAACCTTGCGTAGTGTATTACATTTTACGCGATACATTTTTTTTTTAGTAAATATAACATAAAAATAGTAAATAATACTCTATGAGCTAAGAGAATAGTGACATTGACCGTTCACCGACTTCGATGAGACGTTTACAGTTACTCAAAGTTCTTTTTCTCACTTACCAAGTCATGCATATCGTTGCGGTGTAATTAGATGCGGTTCTGAAAATAAAACTTTTGTTTTTTTTTTATATCGAATTCTTGTGTATTACACAATACATATACGGATCGTATTTATATAGTTTTACGTATAAATATAGTTTATATTATTTTTCTGTCTAAACGTATTAGAAACACGTAAGTTAATTAATATTTCTCAGATGATTTGCTTTCATCGGTGCGTAATCATATAGAACGTATCTATCATCAATGCGCATTCCTTACGCTGTTAATAAATTCAACACAATTTGCTCTGGTTTAATAAGCGTGTCGAAGTAACTATTAATCACACTAAACATGCAAGAAACGTTATCAAAACAATTGCTATAAATGTTGCTCGAAATGAATGGTCGTAATTTTTTTATAATACACACACACACCTTTAAATTTATTATCTTAACGTCGAAAGAAAGATTAAGGTTAAAGAAAGTACTAGAGAGTACCAGTTTCGGCATGGCTCATGTGTTCAACGTTGTTATTGTTTTATCTTATTTATATGGTATTGTATGTATGTGCCCTATTCATATTTATCCACTTTAAACTTTTGATGTGACATGCACACTAAGCAATGTTGATGTTGAGATTGAACTCACATAAATTGGTTTTGTGGCCAACCGTTAATTTTAAAATTAAATAAATACAAAGAGATAAAAAAAATATATAAAAGCAATGATTACGATTAACAAACTACTTTTGATTGTAGAATTATATGCTAACCGTAGTAAATTGGCCGTTAAATAATAAATTAAGCGTTAAATAATATTATTGATAAAAATTCATTTCGGTACGTGAGGCTACTGCCAAAAAACACTGAAATTACAATTAGGCACGCAATGCGTATTATTAAATAATTGTCAATATTATCGGTTATTTATAATCGTGTTAAAATAAGATAATGACTTTAAACAATGGTGACTTCAACGGTACGAATGGATTTTATCATTCAAACGTACAGTAAGCTTAAAGTATGTTTTTGTTTAATATTATGCCTGTTGACAATTGTACATAAGCTAGTGTTTACAAGCTTTATTAAGCTATGTTGTATAACTTATTGTGCATTTTTTTGATTAAGTTTTTCTAATAATACCATTTTCAGATGTTACAAGTTCATAGAAGAAATGGGATCACATATTATTATGGGTGTCAATTGATTGGTTCGTTTCGTGGCGATGTAGAACAAAATTGGTCGATGGTCGTTGAATGAGAAAACCTTGGCACAGATTTTATAGTATGCTGTGTGACTCAAAGTCAGTGTTAACATATTTATAATTTTGAGCTTTTGTGTTAAAATATTTATACTTTATATGTAACTACTGAATATTTATTGTGTCCCGTTTGCCTTATTGATATTCCAAATAGTTTTATTCACCATTATGTTAAAAACTATCGTTTAGCGAGCGTTACTTCGTTGGGTACAATCACTATAATCTTAAAAAACTACGCGCTATAATTGAGATGTAATTATCTATTCAGTCATTCGAGATTGTTAAAAATAATTAAAAGGTCATCGGCGGCCGGGTCTACAAAATTAGAACTGCCGAATGACGACAGGCATTGTCATGGCAATAATGGGCCGCCAGGTGTTGCCAAACATCAGAATAGCCTAAATAATTGGTGATCGTAATTACGTACCTTTAATTTAAGTAAATGTTCATATGTTAAATTTAATCAATTGAAATTTTTTACTGGATTTTTACTGTTTTCAGTTTGAAATGAAAGTTTTTAATTTTTGTGTCTGGAGTAAGCCGTAAAATGTAGCGAATAGCTACTCTCTAAATTATATATTAGTACACAAACGCACGTTTCAGATTTCGTGGAGTAAAAACTCTGAGAAATTCCTAAATTTAATTTACCTATATTCTTTCTGTAAATGGTACAAATTTTTAATAGCTATCAACATAAAAGGATTGATTTAAAAAAATTCTTTGTAATAATAATAAATTGGAATATACATATGTAGGCACGTATATATAAATATTTTCCAAGTACGGTAGTAGGCTTCCGTGATGAGTTTTGTAATTGAAAAGTGAGCCTTGAAGTCTATTTACTTGTATCTTCAAAGGCCCTTGCTCGATGGAATAGGTTGGCGAGCCGCATTGTGGGGGTCCAAGTAAAGTCAACAGCCAGAGAATGGTTCTTCAGCTCGCAATAGCCGCTTCTTCAAAGACTATTATCTTAGTCAGCTACCTGAAAAAGTTATTGTGTAACATAAAAGTCTATCGTGTCAATATTAAAGAATACTTTAGATATAAAGTCATCATATTCTGTAATAGCGGTAGAAGTCTCTGTTTGCAGGAAGGAGTGTGCAAACGCTATCGTTGTCCCGTTTAAAGGGCACCGTAACTAGGAAAAAATATATATAAAATTTATCTAACATTCCGCTTTTTAAGGTTGCCTTTAAAAGATATACATACATTTATTAAAGGGGTGTCCTATAACTTACCCAAATATATTACAATTTGATTAAAAGAATAAAAAATCAGAGATTTTCCGTTTTCTCCTTTAATTAATTTGTTACATCCAACCAAAGGTTGCTAAATTTGCTATACGAAAATTTCTGTGAAAGTAATGTAAACGAACGTTGAAACGCTACCTTTACATCAAAAGGTTGCACAGGCACGCCATTCCACTTACTTGAATATTAAGTGTAGACTAGATATCTATCTGTGCAGCAACAGTGTATAGTTTGTTTACAAATACGTGCACTTTGGCTTTTTGGTATGTTTCGGTGCATAAAACAAAAGGTTAATATTATTTTGTTTTCAAATAAAAAAAAAAATGTGATCACATAAAATATGACTATTTATTTGAAGACGTTTTCTAATGCTGTTTATTTTTATAGCAAACGCGGCCATTGTTTTAGGAGTTACGGTTCAGCTTGGCAACATAGAATACAATAATCCGGAAGATGGTTATCGATAATCACTAACTGAAACCTACGTTGAAGATGCTATAATTAGGAAATTAATATTATTTTTTTGTGAATATTTAAATTTCGAGTTGAACAAAATGATCAAAACACTTTTTTTTCTATTGCTTTTGCAATTCTTGCGTAATAGTTTCGTGCTTGTTAGTGTCACAAATAAAGTTCACAAATTTGGATTTCTATTTGCCGTGTTCTCGTTGCAATTATATAACAAAATGTTATTTGTTCTTGTTGCATACCGATGTTAGAAATTCATACGTAATTTTAGTACAGTCGTGGGCGACGTTTTAATCAGATTTTTTTTATGTAGTGACTATGAATGAGGGTGTAGATAATTATTGACAGGAAGACTAAATGATGGATGGTTTACGGGGTACACATTGTGACACATGGTAAACTTATCCGAAAAAAATTGATAACGTAATTATTATATTGCTATCTACTATTTAGACTATGACATAACGATCGTTTAGCGATCATTATGTCATTAGTACGGTTTGAAATTTACTAGTACTGTCATTCAGACGTACCCGATGTGGCTAGGCCTTCGAAGGCCTCTTCTATTCGGATGTATCTTATTTCTTATTTGGCCCTTCAGCTCGCAATCGATTAATGTCTTCGTAGTTTGCATTTTATAAACCTATATTTGTTCAATATAGGTGTGATGTTATAAACCCGCCTAGTCTAGACCCGAGACAAACGGGATAGGCATTTTAAAAACGTGACAATTATTTGCGCAGAAAATATATTGCTTATTATAGTCACACTACGCGGTGTTTTTCGCAAATATTACTTTTGGTGCCTTGAACCAATAAGAACGTTTTATTTTCGGTTCTTTTAGTTCTTCTTTTATAAATACTTCAGATCATATTTAGCTTAGGTGTTGTTTTATTTTATTTTTACTTTTAGTACAGTATTACTTCAGGAACTACGTTTCTTAACCGAACAAAATGTTCTTGTTTAGAGTACATCTACCTGATAAAATATATATAACCATAAAAAGCCTTTTAGATATATTCACAATTAAGGACTATTGATATGTTCTGCTATGCGTTAAAGTGAACGGTAATATTTTTTGTAATGATTTTACTGAATTGAAACAGCTATTTCGCTGTTTAATTCGATTACTTGTGATTGATATTGCGTCACAACTATATCGATTATTGATTAGAGCCCGTTTGTTTGTTGCTTGTGTGAACCAGCCTGTGTGAAATGGCGTATGACGAATTAATTCAATTAATGACGACCTCGTGATATATAACACGGAACGCGATGTCGGCTGAATCGATTTACGTAAGCTTGTGACATCTGTCTACGATTCATTTCGCATTTGTGATGTAATTGTCGTTTGACAGTAATGCATGTGTAATGCATTGTTATTTGGCAATAAATAATGAAAATAATCAATTTTATAGCACACCTGTCAGTACTCAATATCTGATCTGACTTTTTTTATTTATATATTATTGTATATTGATGATCCATGCGTCGATGGGCTGTAAAAGTCAGTCCATCTCACCACCGCATTGACCGTGGATGGATGGTCTAAAACGTAATAGATAGGGTGTTAGGAGGCCGTCCAGCAGCGGATTATCAAACGCATATGATGATTGTATGCAATATGATAGCACACAAAATGATTTATTTATAAAACATACATGAATTCTTTTAAGTGATGCTTTATTTATATATAATGTACCAAAAATATATGGTACGCATGACAGAGCATGTTATGTAGCACTAGATGTTGCCCGCGACTTGATCCGTGTGGTAAAATGAATTGCTTTTTTGTAAAAATAAAGTATCCTCAATTATTCCTAGTTATATCTCCCATTCAAACCGTCAAAATCTGACAAGCATTCCCAAGATTAGCTAGAACAAACAAAGTGACATAAATTTAAAAAAAGTCGCGTGTTATATGTATCGCTAATCACAATGAAATCAATTAAAAACGGTTATTTAGCTGTTACAAAGAGACGTTAAAATTTTATTTATTTATTTGTATAGATGTATATTGCATAGAAATATCTAAACGTATTTCTGATAAAAATATTTAAAACATCTCAATATTCAAATCATTTCCACTTGAAGCGTAATCAGACATCATTTCCATCGAATTTTCCATCGCAAAGTGGATGGAAATGCAGGCGGCGTTATGTCCGGTGTTGCGTGCATTTTCTCGCGGGCAGATGCGGCCCCGTGTAATCTGATTGTGCCCGTCTCGTCTATCATCGCGTCGGCCAATGGATTTCAGTTTGCCTCAAATGTGTGTACACGCGTGTACATATGGTATATGTACATCTTCTGGACATCATTACCGCGTTGTTAACAAGTTTGTAAGTTAAAAAAGAAAAAAAAGTATTTGAATTTGGAATTTTTCTGGGGAGTTCGTTTAAAAATTGTAAACGGCGTTACGGCGTTATTTAATGGCGACTACGTATCACTAAGGTTGTATTTTAATGTTTGATTACACGCTGTGATTGGCATTGAAACGAAAATTACTATCTAATTTGTTATCATTTTATGAGAAGACGTCATTTGTCAATCTATTCACAATTCAGCCTAATGAATCAAGGTTAAACTGGATTACAGTCGACCTTTATGTTCATATTGAATATAAGACTGAACAAGATTACAGACTTTTATTCTGTACGCCCCTAATAACAACTACATATAGGTTGAATACTATATGTATAGTAATTTAATAAACACTCTTTGCTTCATTTTCTCAGCTCTATATTCGGGTGCTGTATTTTATATTTCTATATAAAATACAGCACAACTTCTGTCGAGCAAACGTTAACTTTTTAGTTTACTATACTCAGGGAACCTATACGAGAAGTACAGTACTACGGTGCCTTTATCTGCTGTAAAGCATTAACGTGCTAATACTACAGTGTTCCAGGTTGCAAGGCGCCCTATTAAGTGACTGAGTAATCTAGATTACAAATTGGTGTCTTCTATAAAATAGGGGTAAGATGCGCCATTCCGTGTGAATAATTACTGAATGCTCCTTGTCTCCGTATTCGGCTGTCCAATGACAGCGTCACCCCAATTCGCGTGGAGTCTTTATCATCCACCCCCATTGTTTCCATTTTGGCGAGGGTGCGCTGCAATTACTACGTGCACTGATTATGCAATCCCCCCCCACCGTCATCGGGAAACTAGTCTAGACGCATACCCCGGCTTTTTCGCTTGTTGTTGTTTTTAACTTGAAAAGTGGCGTGACAAAGTTTAGCGAGCAAACATTAATAACCACAGGGAAAAAAATGAAGTAAAAATCGAAACTAAAATTATCTATTTAATTCAGGCACCACTTGAGTATTACCACTGAAAACGTAGCGTAACTTGAAGTATTTAAAAGAACTTAATGCTTACCTGTCGATGTCAACTACTTTTAGTATCAAAAATTCAAAGCACATTATAGAGTAGGCATCGGTGAAAAGTGGTTCGTACTTGTGTTGGTTAACGAATGTTACTTCGTACTCATGTTCTGTTAAATATTATTTAGCGCTGATGAACAAATGCATCTGTGTAATCCAGCCTTCGCTAAAAAGCCATCCATGTAGGAATTATGAAAATGTTTAAATTAATTTTGTACTTACAAGAGCAGTATACACTTGAATGTATTATTATATTTAAAATAACTCAAATTATGTTTTAATAAATTATGCCCAATAAGTTATTCTGATATATAGGTTACGTTGTTGTAAAAATTGTTTAATTGTATCGTTTAGTTATCTGCTCTTGAAATAGTTTTCTACATAATCACGATCTAGCATTTATAATCAGATTATACAACATCCCAACTTCAAGATTCAAAACATTTCTGTCGCTACTTTTACATAGTTTATTGTATATTAATTTCATAATGGCGTGACAAGTTATGCAGTAAATCATATCAGAACTGGTAAGATATTACCAAGAAAATATAATATTATCTCAAATTACAGGAAAACTGTTGAGTTTCAATCGAAAACGGTGGTTTTTAAAATATTTAAAAACTTACTATGCTTGTAGTCAATATTACTACTAAGTATCAAAATTCAAAGCCTTATATTATAGTAGCATCGGTGATATGTTCAATAACTAAAGGTTGTCTGAATGTTAATACCAGACGATATTTTATTATAGATGGAAATATTATCGCTGATTGAAAGACTTATTAATAAATCAGCAAGTCCAAAGCATCATGTGGATTATGAAAATTTTAAATTCATTATTTTAGCTAATCTTGAAACGAGAATTAATTATTACTTTATATTTAAAATAATTCAAGTTATGTTTAATATAAATTCAATAAAATCTATTTAATAAAATCTAAGAAGAATATTTAGCGTTACTTAAAATACTATTTATTCATTTTGATTTTTCCAGCATCCATATCAGGATAGTTGTATTAGTGTTAACGTAGTAATCAATGTATTCATATTAACGAGTCATGTATATTTAAAATTGAATATCGTATGTTTTCTGAGTTTTAATTGTTTGCCATAAAAAAGTTTTTAATTCTGGTTTAATTTTAGCGAATTGATTCAAACAGATTAGTGTATTTAAAACGTCCTCTCTGTTACAGTATTATATGTTTTTAAATCATGCTAATGAATCTCCTGCCTCCAGGAAGTGTTATTGCAGTATTTTTGGTTCAGTCATTCAAGGGTACGTATTGTAATAGACCGTAGAAGGGCCTTATGTTAGTTTTTAAAGATGAAAGCGATGTCAATTACGATGGACAGATTTAAATTTATTAGACATTTACTGCAAAATTAAATCATTTTCTTGCTTTTATATATTAATCACTTATTAAGGAAGGAGAATATCATAAAAACTTGACTAAAAATCATCGTATTTTAAAAATCTTTAAATTCATCGTATTTTATCTAAACGCAAAATTGACCAAACTGACTTATAATTAGCCTTTCCAGATACCAATAAGTAAATAAGAAAATTATATGATAATGGACAATCTAGATTGTAACTTTGTTTGCCCGTTAAACTTCTTCTAGAAAAGTTATTATTGATACATGCAACAACATAATCATTAATAACGACAATTTTCGTATCACAGCTACGAGTTGTAATTAAAGAACCATAACTTTAATAATAAAATTTCATCATACAAGTCATAATATATGAAGACTTTGATGAAAATTTGAAGTCTATTATCTTGAGTAATACGTGAGTATGCTTTACTGAAAATTTGAAGTTTCATGTTGTAATGGTAACTTGATCCGCACTATTCAACTAACGCAGTTATCGCCACTTAAATTATCACATATTACAGAAAATTCGTTGAAACTCCACTAACGAGGTAACCCATCTTTGACGTAACTCTAATAAGACGAATATACGCGTACAACGAACAAGGAAGATATTGTCGACTAACTTCGTGTTTTTTTACGTTTCCCGAGCAAGGTCAATGTTGTATTAAACCTCATTGTTAATATCACTCAGTATTCTCGAGAAATAGTGTGTGTTTTGTTATTCATGTTAATGTTGATGTTCATTGGTAAGTAAACATCTCGTGAGTCAGGCGGAAGACCAACCCGCATGTATAGTTTTCGTTTTCACATCAACCAATGTTGCAATCTGCTATTGACTCACTCTATTATTAACGTTTATTTATGTGTATGACATAATGAAACTGGTAGTTGAACTTGATGACCTCCGTTTTACCTTTATACTTTGTTTAAGTTGCCAAAAAATTATGTTAAGATATAAATCAAAAGATCTTTTAAGGTATAAAACGTGAATCAGTTATACTTTTAATTTAAACCCCATCGACCTTTTGTAGAGTCCGTGGTTACAAGATGAATAAAGTACAAAATCACTAGTTAATTTAATTTTTTATATTTTTTTAAGGAAAGAAAACCTTTGTAATCTTTTTAATATAAAACTTATACTCTACTGTAGATAGTATATTTTGGTATGTATAAATTAAAATTAATATATAATGTTAACTCGTTTTATTAGTGCAACAAACCTTAGTGGTTTATTCATGCTATCTTTTAAACCCTCTGTAATCTATGTTAATTCAGTATTAAATTAAAAATAATAAAACAAACTTGACATCTAAATGTTATCTACTTATTTTAGTTATAACTTTAATACGACCATACAGTTGATTTAAATCTAAAATAAACGTAATTTATTCGGTTCTATCGATAAATTGAAAACCAAGGTCATCAAGATCGATTACCGTTTACTTTATGTCATAAACGTAAATAAATATCAACAAGTGCTCACGTTAAGTCGAGCCTTAATGTGTCCAATAAAATAGAGGCAAAAATGTTAATGTTTTCCGACTCACTGCGAACGCAAGTAACAGTTAGTGAATATCGATTATTCCAGTCATACAGGACATTCAAATCGATATTGGTATGCACAATCTGTCGAAGCCTAATTTTGGAGATCCGCGCGTCCGGCGGAGGACGGGCTGCGTCCTTCCTCATACATCCGGCTGGTCGCATATCAGACGTCAGTGGTGCCGACCAGTACCGTTAGTGTATTTGCACAACGTGACTGAACTCTTTTTAGTTACAACATTCAAACATTCGATCCATTGAACCGAGATCGGCTTGGAAGGCGTGATCTGAACTGGTCAAGTAATTTTACATTTTAATTTCAAAGTGCATTGGAAAATTATTCATTTTCTTTGTTCTATCTACTTCACATTAGGCCTTTTTTATCTTGGAGTATCCGTGTGTACACATGAACATTTATAATCTTTTACGTAAATTATTATACTGGTTGACGTATCCAGAATCTGTGACATAATGCAGCGATCGGCCATGTTATTATTAAACTTGCTATTTATTAACACGATCGATTATTTGCACAGACAGAGGTTACTAGGTATTGAATATCGCAAAGGCTGAAAATAACTAAGTAATGACAAATGTTAGTACTAAAACGTAGGTGGTCTTATTGTCATTACGTATAGGTACGTACATATTAAATGTCTGTTGATATTTTTAATAAGGTTATAGTAAAGTTATGAAATACCTAATTAAACAAAAGTTTATTTTGTGTCGTAGTTTCTTTCAACGGCAAAACTCAATTTTCAAGGTTTTAATATGTTTCTTTTCCTTTTTTGTATTGCCCTAAATGTTCTTTGTGCGCGCGCTAATTGTCATTCCGAAAAATGTTTATGCTATAGAGCCACCTATAATATTTTTTAAAACGTGTTTATTAAATCTTTTGCCCGGTAGATGTCTTTGACGTTCTGTAATAGAAACAGTACACTACAGCGACATCTGTTAAGAAGTTCTTAAGAGGAATGGCGTTGTCACGTTATTACGCTAGATGGCGCTACTTTTGTTTTATGCAAGGCTGTTCTAACTTCTAGCCATCGTTTGAGTTTAAAAAGTCAAAAGTAGCTAAAAATATTAATGCTTGTGTTTAATGTATAAAATAATTTTAATTTAAAGTGATTTCAAAGCAACGGACAATGACTTTTTGGAGACCGAAATGAATAAGTGTTAAATATACGTTTGTTTCAGATATCAACATTTAAAAATGAAAATTTTTATGGTTGTAGTAGTACTTGTACCGAGTTTGATATTTTTGGGATAAAATTTGAAATATCATCTATTACAGATGAAATTCACAGTTTAATCCCAAAAAATATCAAAATTTAACTTTTATCTATTCTAAGTAGATTTATTTTTCTAGCTATCATAATTACATTATGGTTGGTCCGTCGGTTTTTATTAGGTCTAAAGACTTCTTTACCGAACCTACTTATATTGAATAAAGATATTTGCATTAACATATTGCTATGCTTCTTAATATGACCTAATAAGTAATAATTTAATTTAGCGATGGAACCCGCCTTAAACAGATTCTCCATCATAGACGTATTCGTAGGCGTTTCCATCGCATCGAATTTCAATACATATAAATATAATTAGTTACTAAAGCTGATTTTGACAGTTTACCAACTTTTTGTTGACTGTTGAACAGAAACAAAGTTAAAGTATACTACAATGTTGAGCTACTTTTTTTTAAGGGTAACACCACTTCCACATTAAGCCTCTTTGAAATCAAGTATTTGCCACCTTTTTATTCACCCGATCTATTTTGTGTCTCTAGTAATCTATGCCAGGGTTGAAGTAGTTTTTCGATACGACAAAGACAAGAAGCACGAATATGACGCAATAAACGAAATTTTCTGTGCTCTGATGCTATTAAGTAAATTGAATATTAAGCTTAAAATATAGATACATGTTAAAATACAAATGGCCAAAACTAAAATAATACTTGATCATAATTTGCAGTAACACATTTATTCTCACTTTATCGAACTCATCTAGTATTGAGACAGCTTATGTAGGTATATTTATTATTGATATAAATCATCAAGATACTTTAGTAATATTTAAAATGCAGCATAACTAAATATCAGAACGATATTTAAATTAATAAAAAGAATGAGACCAAAGCTGTTAATTCACTTTTATAAATAAGCGGAGGTTTTCCTTGACAAGTCGATATTGCAGCTATAATAGCCTGAGTGGCAAGATTAAGTTGTCTCCGCTGCTTTTCTACTTTATTAATAACAAGTTTATTAGTTTATTCCTACTAATATATTATAAAATTTATTATATATTAAACTGTCGATTCACATGTTCCTGGTCCGTTATTTTTATCTCAAAGATGCAGTAGATATTATGCTAATTGAACATCGTTCAGGTAATCGGTTACAAAACTTTGTTACATCTGTTATTATGAAACATAATTTGACATGAATGGGGTACAATTAGTTACGCAATCATACATCCGCGCCATCGATTCTGTGATGCACAGTTATTGAACATTCTAAACTTTGTGTCGACAGTTATAACGAAAATTCTCTTTCATTTCACGTTACGATAGATCATGTAAGCGGCCGAGATGTTGAAAAAGGCATAACTTTGTAAAGAGTCACTAAATGAAGTCAAGTAATCTTCGATTACATAATCATTTCTACTATTTACATAATTAGCCCTTATCGATCCGCTGCTGGACATTGCCATTTAACGAACGCCAAGACGACCGATCTCCTGCTATTCGCTTCCATCCCTAACGGGAAACAACACGAAGATCGGCATCCCACCTGGTCTGAAGTCGACCAACACTCCGTCTTACCAAACGATAATAATTGATCTAAAAAGTGGACTAATAATTAGTCCACTTTTACAGAATTTTTGCGTTTATTCTTTTTGTTTCATTCCCGACTTTTCGGACTCTGCCCACCGTCGATGATCACGGGCAGACTAATATGATATGATGTCTGTACCTCAAAGTGTTTCAAATAACCGTCAGTATTCTTATTTCAAATTTGACGAATCTCTCTGTTTTATTAATTTTCAATATCGTTTTGGAAAAAAATACCTATGTAATGAGGTGACCTTACAGTATTTTAAGTACTCTTAAAAAATCAATCAAAGAACTTAATAAATCTTCACCTTGTCACACACTTATAACTCAGTTTAGTGATTATTATACTACAAATGTTGTTTTTTATTAGTAGGGTGAAGGAAGATATATTGGTGATATAAGTAATTTGGTGATAGTTTTAAAACACTTTTGTATGACCGCGTTAGCGAATTGCTTGTTCGCCAAACGCTGAGACAAATTACCGGAGCGAGTGAAAAGGTTTTATACCGTTTACACTTGTAGCGATTCGCTAACGTGGTCATTCAAAAGTGTTTTAAAACATATCACCAAATTACTTATATGACCAATATATCTCCATTTACCCTACATATATTAATAGTGACAACGGTCAACACTTTATAAATCTATTCACTTTCGCCTCGAGATTCTTACAATCGTTTAGAAAAACGGACGTGGGAAACTCCGCGATATTGTGTTATGCCGTTCATTACGGATACGTGTTTGAACGTTGCATTATGTCATTAGACGCTAATCCAGATATGTCAGGTTATCTAAAGATATTATAGAACTAGTACACAGTCGAAAAGACTATTGAGTAATTGTTTGTTATAGCCCTTTAAGCTTTTAAGTAATTTGTATATATACAAATATGCGAACCTTTAAATTTGTGATTACAAATTAGGAAGGAAAAATATATTTAAAAATAACTAAGGTTGATGCAAAATAAATAGTCTTAATTAATACATAGCGTGTATTTTTTGTCGTGTTGTATTGCTAAAGACAGATCTAATAGATAACTAATGTAATGGTCCATTTAAATTATCTTTTTTATTATGTTCGCGATCAGGTTGTTTTGGAACAGGTTTACTTTGATAAAAATTGTTGGTAAGGTCACTGCTAGACTGTTCTATTTAATACTAGATTAGATTGTTTCGGTTTTGTTCAAAGTTAAAAAATATGTAAAATTGAGACGAAAAAGTTATTTACTAGTCTTATCTATACAATTAAATAAGGTCGGAGTGTCTGTTTGTAAGATTAAAATGAACGTTTTTTAATATTAACGTTGTGATATATATACCAATGGTCCACATGATGGACACAACGATTTAAAATTTTTGTTTGTCTGACTGTTTGTTTGTTTTGACCAATCTCTGAAATGGCTTGCCCGATTTTGACCACTTTTACTGAAAAATAGCTGATATAACTAGGTGTAACCTAGGCCACTTTTAAAAAAATAGCTCAATTTTATTTTATATATTACCACGTGAACGAAGTTGCAGGCAACTGCTACTAAAGGGATATTTTTTTAGAATTGAGTATAAAGATACCTAATAAGACGTGCATTAATAGGAACTTTCTTAATGAACATGTTTTAATTATTATATTTTATATTTAATGTATTCAAGGAACACGAAGTAACCGACATAAAGGTAGAGACATAAAATAAATAATAATTTAAAATTTATTATTTTTAACAATTGCAGTAGTTAAGAGACAGCAAAGGGTTCAAAATGTGCTCATTAAAATATTAAAATTTTAATAGAAAGCAGTGCAAATCAATAGAACTAGTTATATTATCACACATCATGTGGCGTTGTTACGATAGGTGCGAACAGCGTACCTCAATAGTTCACTACCATAAAACCTGACCATAGTCAGTATGCAAATACTGTCTAACTGAACCGGTCTACCCGACCCGGGCGCCGGCAGATAGCAGATAGCGTTACTATGAGACAAGGGTAGGGTCTGAGAGGGCGTTGATTCGTCGACAACCCCTAAAACGGTTGCCAGTCAACAATGGCAGATGAAAAAACGCGTAATCGTATAACACGAGGGGTACAGACATTGAATAGACAATTGGTGGAAGTGTCCTGAGATACGTGTGATTAATGTTGATAATAAGGTACCAATTTAGTTAGTTAGTAGAGTTTAAAAACACTAATGCGTTCTAATTTTATTCTATGTTCAGCAGTACATAAATACAGGCCGATGATGAAGATGTTATGATTTTAACGGCACCGTAGAATGTGTAGTTACTCGGTTATCGAGGCATAAGATCCTGTGTTTCTCGGCAGCTACAAGAACTGTCACGTATTGCTATTTTTAGCTCGTAGCCTAATTCAATAAAAAAAAATAACAAAATGTCTTGTAAAATTTTCAGTATACATTAGCATTTACAAACCGAACGATGTAGAAACAATATTTGCCATTATTCTTTAGATATAGTTCGAATATTATGGTAAAGTTTAGTTAAACGTTATATTAAACTGTTTGAACAAATATAGCAAATGCTCCAGATATTTAGTCTGTATTCGTGAATTATGAATATACAATTGTTCAAACTAAGGTTTTCAGATAAAGATCAAATGGAATTAACTGCACACAATATGGATCGTGTACCGGTTTCATTATACAATTTCAGTTATTGAAACTTAATAGCCTTTCAGGAAAGGTGCTTATTGATCGCGGTGATTATAATAAACACGTACATTAAAACAAATATTGGCGCAATCGAGATCCGAGTGCGTTGCGTATTCGATTAGCATCATCAACTCGCATACTATTGACGTAAAGGCGCTATTGACGCCATTCCGGGAGAGGTGATTTGTAGTTATTGATGCGCGCGTGTATCATAATAAAGCAACGTACAATTAAAACAAAAAATAGTTGGCGCAATTCATCACGATTGCGAGTGCGGTTGCGTTATTCGATTAGCATCACTCCAATAACCCGAATCCGTCTAATAGCTAATTGGACGCTATAATGGCGGCCATTTGCCCGATACACACTTCGTCGGTGATGGATGGCTGATATTTATTAAGTTTATTAGGTATTTGCGGGTGTAATAGATAATCACTTCAGGTGGCGACTGTAATGATTATTGGTATTTAATGTTATTACAGAATATTGCAGATTTTAGGAATATTTAAATCTTAATAAAAGTATGTACATGCGGGCGACGGTTTTTGCGGCCGATATCGTAGCGAGTAAGTAATAAAGGTAGAGTTAGGTAGAGTTGACTGTTACTTACGGTTCAATTATCCCAGATTCACAATTTAAAGGTAGCAAAAGTGCCGAAAGTTGCGATACAGATGTAGTAGTGTTCTTCAGTAACAATAACTCACTGTTATTTTAAAAATCTTCATTGTTATCGATTTGAGTCATTCGTTTCGACAATCAATCAATTATCGTTCGAAATTGTTCGCAGGAATGAGCCATATGGGCAGAAATGTTTTATTTCAGTAAAATTTTTGTATTAAATATGTCTTGTATATCAACAATTGATCGATAGCTGATCTATGTTCTGAATGCGTTGTATGTTGTCTGCCGTATATTGTTTTTAAAACTCGTTGTGTATTTGAACTGTGACGTCCTGATCAACACTTGATTAAATTACTAATTAAAAAGTTGGCGGAAGCCCAGGTGTTAGAGATTTTGCAAAGTTCGTTCTCAACCGTACCGCATGGACAATATCGTTTCGTCCTTGTAATCTTTTTTTGATCTAACATATCCTGATCGATAATTAATAAAAATTTGCGACTCGAAAGCGGGAACTTAGCAAAGTGTACCGTTTCACGCTACCTCCGAAAACTGTTCTACTTTTGTATTAAGATTTCCTGATCGACAATCAATCAAATTTTTAAATCGAAATGTTTGTGGAAGACCAGACGAATCGCTGTCGACTTTGCACAATTTGTTTGCAAATATTCTGCCGCACATCATTGTTCTGTGATGTCCTGAAATAGGATATACGAATCAACAGTCGATCTAAGGGATCGCGGAAGGGCACGCTGATACCAAGATGCGGCGTTGCCACGGTAACGGTTCCGCTACCAGCTGCCAACAGATGACTCCGGCCGGTGAGGCCCTCCGCGCGGCCAGTCGGCCCCGACGCGACCCCACACGCGCACCTATACCGCGTCGCGCGCCCAGCGGTATACCCACGTTTAAGGGAGTGACAGTGCCGTGTCAAGTTCAGTGCTGGTAGGAATGCGTGGATTGTGTTGTGGAAATTTCGTAATCGGTGATCGGTTCGGTTGGCGTTCGCTGGTGCATTGTAAACAATGTTTACATAAGGAATTTTTAAATAATTTTAACACTACGCGTTATCGAATCAAAAGAATTTCATTGTCTGTATCGATTTCATTAAATGCGATAAAATCCATAAAATATGTTTTGTTTAATATCGTATTATTATAGGTTTTGATTTGGTTAAAAACCAATAAAAGGAGCTACAAATGTATCGATTTTTTTTTGGTTTTTTAATAAATATGTAAAATATAAGTAGAAAACCATAAACAGACTAGAGTTGAATGATTTAGTAATCAAAGTAAGTAAACTGATTTTTAAAGTAAACTTTTTAGGTTGAAAGGGTTTGTTTTCCGACATTTAGCTATTAATGTATGACCAATTCTTTTGTAGTTATTACAACATAAATTATTGCATTTGCTTAACATTTAGTAAGCTTGTGAACTTATAAAATTGCATTGCAAGATACAAATTCTTTTTAATACTTTAACTCGTACACGTGTTTATCATAAACATTTCATTTAAAGTGACAATAAAATATATTTTTAACATAGAATTAATATTTTTTTACTAAATTTAGCAAATTTTGTATTAGGGCTGAGTTACTGTAATATTTTTTTATTCCCGCACGTTTCGTTGCCTCGTTCATCATTGGAATCTTGGGGCAAATTGAGCTACTATTGTGTCTTGATTTGGCCTAAATAGGCTTTTGTCAAACTTATATTAATCAGCTTAACGTTATTTATCGAAATAAATTCTGTTTTTCATTAATCAAAAAACATGAACATAAATCGCCATATATTGCTAAATCTATTGAGTTAGAACTACTAAACTAACCATCTTGTTGTGTAACAAAAGTTTCTATAGTAAAATTAAAAACCAGTGTTATTTAATAACATTCATAAAATCAAATTTGAACGCCCATCGATGTAGTAATACTATCGGTATTCAAAATTTTATAGGTAAAATTCCGTGAAATTACTATAGGCTTTCGAAACACGGATTTAATAGCAAGTTAATTATTTGCCTATTAAAATTTCAACCAGTTTTTTTTGCTGTTAGAAAACTGATAAGCGATCACTTGAAGCTCTCGTGATTTATAATGTTGCCAGTTGAAGTAATGTAGTCGTTGAATTCAGATGGGTTTGCGACAATAAACCTGGTTTATAATCCTCAATCGCTACGGCTCTCTCCGTTAGCCTAGTGCTTCGCTAAATCTCTGCAGCATTCACGTGAATTGTACACGTTATACAGTATGAAAGATAGTATGAAGCATTCGCCGTATAAAATATTTACGTAGTAAAAAGTAATGTAATCAAAACAAAACGTGTAAATAGGCCTACTATAAATGCATACGTTACTTGGTCCTTTAATTGTAATTTATAATATTATAAATTATTTCGGGAACCAAGATGTTTAGATGTAGTACATATTCTGCACTAGCAATAAGTAAATTTTATAAATGCTATTTATTGTAAATTTATATACATAAATACCTATATATAAAAAGACCGCAGAGCTTCTTACCAGTTCTTCACTGAACAGGTCTGAGTTTTTGAACCGATGGGTAATTTTTTGACACGCATAAGCGCTCAGTAGAGCCGAAGTTTAGTAACAAATTTTTGACTCTGAATGTATATAATAAAAAAATCTTAATTATAACATAAACCTATTTATTAGTCACAAAGTAAACACCAAATTGGCCCGTTATTTAAAATTTAAAGAAAGATAGTCTTTTCCTTATTTTAAAAGAAAATAATATTTTACAAGAAAGTTAGTTCATTGTAATAATTTTCCTTATAATATTTCTGTCATTGATACATTGATATCATTAAAATAGTTACGACTGTTAAAGTTATTATCTATTAATGTCATCTCAGCTTAATGGCAATTTAACGTCGATGTGTTCTTATAAAATTTAGCTTAATAATTTTGTTGTTACATTTATCAACTCTTGGATTTAGGTCTGAATATAAAATTTTACGATTATTTTAATTTATATGTCTTAAAAATATATATCTTAGTGTTACAATTCGATAGTGGTATAGGAAGGCTGATGCGTAAATGTATTGGTCTATACATACTCATAAAAAATTTATTTGTTAACCGACTTCAAAAAAAGGAGGAGGTTCTCAATTCGTCTGTATTTTTTTATGTTTGTTACCTCAGAATTTTCGCCTGGGTTCAGATTTGGATGTTTTTTTATTTATTTGAAAGCTGGTGGTTCCCGTTTAGTCTCATAGCAATTTGGTCCAATTCTGACAGTGGCATCCATGAAAAAATTGAATAAGTCTGAAATTTACATTAACTATGTGCTCAACAAATGGACAATTAATAGCTCAATGTCGCACCAACCGATATGAAGTATGTTTGTTTGTTTTTTGTTAAAATTTTATTTTGCTGAATGGTTTTTTAAGTAGGTAACGTAAAGTAGGGATGTAACGGAAGTAGTTTTGTCGGAACCGAAACCGAATCGGAGTTTTAAATTTGCTTTATCGGAATCGGAACCGGAGTCGGAATCGGAACCGGAAGCAGGGTGACATGAGAAGAATTATTATTAAGGACAAATAAAACATTTTGTAGTATTTTTTTTATTTCAAGTTTCTGTTGTAACATAAAATATAAATAATGAAACAAATTTGGCATATTTCCAAATAAACAACAAGTTTAAATAGAATGAATTTAAACCCAAAGTAGCATATATTAGTAATTATATTATACTAACTTACTAACGAACAAAAGCTTTAAAAAAATTAAATCGTATTAATTGACTCTAAAAGTAGGGTATTATATTTTGCGAACAAAAGCTTTGTCTCCCTCTTATTTATTTCTTAGGGGGTCGTAGATTAGGCCAACGCCACTAAAAAGTTGTTCGCTCGCTACCGAGCTTGGTGGACACGACAAAAATTGACGAGCAATTGAATGGGGGGGCTGGAATTTGGTATTACCATTAACTTTCCACCATAAAAACGGATCATCACTAATACATCATACATCATACAGCCTGTTTTAGTCCACTGCTAGACATAGGCCTCCCCTAGTACACCCCTATCCATTAGGGGGTTTGGACCGTATCCCACCACGCTGGTCCAATGCGGGTTGGTGGGTGGACCGACTTTTTACATGCCCATCCGACGCATGGATCATCTTACTTTTCAGACAATTGGGTGATCGGCCCAGATGCCTAACCAACTAGAAACAACAATGAAAATTTGTTGCGTCCCCGCAGATTAGGAACCCGACCTCCGGTTTCTAAAGCACACGCCCATACCACTAGCTACGGAGGCAGGTCCCATCACTAATACTAATACGTTTTTCTTTATTGAACTCATTTGGTATATTTTTACGAAGACAAATTTATCAAAACTCCGATTCAAACCTCCGATTAAAAATGTCGGAACCGAGAGTCGGAACCGAAAGTATAATAGTAATCAGGAAGTTCCGACTTAACGGAACCTGGAACCGAAGCTCCGTAACATCCCTAACGTAAAGCATGTACGTAGTCAATTTTTTCTTTTTGATCTCGCCGTCGAATTCAAATGTGCTATATGAAAACTTTATAATATTTAAATTATTTTGAGAACCAACATGTTTGGATGTAGTAATATTCTGCATAGCTAATAAGTAAATTTTAAAAATTATTGTAAATTTATATTCATAAATACCTATATATAAAAGACCTTAGAGTTTCTTACTAGTTCTCGTCATGAACAGGTCTGAGTTTTGAACCGGGGGTAATTTTTGACATTCATAAGCGCTTCAGTAGAGCCGAAGTTTATAACAAATTTTCGAAGTTTAGATCAAAAATTTGACTAAACTTGACAAATAACTTGAATTTATATAACTAAAAAACTTAAGTTATAACATAAACTATTTATTGTCAAAGTAAACACCAAATTGGTCTTTATTTATAATTAAAAGAAAGATAGTTTTCTATTTTAAAATAAAATATTATTATACGAAGGTTCAATTGTAATAATTTTCCTTATATTTCTGTCGTTGATACATTAATATTCAGTAAAATAGTTCGACTGTAAAAGTTTATCTATTAATGTCATCTTAGCTTAATGGCAATTTAACATCGATGTGCTTATAAATTTAGCTTAATTTCTGTTGTTACATTTCAACTCTTGGTTTAGGTCTGAATATAAAATTTGACGATTATTTAATTTTATAGTCTAAAATATATTTTAGTGTTCAATTCGATAGTGGTATAGGATGGCTGATGCGTCAATGTATTGGTCTAGTACAACCATAAAGTTTAGTTTGTTAACCGACCAAAAGGAGGATTTCAATTCGTCTGTACTTTTTTGTTTGTTCCTCAGAATTTTCGCCTGGTGAACATGATTTGGATGTTTTATTTTTTTGATAGCTGTGACTCCGTTTGTCCCATAGCATTTGGTCCAATTCGACAGTGGCATCCATGAAAAATAATAAGTCTAAATTTAACATTAACTATGTCTCAACAAATACAATTAATAGCTCAATGTCAAACCGTATGAAGTATATTTGTTTGTTTGTCGTTAAAATTTTATTTTAGTTGAATTGTTTATGAACGAGTAACTAAACGTGCATGCAGTTAATTTTTCTTTTGATCTTGCTGTCAATTCAAATGTGCTATATGAAAACTTTATTGACATAAATATCATATTTACACAGTTATTATAATAACTGTAATATACTGTATATAATAATATTATAATAAACCTACCCAAGCTAAATTAATTATAGAATTGGCGTATATGAAGCCAAACTTAAATCACTAGTATCGTCTGAAGCAGCCGCACTTCTATTGGTGAACCACCTCCATGTTTGATTGTCACTCGATCTAACCAAAAGTTCAAAATTTATAGAGTCCAGTTTAAAATAAAATTCAAATTAGACTTTATTTACGTAAGTTCAATCTTTATGTAGGTATAGCTATCGTATTCTATTTACCGGAACACAAAACTTTGAATCAACTGGTAGGAATAGATATCGACGTGTTATTTCTGTAGCCGAAGAAGGTTGTTGTAATTTTTTAATAAATTCTTATTAAGCATTCAGATACTATACCGAACGGTACCGCACATCAATAATGCACTTAATTCTCTATGGTAATCCAATCATGTTTTACTGCGTTCAATACATCTTTTAATGGTGCGCAAGCTAATAGCTTACTCTAAAAATACCACCGTATTTACTTTTACATCGATGGGTAAGTGCTCGTTTGTAACCGCCCCATTCGTTGGCCCGCATAAATATTTTTAAGCTGTTTGATTTATACAAGCGAATCGAATGAGTCATCGAATACGATTATGTTTCGATGTCTAACGAACTAAAAATGTCATTTCGTATAAATAATTGTTATTCGATTGTCTAACTTTAGAATGCAATGAATCTTAGTGTCTAAAATTGACATGATCATTAAAATATGCCCAATTTCTTTGCTTATCGCAACTTTGTTCCAAAAAATAATGCCGAACTCAATAAATGTTTACCTGTGTTTCTCTATTGGTCTATATTTAAATATGTGAATCACGAACACAGAATACAGAAAATAACTTCGAATGTATTTTAGGATCACGCAACTTTGCCTTGTGTCTGGACTCTGGATTGAACCCATAACGGGCCAGCTATTAATGGGGTTAATTGAAGATATTACAACAACACAGCTTGGTACTCCAACATACAAAAAGGAGAGATAAACGATCGTTGACTATTAAGTACACAATCCCAAAGCCAAATCAAGTAATTTAGAGTTGTCTTGTCTCTAAAATAAAAGCGAGATAAATCCAATAATAGTATTTCTAATTTATAATGTTTTACCTATTTCCAAATGCTATTCTAGCTGAAGTAAGTTGTATTGGATCGTAACTCGAGGTGAGCCGATGTTATTGTTAGCCTGAATCACTTTTAGAGTGATAGCTATAACATAATTGCGCTGCGTGCTCCTTCCCCTGTAAAATTCTTCTTCAGCTTGGATGGATGGATGCCTTTATTGTTTTCTCCATTAGTTTATCCTTAACACTTTATCTGCTCAACCGATTATATTCCAACCATTTTTTATATGATTTTAAATCGTAGTATTTTCTAGGCATACTGGCGTGAAGATTCAAGTAGCAGAGCGATTAAAAAACGAAGTTACTTTAAAAATATTTAGTGTGTGTAGCATGTATTGTTTTAAAGCTTTTCTTCAAAAGCAAACTATAGAAAAAATAAATTATGTGTAGAAAAGGAACTATCCCAATCACATGGATTACATATAATCTAGAAGCATCATTTAGACGTTAAAATTACCAAGAACTACTAGCTATAAAAACTGAATGTAGTTCATAGGTCCAGACCGACGGTTAACAATCACGGTTCTTTATCCTATTTTTTAAAAGAATACTTCATACAACGAAGCCAAGTTCCAGCAAGTTGCACGTCTGTTATTATAACGCCGCTATAACAATTTCAAAGTGTGTGCGTACTTACTAAATAATTGCGTTTCCAAGCACGACTTGCAGGCGTTAACCTTTTACGCACTTACGCAAGTCGCTTGTATTTTAGTGAAATATTAGTTTTTAGGCGTTGACTGTACATTTCGGGCGTGAAAATTGTATAATTTGCAAAGTCTGAGATTGTTATTTAAGCAAATAGTTTTGTGGTTCTTAAATATTTGGATTGGATTTCAATATGTACATGGTATTCAATTCTATATTTAGAGAAATAAAATATCTGCTTGAAGTGAAGCCAATAAAGTTGAAGCATCATTTTAATAGTTTACGTTTAGACAGGCAGTGTAACATTTAATACTTATCTTTTTTTATATAAAAGATGTCTCCAAATTTATCTATGTGTCAAGATTATTTAAAAAAAACTATTTTATTAGTTAGGTAATTGGTTAGTTTAGAACGCCAACCGAATTTATCAAATTGAACTGTAATGAACAGTTCATTAATAAATTTTTAAATGTAGGTTATTTTTAAGTGATGAAAGTGCGATGGGAATAACATTAGTGCAAAGCCAGTGATGGTATGGATCCGCGATGCCGGATTGGCGATACAACGTGCTGTCGACGAGCGAGGCGTTCCTGGACGCGTCAGGACCGCCGCGGGACCCTCTGGTTGCGAGCTACCCTCGGAGGGCTGACCGCACCAGGCCCTTGAATACATGCCCGTATACGACCATCTTCTTAGGAGCCCGTTCCCACGTCCCCTACCGTCTACCACCACACTCTGACTCCGGTGACGCGTTCGCAGATGCGTACTCAGTCGATCGATCCTCGAATCTGACCGATACTTCGAGTTTCGCTCGCTACGAGGACTGTCGTCCTCAGATAGACGATGCGTTATCCGAAGAGCACGAACAGCTCTACCCAGACAATGACACCGACGGTAACGTGTCGTTGCAAGTCCAGAAAGTGCCATACACCTCGAGCGTCTTCTATATATCCGCTAAAACGGAAGTGTCACAAGGATGTCCAGGGCAATAATCTGTTCCTTGTAGAAGCGTCTGATTCGGACGCCCTATCGTCTTGTACCTGCGACAGTTTCGAAAGATGCGAGTTCGATTGCCGTGATTTTGAGCCGTTCTCTGATACATGTTGTTGTGACCCACTAAGTGATGGAGTATGCAGCCGCAGTCCTAAAGCGGTGGAGTCTCCGGAGGGTTTCTGCGAGAAGACAGTAGAAGAGGACGGAGCGTCAGCACGAAGCGATATGGATGGACTTGATTTAACTTTATTCGAACCGGCTCAAGCTGAAATGAAAGAACGCAAGGAGTGCCCCAAAGATCACAACGTTGGAGCGGTAACCGCGGCCTTGTGCGGCATATTGTTTGCCTTACCGGAATCCACAAATGGTAAGTAAAGCTGACATTAAACAAGCGTTCGCGTCTTATACGCTTCGCTGGGATTCCAGTATTGAATGTTCTCTTACTCATATTTAATTTATGCAAATACCGCAACCTGTTTTGAACGTCGTTTAATGCGAGTAGTGATCTTATTGGAATCGGACAGTAAAGGCGAACTTTCGACGTGTAGACCACGCATAGGCAATTGGTCTCGTATCGGATACAAGCAACGGTGTGCGGCAAATTACTCTCGCGGCTCGCATCAATCATCACACTCATTGTCGTAGCTTCATTGGTCTTGAGCGGACGCATGTAACGCGCTTTAGGTCTGCTTTATGCGAATTTCATTATTCATCTTGATTTTAAACTCATTGAATATTTTAGTTGTATCATCGAGTTAAAAGGTTAATTTTAGTATCCTTATAAGTAAAATTTTTAAATTGTTTTTAAATTAATACTGAGTAAATTATATTCATGATACGGTATATAAGACAAAATACCGGACAACAGGGCCAATGTAGAATAGCAATGACATCTGAGCAGTGAGCAAACTGCCGACTCATTGCATTAATGCTCCCGTGTTTTTGTAGCGCCACAGTTTACGTACCGTTAGACATTCGCCAGTTTCTAATTACCTACGAGATAGAGGGCGATTGTTGGCGCGCATGCAAATCCAATAGATGCCGGACCCGATAGACGCCAACATACCACGTGTGTTGAACGAATCTCATTCGCGATCCAAGTCTAGCGGTCTAACTCTTATTTAATACTAATGGCCATTGTACGCGTCCATCATAAGTCTTGTAAATGCAAATCGTCCATTATACCGCTCATTATAAGCGTGTGAACGAAAACTGTGTTATGAGACTTGTAATTTTTCGTAAGAACGTATTATTAAACACGGTTGGATGTCCGTTTAATTGTACACAAAGCGTTCTGCGTACTAGATGCGAGTTCCGATTGTGCGTTTTGTGAGCTGCTTCTTGTTGTGTTAATATAATAGTAATATATGTACGCTTGTTTGGACTACATAGGCTATGCCTTGAGATGGCACAGTGCATTCAGACTTAAGTAACTTTCTAAAAGTGTAATCTCGTTTACATACATCAATTGTAAAATGTAGGTTTTTCTTTCTTATTTCAGTCTCTCACATTTACAGACAAACTGTCTGACTGTAAAACTGTGATGATCATTGGCGTCGGTGAATAAATCCACGGATACCAATATAAATTTAAGTTCTGGACTAGACGAAGCAAAGGCGATAAGTCCGAGGGCGCTGTACAGATTTAATCTTAAGTACAGCCTATTGTGATTTTCCGTTTCCATTGAACGTTAAGCTATCACGTAGTTGATCGAGCAATGTCTGAATTTGCGGCAGTTGAGTCTGGGTAAATATATTTTGTTCCGCGCGAGGATAAAAACGCCTCTCGTAAATACATGATAGTATTTTAGTAACGAAAAACTGATGGTAATTTGGTTCTTCGGTTTAGAGCTAGTTGGAAATTTATCAAATGTGATATGAACATGTTATTGTTTTCGTGTTCATAAAAAAAAATAATTGAAATTTTTCCTTTTTAAAGTAAAAGATTAAAAAATTTATGTAGAGTTATCGTGGTTTCGATTTCAGCTTACTACGCTTTTGTTAACATTGTTTGAAAAGTAGCGACCCTGACCGTCACGCCTGGCATAGCTATGGAATATAAAAAAATACACATACTTGTGAACATGAAACGATGTTTCATTCTAGTCAAAGTAATAAACGTTTGGTCACCGTTTTTTATTGTTTCTACCCAATTTTATAACAATATAAAAAGAAGAGTCATCAATTCTTATCGTTTTTTTTATTTTATGAGATTTGGCATAAAACAGGGTACCGTTTTAAGAGATCACAAGATAATTTAAGAAGAGACTACGGATTTTATCTCCTTTAATTTTATTTACAATATTTCCGAATATAAAAGATGCTTGGATTCGTTTACCACTTACTTCGGGTCTCATTATTTCCAAATCAAACCAAAGTGGAAAAAATCTAATTCCTACTAGAAATCGAGATACCATTACATACAAAAATAAATATGTACAAAAGCCGGGTAAAACTTATATATTACTAGCAGACCCTGCCACGCGTTGCTTAGCGGCTAGTATTTACTTATTTTACATTGTAAGAAAGAATTTAAGGACTTAAGATAAACGTAAAGAGAATATAAGTCATAATGACCACCATTTTTTATAAGATAAATGTAATTTGTAAAATAAAATAGTTACCTCGATGATGCTACCGTTACACCTAAAAGCATTGAAAAATACACTGGTATAAGAATCGATTGGATTGTTATTTAAAGTGGACAGATTGAAGATGATTAATCTATATGTTCTTTCTGTTGATTTCGTGCAAAATTATATACAAAAAGAATTAGTTTTAGAAATTATTATAATTTATTTACATCACTTACTTTTGTATTAAAAATGTTATAATTTGTATGGATATGGAGCACTACCACACAAAGCATAATTTTAATGTTTTATTTGCTTGGTTAATAAAAACCAAAGAACAAAAGTTAATTACATTCGTCGCAAGCGTAAGGAACCAAGTATCGTATGAAATAACGTATATACAGTATCCGCGCTTAAATATGTCATAGAAATATTTCCTTTATATAGGATACAACACCACTTTTATTAATTTTGCTCTGTAAAATTTATTTCTAATTTTTATATTGTTAGCGCAGGTTGGAAGGCTATTTTAATAATTACTGTTTTTTCTTTGATGGCCTGGTATAAAATAACGGCGTTATGAAATTGCATTTTTGTTTTTAACAATAGATAAAATTATTATAAAATTAACTGACTAAAATTAATAAATTTTTCGCAATTACTTTTTATCGTTCCAATTCTCCTATTATCAACCAACGAAAAGTTTATAATATTAAACCGCGCCATTTATTGACACACACACACAACGCAGTCAACAGATATCGCCAACTGTCGCAATCGTTTTGTAGCAAACATTTTGCATCAAATAATAATAGAAAAATAAATTTTTATAAAACATTATTGCGATTTTAAATTAAGATGTAAGCTATTCTATCTTTTAAGTTGGATTAAACTGAACATGGTGGGCAACTATATTTTAAAATCGGTTAAGTATTTTAGGAGTTCATCCCGGGCAAACATCGTGACACGAGATTTATATATATTAAGATTATTAATATCATTTTAGTCTGCCCTGTGATCGTGAAGACTGCAAAGGATCTCAAACGATAAGAATATTGCAAACAAAGTTAAACGCGTAAAAAGAAAGTTTCAAAGATGTTTAATGAAAGTTAAATATTTTGCTAGATAATATAATAATTATTTCACGATTAGTGAACCTAAATTATAGGAATACGTTAATTAATTATGTTTATAATAAACTTTATATGCGCTGCTAAGATTTACAGGGTTTAAGGAATCGATGCCTGTTTAAAAAAAAACAAGAGCTGTAAGAGATTGTCATGCCTGTCAGTTTAATATCAGTTAACACCACTTTTCTTTAAAAAAATCAGAACACCGAATCTGTGTGCTGTAAGTACATGGGATCTGAATATAATAAAAAATCCTATATAGTAATGTCAATTAAAGCCAAAAGTATTTTTTATTTTACTTACCCACTAATTATCTAGACGACCCGCTTGGTGTAGTGGTTATAGACCTAGACTGTTGCACCGAAGGGTGTGGATTCGATTCCCACCACTGGAAAAAAATTGAGTGATGAACATAGTGTTTTTTCTCGTGTCTGAGTGTTTGTATCTGTATAATATGTATTTATTTACAAAAGAAAAGTAAGTCTGTGTATTTTTCAGTCATCTAGCTTCCATAGGAAAAGCTTTGTTTAGTTTTGGCCTAGATGATGTTGAATTCGTCAAAAAAAATTAAGATCAATTACTTTCTTCTTTTGTATGTGTTCGGACACAATATGAGATAATATGGAATATGTGTACGTTAATAAGACTTTGACTTTAATCTTTGTTGCTAAAAATCTTGGTCTTATTTAACATAATACTTAAAAATGTTTCACAAATAAATAGTCTTACGATGTGCCAGTCTTCACGGTCAACAGACAATATGGATTATTTATGAATCTTATGTTTAAAATATTTCACATATTTCATCCAGCGGTATCTATTTAACACAGGCTCAGCGTCAATTAAAGTAGCATAGTCAGGATGGACTGGACGTGCATCCTCACGCATCTATATGAGGTCCAAGTGAGGCGATTATACTTTGTAATGAGCCCACCCTTCCTGTATAAGGCATTTAGCAGGGGACATACATTTCTTCGGGGCACGTACCTCTGCTACCGCACATACATTAAAATAACTTATCGTTTTGACTGTACCTCATTTATGTTTTTGCTGAAACTATTTATAGCACAGGCGATCAATTAAGTTAATGAAATTCATATTTGTATAGAAAATTCTCTGAGCTGTTTATGGACACAGCTCGTTTTTATTAAATAAATTTAACTATTAATAATGACGAGTATTAGTTCATTAAGTTATTTTAACTTTAAAGTGTTCGCAAAGATATATATAAATGATAAATAATTTATCTAAACAATATCAATTCCTATTGGCGGCCTATACACGGTATAACTTGTTAGTTGAACCTTACAAAATGCTTTCAAGTTACTTACCTTGTCGTAGTTTTTCTACCGAAATATATTATAACATCACTAATTAAAAACATTCTTATTATATGATAGTAAAAGTTTTGTGTTGAACTATTTGTGTTCACATTTTTATAGCGACCAAAACGATTTTGTTTAAAGATTACACGGCTCCAATGCACGACAACAAAGTGATTGCAATCGAGGTATGTGATATTAAGTATTCCATAAAATGGGTTCGCGTGACAAACACTAATATTGGCTAAGAGGAGCCATTCGAGAAATTTCTAGAAAGTGTTAAAGTACTAAGCAGAATTTTTCAACATTGGCCGTGACGTTGAAGCCGTTGAAATTGTTACGGAGTTTCGTAACTAGAATGAAAAAAAATTATAAACACAACGGGACAGTTATTGCGGCGGTTGCAATTTCTCGTAATGGCGAGCAATTTGAGTGTGAAACAATACGAGCGCAATAAGCTCACGGAATTGAGTTTACGGTATACGCATTATCGAAAAGTAATGTACGTTATTTATATAACTGACGGACTGACGTCCAATTTTTGTCGTCGCTTTACCCTGTTTGTATTCTCGTAAAAACAATTGTAAAAAATTGTTTATGAAATTGCTCGAGGATTGGACGAAAAAATTGTTTCTTCAGTAGATAGAAACGTGGTTTTTAAACCACGAGATAAAATTTTAAAATTAAATCAAAAACAAATAATTTACACAGATATTATTAAAATCCAAAAAAAAAGAGTATGCTTTGTATAATTTAAGACAAAAAAATATAGATTTAAATCTTTGACACTAACAAAATGCTGACAGAAATAACCACAATATGATTTTTATATTTTAACGCCTTCCTAGGGAAAAAAATATCATTTATGATAGTTTAAGTATACCCCAGCGATATCAGACTATTAAATCAAACATTAATGGCGCCATAAGTTTGTGCGTTGTATATGCATATTAAATCTCTATGGGATGTTTCACCAATAAATCGCCATTTTTGCGCTAGTGGTGTTGACATTACACTTCGTCTACTTAAATTTTAATTCTTATTTGGCTCTGGTATAAACTAAAACAACTCTTCATTCAAAGTATCATACAGTATCATGATGATTTTCTTTGAACATTATAAAATAAAGACTCCCTAATAATAAATGAAGTCAAAGCTTATTTTCTTGTATTCTCATTATATTTTGACTATGCTTTTCTAGCGGTTATTTGTTACGCATTAAATAACTGAGCACTTAGGTCATGTAAGCATATATAATTGTGCGAAATTATTTATTTGGATGTATATTATAAACTTTAATTTTTAATAGATATTTTTATGTATTTTTTATTTTTGATATTATGAAAAGTATAGATTTTATTTCCATTTATTTTCTTTATAGGCTACGTACGTTTATAATATGTTTATGACGAGTTACGTATATTCCTATTGCAAATGGAAAGTAAAAGTGTTGTGCCGTTGTAAAGTTATTATTTGCCGTTTATTCTGATATTTTATGAGATGTGCAAATTTGTATTGCATCACATCCTCTTCTTGAAAAGTGACTTTTAGAAATGAATCTCTCTCTCACTTTTATACAATTGACCTAGTATAAAAATGCGTATATCCTACATTTAGTTTCACTTCATTCATCCAATATTTATTATTATTTTCATCTTTCGGTGTTTGTTATCAGGTGTAAGTTACGTTTGACAATATTAACTTAATATAATATCACATGGTGTGGTCGGCCATCGACTTATTGTTTGACAGAACGTGATTTGTTTTTTTATGAATAGAGTTTCCTTCATATTGATTAAATGACTGTGCTTTGTAAAGTTTTTTTTTAAATATTGAAATCTACGCATTTATTTTGTTTCAATGTCTTCTTTAGACTTTGCTGTCGTCTTAGAAAGATGTGGTTGTGCGTCGTCACAACCATGGTATTGATTCAAAGTAGATTGTTATTTTATCATGTTTAGGGTATCGTGGGAATGTAAATCACAGGAGAACATATTTAAGAGGGTTGTTTTTTGTCTTAAAATCTAGTTCTGTGTTAAACTTTCCCCTATATTTTTACTTGATAAAATATTGCTACGGATATGAATTATTACCATAGTCATAAAAGATGTCCGTTTTATATAACTCTGTCAACATGTGCTCTGTTTGAAGAAATGGTTCTCACTAAATAGTGATTGATGGAACTAGAAACTAACTACGTGGATGTAGATAAATATCTAAAATATAGAAAAAACTAAACATTTAATAAACAGGTGAATAAAAAATACTAGTATACAATCAAAAAAATATCAAAAACTCTGTATAATAATTCGGAATTAAGCTCAATTCGATAGTTGTTGCAGTTGAAAACTTGAAGTACAGCTAATCCGTTTATAGACCATGTTCATGTATACACTTTGCTATCAAATATCCGAGTGTACTTACTACCGGTGACATTTAACCCACATGCGATACACGTTCGTATAATTTTACGGGAATTGAATTACAATGTGAAGGATTAGTGGCATGTTGACTTTATCCTTTATAGCTGGAGTTTTATACATTTAAACTTTTACTTATTTTCAAAATATGTTTGTCATATAATCATCTGTGACTTTGTATTTATTTAAGCTATAGTAAAATTAAAAGAAACCTATGAAACTTTTAGTTGTTTACCTTATTCATATAAATTAGTAAAGAGAAATCTTTTTTAGCTTAATTTTAAAAGAAAAAGTAATACTGTACTGTAACTTTTAGACTGTAATTTTTGTAACTTCTACTGTAATTTCTTGAGCGAGAAATTAATATAGAAACAGGTTGCTTACCTGTAATTTGTAATAGTTACCAATAACGGAAGAGACTGAAGAGTCAGTTGATCAACAATCAAACTTTAGTTTTAACAAATGTCCATAAAAGATAAGGTCAAGTAAAACATAATTTTGAATCGAAAATTGAGCAATTAGCAATAAAATCACTTACAAACGATATCGTCTAGGTGCCTATAATTCCGAGAGGCGTTGTGGGAAAAGGCATGGCGTGCCATAATAGTCGGTCCGATCGTTGGCCCACAAATGCTTGGCGAGTTTACTTATCGCCGTCGATACGGTCCGCTGATAAGACTGCGGCCACACACAGCCTAGTTATAGCATGACAGATTGCCTTTAACTTACACTGCCCTTAAGCAAACCCTTTAACTGTGGTATGCCCAAGCTAAATGGAGAAGACGTGCAGTAGGGGAGGCCTATGTCCAGCAGTGGGCTGATGATGACGATGATGATGCGTAAGTTAGACTCGTTGTTTATGATACCCACAAATTTTGAATGTTCTTATTACAGTCAATAGCCGTCACGCGCTATCAATTTCTGTAAATTTTCTTGAAGTAAAATTAACTTTTATAAAGTAAAAATCAGTCTATACGACGTCTAATAATGAACGATTTTGCTGTTTATAGAAGTTGTTTTGCCTTAAAGCTATTGCCTACAGTCAATTAAGTTAAAAATGAACACATGAACCTTGAAGTCGAAGCGAGCAGCGTTTCTCAGTCCTTAATAAATACATTTTACAGCATTAAAAGTTTTGATATGCTCAAACATTTATTGACGCTGTTAACAATTTAACCGAACGAAATGAAAACATAACAAGGTACAGAAAGGTCAGCTTTTGAGGTTGTAGGATTCCGGTTTTAGTATAAATATTCTGTTACTCGTAAAATGTCAATGTTACTTAACTTTCACCACTCAATATTAACTTGAAAGAGGTAGCATTGAGCGAAGAACAAATAGTTTTAGTGTTAGCTTTCCAGTAGAGGTAATAACAGTTCGAAGTTATTAGAATTTTAAATTAGATTTTGCATACGTTTTGCACATATTATTATTAGTCTTCGACACAAAGATATGTTATCCGTTCCTGCGTATAAATTTTTTTACTTTTACTGGTATCGATTGACAAACTCACAGATAATATCTATGCTATGCGCGTTCGCTCAAGATATTTAGCATTAACGGTTCTGTTACAAAGGCACGGTATGCATCACCGGCGATCGATCGATACAAATATAGTTTTTAAATGTCAACACATTGCATCTGTCCAGTGAGCACGCGCCTTTTTACCAGAGCACCTGCGCCGTTCGCCTGCTCGATTGGTCGGAATACGTCCGCGGTTCTCACAGCCCTTGGAGGCTAACTTTAGAACGCAACTGAAATTGCAACCTTCTCATTGTTAAAATGTTTCAATAGCTAACATTAGTTTTTTTTAACGTATAATTACAGCGTTTACAAATGGACCTGTAATGATCGCATTGCGATATATTTGCTGTAATATGCATGACAGCTTGCGACCTTTGCGCAATGAAACCTATTGAGTACTTGTAAATTAACGGTCTTCGTTTTGCGTCAAATTTCTAAGCAACGATATTCTCTATAGGCAATATACGGATGAAACGGGTGGCGACTTCGTTGAACGGTCAATGTGAACATTGATAATTCTCGTTGTACTGGGGTACAAAGAATCTACAAATAGTTCCAGTTTTCGTTATTGATGTTAATAAGTACATGGTAAATTACATAAAATTTCTACTTAGTGATTTAATTCGCCCTATTGACTTCATAACGCAATTGAATTCCTCGTTAAAGTGCACGTTACATTGCTTAAACATTTCAGTTCGTTTTAAATGTACATAGATTTTTTTTTAAACTACTCTAAATGTAAACGAGGTTTTTGTTTGGATATTTACTCGTTTAAAAGTTATCTTTAACTAAAGTAGGCCATGTTTACCTCATCGAAGTTAAACGACACTATATTTTTAGACAAAAATTTACACATGAATACTTTAGTAGTAAGACATAAAACGTTAACAAAATACGTAAAATTTTTCGCAGATACTGGTTTAATTATGTTATTGAATTGTATTTTATGTGTGAAATCTAAAATAGTTTGTAGTTGTTAAAAAAAATATATTACTTAATTTTAAATACCTTATTTGATAGGTCTGCCTAGGAAGACACCACAACTATAACAACGTTTCCTTTACAAAATATTTGTTTGTGAACAACTGTGAAAAACGAAGACGAATGAATAATAACGCTTGATTTTTACGAGCATGTTTTCAAAATCAAGTAATCTAACGAGATCGTATTAAACTTCTCAGCCCTTATTAACAATCGACAATTTAAACATGCGGGACGAAATCATCGGACGGAAGAGCGCAATTCCAAAGGGGCCCTAAACCCTTTGTCTGTCACATAAAGGGAACGTAAAGACCAAGTCAAAGTATTCATTCGTCGGATCTTAACGACTTAGCGCCTTTATGCGAGACCAATCGTGGAATTTAATTCCTAGGGAGTTAAAGTCATTCGACGGCATGAATAGCGTGAGATTATAATTGGTCCCTCTCGGTACAGTTTCAATGGATCCGATGTTACGGAAGATGTGACCTCGATTCACATCTAAGCCGTACGCATTTGTATATGAATGTCCATTTGCTCTAACAAGTATTCAAACTGCGACAAAGCCGGTTCGGAGACTTGTTTATGTATTTGTATATAGAGTACAGAGCGGATGCCCGCGCTGTACTTGTAATTTCTTGTAAAAAGTTCTATAAAGTACATATTTCTTATATATATAAGGGGTTAATTAAAATATGAACTATGTATACAAAGTAAGCCATAAGAACGCCCTGGCTACCTGTAAATGTTGTTATTATTATTAATTAAATGTCTTATATGTAGGACGCAAATATATCACAGTATTTAATTTTATAATTATAACTTGGCTGAACCTAATTGGCAAGAGTTTTGTAAAAGTTATCATAATGTTTTTTCCGAACAATATGACATTATCTTAACGTAATAAACAAAGATTATGTTCGGTTCTTGTAAGTCAAATATAAAATGCTTGAATATGCTTTCTTGATAACAATTATTTTCCTAATACATCAAATGCAATTAAAAACATTAATAACTTTCAATTGAAGTACTGATCGTAAAGCAGTTGATTTACTCGGAAACCTCTATGTTAATAGGATAACTGAATGTGCAATAAATAAAGCACAGGAAATCCCTCCATTTCATAGAAGCTTGCAAATGAGACATCTTTATATCCGGCGCGGCATAGAGACGGCCGCCTATACGCAATGTTTGCTTTTTCCCTTGATTACAATTTATTCAATCGTAAATTAGTTTATACAGCTGTTAAAACAAGTATGTTTATTATAATAATTACCATCGTATTTATGACCGTTTCCTGTTAAAAAAATTACTGAAATCATTGCAGCAATAATTCATAACTATAACTATCATTTTACAAAAAAATATGTTCCTTTATTTGAGCTGTCCATTCCGATATCGCAAAAAAAATTGCATAAATAGTAATATTTTAACTTACAAGTAACATATAGGTAACCCGTCAATGGCTTTATTTATTCCGTATTCTCTGAATTAAAAAAGTGGCATACATCATCAAAAAGTTTTAGTAACATTGATCTGTACTATAACATTGTAGACAACATCTTATTTTGCCATAAAAACTTTCCGCAGGGATAAATACATTTTGGCTATTTTTACTGTACCTTGGTTGTTTTGGATTGGCCACACTGTCACCTATGGTAACGTGATGTTATTATTCTTCTTGTATCTTTTTGCTGAGCTATTCCCGAGATTACCGACCAGTTATTGATAATCGTATAAAAACGCCTATGGGTGCTCCTATAGGTCGATATAATCTTTCTTTTTATATTGTTCCAAGTATTTTTTTGTTCCTGTATAGTAATAAACCTTTTTTAGTATAATTTCTAATTTAGGCACAATATTTTTTTATTATTTAGCTGGACACTTAGCGCAATTATCTCATAATATTTTCATTTCCGTTTTTGTTGTCGCGCTTAGGAGCAATTAAACCGCATTTGGCGCGAACAAAAGCGTTGGCGTCCACTTATTGGTTTCTGTTGTTGGAATAAATTAATGGCCATGTTTAATAACTGGCTATAAAAGCACTCAAATGGAGCTTCATTTTGTATATAATAACAGCGACATCTATAGAAAAATCAATTAAAGCACACGTACAATTTTGATAACATCATGGATAGTAACTCTCGCAATCATATTCTTTATTACTAGTTTTCAATCTTGTTATAATTCTCAAAAATAAGACCCTATTTTTTTCCTAGTATTTATGTTGAACTAAGAAAAGCGTTGAAACAAGTTTTATTATCACATTGAGTAACATGCCTCCGTAGCCTAGTGGCATGGACGTACAGAATAACAACTTCAGAAAATTACTTCGCTGAAAACTTTCTGAAGTATAAATAAATAAAAAATATTAACTTCAACAACGTAGTATTGGTAGTAATTTAAAGGCAATAAATATCCTTAAACCATAAAGTAACAATATTTATAATATAAAAATAGTTATACTTTCAAAAATTGTACAAATTATCGGCTTTAAATCAAATTAAAATCTTATGAAGAACATGGCAACAATTAAATTAAAAAAACGGTTTTGAAGATTGGCAACATCTGCCCCCATGTGTCTGACCGCATTTGGTTTGCTTACACATTGACGGGTCTCATGACACCATTTCAAAATAGACAATCAGTGCCCCACCCATCTCGTTGTATTGCGGCCAGGCAGATATCTGTTAATTGCCTAATAAAAGACAAGCAAACAAAGCAAACGTGTTTTGACTTCCGTTTTTATCAAACCAAAACTTGGAACAGCTAAGAAGCTATGGGAATAACTTTTTATAACTTGTGATCTGCTGAGATAAGTTTTATATTTTGTATTCCTAGTTGTTGTATTAGGTATTTTGTTTCTTGTAGCATTGTATAACACAATATTTATAATAACTCTATAAAACAAAAAATAGTTAATTACAACCTTGTAGTTGTAATTACCAGACAATTTGATTTTGTTTCTAGAAAATGTAAAACACAGAAACAGATTATAATAAAATTATTGAATTTTATTATAAATTATTTCTATTTTTCAAAATACTAACAATCATTTTATTCATCATCATCATCGTCATCAGCCCGTTGGTCCACTGCTGGACATAAGTGTCTCCTAATGCTCGCCTACTCCGTTAGGGGGTTTTTGACCGTATCTCACCACGCTGGTTGGGTCTACCCAGACCGACTTTTTACATGTGAATAATTTCATTACATCATCTAAATGAAGGATGACTATGCGGTGCTTAAAATAATAATGATCGATATACGCAAAGGACCTTGATATTCTAATCTAAAGTGTAATACTATTAAGATATTTTGATTTTACCTATATATATATAGATAGACATTAAATATCTTGATTCTTTAATTATTATCACAGCGCACTGTTGAAGCTTTGCTCAAAACATAGATTTAATCACGTATCTCAATGAAATGTAGTACTGATCTTTCTATAACTTATGGCCAACTGAAAATTTCATAATACATCAGTTGCCAGTAAAAGATTATAAACACTTATAATCTTTTGCTGGAAATGGATTTATTATGTACTTCGAGTTATTTCGTGTCATGGATCCATCTCTGAGGGCATACAGCTTCCGTGGCAAGATAATAGGCGTAAGTTATCTAACATCGCATCTGTTACACCGAACGGTTGTGGGAAATTCACTGCATTTACTGCATTGTCGCTGTATTGTTTCCGCGGACCTATGACGATATTGTTGGCATAATATATGGTACGGTACTTAGTGCTTTAGCAGATTATAACTAAATCTGGTATAATTTTATCCAATTATGATTTGACCAAAAGATGACACAAACATCAAGATTTATGTAATAACAAAATGTAAATATTATTTCATTTGTTTAAATTAATAGACCTTGTCCTTACGGATTACGGTTGATCATCAAAAATGCTAACGCCGAGTCTGAGTATAACCCAACATTTTTTTCTCAGTTTTTGTGGCCATGGTTTATGATAAAGTTACACATACATCTCGTATACATAAGTGTAGAACGTTTATCTGATGGTAAGCGATACGCTCTTCACTTAGGAATGCGGCATGTTTTCCCAGTATTTTGAGAATGTTTGAATGGATATCCATTATAGTGATGAAAATACATGTTTATAAAACGTTCTTTTGAAAATTATAGGCAACATTATGCTAAAGAACTGTTCATTCTCTTGTAATGTTAGCCTTTACTGAGTGAGTCCTTCATCGTTTATTAAAACTCAATGGTGTAAAAAACAGTATAGTATTATATTACACTTTTTGTGCGCCTTTTTTCGTCATAGCCTTCGCAGTCATGTTTGAAATATGCGCTTGATAACTAAAGTCTGTTCGCCGCCCACGCAACAAAATGTTCGATGAACAATGGACGATTTTCGCTGCGTACGTACGTTCTATTATTTGGTAATTTTGAAAGTACTGAATTTCTAGTTTTGATGTATATTTGATTTTTATCGGCCATCATCATTTCGATTGTCCCGCTTAATTAGCCATGATTATATCGTAACATTACGACAGTAAAAATGCAGCGTGAATTTTTTATTTATTTTACGTTTTAACCTTACTAAAACAATTCTTAAATAGTTTTTCTTATAACTATAATTTAATAATATAATGAAATTACGTAAATATGTTATCGTATTGAGTTGTTCCTTGAAAACACGAAATGTCCAGAAACCTATTGATTTTCAACTTGTGTAGCGCACACGCATCGAGAATACGCGACACATTCGACCGTTGGATAATAACTTTGAAGTTACGACGTATCGCGTGAACGTTTCATATTCAAAGCACGGTATCGCACCCATGTCTACGCTTATGTTAGCGTTCAAAAAGCTGTCATCTGACTTGCTCATATCTATTCCGTGCATTCGCTTGTGTTGGGAGCGACGCCCACGCCGCAATCAGGAGGCAGGAAACGGCAATATACTTTTACCGTGCCCAACAAAGTAACTATGAAAGCGTACTGCTTTAATGTGCATTATGTTGAAATGAACACGTGTTTTTTAGATATATAGTATACATACGTTGGCGGCTTCGTCCATGTAGTCTTTGCTTTGCAACCGACATTTAGTTTAGAAACCTTTCTTTAGAATATATTGAAATTATATTTGGCTTCGCTGATGACTAAGTTTTTTCATTGAAGACTAGACAGGCTAGCAGAAAGATGATGGTAAATGATACGCCGCGTTATAAGAAACGTAGCGTAAGTCGACACAAATTTGTTCGCCGCCTCAAGGCATACGATGTTACATCTCGTTTACCTAGTAATTACGCTAGGTACGTTGTTCTTAAAATCTAAAGAAGGAGTGTTTAAACTACAGATTCGCGCGGAATATGCTCTGTGGCTGTACTTCCTTAGACGCTATCCATGATGCAAGGATACATGTGACATTTATAAAATAATAAAAAAAATCATGTAAATAAAAGCTGAAATTTATGATATGTTTATTTAATTTTTGTACATTATAATACGTAAAATAGTATGAGGTATGCATTGAATATGTGCGAATGAAACGGTAACAGCAAATCTATTAGAATATGACTGATGGCGAGAAGGTTCTCACGGTTTGTACGAACTAGTTCAATGCCAATGGACTTTGTGCGTACACGTGATGAGTGATATAATTAGATAGTGTTCGGTTCGAGTCGTGAATGACATTTGCATATGAATGTAACTTTTTTTGGTTTACTAATATTGTTACTTTCGTGATTTTACAGCTGGCCAGTCTTTTGCAAGATACTGTTTATTTTTTGTAATCTGTTTAAAATGTTTCTATGCCGTGTAAGACTGCATTCATAACCTCCCTCTTTATACCATACTCTCTCGTATCTTTTATCTTAGAAACGCAATTTTGACTTTATTGTCACATGAACAAGATTTTAAAACATGTTCAATGCCGCATATCTTCTATTATTGTAAGCGTGATGTAATAAAGTAGTTATTTCTGTTACTGCTATTATTTTATTACTGTTTGTAACTGTCACTGCTATTATTATACCCCGCTGTGAAGCACTATACACTTAGTATCCGGGAATATGGAAACCCTAGACTTGAACGGGGCGACGCCCTTTGTGGATGGTCGTCAACTGACCTTTAGACTTACATTGTACGAAGACAAAAGTTATGCTTTTTCGACCTTTTATTTTTGTTAATTTAAATGTAAGATCTTTTTGCATGGGTATGCACATTGTTATTGTTATATTACTATTGAATTGTTTTAGAAGTGAAAAAATACTTTAAAAGTATTATATTGTACATGTTTTAGAGCTTTACAGTAAAATAAGTAGGTGCGGTACTATCTTGATGTCTATTTCTAATGCAAAGTGGTACTGTGACAACACCATAGCGTTTCGATTTAAAGGGAATCGTATCCAGCGACTTTATTGGGTATATACGATAGGTAAAATCCAATGACTCATTGAAGATAGCGCGTTGACCGGATTTGATACCCCTAGTATTGCCGATGCTCATGGGTGTCGGTGACCACTTTCCATTGCATGGCCCGACTGCTTGTCTGCCTTCCTATTCAATGAAAAAAAAAACGTATCACGCATTCAATCTTTATTATATTCAGCAGCAAACGTATTAGTGTGTACCAACACTCCAATGGTAGCCTATATCATGCCTTGTAGCTCATATCAACTGTGCTGAGTCATTTTATCCACTCTTAAAGCTATCAAGTGGCTACCCTCACTTGGCGACAAGAGCCAACTTTTAAAGCGCTGCGTCAGCTTATTTTGCGACTTCGAGCTCTTTTAAAATCGACTTGAGACGGTCTTCTTCGGCTACAAAGGGAGCGGCGTTGTTTTGTATTCAATATGTTTTTTTTTTCAAAGCATAATAAGAAATAGCCGTCTAGTTAGTATTAACTTCTGTGGATATTTTTACGTATTTTATATCCGTGGTCGTCTGTTAAAGGGACATGTGGTATTATACTGCTGAAGACACGTAACAACAATATTATTCTTCTGTAACTTCTTCACTCTAGCTAGAGCTTAGATCGCCTTATTTAGCTTTTGTACAAATAGTATCAAACTTTAAATAATATGTTTAATTTTTTTACAAATTACCATTATTATACTTCAGCTCACGAATTACATCTAAATCATCGTCTCATAATTTGATTCTTACGAAACTTGCGCACTCCTTCCTTACTTAACAAGGCACGTTGTTGTATTCGAAACTTATGCAACGCATGTTAATGTAATTTGTTAAAGTGTTGAGTAATACTTGACATTTAGATAACATTTTAATTAAGCGTTTGAGTATTCAATTATTTTATGAGGAAGTATAGTTTTACACTAGCGTATTGCATTTCCTCATAAAAAAAAAGTTATGACATTGTGTACGTCAACATAGTAAACGAGACATATTAAAATGGAAGAATATTTTATTTATACAAACGAATATTGAGGACTACTGTTAACTTCAATTTATAAAATTTCTTTCGGAACATAATGATAATTTAGTTATTTAAATTCGGATAGGCGATTTTGCAAATATCAGGTTTTTATGCTACAAGTAAAATTTTAGCAAAAAAGAATTAACTGATTTTAAATTCAAGCGGTATACAACTGATTTTACTGTTTCTCAACTATGCAAGCCTTGTCTAAGCATTTCTAATTAACGTAAATTCCTTATTCTTTTCCTTGTGTCGTATTCTTCATTGCTGAGGTTGTGACCTCTAATGATTTTTTGTGGACGATTATTTTTCACCCGTTGCAGTCTTTCTTAATTCTTTCTTCTAATGGTCTTTGTGTTATGCTTGGACCTCTATTCTGCTGTTGTTGCGCATCCGGTCTGTCAAACGAATAGAATTGATCTAGAAACCGGGAGAGCTACTAAGGTGTTGTTATTCGTTCTGGCTATATGACCAAGGAACTCATTTATCCTAAGGAGACAGATTGTTCACATCCTAACAGTGACACCAATTTCTTGAAAGTTTGACTCATTTATGTGGTGGAAAGTCCAAGGTCCAGCACCATATTAAATAATAAGATGCAAGAACTATCTGCTTTCTGAAGGGCCCAAGGTTTTGCACCTTAAATAAACATCGGCAACATGTGATTCATTACCATTCTAATTTTATTTTTGATTATGTTTCGTCGGCTCATGGAGCTCTTTAAATTTCCTTATAACTTCTTAAATATCCTTTTTGGTAATATTACCTGTAGGTCATTCTAAGCTATAAATGCTCTTACTTTAATGTTGACTATATAAAGACGTACTGCATGCCAGCGTATGGAATTCAATCGCAAACGGTTGTGATTCTTAACGACATAATAATTTTTACAGGACGGTAGCTATTACTTACCAAATAAAATTGTGAATAATTAGAATCGAAGCCCCGGCGCGGAGAAACGAGGTAACATAGTTCTAACCGAGTTGAGTTTATATTTCAGTTGCGAAGTTAATAATATTTTGGACATAGAATTTGTAATTTTATAAGATCTGAATTCGTCTATTCTATATCGTGTCTTCGTATATTTTTGATCTTTCTTTATGAAAATTGATGAATATCGGACCGCGAAGCGGATGCAACATATCGAACTATAAATTGACGAATTGTTCAATTGTTAATATGAAGTATGTTTTTTATAATGATCATATTATATAACCTTTAGAAGCATTGAACATGGCAATGATATTCAATAGAATGGATGTATAAATACGGCACACGCAAATAGAATTACGAGTTAATTTCAACTCGCGTTGTCATATTTAAACTTGTCCATCTGCATTAGTCGGTACGAGATCAATGAACTTGAGTTCGCGAGAGTTTGATGTCCAATTACAAATATAAACTGTTTTCAAATGTATAAATTATTGTACACTCAGAATCATTCGCATTTACTTATTAAAAGTAATCGAAACGCGTCTTTTAACAATGTTAATACAGTTGCAGCTTGTTCCTTTTTCGATTCCATTTTAGATATTTATCGTGAAAGTAATCAAAGTAAGTTAATATTATGCCATCATGCCATGAAGAGGAGCAGCATGGTATTTTAAAAAGTGTGATTAATTCCTTTTTGAATGTAATGTGACGGAGGTAAAGAAGCAGACGTCACGATGCAATATAATAAAAAATACGAAAGCATAATTTTTTTATCCATTTAACCCGGAACTACTTTTCTGATCGTTTGTAGAGCAACCACTAGGTCATTTAATATACTTACCGTTCTATCGGATGCCATTAAGCGTATGCGCGAGGCATTTATGAAAGAAAATTAATCAAGACTCCTGCAGAGATTGCCGGTACAATTGGTGTTAGTGGCAAGTAACATAACTGTAAATGGCATGTTATAAAATAAATATCACAGATTACTTCACCTTTTAAATATCTTCATTAGTAGTAGTAGAAAAAAATATTTTCAATAACCCAGACTTATACAGACACATAGAGAATTATGCGGACTCCTAATCATTTTGATTGATTATAAATTGGGATTTATTCGTTGGAAGAAATATTTTACGAGAAACACGTTCTTTTATTGCTTTAAATCTTGACAATATGTAATTGTATTAGCACGATTGCTCTCTGGGTTCCAGCATGGTGATTACCAAATTACTAAAACATTGTCAGATTTTGTGTGGAATTTTTCTTTAACAGAGTTCAACCATGTTTATCTTAAATCTGTAAAACAGCAATGTCTAAGGTACTCAAACCAAGTATTGGTCGTACAAAGTTAATAGATGTATCAAATCGAACATAACCTCCTTTAAAATGGTATGAAATGTATCGTATTCTATAAAATCAACGGTCCAATGATAGTTCCTTTAACAACTGGGCGCAGGAATCGAAAGAAATGGTCCCGGTTCAAACATCCGACATCCCGCCCGCTGTGCGTCCGTCCAACGGTTTGTGTAATGTTAATAAGACACGCTCCTAACCGGGCAAGTACTCGATAGTGAACACTTGAAGGCTTACGATATAGAGTAAAGCTCAGGCGGCTTGTAAAGTGATGCACAGACGGACAAAAAAGGTGTTATATTGTATTCAAAATTTTAAATCCGAATTCGCATTTGGAACCATATGTGATTAGACTTGTCGTATTAAAAAACGATGTTGCATCGTTAGTGTTAACGTAGTTTTTTTTTCCAATTCGCAGTACAGTAAAGTCGGTACCACTACAGGTTGTCCCAGTAATGGTGGTTTATAACTAGGATCCATCGTGATTTAAGTTTTGTTAATGATTCTCGTAAATATGGTATATTAATATAAGATATTTATCCTTGTACTCTAGGTCCTGATCTTACGTGGATTTGCTTAATACCATTTTTTTTTGATACACCAATACTTTTTACAGCAAATGCAGCATGTTCTTTAAAAATAATACGAAGTAATCTAATACTAACCATATTAAATTAAATTGCACACTACTATAGATAATATCTTATTATTAAAGTTCATCAAAATAGTAATGCATATTCACCATTGAATTGATCATCAGTATAAATTTTAGCAGTAGACGCTTTTTAAGGCATTCTACCGTTTAGGTAGCGTAACGATTAATGAATTGCCTCAATTCGTAGAGTACATTAATGAATTATTTCGACTCGTAAACTACCCAGACTTCGTGTTCTTATAAAATTCTCTAGATTGTTTCGTTCAGAATATGTAAATGTACAGAGCGGTGCCTAGGTCTAGCCATATCTACTGGTATGCGTGACTGCTATGGCGGTTTCAATTGCCCCGGGCGGGAACCGAGACGCGGTTATCGCATTAAACATTATTAATAAAATGATAGGAAAAATTATGAGTGCAGAATTACTTGCAAGTTATTCTCCGTATAAATCGCAAGTTTTAGCTATGGTAGATTAGACATTAGCTCGAACAATCCTAAAATAAATAAAGAATACTGGATCATTCATAACGTATCGAATGTAGCAAATCCAGCTAGCTCAAGCGCTGTAATGATACCTGTGGTTAGGGCAATTTGGGCTGATCACCTAATTGTCTGAAAAGTAAGATGATCCATGCGTCGGATGGGCATGTAAAGTCGGTCCACCACCAACCCGCATTGGACCAGCGTGGTGGGGTCCAAAGCTCTAATGGATAGGTGTTGGTAGGCCTATGCCCAGCAGTGGACTTTCACAGGCTGATGATGAATGATACCTGTAACAGTTGTAGGCAAAAATTTAAATAAAATACACAGGCTGAATCGAGCCATCGAGAGAAATGAAGATACATACAAATAAACACTCATATGCACAGAAATGAAGGCCAATATCTATATTATAGTATTTGTAAAATCAATTTACACAATTACAGAACTCGGTTTTCAATAATTTTGCATTATTATACTTTTTAAAATCTTAGCGTTATTATTACTCTCTGTACATTTCATTTTTGACATTGAAAAGGCAATATTTATTCCTAAAAGTCTTTATGAAAAAGATACCTCATTTAATTTTTTTTTAAATCTTTCACGGTCATTGACCCTATCGTTCATATATTTGCTGGATAACTGACAACAGCTAATAATGTGTTGCGTTAAAGTGAACATATAAAGCTAAACTAGATAGAGCCAGGCTTGCCAAAGAGGCGGCCCATTTGCATTTCCGTTCGCCTCCGGGCAGTGATTAAGTATTACAGCATTGGCTAGACGCAAAGATTTACACAGAACCGATACATTTTACTTTGCCTTACTATAAATGTAACTCTAAGTATTTCGCTGAAAAAACATTTTAACCCTTTTACAGTGAAGTATTTAAATACCAAACTAAAATACAAAAAACCTTACTTTACAGTAAGGTTTATTTTTTCAACCTTACCAAACCTATACAGGTTAGGTATACCAAACCAAACCAAACCTATACAAGTAAGTAAGGCTGAATTCATAGTTTTTTTATTTAGATACTATGTAAATACCAATTCTTTCACAAATAATGGCGCGCTTTCGTAAGAATTACTTACAAATCACACAAAAGTAATATAAGAAAGCTAAAATATTTACGATAGTGTGCAATATTAATTATCTAATCGAAAGTCATTTATTTATAAAATAGTAATTAAAATAGAAGTTAACGACTCCGAAAGATTATCAGTATTTTCTACGGTAAAATAGTTTTAAGTCCATTTGAATAACTTTTATAAAGATAACAAAATACAATGCTTATGGTTTTTATTTTGATAAGCCTTTTCGTAATCGTTAGTTCCAATTTAATGGATATTGATAAATTTTTAATCTAATTGTAAATGTTTAAATGTCTTTTTATAAATATAGCCACAGTTGTTAAATAAGACTGGTTGTTTAAGCGTCCACAGGGTATTACACGGTCCATAATTTAATAAAATTCAAAGGCACGCTTAAAATAAACATGAGTTGCATCGTATCCGTTGTACAGCTAACAGGAGCATCCTCTTAACTGTTTAAATTAGTGCATACATCAGGTTCTGTATAAGCTCAGTAAATGCGTTGAATCGCCTCCTTCGAATATGAATTTTCGTAAATTTTTGCCATCCATTTAATCACTTCGCTATCTGCACCGTTTTCTGGTTCTTTTAAATTAATTGTATTGTAGAAGTATAAAGACTTATACGGATAATAAACGTTTATTATTTTCTCAATGCTTACAATAGATGCCTATTATATTATTTTAAGCAAGCTTTCGTTATTACAATTTTATTAAAAATTGTAATCGGTGAAAACACCAAAAAAACAACTAGCTGAGAATTTTGGGGATGGTTAATGCAACGCACTCAAATTCTAGATTATTTATACCAACGTATTAAGTATGTAGTAATAATATAAAGAATATTATAATACAAGATTTCGTTATATTTACTGTATGATAAAATGTACTTAGTAGAAGAGGTCGATTTAATATTAAGCAACAAAAGATCACCTGAAGTCTACGAAAGTTTCAAAAGTTGCTATAATATAAATATTTTTGCTTCGCCTGTGCTTGGTGAACTAGGCTCGTGGTCTTATATTTTTAATACGATTTTAATGTCTTCTTCTCGTCCTTTAACCTCACTGCTGTTTTGTCGTCTGTACATGACTCACCGCTTGATAGATTAAATGGAGCACATTAATCCATGTAGAAGCGCGGCGTCGCAGCATGGACGCCTTTTATTAGCTGAATAAGTGTACCAATTGCTGTCATTGTTCTTTCGGTGAACACATGCAATTGTGTAATGAGTTAAACTTGTTCCTCTCGTTACGTTGTTATGTCTTTGTTGCATCTGGTGTCAATGGTATCGGAGTGAGGAATTAGATGGTAGTATACCATATGCTAAGCAAACATATAATAGAAAAGTTATAGTTACAAGGTAAAGTACTATTAATGTTTATTAGATACCTATTATGCGCATGTCGTATGATGTCTACACTTACTTACTACACTTTACATTTAATTATTTTTCTATATAGATAAGCTACATATTATAAAAACACTAAATAGTGTTAGGACAAAATTGCATAATATAACGTTTTCGCCTGTTAATGAAGCGGCTGATGCGTATATCGCGTAATTTAGTATTATTTTTATATCTGATGTTATCATCACATGTATTATATATATATATATATTCTTACACGTAAGTATATTTGGATTATCACAATAGATTATTTTATTTCTACATTTTAAAATCGCGTAAATAAAAGAAATATTAACGCAATGGATTATTTCCGACGCTTATTTCAAGTGCTTTATCCCTCTTAAGCCTTTTAAAGATACTGAGTAATTGTTAATAAACTTAAACAAAACGTCAAGCATATGGATTTCAAAAGATTTTCGCATAACATGTGTGAGTTATCGACACAGATTTATACCAAACATCTTGGATTATTTTAAATACTCAGTGTAATATACATATGGGCAGATGAATCACTGGGTATTACAAAACTTCAACTTTTTGTATAAGATACTGAAATTTCCTTTCTTAGTTATCAAAATCTTTTTAAAACTGGCATTTTAATTAGCGAAAACCTGAATGGATCTTTGTTTTATATCGGTGTAAATATAAATACATATAAAAATGTTGATATTTTTTTTCCTATATTTGGTGATTACGAAGTCTATATCTTTCGATGGGCACGAAAAGCTATTTAGTTGATAAAGCAAACATTTGGGCTGTGATAGCGTGGGCTTAATGATCAATACTAATGAAAAATCTTTCATATCTAACTATGTATCTAACTGCTTTAATAACTCGAAAAATATCATCTCATCTCATCTCATCAGCCTGTAATAGTCCACTGCTGGACATAGGCCTCCCCTAATACAGCCCTATCCAGGGCTGGGGGTTTTTGGACCGTATCCCACCACGCTGGTCCAATGCGGGTTGGTGGGTGGACCGACTTTTTACATGCCCGTCCGACGCATGGATCATCTTACTTTTCAGACAATTGGGTGATCGGCCCAAATTGCCCTAACCAACTAGGAAACAACAATGAAAAGTTGTTGAGTCCCCGCAGGATTCGAACCCACGACCTCCGGTTTCTAAAGCACACGCCCATACTACTAGGCGACTGATAACTATTAAATGGCTTAATGTTTTTACAATATTTATACTAAAACGAGACAAATAGAGCAAATTAAAAAGCATGCAGCCAACATAAAAAAAAATCGTTTAAAGAAGTCGCAATATAACCATCGCGTTTTAATTCGAAATCTTTATGAAGTAAGGTATTAGTTCTAACTTTATAAAATTTATAAACGTAAGTTGAAAGATAGCAATACTTTTTAAATATAGTTCCAGTAATAACGCATTTATTTTATTCGCAGACAACGCACCTAGTGCCTGAGCGGGGCACAGGTGGGCGTTCCGCCATCTTGGGAGCCATTCTACTGCGTTCTGCAGCAGGACCGTCGGACCCTGACCGCCTACACCAGCGAGGAGCTCGCTGTAAGTAAAACCTATCTACTTTCCATGCAAATTATCTAAACAAAGAAACAAGAATAGACTTTTCTATAGGCTAGCTCTAGTACATAAGTTTTTTCGGAGGTTAGAAATGTTTATTACAATATAAGCTTATTTAAATGAACAAAATTGAGACTTGAACAACAACGTCGATAAGGATACTAGCTGTACTACTGAAGTAATATTTTTTAGCACGCAAATATTAAAATTACATGTAGAGAAAATTTATAATCTTATGATCTTCAGAAGTCAATGCGAGCTTATTAATCTTGGTGTGTAGTTGCTGATTTCCACAGTGTAAAAATTAACAGGGGGATAGAAATCTTGTTTTAAGAGTATGATTATGCAAATGAAAATGTTAATATACGACGCAGGCAATTAATAAAAGAACATTTATATTACCAATTCAAATTGTTCATTTAATTTATCTTGGTATGTAAATTTTGAGCATTTTATTGTCTTTCTAGTCATATATTCTTGGTTTTCTTTGAACGACTATGGTTTACGAGTTTAAAACTTGCATTTTGCTTAGAATTTACGTATCTGCGTATATAATTTTTAATTTAAGTATCTAACTTTTTTTGTTGTCGTATCTTTGATACAGTTGTGTTATGGTAAGGTTGTTTGGAGATGTATGCATTCTTTTGCGTTTGCCCCGAGATTATGAGGAAATTGTTGCAATTTGTTGGTTGATTATAAAAGCTTCTTCTTTATATTTTCATCTCGTTTTAATTTATTTTGAAGTATTACTTATTACAATTTAAATATTGCCAATGGTTTTTGTAAATTCGATTTGAACTTGACTGTAATTGTTTGCGAAAATAATTCATTGATAGATCTTCGAATCGATGTAGTGTTTTATTTGGTTGATAATTTATTGTTGATTGGAATTTGTATTGGCTATAAATAACGCAAGTTCATTTAATTCTTATTGATTTTTCTCTAGCACGTTTGTATTGTTAGGTGGTAAACACGTCAAACTTTAATCGCGATATTGATAGTACTAACGACACTAAAGGGGTCATGTGCGTTTTCAGCGAACGGTCGCTCAATAACGCGCGGAAAAAACCGGACGTGGTTTTGTTACAAAATATGATTTCAATAGAGCGTGAACTTTTCGCGTGTTTCACATAATGTCGCTCAAACGAGTCGGTCGTAGAATTTGTGATTAACACTAGTTTTTACATGAAATGAAAAAGTAACCATTTGAAATGAACTATTGGCCGAAAACGAGTACTGTGGTATAAACCCGCGAATTTCTCGATAATGTACACCATAGTATTAAAAGCGGGATTCCAGATTCTAGGCTCTTACTTGTGCTGGGCTATTTACTTTTAACCAAAAGATTTAATTGCTTCATAGCTGACGTACCCATCTAATTCTGCCTTCACAATAATTAAATTTCTGCAATATTGTTTTTGCTGTATATTGGATAATACTCCAGTCTGAAAGTGTTGATGTTCCAATAAACTGACGAGACAAGAAGAACGTTCCCCTAAAAGCAAGCAAAACACCCTATCCACTAGAAGGGCTTAGCGTCAGGCAAGATTCGTGCCTTACCCTACTGTCGCTGAAATTTATAAGAAGTTACTATTCGTTTACCCTGTTCTGCTATACATTAGCTAAAATGCCCTTCAATCCGGGACACATTTCTGTTTTCTGGCTAAGTTATTGTGTTCCCTTTCAATAGGAAAACTGCAAACTTGTCTCGATAAAGGGCCTTTAGCAAACTGAACTAATTTTTAATATCATAATAGTTCCTGAAACAAGCAAACAAAACGCATCATGTTTAGTATACAGGTACCGCAGAGATACGCGACTTGAGATCTTATTTAGTTTTAATTGACTTTACGCTGTATTTTTTTTGATATTTTAAACCCTTAAAAAATGGTTAACATTTTAAAGCGATAAGTATTAAATAAACTAAAGTCGTATCATTAGATACCAATGATAGCCATAATAACTAGTACTGTCGTACAGATGCCTTATTATAAGTAGATTTTAGCTCAGAGACTGTCATATCAGTAATGTCATAAAACGGGTATCACTTCGTTGCTGTTTGTAGCATTTTTTCGTAAGTTTTATGGCTTATTTGGCTTTTTATAGAATACTATTCGATTGGATTGTATCTTGTTCGCAGTGCGCATCGACAATTTTCCGTTCCCCTCGTTGACTCTTGAGAAAAACGATAATTTTGCTTTCGACAGCAATTCAGGTCGCCTTTGCCCATTGACGGCGGTTCGTAACGATGTCTGTATTGTTTGTCCGACTGTTAGTTCCGCTTTCTTGGGCCTGTTAACTTCTTCGACACCGTCGTCGCTTCATCGGTCCACTGGAATGGTTAATCCGATCAAGTTTCTTGAATACCTTTTCAATAACAAAAAGAATATTTTTGATAGATTTCTTAAATTATAAATCATAATCCTACAGAATCGACTGAGTATAGGCCATGTGTAAATTAATCAAATGTATTATAATTAATCAATTAAATGTGATAATAAATGTCATATTCAAATAAAATAATAAATTATGTATTGTCTTGCCAAAGTGCTGTATACTTGGGCTATATTTATTGTTTTTATGGACCGTTAAACCTCAGTTTCTGCATTCGTTTTTCGTATTAGTAATACATCCCTTAAAATAAGTCTATGGTTATGAAACATATTACACTTAATTAAAATAAGTAACGAATGTTGTTTCCTTTAAATTACATTAAAGCTAATTCTTATATCTTAGTTTAATTGTTATTGAATAAAACTTAATATTATTTAACGAAGATTAAACAAATTGTAATATATCCACAAATACTCCCTTGATCTATTCAATATAAACGTAATAGTTAATCAAATCAAAGAATACATCACTTGATGCTAAGTTGTAATTTAGTTAAGGTCTTCTCAGCTAGCGCGTTTAAATTCAACGTTTATTACTAAGATTAGCCGTCTCCGTCCGGAACGTCGTGTTAATGAACTGCAGCCGAAGTCGTGAGTATGTAGTTAAAAGTAAGAAACAGACATACATACAAACGTGTTGGTATATCAATAAACATCTAAGAGACCCTTTTAATGTCAAAGGGTAAACTTGACTACTTAGGAAATGGACATTAATTAGTTTCACTTTTTGCTTTCATGTTGCCTAAAGAGTATAGATATTCGATATAGCAATATTCTAGTGGAGTAATATTAAATATCCTGTAATTTTTTTTGTATAACTTCCATGTTCACTTGATATTTTCATTTGTAATAATGTGATATTATAGCTTTATTTCGCAATACATCAGAATCTCTATAAATTGTGAACTGTCCTTTATCATGGCGTATAAGTAAAACACTTACTTATAAACTCTAAGAATTTGAATAAATGAATTAGAAACTCACGTTATAGTCATCTTTCCTGTATAACCGAATGCTATTGTTACGTACCTTAAGTAAAACTATATGAATAAGCAATTGCACTCGTTGTTAGAAATTGATTCGAACAACCGGATGGTAATTATCCATGTACAAGTGTGTTTCGATGTCAATCGGAAGCGTCAGCGGAAAATTAAGTGCACCAAAGAAAATCGACATGAATCGAGAATGTTGAGGCCCTTGAGTTGCGTATCGAGCGATGATCCGGTGAAAAGTCTTTGGAAGAGCCAGCGTTTAGGAACCGGTCCGAATCATGCCAGTGAAAGTATACTTTGGTGTCGCGTGCCAAGGCAACGTTCTCTCCAGGGTTCATGATGATTACAATGATTACGGGAAGCGAAGCAGGTGAGTTGCCTCACTGACTGTTACTTGTTTTTTTAATACGCTGTTGTATTAAAATATTGATGACTTCTAAAATATTATGTATCAGCGGAAATGTCGTATAAACTAAACCTTAGTATGACAATATGGGTTAGTTTTTCAAAATGCTTATTAAAAGACCAGTAACACAAGAAAGACAGACAGCATAGATATATGTTAAAAATTTATATCAAGCATAAAAAAATATTTTAAATTAGGGTTGATGCCTGTTTTTGCGTTGATAAGAAATAAGCAGGTGATAAAAATATTATATAATGAATTTTGTAACGGAATCAAAACAAGTGCTAGTTATTACAACGACTGTACGAGTGATTCAGGAAGGATGTAGAGTAAAGAGACGTATTCTAATATTTGAATATTAAAAATGGAATGAATGTGTAGAATTAAATTTGGTTGTAACTTAAAAAGTGTAGGTGTGAGAGAAAAATTAAGATAAATATGGTTGCACGATCGGGTTAAGGCGTGGGAACGCCTTTTGGCGTTTAATTAATAATACAAAAAGTTGTTATTGAAGTAATTCTTCTATGCTGGTTATTATTTTTAGTAAATTCGTTACAATACAGTCTAAACCTTAATTTTAGCATTTTAATATATACACATACCATACATTTATTAAATCGATTCGTGATTGGATGCAGGTGATATTATATATAAAAAGTTGAATGTAGTAACAATGTCTTGCGGTTACGTGATACGTAATTGTCGGTATGACATATAATATTCGCATTGAATGCGCGAAGGGTCATGTAGTGTCAGCTTACCAAAGGCCAGTCGGTGGGAAATAGTTCTGTTCACGGACAGGTTATTGACACCTTAAATTAGAATGGGAGCGTGTGGCGAATAAGCTAAATGGTTTATTAATTTAACCTCAGAATCATAAGACTACAATTGATTTAATATTTATACTAATTATTAATTTTGTGACTTCGATTACAGAAAAGGCTCGAAACATTGGAAATATGTATATTTAATATAAACTTAACGACGTATATGCATGTTTGGATAATACGTAAAAAGCTTCGGTAAACAGATCGTTTATCAAAGTCTTTTAATTCAAGAATTTGAATGAATATGTTTAAAGTTAGTTTAAGAAATTGAAGTGATATGTGAACATTATATACAAAACAGGGATCGATTAGTTAACACATATTTTTGACATTTTTTTTAAATTTTTTTTATAATGAAAATTCCAGGCGGTTCAAGTCTTCACAAAGTTATCATTAAAATCTAGCAGTCTTGAGTTGTAAATGTTTGTAAGCCTTTTAGTTTTCGTCAGTGATTATTGTACATAAAAATGTGTACCAACCTATCGTTTTATGTTTCCTATTCATGAACGCTCAATTTGTTTACCTATGTTACCTCAATCGGTGTGAGTATTTCCCATGAAATACCATGTTTTTTTACACCGCGTGCAGTAAAGTATCATAGCTAGTGCACTCAGAAGCAGGATGTCTTCTAACAATGAGGACGGAAACCTCAAGTGATCGTTCCGCCGAGGTAGATCAATCATGTTTTTAGGCGACAAGTGCTCGTGTGCCGGATCGATGTAATTTTTCAATACGCATCTTCCGCAATGCCTTGTTCACGCGTGCCTTTAAGCTTCATAAAATGTAGTTCTAGGCCGTATTTCCTGTTTATAATACAGCAAATTAACAATGCTTTATTGGTCGGTGCTCACGGTAGTTTTACGTTTTAATTCACAACTCTATCACACGGTGACACTAAATGCGGCTTAATAGTTTGCAGGTCAAGACGGAATCGTTGTTGTCGTTTTAGTATTAAACCATTTAATGAATAAAGGCAACAAACGATCGTATTTATGGCAGGATTATAGGTAAGAGAGTTGATCGTAAGGGGGTTAAATTTTCTTAGTCTTATTTCTGGCGGCGGCTTTGTTACTAAACTATTCTACCCTGGTTTGATTTAAAGGCATAGTAACTATGGAAAATTTTGAGTTAAGGGTATGTAACATTCTGTAGGTGACAACAATACAACGACAAATGAGGTTTATTCTATAACGAACTTTTATACGGTTAAAATGTCACCTACTCTTTAAGATGATTTTTTGCAGTAGTAGACTAATTTGTGGACATGCGTAATGATAAAATTAAAGTCAAATACACTGCTATGCTGCCAGTGTTTCTAGGAAAAGAGAATTATTAAACCAAAATCGGATACAATAGTGATTTACATTTTATCAAACGCGTTAAAACACACTGCTCGTGTGGACAAAATGTTTTGTTACAAGAAATTTGTCATTGTACCGGAGAAAACAGTCCTAACGGTACAGGTTATCAAAGAGTTATTTGTAACCCGTTATGTTTTGGTTTTGAGATTGGTCGAGTCATGAAATAAAAATCTAAATATGTTACAACGTAAAAGTCGTTAAAGCAACAATTTGACTATAATGGCATCACGACAATTTAATTATATATTTCATTTAAAAAGAGTAATTGAAAGAAAAACGTAAAATTGAACCATAGTTAACTATTATCCACGCTGGATTAACAATTTTCGTATATTTTATAATATTTAATCATGTGTTATTATTTAATTGTTTTACTTTGAGATTTGTTAGATGTATTTGCTTTTTTAACGTATTATTACAAATAAAAACATAATTTTATTGTTTTATATCATGTAACTTTAATAAATTTGTTTTCGAAATCTGGTAGACTATAAAATCGTACAAAGAAACAAACCAATTAAACTATTAATTGTATGTATTATTACATACGAATATTTAGTAAAATTTATAAAAATTGATGTATCATTTCTTATTACTATTAATATTAAATTTTGTATTGTTCCACGCTATCCGACAGTCGTTCCCCGGATTCTATGTGGATCGGAAGGTAAGAAAATTTTTGAATGTTGTGGTGTTGTTTGTGTTCACATTTTGCCCTCTCCCAATTATCTTTTTCGCATATATGTTTTTCTGCCCTAATTTTTAGTTAATTCTTTATCATATTATTATTTCTTTTTCAAGACTTTTTTATTTGCTTGAAGAATGTGAGAGTGAGATTTGTTTTTGGTCATTTTCCTTTCATTGTCATTCCTTCAATCGCAAATAGCTGTATATTCAGCATCACTCGACCGAAACAATTCAACAGTTTTATGTCGTCACACATCATTTGCAAAAATTTTCAATATTTCAGGTTTAATTGTCAACATAATTTTACAATTTGTACTATTTTAATATTTTGAAAATTAGATAAAGTTTTTACAAATTTTATAATTATAGTAGAACGCAACCGAACCTTATTTAATTTTTTAAAATAATACGCCGCATACACGAAAGCGTTTAACAAATGAACGCAGACAACGTGCACAGGATAAACATGGCGTACGCTCCGACACAAAATTTGTTATTGCACGTTCCGTTTCCAGTTTCTCGGAAGGCGCGTTTCATGTGGTACGAACCTAAACGGGAACGTTGATGTCATGGAGGCCATGTGCGTCCGACCGCGGCGAACTTTGCCCGCCAAAACCCTTTTGCCACTTGTAAAAGTGCGGATACACTAGACGAGCCGAACGTCGTTTTGATTTATTGGCTACGAAGACATCAGTCAAATGGTCACCGCAACCCAGACATTGGCAATCAAATTACCCAGTTAATACGGCTACGGTGCCTTTCAATCCGGAACACAATAATGTTTTCACGCTACTGCTTAGCGGCAGAAGTGGGCACCGCGGTGTTACTGCCCCAGACGGCCCCGTAAAAAGGGGACCTACCACCTCCTAAGTCTTCTTCCATGTCTATTTTGGAAAAATTCATATTCATAAACTGCGATGATACGTATTTTTGTAAGTGTTCGTTAATTTAAGCTATGCATTTTGCCGATATAAATGCAGTTTAATACTGTAAATGAATATAATTTTGAAAAATATGTTCTAATATCAAATTTTAATATTTAAAACCTAATGCCACCGACTGCCAACTCCCTCCATAGCCTAGTGGTAAAGGCGTGTGCTTTAGAAACCGGAGATCGTGAGTTTGAATCCTGCGGGGCCACAACAAATTTTTATTCCTTGTTGGTTAGGGCCATTTTGGCCGATCACCTAATTGTTTACATAGTAAGATGATCCATGCGTCGGATGGGCATGTAAAAAGTCAGTCACCCACCAACTCGCATTGGATCAGCTTGGTAGGATACAGTCCAAAAACCCCCTAATGGATAGGGGTGTATTAAGGAGGCCTAGGCCTAGGTCCAGCAGTGGACTATGACAGGCTGATGATGATGATGATGATGGATGCCACCGAATTGACCGCCGCCATATTCAATCACCACGGCGTGTTTAGTCAATAAGAGCGCCTGCGCGATATTTTTTCGTATGATTATCAGAGATATGAACTGTTTCTTTAGATATCAGATTAAATTTTGTTGGATTATAGAAAAGTCTTCACAATATGGTTTTCACTTCACTGCTATAAGGCAACAAGTTATCACGGTGATACCTTCCCGATCGGCATCCTGCAAATGAAAGACCAACCACCTTCAATACTAATGTGCCTTCTTAAAAAAACTCAATGAACATGAAACGTTGCTTCGTGCAATTGTCAAGTGTTAGTATAATTAATCAGTTAGTCGGTTTTCATGAATTTTAGACGAGAGATAAATTGCAGATTCTACTTAATGTATCCGCAATTTAAGAGCGATCTTTTTTTTAATATCTGTCTTTTCATCGCGAAGATAATTTATGATCGGCCAGCAGGTTTTGTTTGAGATTATAGATACAAAAAAGTTTACAGATTAATTGTTTATTGAATTGCCTTCGGACTATCATTTCTTAATAAATTATTTAAAAAAAAACACTCTTATATAAAACTTGAGTAGAATCGGACAAAAGTTTATTATTTTTATAACTAGAACTATTATTGTGGTTTATAGATAATTAAAACCAAATAATTTTCAAACGTATTAGTTACCTTTTTTAAGCTCTCTCCATTAGTTATTCTCGTTAACTTTTATGTTGTTGTAGCGAAGAATAAATGTTTCCAAAATAGTAAATTTTACAATGTTACCTATAATTCGTATTCAACCCTTTATCACGTATACCAAGTATAGTTAAGTTTAAGTGTAACACAATATTATAATACCTTATTCGTTTCAATTAAATGTATCATAACTTTCCGGTACATTGTTTCGTGAACATATTGGAGTGAGTCACTTCATCTGGTGTCGGTGAACTTTATACTTAGAAACGGTTATTCAAACGAGGCCTTTGTGTTTGGTTAGTAATTAAAATTTGCCTTTAGCGGAGTTCAATTGAATACGATTATTATGACACTTCATACAGTGGCTTTTTTTGGTAAGACAGTATATTAATTAAACTTAAGAGAATTGTATATATACTAGTTGACCAAGCAGACTTTGTATTATCTCAATCGATAAATAAAACATCTATACTTTTGTATATGATTTATCAATCTACTATACAAAAAAATTATTTGATTAGTAACAAATATGTAGGTAGAATGATATAATTTATTATTTTCAATTCCGATTTTTATTATATTTATTAACCCTTTAAAACTTCCCTGGACTTTCACAAATAATTCATGACCATATTTAGCCAAATCAATAGGTTTAGCCGTTCTCAAGTTTTAGCGAGACTAACGAACAGCCACTGATTTTTATATATATAATAAATTAAGTTTTTTATTTTATAGAATATATATATAAGTGAATTACTGCTCGAATTATTAAAATCCATAGTATATTTAAAACTGTATTAACTTATTGCGCATTTATTTAAAAAATTTCAGAGGAATGCTATGCTTAACAAACTTTCTGTGGTATCTTTATAACCGTTTCAGGTCAGAGGCGTCTGTAGCACTGTTGACAGTCTATAAGTAACACTTTTACGTTGAATAAATATATTTGAATTAACATGAATTAAAGGATTTGTTTTCGCAATGACTCATGCTGCCGACTGCTACATGGCCGATATTAACTTTGACTAAATCACGAAAAATAATTGTGACTGTGGTGCCTCGTTGCATGTCTAATATATTTTGGCTAAATTTGTAAACATCAGTTTAAAAGATTAGTAAACGTTTTATGGATGAATCCATAGAACATTAACGGTAAAATTAATGCTATACCAATACAAAAATATTTATTAACATTATTATTAATATAAAAATACTGGATAATAAGTATGTCAACTATCTCTGTAGCCTAGTGGTAAGGGCGTGTGCTTTAGAAACCGGAGGTCGTGGGTTCAAATCTTGCGGCGACTCAACAAATTTTCATTGTTGTTTTTATTTGGTTAGGGCAATTTGGGCAAATCACCCAATTGTCTGAAAAGTAAGATGATCCATGCGTGCAACCACTAACCCGCATTGAACCAGCGTGGTGGGATACGAACCACAAACCCCCAAAATTATCATTAGGGGAGGCCTTTTTCCATAATGCTGATGACGACGATTATGTCATAAGTATGTTAATAAAAACCAGGTAATAAATTTACGATCTACCGCATCAATAAAACATACACGAACGCGTTCGTCCATAGAATCATCAAGGCGCCGCTTTTCTTGACGGCAGTCTGAAACAAAATGAGCGCTCCTTGTGAGTGAAGTAGGACCCTGTCATTCGATCGACAATAAAACAATGCGGCCTGTGACTTGTGCGCAATTGTGCGCCCATTGCTCGTAAATGGTCGATGCCTTGAATATCGAGAGACCATCCCTTCAAGCCATCGCGTCCGTCGCCCGTCTCCTATTTACGTTACGCTGTGCGTTCTATTTTTAAACTCGCCTCATTTAATTTTACGGCCGTGTGTGGGTGAAAAGAAAGAGGATGAGCGGATAAATTTTCATTTTGATGTTTCTGCTAGTTATCTTTTACTGTTGTTGTGTCGTTTGCGTATTATAGAGTTAATAACATTGCTTAACGTATACCAGAACCGTATAAATTAAGGAAAGTATGTTACTTTTTTTGTTTCCTTTTTTTAACAATTAAGCTAAAGTTAAAGCTAATGTTCGTTGTTTAAAAAATACCATATAACATGTCATAGTATGCAATAACAGTTTTGTAGCGCTGTAATTGCCTGTAACTGGCTTACATATCGGTACCTAATTTAATATTTATTAATTGTAAGATTAAATGATTTCCGTGTATTGCTGCCGGTGTGTCTAAATAAATTAAAAAAAATAGGATGTGGCGTCGTATGCCTGCTGTTCTTATTGATCAAATGTATCAACTCATGCATACAACACCAAATCAACTAATACAAAAACACCATTTGCTTGATTCCACTTTGTTGTTAACGGTTACATTATTTACGTTAATACCATGACTAATTTGGCTCCAGTAAAGACTAATAAATCCATCACCGGGTCATACCAGTATTCTGTAAGCGCTTAAATTATTACGAACAGTTTTGTGTACAAGTCAGTTTTATTATTAAGTAATAAGAAATACTTGTCGCGTGAGTGGTTAACCGGCAATTACGAAGTCTTTTAAAGGTTCAAGTTAATGACACGATTGGTAATTATAGAGGTGAGGTATTCTTTAAGCTGCGGAATCAATAATCATTGCTATCGAAGGTCGCGAATAGATTTTTTCACTTACCATCAGGTGGGACTCTTGCTTAGCCGACTAAAAAGTGATATTGCCTAGCCATTAAATTTATTTTATTGTATTGTATAACAATATTTATATTTATGACGCAATAAATTCGCTTTTTTTAGTTTAACCAAGTTAATTTCGGATACCGACAAAACGGGATACAATAATTTTTGACCACTGCTGCTTTGCGGCTGAAGTTTTTATTTATTCTAGGCTGTAACACGTAAACAGAAAACTTTATTTAAAATTCAACTTTGACTCTATTAGTTATTTATAAAACATAGATGATATAATACTCTTACCATCACTAGTTGTTTCCAGGGCTTCGCCCGCGAGACACTTGTATATATATTTTATAATTATAATATAGATAAAATTAAGGAAAAATATATGAATATAAATTATGTTATATGTATAAAAATGTCCTATTTCAATCGAATATTATTCACGTTCTTTTTGCAAGACATATTTTTTTTAATTAAGGTAGCCAAGTTATTCCTTGTTACATCACCTGTATTTGATACAAGTGCCGTCAATTCGACTAAGCCACTACAGAGATTAGTCGTAACAAATAGACAAACAGCCAGACAGACAGACAGACATAAATTGTAAAAAAAATTGTTTTAGCTGTTATATGTCTCAATGTACTTGTTAAAAACAGTTAAATCCGTGTTACCAACATACCTCAAATTGTATTTATTTGTATAGATATTTGTCCTACCGTTGAAAGAAAGCTAGGTTACGCTTTTATGTCGCTGTCATCTTTCTTAGGGCTCGTGTCACTTTAAGGTCATATATTTAGAAATGGCACACCACTGGCATTGGCGTTGGCGTTCAAAACATTTACAAGCACATTACCATACAAAGAAATGGAACCGGCATTGTCTCTCCATGTAGGCGAAGCACAGACGCAGGAACATTGATCCCACAGTCAATGGAGGCAAGTTTAAAATCTGCGCACATACTTGCGCTTCGGCTCAGTAACGGTATTGTTGAGCGTCTCGATAGTATGGAATCGTACACGTGTTTGTTATACTGCCGTCCTTTGGCAGACGCAGTTTAAATGGAGCCGCTGCGTAAATTTTGTTTATGATTAACCCTTGCTGCGCCGTATTGTTTAATATTCCGGTACGAACATATTTATTGGTATCATGTGCAGATAATTCTATCAGGTGTCTCCTTTTTACTAGAGAAGTACCACCGCGGAGCCTATTTCTGCTGCAAACCAGTACACTACTGGCGTATCCTTTATCATCACTTTAACGTTCAGCTTGTCTCGTCGCTTTAATCAATTGAAAAAAATAACTTTTTCTGATATATAATAATGGCTCTATGTTTTTCCTTTTCCATAAACAATAAATCGAAAGAGTTTGCTCGTAATTAACTGACTTAGGTTATTTTAAAGAAGAAAAAAATCAAAGCTAAACATTTGAAAGTAGTTTATATCATTGATAAAGTCAAAATTACTTCTTTACTAAGATGTATCGTAATGAGAGATTTCTCTTAGTCATAAAGTTTAGAAAGTTTTCAGTTGATTATATTGTTTATTTGGTTTTACATTTTAAACTTGCAATTACGCTTCTTGGCGGTTGTTACAAAGATATTATAATGGAAGGTTTGAGATGACCCGTATGGCGAATTTGTCAGTTGTAGTTGCTCTTTATATATGTTTATAATGATAACATTATATAAAATATGTAATAAGACGAAAGATTTATTTGTTGATTTTTTAAATATTTAATATGAAATTATTGAGCCTATTTTTGATCAACAATCCAAAAAATCACATCTGTTGTGATAGTCAAACTTTACTCTGATTGGGATTAGACAGTAAAATATATGAGCTTATTTGAGAACTTTTGCATTGGTATTGCTAATAAACGTATCGTTGCTTTATAATTCAATAATAATATTGCCAATCTGATACGAGATGCGTTAATAATGTGTTATTTCGACGGTTCGAGAAAATGTGACAAGTAGTCCTTGACCGGAACGGGCCGGTATTGTCGAAAGTATGCGTGATTAAGTGCAAGACGAGTTTTCGTCTGCACATTATACCGAGGTGACGTAATCGTAAAAGATAACAAAATGAAAAATAACCCATCTCATCAGACGATAAATGTTTAGTCTATTTGCTTGTTTCTCTTAATGATAAGACAAATTGACTATTACATAGTTATACTTACGGATTAATTGCGTATATTTTTTTCGTGGCATTTAAGACCCTTTTATGAGAAGGCGGTAGGTCCCTGTTTCAGAGAGGGCCGTCTGGGGTACCACTGTAATGCCTATTTCTGCCGCAAAGCAGTAATGTAAAAAGACTACTGTGTTCCGATTTAAAGGGCATCGTAGCCAGCGTATTTTCTGGGAAAATGGGACGAAACATTCTATGTCTCATGGTATGCAGCGCATTGGTGACTCCCAGATAGAATATAACCGATGTCTAGGGGCGTCGGTGATCATTTGATACTAGGTAGGCAAACTGTTCGTCTGCCTTCAAATGCAATAAAAAATATATAAGAGCTGTACGTCCGTACGTCCGTACGGGCAGTCTAATGTGTCCTATTCTTAAATAAATGTTTAAATTGACCCAATGAATGCGTAAATCCCTTTGCATTGTTAATAAATAAATTAATTACTTATTTATTAATATCGCTTTCTTCTTATAAAAGCAGGAGCTTTGCGGTGTTGTGTGCATTATAAATGACGCCTAAAATAATGTAAAAGCGAGTACACAAGAGCGTTGTCAGTTTAGTTTAGTCGAAATAGTGACAAAATTTATTTAAACAAAATCAAGAAGAAGTAGCGTTATATATAGCGTTAATATAAAAACCAACACACGTGCGAGGCCTCTTCGTTTCTATGTGTTACTTTCTTCACATACATTTCTTATTTACTTTTGCTAAACAATAATTACACAAGCTACGTTTCAATATTAGAAAGATCTAGAAATGTTTTAAATTGAATTTTTGCAGTAGTAGACAAAGACAGTCTTTAGGTCTCTTAGAGCAAGAAGTGTACGCAGAGAAGTAACAGTAAAACATACTTTTCAATACATAAAAATGGAATCATTACGGTTAGATCCTTATTTTGACGAAGTTAAAAAATGTAATAGGTTTTATTGTTTAATAATAACTTTTGACAATTCATTGAAGTTACATTAAATCGGAATAAATTAAAATTAAATAATTTTATACGAATATTGCAGACATGCGTAAATAAAAATATAGTTTTAGAAATATTTGATAAGCAACATAATAATATATAACAAGAAACTTTATATAATAAGTTTTTTAAGTTAAAATAATAAATTTTTTTTTTTTTTTTTATTTGCATACGCAGAGACGAGCAGTCGGCCACCTGATGGGAAGTGGTCACCGACACCCATAGACGTTGACAATACCAGTGGTATCGCCGAGCGCTGCCTACCGTGAGACATAGGGTGTTAAGTCTTGTTTACCCAGTAACATACGCTGGCTACGGTGCCTTCATCCGGAACGCAGCAGTGTTTCACACTACTGCTTCGCGGCAGAAATAGGCACCGAGGTGGTTCCACCAGACGGTCTCCTGTAAACAGGGGACCTCCCACTGTAAACCGTAAACAAAAACAAAATAAAACTTAATAAGATCCATAAAGTCAAACTTGTATTCGTATTATTACATCGAAATACAGGTTTTGTTTTCGCTTACACAATATGTATAAAAATTTTGTAGGATACAGGTTTTGAATGATAATACTTGACACAGAACACGATAACATTGTAAGTCACAACAAAATGATTTAAAAACGTTGAATAAAAAGCTTAATCATTCTTTGAATAAATCGTTGACTAAATACAATTTTAAATATATATAACTTATTCTTAAGTTAGGTTTCTTTTACCTAGCCATATTCTAGTTATCCTAAGGACGGGTATTAAAACCGACCCACCTAGATTTACCGAATAACAGTTTTACGAATGACCTCCACAACCCAAAGTATTAAACTGCATCCGACGGATAACTTGTATTTAACTAATTATTTGGTTATAAATGTTTATTTTACACTTTCAAAGAAATCGTTACGGCCTAAACGATAACAAAGGATAAAGTCATTCTTATAACTTTAGTCCCTTAGTTATATTATTGCAAATGGCTACGATCACGAAACTCCATAGATATTAGTATTAATAAATTATTGTTTATATTTAACACGCTACTTTAAAGTATACATCAATGTTCTGCCATATATTTATAGTAAAGACAAGACAGGAAAGTTAGTACGCCGTTTTATGGGTCTCTGTTTGACCCATTTTGAATTCACTAAAAGCGAACGGGATGTCAGACCCGTGTTTATCTTTTATGCATCTCGTCTTCAAACAGTTTCTGTTCGTAACTGGGTCACGCTTGTTGGGCGAACAACGTTTCGAAGTATTCGGAAATATATTGTTTTGTTAAGGCAAAGGTATTGAAATGATAGAGCCGCGATTGAAACTAAAATGTATAGAAAATAACGTTAATTTTAATACACTCAAACAAAAATCTAATTTTGAAATAGGTATAATAACGGCGAAACATACGTCATCAGATATTATCGTATAACCCGGATCCTAGATATTATACTTACTTTGATTAATTTTAAATTCGTTAACAATTAGTAATGACGTTTATATATTTAGTTTGAATATTTATTTATTTTTATTTATTTAATCTTTTGCACAAAATTATGTACACAGGTGAGGTTAATGCCTTAGGCATTGTCTAACAGCCGACCTTAAGGTAGTTTTGAAAAATTGAAGTAGGTGCACAAGTATAAATTGACCAATTCAATTTACATATTTCTATGTATATATACAAATAAATATATACAATATATGAGGCAAAAAATACACAGAAAGACATAAATGATATAGAAATCCACAAACCTTAACAATCTACAGTTGGGAAGCAGGTGACAATAATTGCTAGTCATAACTTTACCATTCCTTACTCAACTCCTTAGTCATTGCTAACGATAACCCATAACAAAGGTATGTGTATGTAACCTTATATAGAGCTAAATTAAAAAGGTAATACCAATGTTTCACTTATTAAAACCTTGGTATTTTCATATCTTCGACGAGTTGCATAATGCAGAAATTAATAGACATACCTAACACATCCTGTTAAGCAGAGAAATAATTGTTGTTAGTTTTAATAATAACAACAAAATGATACTCGTCTATCATAAGGCGAGCCCTGAATTCGGTTATAAAGTATATCGTTCTCAAAATGTATTAAAAGCTGTTAGTCTTTGGTTTCGGAAATTTAGATTTTGTTTCATATTTTGTTTTAATTTATGAATAGAGGAACATATTTAACAACAAAGTTACATACCGGTGATTACCGAATGCGATCAAAAATCAAAAATAAAAGATATAGAGTTATTCTAATATGGAAGAAGCTTAAACTTTGTTTTATAATAAATTTTAAAATTATGCATCCCCATCCAGCAATTATGTCGCTGCAGATTTTATCTGTTTCGCACGCAACGCCCGCGGCGGCCCGCTCTCCTAACATCAGTGATTATAGTGCACGATTGGTTTACATTCCCATATTTACTAGGCCAGGCCCGCGATGTCATAACTCCATCATTATTTATAATGACCCGCGCTGATGAATCAACGTTCGCGTAGCAGTACATTAAGTTAGTGAATGCAACGCCATCTGTTGTCGTTAATTGTAGGTAAGGAAGGAGGTACAACTTTTAAAATTTTCGCGGGTTATGTTTAATTCTATTTACATTCATTTAAAATGATTACATTGTGTATATAATCGATTCATATAGAAAAACAAATGGTAGGTAATCTCTGGAATGGCTGGTCTGATTTTGACGGGACTTCGCTCTAAAATATAGTTCATATAATTTTTTTCAATGTTACCACATGAATGAAGTTGGGCAACAGCTAGTTAAAATGTAGTGAATGGGATCCTGAGGTTATATTATTTAAATGTATATTTTTATAATTAATTACTACTTTCAAGTAGGGTAACGTAATAACGGGATGAATTCGCTAATTTAATAAAAAATAAAAAAGTGTATATTCAGTAATAACAATAATTTGCATTAATATCTACAGTCAGTGTTTACTTAAAAAAAATAATTCAGGTTGGCTTTAGCTTTGGTTTTTTCTTATACCTCTTCCATAAATCACACAATGTTAATTTTTAGCCAAACCTGATATACCGTCATTAACGTGCTAATATACGCGTTCATGCAAAATTAAACGTTATGCAGTCTGACTATATAACAGCTATCATCATATATCAATATATATTATATCGAACACGATTTCTGTTGAAGCGAAGCTACCGTTGTAACTAGTAAAATTTATGTTTTCATGTCGCAAGTGTTATCGTTGCCTACATCTTACATCCCCGGTGTGTTGCATGCCCATTAAGGTGCGTATACACTAGCGAGCTGATACTATCATGAAGTGATTATCGTAAATTCGGGCCACAACTCTAGTCTATGAGTACACAAAGGACACTTCTACAAGAGCCTTTATCTATACAATATATGGTTACCCACAATTATACTGCAACAGAATAACAGGAGCTAAAAGGTTGAGTTATTAACCGCTTCTTTTCTTCTACAAAAGACTCTTATACGAATCTTTTTCGTCAATTAATTTTACAGGCTCGGCCTGTTCAGTGTATACGCATGTATTTATAAACTATACTGCCAAATGTTTTGCTTTCGTGTAAGGTTGTTTAGTTCTACGTTCATAATATGCATTCAAGCGTATTGTTCATTTAAATTATTATATAAGTCATAATTAGCTACCTCGTTATAATAAATTTATGTTGTTAATTATAGTTGTAACACGTACTAATGTGAATTTGCTTACAATTAAGTTTCAAATTAATTTCGTTATGATTTTACTTTTATATGTATTTTAAACGCTAAATGATTTTACTTTTATATGTATTTTAAAGGGTGTAGATTGCATGACAAATAGGCTAATAACAATTTGGTGACTACTTCTACTGTATGACAGTAGTTTACGAGCTATGTTAAGGTTCCGGTTAGCTATTGTGTTTATTATGTACTTAAAAAGTTTTAATATATGCTTTAAGGTCCTAGCGCTTTTGTGGGGTACTATATTATTGCTTATTATCAAGAAAATGTCGTACTTGTCATGGCTTTAGTTCAATATTTCGAATAACGGTTTTTGTAAACGTGCGGAAGTCTGATATGTGTTTTTTGTACATTGCTATTGTCAAAGCCGAAGGATACGTATAGTGTTCAAGTGCAACGAATACAAAGCATGTTAAGAAACTTAAAGCAAATAATAAAGAGATAAATCAAATTTTTATACCAGCACACCACTACTGTTGCTCGTAAACTGTAACAACGCACGGAAGATGACGCGCCATAACGGCCGGCGCCGACACCATCCTTTCGAAATAAACATGGGGGTTTATATTACTTTGTTGTCATGTGATTTATAACGACAGTACTTTGAAAAGTTTCACACAAAAATCTCTGACAACGAAGTCTTTTTCGCTTAGGTTGCAGTATTTTTTTTATTACGGAAATCTTTAAGTACTTATAGTCTTGGATTAGTCTTATTTAATTCTTTATAAAGTGTCTTTTGTTATTCTTAGTTATATTGTTATTTTTAGTTATTCCAGTTCAATTTAAAAACGTTATGAAGTAAAAGATATAGAAATTAACATAGCATTATTTTTTGACAGACGTCAAATAACAATGGCGAATACTCAACACGAAGCTTGCCTCGGGTAAGAATAGACGCTGGTGTAAATGCTGCGAACGCCGGGGTGAGGTTGCGATGTTGGGCGGCACCACCTTCCATAACTGAAGAGGAAGTGGAGGACGATATCGAAGATGATGCTGTGTCCTTGCGTGCGATACCTGTTCAAGGTATGTAAAAAAAATATTTTATTTTTTTATTAAACACTGTTAAATAAATATTTAGAAAAAACCATGTAAGTAAGTAACATACTCACAATCACAATGGACCGTTAATATTTGAAAATTAATGACGTATTGTATAACAGAGCCATCTAGCGCCGAGTAGCACAACATAGGCAAATCAGACTTATTACTTTAATATGCTTATCTTTTATACCGCTGATAGATGGCGCGTCGGTACGTTTGTAAATAATTTCATCTGTCAATTTCACACTTTGGTGGCAATAACTAATATGCGAATAGTTTAATATTTGTATTCTTTGATTACCTTTTACAAATTTTATTTACATTCTTGTAATAATTTCCTAAACAAGCAGTAGTGTATATTTTAGCTTATTTAATAAAAAAAGAAAGTGTATCTTTCATGCTGTTTTTCACTTGACTTGAGGACGCAGTTTCCTTTAGTTAAAGAATGCATACTGCGTTTCATTTAAAATTTCGCATCATATTCACCCCTCGTGCTAAGTTCTTGAGACGAAAGGGAGCGATGAGTGCAATATACATAAAACAACATGGCCGACGCATTTTCCTAAAACGTAGTCTCATATATTTCTTTAATTTACTTAGCAACAATTCACTGTGATTTAATAGAAACAATAATGAATATTTCGCCTGCACTTGTACTCATTATGGAGAACATTATAATGTGTTTAAAAGCTAATTACTGAAGTTGTTTAAAATGCTCGCTACAGTCATTAGCTAAGAATAGGGTGACCATTTTTTAAATTGTTTATATTCATGGTGATAAATGCGTTTTGTCTTTTAAAATAACAGTAGTCAAGTCGAAATTCTACGAAAGTCGAGCACTTTCAATGTAAGACTGCATACATACGTAAATAATTATTAAAAATTTAGTTTTTTTTTCTTTCACTAGAAAACCTACAAGTATTACACAAGAAAGTTATAATATATCCATAAATAGAGGTCTTGAATTTTCATAACAAAAATTAAAATTTATGATAAAATTTCGTATAATGTAACATTGTGATAATGTGACCTGAGTAAAAGACTGCCTCCGTAGCCTAGTGGTATGGCTTTTGAAACCGGAAGTCGTGCGTTCAAATCCTGAGGGGCTGAACAAAATTTCATTGTTGTTTCCTAGTTCGTTAGGGCAAATTGGGCCAATCACACAATTGTCTGTAAAGTAAGATGATCCATGCGTCCGCATGCCCATCCGCATGTAAAGTCGGTCCACCTACCGACCCGCATTGGACCAGCGTGCTGGGATACGGTCCACCCTCTAAGGATAGGGGTGTATTAGGAGGCCTATGTCTCAGCAGTGGACTATCACAGGCTAATGATGATTTGATGATGATGATAAAGTTAAAGAACTTTATGGTTATTTCAGAAAACCATGTGAATTACATTATTTAAGTAATATTCCAATGATGTATATGTGAATATAAAGCCTATTAAACACTTTATTATTTTACACAAAGACCAAAAAGCTTATTGAGATGTTGTTGCCGTTCCTATCAAATATCACTTTTGGTTCACATTGTTCATGCATAACTAATATTGGATATGCGTTTTCATATTAATGTTTATATGATTGTGTACTGATATGCACGTCAAGCATCGAAACGGTTTCGTTTCGGTTTGATTTCACTAAGAAAGTACGATTTCGTGATAATGGTGACCACAATTTGTTACTGCTTAACATATACAGTTAAGCCAAATTACTTTCGATGTACCCCTGCAAACAATACATCGCCGCATATCGTGCTGTTAGTAATCGACTTGTCACTCACTGACACAGAAATCATTCACAATCCATCAATAAGAACGCTAGATGTATGACTCCGTGTGTTACTTTTCATCAATTTTGAACTCGTCCAGATATAAATACATTACAGTGCTTATAAATGGCATATATTACGAATAATTGTGTTCGATTTTTTTCGTATCGATCTTTTGAAACGAGTCAGTTTATTTTGAATCTGTGCGCAGTTGTTAAGTGCGTAGTTAAAACAGAGCAAAGGTCAATATATCAGCGTGTCTGCGAGTAAAACTATGGGGAGACCGATCCTTTGTTGTCCCCGTCGAAACTTCGATAATGGTTTCATACATTGTGGGGTCATAACATCCGAGAGGGAGTACAGACTGTTTTCAAACTCTACATATCGTGTTATTGATTTTTAAAGGCCCTTTTACATAAGACCGCTAATGTGTTCATATTTTATTACTAGAATTTCGGTTAAGATATTAATAACAGTGGTATGTTCCTAATATAATATATAAATATATAGGATCTGAATAACGGCGGCAGATTACAGTAGAGTAGATTGTCAATGCGCACATACAATGTTGCACTTCATAGCTTCGATTGGCTAAATTGCAAAAAAATCGTTCTTAGTTCACTATACAACAACAACAATAATTAATAAGGTTACACCATAGGCACTAATTGGTTGACCATCACATGAAGTTCGAACTTTATTTTTTACCTTTCGGAGCCAGTAGTGTTTGCAATTAGACTGTCTTTAAATAGATTGTTTAAATAATTTCGCTCAGGAATAGTGTTAAGGCCTCGTCAAGTCTCTGAATGTACGTATTCCCACTGGCTCATGACTGGCTGCGACTTGTACACTATCCAGGCTAAGTCTACTATAGTAAAAGGTAAAGATCGGAATAACGAGGCGTCCTCCCGCGCACCCATCCGGCGCGAATCGATTAAGATGCTTTCCACCGCTCCCCGGCCGCATACTTGGGCCTTTTTTGTGGCAACATTATGTCTCGCCTTCCTCCAGGTGACCGAATTAAATGCCTTGGACACGGTCAGTGATTTAGGATAATGTACGGAGCGTCCATAGATTGGAGATAAGTTTTCGTTGCAAGACAGGGCGTTGACATAAGGCGTAGTTTGATATTTTCAAGTCAGCAGTTGCAATAACTTTTCAAAGTTCATTTGATGATAAGTCTTACGCTATGCCCATGGAATGAATCTTCATGTTAAGTTGCCTAAGTAAGTCTTTTTGTGTTCTCGAGACGTTGAATATTGTGAGTATCAAAACAGAATACAGTAGTGTATTCAAACAACTGCTTTATGACAGAAATAGTCGCTACTTTGGAACTTCCAGGTCCGACCTTTAGATATATGTTCAACTTAAATTACTACGGGTTGTTTTTTACTCAATAAATGTTTGAAAATATGATGTACGTTAATAAACATTAAAAAAATTAGGCTCCGAAGAACAATGAAATCTTTCATGGGACAATATATACTCTTCTACAACAAAATCCCAGTAAACTTTTAGCTATTAGCTATGAATGAATAAATAAAAATTGTAAAGGAACGTTGTGCGTTAAATGATATTATTGCTGTAATAACTACTTGATAGATAGCACACCCTGGTAATAAATTCTGCGCTCTAGGCTAGTTCAAACCGTTAAAATATGATTTTCTATGTAACTAAATTTTGTAAAACTTATTGAAAAAAGGAAATAAAAAGTTCCGTGAGTTTCTTACGCCGGTTCATCCCAGGTCAGAAGCTTCCAATTCCCAACGTGTAATGATTCCAAATTGAATAAAGAAATTTGACTCAGACTATGACTTTATGTTTTTGTATAGTAAGCTTTTTTGTTAGATTTGTATCATTCTTGAGTTTTGTATTTCTAATAACGTCAATTCGAATATCTTCAACATTAAACTCGTGATTTAGTCGCGTCACCCCATAAATTTTATCTTAACATTCCTTTGATCCGCCTCGGTGATTGAGACACTTCGACTGTTGGCCGATCTTTTAACGTTATTAACGCAACAAGGATTTAAATAATGTATTAAAAACGACATAAAAATAAGGCATTACAACAGTTTAAGAGTACCTATAGCGTAAACAATATTTTAAAGATGTTTTTTTCATTTGAGAGCTTTGGGTGTCATGTCGCGTAATGACAAATGTTCTTTATAAAATTGTGTTCCAATTTTACGACTTACTTTTACATAAGACCAAAGATATGAATGATGTAATAACAATTATCTGATGTTAGTACTTTCGAATACGATAATCAAAGATGAAGTCGGTAAAAATTTATTACTGTTATAAACTTACACGAAGAAATAGTGGAAATTAAAAAAGTCACTGATTTGTGATTTAGATGAATTGATATTGTAAAAATTAGACGTAAACATAGATTAAATTTCCGCTTGCATCTGATTATCTTTGCGTCATAATTAAAGCTTAATCGATCGAGTATTTTTCTTTTCAAAACTTAACTAAATCGATGTTAATATGTATTTACATATTAAATATTTACTATTTGTAAAGAGGTACATCTAATATTATTTTTCACGGAGATACAACGTCGAGTTTTTAATTTCGCCATTGTGTGCACGGCTTTATTTTATTGCAGTGTGTCAATGATGCAGTCATTGTCCCCGGCTGGCGCAATCGAAAACGAGCACAATTACGATTCCGTCGTTTTTAATTGATATGGCTCTCTACTTCGCAGTCGGTGACACGGAGCGACAGGCAATTAGGCATGTTGGCACTACTTGCCACTACTTGGCGTTTGTATCGCGGTCCTTTTGATGACTTAATGGAAGTCGTATTTAGGGTATTATATAAATGTTATTTGCGTTTTAAATAGGTAATTTGACTACTTAAGCGCTATTTTTTAAAGTTTTAATAAAGATTATTATATTTGTACGTTTATTAAATAGTATAGTTTATTTGTCAACATGATATAACGCCAATATTATACATGATAAATAATAATTTTAGGAACTCTTCTTTGCAATAATTACTTTACGACTATATTATTATTATAACTGCATTTATTGCGATAGAATTCCTAAAATTGTATTATTTATAATGGCCATATAATTATTATGAAATCTTACGGAATCTAAAATTAATTAGGTGTAAAATAAACAAATTATGGTACCATAAACAGCGTATAATAGTAATAAATCACAACTTGTTTTATTCGCCAATTAAATACCGCAACTGACCAAATCTTGCCGAATAAAAATTGAAAATATTTTTTTTTGGTTCTAGAAAACATTCCAAGTGTTTATAACATTTGGTGCATTTAAAAACTACTAAAATAAAAACTTTGACGGCTCTGTCTGTTGACGAAAGAGTTATCTATTTCCAGTTAGAATGTCTCTCATCCGTTGGACGACCGTAAAGGAACCGGGAGGCGAGTGACGTTTCGTTTTCGAAAATAGAAGAGTTAACTCGACGCTAACGAAATGCACCTATTTAGAATCCACCTTTTTGCCCATTCATTTATTTTTAAAAGTAGCTCAAAATTCGATTTCGTTCTGCCGTTCCGCTTGTGAAACTTCTTAAACGACAGAGGTGTGACAGTGGACGATGTTTTACTTTTTAGAGATAACGAGCTGCCAGTGTTGTTTATTAAATTTCTTTCGCACTTATTTCTTTACAGATATCAGGTAATTTTATAAAATGATTTTATTATAAAAATGTGTAATATTGTAATTATTCCTGTTATTAACGTGAACTTTACGCATTAATTTTTAATAAAAAATGATACTATCATATTTAGTTATTGCAGGTTTGTTTGGCGCCATAATTCTAATAATGTACTTAAGTATTTGTCGCTAACTAAAGAAAGATAGAAGCTTAGCTCCAAAAAAATTGGTGAAAGACAATTTTGGAATGGAAAATTTCATAGAAAGAAACGGTCCTTCGACCACCACGTACTCCATACGCGGTGTGGTACCTTTGTTTTGTCTTTTAACACGGTGTCTGACTCAGTGGGCATCGACTAATAGGGAAGTAAAATTGCGGTTAGACTTACCGCCTGCCCTTCTTTGGTGAGCGCTCGTGCCGAATATTAATTGCGAACACGGCAAAAACAGGTGCGTATACAATGTCAAACCGAACTTGAAATGTAAATACGTTCTAAGTATATCTAACATACCACTCGTACATTCGAGCCGTATGTTGCATGCTGTATATCAACCAATCAGACACGGCGTCGGGCGTATTTTACTGTAAATCGGCGGCCATTCATTGATTTGCATACTGTTGATTATTCCCCAACAAGAATGCTAGACGCCGCGTCTTCTTTGACTCTAATATTGGCCAAAACTCCACATTCTGCTAGAATATACGCACGTTACAATTCGTACCCGTTCGGAAATAAGCGCACCGCTTTGTTCCCAATATATCATACCGTTTGGAATATTAAATGCAATACGTTATTTTATATTTCGCTTTGGAACGTTTCCGAACGTTAGCAACGTTTTGATAGCGTCACGCGTCAATACGCCTCACGCCAAGATCGAGGCCATTTTCTATCGATGGTGGTTTCTCTATATGATAGAATTTATGCTAACGTAAGAATTATGTATGCGAGAAATTTTCTGTGCCAGTTAACTATTTATTAGACAAAAGAGGACGAATTTTTTATCGATCATATAAATCACGAAATAGTAGCTAGTAGTGACTTGCATAATTGATGTATTATGTACAAAAAACAGAAAATGGCTGAACGTGTGTTTATTTCGGGTACCGATTCGCAATGCACCAATTTAAAGTTCATAATTATTGTTTACATAACATTGCATTTTGAACGTTAACCGTTCCCAAAGCTGTTCTTAGCTTACCACTGATGTTATTGCATAGTTTTATGCGACTAATAATTATTTTGCGTTTGAAATAGGTACAACTCAAACGTATCACCTTTATAAAAGTTCGCTCGTTATTAGCTAAAAAAATAAATAAAAGTTAATAAGATGTCAGAGCGATTAGAGTTTAGAAACTTGCCATAATGCCAAAAACTGATACGAATTGCAGATATAGTTAATTTTTTTGCGTAAGTAACATTCAATTGACAAACGTGGCCGTGTAAAGATATGTTACAAATACTTTATCTATATATAATAGAGGACATGGTCTCAATGCCGATACTGAGTATGATACAAGTAAGATCATAAGGAATTGAACGTGTCGTTTAGATGAAAATGCGGCTTAATTGCGACGTATACAAATATGTGCATGCTGTCTCGCCAAGTTACCTTGTGGGACATGTTGACAAACTCGATATTGCCAGTAAAGCTGTTGAACTTTCATGAAAGTGGCAACATAGGCCGGAAACTGTGTGGAAAAAGCTCTATTTGCGCCATAGACAACCGTGGGACTGAACGCAAATGACAGCATTTGTGATGTTTTGAAGCTCAATTTTGAAATGAAGAATATACGCTAACTAAATTCGTTTTACTGTCTTTAAGTAATACAAATTTACGAGGATCGATTAAAAATTTTGCTCCTTACAAATTTATATTTTTTAATCTGCTAATAAGGGCATTAAAGTGAGTTTATGTAACGTTATATATTGATTTGTGCTTGTTATTTAAAAATAGGCTTAATAAAATAATGTCCTCACACATTTCTGCGAGCATATTTTTCAAGAATTACGTCTTATTTTTCACCTTAGTTTTTGTATTTATGCTTTTAAATCTTTAAGATGATTGTCATTTTACAAAACTTTAATAACTTATGTCATAAATTTTTACTTTTTTTTATCATCGCTATAAAAATTCATGTAATATTTATTGAGTTAAATATATGTGAATGTAATTTAGAAATGTTTTTTGTCTCACTTTTTAGGTAAGAAACAATAAAAAAACAAACGGTAGAGTTTGATTTTAATTTTCAATGGAAGCTTTTAAAAACTTTGAAAATGGAAAAGTTAAAGCGAGATCTAATAGAATCGAAATTATGGAACTGAAATAATTAAACAACCCGCCGTTGGAACCGCTTAATTGACCCTTAACTTGAAAATTTCAAACTGTATTCTGCTGAATTTTTAAAATCGTATGGAAAATTAAAAATTTGCTGAAACTAAATAAGCTTGTTTTAAAATTTACATTGTTCTAAACAAAAGAAACAACTCGAGCTTAAGTGATAATAATGTTTATTTTTGGAATTAATCTTCCACATTTGTTAATTATGATTTGCTATATAAAGATTTTCCACATTTTTTTATTAATAGACTAGATGCTATAATAATAAACATGCGTTATACATAAACCTTCCTTCTCAATCACTATACCTATTAAAAAAACATCGGAATCCGTTGCGTAGTTAAAAAGATTTACATAGGTATATATGGACAGAGAAAGCGACTTTGTTTTATGTAGTGATATGAACATATTATTCAAATAAAGATTTTTAAAATGAGTTTATATTCGAAAACAATCAGGAATAATAGCATGCGAATCGGATAAAGCTTTTAGTGTCGAGTCGGAAATTTCAAAATGATTGGAGTGCATTCGCAGGTCCGTTCATATCGGGCGACGACAGCGGCCGATGCAATGGCGCTACTCTCTACTACGCCATTGTTTGTGTACAATGCCAGGGTTGCCAACTTGAAGACGCAATAATTGTTTGATGTTTTATATTATTTAAACGTTAAGCTATTGGCTTTAGTGTGAAGCACAAATTCAAAGTTTGTACAAACAATTGATCAATTGTTATCAAATTAAATACAATGGATAAATTTCACGTTATTATTTTATTACATGAATATAATATAGTGTACAACTAATGTTAATAACGCTAATACAAAATAGTTATACACAATATAATAAAGCGGGTCAATTGATAATTACAAGGTTTATTCGCACTACAAATTTTGTTTTGACGCTTATGATGGTTATTAAAGGTTAAGACGTAAATTTGTAAGCGCGGTTATAGAATGTGATTACTTTTACCTGTTCGGTTATATTCTAATCTGCATCATTAAATTGACAGCAATTTGCAGCGATTTGATGTAAACATCATAAGCTATGCAGCAATTCACAAATCTTTGATGCACTTGAGCGGAAAATAACGCGCAATTGTTGCATGCATTACGACCCTACATTTCACCGTCTGTCGGTGGCGGGCAGACGCGAGGCACGCGGCTTTTGCGCCAGTGCGTTACACCGCTTCCTAGTCGGCGCACATCGGTGTCGACGGCCGTTCGATTTTCAAAAACATTAGAATTGAAAAAAGTTTTGTTTTTAAATTCAGTTTGCACACACGACTTTTGAGCAAAAGTTTTAGTGAAGTGTTATAGACTGTGTCTTTTATGTGTCATTGTATCGTGCCAGTTTTGTTGTGATTGTGATAACGAGTCAGCTGTTTTGTGTTAGTGGTCAACAAATACGTAAGGTTTAGACCTTTTGAAAATTGTCCTTATTTTTACATCAGGACATTTAATTTAAAAATTTAAATTAGAAAAAATATTACTGGCAAGATAGAACGAACAGCACTTTCAGGTTAAGTTAAAAAAAAAGCTAAATACTAAAGATTTATTAAAACGTTATATATTCACATAAACGTTGTTATTGCGGTTTTTATTGCTTTTTCACTTAATAACACTGATAACAGTATCTCGCTAATTAAATGTCGTTATAATTCATCGTCTTAGTTATATTACAGACGTAATCATATTAACTGTTTGATAGTGAGTCATATATACTGGGAAAATGAAATTTACTCGGTTTAGTTACTCTCGATAGGCCGACTTCGATGATGTTTGTAGAGCAAACTACAGTTGATGGGCCGATAATGATTACACAGAATTTCCCGCGATGTGTTTGCATTTATTAAACTGTCATTAAGTCCTAACGTGATTTACGGATAAGATGCATTTTAATGGCGTCAATCATGCTACATTTACCTTTTTTACTTCAGGAATAGCAACGGCAAATTGTTTTGAACACAGTATAGAACAAATTTATGTGCACGTTTGAAGTAGTATATCGTAAATATTAATATACACAAAGGTCAGAATAACATCAAAATTTCTGCATTTATATACTAAACTCAAATTTGTGTAATTAAAAACAATGTACAATTTTAGCAAAACGTAATTAATGGTCTCTTATGGCACTAAATTTCTTTTGACTGTTTGCATATATGGTCAGGTTGGTTCTACCCCTAACGTATTTTAAAAAATATGTACTAAGCCACCGTTCAACAAACTATTAGCATGACAATATTAAGGTTTCCGCTTCACACGACAAGTTACCGCTTCCAAACTTCCGCCACCTTCGGTAAAAACAGTAATAATAGCATTTATTCGCGACATTGTCTTGCTCTAAACCAAGAAGCGAGAAAATCTCTCGTGTCTGTTTAAAATGCGTATGAATATAGAGGAAATGATAACGTTTCCTATTTCTTTGTGAATTCTATGATACTTTCCTTTTGCAGAGAATCAATAATCATCGTCTATACTGCAACCGAATTAAGTACATAATGAACATAAGAAAATCCTAATGTTCAACTAATAGCGCCAAATTGTAATGTTTTAATTGGTAATATTTATTTATTTAACCGCGTAAATTCTTTTCCTGCCAATCAATCTTAGGATGGTACAAGTGATAAATAAAATACGCCGCCGTATCTCAATTATCAGGCAATTTTTCATCTATGTGTTTGACTATTTTACATTATATCTAGATCTTATTAGGCTCCTATAGATATGTATAGATTTTAATATAAAGAGCCGATATTGGACTAAAACCAACTATTATTAAGAACAATCAAGATGGCGGTAAAAATAGTTTTCGTTCGTGTGTGCCTATAACCTTTTTGTTACCATATTGAATTTTTGATTAACGAAAATTTTTGAATTGTTTTATTTCAAATCCTTGCTTAAGAACACCGATTCATATCCCAAGCTGTTGAAATTAAAACAAACACCTTAATTTTAATGCAGAGGAAGGTTTTACCACCTCCTTGGAATCTAATTTTACAAAAAATCAAACCCAAGTATAAAATGACTTTTAGACATCAAAATACCATAAGCTCGATATGCGTGAATCGGATGAATAATTTGAATAATGACCAAAATTCGTGGCAACGTGGTAAACTTTGAGACTCAGACGGACCAATAGCTATTACTGCCGTGACCTTAATGCACCATGAAAGCATCATGAAAGTGAGGAATTTGTAAATCAAATTAACCTATAATATCCGTAATAGACTTTAATTAATTTGAAATTGTAACATTTGCGTAAATTAACAAGTGTTATTAGAATTTAAAATCTTTCTACCATTATGTTCTTAATTGATTTACTCATAATTCTCGACAGTCATCAGTTGCGAATCGATTGTGCTTTGGTTAATTATTTTAAAAATGTTGTTATTAAATATAGGTTATCATCCGTTAATATTATTAGCTCGTATAAATAACTTCGAGTTTACGTATAAACGTTGCAACACATGTCATTACGATAGAATTACGCCCGACGTTTCCCGCGTACGTGAATCCTTGCTTTTCACATGTTCATAATTAATTATAGAACATCCGGTGAGCAAGAAGCGCATATTGTGCCGCGTAGGCGAGGCAACGTTCACACTGTTTTAATTGCCAACAATGGATTGTCTTTATTCAATTAGAGATAATGGTCATTAAAGCTGCCTAATCTATTGTTCTCGACTTTTCCTTGAGCTTTTTTCAAGTTTTTCGTAAGCCAGTAATGTGTGGAAACGAGTTTCTAATTAAGATAATAACAATAAAGGCTCTTTTTGAAAACGTCGGTAGACACAACACTATATTTTATTTAAATACCGATTTAAGTGACTGATAAAATGTTTCGCACTGAACGTTGTCATGTCGTCTGGATAGTGTTAGCCTGCTTTAGAAAAGTTTATTTTTATCGATTATATCAGAAGCGATTAATACTTTACCGGTTTTTACGGGATATCGAAATTGAATCCGACAACGACAACACACCGTTAGCGTTAACGTTACCTGTGCGAATCGATTTTAACTCGTGTAAAATCGATTCGCACAGATAACGTGATGCAACATTTGGAACTTTCGTATGTAACGTTGCATAAATAGTGTCGTGATGGTGGAGTTTCGTGCGAAATTCCACCAGTTGAGTAATGGCTACTTCCTGACGTGGCTGATGAAGTTATTCCGCTTATATTTCATTGTCGATTTTGGGCTTAAAATCAAGTAGAAAGCGCGTAAATGTATGCTTAATATTACGGTGATTAAAATAATACTCGTACCGATTTTAAACTTATGATGGCGAAGTTCCGGTATTTTAACTGTATTTTATATGGTTACTAAGAGCTTTCTATATATTTTATATGTTTACATTTAGGCATTTGTCTTAATAACACAAAGTTATTGTGGCAAAAAAATTGGTATTCAAAACCATACAAACAGAAATCCGTACTTGCTTTAATAAAATGTGTTTATAATAGGTTTTGTAACTAGTTATTTAAAAGTGTTTTACTAACATCAGAGTAAATTTTTCTTCGTCAAATCAGTTTATTTGTTTTCAAGGTTAATGTTTCTATTAGTCAACGGTGTTTCCTACGGTCTAATCAATTCACGTATGACGAATACACGATCAGCTTTATACGTCATTGGAGGAAATATGTAAGGAGTGGTTTGACTCATTCAAAATTATAATCTGAATAACCCAGCATTTAATTGTTTTAGTAACGTAATCGGGAAAATGTAAAAATCCTTAATCGTCATATCATAAATCTTTTTAATTTGGCCTAATTTAACAACAGCATTGATTATATAAACCGCCTTCGTGGTCTACCTCTTGCTTTATAAAGGATGCTTTGCATCTCGCGGGGAAGCAAATATGTGTTATCGTTATTTTCTGGTTGTACCAGCGTCGTGGGGTACGGTCCAAAAACCCTCTGATGGAGAAGGCGTGCATTAGTGGAGGCCTATGTCCAGCAGTAGACTTACATAGGCTGATAATGAAAATACTATTACTTAACGGATTTTATCTCGTTTAATTGATATCTAATAAATATTTCCGATTATGACTTAACTACACTGTATCTTGATATATTATTGCAAAATATCATTAACATCCACTTAGTCGTTTTTGAGTGAAAGAGTAACAAACATCCATACTTCAAAACTTTTGCATTTATAATAATATTAGGATTACTGTGACGAATTATGTACAATGTTTATAATTTCCTCGTTTTAATAAAGGATTTATGTCTTAAGCTCCTTTCTGAGGAAGCGTAGTTATATTTATTATTAGCTACCGAAAATGTTCAAATATTGACTCGTTTATTTTTTATAATCGCTTTCACTACAGGTAACAGACATTGTTTTATCACTACTAACGTCTGTTTCAGTCCTTTTATGTAATAATGTGCACTATTCGCGTTAATAAAGACAATTATTACTATAGATATTTTGTGATTATGCAGCGTCTAGCACACGTTCTGTTACGTTCAAATTATACAAAATATATAATGTCCGCATGGCTATAAACGATCTAATCATCTCTTATATAAAACACAATAAATCTAAACGAAATAAACATAAACCGCGCATCATCATTGCAACATTTGAATAACGGCGATGAGATAATCAACGCAATTATATCGTACAATCTCGATCCATTGATTTACTCCTAAAATATTTATGAGCCTCACAACCGCCAGATCGAACCTGTCAAACCGCAAACTGGAGAAACGTCAAGCGAAAGTTGCTCTGCGGCCAAGCGTTTGGTATCAGTGCATTATGGAAATGTCAGTTTTCCAATCGATTACGTGAACTGACAAAAAAATTAAATCAATGCTTAGCGTCGCGTGGCCAATAACTTTATCGGGATAAGATGATAGAAAGATCGGCCAATAACGGCCAATCATTCGAGACTTTGAGACTATCTTTATATATCAAACATTTGATTAAATCGTCGCTAGATATAATTGACGAAATGCAATTGTTTAAGTATTATTTGTTGTAGCTACTCTATTCTAAATATTTAAGTTGAAGTAGTGTATTAGTTCCGATTACTATTTGCACACAACATTTTAAAAGCGTATAAGTGGTAAGAGAAACAACGAAAAATACGAATATGTGAAATCTTTATAATTTTGTGAAGAGATAATGGAAATCTGTAAACGATAACATTAAATTAAATTTTTATATTATATGTTTTATCTTTCAGTGTTTATTTATTACAATTTCTAATACAATGCGATATATACTTTGTAAGTCATTTAGATGTGAAGATTCATAATGCCTACATATAATAAAGATTAAAGAGTTGGAAATAACTTTTCTGGAGTATTTAGTAAATACTTTATAAATGCTTAGCTTAATATCTGCAAAAAGGAAAGCGTAAATCTGTTATAAGAACAACACCGTACCTAGAATCTTTACTCAATAAATATCTTCCGTACTTGGTATGCATCTAATGCTATTTTTAAAAGTAAAGATATTGATTTCTCTACTTTGATGGTGGTTTTTATACCTTACTTGTATAAACCGCCCAAAGAACAATTTTTTCGTTCGTAATTTTCAAATTCACTACAGGTATAGTTGTACAATGAATATTTTTGTTAAATTATATAAGTGTATGGTTTTAGTATCAAAATCACTGCTTCGGGTATGTCTTATTTGTTGTTAATTATACGCAATGTTCCAATGGAAGGTATCTAACTCCGGACATTGGAAGGTACTAGTTTTCAGCGTGGGTGGTCTCTGTGCGCTGGTTATTCTTGGCGTCAAATTGCGTGCGTAAGCTCTATCCATTTATCAATTAGTTTCTCTTTATTTACTGCGATGTGCCGTATTTCTATATTGAAGCTTAAATTTTACGTTAGTATACGTAAATGTATTTAGTAAAGCATACAAAATTTCTTTGCTATCAAAGATTTTTCATAACTCACAGCTAGAAAATCTCTAAACAGCATATATATGTAGATCTTTTTACCCAAATCAAGTATAATTTTACTAACATGTCAAATATACATATCCGATCAGAGGACTTTTTGATATGAAAAAAATATTTCGATACGAATAAAAAACGCTGACAAAGATCCTGACGCCGTCGCTAAAACACTCAGACGTAATTATTCGGGGAGCTTTGAATGGCCGGGTTAATTCCAATAAAACGGGAGCGAATCGAGTACCCCTGAATGGGGGTCCGCATGACGCGTCGGATTCGTTTAGCTATGAGTATATGACTCTTTAGGATGTGCGGGAGGCCCCTTTAGCATATTCTGAGTAAAGGGGGGTGTTAAACAGAACGCGCATCATACGAAGGGGTGCCTTTTTACGAACTAAATGTTAAAACAATTGTGCAGTTTGATGTTAAACTGAAATATCTGCAATTCATCAGTTGTAGATAAGACAAGTTTTTGGACATGTAAATTTATACCAATCTATAAACTTTATGTGTATAATCAAATATGATAAAGAAGACGAAGTTGTGACAATATAATACTTTTAATCGAAGCCGGCGCAATCAAAGGCTGAGTTAATTTCAATACTTGTTATGTATATATTATCAATACAGGCTTTAAATAAATATAAATAAATGGTTGATGCAATTAAGAAAAAATCGGTTTCTTTTCTTAATATGGTACAGGGAAATTTATATAATTTTTATTAAAAAGGTTTGACCCAGGACCAGACCATATCGACATCCTGCTTATAGATTTTAATTACTATGAAACAATTTATTACTGTCATTATCGTTTACAGTGAAGTATTGTGATTCTGTTTTCTTATTTTAACGTTATTTTGATATACACAATTATTATTCAAACATGGGCATTAAAGCTTTAAGGGAAAATTTTGCAAATATTAAAATAAATACCATAATTGTTGAAGGGAACTGGTTAAAAAATATAATGCTCATCTATGCTGTAAAGCAACTTATTAGTTATTACCAATCTACAACTTAAGTAAATATTTTTCCAAATATATAAAATTGAAGACAAATGTATATAGATATAGTTGCTTTGACTATTATAGCAAATTATTATGAGCAATTTCAATAAACGATGTAAGCCATATTAAAAAATTCGTTACATGTCAAGAGTCACCAATCTAAAAATTAACTTATAAGAACGCCACGCGCACTACACTACTATTTGCTATTTGTTATTTCGTTGATACCACATCAATATAATATATTCCTCTGCTATAGTATGCTATATAATATAAGGACGCGTACGTCTCACCTTCATCCACCTCTGAATCATCACTTAAAAGTTCATTAGCGCCTGGATTCAAGGATCAAGTATGGCTGACAGAGTGTTATGGATATAATTTAATCAATTGCATGGCAAAAGGGCATCCGTAACTAAGTCTTGCTTAATATATGTTAATTGTAGTAATATAACAGACATGATATTATAAAATTATTAATGAAACAAGTACATAAACAGTATAAAATTTTATGAAACTGGGTTTTTTTTTAATGATTTTTGATTAGCCCATTTGAACTCCATGCAGACTGAAAAAATTAAACAAAAAAATCAAAATTTATTATCTCAAAGACTATAACTATATTTTATTTGTATAAGTTTCACGGATTTTTCATTACCCATTGAGTTACTCTTGTATATTAATATTAAAGCCTTGAATAATCAAGATCAGTTACGATCATGTATATTCTAGTAATATCCAGTGCTCTATTAATTCGATTCATAGATACTGTGGTAAGGTATAAGACAATACGTTTATAACCATTCACAGATTAGCATTCCCTTCAGTTAATATTCGTAGCATGCAGAGAATTGTAATAATTAAGCTAAGCGTTATAATTATGCCAAGGTTCGAGCGTTTGGGAAGTTAAAAGGACGTTTATTTTGTATCAGGACAACATTCCTTATGCGGTACCGTTGACCGAATGCATCTGTTAATCTTCGTATTCATTATTGGGATGAGCGAATACATGACCTTTTTATATTACGAAGCGGTGAAATAATGAGAGCCAACGTGGGCATGCTGGTAGCTACCTTTTATCGTTAATTTTAATTTATTTTTCGTGAATTTCTTAACGAAGCTTTTATATATTATATTGAAACTCAAACTATATTTGAAGATAGTAAAATTTATATAAAATTCTTGCTTTTTTTATATTTGCGATTGTAACTATTTAGGAAACGTTTCTGTTATTATATTTCAAAAGAAAATATCTTGGAAACTTTGTATTAAATAGTTGCTTAAAGTATTATTATATTATTGTATGCATAAACAATTATTAATAGGCTGAGAATTGTCTTATCTGTGCTTATATTGTCCTAATTACAGTTACATGTCCCATTTGTATATTTATATAGATTATGATTGGTTGCATTAACAATTATAAGTTATCTATGTGTTTATTAAAAGCAAATTATATATATATATATATATATAATCAGACTTTAATACTTTTTAGGTATTCTTCTAGTTTAGAGCTTAAAGGCGGATTTTAAACCATTATTAAACTATACATTGAGATACTTTAGATACTGAACTAATATCGTTTGATTTCTCTGCGTATAAGATAAATTAAAGATAAGAAATATACCGGATCGTCTACAAAAAGCCGTACGCTTCCATACAAACAATGTGCTGGACAGTGAGAACGTAGCAAATATTTCCTGTACATCGTTACACAAGCGTCCGACACGTGTTCGGAAAACTGATCAGTTGAGGCACTAAGGTTATTATTATTTGATGAAGCCAACGGATAGAGGATCGTTTCAATAACGTCCGACGCCCACGACATAATGAACGATTAAATTCACACAAACCACCTTAAATAGCTGTTAGGAAATGTCACGGCGGCCATCTTATTTGATTGATTACATGTCGCGTTAAATGTTATTGTGAACGAACTGTTGGTCCCGACTTTGACTATGTATAATTTGACGCGTGACATAAATTTCAGGCGTAAAAACTTTATGTTCTGATTTCTTTCTTCATGGACTAAAATCTCAGGAATATTTGTAAGGTAATTTCACGGCAAAAATAACGTGTGTAGCTCTATTTAATCTAATAAAAACAACCTATTTATTACTTTTGCTTAAACTTATTACCTAAAAATCTTCAAATATGCTTTAGTATATAATTTATAACTCTTATTAATAGGTCTAAATTAAAGAAACTGAACTTAGTTTGTATTTCATTACCTTATTGATTTTGATAACTTTAGTTATATTTATCCTTATATGTACTGATATATATGATTTAAGTATGTTCGGTGTGCCATTTGTTGTGATACCGTGATTCATAGTTTCCTCGTCGACGCCTAATTTATAGGTTAAGTGACAATATGAATACCACGAAATAATTAGGAAATTATGTTAAATTAAAATTTTAGCGTGTAGTTTTTTGTTCATACATGTATGTACGACCTTGTTAAGTTATTTAGGGGCAATACACAGGCTAGTTGTATTATGTAGATGATAAAGTCGTTTTCCATTGATATTACGTTTAAACTTTTTGTTTTAACACTACTACGAGATTGATTAAGTTTACACTTAAAAGCGAAGACCGCTTATAAAATATAACGAATGGCTTGTTGTTTTTTAAACGTATCCATTTACCATCAAAAGTAGTTCGCTTAAGCCGCCACCATTCGAACTAGATTTTCCATTCCCCGTTTTCTTTTAAACAAGACACTGATGTAAGCGCACGCGTCGGATCGTTTCGCGTCCGGTGTCCAGTTTCGCGCGCATTTCACGACGCCATATTTATAGTTTATGGCACGCGGCGCTATAAACGCTCGTTTATGGTGTTAACAATGCACGCTGGCAATCGGCCACCTGTCAGAGATCGACACCCAATGAGCAATCGTTCTAGTATTGACGATTATTATGTGTAGTTTTCCTGGCTTGATTATAATTTGTCACTATGGTGAGTGACACAGTCTTTTTCGATGATTTTGATCGTTTTTATATTAGTAAGGTATATATTTGATACTCGATTGGTGCCATAAGTCAGTGGGTTGCGTTTGCTATGGCCATATCTTATTGGCCAAATTATGTTTTAAAAAAATAAATAAAAACTGTTTAATAGCGACATAACATTTAGTTACATTCATTAGTGATATACCGATTATGATTACGTGTTTCGCTACATATTAAAATTAAGACGGTTAATGCCACTAGATTTTATATATTTAAATTTCAATTTTTTTTGCTGAAGATATTGTAGCTGCATCTCCAATTACTATCAGGTGTCATTGCAATGTATCACGGTCTGGTAAAACATAATAAAGACATAAACATAGTCGACTCATGGCTCGATCGGCAATGATATCATGAAAGACTGGACGTTTCGATAGCAAGTATTTGAATAAATCAAATTTGTACGCGTCACCCGAGACATCACCGGTGGCAGTGTCGGTTTACTTTAGGTACATATTGGTAACTGGAATCCAATTATTTCAACCTTGATATGTTTTAGTCCAGTCGTTTTTGTTTGATGTGCTCCTTTGTCGTAATTACGTATCAATAAAATGTAACATTGTTCGAGAAGGTTATTTTTAATCTGTGTAATTGTCTTGAGCGCTTGGTAATTTCTGTTGAATTTCTGTTTTTATTTTAGTGTTATGAAGATGTTGCCTGCACCAAAGACTCAGTTGTTTTAATTACGGATTAATTTAAATAAAAATCCTTTTTATATGTTTTAATATGAAGATGTGTTGTTCTTGCAGCGAAAGTAATTAGAAACTAATGGCTTAATAGACTTACTTAATCTATGCGTAGTAACAAGCATTTTCTTGATATTTATAAAAGTTAGTCAGTTAAGATCAAATTCAATTTAAATGATATTTTATATCCAGTTCTCTGTAACTCTTGCAAATTACTGCTACTTCTTTGTGTATATTATATAGATAAAACTTATAGTTTTCCTATAGCTAATGACTATTTATTTTTTTAAATATTATAAATTTTGTCTTGTTAGTTTTTGTAAATCCTTTGATGCAGTTAGAAATTTATGTTTAATGAATAATAACATTATTATTTTAAAAAACATACGATTACCTTAATTTTAAGAAAACCGGCATTATTATTTTATTCGTTATATTAATTTACGTTAAAATGAACACTCCTCAATATGACAAATTAGGTACTGCAGTCGCGTGGGCAGGATGGGCCCGACGCCTTTGCCCCGACGATGACTAAGTAAGCGCTAGCAATTGCCCACGTACTTTAAATGCATCTCGCACATTGGGTGTTCAAAATAATATTCTTATTGCATCATTTATTGTTTGATAAATAATATCATAGTCAGTATTCATTAAAATTCTTAAAAAGGCATAATTTCAAGGATAATCTAATACAATTAAACCAAATATAGCAAATTTGTACCAAAAAATGTTTAAACTACGTTTGCTGTTAATTTTTGCAAGGATCCATTTACTTAACCCATGTAAATGTTTAATTTTTGCAGATATTTATAATAGTAATTTACTAATAAGCACAGATAGGAGAACCAGAAAATTTGACTACGTCGTTTTAAAAAAACCGAGAAATTGAAGCGATTAATACTACTTACGTGCATAAGAAAATTTCAAAGTAAAAATCATTATTTTAAGTCCGCCACATATAGTCTTAATATAATATTGTGTTCAATACTACTAAGCAGTCGTATGTAAATGTAGTTAATTAGTGTTGCAAAAATAAAAACTTTGCTTGTATGGGTAGCAACATTCGCTGAATTCTGGCAACACTCATTAATTTGTGACTGACATCAACTGACGCGATGTTGCCTGTTTAGCGCTGTATTGCCATGGACGTTGCCAAACGTCACTGTGAACTAACCAATTCGTGTTAAATACAACTATATTACGAATTTTATCGCATTGATTAGTTTTTTCCGTGACTTTAGTTACTGGAGACGATAAATTCCATAAAATAAACAATCTATTTAGTATTCTCGTAAACAAAAGAAAGTGTTTAACTTATTCATGTTCTACTAGGTTAATTTATGTTGCAACTAAAATTTGATAATTTAGAAAATTTACATGTACTTTAGAACTTTTTTTAACATTAAATCTATGAATAATTTTATTCCTTATTCAAAAAAGTTCAGTCTCAAATTGTCCACTGCTGGACGTAAGACGGCACTGCTTCCGAATGAGTAGAATGTAGAACGTAGAAGCAATCTTTAAATTAAATAAGCATAAAAGAAATAAATTAGTTAGGCAGATATATAACTTAGGCAGCGAGTTTGTTAGAACCAAAAATTTATGTTGTACGTTAAGTAAATATTCAGCTCTAAATCTATAAGCTTTGTTCGTAACTTTATTTACATGTATGGGAACGTTTCCACTAGGATTAATAAGTCTCTTAAGCGAAATCACTCAGAAACAGATATTTTCCCTTTAACAATACGGCACCTTCATAGATACAGTCCCGTCACAGTACTGGCCACCGCAGTACAATAAGCAGTCGGGTCACGACCAAAGTACTATGCACCCACTATCGTAATACGCAGCGTACTCCTTTAGATGTATCCTGGAATGGTCTAGGATTTGTTAAGGTTCCGATTTCAATGTAATATCTTTATCACATGCCACTTACACATACATATTTTCTTCAAATACTTAAAATATGTAGAATGAGCTAAGAATTTTGCAGATGAATATTTTAATACTACAGTCATAACGCGAACGTATTAAAATACTCATACTCATTAAATAATTAAAATACGTTACGTACAAATATCGATTATTACTCAAAATCTATTTACTCACTAAATAAAAAAAGGATATGAAACAACTGTTAACACGCTACAAGTATTTATGGAATTAAACAATCAATTTTAATACAAGGAAAATAATAATACCCAAAGCTTGTTAAGTATACACGTAATGATTATTGAATTTGCTTGTATCTCGGCTAAAATCGTAGCGCAACATTTTACGTAACTATCAATAAAATAGCTGCTCTTACTCTACGGATAGTGAAAAAAAAAGTTTCTATCCTCCTCAAACAATGTTCACAATGTGCAGCAGCAGATGTATTCCAACAGGCATTCGTCACCTTTGAATAGCCTAATAACGTATTCCATTGTGCTCCGTAGGCAGGCCGACGTGTGCCACGCTGGATTTGGCACTTGCACACCGCTTTTAGTTCCGACAATGATCACCCTTAGGGCTATCTTGACGGTATGACACACAGCATTGTAGTTGTATCGCAACAATGGACGAAGATTTAATGGACAGGAACTCATCCTGCCTGCATTAAACATTCTCGTGGAAGCAATAAAATATGTTTATTTCGTTCAAATATGAAAGTCTAAAAACAATTTTCGATAATAAAATAATTCGATGCATGATCGATCGGTCGTGTTTAATAGTGAATTATTGTGATTAATAAAGTTGTCGAAGTCGTTGGAAAACCCGTCCTTTTCGATGATTAAGCAGTTTTTTTTTCGCAAATATTTACGGTGTCAACTAACACAAGGGTATTATTAGCTTTCTATATGTTTACAGATTGTTTTGGAGACCACTTTGTTTTGGATTACTTTAAAAAGATAATGGAATGTAAATTATTGTACAATTATTCTGGTAGGTTTTGGTTTGTAATATGACTAATGCAAAATTCCCACATCATTGTATCCATTCAGAAACTACACTTTCAGGGCCGAGTTATGTTTATTGTTCGGTTAATTTTAAAGCTCGATTGTCTCTGTGGCCTATCGCTATTGTCTTATTAGGAAATGTTTTGTATGGGATCTTTTTAATAGTGTGAAATATTATACGTGGCCATGTATTGTAATTATTAATCTGGAGATTGCTTAAGGTTTTAAAAAGTCTTTTTATTATCAATACCACTAGCAGCTTGGTATTTATTTCTTTTGGTTTGTCTGCTCCACTCTATTTAGTCTTGATGCATGTAGATTAATTTCAAAAATTAATTCACAGAGCCTAGGAAAAGCCCGTTCAAACCTCGCTTAGTTATTGAAACAAACTTTACTGCCGTTTGTAATTACATATGTTTTTAAAACGTTTATTTAAAAAAGAAATCTTATAATTTACGTTACAACGACATTATTACCTTATAAGAACTATGTATTATTACCATCATAGTTAATTCAATAGCTTCATAATTAGCGTAGCATTGAATTATTTATTCAAGTGTTACAAAATTTTACGTTGTACCAATTTTGTTGCTTAAAACAATGCGATAAATATTTTCGTTGACATAAATTAATGTCCTATATATCATAAATACTATGCGGCAGTTTTCAAGGCCTTAAAAGCTGTATTAAAAATAATTACTGGACGAATAGAAATATATTTGGTAACGTAAATAACGTAGAAGATTTTAAACTTAGTGTGATAGAAACTTAACGAAACTTTTTATTGCAAATGTGAAAATAATAACAAAAACGGAATCGCACAGTCGATATTATCTGTGACATTTAACAACTTCACAGACCACTCGAAGCGTAACACTTTGACGTGCGCCAATCACGCTATGACACAATTCTCGTAATTATGATGCGATAGTGCGTTACCACTTTTTTAAGCACAACCGCAACATTTTATGCTGTTAAAATACTTATTGTGCTCTAGTAATGCATCCTTTATACGCGGTTATTTATAACGATCCTAATTCGCGAGAAATGGATCTATTGCCGCAGTAATAGAGTCGTTTAACTTATAAAGGCATCTTTGAGTAGTGTGAATTGAAAAATTGCTCATCCGCCATTGATGCAAAGGGCAGTGCCCCTATCATTTCTATTGCGTATCAAGACGCCTTTAACTGCTGTTCGTTGATACATCAATTGCCAGTGCAACTCACCAGCATCTAACGTTAGTTTGTACTAATAAAGTTTGTTTTGAAATTAAAAGACAGCTTAAAAGACCATAAATTAAACGTAAATGCGATGTAAATGAGCTTGCAAAGACAAAAAAGGACACGATTCAAGATGTGGAAAGCTATAATGAATAGGAAGAGGAAGTATAGCGATGCTCTGCCGTGCGATCGTGAATCTTATGCCGCTCTAGCGGCAATGAAAGGAGGCAGCGCTGCTACACTACCGCCATCTCTCGACGCACTACGAGCATGTAAGTATCGCTATTAGACGAAAGATGTCGCTATAAAACGAAAAAAAATTACTGTGTAATTTATGGTCAATTTAAAAAAAATTATGGCTTTGCAATTAATTATAACTTTGTAATTTTTTCGTCAATATGTTTTGAATATAATTTTAAAGCGGTATTCACTTGGTATTTGGTATCAATTTAAATTGAGTTGGTCCTCTTAAAATTTCTACAATTTGTTTAATGGTCGTCATATCTTTTTTACATTTAATGCTCGAAGACCGCTTATTTCGTATCTCTTGGTTCGCATAATATCCGTTGTCTTCTTATACTATCAAGCCAAATTATATAGATCGACATCTATCTGCACGGACTAAGAGAAATATGAATCAGCCCATTGTGCTTGCCACACCGAGCGAATCGAGAGTCGCCGCCCTCTGAATAAGGTTAATCCGCATGACATTTTTGCTGGTCTTACCTTCGTGACCGTGGCTAGGGTTGCCAAATGTACTATTAAGAACTATCATAAAATGTTTTTCGCTGCTTTGTATTCACTGTTAATGTAAAATAAATCTTACAAAAAACAGTATTCAATATGCAATGTTTAAGCTTTTTACAGCAATAAGTGCATCGTTAATAGTAAAATTATGTCCTTTTTTTCTATTATATTATTTCATTTTCTTTTCAAACCTTAATATATATTTATTAATTGTTTAAAAAAATTGGCAACCCTAACCGTGGCACAATGCTGTGGGCACAATGGCAATGGCGGCAACTGGTATCTCGAGGGATCGTGATTTCGTGTTCGGCCTAGACGAATCTTTTGTTGTACTCTACCGTTTACATTCTTTGTCGTACTACAGAGAGATATTTGGTTATTTTAAATGAAAACACGATTTTTTGGGATTACACATTTCGTAAATAATCCTTTTAATTTTAAGGCCAGTTTAGTAGTTTGTTTAAATGTTTGAAAACAAAATAAAATAAGTATATTATTTATTATAGTATTGGCTTACTAAAGCTAGTACAGCCTTAACATTACTATACCACAGTTTTCTTAAATGAAAATTTTGATTGCAACGTTCTGTGTAATCATGTGTTGATAAATAGAGTGTTGAGTTCGAATGTATGAATATACTTGTGTTGTTGCGTTTATAAGCGTGTTCTCCTCCAAACGCTTTTCATATTTCATTTATTTACCTATATATTTTTAATCGTTCTTCTCATAAACTTCTCTGGTGACTAGTATACTTTTTCATCGTATGCGATAAAATAACTTCACTAATTATCGACGTTTTGAATACTTTTGATATTTTGAACTTTTAGCTTTTCTTTTTTTATTTTACTGTAAAGTTCAAATTAGTTGAGAAAATTTCAAATATTAATTTATTAACTGATAGTATTTTATTTAATCAAATTTTTATATCAAAACACTATCATGTTTTTATATTTTTTATTTCTGCTTGATCAATAATTTATTTAGCTAAAATTGACAATATTGCATAAGCTTTATACCAACATTATTTATATATTTTTCACAAGTTGGCGATGTTTTTCGTATATAGTTTCTACGTGTTTTGGTATACTCCGTAAGTTCTCACAAAATAATGGTGTTTGTTTAAGCCAAAGCCGCTTCGTGAAAGCACGACCGCAAATCTTGTGAAAATATTCTTTGTTATAACCGTAAACAACCAGCTCAATACCGCAGTAAGGATTGTATGGATAAATTATCTACGTATATTTTATTGCACAGTGTTAATTTATCTCTAGCTTCACCTAGAATATTTAGCAAAATCTCACAGTCGTTATTAATATGCTTCCAAATATTACTACTTATAGATTCAATGGGGCAATTTTATACCCAATGGGACATTTACTACCTGATTCTTAATTACTATCTACGAGTGTCAATCAGTGAGTGATATCTTAGTGACAATCATCATTGAAAATTACGAACATATGTCGCCAGTTAGCTAGTTTATTTTGTTTACATCTATTCTAAGTGAAGTTTGCTTTACTATAGACTGACTTGTGACACTATGTGTCACAGAAATATAGGTCTTTTCTCTACGTTTTAAATTACTAGGTGAACCCGATATTAATAATTAAATAATCTGCTTCGGTGAATGGGCTATATTGAAAAAATAGTATGGTATTGCGTTGAAGCCAGTCATACCTTTGGTAAGCAAATTGTGCGAAAGAAAAAACAATACTACAGCTTTACATATTATTATATTGTGTCCGTTGAAATATAATCCGTGGAAATATCACAATACACGTCCCACGGCACAGTTTCCATGGATTTACGTAAATCCGCTAATTATCGAGCGTTCATAACAATATGCGATGTACGCACACAATAAGCGCGATTCAAAACTTATTTATGATTGCGTCTTGACGTTTTCATTGTTTCATTCTTGTGCGAACATCTTTTAAAAGCTCTTTCAAATGTCACTACTACAGTTATTGTATTCTTGCAGCGTGTTTCAAGTTGTCACATAAACATGTTAGAATTTCTATTTCGGTTTCACTGCTTGTTTTACAAGTAATTCAAAATTAGGAAGTAATTATTATTGCTTTTATTATACGACAACTAATACTATTTTTTTGGGAAATGTACTTCCAGACTGTTAAAACTGTCTTCCAAAGACGATAATAATAATATTTGTATTACATTAATGGCAATAGTTAAGTTTGTCTTCCGAAAGCATTACTTTGTTTTTTTTTTTATTAAATATGAACTATTGATAAATTAGTTTAAAAATTAAAACTGTATGTAAAATTTCAAATGCCCCCCGTATTTGACAAACGCCATGATTTAACTCGGACCAGTCGTTCCAATACTTTCTTATGTACAAAAAAGGCGTGTTGTTTGCACACGCAGAACAAACGTTGCCGCGACTCCGGATGCTTTACGGGTGACCCAGTTGTGGTGCGGTCAACGACCCTGCAGCTTTGCGATTCCATAGAGACCTGACTCCTGTCTTCGCGAATCTGTCCGTGACCACCATATGGTTGCTTTTTGCTCGTGGTCGCCATATGGTATACCAGAGCGTAGCAACGGCGGGTATGGTTAAGTCGATATTAGCATGGCAAAGAATATATTCTTAGTTTTGTTTGAAAGATTAATTGACATGTTATCCATGGTCGATTATTTTAGTACTTTTTAACTACAATTTGGAAGGGAGGAATATCAAGGAGAAACCCTTTTTCGCTCTGAAGTATAGGAAATAACTTAATTAAATTTGTTTCAGAAACCTTGCGTACTTATTGAATGATTCAGATAAAAGATGTTGCGTGTTTTACGTGACGAATAGATCTGAGTTCTTTTGGTGCACGTAGATAATTTGTCGATTATCCCAATTTGAACCGGTAGCTCGAGGTGATGGTCGCCTGGCATCAGCTGTGTACGGAATGGATTAATTTTTACGGAATAATTGTAATTTATCCACTGTTGGTGCCGACAATAGATTTTAGCTTCCCACTGTAACTGTTAGTTGCAAAACTTTACGCGTTACATGATATATATTTTACTTATTATTTATCTAACTTTAATTATATCTTTGTTTTTTATAGTAATTTTTGTATGTTCAATATATTTCAATATAAATTTGCTGTTTATAAATCGTACATGTTACTTATGTTTATGTTTCTAATATGGATGATTGAGGGCATTAACTTAGTATGCTCAGTACAGTATTTCCTGTCGAGCCATCGCTAACATCATAAAGTGGAGGCCCCATTCGGAATACATTTCTCACGTTCTAGTATGTTTATTCCATAGAACCGAATCTGAAGTCACGTTGTTCGATAATACGACATTATTATCATGTTATGTTTATAAACGCTAACACTTTTGTTTACGTGGATTGCCATTGCAATTGCAAGTCTCATCTATTAATGACAAATATACGTAATCATCCACTGCCTTAATTTCAATTCCACACCCTCTATATCCTTTAGCAACCGCAGCACTGCTATCACAACGGCTTAGCTCCCAAAAATGTTGGCTGACTCGTGTTCCTGCAATATTGTTCCCCCATTATTTACCTATTAATTTTGGCTAGAACAATCATTTGTTCTATTTTTATATTCTTTACGTTTTTTTGGACAAAGAATAGCAGTAAACTTTATAATATTTTTAATAACATTGCATATATAATTACAAAATAAAAGGTTTTTTTATATAATTATGTATATTTTATACATCGCTATTATGCCCCTCGTATTTTCGACTCTGTAAAGAACAAATATTAAATGTTAAATGTTATTAGTTACATAAATTTAATATGGAGTGGATTTTTTTTTAATTGGTCACAATATTATACAGATGGCCTATGATATTGTGCCCATTTCGCCGTACAAGAATAACGAGCACAGAGAAACTGGCTCTCTTAGTACAGAGATCGACCCACTATAAAAAAAGAACTGGTTGCGTTCGGAAGGCGATCATTACGAAATTCTCCCGCTCTTTTTTGCGTTCGCTCAGAATTAATTTTTCAAGCTACAGCTCGAAACGGCCAGTCCGTTAATTTTCGCGGATGTTTGCATTGTAGGCTTGAAATGTAACGAATATTTGTTATGAAATAAAAATGTACATGCATTTTGATTATGGTTGATTAAAAGCAAAATCTACTGTATTCGCATTTCAATATTATCAAAAAATGTGTCATTTGATTAGTAAAATCGAGGATTAATTACATGATTATAAAAAAATCTTTTATGTGCTTTGTCGAGCTTGCTGTTTTATGCATATATAAATTCTATATCTAATTATAATAGACAAGTTCCTTTCGTACCGATGTTTGTATAACACCTATAATTCACTTCCTGTCACATATTGATAGCCAATCCGCCATTGTTATTATTGTTATTGCAACGTACAGCGTCTGTTTGTTTGTCTGTGGCTCCTCCTCGTGTATTGTCTTCGTTCGCGCAAAAACAATGATTCAGCGAAGTGCTCATTAGCGAGTGAGTCATTGCTGCGGGGGCCGGACCGACCGCTCAATTTATTCAGCGGATCAGCCCGTACTTGCTTCGACATAAACTCCAGTATTACTTATGACAAACGCTTTCAATTGTTATTACTTTAGTATGCGGAACATTATTATAAAATTGAATGCGATGACAGCTTTTAGAAGGTGAAGCAGTAGTAAAACTTTAGATACCCTTTAAGTTTTATTAATTTTCATTTCTTCTATTTTTGTGGAGTATGTGATTTAAGAGCTAATAAATCAGGGTTTTCAATATTTAATTTAAATATAGTAGTAATTTGTGCAGTTAGTATCTACTGATAAATTTTTATTATATTTCACACGAATAAATTTATTTTTCTGTAAAATATAAACCTTGATGTTATTTTTTCTATTTCAATACTGACTTTTTTTAACTATAACTTTAAAGCTAACTTTAAGCTACAGTTTTAACGATATACTGTTCGAGATCATTCTGTCCATTGCAGTTGTAATCACGATTTTTTTATTTAATTCGGAATTATCATCTGCACCATTCTTACCTCTGCCATTGTTATTCGTGTAACGAACGATTTGTGACGATGTGTTAACTTTACTGTGACTAAAAATATATGCAATAAAACTTTTCACCTCGGAGTTGTCGTTTATCTATAGCATGTTTCTTGTTTTCCAAATGTCTAATTACATTTTTTCCATTGTTACAGGTGAGTTTTACCGATTCACTGTTGTTACGAGGAAAACGAGTGAGTACCGTGCCGTGTAATTGATGCGCTGCTTAAATTAGTTTCGCTTTAAAACAAAGCTTTGATTAGAGAGCGGACAGGCTTGGCGGGCGAGATTTGACGCGCTCCGTGTTAATTCTGTTCGCTAGATACACATCTGAATAAGTGAATTTCGCTTTGGACCATAAATCTTGCGGCCATGTTATTTAAAAGGGAAAATCGGTGAAATGTCTATTAAATTGCATCGATATGGGTTGAATTTTAAATTTAATCCATGGACATTTGAAAATTAATAATAGACCTTTAATTAAAAGCCGTGTGGTGTGTGCAACATAGGTTGCTGCGACTTATTAGATGGATTACTAAACTACACACATGACTGGAGGATATCTTTATTCCTGTGATCAAGAAAAACTTAAACGTAAATAATAATTTGACGCAGTACTTTTCACTCCATATGTTTCTTAATTAAATATTGAAATTACTTTTGTGTTCAAACTGTAATGCAAGGCGTTTTTTTCATATCAATTTGATTTTATTTCCATTAGCAAGTCTGAAAATAGTTATTCATGTGTTTTGGTAAATTTTAACATTTTACGAATTGAAAATACGTAGATTACTTCATAAGGTATATAAAAACCTACTTAGTCCGATGTGTAATTGTGCGCGAGTGTACACGACACCGGTTGGACGCTCGCGGTTAATTGCTACTTGAGTTTCCCAAATTGGGATATCGTATGTTGTGTCTCGGCCGGATGCCGGCCGTTGGCGCGGATGCTGTGAATGCGCGTACCGCTATGGCGGCGCATCCGCCGCTAGGGTTGCCGTGTTTACGAGTCTCTTTCGCCAGGGCTGTGCGGAGCTTTCGATTTTTTGTGTAATTATCAGTTGGACTGGTTAGATTTCATTTGTTTTACACATTTATGAAGGATATTTTGGGTTAATTTTTTTCTAACAGGACTGTCTAAGTTCTTGAAAAAAATAAGAAAATACTTACTTGTTAAAATAAAAGATTGATATGATAATATGTATTCTAGGAGATGAGAAAAATTTAGATTCTAGTTTTATGCTTTCGAGAACAACTTTTGAGCCAACAAAGTTTATAGTATTCTTCGATAACCGTGATTAAATACTTGGACGTAAAACCGATAATTTGTACTATAATAACTCATTTAAATCATATCAAACTATTATTTGATTTATATAAATATTAAGTTTGGAAAGCCTCATACTTTATCGCTAATTAAAAAGATACCTACATACATACATCATACATCATCAGCCTGTGTGTGCCCCTAATGCAAGACTCCTCCATTAGAGGGTTTTTGGATCGTATCCCACCACGCTGGTCCCATGCGGGTTGGTGGGTACACCAATTTTTGTCATGCCCCTCCGACGCATGGATTATCTTACTTATCAAACAATTGGGTGATCGGCTCAAATTGTCCTAACCAACTTGGAAACAACAAAATTTGTTGAATCCCCGCAGAATTCGGAACCACGACCTTCGCTTTCTAAAGCACACGCCCTAACCACTAGGCCACGGAAGCATTACCAACAAAATATTAATACGAACATAGTTTACCAGACAACGGTCATGGCAACCCTCGCAGAATGCATTTGTAACCCGAACGCGACGTTTTGTTTACAAAGTTTATTTCGAATTGGACGCGTTCGACGTTCCTGGAACGGCGGTGGCACACGCCGATGCCTCTATCAATTAGTGCTGCCCTCTATTGGCCGAACGTTCAAAGGAACGACCGTTGAACGGTAGGAAGCTAAACACAAACATGTCCGCAAATAAACGTAATATCAACTAATGATAAACATTGTACGGATGGAGAAATCCATTATGCATTAGAAGAAAGATTAATATTGTACTGTTTTTTTTTAATTTATGACGTATAAAACACTTATAAGTCTAATATATGTAAGTACAAATACGGTTTCTATTCAGTTATTTCAGGACACCTTGCCTCTTGTTATTTATGATAATAGTATGCATCTTATGCCTGGATTTTTATTGTTAAACGCTCTAGGTATTAAAAATATGATTGCTTTTTTAGTTTGTGCTTTTGTGCAGGAAATAGAATTTTCATGTGAGATTGTACGATTAAAACATTTGTATTATAAATGCTTACTGATTGTTCTTTAAATATCTTGAGCTTAAGGACTCTTAACAATTTGCATTAAGAATATGGCGGGTCCAACAGTAATAAGTACTGTAGCATGACGAGCTATTAAATATTCTTTAGCAAGGCTTAAAACTTTTTAGGGACTTTATGAATAGTTTCAAATTGTGTTAAAGTCACCTTTTGTTTCATTTAAATCAGAGCAAGGCTGCTACGGCCAAGGATATTTTGATTGGATATTGGATTGCTGTGTGATATTTTTAAACTGGATTCTGTGACACTTACGTAGTTTGCACATGTTAATGTTTTTGTAGTGTCAAAACGTATTTTTTACTTTGTAATCAAGCTATATTTACATTTTTTTATTAGAGTTAGAGCGATGACACGAGCAAGACGTTCACTTGATAATAAGTAATAAGCCCTTTCCATAATAAAAGGAACGTAAGAGGCCACAAATTACGCGGGTGACCTTTAAACCGGAAGACATTAGTGTGCAAACAATACTGATTTGCGCCAGTAATAGACACCGCGGTGGTACTACCATGGACGGTCTCTTGTAAAAGGGCTCTATTACCTACAAAACTACTTTTATTGGAAGCTACATTTATTATACAAAAATGTTGTATAAAACTTATATTTAACATTGTTACTAACGAGGTATTAGTATAACACGGTTTATAAATCGAACATAAATTCGGATTTTGATAGTAAACGGCATTGACAATAACCAGCGAATTGGCCCGCGGGATAAAGGTTCCCGCCAAAAACATTGTCCGCGCGCAACACGGCAATGCAGATGCGCTATTTCCCGCGTCCGAACTGGAGCAGAGGCCGCTCCGTCACGCGACCGGTGGATTTATGCAACGCGAATGCAGAACGGCGATAGGTATTCTAACACACAGTGACAGTTGCTTATTTTTTTAAATCGGTGGCAGACGGCCAGTGTTACATACTTTAAAATGGTAAAACTTAATGCAGTTATAATATGATAGACGTAAAGTCTATGCACGTTAAGGCTTAGTCAAATAAAAATTATGCGAAAAAAAAGTAATGGATTGTAAATATTTTTAAGCGCAAAAGAAATTATCTGATTTTGAGATATCCTTTTTTTATCTTCATGTAACAGTTATGATTATAAAAGGCATAATGAATAAAAAAGCTCATCTAATTTCATACTTTTCAAGTTTGGCGTAATTTAGGCGCTTATAAAATATTCATATTGTGGAATGCACGATATCTCTTCGTAAGATTACGTAACCGACACCCTATTTGCTTATCTCACGGCCAAGATGGGCCGTGGGTCTATGGCCTGGCCGATATCAACGTCACCGCATCTTATCTATGCCACACGTGTCCAGTACTTCCTCGTGACTCAGAAACAGCTCAAAGACTCCATCCACCGTATTCGTACTCCGCCATTTAAATGTTAATTGTGGCTTCTAGAAGCTTCCGCGCTTCGATAAATCAACGCGAGGTGTAAACAACCTTTTCACATCTCCCTTTGCGTCGATTCGGTTTACGAGAAAGTGCGTTTTTTTTGGGTTTAGTGAAGCATGTGATACGTTCATTACTTCTCGGTAGAGTTGTGCAACTGATTGTGCGTTTGAAACAATAGTTTACTTGTATGAAGTCGATCGAAACGTCAACGAAGTTGGTGAATAATTTATGGTAAAATAATTTGAATAGTTTCAAAATATCTATATTTATATCAACATAAATATCTGCGGTTAATTCTGTGAATCATTTTTTTACCAAATTGAAATACATTTAAATTTGCTTTAAACTAGCATGAAATTAAATAGATCTTACTACATATAACTTTACTCTCTGAATTTTTTTTGACTATTAACAATAAAAATTACCAAGGTATTCACGATATTGAGATTAATATAATTACGGGACAAGTGGGGCAGACATTCTTCCTTTTTTCTGGTAAATGAATGAGTATCGATATATTCTGTAAATATTTTAACCGATATATTCTGTAATACAGAGACGTTTATGAGACTATGGATTCCCCAACTATTATGTATCAACCGTATTGATAACACGATATCCATAACCGACTTATTCATTTCAACTTTCGTTCGACACCGCTATCATTCGTTGCCCAATTATTGCACAAACGCTATCGCGACCAATACTGTGAGTAAACACAGCTTTTCCCTTATCGATATGTAAGTTTGTCCGTACGTGTCGCCTGTGTTTGATTCCGCCCTTCCCTCCGTTGCCTAGCTATAGGATGGCTTGTTATTTCGCTCCTTTTGGCATCGTTAGTGTGTTTACTCGGTCTTTACTTTCATTTTTACCTATCACATACGAGGTTCTTTGTGTTACTATGTACAATGGACATTTGCCGTTCAACTTTCATTCGAAACATCGGGAAAATGTCGAAAATAATCCATAAAAAAACTGTTTTATTCAGTCATGTGCAGTGTTTGCAAAATTTAACAAATAATTGATCGAAATTTGTCGAGTTAAATAATATTATGATTATTTGTGAGCATAAATGCGGCAAGATTAAAATCATTTTATGAGTTGGAGTGAAATATGATACGTTCAAGCTCGTAATTGGTTTTTTAAAGTCGGTAGGTGCTCGTAACGTTTGTACCAGTCATGTCGAGTTCTGTAAACATTAAAAAAGAAAACGGACCTTATCTACTTAACGTACCGACGCTCGTGCGGCCTCGTTTTGCATTCAGCGGTTTAAGTTAATTTATTCATGGTAGTTTCGCAGTATTTATGATATGCAGTACTGGCACAACATATGCTTGTTGTAATTTCACAAGTTATGTGTAAACAGTTATGCAAGAAAATTTATATTAAAACAAACACGATTTCGTTTTATGTTGTGGATTATATTTGAACGGCACAAAGCAAAATAGTTTTTTATTAATTGTTTATTGTTTTAACATCTGGATCATTCGGAATTAAAATATAGCAAAACATTATTTTAAAAGAATCGATTCGATTTATAAAATCAAATTGAAACGCAATCGTTGCGTAAAGCTTCGAATTCGATTCCACAGATTGCTTTTGTGCGTGACGTTACCGTTTACAATTTCAAAAATGGAATACGAACGCGACTGTACTAAAAAGTTTTGTACTCGATATCAGAGCTTATCGGGTGGCCCGTTTTTTTCTACGAAAGCGGTCCGCGTTGGTGGGTGGGTGCACCGGTCTCGCGCGCTTTGTAAACAGTCGCCACCGAGCCGCGTGGCAAGCCGCGCGTCTAGTGCGCTGCACCATAAAGTACTGGTGGCCGGGAAACTCGTGAACCATTGTGCTGGCTTTGAAAGCGTTTTCGTCACGCCTGTACCCGGTACATCCACGGAACGGACCATTGTGATGTGTACTTTCGTGTGATACAGTGATTCGATTGTGCTCCGACGTGTGTTTCTGTGAACCGCTGTAATAAAGTATTTGCTATCGGCAACTACAACTCGAATTGACTGAAAACTAAAGAGTAAGCTCAAGTGTGGTTCGAAATTTGAGTTGAAGAGTTAGTTTCGTTTCTTTATAGTGAATTATATCGATAGATGTAACTAGTAGGATTGCATCAGATCTGATTTTAATCTCTATTCGCTCAAGATACAAGTGACATGTGCCAATCTTTTTACATTGCGCCGGTGGCAGTGGCCTTATAACTCGTTGTCCTGTAAAAATCGATTAATCGTGCCTCGCATCGATTAGCCCCGTTGCCCTTAAACTACACGTCTCGTTGGATCGCCTAAATATAGCCCGGCCCAAGTGTTGACAGTTTAAAGTCAACGTTACCACTGGAGTTAAGCGCGTTTGTGGGGCCGAGCTTGTTGTGACTCACGTGATTCTGCTTCAACACCTGACATCTCGAGTGATACATAACTGCCGAGTTATATTCCATCTGTTAATCTCTCTGTAGATTTCCAATTGCTGATTTTACAGACTGGCAACCTTGTAATTTAAAAAATCTTTTTACCCTACTTAACCGGTAAACCCATAAAATTGTAGAAAAAGATTAATAGAATAGAAAATGTTTTATATTCTTAAAACATTTTCTGATAAAATACTTTTGTTGTTTTAGTAAACAATGTAGTTTTTATAAGTTATTCATTATTAGTCCCCAGCTGCACCGACAATTGCAATCAGCAATAATTACACATATTAACATTGTACAAATAAAGCTTATTTTGCGAACGGCCATCGTGCATCGCATGCAAATATGTTCCCGTAAGTAAATAATCAAGTTAATTTGCTTACGTGACGGTAATACGTTTTGAGTGTTATTACGACATACTTGTTGTCATACAAAACGGTGATTACATAAATGTTACAAAAATACATTCAATATCTTGTCAACTTGCAATTAACTTTATTGCTAATTGCCGTCGTACGCCATGACGTAGCGCAGAAATATAACGAACATATATTATTTTGCGATAATTCACTCCGCTTATATTTCTAATCTTTTATAAAATTGACGCATATATAAATAACGAAATATAACTTGTAACGTTGTTTAAAAGTAACGAAACGGAAAATACTCTTGCGTAACACAACACTGCATCAGTTACACCTGATCTAACACAATCCGATATTGGTGAATAGTGGAATGTATCCGCTCAGTACGGTGCGCATCTGCCGCGCCGGGTGGTAAGACATCTTGCGGGCCCGCATCTTATACCTGCTATACATTGTTACCATAATACCCTCAACTAACAATGGCTCGCGCCGTTTTGTTCTAAGAATTTAGAGAAAGAAAAGAAAAAAAATAAACCCCGTTTCGTTCTCGAGTACGTCGAGTGCTACTCGAGGAATTCCGAGTTCTCTCATAAACTATATTCGGCCCAGTGCCTTCATTGTGTTGTTTAAAGAAAATTCTGTATTGTTCATTGCCTTGACAAATCGCGATTGTTTTGTTTCGATTTTTATCGGTGGGTTTTTGTTTCGTGTGATTATCAAACGATCTGTTGTTTGATGGTAATTTGATTGTAATTTTGTGTGGGAAATTTGATGTAGTGATGTTTTCAGCTTTCGTATTATATTGCTTTGCGGGTTTGTGTTTGGGTAAACGGATGTGGTGTTTACACATCGAGCTATACTAAGGCCGAATAGAAATAGGAGCCTTTACAAATAATGCAACGGTATGACGTCAACGTCGTACGCAAGACGGTAAATATAATAATAATTACCCATAATAATTATTCACAATATTACGAAGTTATACTGTATTTAATGTGACGTCGTCACGTCTATAAAGTGCCAATACTATTCAGCTTGGCTATAACAGATTTATTATGCTACTTTTTATGTTAAAATTGGCTAGAGCAAATAGTCGCAGCTAGTATTCTGATCACTAGTAGATTTATTACGTTAAATTCACTCTTTTTGTTTCGGCCGCGTCGCCAGGTACACGTTATTACTGCTACCTTCACGTATTGCAACAAAAAGACGGGTGACCACAAATTAAAATACATTTTAAATTGTTTTGCGACGCAGGATAAATGTAACATGTTTATGTGTGTGTGAACACAGTTTCAAGCTGATATAGTCGTTAATACTTAATAAATTTAACGCCTAGCTTTGAAATATAGCATTTAATTAGAAATCTTAACACGTTTCATCCCTCGCGGTATTAGTCACTTGCAGAATGTTAAAGAATTTCTTGTAGCCCGTTTTGAACGTGTCGCATCGCAGATACAACATTCGTTACAAAGTTTTGGTATTTTGATAAAAGTCTTGTTCAGAATATTTATTTCAACTTAAAATCTTGCATTTTTACAAATTGTTTATTTTACTCGATTTAAGAAAGGGTCTAATAAATGGCGAATAATATTTATATCTTTGTAAATTCTGTTTAATTTTTTATTTAGTCGAAATGCTTCTGGGCAACTAAAAAGAGGTGAGAATTTATAATAAGATGGATATGCGTAAACAGTCTAGGTGTGTTTATAAAAGCTTGAAAAAGATAACCGTTATCTATGCTCGTACAAATTTGAAGATAGGACGCGCCGTGAGAAAGCAGCTTATATTTAGTTAAGCTATTATTAAATTAGGTAAAGATACAAAATAAATATTAACATTTAGTTTTCAGTTGCATTAACGTTTTACTAGAGTGTTCTATTTATTTTTCAGTAAAGTCTAATTAAAGGTAAAATTAAGTTTATAAATTTAATTCTTAAGGTTTTTTTAATAGTAGTTTCTATGCTTCGATAAATTATTATAATTATTAGTTTATGTAAATTTTAATTCGACGTTTCGAACCTTCAGCGGCCGTGTCAGTGTTCGAAAGTCGTTAATGTTAACGCGATAACGTAAAGTTTATCAGTATTAGGAATTTACCATTTTTTGTCGTTGTTATTATGAAAATAGTTTTGTCTTCGCTCTAGTTAACGTAACAGTCATAATCATCATCTTAACCAGCTTATGGATAGTCCACTAGAGGACATAGGCCTCCCTGAATGCACGCCACCGCTTCCGATCTTCCGCTATTCTCATTATGGGTAATATAACAGTATATAAATAATATTCAATTACATTCGAATTAAAATAAAGAACAGCGATTGAGCAGAGAAAACGACGCTTGAAACCGTTACAAGTCTATAAAATCTTTCGCTTCTTTAGTGGTAATTATTCAAATGAACAGTTCGATATAGATTTAATTAGACCACCGTTAAAAAGGTATTATCTTTATATTTGCTATTATCCTTTTTTTCAATGCACCTGGTCTTCATAAAGATAGTTTATTTTTTTTCATATTAGACTTAAATGTTTCTCTCGATTAACTTTAGTTAAGTTGGACTTGTGTAAGTTTCTTGTAGAAACATTGGCAATTGTGTGTTTGAAAAAGAACTTTTCTAATAGATATTTTAATTTTTCGTGAATCTTGTATACCTTTCTTGAAGTTGAATGCATCGAACTTAGCCGTTTCCCCTCACATAATATCTTCTTTGTTTCCATTCATATACCATACATACACTTGATACTTTTAGCGTATTGGTTATGCTTATTTTGCAATTCGTCACGGCAATAAAGACGCGAGCTGGCAGATACTGCATCTCCGTCATAGCAAATTGAATTGTTGTAAATATTGTATGGAGTAATATTTATATACGCTTCTAAAAGATTTCAACATCCACCATATGGACGGACATTTTTCAATGACAATTCTTAATGAACGCAGCCGCCAGTTTCTGTGTAAAGGAGAAAAGGAGGTCACAATACTATATATAGCAAACGGAGATTAATGCAATTTGTCAAATCGTTCCGACTAATGACTAATACAGATTAGAGAACTATTAATGTTTATTATGTGTATAATAAATAAAGTGATAAAATACTCCGTTATAATTTAGACATAATTGTAACCTGTAAACTAATATCCTTATTGAGTTTTCATTTTTAATAGCAAAAACCAAGAGTGCATAATGATAATGGATTATAGTAGGAACCAAAGACGGTGTTTCATCTACGTGTGAAACTTTAATGTTTTATTAACTTACGCGATGTTATAAGGAAACTCGTCTCTTACGCAAGATACTTTGCCAGCTTTCACTTCCCTGCATAAAGCGGCAGACGCAGTCGAAAGCTCGATCGTTATTTTCATACATTATTATGACATGATAACGTTTTTTGGCATAAACGGTTTATATAATCCTCTTTAAAGACGGTGGCTTTGTTGGTTTAATGACGTTCACAATTTATTCTATTCTGTAACCGCTTATAATGTTTAAGAAATGAAAATCGACAGTATGTATGAAAGCCGTACGTTCGCTTTTTATGGCATACTGCTAAAAATAACTTTTATTTTAATCATATTTTTAGAAAACCTTAACATATATTAACAATAAGAAGAAACATATTTTAAAAAGAAGTGTTCATTATAAATCTGAGCACATTATCGATTATCTCCAGTTACGTAACATTACCCTATTGGAGTTGACATTAATTTCGTAGAAAATTGTGTTAAATGTACAAGCACCAAATAGAGACTATAATATAAATTAGCGAAGTCTAATTTCTAACTTTATAGACGCGATATGTTTGCTTTTTTCATGCCTATGCCAGAACTTAAGGGATCACATATTTTGCCGCTTTTAATATTTTAAAATTCACTTTAATATTAAATATCATCATCATCATCAGCCTATGATAGTCCACTGCTGGACATAGGCCTCCCCTAATACACCACCTTCCATTAGCGAGTTTTGGACCGTATCCCACCACGCTGGTCCAATGCGGGTTGGTGACCAACTAGGAAACAACAATGAAAATTTGCTGAGTCCCCGCAGGATTTCAACCCACGACCTCCGGTTTCTAAAGCACCACTAGGCTACGGAGGCAATATTAAATATATTAATCCTATTTATCATTGCTAGTCTCAGTTTTTATTATTTAACATTACGTTCAAGTCGCAAATATTATTTAAGGTATTATTTAATTTATATGAGCTTAACCATTTCGAATACTGGATAAGTATAGCAGTGGATTAACACAGGCTGATGATGATGATGCTATCAAAGACGCGATTTGTTACTATAATTATTTGTAAAAGAGTACCTTGTCTCCAGTTTTAGTCTCTGATAACCTATTTTACGACTACTAAAGAAAAGCAGTGCTGAAATATTTATAAAAACGTGCCAATTAATTTTACTCGACGCAGAGAAAAATACGCTTGTCAGTTCGTATTAAAATAAATAGCAACTTATACAACACAGAGAAAGTTTTGCGTTCATGTTGTTCGTAAATTATTGAGAATTATCAAGAAACATCTTAATTTAGAAATATATCCATTAACTTTCTTTTGATTATTTTAGAGTGTTGAAATAGTGAATGAGTTAGTTGATAAATGCGCTAATGTTATATAAAAAATATATTGCCATTACTAAAGCCATTTTGCATTATGTGATTTGACATTTGGTGGTATTGAAACACATATACATATATATGAATACATTCATCGACTTCTTGTTTTTATGGGTTTCACTTAAGAAATGAAATAGGATTTGTATTTTGTAATGATTTATGTATTTTTTAAGATGCAGTTGTTGACTGTGATTGAACAAATATGTAAAAATAAAATTATAAAACGGTATCAATTGAAGTCACAGCTTCATTTTTAAGCAAATAATTAAAAAGAGGCAGCAGTAAAAACTGTAAACTATATTTTAGTTAAAATGTTTTTTATTTTTTTTATTTTTATATACTTCAAAATGCAGACGACAGTCAGGGCCACCTGATGGGAATGGTCCCGACTAGCCCATAGACGTTGACAATACCAGTGGTATCGCCGACGCGCTGCCAACGTGAGAGATAGGGGTTAAGATCTGTTTACCCAGTAAATCAAGCTTGGCTGAGTGCCTTTCAAACGGAACGCAGCAGTGTTTTCCACACTACTGCTTGCAGGCAAATAGCAACTGATGGTATCACCAGATGGTCTCCTGTAAACAGGACTACCACCGTAAATACGTTCATAAATATCATACAAACTCTTAATGAATGTTTATCTGCATTATTATGTATTTTGAAACCTCAAATAAATGTTTAGACTCACAGAGTTTAGACACAAATGTATCGTGTTTTATTTAATCAACTTTAAATTTTCCTTTAAATTGATAGCAATTCAAAATTATTATTTTTGTATGGCATCGCAAGGCAAGACGACAGTCGAGGCCACCTGATGAGAAAGTGGTCACCGACACCCAATGACCATTACATACCAGTGGTATCGCAACGCGCTCCTACCTGAGACATAGGGTGTTAAGTCTCGTTTACCCAGTAAACGCATGGTCACGGTGCCTTCAAACCTGAACACAGTAGATTATCCCACTACGCTTCGTGCTAAAATAGGCACCGGTGGTACCACCAGACGGTCTCCTGTAAACAGGGGGCCTACCACCGGTAAATACGTTCATAAAATATCATACAAACTGTTAATGAATGTTTTTATCTGCATTTATTACTTATTTTTAAACCTAAATAAATGTTTAGATTCACGAGTTTAACAACAAATGATTGCTTTTTGAAATAGCGGATAAAATGTATGTACTGCATATCTAAATCACTTTCAAAGGCTTATCTTTGTTTCGATGTTTTCAATATAACAATAATTTTCTAATTTTGTGCAGTATCTTGTTTCGCATAAAAGAATAAATGAACAGACAATATCATCCGCGTATACACTTGTAGCAAATTTATCATGCAAAATGATATGACTATCAAATATATAAAATTCTAGTTTTTTTTAAGTATATATGTTATACGTTTGATGTATTATAAGTTAGTAAAGAAGTACAACCGCTTTAGGTGCTCAATATTTTTACCATGTACTGGGTTGACCGTAAAATATTTCTTCCATATTTCTTTTGTCGACATTCATTCTTGGTTCTCTAACGTTTCTTTTTCAAAGGCCAATATTTCACGTCGAATGCGGAAACCGTTGACTGTATAATAAAAAATAAAACCCGCGATAAAAGTCAAATTAAGTTTCGACCTGACACAATTTTGCTTCCACAGGTAATAAATTATAACGCGTCGCATATTTATACTGAAGTGTAACGTAGATGTGTATTTCTTTTATAGCACATATGAATAACACACTTATGTTTAGTTTACATTGTAATTTTTGTAACAGATGTTTAGCTTGAATGAAGTATTGTAAACACTAGATTTCGCTTGCCGCTTTCTTTGTTTGTGTATGTACTGTTTGTGTATGTTACGGTTGAAATCTTTATTATACAATAATATATAGGCTCAATACTTATATAAGTATAGTTTCTCGTCACAAAATCTCTAGTAATTTTTACACAAAAGACCAAAAATATATGTATTCTCACAAATGGTTCGATATTATTAATCGATTACTACACATATTAACTTTATTTTTAACGGATTTTTCACATTATTGTAACTACATATTTTTTCTCCGACATTTTAAACATTTTTTGGTGGTCGGGAGCAAAAAATACGATAAACGCGAAAAATCCATAAAAAGTGGTTATTATCTTGTAATTATATTCATCAATACTAAGATTACGTTGGATGTATGTGCATCGTAATTATGGTCTATGATTGATTTATTAATGATGATGATCCTACGTTACTGTAATGAGATCAGTACTAATGTATACATCCATCAATGTACACACGGCTACATTATTAGTAGTTCTCATTACGAAAGTTTCATCGGTAATTGTTTTCCTTCTCGCCGCATACATAATCGTCACTCCGGCGCAGTTTTCTCTACGCATGATCTCATGTCTGCATGTGTGTCAATATGTGGGCTGCTAATGCGGCGGTAATGCGCGGCACCGTTGCTCGGTACGTGCTCAATTTTCTACAACTGTATATGGGAGTCGTTGCAAGAGTGAACAGTAACCTTTTTTGTGGTGAATTAATGCCGATTGCGGCTTATTGATTGACATTGTAGAGAATTGAAGCATTTTGAATCTGTAAGGGCTTGTATGCTTGTAATATATTATTATGCTTATGCTCTCGTCGTAACCTATATAACCCGTACTAAGATTGAATAGATTGATCTAGGCTACTATGACATGTAGTACTAGTATGTTGTACTAGTATGTAGAGTAAACGAGTTTTAGTAACTGTCTCCGTAGCCTAGTGTTAAGGGCATGTGCTTTACAAACCGGAGGTCGTGGTTCGAATCCTGCGGGGACCTAACAAATTTTCATCGTTGTTTCTTAGCTGGTTAGGTTAGGAACTAGGACAATTGGGGCCAATCACGCAATTGTCTGAAAAGTAAGATTGTCCATGCGTCGGATGGGCATGGAAAAAGTCGGACCACCCACAAACCCGCATTTGACCAGCGTAGTGGGATACGGTCCAAAAACGCCCTAATGGAGAAGACATGTTTAAAGGAGGCCTATGTCCAGCAGTAGACTAACACGGGTTGATGATGATGATGATGAATTTGAGTATTACTTATGTTTACGTTTAGCTCATGTTAAAATTCTCCTGTCGTACTAAATCGAATAACAATTTTTATTTTACGTATAGTAACATGAAATCGGTGATAATCTTTTATATGATCAGATTTTTTGCCACCAACTTAATTTGCTAACAATGCACCTTGGGGCAATTATAAACGTAATAAATATAAAACTGTTAGATCACTCATTCAATCTAACACATGATATCATTATATCCTAACATCGTGACAGTGAAATACTCTATCTGTCACAATTGTGAGTGATTAGTTGTCGTTCGTGTATTTTACTTTTCACGCGGTCCGAGCGGCTTCAGTTTCACTGTACGCAGTCAGAGATTACCAAGCGTGGTCAACTTGCACGCAGTCCGTCATGTGATGACACACATCTCTTAATTGAAAGTCGTATGTGATACTATATTCCTGCAATTCTTTACGAACGACGCTTATATGAATTCTTTTGTTGTTCTGTATCGAGTTATTTTGTTCGAAGTTGTTTTGTGTCAGGTTTATTGCACTAACAGTATATGTCAGTTATCGGTGATGTGTTAACAGCGCTTGTAGAAATTAACGAAGTACACTTCTTTATTGGGAATGTACATATCATTTTGCTTTTACTGGGACTGTCATGTCTCTACCATGTCTATATATGCCTTTTATTTTATTTGAGTATGACTTTGTGTATATGGATTCCAATGTATGTTTGGCTCTTGCGAATAATATAGTTTGTTAGGCGGCTAGATAGCGTTGTTTTATATTTACTTTAATTGCAATTGAATCTCGGAGAAGTTAAAAAGTGCATTAAGAAATAATTTAGGTTTACGCAGCGGTTGTAACTGAAGCCTTCGCACGCCTTCGACCTTGTTGATTTATTTACGTAAGTATCAATTTATCGATACACATATCTGATATCGAAACAAACCGTATCGATATCCATCGCGTGCAATCACTTTCGATTTTTCTCGAGTGCCTTGTTAAACCGTTTTTGATTTGGTTTTTTATCAATACTCTAATTTTTTGGCATGCACCATTTTTTTTATTTTATTGAAAAAAATTGTATGAAATATTTAAAAGTACAGTACAGTGTTTACCATCAAGCCGTAATTTTTTATAATGTATTTGCTATTACAACACCCATCTCGGGACCATCATAAGGAATGTCGCATATACATTTAAAGTTTCCATATCTAGTCTAGATACATAGAATTGACGTTAACAAAGTCTAATACACAATATTTCAGACGCGCTCATTGGTCAAACATCGCGAGGTGGTAAAATATGGCGGCGGTCGACCAGTGGGAGAGCATTTACTTTCGTTTTTCTTTTCCACTACTCATTTGATTCGCTGCCAAATGAAAATCCAATAGTGTCGTACGGATTTAGGAAAGACAGTAGAAACACGATTGTTTGTTATATCCTATACCCGTATCCACAAACAATGATTCCACACAATGAGAATCATTTGCGCTAACCACTGTGACGACCTCCGTTAGCCAAGGTCTCTGACACTGCTATCCGCCCACTGAACAATGGTACAAGGCCTCCAAAATACCGGCGGAACTTTGAAGTATTTGAGCGGTGGTGGTATACGGCCTACACCTATTCCGATGGTTGTGGGCGGGGGCTGGTAACTGTCAGGTAAACTGCCAAACATCGACTATTATACCGAAGATTTTCCATTACAGTATATAACAATATTTTCGACTATTATAACTGTTCAACTTATGAGCCGAATAAAGATTTCAATATTTTATTTTCTTTTACAAGTAATTCATATAAAAATTATTATCTTTTATTGTTATCGTCTGGTAAAAATATGTAAAGAATCGGTTAAATATGAAAAAACACACTATTAATTGAGAAGATATTTTAATGTTCTTGTTTAGCATTGGAGGATAAGAAAATATTTCAAACAAACTAAAACGGTATTATTAAGAGCTTTGACCAAAAAGTATCAATTAATAATGTCGTAGGGCAAATTATTTGTATAAGAGAGAATATGTTTGTATACGTATATTGCCAAAACGTGTACTTCATTATACTTTAGATCGTCCTTAAACTGTACCCGTAATAACATCAAGTATCGCATAATCGTTCCCGAATGCATCTGCACTCGCCAGCATTAACCGTGCGTTAATTGCAAAAAGCGACCTCATTGCGCTCCCGCTGCGATTCCGTCTCGGCAAAAAGCTAAAATTAATTTTATCGCATACCGATACTAGTATTATGCATAAAGCATATTCCCGTAGTTCGGCCTCTTTTGCGCAAGCGGTGCCAAGTTCTGCCCACTACCGCCCAGGCCTCTCCTACGCTCTAGACGTGCGGCACCTAAATCCAATCTAACTAATATCTAACATCTTACGTTAGCGGGGACGTGATGTAGCTCGACATATATACGAGACTTGGTTTGTGTTAAAGATAAATCTTTGTAGGTTCTTTTTCTTATTTTTGCCCTTAATTAGAGATCTTAAGAGGCTTTTGGCAATTTTAATTCGTCTATGGTATTTGTAGACAAATGTACTTTAATGAAAATATTCCGTATTAACCACTTTAAAGTAATGTTTTGTACTTCCTCTGACTACATTATATACTTGCAAAGACAAGACAAGCCATTTCCGGTTAGTGTAACTATTTCATGCATACTAATTATTGATTAAATTATTTTGTGGTAAAACTGGAATCAGTATAATTTGATTCCAGTTTTCATTTGATACTGATCGTATTTTTGAGTTAGTACCGTTATATTATTTGCTAGAAGTAATAATATTTAGGAGGGAAATATTTTCAAACGAGCAGGTGACGAGTCACCTGTCTAGTTTCCTCACACCTTTTTATAAATTACGCAAAGCTGGTATGCACCTTACATTTCCCAGCACGCAAACAATGTCATATAATAATCTGCCCTTATTGGATACAAGATGTCAGGCGTAGTAAAATGCGTTTAATTATAAAGACCTATATACGAGCTTATAGCAAAGCTTACTAAAGTATGAAATATTGATATACAATATTATATCTCGATTATGGAAATATTAGCAATATTAAGGTAGCAGTTAGGCATTTAATGTTTAGAATCCGTTTGCGACGAATAAATTATTTTTAAAAGGTTTAAAGGGGTGTTAACCATAATTTTAAAAATAGTGTAAACACAACATAATAAGCTATTTCTCTGATCAATGTCGCATGTCTCATTGTTAACATTGGATCTAAAGTTTGTACATTATTAAATATAACGTATTAAACTTTTCTGGCTCATCAGGCATATTGAGCTACTATTGCAGGCGGAAAAAATATCTTAGAATTATATATAAAAAATTAAAATTAAATCAATAAGCTTGAAATCTTTTCGTGGTAATGTATAAAGCGTATAGATCGTACGTTATTAGTAGCGAGATGAGAATGTACGAGGGTAGACCGTCACAAATTCGTTCAAGATCGATGTAACCGAGGCCTTCCAGCGACACCACAATCCCCACGTACGCCTGTCTGCTGTCGGAATTTTTATTTGTTTCCCAGGGTTCATGTTACGCGGTGGATGTTATGGATTCGATGCGTGTGAATCCTGTGGCGTTGATTTTGAGTAAAGGTTTCGTAGTAGAGAAGGCGTACTCGTCTCGTGTTGATGCGGATTCAAATGCGAACATGAAAGATTTTTTCTTACACCTGCATACACTACGCGTACATTTTTTCAGTTAATTTTTACAGGTTTTCTATATGTTCGTGTAAATAATTATTATTTAATTTTTTTTCGGGCCAATGGCTTATAGTAATTTATTTTAACATGTGCTTATTTTAACGGAGAGTGTATCAACGGTGGATAGCATGATTTATATTATGAGCGCACTTAGACTTATTGGAATATTAATATTAATTGTTTTAAAATGAACCGAGTTGAGATTGTTATGAGAACCTATTCTATGCAGTTTTATTATCTCAACAGATAGGTCGTTCGTCGATCGTTTCTTGTTAAACATACGGTATCATAACACATAACGAGCTCCCGAAGTGTGTAACAGTCTTAAAGCACGCGGTCGGCATTCCAATCGGCCTTTGTTACTCCGTTCTCGTCTAGCGGGCTTAAAATAATTACACAAGTGCAGTGGTGCACCCTATCCCGGAGTTCGTTGCGCCTCCCCGTCCCGACTACCTGACATTTTCTATAATCGACAGTAAAAGTGTTTTGGACTTTTAACTGGTTTCCGAACGTCCGTTCTGACCGTCCGCCGCGTCATACGGCGCCCGAAATACACTTTCACTTTTCGTTTCGTACACACCGATTATGAAATGATACTGCCACTGTCAGATGTCTATTTAGTTATCGCTTTAAAACTAATAATCTTTACAATATGTAAAACGATTTTTTATTAAACACGCACGTGCACATCTTCGGAAACCGATTCAAGAATGTTTCTGCATTTACAGAATGATATAGTGCACAACGCATCGAGTTATCTCGGTAAACTATCATCAGTGGCGGCCACTGGAGCGTGGAGCAAGACCATCTGCGCGGCGTATTGGAGCACGTTCGAATTTTAAACTGTGAATAGTAAATAAATAAACGGCGGGACGTGGAAGGCGCAGGCGTGCGCGCGCGCCTCGCGTACCGCCGCTCAGTGCGCCGATACCTCCGCGTGGCGACAGACACGCACGTTCCGTGACACGATACAGGCAAACGGCTCATAACTATACATCGATGTTTTCTCATTTCGATGACAACACTAGTGCAATACGATAGTGCTGTTCTCATTTCGATAATCCCCAGAGATGTGCTGTGCCCATAGGCCGTTTGCGGTTTCTCACGCAGTGTACCCGCGTCTATTTCGGCGATGTTCTATTCCCGCCCCGCGTTCGCGGCGTGAACAAACAGCATGTTTATTTATGCCGACAGTACGCCGACTCTAATGGTGAAATACATCGAATTAATACGGCTCGCATGTGTGGGAATTTCGCTAGGAACGTTGAACAGATGTTAACAAAAGCTCCTGAGGTTGGTGTCCGCGAGTGTTAGATGTACTTGTATTCGTTCTCAAAGTGTGAAACTTACTTGTTGTTTCCTAACAGCAAATTTTCTTTTATGTACTGTATGTCATTCATATAAGGTCTTTATCTGTAACTCATAAAGTCATTACGCTCAGTACTAGATTGACTTTTATGTTTTCTAAAATCAAGGTAATCATATGAATTATTAAAATTGTTATATATCGATACAAATTGAAACGAATTTGTTAAAATTCCGTTCCATTATTCCATAAATATAAATTGTCTATCTATAAGATTTTTTTTTCTCATTTTGTTTATTGTAGAGACTTCTACATAATATTTTAGTCAAAGTAATTAAAATATAGTATTGTATTGATGGGATTCTCAAGTAAATGATTACTTTACGACGCTCGTATATTTTAGCTTAACCTTTGAGTTACCATTAGTGGACGTATTATGCAAATTATTTTAGTACTGAGGTAAATCTTTTTGAAATTGCCAATGACTCTGAAAGATCTGAAGATTCTTAACTTCTAACACATTAATCAAAGGCAAGGTAAACGACTTGTCTTCAAATATTCACCACACTAAATAATTTTTTGCAATAATTGAATACTAAAATATTTAAGCCCAATGGAAATGGACTCTATATATATAAGACAGACTTAAAATATTATTATATTTTTTTCTAAATGACTCGATCAAATTTAGTTTATTTAAGTCAGTATGTAAGGAATGGAATTCAATTTATTGTAAATTTATATCACGCATTTCAGTAGCAAGCACAAATATAGATTTCCTAAAACATTACACGAACGCAATTGGGCATTTGGAAAATTGGCATGTAAACCATTTTTCGTGATTGCGGCGCCTTTTAGGTATGCCTCTTTGCGTGGGTTCTACGGCGCCTTCGTGGCAGCCAACCCAACTAATTATGAGCAAGGACTTTCGGTTTACTTACTATATGAACCAGTCGAGGGTTTTAATCAATAGCTTTAAGAATATAATCACAGTGTGAAAATTATTAACAGCGTCCATCTTAAGTTCAAGAAACTTTAAAACCTTATTTTAATTCTCGTATTTACCTCCTACAAGAAACATCATAACCTTTAAGATCAAACCAAAGCTTATATTTGAACGAATGATTATTATAAATGTAACATTTAATGTGGACACACTTGACAGTTCTCAAAATAGGTTATTACGCTCGCCTCTAGCCGACTCCGTGTGTCCCAATGGCCATATCCGTCGCAAATCGACTGCTTCCTTCGAGAGTCTTCGAGGCTCACCATTATGACCATGATTTATACCTGCCACGTCATTAGTTAGCGCTGTCAAGCGCTTGTCGCTGGCGGATGCGTTTATTAGCTTGGCTGCCCTATTAAAAGCGTTTGCTTTTTCGTACTTAGCAACAAAGAGGTTCGGCTGTCCCTCGACCTCTTTAGATCACCGGCTTCTCGACAAAAGGATGCCTGAACGCGGCACACAAAGCCCTGTACAATATATTGTTCAGTTTATAACAGACATGCTCTTATAGAACGTTGCTTTTGTCAAAAACATTGTGTTCTTGTTCAATATTTGAAATATATTACTTTCTATTCAATGTAAGATTTATGTCTACCTACATAAGCAAGATTTGACAATGTTAATATGGAACTCTTTTATGATATCTCTTAGTTTCTTTGTAGTTTTAATTTTTTTTTATTCAAATCTAGATAGATTTACAATTTTATCTGTTAGTAATAGCTATGAGTGATCATAGCTATTTCCGTTTTTTGCTAGCTGCCCGTTACAATCAGATCTCATTTTTTCAAGCGTCCATCTTGTTTTAAAATAACAGACTGCATTCAGTGACTGAAGTTGTTGTCTTATCAGGCTGCTGCCATTGTTATCAAGATTTCAAGGCAAGGTCGAGTATTACGAGTCCTCAAACGATTGCACGTTTCCGCGGAGTTCTTTTGAAACGTTTTCTGACACAATTGCTTTTATTTTGGTTTAAGGTTTCATAAGTTTGATTTGTATTGTCTAGACTTGTATGTGTTGTATTGAAACTGGGCATTACGTGTGGTTTACTTGTTCTTTTTCCTTCTTTGATCAAGTTTATACTTAAAGGTCTATAAAATATTTACATCGAAAAGCATTTTTATATTAACGAGCGTTTTAACGTTAGAATCGTAGAATCTAAAGTTTTGAACAGTTTCAATATTGTTTTCTTATGAAATATGCTGTGGTGTCGCGTGAAATGTGTCATATCGGAGTGTGTTGGCACGCGTCTTCATATGCCATCGGTGGGAGCCTTGGGGCTTGGCTCGTGTCGTGCCGTGTGGTGCGCGCACCCTGGCCCTCTGCCAGCCACCGTCCGCGCTCCCATTACGCAAACCGCGCCGCGTCACAAACGTACGTCGGAGGACTTCGCGTGAATCGCCTTGCATGCCCAACGCGTTGCTTAGTGTTAAATTACCATTTAGCCGGTAGCTCTTGGTGATTGTATGCCTCTCAGTTCGTCGAGCATATTTTTGACGCCTTAAGAACATTTGCATTGGCTTCGTTTGTAACTGTGTGACGGTATCTATCAGTGTTACTACTAGAATCTAATAAACTGGGGTAGTTGTACACTAAAAAACCTTGTTACTTTGTACTGTACTTTGCATTGCTTTAATCGAATAAAATTGTGACGGTTAAAAGATACAGCTTCTGTTATGTAATAATCTAGCTCTAAGTAAACATCGCTCTTTTCTTGCTACATTTATCGTCTCGTAACACCATGGCTAAAAACTAGCATGAACATTTAACAGGAACTGTAATTGCCCATTCTATACTACGTCTCTATTTATTTCTATAAATTTTGACAGTCAAGCATATTACTTATTGACATGGTTCACATCGTCTCTACCGCACAAATACAATTAATCCTCTTTACTGACTAAACTTATAATAAAGCTTTTGTGTCTTTTACGATAAATATCCAAATGTGCTATATTATTTAAAATCAAAACGCCTCCTCTGATAACATTAAAGGAAATTAACCATAACTTTATGTATTTCTACCATTCTATAATGTATCTATAAATTATAGAATAGAAGAAATAAAATGATATATTCACGAGATGAATTAAGTAGATGCGGCCTAGGATATAACTTAATATAATACACGAAGCGCGTTTAAAGTGCTTCCAGTTAAGAATGTCAGAACACCACACGCCTCTCAATGAGGCTGCGTGCGTGAGGGTATTGCGTTAATGAACAAGGGGATGGATTATTTATTTGTACATAGTATTTGGCGGTATATTGCAGAAAAGTTCAAATAAAATAAAGATCTCAATGATATCGTAATCGTCGTGAGTATTCGTTCCTCCAATTGATCACAATAGACCTATTTACGTTTGCATAACGAAGCTCTTGTGTTATGTTTTATGAACAAAAGATAGCGTCATCTTTACATCATGGTGACGTAACAATTGAAAAACTACATCTGCTTGAATAGAATGCCCTGTTTTTCACTTGTGATACAAGGAACCAGATAGAAAATATGACTTAAGATCTCACACACCTATTATAAGACCCGAATCAAGTAAGTGTCAAACTCGCCTTGAATTGTCTCCGCGCGCAGTTTTGCGTTCGCAAAAAAGTGAAATTCTCAAACGATCCATTGTCTCGATGGAAAGTTTACTGTGGGAGTACATCAACGCGGAATTACGACTAGGAAATTACGGAATTAACCGCAAAATCTTCTGTAATATTATTTGCTTGTGTAATGTTATATAGAGTACTTTAACAGTTATTGATGTTGCATATATATTATGTAAACATTTCGGGCAGATAGAATTCGAAAACAATTAACACCTAGATACAATAAGATCACTTTGTTCATTAAGCAATATTTTCCCATGATAAAAATATAACCTACATCGTCAAAAAATTACTTTAGTGTCTACATACTACTTTAGTCACTATATATTTCGTCTAATATACCTAAAAACTGTAACGAATATCAAATTATTCATGTGCATATCAAAACCCAAAGAAATCATAAGATTTGCTAAGATGATTGAATGCAATCACCTTCTCATTGTTCAGATGCCTATCCAACTAGTAAAGGTTGGATAATAGCTGGTGACTCATTTTATTACTTGAATATAATAATGCATTGTATTATATTCAAGTAGAATAAAGGAGATCATATTGGTGATATAGAATAATTTGGTGATAGTTTTAAAACACTTTTGTATGATCACATTAGCAATTGCTACAAGTGTAAACGGTATATAACCTTTTCATTCGCTCCGTAATTCTTCTCAGCGTTTGAGCGAACAAAGCAATTCGCTAACGCGGTCATACAAAGTGTTTTAAAACTATCACCAAATTAGCTTATATCCAATATATTCCTTACCTACTTTCATTTGGTTCGTCTGGACACGTACCACATAAGCTATTGATTTAAAATTTCATAATTTAGACGATTTTTTTTCCCATTACCGTGATATTTCGTGTATGGCTTTCAATGTGCCTTTTTATATTAATATATATATATATATTTTATTTTATTATCCTGCCACAGAAAAAGCATCCGTCCAAAATATTCCATGCCAATATAACAGTTTTGAAATTTATGTAGTACCTTGACACTACTTAACAGTGGATATCGGCTAGTTTAAAAGAGTTTAAGGCGATAACTTCACCGAAGGCCTTTCGCGAAGTTCTGTCATCCGGAACGGATACTAGTTTATGAGCATTTTAAACTTTATTGTTAACAACACAACGACTATTGTTGCTCAACCGAAGAATGAAATACTAAAAATGATTTTAATAGATTTTTTCTTCTTTTTATGTATTACCTATTGGTCCATTGCGCTGCGAATGGAATTCGCAAAATCGGTTGTCTGAAATATCTTATTCTGATGCACGATCTTTCTTATTATAAACGAGCTGTTGTTGCCTGTCGGTAATATGTGGAAAAAAAATTGGCTCTTTTTTTGTTTGTGTGTGTGTAATAAAAGCGGCCCAGGTTGTATCAGCTAACTTTTAGAAACAGTCTCATGAATATCGAACCAGCGATTCCATAAATTAATCGAAACAAACAGAAAGATGGACAAAAATTTTTTAATCTTGTTTAGTTATTATTTATATGTTATTATTTAAAAAACGGTAATATTGATGTTACAAGAGACAATTCTATTTTATTTATTTGTATTCATTTCGAACTAAGTTAACTCTTAGTATATAGTATATAAAACCAAGTAAAGGCAAGGTTACGAAAAGGAATGAATACATCATCAGCCTGTTTTTAGTCCACTGCTGGACATAGGCCTCCCTAATACACCCTATCCATAGGGGCTTGGACCGTATCCCACCACGCTGGTCCAATGCGGGTTGGTGGGTGGACCGACTTTTACATGCCCATCCGACGCAAAGGATTGAATGCTTTGTGCTTTTTCCCTTTCTTTTGAATCTTAGCAGTTAGAATTAACGGTATATAATTATTGTTGTTAACTTGTTTAAAATATTTATGTTGAAAGTCCATGTAATGTTTTCAACATAGATACACATTTAAACGACGATACTACCTAATAGCGTTATTGAATAAGTTTGTAACATTAAGCTAGTCAAGGCAATTAATAACTAAAGAAGCTTTTATAACGACCTATAAGAAATCTAGTTAATATGCCGCTAAGTTAATACTTTAATAATGTGATACGCAAACACAATTGCCATAGGTAATATATAAAATATATCCCATTGAAAACGTTTAAATAAATTAAATAAAGCAATCTTATTTAGGAATTTTTTACGTTTACTGTTTAGGTACATATTCTGGAAATTTAAAATAAATTTTTAAACAAATGTTACCGACGCCACACGCGTCGTGTACCACATAGAGGGCACATGTCTATGTTCAATATTTGAAAGTGCATCAAAGCATTGTCCCGTTGGCGCTGAGTAGAGCAACCAAGATTTTTCCCCCCTTTGTTCATCGGGCATTCATTAGACGAATGTCGTGGCGGTGTCGCGTTGTCTTCAGTCTTTAAAGGCGGGCATTGAACCTACGCGATTGTTTCCACGCGGCTCCTTATGATTTTTATGGTACTGTCGCAACGTGTTTTATGCTTCTTAGTCTTTTCGATGTTCGGCCGATGTGTGTTAAATAAACACGAACGCTTCCTCGTGCGTTTTTAGACGGTTTTAAAATGAACGAGTTGATAGTATATCAAAAACGAATTGTTAGATAAGCGCCGCTTATTCATTACACTCCCTTTTAAAAGATAGGAGCATTGATAAGATACAATGACACTCTCGTATCCGATTACCGAGTTCAGTACGCAATTTTATTTCTATGTTATCGTTTCCTTACAGATTACTCTGATTACATACATAACTCGACGTGTTTATGACACAAATAAAGACAGAGCGAGGATTTTTTTATAACCTGTGCATTTAAATGTGAGATCGGGACTGGACACGTATCGCGCGAAAAAACTAGTGTCTAGTGATGTGCAATAAAACTAGTGAGGTGCTGATAATTAAGTGACGTGCATCTGTACTAGTATCTTGTTAAAAATTGAGTTCGTACCAGTAACTGGTACCAGGAATGTTTGAGGATGAGTACGGAGCGACGCCTCTCGCGCAGCTTCCACTCATGCTTAAAGGGTTCTTCTACCGAAGAGGCGGTAGACGATGAGGAGAGCTGCTACCACTCGCTGGGCGGTCGGCACACCCTCAGCCGTCAGCCTCAGGTCTACGTCGAGGATCTGTCCAACGTGACCCTAGCAGACTTCGAGAGCACACAGGATGATGTGGAGGGTTCGTATTTTAACAATTAATGTCTATGGATCTTTGTTATTCATTCCCATTTTTTTTATGTAAACTAGGTTAATGTTATAGTTAAGACCAACGATGGACGCGTATAAAAATAAACAAATATTTGTTATATTAAATGCATTTATAGTCACGTTCTATTTAGTACATGTTTTCCAATTACTCTTATATTATACGCGCAGTTAGCCAATTTCCCGAACGCACTGCTTCAAAATAAATTTAAAGGAAAACGCTATCAATTGTTATTAATGCCAGGGCCGTAATGAGGTTTCGCTAACTGTCATGTACCAATGAAACCGCAGAATGCATGTTCTGTACCCATTCGTTATAAACATAACCGTTTAGAGCGAAATTATCTACATGAGATGTTATATAACGCGGTTTACTTTTACGTGTCGTAGCGAAGCCTTAGTAATACGAAGAGACAATAAAATGTCTTTGGACGTCGTGTTTTATTATCTGTCACACGTTTGTGTTAGTTATTGTTTATCTGTCGGATTTGTTGATTTAAAAAGTGAGACAATTTTATTCGGTTTGTTTAATGTAGTACTTTAATGTTGCATTGGATAGTTTTGTTTGTGTGTATAGATAATGTTTGATTAAAATTGAAATATATCATTGTTATTTGAGTCATCATATCATAGTTTATATTATTCTTGTTTGTAGTTGTAAGTACAATCTAAAGTCATTACCGTTTATTATTGTTCCAAATACGAGATTAACTAAAACTTATTAAGACAATTTGCTATTCAAAAATATATTAATTCTTTCTTATTTCATTTCACATCTGTATATATCTAATATTTAGCAAAACGTTGATACAGCTTGACCTTATAATACAGCTGGAAAGTATAGCTGACCGACATCGTTTTTGAGCCGACATACAGGTTATGAACAATGTTAAGAACAATCATTTAATTACATTGAACAAGATTACATAGAACGTTCAAACTTAATCGCCGTTCGTTTTAATTGTGCTCTTGACATTGAGGCAGATGTTAGCATTTCTGCCAACAAAGTGAGTCACATAACACCGGATAAGTTACACCTATGTTGATTTTGAATCTCCGTATCAACGATTACACAATCCGCGTACGTAATTATTCCAGTCACGATTTGCTATCTTAGAGTAGCGGCTCGTGTAGTCTGCGTTTTAAGGGGCCTCTTAATTTAACTTAAAACGGCAGACTCGTTATGTACAGGATTCTAGATGAGGATCTAACCTAAAGCATTTAATGAATGTACGTACAGGCTACTATGTTAAATATCATGTAGGAATAAATAAATAAATTCATTCTTTTCAAAGTTTTATTATAAACTTTTTGCTTGAGTATCACGAAGTGATTCGGGCAGTAAATAAAGAATATTGCAAACGCGTTTTTGACAATTTAGGTGTCGAGTTTTAAAATAACCCGACTGCATTTAGATGATATGTATTTGCATTATATTGATATTTTCGATTCACAAATTATAGTTACAATATTTATTTATTCTTGTTATTTATGTCAGTAATATTTCATGTAACCTAATGCACTCAGATAAGCATTGACTGTTATTTTTGTTGTATTTACACCGCTTACTTTTAAATATACATGTGCTAAGTCTCGATGGTTTGTTCACGTTACTGTATATGACAATGTTTATTTATGCTACGAGCTAATAGCACAATGAATAATCGTATCATAAAATTGTTCTACATACATATTTCTTATTTTATGAGCTTTTAAAATAATCAAGAGTTCCTCCACAGCTAGTTTCGCGCCATTTTTGGCGAGGCTTTGTGTGTCGTCACGCACGAAGTGGTACGGCCCTATTGAGCACCTGTGGCGGCCGTTGTGCTGCAGACCGTCCACCGCACATCCGTTTCCTGTGTTCCTGTCCCTCTCATTAACCCTTCTCGGGGCCGCTTCCGTCCCGCTTTGTGCCTGGCACAGGACAATGGCATAGTTGATTTTTAATCTGCGCCCGCACGCCTCAACCCAAGTTGATTGTGAACCAATTTTACGTGTGATTTTTTCGAGTTTGGAGGTTATTATTTGTTGTTTTTTTTATAATTGATACAAGTATTGCTAATTTTTAAGGCCATTAAGTTGCTGTGCAATGAAATCTTTAGTATCCCGTACAATATAAGCATAATAATTTTCTTTGAAGACTAGTTCAGCCTCGCGGAAAATTTTAATGTATCAAAAATTTATGATTTATATTTTCGTAAAAATTCGATATCTCCACCTGACGTCCATTTTATAATATTATTTTTGAACGTCATTGATCACATATTGCAAACTTTAATAACTTCTATCTCCTCTCCTTTGTCTGTATAAATAGTGTGACTATTTACCAATAATTAATTATAAAAACAAATTTATACACATACGAGTCCTCAGCGTTCTACTAGTATTTTATATAAATATATCTTGTATATCATATATCACTTATCAACCTGCCATCGCGTCATGTTGTTTGTTACAGTAACGAATCTATACTTGGCCAAGGAAAAGTTGGAATTGTTGTAAACAACGGAACCCACAGCAAAGATTAATATTTGTTAGTTATTGCCGTTTCTGTGACAAATCATTAAGAATGCTAGACGTACGACGCCACTCCGTTGCTATGGTCACCATTGTTTGCATAAATTCTGTATTTTTCAGCTCAGTTAATATTGTAAGCGTCCGTCTTCAGTTCCACTAATGCCAATACCGTCAAACGTGGTATCCTCGGCATGCCACCTCGTTTGTGGGGGCAAGTTTTTGCTGCAGGCGGAAGCCAGCTCTGATGGCGTACGTTATTGCGCTGCGGATGCACTGGCGAGCGAACCTAGACTTAATTCTCTCGAATGTTCGAATATTAGTTTCAGTAATGTGGGTCGAACTTTTAGAATCACACAATGAAATAACCTTTATAGATGTGATGCGCAGCTCGTTTATTGTGATTGTTAGCAATATGTCCTCCATTAGATATCCCTAAATCTATTTATTCACACAGGCATTTAATATTTGGTGCAAGTTATTAAGTAGTTATATGAAAACACAGCTTACTTTGCATTGTTTACACCGCTTTGCGTTAGAAATAGTCTTTAGTATTTTTTCTAAAAGAAAATCTGCTTCCTTTAAGCCATCCCGTGATTACAAAGTTTGTATTAAAAATACTACGTACAAATCTTTTATGGAAATGGATCTTTTATGACTTTGCTCGTATAGTGTATCCGCACCTTTAAACCCTAGCCTGTTCAGATGCCTCGGTCCACCTACTTAACTCGTGATAATAGGCTTTCCCCTATTCGAGCAGGTTTGTATATATGTTGTGTCTTATTTTTGCCATAAAACGGAAATATTATTAGAAAGAAAGTGAAAATCCATTTCGAAAAAAAGATGTAGTCAATATCAAGAAATTGGCGCTTTTCACCTATTCCTATCCTGTTTTTAGCAAAGTCAAAGAACGTAGGACAAGATGTACGCAGTAATCAATGAAAATCAAATAATTTTTAATGTTATTACCACAATGTAACTCGATATTCGTTTCGGTAAGTTTTCATGTATTCAGTTACCTAAGTCTATTTATAGTTCAAGTTTATTGCAACGCACGCTTCGATGCCCTTAGACAACACAACAAAGCGGCTTTTGCTTCAATTAACAAGCATATTGTCATAATTAAAGCGTTCTCGCTCGAACGGAATCAGACGTCGTGAGGTCATTTTATGAGCTCATCACCATTTGCCTACTATCCAGTGTTTTCCTACGTGAATGTGTTGCATGTGCTGTGTTTATTTCCTTCCTTATGTTGTTTATAACTGACTCCAAAGAAGTTTGGGTGCATGTATATTACAATTAAAACTTTTTTAATGGGCATTCAATACCCCACTCTGCTTTTTTGCATAATGTATAATAAAAATATATTATAGTATGTCACCTGATTAATCAGGAATGATAAGTTAGTTTTAATAACTGTTCTCTATAGTTTAAATGACCCTGTTTAATAGTTATAGTGGTAAACCATAATATTGAATCCGAGCGACCCAATCCAGAATTATCTGCCAATTATTTGCACACCACGTGTTCATAGAAAGATTTATTGCGTACATTTGTCACGAATTAAATTCACTTTTTCCTTCCCCCGCGTCGTGAAAATAAATTAACGCGACGGCACAAATGATGTTTTGATTTGCCGCGTACATTGCACTCCCTTGCCGCTATTTATAATGCTCTTGGTCACTCGCTACGTTCGAAAGTAACAGCGAAACGCTCTTTTCGTTTGTTCATTCAGAATTTTTTTATCAAATGATATATCTTGCATACGTTACGTTAATGCGAACGCGCGGTGAAAAATGAACTGCGAAGTATTCCGACGCAATGACGGCTGCCCGTTTGCTAGTTTTATCACATGTGAAATGTATGCTGCGCGCCGGATGTGATAGTGTGGACTTATTAAACGTACTGGAATGCGTGAGGATTCTCCAATTACATTAAAGAAAAAGCCACGAAGAAACATTTTAGAGCGATATCTTCAATTAATATGCTGAAAGTAATAATATTTTATGAATGACTAGACATACAGAAAAGCATTTGAATATACAAATATATATATTAATTCTATTTCGTTCACAAAGACACAATTCGTTATATTATTAAAATTAAGACGCCATCACTATATCAGGAACCTGTATGTTATATACATTAATAAATTAAAAAATATTTACAAATGTCACCCTAAAATTAGGGCAAAATATGCGTTTCAAGTGCAGTGCCCTCTATAGGGCAGTACTGTAAACCTTTGTAGTACATTTCATTCTTTCATTTTTCCACCCGTCGCTAGGTCGCGCTGTCGGCTGTGGGCTGTCATTAAAGCTTTTATCGTTTTAATTCAATATATGGTATTTTTTAATAATGCACATAAATTATATAATATATCGCAATATAGGAAAATGTTTCACTTGAAGGTTTTTTAAAGGGTTTAGTGTTTTCAGTTCATCGTCAAGCGTTCGCACCGAGTCATATGAAACACGAAGTATGTAACAGCTTTGAAAGCTCAAAACAATACCGACAAGAACCAGTTAGCTGGGTTCATGACCGCGCTCGCCACTCACCGGACTTCTAGGCCGCGATTTAAAATACACATTCTCGTAGTAAGGCCGGACGAGTACCAAAACTGTGTTACTATTACCACGTTGAATGAATGAAAAGAAATTGAGCACGTATTTTTAGACACGTGGCTAATGTCATTTCTCATTTTGTCTATAAATTCCAGGGTACATTATAATATATATAAAATTTAAAATATCTTTTTTCTATAAGTAGAAAATTAATTCTGTAATGTTTTTGTTTTGGTCATATGCGAATTTTTAATCGAATGGATAGGCCCTTAACTGAAGTAGAACAGACAATAAATTGAAATCTATAACATCACCAATTTGTTACATTTTTTAATGGTAAGATAGCTCTTGTAAATAAACAAGGTCAGGTTCAAATACTTATTCGTATTTGTTTATTTTAAATCGTTTGATATTTAAAATAGAATATCGTTAAGCAGAAATATTCATTTAGCCTTAGTAATTTATTATATATAAACATAAATATTAGACACGAAAACCATTAAATAGAGACTTGTGCCAAAAACGTTATGAAATTTTTGCAAAAATTATTAACCCAGCGCAAAGCAAGTATTTCGCTACACGAATCAGTTCTTATTTACAGCCCGCCTCTATGCTGTCAATCTGTACCCTTAGAGATTAGAGTTAATTGTCAACATCCCTATATTCACAATTTAACTTAATAAATATCCCGTTATTGTAATTGTTATTAGTAAAATTGTTTACAAGGAGTCCATTACTTTTATAGGTAATGTATAGACTATACGATGTCAATACTGTTACACATTAAGTATTATAACTCGAATACTACATTATTTTGTTTACTTATGCTGGTTTTATTAACTTTTATTTTTTTTTGTAAATATGTTTACCGTGTGCATATAAGTATTGCACTATACTTGTCTTGGTTAAAATCAAAACTTCTATAAAGAATTATACTAAAGGCGCCCGGAGATAGCCGAACATGCACGATGCAGGCCGAAGTTTTCAAATATGGCGGCGCGACGGGTATGCCTCCCGCTTGTCAACAAAGTTACTCGACTTGACTCCGGCCAGTCCGGTGGCCGTGGCGCGTTTCACGAGAACGTGTTTGCCCGCTTCATTCTTTATAGTTCGGAGTTTATATGGAAATTGTGATGAAACTCGTGTAAAAGTGAAGTTTAGTGTATTTACGTGAAAGTGAGAATTACAAAGTGCTAGAATTTATTTTACTACGGCTAAAATAAAAGTTGGTTTGTTAAAAAAAAATATACGGAATGTATACGCTCATGGTTAAAATGTTTATCGTTTAAAAAGTTACTAAATTTGTGTTAAGTTTCGGCTACAAAAATATTATATTATACTTTGGCATTTAATATTTTCTAGCGCACGAAAGTAAAATCGCCTTAAACTATACTGTACATAAAATTATGCCATTATAACGTGTTACGCACATGCTACTTCACGGCATGCTGCTTTGTTCATTCAAGTTATCAACAAACAATAAATATGTACCCATTTGCAGTTCCTTCAACTTGTCTAGCAAGATTCACTATTTTAGTAGTGTTGTGTTGCATATGTTAGCTACGCAAGTTTAATATGTTAAAACCGCGTTCATCGGTGTTTGTTTACTTGTAATCAATCTTACACGTGCGAAACTTATAAAGAAATAGTTGTTGAATATATTAGTTTAACTTATACTGAATGTCTTAATGTTGGTTTCAATATAGACAGGTAAATATTTATGATAAATAACTATAAGAGGGATATATAAATTGACTGAACCAATTTATTTTTCTTTATTTTTTTTTAAATAAATTTCATCGAGTAATTTTAAGATTCTTAATCAATTTTGGATTTTCTGTTAAATTTTGTAAGTCCGTTGAATTATGCTGGATGCTAATTCACGTTTACGTCTGCACGTGACTTTACCGGTTTAATGTACATTTTAAATTGAATATGTGCGCATTATTGTATTATTATAACAGCAGTGCAACATTGAGTAGGTATTGTATTGATTTAAAAAGTTAGTAAAAATTACCAACAAGATTTGTTAAAGAAAATTAATAATAATCTTGTCATATCACATTTAGGTACCTAATAACAACAAGCATTTTGATTATACAGTTTGTCCTATAAATATTTACTGCAAACGCTTATGATATAATTACCGTATAGCCCGTTCTAAAAGTTCAGTAAATAAGGACGAAATCATTTGAGCCGTTATCCGTCCTTGAGTAGAATCATGCGTCCGGCGGAGCGAGATGCCGCCAAAATTCTTTGTCCACCCTTGCCCGCTTGGGTGGACTATTTTACTGGAAACCACACCTGGAATGCGTGGGTGGTACGTTAAGCCCGTTTTATTTTAATAAAGCTTGAGCAAAATACGATTAAAAAAGAAATAAATTAGGGTTTTCAGTCAGAGTTGTAGCTGCATTTGAGTCGATTCCTTGATAAAGTGCACACATTTTGTGCAAAGCCAAATTTTTTATTTTTTATATACATATAATGCTTGTATATACCGTGTCTAGACAGGAAATGTATGTACTATAAAGCGATGGTACGAAGCTGGATTAAAGGCTAAAATCTCTCAACGCTATCTAAATCGGCTTTGCTGTCGTGAGATAAATCCGTTTCTGCACCCGAAAGCTCTCAATTTAATAGTGCAGAGCTTTAAAGTAAGCTTCCGTTTGCAGCGAGATTTTCTCTAACGCTACTTGATTAATTATCTTCTCTCACTTTAATTGCACGTTATGAACTCTTTGAGATGTCTGACCAATTAGGAAGCTGTACGTTTTGCCGTCATTAAAGTTAGGCAAAAGACCATTATAAATAATATTCGAATGTTATGTTTTAGGGTCGTTAAGATTAACCGCAGTGTTTGTGCGATAATGATTATGCCAAAGGTTAGTAAAATCAAAAATTTTAAGTGAATGCGTATGTTATTAGTGCTGTCATTACTCTTTAATTATTCGTTCGCAATTACAGCGGCTCGGATCGATTAATAACACAAAGATAAACTATTTATTGCGTGTTGTTCGTAAACTATGAAATACTTTTACCGTATTGTTATAAAGAAATACTGGCCATAACGGCGTGCTGTGTCTAAATAAAAAATGAACGCGTCGTGGGCGTCATGGTCCTGTTTATCAGCGCCCACACACTTCCAGCGACTTTCTAGCTGAATCGGCATCGTTATGTAAAAACTTTGTGCTCACATGAGTCAGTGAGTCCCGCGACGCATTCCGGGGACAAACCGGCCCTAGTAGATTGCATCGGGGCCCTTTAAAAAAAAATACCAACGTTTTCGTGTTCCCCGACCGGCGGGAACGTGTTCATAGCTGGTGACGTCCGCAATAAGATGGTTTATCGTACGCATCGCTCGGTGAAATGAAAAAGAAAAAATACAACAAGCCTAAGGTAATTGGTGTTCGATCTTCGAAATATTTTTAGGTCGGTGACCCTTGTGATGCCCCTCGTGTTTGTTTTCTTCATGGTTATGTCATTAATTAAAAAGAAAACTTTAGTTTTATAATACGACAAGTTTCAGCCAGTTATAAAACTATATGTAGGTTGATTGTGTTACTGGCCACAATTAATTCCTCTCTATATCGCATGTGTGCTGTTTTTGTTTTGCTCGTTCGGTTCATTTTTATTCTAGAAGGCTTTCAAATCACACGGAGGCTCCCGTGTCCCATTTCGCTTTGTATGCAGTTTCCGGTCGCTGTGGGCCCGTTTTTTGTCCGCCATCTGCCGCGTGCAGGTGACGCTCATGTTAAGCAGGTGATTCGAATCCACCTTGCCATTATGATTTTCATGTTTATTGCCGGCTAGCTATGGTTTTTATAATGATTTGATTGAATATATATGAAGGGAATGGGTTTTTGTAACTCTTTTTTGAGGAATAGGTGTAATATTCATACCTATGTTGTTATGATATTTGCGTGTACTGATCGATATTTTTGTCAGGTTGTTAAGAAACGGTTTTAACGTCAGTCCTGAAAACAAAAAACTCTTAATTCAGAAATGACTTTATAAATAAGCATGTGGCTTATTGTGGCTATTTAAAAAAAATGTAAAAACTTTTGTTATTATTTTTTTTTCTTTTATCACGGTTAGAAACTGAAATAAAGATATTCAATTACATGTTAATTACATGCAAATAATAATCATATGGTTAAAATATTCTTGAACACCGGGTGTTGTGCGTTCCTCTGCCATATGTTGTTATCTTTGAGGCATCATTTCAATTTTCCTGTTTGCGCGACGACGTCGTATTTATAGAATTAATTACATCCTATAACAAGACAATATAGTCGTAATAAACCAATGAATATTATTAATTACTTAAATAATTTGACACCCAAAAGTTTTGGGACGCATTTAAGCTAAACTGTATACTGTCATGTATCTGAGCGTTTTCGTAGAATTGTATGAAATTTGGTGTTTGTTGGAGCTGTTTTCCCTTTTAGATCATTGTAATAAGCTTCTATTTTAACTAGTTATCATTAAAATATAGATTGTAACCCAAACGGATGGTTATTTATTTAAACAATGGGGTTCGTTAGAATTTGACGGCTTATATAAAAAGGTATTTCTATAACAATATGATAGGACTAAACATTAAGCCTTAAAAATTAGGCTTTTTCTTTAAATTGAATTCACTTGCGATGAAGCAACGAGACGAGCACGATCTTTGTTTGATATTTTTTATTCAAGCAACACTCCTGCCAACAATTACTGTAATACAGTATGAATGACAACGTATTGTGAGAGTAATCTGATGAAAATTTCTTATTTTGCTATACTACTAACCATAAACAATGATAATCTGCTCGTTACACCGTTTAGCTTTTGAATTATAGTCTATTGTCCTCCATTTTACGCACCATTTGAACGCGGCGTTTCGTAAATGATCTCAAGTAAAGGGCGCGTTCAGTCACATGTGCGGCCATGTGTATAATTATTGTCCTACATTTTGTTATTTTTATTGTCTAATGACACTAAGCCAAGTACAGAAACTACCGTAAATAGTAATTAAATTAATAAAGCATATAATAATATATACCTTCCTAGTTTAAATTTTTTTTTTTGCATTAGGAAATTGTAAAAGAAAATATTAATTTTTTTACCGGTGGTAGGTCCCCTTTTTACATGGGACCGTCTGGGTAGGTACCACCGCGGTGCTTATTTCTACCGCAAAGCAGTAGTGTGATAACACTACTGTGTTTCGGTTTGAAGAGCACCGTAGCCAGCGTATTTACTGGGTAAATGAGACTTAACATCCTATGTCTCACGGTAGGCGATAGCTGTGATAGTCCACTGCTGGACATAGGCCCCCCCTAATATACCCCTATTCATTAGGGGGTTTTGTACCGTATCCCACCACGCTGGTCCAATGCAGCTTGGTGGGTGGACTTACTTTTTACATGCCCATCCGACGCATAGATCATCTTACTTTTCATACAATTGGGTGATCGGCCCAAATTGCCCTAACCAACTGGGAAACAACATTGAAAATTTGTTGAGTCCTTGCAGGATTCGAACGCACGACCTCCAGTTTCTAAGGCACACACCCATACCACTAGGCTACGGAGGCATTTATATACGGAAAATAATTAAACAATTAAATATCATATTATTGTTACAAACAGCAGCCTAAAATTATCGGTTTTTAGGAAACGTCAAATGGGGACAGTCAATGTCGATGTAATCACAAAAACGTTTAACAGGAAATCGGTTATCACCGCCGCAGCCATATTTTTAACATGATATTTGGTTATTTTTTTAATTGGAATTAATGAGGATTCCCTTATACATGTTAATGTCGGAAATCATGTGTACGTTGATTCCTTATAAAAGAACACAGATAAAATTAAATTTTCTGTAAAACGCCGTCATTTATTATGGATATTATGTTTTGGCTATTGCTTTATAAACCGGGGTCGTGGGTTGGAATTCCGCAGGGAAACAACTTTGTGTTATCGTTGTTTTTTGGTTGCTTAGGATTAATTTAGGCCGATCACCCAATTGTCTAAAAAGATGATCCATGCTTCGGATGTTTACGTAAAAACTCAGTCCACCCACCAACCCGCATTGGACCAGTGTGGTGGGATATGGTCTACAAATACAACAGATGTTTCCCCTAATAGGTAGGCCCATGTCCAGTAGTAGACTACCACGGGCTGATGATGATAATGAGGAATAACCTAAGAATTTTCTATCAGGTAACCTCAGGATGGGAAAAATAATCTATGACCTAAAGAAACAAAGCCTTTTCTACCATCTGAGAAGATTACATATACTATAACTATTTTTTAAACAATACTTTGATCGAAACAGTTTCGCCTTTTGCGCTGTGACTCACTCGATTTCTCTTCAACCATCCCGGCTCCTGCGTTAAATCGGTCCATTAATTTCAGTTTAAGTATGGCCGATTAATACCTAACCGGAACCGTTGCACGGGAGCTGGGCTTTTTGTTTGTCTTTTTTTGTTTTCAATTCGCATCTAGATTGTTCCGTTTCTAGATCGTTAACTTTATTGAGTATGTTTTCTTTTATCTCTGTCCAGTGCATTTCTATTTTCGAATTGCTTCGCGTGATTGTGTTGTTCCTATTGTTCGTTCTATCTCGTTAATTTTATTTTTGTAGCGTTTTACTCTGTTAGATAGCGATATTTAGCTGTGTGAAACACAGTTATTACAATTTTAAAAAATATTCATTATAGATTAATAACATACATTTGCTTTAACCCTCATATCGTAATTGTATTACGTGTAACCTAATCACAGACAGAATTTATTGTATTAATGTCGAAATAACTTCTACGTTTATCTATGACAAACATATTGGATCGGATTGTCTAGATAACTTTATAAGCAATTTTAAATTTCGCATTTTGTTTGTATGTCATACGATACGATGTAACGCACGCGATTGTAACCCCACATCTACCATTACCATCTGGTGAATCACTCACCATAGAATTAAAAAGGTAATAAAAGAGGCAGTATTCTCAATTTTCGTGTTTAGTGTGTAAAGCGCATGATAGTTTTATTAGACAACAATGGGTAACGATTTTGAGTATCACAACCGCTGCTTAACACACCGATGAATAATTTGCGGTACAAATTAATAGACAATTTACCTGACTTCTTTACCATTGTTTCACGTCAGTACACAGAAATTATCCCTAATATGGGTCAACAGTGCGGATACAATAATCCCACATCAGGTGAATCATGTTCATTAAACTTAAGTGGGAATACATCAAGCGGTTCTCTAAGCTGCTTTCCCTTAATTCCGGTTTGAATGAGTCACCGCTTGGGCGAGTTGCGCTTATGAAATATCGCGCGATTTCAGTACAATTGCTCACGCTCCGTTGCCACACCGCGGCTGGCTTATGAAAGGGAGTTATCATGATATTGACCTTATAATTTACCTTTGATTACTCGAATGCGTTGCCGTCGCTTAATAGAGCTGACCTTGCTTGTGAATGTGGATTCTAGCCGGCGCCTGGTCACGTTTTTGTGATTGTAATTATTTTATTATAAACTGTTTTGTTAATTTATCTGGGTCACCGTAATTTTTTCTGTTTAAAGTGGTTAATAACAGCATATAGGCTCGTCTATATTTGGTATGAAAAATACTCAGTTTGTAACGTAATAATGGAAGCGATAAAGGGTCTTAAAAATATACGATATTGTAAATTTTAGTTAACTATTTTAAGCTAATAAAAATGCTTAAACAATTTCCTTATTTTTTGTTTCTTCGTACGCATAATGCCGCGATATCCATTCATTTAAGTCGAATACATGAATTAAATTTGATATTTAAATTGTGTTGTATCTCAAACAATACATCCTACAGTGCGAAGTGAACGTTGAATCGTTGACTAAGAGGGCTTTCGTATTACATACTCACGTTACATCTTTAGAATCAATTTGTTGATGTAAACTTTGCATTAAGTAGGAATAATAATACAGAGAATTTAGAGAAAGCAATTTTTTTGCTCTACGTCTCTGTAACGAAACGTATTTCTAAATATTTTTATCTAGAAATATAACATTAAAAATTATCTGACTCAACCTCAGACTTTAAATTCAGGCAATACGTATACTAAAATTTACATTTACTCGATGTATCTGCTTATTTCATTAAGCTGTGCGCGTTTTATTAGCAATCATTGAATACTAAGGATAGTTAAATCAATCTTTAATAAGAGATGAGATGATGAGAGAGAGGTCAAATATATAACGATGTTGGATGTACTTTTTTTCAGTCAAGCGGCGTTTAGTCTACAGCTGTATTGTCTCTTAATTAAAGGTTTATTCGTTAAAATATTGTAGATGTATAAGGTTAATAGACATAAAGCTAAGTTCCGTCCAACATCTTTTGAAGTAATCCGTGCCGTTCAAAGGTTATCAGTTGGAATAATCATCGGAGATACGATGACCAAAATTGTACTTCAAACGAAGTACGCCTAAGCGCCAGTCACGCACTTGACCCGTTTCCTTCCCTCGCTCCAGTGCGCCGCGGGAGACGCGGCCCTGTCGTGCCTTGTTTCGAACAGCGAAGACCTATGTGCATTAATACTTAATTGTATATAGTATTGCACGAAATGAGGCGAATCTGATTATCGTAATAGTCTAGAAAAGAGTCCCTTCTCTTTGGAAATTTATGATGAGGAAATTTATATTGAAAATTTAAGCTATAGTTACATTAATTACTATGAAATGTATGTTCAAATCAGATCGGCTGTTTGCTACTTAAGCAGCAGTGGACTACTCAAATCTGCTGATGGTGATGATAACAGTAATAATATTGTGGAGAAAAAAAAATATATAGAAATAGAAAGTATGAAGTGAAATGATAAGTTCAAAAGCAGAACTTTGTTGATTGTTGATTTTGTGCGATTAGATATGAGCGTCTTTGTAAAAATAAGTAAAACAATGAGAGCTTAAAAAGCGATAAGCGATGTACCTGCAAAGCTATCGATAAACATTGCGTAAAACGTTTCCTAATGAAAACAAAAACAAGTAGAAAGTAGCGAGAGAAACCCTATAAAACTCGTCCAAGTTTTTGCTCGATTCCCAACTTTTTGCTGCACACAGTTCATTACTTTTCGATACGGCCAACTGAAAGGACTTTTCAAGTGCTTCAGAAGAAACTTACTTAGTTTAAACTTTCTTACTTTAAAAGTTATTAAATCAAACTCATTTAACGTACTTACCTTCGAGTGAAATAAAATTTTCTTATTTTCTCATTTCTCAACAGTCAAATATGACATAGAGTTTGTGTAAACAATGTCACATGTTAACGCACTTCGCTATTATTATTGGATGTTAATGAGCGTTCAACATTTAGGTAATAAATAACTCATCAATAACATTCTACATAAATACATTTGTAAAATACTTAACCAACTAAGAGCCAACAATCCATAAGATACCGATAACAACATAACTATAGTTTACCTTGTCATTGACAGAATCAACGAGATACTCTCGGTGGAGTCATTATAACTAAAAAAAAAGAACAAGTATTCATATTATGCCTGTTAATAGCTATGTCGTGCTTTGTTTACATCATTTCCATTTCATATTTGGCTAGGAAATCTGTAATATTTTAGCCTTTATTTGTTAGGATCATTGTTTGCTATGTCAACTCTGTATTGTTCAGGTCATTGCTTTGCTCAAAGTGACGTTAATTAATCAATGTGTTAACACTAAGTAGAATACTCCGGTCAGTTGAGCAACCTTTGTAATAACGGTAGCCATTAGCTTTTTACTTAGCCATCGATCAGCTTCACGTGAAGCGGTTTAAGGTCTTGTTATAACGGAGTCGGTCGTAATGTTGTCATAAAAATAAAACGCACGCTTTCTCGTAACAACTTATAGCCTCGTATCAATGTATGATGATTTTAATGTATACGTGGGTATGCATTCATACCAAAAAAACTCAAATCTTGCCACTTTTTTGAAATTGTTATATAAGGGATTAACTTCTATGGCCATAGTAACTTGTTTCGGTTATAAGTATGAAAAAATAAGGTTGAGTCTTTAATTCTACTTAGAAGCGTTAACAAATGCAACTTTTTATACGAATATTTATTTTATACTCAGTCGTTTTAGTATCTTTTATTATATATTATATCATTTTATCTACTTAGATACATTTAATGTACCTACATTAAAGATAAAATAAGTTGTTCCTTAGGAGTCTTTGAAACAAAACGTGGTTGAATAATCCTCCTTTGTCCACACACATTCATTAAAACTATTTTTACTAAAGCAATATTAAATATATCGCTGTATTGAATTTTAAAATTAATAGCAACTCACTTTATCGTTAACAACAATTACCATTAAATATTTGCCTTTAATTTAAACGAAGCTGTTATAGTACTTCACCGAGATATTGTGGTTTACAGTTTGACATATAATTACGAGACTTCGTACATTTCTCACGTTGTGCAACAACGTTGCCAGTTTACTTACGACGTAATGGTGACGGTATATTGAGAACGCGCCTATTATTTTATGTTATATTTAAGGCTTAACCTATAGCTGCGGAGAGTATACTAATTACAAAAATATAGAAGAGTAGTTAACTAAATAACAATATGTATGTAATTGATAATTTGATTTGAATTTAATATCTATATGTTTTAACACTACTAAACAATTTGCCGTGAAATAACTCGACTAATAATCGAGAAATATTGAGCATCTTTTTTGTTTTATTCTAGTTCTTATGGGCAAAAAAGTACAAAAAGTCCAATAAAATTTACGGTATCTTTGTATTTAAATAAAACAAGTTGCCGTGCAACTGGTTGCGTGTATAATAAATTCCTTTATAAATAAAAATTATGCGAGCACTGGCCGTCACGAGAGCGAAAAAAAAAACGTAACGCGTTGTAAAACGTTTATCATTCCATTCCGAGAGCGACGGGCAAATCGTTTTGATGCCTCTTTCGATGTTCGCGGGAACCTCGTGTGAAATATATTCTCCCGCTATATTGCGCCGCCATATTGTCTCATTAGTTGCGATATTCCTGTTTTAACATACGCCGGCCACTTGCGCCTCTGGTGTGATTGTGCGGAACCAAAAGATGTTATTGGAAAGGGATAGGAAATATGTTGCGACGGCCCGGGATCGGTAATTATCTCGAAATGAGTTATGTCAGGGACCACTTCGTAATTTATGTCAGAATTGTCTCTCATATAGGTAATTTGCTACGGCGAGAATGTTATTATAGCATTCGTATATTACTAAAGTGTAGAAATTTGAAATATAAATAGAAATATCCAGGCTCTTACTCTTCAATTTTAAACGAAATTGATAGTAAAAGTACGATCAGTACACTAAAATTAACAGTTGAACTGTGTAAAAGTATCCTTTAAAATATTTGTGTACCATTTGTCCTGATTGACTTGCGGTATGTATTACTGCTAAATTAATTTTATTTGAACCAATAAATGTGTCGAAATTCGTCGTTAAATAAGTCACTAAAATATTTCTCAAAACCTGCACTCGATTAACGTGTATAGCCGATGAGTTGTCGCTAGGATGACCATCTTAACTTTTAAAACAATAATTATTGTATCATAAATTTATCAAAGTTATGTAAGTGTTTATAATGCTTTGTAGTATGGTCTATATTCTTTTGGATTTAAAAAGAAATAAGAGAACAAATAAGATGTTTTATAGGTCATTAGACAGTTAGTTGCTTTCGGTAGTTGATAGTGTACAACTCGGCTACAACTCCATTATCTCAGTGTCCTAGCGTGTTAGCAGCATGGCTAATGAACTTGCGCAGGCTGCCTTGAATCACGATTGTGTTAGTCACGGCGTCCAGTCGCCACTGCACCGCTCGTATCGTTTTACAATTCCTCAAGAAGCCATTTCTGCTCTGAAAACTCGGCGGCGTACATTGTTATTGCTTGCAAGGCGAGCCGCTCCTGTTTGTTTGTGTTTACACCTGTCCTAAATAGGATCTGGGATGTTTGAAAATGGAAACGGTAGCGAGAGGCCGTATTGCGTTTCGTTTTTTCGATCACGTAACTGACTTGCTAGCGACGGTCTACCAATGTATATAATCTATACGTTTAGTAATATTGCTACGGCGCCGTTTTTAGTAGAATTTGAAATGGTACCATTTTCTTTAAATAGTTTACTGTGAAATGCCTAAAGCAAATGGTTTGTATTTTCTTACAAAACATTTTAAAAATCTTAAATTTATTTAGAACTAAGAATTGCGAAGTTTGTTGTTTTTAAAACTTAAAGAATATATAGTTTCAAGTTATGCACTTTAGAATACTTTTTAATCGCTGATAAGAGTAAGTATCTATAATCTCTAATCAGTTTCCGCGACAGAAAACTTCTTATCTATAATGCTGATTCAGACATCTGTCACGAGCGAGGTTGGCGATTTTGTTTTCTTTTATAAAATCGTACGCGATCTCGATTTTGATGCAACAGAAGATTTAATATTGTTAACATTTTCACAACGATCGGTACAAAAGTTAAATACTATTATTGAGATATATTAATGAATAAACAAGGTACATAATCCAGTAAGTACATATTAACGCACACGCGAAATCTCAGGTACATACTAGGACGTAAAATTCAACAAGACTTGCTAAAATAAAACAACCAGCCTGCGAATATATCAAAACGAACACGAATTCCACCACGATCCCAATATATTATTTGCTTACGCGCAGAACCGGAATGCGTCTCCAGGCTCGCTTTGTCTTGTCCCTCTTACCTTTATGGCCTTTATAATACCTTACCTTACGCCCTTGTCACAATATCCGGCGCTTTGTGCTGTATCACTAGGAGTAAAGATAAAAAACCGGGCCTTTGAATGGTTCTCATCGACGAAATCTAATTAAAACGATTACGAACGGAAATCTTTATCAATAGGACGATCGTTTAGTGTTTTTGTTTTTATTTGGAATTAATAAATAGAACCTGAACTGCTATTCTTTGTCTACTTCATAGTTATCAAGATGTAATTTGTCGATGTTGTTGCTCTCCTAATATCGTTTATTGCGTGATGTTATATCGTCTTAAAAATGTATTAATATCAGCTATTAATGACTGGTAATTTAGCTATTTTTAAGTTATTATAAGATCGGTTTCGAATGTAGCTTGTATTACCTGAGCAAAAGCATTTGAATAGCCTAAAATTTGCCCACCACCATTAGCAATAACTGCATTCGATGGCTGGGTGCCGTAAAATGTATAGAGAACAAGGTGCCCATTCGCATGGATTATATTATTTTAGAAAAAATAAGTGACCAGTATATTCTGAGCTTATCAACAGGTTAGCAACTATAATGAAATATTGTTTTCCCGCAAGATCCAAAATTATGTACTTTGGTATATCTTGTATAGCTGCACGTTTCATTCGAAGAAAAATGTTTGGAAATCATTCAAGTAAAAATCATAAAATTATCGTTTAGAATTCCTAGTTTGTTAGGATCGTCGGAAATTATTCTAGATTTAGCACAAGAATTAATTTGACATATATATTTAAGCAAATTAGATTATTTTGATACATTTTCCATGATATTATGCTATATGTTAATTTGATTCGCTTCCTAATTTCGGGCGATAACAGTAATGTTATTCTGCGTCCTTGGTGCGATGCTCATAAAATATTAGCTTCTAATTTGCGGTTGTGTTCATTTAATTATGCCGCAACTAGTTATTAAGGCCCATTAACACGGGTAGATCAATGAGTTAGACTTTCAAGTTTCCATATGAATGAAATGTATTGTGTTGAAGGTGACCAAGTTATTTATTGTGTGGAAATACTTTAAATTGTAGCGAAGATGGTTTGTTTCATATACGCACGCTAAATGCCACACCTAAATAAATATATCGTATGATTAAAAATTTATTATGCGTGACGCGTCCAACGAAAACGTAATATAATTCTAACTTTAATTTGTTGATTATTATTATTAATTCTAATTATTTGGCCCCTTTTCCTACGATCGGGCTCGAATGCGTGATTGGTCATTGTTTCTGCGTAATCTTATCGTGCTGTTGATAAAGCGAAATAGTACTTGTTTCACTTCGATCGATACACCTTTCCAGCGTTCCCATGATTAAACACGGCGCACTTAAACTGTACAAATCGAGTTTAACGCATCAATAGTTCAAATAATAATAAAACAGAAACCGAAAACGATGAACACCGGCATCGCGGTCATGGAAAATTGATTTAAGTGATTTATATTGTTGAAGAGAGGAATTGAATTCATCGACGCAACTTCAACAAGTGTTACGAAATATTAGTCACATTCTTACATTTTAATTTTTCGTTATTTTCTGACGACTTTTATATATTGTTTTGTTAGTGCCATGAGCTTATACTTCAACGTAAAAATTACAGAGTGGTCATAAAATATCAGTGCTTTGCCTATACCGAGAAATGTGACATAAAGTTACGAAAGAATATATGCTAGGACTTTAAGCAAGGGTGTGTTCTAAACTCATTCAAGCGCAAAGGATTCCTGTGACAATGAAGCGAGACGTCTACGCGGTGGTCAGACTGCCTTAAAGTGGCGTGTATCCGTTCAGATGGCCGAGATGTCGGGTCTGAGCCCAAACGGCTCGGCCACCGACGACGAAGTGGGCCAGCGACGTTCCATATTTTACGTGCCTCTTTTCGAAAGCTTCGACAACTATCTGCCCTTGACGCCTGAGGAAAAGGACGCTATAATATGTGGCCTGAACATCGACGAAACACCGATCAAGCCGAAGCGAAGGAACGCCTCTCAACGCCTGCGTATCACGCGTGGTGACTCTTCTTTGACCGAGAGTGAGAGCGAAATAAATACATTCAGCCCACAACGTCGTCTTCGGCGACCGTTGTCTTCAACTATAAGCTCGAACGACGCACTAGCAAGAGTAGCTCAAAGGGACTCTACTAATCCAAGGTTCTCAGCTGAAAACAGCCCGCCGACTCGATCCAAGCCACGATTACGGACTACCACCTCATGTGAACCGCGTTATGATAGAGTATTCTCACCGTTGGGAGGCTCCATTTCCACGCAAAGGTTGAACAACTCGACTACCAGTATCGGCCATAGGCTTGCATCCAAAAGCCCAATGCGTAATTCCAATCTCTCACTGATACCCGACTCTCCGAAGTTGCTGTCACCTAACAAGGAGAAATCTAAAACACTGCCCCAGAATTTAAACACTCCGTCTCCTATCAGAGGGAGTAGTAGTTCAACATCTATTTTCAAGACTCCCAAAATAACTGTCACGCCTGAAAGTCCCAACAAGAGTCCGGGGAAAATGACAGGGTTGAGTTTTATACGTCGCTCAGAAGCACGAAGCTATCGCGGAGTAATTCTCTACTAAGAAGTATAACTGCACGAAATATAGAGGAGGGCTTAGAAGACAATCTCGCTGTGGTCACGAACCTGACTGAGGACTATGACAAGTTTGTGGGTGACAACGGTGGCGACAGTGAAGTCATTGGGGCTCTAATAAAGAAGAACGAAGCAGAAGTAGCCAACAGTCCACTTAGCATTCGAAGAGGCTACCTGGACGTCGATGACGAAGTTGCTGTTCATTCCGGTGAGCGTTGTTATTTATTTGAGTAATATTAAAATTTTCCGTCCTGCTTTAAAACTGTCTTTAATTATAAACCGCCAGCGAATGATAGCGTCTCTTGTTTAATAACTAAGCTGGTTCAATACATGATTGTGTATGTTTAGAGGTCGGGTAGACACAATACACGCTTTATGTTATGATTATCTACAGTTAAAGAAGTCAAGTTCTAAGTCACTAAGAGGTTTTGAGTGAAGTCTTGCTGCGTAACTAAACTTAATGACTATGCAATTCAACTTGCTATAATTTGAGTGCTTGTTCGGTTACCTTACTTGCTTATTAAGTAACGTTACAACAAACTAAAGTAGAACGACAATCTTCTTTAGTAGAGAACATAACAATCCAAGATAACAAGTTTAATTAGTACTGAGCAAATTATATTTGAGGATAACCAAATTACAATAACAGTCGTAGTGACATTTGTATAATAATCTCATCTTGAAGATTATATGGCAGTTTCATCAAATTCGATTTCTTTTTAAAATGGTTGTGGTTCAGGGCAAAAATAAACGTTACTATTATATTTTATTACATTTTTACCATAACGATATTAATCCACACATGTCAAAACAGAATATTCTCTCGTTCTCGATCCTATATCATCGTACAAAAATTTATTTCATCCATAAATCGATATTAAATCGAACATGTTCTCACCATAAATTGTTTCTTCGTGACCGTATATACATTGCGCTTTATTTAAACGCTCAATCTTAATATTGCGATATCTTTATGTGTCATTGGATGTTATATACCGTTAACTTGCGCTGTATTCAGTGCGCTTTTTAGTCGCTCAATTGTGTATTTCTGTGATTGCATGGATACCAATTAGAGAATTTGAATTTAACGAAAAGATTGTCGCTATTTATGATGATTTTATCGCTCTTCATTATTCCTTAACTTAATTAGCGTATTTTAATTGCCTAAAGTGCAGTGCAGTAATAGCTTCTCCTTTACAAATTATTTATAATATAGGTTATATTTATATGTTAATATGTATGAAACGTTTTATACAATATTCGATTTTTGTTTTATTCTTTTATGATTATTTTCTTTATTTATTTTAAAAAGGAAAATAAATTGCTTTAATTATTGAATGAATACTTGTATTTTTAAATTTAAAATAGTAAAAAATAACACTTCTTAAGACTTGCATTGTAAAGAAATCAAATTTATAATGTATCTTAGTGTTTAAAAGGCGCTGTAGCTAGTGCAAGATAAACGTGCGTTCATCATCATCATCATCAGCAGCCTGTGTAATACTCGATAGGCTCTCATGGGATCAATCCACTGCAACAAAATCAATGACAAATATTCTACTCATTTATTACATTTAGTTGTACCGATGCATTCTGTTTTTTATGTTAAATGATAACCAATCAGTTGGTGTAATTTAGTTCGTTATTGTTTACATTTGAACGGACACAATGAAACTTTTACTGATTGTGTGTTCCTCACTATCTCGGCGTGCTGCACGCACTTCCTCGATGTTATTATTAAAGTGCACGTTATCAGTTTGGAGGTGCGTATACACAGGACGAACAAAGGCTTTAATGTAAAATGTTCGCCAAAATTTTTGTAGATGTTAGTCATATCAGCATTCTTTTGTTTGACTATTGAACATTATTGTTTTCGAGTTCTTTGAATGCTCGACACGGGTTCGCTTGCTAGTGCATACGCACCTTTAAGCATTCCACGAATGCCGTAAACACACGTATACTGATGGAATTGCTTTTTTAATAAGCCTTTGCTTCAGTTAGGAATGTTAAGACGGTAATGGTCCACGTAAGGAGTAGTCGCGTGTTAGAGCGCAATCAGATGCACACTCGAGGCGTTTATTGCGCTAAGTCGTAAAAAAATTCATTGATAATATTGAAGCTAGTACAATAATTACATAAGCAAGTATTGACGTATATAAACATTATATGGAATTCATTTCTTAAACTTATTTGGTTTTATTTTTAGACAGTTTCGTACTCAAATATTTAATAAGTGTGAATTAAAAGTTATTTGTCAATTATAAAATATAAATTTCAATTACACTTGTACCTGTATTTAGTGTAAGTTTTGAAGAACGTTGATGCAATTGAAGCTGTCATTGAACAGTGTGACAAGTTATGATGTTGATGTTTTATGTCGTATCATAATTAAATTATTATCATCAGTTCTTAAGAAGCCCTCTGCGAAGCGCTTGTCCGTACTACAGCCCTGACAGGAGATATTTGTTCTAGTGCTTCTCTGTTATTGCGCTATTCGATTTGAGGAACTCAGATTGCAAACACAACGTGTATGTGCATTTCTTAGTTAAATGAAACGACACGACATTCTTTTATAGAAAAAAGATATATTTACGTATAAAGTTCTCACGCTTACCTGCTAACTTGCTTATTTATTGCTTAGAGGTCGTTCACCTTTGGAGGGGTGCAACTGTTTAGTCGTTACTTCACGTGTTATCTTTCAGGTGACGTTTGAGGGTTGTAAACGTGTTTCGTTCTTATTAAAGCGTTAGTTGAGTCAGTTTAATAATGTTCTAGTAGAATTATAAGATTGTGCTTTTTTATAGCATATTAAGATTATTTAAATGTTTGTTTTAGGACACTTTATAATTATTAAAGAATTAGATGAAATTATTTAATTTTTAGTTATATATGTTTATTATATAAATATCAGTTTTAATTAAAATATTGTTAGATGACTCCGACTATTTCAAAATTCTTAATCAACTAACAAATAAAAAGCATTTATTAGTAAAAATAAATAATTGTCATTTTTATTAATAGGGGTCACGAATATTTATAGACCCGTGACATTTATTCATCATCACTCAAATGAAACAAAAAGTTATCCTTAAACCTGACCCGCCCGTCATTAAAATTTAATTAAGCACGCTAAGCGCTTTAAGGTCATTCGAATTCGCATGCATTACGAGTCCGTTTCCATAACGATCAACTTACACTGATGTAGCAATTATAGCGCTTACGAATGCATATCGCCGGTGGCGGCGCAAGATGTGACGAACGTTCGATATGTTACAGCTGGCTTGAGGCTCGTTGTTATTCACTTTAAGGGCCTTAGTGTCGAACGATGCTCGAATAGGTCCCCGGGTAAGAAGTGCGACCGAGTAGACGGGCGTCCCGATAACGGTAATTGTTTTGAAATGAGACATCTGTTGAGTTTATGGTTTGATATGGAAGAGACAATATAGTCGTTAGTTTATTTCCGCTTTGAAGCTTGCCAGTATGTAAGTAAGTAATGATCCAAGCGATAAGCTGGTTAAAGGGCATGTTTGTTTAATTTTTTTTTAAGAAATGATATTATTAAGATACATAGAGTAGACGTTGGAAAATATATCTTTTATATTTTTTTAATATTGTTGTAAAATTTATTTTTCGAAATTAGTATAGAACATATATCTGAAATTGAGTTTGTTTTTATGTATTATATATATGAAACTTAATTTACATGCAGGTAAGAATGTTGAATTATAGTTAATAATTAATTATTTAATGAACTAAAACATTAGATCAGTTATCTTAGAAAATGTGCATCACAGACACATATTTATATTTCTTCCTGTTATAACTTCTTATTACTACTAAATCCTATGCTAATATTTAGAACAGTTGTGGCTTATCTAAATCGGTCTTCCAACATAATATCTTTTTTTCCGTATATTTGTATTAATGCATAGTGACAAATTAAATTGTTTTTTTGTATTACACATCTTGCTAAAACACAGCGTAACATGAGACAGACATACATATATCCTATGGGCTTACATAATTGTAAGCCCATAGAAAAAAAACGGTGGCGTACATTTAGTGTTGTTATTAGTTGACAACGTTTCATTAATAAGCAGAAAACTAAGGCTACTTCGTTTTAATGGGTAACAGCAAAGGCCGTCAATCAATTTAATTTTTATTTCTTAATTTAAAAGAAATATTTTTGCCATTAATGGTAATAAGAAATCAATATGTCTGCTGGTACAATATAAAAAAAACGGTGTCAGTTTACGAAAATTTGTGGTAATTAAACGTAACTAAGTCATTGACGTATTTCTCAGTAATATTCATTGTTTTCACGCGCTACCGTAACTTCATACGTAATTTTTTGCTAAATGGCCTGCTCGTTGAATCATTATTTTCTCATAATTACTCTATGTAAACAACGTCTTATTTGTCTTGCGAATTTTAATTGCCAATTATTTATTATTTTCTTATATTGTGTGTATAGAAAATTACAAATTTTGAATTATATGGGAAGTAAACATAAAAGAAAATTCATCATCATCATTATCAGCCTAGGATAGTCCACTGCTGACCATAGGTCTCCCCTAATGTACGTAATCGCTTCCGATGTTCGGCTATTCTCATCTAGAAAAGAAAATGAATAGTGAGTATTATTTACCTCAAAAGAATAATCGGTTAAAATACTAAAAGAAATATGAATGACTAAGTATCATTATACTCGTATTTAAAAAAAAAATGGTAGGTATGATGTTCAAAATTGCACGACGCTGTCTATAAAAAGTATAAAAAGTAAAGTCCGAAAAATACATTAACCCATTTAAACTTTAGTCTGACCTTACTGATTGAAAGCTATGTTTGAAGTTTATGAAGAAGAAAAAACATAGGCCTTAAAATGTACAGCGAGTAGCGGTCATGGGCAGCGTGCGTGCAACTTCCGCCGGAAACCACGCCAAAACACTCGTTCGCTGCATCGTCCTAGCAGCAACGCTTTGTTTTGATATGCACTCGCTGTATTCACATTTTTTTTTATTTAAGTTATAAGAGTTTATTTTGCATTACCCTAAAGTTTTGATTTAATTGTTATACAAATTATGTAATGTAAAAATGTTCTTTTAATATGTGATTTTGATATTAAGCGATTTTGTTGTGCGTCTAAATAAAATTCATGTTGAGAAAGTGACTGCCATTCAGTGTCTTCTTCCCACCCCGTAATATTAAATATAGGAAAGATTTCAAAACGTGCCATAAAATACAAAGCGTACGTTCCCGCACGTTTTAAACGATGTATTATGCGCAAAGTTGTAATTTTTTTGTTATTTAGTTATTACGAAAAAGGGTAAGTTATAAGTTCTTACCGGCGACGCCATCCTTTACCGATCCTTAATTTGTTTTCGTCCTTTGAACCGTCTTAATATGTTTTCGTTTAGTTTTAAATGTATGGTAAATTAGGTCATTAGTACACTGATTCAGATGTTAATATAGGACAAATGTGAAATCCTCCGTGTAATTGACCGGCTCGTACGTCATTTTCCTCAACCTGGTTAATAGACAATGTTCCCCACACATCAGTGCCGAGAATAGGTATTATTGCTGACCGCAAGTTTCTACCGATCGTTTCACGAGTCCGTTTAAATCAGTCCCTATTGAGAGCTCCGGAGTAATGGTGGTGATCAGGCTGTTTAACAAATTACTAGGCCTAGGTAATTCGATCAGTGGCCAATAAGTTATATATCGATGCTTAATAGTGTGGTTGTTTGGTGCAGTTTGCAATCGTTGATGAGTGATTTTTTTGAACTTTTATTCTTTACAAAATTTGAATTTTCTAAAGCGGTGATGCCAGTGATATCAATGACGACAGTCAATAGCAAAAATTTAAAGAATATGTGGTATTTAACTATATCCTCGGCTTAACTGTAGTCTTACTGTACAATTTTTATGTATCTTAAGTTATTTCTTGAGAAAAGTAAACTAAAACCGATATCATTATGGGTATTTACAATGTCGATCATCGTAAAAATTGTTTTATTTTTTAAATATAATATTTCTTTCAATACTTATTTGTCTCTTTTCTATCAACAGATACCTCATACGAGAAAGCATGCCGTCGGGGTTCCGCTCCGAGCACGCCCGTGCCGGGGCAGGCGCAGCACAGTCCTTCGCGGCTGGCCTCCTTCTTCTTCTCGAAGCGCTCCTTCAGGAGCAACCCACTAAAGAGAACTAAATCCGCTACAAAGCTGGAGAGGAGAGGGCCCTAGCGGCCGCACCCACGCACCCACCGACCCACGCGTTGCGTACATCCAGGTTTGTGTCGCAATATTCTATTTATCTGCGTTTAAAATATATTATGCTTTATCAAAGTAGTGTAAGGCATGAAGTCTTAGTATACAATTTATTTGTTATTGCAACGTATTTTGTTATTGACGTTTGTATGGCGGAAATAAAGTCTTAGTTTTAGTGCTATTTTCTGGTCTTGTCCTGACTTCTAGAAAAATGTTGATTTGAATAATAACAATAACTTAAAAGTGGGAATTTATTAAACGAATTACTATTATGAGGATAGTCGGAAATGAAAGTTGCTTAATGTTACGAGATTGATTTAGTGTATTTTTGACGAAAATAGAATTTTTTCAAATAATTTTAATCGAAAGAAAAATGTTATGTAATGTGTCTCTAATTACATCTAGTAGAAATGATACTGAAATTAACTATATTTAAAGAGCATTTATATTAAAACCATAATTTTATGTAAATATTTACATTGAAGGAATTTATAAAACAATGTCTTTCGTGCTAGTGTTCATTTCGTGATTTGCGTAAATTAACTGAACAAGTTGTAGCCCTGCTAGGTGTGTCTCCGTATTACGGCACGCCTGATGGAAGTTGTTTACTGTACCCTCATTAGTTAAGTGCGACTCAACACTCCTGACACAGAATTAACTTAATTGTGACGCCTTTATTACTGGGAAAGATAATTAGGCGCCCACTACGCTCACTCAATTAGTCGGTATTCATTCGAGATGCCAGTATTTACATATGGACGTTGGAACGTGGAGGTTTTATTCGCTTTGTTTTGTTCATTACTGGCCAGCTTTAATTAGGTTTTTAAAGTCTCTTTCGGTTGCTTTTACTGGATGATTTTTCAGTGCTGCAGTATTATGATGCTAATGTAAAAAAAAACAGTAAAACGAGGACTTGACTAGAAATGTCAGTTGTATTTTTGTCAACAATGTCGTTCTTGTTGACATTTTATAATTTTGTTATCGGATAACCTTTGTTAGGATTGTTTGTTCATAAACAATTTTGTACAAGCTTAATACAAGATGAATTAAAAGACAAAATGATATGTTAGAAATTATTCGTATTTATATAAATAATTTAATTCCAAAATAAAACCCTAACAATGCCAGTTACAGATGGAATTTTAATTTTTTTACATTTATCAATTAAAGTTTATCGCACTGAAAGAGTAGAGACTATGATATAATGAATAAGCGTGACATGTTCCTCTGATATATTATTAAGAAAGAGATTAATCTCTTATTAACATCTTATGTTGCAGATCTCATGAAAGCCTGCTATCAGCACACTCACCCGCCGTGTCCACAATGGATTTGGGACCACCGAACCAAGTGAGTCTAAACTATGAGAAATTTCTTTGTTTTAAATCACACACTCAATTTGATCGGTGGATTTTCTGTTGACGGGAATTTAAAATACGGTACGATATGTTGTTATTATTAATATTAGCATTGCACTCCTATATGCGATCTTTATACTTTTGAATTTCGCGTGGATATCTTGTCTTACGTTACGTTTCTGCTCTCGTCTTAACTAAAAAAAATATAACAATATACTTTGATGAACGCTATACGGACAAAGACACAGCGTTATTTAATGTTTTGCAATTGTATGTAACTTCGAATATTATAATACTAAAAAGCCCTTTTAACTGGACCTTTACGACTTACGACGCTAAACGTTACCGTATATACTATTCAAAATTGTCGTCGATATGTGACCATTTTGTACTCTGCTTCCGCAGGTGGAAATCCGTGCTCTGCACTCGTCCGTACTGGGCAGGCCGCACTGCTTCGCGCTGAGCGCCGAGAATCGAGCACCCCGGTACTTCGCGTGTGCCTCGAGGAAGGAACGCGATCGGTGGATATATAGGTGAGCTTATGTCGCCCTGGTATCCTGATTGCTTATAAAATATTTTTTTGGTAAGTTGTAAATTTAATATTTATTTAATTTAAATGATTAAAAATAATTAAATCTCTTTAAAGTTTTCTAAAGAATAAGTGCCTCCGTAGCCTAGTGCAAGGGCGTCTGCTTTAGAAACCGGAGGTCGTGCGTTCGAATCCTGCGGGGACTCAACAAATTTTCATTGTGGTTTCCTCGTTGGTTAGGGCAATTTGGGCCGATCACCCAATTGTCTGAAAAGTAAGATGATCCATACGTCGGATGGGCATGTAAAAGTCGGTCCACCGCCAACCCGCATTGGACCAGCGTGATGGGATACGGTCCAAAAACCCTCTAATGGATAGGGTGTGTTAGGGGAGGCCTATGTCCAGCAGTGGACTATTACAGGTTGATGATGTATGTATGATGTTTTAAAGAATAAAAAGTATTTTTTGATCTATAACAACCGTCCACTGGTTGTTTTGCTGCAACTTAGCTGTTTATTAGTAATGAAACAACAGTGTGCAAACACTTAATTACCAGTTTGCGTGATAAAGTAACGCAGCACTTCGCCGGATATTGTAGAAGTAATTGATAAAATCTGTTCTTAGAATTGGACTCAGTCTGAATATTTTTTCTGATTTAATAGTACTAGCAATTAAGTAGAATACAACAATATTAACTTGTATATGTAGATTTAAAGGATGTAAGTTTTTCTTACAAGCTTCTTTAACACAACATAATATATGCCCAAATTTTGGCACTTTAAAGTCAATAGTTGTACCTAACTCTTTTTCGATCTTTACTGCATTAAGGAAAAATTTAAATTTAAAATTTTTCGTAACTGACTACACTGAGCTCAAGAGGTTTATTTATATATATTTATTTGTTTTCAGTTTAAGGCAAGCAGCGAGACCTGAGGAGATACGCACTCGTCGTTGCGAGCGCACAGTAAAGCTGTGGCTACTGGAGGCTAAGGCTATACCGCCCAAGAAAAGATATTACTGTGAAATATTACTGGACGATACACTTTACGCAAGGTAAAGAATATTGCTACCTATTGATAGCGTACATTATACCAAACCAAAATGCCGCCTAAAAATAATATTAACAAAGACTAACGTTATATTCTGAGTTATTTTTCTACTGAAAGCTAATATAATTGAAGTTTAATTTAGACTTTTCAGATAAATTCCGGACTTCATTTTGGTCTAGTATTATTTTAAATTTATTACCAAAAGCCCTTTTTAATAATTTATGTGACGACTAAGGCGAGAAACTCTTTAGTTTTGATCGAATTATATTTTTATACTAGAATAAATAAATAATAATGTAATAGTTAAATAAAACAAATGTTCATCATTATAACATAATTACAGAAGATTAATAAATTACTAACACAATTACATTGCACAATTAATTGTATTAGCATTAAAAATAGTTCTTAGAATGATAATTGTACAATCACAATCATCAGCCTGTGTTAGTCCACTGCTGGACATAGGCCTCCTAATACACCCTATCCATATATTGGAGTTTGGACCGTATCCTACCACGCTGGTCCAATGCGGGTTGGTGGTGGACCGACTTTTACATGCCCATCCGACGCACGGATCATCTTACTTTTCAGACATTTGGTGATCGGCCCAAATTGCTCTAACCAATTAGAAAACAACAATGAAAATTTGTTGCGTCCCCGCAGGATTCGAACCCACGACCTCCGGTTTCTAAAGCTCCCGCCCATGCCACTAGGCTACGGAGGCAGTTATAATTGTACTAGGGGCGCATAACTCTGTTAGAGCTCACCGGCTTGGTCTTCAGTCGTAGCTGGTGACGTCACCGTGCAAATGTCATTGTGCCAGTTAATATTTAACGCTCGATATGTTAATGTTCCGCGAACGCAGTGGGTCATTACAGTAACAATAGTTTCGAATGGGGTTGCATATACCTTGGCTACTACTTGGTCGCGGTCGAAAATACTGGGTAATTTGAAATGGAAATTTATTTGAATTCGGTATCGGTTTCTCTTAGTGTTGTTTTGTGAGAATTTTAAATATAACCGATATATGAAAAACTAATCCTTTTATTAAGTTATTTAACTGCAATGCAGAGATATTTTTTATATAAGCTTTAGATAAATTTCGGTACTTGAATATATACCATAAAATATTTTTTTACCGGTGGTAGGTCCCCTTTTTATAGGGGACCATCTGGGTTGGTACCACCGCGGGGCCTTTTTCTACCGCAAAGCAGTAGTGTGAAAACACTGATGTGTTCCGATTTGAACCGTAGGCAGCGTATTTACTGGGTAAACGAGACTTAACATCTTAAGTCTCACGGTAGGCAGCGCGTTGGTGATACCAGTATTGCCGATGTCAATGGGCGTCGGTGCCCACTTCCCATCAAGTGACCCGACTGTTCGTCGGCCTGCGAAGGCAATAAACAAAATAATAAACGATTCCAGTAAAATGTTATTTTTGTAACTTATAACGCATTAATATTATATGTGAAATCGTTTTATTAATAATAGATTATGAATATATTTTGTAGGTCTTCATCGAAATTGAAGTCGGAGCTCTGTTTCTGGGGTGAGGTATACGAGTTCGGCGCACTCCCAGCCGTCCACAACATCCACGTCAACGTATACCGGGAACCGGAGAGACGGTCAAGGAAGAGGGATAAACACGCTCTTGTAGGTCTGTATCTGGCAAATGATTAATTTATCAACTAGGAAATAAGAACACTATTTAGTTGTCTATTAGCGCAAATGAAATAGATGACCTCTGATATATAAAGTAAGTGCTCCACCAATAAGCCACTGAGCAAAATAAATGTAACAAGGATATATTTGTATTAAAATGTATTTATTTATATGTTAATTTTTTTTAAAGTAAACCTGCAGTTTTTTCAAAGTACATTCCAAATCAAATATAAAAATCTGTACTCAAAATAGAGGCATTAAACATTCCATTTATTCCAATATGACACAAAAGTGTTACTATATGAATTAATTTATCTTTCCTCGATTAATTAATAAACGTAATTAATTAGATAATATTTAATTCGCAGGCACTGTCAGAATCCCAGTCGACGACGTTTCCTCTCGTTACCTAAACGAGCGTTGGTACCCGCTGAGCGAAGAGAAGCCTCAATCCCCGGCGAGAGGCGCAGTCCCTCTGCCAGCTTTAAGGATCAAGTGTAGATACCAGTGCGTCGAAGTCCTCCCTCTGGACTGCTACGCTCGCTTCCTGGATTATCTGAAGAGGAACTATCGCCGCTTGTGCGAGTATCTGGAACCGGTCATTGGTCAGTATTTGACCGTGTAACAAAATATGTCAGAATGTGTTTTCAATAAAACGACGGGAGCTCTCACTTGTTTAACATAGCGTCGGGATAACATATGATTGGATAAAAATTTTATGTTTATTGTACACATTTAATTGTATAGTTACATCCAAATTTTATTTGGTATAGTAAGAATAAAACGCTTCTCGAATTTTATAGGGTAGCTTTGTCTGTTTACAAAAACGAAGTATGCACAGTTTTCTAAGAAACTTATGATTAAATTACTAGACATATTTATAGGTTACCCTGTATCACCCTAAACAACCGTTATAATTTTGAGCTTTAATAAGTTTAAAGGTCACCTGGATAATGAAACTGCCTCCGTAGCCTAGTTGTAAGGGTGTGTGCTTCAGAAACCGGAGATCGTGGTTTCGAATCAAATTTTCATTGTTGTTTCTCAGTTGGTTAGGGCAATTTGGGCCGATCACTCAACTGTCTGACAAGTAAGTTGATCCATGCGTCGGATGGGCTTGTAAAAAGTCGGTCCACCCACCAACCCGCATTGGACCAGCGTAGTGGGTTGGGATACGGTCCAGAAATCCCTAATGGTGAGGCCGATGTCCAGCAGTGGACTCACACGGGTTGATCATGATGAAAATAATAATGTACCATCGTAAATTAAAAAATGGAATCTATTAATTTATTAACTACAGGCGTAAAAGCAAAAGAGGACATCGGGTGCGCGCTGGTATTGTGCATGGCGGGCGCTGGTCTGGCGCCTCGGTACTTGGCGGACGTGGTGGCGCTGGACGTGCGCAGGACGGGAGACCACTCGCTCACCTTCCGTGGTAACTCCCTCGCCACCAAGAGCATGGAGGCCTACCTTAAGCTGGTCGGCGATCAGTACCTGCAGGTAAAGAGTGCAAAACTAATTTGTTTCAGTAACTATTGCCTAATGTATAAAAGACTAACTTGTTCAATAATAGTAACCACTACTTAATAAGTTTGAAAGCCTTCATTCCCTGGAATTGGATTTATTTTTACAAAGGGTGATTGTGGGTTCGAATTCTGCGAAGAATACTTTTTTGGTGGCACGTTAGTGCGATATTTCGATCTTTGGCAGTCATTATGGGACACGTTGAAAATAGTAACTAGAAGGAAAAGTTACGATTGCTTAAAATTATATTGAAAAGCGTTCGATGTTGAGGTTTATACCTATTGTTCTACTTATATTTGTTAGACTCACAACATCTCTCTTATATATTACACTTTACGGGGCCTTCTATCCTCATGCCAAGCTTCATAGGAAACTGAACCTCAACTGCATACAATAACGTCCGTTCTCCTCCAGGACACGTTGGGCGAGGCGGTGTGCTGGGCCGCGGGCCCGGGCGCCGAGTGCGAGGTGGACCCCCTCAGGGCGGGCGGGGGCGCTGCCCTCCGTCGCCAGCAGGCCGCGCTCCGCGACGCGGTGGCGCGCGCCTGGAGGGCGATCGCCGCCTCCGCGCCGGACTTCCCCCCGCCCCTGCGCGACTGCTTCGCCACCTTCCGCGAGAGGTAGCCATCTTGTTCCCTATTTGAAATTTAACTTTATTCATAAATTAATATTGATGTGGTTTTCTTTTTAAATGTATTGTATTTCGTGCCAGTCTACACGTCATTGCTTTTTCGAGGGATACTGTTTGTTCTTTTGTTGAGTATTTAAGGTTATTTTTAGACTTTAGTCACTTTTGTTCCAGGTGACCCTCGTAATACACAATATTTTCGCCTTCCATGCTATTTTTGTCTTAACAGATTTTTTTTATTAGGCCGAAATGTAATCAAATTATCGGAGTCAAATTATTCTATTAAAATATTATTACGTCCATTTACGAATACTATATAATAATTCACTTCTCTCATCGCAAGTAAAATAACCCAGGCTTACAACCTTAGTTATTCTTCGTTTTGAAAATATTTACCTCAAAAATTATTATAACGATAATGGTTTTCTTATTTCTGTTATAAAAAGTCTGTGTATTAACCAATATAATAATTTCAGATTGACGTCGATGGGTCGCGAAGATATATCGGATAATCTGATCAGCGCGTCAATATTCCTGCGGTTCCTCTGTCCGGCCATACTCTCCCCGAGTCTATTTGGAATAACTCATGGTAATTACGTTAAATAATTAGGACATTGCTAAATATTTGGTGGTAATTATTACACACGTTTTTCACTAAAGGTAGTTCTCCTAGTATCTGTCCCTCTATTCTTTTAAATATGATCCTTATTTTAACATTTCACGAGCGTGTTATTAATATGTTAATGTGACATTTTAATAACACGCACGTGGAACGTAAAAACATATATCTATTAATATATTATATACATAGTTAAATATATCATGGCGGTACTTTCGATTGAGAGAGTTATGTAAAAGAAAAGAAGCAAACTTACTTATATATAACTTACCTATATCCTAATTTACTTGTTAAACTTGTGTAAGCTTTAAAGTAGCCTTTAACTTTGAAATATTAATATTTGATATACAGATTCGTTTTCTGATTACTCGATCATTCTTTAGTAATTTAAAAGGACTAATGAAAAGGTTAGAGGACTTAGGGTGTGACGTTGTTATGGATGACGATGTTAATGGAAAATGCCATTAAAAATGGATCTATTTTTTCCAATTTTCAGAATACCCGAACGAGCGAGCGGCGAGAAACCTGACGTTGGTTGCGAAGACGTTGCAGACGTTGGCCAACTTCACGCGGTTCCAGGGGAAGGAGGCCTTCATGGAGTTCCTCAACGACTTCCTCGAACAAGAGGCTCCCAATATGAAGGCCTTCCTCAGGGCCATTTCGGTATGTATCAGTATGATTTGTTACTTTTATTGCCTTAAATATGTTCAAATGTGTAGTTATGAATTATTCGTGGTTATACAATTTTTTATACAACTTTAATTATTTAAATGAATTGGATCGTTAGGATCGACACATATGCCAATTGGTGAAAATCATTTTAAAGTAGCTGATTAAGAGAGATATTTAACATTTTCAGATGATTACCAATTGTAAATTGCAAACATCATTATTATTATGATTTTATAGTCTAAATATGTATATGGCTAGTTAAGTTTGCACTTTTTTTTCAATTAAACAAATACTAATCGGCATTCAACAGACTCGACCACAAGATCAGGCAGCGCAGGACGGCAGCAAGCGCGAGTCGTGCGCCTCGCAGGGCTCCGGCTCCGGCTCGGAGGGCTCCCGCGGCGAGGGCGTGGACCCCGACCCCGAGTGGGCCCCACACGTGGACCTCGGCAAGCAGCTGGCCACCCTGCACGGCCTCTTGGTGGACAGCCTGCCCAAACTGCCAGCCGCCAGGTTACAGGTATGATGACACTGATGATACGTAAATACACGTTGTATATTAATAGAAAATAAACATATTCATCACATCATCAGCCTGTGTGAGTCTAATGCTGGACATAGTTTAGGACCGTATCCCACCACGCTGGTCCAAAGTGGGTTGGTGGGTGGAGCGACTTTTTACATGCCCATCCGACGCATGGATTGTCTTACTTTTCAGACAATAGGGTGATCGGCCCAAATTGCTCTAATCAACTAGGAACCTGGTTTCTTAAACACAAGCCTTTACCACTAGACTATGGAGGCAGTTCAGGAATAAACACATAGTAATTGACAAATATAATTGATAATAATGGTTAAACTATATTTATTACAATTAAAAGCTATCATAACTTTATGCTGTAATTAAAAATAATTATTAGAGTAAATCGTTAAGTTATTATAATTAAAGAACAATAACACGGCTGCGGCATAGAATTCAGCTTCCCCATTTCCTCCCGCGGGTGTCGTAAGAGGCGACTAAGGGAAAAGTCACTTACAATACCATACTATGACGGCCGACAGATGGCGGTATAACCATCTCCACCTTCAAATCCCAAAATACCGAAACCCTCAACGGGCAGCAGCGTTCGAGGTGTAAAGGATCTGAAGGGACTGCGGTTGCCAACCCGCACGCCAAGCGTGGCAACTATGGCAAAACCCCCTCATGAACAATGACAACGACGTGCGGCCCCCAGTCCCCGGCAGCCCCACTATTCCAGGCTACGGTAGCGGCCTCGGTAACGGTGGGGCAGGGGGTGCTAAGAATCCCCGGGTGGGATTCGGCTACCACCAACGACGACTGGACCTGGCAACTTTCAACGCACGGACATTGAGGACCGACGAGAGGATGACAGAGCTGGAGAGGGTAAACAGGCTGCGTTGGGATATCATGCGGATTATCTGAAGTCCGAAGAGGGAGGACACGATAATCCTGAATCCAGCAACCTGTTTTCCACCGGGAGGTGACCAACTATCCCAAGGAGGTGTCGGTTTATCGTCCGCAAGTCTCTCATTAACAACATTGTTAAAATCGAAAGTGTGTCGTCAAGGGTCGCATACCTTATACTCAGAATATCAAAAGATATTCGTTGAAGGTCATACAGGTATATGCACCGACATCGACACACTCTGATGAGGAGGTCGAGGCAATGTATGAGGATATTTCAGCGCGCCATACATTCCTCCAAAACTCAATACATGGTGTTGATGGGAGACTTTAATGCAAAACTAGGAAAAGGAAAGACGATGAGCTGAGGTAGGCAATTTTGGAGTAGGGCAACGGAACCCAAGGGGCAACAGCTGGCTGACTTTATGGAGAGGAAGGACTATATATGATGAACTCCTTCTTCAAAAGCAGCCCACAGAAAAGTGGACCTGGATAAGCCCCGATGGTTCCGTAAAAACGAGATTGACTTTATCACGACGACCAACCGCCAAATATTCAATGATGTCTCTGTGATTGCAAGGTTTAAAACCGGCAGCGATCACCGACTGTAAGAGCACATTGAATCTTAACGATAAACGAAAGATCTCGTCTGATAAAGCCCCATATTCAAAATGCCCATGGCTTTCAGCTCGAACTTAGAATCGCTTCCAAAACCTGAACAAGTGCAACACTGTGGACGATATTAACACTGAGCTCGTGGAAACTGTTCATGGTGTGGGTTCTAGGTTTTATAAAACACACCGCAAAACTGGAACCCAAAAACTCTCTGATGCCACTCTTAACCTTCTGGATACAAGACGGAAGATGCGGCTACAGTCTTCTTCTGATAAGTCAGATTATAGGCAGCTTAATAGACAGATCTCCAAGTATATGCGGCGGGACTTGCGTAACTTTAATACATCTCGTATTAAAGAAGCAATAGATCGGAACCAAATTCTAAAGTCCTCGCCAGAGATCTGTCTATCGGGCAAAAGTCAGTTGACTAAGTTGAAGACCGATAATGGCCGTCATCTCCAGTAGGCCGGAGGTTTTGAGTGAGATTGAGAAGGTTCTATGGACAGTTATACATCGTCGTCGGAGCCGCTTACTGAAGCGGTGACGACCGAAAACAAAACTTATCGGCAAACTCCGAAGATATCCGGACATCAGTCTGAGGAATAGAATTTCGCCAACTTAAGAACGCCAAAGCGCCGGTGAAAGGGATTTTGGGAAGCCGAAAGCTGAAACCTTACTTTTCCTTCAAGGCCTTTAATTTCCCCCAGGTTACCCGCTCAGAACTAGGGTTTTTTCAAGGGGATAAAATTTAAAAAAACCAAACCCTTTAAGCCGTTAAAGCTGCCGGCTCTGCCGGAATAGGTTTTCCCCGAAAATGGTTAAAGGCTTTACCCAAAACCTATTTAGGGTGCGGCAAATCGAAAACGGGGAAAACCTTTTCCTTTTGGGTTAAATTTTTTTTGAAATTTAGGCCCTCCGCCAAATTTTTAAAAGGGGTTACGGGGCGAAAACCCCGCTCAAATGAAACCCAATTGCAAAGGTGAACAGGGGGAACCCCCAAACCCCGTGTTTGGGGGCATTCAAACTTTTGGAGGTTTGCCGACTAAATATTGGGGAGTCGTGGGGGCCAAACTTTGGGTTCAAGGTTTTCCCAACCGTGGGCCTTGGAGTTTAGAATTTGTCAACCCGTCGCCTCCCCGGTTCAAGGGAATTGCCAAGGTTTTAAAATTTTTACCTGGGAAAAGTCCAAGTCCAATTTGGAGGTTCGCGAATCCCTCGGATGGGCGTTTGGGAAGCTTAGACTACCCGCCATACCCCAATGCCAAAACCCCCAGTCGTTTGGGGAAAGGAAGGCGTGGCCTTACCTTGGCCTTGAGAGGCCCATCCTACGAGTTGGAGGGCACTTCACGCGGTTCCAGGGAAGGAGGCCTTCATGGAGCCTCAACGACTTCCGAACAAGAGGTCCAACATGAAGGCCTTCCCTCAGGGCCATTTTCGGTATGTATCAGTATGGATTTTACTTTTTATTGCCTTAAATATGTTCAAATGTGGTTATTAATTATTCGTGGTTATACAATTTTTATACAACTTTAATTATTTAAATGAATTGGATCGTTAGGATCGACACATATTGCCAATTGTGAAAATCATTTTAAAGTAGCTGATTAAGAGAGATTTAATATTTTCAGATGATTACATTGTAAATTGCAAACATCATTATTATTATGATTTTATAGTCTAAATATGTATATGGCTAGTTAAGTTTGCACTTTTTTCAATTAAACAAATACTAATCGGCATTCAACAGACTCGACCACAGATCAGGCAGCGAGGACGGCAGCAAGCGCAGTCGTGCGCCTCGCAGGCTCCGGCCGCTCGGAGGGCTCCTGCAGCGAGGGCGTGGAGCCCGACCCGAGTGGGCCCTACACGTGGACCTCGCAAGCAGCTGGCCACCCTGCACGGCCTCTTGGTGGACAGCCTGCCCAAACTGCCAGCCGCCAGGTTACAGGTATGATGACACTGATGATACGTAAATACGTTGTATATAATGGAAAATAAACATATTCATCATATCATCGGCCTGTGTTAGTCTAATGCTGGACATAGTTTAGGACCGATCCCACCACGCTGGTCCAAAGTGGGTTTGTGGGTGGAGCGACTTTACATGCCCATCGACCAAGGAATGTCTTACTTTTCAGACAATAGGGTGATCGGCCCAAATTGCTCTAATCAACTAGGAAACAACAATGAAAATTTTCGAACCCAAGACCCCTGGCTCTTAAACACACGCCTTTACCACTTGACTACGGAAGCAGTTCAGAATAAACATAGTAATTGAAAAATATAATTGATAATAATGGTTAAACATATTTATTAAATTAAAAGCTATCATAACTTTATGCTGTAATTAAAATAATTATTACAGTAAAACGTTAAATTATTATAATTAAAGAACAGTAACACGGCTGCGGGATAGAATTCAGCTTCCCCATTTCCCTCCCGCGGGTGTCGTAAGAGGCGACTAAGGGAAAAGATCACTACAATACCATACTATGACGGCGACAGATGGCGGTATAACCATCTCCACCTTCAAATCCCAAAATACCGAAACCCTCAACGGGCAGCAGCGTTCGAGGTAAAGGATCTGAAGGGACTGCGGTTGCCAACCCGCACGCCAAGCGTGGCAACTATGGCAAAACCCCTCATCGAACAATGACAACGACGTGCGCCCTAGTCCCGGCAGCCCCACTATTCCAGGCTACGGTAGCGGCCTCCGGTAACGGTGGGAGGGGGTGCTAAGAATCCTCGGTGGGATTCGCTACCACCAACGACGACTGGACCTGGCAACTTTCAACGCATGGACATTGAGGACCGACGAGAGGATGACAGAGCTGGAAGAGGAGTAAACAGAGCTGCTTGGGATTCATCAGGATTATCTGAAGTCCGAAGAGAGGGAGGACACGATAATCCTTGAATCCGGCAACCTGTTTTTCCACCGGGAGGGTGACCAACTATCCCAAGGAGGTGCTCGGATTTATCGTCCGCAAGTCTCATTAACAACATTGTTAAATCGAAAGTGTGTCGTCAAGGTCGCATACCTTATACTCAGAATATCCAAAAGATATTCGTTGAAGGTCATACAGGTATATGCACCGACATCGACACACTCTGATGAGGAGGTCGAGGCAATGTAGGGATATTTCACGCGCCATACATTCCTCCAAAACTCAATACATGGTGTTGATGGGAGACTTTAATGCAAAACTAGGAAAAGGAAAGACGATGAGCTGAGAGTAACAGATTTTGAGTAGGGCAACGGAACCCAAGGGGCAACAGCTGGCTGACTTTATGGAGAGGAAGGACTATATATGATGAACTCCTCTTCAAAAAGCAGCCCCTTACAGAAAGTGGACCTGGATAAGCCCGATGGTTCCGTAAAAACGAGATTGACTTTTATCACGACGACCAACCGCCAAATATTCAATGATGTCTCTGTGATTGCAAGGTTTAAAACCGGCAGCGATCACCGACTGGTAAGAGGCACATTGAATCTAACATTAGGCTTGAAAGATCTCGTCTGATAAAGCCCCATATTCAAAATGCCCATGGCTTTCAGCTCGAACTTAACAATCGCTTCCAAAACCTAGAAAAGTACAACACTGTGGATGAAATTAACGTTGAGCTCGTGGAAACTGTCCATGATGTGGGTTCTTGTTTTTATAAAACCCACCGCAAAACTGGAACCCAAAAACTCTCTGATGCCACTCTTAACCTTCTGGATACAAGACGGAAGATGCGGCTACAGTCTTCTTCTGATAAGTCAGATTATAGGCAGCTTAATAGAAAGATCTCCAAGTATATGCGGCGGGACTTGCGTAACTTTAATACATCTCGTATTAAAGAAGCAATAGAACGAACCAAGGTTCTAAAGTCCTCGCCAGAGATCTGTCTATCGGGCAAAGTCAGTTGACTAAGTTGGAAGACCGATAATGGGCCGTCATCTCCAGTAGGCCGGAGGTTTGAGTGAGATTGAGAGGTTCTATGGACAGTTGTACACATCGTCGTCAGGAGCCGCTTACTGAAGCGAGTGACGACCGAAGAGCAAAGCTTATCCGAGCACAACTCCGAAGATATCCGGACATCAGTCTGAGCGAAAGTACGAATGGCTCTCGACCAACTTAAGAACGGCAAAGCGCCTGGTGAGGACGGAATTACAGCAGAGCTTCTGAAAGCAGGTAGAGAACCAGTACTTGTACTCCTTCAGAGGCTCTTTAATTTCGTCCACAGGCTGGTATTACGCCAGAAGCGTGGAGCAGAAGCTTAGTGGTATTGTTTTTCAAGAAAGGCGATAAGAGCCTCTTGAAAACTATAGACCGATTTCCTTCTAAGCCGTGTATATATGTTCTGTTCTCGAGAGTCATCTTGAATCGTCTCGCTTCCAGACTAGACGACTTCAGCCACCCGAACAAGCTTGGATTCCGAAAGGTTTTAGTACCATAGACCACATATTTACGCTGCGGCAGATTATACAGAAGACTGAGGAGTAAAATTTGCCTTTATGCTGGGCGTTTGTGGACTATGAGAAAGCTTTTGATTCTGTCGAAATTTGGGCTGGCTGCAGGCCCTTCAACGTTGCCAAATTGACAGTCGGTATATCGAGGTGTTTGTATAGTAAAGCTACGATGTCCGCCCGACTACAATCTAGCAGTACAAAGCCGATCCGATTGCAGAAGGCTGTAAGACAGGGTGATGTTATATCCCGAAACTCTTTACCGCTGCATTGGAAGACGCATTCAAACTTTTGATTGGATTTGCCGACGACATAGTCATAATGGCGGAGTCGCTGGAGGACCATAACGCTATGCTCAATGACCTCTCAACAGTGTTTCCCAACACGTGGGCCTTAGGATGAACATGGAGAAGACGAAAGTCATGTCTAACGCTCATCGTCATGCCTACGCCGGTGGTCATTGGACGCTGTGCTCGAAGTTGTTGACCAATATATTTACCTGGGACAAGTAGTCCGGTTAGGTAAGTCCAACTTCGATGCAGAGGTCAATCGACGAATCCAACTCGTATGGGCAGCTTTCGGAAGCTTAGACGTATCCTCTGTCCGATATCCCTCAATGCCTAAAAACTCAAGGTCTTCAACCAGTGTGTGTTGTCAGCGATGATCTACGGTACTGAGACGTAGTCCTTTAGTGCTGGCCGTATGAGGAAGATGCAAGTCTCTCAGCGAGCTATGGAGCGGGCTATGCTCTGAATTTCTCTGCGTGATAGAGTGCGTAATACAGACATCCGCAGCAGAACGATGGTAACCGACATAGCTCGCAAAATTAACAAGCTAAAGTGGCAATGGGCCGGCCATTTAGCTCGTAGAGCCGATAACCGATGGGGAAAAAGGTTCTCGAGTGGCAGCCTCGTACTGGCCATCGCAGTGTGGGACGACCCCCCACGAGATGGAGTGACGACCTGTGCAAGTGTGCGGGAAGTCGGTGGATGCAGGTGGCGCAGGATCGTACTTCTTGGCGGCTCATGGGGAGGCCTATGTCCAGCAGTGGACTTTCATAGGCTGATATGATGATGATGAACTTTGTATAATATGCTGATGTTTCACGCCTATTTACTACACCAGTAGATTTTCAATTTTTGATTTTCATTTTCAGGAATTGGAACCGCTGTCAGATATACTCGACGAACTCAGCAAGAGGTTAGCGAGTAACGACAATGGACCCATGGCGCCCGTATCCGATAACATCTTTAGGTAAATTGAACTATATATTAATGTTTATAATCCAAAAGTATCCCTGATAGATCTTTGTTCTCTAATATAAAGTCTAATATATTTTACTAAATAACGATCGCTCTCGCTTATAGGTTCAACGATCCCACTTGCAACACTCCGTCGAAGCACACAAACGCGGAGCCGCCAACCAACGGTCAGCTGAACAGCAACTTCGCGCACAGCTCACCAATCATGAACAAGAACGGGGTCCAATTCAACATCAGCCCGTCCAAGTCGAACGCGGACGAGTCCAAATACAAGGGCGTTTATGCCGGCGTCACCAAGTCACCGAGTTTCAACCTTCGATCCGCCACTCTACCCAGAAACGGTTACGGAACCAATCCTAACAACCAAAATGTCAATCCGGATAGGTATAGCTCCCAATACAACAACCAAGAGCACTGCGTGAACCTCAAAGTGGTCCAGATCGGCTTCGGCTCCGACCAATACCCCAAAGGTATCAGCAATGGCTTAAACGAGAGCCTCGAGCGACGCTTCCAAGACAGGTACAAGCCGAACTACAACCAACAGCAGGCTCACTTCCACAACAGCAATTACAACACCGAACGCTCCCCGAGCAGCGACAGCATCAACCACAACTACTGCGCGAACGACATGCAGAACATCATGAAGGAAACGGCCACTCTGGACGAGCTATCGGACCTTTTAAAGTACGCAGACGACTCGGATATAGTCGACGACAAGCTCAACAATAAGAAGAACGTGTCGCAGTCGAAGTCAACGAACAACAACAATAACAATATAATCAATGGCAACAATAAGGGATATACAAACAACGGATCGAACGTCTCCATAAGTGGTCTGTCCAATGTTGCCAGTTCCGGGTACCAAAGCATCGCGACGTACAGCCAGAGCTCCAGTCCCATAGAGAGTGCGGCCCATCACCATCAACCGTATGAGAATGGTGGTCAGCCGATGAGCCGCTACTCCCAACTGAACTACCAAAAGCAAAGAGAGAAGCAGTACTACGACAGCAAGAACGACAAGTTCTACCCCAAGAGTCCAGTGCAGCAGAAGATCGAGTACGACATCCAGAAGTACGGCATACAGAACTTCACGACGGCGGACAGCGTTCAAGCGAACTCGAACGCCAATCCGAAGGTAGCGCCTCTCGTTTTCACCAATCCCGTGTACAACATGGAGGACAACCGGCAGGCGCAAGAGAAAAATGCCAACGGTGAAAACCGAAACTCAAAGCGGTGTCCCTGTGGCTCATCCAGTTCATCCATCGATGAGGAGGGTCTGAGCACGGACAACGCCGAGACCAACTCGGAGGAGGGCTCCGCCAACTTTAACGACGACGGCCGCAGCTTCGACCAGCAGAACCGCAACAACGCCCACCGCAAAGTGACCAGAGACAATTGCAACTACGAAGACCTCTACCAGCGCAGCAACCACAGCAATTCGCCTAGGATAAGGGACGACGAGTCGTCGAGCAACTCGCCCAGCCTGAGGAAGAACAGCAAGACCCGTATGCCCCGCACCAATCCGATGCTCTCCTACTCGACAAATCAAAATCAGCTAAACCTGAAGCACTTCGGTCAAAGAGGGGAGAACACATACGAGAGCAAGCCACATCACATATCGACCGACTCCGGCTACCCGATGAGCCGCTCGGACAGTAACGTCGAGGAGGTGAACAAGGAGATGTACCGGCTCCAGATATCGCGCAGCCAGAAGGCGCTGTACAACATGGAGAACTCGAAAAACTCGCCGGAGAAGTTTACGGTGACGGAGAACACTATACCGGAGACGAACTATCCTCTGGATAGGGCGTATTCGGGTGCCAAGATGTCGGGAAGTAGGATTAATGAGGACTTGGAGAGGCATCAAGAGTTCTACGGAAGGAGGGATTCCCGAATAGAGTGTTCGGAAGGGAGTCCCAGTCGAGCGAAGCCAGCGAAAGGGTGAACGTGCGGGAAGTGAGGCCCGAGAGGGAGGTGGTCAGGGACAAGCTGCAGAGGCGCCTCAGCCTGGAGTCTGCTCGAGACCTCACCGACAGCTCGGACGAGATCGACGAGACCCTGTACAGCACCACGGGCAGGCGGCGCACCTCCAAGCACCACAGGACTATCGAGCAGGTATTACTATCTATTATATTTAATTTATGTAGTTCGTCTTTACGCGTGGAACTTTGTAAAGTAAGTACAAAGTTAAAGTATAATAAAATAAATAAAGTATAATACATTTCAATAACTACAACTATATTTTTGCAGTACGAACGTGAGATTGAAAGGCTGAAGTGTTCTGTGGAATTGTTACGGGGACGCCTTGGGCCAGCTGAACCCGGACAGGATCATACGGATGCCAAAATGAAGGCTATTATATCCAGGTAATTATTCTTATATCTTGTTTGCAATCCACAGTTGACGTACCGCAAATATTATTTTAGGTCCACATTTTGGCCGCAAGTCAGTACGTTAGAATCGGTTTTGTTTAGTGTATAATATGACAATGCACGATGTCCCATTTATCTTTCCGCTTAGTTCATTAAAATACATTTTTGGTATCTAATATCTATAAAATAAGAGTAAATTAATAATTTTATTTCATGGTTTAAGTAATAAAAGAGAACTGCACAATCTTAATATTTAAAAAACAGTGTAAATAAGATCATATAACCCCGCTTCAGCATTGGCAACAAGACGCATGACATAACAGTCTACCCCGTGACCACGGCCGCTGGAAAGTGTTCGAAACGTCGGGAATTAAAAAAGTACAATAAACGCTGCGAATATCAAAACTCCTTTCATTAAATAACATGTAGTATTGGCGTAAACAAAAGAACTAATTAGATGTAAATATCTAATCCCTGACTAATAATTAATTTGATCTCCAACAGGCTAATTTGCGTCGAAGAGGAATTAAGGCGCGAACAACGCAAGATGGCGGCCGCGCTCTCGCACAAGCAGCGCGTGATCGAGGCGCAGGAGCATCGCATCGCGGCGCTGGACGAGGCCAACACGCGGCTGCTCTCGGCGCTAGTTCACCTCCAACAGAGGGCGCCACACCCGGCACCCACTCACTCCCACCACGAACTGCAAATTTAAAATATTTAGTCTGTACGATTAATAAATGCTTAATAATAAATCGTTTTGATTCGTTTGATATAATACTGTTATATGTCGAATGGGAATGTAACGCGTTTTTCGCCTCCGTAATTTTTTTTTGTTGAAGTTGGTAAAATATTATAGCGGATAACCTAGCTTCAGTTGATGGATATCTTTTAGTAATACCAAAATGTTTGTATTAAAAATCCAAATAAACCATTATTGGTAGTAAACAGTTTGTCTCCGTGATAAAAAATCGGTGTTATAAAATAGATTGGTCTGTTACATAGTGACTTAAAAATAAATAAGTTTTCATGTGTTTCATGCAACTGAGATACACAATAAGTGTTAAAATTACGTTTATTCACTGAAAAAAATATTTAAAAAAGAATGTAACGGATAAAATCTAGTGGGAATGGAAGAACGTAAAATATTGAATCTGTTTGTCCGCCATTTTGAAAAAGCTGTCAATGAAATTAAATTAAATTTAAGGAGCATGCATTTTTTTAAATTTTGAGATTTTATTTATCATGAGTAATGATTTTGAATGATTATTGTCATCTCAATAAAATGCTGCTACATGTTCGAAATTGTAAAAATTCTATTTTTTAACTTTTTGTACATATATATTTTCGATTTTATTATCTTGTTTAAAACACTTTAATGTCATTTAACAATAATTATATTTGGTCAGTAAAAATATATAAGACAATGTTTCTCTAAAAAAATATCATGCACTATAACCAGTTAAAGCTTAAGAGTTTCAAGTATTTCTATTATTAATAATCCTTTTTAAATGGAATATTTTCTTGTTCGCATTTTAATACGCAATTTTTTAAGTGTCGCTTAGATCCGTTCGGATTTCTTTTTTAATTAACTAAAACTGTATAAAAATAAACAGTTCTATTTGTATGACATGTTAGACACTACCGATTTCTCGTATATCCTTTATATATAGTTATAACGATTTTTAAATGTTTTTCTCTAATATTTATGGATTTATTTGATGCTTTTTGTTGAATGTTGTTCATTAATTTTAACACGTGAAGACGCTTTGAACGGTTTTCGGAATTTTTTGTTAAAATATCAGTATTCTCTACGATAGAACCGCTCCGATGTTCCAATAGCAGGCATCGATTGTTTGTTTTCTGCAACAATTATACCAAAGAAGTTTGAATATCCTTAAGAGTAGAATTGTAGTGAGCGATGTGTAGTGGCACATCACTACAGTTGTAGCTCTAGTGTTGTATCTTAATGATAAAATGTTATAGATTTTATAAGGAATAATATAAGACTTGTATAATATTAGCGTTAGAATATGTTTATTTGTCCTAGAATTGGTAAAAAGAGAAAATATTTTTAATACCCCGATGAGTATTATAATGCGAACATTGTAGTGTCGTAATAATTGTAATTTTATTAACAAAACTTGAGAGAAATTCGATTCATTTTTAGTTGCATTTCGAAAATGCCGTTTGAACAAATGTTTTATATTTTTTTGTAATTTTCGATTATTTGTGTTGCGAATGAAATTTAATATCGACAACTTAGTTGTTTACAGTGAAAATATTTTTAAGCCATAAGTGTATGTAAATATACCTTGTTAGGTATATGCTATTCTTATCACATTAAATTATGGATTACGTATTTTTGTTTTTTATTTACCTTTAGTAAATCAATTTTTATTTATATAAATATATACACGACATCGTTATATACAGGGTTACAGGAAAAGTCGTGCTAGATCCGTTAAGGGCGTGGGTACCCATCATTTCTGACTCATTTCACTATGAAACACCTACCTAAACTTAACCCTTTTCGAGATATTCGACTTTTAATTTTTATTTAAAATTGCCGATTTTAGCCTAATATTTTTTATTTTTTATTTGTGTGTCTTATGATTGTTATTATTACATTTTACATGTGTAATAAGATGCTTGTGAACATCAAACATTAATATTGTACATAGGTTACTTAAATAGGCCGTAGTAGACAAGTGAAAGTTAAGAAATTAAAAAGATATTAGAAGTTTATTTTCTCTAATGGATATCTAAAAAATTTATGGCAGTTGTTCGGCAGATATGTTTTAAAATATCTACGTTTCATCAGCTATCTAACGAGTATAACAATCTAGGATTTGTATTACATTTCAAGAGAAAAAAGTATTTGGGACGCTTCAGGTATTAATCCCAGTCCCAGGTAACGAGTCCGAGCCTATTGTTCTTTAAGTTATGACATGGTACCGTATTATTTTTTCAGCAAAATGCGGTTTTAGTTCTTTGGGTTGACACTTATTGATCGTTTTGATTATCAGTCTGCTTTTGTGCTTCGTACATAGTAGATGTGATATCGTTTTGCTCTTTTCTCGACTTGGCTGTAATACTGGACTGTTTCTTCTAATTTGTGACTACTGTGCTTGTGAACTGGACTCTGATTTGTACTTGTAATACGGAAGTGTTGAAGATGTCGGCCTACCACCTGAAGAATATGCTGATATGCTTATTTGTTACGGATACTGCGATTGTGTGTCTGCGCAAGCTCGCAACGAATACATAATTCGCTACCCCGATCGTCGAGTGCCGGATGTGGCTGTTTTGACAGAGTTTATCGAAGACTTCGAAACTGGCTCCGTTTGAGGTAATGGTACGGGTATAGGCCAGCAGTATGTACTGTAAACCACACCTCCATTGCGAAAGTCCCAGATCACGGCAACAACATTAGTGGAAGTTGTAGGATCCGCTCGAAGCGTTGCACTATCTCATTGTCCTGTTCTTCGTCGTCATTAATTCGTGATCTTCCCATGTCTGTATTTCGTCTCAAAACAGAGCCAGTTTCTCGAAGTCTTCGATAAACTCTGTCAAAACACCACATCCGGCACTCGACGATCGGGGTGCGATTATGTATTCGTTGCGAGCTTGCGCAGACCACAATCGCAGTATCCGTAACAAATAAGCATATCAGCATATTCTTCAGGTGTGAGGCCGACATCTTCACACTTCCGTATTACAAGTACAAATCAGAGTCAGTTCACAAGCACAGTAGTCACAAATTAGAAGAAACAGTCAGTATTACAGCCAAGTCGAGAAAAGAGCAAAACGATATCACATCTACTATGTACGAGCACAAAGCAGACTGATAATCAAAACAATCAATAAGTGTCTACCCAAAGAACTAAAACCGCCATTTTGCCGAAAAATAATGACAGGTACCTACGTCATAACTAAGAACAATAGGCTCGGGACCGTTACCTGGGACTGGGATTAATACCTGAAGCGTCCCAAATACTTTCTCTTGAAATGTAATACAAATCTAGATTGTTATACCTCGTTAGATAGCTGATGAAACGTAGATATTTTAAAACATATCTGCCGAACAACTGCCATAAATTTTTTTTAGATATCCATTAGAAAAATAAACTTTCTAATATCTTTTTAATTTCTTAACTTTCACTTGTCTACTACGGCCTATTTAAGTAACCTATCAATATTAATGTTTGATGTTCACAAGCATCTTATTACATGTAAAAATTAATAATAACAATCATAAAGACACATATAAAAATAAAAAAATATTGGATAAAAATCGGCAATTTTAAATAAAAATTAAAAGTCGAATATCTCGAAAAGGGTTAAGTTTAGGGTAGGTGTTTCATAGTGAAATGAGTCAGAAATGATGGGTACTCCACGCTCCTAAAGAAATACTTTACACGTTAAGTTGAAAGAACAAAAATATACAGATAAAACAACGTTCTATAAGTGTATACAGAAAATTTAATAGCTTCACGTTCTGGAGTACGAATATACAAATCGAATTCACCGTAAAACTCATCTGAATACGCGTCACCGGAATAGCTTACGCAAACTACGACGTCACTCGTCACGTATCTCGGCTTTGAAGCAGACGTAGCGTTTGTTCTGCAAAGTTCTTTTCCGTTCGGCGGTTTCCGTTACGCTGTACGGACGCATCAGGGTCAAGTCGCCGACTTTTTCGTATAAATACGAGTAATATATTTCACGAAACTTCTTGTCGGGAAACTGAGCTTGGCACATCGTGGGCCACAGCATGTTGTTGAAGCGGGCAAACGATTTGAATAGTTCCCTTTTGTACTTGCTTGTGTACTTTCGAAAGCTTTGGGCTAAATCAAGCTTGTGCATCCAGTTGGTATGGCCGGCGTACATCGGATCCTTCGGTGGGTTCACGTGGCCATAGCTCTTAAGCGAGAGCGTCCAAAACTTCTCCCAGTCGTTAATGCTCTTCGTCAGGATGCGTGATCTCTGCTTCGCCGTGTATGGGCCGTGTATTCGATTCCTCATCCATTCTTTCAGCTCCGGCACTAAATGTATTTCTGGTAATCTTGCTGCTATGTTCTCGCGTCTCATCGTCCTGAGCGCACACTTGAGGTATTCTTCTGGCTTAAGGTTATCCCCGAGTGTGCTATTTGAAGGTCTTTTCGATTTATGTTTCTTTTTATCCTTCGCATCGTCTTCACCGTCGCCGTGAGCGCGCAGCATGCTGTCAGTATTCCATAGCTTTTTAAACTCCTTCTGCACGTAAAGATGCTTATCGTCCATATCAAAAATGGTTTGATGGTTGAAGCGAAACGGGATGTTCCCTGTCGGCTTTTCGAAGTATGCCATCTCATCTGGCGAGAAAGCTCCTTCGTTCCCATAGTCGTAGTAATGTTCGCAGTGGCATTTGTTGGCTTTAATGTATTCGAACACCGAGTCTTGCCACTTAACGACGCAGTCGCACGGATCAGGCGCTGGTGGTGGCGGGAGGGCCCGAAAGCCGCAGTGCACGGTGACGTTTGCTCCGTTCATGAAAGAATAACCGCCGTGTATCATGTGACCGTCCGGAGGTAGAATGGAAACTGTACCGATATTGTACACGTATTTATTGTTTACGATACAGACACCCTTTATCACGTACTGGAATTTTTAAGCCTGTTGAAGGCGCCGTTGGCTTTTTGCGCCTTCCTCTCTTTTTTACAGTAGCCCCGATGCCGTAAGGTTTTACCTTGTCTTCGAGAATACTAATTCTCGAACTTCTGCCTTTACGCATAAAAGTTGTACGAGTTAAAGGTTTCATAGATATTTTATCGACCGAGATCTGATGCTCTAAGGGAATTAAACCAGCCAACTTATCGCAGTATGAGCGTGGCAGCCGCTTTTTAGGCGGTGGTGGAGGCGGAGGCAGAGGTGGCGGCTTACGTATAAGTGGTTCCAGTTCATAAGACTCATTGAAGTCCAATTTTGGTAACGGGGCTGGCTTCCGTGGCTTGGGTTTTGGCGGTTTATATAAACACGCAACCATCTCTTCTAGGTAGGGAGATTTAAGTTTAGTTTTAGCTTTATGTTCCGGTTTAGGTTCCTTAGGCTCCTCCCAATCCATATGAAACTTAGCCTGTAGCGACTGCTTTAATTTTGGCAATCCCAGGTAAAGTATTCCAGATAGCAAGAATTTACCTTTGAGATTGTAAACTGCGCGTTTTCCATCGATCGAGTGGCCGAACGTCAAACCGAACAGATTTGCGAGCATTTGTTTAGGATCTTTGCGTCCGGTGATCACGCAATGCATGAGGTCTTCGGTGTAAGGCCGTGGATGCAAGCCTAGGCGGCGCAGCAGTTGGTCGGTTCTGACGGGGCGACCTTCTAACACATCTTGGTAAATAGAAAATTCTAGCTCGTCTAAAGCTCGCCGCTGTGGTTCACTGAGTTCATAATACCAGTTAGGTCCAATTGACTGAATGATTCTTTTCATAAAACGCTTATGTCTTCGTTTCCGGATTTCTTTCAATTCGTCCATAAACACCTTTCTCTCTCTCGTTTTTCGCCTGTATATAATTTCCACTCTCCGAGGAACCATCGACACGTTGTAATTATCGTGTATACCATTATTGTTATGCATAATTTATAAAATAAAAGAAAAATAAAATAGATAAAATGCACAATGACTAACTAAACGCAATATTTTTTGCAATTCTATAAATACCTGTCAGTTTTATTTGTCATTTTGACGTTATAATATTAGAAACTTTTTTATCTTTCGTAAGAACGTTTTTTTTTACTAAATGGGGCTAGCAAGTGTTTTATAAATATATTTCTAACACTTTTTTAATTGTAGATTTTATATATGTTATTTATTTTGTTAATTGTGAATGCAAAGAACATTTCACAGTGCACAATTAAGACTACATAGCTGCATAGAGCAATTCTAATGACAGCGCCATCAATCGACGAATAGCAACTATTAAAATATCGTAAACAATACTTTGCTATGTATCTTGTTTATAACAAATATTATTTATACTCATAATTAAATGTTTCAAATTAATATTATTATTCTTAAGTTTTCCAACGTCAGTAATTCTTGCAACATTGTTGTATGATGTGGATCCTACCTTAGCGTTTTTAAATCTGCGAGGGATATCGCAATATTATAATTGACATTTTAATAGGTACCTTACTAATAATACACCTTAAAAATAATGACAAATCTAAAATAACGATCGTTGTCGGCCCGCATAACACAACATTGATCTAGTGCAATTTAATGACATACTCATATTATCTCACCAAGACACTAAGAACGCGTAACAATCAAAGTCAATGGTATTCCCTTAGCGTCATAAAGCAAGCGTCACTGGAGCGGTATTAAATCGCGCATGTATTAAGTCAATAACGGGGTGGCGATTTGTTAGTCATAGCGGGTCGGGGGCCGCGATCAGCTGGCTGAAACTCGGCCGGTCGTAGACCCGCGGCGGGGCAACGTCCCGGCGACCATCCGTCACCTGAATAATTCCCATTCATACGCAACGGCCGCCACATCTCAATATTTAAGCGCCGTACGTCGCCCCGGAAGCGATCAATCGAGCGGAACGAGAGCGATGCCGCGAAATGGTCGATCGATTGATCGCCGATACCATCGTATTGGTCGAATCAAGCATAAAGATGACATATAGATAGTAAACGATTTACGATATTAAACATTTTTGATGAACTATTGCGTGTGTTGCGCTTATGATTTTTTTGTTTAACCTATGGGATGATCAGGAGCTATGTCCATAAGAAAAGCTGCGCAAGACATGAAGTAAAACATTGTTAAATTTATACGAAATTATAAACCTTATGATAGTTACAAAAACAATGATTCATCGGATAATTAAATGCTGTAACCAATATAATTACTTCTATAATATGCGCAAAATTGCAAATAATTTTACAATCACAACTCCAAAAACCACAACGCTAAAAACATTATGATGAAATTATAAGTTTTGCAATTTAATTCGGTAATGATGACAACTATAACGCTTAATGTTTTAATATTTTCCTTTAGTAAGTAGGTATATATTTTATATTTATAGAACGATTTAATCAAAATTTATTTTCATATGAGAAAAAACCAACCGTTTAATTAGTAACTCCTACATTTTTAAAGTCTTACATTTTATGGAACAAAGTTACGAGACCTATACGCGCAGCTCATCAGTAATACAGCATCGCTTTTCGCCGTGTTTTTTTTTAATATATTTATTTAGTATATATATATTATATGCTGAATAAATATATTTTTAGCATATATATATATATATATATATATAATCAACGCAACTACGTCAGAACACAATGTTTAAAAATAAGAATCTATTTGGAGAAATTTAAAAGCAAATACGACGGAATGAAACAATTCAAAATACGAATTCAGTTTAATGAATTTCTTTTAGTGACGTGTAAGGACACGTCATCAAGGCGTTTAAATAAGGCTTCACTATCAGCATTCATGGAATTCGGGTTCAAGTCAATCACATTGATTAGGCGTTAAGCTATCCGTTGAATCATCATCATCATCATCAACATCAGCCTTTTGATAGACTACTGCTGGACATAGGCCTCCCGTAATACACCCCTATCTATTAGGGGGTTTTTGGACCGTACCCCACCACGCTGTTCCAATGCGGGTTTGAAGGTGGACCGACTTTTTACATGCTCTCATCCGACGCAAGGATCATCTTCCTTTTCAGACAATTTGGTGATCGGCCAAAATTGCCCTAACCAACTAGAAAACAACAATTAAAATTTGTTAAGTCCCCGCAGGATTCGAACCCACGACTTTCGGTTAAAGCACACGCCTACGGAGGCAGTTTATAGTTTTAGTCTATTGAATATATAAATTTTATACTATTTTGACTTTTCCTTTCAAGACCTAGCTCGAACTACTACTACTTCTAGAAGGTAACAAAAGTGTTGTCTGCAATGCGCACGTTACGCTTTATAAAAATATTTATAAGTTATTACGCCTACATATACAATATATACTCGCTTTGTTGTACATCAAACCGGAACAAATAGTACTGCTACATCACATCACACATACATCATCAGCCTGTGATAGTCCACTGCTGGACATAGGCCTCCCCTAATACACCCCTATCCATTAGGGGGTTTTCGACCGTATCCCACCACGCTGGTCCAATGTGGGTTGGTGGGTGGACCGACTTTTTACATGCCCCTCCGACGCATGGATCATCTTACTTTTCAGACAATTGGGTGATCGGCCCAAATTGCCCTAACCAACTAGGAAACAACAATGAAAATTTGTTGTGTCCCCGCAGGATTCGAACCCACGACCTCGGGTTTCTAAAGCACACGCCTTACCACTAGGCTGCGGAGGCAGTATAGTACTGCTATTTGACAGAAATTGATATCATGGTCGTACTCCCTTAGTAGGTCCTCTATAAACACATACTACTTTTAAGAATTTATCTTGAAATCCTTATATTTTTGCTGTTAAAATACTAAGATAAGACCAAAGGAAAATAATTTTATGCGTAGCACATGTTTTTTTGGATGTCATTCAAAGACCAAATCCCACTAATAAATGTCTAGTTTATTTAGTATAAACTAAATAGTACATTACAAATTCTTATAGAACTATTTTTAGTTAAAGTCCTTAAGTACATACCGTATCCATAAAGTATAAATAGTCATTTGTACAAAACACAAAATGGTTACCCCTCTATTTTCTAAAAAAATATATCTTTTCCTAATCTCTACAAAAGTTAATGTGGTGTAATTTGCCTTTACTTGTAATATCAATCCAAGCATACGGTTTACAAATTTGCTTATTTACCTAATCAATCCATACGATAGATTCAGTTTATTTTAAATACTTTGTATAATATAAATAAAGAATAACTTGAACGATTCTTCGCCAATGAACCACCGTCGTCTCAGAGGATCCGTTTAGCGAAGGTACGTTGAACTTAGCTTTCTTGCATTTCTATCGGGCGAGATATCCATCGCCGGCTGCGCCTAGGCAGGGCCGCGCGAACGTTCACTTTCCTCGTGTCAGGAAGTGTTGGGGTCCACTTTCACTCCATTCAAGATCAGCCGCCCGTTCCGCCGTCTGTTCTGTCCGCTAACAATAACCCGACGCCAGATAGCTCGCTGGCTTCACTTTCCCGTCAACGTTCGATTGCTTTTCGTTCCGTTATGCGTCACGAGATGTTGGTACTGCGCTTAGTTGTACTTAATCTGTGCTAATTAGCTATCTAGCTTTACGTAATTTGCGGCTTTTGTGCTGACATCGCGGCTGCTTTATATTTAAACTATGAGGCTATAAACCTTTAATTAGGATTGTTGATTCTGTTTTTAAAATGAATGTTGAATCGGAATAGGTTAAGAGTGCAATACAACCTGTTGTAATACTACTAAAGTAAAATTTTAGTTACACCTTTGGGTCCTTAAATATTACTATATTGTCCTTCATATTTTATTCGTTTTTGTGCATGACATTGCTACTTAACAAAGGCAACAATAACTAAATTAAGTTACATAACAATAAATTATATCTATTTTAAAAACATATTCTTCGTCTTCTCTTTTTTGTCTTAGAATTGGTATCTTTTGTGGTGATTTAAACGTTGAAAGGAATATGCTATATCAAATAAAGAATGAAATGGTTACAATTTGATTATTTCCAGTGTAGGTACATATGAATGACTAATTGAAAACTCTGTTGTTTTAAACCTGTGCACCGTACATTTTCCGATCGTAACGAGGCGTCGGGCTTATCGCATCGGACGTAATAAGCACGTGAATAATGAGAATGGTTCGAAATCAGGTTAACTTCAGGAATTGTTTTGTTGGAGCGATTTCAGGCACCATTTCCCCGATGGGGTCGTTGACCGAGTTCTTATCTCGTATGCATGTGAGCGTACACGTGTCGCGGCAGTTTGAACGCTGCGCCCGACTACATTTAAGGGTGACAATGAATTTAATCAAACTTTAAAACTACATATTTTTAATTTGCGCACACTGTGCAGATACAGAAAATACGTACATTTAAATTAATTAGATACCTACATCTCATATCTTAAATTATAAGTATTTCTAATATGCCAACTGCCTCCTTAGCCTAGTGGTATAGGCGTGTGCTTTAGAAACCGGAGGTCGTGCGTTCAAATCCTGCGGGGACTCTACAAATTTTTAATTGTTGTTTCCTAGTTGGTTAGTGCACTTTGGGCCAATCACCCAATTGTCTGAAAAGTAAGATGATCCATGCGTCGGATGGGCATAAAAAAATATCGGTCCACCCCACCAGACTGCATTGGACCAGCGGGTGGGATGCGGTCCAGAACCCCCTAATGGATAGGCGCGTATTCGGGGAGGCCTATGTCCAACAGTGGACTATCACAGGCTGATGATGATGATGATTTCTAATATGACACGAAGTTACGGTATCTAATCAAAAAATTTCACCAGATTACAGTTTTACGCAACTGACATCTGTTCTCACTGTTAAGGAACACCTTTATTACAGTCCTGCTGTTCGATAACTGTTATAGGTCCTTCTAACTAGACCTTATATTCAAATGACGCACCCAACATCTTAATCCATTATGTTAAGTAATTTAGTGATAAGAACAGACTAAAAAACTATAAATAGCTATAATATCAACTTTTTTATTAATAGGATTGTTACCACGACCTGCAGTTTTGCGAGTCTCAGTAGCATCTTTCGCATATATTGTTTCACCTAAGAATACTATATTATTTCCCATAAAATAATATTAAGACATTGTCACCCTATTACGTATGTGTATTACTTACTGGCGTACATTATTATGCAACGCTTATGGGCGGATAAGCCGCTCTATCAAAAAGCACATCAAACCTTTATTTATAGAGTAAAGGTTATTGTTTTAGTTTATTAGAGAGGCCGCCCGCAATTAATACGATGCAGAAGTGGACTTAAGTGCCTTTGCTACTACTATCGCTGAGGGGTAATATTTATAAATCAGCTTATTGCATAGATATTTTGTAGGTGGGAAGTTCTATTTCAGATGGGGTCGACGCAAATACCGCCGCATTGTCTTACTTATTGTTTGATGGGCATTGTTACAAGCGAATTTATTTCTTTAAAGAAAGTAAAGAGAACATATTACCAAAGTGAAATCGAATGGTTTATTCGTTTCCTAAAAATGTATGCTGTCAAATGATTTGAGTTTTTATATAATCGTCGCTGTTCAGTTTTTATAGAGAGATAATATAATAAAATATTATATAAATATCAAATAGAGGCATCACGATCGTAATTATCTGGGGTATTAATATTATTGTTATTGTCTATTCTTATTTTATCACTTTAAATCTGAAATTTCTGCGTCCTTTCCGTCCTCACACATGTCATTCAACAACGTAACGTATGTCACGTCATATAGTATTAATATGTTATAACATCATTATAGTTTCAACTATAGTTATGTTATCAACTATTATTAAGTTATAACATATTTTTAGAAATGTCAAAGTAAAAATGATGACTACAACTAAACGTCTCTTAAACTAAAAAGCATTTAAATGGCTCACGTGACCCCGACAACTGTCACGACGTCTCGTACAGACGAGTCGAAGTATGACACCACTCAATACAGTACCATTATCAGAGATGCTCAACACTTATCACACACGAGGAGAGTTCCGTTCCGGCTTACAAGGATCACTCCCTTTCATATTTCAGACCCGTCTTTTGTACACGATCTCGGACAGACATCACGTCAAAATCGATACTTTTTTTCTCTAAATACCCGCTTTAGAAATAGTATTCTGACTGTTATATTAATATACCCTTAACAAAACCATTTACGAATCCTGGAAAACTAAATGGACTTCATTTTGTTTCCTAGAATTGATTTAGCAGCATCGGATGCTGCAAAAATGTAATATAATTCTGTAATTTTCTTATAGGTCTTCGTCGGCCCTTTCTTTAGATGGCTGCTTAATGGCTTCACCTATTCCGTAAGTATTATTAAAACTCGTACATCGAACAAGAACAATAAATATTAGTACTAAATTGGCATGAACATTTTCGTTATTTTCACATAAATTATTTTATACGTTAAAAATAATAAATATTTGATTGAAATTATTAAAATGGTCTTCAAATGAGTTATGTTAGTGTTGACATTATTTTATTAGAACAAACATTTTAAGATCAATCTTAATTATTTCTATTGCTTTGCCGAATATTATACTATTATTAATAAATGACTTTACAGTTTCAAAATCGGTACTTTTTTTTAATTCCCGCTTTGAACATTTCCACGGCCGTGGTCACGGGTAGACTGAGTGTCACGCTTTCAGATTGGAAAGGTTTCAGTCGTACTTCTTATTATTTCTAATCTAATTTAACTAGCATGGTGCACAACATGTATATATTTGATATTTTCTTAATAGTCTTCAAACCCTTTCTTTAGATGCACACTGCTAAGAACTATCCACCTAGTTCCGTAGAGGCTATTATTAAAACTATACATCGAATTCAAATCAATAAATGTTGGTCTAACATTGGTCATGATACATTTTTCAGCTTATTACTTACGCTATAAATTACTTTTTTATAATGTTAAGATTAAATAAATATTTAGTTGAAATTATAGAAAAGTCTTCAAATAGTACGTACTGTTAGTGTTCGAACTGTGATTATTATTAAGAACAAACAAGTATTTATTAAGATCAATCTTACTTTATTTAATGTTAACTTATTAGCCAACTGATTTATTACAGAAAAATTATAATCTATTGAGTATTAAGAGGCTGTTTGTACATAAATATAATACAGGCTAAATATAAATATCTTATCGTCTCATATTTAGGTCTGTTCTATGAAATAAAGTAAGGGGCCTTTGCATTTACTAGTAATTTACTAATACATCCATCGAGAAATCAGTTTTCTCGTCGGCTTGTGATATGAGACGATAGTTTTTTTGTATGACACACCTGCGCCATGACAACCTAACCTAAAATCTTAGACTTATTTTAATCTAAAGTAATAAAATGTATTGGAAATTTTTCAAAAATCACAATTTAGTATCTTAACAGGTGATAATTTAAACTTACTGTTATTACTTTTAAATTCGCCTGATTCACAGTTTGAAACAATTCACAGACTGAGTTTTGTATTATGATTCGAAATTCCATTATTCCTTTTCAGTTTTCCTTATAGAAAATTTTGAAGATTTAATATTTGTAAAGACACACAAACACAGATGATACCTATCGTTCGACCGACCTTGCAAGTTTTCAATTATATAGATTTCATTCAGCAGGAATCGGTCATAAATCGTTGCTAGAAAGAAGAACGACCGAATGATCCCTCACGTGATGAACGTATATCACACAAGACGTTTGGAGACTGACAAGTATTAAGTTACCATCGCGACTACAGTTAATTTTACCACATCGTAGCAGGTGGAGCCTCTCAACATCCAATACGTGAACACACAAACTGAAAAACACCGTGACAGGCCCTGGCCCTTGAAAAATAGCCCTCGTGGAGGGGCATTGCCCAAATACTGGGTTAACAACCTTTTAATGCTCGCTGGGGACATTTTATTTTTACCATACACCCCAGGCCCCGTCATACATATTAAAGCTAAATGAAAACTAGGAAATGTAATATTTTTAAACTACAAAGAGATACATTGAAATCGCTTGCTCCTTGCCGTTGAATTATGTTATTTTAATTTATTTCCATTACATGTGATGTAGAACGAATTGATTTATGATCGAGCTAGTTTTTAGGAAAAGTTACATTGAGTAGTAAGATTCAACCATTTATAGTGGTGAAAGCGTTCTATGTATTTACGATTATTAATCAATTTAATTATATTTATGTAATTTTCTTATTCGAAATAAATTACTTAAGCAATCCTTAAAAAGTAATATCAGCGTATATGATATTTTTAAACTTATCTTGAAACCATATTGATGTAGTGCTTCCTTCCGCCGAAAACTAAGAATGTGGTAAAACAGCATTGGATAATGCAGAATGCGAAATAAGAGAGTAATTGATTTTTACCTTTTAGGAATATTTTTCATTGTCAACCGTTACTCTTGGTCATGGCTTGATAGTATCATCCCTTACAAGGTGTAATAGATGAATGGACTCCCACATATCGGCTTATAATATGCAACACTGATAAATTTGGTACTTACTTTCTGCGATTAAGCATACAAGCAGATTAAAAACTTTCTAGTTCCTTAAGATAGTATGAATGGCAAAAGAAACTCTAGGTTTTTTTAACAAAATACAAAAAAGTTCCAACTTCAATATTTTTTTTATTAAAGTGATATATATAACTTAGTCTTATATTGTACACTTTAAACCCATCTGTCTTCTTTTCTATGATGTTTTTCCTACTTTACTCACGAAATATTTATAAAATTCTGTTTAAATGCTTTAAGTAAGAATATTTTTTTGCTTCTACTAACAAATATAAATCTTTTTTTAATGGTTAAATCGATGACAGGGGCTGCACGTTCACCTGGTGGTAAGGGAAACATGGTGCAGCGTAAGAAACCACGAATTCAGTATCCGCCCTGAGAAATAATTTGTTTTGTCTCGGTTATCCAGTAATATGCTGCCTTTCAAACCGGAACACAGAATTGCATACATACTGCTGATTTGCGCAAGAAATAGGTACCGCGGAGATATAACCCGACCTATTACCACTTATCTAAACGAAAAATGTTTTTCTCCGCGATGGGACTTAACATAGAACACAGCAGTTTAGACGCTTTTGAAAACGTATCGTCGTAAATATAAGTTGAGGTTAGGACCAAAATCTAGTATCGTAATTTAAAAATTTCCATCGTTTCGCCGAAACGCACCTTTTGTCAGACTAAACAAATAAAAACAATTGAACCAATATCACAATTAGCAAAACATACATAGCGTAGCATTTCAAATTTTTTATATGTGCCTTGATATTCGTGACTATAAAAGGTCGGCTGTTAGATAATGCCAAAGAGCAAGAAGTTGTGCATAAAATTTTTGTAAAAGTTTAAATAAATAATATAAATAAATTAACCAAGGATGATCCGTGAGGCTATTGAGATTAAAAACATCCAAATTTCAATAGAGAAGATGGTTGGTTCTACCACCTGCTTGGGATCCCATAATTAATAAATTAAAATTTAAACCCAAGCATAATACCACTGCTGGCTATAAAGATAAAATCAGTTCGTTTTGCATAGATCGGAGTACAGATTAAATATAATTAATTAAAATTAAGATCTGAAACCCCGCTTCATCACTGGCAACAAGACGCATGACACCTCAGTCTACCCGTGACCACGGCCGCTGGAAAGTGTTCGAAACGTCGGGAATTAAAATGTAAAATAAACGCGATAAAATCCGTAAAGTAATTTTATTTAATAAGATCAATCTTAGCTTTATTTAATGTTAAGGTATAGCGATTATTAGCCAACTGATTTATTACAGAAAAAATTGTAACCTATTGAGTATCAAGAGGCTGTTTGTACTAAATATAATACTAAAGGCTAAATATAAATATCTTATCGTCTCATATTTAGGTCTGTTCTATGAAATAAACGTAAGGGGCCTTTGCTATTTACTAGTAATTTACTACTTTTCGGATGAGTCGATGGATGTATTCCATCGAGTCATCCGAAAATCAGTTTTCTCGTTGGCTTGTGATATGAGACGATAGTTTTTTCTGTGTATGACACACCTACGCCATGACAACCTAACCTAAAATCTTAGACTTATTTTAATATAAAGTAATAAAATGTATGGAAATTTGTCAAAAATCACAATTTACTATCTTAACAGGTGATAATTTAAACTTACTGTTATTACTTTTAAATTCGCCTGATTCACAGTTTGAAACAATTCACAGACTGAGTTTTGTATTATGATTCGATATTCCATTATTGCCTTTTCATGTTTTGTTTATAGAAAATTTTGAAGATTTAATATTTGTAAAGACACGCAAACACAGATGATACCTATCGTTCAAACGACCTCGCAAGTTTTCAATTATATAGATTTCATTCAGCAGGAATCGGTCATAAATCGTTGCTAGTAATAAGAATGGCCGAACGATCCCTCACGTGATGAACGTATATCACACAAGACGTTTGGAGACTGACAAGTATTAAGTTACCATCGCGACTACAGTTAATTTTACCACATCGTAGCAGGTGGAGCCTCTCAACATCCAATACGTGAACACACAAACTGAAAAACACCATGACAGGCCCTGGCCCTTGAAAAATAGCCCTCGTGGAGGGGCATTGCCCAAATACTGGGTTAACAACCTTTTAATGCTCGCTGGGGACATTTTATTTTTACCATACACCGCGCCCACGGCCCCCGTCATACATATTAAAGCTAAATAGAAAACTAGGAAATGTAATATTTTTAAACTACAAAGAGATACATTGAAATCGCTTGCTCTTTGCCGTTGAATTATGTTATTTTTAGTTTATTTCCATTACATGTGATGTAGAACGAATTGATTTATGATCGGCTAGGGTGTTTTTTAGGAAAAAATACATTAGGTAGTATGTTCAACCATTTATAGTGTGAAAGCGTTCTATGTATTTACGAATATGAATCAATTTAATTATATTTACGTAATTTTTCTTATTCGAAATAAATTACTTAAGCAATCCTTAAAGTAATATCAGCGTATATGATATTTTTAAACTTATCTTGAAACCATATTTATGTAGTGCCTCCTTCCGCCGAAAACTAAGAATGTGGTAAAACAGCATTGGATAATGCAGAATGCGAAATAAGAGAGTAATTGATTTTTATCTTTTAGGAATATTTTTCATTGTCAACCGTTACTCTTGGTCATGGCTTGATAGTATCATCCCTTACAAGGTATAATAGATGAATGGACTCCCACATATTGGCTTATAATATGCAACACTGATAAAATTTGCAAAATTGATTTGGCACTTTCTTTCTTAGATTAATGCATACAAGCAGATTAAAAACTTTTTAGTTCCTTAAGATAGTATGAATGGCAAAAGAAACTCCAGGATTTTCAAAATACAAAAAAATTGCATCTTCAATATTTTTTTTATTAAAGTGATATAACTTAGTCTTATATTGTACACTTTAAACCCATCTGTCTTCTGTTCTATGATGTTTTCCCTACTTTACTCACGAAATATTTATAAAATTCTTTTTAAATGCCTTAAGTAAGAATATTTTTTGCTTCTACTAACAAATATAAATCTTTTTTTAATGGTTAAATCGATGACAGGGGCTGCACGTTCACCTGGTGGTAAGTGAAACATGCTGCAGCGTAAGAAACCACGAATTCAGTATCCGCCCTGAGAAATAATTTGTTTTGTCTCGGTTATCCAGTAATTACGCTGCCTTTCAAACCGGAACACAGAATTGCATACATACTGCTGCGGCAGAAACAGGCACCGCGGAGATATAACCATAGACGGTGCCTTGTAAAAAGTGTGGACTTGTGTCGACCTACCACCACTTATCTAAACGAAAAATGTTTTTCTCTCCGCGAAGGAATTTAACATAGAACACAGCAGTTTAGACGCTTTTAAAGACGTATCGTCGTAAATATAAGTTGAGGTTAGGACCAAAACTAGTATCGTAATTTAAAAATTTCCATCGTTTCGCCGAAACGCACCTTTTTGTCAGACTAAACAAATAATTGAACCAATATCACAATTAGCAAACATACACAGCGTAAACATTTTAACATTTTTTTTATTTTGTGCCTTGATATTCGTGACTACAAAAGGTCGGCTGTTAGATATTGCCAAAGGCAATAAGCGTGTGTGCATATAATTTTTTGCAAAAGTTTAAATAATATAAATAAATTAACCAAGTGCTTTATCTGTTATTCCGTACCATTCCGCGGTCGACGCACGACCGAAAATGGCGGGGCGTTATCATTATCGTTCTAATTATAGCAGTGCAAGGACCTCCCGAGTCAAGGGTACGTTCACTCCCAAGTTCAAAGGTCACGGCACCGAGCTGGAGTTCGGCGATGACTGTACCGTGACCTTGAAACGGATCGATCCGGTGTCCTCTTATGTAACGCCCGACCAGTCGGCCGACTCATCTTCAAACAGATCGCAAATACTCACAAATAAATTGTTCATTCACATTTGTGGAAATATCGAAATACTTATTTCTGAGTCGTGTGATGTATTGGCGTTTCTTTGTTTTAAAAGATTGGACTGTTATCTTAGCAACTGTTAGAAACTTCCAGTTTCTTATTGGTTGTTTACATTATATCATAAGTAAATGTTCTTAAATTGCTTAATATCCCAAAACTTTAATTTAAAATGAGGTATTACTGGCCTGAATTCCGATACCTCACGCATGAACCATGTAAAGGCAAACTATTTACTACTTTAAATTCATTATGCTAATGCTAATGATGCTTGATTATCAAATAATAATTAAAATAGGGCTGCGTTTGCATATGCAAGCATCACTGTAATTTGCACAGCGTATATTATCTCAATTTCTTTAACCTGTAGGGTATACTGCATTCGATAAAAGTATTAGATTACATTATGTTCGACGGCACTGATATCCTGTATCAATTATTGACAAACGTGACCAATTTTAGGGTCATCATACTTGACATGCAGAAAAAAAACGGTAATGCATAACTAAAATTTTAGATTCAAATCCATGATCTCCTCTTTATACAGAAGAGTGATGACTATTTAACCGCTTCTGTGTCGCATTGGCTTAGCTTCTAGACTACGAAGGCGTTTAAAATAGTAATTATTAAATTGTATTATTTTTAAAAGATAAAAAAATCTTAAAATAATTTTTAGTTAGTCCGAGATATAGACCGAGATAAATATCCAATGATATTCACTAAATAGCATATAAAAGCATAATGCCTAAGAAACCTAGTGCGCAGAATATTTTTTCGAACATAGTTTTGTTACCAGCGTTTCTAAGAATTCGTTATTGTTGATTTTAGTAACACAAAAGCGTAGCAGACCGAGTTGAGAAGAAAGAGAACAGGAAATTTTAAAGGTTTTCGTATTTTTTAATTTTGCTAAAAAATGGGAGTTTTGTTTCTACTACAACTATTTAAAAGTTTCAAACCTTTAAGGTTTTGCCGTAACATTTTTTTTACAAAAGAGATATAAAACCTATAACACTTATTGGAAAGTCTTCGCTAAAGTTTTTTTTTTTCAATGAAATATATTGATTATTTTGTATGATGGTAAGTCATAACCCTGACAACACAGCCAAAGAACCGACAAATCATACGCTATTTAGCAATTGTTAATTGTTCTTTTCATTTACTGACGTATGGACTTTTAAAACATTCAAGTTTAAAATTATTCTTTCATCATCATCATCATCAGCCCGTGGACAGCAGTGGACTATCCACTGCAAGAAATAGGCCTCTCCTAATACACCCCTATCCATTAGGGGGTTTTGGACCATATCCCACCACGCTGGTCCAATGCGGGTTGGTGGGTGGACCGACTTTTTACATGCCCATCCGACGTATGGATCATCTTACTTTTCAGACAATTGGGTGATCGGCCCAAATTGCCCTAACCAACTAGGAAACAACAATGAAAATTTGTTGAGTCCCCGCAGGATTCGAACCCACGACCTCCGGTTTCTAAAGCATACGCCCATACCACTAAGCTACGGAGGCAATTATTCTTTAGAGTTTGCTATTTGATAAATCACCGTATTTACCAATCTATAAATATTTTAAACTAGGAATAATATTATAACACATTAGAAGCAACATTACAAGCATTCTAAATATTTCACTGCTGGACATAGGTCCTTTTTAAATGAACGCAAACACAGCAGATCCCTGGTTACTCGCTTCCAACTTGAACCACCCACTGTACGGAGATCGGCTTCCCACCTGGTCGGTGATCGCCCAATGCTCCGTTTTCCACTCTAGAATCTTATTAGTCATTGGTTCTTCTGACCCCATTACAAGCTCACCGCCACTTCTACGAGCTAGTCCTTGGCACTGTCAGTAAGTCTAGACCTTTTACAAATGAATTCATTACGAATTTTATCCGACAAAGAAACTCCGTTCTATAGCATGTTAAGCTACGGTACTTGTGGACCAGTCAAACAGTCAGAAGGCACGTTTTGGCCGCGTAGATTATCACGAGGAGAATGTATTGATTGAAGACTTCCATCTTAAAAACTGCGGAATCGACGATGTGACGATGCTACCAAGCCCTATAACTCTCCTTATAACTTCGCTTTCGAAGCTGTATCTTGATAGTATCTGAAGTATATATGCCTGAGCCTTCAAAAGTAAAGCCATCAAATACGGTTCAGCCTTGGGAGAACGTGTTCGTTAAATTGAGTCTTGCAGATAAACTATTATCACTCCAACTATTTGGCCAATATAACGATATTGTTGACACGCTGGAAGAGCATCAGGTACTAGTCATTAATGATCGACAACAATGATAATTTATACAGCATCCAGCTATCTCAGGTCTTCAACATGTCCACCAAAACTTTAGTGAACAGTGTCGGGAAAATTACACGCCCCTGTCACAGTCCTCGATGCAATAGGATTGCTCTCGTAACACCCCCGGGAAAGCCCGGGGTTGTTACGAGTGTTACATTTTTTGTACTTTTACAAAAAATGTATATATAGAATAAATAAAAAAATTAAGCAATGAAATTCATGCATTTTTATTATCTTGGGTTTCTAGACTGACATCACATTAATTTATTTGTAAACTAAAGAATTATCTGCACAGCGAAATTTTTCTACGTAATAATTAATAGAAGATTGTTTATGATTTATTCTAGACAGACATAGCCAGATTAATACTTCCTTTAGGTATGGGACGAAGTTAAATTTACCGCGTGTTCAAGGGAAAATAGAAAATAGCAAAAGAGTTCTTTATTAAGTTAGGTAACTTCACTTTCACATTTTTTCGTGGTTACTAAATAAAATAAAAAAATAAATTGCTTTTCTAATAAAGCATTTAGTTGTGAGAAAACTTATTCAAAGTAAAGTTATATTATTTATATAACCGATATTAAAGTTTAATAAAGGAACTGTTGAGTGGAACAGTTATTATAATGTTTTTAGCATAGTTTTTGACTATTTTATTTAAATATTTTGGACGAACTAATAAAAATTAGGAAACATATGGCATCATAAAGTACAATCATAGCCTAAAGTAGCAAGCGCTCTAATTCAGTGCACATAATTATGTCTTTAATTATAGTATATATAGTATATCGCACAATGAAACTATTTATTTATTTTACTTATTTATGTATTTTTTTTTTCACAATTAAAAATGTACATAGGCGGGCTTAATGCCATAAGGCATTTTCTGACAGCCAATCTTAGGGAGGTTACTAAAATTAAGAGTAGGTGCACAAGCAAATGAACTACATGTGAAGTAGATCAAGAATTAATATAGAATAACGAACTTGACTTCTTAATATATATATATATAGGTAAATATTACATATCTATGGTATAACTATCAAAAGAACATAAAAAACAAGATATATATACGTATATATAGCTACATAATCACTCTTACTCTGCTGACGCCTCTTTGAAAAAATAATTGCGTAATTTACCATTAAAATGAGAGTAACTTGTAGCCATCCTGTTCTCATGAGGCAGTGCATTCCACAAAAGAATAGATTGGATATTAAAAGATTTGTAAATGAATTCAGTTCGATGAGCGGGACACAAGAGAAGAAGTTTGTCGAGCGAAGATCTTCAAGACTGGTATCACAGAGATATTAAAAATGTGACGACGAATAAGCCGGAAAAAGGAGAATTAGGAATAGTAAAGAGGATAAGAGCCCTGAGCAATCGTCTTTGACGAGTACATAAACTTGAAAAAGAGTAAATTAAGTGTAAGTTAACAAGATTCCGACAGGAAACGAGCCAAAACTATTTTTTATTTGTAGCAATTTGAATAAATGACCTAAAGAGATACGACCACAAAATATTCCTTTTTTTACGTGGGGAAAAGCCTACTTAAACCGCCTTCGCGGGATGTAGAAACGATTATGTTAGTGTCGCACTAATGAAAAACAACACTTGGTTCATTTCTGGCGCCTAAAAAGCAAGTTTACAGGACACATTTTTAGTCTTATATAACGCGGCAGCGTTGTCCACCTAATCAAAAAAAATGGATAGATTTTAACTGTGTAAAATCGAAAACAGTCAACCCAGCAGTGATTAAAACTAGTTTCGAGATAAAAAATATATTTTGTAGCGCTTTTAAATATTTGGTATGCATACATGACTTTAACAAGTTTTATGAAACAATATCCAAGGGGTTAATGTTAGGGGAGCTTTGTGGTTATGATTACTGTAACAATATTACGTATACCAGAGGCAAAGAGGATTTGCACGCAATGGAACCCTTTCGAACCACAGCATCCTACACGTCGAATTCATATGAATAATTTTAGCTCCTATACTCAGCAACTTTGGGGTAACTGGTGTGAAATCAGTTACCCCTTTTTATTGAGACAGATTCAGGTCATGAATGTCATTTTAGTACTAAATCTAACTGACAGTAAAATGCGGAAGCGATGTCACAAAGCTTATCTGGTGAAAGCTAGTCTTTATTTCTCCTTGTCCATTTCCAATTAATCATCGGATCAGCTTTTGATACATCCAGATTTACTAGATTTTATGCAATGCACTAGTATTTGACTTCTACCGATACCACGCAGAATGCAGTTAGTAGATGGATGGACTAGTTTCTAGTAAATTTGAAGGCAGTGACGTTCTATAAGGGCTGCCAAATGGTCCTGTCAACCAGCGGACATTTTCCTGACACATGGATCATCTTACTTATCAGACAATTGTGTTATCGTCCCTATTGACCTAAACAACCAGGAAACAACGATAACACAAAGGTGGCAGGATTCGATACGTTAAAATGTTCGATGTTTAAAATGTTTTAATGTTAACTTACTAAGGATATTCCATGTTAACTTTTACGTTATCAAAGTTACAAAAAATAATATTGAGTTAAAAAAAGTTAGATCAAGAATCCATACAATTTTCTCCCAAGGCATGGCATCGCTTAAGGAGATAAAATTTAGTACTGACATTTCCTCAGAACCCTTTTACATGGTACATTGTTATGAATAAAACACACCATTACGATCTCTGAACAGATTATCAAACCAATCACGTCTTTCTGCAGTCGATTTACTAAGGGCTTGACGTAGCGCCATCTTGAATTCCATATTTTATTTTCCTTCAACTTAAAATTAGTTTGCCGACTAAGGGTAAGTTTTCTTACTCCAATCTTGTTTGTTAGGTTTTATTTTACCATTTAATTTTTTTAATAGATCCCTAGACTTTATGACAGCAAATATTGTCATATTAAAATAGCTTAAAGTGAAAAAATGTTTCATTCACACGTTCATATCGATTTAACCACTCTATCTATTGTACATGCGAGCTTATTACACTACATAAAATATTTTGTTTTTACTTCCTAGAAAAAACTTTCAACGCAATTGCGTACAAAACATAAATTTTGTTCTTGTTCTTCAGACTATTATTCATTTTACTGGGGTCAGATTGACATGTCGCGTGAAAATTTAACGTCTCGGGCTGAAAACTACGTTCTTATTATTATTGTTTTATATAAATCCTATACCTCGCTCGGACTTGGTATAGTAAGTGTCGTCTTTATTTCTTAGTGGTCTCCCTAATATATGTTCTAATTATCACCCCCACCGCAACCCTCTAGCGAGGTGACCGTGTTCCGACATTATGCAGCGGATCGTTACGTGTCCGACAACGGTTTTCCGGTCAGACGCCGTGACGTCGCGCGTGTGTGAATGGCCGACGCCGGTGGACCGCGCATGTGTGCGTGAGTGATGCGCGCGTGTGTGCGTGACGCGCGCATGTGTGCGTGAACGCCCGACACACGTGGTACATACAAAAGTGCGCGTGTGTGCGTACGATCGCGTTACAGCTGAAAGCCGGGGCGCCTGCCGAAAAGCGCGGTCGACGACCCGGTCAGGAGCATGGTTGTGTAGCGCGACCGCGCGCTCTTGGTCGCATGTCTAACGTTTATGATTAAAGATCGATAGTGATATTTTTACTGTTTAATATTGCAATGATGTTTTTGTTTGTTTACGCGTAAAATGAAATGGCGATAAATAATTGATATAGCCTTATTCAACATTAACACAAGATTGTTCTTGATATTAATACGATATATCATTGCTAATAATATAATATAATATTACCCCCACGATTAGCAAAGAAAAATTTCTTAAATGCAAAATACGATTAATTTTATAATAATTAAGCAAAAAGTTTAGAATTTTGTGTTTAGATTTAAAAATATGTTATTATATTTATTCTAAAAATATACACAACAAGGCAGTGTTAGTATTTGTACACCAAAAATGTATTGTTCAATAACAATATTACATGAACACTAATCCAATTACATAATAAAATAGCACCGTCGGTAACGCACACACAAACTTCGACGAACATCTCTGTTTATAACCGCCGCAAAGGCCAAGAGCGCGCGATCGCCGCGAGTCGCGCGGTGATATATTTGGTGACATTGAACCGGGTCCATTGCCAACGACCTCGCTCCTCGGGGAAGCTCGGCGGTTTGCGTAATCGGTGCCGCGTACGGTGCGCGACCCCGCACGCACACACGCGCGCCCCCAGGGCTGCCAGACCTCCGCGCCGCCTTTGTCCCGCGAGGGTTGCCCGCGATCGCCCCTGATTGATGACGTTTCTCGGGCTTTTTTCTTTTCTTGTGTGCGCTAATGACTTTACGCTTGGCCAGTATCTTTTTTATAAGTTAAAAAAAATTAAATGTGTTCTATACCTATTTTTTAATAAAAAAATACTTTTTTTTTTCTTGGAAATAAAAAGTAAATAATATAAATTCATCATCCAAACCATTTTCTTGTAACAAACAGGATATAACTCAATACTCTAATTTAATACCGCTCTATTTTTAGTACAATTAAATGGTTTTTATTATAAGTATTGCAAATTGTAGCCTCTTGAATTATAACAGAATCTTTAAATCACAGTTTTGTGCTTCAAAAGGGTTTTTTTATAATTACTCAACACGTTCTAATTCCTAAATAAAAATTATTTGTATGACTACATAATAATGTCATCGTACTTTTAACTATGCAAATTTCATGATATTCATCTATTACACTAAGTGCCACAGCAAAGCATTAGCAACAAAAACTATGAATTTTTCCAAGAACATTAAAAGATTTCCCAGCATCCCTCCTCCAAGATAAAATCGCCTATCGATTTTCCACTCAAAACGGAACGCGGCTACGGGCTACGTGCATCTACGTTCCGTTTGAGACACCTACGACGGAGCGTTGCAACGATAGAGCCTTTTGCGACCGTCATAAAGGAGCAATTAATTTGGGCCCCTCCACGCTGGGGCGCGCCCTTTTCGCGGCGGGCACTTGAAAAACAATTCAGCTTGTGCCAACTTTGAAATAGCAGTTGTATGTGTCAACAGTTAACGTTTAATAACTGTTAATGTTGTAATAATTTAATAACCGTGGTTGATAAAAAATACTGTGTAGATTAAAGGATGTTACGATAAATAAATACTACTTTTAGACTTGTTTTTCCTTGTTAGTTTTGTTTTTATTTATTCAGTGTCCCTTGACATTGTTTTCAAATGATAAGAATTATTTTAATCTACTATAAATACTAAAAATTGTTGTTAATTATTTTAAATGCAAAATATTTGTATTGGTTTACGGATTGCATTCAAACCCTTAAAATATATTGTAAGTGTTTTTTATTATTAACTCTTTAAAGTCATTTTATATGACGTATATTTTAATTAAAATATTTCAACGAATAAATCTTATTTATTACCTGTTTGCTTAAGGTATATTTCCATGGCTTTACTTTTAATTAATTTATTATTTAATTGTATGAAATAGTTTATATTTAATTTAGAATTAGGTGCTATAACAATTATTTAATACTTGATAGACTTGTTAAAGTTTTGACTTTCAAACGAATCAAGTATGCTTTCTACAGTAAAAAAACTTCACATAAATTAAATCACAATCACTTGATCGACATTCTTGAATACACATTGATGCAAGTTTTTTTTTTATATCTGTTCCAGCCAAAGTATTGAGTCCGGATATAATATATACTATCTAGCCATTGTTTATAACTAGCTTCGTCCCGCGGTTTCACGCATATTAAACTTATAAGCCCAAAGGTTTTTGCAGTGCACGCCTCAGTTGGTCGCAGAAGACAATTATTTCTCTACGTACAAGACACTTTTTTATAGTTGAATAAATTGCACTATATTCTTACACATTGTAACCTATACTTTCTTCTAATTCACTGTCTTATTGGAGTTTATACTAAAAATCCAGTTAGTAGTTTTTACGTTAGACAAGCAAACATTCAGCTATGCTTACATACTTTTCTTATACTACTAGAGTATCCATATATTAACGTGCAATTTAATATTAAATCTTTAAAGACTTAATATAGTAACAGTATAGAAATAAAACAAGGAGGTACAAGTAAAAATTGGAAAATTGTTTTGTAATCTGCCTTTATGCAGTAATGATTACAATGTTTATTTTAATAACATTTTATATATCAACGATTGTGCCCTTCATAATCAAAGTTTAAGTGCCAACTTTATGATTTTGATGACAACTAAACAAAGCTAGAAATACATTGTATAAAACGAACGAACTTTTCATTGATCTAGAATACCTTGTAAATTATAGGCGCTAATGTTTTAGTGCGTAAAAATATTTTTCTTGATGTTCTACTAAAACTAAATTCCAAACTTGTGAACAAATATGTTGAAATAATTTTATCAAATTGGAGACCAATGAACTCTACATCGGAAGTATAATTGCAATGACATCATATTTTTGGGAGTTTAATAACCTTTATAGGTAGATAAGACTCATGTTATAATTATGAAAGTTTTATTAAAAAAAATAATGACTTCGCATTTCAGGTATCTTTATATAAAAATGCATATAATATATAGTAATTCAGAAATTCCCATCCGATTTCTATGAAGAATACGAACATAGTCGCAAAGTCATGTTTCCATAAAATCCTTTGCTTTTGTGTAAATTATTAATAGCGTCTCTAATTGCATTTCACAGTTAACATCATATTTGCATTTAAATGTATAGTGAGAAGAAAGTCAAGGCTTTGTAGAGGGCACATCGCGGTGCACTCGCCTAGACGCCACTTTCACTGTCGCCACTGTCCACGGTCACCGTACCGTTACCACTCTCCGGCAAACGCGCAATTTCATACGCGTATTAGTTGTGCATCTCTCGCACTATCTTTAACAATAAACACTTAACTCGGAATAAAAAAAAAACTAGAATCAACAACACACCAAAAAAATGAAAATAGAAAGAAACGAATCGGTGCTACGAACTTATTTTGAGATAAAAATTTAAAAAATTTTCATCACAAATAACCGGCTAGTTGCATCGTATGGCGCGAATAAAAAAGTTTGGGAAGACGCACATTGTTCGCACCGGATGGTCGCGGTGCGTTCGCAATTAAGAATGCGCGGAACCTGTTGAGGGTGAGTCACGGCGGGCCAGCACGTGTGGTTGCGTGTGGAAGGCAGGTCGCGAGGGTCCTCCCGGCGAAAGGGTCCCGGAGGAGTAGCAGGCGGGGTGGCGCGGCACTGTGCCGGTCAGTCACCGCTCAGCCGGCGCGCCGCGCGCTCGCACACCGTGCCACTGCAATTGTTCCGCGCTAACCTCCCGCGTACTCCTGCCACCCCGGTACCCGTGTCCCGTGCAGCCCGTGACGAACCCGTGGATTCCCAGTGGATCGTGGACGTTTATGTGCGATTTAGTGGATAGTGTAGAGCGTGCGAGGATTTTCAGTTACGAGGATACGATCGGTGATGCTGTGAAAGACTGTTCCTCCCTGATATATCCAGGTCTGCAGTGCAATTTTGTTTTATCAAAGTCTTTTATTAAATTAAGTACATTTTTCGGATTTTATTTAACACATCAAAAATGTTTTTGCATTTACACGCGTAAGCTATTAGCTTTTTACACAATATACAATAAATAAATTATCATTATTTTTCCACACGAGTGTTAATTACAAATAAACACGCGTAATGGAACTGTGATAAGTCTAATAAATAAATAATGTTTGCATAATAATAATAATAATAATAATGCATTTAAAATTAAATATCGCCTTTATTAGTTTTAATAAAAGTAAGAGCGAAATCAGGAAAACATAGTGTTTATAAGTACGCCGGCAATATAGAGTTAATATTCGAGGGATTGTTAGTACGCAATACAAAACTGAAAGGCTTTCAAGTTTGTTTTACGTCTGCTAATTCAATTAATTTATAAAATGCATTAAAACCTAAACCAATAAAAACAATTACTCATTCACATCATGATTTTCCCTAAACATGTTTAATATTTTAAGGGCTGTTATAAACACATACAAAATTAATATTACAATGGGTATGTAAACAAAATATAATACTATTCACCAATCGAGATATTTTTATACAGATTCCTACACTATTAAAATCTTGTTAATTTTCAGTTTTTATGTAAGTCTTTCTTATTTTTTCTGTTCTATACTCAGGCGTTTTTTCTTATTTTGCAGTTTTCCACTGACATTTTCCTTCAAAGCTTTGCTTAAGCCTTTCCGTCGGGCGCAGGTGGCATTTCGCAGGGCAATTCTTCCGGTTTCTGGCACTGGGCACTAATCAGCAGAACTGCACACGCATTAACCGAACGCCAGTGGCAAATCGGCACTTAAATGTTCCATTATTTCACCGGTTGCGTCATGGGCACTTTTACGTAACTGACAATTTACGATTGAATAGTATTGCCGCTAACCAGGAGGTTTTGTACATTCGCTTCAGTTGTTTTTCTATACATTAATTACAAAAAATGATAACGTGGGTGTATGTAAGGCTCGATTAGGAAAGAAGGGTTTACTATTGTTTAAAGCCGGTAAAATTTGAATAATAATTCAAAATTGTCGCTGATTTAAAAAACCGCAACCTAAAAGTTAAATGTTTTGATAAATAAATAAAAGAAGTATAAATATAAAGACTTTTTAATTAAAAGTAAAATAGATGCGCCAGGCTTATACTAAACCAAAATATACCTATATTTTGGTTTGACTAAAATTTTTGAAAACAATTTAACAGAATTCTTAATAACATAGGTAATTTGAATTAATTAAAATATGATTGAGTCGATGAAAACTATTTTAATAAAAATATTAAATCTTTAATAAAAAAAATATTACAGAGCCCTGGGGTCACTGAATTATTTAACCATGTTTACAAACTTTTCAAATTTACTATGAATTTTAAATGTATTTAAGCTTCTGCAATACTGATATTTTATAAACTAATGTATTATTTTTGACATTGTAAGCATTAATTTTGTTAAAAATACATATCAATGTTAATGGTAGAGATCATTATTTTAAGTACATTCATTTTGCCGGGCAGCTGTTAATGTGAAAGAAGCCTTGTATATTAATGCTCAAGCTTAAGAAAAAACCTAAGTTGATACACAAGAACAAAAGGTATAACGTTCGGTGCATGTAATATAACTTTAGGATCTAAAATTTTAATTTTTAACTTATTCCGGTAATTTATATAATTTTTAGGTTATTTTTATAGGAATATAGCTACGATTTAAGACATTTTTAAATGTTTAATTTATGTACAAAAAGTTATCAAAAATAATGCGAAATGGTAAACGTAAAATATTATTTGAATTGTTTTGTTTTGGTATTACAAAATAACGCAAGTTCATAAAAGTGTGGCGAACTTTTCTTTCGTTATATCATTCTTATCAAAGTAGGTAAAGCAAGTACTTTAGTAACAAATCGATTATAAAAGTTACGACACCAATGGGAGAGTAGATGTTGAACTTAAAATTAGCTGTTTTATTTTCTTAGACAAATTTGCTATGAATTATCTGCGCTCATTAATATTGTCAAATCTCTTTGGCACCTAGTCTTTACCTTTTACCGTAGTAAAGATTAGGGTGATTACTTCTGCAACATAGGAGTAATTTTAACTCACACTACACACATACACATCTTTCGTTATTAAATATTGGTAGGAATCGGTGTTCTTTAGCGAGGATTTACAGGTAATTTAAAGTATGGTCATACATCCTGGAAAGTGTTTGAAACGTCGGGAATTTAAATATATAAAATAAACGCGATAAAATCCGTAAAAAGTTTTTCATTTTATTTAATAATGTATTGTATTCGCGTAAACAAAAGAAATAATTCATCATCTTTCGGTCTTCAACATCTTCAACATCTTTCGGTTATAAGGGGCCCGAATCTAGTGTAATGTTTGTAATTACTCGACAAATAGGACGAAAAAAAGAATAATATGTAAAAAAAACCTATAAATATTGAAGATCTGTTCCTCATCAAGCCTTAAATAATTCGTAGATTTTTTCCAGGTACTAAAGTTAAAAATTAAAAAGTACTGATCAGATCGACTAAAAAATTTCTGTCGTCTGTTAATAGTTACGTACTTTCATCATATTATGTATTTGTCGTTTAAGCAAAATCAAGCATATTAAAAAAATAGTCTTTTAATAATTATTAATGGTGTACTCATTCATGTTCGTGTATTTAGATTAGTAAATATTAATTTGAAGTAGAAGTTTCTTGCAATAACAATATCCGTTAATATCATCTCTTATCGATTGAGGTAGAGTTTTGCGCAAACTTTCTTATATCCGTTTTAAAATGCTAAACTTTTCTTTCATCCTTTGCCCACAGCTACCAAAACACGTTCCCTCGGCTCGTTTCCTGTAGAGATGAAGGAAAAAGGCTGAACGGATATATGTGTGGTCTACAAATAAAAATGTAAGTTGTTACGCAATTATTTATTTAAATTTATTACTTTATCATTTCCTTTATATATATGTCTGTTGAAAAAATATGATGTTACGATAAACTACGTCCAAATCAATCTACAAGTTTAAAAAAGCGATGGTCACTAGTCTAACTATTTATATTGATATTTGCATTACGTATTAATTAATTAAGAGAATTTAAAAGCACTAAGAAATAAGTACAGGTTTAATGATCGAAGAAGAACCGATTTTTCCTTTTGGTTTTTTCCCTTGAATACGGGCAAGTGTAGTGGCTCTGCCGCCGCGTTCGTCGGCTCACGTCCACGCCACCGTAGGCCATTACCCCGGAACAAGTACTGCTCGAAAATAAGCGATGCCCACACATTCGGGTCCACATCGCCGAAATCTTTTAATGTGTCATACATAAGTGTGTTTAGTGCCGCTCGGGAGGCGTAAAAAGCGTGATTGTCATTTCCTGCATGTTTTATAAATAATCGTTGAACGCTAATATATTTATAATATTTATTTTTTTAAGGATTCTACTGACCATCCTTTTGCGTGTTAAGCAACGAATTTACCAGGTTTTAATTTTGCGATAACGAGAAGTGACACATTTTGAGAAAATTTATTTATTTCTTATTCTTTTCGGTCTTTATGTTTAGTATTTTATTCCATATCAAGTACAATTTGTATTTGACAGTAACATTCAAGCAAAAATAAATTTTGACTAATTTCCGCTATATCTTGGTGCAGAATTTAAACACGCTCGTCAGTATAACTTGGTGATTAATTAATATTAACATTTTTGCATTAGGGCGTCAGCGAAATTATGTCACCGTTTCTCGATTTAGATATTAGTCCAGCTTCGAACCAAAATGATTCCGCGGATCGTTCAGTCGATTGCACTTGCTACGCAAATGTGATCTATTTGTGGGCAGTTTTAAGAATTATAATCGCGTACAGCGTGCTCGGTGTATTGTTGCGGGAATAATGCACTCGAGGCAGTAGTTTACGAGGTCTTTCACCCACATTATATAGGTCAGTTAGATTAGCGACGCTTCCCCGGTACTAGCGCTTCGGGCTTACGCCGCATACATTTTTTTCCGATACGTTACGTAACAACGTAAGCGAATTAATCGGAGACGCGAATAGAAGAACGGAAGCGACGATACTACCGGCGGGTTAAAATGAATATCATGGGGCTTAACATGAAATATCTATGTAAATATTAGATTATACGGAGCTTAAGAATATGTTTGAATATAAATGAATAAATCGTAAGGAATAGTTCGAAGTAATGATGCTGAAATAATAGTTTATTAAAAACTTTACTGGTCATTTGTTGATATCATCGCGTAAAGCCAATGGGAGCTATTAAATAATGAATGATGTAGCAAAAACGAAAAGATTTACGTAATATAAATTATGTTGCACAGATCAGATAGTGTGAAATGCATTATAAGATTTATTAGGTGCAATGTGCATACATACATAATGTACATGCCCTAATTTCCTCATATTGTATTTTGTTATTTGCAGTTATTATATTTCTATTTATAGCTTTCTAGAAGCCGTTGTGACTAAGGTTCGGTGACATCAGTTGCAATCGATTGCATAATAAACAGAGAAAAAGTTACTAGACGCAGTGCTCGTTATTTCAAAGCTTCATTTATTTTTTAACATCAACATTAGTCACTTTAAAAAACTTGCTTGTCAATAAGATTAACAAATCATTTGTGTTAATAAGGACAGTTATAGATATTTAAAGAAATCGTACGTAAAGTAATTTTATTTAATAATGTATAATATTCGCGCAAGCAATAGACATAATTATTTAAAGAAGTTTAAGAATGGATGCATTGAAGTACTGCGATTTATCTTCTTCTTCTTTGTAGCCTCATGACTTCGGCACGTGACTGCGATCTATACGTATGTGCATTTACTTAATCAAGGGATATAGAATTTACCTAAATTAAGCCTAAAGCTAATATCTAACGACGCAAATGGTATCAGCCCTGTTATAGATTATATTTTTTGAAAGTGATCAACTATTATGACACTCTTGTCTTCATCAAATAAGGCATTTAGGTATTGGTACCGTTTTGACGCAAGATTTTTCTTTTCTTCCTTCCTTAACTTCCTCATGTTATGTGGGTCGAATAAAGCCGCTGTAATTGCCAAAGTATATCATTTAATTATGATTTTGTAAATTGTTATATTGCTTCTTCGCTTCCGATAACCGTAATGATATGTTATTAGTTCTTTCTAAGAGCTTTTACAAATAAGGTTGTATCTAAAACTCGAATAAATATAATCAAAATCGTTTAAGTAGTTTATGCTTTAAATTGAATCAATAAACAGCCTTTCAGATTTATATTCTAGCACGTGTTGTTGCATATTCTAGAAATAAATTTAGACGCAAAAAATTTATTATTAGATAAGTAACACAAATAATACGCGATAGCCACAGTATTTATATGACAGTTTTTTCTTTTTCATAATATTATTTTAATTTCTAAGTTATTAAAGGAAAGTTCATTAGTTAATATTAAACATGTTAAGCTTTTTTGTTTATCTCAGCGTTAAGCGCTTTAATGTGAAAATATACGACACCGAAACTGGGACTTGGTCCGCCCCAGTTTTTGGGGGGTCGCCGAACGATCGTGAACTGTTACATTGTGACCGTTCGTTGCCACTGTTGTTTGCGGCCATTTCCTCTACGTTCTACGTTCCAAATGTATTATGTTTTTTTTTTCTATTTTAGAACACAATGATGTCCAGGATTGAATATTTTTGCTATTCGATATAATCGTTTACCTTTATTGATTATCCTGAAAGTGTTATAGCCTGATTTGTAGGCGTGTGTTCTTACTATTAGAAAAGCTACTAGTTACTGTTAGAAAGCAAGTATTTTAGGAATATGATATACGGCATATTTTTATTTGCAACTTAGGCAATAGCAGTTTAATGCTGTCTGATTCTTTACCATACAACATCTATAAATACATGATATTTATATGCATTTATTACATTACATTTTTCGAGTATTAAGAAAATTTCGTATATCTGTTATAATGGTTATGAAACTGAGCAAACCATGTAACATGAATCTTAAACATATTACATTGGTTTCCTTAAGATCTTATTTACACATCCAACAGGGTAATCAGTCATCGCGGACGAATATATCTCGGTTCCGCGTACGTTAGCGGCGGAACGTCGGTTATAAAACAACACATCCGAGCGCTTTACGCCATAGAGTCAACGCCCCTGAATGCTATATAGGTCAAACGGAGGCGCCCGCCCGTCTATACTGTGCCAGGCGAAAATCAAACGCCCTCACCCAACTCCGGGGGACCAGTTTGTAACAAAATACCCGTCATCCCGACATTACCCAAAGGGTGAACCCGGTCGCAACCATGAATAATTCACAAACGCAAAGGGTTACCTTTCAATCAGCCAAGGGGGCCTTATACGAAAGGGATATCGATTTTCATATGCAAAGTGTGAAATTTTCCAGTAAGTATCGGCAAGAGTATCGTAGTTTAAGTGCAATGCAGCTGCCACGCATCACGGAGCGGTTCGCACTTAACCTCATTTATTGGTTAACTGCATTATAGCGCTGCCGAGTTGTGTAGGCGGTTGGTAGCAGAGTGTTGCGGTGTTCTAGGGGCTCTTCTATTTGGTAGTGTTACATTGATGCATAGCCGGCTGCTGCGCTCGGGCAAAAGGGAAAGTGCGGTTTCCTGCTCGCACGCGGAAGCGTTTGGTGCCCACACGTAACAGCATCGGTGGGCGTGCGTTCGCCCCGCTTACGGCATACGCCTATTCGGATGCGCGATGGCCCGATGATTCGCGAACAATTTTGTCTAATAATGATATATTTTGAAAACTTACTATTTATTGCTATTATCGTCATTGTTCATTTTACGCATTTATAATAATTTGAGAACGCGAAACATTTACGAAACTAAAAATTTATAATGCCCCGTTTTTTGCAATATTATGCATCGCCGACATGATAAGCTTTACATCTATAACTATTTAGTACCCTTTAAAAATAATTTTAAGGCACACGACATAAATATATATAATTATAAACGAAATTAAGCTTCAAAATACAATCTTTTAATAAAAAAGTATCAATACCTATTACCTACCTAGAAAACTTTTTGGCTTGACATGCGTATTACATAGTTTGAACCCAAGCTACCTCATAAGAACCATATTTCAAAGATAATTTTTTGAAACGTATTTCAAGTAATGTTTCAAGAAGATCAAATAATTCGATTGGAACAGTAATGTTAAAAGGTTGTGCATTAAATAAATGCCAGTAGTCGTAGTAAAGTCCTAATTCTTAGTGCAATGGACTAATATTAACGTACACGAACAATTACACCATTATCTAGCCACATCTAGGAGTTAATACGGAGTCAATAAACTTGGAAGACTTACAGTTCTGCTCACAGATGCCACACGGAAGCCGGGGTGCAATGATAAAGTGCGATACAGAATCGTATTTATTACCTACGCAGTTTCATAATCTGTGACCGCCGTGTTTATAGATATCTGGTATTATTTAAAACTAATCGCCAATAATAAAGTTTGGTATAATTGCTGTGAAAGAATTGTTCGAGAATGGTGGTTTTTACGCTTGTAATTTTATGGCGTGATCCGCAACAGACTGTTGCTCAAGTTTTACAATCACTGTAGGTACAGTGAAATCATTACAGTTACTGTATACTATTTAATAAAGCTAACCCTGAAGGCTAGGCGCGCTTTTAACCAGGTTAATGTTTTACCTGTCGTGCGGATGTGCCTATTTAACGAAATAATTACATAATTTTGTCAATAATTGAGTCATGGTATCGTAGCGGAGTAACTAGATCTTGCAGCGTTTTCTATTTATATTTTTAAATATTACATATTGATATTACATTTTATTTGAGCACCTGAATTATAAACTCTTTTAAAAGGTTTAATAGGACAAAATTTTTTATTTATTTATATCATACGAAATTAAAATAAAAAGGTACTAATTAAAAAAGATAATATATAGATTCTTTGGTAATATGAACATAAACTCGATTACTGTCAGGAAGGTTTTTATAAACGAATAAATACATTTTTTCGAAATGTGTCAAGTGTAAAAATAAAGAAAATATATTCAGTTAAAGTCTTACACCGTCAACGTTGTAACTTGTTTAATATATTTACATTGTAAGAGTTGTGAGAAAACAGTAAAACTTGTGAATTTGTTGTGCAAAATGAACGAACGGCGGGTGCCGGAACATGCGTTCGAGTGAGTGAAAGTGGTATTGTTTGTTGGTAGTTTTTCCGTCTTAATGTTGGAAAAGTCAGACGCGGACAGAATGAAAGCGGCCGCAGTTTGTGGTGCCACAGGAATGCGTTAATTTGTCCAAATATTTTGATGCAATATTATTTATTTGATAGCGTATGTTTATAAAAAAAAATTGTAGTTCGAATTTGACACTAATCTACAGAAGCATTTTAAGGCACGGCAAACACTCATGAAAGATGTTGTAAAAATATCTGTTACTTATGCTTATATGAATAACCGTTTCTCAAGCTACAGGGAGGTATATAAAATTAAAAGTGACTGTCATTTCATGTTAATTATTTAAAAAATATATAGCACATCGCAATTTTAGATCCATTCAAATATGGATCACCATCACCGTCATTAGCAACTTCAGATAGGCCACTAGGGTGTTTTGGACCGTATCATCAACTATGAACATATATAACAAATTTTAACAGAACTTTCACGGGATAAAAATCCTCCGAATTATAGTTTGTCGTATAAATTTTACTTTTTGCTATGTAAAACACTTCAAGGTCAAAGAGAGCCATTAAATTCAAACGGACGATGGCTTTAAGCCGCGGGCGCATCTTTCCGTTTTACTTTCAGCCTCGTTAACCGGAAACGCCCATCATCGCATCGAAACAATAAATCGGTTGAAACGAGTCCCTCTGATGTTTTTATAAAAGCATTTTAAATATATATTTGTTCCTTATAACGCTCGTTTTAAAGCGTCCTTTCGATTTTTGTCAACGGTAACATGTTTTAATTAACGAAATAATGTTTCTATCAGCCAGAGAATGTATTAATGTAGCCATATTTTCAACTCAATAGTAAAAAATGATTTATAAATGACTTCTGTTAAAATCTGTTTAAAGCCTTCCTTATAAAGTTTTTTTTAGACTTATACATATAATGCATTATGTTCATACATCACATTCATTAAGACTAGAAATTTTCTTAACCGCCGATTATATCCATATGGATATTTTTAAATATAAATACGACTAATAAGCTACGAATGTTTTTTACGTCTTACTTTGCTATCCGTTTTGTCTTAGTGTTAAAATAAACATAATTTTCACAAGATATATAATTGAAACAAAGCAATATAATTTTGAGTTCGTTTGTTTCCTATCCTAATTCGAAAATCGCGTTCCATTTTTAAAAATATCACAAAAACAGGAAACCTCGTTTATAGCTGGCCATAGACAAACAATGTTAACGGCGCAGCTCTATTCATCGCATTCTAAATTTGAATACTACGTGCATTCGATCGCGTAGCTCTTCCCAGTTCGCTTTGCACTTTCACCGCGTCCATTGCACTTGAGCGTCGGAACCCGTGCCATGGAAAATACTGCGCAATCAACGGCTAATAGGCCTAAGTAGATTTTCACATTGCACTCGCTGATACAGCCTACGTGAAGACATCTCAAGTTTATGTTTGGGTTCCGTATGAAAGCTTGGTAATCGAAAAACACGCTCTACTCAAATATATTTCTTTTTTTCTTAGGAATATCTTTTAAAAGTTAATTAAGTAACTATTTTTCTATAAAGCACCCGTTTCAACAATCAAAACTTTCGTGAGGCATTGCACAGAACTCACGTGATGTAATCGGAAATTTCATGCGAGTTAGCCGTTTATAGAATATACTTTAATTACCCGTTTACTTAATATAATACAAGAAGAAATTAAATGCTACTTCACGATCTAAAACACTACTGTGTTCCGGTTTGAAGGGCACCGTAGCCTGCGTAATTACTGGGTAAATGAGAAGTAACATCCTATATCTCACATAGGCAGCGCATAGGTAATGTGGCCTGATTGCTCGTCTGCCTTTTGGTTATTTTATAAAATACCAAATACCAGTAATGAAAATTCACTGTAAAATTTTGTTTTATATAAAATCGTGAAGCTTTAACAGCTATTTTAGTCTTCAACTCTAATCTGCTTGATGAGAAGTTTTTTCACTCAAGGGAATTTACTGAAGAGGAAGGGAGACATTAACTAATTACCCTTTTTCTTGTAAGGTAATTTTAACTAACATAAAACCGAACATGGAAATATATAGAAATAGTTTCTCGATCGGGTTGGATTCATCTTAAAGAGTAATTGGAAGTCATTTTAAGTTACGGTGCAAGAAATTTTCTTCTATCAATAACATAATATAATCATTTTATAAGTTAGGTAAGATTATTATAAAATGATTACGAACAACATTTGTACAAATTGAAATTCCCTAACATTTTACTAAACAAATATACAAAATCGTAATTTCGAAATATATAAAATTATTTCAATTAACGATATTAAACACTACCTCCGTAGCCAAGTGGTAAGGGCAATTGCTTTAGAAACCGGAGGTCGTGGGTTCGAATCTATGTTGCTTTGGGCAATTTGGGCTGATCACCCAATTGTCTGAAACGAAAGATGATCCATGCGTCGGATAGGCATGTAAAAGTCAGTCCACCTCCAACCCACAACTCCACAACATTATGGGAGGCCTATGTCCAACAGTGGACTAACAGAGGTTGATGACGATAATGTTGATTAAATATATGTAATTTGTGTATGAAAAGCATCGCATTTATTACCTAATCGTAGACAATTCGGCAATAAGACCAATTAATCAGTCACATTCAGTTATAATTCCTCCTCAAAGTCGTAACAAATATAGCGCTGTAAAAAGCGCGGGAAAGCATCGCTTCATCGTTCACGGAAGATAACGCTCGAGACTATTTATAATCACTTGCGCGTAGATCGTAAGTAGTCGGCGACTATCGGCCTGTTATTTTTATAGCACCGCGTGAATAACCCGGAACGGGAATCGATGCCCCTTCGCCACGGGAGTGTCCAGGGTGACCCGTGACGTCACAGCACTATACCCTCCGCCAGGTGCGACCAGTTTTACAGGATCTCCCCGCGCTCTGGAGTGGCCAATTGCCGAAATTGGGCCGCTCGATTCGAGGGCCTCGCATTATTGTCACTCGAAAGAGGGATAGAAAGTGGCCTGAAGGATGTGATTTTAAATTTTGCATTACTTATACGTGTTGTTTACGTTGGTACTACTGATGTTGAATAGAACTGCTTCACGGATTTTATCACTTTGAACCCCTTTATTATAATTTTTAATTGGGATATTTTAGCCCATTTTCACGATCTATGAATATCAAAATACGTTAAGCAGTTTTAAATTCATACAACTATTTTTATTATAAATAAAACAATAACATAAATTTTATTGATAACATATTATCAGTTTCGGACACGTAAAATCACAAAACAGTCTAAATAAGTAACTGCACAAATACACTTGCTGGCCTGCATAAATGAATGTATACTTGCATGGATAGTCACCGATAAAAACCAATCATAACGTATTTCGTACGAAATGGTAAGATTTTACTTCATGTAAACATACTTTTAGAGTAAAAAACAGGGATTACGAGTTCATTTAAAAAATATATATATATAGTGTAAATATTAACAACATCATTTTACGAATCGAAATAAAAATGCAAAGGAAAATCTATAAGATGAGGTAAATCCTTTTTAACCTACAATACATATTATGAAACAATCACCTAAAGAAAAGTTGAAGTCCTTTAATTAATGACACAAGTTTTATCGATGTTATCTTGAAATTGAAGTGTTTAGTTTTAAAAGTGAATTTTTTGTCATTGTATACATCTTAAAAATAAAATAAAAGTTTGACTATACTTGATTAATATCGTTTTAGGTCTATAGTAAAATATGTTTAATGCTTGTTAGATGGGGCTTTAATAGGTTTCGATTACTCTAATAATTTCTTTAATGTTAATCACAGCATTGATTGAATTCAATTGGTTAACAAAAGCCATATTTGTTATCCTTGTCCTTCGTATCAATAAATTTCAATAATGAATCCCACCCTTTTTAGTGAAGAACATTGTTAGTTTAGTTTCTGTAAAGAATTGTTCCAGTGCAGTATATTTCGAAACTTATTTTTAATGCTTAAAACTATTTCGTAATAGTTTACTATATGTTTAAAAAAAACCTTTAATTTGTTTTATTTAAAACTTAATCTTTTTTAAAATAAAAAAGCAAATTATAAAAAATACCCAAACTAAATAAGTCATAAAAAACCCGTAAACAATGTCTCATGTCAAACTCATTTGGCGCCAAAACGTTGAGCGCACTTACCAGTTAATAATCGCGCGGGAATTAAATATGGCGGCGTCCGTCCAATACGAAAAGCTTTAAAAATACACGTATTAAATAAAACAATACATTATAAAATACCCAAAATGTAGTTTACATTGATTTTTCTTAACATTCAACATGGTAAAAATAATTAAACATTAAATATCTATTACTCGTATCGTACTATTAACTCTTCTAAGGTATCTCACAAGATACAGCCCCACCCTTATCTGCTAACATGTTGCCGACGTAGTTCTTGTTACATCGCACGAACTTGGCTCGCTATAAACATAAGTTTCAACGTGACATCCCGACGTTCATTTGAATCAGTCGCAGTTTCTGAGATAACTAGAATGGATCTAGAATTAGGTGCTGTCATGCGATATTAAAATCGTAATGTACACTAAACTCTGCGAAATGAAAAGATATGTAATAAAATAAATAAAAAACATCGTTTAGATTAACTGGTCATTTGTTTACATGGTTAGGTAATAATAAAGCTATTTGAAAAAATGTTTGAGTGCGAATGAACGATAAAATCATTGAACATACAAACAAATTTAAATTCGTCTATAAATAGTACCTAATCCGAATAACATAAATATCAATTTATCATTTACTAGTTATGCACCCGTTCTTGCTCACATATATTTATCGCTTATTAATGAACCTACATGTTATTCTGAAGTATAACCTGAAAAATTTAAGAAAAATATAATCAATATTTTGTGTTGTTTCGTTTACGAACATCCATACATAAAAACTTTCGCGTTTAAAATAATAGTATAACTATATAATTTAATACATATTTTCCTCATCTCAGTGAAACTACACATGCTGGTAACATAATAAAGGCGAAGAGACATCGGCCAACATAAATTACGTCGGAAAAGAACGGTATAGCTTAAAGGAAAAGGAAATTCTGTTACATCTGCAGTAGAGCTCAGTAATTAAAGTCAGTTGGGTCGACTTTAGGAGTGTGAGAACGCACTAGCTTATAAATTAAGTGAAACTAGCTGAGACTAGGATGAATCTAATAAGTTGACAGTTTGTGACGCAATAGTGGTAATCAAACGTCATTTCCATCTGGCTAGAAAATTATTCAGCCGCTCTTCATGTAATTTGTTCTTCATATCAATTTTTTATTCTTCATTTAATTTGTTGTAAAAATAGGTTTCAAAAATTATTTATTACGTAAAATTAACCGTTACTGTTAAAAATTATGAAGAATTATTTTGATAATTATTTACTAAAATTTACAAACCGAAACATAACGCGACCACTCATAAATATATTAGCATGCCATAATACGAAAATGCCAATTGATTTGAATAAAGGTAAGCGAGAAGCGGGAGCGCGATGTCCGTTAGAGCGGGACGGCTATAGTTCGCGCGGTGCAGCCTCGCGTTAAGGACGGTCGTTGGCCCCGCAGGCGGCCGCGAGTAAACTCCGAATATAATAGCGCCTATATTTATTGTCCGTTCGTTGCGCGGGACTCCCTAGAATTAATTCTAACGCTGTTTCGCCTTCCGCGCTTCGTTTACGTGTGATCGATTTACTTTTTTTTTCGCAAAGGAACGAATGCAGTTTTCGGCCAGTGCTTTTTGAATGTCAAAGTGACATTCGTTAACTTTGAACTGTTCGCCGCTTCGTTATCCTTGTTTGGTTTACGACAGTGGCGATTCGTGTGTGGTTTGAATTTGGAACGTTGTGTTTTTATATTTTTTAATTGCGTTTGTGGAGCAAATTGAATGTTATGATAGCTAAATATAGGTGAAAACGGATTTTAATGTAAGTATATGTCTATATGATTATGATATTGATTTTTTTTTTAAGTATTAATTAATATTTTAAAGCGTACATTTCTTTAGATACACCTCAGTATGCCATTTAATTCCGCCCATAATGAAGGGCGAAATTAATATTTGTCCGCGTTTAATTAAATATTTTGTATACCGTGATATTGCATAATATATTACTTACATTACACTCCTTCATTATTTTCTGTCATCAAGGAAAAATACGGACAATAACAAATGTTTTTTCATTACTTTATATCGTATATTTTAATGGCAATGTTTACTTTTGATTTATTAAGCATCGTTATGCTTTCACACTATTTATGTTTAATAATTGACACTATTTATAGTCTGTAACGTCTTCTTAAGGTATTGTCGCAAGCTTGCTACCGCCATATGTATCGTTACGTATCAATTACTCTATAGTCCGTCACACCATCGGGTCTTTGAACCTGACATTGGAATTTGCTTATTAGGCTGATGCGTCAGTATGACTTCATTCTTGGGGGAGGCATGCTTCGGTGTAAATTTATTATTATTACTGGAAAATCCGAATTAAACGCTATAAAATTTATACATATTTTATGCTAAACTTTTCAGTTACTACAAAGGCAATTTAAAAGTAAATCGCTTGTCAACAGACCATTTTTTATCAATCACATTTTATTTAGTTGTTACACAGGAATTTCCTGTCCTATAATTTGTAAACCACAAACTAGGAAATTTGAATGTGTAACAAATGTCACTTGAGCTACCGTCTGCAATGCGAAAGTATAAATATATTATCTAATAATCGAGGCGTATTGCAATGTGCAATCACAAAGTAAAATAATATTTAATAACATAACTAAACCTCTGTGAAACGAACGCATCGAAAGGAAAAATAAATAAAAAGACTTTAACAAATTTAATAAAGTAATGTTACTTCGATCGTTTCACGTTAGCATTGGATCAAAAGCGATCCAGGAAGTTTTCGAGCACAGGCATCACGGGACTGAGCAACTGCCTCTAGATAAAAAAAGTCTAAAATCAGACGGGCGTCTCATTAAGAGCAATGCTCCCGCCGGAACAGCTCGTGCCATTCGCGCGCGTTATAGAATAGATCGTGTTATTCTCGTTAGAGTGTAAACAATGGTGTGATCGGTCGGTTATCTGTTTGTGTGTAACCGATACGGGCGCGGCGCGGAGTCATTGTCACGTAGCCACTGTGCGACGATTGCCGTTTCTGTTTACGCACCTTATCAATAACAGTTTAACGCTGTGGACACAGTACGAGCGTAGCTATATAGCATCGATGCATTAAGGGACGGTTAGCTATAGCGTTTGAATATTGAATTGTATGGTTTAAGATGTGAAGGATCGACGGTAACATCGAACAGTTCCTACTGGGATTAAGCAATCTGTTAACCTTATAAAATTGAATACGTTTATTTTCTTACGTTGGACTTCTTACGCTGGACTTCTTATATAGAGATTTCATATTACACATTCCCCGACACTTTCTCATTGACCTACAACAACGATCGTTGTCATAAAATCTGATATACATATTTTTATACTTACTCACGAATAGTCCTTTGAAAATCATATTAACGTCTTTTGTCAAAATAGTGTAGTCTTTCGCGTAAATATAAATAACTATTGATCTATAGCTTATCATCATCGTAATATAAAGCAGCATAGTATAGCGTGCGGTGTGCCGAGATGTCGTCATTAGCGGGTTCAAGTTCGGACGGGCGACAATGAACTTGGCCGGCCCTGACTCATGCACGCCGCCACCAGAGTAACGTTACGAAACCATAAACACTGCATCCGTGCGAAATGCGACAATGCATTATTCTCCTTTCGAAGGTTCTCGAAGGTTCTCGAAGATTCTCGAAAAGATATCGAATCTTAATCCTTTTCTTCGAGACTGAATTCTCGATTTTGAATCTTTGAATGTAACGCTATGTATCTTGCTCCCGAGGTATCGAATACCTTCAAAACTAATCATTCTTCTTGTTGATTGAGTCTAAAAATCAAGCTGCTTTATCATCATCGTCATCAGCCTGTGATAGTTCACTGCTGGATATAGGCGTCCTCTAATACACCCCTATCCATTAGGGGGTTTTGGACCGTATCCCACCACGCTGGTCCAATGCGGATTGGTGGGTGGCTGCTTATTAGCTTTATAAGCGGAACACTTATAAAAGAATAGAAGCTTAGTCTTTTCAGAGTCCTTGTTGGCCACAATCTTAATATTAATTTATTAGTGTTTTAAAAGCAAAATAGCTATATTAGCTCTCAATCTATCGAAGATACTCGAAACGAATCAAATCTTAATGCAGATTTGTCTTTTCTTAAGAATATTCCAAACTTTTTGATAAATATAAATTATAAAATCATTATCATCATCAGCTTTGTGTTAACCCATTGCTGGACATAGGCCTCCCCTAATACACCACTCCTGGTCAAAGCGGGTTGGTGGGTAGATCGACTTTTTACATGCCCATCCAACGCATGGATCATCTTACTTTTCAGATAATTGGGTGATTGGCCCAAATTGCCCTAACCAACTAGGAAACAACAATCAAAATTTGCCGAGAATTTGAACCCACGACCTCCGGTTTCTAAAGGACATGTCCATGCCACTAGGCTACGGAGGCAGTTTATTTAATTATATAATAGTAAATTATAACTACGTATATAATAACAAATTAAAATTATGTATCGTATGTTATATACGCTTTGTATATTTAGTCAAGTACTTATTTTTTTTGTATTAATTATTGTAAAATTCATTAACATGTATTTTATTATTATAAGCTTGTTAATACATGATTTATCAACTAAGCAAACGAAAATTTTGTTATACTTATTGCGGCTTGACAATTCTGAGAATATTTGCAAGCTGTGCAATGACCGACTATTCGATGAATTGTATACGAAGTTCGCTTGGTGTTCGAAAAGTAAAAAGTCTACTTTGTTGGGGCCTCAAAATAGTTGGTCATAGAATTATAAAACTTATCTGGAGGTAATCTTGTTTCAAAAAATACCAGTTTTTGACCACAAAAACTCCGCATAGTGCCCATTCTCCCAATATTTCTATTTTTGTCAAAAATATTCTACACACGCAATACTTACAATATTTTTATAGATGGGATAAAGGGTCATTATAGAATAATTCTTGTCGATAAGTTTACGAAGAAGAACTATTTTTCTAGGTTTAGACGTCTTGTTTATAAAAAACAGCATAGGTTTTTTACGTGCGTTATACGACGTTACATCCCACATTTTTCGGGCAATTACGCTGGCAATAGTGCTCATAAAACCGGAAAAGAGTATTCTTTTCATATTGCCTGTGCATTCTCTTTAAAAATGGACCTACCACCTTGTTAAACAACATCTCAGTTTGTACACAATGCACGAAACGAAATGTACGTGTACTTATGTAGCGCTATAAATCGATTGCCTTGTGTACGTTATTCGGCTATTGTCTTGTATATTAGCTCAAGGATACTAAAATATATAGAAATTTGGTATAGAAATTTTCTAAACGTTATTTTTACATTTTGAAACAGCTGAAAATATTTATCATGTAGCTTATCTCTCCTTGTAATGCAAGTAGTGTCCTTATTCGAATGGCTTTATATATAGAGATACGAAATCGAGGTCACGACCATTAAATCAAAGAAATGTGTCCTAAAGGTGCAAGTGTTAAACGCGAGCAAACCAGTGCCTGTCACTGGAGCGGCGAAGTGCGGCCCTGACATTGGACACGTCACCAAGTCATTGCATTTAAACTGTATTTGTCGTAGAGTTGTAAAACATCGCTCATGCCATTGTCAACTGGAACTGTGCAGCGAAATTGAGGTCAACTATATCAAGCTACAAATAGAGCCTTGCTTGAAAATTTTGCATAGTCAGCGCTACGCTAATAAAGAAGTAAGTATTAAAGGTACTCCCATCCGAAAATTCTTAAGTGCGTACATCGCTTTACATCGTAAAGCGTCTACTTATATGAAGATAGTGATACTAAAAATAAAAACTTTAACAGCGCTCATTATTCGAGTGTCTCGCGGGGGCCAAACGAAGTGGGCCGATGTTGCCCGAAGATTCCCGAATACGGCGCAGGGATGACAGCCGCTTTCCGTGGAACGCGGAAAACGTCGGGCACATGTTGAAAATACGAGTGGCCATTGACCCCGACCGCTTAGGCCGCCTGAATCCCACAGCTGTTGCTGAATCTAGCGCGGCGCATCTTGCGTTGTTATGTACTCCTGGTAGAGTGTTTGTCTATTGGTTCATGAGTTCATTTTATATTAGTCAATTACGTTACTGTACTGATAATATGAGCACTATTAAATTACCATAATTTTCGAAAATAGTAACATAATCGAAGTTAATATTCGTCTTTGTGTTTAAACTCAGCGCATAAAAACATTTAAAATTACAGTGTTGCTAGGTCAAAACGTGAAAAAACAGACAAACATTGTATAACCAAGTTAAAACCCTAAATGAACGTCTCGTCACATCTTTGCTCGTCATTTGAATAGATAACAACGCAAACTACCTACGTATGTCTTGCGGTGAGTAAGAACTCTCATATGAGTTCTACCGAGGTTACATAATTTGGTATTGCACTTATAGAACCACTCAATATCGATTGCGCGGCAATGCTGGATTACATATTCCAATGTAATATTTGCTTACTCTTTGCTGATATTTTCCCACTGACATTATTGTAGGTTTATCTAATAATTCTTTATAATTAGCATCTTTATTTTGGGATATGAATAATAAACGGAATAACGGAATGAAGCTAGTGTAATTATTATAATTTAAAGTGTTAACCACTGTGCAAAGTAACTGTTATTAAATTAAATATCAAATGGATTATAAAAATTAATGATCTTAATTTGAAAAATCTCAAACTCAGCATTAGTTGCAAAACGAAAAAAAAATACTTTTATTTCTCAGATATTTCAAAAATTGTTTTGCTATTTAAAATTTAAATCTATTTAGTTTTTAATATCTTCTCTTATGTTTTTTAAAACGCGCTTATCGCACTTAACCTTGAACCACGCCTTCACGGTCATAATGTGTTCGGCAAAAGAATGGTGCAATTTGCCTTCGTATGCACTTCCGTCCTAACATAACGTGGGCGTCTCAGAGGCGCGACTCAAAAGGCTTTTATTGAGCCAGTGCGTTCACCATCTGTGTTCTCTTTCATATCGAATAGCGCTTGTTAAACATATTATTTATTTAATTACGTAAATGAAATATTTCTTTATTTATGCGTGATTTAATTAATAATAGGTAAATACATTTTTGACTAAATGTGTTTTTATTTTGCACCAACTAACTTTTATATTTCTATACATGACGAAGACACCAAAGCTTTTTGTTTCGCTACCCAAAACCTAAAATAAGAGAAGCTTCATAAAACTAGTATATTATTGAACTATTTAAGCTAACTCGATAATAAATAGCTTAAAGCTTTACATTCCGCACATTAACTAACACATACCGCGACCTCTTTCACTAGTATTGATATAAACCACGGAAGAAATTACGCAACACAACCGCAGACACGACAGTGCCTATAGTCCTATGTAAGAAAAATTATGTCACTATTATACGATGTTAAATATAAATGGAATAAAACTAATTAGATCTCAATTCATGTAAATTGCGACAAGCAGGTAACATTTTTTATTATTGCGTACTTAAAAATATATACAGTAGATAATTGATTGATAATTGAACCGCCTCTGTGGTTCAGCGATATTGGCCCTTACTTTGTAAACCGGAGATCATCGGTCCGAATCCCGCGGAGAAACAACTTTGTGTTATAGTTGTTTTCTGGTTGATTAGGAAAATTTGGCCAGATCACCTAATCATCTGAATATTAAGATGATCGATGCGTCGGATGGGCATGTGTATAAAAATCGGTCCACCAACCAACAATACAGGTTGTATTGGACCAGCGTAGTGAGATTACGGTCCAAAAACCCCTTAATGGAGAACGTTTAGGGGAGGCCTATGTCTAACAGTGGACTACGACAGGCTGATGATAATGATGATGAGATAATTGATTGAGTGCATTGACTACTTGATTGTTTGTTCTATTACATAAATATTTAAATGAATTTTAAAAGCTAGGATTAAATACCCATGTAACATACGGAAATATCGTTGCGCTGAATTAGCTCGCCTGCTTATGACATGAATCGATTTATTATTTAGAAATTACATCCCGCTAATTTGTGACATAACTCGTTGCTGGATTAACGCGTATTAAGCTTAGCGTGCAATTTGGTACAGGCTGTTAGCTAATTGCTAGCGATTTGATTTCGCTGTTTAATTTTATCTGCAAATGTATACCACTTATTAATATGTAACTTGAATTATTTTATGATATAAACTTTGCCTTACTTAAGCCACAAGACAACATAAGTAATTTTTGCGAAAGCAATGTTTAAAATTAGAAAATAGACAGCTATAGTCATATTTTAAACAAAAAACCCTGACGGTTATACCAAACACTTTGAGATACAGCATATACCATCTTAGTCTACCCGTCGATTATGGATGCTGGAAAGAGTCCGAAACGTCGGAAAATAATATATGTAATTAACGCGAAAAAAAGTGAATTCAATATGTATAACGGTTGCGTAAATAAAAGAAATAATTGCTACATTAACATAGAAGCAATATTGCAATGATACAGTTCTTAATAATCATTCCTTTTTCGTATAAAATGTGTAGTATTCGCGTAGACAAAATAAAAGTTGTATTTTGTATTCGGCCGAATCAACTAAAAATCGAGTCGGTATACGTTTTCTTAACACAACGGATACAGAACAGAATAAAAAATTTTTCTTTAACAGATCCCAGTTTTTATACGTGAAAAGCTTTCCAAAAAGATGTGATATAAAAAGGTACAATGCAGTCGCTGTATTTTCCTTCGCGTTCGTGCGAAAATAGCCAAGAAAAATATACGCCTGTCGCGTTTTACAACCGCTCGTAAAGCGTTTCGCGGCGTCATCGGCCACGGCGCCCAAATTTGACGTTATTTACATGTGCAATTAACTCTGGCTTGGAAATGATGCACATTCTTGGAACAATCGTTATTTCGTCACGACAAAATTAATTCCGTATTAAAAAGCTGCGCAACCGTTTCCTTAATGGTCTTACAATTAGCAGGGCTGCGGATTCATTTATCATTTATTTAATGAGTTTCAGTGGATTCATTTATTTCAATATGTTTTATAGAAGTTTGACGTTTCGTCCGAAAACTTTTTCAGCAAGATAGTTTATTTTTTTTTAAATGTACATGTTCAAATGAAGTCTTATTAGAGCCCTAATGAAAAATTATTATTTTCATATTTCCGCAATTAGTTCAGGTAAACGAAACAAGACCAATTATTAACTTCATCTAAAATCTTTGGTAGGTTTAATAAGAGTTTTTAATATTTTCCTATATTTTTAGTTTTAACTTTGCTACTACGATTAACAGTTTGGTAAATTTTATCGAGCCCTTACAATAAAATTATTTACTCCAATTTTACTGCTCCTTCCAGGGTGCATACGCATTAACAAATTCGCAATGCATTGCAATATAACCATTCAATTCAAAGTGATATACAACTACAGAAACTGGGCTAATGTTTTAAAAATAGATAAACCTATATACGTGTATATAATTTTATATACACGTAGTTTAATTTTAGTTTATAAACAAAACGTGATTGGAGCCTGCTCATTAGATACCAGGGGCGCATAAGTCAAATATTAGGCATTTTTAAACTAAGGTGGTGAGAGGGCAGCCCTGCTTAGTCACGGGTAATTTCGGTAAGGTGCATGGCGATTCGGCCGCCACTCTTTCGGCGCCGGCACGAATTCCAATGGGCATGCCTTCGCGCCCAATTCACTTTGGACTCGGTGCGTCTGATGTTTGCCCTATCGACGATTAGCTTTTACGATTATTACTATATCACGGCCGTTCGTAGTAATAACTAGCCTCCTGTATGTGAGCGAAGTGTGGGTTACGTAAAACTTCCGTAGAAACAAATGGTGCAATGTTATGTAAGGAATCTACCGCAAATTATAACGTAACAAGTCTCTTTAGGTAAGAAGTAAAATAGTTACTTATTAAAACCTTCGTTAGGCTTATAAATTTTTAAGATGATACAGTCCACGCGGCTGCGTAGAATAGTAGATATTTATTGACGAAATTTTTTCTTATACGAACTGGATAAAGATTACCTAATAATGAAATCCGTTTATTATGCAAAAATAAGGTAATGACCCTCGATCTCATTATAAAATCTGCGATTGAAATCCTTGTTTATTACGTAGCGGATATCGGAAGCGTTATTGTGAAGTCAATGTCAGGCGTTAGGCCCAAGATTCGGCGAGGGTGAGCTTGCACGGGGTGGCAGGGTGACGTCGGGTCAACGACCGCGCCGGGGTCGTCGCCCGACGCCACGCGGCCGACCGGGCCCGATTGATCGGAGCGGGACGGCGATACTCCGTACCCTTACGATCCAACCACCCTTATGCTAGACAGGCGAAATGGCACTTTAATTGCGCCACCTAAGGCGCCATTCGGCTTGCACTTAACCTGGCCGTTACGACTCTTGTCCACCCAAGGTGGTCCGACGCACACACGTAAGACGAGGGAAGTAGTAGTTTTGCTCAAAATATTGATTTTTCCGCGGGCAACGGTGCCTGTGTACGCAGCGGACGCGCGGATGTGTGCGCGCTGTATCTATTTCGGGGTAGAGCACGTGGTCGTGGTTGTTGCTTGTTGACATGCGTTTTTATTTTTATTGCGGCGGCGCGGCGTGGCCGAGCAATTACGTAACGCAATTGCCTCGCAACGGATTTGCCTATAGACGTAACTCCCCTTAAGGTGCAGCTGTGCGTTTTCGGGTATCATTTCCTGCGAAAAATTTTATATTCTATCAATCATCGAATGAAGTATTAATCAAGACAATATATACGTAAAATGTAGCTTTGTTGTTGGGATTGTTGGCCGTTCTGTGCGTATAAATAAATTGATACGGTCGCGTTATTAATAGAATAGAGTCGATGTACGTTGTTCCGCGTCGAAATACTGTCGACTCAGTACAGTGGAGGCCGGTTCGGTTGCGACGCACACACGCGCACCACTTTACCCTTGATTTTGCCAGCTCAAGGTCTCTACCCTCTGCCGGCACGCACTCGCACCCGAGCACTTCCGCATAAGCCCGTCCCCCTCTAAAGTGCGGACAATGCCGAAATTCACCGACCGGCAGCCGGGGTCGACGACCGCGAGGACATACGTATTGGTAAATAAACATGGATGTTGCATTACATAATGAACCGGCTATCGGATGTTTTGATACGTATCGCCACCGAAACAGAAGCTTTCCGATCGATGCGCTGTTGTTTCCGTTCAACGGGTTACGTTGACACTTGACATTGTAAACATCTGGTTGAAAATAGACAGATAATACAAAGACGCCGGTTCATTGTTCACATTGATAATACAAATTTTAAACAATTCGTTGGCATGTCTCAAGACTTTTCCGTTGACTTGTATGAACCGAAATAATGGGTGCACAAAACTTGATTAACGCAACTGTGTAAATACTGGTGGCGCTATATTTAAATGATTGACTGGAATAGCTTTTTTATTGCCGTCGCATGAATGCACCGTGTAATAACATGGTGTGCCAGCAACCGACGGATAATTTGAGTATAATTATACCTATTATCACTTTCTTAATTAATTTAATAGACAAAAGTAACGGTATTACATTACGAAATTTGACTTTAATGACACATATAAATATTTCTTTAGGAATAAATTTATGTTGGCCTTCGTAGAGTTATTTCAAAAAAGAATTAAAGCAACATTAAAACATTCTTTATTGCGGTTCATAATATTTTTGGATAAGGGTTCTGTTACGAAAATATTATTGTAACAACATGTAAACAACTTACGTAACTCGAAAGTAAATAATTAAACACTGTATATCAATTTAAATGCAGAACAAGTTAGGAAATGATTAAATATTTATCCATAAATATTATGTAGTGACGGCGGTTTCGTTGTAAGAAATTAAAAAACAACGGCCAATATGTTCGAAGAAAATTTAGCCTAAGATTGCAATTAAACGCACATTCGCATAGAAATATTGTTTTAATAATTTTATTTGTTATAATGCTATCGATAGAATATAATTATAATGACGGTAATAAACTCAATCAAAGATGAAAGAATGTCGAAAAAATCTCCTAATTTATGTCATTATATATTTATATTTATTCAATATATTATTAGATATTTATATCGATGTGTTATTGTAAACAATGTGAAAGTCATGCTGTTAATCGTTATAAAAACACAGCTTTTTACTGTTTAAAAAAGACGATTCGGTTCTATTATAGAAAACAGCAGAAAAAAGAACCTGCCCACGTACAAAATACGTACCCACCTATTTAATTATATCGATAAAGATGCTAAGGAGCACTCCAAGAATAAATCCTTTATAATATTTCTTCAAGGCGTATTGGATACTATTATTAAAGCCCCGCATTCCGTCCATCGATCTGTCAGGGGGTTATTCTTATCATTTATATAGTAGATGATACAAATTGTACTTACCTGTACATTATACATATCCGTTGCGTCTAGTACTAAAATACAGTTATGAAAGCCGATATAAAAGCCGAGGGAATGTTCTATAACCAGTTATTTCGGCCTTTATAATAATTCTTCAAAATGAAAATACTTACATAATATTAATTCTAGAATGAAAACTCTTTGTGGGTGAGTCCGACTCACGCTTGGCCAGTTTTCTTGCTCACAAAGTACCATCGCTTTCTTTGTCGTTCAGTGTATACTGTGTAAACCACGATATTACTAGTAAAGCCGATGGCGTATTTTTTGTCCTTTATTAAAACATTATCAATTGTTTTCTTTCCAAAAGCAATATGCAACTGTACAAATATTTCGTCTTTTTGATAATAAGTACATATTTCTATGTTAGGAAATTTTCTTAGAGAAAAACATAGCCGACTGTCATGCGATTAACAGCGTACTGACCCGAAACATGGTACAAATTAATTACCCAGTAATAATGCTGGCTCTTGTGCCTTTGAAGCCTGAAGACAGAAATGTGACAAGAAGTGTGTTGTGAAAAATATGCACCGTGGTGATACTTACCAAGACGGTCAACAGCAAGGAGACCGAGCTTCGAAAAGAGACAATACTGTATAAAAGAATATATAGTTACATATTTTGGGATACTTTGACCTCATTTTTGTAAAGTTTTTCATATTTATATAAAGCCAACGCTTAAACGCCATTTACCGCTCGGGGCGGACGACCGAAATGCATCAAGTGGAGTGGCGGTTGAGCATCCCAACTCGTTTGATTGCGAGTCCTCTAAAGAGACAAGCATTTCATCGTGGCGTCGCTTGCTTTAATCTATTAGGTCTGTGCTGCACATTTAGTACTTTATACTGTTTTATCGATTTATAAAATTAGCATGTCATTCGTATGCACTTAAGTGATGTCTCAGACTTGACCCTAAACCCTATTCTAGAAGTTTTCTGAAATTTCGTCACATTCCTACATGCTTAAAAGGCTATAATATAACTATTACTTGAGTTGCGAATCGGAAACTTTATATTTAAACAATACAAATGTGGTAGTTAAAACATAAATAAAATTTCTTTGATGTATAGAAAAAGATAAAACATCCACACGAAAATCTTCGTATAACCTGAGATTATAGCGATAAAACATTCTAACAAACAAATCCTGTCTCAGGCGAATGCGTAATATTTCGTAAAAAAATGTCCCTAAACAACAGAGATGAACGGACCGACGTTGCTTATGAAATTAGTACGTAGGCATTGGGGCGTTCCCGACCTATCCCCCGCAACCTACGCCAACGCTGCACCGATGCAACCCCATCTAGATATCTAGACGTCTATTTAGATGTCTGGGCGCACGCACACCGACGCAACTCTACGCTAATGTGCGCCGCTCTACATGTGTGCGCCGCTGTGCCATCTTTTCTTTTTTTTCATCGGGTCCCACTCGATTTTTATAAGCACTAAGTTGGGTGCTTGTTTATGTTTACACTGGTTTGGATCGATTGTTTGTGGTGTCCAATTTATACGATGTCTAAAGATTGCATTGCAGTTGACTACCATCTGCTATAAATTTTTACATGTAGTAACTTTCGGTTTTGCCTATTCTACTACATGAATTGGTCCACATTTGTTTTACATGATTGTGATTTTTAAACTTTAAATAGCATGCGGCAAGTTGTGCATAAAATAGCTAATATTATAATATTTTTTGAGAAGGATCAGAATAAGTATCACCTAGTCGTTACAAATAAGTTTGCTTTAAAAGGACATTAAAGTAAAAATCTTAATAAAAATAATTTAAAACTTAATTCACTTTTATATGCTATCGTAAATATAAGCAAATAAGAATTATCACACAACCAATCTATAAGCGCAAAAGCTTAACAAAACGCCATCCAGCCAAACGTCATAAAACCAAACGAATACTGTAACGAATCAGCATGTCCGTTGCGAATAGCGCGGAAAATCACAATGCACTTAGCGCACCTAAGCGCCCGGACCTACCCCAACGTGTCCGAGTGCTAGTGCACCCGCGTATCTAGACTTCAAATGCCTACAGCACCCGCGTGTTTACGCCGGGTCCAATTATCGGGGGGTTGGGAACCTCGCGTCCTTCCCGGACTCCTCTCAGATGTCGCAATGTGCTAATGGATTTCAGAATCCGACTGATATTACTCGCCCGATGCAATTCCTGTTTATGTTGGAATCATAGTGTGCTTGTAGCTTTAGTATGCGGTTCATTTGTATGTATTTATATATATTTGATGCTTTATAGTCGAAATCGAATCGGTTTAACAAAATGTGAAATGTTCTACTTATTACTTACTACTTTATATTACCTAATACTATTACCTAACAAATTTTGTTTTAAATTTTAAGCTTGTACATTATAAGCAAAGCAAAGCTATCATTATAAACGTAAGTAAGGAAGTATACATATAAAAAAAAGCGATATAAAATAAACCTCTGTTTTATAACAATCTACGAACTTTTACAAATCAATTTTCACCTGCCTAGTTTGAGGTTTTTTTTAGTGCAAGCATAAAACGCGCAAGGCAGATTACAAGCACAATGCCGCGCTTACACTGATTTTCTTCAACAATGCAATTACTGTACTACACGACCTGACAGAACGAGTATCACATTCACCTTAGGGTGGCAAAACGATATATTTGAACATTTAAGTACATGTCCGTTGCTACCTATGTTTTTTTAGATCAGAATTAACAATTAAATTACAAGTACTTTAGTTAAAATTCTAGAATCTATGTCCAAATGAAAAACATCGATCATTATGCTGTTTCAATGCATGTCCAGAAAATGTTATATTATTTTTTTTAAATCAAAATAAGATAATTAAGAAAATTATACATATGTACTAAAAACAACATCATTAGCCTTTGTTAGTCCACTGCTGGACATAGGCCTCCCCTAATACACCCCTTTCCTTTAGAGGGTTTGGACCGTATCCCACCATGCTGGTCTAATGCAGGTTGGTGGGTGGACCGACTTTTTACATGCCCATCCGACGCATGGATCATCTTACTTTTCAGACAATTGGGTGATCGGCCCAAATTGCCCTAACCAACTAGGAAACAACAATGAAAATTTGTTGAGTCCCCGCAGGATTCGAACCCACGACCTTCGGTTTCTAAAGCACACGCCCATACCACTAGGCTACGGAGGCAGTCGACTAAAAACAAATACAAACTTAATGATAATTGTCTTGGAATGGGATGGTCAACTAAATTAATAAAAAGTGGTACATTATTACGTAATAAAAAAATGTTTACATACAATTTCATTTAATCTGTTTGTGTGAAAGTGCGTTATATTTAAGCAACATAAATATTATTTGTATACGGACCGTTATTAATGCGTTATTAACGAAAAGTATGCTCGATGAAATCCTGCCCTCTAGCGGTGAGTGGCAGTACGCTAGTTTGTTATTTGGTCAACAGATGGCCAAAGAACGACGAGGAAAACTATTTTTGTTGTATTTGTTTCTTTTGTATATTTCGCAATCCCTTCTGATAAAATAATATGTACATTATGTATCAAACTTTTCTTTGAGTAACATATATAACAAATCTGTTACCTAAATTAAAGTTACCTTAATAATGTTTTAAACTAAAAATCTTAGAAATATATCTACTGTAAAACGTTTTTTATTTAAATAATTTAATAGTTTAAATTCCCTCTTAAAACATCTATGTTCAAATACCACTTCCTATCCTTGATTTATTCTGAAAATGTCACTTGGCGAGAAACTGTCATAGGCTTAGATTAAGTGTGCAAAGGATGACTAATTACTTACGGGCGCTATGCCAGGTCGAATAGCGATTTTGGGGCGGCCGTCTGTTTCCTTTTAGACGGTGTATAATATTATATACATTGGAGATAATCTTACACATACTCAAGATTTAATTTTACACGTACGCGTAATTAGCATTTTAATCACTATTTATAGGACAAATAACTAAATATATTTAAAATGTTTATAGTCATATATAAAACGCAGTGCGCTTTCAATGTGAAAATTGATAAACTAAACGACATAAAATATTCATGTGACGTTATATCCAAAAACAATTAATTTTACAAGGTCAGCCAACGGCAAACGCTTTAATAATACATGCATTGCAATGCCAAGCAAGTGGTGGTCCAACATTGTTGGATAATAACTGTATTTACTATCAAATCACCTGTGTCTCTCAACTTGAAGAAAATTGACTTAAGTGCAGACCAAATCACCTTTAGAAAGCCCAAATTTGAATTCAAAGTCGGCCACAAAAACATGAAGTACTATGACTTCAGTAATTTGGCAGTACGCGCCGCTTTCTTCGGTCGTTTATCGCATGAACGGAATAAAGTACGTGCGACAGCCGATCTATCAAGATAGCCCAATTTCTATGGGAACCGTGTGCGAGGAACACATAGTGCCCCAGAAATCTGAAACAAGCATTTAACAAACATTTCCTAAGCCGACGTCGTCAGACTCGTGTCGACATGCATGCAATATTCGTCAGGGAAATGTGCTGTGTTCCCGTTTCTAGAATTCTACGGCACTAATAATATAGCTAAAAGGTTGCCGTAATATCATTATTTTAAGAGAGTCATTTTATTCACGTAAACACTTAAAATAAGTGATTATTTACTTTGCTTTTTTAATTATTTTTTAAACCCCTTAGACGTGGTATCAGCATTATCTGGAAAAATTAAACTGATATATGTACACTTTCATGTGTGAAAATTCCTTTGAAAGGGAAATTTTAAAAATGATAATAGGTCGTGTCTTTTGCTTAATATATATTTATGTGAATGTATTTTTCAACATTTAAAGAAAATACTCTTTAAAAATAAAAAAATACAAAATACTCATAACAATAAATGTTAATATACATAAAATTACTTAACTATTATTAAACCTGTGATTACTATAAACTTTTTAATCGATAATTCGTAAAGAGACTTCATGTGATATATAAAATCTCACATCCTTGACGCTAAAGTGATATTTTCAAAATGATTATGCGTACCTTTTTGGTATTGTGATAAATTAAACAAATCAAAACTTCGGTAAATCGGTAAGCGTCAAAATGAAATACTAAAATGTTAGAATGAAGAGTGTTAGTGCGCATATATTAGTGATGTGCCGATAGGGGTACGAGTTAGGCATAAAGGCTCAGGTATTGAGGGTACTCGAGTTCACGTCTAGTTCTAGGACACACTGTCGCAATCTGCAAGTTCGGACGTTGCTTATCTTTATCAAGTGCGCATTACACTCACTCACCTAATTCCCGCCGATACTATGTAACCTCCTTAGACGGTCTAGACGAGCGAATATCGCCTTCGACGCCTGTCAATTCTTCAAGAACATTCGACACGATTTAGGGGAAATTTTGATGATATAATCTATAAATTAGAACTTGTAAAGTCACATATTTAAGAACAAATAAAACTGTTAATGTCTAATATATTATAGATATATACATATAAGTCAAAAAGACAAAATTATAGTTATATAGTTTATGAAAGTGATATAATATTTATTATTATATATTAATAAATATCTATTTTTTTTTAGAATTAGCTTATCCTTTCTGAGTAGTCTTAATGGTTGTTACCAAATAGGAAGAATTTTTTATGTTGTAAGATCTTATGCAATTCGTTAAACGCGTATAAATCGGTGATGTTTTAAAATTTACAGTTACTAAGTATTAAGTCGTCAATTCATGTTCTGTGTAAAAGGTAACAGTTTAACAATATTTAAAAAATATAATGCATTTATGGTAATACTTATTTTCTACTAGCGACCCGTCCCTGCTTCGCACGGGTGCTATGCGGATAAAAAATGCACCTACTATATTAATAAACAAATGTGCCATACATATAAACCTTCCTCTTCAATCACTCTATCTACTAAAAAAACCTTATCAAAATCAGTTGCTTAGTTTGAAATATTTAAGCATACATAGGGATCTAGGGACACAAAAAGCGACTTTATTTTTTACTATATAGTGATGTAACATTGAAATTAAAGCGCTGTACTTCGAAAAGGCATTCCGTCATAAGATCCTTTGTTGTGCCTTTACTTTTGTAATAAACACTAATTATTACATAAATAAAAACGCCATTAAGTTACACCATAAATGGTTTCCTAGAAAAGTCTCAAATAAATACCTATTCGCTCGCCTTTCAAACCCTTAAGTCCTGAAACATTGTAACGGTCGTTGCTAGTACGTACGTATTGAAATTGTCCCGTCATTTATTCCACGCTCAAAGGCGTGCCGTTCAAACATGCAGCTAAAACTCTTTTTATTAACACCCGCAACCCTAGACCACATAATAGAAATAGAAAACATGCCAATGTGTGCGTGAATTGCACTTGTGGTGTTGCTATGTGTGCAATAAATACTTTATCTATCCCTCTCTTTCCTACTCGACATTTCACTGATAGCCGCGGCCTTGTCTAGTCGCATCTAATGCTGGCGTTAGTGTGTTTAGACGCCATCTAAAATTGCAAGTTACTTGACCCTTCCATAAAATATAACCCATAAAATAAAATTAATTATCAACAGTATACTGTATATTATTATGTAGCAAAATATCAAACCACCACATAAGGTTAAAATTATCGCAATACGTTTTTAAAAATACTTTTATCATGTTGTTAACAAAATAACAGCAATGGCACAAAAACCGTAGAAATGATTAAACTTTTTCTAGATTATCTACACAACACTAAATGGGAACGCGAGTAATGTGTGAACAGATGTATGAAACCGAAAAAAAAATTCCAGTATCGCAGTATTAATATTTCGATGCGGAAACAATAAAACCTTTCATGGATTATTCACACTAATGATTTTTTTCGCGTTTTTCAGGTGAGTGTGACATGTTACTAGTGGAGTCGGGCTGTTTGACCAAAAGGTTCGTATGGTATAGAAAAATTAAGTAGACTTTTTAGGTCTTATACCTATTTAAATTTTTCCATTGCGTTTTTAATTGTTTTACATCACGATATTGCGTGAGGATTTTTAGGGTTAGCGAAATCGTTAGCTTAACATTCTGTGTACCCTAAAATATGAGTCATACAGCAGCGCTACGACATTATAACCAGAAAACTGCAAGAATATACGAAATAATCATTGCTTCCGATAACTATACTACCATTTCTTGTTGATTAGTTCAACCGCCATCCTTGCCGCCTTTCTGACTCGCTCAAGTGCTTCGCCAATTCCAACGCTCCTAATGTCCCTGTAGCGAGTGTTGACTGAGTCGGAGTGTTGACCGGTATGTAGGTTACGCCGCGAACTGGCGAGCGACTTCGCTCTGCCCCCTCCCCAACACCGCCCCCTTTCCGCACCACGCAGCTACCTCTAGCTGAAATAGAGGGAACTTAGGCTTGACTTAAGCATGGCTTGGGCGAAACTTAGATAGCAACAAATGTATTAATGTTCCGCTGCCTAAAAAACTATCTTCAAATCGACGTACTTAGTATAAGATGAGTTAAAATTTTCCAGCTTTTAGCAAGAGATCCTTGTAAATTTATTTCTTTTTGCTAGCACTTTAAAAAATGCACATGTCCTTTACAAAATTATTAAATTTGTTAGATGATTTAAAAAATTATACTGACACATAACATAAAAAGTTGAACAACTTAATAGCACTCTACTTTGAACAGCTGAGAAAGGGAAAGGTGAACGAGTACACGGTACAAGTTACTCAAATTTTTATTAGTTTATTGTATGAATAAATGTCGTTTACAAACTTAACGATATCAATTCGGACGGACGTTAAACCGGCGCAATTCGGCGCGGGCTATAAGTGGACGTCATACATTATATTTATATCAATCGCGGCAGTGGTCAGTGGGGCAAGTTCGCTTGCTTGTTTGAACTCGCAATAAAAATCGGAACAAGTACAAGAGCGCGCCGCGAAACGAATTGCTGGCGCCTCCTGATTTGGCCGCTCAATTTAAATCTCTCAGCGGATTGAAGCCGGTCTAAAGAGCTCTCCAGATTATATATGGGTACGCTATGCAGTTAGTTTGTTTAGGCAATACACCTAAAAGTATTTATATTTATATACATATAAGGAGATTAAGTTTTTCGTTCCAAAGCGACATACCATCCTTAACTCCTGGCTTGGTCCGGGATATCGAAAACTGTATTAGTTAAAGTATATATCAGGTATTTATAAAATATGTACAATGAATTGCACCTGCATTAACACACTTTTATAAACCGCATCGAATTCGGTACACTTGTGTCTTAATGTAACGAACGTTATTTTTTAAATTATGTTTACATAAATGTTTCATATTAGCACGACCTTAAATATCATAATTAATTTATTATTTATCATGATTTTCTTTTTTATTTTCACAATTAAATGGATAACTTGAAGCGTTACGAACAATCAATGTTTTCGTTGTATTTTGATATTAACCCTGGCGTTATCATAATGATTTAAGGAACAATACAGATAGTAGACAGTATTAGGGGATCGTCAACCGGCCGTGACTCCGTTTCCTACAAAAACACACGAAGGCTCCGCGATAAGACGACACAGAAATCGCGTCAAAATTTCGCGATCACACCACAGCCGCATGCAACGTCCTAATATCACGTAAGCCTTAATAGCCTGAATAATAATAGTGCATTAAGCCCCCTATAAGTGTAAAAATTCAATGTTATTCGCAGGTTCAGTACGTTTCAACCTTAGGTTTAATCGATTGGACGTGAAAAAATGGTCCAGGGCCTAATCATTTTAAGGACGTATCGACTATAAGCGGAATATAAAATTAAAGAAAGATACAAAATAAGATGCTTTGCCATAGTCACGTTCAGGAACGTTGTATTTAAAAGAAAAAGAAATGCTCATAAATGAGCATTGAAGTTAGGTGGTTTCTCTTCTGCAAGAAATTGGAAGCGTAAATTAGCGCACCCCTGCGCAACTGCTGTTTTAAGCTCTTATAAGTTGTTATTCAACTTTTACAATTCTTTACTATTCTCTGTCTATATAGTGCGTGTGCTCTGAAACGCATTGGCTTCCTTTCGTAATGGGCTTTGCAGCTAATTCCATCGTTTCACCCGATTATCGATATTGCGTGCACTCCCACCGGCCACTCGATACCATTCGCAAAGCGTCCCTTTAATGCAACTGTAATAAGTAACGAGCATATTCATAGAAATTACTTGACTGAATACCTAAGTGTTAAGTCATAAGAACTTAACTTTGGTTACAGACTAATAAAAATTATTTTGGTAGACAAGTACCCATGGTGCTTAATTGAGGTTTTTGATTGAATTATATCTATATCTTTATTCTGATAAAACATGGGAAAAAGCTTAACAAATAAAAAATAGAATAAATAAATCTCTATTTATTTTGGAGTTCAGGAATGCCAGCAGAATCTTAACGTGTAAAAAGCAGTCCGTTTGTCGTTTAGGACATGAATGATTTTGATTCAGTTCTCAGCAATAAGTACAAAAAGGTCTAAAATGTTTAATCTAACTATTGCATGGTAAAAAAACCCTATAGCCCCCAAAACAAAGTAATAAATAACCTAATAAACGAACGCGAATATTCGTTCCGATCTAAGCGTATCGCGATCCAACCGCCCGCCGGCGCAATTACCGGCGAGTGAAAACAAAAGACTCGCTTTCGAAAGCGCAAGCGAAATGGCGACGGATCCCACTCGGGCCATAGATCATGTGGCAAGCGGAGAGCATTAACGAATGCGGATGTTGCGCAAGTCGGATTATAAGGGGCGACCTAGCGGGCACCGAGCGCGGTTAACCGTTCGCTTTATTACGATAACTGCGCGTTGGCCAACGCACCACGAGCGGGTGTCTGGTGTCGGGCCGATACTGTAATTACGCTATTATGGGACATATCCGTAACGACAATTTGCACTGTATATTAGATATCTGACACATGTACCGAATAGTACAGATTTTTGAACATTTTCGTCGAGCCCTTGGTAGCATGTATTAGTACGATTGTTTGAGTATATCCTACGCTGCTTCGGTGTGAAGCAAAGTTATTTAATAAGTTTAATATTGCGCCTTTTTCTTCTTCTAGTAATTGGAACATCTGTCATACATCACTCTGGTACTCGAGTTTCTGGAGACAGAACTTAATATTTTAGTTTCTTTAAGTTTAAAAACTAAGGTGGAAACAATTGTACTGTTTAGCAGTTAAGATAGTAAAAAGACATCATATTAGTTTTTTACATAAATTATTCAGTACAAAGATCGACTAGTAAAATGATGCAAGTGACATAAAGCTAACGACGTAGAAATCTTTAAGGAATGCCTTTAGCTATTCAAACAATTTGGAGATATTATGGATATTAGGCATAATCATTAAGCGTATGTCTTAGTAACACCGTAAAAAAATTGCTGTCTGAACGGATGTACATAATAAAATTAAACAATTTTCTATGATATAATGGCATTAAAACATATCCAGCCATTTTAAGGCAGCCTTCTTTATTATTTTAAGATATATTCATTTGTGACACGAACGTCAAAACGCAGCGATTTATAATACATATTTGATAATTACATTATCGAAATGCATAAATAGATGGAGCATGCAAATGGTAACGATATATTTACAATATCGACTGTGTGTTTGCAACGGATTTTCATAAATAAACTTTAGAGGCTGGTGCAGACGTTGATTGTCACGTTCGGAGCGGAGAAACTCGAGAAATAATTGGCTGCGATGGATTCGTGCCTTGCGACGTTCATTATTTGCTAAGACAGGGCTCTGTGGCCTTTGAATCACAAAAAACAGATCTGATTATATGAAATTTTGCAGCACAATTTTTTTTTTAATTTACTTTACTTCGCACTCATATAGTTTAGATTAGCTTGATTACAATATTATTATTATTGATACTGGTTATAGCCCGCCACTTCGTTCGCGTTCTAACAGATGAAAAAATCTGCTAGAATTTATTTTCTAAAAAAACTTGAGTAATGAGCCTAAGCTACTCCCAGTCATGTTAGCTATTTTTAGAGAAAGTCCCTTCAAAATCGGACCAGCCGAAAGATTACAGACAGACAAAATAAAAAAGAAGTTGCTTTGTCATATGTACTGATTGAATATGACAATACACACATTAGGTGTGATATTACCATGGTAAAACGGAATATTGATGCTTGCTTATATAGATATATAGATGCTTTAGGTATGAGTATAACTCTCAAGCAATCTCATTACTGATCCGGATGTATCATACCGGATGCAAAGTACTATAATTTGGTTCGGAACACGTATCTATAAGTTCCAACTTTTTACTTCCTGATGATTTTGTCGTGCTTTACTCTTTTGGGGTTTCGAAACCTTAAACCGTCTATAAGGTAGTCGGATTACGTCATTCACAAATATGTACAAATCAAACTTACGCGTGATTGCATACCTGATGACAGAGGTGCTAAGTGAAGTATGACTATTTTTAACAAGTCGATGCTGTGCAAAAGTAACTTAGCTTTATTCACCGTTGCTAAATATTCAGCATTCATAAACTAAAGCTTACAAACGTAGTTTTCTCTTAATTTTGTTGGTATATCCAAGCCAAGAATTCAAAATATTCAAAAACAAATTATTTATCGGAGTCAAGACCTCATATCCATATCCGTGTTAAGCGTAAATGTAGATCTTGAAGCACTGTTCTGGGAAATGCTTTTTCATATTTCGTTTCGTCATTTCTTCGCAAAAAAAAAGCGATTGTTCATTTTTATTTGTATTAGTCAGCTTTATGATGTACAGTCACAGGTGGGAAAATTAAAAGCTAAAGCGACATTTTATTGACATTGCTTAGATTCTAAAACGAATTATTCATGTAATTTTTTGACATTTGGCATCAATTTTTTTTCAATTGTTTTCGGCTCTTAGGAGCTCTTACACAAGTCCAACTTACTACTAAATTAGAACTAGCTAATGTTTTGAAATACACCACTAAATCGCTTCCGCTCATGAGTCGCGCCGCCCGCCGCGGTCGGCGGCCGGCCTAGTTTCGCTCTAGGAATAGGCGCCGCCCCCGCCTCGCGCCCTGCCCAGCCAAGTACCACGTTAAAGGACGCATACGAGTGCGTTTCACGGCTATTTACACAATCACTTACACGCCGCTCGCACTCGCGGGCCCTTTGAATGCGCCCCTTGTGCCATCTCGCGCTACGACTTGAGTGCAGCTTAATGGACATCGCCGGATTTTTATAGACATTGCCCCTGATGACATATCACTTGTGTCAATTTGACATATGCCAGCGAAGAGCCGTAGAGTTCTTTGACGTATTACTCTCGAGAAGAAAAGATATCGAGCAATAAATGTGTGTAATAAACAACCACTAAACTATGATTGTATTTAAAGGGATCTACAGTATATTATGTGATTAGCTTGTGAACAAAATTAGTTTATACTTAATTATATTCATAAACCGAGTACATATATTGCGTCTTCTACAGAATAAATTACGTATTTTATAGCACACGGCTTACTAGTGAATTGTTACTGAAACGCCGCCGACTCCGGCCTCACTAAATCATCCCAACACTGACTCGGCATGCATTGCGCCGCGGTCCTTCGGCTACACAAATCTATGCGTGTGTGTGTCCTGTCACTAGTAAACATCTGCATGTGTTCGCATAGATCATAGATCCCCTTGCACGCATTCGCGCACACCCACAAAAGCGGTCGGCACAGTCATCTCTGCAAACGCTAAATATATTTGCATTTTCTGTTGTCTTGCATGAACACTATCACTGCTTAGCATGTGGGTGTATAGATTTAAATGTCGTCCGTTATATTTAAGAGGCTGATGTTTCAATATGTCCTAGCGTATGATATAATTTAAAGGAAAATGCCCATTTTTGATACCCAAACAGCTTAACCCCCTAAATATTGTCTTATTAAACAGTGCAGCCCATTTTTTATTATCCTTAGAAAAAACTATGTAGAAATAAACGGAAGCTCACATTTTTTTTTAAATGTAAGCTCAGAACAACAAAAAGCTTATAGTTATGAAGGGCACACTGGGTAGAGTGGCTTTAAAGCTAAAGCGTTGGCAAATAAAAACAAATCACAAACGGGACCGCAGCAAGAGGGTGTGAGGTGTAAACAGATTTCTTCCAAATTTTCCATGGGGCTACGTGACCAACGCCGGCCCGATTTAACCTAGATTCCATTTCGAACAGAAAATACATCGGATCAATACATGGGCCGACCCGTAGAAGTCATCTATAGGGGTAGATAGAGAATCTCTTCCTCGTGTTCCGCGTGAACTTCGACCTGGCTTTTGGAGGTCATTAACATTTAGGCGGCCGAACTAGGTCGGTGCGTCGGTTGCAGCGTTGCCATGGTAACCGCGCCGCCATCTTGGCAACACCAGTAAGCATGGCCACTTGTTTAGACAGCAGCCCGGTTTGATTTATTTCGGTGTTTACTCACGATACACTTTCTCTGGGCCTGTATTTTCTCTTCGTCGTAATTAGTATCTCTACTTTCTGATACGTAGCCGTTGTGTTAGCTAGAGCCCACGTTTAGAGTTAACTTTCTAAGCGAAATTGTAAGGAGATAACTTCGGACAACGAGATAAGCGATATGTCCCGGAAATGAACATTGTGACTACCACAGCAAAAAACTTAGGACATAATTTAATTTCATTATAATATATCAACCAAAAATTTTATATTAATTTTAGAGGACTTATAAATTTCAAGTGGAAAAGTAAAAAAAATACACTTTCGCTAAATCTTAAAATTTTGGTAAACACGTATCTTTTAATTGATACATGTATGTGTATATTAAGATTTATTATGAAGTTATTACGTTAACAAATAATGATATAAATATTTGTGAATTTGCATACGTCCACAGTTATCCCGGTCGCCGCCGCATACGCGCTTACGTCACGGTGCCGCTGGTAGGGACTTGAAAATAGGTCAAAGGGGGGTCGAACCACTGTCACTGCCATATTACATAACCCCTAGAAATAAATAGGTACCTCAATTTGTATATACGAAAAGGCAACTCGCCTTTATTGATTTTGTGCGATACCAGATTGTCCTGATATTTTCGTTGAAATTATTTGAATGATAAATTTAGAAAATTGAATACGTATAGAGTTGGTATTCGGTAGATGAACTTTGTTTTTCTACATTTTATAGGATACATGTATACAAGAGCATCAATACCGCCTTGTACAATATGTATGTTGTTAAATATGTATGCATGAAAATTTTGTCTTAGGACTTTTTGGATAAAGAATTTACGTACTATGAATGCAATAACTGTACTAAAGTAAAATAGTAAAAGATATTTTAAAAAATACTTTATTTTGTACACTTTTTTATTTTCGTGCAAATTCGTGCCTTTGAACGGTAAATATTTTATTGACTTTCAAGAAAAATTTATATATAATCCTGATAAAAGTATCATTGACGCTTAGGTTCTTCTGTCACTAAAGTAAGGGTCCAAACGTTTTCTTTTCCTTTTTAAAGGGATGTAGAGAGCTGAATAAATGTGAAACGGTATTTCCATTTGTCTCGTCTATTTTTGAACACGTGTAAGTCTTTAATTTAAATATTTTATTTAAAATTTATCGGAAATAAAAATATAACACAATAAGCCTTATTACCCTATAAATATTATAACAGTTTCAAAATAATTGAGGCGCCCCCTTCCACCCCTAAGTTATGAATAAGTGGGGTTGACGAACGCAGCTAAAGATAATTGTAGGTGCCCAAACCATTATGCTGGATTTAAAAGGTACATATATATTTAATGCACCAAATGTGTATCAACGTATCATATTTTAAGCGTATTATATTATTATATAAGCAATTAAACATACGCGCAATTGATAAAAGTAAATTTTTGATGTTAAACGTCAAATATTTGTTGGTGATCGAATGTTGTGAGTCTCGTAGATAGCGTACGCTCCAAAGTTGGAGTTTTATAATTCAACGAAACTCATGTGCCGTGAAGACAAATTCTTAGGGCCCCTGACATTGGGCTCTGACCTCAGAACGCCTTTTGGCAGTCGCCTTGGCATTGCAACAGGGCCGCATGGGTCTGTGTTCAACTTGTATACTAAATAATTACCTCGTGGTTACATTCGGATGACGTTGGCCTTCGAGTTATTTCGGTTTTGTATGCTGGTCGCATGTTTATTGGTAATTAAACGGATAGTGTGAATATTTTTGTATCGTTAAGGTTTATTAAAGTACACATAAACCTAATATTTAATAGTTATACTGTGGTATCGGTTGTATGCTTTTTATTTTACAGGGCTTATTGGATATACTCCTTTACGTTGCTTCTTAGTAACTTTAGGCAGTAGTATGTCGTATATAGTAATTTAAATCATAGCAGCATCAAAGTTTAACGTAACTGTTTTGAAATTATTCGCAACAACAGAAATATTTCATCATCATCATCATCATCATCAGCCTGCATCAGTCCAGTGCTGGGCATAGGCCTCCCCTTCTCTATTCGGGATTTTTGGACCGTATCCCAACACGCTGGTCCAATGCGGGTTGGTTGGTGGACCGTCGTTTTACATGCCCATCCGACACATTGACAATTGGGTAATCAGCCCAAATTGCGGGTGTAGCAGCCTGCAAAGTCTTTACTACAAAAATAGTCTTTAAAGAAATAAATACCAAACTTTAATTTTTACCATGCTAATGACGTTACTGTGCGGCTACTATTTTTATTTAAAACAGTAAATTTCATTTTGATTGAAATAACTTGCCCTCTACCGATTCCCTCATTATAGGAATATATCATAACAATTAAAGAAAGTATCCAATTTTTCGTTAAGCCCGTGGATAGTAGAATTTTTCCTTTTTATTTATCATTAATTATATTTTTGATAATGCTTTCTATATAGTCTAGTCTTTTAATAATAATTGTTATGTATTAAAATCCCTTCTTTATTTTTTTTATTCGGCGTCTATGTTAAACACCTACATGGATCAAATGTTACGAACGAACAAAGAATAGGAAATACATTTATAAAAAAAAAATAATTCTAACAGTCTTTCTTGATGCTGTTCCATTTTCTACGTTTTAAACCGTTTTTATTTTGCAGTTATAAAAAAATAATTTTAAGCAGGGTAAAAAGTAGGAGGCATTTACTGTTGTTACTACGATTTGTTTTTTTAATTTTTTATTAAAGCAGAAACGGGAATACATTTTCAAAATCAATTACAATTGCGCTTTTATAAATTATGCAGAAAATGTTATGTTATATAAATTATGCAGAAAATAGGCATGTAATCATTAGTTAAGTAAGAAATTATTATAATTTTTATGACATACGAACGCAAACTAGCAGTCGGTCCATCCAGTCCATCTGATGGAAAGTGGTAACCGATGTCCTAAACATTGTCAATATCAAGGGTACCTGCCGCGTGACATAGGATGATACGTCTCGTTTACCCAGTAAATACGCTGGCTACGATGCCCTTCAAACCGGAACACAGTAGTGTTTTCACACTACTGCTTTGCGGCAGGAATAGGCACCGCGGGCACTACCCCAAACGGTCGCCTGTATAAAGGCACCTTCAACCTCTATTTTTATTATACAACCCTAGCAAACAAACAAAAGACAAAAATTACACTTCTACGAATTTGACTTGAATAAGACATAACAAATTACACCACAATGGGTTTTCATGATCGATTAACTTTACAATTTCTATTATAAAAAACAAATGCGGTTCTAGAAGAATTATCAGTGGTTTGACAAACTGACTTTTAAAGCAGCACGATATCATCGTCAGTAACGCACTCAACACATAGTATATGTAACGAAACTATTGTTATTCTGAAAGCGAACGAGGAAACAACTGCGATTGCCTAATGTTGAGTACTCCAGAATAATAATAATAACTATCGAATAAGGGCTAACCGAATGGCCCCGAAGTGAGCCCAAGTACATATTGGGTAGCCTTTATACATCAATATAACCCTGAATATCCATTTACGCATATCCGGTTTTCGTGTTCCTTAAACATTTGTATTGTTAACGGTATCTTTATAAAGAGTACTTTATTGTATCATTTATCTAAAACTGCAACAGAGTGGATATTTTTACATGTTACTGTTGAGATTTATCTTAATACACTATGGACAACTTGAAATCATTACTATACTAATTAACTAAGTATTACGGATTTTCTCCTTTATTGGTAATATATTAGCCGGGACGTTGACCGATTTTAAAACTTCAGGTGTAATTTATTAATCAATGAACACATAAATCCGTAAAATAATTTATTAGAAATAATTACTGACTGGTAAATAAATCTATATTACGATATCGATACAAAATCATACAAGAATTAGTTATGTTTCACGCATTTGCCAGCGTCCGTAGTGTAGCACAGACTGGTGTAAAGTGATAATTTTGATAGGATTAGGCTCAATGAGTCTCAATTGTTTTACGAGTTTCTAGAGGTCAGGTACGATTAAGGGTCATGCAGCTATTTTAATTTTGAAATCGTTAATGTAAAACATATTTCTTACCACACAAGTAAAGGAACAGAAATGGTAAAGTTTCTTTTATCTGCTCTACTCTGCCTATGATTTTGAAAATAAGAACACTTCAGGCATATTACTTAAACTTGCTACGTACTAACTTTATACATTATATAGTAAAAAAATAATTTTATAAATCTAAGAAAGTTACCAATTAGCAAACTGAAGTAGAGACGGCTAGACACACTTCGTAGCATCGAAGTGTAGAACTACCCTCCACTAGATGGAGCAACGACCTGTGCAAGAGTTCAATCAGTGCATGGCAGCTCGGAATCACGGTGCACTTCAGGGAAGTCTCTTTTTCAATATATGGATTGAGATGTGTGAAAATATAATGCACATTAACATTATATCTCTATTTTTGCAACAAAAACATTATTCGTATCATACCCTATAAGCATCGGAAATAATAATAAAAGAATAATTTTATTGTTATGTTTAAATTGCTTATACTATTTTCATGTATGGCTAGTATGACATGACTATTCATGTTACTAACTATGCGCCTCAGAACATTCTAGAATATATACTCTACAATATTATAAAAAATACAGCGTAAGCTCATTGAAACATACTGTACAGAAAGGTCAATAGATTTGTTGCTGTTCAAAGTTGTATTGTTAAGAACCCACTTGATTTTAAACTGACTTATATCTTAAATTTTAAGTTTATGTCGCAGGAATACTTGAAATGTTCACTGGCAACATTTAAAATGTCGGTAATATCATATTGAAACATTCAAAACAGGCTGTGACAACAAATGCACCTCGCGTACGGCTCGGCGCTTGCGCGGCGGCCCAGTTCGGAGCCCGAGGTCACGGGTTCGTTCCCCGGACTAGTATTGATCGAATCTATGAGGCCGGAAGTGGGACCACGGTGCAATGGACGTCAAAGGAGTTGATAACACCACCTGGAAGTTTTAATATCTGTATACGACCCGCCCACGTTTCGTCGGACATCGAACCTCGAAGCGTTTTATTAAGTTATAACGATAATGCTGACGTATAACTGAAATGTGTACTGAGTGACAATATATTTACAGTAATTTTAGTCAATAGTTGTGTTGAACTATTTGCGTCCATAGAGTATTTTTGTAAACATAAGAATCAGACCTTTAGTCACAAGCCGCATGGTAATTTATTAAAATTAGTAATACAATATGGTAATGTGCACCGGTTTGGTGAATTATGCAAAACGAACTTAATATTAACTATGTGCTCAATTGCGCAAAGCGAACATACCTGTTTTAAAGATTAACATTATTTTTCGAAAAAATTATGTAAGAATCAGTTTAAAAGTAATTTAATTGTCATTAATGCATCGAGATTAACCGTGATAATCTAGTTACACTTGACATTGACACAAATTGTGCTGCACTAGAAGGAAAATCTATCCAAGAGCCCGATCAAGGTATTGTTGATAAAGCCCTTACGGCCAGATATCGGTTAGATTTTAATTAATATCTCGAAAATTGGGGTACAATGATTATAATAATAAAATAATACGTAGCTGTGTATATTGTTTGCGATAAAGTTTACATATATTTAATGGTGTATCATAATCCGTTCCGCCATACTTATTTTAAACCGACGCACTCGACGTATCGTATTAAAATTGTCATCGGCTGATCTCCAATCTATTACTAATGTACGACAAAACCTTGGATCGATTTATTTTTAGCCGAAATCCGACCACGCCGCCGACTGACAGTGTTCAGCCGATCGGCTAACGTGCACAAAAACGGCCGAAACAAAACATCGTAAACACGGCACGCGACGTTATCGCGGGAGGGGTGTTATCGGCCCGTTACAAGTAGGCCTCGGAGGTGGGTCAATGGCGTTCGTCGACCTGCTGCAACCCGCACGTGCTGGCCTCGCCCGCCCCGGCTCGACGCCCCTACGCGAACTTTATGCCGATCGTTACGGATGTATTGAAACGCAGTGGTAAATTTTTACCGCCCTTAGCCGGCTAATGTATGTGCCTTTTATCATTTTTAATACGTCACTATTGCAAGCGAATAAAGAACTCGTCAGTATCGTTTGAGCGCGAGTTATTTTTACCGGCTAATAGAGTTGTATTTGATAGAGCCGTCGTGATTACATGATTTTGGCCCTTTGTCGGCTTATGAATATCAATGCGCTTTACCATATTTAATGCGAGATCTGTTACTAGTGAATTAAATAACTCTTTCGTTCGCAAACTAATGTTACCATCGTGATCGCAAGAGTCCGTAACAATTTTTCCACTATGGACTCAAAACCAGGGTAATGCATGCTTCATGAGCTATGCCTTAAGTAAATAGCGAAAGATATGCCGTCCATAAAAACAATACAGAATTTTGAAACTGGTAAATATTTTTTTCCTTCCTCATATGATTATGGCAGACATGCCATGAAAAGTTTTGTGATGGATACCGATATGGTAAAGTACTTTGTTTCACCCTCACATACTTGCTTCTGTTTTAGCAATTAATCATCTTTCCTCAATTATGCGTAATTATATCTTAGCGGTCTTAAATATTCTGTAGTTGTTGTTACACCTCCAAATAAATATTTTTTCATTTAAATTAAATAAATATTTAGAAAACTGTGTGCAAGTAAAGAATATTGGCGCTTCGAGAAAAAGACAAAAATTTTAAACATATTATAATAAAGACCCAATATATATCATATATAATTCTTCAGTGAAGAGAGTGTTAGTTGTTGTTTATTTTATATTAAAACAAGGTTTTTTCTATTACTATGACTGATTCTATTACTTTTTATTACAAAAAAACATAAAACATAACATTTTTTACAAATTATGTCACAAAGTTAATAAAGTCTCAAGTAAGATGATTATTATAGTTTATTATACACAAGAATTATGTGCATAACTTTAACCCTATCGTGGTTTGCGTTATTTTTTGTCTTAGTGTTGCGACGAAGACAAAGAAAATTAATATAGAAGGATTTTAAAATAGCCTCAATATATATAGCAAAGCTCGCAACAGCATCAGTATAATAGAAGGGTTTTCAATGCCACTTTAGTGGGTGTCTTTATATCAGTCTGGGGGTGTGAGGGGGTGGCGTGCGCAGGTTATAGGTAGGTCAATGACGTTCGTTCACCCACTGCAGCGAGCACTGGAACTGGGGCGATACGTAACAACCCCGGTTGCTATGTTGCAACGCGTCAAAGTCTCGCTTTTTTTTTTTTGTAAAGTTGAGAGGGTTTTTTAACGGCCAGTGTTTATTATGCTTTTGGGCACAGATACAAAAGGGTAGTAAGTTATATTTAATAAACGATAGGATTATGAAATATTAATTATGTTCAATGGATATTTTGTATTTTATATATACAATTTTATATCGTTTATTAGTTTAACCATTTTCAAACTTTTATAAAAACTGGTGAATTTTCTTTATTTTTTATATTTGTGGTAGCTATTGTATCTATGTGAACAATTTTCGAGAAACAAAAACTGAAATTGCGTTTACTTTCTTTTTTTGGATTTTCTATGTAGGTTTAACATTTATAGTTTGTTAAATATTGTAACATTTGTGAAATTACTGGCGTATTTTGGTTCTAATTTATTTTCGCGTAATTTATCTGCGGTTAACACGAAACGACTTTGTTCGTCGAATGCCTACAGTATTAAGGCTGTAAGCCTGAAAGAAACTGCACGCCAGGCCAATGAACTGTACAAAGTGGAATGTGAACGACTGTTATACAAAGTATTTGGCCGGGGTTCAATTTTCACTGAACTGAAATTGGAAAAAACAATGGAGACGTAAGCGGCGGTGGTTAGAGCACGTACACACTTGAACTATAACTTTTTATAAGTTTCTCTCATCAATAATTTTGGTACCACCAGCTTGCAGTTCAGTAGAAGAAATCTTATTAAAATATTTTACTAAACATATATTGGCAAATAGATAAAACAATGAAATTTCTTAAATAACTTTTCTTTTAATATCTGCTTTGAATATTATATTTTTTTAAATTTAATCATGAGCATTATATGAGTAAGCCAAATGTAACATGTATATAAACGAAACAATGACTACCTTTTCAACATAATAAATAACCGCTGGATGAGAATAGCCGAAGATCGGAAGCGGTGACGTGCATCAGGGGAGGCCTATGTCCAGCAGCGGACTGACACAGGCTGATAATGATGATGATGAAATAAGCACGCACTTGCGAAAAACGTTTTTTTTGTTTAGTATTTATTTAAAGAAAACAAATGTTATGCTATATATAAATAACAGTACCAATGCATCACATTGCTATACATAAATTAATAAATAAGCAATTATATAAACAAGATATATTATTTATGTTGCTTTGTTTTATTTTCGTGAGATCTTGTTACTTTATCTTAAAATTTACAATTAAAATACAATTGTGTATTTTGTTTAACGCCGCGGACTAATGGAATAAACTATCAATTATCCATTAATACCTAACGACTACTGTTGTAACTCTCAGAGATAACAATGTATCTACATTAACTTGACCTTTAATAGTTGGCTTTGAATATTAATCAACAATTATTGAACACGAAACGATCTAACGCACAGATTATTTACAAAATTGTTGTTTGATTTTTCTCAAAATAGATATCGGTTATTAATTACGCGAACTTTCATGATATAATTGTGTTAAGCAAAATATTGGAAGTACTGCCTAACGAGACCTTATTTTAACAATATAAAATGGAAAACAAACAGAATTACAAGTGTAAGTCGTTTATCTTTAATTAACACGTTTCTCAGAACGGAAAAATATAACGGAATGATATTTTTTATCTTTGGAGTTATTGCTACTTTATAAAGAAATATATTTATTTTATTATAATGTATATTTAACATGATTGATGTATACAATACTGATCAAGTTTATAAACAACATCTCAACGCTATTATTGGGCCGTGACCTTAATGACACAAAACGTTATTAAACGCTTTAAAAGTCTTGAGTGTCGACTTAATCAACAATGACTTGTACAGACATTGTTGATTAAAAAAAACAATTATTACGTATTTAAGAACTTTTTTTATTGTTTTATATATTTTTTTATTATATATCTATCAATTGATATATAACTAGCTTTCGCCTGCGGCTTTCCTCACTTGTATAAATATGATCCACAATACCTATATATACTGTAACTCAAATTTCATTCTTTTTTTTTTTATTTATTTAGTTCACCAACCATTGTTACACTTAATACAAATTAGTATTCTTAAATGCACAATCAATTACAGGTAAACATAACATGCAAAAATATGGTGGCTTAGCACATTGACAAATTGTTTTGTGAAATTCTTAATTATAAACTGTATAACTATAAAGGTTTATCAATATTAATTCTAATAATTTCATAATAAATAGAAATAGTTAATTTCTGACATTTTTAATACTGTCAATCCAATTTATTTAATTTTTTCGTTTCCGTTTCCATTCATTTTTAATATTTTTACATCCCACTTTTTAAAATTTTTGCACGGTCTATGTTCACGGGATATCCTGAAATTTATATAAAAAAAAAAAAATAAATCCGTAATAGTTTACATATAAAACAAGTATCTATCTTTGTATCAAAAATTCGAAAATAAGTATCTATATTTCTTATTGTGTCTTATAGCGTATATCTATCTTATTGTGGGCATTACTTGCAGTGTCAACGTCTTCTGAAATAAAACAACATTATGTTAAAATATCATATAATTTTGTCCATTTAAATATTTGACATAATTTAAAGCAGCAGGTTTTTAAATAAAGTTTTAACAATGAAAGTATAAGGATAGGTAGGATTATTTTAAGGTTTTTTTTTTTTATTTCTGAAAGTGTATTTTATCTGATGATTATTTATATACCTTATTTATAAAAATGCGATAACACAGCACAATCGAGAACGTTTTTTAGATATGTGTTGCTACGCCTTTAACCAGAAACTTAACTTCAGTGTTAAAATACTAGAAAACAGCAATGATTGCACGCAAAAATTAGGCATAAATAGTCATCTTATAATAATAACAAAATAATTTCTCTGTAAAACCTTAAAAAGTATGTAAAACAAATGAGAAAAACATTGCATATAGATGGAGTTTTATCCGAACAATGCAGTTCACATTAGAGAAAAATATTAGATCTAAGTTTTATAATGTTCGACTAATAAATAGTAAAAGATTTGTAGAGAGACAAGAAGTAATAGTTCACACTATTTACCATAAGGTGTCATCTTTAACGATTACGCACTCGAAGGTACGTTCACGTTAGTACATTAACAGGTACTGGTTCGTCGAAAGTGTTTAGCAAGAATTAGAATATTACGTAAAACGTCCAGCTGACGTGTGACTAGACTGGTTGCATCGACTTAGTGCTCAGTACATCTATAAGTACCGAGCGTTGGAGCCTTCGCCTATGTACTCGTAAAAGTAGATAGAATGTCTAAGTCAGCTAGGCCAGTAGGAGCCAAGGCTAGGTTGTTTTAACGCAACAGTCGACTATCAACTTTAATACGTTACGCTAAAGTTTATTTTTGTCCGTATCGGACGCTCAATGACGTTCGTTGACTCGAGCGTTCGATGCCGGCGCATTGCTGTTTTCCTTCTCCGTTTTCATGCATTGATATTAGAAACTATTGATGCTGTTTGTGCCATATTCCAGCGTTTTAAATGTTTGTTTACGAGACAGCGACGTATTCGATTCTAGACTAAATATTCATACGGCTTGGAGCGCAATTCGCAATCAGTTTACCTCATTTTATTTGTACTTTGTTTTAGCAGTTTATTAGATGAAGCAAATTATCATTAAATCGTAATATTTATACCCAAATTGAACAACAACACGTATGCAGCCGGTTTATATAGTTTCACTTTCTAATGCCATCAATCTTGTAATAAATTTCACAGGACGCCGTGACTCCCGCCAATTCCGCGTTCTAACTGTCACGTAGGGAATGACTATTTTTAAAAGTGCGGAGGGTTTATTTCATTTGTCGCTAGTCTAGGGCCAATCAAGTTGGGCCCCTGGCGCGTCCCGTTCGCCTTCGTTGGGCGACTGTTACGTGGAGATCGTGTGCAACGGCGGGGCTCTGGTTTGGTTGGTCGGTTCGGACGCGAGGTGGCGCGGAGCTCGTGACCCAATTTCGCAGCTGCTGGTTTCAGCAGCGCCGAGGGTCTCGGCGGTGTGGGGGAACGGGGCGGGGGGAGCGGAGGTGGAGGAGGGGGCCGACGAGCGCGTGTCAATGCCGTTCGTTGACTCGCAGCAGCGGCATCGGCGCGGCCTCCGCCTTACATAACCACCAACAATGCCCGAGTGCGTGTGATGTACCCAATAGTCGAACACCATTCGAGATATTCTATTCGCTCGTAATAACCGGCTGAATGTCAAATTCAGTAGCATACGTTGCTTCGAAGATGCGCGATGCGAATCCGAATTGAAATGTTCCGTATGCCAGAAACTTAGAGGCAGAATTGAAATAAAACACAGTGCTTGTTACTGTTTAAACAGAATGACGTCATAAATACACGCCACCTAACGAAATAAAATGCATTAGTAGCGTCATAGACAATAATTATGCATGTATTTAGTCATCGTGACGTTCGTAGTATGTAACGGGACATTTATAATTAAACATTTTAACCTAAACGTAATTACAAAAAGTCCATTAATGCTGTTATAAAAATTGCAAAATATAATTAGTTAATATAAAACAAGCATGCAAAAAATAAAGTCTTCGCAGTTATACAATTAAGAATAATTTAACGAGCTAACAAACGAGCCCTCAGCGAACCCCACAAAGGTATTGTGAATGGATGCTGGAGTGAAAAACGTGTTCCGCGCTTCAGCGAGGGCGCAACGGCGACCGCGTGAGGGCGGGCGGGCCGAAAGTGAAAGATACGAGGGCGCGAGAGGGGAGGCGGCAAGGGGGCCGGGGCGGAGGGGGCCGGTGCGAGCGACGCCGCGCGGCGAGCCTAGCGAGCGGAGTGCACCGCGCCGCAGCCTCACGCAAACAAAACTTTAGTTACTAACCTACTTCCGTGCGGGCGCCAACCGCGGTCCGTACTCCACTGTACGCACTGGTACGTCGCTTATCTATGACGCCGCCCAGTGATGAACTGTTACAAGAAAACACTGAACCTGTTGCGGCCCACCGCCCGTTCTGAATGGACTCTAAAGTTATACGCAGGGGACATTTGAGCGAAATGTTTTACGGTGAGCCGATGTGAACACAAGCCCTTATTTACACCCCTTTTTTTCTGTTGAGTCGGCATGCATTTTTTTTTATTTTGTAGCGATGCTCTTTAATTGAAATACAAAATCACGCACACACCTGTATAGTGATCCTCTGATATGCTCTAGCTTGCTCGATTTTTTTTATATTTTGGCGCCTTTTTGATTAGTTGCAAACTTATTCCTGGTTGGTCACCCCTCTACACGCGTTAAGAGTTTAAAGCACAGATTGAATAATTAAGTTTTCTTAACACTTTAAATTTAAGAAATAGCATAGATATTATTGAATTTAATTTTTATGAAAGAAGATTGATACAAAAAGAAATATACACACTTTTCAAATATATACGTATTACCTAAATCACGAACATTAACGACGAATTTTGAAACTTTTTGTTGCGTTTACTAGTTACGGTCTAGATTTGTATTTGTTTTAAGCCAAAAATATCTTTATTCATATTGTGATCTATTAATATAATGCAATATTTTTGGATTTATATTAAAAACAACCTGTAAAATGTTAAATGACGCCCATCTTGTTTATGTATTTATTTTCTAACAAACGTAAAAACTGAGAGTAAACGCCGCTTTTAAAGCGCACGAAAGATTTATTTAAATAATATTAGCTTGGCGGCCATATTGGATTTATTTCTATTCGTTGTTGCAAGTGCTGCCCTCTAGGGACAAATAATAAGTTAACAAATAGTTCAAATGCATTGTATTATATACATGCATTTTCTTCAAGATTGAAAATATGCAGTAGACTCGGCTTAACAAAATGTATATATAAATATCGAATACTACTGTTAATTACCTACAGCTTTTCGTCGAATGCCTTTATTGAAACAAAATTGTAGGTAAAGGGTATACTTGTATGTTAACGATGGATATTGAGTGATAACAATTATAAATATTTTCAAAAACAATATTATTACAGATAGCAAAACGTATATTTTTAATAAGGAAGTGGTACTTTTGCATGTGTTGCATTCATAGGTTCAACGTAATATTACTATATAAAACTATGACTGAGTTATTTAGAATGATAGATTTTATGTTAATTCAAGCATGTGCTTGGTTCACTTTAAGCTAAATGCATAGACTTGAACCATCGAGCTACATAAATGTAGTATTTATTGCTTTGCATGTTTTGTTACGAATTTAATTAATCGTTGCAACAAATCTGACTAATTGCGAGAATTTAAACAGATCAAGCGATTCCAAAGGACAATAATACCAACTGCGATTTCTATAAAGACATGCTGAAGTAGCTTTTGAAAAAGGACGAACCGTCACAAAGAGCGGCCGGAGGCGTGACGTGGCTAACATTTAGCTAGCAAGCAAGTAGGGGGCGCGCGTGTGTGCGTGCGTGTTCATTCAGTTTTGACGAAAACGCGCACACGCTCGTCATGACTCTCCAAAGAAACTGGGTCGGTTCAGTGACCTATATGTTTATCTAACGATTGTGCCCGGCTTCGCGGACCGAGCCATCGCCTTGCCGCCTTATCGTATCGTTCGTGTTTCAGTTTAGGTTATCTGCCGGGCAACCTGTCTCCTGCACTATTCCTATTGATAACGCGCGCGGTGTAAACAAGTTTTTTTTAAATTTCTTTCTTTTTTATGACTTTGCGTGTGTTCGGCCTGATTTCAAGTTGCTGTTTCGATTTGATAATCGTACTAGCAAATTTTATACTTTTATTTCATACTAATATGTTTATTATTATATTAGTACTGATGTACAAGCAACTTATTATTATATTGATGTAGCAATATGATTATCGATAATAACTATTATATTGCTTTTGTTTATTTGTATTTAATACCAACAAAATACAACTGCGTACACTGAAACTGTGAACAGAGAAAGTTTAGAGAAAAGCGACGCACTCAAAGGACTTCAATGGCCTTAGTGTGCGTTCAATATGCGAATAAGTTAACATACTAATGCCACTACCGATCATTTTCTATGTGTAGGGTTACAAATTTTATGACAATTTTCTACCGCAAAATATTTTAAATACCATTCCTAATACGAAAGTATTATTTTAATTTTTATTATTTTATTAAACTTATTCAGCGTGAACACGTACAGTAGATGCGTATTCAAACCTTAATCTGATTACATATCTAACAAAATTTTGTTATAATACAATAAAAAATATTTTCGATGTTAAGTAATCGTGCGCAACGCATTCCAACTTGATATTTTAGATCGATAGTCACCGGATCGAGTTTTCTTCGAACGGCGGCCAGAACACATTAGAGGCGTAGGCCATTAGCAATTAGTAACCCAAGCCGTTACCTTCGAGTCTCAGCCCTTCATTTTCGTTAGCGCCGTCCATACTTTACCTTTGCGAAGGTGAACGCTACCACAAATTCATAATTCAATCTATCCCCGTCCTGCTCACACTAGCGTCGATAATAACACGAGCGAGCGAGAAGGGCTAACTGGATGCTGCTAGTTGATTGTACACCAAAGGTCGCTCGGACAAAACGTAGATGCGTCAATAAACGCCAGCAAGGTGACGCATTGTAGCTAGGAATGTATTATTGTAATATCGGCTTATGCGTAATAGCGGTTGCACGTTGAAAAATTCATTGTATTCAAACGTAACGGATACATATATGTAACGGGTAACTATTCGCGCAGTGTTCATATGCTAAACGCTCATTGGCGGCAAGTGAAATTGCAATGGGTGATTTTCCGATGCCTTGGTGGCGCGAAACACGGCCGAATTTAAATGAGCGCTTGTTTTACCGTCGCAATATCGATACTTGTTTCGAGTATTTATAGAAAAAATATATTTAATGTGTCAAACTATAATGTAATCTTAATAGTAATAGTCACCATTATACAAGCAATAAAATAATACTATAACATTAGTATTTTGTACACCAAATCTTAAAAATAATATTTCACAATTACATACCTCAATTTAAATAAACATCACGTATTTAACGCATTCAGTTATTGATTACACACAATGGCTGACGCGTGAGCAACGTATTTGCCATTTGTATAATCTTCATAATATATAAATAAAACAAGTAAAAACAGAACATAATCCGTTAATGTTAAGATGTGAGGTGTGCCGCCATTTAAGTTATAAAGTTAACGTTTTTAATGATCACATGTGTTGCATGATGCATTAAAAGGAAAGTGATTAAAATTTGTTTATAAAATACTTATCTTCAAAATAATTTTGTTATTATTTTTGCAGAAAATATTTTTGTATACCAACGTGTTGCTTAAAACTTTTCTGTTAAGTTAAAAAGTCGTATACTTAGCAGTTAACTTGTGAATATTTCAGTCCTATAATTGTCCTAAAATTTTCTCCTGAACCCTTTTTACACCTTTACGGTGTGGAAAGTGATACTAAATCTTAAAATATATTAAAAAAAAACTTGAGGTTCAAACTTTGTTTACTTTCACAAAATGTAAACATATTTTGAATTGTAATTTATATAACGCCGTCCATTGCTATAATCCGGAACTACCTTTTTATTCAAGTTTAACAAGTATGCTAAACCGAGCTTTTGTACATTATTCAAATTCTGAACAATATTTCTTACTTAACATTGTCTATCGATACGCAAAACTAACATTACACTGACATATTTCAAGTTGAAATGACAATTGAAAATTATTACGCTATGCATAAATTTATTTCGATCGAAATCACGCATAAATCTTGTTTCAAGAATTACCTTAAACGTATTCCTTAAATGTCTTATAAATAAAACTTTTAAAAAATTAGCCATGAATAGGTTTTTTATAAAAATAAGTAGTTTAAAATATACAAAATTGTAACAAACTTGACCACTACCTAACTTATACTGACAGGTTATTGCCAGATCAAAATAATTACGGACAACAGAATGTTTCTAATTCAAATTTATGGCAATTCAAATGTACTTGCCACTAACCAGTTGACAACTGCTGTCAAATTAAAAGCAGTAGTAGATAAATGGCCGCTAACAGTGTCTAAATATAACAAACTTCATATGTATATAAGCATTTGTATTTGGCGCTGGTTCAAAACACTTTAAATATAAAGTTTTTATTTACAAATGCAGAGTTATAATAAAATAAATCATTTGATTTATAAAAAAAAACATACGCTCCTCTTTTGGTAGTCAGTAAAAAATTAGCTCCTTCTTTTGTAACCCCGCGCAATAATTTGGGTCCTATCTAACAATTAACGTTAAAAAGTTCGCTATAAAAAGTAACGACGACACGGCTAGAATTATATTGAAAAATAGAACTTAAAAAGTTATTACACCATTTACAAGTAATTGAATACTAATCAACTAGCTTTGCACTGAATCATTCTACTATGAAGCTAACTTAGAAGCGGATGTAAGTGGGCGTTTGCCTACATGTATCCTTTTAAATAATCTGTGTGCAAATTATCGGTCGGAAGTTGAATTTTTGGTGATCCATATATCTGCTTCTTTCATTAGTATATTTTTTCTAATGACAATTGTTTAGCTATTTCTTAAAAGATTTGTAGCCGATATCTTCCAGTATTATCATCTACATTTTTCAAACAAAACGTAATTTTAATAGGGTTAGGGTCTAAAAGCTTACACGAAGCAATAAAGTTTGTCGCCTCGTTTTTGCTTATAAAATATAATATGCATATATATACATGTACAGATTTTAATTTAAACACAAAGAGCATGCAAATATAATAACAATCACGGGCGCATGTATTATCTAACCTCAAAAAGTAGGACAATTACTGATAACTGATACAGGCGTGCATTAACGGTGACGTGGGCACGGCAGAAACGAGCGTAAAAAGGGGGGAAAATCTCGACGGATATTTATCGGCAACGGTATAATAAGAGTCCATGACTGCGTTAGCATTGGCGTTGTCTCCTAGCAAAGGTTCACTCGCAAGGCCACCGGTCGCGGCGCAGGCCCGCGTGGGAATAGCTTAGTGGTATCGTATCGTTGGCACGGCTAAAATACAGCGTGCAACAGAACGCGATCCGAGTTTTAAAACAACATTATTTTATCTGGTAATTTAATTAAAATCAAAAATTAATAGCCAAATAACATTGATTATATCAATTTCTTTATTACAAACCATCTATCGTATATTAACTATTGTTTATATGACGTTGACAATAAACTATTTTTTTCACTTACCCGATGTCACACACTAGATTTGATATGATGTGAAAGCGGACATATAAAGCAATTATATCATTTTATTTAAAACAAAGGACTTTACTTTTTCCTTCGGCGAAATTTTGTTGGAAAAACAGTTCTGCTCTTTAAAAACTAGTCGTTTGTAGCCTAGATATGTTGCATCTCTTTTATTCGCTATTTTGTCAACTATATAGAACCAATTTCATAACAAAAAATTGACAATAAATATAATTGGCATTAATTATTTGGGTGTTCATATTTCTTACATGTGTGCATACGAAAATGTATTTAAAATGCGAGCTTCTTTAAGTAAAGTGCTGCTTCTTATTATATATTAACTGATTGTATATAATTATAATATTTTTCTTTAGTGATGATTCCATGTAAATAAAATCATTATTTAGAATAAAATTTATAAGAATATTCTATATATATCTTTTATTCACAGTAATTACCATAATAACTTTTATAAGAGGTAGAAAAAGGCTGAACAAAACGTTTACCTTTTGAAATGAACGTCCTTAAAATTTTTAAACAAAAAATAGAAAATGCTTAATATGTGTAATTATAAATTATTAAATATTTATACATACCTATATGTATTGGGTTGAATAAACATAGTTTTCATCAATGTTGTACATATTTTCCATTTAAATGAAGGAAAATTTCATATTTCCTCTAGTCGATGACCTTTCGATAAAGCTAGAATGATGCGTCAGCTCAGGTTGCATGATGTAACCAAATTTACTGCACTCATACAAAGAGCGTTCAATTCCTTATAAATGTGCTTATTATTGTCTATGTGTGCTGTTGATGTAAGCGCCGCGGACGGTGACCATCGAAATAGAAAGTGGTTGAGTTTCAAACGGTGCTTCATCGATAGTGATGTGTTTGCATCGCTGCGCTCGTATCGATAGTTACAAAACGTAACACACGAAAGGAGTTTACAAAAATACTTTTTAAATCGTTTTGTATGCATGCTTTGTGTGCATTGTACATGCTTACCGTAATATAATTATGCGTTTCGAGTTATGTATTTTAACAATATCGGCTTTTTGACTAGGTACATCCCACAAGGAACAAGGCAATGTAAGTAGCAAACAGTAATATTATACCGATAAGCCGTTAAGATAAAGCTCTTTTAGGCTAGTTTGCTAGCTCCGGAAAAAGACGTGATTTTGGTATTAACCACACTAAAATATTACTCTTTAAAAGTATCGATAACGTCGCATTCACTAAAGTAAACATGTATCGATAAGTAGCGTTAAGAATAATGTCCATGTGGGCGCATCACTAGCGCGGTACTAGTCCCACGGGATGTACCGTAAGCCGTAAGTCACGTGCTACACACGGTACCGTTGCGCTGCGCGCGCGCCTAGACGGGCGACTCTCGCTTTCGATGGCGGGCTTTTTGTCCGCTCTACGCTCCGCCGCGGTGATCTCGACTTTCTTCCGAATGCCGACGAATTTCACTTTCGACGGGTTTTATTCCAATTATTATATATAGGCACGTTATACAATCACGGTCTGTCTTCGATTATCTAAGTTCAAATAAGTCAATAATTTACTAATTATTACGACGTTGATTTACATTTAATCTGTGACTGCATTACATTTGATCGATGTAGATTGTGGAATGTTTATATTAATTTAAATGAAAGTTTGATTTGGTACAACGATAAAAATTAAACGCTACCATCAGTCAACTCGGCCCGTTACAGGGACGAGATAAAAATCGAGTGAAGTAAACATTCAAAAAGTTTAAAAGAAACCTTGACCATTGCGGCTGACATTAAAAACGCACGCTCCTTTCACGGCGACGTCAGGTGGCCGTTGTATAACTCACTTTCCATTTTCTTTGGCTCCACATAGCATCGATCGTAAAGTGCAGATTTTGGTAAATGTCTAGCAATGTTGCCTACAACACAGGCAATCGAGATTATGACAATTCTACTACGTTATACCTTTACTTGTGACCTTTTACCTTAAACCTATACCGATCCTGTTACGTTCGATTACAAAAATTATTGTTACACACTTTAAAACCGTTGAACATAAAACAAAACATAAAAGTTGTGATTGTTGATATAAGGTAGAAAAACAATTATATATCATAGGAATATCTCATATGGAACGTACGCTTTCATTCGATTGAAAGCCCAAGAATTAATGGATTATTATTGTTTACTTTAAACCATATTGTAGCTCAAGTAGCACTTGTTTGTCAAAAAATGAGAACCGGTACAAACGAACGTTTTTTATGTACCCGCGGGGCCCGAATTACGCCATAATGCGAACCGTCCGCGCGCCGCGGTCGCCACATGTGGCAATTTTCCCGTTTCGAAGAGAAGTCAAACCTTGACCTAGGAATTAAATATCATTTCATCACATCTGATCGTTAAATATTGCATTTTGTCCGACGCACGTTTTTATAGCAATTAGCCGTGAATAATATGTTTGATAAAAACTTAATTACGTCAGCAGCATAATTGAACAATAAAAACTTTTTATCTCTAAATTATGATGCTAAATTCTACTTTTGTTAATAAATACAAAAGATCTTGAATTAAAAACAAAAAATTTTCACTTTTTTGTTCGTATCAGTTTTATTGCTTATGGTCTAAATTATTTGCTTTTACTTATATAAACTATAAAAACAGATATTTTTGAATCAACAAAATTCTAAAATTATATAATTATATAGTTTCAAAATTGAACTTGTCGATTCAAGCTGCTTAGTTGCATCGCAGACTACTAGATGGCGCTAGTCGCCCCGAAGCGCGGCGACGGCAGCAGAGGGGCGCGCGCGCACATTGCGCCACCTCGGGCGTTTTACGCAACACGGCCGTTCACCCCGGAAGGTGTTTTCTTTGCCGTTTCTTTAGCAGTATGTTACTGTGGCGGGATCGCGTGACTTGTTCGCGTGTTGCGCAAGCAGCGGCGCCCTCTGGCGGCCGGATCCGAACCACTCACATTCGAAGCGCACGGACCTAATTACCTTATCGCATGAGACGCTCAAACAGATGCGCTAATGTGTGCTTTCAGAGAAGCGACAACCTAGTTACTGCAACGAAGCCAGTTCTTACATATACCACTATCTAGCATAACCCTTTTGAAAGTAGTGCCATTTTAAACCTAGCTTAAAAGTTCGTTTATTCCGTAATGTAGGTAAATCTTAGAAGGAAATCGCCAAAATTTGTTTACGTACCATAAACGATTGATGCGTCGTCACTTCGGGGAAAACAGTACATCTGTGTCGGATATTCCACACAGCGCTAATCCCTTGTTTTCGTTTTTATTGGCGTGCTATTGCCTGAACTTCAGTGTCCGATTTAGCGAATTACTCAGATACTCGACTCAATTAAAATAAATCTCTAAGCATTACAACATAAAACATAAATATGAAATGTGTTTTCTTTATCGACAGCTTATTTATGTACAAAAGTTTAAGTTTACCCCTTTGACATTACATATACGTACAAAGCATAAACACGGGTTTGAATTATCTCAATTAAACAATTTATACATATCTCTCCTATCGAAGAAACAAACATTTAGTCGTCTGCGGATATCGTTCGTAGACGAAACAAAGGCTTAACGCACCTTCAAAAACAGCTAACAAGCTTTCCATTGTTACATTTAAATGTCGAATACGATTTTAATTATTCATATTGTACTAGACAAAAGTGTAGCGATTGCGAGAGAGTGAAAGTATTTGAGGCTGCCTATTCACCGTTGTTTCAAAACGCGCCTAAGAACTCCAAACGTGATATCCCTATAATGGCGTACCTTTCAAAACGTTGCCTCGTATGTGATTTAGCTGTCAAAGTCCGCCCGTTTACATAAGCAATGACATTGAAGGCCGCACTTACGCAAAAATGCAGCCGCCACTTGCGAAACGAATGAATGTACGGCACGAATGTATGTACGTAGCATCTACGCTATGTCTCAAGACGGGTAGTAGACAGTTAGGCGCTGTTCGAATTGCATATAATGAGTGTAATGGGCGGTGGAATTATTTCATTGCTGATGCCTTTAGCACGACTCATAAATGTGGTTTAAATTGCGTTTTAGTGTATTCGGAATAAACTTTTCTAAAGACATTTACTTATAACTGATTCAAAAGTTCTACCTATTTCTGCCGCAAAGCAGTGTGCGCTAACAATACTGTGTTTTAATTTTAATCAATTCAAATATATAAAAAAATACAATCGTCTGTGTCATAAGCAAATGTATCACGCGCATACAGCGGCATCAAAGAATCTTAACCACAGTACATTTGTTATAAAGCAAACTTGTTAAAATTGTAAACCGTTACCATTTAACATACATATATCACGGTTTATCCGTTTTATACACCAATTACCCTTCAATTGGACACCGTAGCATCTCAAGGCGATGATCAAACTAGCCGCACCCTATTGCGCTCAACGTATGAAAGTCATCACGATTATGAAACAGCAACGCAAACAGTGAATCCGACGCGATCGAAACGCTAAAAGCTACAAGCTATTGCTCAAAACTAACGAAACGCTACGAGCATACAGTCTTTTATTCTCAGCGGCATTGTCCACAATTGCCTAATCATCGTTCGGGTGCTAATACTTGTAAATTAATACATCTCTTTAATAAAGCTGTCCCAAATAAACAAGGGTAAAGACCTTTTACGTAACCACGTGTTACGTATGCCGGTGAGAGGCAATGTCAGATGCAGCAATCGCGCTATTATTTTGACAAGCAAGGAGTGTACTCCATGCTAAAACAATGGTTTCGCCGTCACGGCTCTCGATTCGAGCATCGTAACGTTTTAGTATCCTACGTGACTCAATGAAACATTGTCTATTGAACACTTTTCATTTCATTGAGTCAAAAGAATTAACGTTACGGCAAAACATTTTTTTTTGGCATTTATATTATTGATTGTGATTTTTGTCGCGGAAATGTAACACAGTGTTTCAATTAATATGTCACTCGACAATTTTTAAATACCGAACTTACTTAATTCGATACGAACAGTTCGTTGTTCGACTTCTTCAACTTAAGCATCTGGTGTAACCTTTGTGAATCAAGGTTAGAACATGTTTTATTTTAAAAATACGTTTCTCCCAAGACTCACGATAGCTTATACTTTGCAGATCAAGGTTCCTCTAATGTCTTGCATGTCTTTTGTTTCACTGGTGCCAAAAAAGGTCAATGAACAGCCTCGATGTTTCTACAATCGCACCTTCAAATGATAAGGGTCAGCCCACGTTTGGCACACATTTGCATTCTCTCTATTATTAGGGTGCGATAAGGTTCAAATTGCAATTTAACGTCCGCTCATCCGAGAGCCGCCGCTGTAATCATCATTCGATAAAAGTGCGAATGAATTTCGCCCAGCGCTCGCGGTTTCATCATTGCAATTGTGAGCTTATGTATAGGGTGAGTGGTGTCAAAATAGTTTGGAAGCGTTCTGCGTTCACGGCTCTCTGTCGGTCGCGGTGTCCGTTTGTTTATCGTTCGCGCGCGTTCTTGACAGCGAAAAAGTGAAAACGGCCGGGGCTCGTTGCGAAACGAGGCGGCTAGTGGTTCGGCGCGGGCCCGCAGCCACGGTGCGGCACAGGCTGACGTACCACCACCTTACCGGTGTTATATAATTGGAAATGTACCGTCATTATGCCTCACCTCCTAACGTGGCACGGTTTCAGAAGTTCATTGACCCCGCCGATGGAAAAAATTGATGCACGTTCACTTCAACGGTAGGGCTAAACGCTGATGTCCCTTTCGACACTGCATAAATTAACGTTATGACTTGCGTCCATTAAATAAATATTAAAATTTAGCTCATCAGTACAATAGATACCGATTGCCTCAACAAAAAATACTGCATTAAATTTACAAGGCAACTAGTTATGTCGCAGTAGTTGTCTACGACTTTATCTATAGGTATAATAATCTCTTCCATTGATGAAATTTAAACGATTCGTTTCGATAAAATATAACTTTAAAATGATTGCATCTTTTGGCAACTAGCTCATTGATTGTTTTATACCATAGCACCAAAATGTGAACGTTCAAAGGAGGCGATGTATGTCATTGACATCAAACGATTGTTTATTGTTAGGTATGACCCATTCGAGCCGCTTTCGTTCAGCTTATTTTATACTTCCTGCTGTAATTAAGCAAGCTAGGGCTTAGTTAACGTAAGACAATTTACAGGAAGCTTGCTGAAGTTCGCCATTAGAATTAACAATACCATTCTAAGGTCACTAAAACTTAAGATGAATGTCACTATCTTGTTTAAGAGTATCGATTAAGTAAAAAATAATGGATAACTGATTTATTTTCATCATAAATCATATTAAAATAAAGTATTACTTAAATCAATAGTATATCGCGAATGGCTTCGTTGTGAAGTAAACCAGCGTATTTATTACATGCATACCATCTAAATAAAGACATTTCTAGTAATAATTGAAAGAACCATATTGCAATATAATGTTATGTACGCGAAGCTACAATTCACTTATAAGTATGTACGGTATAAATGATTCATATCATGTAAGACGCTTTGTAGTCATGAGTCACTTTACATCACATTCACTTTTACAACTCATCATCACCATCAGCCTGGGTTAGTTCACGGCTGGAACTTAGGCCTTCCCTTCGGATTTTTGGACCGTATCACTACCACGCTGGTCCAGTGCGGGTTGGTGAGTGGACCGACTTTTACATGCCCATCCAAGCCGGCCCAAATTGTCCTAACCAACGAGTAAACAACGATACCATAAAGCTGTTTTTCCTGCGGGAATCGAACCCACAACCATACACAAACCACACAATTATGAAATAAGGCCAGTACCGCTAGACCACGAGGCGGTGGTATTTACATCTATTTAAGTAAAATATAAGTAGGTAATTCTATATCGTCGATGAAATCACTACGCTACAGAATTGATGAATTTTTGGAAAGACGTTTACGCGTGCTGTATTAGACCATTACTTGCTGTCATTAACGTGAAATGAACATTTGAACATCAAAAAAGAGGGCGATACAATGCATTGTACATTCATTACTTTGATCGCTTAGCGTTTACCAATACGGGGTCGTTCACACCATTTATCGGTGAAATTTTGGACTGTGACCAAGGGAGGGATGGCGTTGAAAAATCGAGTTTTGAAAACAAATCAATCATCATCGTCCATTAAATTTCTTTCGTAGCATAATAAATTAATCTTTAAATAAATATATCAAAGACTAATTTTGAACGCATTCGGAATAAGATTCTTTTTATAGCTGAACCGCAAGAATAAAGAAATAGCTTTTATGTTTTCGTCCAAATAAATCGTAATTATTACATTCTAAGAAAATCGTTTTTAAAATGAGTAAGCTATGACGAAATCAACCCAAAAATAAAAACGAGTGCTCCAACGAAATCCATATCGAGACTTCCTGCAGTTCGCAAATTATGTGCACAACGCACTTATTGTAAATTAGTTTACCAAATTACGAGAAACGGCAAAGCCATATTGCCGAAAGCGGTAGCGGCTAAAATTTTTTATTCATGTCGTCATATGCTTATATTTTACTACTTCTGCCTGTGACTCCACACGTTTCAACATAATTCAAAGGAAATGAAAACGGTTTTGAGAGATCCATCATTAATGAACTTAGCATATAGCCTACTGCAATAAATGTGAGTAAAAAGGTATCTACAAGTAAATGAATTATAATAATCAGACCAGTAATTTTTTGGCAGGTTTAAATAACCAAACAGACTCTTAACAATTATAACCGTACCTTTTTCCATAAAAAAATAACGTCACTTACCCGTGTATTGTGATCTTATATTGGTTTTAGACGGCAATAAGAGAACGCGCTGGCATTGATAAACAAATATATATAAAGGAGATATCAATCAATGTGTTGCTACGCACTATTGTCGAACCTAATCGGATATGTCTTTGTATTGGTGTAATTTTCGAGGTGGGCCTTTATCAGCCGTCACGTAAGGTAGGTCGTTCAACTTCGCCTAGACCAGAGCGGCGTGTGAAAAACCGCATCACAACACCGATGTTCTGATAAAGGCGATGGGAACAAAGTTGCCAAATTGAATACTCAAGTGGCGTGGCCTCATCGTAGCGCTTCGTCCGCCCTCAGGTCGCATCCCATGACTGGAATCCCTATCAGACAAGAATCTATTAGTCACGATTTTCAATATAGTTTATTTCCAATATAAACGAAATAAGTATTGGTAGATTGAACTATTTCTTTTTGAAAAACTAATTACGGATTGTCTTTAAGTAAAATAGATGCTACAGAGCACATACAATGGAAAGCATTAATAAAATAGTAAACAAATCAATTTCTCCAAAGTTTTTTCTTTATGAAGTTAACAGGGAACTACATACGTACATTCGTTGAAAAAATATTTTTCTAATAAAATTGTTGTAACTGACCTGTGCTTTCATTGAAACGTTAAGTAGCACGTTATTCTTCAGCTAAATTTTACGCTGTTTTTGTAGCGACACTTTGAAGTGACTCCTGAAAAAACATCTGACAGTTACTATTGTATCCACGCAGTGTCACGTTTATAGTTTCGTCTGTCAATCTTTAAAAAACAAATGTAATTTCAGTCGAAAGTTTTTTCATGGTCGATAAGTGGTTCTCTATAATAATATTTGCGTAAAGAAATTATAATACACTATAATTTCTTTATGTAAATATTGTTATAGAACGATAAAAGGAAGTGTTAGAAATGTAATGCTTAATTTGAATTTGTTTTATTCTAAGTGGTGAATACTTTATCAAAACATAAATGTCGAACAAAAAAGCATGTTGGAAATTGTCCAAATCTTAATTGCTAAAGTAACAAGTATGTGTGTAGACATGTATGAATACCACTTTTATCAGTACTTTATATGGTATTCATATGTTTACTTCAGTAATATGAAAAAAATTAACAAATTTCGTTTCAATAAATTGAAGCATCATTTCGTCACACAGCTCGTCAACAAGTGCTACGGAACTCTGAAAAATTTCAGGCCACAAGAGAGTCGTTCTCAAAATTGCTTCGCAGAAATGTGACACAGTGCGACACGCTGCGACACAGTGTCGAATCATTTACACTTACTTCCTGTTTGTTCGCGAATGGGGTTACACGGTGTCGCTTTCGCCTGGTTCTGAGACGCGCAGCTAATACGACTGTCTTCTATAGAGGGAATAGTTAACCCAGTTTTGTCGGGATGGCTAATTATAACCATGCGCTACCTGACACATGGCATGCACATACCTCTAGCGGTGCCTGGACGCCTGTCATTGTTATTAATATAAACTTGAAGACTGTTTCGTAATACTATATATCGAATATTTCCGCGACATATACTTTCGTGTATTACGCGAGTTAATATAATTCTAATATATCTTTAACTATGTTGAAATTCAATATAATTTTTTTGGCAAAATATAAAGAAATTTTGTGTGAAAAGACGATAAAATGATCGTATTTGATTTAAAGTTTAATAGTTGCGGATGATGGATTCAGGATAAAAATCAAATTTGTAGTACTAAATTCAACATAAATATTACAAAACAAAATTGCGGCTTTAGTTAAAAATTAACATAAACGATTTTCGTAAAGCTAATTTCATGCATGCCGTATTGTTTGTCCTATTGTAATATATTATTAACGAATATCAAAACTAAAATAAAACTTTGTTTCCTCAGTGTATTGATTGAAACATTAATTATGTTTCAATCACTACGATATATAAAATAAATTGAACATCAGTAACGCTACGATCTGCAAAACATAGTATATCGTGACAAACAAAAGTATGTACGTCCATAAAATATCCGTATGATAAAAATATTTGTATCGCAGTAGTTTTCATTGCAGTGGATTGGTTATCTAGATAATTACGGCTACACGCCGATGCGAACGAACTCTGTTTTAATGTAATCTAACACCGAACTGTGCCATCGGCCCGCCGACTCACCTCGCAGACAAAAACGGTAAAAGCGTTAACTGGGTTACTCTATTGTCATTATGACGATCCAAATCAATGAAATGTCGAAATGATCAAATAATACAATATGTACCCTGAAACAATGTATGTTTCGTGTGAACACTATGTAAAACTGCAAACGTGTAATAAATTCTTAAAGCGTTCGTTAAGAACGTTATACAATAAACATGTTTACTACGAACAATTTGCAAGTTTAGGCATTGAAATTAATCTAAACGTTTTGTTGAATAAAAAAAACATTTAACTAAAGCGAATAACTTTTCAAAGCAACCAAATAATGTTCCTCCCGAACATCGAGAGTTATCCTAGAGTGATCGTCACGCGGTTAAGGAGAGCTCCGCGTGCGCACTCGACTGACCCACTTACGCGCCGGTGGCTAGAGCCCCCCCGGCGGCCATAAGAGCCGCACCGCCTCGACGCTGTCGCCACCTCACCGCTGCAACCCATCCCAGTACTGAAACAACACAAAATTTTAACGAAATCCCTTTTGACGGTTCATCGACCCCGCTATCGAAATCCGCACACTCACACGCGTGTCCTCGGACGGAGCGGGCCGAGATAAAAATGAAATGAAACAAAAAACCACACGCCTCGCACCCGTGTATAAGTACGAGACAGAGATAAATATATTTCGGCGCTTCGTCACCTCCCCCCCCACCTCTAGTACGATGTAAGGTCGTCTACGAAAAAACACTGACGCAATTTTTACAGCGTACGTAATTGAGCACCGAGCGCGCTAGAGGTGTGTGCGTGAGCGCCGAGAGCGACGCCCGCGTCCGCCGAAACGGAGGCGGAATATTTAGGTGAAAGTGTTTCGAATTTCGACATTACGACATTCGCGCGCAGTCGTTATCGTGATTTGGCCGAATCCAGAGGTTCGGGAGGCGCAGGCGACGCGAGCGCGTGTTCCATACTCCATGTGACCGTATCGTCCGCAGGAAGTGTCCCGCGCAGATAAAGTATGCGCCTAGGCCGTGTGTCCGAAGGCTTCGGAGGTGAATCTAAGAGGTGATCGGTGCAATTGTACAAGCGTGGACCATTGAGTGATGTGCGAGCCTCAACGCTAGGCAAACTGTCGGAGGGCGACAAGCTGGGGCCCCAAGAGGCGCACGACGCCTCAGCGCATGCACGACGACTCCAGAATATGACCTCCACAATGGGTAAATATACACATTCTAAATTCACGAGAAAAAATATCTAAATTGTTTTTTTGTTTGAAAAATTCAAGGAAATCAAAACAAACATAAATCGAACAAGCGAATACTTATTTCTATGTTCAAATTACAGGGTAAACATATATATTTAAAATAATAAGTAATTTTTTACAAAATTTTGAAAAAAAAATCCTTAGAAATAGTTTAAAAGATATTGCTTTTTAATAATAAATAAGAATGCGTAGACGGTGCGTAGACGCATGCTACGAAATGCTACGTTCATTCGTTTTTTAAATAAATCAGATATTTGTTTTATTTCATTTTTAATTTTTTAATAGATTTTTTTGATGGTATTTTTCTTTCCTGGGAGAATTTAAAAGCCAATTTAGTATATTTCTTACGGGAATTTTAGGTATATTACCGCTCTGAAAAGTGTACATCGTTAATACAAACATTTACCAATATATTATGCATTTTTAGACCAAGTGATATATTTATATGACTTGGTCTAAAAATGTAGCAGATGTCATTATATTTATTTGTGAAATAAATCTTTCTTATTCTATATATGTGCGTTTAATAATCTATTGTGTTTTTGTTAAACCTACGCAAAGATCATAAATTATACGCAATAATTTAAACTGTAACCGTGACATTCTGAAGCATCTCGTAAATAACAATCGTGACTGCATTTCGTTAAGCTCTATGACCGACACTTTTACTTTCATTACAATATGGCCGCCCTTTGTCTATGGTCTATGACTCGTCCGGGTCAATGTACCCGCGCCGTTTTGCCTTTGCCAAAATACGTTTTTTACGCTTACTTTCCAATGCGGTGAAAGCGAAGAGGTACCGAATGTCATTGCTTCCTTTCAAAGCATTGTAGTGGGAGGATGTCGGCGTCGGTTTTAAATAATAATAGCCGTGACTGCGTATTCTTTTGGTGAATTTCACAGTTAAAAAAGAGTAACTAATATCAATATAGTAATGTAAATATTCTATTTTAATGTTCTAATTGTATTAGTGTTTTTTTCCATAATTTTTATTGCATGGAATCTTTGGCATTAATAATTGTTAATGTTTGCGCGGAAGCAACCTGTTTTAGCACTAAAAAAATCTATATTATTTTTATTATGTCTATCGATATATGTACTTTATGACTTCATTTTATATTAAATAGGAAGTGAATAGATCGGAAGCGTTCAGATTTAAAATGGAATGGCTTTGCTGACTTGTGCAATGTTGAATGTCAAGGCGCAGCTAACGAAGGCTTCGAGGTGCCTCCTTTATTTGCCGAATTACGTGACATTTGAATATGTACTTTATATATTAATAATGTATTGGTCGTAATTTTTTAAACTCATATAGTCATTAAAATAAATATTTGAATATCCCATCTGAAGTTCCCGAACGATTAAATATAGTCTGGAAGAAAATTAATACAAAGTATTGTCATTGACTGGCCAACAATACTGTCCTCTTTGAGCTTTTCTGGCTTAGACTAAAGAAATTTTGTAACTTAAGCTGAAAATCATATATAGCAAATAAAGGCCAAAATAAAATTATTGCAATAGGTAACTGTTTTAAAAGAACGATTAGTTAAATTGAATTATTTGAAGAACTTTAAATATTATCAGCCTAGTTAACTTTTAATTTCGGTTGATGTATGGAGCGCTAATTAATATTCTACGTAAAGTTCCTTGCGTACAAAGGATCATTCAAGAGTGACCTTAAGGCGACACTGACATTGACGCCGGAACTACTCCAATACTTCCTGCAACTTGTTATGACCGGTATCCAGCGACTTCCTTCATATTTACATTAAACAACTTTTTTTCTTATGCCAAGCTTTAAGATTTCCACAGAAAAATTTTCCTCCTATTTAATATATTAAAACATAGAATAATGTAGTCAATAAAAGATACTAACAGTGCACGCGGAAATGATATGAGACTATTTAAATTGGTTATCCGGAAAACTCCGCTATCGATCTTATAGATCCATAATCGTCCAATTTAGATGGATTTATTAATGTGAGATCAAATATTTTATTAATTTCTAGCTTTATTTCCGTTATAAGGACGTGATCATTATTCACTTATTTTATTTCTATGTAAAGTTTTATTACTTTAAGAATTTTCGAGTAATCATAATGCTGCTGGTTGTTTAGGAAATACTTTATGAACCCGTCAGTTGACTGAAAATGCTTCAAATATCGCTTAAAATGTAATAATCTCAGGCCCTGAATTATCTTATGTGGCCATCATATGAATTGACACAGGATGTTTTGTTATTAGCTTTTACGTTTAATTAAATTATTCCAATGTTTAATGGACATTTCTTAAATAAAATGTACGAGCTGTTTGTGCACATATATTTTTAGTGTGCAACTGTCTATAATTACCACGTCCAATTTTTACTCGTGTTATAGTTATAAAAATAAACTTTTTTTTTGTATAATACATTTTGTTTTAAATTTTATCACAATTTCTTAAGATATTTCGGTTTCTTTTTAATTTTTTGGTGCGGTATAACACCTGACACGTTTTTTTCTTTGTCAAACCTATTAAACACTATTAAGAGCATCATTTGATAGATATATTTCACTGAATATACAAAGTTTTCTTTTATGATAAGAATTTCATAAATTTATACAAATTTTAAATTTAAACGGTGAATTATAAGACTATAACTCATAATTTTTTCAAACATTTAAATGACTACAAAGTAACCATGGATATAGCTTGCGTTTATATTTGTTTAAGCGATATCTAAAACCCGCTTAGATATGTACAAATGTCCTCATTATCAAAACAGTAAGTTGGAGAGCCCTTAGGAAACGGAAAGCTTCGGAAGCAGTGATTGGCTGACCGTGGGGAACAGAACTTCCGTCAGCATTCGGCCTTCTAACAACTTCTCACGTATTCATACCAATGTTTTGGAGTGCATTTACAACTCTGTAACAGGTCTTAGCATTTTTATTAAATTTTTAATTAAAAATGTATTAAAAATCGAAAAGTATAAATCACATAAGATTTTATTACCGTCACCGTCTGTACGAGAAGTAGATACTAGTGGTGAGGTAAAGAATTTGGATTATTATATATATATATATATATATATATATATATATCATATATGATAAGTTTTAATTTTTCAACTACACTTGAGTTCTATACGAAAGTACAAGGCAACTGGCTAGATCTGAAATTTTGACGTGCGTTACAGTGACAGAATTATGTCTTGAAATGATATGATATAGTGAAAATATTTTTGTAATAAATACTACTATAAGAGGTTTAAGCTTATTTAAATTCATATAAAATAAATAAGATATGTGATTGAGCGCGGTCACAAACCTCGAATCTTCGTGATATCGGAACGTCTTCCTTATTGATACCTTACTTCGGATCTTGTTACCACGTTTCAAGTTCAACTGCTATATCCTCTGACGACGCGATTAAAATTAACAAATACAGTGTGAAAACATTTAATTCTATTACACTTTCGCGTTATTTTAACAGAAAACATAATAAATAACAACAATAATATTGAACAGTGTTAATATCACAACGAAACATTTGCGGCAACATAAAGTTCACGACCTCCACAAAGAACATTATACGAGCAGTATGACGCGTCGAGCGCGCGAATTATATTTTTTCCGTTTCATTTACGCGACATAATCAAGGTCTTTGACTCATACGTGTTTATTTCGGTGTCTCGCTAGAATTTGTTTATCCGTATGGCATTCGAAATAGACGCTTAAAAACATCGCATTTACTCCGATATTATCCATAATCTAGATTCACCAGATAAAACCTATTCAAATAATCGATAAGTGCGTGATTTGATATTGAATCATCATCATCAGCCTGTGTCAGTCACCTGCTGGTCATAGGCCTCCCCTAATGCACGCCACCGCTTCCGATCTTCGGCTATTCTCATCCAGCCCACACCGACCACTTTGCGAATGTTATCACTCCATCTTGCTGCAGGGCGTCCAACACCACGTTTGCCGAGCCTCGATCTCCACTCCAGAACTTTCCGACCCTAGCGGTCGTCGTCGTCGAATGTATAATAGTAATCTTTAGAGAAATGTTAAAACAGCAAATTAGCCCGTAGCAAAAAAGTAATTTCACCGTACTTTCTCCGTGCCCACAATAGGTTACGACCGTGGACGTTTCTTTTCAGTTAATGTTCGCTAATTAATCTGACATTTACACCCCTCAAATCGTTAAACGTCCGCGATGAGTTCAAGAATGGAGATTTCGCGGACGAACCGCTTTCATAAATGTAATCTCCTGCAACCGCATATTTTAGGGTGAAAGAAGTCGATATAATTATACAATTAAAAGGTTTCAAACGAGGTTATGGGAAATGTCGTCGATTTAAATCGTCGGTCAACGTACTACATAAATGATATTTACTCGTATTAACCTTTGCATAAACTGTTTTCGTGCTCATTATTGATGGTTTATAAAACCGTCATTTATAAATCGTTGTTGATATAGTTGACAATTGACAACAAAACATTTTAACCATTTCCAGATATTGATATATACTAATCTTCATTATATTCATGAAAACCTTAACAAATTATATTTAATTACTGTTTTACTATTATACAAAGACAAACTAACTTCTTCTTTATTAATTAGGATTCAATTAATTCACCATCCCTTATTTTGATATTAATATTACAAGAATGCATATGTATAGGATACCGCATTATCTCCAATTGAACTTTTTTTACTATTTCGTATAATTGCTCATAAATTTTTGGGTATATGCCATGCGCAAATTTCAAATTTTAATATCCACCTATAACTTCATATGATGTGTCAACCTCATCATCTCTCAATCATATCTTGGGCAATGTAATAAAATGCACACGATTATTTCCATTGCAACGATAACGTGTGCGATTGACGTGGTTTGAAATAATGACGCCACAAGAGCAATCGAATTCCACTGAGATTTTATTTCAGCACGCGTTCCATATAAAACAAATTCAGTAAAGATTTTATAGAACGGATTAAAGTTATCTTTATTTATTAATAGTAACCGTTATTTGCTTATTTTTGTTTTTGATTTTTCATTTTTGTCACTACACATTTCAATAACAAAACAAATAACTCTAAGTGATTTTTGTTATAAATAATTTGTAAGACACGCATTAATAACTATTCTTCAATACTATCAACTTTTTAACTAAATTAATTATAGTTATCACTAAAAACATTAAAAAAAAATAATAACATTACACGTAACGATAGCTAATCGCCTTCGCATACGTCACAAAGGCGTCCCCAGTGCACGAGCGGTACTAACATAGTCGCACCGCAGGTGAGGTCATAAAATTTACATGACCGTGAATTTGCGTACGAGAGCACTGAATTCCATTTCTTTATCGGTGTACGGTTCGGTTTGACGTCACATCCCTCTGACTGTACCAACACGGCAAAGGATTAAAACATTGAGTCACTAAAATAAAAAACTAGTAAGCATCGGAACGTTATAAAGAAAGCATTTTCTAAAAGAAAGTGCGCAAAATTACCTCGAGACAACAATTTCCGGTGGTAATTTATATAAAAAAATTGATTAAACAACTCAAATCTATTCAGAGAGGAGATATATGTGTCAATAACTTTTCGAAGGTACTACAGAGATATTGCATCGTTTATGAACTATTTCATATAAAAGCCAGAAATGCCACCAGTATGTCGTAAGTTGTTTATTATTTATATGTTAAGAAAGAAAAACATAATAATATATTCATTAAGTGTCTATTGTATGTTACGCTACTTTTGTACTATTACATAAAAATCAAACAATCAAGGGATTTCTACATTAAACCGTATATGCATGTATTTATTCAGGTAACTGCGCGGCAATTGCGTTATAAAACACTAACAGCGAGCGATGGCTTCGTTTGAAAAATGTAATAAGTTCATTGTGCCCGTTTCAACGCCGTGTTTATTTGTCAACAGGAATAATGACACTCAGCCGCGGCCCGTGTGACCTCGACAACATGAGTCTGTTTCAAGACCTCAAATTGAAGAGGCGGAAAGTTGACTCCCGATGTAGCAGCGATGGTGAGTAAAAGAAAACATTTATTTTTAATGCGATTTATAAATTAGGCGTAGGTATTGTAAATCGTTGTATATAAGCGTAAAGACAATAAAATTACTGGACACTTTATCGAGCTGGAAACTTGTTTATGAAATAGTTTACGTAAATCAAACAATGTTCTGTATTTCTTTTTTGGGGATGAACTATCGAACAAAGAAATATCTTTAAAATATTCATAATAAATAGGTTAAATATAAATAACCATACGTTTTATTATTTTTATGATGACAATTTCGATAAACATTAATAAGTATTTATAAATTTCTTATTTCAAGTATTTTATTAAATAATGCTGAATAAATGAAAATTGGATTTGTAAGCTACGCAATTTTCATATATTTGTATATGTATAAGTTTATTAAAACAAAATGAATCAAGCGCTGTCTCACTTATAGCCTTGGCTCCATACTATTAGACGCAAGGTTGAATTCAGAACACTCTAGTAATATTTTAATTTTTTGTATGACATCGCCACAAATTAATGGATAGTATTTTTTTGTGGCCTAGAGGTATTGGCCCTTGCTTTATAAACCGAAGGTCATGAGTTCAAATCCGAATTGTCTAAAAAGTAACATGATCCATGAGTCGGAAAGTCATGTAAAAGGTCTAACGCACTGGACCAGCGTGGTGGGATACGGTCCACACACCTAATGGAGACGGCGTGCATTAGGGGAGACCTATGTCCGGCTAGTGGGCTAACACAGGTTGATGATGATGGTGTAGAAAGTTCTTGCAAACGAAGCTCATAAATTATGTACAGTTATATTATCTTCAATTTATACGTGCAGCGGTTTGTCGAATCGATATAATCGTAGTACTAAATATATATCAACAGAGTGCACTCGGTGAACTCTCGCTAGAATTCAAGGTTTCGCATCAGATTCGCTTGACTGACTAAAAGCGTAAACATTTGCGGATATTCGAACGGCGGGAATGGATAAATTCGGGGAGCTTTACGACTTAGTGTTACTGGCCCAATGCCTACCAGGCCAATGTCGGTCGAAAATTCAAGGCGACGAGACAAACAAACACTACTGACGAACATTACGCCTCTTTGCGATTGATTTATATCATTATATTTCGTTAATTGCATTAAAACGAAAATGATAAAAAAACTTTTAATGATTTATACAATTTTAATCGAGTTTATTATTAAATTTTGTCTTTAAAAATAACGTCTTCTTCATTCCGAATTAAAGGATAAACAAAAATCTTTGTATACTGGCTGTAAAATAGTATTAAAAAACGTCAACAGAACGGCACCACACGCTCGGGCGCAATTTAAATTTCGAACGGCACGGAACAAATCGTGAGCGATCGCGGGAATAATGCGATATAAGATACACTTCGTTACCAGCAACGGTCGGTGCCAGTCGAACGACATAAGGTCAGGAACGTTGTCTATTGTTATTCGAGATGTGTTCTCTATTGCCGTTCGGCTCACGGCTCGCCTGTCACTTTCGAACGCGACGCTGAATTCGCTACAGTGTCCGTAATTTCATTTTCATTCGGACGTGACTATATTAAATACAGCGCGTTATTAGTCCAGCCAGCTGCTTGTTTATATTTATCGGTAGAAATCAGCTTAGCTTAAAATACTTTCGAAAGTTGGATTCTACAACGCTCTAATCTCATTTGAGATGCATTACATTTTCTAAGGGCTCCACGCTTAGTACATACGTGTAAGTGAATGTAATATAAATAAACTTTTACTGTCCACGCATAAATGTGTTTATGTAAACGCAAACAAACTAATATTGTCGACTGCGTTATGCAAGATATAATTCTAGCGCGTATTCGATAACCGACGTCATTAACCGAAAGTTGAATAATAATCATCGCTAAGCATAACTCGTAAGAGAGCAACAACTGGTTCCGAGAAATGCGCGGACTTTCACTTGTAACTGTATAAAAATCTTCCGAAACTGTATCCGGTTAGGCGAGTCCGTAGCATCTGATCATATTTTGTTTTAAACCACACAATGAAGGGCTATTTGCGACTTTTTAAGTATATCAAAATTTTTCACGAGGCCGATAAATGTGAAATTCATAAATATCCATTGAAGTTTTCGTTATAACTGTATAGTATGTTTTTTTTTACTAGTTATCTGATTCATTTGTATGCTATAATAGATTATTCATAGATCATCAATTGACATATTTAACATAAATGCAACAAAGTATACGTTTATTGATATAATTTACCGTTACAAAGATCATATGAAGCATGAATTAAAAAAATCACTTAACCCTCTCCAAGAAAATACAAGCCTTTAAACTTTTTAATATACAGAACGTATATCTTCATGAATAAAACCATCATTCTCCGCTTTCTACTATAAAATCTTATCTTTACCAACTTAAGATTTTAACTGCCTTTAATGACATAAAAGTTTCATCTTAATTTTAGCAAAAAATATTATGCTCATATAGCAGCGACAAGATTTTACGTCTCGCATTAACATATTAATTTCTACAATCTGAAAATATCGATAGTACAATTGTTCTTAAAGAAAAATCTCATTATTATACGGAAAATGCGAAAAAAGCATTATAATTTAAACATTTTTAATATATTGTTTACGTGGCATCTTAACGGATTTTTTTTTCAGATAGTAGTCAATAGCGCGACATTGTAAATAATATAAAATAAAAAATAATATTAGTAAAATTCACTTAAAAGTACATATTTTATATATAACATATTAGGAAAATAAATATTTTTTACTATACCTAGTTGCAATATCGTAAAAAAACTATACGTTCTTGTGACGAAGCGGTCAAATACGTATATATTTCCGCGGCATCCGACGCACTGATTTACGAGCGTCGGTCGATTCGTATCGCTAAAGTTTTATTACACGTTATAACTCACTCTTATTACGTAATCCCGACATATCTCGTGTAGTTGTGTTTATAAAAAAAATCTATTCCGTAAACCGGAAAGAAGTGAAAGCAGTAAACTTCGATACTGTAATTGTCGTTATCATGGCTTTATGAATTATTAATGGTGAGAGATAGATTCATTGTCGCGTTTGTTACTTTATATCTTGTTTAGTCTCGAAATTATTGCTAACCTCATTTTGTAAATCTTAGGTACTTACATCTTTTTTATTATTAAATAAACATAGATAACTGCCTCCGTAGCCTAGTGGTATGGGCGTGCTTTAGAAACCGGAGGTCGTGGTTCTAATCCTGCGGGACGCAACAAATTATCATTGTTGTTTCCTAGTTGGTTAGGCAATTTGGGCCGATTACCCAATGTGTCTGAAAAGTAAGATGATCCATGCGTCGGATGGGCATGTAAAAGTCGGTCCACCACCAACCCGCATTGGACCAGCGTGGTGGGATACGGTCCAAACCCCTAATGGATAGGGACGCCTATGTTCAGCAGTGGACTAAAACAGGCTGATGATGTGTGATGTGATGTTAAACATAGATTACAGAGAGTTTAATAAGATAACATAAAAAAAACATTTAAGTTTGTGCTAAAGACGAGTTAACACCATAAAAGGCTGCGCATGATTGAATGATAAAATTTTACATGAAATAGATTGATTTATTTGAATGTTAATGTCTTAATATATGCAAGAAAGTTATAATATTATTTATATATATCTAAAAACTAAGTTCAATAGTTAATCATAATTTCAATAGTTAATCAAATGATAAACATCCAACAGTGTTTATCGGAGTAAATTCACAATCATTTTTATTTACGTGTTATTTAAAAAAAATACTTCGATCATCGCCTTTTAATCCGCTATCTTATCACAGTGCAACAGGCACTAAATGAGAGCATCCCCGAAGATGTATTTGTTCTAATTATTTAAAAAATGGATCATGGATCTCATGTAACGGTTACCAGACGCTACGCAAAAGCGTGTTGGGGGTGTGTACGTTTGACGTCTAACGCGTCATTGATACTTAGGAAACCTACAAACTAACATAAAAGGCTATCTTCCATCGCTAGTAAACTAACTAATGTTTCTAGCATATTAAGAATTCCTTTTGGATACAGACAAGAATGTAGTAGCTCACGTTGGTGCTTTGAAAGACGGTGTGCATTAACTCTCGCATCATTCAACACTTAGTTTACACTGTTTTTTACTAAATATTTAGTAAATAGCAAATTTAACCAATCAAATACGGTTTAAAATGCGGAGTGTTAAAATTGAACACAGAACTATTATTGATTTAATGACTGTTTCATTGCTTTTAAATTTAAGTACAATGGAACAGTATAGGTTTTTTTTTTAAATTGTATTCGTATTTATGATATTTTAAAATTTATGGCCAGTAAAGAATTATGAATTCGTATCGTATAAATGGTTCATTTTTAATGCCGTAAATTTCTTTAAAAGAGTATTGAAAGCATTCGTTATAATGCGCACACTATTATGCTATGAGTTTAATTGCAATACATTTATGTATAAAGTTTAAAACACTAAACATTACTAATTGCGTAAATCATTCCGTAGACATTAATAAAAATAAAATAATTGCAATTAAAAACACGATTATGTTAAAAATAGCTCTCTCTTGGATATAGTAAAAAAATAAAAATATTCTCAAACAGTCAACGTGCCGACGCATTCGTGTCGAAGGTTCCTTGATAGCAAATGGCCATGAGTAAACTACTACGCGGTTTTCAACGTAAATAACTGTTCCCAAAGTACTTATTTGCATATTAGAATAACGATTGTAACAATATGAGAGCACTCATGAAATTGATTGGAAATGACATTTTTTCTTCTACGGAACATTTTTTTCATTTACAGAACTATTAAAACTAAAAGTATAGATCTCGTAAACAATATTAAACAATGTATATCAATAAAAACTCGTTATTATTTTAATCCTTGTAACGGAACGTTAGTCGTGGTTTTATATAAAATATTTTTTGTCTATAAAAATTCAAATAGACCGTTAATATTTATGAGTTGCAATTTATGATGTAACGGAAGCGGTCAATTGAGGAAGCCGTATTTATTAAACAAAGAATGACAATAACAATAATATAGTAGCTATGTTGATAAATAGCGGGTCAGGCGAATTTCAATTCAACTCAATTTTAAATTATTGTATCTATTATATTTTTAACATTATTTGTTCACGATAAATGTTGGATGTATATTGTAGTTATGCGTTATTGTGGGTTGATTGAGCTGGGCGCATCGACACGTGGCCCGGCGGGGCCGTGCGCTTCCTCCTAGGGTAGGGGGTGTGACCCAGTTCCTCGTGTCGACGACCGGCGGCGGCCTTCGAGTGTGCACTCGACGAAAAAGACCGACCGGCAATCTCTTACCGAGCTTATATCATATTACGCAATCGTCTTTGTTGACTATCCTACTCAAACACATCGAGTATTATTTTTCGCCGAGTGTGTCGCATGAGTAAAGTATCAATGGATGTATGTCAATATTGATTGTATCGTTAGTATCTGTTTATTTTGGACAGTTATTTGGGAGTTATACGAAGCCGACACATACACTAATCACATGCCTGCATATAGTAATGGCGGGGGCAATAGGCAATAGGCGCACATTATCTAGCGTGCCCACCTAGGGCTCGGTGGCCGGGCGGGTTGCGTCACGCGGCTAGAAAGATCGGTCCCCACCAGCGATGTGGCAAAGGACGCGGAGTGAAATAGAGATCGTCCTCGAAGCGAGAGCGGTGCACGCGTTGCAGTCGTTGTGCGGTCGCGGTTCGCACGCGCGGCGTCTAGTGACCTAATAGCGGCTGGAGGGAGGGACCGGGAAGCGTTGCGGGGAGCGCGCCGCTCGTGCGGTAGGTCGCGTTCACTGCGCGCCCGCCGCCGGCCGCGCTGCCGCACGCCGGGAAACTTTCTTAGCGGCTTTTCCGCGACTCACGGCGCACGGCCTTCCGACATATTTACGCGTAGACGCCTCTCCCGGCGCACACGGCACATGAACGAATAACGCCTGCTCGCGCCCGTGCCGACTATACCACTGTTCTTCGATCCCAGCTAGGACAGGGCAATGTCACAAAGGGCTGAAGGATATAGTTTACTGTGAATGATTCTGTGGCCGCAAAGACAATATTGAATAAAGGACGGGGTGCTACGCCATGTAAACCCTGCCGCGTTGGAGGGTAAACAACGCTTATGGATTTAGTACTAAAAAGTCGGTAAAGTTTGTAAATTAATATTTAATTTAAATGTATTGCTTTGAATATGAATAATTTTGAAGGAGTTTCCCTTCATGATTATGAGTGGTTCGTATATTTTATTTAGTGCGGTCGTTCGTTACAAATAAATGGTAGATGTCGAAAATTAACTATTTCTACGAAATAAAGTAAGACCATCGAGTGACGTGGAGCCCTTTGTGATGTTAGTGCGCAAGCGCTTGCTTCCGGGCGCCGCATCTGCGCGCGCGCCGCTTTCACTTTCTCGCCGCGGTGCAAGGCATCTCGCGCGCAATCGCACGGGTTGCGGCCACGCTTCCTACATCTCCCGTATACTACATACGTTTCCTTATTCCGCGTTGTTACATGAACTAAAACCTGATACTGTGTAATGTTAGTAAACGATCATTCCACCAACATCCGTTTCGAATTAACCGGTGTATTTCTCACTTAAGGTTTTGCACCTAGACCTGTCTCGAACGCTGCAATGCCAAATTATCGCAAAGGGCCAAATATAATAGATTAGCTCACAACGTGTTTGGGGCCGCTGCGGCGTTCGCGTCGTGACGCAACCAGCTAATCTAGTCGCCGGCGGGAAGTGCAGTGTCGCGTCCCCCGCCGCACCCCGCGCGCACCAACCGCGACCGCGCCGCGCGGTCGTTGACTCTTCACCTAGTTTCTATTTGTCGCCTCCTAAAGTCCACGATGCTGTTTTTTTCCGTTGCTGATCATCCTTTGTGTTCGCAGGCGAGTCGGCGGCTGACACAAGCACCTCTTCGCCGGACCCGGGGCCGCCGTCGCCGCGCATGGCCGAGGGGGGCTGCAGCACGCCGCCGCATCCGCCGCCTGTGTTTGACGGCGGGGGCTCACCTTCGCCCTCGCCCGCCTGTCACCCCACGGTTATCCGCTCCGCGCCACCCTACTCCGTCATCAAGTTCGAGGGTACAGCCCCTTCTGTCAAAGCAGAGAGCTTACCAGCCAACAAGCCGGATACCCCGTCTCCTTCGCAGCTGTCCAGCTCTGTGAAGCTGGAGAGCGCCCCACCAGAGCCTCCCCAGCCTTACAGACCTAGGGCCCTGGCGCCACCACCCACTAGTACCCACCCATCGCTGTCGCCTGGTCACTGGCCACCTGCCGCCTGCATCAATGGTGTCAAGCCAGAACTGATTGGCGGCCACTTCCCACCGCAACCCCTGGAGCCGAAGGCTGGAGTAAGAGGACCAGCCCAATGGCGGGGTTCACCTGCCGTCATCATGGGTGAGTCGGGTGGTGTTCGCACAATGTTTTGGACGTTGCCGGCCCCTGCCTCCAGCAACGAGCCAGCCGCAAGCGCATCACACACACCGACTCCGCCTACGCCTGACCCTGCCACGTGCACTGAGGAATCTGCAGCGCGATTACTACTTAACTTAGGTGGTGACTTGAGGAGGCCTCGTGGGCCACCATTAAACATGGAGTTGTTGTGGGCAGGTGATGTTTCGCAACTGCCGGCCAACCAACAGATGCACGCGCTGAATCTGAGTGCAGCAGCGGGCAGTGTTTCAGGGACGTCGGCGGTGCCAAGCGCTAGCTCACTCTCCATTCCACGGCCGGAGCTCCGTGCATACGCCCCAGAAACTGAACGCGATGAGGACGAACAACCTATGATTTGCATGATATGTGAAGATAAGGCTACTGGGCTGCATTACGGTATCATCACATGCGAAGGCTGCAAAGGATTCTTTAAACGGACTGTCCAAAATCGACGGGTATACACGTGTGTGGCGGACGGTGGCTGTGAGATAACAAAAGCGCAGAGGAACAGATGCCAATATTGTCGGTTCAAAAAGTGCATTGAACAAGGAATGGTTCTACAAGGTATGTATAATTTGTTTGAATGTCACTTGCATTGCTATTGTTTGCATTTAAAAATAACATTTTTATGTTTAGCCGTCCGAGAAGACCGCATGCCAGGCGGAAGGAATAGCGGTGCAGTATACAACATGTACAAGGTTAAATATAAGAAGCACAAGAAAGGTAATACGAAGGCAGCGACGACGACCAGTCGAGCGTCGCCGCCGGAGAAGCCTAAGGACCCCCTGCCACCACTCCCACCGCACCTTGTCAACGGGACCATACTGAAGACCGCATTGACTAACCCTAGCGAGGTAAGTCGCTCCAAATGGAGCAGTGTTACATTTAAGTTTAGGATTAAACCCAACAATTCACATATAACTGTCTTCGTTAAGGTCGTGCATTTACGGGCGAGGTTGGAGAGTGCCGTGTCATCTTCGAGAGACCGTGCAGTCCCTCTGGAAAGGGCGCTGCACATGATTAGAGCACTGATCGACTGTGATGCTATGGAAGATATCGCCACAGTGCGCCATCTACCGGATCTCCTACATGACACGTCAGAGATTGGAGACAAGCTGTGCAGGATTGGCGACTCAATCGTCCACAAGATGGTTGCATGGACAAAGAAGCTGCCCTTCATTATGGAGATTCCAATGGAAATCCATTCTAAGCTGTTAATGGAGAAGTGGCACGAGATCTCAGTGCTGACGACCGCCGCCTACCAAGCGATGCATGGCAAGCTCGCCCACGCACCGCCCTCGGCGGACCATGAGCACGACTTCATGCAGGAGGTAAATTACAATTATACTATCTCATATAACAATCCCTATTTATAAGTCTATATTACGGAAGTAGATGTCCTTTATTAGTTTCTTATTTCAAATGTATGAACTAAAACAAAATATACTTAATATCGAATCTGAAATACGAGGCAATCGATTATGTGCGACTACTGAACCTATAGAAAAATTCAGATTGCTCTTATTAAAAACCCAACCAAAGCAAAGGTTTAGACGAATCTCAGTGCGATCTGTAGATTCGGCCTTCGGTATGAAATCGGCAACATTCACTCCAGAGTCTTCGGACATGCGCCGGAGTGCAGTTACGTGATCTGCATCGTTGCGTAATCATAGAAAGTCGCCTAGAACTGGCTGCACCGACGGTCGCACACTCGATACGAAACTTGTTCTATTAAAATCCAGACGTAATGCAATGTTTCGGATTTCGATTGTCTGTGGGAAATCGATTATTTAGCTCGCTCAGAACATAAAGTTGTATTAAATTACTTTATTTACTATAAAGTAAATTACTACTCAATTTAAAGTTATTTTCATTACCTACTGTTTAACCACATAACAGTCGTCCTGGTAATTTGTTTAGTTTATAGAGCCCGATAGTTTACGCTTCACGTTTGTAATCTTAATTGATGTCTTGTGTAATCGTGTATCAAAAACATATCACTGCATTATTCTTAAACAATAGACATTCCGATATTATATGTTCTATATTGTTAAATCGAATATATGAAATATACTTATAAGAACAGGAAATCAATTGAGCGCTCGCATATGTTATGTAAGTTATTCGCCGTAACAACAGTTGTTACACAGAACATTTTCATTGTCTAGTGCATTTCCTTCTTGGTTGCACATGTTATTGCGTAATAATTCGATGCTCATTCGATTTTAAACTCGATTTGTTTCGCTCGAATCGTAAATTGTCTATTTGCATCTTTTACAGCACGGTCTGATTCGGCTTTGAACATAAATAACTTTCGCCTTTGTAGATTGCCTAGCGGAAATAAGTTTTATATGAATGCGAATATATATAATATTCAAACAAATATTTTAAATATATGTTTAGACAAAATTAGTCCAAAGTTTTAAAGTGCAGTAAAAAGACATTTTAAAGTGCTACGGCTATTATTTGTTATTGTCCTAAACACTAAGCAATATAAAAATTAAGTAAAATAAATCGAACTGTCTAAGATAATTTCAGGCCAATAGGGAAGTAATAATCGCTTGCGCAATTTAGTTTCTATTATTTTCATAAACTTCTTACAACTCATAACAACTATATATACTAAATGACTTTTTATCCCTGACAAGGTGAACGCAAACTTGCGAACACTACAGAACTGCTTGACTTCGCTGATGGGGCGGCCCATCACCCTGGAGCAGCTACGGCTAGACGTGGGCCTGGTGGTCGAGAAGATGACCCAGATCACCTGCGTCTTCCGCCGAATCCAGCTTAGGATGGAGGAGTACGTGTGCTTGAAGGTCTACATTCTGCTTAACCAAGGTATGTGTTCCTTTTTAGCTTTGTAAGATAGCTTGACCATTTTAGAAGGTAGAAGGTTTTGTATAATTATAAATTGGTGTTATAAGGAGTTATCAAATATCGGGACTATCATTTCTGCGTAAGAAATCATCCGATAATATTAATATTGTATGAGTACATTAGTCTAGGCACATCGAAGCCGGGAGCATTCAAATCGCTTAATAATTATATGGAGTAGAAAAAATTACAAAAGTTTTTTGTAAAACGTATACTAAAACTACCTCAAAGAATCCACATTAATGATTAACGTTAATAAATTGCATCGACCTCATTATAATTAAAAATAAAAATGCATTCCCATTATATTATAATGAAAGACGACGTAATTAAATCCGGCTAATTGCATTAAATTCATGTCTTTCGGCAACATTGCTTTTAATCCAAATTTGTCGGGGCTATAAAAGTACATGAATGGAATTTTGCGCGCGCAAGTTTAATGACGTCAAACAACTTTGACATCAAACCGAGAGTCCGAACCCAAATAGCACTTCTTGATAAAACGTAACCTTTCACCGCACTCGTAAATATGCAATTAAGGACACTGTTAATAAGGCTATAAAATAGATAGAAACGATCCATTATCAGTGTTTTAAATTAGTAAGTGGGCACGAAAAATATTTTTTTTTAAAGTTATCATTACATAAACTAGGTATAGCTATTATACAAATCGAACTGGATAGGATATCCAATCTTTGTAAACAAAGCAATTAGTGTCGTAACATCGCGTGATGACTTTCGGCGATGGTCAACCAATAGGAACGCTTTACGTTTGGGTCCTACTAGTTTCTTTGTTTTACTAGATTAAGATTTATTTCACTAATGTTTGAAAATAATAGATCTGTTATATCGCTAATGTTTAAAAAAAACTGACGGTAGTTCCATATAAGCTTAAAACTACAATAAAATCGTAAGGACGCGTAGACCGCCCCTAGTGTGATCAAGGGGCCCATAGACATAAGAACGTGTAGAGGTTCCGTTACTTATGTTAATGGTTTTATAAAGTTATATCTAAAGCAAAGATTTTTTTATAGTAATTTTCCCTAATTGTCAACGGTTTACTTACAGTTCGTCCAGATTTACCTGAACGGTTTTAACGCAGAGGATTGGATCTGACCCTCGCAACCCAAAGGCTTCGATGGGTGGATTAGTTGCCATTATGGCTGATGTGTTTATATTGCTAGAAGTATTCATGAAGTATACATGTCAAGTGAAATGTTGTTCTTTGCCAGGAGTTTAAATATTTAACAAAATTAAATCGAATTCTCATTGGACTGCGTGTTCGAATTAAAAAAATGGAATGACATCTCGTATTATATAACGACGGTAGCGGCACAGCTATCGGGCAGTCGGCGATAACGCGCCGATCGGTAAACTGCAACGCTACGGCGGGCCTTAATCCACTTATAGAGCGGGGGTGCATCGCCCCACGATTCATGTAGGTCAGTTACGCGCTAGGCGTCCTGCGCCGTGACGTACCGACTGAGTCACGGCGGCTCGATTTACACGGAGTAGGATTCTCCGTGTGCGTCGCAAATATCAATGCCGCCGTACTGCGCAACGAACATGACACGACAACAAACTTAAAACAATCTTATCGTGGACAAATACGCGCAAAAACCAATTAAAACGGGCCATAATTAAAGACTCCAGGATGGAGGAGGCACTTTCCACTTACAATCTACGATGATGACGCTAACATAAATCCTAACAGTTCGACTCCTTTAATAAACGGTATATTTATGAACAGTATCGATACCGGAGCGGACGTATCGGACGCGACAATAACTTGATGCATCGAGACAGCAACACAAGACGGTGCAAAGTGTACTCGTTAATATTATTATGATTTATGGTACATGTAACCCAGTTGCGGGCGGAGTGTCGGCTTGCGAAATCGATTAGGCACGGACATCGGGACAATCTGTGTGAAATTTCACTTACGAGATTTTCGGTTGGGGCGGCGTGAATGACCGAAGTTGACCGTTGAAATATTTTTTTCAATACTGTAATTTTTATAGTCATGTTAGTAAAAGCGAGATTAAAAATAATTTAGGTAAAAGATTCGAATTAACGAGTCGACCTGTCGTGGCCTGGATTCATGTTTACAAGATCATTAATTAAATGTATAATATTACATTTACACAATATATCAAACACTTATTTTTTTATAAAGCGTTCAATCTATAGCCATCGTTTTACAGCCCACCTTTTCCTAATAGTATATTTATCGTTTGTTAATTATCTGTGCAAATGCTTGTCGCTGGTCACGGACCATGGGCCATTCGAGCACAGCTTGGGTAGTTTCGCGCGCTTTCAGCGGGGAAACTGTGACATCCTGTGTTATCGCGCGGTAAGTGGGTCGCGCGGCTGCCGTCGGGCCGTTTCAAAATTATTTTCACCGTGCACGAGTCGCATTGCATACTGCGATCCCGTTATTATGGTAAGGCAGGCGATAACTGGAACATAGTGCAACATTGCAGCTCACCCCGCTTGGCGATAAGAGCCTATTTTTCGTGGGACTTAGAAAAATGTCTTAGCATGTGTTTAGATCTTTAACCGTCCAACGTTGCACCTATTTTTTGATATTCTGAACAGTATTAATAACAACCATGACCAAGTTTCTCAACCATAAATTTGCTCTGTGCGGGCCAACGATTAAACAATTAAACAAAAAAGAACTTCGCTTTGCCATAGGTAACTAGTGGATCATATTGGGCTTATTTATGTGGTTCTGGATGCAATTTTTTTCATTATTATTATACTTAAAATGTAAAAGAATTGATATAGATAAGTAGTAATAAAACATAAATAAAAAAGCTAACTTAAAGGGACAAGAAATATAACAAATACTGTCTTGTTAAATAATTAAGTTCGCTTCGCATTCAATTGAACATAAAATATACCCGTTATTAATACGCAGAGAGATTTCGAATTGAATTGAGACGGTATAAACTGGAGCAGGATTGAAATAAGTTCGTGAGCGACCGGAGAAATGAAAGTTAAAAGATAAAAAAAATGCCTCGACTAGGCATCGACAGAGATAAGCTTTCAGAAAGTCGTGAATGCATTCGAATTAGCTTGATTAAGTGATGTGACATTTAAAGCGGCAGCATCGTTCGCTTAATATGAACTCGCTTCGAATAGTCTGTAGTTAACCTACATACGCGTACATTGAAGGGGACGGCGAATTGAGCGTTATGGCCGATAATGGTTCCAGATATCGTTATATTGCCATGCACATTGCAACGGTAGGAAAAATCATACTCGTCCGGGCGATTTAGAACTCTATTCGGCGAGTGTTAGGTGTGATAATGGCAAAGCTCGCGTGCACCTTAAAAGCGAACGTACAAACAAGGTACCGTGGTGAAATGGAAAGCGTTTGCGCAACCGTTCCGCGTATGCGTGGGCGGTCTCTGTACAACTGTAAAAACCGCGTGGTAATATGTTTATGTGCTTGTTTGAACCGCATTGCTGCTAAAAAAACATTCTAGTACACAATATTTTTGACAGAAATGTAATATAATTAGTACATTATATAAATGCGCCCCTAGTGCATGTGATTAATACATGCACCAGTATAGCACATGACATATGTATATAATATACTGACTTATGTGTACTTTATCCAAATTAATGCAATGCGGGTCAAAGTATAAAATTGTCATCTACAATTTCACTTTTATATCGCGATATCAAGAACGACATGTAAACAGAATCGAGTTGCAAATAGATTAACCCTGTTCGCAAAGTTCATTGGAAACCGCGTGCAAGCCGAACGAGATCCGTTACGAATTGATCATCGCAACGGAGCGGAGTGGTCGCACTGCACAATGCGTATAATGGCCGCGTTACGTCACTCGTAACGGGACAGCATTTCACTCTCGCGGCGAAAAGCGCGCGGAAGCGGACTTTCTCTTTTGCGCCGCGCCGACCGGAGCGGCGGCTAATAAACGCCCCGCGGCCGCCTGACGAACGCCCGCGAACCGCCGCTTTACGTAACTCCCGCCACGTGTGGTACGCACATTTTTTTCTCCACACTCCAATCGCCTCGTGCAATCTGTTTACGTTTTCAATTCGATGCAAATAGTTTTAGAAGCGATTGTGTAATAATGCTGAAGGCTTACGTCTCGTGTTTAAATATTTATCGCTTAACCTGTTAATTTAAAGCAATGCAAACAAGTGTTTTAACGAATATGAAAATTTATAGTGTCTATTAAAATATGCGATTTTGTTGCGTCATGTACAGTAATGAAACAGAAATTAAATCTATATACTGTTCTAGTGTATGGCATTATACACGTTTCGAATGCATAATTAAAACCGTCGCCCCATTATATTAGCTTATCATTCATCGAGTTATAGCTGCGAACAAAAAGTTCAATTAGATTTAGCTGCACTCGAGTCGACGCGTAAAACATTGGCGCGTACAATAATACGTTGGAAAAGCGTGCGCGAGCGAGAGGGCGATAGCGAGTGAGGACGCGAGCGAGCTCAAGCGGAGGTCAACGGCTAGCCGCGGTCGTTGCCCCGCTATCGGAGTGACCTACTGAGCGCGTGACGTCACCAGCGCACCGCGCACTCAGTGCCATTGGTCTCACGTTGCTACGCAGCGCCATCTAGAGGCGAATAGCGCTGCAACCGCGGAACTAAAACTTCGCCTTAAAATGCGAACAGACGAAACGACTTAGTGTGACGTAAAAAATTATTATTCAATACGGTCTCTTCGATTAGACAAACATCGCCACTACGGTCACCGGTCTAAATTTATGTTTTGTTTCCGTATCATTTTCCTTGAACGTTCTTAGGTTACCAATTACAGCTACGTTTCACATATAAATAAGCTTCTATTGTTTATAATGGATACATTTTCTTTATCAATAAAACTTGACTTTCGCTTGAAGTTAATTGTAATAATACCCTTGTTCTTTACATTTTCTATTATAATTTATAATTAATTAACTACTCATTGAATTATTTATATTACAGAAGTAGAACTGGAGGGAATACAAGACCGCTACGTCCAAGTGCTACGCAGCTACTTGGAGCACGCCGCGCCCCATCACCCCGGGAGGCTACAGGAGCTATTCGCCCGAATACCAGAGGTAACTATTTATTTGATTATCCGCGTTTATCACCAAGTGATCGTACCTTATCGAGCGCGTAACAGCGATAGGTTATGAAACGCGACAGAACAGAGCGTGGTATTTTTATTGCAAACAACTTTCTAACGAATGCAACCATTCCGACGCTCACTCGACATGCTGCGTCTGCATTCGACGCAACCTATGATATAAGTTCACTTCCCGTCCGCGGTAAAGAGCAGTCGTTGCGCGTCGAACCGGAAAGCAATAACAGTCCCCCGCTTCCAGATCCAGGCCGCGGCGAACCTGCTGCTGGAGAGCAAGATGTTCTACGTGCCGTTCGTGTTGAACTCTGCCGAGATCAGATAGTACATGGCCCAGCAGGGCGTGTAGTTCTCGATGTACGAGACTGCAGCCCCGCGTCCGCGACCCGCCGCGCCTTATGAGCGCGGCTCAGCTCGCGCTCAGCCCCGGCTCAGCCTCCGCTCAGCCGACGCTCAGCCGCGTCGCCCTCGCCTGACGCCAGATCTCTTCCCTCCCGAAAGCCGCGGACACCAGTGAGTGGCGTACAAGAACATTCGCGAACAGTGCGCGTGACACAGTGCGGTACTTTATACCTTTGTTGAGTCGATGTGTGCATTGGTTTATTGTTTATTAGAGGAATTAAAACGTCCCAATCGACAGACTGATTTATGATTAAACTAGTTATTATTTTATAGATAACAAGGGACTTGAATGCGTGTTTTATACGTGGTAGTGTATACTACATAGTGTTAAATAGATTTAAAATATATAATTATGTTACTATTTAAACAATTTTTTTTGTCAATCGGAGAATCGCATAATATATTATTTCTGTAAATATAAAGTATTCTTTACTAGTTAGTATAGTATTTAGGAAGTTGTTTTTTTTAGACAGAATTATTTCTTGTAAATGAAATATTGCTGTTTTAGTTTTGCATTTTATATCGTCTAGTGTTAAACCAATAGGCTAATCGCTGGGTGTGTAATAATGATAAGAAAAAAATCTTTTCGTCTTATTTAATTTTATACGACTTTGTTCTTAATATAAGTAGCACTAAGTACCTACTCTCAGTGTTTACCAAGACTGCTTATATACAACTCTACTGTTTAAAAACTAACTTAAAATCCGCGCGCGACGTCGCGTCTCTTTATAGTCACAACTTTTGCATTTTTATTGCCAATATTTCTCGTAACACTTGGCATGTGCTGTGCTCTGAACAATCCACTTCTGTTTGTTCTGGTCTAAATAGTTTTAAGTACCTTTTAAGGGTGTATAATGTGGTACTACGCGTTTCCGCCTCTTTGGCCCTAAGGAAATGCGTCGTGCTACTTTCCACCGTCGCAACTTTAAACATTCACCGATCTTGTAGTCGCTTCCATCGATGTGTTCAATAATCTATGCTCAAAATCCTTGGACTTGATAGATCGGATCGTATACATGTTCCCATATCATTCATGTTCACTACCCATTTTGTAGTATCCTTTCCAGCAATTAAATCCTTATAGATTCTCTAAAGACCCTACTCCCACCGGCGGCACTCAAGCCATTATTGGACATCAAAATAACTAGAAGGAATTAGCCCTAGACTGAAAATTGCAAACTATTCGATCCATTGCTCTCATCTCGCTATTGTCATCGCATGTATGTACATTGTGATAAAAGGACCATTATGATTACGCTGCAGGCGCTTCGTGAATGTTGAATCCTGTACGATAAGATGGACACGTAAAATTTGGCGACAATAAAGTTGTTATATAATTCTAACATTAAACGCATAAACATCCGTTCGTGGTTCATTCACTAAATGTTGCTTATATGTTAATTCACATAATTGACGACCAAATCATTTGAAATGACGAAATATATCACTTTAATGTATTGTGCGAACTGTTTGGATACTTCATAAAGAAATAGAATCTGAGTTACTTAACCGTGCTATTCGTCTACTATTTAATAGAAGAATGTTATTGAAAAATACTATTATGTAAATTTATTAACATTTTGCTAGATATGATAAAAAAAAACATCTTTTTATATCTCGAATTATTTTTAAAACTACCATTTCATACGATCAAATACTTCAGATCTGTTTAAACCAATTGTAAAAACTAATTGTATTAAAATTCAAAAAGAAACTGTGCCTACGAGCCCTTTTGTTTTCACTTTCCCGCTACGAAGACTAACACCTGCATTGTTCATAATCATTCATCTTCTATCACTACATTAATAACGTTAAGGAAGTAATTATAGAATAATTCTGCGTTAAGCTGTCCTTTCGACTTATTCTAGAATAGTCTTACTTTCCATAACACTGTCAGAGACCACTGCCTGTATTTTTAATGTTATTTGCCGTTATTGTTAATGACAATCGTATTACTCGTTAATGTTATGAAAAATTGTAATAAACGTTCCAGCAACGGTGAACAGTTACCATTAGTTATAGTGTTGGCAAACAAATGCCACGTTTAAATTAAGTGAAAAACAACCAAAAAGTTCGTTCTAGGGACTAAGGTTCTAGGTGAAATTCGTTTTTGCGTTCTTCTATTTGGTATTGTGCCGTAGTTAAAATTCCCTAAATTCGTTTCGTATTAATACAGTATAATTTTGCTTGTACCCCTCGAATACGTATAGATTTACTTTTGCATTATTAATATTATCATATTTCCACTGCCACTTGACAGCTTTGTATTCGAGAGTTAATTAAATAGTTGAAGTACAAATCAAGTCCGATTCGTCGTTGCGAAATTCATATAAAATCTCTGATTCCGAATTATGGTTAACAGTTTAGTCGGTCCCATCTACAACCAATAATGTAAGGTTTGATTTAGTTTTATTTAAATAATAACTCAGGCACGTTTTACCCTAACGCCTGCATACAATTATGCTTCACTTCCTTAGTCGGGTTAACAGCATAAGTTACATAATCTAGGTGAACAATCGATATTTGCAAATGTTATGTTATCGGAGTATCCTGTTACCTGAACGAGCCACACGCGTCCGTTCCTCAACGTGTTACCATTAGTTAAGTGTTAGCGGATATGTGTTTTGTACATTGTTATTATTAGAATTCAAATGCAACCAGATACTACTGCCATCGAATGCCTAATTAGATTTTCAATTAGTTCGTTTGTATAATTTAATTACGCGTCTTTATTATTTGTATTTTGTGTATTATTATTATTTCTTGTTTCTTAATTGAACAACATTCGAGAACTATTTAGTTGATTGTGATAAAGGTACAGTGATAGTGTTTGAATGCGAATGCGAAACGAGCCAGACTGAAGTGGCGGTTGTATTTTGTTTGGAGCTCTGCGAGAAGCGGACAGATTTGCAACCTTGTAGTTAACGAGAGAGCCCGCCCCAAAAATCGGGCAACTGCATATATTTATTTATTCATTTTAAACTAACTTAAATTATATATAATTAGTTCTTAATAACACCATCAGAACGACGGTGGTAATCTAAAGTCTGAGGTAAAGATGCCTTCATAGATTTTTAAACATTGTAATGACGGATCGTAAAATAGCTATAGTCGCAAATCGTGCATCGTTCTACTAAATATGTTAACGGTAATATATGTAAGTAATATCGACACTTATTTTGTTAGTAACATAGCATAATATTAAGGTGGAACTAACGGCAGTGTATCAAAGGTGAATCTAGATTTGTAAGGATGTTATTGGCGTTGTACAAAGGATAGTATTGTTAATTAATAAACAATGAAATTGGCGCATTACTGTCGAGTACCTAATTAGATTAGTACACGGTCCTGTTGAGGCTATACATTTGTCGATGTAAATGTAAATACAAAACTGTATGCGACTCATAAAACGGCCATTCACTTCGTTGCCCCACTAACTTGTGCTAGGCTTTGAAGTATTAACAGCACCGAAAACTAGTTGGTTGCAATCGAAGACCGTTGTTCACTGAATTGATTTACACTTTTGGCAACATTATGAAACCATATTTATCGTTTACTCCTGTAGCATGTCTATACAAGTTGACAAACACGCGTTAGCGCAAGTCAATTTGCATTAACAGTCTTCGAATTTATTCACATATTATGTAGTGTAAAATAACAGATGTATCATCAAATAGTGTTTAATGTATTTGTGTAAACAGCGCATAATATTAACATGTGTCGAAAAATTCAACTATGACATCAAAACTAATTATACAACACTAGTTGTTGGGAGGTCGGCTAACTGTAAGATCTATATAATATGGCGAAAATATTTTGACTGATATAAATAAATAGTAATATAAACATAATGATGTTAATATATTTATAAGTGTGTAACAAGAAAACTTAATGCATTTCTCACTTTCTTTACAGTCCATAAGAGAATAAATTAACTACATCTAAGATATTGTGACGAAATATTTTCACATTCATATGCTAATGTAAGGTTTGTTGTGTATCATAATATTATCGTTTCGTGTCCGTTTTGGTAAAAGAAAGTTTGAATATCGTGTACATTAGACGATGTATTTAAATAGTTACGTACGAGTGTAAAACTGTAAGAGAATATATATTTGGAAACGTTGAGTGATTGTTGTATTGTAACTACATGTCACAGATGGGTATTTGAACTCTAAGTACATTATAATAAATATCTATATGTTTAACGAATTGTAATGCATAATTTATTCGAATTGAAATAATCGTGTTTTTCTTTTACGGTTACACAGACGAACGCGGTCCGCTTTTTAACGTATCTATTACTTTCCATATATTCAGAGTCCGTTCTAATATGTAGGTATTTCACTACTAATAGAATAAATGTTAAGCATGACACCCATTTTCCGTAACTTCGCAGTCTCACATTAAGTGCCTCTGGGAAACGCACCTAACTACTAGCTGTCATACGTTCAATATCTTTAAGAGTTCAATGTGGTTGAGTGTGCTTGATTTCACGTGTTTGTATAGTTGGGCTCGCTCAATTCGAAGACTTATCGCTTTCAGACCTAGCTAGTACGGTTAAGTATTACAATACCTTAGGGTTCTATGTTTACATGTAGCGAATCACACTAGTTGCCGATCGATGTAACGCTCTCAATGGTTCAAAGGCTGTTGTTATAATTCGACCAAGTTAAGATTGGATGTGTCTGTGAAATTTGTTCTGGCCATGCCACGTTGCTCGAACGAGTGGTGCGCCTGTTGCTGTTAGTCAAACGATTGTGTACCGGTTTGCCAAGAGGAGTTACCTACAGTTGTGTTTAGTTAGCGACGCATAACGTGTTTGTACTTTAATTTGTTTTTTAGTTGTACTCTTGGAAATCAATGGTTAATAACTTAAGAAAATAAAATGTATGTGAAATATTTCGTCTCGTTTCAATCTCCGTTCCTACCTTACAAGGCAAATGTCTGAAAGTATACTATTTTTTTCCACCTGTTAAGTAAAAATGGAAATAAATATCGAATAGCTTTTCACACTAATGTGTGGCAAAATCAAACAGCTTAGAAATGTATGCATAAGTCATATATCGCTATCAACGGAAACGAAGTGCTGATCAATCGAGGATTTCCTTCCCTGACTTAGAACCAACAATCGCTGCTATGCTGTATACCAAATTTACCATAAACCCGAAGACAAGATCAAGAAGCAATATCATGAGACCCTGACTAATGGTTTATTACTAAGCAAAGAATATATATTATCCCGCAGAACAATCTACATTCCACAATTCTTCTTTGGGTAGTGCAGTTCAGTTAATAATTGCTTTCCGTCACAAAAAGTTAATATGCAAAAGGTGTTAAACCGACGGTTATGATAACGTGTAGAAAAATGTTTAGGAGAAATAATCGGTTAAGTACTGATTCAAGATCCCATGTTCCTGCGATCTTCTAGAGCTTGACTTTGTTCATTTATTTAATTTTTATATTTACCCCAAAAGAATTATCTCCGAAACGCAACAGCAAAATATATGACTTATCAAATATTATTCTAGAAGCATATTTAAAGAAATTATACAGACTATAACAGGAGGGAAAACACAAGTATTATATGCACAATTGGATTAAAATTTTAGACCGTAACACAGATAAACTGCAATTCGTCGTAACTTTCATTGAAAAAAAAATCGATAGCCCATCGTTTTAGTCAATTGTTAATTTAGAGAAATTGTACGATACAGTTTCAACACAAACTGTCCTTTTTATTGTATTATTTTGGAATAAACCTTAGAAAGTGCGGGATGGGGTGTAATTCTATTACAAAATGTCCATTTTAAATTGTAATATTATCGAATAAACCTTAGAAAGGTCTACCTAATTTAGTTCTTTTCTCTTTAGTTGATAATCTTGAAGTAACTTAATGAAACTGCCAATGTCAAGGTTGAATGTAACAAGAGGATTATGGTAAAAAAATATCAGGATTATTGACTTTTGTATAATACAGAGTCACTGGCACTTACATGGAGTTTCCTGGACAGACACAAAACAAAAAGTTAGCAAATATATAACACTAGGTTATACGTTATATACTTAGATTATTAAGGACGGAACAAACAAATTTTATTATTAAAAGAGAAATTAGGGGAAAGGGAGAGATTTCTTATATTCTAATATTATTGATTTGGATAAATTTGTATAAAGTTTTTAAAACATTAATGCAGGTTCTAAAACGTTAAAAGAAAAGGAATGTTAACAGTTCTGGAAAATGAGGAAGGGAGAATATCATAAAGGGGAATTGTAAATTTCTACAACTAAAAATTTGTGTTCCAGAGAGGAGAGCCCTCTACCAAACCACACTGGCATCATCGAATTATCAAGTATTTGCAGCAGTTTGGCCAAAAACCCAGGGCAGCAAACATGTTCTAAGCGGTGTTGAATTATGACGGATGAAATTAATTTAGAAAAATATTTCAATTTAAAGTACCACGGTTTTGATGGAATGTTAAGTTGAATACTGGCAAAAAACTCGCCTTTAATCCTAGAGGATTTTTGCCAACAATCATTTCGTGATTCCAGCTAGCGAGTCTTCGCAATTCCTAGTTAACTAACGTTTTTTGGTGAAACTTATGATCGGTATAAAAATATTTAAAAAAAAGCTATAATGTTTACAAGAACAATTTATCACTTGGTTAGAAGTCTATAGTAGTTAAAGTATTGTATAAACGCCATCTACTGTAAAATACAAAAACCAGATGGGAAAGCCGATTTCAAGATCGTTCTTCTCATTTAAACCTTTTTCGAAAATTGCATATAATATTAAGTTATATTATACATAATAACGGAATTATTACTTTATACGTTTAAATGATAAAAAAATTAATATTACTAAACGAACAAATAGTATAACTTAAGCTGTTACTACTGTAATATCTGTGCTATAGCATAAAGTCGAGACTTGTTCCTTCTGTCAAAAAACCGCAAGCGCCACATGTCATAGGCTAGAATTTGTTAATTTTCGTTTATTTAGAAAAACCAAAAGCCTTACAAAATGGTAAGATTGGTAAACCAAATTGTGCCTTAATATTTTTTAAACATCTTTTTAACCTACATCTGTATAATCGCAAAAATGTTTGACTAATTTCACCATCGCTGATTCTTACAGAAACCTCTTATGCTACAAGGGCATGAACGTGCCATCACACAGATCAAGTATAACCGGGAAGGTGACTTGCTCTTTTCTGCTGCAAAAGATTCCAAACCAAACGTTTGGTGGTCCTTGAACGGTGAGCGCTTGGGTACATTCAATGGCCACGGTGGTGTCGTTTGGTGTCTCGATGTCGACTGGCAAACTATTAATCTTATTACTGGCGGTGGTGATAGTTCCTGCAGGTATGTCTTTGTGTGTTAATATAAAACTATTTTTTTTGTGAATATGCCTTCAATATTTATAAATATTCATGATGTGTAAAGTTTCTTTTCTAAGATGATTATAATAATGCTTACTGTTAACTTTGTTATTGTCATATAGAATTCAATGCTCCAATTCTTGATCAGACCCTTATCACCCTTAAGGCCCATTTTATACATTAGAACAATAACATCATCATTATCAGCCTGTGTGACTAACATTGCTGAACATAGGCCTCCCCATTAGGGGATTTTTTGGACCTTAACCTACCATGCTGGTCCAATGCATGTTGGTGAGTGGACCAACTTTTTACATATGCCCATCCAAGCATGGATCATTTTACTTTTTAGACAATTAGGCGATCACCCAACTTATTTAACCTTATCACTAAGCTTTGGAGGCAGTAACAATAATAGTTCAACCTTATTTTGATAATTATACTTAACAAATCCAAATAAGATTATGGATGGTACATACAAGTTTTTTGTAATAGTATTTATGTCTACCAAAACTTTTAACTTTAAGGAGATTTTTATTTCTAATAATGGTAGTCATTCTTAGGTTATTATATATACCGCTGAAAATCATACTTGTTTTATGTTTCCATATTAAAAATATTTTACATAGCTTTCTCTATGAGAGTTATTGTATTCTTTCTAGTTATATTTCTTATTGTTGTTTCTCTCATTATTAAAACAAACAATCTCAATCTCATCTGTAAGGCAAAGGCGACCACTATACTATTAAAGCGTAGGTTTTTGTATGTAAATAGTATTCCTTCTTTGTTAAATATTTTTAAACATATATATTAGTTATTTCTTTTGTTTATGCAAATATGACACATTGAATAAAAAGGACTTCTATAGGATTTATTGCGCTTATTTACATTTTTAATGCTCCATGTTTCTAACACTGAGACTGTCCATGAGTGACCATGGTCACTGGAAAATGTATAAATATTTTTTAAGAGATTGAATATGGACTTTATTTATCTGAAGCAATCAAATTATAACACAGTTCCTTCCCATATTTTGTAATTTAAAGCAGTCATGGTAGGATTACAACAAAGAAATTAGGCAGATTTCTAAGAAAATGTTTTTTACTTAGTTAAAAAACCTATAGATAGTTCAAAACTCTATTCCTCATGTATCTTTATTATATTACTTTTTTATATAAAATTGTGGCTTTAAATATTTAATTATAAATATTTAAATATTATTATATATAAGATGTATATAGCCATTACTCTTGAGTTGCAATTATGTAGTAACAAGTAATATTAACAGACAAGTTTATCTTAGTAAAACATCTCTATTTTAAGATTATGGGACTTGGAGACTGGCAAGAACATTGCAACTATTAAAACCAACTCATCAGTGAGAACCTGCAACTTCAGTTTTAGTGCATATCAAGCTGCATACACAACTGACAAAGCAATGGGTCATCCTTGTGAGGTAAAATTTTTTATATCTATATATATAATAAAATTTCTTTAAAAAACCTATTAATATACAAGATGTATTGTTTTTAGGTCTTTGTTATAGATACTAGAACTGTAGATGAATCAATCTCCAGTCAGTCACCAATATTGAAATGGGAAATTACAGACTCCAAAGTGACATCCATGTTATGGGGCACTCTAGATGAGACACTTATTACCGGTCATGAAGCTGGAGATTTGATCCAGTGGGATTTGAGGGTACGACAAAAAAAAATTTATTGATACATATAAATAAAATTGAAGTATCATAAGTCAATATCATACATTTTAATATATAATATAACAAAACAACATCTATCAAAATTTCTAAAGATTTTTAAAAAAAATTGTCGGTCTGTTAGTTCTGACTAAACCTATGGAATAGCTGGTCCGATTTTTTAAGTAACTTTTACTGGAAACAAGATGATGTAACTGGCTTAACATACTTTAAAAAAATTAGACTATTTGTTCTTTGGGCAAAAGAAAGAATTTAACAAATTTTTTTTATTTATTAATTACCACACTGAATAATTGGCAGGTATCTTTCTATTGTATAAAATACTTTACATTTAAAAAGTAAAATCTTTTACAAATGCACAATATGATATAAATTTGTAAAATTTTAAATTGTATTCAGCTAGATGATTTTTAAATTTTAAGATGTAAAGTTAACTTCCGTGTCAAACATATCTAATGCTTGACATTTGCTCTACAGACTGGAAAGAAACTGCATTCCATTAAGGAGCATACTCATCAAATCAATGACATGCAACTCTCTCGAGATGGTACTATGTTTGTTACGGCCTCTAAAGATCAGACCGCAAAGTTGTTTGATACCAGCTCCTTAGAACTACTGAAGGAATACAAAACTGAGCGTCCAGTAAATTCTGCAGCACTTAGTCCCATACTGGACCATGTGGTACTTGGTGGTGGTCAAGATGCTATGGAAGTGACAACTACATCAACAAGACAGGGTAAATTCGACGCTCGATTCTTCCATTTGGTCTTTGAAGAAGAGTTTGGCCGTGTGAAAGGCCATTTTGGCCCCATCAACAGTTTGGCCTTCCATCCTGATGGCAAAAGTTACGCATCTGGCGGAGAGGACGGTTACGTACGAGTTCAGAGCTTTGACCAATCATACTTTGACTATACCTTTGATTATAACAGAGATTGAAAAAGTATTAGTTAATAGCCTCTGTATTGTCATAAATTTTTTTGCGAAATAAATGTTTTATTTTTTGCCCCCATTTTTAAATAAAAGCTGGTAGAATACACTCTTCAAATATATTATTTTAGTTTTTCCCTAATAAATTTTAACATACAAAAAATTTTAAATGCTCATGCCAACAAGTCATAAATTTTAACACAAGTTTCGTAATGAAGACGGTAATCCTGAAATTGTTATGAAGGAACCTGAATACAAACATGCGAAGTAAAGATGTTTTTGGTACAGAAGTCGTTATTTTTATACAGAAGATTCTCAAGAAGTTTTTCAGCAACTTTCATATTGCTTGCGAGAATGGTATCTTAAATGTGATAAAATTGGAATTAGAGTCCGACCAGAAGCTGTTTTTTCCGGAAGCCGAACCGAAAGTTCGAGCCATGTTTCAGTTCGGCTAGAAACCGAAACTCACGTGATCAAGTATAAAATTCTTAAAGTACTAAAATATGGAGCTTTTATGCTTTTTTTTGCATTATTTTAGTCATGGAATGGAACAGTATATTAAACGTTTTCGGTAATCGTTTATTTCAGTTGCTAATAATATTTTTATGTAACAAAATATTAAAATATATAATTTTTAAATTAATTTCGTATAAATATGAATTATTAATAAATAAATTAATAATTGTGACTGTTGCATTAAAGACTAAGTATTGTATTTTAAATCTTCTTAATTAATACTTTGGTTTGTATTTGTGAGTTCGAGGGGATCAAAAAGTAAAATGAGATAGAATAATGACTATGATAGCTTAATTATTTATTTTCTACCATATCCTCAGAGTCCACCTACCACCAGTCCAGCGTTCAAGATTCCAATGTTTCAATTCCTTTAAAAAGTTGTCTTGGTCCTGCAAAAGGTCAAAACGGCATCCGTTTACTGTATATAGTTTTAACACATGTTTCTCTTAAGTATTGTATCAATTTGGAGAAGATGAAAATAGCTGAGGCCAGATCTGGTGAATAGGGGATGCTCAACCAACTCGCATGCAGTAGCTGAACAGTGGCCATCACTAATGCCAACCTATGCGCCGGTACGTTGTCAGATGAAACAGATCCCGTTCAAAGTTTGCCTCTTTTTATCATTGACGCATTCTAAACCTCTAATCTGTATGATGGTTCCATGCTCCAGGTAATCAAACAACAATATCACTTCTGAGTCCCAAAATATTGAGGACATACCCGCAGGGCCTTACGACCACGGCATGAAGATCCTTCGGATAAGCCCGTGTTTAGTCCACTGCCACAAAACTAGATTTAAAATTTTTAGAATCTTCTTAAAACTTGTCCAACGATATCTTCGAAGTCGATTTTGTTTCTGATTCTCGGCACCCATCTTATGGAGACTTTTCTCATATTCAAAATTTGTGTCAATATGCGCTGAGTACCTCTATATGAAATGCTCGTTTCTTGGATTAGGTATCAGATGCTAATTCTTTGATCGCTAAAAACAGTTTTTTCGAATATGGCAGCATATTTTTATTGTTTCTTTTTGATTACTGGCTTCGATGGACGTCTGCAACCATGTTCGTTTTCCGTGTACGTTCTCCCACTCGAAATTACGAAGTCTACTTTGCGACAATTGATTATGACAGAGCAGTCTCTTCTCATGTTGCCTTTGAGCTGCAGTAAATCTCTTTATTTCTTTTTTACGGATGACTCACGTTGGTGGAGTTAACCGCTACAGCCCGGCGGGTTCGAGGGGCTGTGCAACTTTAAGTGTGCACAGACTTCACCTCTATTCTGTGCCTTAGCTCCGAGGGACCCCTGAAGGGAGACCTCGGCTCGGGCTGCCACTTCTTTATCCCGTAAGCGGGCTTGATCGAGGATGCCCAAGAGGACCGAGCCTCGGCTTGATCAGCCGCTGGTCAGGTCCATGCCTATACCCGTTAGTAACATTTATTGAGGGCGCCCCGGTGGGCCGAACCTCGGCTCGATAATTTGCTTTTAGGACTTATTACTGGAAAGTAATTACCGCCCTATCTGGTTGGTGAGAATCGGCCTGGTACGTGCCGATATCTGTTATACGGTGTACTAGTTTGTCCTCGACGGCGAGGACAAGTTGTGTTGCGTAGTGAGTTAAAACGTGCTTGAACGATTGTAGTCTCATCGTCCGGATCTGTAATCGCGTTTCACGCTCTTCGATGGATGTCGTTTTTAGCGAATGAAATTGTTGGTTCGTAAGCGGCGGCGCTCCGAACTAGATTGTTTGGGTGTTGCGAAGCCGAGTCGAAATATCGGATAAAAGCTTGTTTTAGGTACTGTTTGATTGTGGGCAATTTCAGATCCAGGTGCAGGTCAATGTTGCGCAGGTAATACGGTGCACCAGTGGCCCTGCGCATGAATCTGTTTTGCAGGACTTGAAGCTTGTCAATGTGTGATTGCTTTGCATGTGCAAAGACGGGACTGGCATATGTTAAAATTGGACATATGACTGTCTTGTATAACAACACCTTATTGCGCAGAGATAACTTGCTTTTAGGATTTATTAGTGGAAAGAGTCGACCTAAGACGTAGGCCGCTCTGTTTCTGACCCGCGTAATGTGCGGGCCAAAAGTCAAGGATTTATCTAAGATTACCCCGAGGTATTTGGTCTGTTTGACCCAAGGGATAGGGTAATCTAGGAGTCGGACATTGGAAGGAAGGCACGGTCTTCGTCGCGTGAACAAAATGGCCGCGCTTTTGGAAGGATTGATTTCTATTCTCCATTTCCGGAACCATTCCCCTAGGATATTGGCCGCGGATTGGAGTCTTTGACTAACTAGGATAGGACATCTACTGGTTGAGTATATGCAGGTGTCGTCTGCGAATAAGGCGGTGTCTACAAGACGGTGTTGTGGGATGTCGTTAGTAAATAAGGTAAAAAGGATTGGTCCTAATACGGAGCCCTGGGGTACGCCGGCACGGACCGGTCGAGGTAGTGATTTGTTTCCCTCTACGCGGTATCGGAACGTTCGATTCCTGAGGAAGTCTCGTATGATGAGTACGAGACGGTCTGGCACGCCGAGCATATATAACTTGTATATAAGCCTTTCGTGCCATACTTTATCGAACGCCTTCGCCACGTCGAGGAAAAGCGCTCCCGTGTGATGGCCTCGTATTAAGCGGACTTTACTTTTCTCCGTGATGCGGTGAATTTGGTGAGTGCAAGAGTGTTTGGCTCGAAAGCCGAATTGAATGGGGGTAGGGAGCCCTTTAGATTTCATAAAATCTAATAAGCGGGCTTAGACAAGACGTTCATATATTTTTCCGAAACCCTTGAGGAGGCTAATGGGACGATAAGTAAATCTCTTGCGTTGTTAACTTTTTATAACAGTGGTTTTTAATGACAAGGTCCCACTTGGGTTTTCTCTTTTTTCGAGAACATTTCGCCACACATAGCAAACAAATGACAACATTCAGAAAAAGAGTAAAGAGACTAGAAGATTTTTTTATTAACACAACTAATATCTGAGCTACACTTTCCAGTATTATTTGTATATATTTTTGATTAAAAGGAGTATATATTTTGTTCTCACTACTATTTGTTTCCCTCCTCGTCTTTTCTAGAAGAATCATCTATTTCTTTTGTCAAACTTGGAATGTTGGTCTGAACTAAAATCGACTGATCTGAGCTCGATTGTAGCAATGATACATTTAACTTTCGCTACTATTTTGAAATTGAAGACACTTCTGAAACCAGTTTCAGTTTCGGCAAAAGTTTCAGCCAAATTTGGCCGAAACCGAAACTACGGCCGAAACTTGATTTTGGCCGAAACTCGGAAACCGAAACCGAAAGTTCGGTCGGACACTATTGGAATGCACTGATGCTAGTATAAATACTGGGTTGACGTGACGTAACGTTTAAGGTTAACCGAAGAAGATTCTGGTGCATAACGTACCTATATTTCGATGTATTTGAGATCATATTGCTAGCAAGATGAAAACACCCAGCTGACTTAACTATAATCAATAATAAAGCCATATGTAATCTCAAAGGAGAGATACAATCTATAATTGGGATCAAGCTCCTGAATGATTAATGCTTATGTTCATTAAATTTTTTAGTAATATACTTCATAGAACAGTCAAATTTTCTAGTAACTTAACCTATTTCATATAAGATGATGATGTTTGGGACAATGCGTGTTAAGTATGCAATAAACTATTTAATGGAGCTGAATAAACATAGAATTAATTAATAGTTATCGGAAGACATAATTCACAACATTTTATTAGTTTTGATAGACAGGATATGGTTTAAAATATTGTTATCATTTAATAATATATAGCCGTGTATAGAACCCAAAAATTTCAATATAATACGTATACAAAAACTGTAAAACCCGCATTCGGGCCTCAAAATTTTGCATCCTCGAGAACCTTGAAACACAATGCTGCTACTATATATCAGTACAACAACCTTCACTATATAATAGGTAGCTTAAAGACAAATTTTAAGAATTAAATCATACAGCAGTTACTTTAACATTATGGGCAATAGAGTTTATCCATCGGTCTATCTTAGTTTCGTATTGAACCTACTTTAAATCATATCAAATCCACTAATTTACGGATTTTCGCGTTACAATATATTTATTCCCGACGTTTCGATTCTTTCCAGCATCCATGATCACGGGCAGACTAAGTTGGTATATGTCTGTATTTCAATGTTTCGAATAACCGTCAGAGTTATTATTTAAAATTGACATATTGTTCGTTTTCTTAATTTTAATGTTGGTTTCACAAAAGTTTTATACTCTGTGTTTAATTTTGAAATGATTGGATCCCAGGAAGGTGGCAGTGACCAACCATCCTCTCTATTAAAATTTGGATATTTTTAATTTCGTTTGCTTCCCGAATCATCCTTGGTATAAATCGATGTTCATTAGCCAGTATTTTTGGTTCATCAAATCTAATATAATGATTGGCTTGTCTAGAACATGGTCCAAATTGCAGATTTCTTATAGCGTCGAGTGCTAACATCAGCTATATGTTCTTTTACTCTGGTTCTTACTGGTCTTTTGTTTGTCCAATGTAGGAGAGACCACAATCACAGTCTAGTTTGTACACACTGGTACCTGTAGAGAATTTTACATTTCACAGATGGTAATAATTGGCTAATCTTCTTGCGGCTTATAATATGTTTTTATAAAGCTCGCTTTAAAATATAATCCGATTTTGTCAGTGACTCCTCTGATGTGAGTAAGACGAGCAGGCACTCTTTCGACTGTGGCTGGCTTCACACAGTGACTGCGACAGACGTGGAACTTGGAGTTTGTTTTCTCGCAGACCTGCTTCACATTCTCCAGTTCAGCCGTCAAATGTTCCTTGTCATAGATCCGCTTGCTCTCTGAAGCAAACATTTACCAACAGTAGCTAACTGCTCGAGGGATGGTGGTGAGAATCACCATTTAAATATTTATTCGTGTGGGTTGCTTTTCTAAAAACTTGTAGGCTCAAAGCTATTGTTAGAGTTTCTAATGATTAAAATATCTAAAGAAGGCTAAGGAGTTGTTTGTCTCTATTTCCATTGTGAACTTTATTTTGGGATGTAAAAATTAAGATGATCCAGAAATGCATTTATTTGGTTTGTTGTGTTGTTGTGAAGAACTTCTTCATGAAGAACTTTGAAGAGACAGCCCTCAATACAGCCCCGTCCGACCAAGATTCTATAAGCGGTACGTAGATGACACATTCACCATTTTACCAACAAACCAAATAAATGCATTTCTGGATCATCTTAATTCTTTACATCCCAAAATAAAGTTCACAATGAAAATAGAGACAAACAACTCCTTAGCCTTCTTAGATATTTTAATCATTAGAAACTCTAACAATAGCTTGAGCCATACAGTTTTTGAAAAGCAACCACACGAATAAATATTTAAATGGTGATTCTCACCACCATCCCTCGCAGTTAGCTACTGTTGTAAATGTTTGCTTCAGAGAGCACAGCGGATCTGCGACAAGGAACATTTGACGGCTGAACTGGAGAATGTAAGCAGGTGCTGCGAGAAAACAAACTCCAAGTTCACGTCTCGTCGCAGTCACGTGTGAAGCCAGCTACAGTCGAAAGAGTGCCTGCGTCTTACCTTACATCAGAGGAGTCACTGACAAAATCGGTTATATTTTAAAGCGAGCTTCTATAAAACATATTATAAGCCGCAAGAAGATTAGCCAATTATTACCATCTGTGAAATGTAAAATTCCTCTACAGGTACCAGGTGTGTACAAACTAGACTGTGATTGTGGTCCTCCTACATTGGACAAACAAAAGACCAGTAAGAACCAGAGTAAAGAACATATAGCTGATGTTAAGCACCGACGCTATAAGAAATCTGCAATTTGCGACCATGTTCTAGACAAGCCCAATCATTATATTAGATTTGATGAACCAAAATACTGGCTAATGAACATCGATTTATACCAAGGATGATTCGGGAAGCAATCGAAATTAAAAATATCCAAATTTTAATAGAGAGGATGGTTGGTCATTGCCACCTTCCTGGGATCCAATCATTTCAAAATTAAACACAGAGTATAAAACTTTTCTGAAACCAACATTAAAATTAAGAAAACGAACGATATGTCAATTTTAAATAATAACTCTGACGGTTATTCGAAACATTGAAATACAGACATATACCAACTTAGTCTGCCCGTGATCATGGATGCTGGAAAGAATCCGAAACGTCGGGAATAAATATATTTTAAGTAACGAAAAATCCGAAATTAGTGGATTTGATATGTATAATAATCGCGTAAATAAAAGAAATAATTATCTACTTCAAATCAATCTAAACATGGAACCGTAGTAAATCATTATTAAAAATTTAAAAGCCTGTTAGACACAAAGTTTTCAGGGCAATTTACACGACCCAAGCCTGGTTTTAAACACACAACTGGTACAGCATCGCATTCGTCTCGTCTTCTGTTTCACCCATAAACTTAACATAATAAATATTCAAGTCGATAATGCTATTACAACGAGGTGATTTTATTTGTGTTTCGTTACCAGGTCGACATCAAACTAAAACAATCACCTTCAAAGCCGTTCATAGTTTTCCTTGTTTTTTAATTTAAAAAACATATATATTTCATTCATACTTATAACTAAGGAAAAAATTTAAATGTAATTTTTTTTTATATAGAACAATTTATTCAACAAAATAAACTAAATCGTGATGGAAAATATACATACATGATTAATCTTATTTCATAACTTATAAAAAGTATGGAGTAGCGTTTTGTGGAGGGACTTCCCTTTCACTATCTGGTACTGCTTGGAATATCTTAGCATTTCTGTCATTAACACTAAGGAATTCCATAATTGAAGCAACATTACCACAGCGATAGCAATAGTTTGGAGCGGACCAAATTGTAACTAGTCTTTTGTCGAACATGTATTTATAACCTGAAAGAAAATAAATGTTTAATTTTAGCATTTTAACACTTTTCCTATTATTTACAATTTTTTTTTCGACTAAAAACATCACTTCCTAACTATTCTGAACCAGAAGTAATATTAAATAACATAAGTAGCCCCACTTCACTCATGTTCAAGCTATAATACCATATTTTTTTCAGTTTGTAAATATTGCATTGTGTGAGGCAACCTTTGTGTACAACGCAAGTGTACTGAAATTCATTATGTTACTTTTATTTTATTTGTAATTTTTTTAAGTATAAATGATAAATAAAAAGTCAAATGCTCCTGTGCCACTATGATAATGCTCGAACAAATATTCCGTGTACGAATATGTGATCGAATTATTAATCGAACTTTAGCTGCCCGTACAATGCGTGGCCGTGCATTAATGGCGGACTTTATTGTAGATCATTTTCATGCAACGTCAATCACGTTAAAAAGGCAATAAATGACAGCTAATACCTACCAAATTTTAAAAAATTAACAAAATAACTAACACTAGGAGCGGAGCAAAGAGATAACATATATATAAAAAATAAGTACACTCCGAATTTAGTACCTCCTTCCTTTGGGAGTTTGGTCGAAAATGAGAAATTATTCTTACACTTACCATCATTTACAAGCTGATGAGCTCTACATATTAAATTTAAGTTATTGTAGTTCATGAACAGTTCTGTGACATAACTTCCAAATAACCATCCAGCACCACGAGGACTTAAAGCCCTGAAAATTTAAAATCAATATATTATCTTGCATACTTAATTAAAAAAAAAACAAAAGAAATATCTGAAGCTTTTGCATCTATGATAGTAAACTATATTGGGTATTAGCACTAGTCTTGGCTTGATTAGGTCTTTTTTCTTTTGAAAACGAACATCAATTAAATAAAAATAATTATAAAAAATTAAATTGTCAATATCAAATCACTTTGATACAAGCCTTAAAATTAGTAAATTTTGGTTATGAACAGTCAATCCTTTAGTCTATAAGCCACTTGGTGTTATTTTTTAGTGGTTCTCACTACAATTCTATCTATATTCTCAAATAGTTTCCTGAAAATCAGAATTTCCATTGTCAAAAACTTACCACATTTCTATTGGAGCTGGATCGGACCAAAGTAAATCACAAAAGGCGCCTTTGTGTGGAATTTGTTGATTTCTATCTATACAGCGGATCTGGTCCAACATAGATATTTCAGGTGATAGACCTCCATGAACACACAAAACAGTCTCATCTATCAACTGAAAACAATAAACATAGTATGGCTATATTATTTATACACTTTGCATTAATTTTAAAATTAGAGCTATTAGAAGAGAAGATGCAAGCAAATAAATATAACTTTCTATACCTGAGTTAAATAAGTCTTAAAAATTATGTAAACAATATTTAGTGCATGTTTATGTACACAATTAACAGGGTCTGCATAGTGTACGGCCATGATAATGCACAGCCTGATAATCCTTGTACATCAGATGTCATTTCCCTTCTATTGGTTAGCTCATGTCATCTCTTATTAGTCAATAGATTGCATTGTTATTTATAGTTTATGCCGCAATTAGATTAATTAGGTGATGATAAAATGCTGGGATTCTGACAGATTGAATAGCCGCAATGTTGGCTCCCAATATTGACCGTACATTATCAGACTGTATGGATATTGTATAGCCTTATATTCCTAGTGTAACCATAAAACTTTTGTTTGTACATGGATTATCTAACCATAAAATATCTCAATAAGATAATTTATCAATAAAAATGCTTGATTTTTGACCAAGCTAAATATACTATATATTAAATATTTATGTCTATTAAAAGTTTTATATTGCAATGTTATAGATGAAACTTACAGCTGCTACTGTAAGAAGGTCAAACACCCTGCAGCAATCTTTCCAGGCATTTGCATTTCCATATTTGTTTAAGCACTCATCATAAAAACCATAAACCTTTGTTATTTGACAGGTCTCATGGTTTCCTCTAAGAAGTACTATCCTGCAAGATGAGAATGTGCAAAGATTATTATACAGATAAATTACTTAAAACTGTAGGCTTTAATATTGAGTATAAGGTAATATTATTCAAATTCAAATATCTTTATTCAATATAGAAGATTACACTTGCTTATTGATTGTCAAACACACTACCACCGGTTCGGAAAAGGTCGCCTCAGACCTGAGAAGAACCGGCGAAAGAAACTCAGCGGGCTATTTTTTATGTCATCTTTTAAAAATAACAAACACTTCGATAATTCGGCATTACATATTGGCAATTTTGAAACAAGACCTGGAGCGAGCATTCCATTACTAGGCTGAGTTATCATTTAAAAATTCATTGATATCTTAATAACCTTTAACACATAAACGTTCCTTGACTACCTTTTTAAATTTATTATTAGTTAAATTCTGAACGTTTACTGGGATTTTGTTGTAAAAACGTATACATTGCCTATAAAAGACTTACTTATTATTCGCAGTCTAGTTGCTGGAAGAATTAAATTATGTTTGGTCCTTGCATCTATGTCATGTGCATGACAATATCTTAGGAAATCATCTCTATATTTTTGCACATACATTAAATTTTCAAATATGTATTGAGAGCTAACGGTCACTATTTTTAGTTCAATGAACAACTTTCTTAATGATTCTTTGGGGCCCAGGTTATAGAGTGCACGAATTGCACATTTTTGGAGGACAAAGATCGTATTAGTATCTGCCGCGTTTCCCACTGTAGAATGCCATAAGACATAATACCATGAAAATAGCTGAAATATACTAAACAAGCTGTCTCCACATCAGTTAATAATTTTATTCTTTTTACTGCGTAAGCTGCAGAGCTTAGTTTACTCGCTAGCCTATTGGTATGGGGGCCCCATTGTAGTTTTGCATCTACAGTTATTCCTTGAAATACAGTTGATTCAACTACGTCTAACGCCTCCCCATTCATAACCACTTCAAATTTACCATGCTTCTCATTAGTATAAATAAGGAAGAAAAAGCCTAAAAATGGATCCTTCAGGGACCCCATATTTACCGGGGCCCCGGGCGATCTTTTACCATTCACGTCAACCCTCTGAATTCGATGGCTCAAGTACGAAGACAGAAGTTTGAATGCGGTATTTCTTATACCATAGTGACGTAATTTCCTGACCAGTCTCATGGTGAACACAATCAAAAGCCTTTTTGAGATTACAGAAAATGCCTACAGCATCCTGTGATGCTTCCCAAGCCTCAAAAATGCTTTTGACTAGCCTGATGCCTGCGTCGGTTCTTGAGCGACCCCTTGTGAATCCATACTGCTTGTTATTTAAAAGGCAATTACGATTGAAATGTTAAACCAATTCATTTAGTAAGAAATTTTCAAATAATTTACTAAGAGTAGGCAGTATAGATATTGGTCTAAAGTTAATCCGTGTTACATCCTGATTTAAATATCGGAATAATCTTGCTATGCTTCATTAGGTCAAAAAATTCGCCCCTTCTGATACTTACATTGAATATTGCTGCTAGGTGAGGTGATATTACATCGATAATAGAACTTACACCTTAACAGAGATCCCCCATAGGTCTGTAGTTTTTTTATATCGAAAGTTTTAAATGTACTCACAATATCTCCGGTATTTACGTCCGTAAAATTAAAATTCTCTGTACAATTATTGGTATTATCTTTTAATAGTGACTCGGCAACTGTTGGAGGAGATAAAAGTGACTTGGTAGTAGAAACTGGAATGTCCGAGAAGAATTTTTCGAAATAAGTAGCACCATCTTCGTCATATAACGGTCATCAATATTTAGAGTTATATTAGAGTTGCCCTTAGTATCCCCTCCAGTTTCACTGTTGATAATATTCCAAGTCGTTTTTATTTTGTCAGATGAATTTTTAATTTTTTTTTTGAGATATAGGGATTTCGCGACAGTATAAACTTTTTTAAATATTTTTGAATAAGCACTGACATGTGCAACAAAGGTCTTATTATGATTATATGTTTTTTCACTGTAAAGCTCATATAATCTTTGCCTGCTTTTGTGGATTCCAACGGTTGCCGATTCACTAAGCTACAGAACCCTTTGATTTAACCGTTTTAGAAGTAAATATTGATTTAAATTCTTTCCTTATAAAAGTGAATAATGTATTATACAGCACATGTGTACTTACTGTAAATAGTCAATTTTTTGTCATATATTACTTCTAAACTTCTCAATACGTTTTTTATAAATGGGAACAAACATAATTTTTATAATTGTATTTTTGTCTGATATTTTATTTAATCTAAAAGAAGCAAGCTGGCCACAGTGGTCAAAACTTAATTTTTTAATAATTGACTTGTTTAAAGGTTGACAGTTTGTAAATATATTATCTATACATGTAGCCGAAGTCTCTGTTATTCTAGTAGGTTCAAGAAATAAATTGATAAGGTCATATGAACTTAACAATGATCTGAATCTAATTTTGGTTGTAGAATTATCTAATAAATTAATATTGAAGTCACCACAAATTATAATATACTTATTAGATTCAGATAGCTCTAATAATATTTATTAATTTAAAATATAAATAAGCTTAACTAAACCAAAACACAACTAGAGATGGCAATGTTCTTTGTGAACTGCTACCATGTTTGATACCAACACGATTAAAACCTGATTTTAAATAAGGAAGCCTAACTTTTTATGCCAAAAGAGTTTGACATTAGATTTAATTTAAATAAATTACCTTTACCCCTTATTCTCCTTATTTGGACGGTGTAGAGACATCTCTATAATCTTTTAGGGTTAATAGTGATAATGTTTTTTATTTTGTCTCAATAATTTGTATACAAATAAAGTATTCAAGGTGTAACCGATTAACACATTCTATGCCAAGATTTCTATCTCTATGCCAACGCGGTCAGCACTGACCCGTGTTAGCAGAGAATGTGTTAACATCATTTTCTTTATTCCATCTTTGAAATCCTTTCACAAAAAGCTTGTAGGAAAGCAATTAATTTTCAATTATTTTTCTATTAGTAAATTCCTTATTCAGTATGTATTAAATGAGTAGTAATATTATTTTAGTAGGCATATATAGCAAACTTAATGAAATAGTTTTTAAGTATTAACTTTAACTTAAATCATACAAACAACTTTTGCTCAGGACATCCTATTGGCCTTCCTGGCTCCATGCTTCTAAATTGCACTCTCGGCATAGGGAAACTAATACCATGTGCCTTAGGGGTATTACAATATTGTAGCAGTAACATAATCATTATAAAAATGTATTATGGGCAGTCAAACACAATTCATAATTTAGTTATAATGTAATTTACCTTCATTTAGATCAGTTACATTTATCATTATTATCTGTGGTGAAAACAGAGACCTAAATATCAAATCAAACATGATAAAAGTATATATTATGCAGATAAGTTAGTACATAATTAGAAGTGTATTTTGTATGCTTTAGACACATGTTATCAATTTAATTTTTCTAGAATATAATAATAGATATAAGTCAATATGTCAAAACCATGTTTTAGCAGTAGTGCCATCCATATTTATTTCAAAATGATTATTTTCTAGAAAAATAAGCTTCAACTAACTCTCTTTATACACAAGTCTAATAGAATCTTCTAACAAATAAAATTAATTTTCTCAGTATACATGCAGCCATATTAAGTAATTGTTTTTATTTCTAATAGTAATTTTAAAAAATATGCATTAGACATAGGCTAAACAAATTTTTAAAATTGAGATGAATTGGAAGGCCAATCTTGCTGCAGTTCAATTACATATAAAAAATTCTAATGGTTCTTATAAAATAATATCAATAATAAAAAAGTAAATATATTGTTTACCTGTCAGGATATCTTGCTTTTAATGCCATCAGCAATGTTAGTGTCTCTAAACTGTAGTACCCACGGTCAACATAATCACCCATAAAAATATATTTTGTTTGAGGTACCTGGCCTCCAATATGAAAAAGTTCTTCTAAGTCATAAAACTGAAATTAATGTGAGCTAAGATCAATAAATAGATATTTATAATATAATAATAATTTTAATACATAGATCTATTTTTATAAAATAAGCCTCTTACATTGCATAATTTAAAGATTCAGACTTTTCTTTGTTGGTGTAATAGAATAATGGACATATTTATTAAAATTAAATAGATATTCTTGTAGTTTTTCCAAATTACAATAATAATATTTACATTTAGTTAACAGTGAAAAGATTAAATTTAAAATATTCAAAATAATATTTACGTACCTGACCATGTATATCTCCACAAACGGTGACAGGGGTCTGTACCGGCTGAACATTGGGCTCTTCAAATAATAAATCACAAACTATATTGCACAATTCTCGCAAATCGTCTTCCGGAAGGTATTTGCACTTTTTTGCAATTTCTATCCACTTATCTACGTCACTCATTTTTCTATATGTAAAAACCAAAAATAAGAAAATTATTGCTTAAATCTGAGTAAACTTCCTATTGGACGTCACTTTGACAATTAAGTGAACTGAAATAGTGAGGCAACTCGAACAACGAACTCGAGTTGGGCTTGACTCTTGCCGACTCGAACTAACTCTTCAACTCGAGTTCGAAAACCAGAATTTACTACAACGCTATTGAGACTAAAATATTATCATTAATAAAAAATATTTTGTGTGTTAATACGCAAAGTAATAAGTTTTGTTATAAAAATATTTTAGTTAGACCGATTTCATTTCGAAATATAAATACAAAATTTTATTCAGAACGGGCTTAAAATATTTTTTAAATCAAAATTTGAACTACATTCCGCTGTTTGGCTAAGACACCGCGCAATTGTTTAGTTTATGCAGCATACAAAAGTTTAGTTAATACAGCACACAATTGTTTAACTTATGCAGCATAACATATTTACTATTCTATACAGTTCACTAGAGTTGCATAAATTTTAACTCGAGCTATGTTTATCCCGATAGCCATGTTTTGTATGCCATTAAAAATATGGATTGTTATTTAATTTATCATAAGCTTCTTAATATTTGCTGAAATTATATTAATGCTATTTAAAAAAATTAAAGCAACGGCTGTGGCCTTACTTTTGCTTTGCAGAAAATTCTTAAGAAATCAATCTGTGTGCTTCTTACTGCTTATAGAGAGAATTGCTTATTCATTTTTGAGTTGCGCAAAATTATATTCCTATTATATCCCCCTCTTGAATAGTGCATTAGTTTATCACCCAAAATCCTTAGATTATTCGTGGTTGTATGTAATACATCCGAAGGACTACTTTTAATTTCTAAATAGATAACCTGTACACAGTAAATATAAGCGTTATATGTGTGGTTCAGTTCACTTATAAACTGAAAGTATGGACATAATAACAGAATAGTACAATACCACAAATTGTATAAAAAATATATTGTAGTGATAAACAATACAGTCAATCTGGGTAACTTTGATAGTGGGGATTTAAACTAGTTTAGATTTTTTTTGTATCGATACCAACACAATTTACAAACATTCCATGCGGCTTGGCATTTTTAAACTAGGTCCGTAGACAAGTAAAAAAAAGAAATCTGTCGATTGGAATTAAATTTCGCACGCGATTTTCTCTTCATACGATAAAAAACTTTTTGGATATCTCTTGGTAACAAGGTAAGTGAGGTGTGTTATGAAGATGTAATTATCATCATCGGCCTTTGATGGACCACTGCTGGAAATAGGCCGCCCTTAATACACCATTAATAATAATATCCATTAGGGGGTTTTAGACCGTATCCCACCACGCTGGTCCAATGCGGGTTGGAGGGTGGACCGACTTTTTACATGCCCATCCGACGCATGGATCATCTTACTTTTCAGACAATTGAGCGATAGGCCCAAATTGCCCTAACCAACTAGGAAAAAACAATGAAAATTTGTCGAGTCCCCGCGGGATTCGAACTCACGACCTGTGGTTTCTAAAGCACTCGCCTATACCACTAGGCTGCGGAGGCAGCTCACGTTCAGTTTATGAAAGCGCTAATAAAGTAAAAAAAAGTCGTGTGATAAGATTATTATTAAAAATATTGCGTAAAATAACGCACATGCGTGTCAAAGTTACCCAAAATATCTTTAATTTAAATAAATTGACAAAATTTATTTTCTTGAAGACATGAAAAAATAATACTCAAACACTGCTTTTTAAGTTTTATTTAATAAAAAAAAAAACAAACATGCATGTACATTTTTAAAATGTTATTACATTTTGTTATTCTTGTGGTGCAATTGATATGCTGTGATAGATGGGGTTAAATAAAATGCAAACTATTACTAAAACTTAATCAATAATTGCATGAGAAGACAGAAACAGTTTTTTTAATAGGGACGGATTAATTTTTTAGCAAAAAATATTTTTGGGGTTTCACGAATATGTTACTGTTACATAAAATCAGACCTTTTGTAACTATATTCAAATATGACTGAATACAATTAGTATTTCAATTGGCCATTTTGAATACGTTTTTGGATCCAAAAGAAAAATGCTTTTATTGCAGTAATATCACTAAACTTGAGAGTTGCCAAGGCATCATTTGATCACAGAATGCTATTTTAAAAATAAAAGCATTGTTTTTAGTACCTAATTTTACATAATAGAAATCTATCTTTTAAATTGTTAAGATATGATTTTTAAAAGAAAAGGAGACTAGTGTCTCTTTTTAAAAGCTTATAAAATAAATAATTCTTACAATGTTTAACACGGTAATACTAAATGTTATGCCTAACAATTTAGAGTTCCTACTTTTGGAGACTTTTAACATTATGAGATATAAAAAAAATCTTATACCCAAGAGAGTACCAAGTGATCACAGATTCTGAAGTCCGTTCATATTAGTACAAAAGTAACCAACACTTTGAAACGGATTTGCTTATGACTACTTTATGAAAGCTGATACTTGCCCATCACCAAGCGATAAATATGTACTTGGGTCACAATAAATAATTCAATAACGAAAGATAACAATGATTAAGTCCAGTATAGTGGAAAACAACCATGAGCATGTATCAGTTTCCAATTCCTCTAGATTACAAGAAATATGCTATTAGTAATTGCTAAGAAAATTCACAAGTTTGCTAGCCAGTACTTCTGAATAAAATTACAAATGCATCATCAAACTTTGGCAAATAGGACATATCACTTATTAGTTATTACACACAACCACCCATGAAAACCACTTTGATATATTTCAAAACAGTAATAAATAAAATTTATAACTCAATAACTACAACATAAACAAGTACTGGCGTTCAAACAGTTCACAATGCATGTGACATAACAATTTAGAGTTATTTCTTATGGACATTTTTGTTATTATTGTTATCTTGAACACATTGGAATGAGTGGTGATATAGCGCCAGGTGACAATTTTTGATTTAACAAAAAGACCCTGTTACATACGGTAGTTATTACAAACACTAAAACTTACTACAACATTATGGTCTCTATGAAAGTCTATAAAAATTTCGATGGTTATTCCGTTATTAAGTTTCAAGTAACGCGCAACAGCGACAAAAACTAATATGACTGGAAAAGAGTTTCTTTTAACAATATATTTCTAATGAAAGTTACGTAAAATATAATATGAAAGTAACAACAGTTTTTCAGAAAAATTAAATGCTGAAATAAAACATTGATGTTTACCATGATGGCAATATCAAAATAATTATAGACTGGACCTGCAACAGTTACAAATATGTGTATATAGTTCACCATTTTTAATAACTCAAGAATCAAAAATTAATACCAAACAAAACAAAATCCTTAAGATTATATGCGTCATTAGCATGTTAATCTAATAAAAAAAGCATAGCAAATATACTAATTGCTACAATAGCATACACAACATTTCTATCTTATGTAGGGTAAAAGTATTAAGATACATCTTCTATCCTTTTTACGTCACAAATAGAGATCTGGGGTTATTAACCAATTATAAATAAAGTGACTATTACTTAGTATCGTTTGATGATTATTTGATAATGTTTTCTGAAATATCAAGACATTTTAAAGAAAAAAAAATGAAACAGTCTTTAGACAATTGACAAGACTTAAAATGTTATTCCAAAACTTGTGTTCTTTTCCACTATGGGAAGCCAAATTGCAAGGACAATTTTATTTAGAATCAAAGTATTTAAAAACATTAATTATTCTCTACATCAAATTTCGTACTGATCTCAGAACACATTGTGGTTAATTTAATTATTGAAAAGTTCAATACTGAGGTCATGGAAGGTTCTTTAAATTGTCAATGAATAGGTGCCTTTTGATGAACCATTTAAAGGCATAGAGTTATTAGATTGATCTAGATAATGAAATATGATCACTAGAAATGCAATTTATACATTATATATTTTTTTAATAGTTTAAGGCATTGTTCACTCCGTAATACGCATTTTATATGTTTAGCATTTGCCTTTATATAAGAATTACTAACATTAATTTCATATAGGAAAAATTATGTACAATCCCAAAATATAAATGAAATCTAAAAAGCTAATCAGCTATACTAATTTTATATAATTTCTGAATGTCTTTAGGACTGGCAAAGAATATAATAAAAAATACCTACTTTAACAAATATTGACCTAAAACCAAGGTGGGACCGTCAATGTTATGCAATAAATGTGCTCTTCTTATAACTAATAACTCTATGCCTACACATGGTGCGAATTGACGATCTGCGACTGATGTTAACGTTGCTTATTCGAACTGGCCGAGGGTAAAAGCGTCCAACACCTTCGGAACATGTTCATCAATGCCGACGACGTCCAAAGACACCCGCGTGGCTGCCGTCGGTGGTGGCCACCCGGTGGGAAGCGAGGGACATCACCACCAATCTGATAAATATAAAAATAATGTAAATAATTTGTTTAAAGATATTCAAAATGAGTTATGCATCAGATGAGATGTAATAAAGGCGTTATAAAATAATATTTGATCACATCAAGATTTTTTATCCTGATGTTATAATGAATATGTGGTGAGACTGTCTTGTAAAATAGTTAACATAGTATGTTATAGTGTGTGATATTTTTGTATACACAAAATTCATACACATACTTTCCATAACAAATAAACACAAAATCTACTTAACTAATTTAAAAACCCTGTCACCAAAATAAAGCTATGTTCTTGTTGAGGAACATAGGTTACATTTAAATAATATAAAATATGCCATAAAATGTCTTTCATCCGATTTTAATATCTTTATTTATGCCAGAATACGTCATATAAAAGTAAGACTTGTACAACTCCACAAAATCCTGACTCTAAATATAAATAAAGGAAGACTTAAAAATAATATATTGTTTGGACATATTAGAATTTATAGCTCTTATCTGATATAAAGCTATAAATAAATTCACACATATTATTTATTTACAGGTAAAGTATGCAATACTAACTTTGCCTTGGGAACAATGGTCCTGTAGCGGTGCAGGGCGCGCACGGGGCAGTGGTCGGGGAGGTCTTTGGTGGGTGAGGGTGGGGGCCCGTAGCGCCCGCCCGGCCCCCTGCCCCCACGGGCGCTCAGCTCCAGCTCCATGTAACGCGTGGTCCGGTCCACCATGTTTATGAAAACGTCGAACCTCTCATTGGTTCTGTACGCCCAGTCGATCGGCGCGTCCAACTGCACGCGGCCTAAGTTCGCTTTCTGTAATGAAATTTAGTCAGCTTCTAAATAATCCCTTCTGTGAAGTTTAATTCAATCAATTTTCTAAGCAATAACTTTGTAGCGAAAATATGTTTTGCAAACTTCACATTATATACAGTATTTTGAAATATGTAACAATTTTAGAATTGGTTTGTATAATTGAAATTAATTAAATACATACTTTGAAAATGAAGATGTAAGGAAATAATGTATTTCTTTATATAATATATTGTTTTCTTTATACTTTTAACTTTCGGTAAAAAAGAAATATTAATTAAATAATAAAATACCCTCAGAATGAACTCAGCTTCATCAATGCTACTGAAATTGCGTTCAATAGTAACAAGTTCCACACCAGTTTCAGTAAACACAGCTATCTTTGCATGCTTCTCTCGCTTCAGCAATTGAAGAGCTATTATTATAGCTAAAAAAAAAATAAACTTAGAGATCTTATTCAAATTTAACAATGTAATAAACCTAACTATTATTTATCAAATAAAAATTTGGTTTATTACACATGATCAGTCAGTACTCATTCAGAGTTTATATGCATTAGTTTTTTCATAAAAAATATATGCATGAGATGCAAAGTAACCCTTGTGTTAATTTACAGAATAACACTACTAAAGGATATCTCTATATCTTTAATAATATCAGAAATGGGTATGCAAATATGTATTGTAAAAAATTTAGTTATAAAAATAATTAAAAACTTCCTTTTTCTTTAGTTTTAATCAAAAAGCCCAAAATTTGTTCTTCTTTAAAAAACAAATGAATTTATTTTTTCTAATAAATAATTTTGCTAATTATGATTAACTTTAGAAATAACTTATGTTAAAATTCTGTCTAAAATAAAACCATATATAATATAAGATCCTAGATTTTAAATTTGTTATTTATGAAATGATGGGTATGCCAGCATAGACAGTAACCAATCAGGTAATTCTGTACAATACAATTTTTAATAAAAATTAATATGTTTAATTAAAGTGTCAAAAGCAACCATAACAAAGCACTATGAAGGAATATAATTGTGCCAATTACGATTTACCTGCATGACCTGGTGTAACATGCTTATTGTGAAAGCATTCAGCAAGCAAATGCCTCTTGCTTTCTGGTTTCTCAGTGTCCGCATCACCGCCCCCTCCTACCCCACCGCCTCCACCAGGGGTGGTCCTGGTTGCAGTCTTTTTACCCTTCCTTGGAGGTGCAAAAGATTTGCAGAAATGACGACCTAAAAGGAGAAAATAAGAATTTGATAAATATTTTTCTTTGTTAATAACATAACCTCTTTTACTTCTAACTTTTACAGTCATTTAAGATGACATATAATTAATCCATATAAAATAAATACATAAACATATAAATTGATAATTTCAAAGACAATTAATATATGTAGAAATATTAGAATGGTACTAATATTATCAGTAAGAAAGTATTGTCATGAAAATTACATTGAATGTAAGCAATTTTAATATTATATTCCAAGTTTACATCGTCTGTAATTTAAGTTTGTCTAATATATATCATACAAATAAAAAAAACCCACTGCATTGTATGTATTTTATATATCAACACAATATTTAAAAAAAAAAAAATAAGTTATTTCATATTAAACAAATTTTTGATGGTAACATGATAAAACATTAATTTTTTATTAGATAGTTTTTTTCTGTATTGGCAAATTTCGTAAATTTTACGTTATAATATTTGGGCAGTAAAAATAACACATGAAATGAGCTTCATATATATATATATAATTATTTCGTTTATTTACGCGATTATTATACATATCAAATCCACAAATTTACGGATTTTTCGCGTTACTTAAATATATTTATTCCCGACGTTTCGGATTCTTTCCAGTATCCATGATCACGGGCAGACTAAGTAAGGCTAAGACTTTAGTCTGCTCATGATCATGGATACTGGAAAGAACGTACGTAAGTAACGCGAAAAATCCGTAAATTTGTGGATTTGATATCATATATTATAATTTAAGTAACATTTCTTTAGAGACCAATAAATAACTGCACCTACCTTTGAACATATGGTGTCTCATATCCAAGGTTATTAGATAACGGGCATTTGTTGGAGGTGTCAACAGCCATGTGTGGTCAATTAGCTTGTGTAGAGCACTTATTACTGCTTGGTTAGGCGGATGATCAATGCCTGAAATAGTGATAAAATCTTTTTGTAAAAAAAAAGAATAAAGAAAAGAAAGGAAGAAACATATCATTACTTAAAGTACAATGTAGGACTGTGTTGATCACAAACAATCAAATTATTTTGCTTTGATCGCAACTCATACACGAGTGAGCGGGAGCCGGATAACGAAAATATTCGATTGTTTTAATCCACACTTCACATCAAGCAAAAAGTAACCTAATTCAACTGAAACAACCGTGTCAGTGTCAAAAGTACAGACAACCCGCAAATCTCTCATTCTTTTTTATGCCGAAAGAAAGAGGCAGAGACTGTGATAAATACATAAATAGATAAAATGATCTTAAACTATTATACATAATAAAAATCAATTGGGAGCTTATGATTTGAGTAATAAAAACGAAGTCCAAGTGGATGTGCCGCGACACGAACCCGTGAATTACAATAACACCCGTGATCGTTAACTAGCACAAAGTAACTTAATGCCGCACACGACCCACGACCCGCTAGGCAATCAAATGTTTGTGATTCGATGTCTACGAATTATACGAATTATAGATAGAATTTAAGTAAACAGAGTCTAGTGTTAAAAGTCGACTTGGTTCTCATCAACTTTAACTCTAATTTGGTTAATCTATAGTCAAATATAACAACAAACACAATATGAAAGAAACATTTAGAAAGCTACTCCATAAAATTATATGCCAAATCATATCCCAAATTTTTTATATAAAATATTATATAGATGATATAAAAAATTTGGGAGAATATTTTTACAATACCTAAAAATTATTGCTTGGTTCAAAAAAGGTACTCACCCCAATGTTTAATTTCCTTTGGATGTCTTCGAGTAACAGTCCATTCCCAAAGTCCAGTTTTGCTGTCAAATAATTGGCGGGTGCGGCGGCGCTGCAGCTTTTCTGTAGCCACTTTGGCTTTCTCATGTTTAAGAGGTCTATAATTGCCATAACAAAAACATTTTGTTAATAAATTCAGGCAGTTAATATGGTTAGCATAGAAGTACATTATAAAACTTACTTAGTCTTCTTTTGGTAGTTGCAGAGGGTTATATAAACAGCAATGGGTGTAACCTTAGACTTCTTTATAACTTCCTGATTGTTTAGTAGCGAGATTAAAATAGCAGTAGTTGTTGAATCAGCAGTAAGAAATCCCATGTTGTGAATGCGTTGAATGTTGTACAAGACTTCATCAAGTGAAAATTGTGGTAAAACTGCATCCCACACCTATGTTAACACAAAAGGATTTTTATTGAAATTATTGTAATTTTTGATTTAACAGTAATTTTTTTTGTAAAACTATATGAAATTATGTTCCTAATTCTGAAAATACTTCAATAACACAAATCAAACATTCATGCTCTTAGAAATTATAGGCATTTTTGTTGTAGATGGAGGAAATCTTCAAAATATACCATTTTTTATAACAGTAGTGGCTTTTAGTCACTAATACTCCCTCAGTGCCCAATATTAGTATATTGCTCTAAGAGGCTCTTAGTTCTCCTTAGGAACGTATCTGTACTATTCTATACATATTTGTATCCCCTTTTTCAAACCTCGCTATATTTCACCCATTGCAAAAGTAAGCTCAGGTCAGAAACAATCACAGTTTTCGGGACAAAAAGAAACAAGCAAGGTATTAAAAAACCTAGGCTATTTCTATATTTTTACTAAGAGTTTAGTGCTCTTATTTAATAAAACAATTATAATTAGTTTTGGTTGCTCAAACTGCAGTATATAATTTTAATTTTGTATGTCTTTATATAACAAAACTGTTTGGGGCTAAATTTTCTGATATGTAGTTTGATGGAAACCATTATATTATGATAATGGATAATTTATTTATTTATTATGGAATCAACAGGAATTATAAAGGTTTTGTAAAAGCATCAAAATTTGTTGAACAAATACACAAACAATACCTCCTGTGACGTAAGCAGGTGCCCAGGCACATGATCAATTGTAAATTCATTTTGTTCCGCAATAACTCCAGCGGCAACAGGATCTTCACAATGACGCAAGTCTTCCACCTTCTGAATGTAATTAAAGACCTCTTCGGTTCCTTCAGTATTCTCAAGTAATTGCTTTGCTCTTTTTATGCCAAACAAAGCATACTTGATAACAGCATCGCGAGCTACAATATTGAAATTGTAAATGATTAAAATAATAATAAAGAAAAATTATCCAAATACAATGTAAATTTCGGTTTATTCTGATCATACCATGGTCATTATCACATATTTTGACGTGAGATTTACGTAGCAGCGTCTTGTGTGATCGTCCATGGCGAGATCTTATTCTTGTCACTTCCTTTGCAAGATCCATCGGATTCCTTTTAAGGTACCATTCCCTAACATTCTTGCACCAACCACGTCCATTTCCTAAAAAAAATTATGTCATAGCATATATTAAAATTATCTTAACTAGCAAATTATTTTGATAAAACACTATTCTTATTTTTACCCACTTTCCAATTGAAGGAGGTATTCAATTCGGAGGGGTTTTTTATGTTACTTTGTTGCTCCATGCTAGTGCTTCAATTTTGTCCATTTTTTTTAAACAATAGGTATTAGCTGTCATTTGGTTTTTTTAATAATTTTGTATTAGGTAGTTTAATAGATATTAAAGAAATTAAGAAAATTTCAGTGTCAAAAATCACAACTTCATGCGATTTCATTGCAAATGCTGCCGAAACCAAAAAGATAGACTTAAACTATGTTTTACATAATTGTACTTCTTTAAATAGTCTTTAATAAAGTCTGCGAGCGCACATATAACCCGAAATAGCCACTTTAATATAAAATATTAAAATTTAATGCAATACAGCATATTCAAACCTCACTTGCAGTAGTATAGCATAAGTTTACATAAAAGTTAATGTATTAAAAAAATTCTACATTCTATGTGCATAAAACTTGTCATACATAACATATTCAAATTAATATCTCCAAAGACATTAGAGTTTTTAAATGCAGTGGCGGAAACCACGGCGAAGTTTTTTGCAGAGGTTTTATATTGAGCAAAATAGTTATATACTGTGTGAAGTCAGTTATATTTTTTGGTTTAAATTTCACTTGTAATAAATACAAATAAATAAACAAGACTATTTAAGTAACAAAAAATTAGGCTACTTATTTTTATTTTATATATTAATAAGCAGACTTGGTCACAAGCAACAACTAGTAATGACAATTTTAACAGAACAAATTTAATTTATAACATGCATTAAAAGACACTGTTGTCATTATCATGTCAACAGTCTTTCTATTAAAAAATGAAAATTGGTCTATTTTTTTAATAGGGTTTTCCATTTTTTAAATCATAATATGTCTTAATTTTATCATTTACTAACAATCTGTCCATGATCTTGCCTGTGTTATTTTAGATTTATTGAGTCGATTTTCATAAGGAAAAAAGTAGCCTGTGTTACTCTTAAATAATATAGCTGTCTAGAAGTTAAATAATATTTAATTTGGCACATATATATTGATTTCTTTCATTAGAAACATACACCAAAAAATACATTTTTTTCTTTTTAAAATATTAGTATAGATATATTTTAAATCTCTATACAAAAAAATGGAGCTTCTGTTTGTAACATCAAAATAATCATTTTTATTAATTGCATTTAACTCTTGCTTTGACCGAGTGCCTCAACAGCCTAGTGGTAAGGGCTTATGCTTTAGAAATAGGAGGTTGTGGGTTTGAATCCTGTGAGAACCCAAAAAAATTTTCATTGTCACTTCTTACTTGGTTAAGGCAATTTGGGCCGGTAACCCAATTGTCTGAAACATAAGATGATCCATGCCATAGATATGGTTCAAAAACCCCTTATAGAGGAGAAAAAAAGCTTTTCTTACCAGTTTGAAAGAGTCTTGTGAATTTGTTAAAAAGCATCAACTGCTCAGGCGTATCACATATTACAGCAGCAGCTTTATAGGTGGCTTCTTTAATTGCAGGAGTACCAACAAGTAAACATTTAGTCAAAGCAAAAGCTATTGTCTCAAATCTTGTATACCATCCATCTTTATAAGCCTGTAAAATAAAAGAGGAATTAAACATAAATTATCAACGGGCTTCCAAACATTCCAAGACATTATATGTTCCAACATACATAAAATGTTCCAACATGACCATACTTAATCAATTTAAAATTTTGTCTTACCTTCACTACAATATTGACCACCTCAAGATTATTCGTATCGGTCTCAAGTGCCTCATTTATTGCCTGCAACTTATCGATTTCGAAGTATTTATGGGATGTCCAGCAACCAGGATAATATTTAGGTAGCTCGTTCCCAAGATGAAGAAAGCGCGTCAACCGGTTTTGAAGATCAGGATCTAGTTTTGGTGCCTCCATATTAGAGTACTTCACTCGCCAATGGTTTCAATAAGCACCGGCGACGTAAACCTTAAAAACCAGGGTCTTACCATTCAGCATAAGCCGTTCGAAACTACCGTCCACCTGTATAAAATACATGGACCTGTTAAGGTTATTGCACCTATCAAAAGAACTATTAACTTTTTACCGGTACTCAAGCGAAACATGTGCTAGAGAGAATTGAGGATGTGGCCAGAAAAAATAACAATGGAGGCGGCTGCAAACGATACATTGAAGAAACCTTAAATTAAGTTTTTAAAGACAGCTAGAACAAATGGAAATACAATGAAAAATATAATGATGAAAACGTTTATTAAAAATTCTACTCGAAGAAATTAGTTTAATACTTACGTACCTTTCTGGTCGTTACTACTTTTCTTTCTTAAACTTGACAGAACGGATAAATAGACGTTTATTTGTGTGTACAGATAAAAAATCAGAATGCAGTGTACAACTACTGCCTAACAATTTCTAAAAATACCTACTAAAATTCTATAAATAATAACATTTACATGTGTTACCACTCAGGGAGTCATTAAAGAGAATTGATAGTGTGAGAGTTAAAATCCATCAGCCGGGAACCGACTAAGATTGATCAATATTAGAGATCAGTTTTCTACGTGGCCGATGTTATACGGATATTGTTACACGGTACATAAATTTGTTGTTAATGCATAAAATGAGCCCTTCTGAGTAGGAATAACCAAATATTGTAAAGTAGATCATATTTTGATTTTTATGATTAAATTATGTAACATTGTTTAATCAGTTCTTACTAATGTTAACGTTATTTTTGCTAATGAGACAATGAAATTGTATCTTAACAAATATTTTAACAATTTCAACTGGTCATTTTTATGGTATATTTATACGAGAAACATGTTTTTACGACTTATCTTAGCAGAGCATTTCACCGAATAATCAAACACTCTACGATATTATTATGCATGTACCAATTTATGTACAAGATAAATTGCATAAAATAACAGGTTTTTGTAAATCAGTTTAAAACTTTACTTTTAAATTGCTGTTAGATTAGTTACTATTATATATTACATTATTGTGAGTATTCTTTAGTCTGATAAAAATTAAAAACTAGGCTTCATGGTTTTGGCTAACTTCGAAAACCGTATAACATAAATAAAAAAGTATTAAAAACTAACATAGGTCCGTTCCACTTAGCGTACACAATTAAAACGCTCCTTTAGTCGTTAACGTTATAACGGCCGTGGTCGGTGTGACTGCAACAAAAACGTCACTAATAACGAAATGACGGTCATGACTTACACTAAGTACTAACTCCATCGTAGTGTTCATTGAATAAATTATTACCATTTTTAAACTCCAAAGATCATAGGAGACGACCATGACACTTAACCATGACATTGTTTTAAATTAAGTTATACAAAAGTATTTTTAGTTATATCTTAACGTAAAGTAATTAAATACACTAATAATAAATAAAAAAAATTAGTTGAGTTATAATTAATAGCATTTATTATTAAGAGTAACAGCTTTTCTTTTGCTTTCTTGTTATTTAGTCTTGTTTTTGTATTATTTACCTCTATGCTCACTACGATATATACGCTCACGAGCCACCAGAAAATAAAACAGGAATAAATACGGTTGTGAGTGCGATCGTTATGAACGCTAAGTGGAACCATGCCGGGGACTAATGGAAAAGTGTCAGAATTAGTCAGAATGATAAAAATATTTACATTGTTTGACTAACTTGTAAGTTCATATGTGATCGTATATAATAGACAGATTTTATTAGAAATAATTTAAAGCCTCATTATAATAATAACTCTTTAAAAGCAAAATATATACTGTATTAATGACAAACTATTTCTAGTTACAAATAACAAAAATAATAACTATATATGAGTTTAAATTTGGAAGAAGCCAACGAAACTCAGCAACTCATGCAAAATGAAGCTGAAGAACAAAAAGTCACGTCGCAGACGGCTACATCACCAGTTACGAGCAATAAAATGTCAAGTGGAGCAGCAAGTATCACGTCAAAGAATCCAGGCCCCGGACTTTTGTTTACGAGTACGGGCAATAACAGTGTTAACGAATCAACTAAACTGTCTTATGTAAATGAGCGCCGTTTACATCGAGACTTTGTTCGTCCGAATTACAACAACAAACCTAAGCATATACCTAAAGAAACACCTGATGTCAAGCACATGGAAAAAGCATTGCTCGAGTTACTTGACGATTTTCATACAGGAAAATTAAGCGCCTTTGGCTCTGGCTGCAGCATGGAACAAATGATTAATATAAGAGATCAGCAGGAACACTTGGCAAGATTGCATTTTCGATTATATGGTGACGCTGAAAAGCCAACTGAAGACGGTTTTGATAATTCAGATTCAAAAGATAAGATGACTCAGTTAGTTCAAAGTTTAGAACAACTGTCCGCATCAATTGAACATTTACATTCAGATGCTAGTGTAAGTTCAAATTGTAATAGCAACAAATAAATATAAGTAAGATCAATCAACTGTGTCTCCTTTATTACTTTTATGGTATATAATATATCTGTTAAAATATGAAAGAACTTTAATGTTAACTAAATTAAATTTTAGAAACATTGGATTTTCAAAGGACAAAGCAAGTAGTTATTTTTAATTATATTTTTATATGAATTATGAAAAATAAAAAATAATACTGTCGGAATGTTTAGTTACTTGTAACTCAGAAGCATTTAGTGTTTAATTTTATTATAAAATCCATGAAATATTTTTTTGCCAAATATACCTTAAAAATTTATTCATCATCGGTCTGTGATAGTCCACTGCTGAACACAGGCCTCCCCTAATACATCCCTATCCATTAGGGAGTTTTTGGACCGTGTCTGAACATTCTGGTCCAATGCGGGTTGGTGGGTGAAAAAATGTATTCAGTTAAAGTAAAACCCACATTAACTTTTTTTTGGTGAATTATTTAACTTATAAGTACTTAATACCTGGCTAATTCCTTCTTACTCTAGAATCAATACATAAAAAATCTGAATAATTTTTAAGTTTAGAGTAAAGGAAACAAAAAAACTATTAGTAGCCATTTAATTATACCATTAAATGATTGACATCAAAAATACATACATTTGCCTAGGGCAATGCTTGAGATAGTAAGAAATAACTTTGAGTTCTGTTTGTTTTGAACTTTAATATCGTCGATTTTTCCCGTCCCCCATTCGACAGTGCCTCAAATCGAAAGTCTGATCAGTGCGTCCTAGCCGTCATGACGTACGGTGTCGAGACTTGGACACTCACGGTTCTACTGGTAGACCAATTGAAGTTGCTAAACTAAGGAGGCCGTCTTGGCGTTCATTGAGAAAGGCCTATATCCAGCAGTGGAGTTCACGGATAGGGGCTGCTAATGATGGTGATGATGAAGCTATGCAGAAGTCAATGCTCGAAGTATGTCTAAAATAACGCATCAGAAATTATGTGATGCGGATAGAGTCACCGACAGCCATCGGATTAGTAAGTTGGAGTGGCAGTAGGCCGGTCACGTAAGCTGCAGAACTAACGACCGCTTGAGTTGGAAAGTTCTGGAGTGGAGACGATGCTCTGGCAAACGTAGGAGGGCATCCTGCGGCATGATGGAGTGACGACATTCGCAAAATGGCTGGTGTAGGCTGGATGAGAATAGTCGAAGATTAGAAGCGGTGGCGTGCATTAGGGGAGGCCTATCACAGCAGAGGACTGACACTGACTCATCATGATGATGATGAATATTCCCTTGTCAATTTGTACTAACATTCATCAGCAATTTATTTTTATGTATTCAGATTATAATTTATAAAGATTACGAGAAACATTGTTATTCAAACCAAAACCGAATTTTGGCTTTGCTCTTAGTGAAAAAATCTTCATTACTATATCATATTCAGTACATAAAACGTGTTATGCACGAAATTTTGATTTAATGAATACCTTAAAACATATCATAAATTTGAAATGCAGTGACAGAAATCGCGAGGTAGTTTCTTGCAGAGGGCACGAAATCACCCGCCTATATTAAGAAAAATGATTATGTACTGTTGAAGGTTTGTCTAAGTATTTTGTCTATGTGGTAAGTTTTTTAAAAATTTTACTTGTTTATTTTTATAAAACGTACCAAAATTAATAATAATTACTGCTGTAGGTGATTACTAAATAATTTTGATCACACAAAATTTCATATTGTAAAAGTTAAAAATAAGTTTTAACTAGAGAGTTAATTAGAGAGAAATGTGCTTTGTCTAATAATTTAATTGACTTGTCGTTAGGCGGAATAACAGCAAGTTTGCGCATGTGTAGTAAGTGTTGTTGCGATGTAATTTTACTATGTTGAATCACGTCTGATTCGAAACTTTACAGCTCTCAGTTAGCGACTACAATTATACGGAGAAATCGGTTTGTAAAGTTTGATTTTGAAAATAGATTTGTGTTTTTGCTGATTTGTGCTTGTATATCATGGCCATATAAGCTGATCTCCGATTGCCTCAACGGTAACGTAGGTAATACTTCCGATGCGCATGATGAAAGCTTGTCCTAGGTCAGATCAATTCTGTTGCTGTTACAGGATGCAATTGATGTCTAATAATAAAAAATAAAAAAATTACAGTAGAGGTTAGATGGCAGTGACTTAACATAAGATAATTTATTCAGGTAATACTTTGGCAATTGTTACCTACCCCATGGTAACTAAGAAAAATGGCTAGGAATAAGAAGAATAAAATCTAATTTTAAGGTATTCTATTCAGGTATTAATGTATTAAATTTTTTCAAAATACTTTTCAACATATATATTCTGTCTAATTGGATATGCAAAATACTACGTAATAATGTTTCACTGAGAAAATCCTCTTATGCCTAGCGGCAATAATTAGCGTTAAATAATAGGAAATTAACATCACAAGGAAACATCGTCGTCATTGCAGTGTACTAAAACCAAATATCTAATGATTGTAATGTGTACTTTTAGTTTTAAAGACTTACCTTTCTATATTGCAAAAATCAATGTAAGTATTTCGACGCCATTAAAGTATTTCCTTGCTATTAACTGTTTTCGTAGTGGTTACGCTTCTGAAGTCACAGGCCGTAGGTTCGAATCCTGCGTTGACTCGACATTGACCTCGACTTTTTTGGTATTTCGTAGTCGGTTAGGACAAAATGTGTTGATCATGTGACTGGCTGCATGTTGGTTACTCTTTACTCAAAAACAACCTTCTTGATGGATATTTAAGTAACTTTACAATAACATAGTTTGTATATCAGAAAAGCTTATAGTCTATAATACATAAGATGTAGTGTAGTTTGTTCAAAAGATAATGAAGTGTTATGTATGTAGGAAATAATCTGCCATTATAAGCTATTATGGAATGAACCGCAAAACCTTTGTGCTTACAATATGATTTCGTTACGAATTTTATCCGGCAAAGAAACTACGAGCTAAGCGCGTTCCATAGCCCGTTGAGCTACGGTTAACTTGTGATCAATTCTACAGTCAGAGGCCACGTTCTGGGGGCACCTTTAACGCACAAAGTTTCCTTGACAAGTTTTGATATGTATTAAGTATTGAATTATGTATGTCTTATAGGATATTGTTTAAAAGCTTAGACATTGCAATTTATATAGATGAGAAAGCGCAAAAGGTCCTAAAACAATCTGTGCGGGATACATAAGTATACCAGTGCCCGAAAGAAATTGTACTATTGACGTAAACCCTAGAATACGTATTTGACGGCTCATGTACGAAGACAGAAGGTATAGTGGAGAATATCTTAATCCATAACGAAGTAATTTTCTGACTAGTTTCATTTGCGACAGCACAGAAAATGCCAATGTTTCCGTAGTCTCATAAATGCTTTTAAGGAGCCTAACACCAGCGTCAGTTATTGTGTGAATCCTTATAAGCAGCCTACCCTTTTAGTATGGATGTAATCAGTAATACGTATAATTGTTCCGTAGTACTGTACAGTTGTACGTAGTTTGGTATATTGTCTACTTTGAGCTATTGTTCATTATGTCAGAAAATTAGTTTTTAATATACAAAAATCTAAATGCATTTTGATGTTCTTTAAGTGTTTGGTTCTTACATTCGTATAAATTAAAATTGTCTGTACAATTAAATATTCTTTTTTAATGTTAATTTAGTAATTGTCTTTAGAAGTCCTCCAGTTTTACTTTTAATGACGAACCAAATCATTTTAATTTTGTCTTAATAGTTATTAATATATCAATATTAAGCTTATTTTATTTACGTAAGCACCAAAGCTGGTGGTTTGGTAGCCGTGGATAGGAAAATACTGACTGTGTCAGACCGAAGTCAGTTGTTATTTTTTTACAGAATTCAAGGGAGATTTTCTTAACATATAATTAATATTTTGCTGAAGGCGTAATTGCTCAGACTTTCAAATTTTAAAATACTTTTGATCATATATATGCATAAGAGATCGTGAAAAAATTGTAGTCTGTTGATAGTTTGAGACAACGATGCTTTGGCGATATGTATCGATGCTTGCTTGGTCGTCATATTTGCAGGTCGTCAGCATAAAAATGATACGCACTCCGAATGTCGTGTGTCGTGTTAATCAATAACATTAATAAAAAGAGAAAACAGAAGAGGGACGAGAAAACCGCCTTGTGGGCGCCACGTTACCAAAAACAACGTAAACCAATTTGATGAGGACTCATCAACTATTACAGACTGATTGCGTCCCCGAAGATAAGATGGAAACCAGGCCAGAATTCATCAGGAATCATAAAATAACACAGGACAGCTAGAAGGATGTCGTGACTGACAGTATTAAAAGCATTAGGAAACATATCAAATCCACTAATTTACGGATTTTTCGCGTTACTTAAATATATTTATTCCCGACGTTTCGGATTCTTTCCAGGATCATGGATGATCACGGGCAGACTAATTTGGTATATGCCATATACCAACTTAGTCTTACTTAGTCTAACTTAGTTAAATTAGTGGATTTGATATGTATAATAATCGCGTAAATAAAAGTAATAATTAGCATTAGAAAAATCCACAAATACTAATACAGTGATTTTAGTGTTGTTCATACCAACCCTAATATCGTCAGTCTCTTTAGGGAGGGCAGTGGTCGTACTGTGTCCGGGTCTGAAGCTGAGAAATTTGCTTAAATACACATGATTCATGAACCTTGGAGAGAAATGGCAATATTGAGATAGGTCTTGGGCTTACTTTTTGTCATCTTTAAAAGCATAAAGTTATCATCTTATTAAAAAAACAGCAATTAGTCGGTACAAAGTGACTATCCTGCTTCTCACTTTGAATTTAATTGGAACTAATATTTATTAGTTGAACTAATATTCATTATTTATTGTGGACAGCAAAACTGCCTATAATATGGATGCAGTTGTAACTTGCTAGTCGTATCTCATATAATATATTCGATACATATCAGAAATAAAATCCTAAAACTTATATGTCTATACCGGCTGAACGGTTAAATAATTTATTATTATTCTTAAAATTTTACATTTGAACACTTTATTTTTATAAAGTAAGGTTTAATAATGTTATAAAAATAAGGATAATAAAAGATCTAAGTAATTTACAAGGAAGGATATCGTAGAGAGTAATTAAAAGGTTTTTCATTAGAATTAATATTTCAGAGTGGCCTCAGCTAAAGCCTATTCGCACTGTGAATAATCTCAAAGTTAATCAACTAATAATTTGGTAAAATAACTCAAAAAAGCAAGCTGCAAAACGATTTCCGAAGAAAATATTTTTGTTACAAGACGCCTAAAAGAGTGTTTGTGAGTGAGTGTTAAATCTATATTTATTAACTCGAAAACATTCTATGATATGATTATTATGACTTTCGAAAGCGTTCCGTAAAATACATAGATACAACATATAGATATCATCATCAGTATATGTCAATCCACTGCTGGGCATAGGCCTCTTCTAATGCACGCCTTATCTAATAGCGGGTTTTGGACCGTATCTCACCGCACTGGTCCAACGCGTAAGGGTGGGTGGACCGACTTTTTACATGCCCATCCTACGCATGGATTTTACTTTATAATTACATGAAAATTTTAATTACATATAGGTATATAACCATTTAATATACATTTGTTTAATTAACAAAGTTCTGAATGGCCTGCGGCAATTCTTTTCCACATTATAATCGCACACTTGTCGCACGCTAAATGCTTGCACAGCAGTTGTTGTTTTGCTGAAACTTTGTCGGCGGTAGCCAGTCGATATCCAGCGTGTTGTGGCTTATGTAAGCGAAGACTGCCGCGGATGGTGGCTAAGCGTAGAGACTACGGTCAGTCGCACTCCACGTTGCTGTCGGTGCGGGCGTGCGAGACGCCGGATGCAACGCACCCCGCCCTATCCGAGATCGTACTCGAAGATTCGTTTCCGATAAGTTTAAATTTAAAAATGTTAGATTTGTTATATTTAAATTTAATGCACTTTGTAGGAGAAAGTTCTAATGTATAATAATAGAGTCAGTGAGCTTTTTAAAGTTATTTTAAATGATAGGCGGTAAAATATTGTTGTGAGCGAAGACGTAGCGGTTTTATGTTGATTATAAACAAATAAAAAAAATTAATTAAACAATCGCGAAAATTTATTTTAATTATAATTTTAGTTTTTTTAAATATTTTGATTGTTATACGTTGGTTTGTTGTGTAATTTTTGTATATGTAATTTTCGAATATTTAAAGTATTTAAGACTGAATACTTTTTAGGAAAATATTTGAATTTAATTTCAAAATTATATATGTATTTTAGTATTTAGATAAGTATAAAATGATTAGTTTCGTAGTATATTCGAAAATAGTTCATAAAATTATGATTTTAAAACTATTTCTTTATAAAAAATAAATACTCATATAAAATATTAAAATACAAATGATTTTTTATATTTTTTTTATTTAGTTTATTATAATAGCGATAGAAATTTATAATTGGCATATTAATATATTTTTATACCAAGAAATCCTACGATAATACTGGCCGAAAAAAACCTTTGTGGAATAAAAATTAGAAAAAAGAAATTTGTTCCTAACTTAAAAAATAATAAACGATCTATTTAGCATATCATTTTAACACGTATCGTTTTAATTATATGTAAATTTTATATAATTTTATTAGTATTCGTTATTGATTCGTCTGTTTAATTTTAATTCATCTGCTTTCGATGATTACTGATTAATATAGTTTTTTTGGAACATTTTATGTTTGGAAAAAGAAGTAAAACGTCAAAATATTAACAAAAAAATACGTATACATGTTAAATTTTTTGGTATTACTTTTTTTAGTTGATTGTAATGTGATGTCGAGTAAATAGATATTTAAATGAAATGGAGAGAAGACAAGAGGAGGGCAGAGTAAGAGCAGCTGCGCCACAGGATCCAGGTAGGGAATTTATAATTTATGTTTTAACTTAATTAAGTAAACTTTAAAAGTTAATATTTTTCTATTATTGTTATTTGAAAAAAATATCACGACAACATCGTTTTGAAAGCAATATAGCTATTTAAATTTTCTAGCGGAAAATTAGGTCACGGTCGTAACCTAGGAAGAGTTTGAGAATCTTTTAATAATATCTGTGTATTTGCATAATGCCTTAATATCGTGCAAAGTTATGCTATTCGTTCTCGTACTTAGTCAATGTTTTATTTTGTATTAGAAAATTTGATAAAAAGAAATAAATATTTGTCGCTATTCAAATAATCCATAATAAAAAAAACTATACTTAAACGCGTTGTCACCTGTTAGTTTCGTTTATAGTGTACAAGCTTAAGGTTTCTTTATATTGAAATAAAAGTGACAAAAAAAATAAAAATTATTGACATTTTGAAGAGAATGAAAATTAGTAATTATTGTACATACGTATATTTTGAAGAAAAGAGGTGCATTGCAACTGAAACCACGCTAGCATTACCAAAGAAACTCAAGTAAGGCACTGCGCGTCATATTATGCTTCAAAGACTTACAAATTATTTACTTGAAGCGGTCGATTCTGGGTTATTCATTTATTCATTTGCGCGCTATACGGTCGACTTTTCATTCGTTCTATTTTGTTACTTTCAACAAGGCTTCCTCTTTCTTTGTGATTTAGAAAAAGAAGAATTATCAAACTTATTTCACAGTTTTAGAATATAAATATACTTTCAAGTTACGTTTATAACCCATTCACGAACGTTAATTATTCTTTAAAACTAGGCTATTGATCTAATTAAAACAGTATATTCAATGTATAAATATCATAAATTACTAGTGTTTATAATTTATTGCGTATTAAATTGTTTAAAAGTAAAACTACATATTCCGTCACATGTCGAGGAGTAAATGTTCACTCACGGATTTTTCTTTATATTAAATGTGCTTATATGACCTCTTTAATAAAAGGGGCAAACATCCTGTCTGACAGAAGTATAGCATAGCGTATTAGCAACATAAAGTTAATGCGTATATAGATCTATGTATTTGTGCAAGTAAATTAAACGGAATAAAAGTAATTTTGTATGCGATAAAACGGTTATGTTATGCTATTTTTTTTAAACTTCAGATTTTTAAGGACCTTAAGAATGAATAAAAAATCAATGAAATATTACCGCCGTTAAATATTTTTCTTTTAGGTATATTATACAATAAACCTTACGTTCTCTAAAGAACAACAAGTTTTTTGGTACATAATGTTTAATGGAAAACAAACTCTCTAATAAACAAATAGACATAACTATGTCAAGAACAACATACGTGGGTCTAGTCAACACAAAGGCTTATAATGAGTAACATCTCGCTCTGTAACAAGAAACTAATGTTCATGTGGGATTACAGACAGACAATATGCCGAGTACTTTTAAGTTTAATTTTTTTAATATTTTGATATTCGTTTCATTAAAAAATATATATATTACAAATATATTCCACAGTATGGTTTTGATCACTTTTTATAAACTTCATTTTTTGCCAAGACAACCGGAGTGTTAGAGGCTACCTATCGGATGTTACCGGTTCTGTAATTGCTTAAATTATCAATTATCTTCTTAGAAAGATAGTGATATTATAGTGGGCCTTATTATTTTTAATGCATAAACGGAGAAGCGGACGTTACACGTGATTGACAATAATTTTCCTTTTGGAAAGTGATGTAAAATCCTTGAGACGATTCACCAACATTGTTTTTGCCTACGAAAAACTGCGTTGTTATAGCTCAGTACCTCGTCATTTACCATAAAATTACCCAAACATCTGAATGACTGTTGTAGGGCACCCGACTGGTACTGTCATAAACGTATTTTAGCCGAATTCCCAAAAGAATTTGGTACTCAATTCGGTGCTTATGTATTTTTATTATATATATGTTACCTCGTTGCCACCACTCCGACTTTTTTTATTCTTTTTTTAAATAACAGGTTGCCAATTAGTCATATGTCGATGTGTTTAGTAGTTTAGTAAATACATGAGGAATAAAAAAATCATGGCACTAAAAATCACAACCTCGTGCGATTTAACTGCAAACATTACTAAAACCATAAAAGATAGCCAGAAGGTATGTTTTACATAACTAAACTTCATGTGTATATGTTTTACATAACCATTTCAATAAAAAAACATTGTTATAAACAGATAAAGCATTTTCAAATTATGTATTGTAATGTGAATTATCATAGAAATTAATGCATTTAAAAAAATCTTCATTGTATGTGCATAAAATGTGGTCAACTTGACATTTTGATTAAATTAAAAGTTAAAAATTATTTTTCTTTTACTTAAAACATATTAGAGATATGAAATGCAGCGGTGAGAAACGCGGTGCTATTTCTTGCAGAGGGCTCGTTGTTACCGTCTTATAGTGCGCAAAATGGTTATATATTTTTTGAAGGCGGGTATATTTTTTTGTTAAAACTTCACACACTTCAAATATTTTTAATAAAACCGTTGTTTTCGTTAAAATGTACTTAGTAATATAGGCATTAAAACTGCGCTAGAAAGCAATGAACGTAACAGTTACTTTGATTTAAAAATCCTTCACAAAATATAATAAAATATATGTCGTCATTATAATTATTATTGAAAATACAATATTTATTGGCAGCGTATTTAAGTTTCTTTACATAATTTTAGTTTTTATATTTTTTGACTGATAACCTAAACTTTGTCTTTTAGATTTCCGTTGATAGAAATTTGGTTGACCGTAATTCCAAACAAGACATAAAGTTTATGGATTATAAAAAAGTTTCCGGCCTTTTTTGGACTTTTAGCTCGGATACGACAAAATCTGATCAAGTAATAAAATTGACATACATACTTGTTTAACTTAAGTCTCTAATGTTTTAAAAAATAATAATAAAGTTATGAGTAGTTTACCTATAAGGTAGACCCACACCTCAATATTCTAATACCTAGTTTTTCTCATGGTTGTTACGAATAATAAAAATAGGTTCCCACTGACCGATTTCTACTCTTCTTTCCTTCGTTGCTTTGTGAACGTTTATGATATTTATTGAATATCTATTTATCTATAAAAGTACTGTGTTTGCTTATTAATAGTCAAAAACGCTGCTACCAGTTCGGAATAAAACACATGTGGCCTGAAAAGAACCTGTAATTCAGCGGCCTCTCTGTGTAATTTTTCATTATATATTTTTAATCGACTTTAGATGTAATTTTAAAGATACATATGTTATTCCTAACCTAACATTGATGGAACCGATAGTTTATCTCCGGATTTTTGGTCTCTATTTGTACTTGTGTATATGTATGTGTAAAGTGTAATTCCTTACACGTGTGCGTGATGGTCCCTTATCGCGTACAAAAGAAGAAAACTAGCTCTAACTGAAACAAAAATAAATAATGTATATTCACACACACACACATCATCAGCCTTTGTTAGTCCACTGCTGGACATAGGCCTCCCTATTACACCCCTATCCATTAGGGGGTTTGGACCGTATCCCACCACGCTGGTCCAATGCGGGTTGGTGGGTGGACCGACTTTTTTACATGCCCATCCGACGCATGGATTATCTTACTTTTCAGACAATTGGAAACAACAATGAAAATTTGTTGCGTCCCCGCAGGATTCGAACCCACGACCTCCGGTTTCTAAAGCACACGCCCATACCACTAGGCTACGGAGGCAGTTAAAACCTGACCACGCAACAAGACGCATGACATCTCAGTCTACCCGTGACCACGGCCGCTGGAAAGTGTTCGAAACGTCGGGAATTAAAATGTAAAATAAACGCGATAAAATCCGTAAAGTAATTTTATTTAATAATGTATAATATTGCGCAAGCAATAGATTCAATACATATGTTAAATTATTAAAATAACATTTTATAATTAATATAATTTATAAATTAAATATTAATTTCACTTCGAAAATAAAATAAGGATACCGTTTTGAAGTAATTGTTGTTATTTTGAACAAAAAAGTTTTTCCAAATGTCCTATTTTGAATTAGGTCATGCCTTTCCAATCATGAACTAGCCATGAAAACGCTCAGTTTTCTGCGCATTGTTTTTTGTCCAGATAGAATAAATAAGCTGGGTTTTAATTACGAATATAAAGTCTGTAACAATTATAGAAGTTTTAATAGTAAATTCACGTTTAAATTTTTAGGTTAATATAAAATATAATTAGTATATTTATATTTTCGTATTTAACGGCTTTACCGTTGATGAGTTAAAAAACTTGTATCAATTATTAAGTGTGACTTAATTGTATAACTTGCTTATTTTTTTTTATAAAGATCACAATATCATACATTTACATCAGACCTTTAGAAGTTTGTTAATAATGTTAGCTATTAATTTTTATCGAAATTGTTGTCGCAAGTCATTAATATGTGCTACCATGTGCTAAATCCCTATGCGTGACCGACAAAATGTACGCAATAGAGCTCAGATTCGTCTAGCTATTCCTAGGTAGATATATTTAAAAATAAAAAAAAATATTTTCATAGATTTGTAAGCCACAATACATATTTCTCTTTTAATATTTAAGATGGTAGTGTGTTAACACAGTTTTCATTTTGCAAACGTAACGCACAAGAATAAAAATGTTTTTGTCCGCCGAAATGTGTGACTTTTTGTATACATGTTTACTTTACTTTATCTATTTATATTCTAAATAGCTTTACTTTGTATATTCTGAATATCATTTTTAAAGTACATTGTTTGTTTGTGAGGTCTGATTAATTTTCCGATACATGATTGTTATTTGATATAAGGTGTTGCATTGGTTTACAAGGTTAGATGAATAGGTACTACTGCAATGCTTATCAAGGCCTTAAATCATTACTTTGCAGGCTCTACTCTTTTCCAGTTTTATAGAATAGCAATTTCTAAGCCTTTGCGGGGCAGGCTTGCGGTGTTTTATACAATTTTTTTTGTGAGGCGGGGTTTTAAATTTGTTATCTGCCTGCATATTTGCTTTAATTAGAAACGGGAATTTATGTATAATTAAATATGTATAAGTAAATTGCAATACAGTTATAAATTTTTAAATGATTATACATAAAATAAACTTTAGGCATAGATATATTTGTGAGCCTCAATCTCTTACATGTGTGCTTTTATCAATAGACGTAGTATCGTAATTTCTATGTATCTTTATCTGTGCTCGTATCTACGTCTACTAAAACCACTAATAACAAACGTCAAAGACAAAAGAATCAATCGTTTCGAAAATATTGCGCTACGGATTTCGCATTGAACGTTGCTCTGCAATATTAAACGAATATTCGTACAAACAAAGATAACGTTTAAATATACAATTTTTTTTACAAAAGCGGATGACGGATTAATTTGTGATAATAAATAAAGGTAGTATAATACACTTAATAATTAATAGATATTTTTTATGATTGTTTGTTAATATATAATAATAAATTATATGAGTATGCATACGTGTACGAAAATATTACAAAAGTACTTTTAAGAAGTGGGTTACCGGTAAAGTGAAAAATTATCTTTCAAAGTCCCAATTATAATGTTATTCATCTTGTAAAATATTGACTTTATTGCTTAGGTGTGTTAAAACGTCATAAACTTTCAAAAATAAGCAGTATTTTATTGAATTATAGGAATTTCAATAATATCAGTTTCCTCTAAATATTACAAAAGATATAATTATTATTTTTATTTAAAAGCCTAGAATTTTTAAATTTGACTATTTTATTACTAGAACTAATTGTTAGTAGTTCAGAAACGCAAGCCTTTGACATAAGCCTATTCATTTATTTGCAATTTTTTAATTATTTGGGAAAAATCCTAAAGTAAAATACACATTGTATTGTGTAATGTATTGTATGTACGTACAATGTGAGTACTGTAGATTTTGAATAACCATAAATGAAAAAATAATCTTTATCTCGCATTTATATATTAAACTGCCTCCGTATGGGCTTGCGCTTTAGAAACCAAAGGTTGGGATCTTGCAGGATCTCAAAAAATTTTCATTGTTGTTTCCTAGTTGGTTGAGGCAATGTGGGCTGATGCACAGGCAATCAGATGGCCTGTGACTTAAGATGACACATGGTTCGGATATGCATGTAAAAAATTGGTCCTGCGCCTTGTCTCTCTTCAATCGTGTCGGTTTTTTGTCGCATCGAGTTAAGAGAGTAAAGAGGAATAGAGAGTGCACCTGTGTTTGTTCACATTTTTCCACTATACCTCTATTAAAGATCAGCCGCCGTAATCAAAATCGGAATAAAATCGAAATAAATCATAATTAATTCTGAAGCAACGAGTGTAGCTTAGTGTTAGATGATTTAATATGTATGACCCAATTCAAACTGGAACATTAGGAAAAGTTTTTTATGTTCTACACAATAACAACGATTACTTCAAAATAGTAGTACGTTTTATGCTTTCCGCAGTAAAATAAATGTTCCATATGATTGATGAAGCATAGATGTAATTAAATGATACCATTGTTTTGTTACATGTGTAAGCCACATTCAAGCGCACAACTTTGATAATTAAATTTTTCACGTTCTGTAACGCTACACGTTATTGCTATATAGCTTAAATGTTAACTAACTGTCTTGACTACTTTTAACATTACCATTTATATTAAAAAGTGACGTTCCGTTTATATTATTTGCTTCATTTTCTTTAAAAAATGTATTTTATGCTATAGGATCTTGTGTTCCCTTAAGAATCAACAAATTTATATCGCTAATTACATGTTTACTAGACGTATTGAAATGAAATGGGTTGTTTCTAATATTATTATATATGGAAAAGACGTTATGATACTATACATATAATGGCACAGAAAAGACTAATTACAATCGCGTTTCAGGGCGGGCTTACCGCCCCGCCTCAAAAGATTATACAGTCGAATGTTCGTCCCGGTATGTATACCGAATGTCGACGATCCTTGGCTGATATTTTTTAAAAGTAAAATTGGTCACCTGTATCAAGGGTATGAAAGTTTCACTCGTAGATCGTTAATAGATAAAGTTTACAAAAGACACATACGTCAAATATGTGTGCAGGCATCCCATCAGAAAAAAATAGATAGATAGATGCAGTAGATTGGGAAGAAAGGGAAGGAAAAGGGGACCCATAATATTTTTTTAGTTACGAAACAAAATTATGTCATGAAACAAGATGTTAACTCAAGATTTCCGATCTTACAAGTTGTGGTCGTATGTACGCTGTACATAGGATCTTTTATAAATAACAATAAAAAAGCAATGAATAGTATTTTTATACAGGGATTTAATTACCAACAAGCTGTTGCACGTGACTTCGTCCGCGTGGTAATAGTATAAAAAAAATAATTCTGTTAGTTTATTCGTAAAAAAACTAAAGTCCAAGCCTTACAATTACATCAGCTATCTTGCAGTGAAAGTCCCCTCAAAATCGGATCGGCCTTTCTAAAGATTAGCTGGATCAAACAGACAGAGATGGAAAAAATTAAAAAAAAATGTTTTGATATTATATTAATATATATATATATATATATATATATGTATATATGGGTTATATATCGGCTATATATCACAATGTAATCATTAACAAGCGGTTATTTTGATGTTACAAACAGATAATACAAGAAACTTATACAACTTAAATATAACATTTAGTGATTTATGTATCAAAGTATTTCATAAATATAATCCATACAATTTTAATCAAAAACTTGCTTGAGACAATCACAAAATTAAAGTGGAAACAATTAGTGTCCTAAGTAAACTGGATTCGTGTTTGCTGTCTACTTAAAACAAAATTCATTATTCTACGATGAAGTTTTCGGCAGGGAAGTTTTCTTTACCTTTGTAACGCAGGCAGGGCAGCTATTTAAATCGAGTAAATTTGTTTCCATTTTTATACTTGTCGATTACAATAGAAAAAGGTTTGTATATTTGTCTAACCCTTATGTATTTAATTTCGTAGAAGTTATTTTAAAAACCACTAATACATTAAAGTAACTAACATTAAACATTCTAATCCGGCGTGGGCTGGATGAGAAAAGCCGAAGATCGGAAGCGTTGGCGTGCATCAGGGGAGGCCTATGTCTGACACAGGCTGATGATGACGATGTTGATGATATCTGAATAGAAGCTATTGCCTACTAAAATTAAATTAAATTCAACATTTTAGCTAATAGTTTTAAATCGATATAACATCCAAAATATTTGTCTGAAAGAGTTTGTTTTCGTAGTATTCGAGTGATTAGTTAGATTTAATGTGGAGCCTATTTCCTGTAGCTCAAGGTTAAATTTAACCATAGTTATAATTTTACGTTTAGCTTTTTATCGTCAAATCACATGACCTAGGTTACTTCTGAGTCATACGGCAATTAAGTCCTTTTTAATCGAGACTTTATTATTATTTGTGCTATTTATTTATTTATACAGATAAACCAGTATAAATGCTTATTTCATGTTTATTAGTCAAATACATCACTGGATTGTGTTATGTACATAGAACGAAAAACGGGTGATCTTCCTCTTCTTTCCTGATAAGTAATTTCGTTTTCTTGTCCAGCTTGATAGATTAATTTGCTCATGATACTGTCGAATATGAGCGTGGTTCATAATGATATAAGCCTAATAAAATATATGTACTTACATAAAGGCACTTGTAACGATATATTGGATGCCAAATTAATTTAACCCCAACGAATTTTTGTTTGAATGCTAAGTGATTGGATACTAGAAATGTTACGGAAATTTTTGAAGTAATAAACAATATCTTCAAAATTGTAATGTACTTAAATATTTTTACGGAGGCAGTTAGTATGGGCGTGTAACTGCCTCCGTAGCCTAGCGGTATGGGCGTGTGCTTAAAAACCGGAGGGTTCGAATCCTGCGGAGACTCGACAATTTTTTATTGTTGTCTCCGAGTTCGTTAGGGCTATTTGGGCCGATCACCTAATTGTCTGAAAAGTAAGACGATCCATGCGTCGGATGGGCATGTAAAAGTCGGTTCACCCACCAACCCGCATTGGACCAGTGTGGTGGGATACGGTCCGAAATTCCCTAATGGATAGGGGTTTATTAGGGGAGGCCTTTGTCCAGCAGTGGACTATCACAAGCTAATGATAATTATTTTTAGTGGAGTGACTTCTAATGAGTGAGTAGTAGAAAATACATAAAGAGCCTTTTGGTCATTACATTGCGCGTAATATATGGCTAAATACTCCCAATCAAAAATGTACTACGGTCAATGGGTGCAAACGTTATTCTCGTAGCTATTGTAACAACAGAGAGCAAACGTAGTAGACAAAAGAATTAATCTTTTTAAAAAATATTGTGCTACGTTTTTCACATCGAATGTCGCTCCGTTATTTTAAATAAATACTTGTATAAACTAAGATAACGTTTCAAATTACTAGAGTAAGCAAAAGCAGTGGAAACATTTCTTTGAAATAACAACTTTAGAAACCATCTTAAAAGATACAGAAAAACTCGAATGTTGATAAAAGTTTAAATTATTCAAAAGTCATTAACTTTTAATTGTAGTATTTTGCTTTTCCACCTAGTTATAGAGTTGAATAGTTATATTGGTATTGCTATTTATTCGTTCTAATATTTACGCTCAGTAATCTCTTGAAATAATTATTTAAAAATTAACATATAATATGACCTCATGTATAAGACCTACGATGCCGAGACCGGGACACTTACGGTTCGACGGGTCCACAAATTTATCTCACTCAGCAAGCTATAGAGAGGGCTATGCTCGGAGTGTCTGTGAAGGACCGCATCAGAAATGAAGTGATTCATCAAAGAACCAGAGTTACCGAGATAGACCACCGAATTAGTAAGCTGAAGTGGCAGTGGACATTCGACGAGTGACGACATTCACAGAGTGGCCGGTGTGAGCTATGAGATGATCCGAAGAGAGATAGCCTGATGATGATGAGAATAGTCGAAGTCCAGCAGCGGACTGACGCAGGCTGATGATGATGATGATATATTATACACGGAAGTGAATTCCGTGTATGTGTATGAACGTGACATAAATCCAAGGATATGTTTGTAGTGTAGTGTTGTGTATTGTGTTAACATTGGTTTAAAAGATGCTATTAAAATTAAAAGCAAATATTTGATAGTCAGTTAATATTACTTTCTGTTGTTGCTTATGATAAGCTTTACTTTGTTTCTCAAGGAAATAATTATTTATTTTATTTACGCGTTTAGGCGTATATATTTTTTTGCCTACGCAAGCAGACGAGCAGTCGGGCCACCTAATGGAAAGTGGTCACCGACGCCCATAGACATCGACAATACTGGTATCACCAACACGCTGCCTATCGTGAGACATAGGATGTTAAGTGTCGTTTACCCAGTAAATACGCTGGCTACGGTGCCTATCACCCCGGAACACAGTAGTGTTTTCACACTACTACTTTGCGGTAGAAATAGCCAGCGCAGTGGTACCCACCCAGATGGTCCCCTGTAAAAAGGGGACCTAACACTATTTTACGGATTTTTTTGCGTAAGTTACATATAAATATACCCGACGTTTCGGACTCTACAGCATCCATGATCACGGGCAGACTATGTCGGTATATGTCTGTATCTCAATGTTTTTGGAATAACCAAATAAAAATATGCACCTAATATGCAATATCCTTCTATTTCCTTCATTTTGAGCATTGCTTTGGCAAAAAGTACTTATGTTGTCTTGTGACTTTGTACTTTTTATATCTCTGGGTTTAAATTTTTAAATTATTGGTTCCCACGCAGGTGGTAAAGACTAACCATCCTCTCTATTAAAATAAGAATATTTTTAAAATTTTAATCCTTCCCCAATCATTCGTGGTATCGATATTCTTTTGCAAGTATGTTTAGCATATCAAATCTAATATAATGATTGGGTCTGTCTAGAGTAGGGTCGCTAATTGCAGATTTCTTAAGGCGTCGTCCTCAAAAAAACTTTTGTTATTAGGCATAGCTTTAATTTTATTACTAATATCTATTACATCAATTTCTTATTACAAATTAATTTAATGTTATTTAGTAAAGTCATAGCACAACAATTTCTTTTCATTTTGTTTTGAGCGGAATAATAGAATTTGCGGAAGTTATGATCTATTATAAATTGTTTTTCATGAAAATATTTCCATTATTTTTATCTCTAAAATCAGTTGATCAAAAACCACACAACACTATTCGAAGTTCATTCAAATATAACAGAATAAGTCGACGTGACAAGTTTACCCTATAGCAGCTAAATTTAATACAAAGACTTTATATTTTAATTATGTAAAGACTTTACATATATCTGAAAAATACTTAATGTACGAAAGAAACATTTTTTCTTGCTTTCAAATACGTCATTGATTCGGAACCACGCGAGACGTGTTGTGTCGCACCGACATTAACTTCTCGTATAACGTACATTATAGGTAGGTTACAAATGAACATTCGGTACACGGTAAGGCATATTTACGACTTGCGCCAAGCGTTTTTGATATGAACGAATGGTGGAGTAACGGAACAGAACTTCTTAAGGTGGGATGCAAATGACTGATAACACTTGATTTAGGTTCTTTGTGTGATATAGGTAATGCATATTTTCTTTACAAAACTGCAAAACTATTGTTGTGCTCTAATATGCTATATATTTGATACTTTTGCTTACCTAAATTTCTAGTAGCGTTACTAAAAATAAATAATAAATGATACTGAAGAAAATCGAAAACCCTTAAAATATTATGTTTCTTCAGACAAGTCAAATATCTTTATTCTATGAATTACACTTTCTAGCTTGATTGTATTAATCTAGCAGGTTCGAAAGAACTACTAAAAGAAAGTAAAAAGCTAAAGGGCTTTTTTTCTGTTTTTCGATATGTTGTCAGACATCATATCCTAATCGACGCAGTTTGATAGTCTAGATGCAAAACATTAAAAAAAAAACGCTAAAACATAAAATAGTGTACTTTTTATTGAATGTTAGTTAATCCAAAAAGACCATTTAGGATAGTCTTTATGTCCTACAATAAAAATAACAATAACTCTAAAACAGTAAATACTTTGTTTACAATATCAATACGTTATAAAATATATTTTTGTTTAATTATAATAAATTGTGTACTAAAGATATGTTTTCCCAAGAAAAATAAATATTTCATATGATAGATGCAACATAATACTATTTAAATTATACATTAGTTTGTAACATGTAGGCCATGTATTGAAATTAATATGTTTTAAAACATATACCCTCAGCATTTTTTTAATCAAAGTTTTTAAATTTGGTTTTATTAACATTTAAAAGACAAAAGCGCAAGTACTTTATTATGATGAAGCGTCCCTGAAATAAAGTTAAATGCTGTGCCATTGTCTACTCTCTGTACTCCCATGGGCTCAGGGAGTTATACTTTATGAGAAACGTTTTAAAAACTTGAAACGGCGTCTAGTTACTGCACAATTACGTGGTTACATAGGGATGTGGGGCAAAACGCAATAAAAACGCTTCGAGCTTATTGCTGTTATTACTTTTACAATGGTTTCGAGTGTTCATTTAAACTAACATGAAACCATTCAGGATTCAAAAGAAACAGTTTTGATTAAATTACATTTTTAATTATATCATTGTATACACTATGGTAACGAATGTAAATTTAGGGTGATGCTTTTGAGAGTGGCAAAGTAAGCTATATGTAATATCGTTAAAGGATTTTTTTAGTAAAATATTAATGTGTTTTCAAGTATATTATATACGTTTTGACAGTACAAATATGACATTCTTCACAACAATGCATACAAGGAGCTGTTTTGCTTACTGTTTGCAAACGTATCCAAACCTTCAATAAAAAAAATACCACAAACCTTCTAGTGGCAATAATTAGCCTGGAAGATCCTTTTTACTGCTGGAGAAAAAGTAATATATAGCACAATGTCAAATTTTAATGCTAATGAAATTGCTAATGAAGGTATTAATTAAATATTGTTCTATTCTAGACGTTTATCAAGGGTCTGGTACATAGATTTAGTAGAATAGATTTTAATTAAATGAATAAATGTATTTTGTCGTAGCACCTCTACAATAAGTGACAATACTAATAAAGTGAATTTCTTGAAACCTTATTAACTAAAACGTTAACGTTAAACTTTTTGTTCTTTACTTTAATATTCGTCAGAGCGGGTTTTTATTTCTAAAGCATTAGAGCGATAACTCATAGGTTTAATGTACAGCCTTATATTATAATTTCCTGTAGCTCAAGGCTAAATTTAAGTTTAAAATTATTATTTATTGTTACATAACATGAACTTGATATTTTGGGAACCGTACAGCATTAAATATTTTTATGCTTTCTCTTTTTTTTTGTAGCCATTGTAGATTTTGTTTGAATTTGGATCTAACGCAATTTAATTATTTTGTTTTACATAGGTAAATTATGCCCATCATTCTAATTTCAAATGATTTATGCTAAATATTTAACAAACCCGATTGTATTTATGTCGAGCGATTGTAGTTGTACCATAGTCGTTTAATTTAATACACATTTATTGGGTTTAGTAACGATCCCTACGATTTGAAACAAATCACGAACAAGTAATCAACTACATATTTTTATTAAACACATCTTAATATATATAAATCACCTGTCACCTTGTTTGCCCGCGATAGACTCCTAAACTACTTTACCGATGCTAAAATATAGTTGCACACAATATGCAATATAATTCAACTTGAAATATAGAATAGCTTACATCTTTATTTATTGTCGCAATATTATTTTATTGCTGATTTATTTTTCTATTATAATTTGATGAAAAATGCTTGCTACAAAACGATTGTGACGGTTGGCGATATCTATTGATTGCGTTTAGTGTGTCATTAGATGGCGATGTTTAATAGTATAAAATTTTCGTTGATAATAGGAGAATTGGGACATTAAAACGTAATTGCTTAAAATTATTTAGTTTTGGTCATTTATTTTATAATAGTTTTAACTATTGTTAGGAAAAAAAATGCAACTTTATAACGCCGTTATTTTATACCAGGCCGTTAAATAAAAAAAAATGAATAAAATAGCTTCTTAACATGCGTGTAGAATTGTAAATTGTAGGACTTTAACAGTATAAAATTAAATAAAAGGGATATATCCTATAAAGGGTTATATCCTATAAAAAGGAAATATTTTGATGACATATTGAATGGCGAATACGATTGTAGGTACTGTAAATATTCTTTATTTATTATTTCATATTAAAGTTGTTTCCTCACGCTTGGTTTTTTAATAACCGTGTAACTAAAACGTTAAAATTATGTTATTTGTCGTAGTGCTCCGTTTCCATAAAAATTATAACATTTTTAATAGTAAACCAAGAATTAAAAAAACAATAGTAATTTTTAAAACTAACTCTTTTGTACATAATTATTTATTTTATTTACGCGATTATTATGTATATCAATTCCACTAATTTACGGATTTTCCGTAACTCTTAACTCTTACAACTTACAACTCTTTTGTATACAATTTTGCACGATATCAACAGAATATATTGATTAATCGTCTTCAATCTGTCGACTTTAAATACCAATACAATCGATTTTTTCATTGTATTCAGGTGTAAAGCCGCAGCAACGCGTGGCAGGGTCTGCTAGTTATACTATAAATTTTAGCTAAGTGTTGCAAAAGGAGTAAAATATGCAATATTTAGTTTATGATGCTATATAGTTTTATAAAGCCTGATAAATCGGAAAAATAACAGTAGAATTTTCCTGCCTCACATTTGATGTTAGATAGACCCGTGAGTTTGTACTGCTGCAAAATTTGCATAGAAACGTGTCACGATCGTATTATCATGTATTAACGTGCTTTTGCATTGTCATAATATACCTGTGTTAAAAATGTACACATTTGAAAGTTTGATTTTATTATATGGCACTTGTTAGATTTTATGTCGACTAAAGTCTATTTTTTTCTATTTACAGGTTTTCCTTTGTAGTCAATTCCTATACAGATTCCTGTCTTCCTTGATAAATTATAAAAAAAATTTCTTCGCTTTTGCTAAATATCGAGACAACTCGTATATTATATAACTCTGAGTTAACCACTTCTGATATTTTTTTAATATTAACATTTTATATGCTGTTTTCATCGATACTAATTATAAAATCTTTGTAAAGAAAGTTATTCGATCTTTTTGTTTTAATATATAGTAAGTTAAAAACTTTCACATCAGCGTCATATGATAGCTAAACCACTTGACGTCTTAGGAAATGGCGAGTAAGATGTTTTGTTTAAAAAAACAATAAAAATTCTGTATATATTCTCATTACGCTTAGACACAGAAAACATTTTGGAAATGCATGAAATGAAATAATTGTAAAAGTAGAGAATTGGCCAGCCACAAAAGACCGATTGAGCTTAACTTCGATCAACCGCTGACAAAGATTTTTCTGTTCAAGATTTCCGCTTTGTTACCTATTGAAAATGTCCATAGATGTATTTTACAGTTTTGTTATTTTAAGTTAACTTTCTTAGTGTTCGTCAAAATTTTATTTTTTTCATAATTCTACTTGCAATCCGTTTTTTATAAAAATGCGTATAAATTTATAAGTTTTACAATTTCAACAATTTTTAACGTATAAATAGATTTGTTGCTTACTATTAACGTGTTTTTTTGTCGGAAGTTTTGAATTTCCACCAAAAATTTTACGCCTAAGTCAAAAGTTTTGAATGTTTGACAGAGCAACATGCTTCTAATGTCTGTAATTAAAAGGGATAGTCTGATTTTTAAGAATAGACTTTATATGCGGATGAAGGTTCTATATGTCTTTAGGTTTTGTCGTCGTGTACTGACTCTAAAATATATCTGTAATCAGGGTTATTTTTCTTTTTCGGGTTTTATTTCATTTATTTCTTTGTTGAATTCTAATTTACGACTAGTGCTTGTTAACATCATATCACACAGTGGATAACTAATTTGCGCAATAAAATCTCCAAGCAAGGTGGTTTTTCCACGAAACTGCCTAGTGATTTCTGTTGCCGCACTTCAAAGCTCGATATGCCTATAAATAAACTAAATATAAAGTTATATTTATAACTGTTATAAATATAAAGTTACTAGAGTAAATCATGATTTGATGTTACATACATATGTTATTAATTTAATGAATATAGCTGTAGTAAAAAATAAACGTTATAAAATACTATTTAATAGATTTTATTGCGTTTAATTACTCAACAGTTATTTAAAAATTATATACGTCACGAAATCGTAGGCAGTGCATAAATGTGACCAAAAGAAAATATGCACTTGAGCACCCATTAAAATTTGGCTTCTATTTTTTTTTTCTCTGATTTAATGAAGCATAGTCGTAACGTCGAAAACCCTTAATGGACTCTCTGCTTAATAGCATAATGAACTATAGGGCACTCTGATATTATCGTCACGATATACAAATCAGATTATTGTTTCATTTTGAGTTGTTGTAACTGATGTAATCTAAACCAAATTGTACATGAAGTTTACTTATGCAAATTTTTGAAGAAAATCGATAGCATAGGTAATAAAAATATTACTTTTGTTCGTCACCGCGGAGTTTGTCATTTCGTAAGTGTTTGGTCCATCACCATTAATTTCAGGTAGAAGTTGTGTCCAGATAGTCTAAATAGATGGCATTATATTTTGACTCGTTGCTCAAAAAATTTTTGGACTATATGTTAGAATTCCTATTTAAGTACAAATAACAACACTTTTATATAATATTCAATTGATTAAAATTAAGTAGTAAACACACACAACAATACAATTTTTATAACAAAAAATAATTCCATGAGAACATAAGGAATATGTTTTTTTTCCATTGCTCATTGATAAATTTCTTAAAATTTGACATTCCATTAAATGTCATTTCACAGAATGGTGCTATCCGTGCGTACGAGTTAAAGTATACAAATTATCTGCCAACATCTGGCCTTCATAACTGGATTATATTACAGACTATTTACATCAGATACATATTTATCACATTGTGGTTTTATGCATGTATTCATTAAGGTTATCTAAATTCCAATTAGTAGAAGATTCATGTCAAACATATACATTCACGTCTGCATGTACCGATTTCTGAATTCGGGCAACAGGATTACATAATTCCAGTCAGGTGCATATTACGTAATAAACAAATCAATAAAGAAAAAATGCGTTTTTTAACTTTAAGCTAAAGAACAAAATTTTAACGCAAGATTAATAAAAATAGGATAGTAAAATACTTCTAAGAAATAAAGAAACGCAAGGAATCTGCTTCTTCCATTTCTGTCAACTTGCCATTTTCCCGACTTATCATGGAGTTGGCCTCTAATACACCCAGATTTAATAAAATTACAGTTTTTACGCAGAGCAACTGACATCTGACTGAGTAAACTGCCTTCTAAGGATGAATTATTTGTCAGTAAATTTTAAGGCACTGATTTCCTATGGCCACTGCATAAGACGGTCATGATTACCGGGACTGACTTTTTATATGACCATCCAACGCCTGAATCATCTTACTTTTCGGACAATTGGGTGATCGGCCCATGTTGTCCTAACCAACCAGAAAACAATAGTATTACATAACGATTAAATTATTTTGTCATTCTAATAATTAAATAATTCATAAGTTTTTTATTGTTGTTTTTCCACGGGATTCGAACCCACGACCTTCGGTTTATAAAGCAAGGGCCAATATCATAGGCCACGGAGAACTGAAAGATTTTCAACTCCCATTTACGTAATGAAAAGCGATAAAATCAGTAAAACTGTATTGCTCTTCAAATGCCCTGGTATTATACGATTTTTGAAACGATATCATTTTTGTAGATAGAGCTTGAATTGATACGTGCTCTACGAACGTGTCAACATATTGTTGAAGTCAAGGGCGTGGGACTAGAGACATTCCGGTAAATTATTGACAAAAAAGTAATGTATCTCTTCACTGCCCGTACAAATAAAAAGAAATACTCCTTACAGTAGTCGTCTCAGACACATAATATCAGCGTATTTATTTTTTTTTTTTTTTTTTTTTTTTTTTTTAATACTTTTTTCCCCTGACATGTTGGATCAGGGACCTTTTTCGCTCTTTTTGTGTTTTGGTACTTGTTCTTTTGTACTTATATTCTTTTATTTAGTATACATCTACTTTTCATTTTCATATTTTTTATCTTTTCATTTTTGTGTCTTAATTTACTTGTATTTATCTAGTTTTACATTTTTACTTATTTCTATTTATGTTCTACCTATGTTTATACATTTCTTATTTACTAATATTAATCTTTTACTTATTATAGTTACATTTCTGTTTACTTATATTATTTTCTTATCTTAATTTATATTTCTATTAACTTATACTTATCGTTTCCTTATCTTAATTTACATGTTTATTTACTTATATATATCATTTCCTTGTCTTAATTTACATTTTAACATAATAGTACTATCTGTATCTACCTGAACTAAGTCCTACATCAGTGCATGTTCACCGCTAATTACATTTTCTAATTACTCCTTATTTCTATTTTACTTAATACTTACATTTTAATACTATAATTATTTAACTTTTGCCCTTGCTTATATATCTAAATATCGAAGTCATATATACTTATAATATATGTTCATATTTCTTTTGTGCTGTTCTTTTTATTTGCATGCTCGACTACTTTTTTGCAGAATTTTATGAAGGCTTCGTTGTTGTTGTTCATAATCGTTGGTATGTTTCGTTCCGAGATATCTGTGCCAATTTCGGTGGCCAGGTCTTGTCGTTGCCCACCGAAGATTGGACACTGCGTCAGGAGGTGCAGGACGCTCTGCGGAGCCTCCCCATCGCATTCGCATGTCGGGTCGTCCCGACACTTGAAGCGGTGGAGATACTCCGCAAAACCCCCATGCCCTGTTAGAGCCTGCACCAGCGGTGGACTTAGCTCCAGCTTCCTTACGATACGGTGCGCGTCGACTGCATTGGGGAAGAAGAGCTTGGTGGTTGAGGCTGTTGGCTCCGATATGTAGCGCCGGTTCCATTCGTCAATGGACTCTTGCCGAAGAATCCTCTTGACGAATGAAACCGGGCACTTGTCGTAGTCCGGTCGTCTTTTGATGCGAGTGGCGGCCTCCTTTGCGAGAAGGTCCGCCCTTTCGTTACCCTCTACACCCGCGTGTGCCTTAACCCAAAAGAGGTCAAGGGAGCCGCCCCGCTCAACTATTTGGGCAATGTCCTCCCTTGCCTCTACGGCCATCGGGTGTAGAGAGTCACTTCTACACAGCGTCTCAAGGGCGGACCTTGAGTCGCTATAGATCTTGCAGCCCCGTGCGGAGTACTCAAGTGCCATCCCTATGGCCCTACGGAGGCCGAAGCTCCGCCTGGTAAACGGTGCAGAAATCTCCCAACTTTAATTTTTTGCTTCTAATTTCGTCGGCACCATCCCAAATGGATAGTGCCGCTCCTACTTTATTATTTATTTTGCTCCCGTCTGTGAAGATCTTTATGACGGGAGCATGTTGGGATATCTCCGCACCGTCCTCCAGACAGACGAACTTCGGCCCTATCAATTTAGCCGGGTGTGGCAACTCGGTATAGGGCGTTGACTCTCAAGCCCCCGGTCTCCTATCACTCGCTGAGAGCGGCCTCTCTTTATCTCGTAAAGAGTGGCCGCTTCCCGGATCCTAAGATCCAGGGGGAGAATCCCAGCGAGCAAAAGGGCCGAGTTTAGCGAGACTGTCCTATACGCCCTAATGATCTTCCGCACGAAGCCGCGTTGAATCGCGTTAAGTTGCCGCCGCGCCTGAACCTTCCCGGTCGATGAGGCCCAGGCGCTTGCTGCGTATAAGACGACCGGCTCTATAACTGCAGTATATATCGTTCTGGTGACCTCCGGATTCAGGCCCCAGTGGATCTTGGCGGCTCTAGCCAGTTGTTTATATATACCCTGGACCTTACAACAGACGTTTTTGAGGTGGCTATTAAACGTCAATTTATTATCTATCGTAAGGCCCAGGATCTTTATTTCGTTTATTAGTTCGATATTCTCCTCGCCCATGCGCAGAACCGGGGTGTCATATTTTAATTTGCGTGTTAAAAGCATTGCCTTGGTTTTGTGTGGCGCGAATTTTAATTTGTTTCTTTTCCCCCAGTTCTGCACCTGGGCGAGGGCCGCGTTTGCCCTGCCTTGTACCTCCACCGCCCGATCTCCGGAGAACACCAGAACGACATCATCCGCAAATGCCTGTACAAAAACGCCTCTTCCATCAAGCTCTTCCAGAAGGGGGTTGAGCAGCAGATTCCAGAAAGTAGGGCCACCGATCGACCCTTGTACGCACCCCTTGGTCGTAGTCCTGACCCACTCTTCTCCGGCAAACCTGACGCGCACTTTTCTATCTTGAAGATAGCTATCTACGAGTCGCCTCAGGTTTACCGGGCATTCGGTCTCCGCCAGCCTGCATCTTATTGCCGGCCACCAAGCGTTGTCGAAGGCGCCCTCTATGTCCAGCGATATCATGACAGTCAGCCTTTTCTCGGCCAACTGACTCCTGACATGTTTCACTAGATCATAGAGGGCGTCCTCGGTCGACCTTTGTGGCATAAAGCCATATTGCCTTATGCTGGTGGCCGGTACGACGTACCACTTGATACGCCGTATGAGGATCTTCTCAAAGATCTTCCCCAGGACTGGCAGGAGACCGATGGGTCTATAGGACTTGGGGTGCGTATAGTCTTCCTTTCCCGGCTTTCGCAAAAACACCACCGTCGCCTCTTTCCACTTCTGAGGGAAGTGTGCGAGGCGAAGGCATGCATTCGCGATTGCCAGGAAGAGGTCGGTGGACAGGGTGATTGCGGCCAGACATATGTCTGCTGTTAGACCGTCGTGCCCAGGAGCCTTTTTGGGATTGAAGCTCGATGCCGACCACTTCAGCTCCTCCGCCGTAAAAGGTGGGTCGCATGATTCATCATGCGTCCCTCTATTCAACTTTTCGGCTACCTCTCTCTCCAGCTTATGGTCGGCACTGTCACTTTCAACCCCGTCGTCCGGATAAAAAATCTCGGCTAAGGCCCTGGCCGATTCTAGTCTCCCTAGGGTTTTTCCCCCGCAGACTATAGGGAGTTCTTCGTGTCTGACCGCTGTCTTGTTGATCACCCTGTAAACTCCATCCCACATGGACTCTCTGTCTTGTTTACTACAGAAGTCCTTCCAACTGGAGGTCTGAGCTTTCCGGACAGCCTGCAGATATTCCTCCTTGGCCGCGAGGTACCGCCCGACTACCCCCTCCCTCCTGACAGGCGCCGCACATGATATGCGGCGCTTTAGCCTGGAGACCTCTCTCTTGAGACCCTTCAGCTCTTCATTCCACCAGGGCAATCCCTTTCCGCGTCCTCTCTTCAGCCTGGGAATGCAACTGTCACAGACGTCCGTTATGGTATTACTAAATTTTGATATAATGTTGTCTAAATGTTCCCTATTATCTATTTGTTCTACAATTTCTGATGTTAAATTTTGGTTGGTCAATGACTGGGTGAGTTTCTCACGAAACTCACCCCAGTTTGCCTTTTTTGTGTTATATTTTCTAGTTGTGTTTGGTACGTCTGTGCCAGCCGCACTCTCCATGCTTATGTCGAAAAGGATTGCCCTGTGGTCCGAGCCGGAAATCTCGTCAGAGAGTCCCCAGTTCACTATTTTCGGGAGTAGGGCACCCGAGCAGCACGTCACGTCCACGCAGCTGCTGTATCTGACGGTCCCTCTAAGGGTGTCAAAGGTCGGCTCAGTCCCCCAGTTGAGGATATGGAGTCCCCATTCATCCAGAGCTTCCGCTATCTCTAACCCCCTTCTGTCCGTCCTACGGCTTCCCCACCACGAATTCTTGGCGTTAAGATCCCCGCCAAGCACCACGCTACGCGTCCTCAGGCCCTCCAGAGCAGCCTTCATGTGTTTTAGGTATTGTGCTATGGGCTTATCTGGTTCCAGGTACACTGACACCACTCCCACCTCCCAGCACCCGGTTCTCAACTTCGCGACTGCGACGTTAGTTGTTGTTAGATCCGGGTACTGGGTGATGTTGATGGCGCCATCGAACAGCACAATGGCGGCTTTTACGACGGCATTTGTCGTCGTATTCCCCGTCCATTGCACCGTTCGTGCACCTGGATACTGCCGCATTTTACCTATACGGCCGATGTATGGTTCTTGCAGCAGCGCAAACGCTGTTTTGCGCTGCTGCGCCTCCATTATTAACTCGGCCGTGTACACCTCGCTTCTCTGGAGGTTTGCCTGGATCGCGTGGTACCTGCGAAGACCCCCGACGCTGTTGTCCGACTCGGCCATCTTAGCAATACGCTATTGACGACCGAGCCAGACTGTCCCACTTTCTTCGTACAGTGCACTCTGAGCTAAACGCGTTGTGGTCCCGCCGGTCAGCCTTTGCTCGTGTGCAATTTTTGCACGTAGGCGTCCCCCCAGCTAACCACTCTGCGCATTCGCTCCTGAGATGTGGGCCCCCACAGTGGCTACACACATCCACCGTCTCGGTGCACAGCCTCTTCGGGTGCCCATACCCCAGACAACGAGAACACTGTACGAGCGGGGACTGGTCATAAACCGCGACACGCTGCAAGTCGACGTGCACCATTCCCGCGTCCGTGAACCGTCTCCATACTTGGGGTGAAACTCTTAGGACTACATTCTTAGTGTGCGGGTTCCTCGCTCCTTTCCTATACTTCACTTCCATCCTGATCTCTTCCTTTCTAATATTTCTCAACAACCCCTGGTTTTGTGATTCCAACGCCTTAACTATTTGTTCGTCGCTGTTGTAATTCATCACCTATTTGGAATTGTGGTTAAGCTTTATTGTTCAGATTGCAAACCATTTACATTACAGGTGTTGTAGAGATCCTATTTAACTGCTCCTTCGTTCATAATTAACGATTTATCAATGTAACCTAAAAAGTTAGTAAAATAATTAATTCAATAAAAGTTGAAAAATAAACTAAGAAAAATATAACAAACCTTGCCTTTGTTTGAACTTAAATATTTCGATGCATATAAATTATTCATAATATAATTTTGATATTTTTATTATAAAGTACTGTGTTTTTCTTGCGTGATTTTGTCGTGTTGTTCTGCATATATTATCATCGTAGTAATCAGACATTATTAAGAAAAAAAATATCAAAATTACAATAAAACACACACTTACTAATAAATAAAAACTTTTTACTTTTATGATATATATATATATATATATTAGAAAATATTTTAAACCTGCAGTAATTACAAATCTGACAAATTTTCCCTGAGCCTTTATTCATAATTACAAAGTATTTTTCTTTACGATATAATGAAAATAAATAAAAAATAATCAAGGTGACTTAAGATTTTTTTAAAAAAGCATGTAGGTATAGTTCATTTTGCAAGTTACTTATAAAGTATAAAGTTACTAACTAAAAAAATAAAATTTTCATCTGCATGTGGTGTAATTGTTATACGAAGAACATTTAAGCAGGTAGGTTGGGCCTAAATTTTATTATTTGTTTGTTCTTTGAACGTCTGTTGTATATGTTACATCTTTCGATTTTCTGTAGGAAATTTAGGAATACTTCCTTAACCGTATTGCCGTGAATTGTAGTATATTGATAGCCGCAATTTTTTTAGGGTAATTTCTCAGTTTATTTTTTCCTAAAAGTAATCTAGCTGCCACCTAGATATAAGGTCGTTAAAGATAATTTTCTCAAATATTTATTTTAACGGCTCTTGCACTCAGCTCGCAAAAAAGGTAACAAAACAAAAGTTAATCCCTCTTGGGGCGATGCAAAAGTGAGAAGACTTTTTTTATTATTTCACAATTATTATATCCCCGAGTTTAATTGTTTCCTATTTCTGTAAGTAAATGATATAATACGTCATTATTTGTTCAGCTTTTCTGACATTATTTATACATTTTGTTAAAGTATGTTAAAGGTATGTAAAGGATATTTTTATTTGTTTCAAACGATAAGAATATGTTGTAACTATTTTTAAGTTCTGTAAGTCAGTAAAAAGATTTATATCGAAAAAGGATAGAAAAATCCTGCAGAGTATCTTACGCCGCTTGTTCTCAGATCAGCGACGTTTTATTTACACACCAGCGGTAGGTTATGTGAAAATCAATATAAAGATTAACGTTCAAAATTAAAAGCTTAAATTTTGAATTTTATAATTTATAATGGACAAAAAATCTGTTCTAAAATTTTTTTATGAATGTACAATCAAATAATGAAGCAATACATATACAACAAATTGTAAAAAAGTATATTATGACACTTCTAACACTTAATTTGTAAAGGAAATCCGATTGTATTGGCCTCGTTGGTTTTTCCTTGCGCCGAAGTCAAAAGACAAAGTAGTGCAGTACCGATGAAATGAGGAAATAAAGAAGAAAAGCGGATGAAAAGATAAATTAAACTTTTCGCTCTGAGGCGGTACGCGTTACACGTCATATAATGTAGGAATTAGTGCAATTTGATTTTACTAAAGGAAAACCGTAATAATTAATGCCTTTATACTTAAAACTCTAGCACAGTAACATTGGGTGTTAAGTTTTAACAGGATTCAACAAAAGTGCATTAAAGTAGTAAGTTTGTATGAGATTATTGTTTTGAAGTAATTTATTTACGTACTATTTTATTTATATTTTTCATTTATATAAACCTTTTTAATTTGCAAAGTTACAGTAATATAAACGTTATTTAGTATCTTATATAGATTAGTGCTTTCGTTAAGACACGTTTTAACAGATATATTAATTGTTAAAATTAAAATTTGAAGACACTAAAAATATTTTTAACGTAAAATATACTTGTTTTGTCTGCCAAGTGTGTACTGAACAAAATTGGAAACAGTGTTTTTCCATGAAATTGCTACACTTTGTACTCAATATTTTCGCATTCGTTTACTTGGTCAACAGACGAGAGAATTTTCAGGGGCGACAAATATCAATTTGGTACTGAAAATGTTATTTCATTTAGTTTTTGTCATTTGTAAATACGAATTCTTTTGAACGTAACAGAAATGGGGTTTAAATTAGTTTAAATACTGTAACACTAAATTATAAACTGCCTCCGCAGCCTAGTGGTAAAGGACACGCCCTTACTACTTGCTCTAGAAACCGGGAGTCATGGGTTCGAATCTTTTGGGGGACACACATTGTTGTTAGTTAGTTAGGGCAATTTAGACCGATTCCAATTGTTACTACTAACACAGGCTGGTGATGATGATGAAATTATAAGAATATGTAGTGTTAACAAGACTATTTTTACACGGTTAAATTTGCCACTAAGTCAATTTAATTGTCATTATTTCTGTACATATATTATTCTTATAATAAAAGAGGATTAAATAAAAATATTTGAGTTTTTGTTTTGTAAAGTAACAGTTTTTTGTAAAAAAATATCAAAACAAACCTGAACAAAGTAGAAAAAAAATAATAATATTTTTAAATAAGAGGCATTTAAAAATATTTCTCTCTCTTGAGTTTTTGATATTATGTGTTTAATTTGTCTACTTGAACCATTAAAAAGCTATCTGTGCTATTTACTACCTCAATAACAGTTTTTACAGATAGCGTGAGATATGCAGAGGTCACTCTACAGCAGAAAATATTTTACTGGATTCGATAGATATGCGTTGTTATTATTTGAATGCACTAACATCCAATAAATTTCATGATGAACTTGACTACCAAATTTAACTACCTATTTACTTAAAAAATTACAACTCTGTATTTTTTAACTAAGAAGATTTAACGGTCTAATAAGAGCATAGTTTAATACAAAATAAAAATATGTAATAAATTTAAATATGACTCACAATATAGAAAGAATAAACTAAATAATTGAATGACTTGATTATGAGAATGAAAGCATTTAAAATGAATGCAAGATCCGTACTAAATATTAAAATAGCTTTTAGAATCTGTGCAAAAATATTGCATACAATACCTACAAATTATTTAAGGATATCGTTGTACAGTGACATAGTCGACAATAGTTCCGAAATACTCCTACAGGAGTTGATTTGTATTTGGAGCATAAACATTATTCGTACTGAAGGCATGCATTTTATAGATACAAGGTAACAAAGGGGGCGTAATGAAATCAGACGGTTTTATTCTAGGGCGTGTTTTGCCTTAGCTCTGTAGAAATCAATGATGCGGCTAAAAAGTTGTGATAGGTATAGGTAAATGAGAATAATAGATATTTTACAGTAAATAAATAAATAATTAAGCTAAAGAGACAGAGAAGAAATTCAACACTGCTTTATGTGAGCCTTCAGTCTGAAAAGTAGAAAGGTTTTTCAACTTAAGGGCTTAAGGCGGACTGATTAAATTTACATATTATCATTTATTAATTTATATAGACAATTTTTTCGCGAGTTTAAACGAAGTTATTGTATGATCAATACAATAAGCGCATGTACTATGATTTTTATGGAGCAGGCCATAAAAAGTACAAGATATAAAGAAGAAAGTTTTTAAAACGTTAGATGAAAACTGCGCGTATAAAGTAAAAATCTTGCTAATAAAATTTTTAAGTGATGCTTTGAACACGTCAGTATAATATAAATTTTCATATTGTAATTTATAAACGGGAACTATCTAGTACTATAATTTAAAAAAAAAAGGTGTTTTGCATGTAGCGTCATTATTATATCTATATAATTGATTTTTACATGCTTTAGAGATCCAGTTCAATTAATACCAAGACTAATTTCAGTTTATCTTGTTTGAAATAAATTTTATGCTGCAGCTGGTAACTAATGATATGGTCCTTTGAATTTTTTTCGTTTTTTATAACATTTGTACATATTTCTTTTAATGAAGTATTATAAAATACTTAACAGTGATTGCCGTGGTACAAATTTTCTAAAGCGATCAGCTTGACACTTTTTAATAAAACGTACTTTATATGCTAAATAAAATTATTTTCAGGATATACAATTAAAAAATTGGAAAAAACCTTTTTAAAAAACAAACGCAGTAGTATTTGTATTTCAATTTTTAGAATAACGCACGCAGTGTTACTCAATGTATTGACGTAGCAAATAATTTTAAAATATTTAGGAAGGTTATTTATTCATTTCGAAATGTATAATTTTTTTAATCCATGTTACATTAAAAATTTCGTTTAAAGATATTTATTTAGTTACATTGAGTACTTAATATGTCAAAAGCACGCTTTGCCTTAAATTGGAGGCTGTGAATACATTGAATACATTTGTATTTGTAGAATTTGACTTGTGTAAACGTGATATGATTTGTATTAAATGTTTTAATTTTAAGCATAAAAATTGCTACATTTAAATGTTGTATAGTATACATGAAAACAGTTTGAAATAAAATGTAAGATAAGTTACGAGTGTATTCTATTAGATATATTCAGAAACTTTTACTATACAAAATTTTTTTATATATTTTCATATATTTTATACCTAGGTATTCTCTTTTCGTTCAATTCAAATTTTAAGAGCCATCATGCGGCTGGCATCTCCATTAATACTTTAATGCGCAGAAGGAGTTTTACGAATTAAAATGCCTCCTGGTATTACCGATTCCCCTTTGTTACTTTCGTATTTACAGGTTTCTAGGTCGACGGGTTCAAAAGTGAGCATTATTGTTGGATATTTTACTAAGATTGAGTGGCGTTAGACCAGCCCGTTATTTATATTTATACATTATTAAACATAATTTTTTGTATTGAAATTAATATTTTACAAAACAAAAACCTTATTTTATTTTTAGGCAATAACAAAAAGATACCAACAGCATTCGATTCCTTTTGATATAATTAGAAAAATTATCGTTTTTCAATGAATATGTACGAGGAAATCCATGTGAGAGTATTGTATGCCTTCATTTCTTTAACGTTATGTGTCTTTACGGACCCTCAATCTAAATTAAAGATTCTCGTCAATTCTTTTGGTCACAATGCAAGATAATTATTTTTGAGTCTTAATTTTTCAAAAGTAAATTACTACTAATAAATCTAAATAGTTATAGTGAAGTAGTGTAGCAAATAAACTTGTTTCATAGTTTAAGAGTATAGCTCTCAAAATATAGATCTTAGTTACGTAACCCACGTAGAAGGAATCATATATCCTCAATTAATTAGTAAAAACTTCTTTAGGAATAGAAGCATATAAAATAATATCATGAATAGGTATATAATTCTATAACCTATATTTTAAATAATGAATATTTCATTTCTGTTTTATTAATATTTATATTAATATTAGTATATATTAATATTACAAAATATTTTTTAACAATTTATATTCAAAAATAAAGGATTAAAACTAGAGTCAGTCAATGTCCTTCACATATGTAAATGGTGTAGAGACAACAATGTAATAAAATTTAAGCCGTACATTTCCATGAAATAAGAGATGTAATTTGTTTTCTTGAATATTTTTTTTATAAATTTTTTAAAGTTTAATGAAAAGTAATTGGAACTGCAAAATATATATTTGTCTCTTTCTATCGATATGTTTGTTTGTTAAGGTAGAGAAATTGGAACTACGCCAGCGGCGGCCTCTATTTGCAAGGGACTGACTCATTCTACATAAATGTGTACCTTTCACCTTTTCTATTTATTTTTATCATTTTAGAACCCAGCAAAATGAAGTCGATTTCAAAACGATTTGATTTATTTATAATTAGTAGGTTTTATTTATTATAAATTTATCATTTGTTATTACTTTGTTAAACCGGTATATTAAATTATTTACATTTAGTAAGATATGTAATATTGTTCATAAGAGCTCGACAAAGCCGAAATTGAATGGAGAATTTTATTATTAAGGGCAAGTGTATTGAAAAGTAAATTTCTTTATGAATTCTAAATTTAGTTCTCGTTAACACATGTTAAATTATCAAAAAAGGGTTTAGTTTTCTCGTTTGATATAAGAATAATTAATCATATAGCATGTTTTAAATTTATAAGTAACGAACAGTCTCTGTGTACTATATTATTATTATAAAAATAAGTTTATGGTAATGGACGCTTTACATAGGCTAATAATAAATAAAATTGAAGATTACAAAATTGGCTCTGCTTCACGTTTTTGTACGTCTATCATAATTTTAATAAAATAGTTTTATGTTTTAGGCAACAGTTATAATAGAATTTACATATTTTTCTCTATACATATAATACATATTTTGTTGTAACGAAACAAAAAGAGAATAACGAGAACACAATAGAAAAGCGTTAAGATAAACTTTTCATTGCGCATGACGCTATCTACGCAGATGTCACCACTTTAAATGTTTGTTACCTAACTGTTGTTGTGTATAAATACTCAAAATACATATTTTTAAATTAAATACGTAATTGCATCTATGATAAGTTACTTTGTAACAAATGTCGGTTTGTTTGTTCTAAGATTTTTACGCTGTGGTGTCTGATAATGTTTTATCAAGAATATTTTATTTTAGACTGTAATTGGGTATAGTTCATATAAAATTGTACAACTTAAACAAAAACTTGGTTTTAAAAATTATGAAATGATCTGCTTTTTTAGTGTATATACAGAGATGCAAATATATTTTAGTTTTTTCTAAATTGCAAGTTAAATTTAAACAACTACCTAAAAGACTAGCAACTTCTAAATAAATTAGTGTTTTTCGTACCTGTTTTAACAACCTCAACAGAGCAAGGCACATTTGAACTTCGTCGACCGCCATAATGTAACGACCCGTTTAATAACAACGAACAGTGGACCCGTTTAATTCTACAAAAAAATTTTAAAGTAAATAAATTAAGAGGTAACTTATGTTGTATAATACCGGAATACATTTCCCCACAATTAAGACAAGACACTAGTATTAAAAATTATAATATTACATAATAATTATAATTTTAAGCAAATACAAGTTTGTTCACATTTTAAATAACAGTGCTTTAATAAATAACTTTTGTTTCAAAATCGAGTATTGCTTTAACTTACATTTAAACGTTTGATTCGAGTGTTAGTTCTTGAATGGAGGCGAGAGATCGTTCCTGCACTTGTTGGCAGCAAATTTAAAACCATGCGGTACTTTCGACAATATGACGGAGTGCAGTTCTTACGTAGCGCTGAGAAAACTCTAACTTTTCAAACAAATAACTGGGTTCCCCAGATCTTATTACGCCGAAAAGTAAAGTTGCAAGATGGAGAGTCCGCCGGCTGGACATGTGGAGCAAGTAATGTCGGTTAAGAAAAGGTGCAATATGCGATCGACGAGGAAAAGTGAAGCAGTAATGGGCACAGTCATTTTGTACTCTTTGCATTTTCTTAGTCTTGGCGTATAGACAAGCACAAAATACCGTATCAGCATATGATAATTTAGATAGAATAAGGGTGTCGCACAATTTGACGCGCATATCAACCGTTATATATCGCGAATACGGTATAAAACCCTTAACCTGTAGAAGCAATAACGTGTAGTTTCTAGTATGTGTTTTTCGAAACGCAATCTTCTATCCATGATAAGACCCAAATTACGCACCTTTAATAACTGCTCCAGGGAACAACCGCTGATAGAGATTCTTGGATTAAAAATTTCTATGTTTTCAATTTGTTTTCGTGTTCCAAGAATCAAATATTTGGATTTAGTAGGATTAATTATGAGACTACTTGAATCGCACCAATATCTTTCAAATCTGAGTTGATTTTGTTCATTGCCACCGTGGTGTCACTGGATTCAAGAGATACGTACAAATGCACATCGTCCGCGTACAAATGATATCTGCTATGCTTTATGGCACCGATAATGTCGGCTATATATAAAGCAAAAAGCATTGCCCCAAAATAGAGCCTTGCGGTACACCTCGATTTATTGGTTTACATTTAAGATAGGTACTACAGATCCATTTAATATGGCTACTAGTTAACCACTAGAGACAAGTTTTCCTTTGTTTAAAACTTCTATCTAGGCAGGTTAAGTTTTTGGGTCGGGTGTATGTAGACGAAGTATGACATGAAACATCGTGAAAGCTAGAAGCGTGCGTAGTTTAATCAGGTAGAAGTATTCCATGAAGTCTTTATAGTATATACATATATAACAAAATTATACACGCAATGCGACTTCTTCTATAGTACCTAGCGATAAAAATACTATAAACTGGTATATCTATTTGTCTCATGTTGAAAACATGTTATATAGGCTTTTTTAGCCATCAGTACCATTTAAGCTCTGTTATAAGTAAAAATTTGTAAAGATACCATTTTATACATATGCTTAAGCTTTATATGCGCATTTCAATGGTTTCTTTAATATTTATATGGATATACGGTAGTCCCGTTTACAGAGACCGTCTGGTGGATACCACCGGGTGCCTATTTCTGCCGCGAAGCAGTATGTGAAAACACTGGCGTTCCGTTGAAGGCACCGTAGCCAGCGTATATTGAAACAAGATTAAACCTTATGTCTCACGGTGGCAGCGTCGGCGATACCACTAGTATTGTCAACGTCTCTGGTGTGTCGGTGACCACTTCATCAGGTGCGACTGCTCGTCGTTCGTCGATGCAATATAAAAAGAAAAAAAATATATATATTTTTAATAACACATTATTTAAATTTAACATGACATCGGCGTCGTACAATTTTAAATAATTATTAAAATAATTGTATATTTTGTATTGTGATACTGTTCTTTGTTCTTCGTCTAAATATAAAATAATATTACACCTAAAAAATTGTTGACGCGCAATCTTTTTCATTGTAGTCTGCGTGTTTTTACAAAATGTTTGCGTATTCGATTCAACCGTATATCAATTCTATTCGTATGCCAGAAGAATTTTATATGTAAATTTTATAATCAATTGCGGCGACCGCTGTACATAATTATGTTTAAACTATCCTAACCATTAATGCAGGCGATATTTAAGCATACAAAAGTGTACACATACTTATGGACTCCGTCTGTCAATAATAAATGTAGACCGTATAGCAGAAGAAACAAGCACGTCATGTAGAATCAAGTTAATAGTTCATCTTTTCAATCTCTTTTGACTATATTCATTTGTTATATCATATATAATATGCTGTTGTTTTCAGTAAGAAAACGAAATATGATATAACAGTATATGAACATTTAGAACAAATGTATACATTTCAACTGGTACAAACGAATGGTGCCGGATGTACGACCGGAATCTCTCCGGAAAGATTGTACTCGAAAATGCTGAGCTTGATAGGTAGATAGATATCTATATTATTTATAAGAGGAGTAGCCGCGTTTTGGATAAATAGTTTGTAAAAGAATAAATGTATTTAGCTTTTTTAAGAAACAAAGTAATTTATTTGAATCAAGTTATAGTACCATAGTAAAAAATATTAAAACGACACATCAGGTAAAAAAAACAAAATTAGTTTAGTAACAATATTAACATATAGAATATTGCAGATATATATGATATCCGACTCATATAAAATTTTGATCGGGTGCAATAAAAATACGAAGAAGTTTCCGAAATGACAACAAAAAGGCTTTTTTTCAACAAGACAGTTCTATGCAAGATAGTTAATAATATTGTGAAATGTTTTACTACTATTATAAGAAATTAAGACAATATTTTGTGATTCATTTCAAGACAATAAATCTTCGTAAGGACAGTCAACTATAAAAGCTCATAAAACTGTTTCATGTAAGGCTTATTAGTAAATCCAATGTTTACCACGCTTTAGTTTAATAACATAATTAAGCGTGGTAAACATTGGTGCTTTTATAACAACATTTTATAATCTAAGTAAAGTTATTGATAAATATTACCAAAAAGCTTTTAATATCTGTCTTAAAATATCTGATATTGAAAATAACATTTTATTAATTTATAACTACATATAGTATAAATACAAACATCTAAAAATGAGCAAAATACAATTTTAATTACACATTTTTTTTCCGTATCGAGAATCGCTTAATAATTATACACAATTTTACTTTTCTTTATAAATAGAGTCACTACAAAAATCGAATCACTTGTATAATTAGTTATTCCAAATTGTTAGTCAAAGGGGATTCAGGGAATAAGACGGGTTTCTCGCAAAGGATGGATGCGATATGTAGGGTACACTTCGTCGGAAGGGAACTTGCGTCAACATTTTTGCCGATATCTACGCGGCGGGAATTAAGACTTAACATTTTGAAAACACGATACAAAAAATATTGCTATCCCCATTTTCTGTAGGATTGACGTTTTATTAATTCCCAAATTAGTATTTTGAGTGTTTCTGTTCTGATCTCCATTATAAAACAAGATATACATACATATATATAACCCAAGTTTTTTTTTCAAATCCCTCTCAACCACTTTCCACACTATCTACGCTTTTAAATTAATATGAATGTATTGCTTGTTATCTAAACAAAGTATCAGACAGACATACATGTCGTATGAGCAACAGATTAAACACACTGCTTAGTATTCGCCTGTCCTAAATAAGTTCACTTTAAATGCAAATTGCCCACAGAAGCATTGTTTTCACAACAAGCGGGCTTGACTAGATTGGCTTTTTTTGTCAAATAAAATATCTATATGTTTATAGGAATATCCACTAAATTAATAAATTATGTTTTTAAGGCATTTTTTTTTATAATAAATAAATTTAAGGTTAGCAGTAGATAGAATCAAAAAAGTCTCAGATAAGCTTCACAACTAACAAAACTTTAAATTATTTAACTTTATTTTTTTATTTCTTTATTATAGACACTTCAGTCCTTCATTACCTTTAGGCTTTGTGGAAATGAAATCAGGCGAGAGAACTCGCACAAACTCGAACTGAATTTGGCTCTTACACTATTATTATGCATTATGTGAAAAGAAAAGTAACCGAATAGAATAATAAACCCAGTTAATAGTAACAGCTATACATAGACCGTTATTAATATGTACGTGTATGATAGTTCGTTGATGAAACAAAAAATTAAAAAAAATGACAAACTTGAATATTTTAAGAAAAAGTTAACATTATGTTATCGTTATTGCCACGGTAAATTAAAAAAAATGTGTGCGTGTACTAGCGTACACCCGTAAGAAGTGAAACTTTTTTATGACGTTATTTTTCAAAAAATAATTTACTATATGCAACTTTGCAGAAATTGGTTATAAAAAAAACTCTATTAATTGTAGTGCCGGATCTCGTTGTCGACGTTTGAGGATTGTTTTTAAAGGATAAATTCAGTTTGTCTTTAAAAATTCAATTAGTTTTACTTACTTTTTTTAGAAATTCACTGGAATTAGAATTAAAATAAACCCTTTGATTTTGCTGATCACTTCAATATAACATATATATATATATCACGTCACTATAGAGCGTTGGGAATAAATAAGCGTGCAATAGAAAAACGGTCAAGTATAGTAGTAGCAGTAAGTCCGTTAAAACGATATGCTATTGGTAAAAGGCAATTGCACAACACCACCTAGTGGTCAAAGTCATGACTACCCAAGTTTCACTTCAAAAATGTTACACTAAAATTTTTTCCCAACCCCGATAAAAAAGTTTCACTTCAATTATTCGTATTTTTTAACAATGCTAACATTTCGTAGAAATCATTTTTACGTTTACTGTAATTTGATAACGCATGAAGTTAATGCATTAATTATGAAAAATTAAGTATTTCGCTATTATAATTTCCGGATTGCTATTTTTTAAAATCACTGCCATCTAGTTACAAAATGTAACAGCGATATGAACCATACACTTAAGTATTTAAAACGGTTACTATAAAATTTACATAGATGGCGTTAAATCTTAAATATATACAAAATAAGATGGCGCGTAACGAAAAAAAAAGATGTCGCGTAACACAATAAAGTTACACTAAATTTTTTTCCAACCCCGATAAAGAAGTTTCACTACAATTCATTCGATTTATGGATTACGAATATCCTTAGTGATAATTAGGACGTTACAGGTTGTAAATAGATGTACCTAATATCAATCGCCTTCTCTAATTATTTATTTAAAAGTTCTTTAAGACCAAATTATTAAAACTTTGGCTAACAACTATGCTATATATTACCAAAAGTAAGCTTTAGAAAAAGATTTTTTTTTCTAAAGGATTGCATATTTAAAATACTCCTATCATGGTATCAAAATGTTAAAAGATAAAAAAAATAACGAATTTTTAATTCATTAATTTAGAACCCACTAATATAATCATTATTTGTAAACTTTTGAAGCAGGAAGAATAAGAGCAGAGATAAACTATACAATGATTTCGTTGTACGGTGTACATGATTTTATGTAAAAGACGAGGTTCTAGGTCAGACGAAGCTCATAACAAAATACGTGTTATCCATTTCCATCCGCAGTTTTAATGTTGGGATGCATATTTACCGTTTAGTACTGGTGTGCGGTGAAATCACGGCATGTATTCTGCCCACGAATTGGGTCATTGAAATAGCAACGAATGTGTTACATTGAACGGCGGACCTGGGTCCTATTCAAGCTTAATCGGAAGTGCACGTGTAATTTAAAAAATATTTACATTTTATGTGTTAATACAAACCAATCGAAATAATTTCTAGCAATGTCTTTCCCATTAGTTTCCAATAGGGCGTAATATGAGCTTTTAATTATGATTTTTCAACCTGTTAAATTTGTTATTTATGTTATGTAACATTATAAAAATGTTCACTATGAGAAAACTACATATACTCCAAAACAATTTATTGCAAAAATTTAAAAAAAACACGGGCAGAGCCGTGTGTGAGCCGTATTCGCTTAATGTCACACCGTATTGGTGTACTCTATCTAAAGTCATAAGTTTTTAAAGACGTTTACTATTCACAATAAATAATGAATTATTGTATTTAGCTTACCTAATAACTCTAAGGGTATGTAAAGAAATTAAAGAACAGAAAGCAAAACAAACTTTAAAACTTTAAAAAGTTTTTCGTTAATCCAGAATTCTTATTACACCGATCCATAGCCTCTTGGCGGTCGCTGCACTAAGACTCGTGCCAGTAAATTCCGCTACCTCATCCGACCATCTGGTGAAATTCGTCCTATGGAAATACTTTCTTCAAATATTTCGCAAGAATCTAAGACGTATTAGTGTAAAATACTGTTGATGGCAAGTTATTCATTAAAGGACACATATGTGTTGTGCAAGAAAAGTACTGGCCTACTACGCTGTGTAGACTGCCTGCTGTCAAGGTGGTGATTATACTTGGTGTCGGTACTTTGCAGTTCTTGTTGTCTAGGAGGAAAAAGTACCTAAATAGTGCTGGTTGCAGAAAGTGAAGATTACACTTTATATTCAGAGGTTCTCATGGGAGATTCTTTTCTCCCCTTCGATATAAGATTGATCTAAAGCGCAATATTTAACAGCGACCCAATTATTTTACGTGAAACGATTTCATCCAACCGATTGCTTAGGAAATTTCAAACGCAGTATAGGTTCATAGAGTTAAAAGGTATTTTCACGGTTCCAAACCTTTCATCTCCACGGCCCAATCTTGCCGACAAAGGGCAAAGACGGCTTCTTAAAATTTGGGCATTGCGTACCTATTAGCCGGATTTAAACATCATCTTAGCGGTCTGCCAATGCGGCCCTACACATTTAACCTTATACCTTAAGCTAGTTCGTTTTTTTTGGTAGAGGAAACGTAGGAGAATTGCAATAAACAAAATAAAGAAATTATTTTCAAACACTATAGACATTACCAATACATGTGGGATATATCCGATATTTTATATTTATTTGTTATATATTCGTTTTATTATTTGGTTAAACATTACCCAACTATATTTACCTACAATAAAAAAATAGCTAAACACTTCTTCTTAATATAATTAAATGAAAGTAATAGTGGTTATTCATAAGGATCTACGGGACATCAACGTAAAAGCATTGTCTTTCTTCTATCTGTTTAATGTTATTTGTCTTTACGGCCCATCAATCTAACTTAAGTATTCTTGTCAATGTCTTTTTCGCCTCAATGCGAGTAAAAAATGTTTTTATCTTATGTATATCATTTAAAACTCATGGGACAACGTTTAAGACTTTTTTGGCTCAACTTCTTCCATGATTTAAAAGCTAATAATGTTGGATCTCAATACGTAGAAGAATTTTATATCCTACGTTATTTGTTAACACGCCAACGACCTGTACTTGTAAAGATGACTAGTTCAACAAATGTTTCGTCAGTATTTCACTTTTTTGTCACTAACTGGAGGGAAATAATTAATGACAATATAAAACTACAATAAAACAATTTTAGGTATTTAATGATGTTTAACTTAAATTTACCTGATACATAGACTTCTAGGAATTTCTTCTAGACATTTTATTTCTCTTCTTCTGAGGATTTATTGTAAAAAATTGTCCTGTCCCTAGATCCAAGGACCGTTCCAAAGGAACGTCGTGTAAAGCATTACGTTTTGGTTGTTTATAAATATTATTTCTTACTAATTTATTTGGTAATACTGAATGGATTTTAGGAGGGTTTCGTTCCTAGATTGAATTTTATGAAATCTATGAGTTTTTATGAATATTGTTGTTATATATCATACATTTGTGCCTGAGTTTAATGTGTTTGTGTCCTGGTTAGATTTTGTAACCCTTAAAAAGATAACATAAGAATATGTTTATAAATTAGTATTACCGTTACGTGTGCATTGTAATAATTTAATAGTATTTTTTTTCAGAGGTTGATCTAGACAGGTTGATGTTTTAAATATTTTGAAGAATATATATATTTTCATACGATATAAAAATTGTCAATTCATCAACTTCTTTTGCAGGAGGAACAGAGCTTATTTGCAAATAGTCTCTTTCATATAAAAAAGGTTTTGTTGACTAGGCGTTGATTATGAATTCACAAAGCAATTCCCTTATATTATTATAATTCTGATCTTGATATGTAAGTGCGTTTGTTATGTTATTAAATAATTAGAAAAACAAATGCTATGGTATTTTACATTGTAGTTACAAGCAATACAATGATTAGAGTCGCTTTCTTGTATTTTGTTTTGCATGTTTTTTATATGAGAAGTAGAAGTAGTATAAGAAGTAGTTGTGCTTAAATATACGGAAACGAAAATAAACAAAATACTTTAAAGTAACGTAAAGTTTTTGAATATTATGTCTCTAAAACCTTTAATTTTTATTTGATAAACTTTTAAATTATTTAAAATAGTAGAAATTGTGGGTAAGCTAGCCAGTCTAAAGAATGAGTCGGGCCGTGAAAGCTGCTCACAGGAGGGAGTAAAGAAGCTGCACTGCAGATCTGAAGCAGACGGGGATATTCTTTTTTGTGGCGACAAACAATCTCTCTATTTTTCTCTTTGTTTTTTCAAATATACATGTTTATAAATTCAACTTTCTGCAGGTATTAGGTACAGTAAAGGTGTACATTAAATATTAAGGCAGCAATCCTTCAGGGTACTTTTGTTAGTTGTTATAAGTTTGCCTTTGTTAGAAACTTTAACAGGAAAGGTTAAGTTTTTGGGACGAAGTGTAACACGAAACATTAGCAAAGCTTGTAAGAGTTTATACCTTCATCAGGCAAATGTATTGTTTTATTTGTTTTAGTAAGCACAACAAAATTGCACGTACGTTATCGCAAGTGAAGTGTACCTTGCTATAAAAGAATATATGTTACGTTTCGTTATCTTTGGAATGCAAGTGACTTAAAAAAATTGTGTAATTTTAACATCAAGTATAACACATTATCGTAGGTATTGGTTACAAGGAGATTCGACATCGAGATTTACTTAAACATTTTAATATTAAGATGCAAAAATACTGTTGTTATTTTAATTTGTTGATACTTTCGCTACGATGCAAAATTTTTATTAAATAATTTTTTTAAACAATCTTTAGTAAGTAAAAACAATATGATTTTAAATTTTTTACGTTGTTTTTTACTAAATAAACAAACCTTTTTTAATTCTTCTTGAGTATTATTAAGATAAGTCAAACATTTAAAGCCATGTTACTCGTGAACTAACAACTACCACTACCAGTGTAGTTTGGAAGCGACAATAAGAACTAAGACAAAGCCATTGCTTAAGTCAGTAATCACGTTTAGATTAATTGATACTCTTCGGATAAAGCTCCCAATAGTATAGACGAAAGGGGATTACACTAGATCGTTAGAGGACAAGGAAGGGATTAGATAGGTGTTCGGTTACGGTCACGAAGTTGTAAAGCCAAATCTTCGATTCCGAACGTTATGTAACGTAGTTTATCTACTATTTTCAATACTGGAGCTACAAAAAAAGAACACAATTTTTTATATTAGATTTCATTAATGATAATAATGAATAATGTTAATGTCCTCCAATTCGGTAACAGATCTATATTAGAGATCTACAAAGCAGGAGATATTATAGTACATAAATGTTCGTACAAACTTAGGTGCATTCTCTATTCCTTTTATACTGTCAAACAACCAATTAGGAAACAACAATGAAAACTTGTTGAATCCCCGCAGTATTTGAACCCATGATCGCCAGTTTCTAAAGCGCATGGCAATACAATTATGCTACGGAGGCAGTCAGGCAATTACATTAATACTTATATAATGAAGTGAAATTGTATTTTTACTTTATAGAACTCGCTTATGTCAGTAAATACATATTCTTTCAGTATAAAATAGCCTACTTATTGTTGTAGGCTACAGACTTTAAACTTTAATGTTCAGATCAATAAAAGCACTACTAAATAATGCCCTTAAAATCTTTCTTTTTTATTATTTGAAAAAAAAACTTAACAAAAACGAATTTCTCCTGCTGCGTAAAATTACAGGTTACTTGCATTACAAAATGCTATTATGTAACACCAAAGGCATTGATCTATTAAGTAATCTTAGGTTATGAAAAAAGGTATATTTAAATTGTTAAAAATATGAATTTTATTCGGGAGCTACTAACGTAAGCTCTTGTTAGCACTTAAGCGTAAGCACTTGTTTTTGTGCTGAAACGAACGAAACCATTTTGCTTTCATTACGATTTCTACCTAAAAGCCTTGAGCCCTAATCACACTCCTTCACTCCCTTTGTATTGCTTAACGGTTGGACGACATATATCTTTTTTATTTTTTATATCACAATTAAATGCTAAATTTAAGGTAATGTCTAATTTATTGTGACTAAATGGTCGCTTTCATTAACGGAGTTGTTTTAGGTATATTTGGACGACTTACCAAAAGAAGCAGGTACTCAATTCGGAGCGTATGTTTTTATTTTTTATTAAATACGTTACCTCGTTACTCCGCTCCTAAAGCTCCGATTTTATTCATTCTTTTCTCTCATTTTTTAAAATAATTTTGTAACAATTAGTTTAATACATATTTGAGAAATAAAAAAAATTACGGCAGCAAAAATCACAACCTCTTGCGGTTAAATTACAAACGCTGCCAAAACCGTAAAAGGTAAAGATATATACCTAGTATGTTTTATTTAATTGTACTCCTTAAATTGGTTTACAGTAAAATCCTCAAAAGCATATTTTATTATGACTTAAGAATACCGCACAAAAAGCATTTTAATGTAAAATAAATACATTAAAAGTTATCAATGATTAAAAACGCGATTGCAGTAAACGCAAAGCAATTGCATAAGAAGAGCGCGTTGTTACCTGCTTCATCATCATCATCATTAGCGGCTCCTATCCGTCCACTGCTGGACATAGGCCTTTCTCAATGAATTTTTCAATAAATTTTTGAACGCCAAGACGGCCGATCCCTTGCTACTCGCTGCCAACTTGAGCCGGCTACTACACGGAGATCGGCATCCTACCTGGCCGGGGGTCGACCAACGCTCCGTCTTCCCGAACGCGGCCTACAACCTTTACCTACTACAACCGACTCTAGAACCTTTTTGGCCCATCGACTACGTGACGGCTCGTCACCGGCCCACTGCCACTTCAACCTGTTACCTGCTTATATTGCATAAAATAGTTATACACTGTTAGAAGTCGGACACGTTTTTTGTTAAAATTTTTGTAACAGCTGTTATCCGACAGGTGTATATTGTACACAATTGGCGATATATATTTGGCTGTTCTAATACAAAAATAAATTATAACTATTAAATATGTTTGATTTACAGATATTATATTTTCGTAAGTTCTTCAGCGCTATTCATAATTTTTTGTCAGAAATATTTATAGATTTATACTATAGTTACTAAATAATTAAAATAAACTTATAATATTTTTACCCTCCTCGGTTAAAACTTACAGAGTAAAAGACTTTGTACTTAGAAGTATTGCGCTGACTTAGTTCAAGTTTAGGATAAAATAAAAGAATATATTTCATTTATTTAAAGTGCTAATAACAAACGATACGATTTAGCAACATTATCATGATCATTTTTTAGGATCGTGCCACAGTAGGACTAGTAGTACTGTGCCACAGTAGGTTATTTAGAAATTGCATTCCACGTAACATGAGAAGTAAAAATACAAGCAATATGAAAAAAAAAGTAAATATATTTTAAATAGGTATTTGAATGCGCATACTCGTACCGTGCTGAATATAGGCATATAGAACAACTGTGTAAGCCATGTAAAACGAACGAACGAATTGTAACGGAAGTACGACCGAAATCGTACTCGAAAATGGTATGGTTTGATAGGATCTGTATTGTTTATAAGAGCAGTAGCCGCGCGATTATATAAGGTATATTGCATTAACTTTTTATCAAAGTTATAATTTTACAAAATAAATTTTATTGTTATTATTATTGCGATTGATATATACGTGCGATCTTCACATACAAAAAAACTATACTTGTATGTAATAGTTTTACAAGAAATAACTCTTAAATTTCCGTATGTAGAAGTAGTTTCAGCATATGTTTATAAATATTCAAATAATTTAAATATTCTATTAACAAATAATTATGTATATTTTAACAATAGGACAATTAAACGTATAAAGAGATGGAAAACGTGTGGAAGGGCTCTTATATTCCCTATATTCTTGTACGGGTCGTAGACTTGTACCCTAAGAGATAGGTAAAGAAAAGGGGAGATAGGCTGGAGACGTGCTGCTGACGGAAAATGCTCTGAATAACGTGGACTGAATTAGGGCAAACATATCTATGCTAAATAGGCTGCATATCGCAAAGCAATCCAGTATTGTTCTAAATCGCATCCTCAAGTTCTTTGAGTGCGTTTTAAGACGCGGTAACGAAGCTAATAAGCGTTTAGGGCAGAATAGTCCACATACATCCATGCCAAATTAGGCAAACCATTACAAAAACTCACTGAAATTTCAAGTAAACACGAGGGACGGCGAGATATATTACTAAAATCTTCACTACGATCATTTTGTGAAGATTTCTACGACTGTGAAGAAAGTGATTGAATCGTAGTATATTTTTCCTTTTTTTATTGGTTAAAGCGTCAAGACGAGTTGGACGTTCGTTTAATGGCAGCATAATTGTGACTACGTAAATGGTGAGGGCAAAAGCAGTTTGGCAGGCGGTACGTCCCTAGACCGCCCCCTTGGAAAACAATTCAATGGTTATTTTTAAGTTTTAAAATTAATAAAGAGCTAAGTTCTAATTCTATATTTAAACACATATATATGTTATCTAACTGTTAAATTATAATGCTAATTATTCAAAAACGAAAGGCATATAAAATTGTTCTTAAAGAAAAAAATTTAGAATGGCAATTAGTCCGTTTTAGTGTTATTATCTGGGAATGATGAATATGGGATTTACGTTACGTTACACTAAGTTATCATTTATTCATTATGTTTTGAAATTGTTAATGTGATAAGAAGTTTAAACGATTAAAAATTATTTTTATTTGTGGGCTTTTAATTAACCACGATGTAAAATTCTGATTATAGCCTCAATGCTTGCCGAGTTTATCTGGTTTTTCTTATATAACTTTAAAACTCAAAGTCTTAGTGCCTTAGTTAAACACTCAAACTTTACTTACAAAATAAAATAAATAATACTCAGACATAGAACGAAGGATGAATCGAAATTCACCACAAAATTTTCATAGATTGACCTCTGCATCGAATTATCGTGCCTGAACAATTAACTTAAGTAAAAAAATCAATAATATTTTTGGTTTCAATGATTCGAACTGTGCACGTACAGTTTGTTAGAGAAAAACTTGACGTAGTATTTGATGCCTTTGAGTGATATTGATATTGTTACGATTATTTATGTATTTCCACCAAACATTTTGCGATAACAACTACAAGTAACAAGTCAAAACTATACACCGTTGCCAGAAAACATTTTTCGATGGCAAAAAAACCTACCCGATTCAAATCGTCCTGTCTTGTACCATTCTAAATTATGTCGATTTTGGAAATTTTACTCTAAAGGACATTACATTTCATCCGACACTTGCTTTGTCAGTTTGGGTCGCTCATCCAAACAAAGCACCAAACAAAGAAGCCGTTAGCGTAACGTGCGACGTGAGCAGGGTCTCCACCGCAAAGTAAACACTGCGTTTTGTGCTCGTCCAAAATAGAAACAATTTAAATGCAAATTCCCTTCCGATTTTTTAATTGGCAGAAGGTTTTTATTTACTTTTATATTTCCATACTTCATCCCGTGCAATGATTGCTTGTGCTAGAATAATATGAACTGTACAGACTAATATAGAATTTGTATTGTTAATACTATCCATGTTTTTTTTCATTAATATTAAATTAACGTAGATAACAGAGAGTTTAATAAGATAGCATAAACAAAAACCAATAAGGTTTGTGCCAATGCTAAAAATGAGTTAACAGCATATATTAATTTTAATTCATAAATATATTACTACTACTAGTTACGCATGTCCAGGTCTTGGTGTCGGTGATTTGACAAATGCCCGCTGATAAATCATAGATAAAATAAAGTCATAGTGAAATATCTTTATACAATAATATTTTTTCATTGTTTGTTTTTTAAAGTACCTCCGGTTTTAAAATGAAAGCCTTTGACTTAAGACGAGCCGGCGTAAGAACTCAGGGAGACTTACTTTTTTCCCTTTTTTTTATTAGATTTTTAAAGTTTTTAAGCTAATACATTGCTGCGGTGTGTTATCATTTAAATAGTCATTACAGCAATAATATTTTTTTAGACTCAAACGCTCACCAGATAATAGCTGAAAGATTTCTGGTATTTTGTTGTAGAAGTGTATCCATTGTCCCGTAAAATAGTTCATTGTACTTTCGAGTCTTGGTGTAGACATAACGAGTTTAAGCTTATTCTTTCTATTAATATTGTGCATATATTGTGCATTTATATTCATTATAATTTAATTTTTTTGCTGGATAATATACTAAGGATTGCTTATGTAGCTAAGTTGTAGCTAAACGAACTAAGCTAAGCTAGCGGTAGCAAAACTGAAAAAGTATCAATGAGCAATATTATTAGTACCTTTAAGTTATGTATGAAGTTAAATAACAAGCTTATGATGTTTTTAAATTATCATTATAATAAGATGATAAAAATCAGCTATTAAGATATCGTAAATTATTATTATTTATAAAATGATGAATAAATTTACTAAGCATAATTATTTCTTTTGTTTACGCGAGTACTATAAATTATTAAGTAAAATGACTCTTTATGGATTTTATAGCGTTTATTTTACATATTTAAATTCCCGATGTTTCGAACACTTTCCAGCGGCCGTGGTCAATATATGTGAAATAAAACCCGTAAAAATTAATTATATTTAATATTTTACAAAGCATTTTTATTCATAACCGGCAAATAATAAAAAATAATAAAAAAATGCAGAAAATTGAATTGACTTTAAGTCAAAGTAAGGCAGCTAGAAAAAACATTTCTATAGGGCAGATCACTAAAGAAAATCAGCTGCCTTTGACTCTCACGTGTTGTACAGTAATGAAAGGAATAAGATTTTGCTATTCCGATATATTGCTATCAGATATAGAGCTCAGGTCAACGCTGCTCAGAGGTTTGAAAATGGAAGAACTCTATCCATTAGAGTACTGATAATATTGACCGACAGATGCATCAAAGGCATCGATCGTCGTCAATGTAAAATCGTACGTACAGGCAAATCTTATGAACGTTAGACCTTTTTCGAAAAATGAGATTAATATTTGGTATTAGGCAAAGTAATCAAATTTTCGGTGAATGTCAAAGTGTGTAAAGATGGTATTGAATTTTGCAACCTGTAAAAATACTGGTTTGTAAAACGATGTCACATTAAGTGTTTTATGGTATACAAAAACAAACAGTTATTTTAGTTAAAATGAAAAACGTTTGCAAGCCTTGTCAAGTAAAAAAGTGTACTCGTCTCTACTGTCTGTCTGAATGTGGCCGTAATAAATTTAATGATAATTGAACAATTTCACTGGCATTGGGAACACAGAAACACTAATAACCGGTCCTTATTCTGTAAAGGAGTAACTAAAAACATTCAGTAATTAAAGAATACTGGAAGGTTAATAGATATATGTGCAGTAGTCGTTTTACATAGGATTTGGACCGCTCAACTAGCAATTGTGTTTTACCAGGTAATAATTATTCATTCATTGAATACTAAGCGTTCGTTTGTTCGAAAAAGTATGATATCATCAAAAAAGAATTCTGAAATAAGATCCGATTAGAATTAAACATAAAAATAAGAGTTAAATTTTAGCCAACTTTAAATGTCAAATCAAAACATATTTTATGTTTAGATTTTAAGACCAACGTCAACAAAAACATATAATATGTTAAGTCGTAAAATTTATTCCTCTTTTAAAACCTAAAGTTTTATTTGACTAAAACTCAGTAATAAGTATGTAAGTTACATAAAGATGAAAAACAACACGCAGTTTCTTACTGGTCGAGTCTCAGCCATTAGTACATACGAACAAGTACAGAGAAAAGTAAAAATTTCATGCCATATATAATTTTATTATAGCTTGTTATAAGAACATCACATATATGAAGAAATAAATATTAAAAATAAAACGAATCACGTTTGACAAACACAGATAGCAGTATAATATTGATTAAATAGATTTATTTTCAAATCTAATAATTACGTATTATTGGTGCTTGTTCGAAACATATTACGTATTCTATTAATATATAGCAGATCGTGACATTATCTTTTCGGAACGTATTTATGATTAATGGATATGAGCGTTTGATAATTGATGCGTTCATAATAATTATTTTGTGTGATTGGCATCAGGTAAACATTCTCATTCATATTTAATTAAGGTTTAAATTTATATGTAGAATTATAGTGAAATCCAAAAAAAAACTTCACCTATTTATAACCCAATTCTAGAAATCATACGGTCACAATTTAAAACCATTTGCGATAAAACTTGCAAGCTATGTTTTTTCGTCACTGCGATCGTGTAGGCGTCAAGAAATTTCGTAGGTAACGGATTGCTTTCAGATGGACTAAGCATTATGATATGATAAAGTTGCTACTGGAGTTAAGAGCTGGTGCCGTTAGTACAAACAGAAGAATTTTTGCAAAGGTTTCCAGCCGCAAATGCCGCTGTGCAGTAGTAGTGCTGAAAGATCGTTTCATTGAACTGGTGTGTTATCCGTTGTTTTATAAAAAATGTGATTAGTGCTCTATATATATAAGCATAATTTTAATTACTATAAGGACGGAACCTTTGCAATCAATTTAACATTTAAGTAGAGCGTAATTTGACTTCCATTAATTTACAATGGCTTAAATACATTACAGGAATATAAATACACAGCCCATAAAAGTATTCAGTTGTTCACTATCTAGTTTTCACTTAACATATGTTAATTTAAAGAATATTAAGGTGCACTGGAAATAGTAGGAAATGTCCAAAACAAAATATTTACGATAGTAGTATTAAGCCTTTAAAAGTGCATTCATTATTTACATAAATCTCTATAATAAGTATATATTATAATAGATATAATTTTAAGTATCTCTTGGACAAAAGAAAATTATTATAATTGTCTACATAAAAGATTAGGCACATTTTAAACGTTAACATTCTATTCAAATGGCACAGTTAAGTAAAACATTTACCTCCAGCATTTATGAATAACAAAATCATCCTTGTATTTTTCCATAAACAATTTATTATTGTAGATATAGGTTAAATAAACCATATCATGAAATGAGAAACGTAGCCAATAAAGAGATATTTAAGACTCCACCCAACCTAACTTAGGTATGAAAATATTCTTACATACCGCTTTGCTGATGACGACCATGAAACTGGTTAATTTATCGATTAATGTATAAAATGGTATGTTCGTTTCTGTGTGCTTCATAAATAAAAAGAAATCTTGATTGGTTTAAGCTCCGAATCGAAGCTTTTTTTAAGGACCCGTTGTCTTCTTATTCGAAGTAATGTTTCATAAAAATGGGATTTTTCGCATCTTTCATCCGTGCACTCGCAGCAACATTTTACTTTTTGAAATTCGACTTTCAACTGATACTCAGGACTGACTTCTCGCAGGGGTTGCCTGCATATACCACCTTATTCATAATTAATTAATATTGAATATAATTTGCTTTTAATTTAATAATCACACCGGTGCAACATAATAGAATTGATTTACCTGTTTATACCTGGCCACCCAAGCTTGTGACCGGAAAAGAATATACACCCTAACTTTTTTATATTCTATGGGCTTATCTAATAAAAGAACCGGCATATGCCTCATTAACTGCAATTACTTTTATAATATATTTCATTCGGAATTGTTATTAAAGGACGATTTATGGTAATTAGGTCAGTTACTGCCAAAGGACACAACCAAAATAGCGAGGTAGAGCGGTACGTAGAGATCGCTTTGCCGGAGCGGACCTTCTCTTTGCCGATATCATCTTAGGTTTCCTTCATGAATATTGAAGAGGGAACAGTAGCAGAATAAGATTAAAAAAATATTTCTAGCTTTATTTTCTGTGGAATTAACATTTTATTGCTATCTTATAACAATATATTTTTTTATGTTACATTACAATATGATTTCATGTATAGGAAATATAGCATAGAAATAAAGTTCATAAAAAATACATATTTGAACTTATTTTTAAATGTGTTAAGCATTTATTGGCTCAGTTGTTCCAGGTTCAATTCTAATAAATAAGCTGTAAAAGTATGCTGATTTGTTATGTATATGAAGATATCTATAGCCCTAAAACAAGTTTATAATTGGTATGTTCCGAATAAAACAACATCGGATATTTCCTAGAGCATTTAAACTGATCCGGAAAGTATTGTTTGTTACCTAAACAAAGTATGAGATAAAAGAGAACACGTGAGCAACACATGAGCAACGTGTAATGTAAGCAGGCTTCTCCATGACAGATTAAACACGCTGATTTGTGCTCGGCCTAAATAAATTATCTTTATATGTAAATTGGCCACAGAAGAATTGTTTTCACATGATTAATTAAATTCTTCAAAGACAATTTGAATATCTCTATATTTAAGTAGAACAATAATATATTAACCAGATATTTTTTTCTATTCGTATTTGAAGGAACATTGTATTAAAGACAAGAAACAATCAGTGAACATAATTTTGCTCAATTTGTCTAATTGAAGTTGCACTTGTAAGCTTGGACAAATTTATTACCGCTAGGCAATGATTGCAATAAACATTCTTGCTAAGAACGTTGGGCAATTATGTTTTCTTTATGTCAGAGCAATTATTTTACAAAGTGACACGTGTTTATTAACGACTTTGTTATGTAGCTAGTTTCCTTCGCGGATTCGGTTCCATATTTATATATTTTATGTTTGTTCCATATGACAGTCAAGTATTAATAAAAGAAAATGTACAAAATTTTTATTAAAATTTTCTAAAAACCTACAAATAAACAAACATGCCTTATTACAATATGAAACTTAAATATTTTTATTGAATTTTTGCATTGAACGACAAGAAATCAAAACTAATTTCAACAATAGTTTTGTCTCCAAATCGTCACAGGTCATCGTCGTTGTTAAGATTCAATCTAGTCTTGTGCTTTTTTCAAAATTCAAGGCTTAAGGGTGTTTATTTTTTGTACAGTGATAATATTTCAGCTAAGACTATAAAGTATTTGGTCAAGTCTACTAATACAGTGTACTGTCATATAGGATCCTGAATTGATTATCCTGTTGTATAAAGAACTGTACGAATGTAATGAACTTTAACAATATATAGAATAAATTAAATAATAAATAAATAAAATCACCTTTCATATTCTTCATTATGAAATACTTGTTTAAATTATTTTAGCTTTTGGCTTACAAACTGTAATGGAGAAAATTAAGAAATGGAATATATGTAAATACAGTTATGAAAGAAATTGCTTTATGGAAATGATCAGGCATACAAGAAAGAAGTGTATATTTTATTGTAAATTGCAGATTCTACGATCAGATTAAAATCATAACATAAAATACATTTTCAGTACCTACATATTTGATCAGACAAGTAGCAAACATTTGTTATTATACCACTCTAATAACTTATTTGAACATCAAATACAAAATTTTTAAATAATTATTGGTCCTTCCGAACAATGAGGCCACCAGCTTTTTTCTTACACTTCGACATCTCTTCAATTTAGTTGGGAACTCAAATAATGAAAACACACACGGAGTAGATTGTCTTTTAGTTTCCGGATCATAGCAATAAATCCAGCTTTCGTCACCTGCAAATATGTCGAACGCAGCCTTGACCCACTTCTGGTGAATCTTTGTATTTCACAGCACTAATTAACACGACGGAGTTTTTGGGCTTCGATGTTATGATGAGGTGTACACTGGGCGCAAAGCTTCCAAAGCTTAAGCGCTAAATATTGGTGGAGGATTTTTTGCAATTGAGTCATATCGATGCCTAAGCTTGTCCTGATAGGTTAAATGAACTGAATGTTCTGATAGGTTACTTTTGTTTCAGTGACTATCATACATGACACATCACGGATATTTTTCTGACGTTGTTCAGCCGTAACTTAAGAAGTACGGTCTGTCCTTCACGCAGAGCATCTATGAGTTTGATTTGTTTAAGATTATTATTTTTTTTTACACAAACTGCAGTGCTATTAATTTGTTTTGTGGACTGATAAGACTAAGCTTTAACATTTATTTAGTTTTGCAAGGAAAAATATTCTCGCCTTTATTATAGAATATTATATAAATTTCTATTAGTAAAATAACGTGTCAACGTTACCCAGAGTGACTGTATAAAATAAATTGTTTTAATATTTTTTTATCTAAAACCGGGATCAAAACATCTAAAAAACTTTATTGATTCACCTAATTATCTTTTAGCTCGTACAGCGTATATTACATTGCTACAAATATAGATTCGGTAAGAGGTAACTAATTAAAACTTATAACTTGCAAAAAACATTTTGACATGAACGAATCACCGAGGTAACGAAACAAATCACCATATACCATTTAAAATACAATTTGATAAATTTTCAATTCTATAAATTCCATTCTAAGTTGACCTGAACTGGAACAAAATTGAAATATTAATTTTGTATTGTATCAAATTTTTACTAACTGTTGCAAACGGAGTAAAATATGAAATATTTCATAAAAAGTTTTCGGCATAATGTTTTTGATGCTATATAGTTTTATAAAGCCTGATAAACCGGAAAAATAACTCTACAATTTTCCCGTCTAACATTTGTTGTTGAATTTTACATACCCGTGTGTTTGTACTGCTGCAAAATTTACATAGAAATGTGTCACGATCGTGGTATCATGTATTAACGTGCTTTTGCATTGTCATAATGTACCTGTGTTAAAAATGTAGACATTTAAAAAAAAATCTTTCAATTTCGCATTTCAAAGTTTGCTTTTATTACATGGCACTTGTTAGGCTTTATGTCGACTAAAATCAATTTTTTTCAATATAAGGTTTTCTTTTACAATCAATACCTACACAGATTCCTTCCTTCTATGATAAATTATAAGAAAAAAAATCCTTTGCTTTTGCTAACTGTTGAGGCAGCTCATATATTATATAATTCTAAGTTAACCATTTCTGATTTTTAATAATATCATTCTACATGCTTTTTTCATCAGTACTGAATATAAAACCTTTGTAAAGAAAGTTTTTCGAAAAAAGATGGATAAGTGAGCGTAGCTTTCTCTGCCCGTAATAGGATAAAGTAAATCTCCTTCGGATAACATCTTATTTAACACAACATGTCTTTAACGGTTCTATATTTTTTGTTATATAAAGAGATAAAGATAAAAAAATCAACTCTAAGGCTTTTCTAACCATTATCTTACAAGCTTAACATTTAAACATCATTCGTTATCTCCGCTAAACGATTCGCCCAAAATCTTTTCTGGAGAATTCTAGGTATTTCCTTTTTCTACAATGATTTACGTTACCTCCGACCTGGCCTTTGTAATGTTATAATATATAGCAAATTAAAAACTTTTACATCAGCAACATATTTAAGCGTACCACTTGACGACTTAGGAAATGGCAAGTTAGATGAAAAATGAAAGTTGGCAGGAACCTCATTTTAATTATGTTTTGTTTAAAACGACAATTAAAAGTGTCTTTTTATCCTTAGAAACGCTTAGAAAGGAGATATTAAAAAAAAACACGAAATGTAATAATTGTAAAAGTAGAGAAGTGGCCAGTTACAAACGAGCGATTGAACTTAACTTCGATCAGCCACTGACGAAGGTTTTTCTGTTCAAGATTTCTACTTTGTTACGTATTGAAAATGTCCATTGATGTATATTGCAGTTTTGCTATTTTAAATTGACTTTCTTTGTGTTCATCGAGATTTTAATACCTAAATATAATTCTACTTGGAATCCGTTTCTTATAAAAATGTGTATAAATTTATATGTTAAGTTATGCAACATTTTATACGTGTAAATAGATTTGTTGCCAAGTTTTAACGTGTTCTTTTTGTCTAAATTTTTAATTTTTTACCAAAATTTTAAAGATTTACACACACACACACACACGCAGAAAATGATGTATGTGATGTTGGATTTTTTTACTGATTTAATGAAAAATAGTTTTTACGTCGAAAACCCATTAATGGAGTCTCTTCTTAATAGCATAATGATACGGCACTCTGATATTATCATCACAATATACAAATCAGATTGTTGTTTCATTTTGAGTTGTTGTAATTGATGTAATCTATACCAAATTATACATGAAGTTTAGTTATGCAAATTACTAAAGTAAATCGATAGCATAGGTAATAAAATAACACTTTTGTTGTGCTTTGTCACTTCGTGTGAACTCATGTATGGCCTCTGAATATCAAGCTAAGTAACAATTCTAAACCCTATTTTTGGTGGTTGAGTTACACAAGAGAGATAAGAGCCTCCGTAAGTGTTTGGTCCATCACCATTATCTTCAGGTAGCAAGTTCTGCCCAGATTGTCTGAATAGATGGCACGCAGTTTTAACTAGTAACTTTACCTTTACCTACCAACCGTAGTCAGTTCCAATGCTAGATATAAATAGTGACCAGACTTTTCCAATGCAACTTTCACATGTTCATTGTAAGAAATCTAGTGGTTATTTTTTCTTATATTGACCAACTTTTACCTATTGCAGGTGATTCTATCTTATTATACATAAATAGAAATTAAATGTGTCAAGAGAAAGCTGTCTCGATTGACATTAGAGTCTTAGATTAAATCATAAAAAGAAAAAACTTATCAATTCCTTTGTTTATAAACATTCTAGATCTTATTCGGCAAAGATACGCTGATATTGTCTTTAAGACAACTACTGTATGGAGTATTTCTTTGAGTCTTACGGGCTGTGAAGAAATACGTTACTTTTTTGTCAATAAATTACCGGAATGCCTCTAGCCCCACATCTTTGACTTCAAGAATATAGGAGGAGTTGAACATTCGTTGTCAATTCAATCTCTATCTAAAAAAATGATATCGTTTCAAAAACCTTATAATACCAGGGCATATAAAGAGCAATACAGTTTTACTGATTTTATCGCTTTTCATTTGGTAAATGGGAGTTGAAAGTTTTTCAGTTCTCCGTGGTCTAGTGTAGATAGTTCTAGAGTAGTTTTTGTAATAATAATTACAAAATTCTTTAATTGCTATGTAATACGATTGTTTTATCGTATTTTCTGGTTGGTTAGGAAAACATGGGCCGATCACCCAATTGTCCGAAAAGAAAGATGATTCATGCGTTGTTAGGGCATATAAAAAGTCGGTCCTGGTAGTCATGACCGCCTTGTGTCTTCCTTCTGTGCCTTCAAAGTTACAGACAACTAATTCATCCTTAGATTGCAGTTTACTCTTTGGGTTGCGGAGGTCAGATGTCAGTTGCTCTGCGTAAAAACTGTAATTCAAGTAAATATGGTGTATTAGAGGCCAACCCCATGATAACTCGAAAAAAGGCTAGTTAACAGAAATGGGAGAAGCAGATTTTATTACGTATGTTTATTTCTTAGAAGTATTTTACTATCCAATTTTATAAATATTTTTACTTATATTATCTTTTTTACTGATTTCGTTCTTTAGGTTAAAGTTAAAAAACGCATTTTTCTTAACTGATTTGTTTATTACGTAATATGCACTGGTCTTATGTAATCGTGTTGCCACGAATTCAGAAATAGGTACATGCACACGTGTATGTATATGTTTGACATGAATCTGCTACTAATTGGAATTTAGATAACCTTAATGGATACATGCATAGAACCACAGCGTGATAAATATGTATCTGATATAAATAGTTTGTAATATGATCCAGTTATAAAGGCCAGATGTTGGCAGATAATTTGTATACTTTAACTTGTACGCACGGATAGCACCGTTTTGAGGAATGACATTTGACGGAATGTCAAATTTTAAGAAATTTATTAATTAGCAATGGAAAAAACTAATCCCTTCTGTACTCATGAAATTACTAGGTATACCAAAAAATAGTATTTTAATCAATTGAATATTAAATAAAACTGTTGTTATTTCGTATTTTAATACGAATTCTAACATATTGCCCAAAATTTTTTGAGGTAGTGGACGCCCTGCGGCAAGATGGAGTGACGACATTCTGCAAAGTGGCCGGTGGGCTGGATGAGAATAGCCGAAGATCGGAAGCGGTGGCGTGCATTAGGGGAGCCTATGTCCAGCAGTGGACGAACACAGGCTGATGATGATGATGATGATGATGATGATGAGTCAAAATAAATTTACACGGATTTGATTTTCTGACGTTTGATGCTTCTATTCTCACGTTGTTACTGTGGACATAAATTGCAAATTGGAATTGTGTTTACGCTTTATTGTTCAGATTGCATACCATTTTCACTACAGGTGTTGTAGAGATCTTATTTAACCTATTTATATTTTTTTATTTGCTCCTTACTTCACAATAAACGATTTACCAATGTAACCGTTAAAAGTCAAACTAATTTAACCCATGGTCATTTGCAGTTTTAAGACATCCTTCTGGTGAAAATTATCAAGCTTGAAGAGACGTTGATGGTGTTTTGTCATTTATACATTCCTCATCTGAATCACTGTACACTTTAAAAAAAGGGTAACCACTTTTTAAGAGGCAATAAAATTTGCTCTGATCAGAAACTGAAGGATCAGGACCCGGAATAATGTTTTATAATGTCTGATTTGTAAGAGGTTTGAAATCGTCATCGTTCCAATCACTATTCGTATTAGCGGTGGGTTTTAGGGACTTACTGCCTACACATCAATCAAGCATTTTATTTAAGATAGTGATGTGCGCAACAGTAATGTTATAAACGTCTCCAAACTGAAAAAAAGGTTTGGATTCAATACCTGGTATATATTTTCAGTCCTTCCCCATTGATTATCTAGGATGGCTATCTGATATTTTAACTTTTATTTTGATACAAATTTAAAGATGATACTCTTGGGGATAGTTTTACATATATAATTAGTCAAGGTATATCAAAACAACGAGTTGTATAATAAATCACTTGGCAAACAATCTACTATACATTTATGAATTTTGTAAATAGAGACGAAATTGTGCGGTATGGTGATACCTGTACTAGCATACATTTTAAACGATTTATTTATTTATTTATTTATACTTATTTGCATAATTAAAGTCAAAAGGCGGACTTAATGCCTTAGGCATTTTATACCACCAACCTTAGGTGGTTCAGAGATGTTAATTGGTGCACAAAAAATAATGAAAGAAAACAAAGTTTCGAACGAAAAGAAAATTAACTCAATTATAAGGTACTACATATATAAACTTTATATAAAACACAAACATATCATTAAATAATACAACATAATTTATAAGAAATAATTTATAAAATAAATACATAAAATACATACAAATTATACAATTACATATAGTATATATGTATAATATAAAGATGTCATAGAGATATTAATTCTCACTGACGCCTCATCAAAAAGGTATTTTTGGACTTTTTTTAAATTCGAGAATTGTCTTAACTCATCCTGATCTCCAATGGTAGCGCATTCCACAGAAGAATGGATTGAATAAAGAAAGATTTATGAAGAAAATCAGAGCGATGTGAAGGATAAAGCAGAAGACGGTTATGTCTCGAACGAAGATCTTTTGATTACCATCACTCTCTCTTCCTAACTATGAATCCCACTGGTGGGGGGTCAGCTTTCTTGTTTTCTCCTCCACACTGCTCTATCCCTGATGTCGGCTTCAGAAACCTGACATTCACTCATCCCTCAGCACTACATCTTTCCACCTCGTCTTCGGTCTTCCTCTGGGTCCTTTTTCCGGGATGGAAAATTGCAGTGCTGAGTTTCTATAGTCCAGCGTCTTTCGTTTCACGTGGCCATACCATCGCAGCCTACTCTCCTGCATTTTATCGGCGATGTCGCGCACACCAGCTACCTCTCACGTACTCGTTGCGGATCCTGTCGAGCTTGGTGACGCCGCACATCCACCCTCAGCATCTTCATTTCGGCAGCATTGATGGTATAGGTATTTTCCGTGTAACAGCCCAGTGCTCTGCTACCATACATAGGACATCACTAAGAGGTTTAAATGGGGACATAGATGTGTAGGAATTCAAGAAGAGTTAAGTAACGAAAAAGTGTGGTAAGAGCCCTAGACGTTCGTCGTTTCCGAATACATAGCCAATGCAGTTGTAAACGATGTGACGATACGTGATCATATTTACGAAGATTGAATATGAATCGAATGCAGTTATTCAGAAGCCGGTCAAGTTTATTGAGTTGATCTGCATTCAGGTCAAAGTAGCACACGTCAGCATAGTCGACTAAAGGAAAAATTAAGGACTGTGCAGTCCTTAATTTTTCGAGCGTAACTTTAGTTTGTATCGGAAAAAAAATTTTGAACCTGTACAGAGCCTGTACAGAGGATATTCGTGACTCTATAAGAGACCCTGGAAACTTGATCTATCCAGCCTAATGTAGTATTCATAATTAAGCCGAGGTTATTCACACTTTCAGTGAATGGTATAGGACAGTTGTTAAATTCAAGTGGTAGTAACTTATGCATGTCAACTTTTCCGAGGACATGGTACTCCCAATGGCAATTGCTTAGCATCTGGTCGGATTTACAGTAAGACCAAATTTGGCAGACCATTGTAGTTTAGAACTTAGATTTTCATTCAAAATGCAGATCATTTTAGGGAGATTGTCAATAGTATCAGCAGAGTAAAGCTGTAAATCATCGGCGTAAAGATGTTACGAACATCGAAGATCGAAGTGAAAAATTTATGAAAATAGAAAATAGAATTGGAGAGAGAATACCGCCTTGAGGTACGCCACTAGTAATATCAAGCCAATTCGATGAATCTTCACAATAGAAACTGTCTGTTGGCGTCCACGAAGATACGAGGAAAACCACCCAGTGCTTTATCAGAAACCATTAAATAAGAGAGCATGGCTAAAAGGATTTTCGTAACTGACAGCATTGAAAGCATTGGAAACAACTAACACTCAAGACTATAACTTTAGTGTTTTCCATACTTGCTCGAATGTCGCCAGTTACTTTACGGAGCGCGGTAGTAGTGCTATGGCCAGGTCTAGATCCAGATTGAAAGCGGACTGATCAGTTGTTATTAAGAATAAACAGGAGAACTGCTTTAGAACACAAGACTCAGCACCTTTGACAGAAAAGGAAGAATTGAGATGGGTCTAAAGTGGGCAGGGTATAGCTGGAATGGACATTTAGGAAGAGGAGGACATAGCTTTACGCACAAAGCAGGAAAAGATCAAGTACTTATGGAGAAATTTATAATGTGGGTAATAGCAGGTAGTAGAAACTCAATAATTGGCAGGATCATACGTCGTCCTATTTTATCAAAACCCTAAAGCGTTCGATTTAATTGAAAGGATGATTTTTTGGTTTTATCAAAAGTAACTGCTGAGATAGAAAACGGGTTAACTTTTGGACGCGTCAAACCATTTATATGAGAAATAGTTTTAGATAAGATCTTGGGATCCACTGAAGAAGAGATTGAAAATGACTATTTAAATTATTTAAAGATATTGAGATGGAAGGTTTGATAAGCGCGATTTGCCAATACCCAGAGTTCCAAGAAACTTCCAAATATCAGCAGAAGGTGTTGCAGAAATATTTTCGAGAATGTGTCGGCGTTTAGCGTTACGTACCATCTGATTACACCGATTTCAGCCACTTGTACCGGTTCCAATTATCCTCAGAGCGCTGTCGTTTAAATTTTCGGTAGGCATAGTCCCGCCGACGCATGGCAAGCAATGATTAACCTGTTCAACCAATTGAATTTTACTCTTATATAAACATATATTAAAGGATTTTTTTTATATGGCTGTTTGTCTATTTGTTTTTTCCTTGAACGGCTGTTGCATATTTTACGTCCTTCAATTTGCTGTTATATAATATCTGAATTGATAGCCAAAACTTTTTTTTGGGTAATTTCTTAGCTTATTTTGTCCTAAAAGCAATCTAGCCGCCACCTGGATATAAAGTCGTTAAAGATATTTCAATAAAATATTTATTTTAACGACTCTAGCACTCACCTCGCAAAAAACGTTACAAAAGAAAAGTTAATCCCTCTTGGAACGTAGCAAAAGTGAGCAGACTTTACATCTTAATTCCTTTTAAATCCCAGGCATTTGTTTTTCTTTTGTGTAACTAAATAAGGTTTGATTTGAAAGCTGAACAAATAGGTATGTGTTATTGGCATTATATAATATTATAACCATACCGATTAGCTTGAGACTATTTGATGAAACATATTGCATATGCTAAAAAAAAACTGATTGAAAAATTGAGAAAAAAAACCTTTTCTAGAAATAAACGTAGTATATAGTATTTGTGTTTTAATATTTAAAGTAACGAACGCAGCGTTGATTGATTTAAGGAACAATCTTAAAATATTTAGAAAGGACTTTTAAAATGTATAATTTGTTAATGATTTTTTTAGATCCATTGTGTACTTCATATGTCGAAAGCACGCTTTGCCTTAAATTGGAGCATGTAAATGCCTTTGTATTTCTAGAATGTGACTTGCGTAAACGTGATGTGATTTGTATTAAATGTTTTGTGGTTTAAGACATTTATTTCTTTTAAGAATTACAATATAATTTACTTACAAAGAAAAGTGGTCTATATCTAACAAGTTATATACAGTATGAGGTCCGATTGTTACTATATATTTTCTTTCTTTCTTATGCATCAAAGATAAATGTTGCCGCCTTATATTACCATATTTAAAGTACACCACTCATAGTAATATTGGTAAAAACTATTAACTGTCCACAAACGAAATTTAAATGATACATGAATAATAGTGAAAACATAAATTAAATTACAACGATGAAAAATCCTTTAATATGTGGTCTTTTAACAATCTTTTAAAAGATAAATCAGATTTGGCATCTTTTACTTCTTTTGGTAGTTTATTAAAATGAGAAACTCCTTCGCATAATAGGCTTTTTTTACCATAGTTAGTTCTTGGCGTTATTAAGCAGATGTTATTGGCTTGTCTAGTTGTACGTTTGTGATGATCTATATGTTTGGTGAATTTTATGTCTGTATGAATCTTATTCTTTAAAATTTTTCTTATTAAAGTACAGATACTATATTTATACATCTGAGCAATATTCATTAAATTAGTTTCACTATAGATTCCATAATCAAATCCGAATAAAGTTTTAAGTAATCTGTTCTGAGCAGTTTGCAGCATTTGAATATTAGATCTATAAGCAGTTCCATACACTTCTATTAAATAGTCTATATGGGGTTTTGCTAAGCAGTTATAAATAATGAAGCAAACTCGTTTTGGAAAACATCGCGTCAGACTTTTAAGAACACCAGTAAGAGATGTCAGCTTTTTATATATTTTTTCAATGTGTGGTTTCCATGAGAGCTGATTGTCCAGGATAAGACCTAAATATTTTTCTTGTTTGACTTGTTTTAAGGTAACACCGTCCATTGTTAGAGGATTAAAACTACTGATTTTCTTGTTTTTTGCGGCAAAAATAATATAATTTGTTTTTGTTAGATTAATTGTTAGCAAGTTAGATTTTAGCCATACGTTTAATATATTTAAATCTTTTTGCGCCTGATCTATTACTACTCCTATGGAATGACCATAATAGAATAGACTAGTGTCGTCAGCGTAGAGAGTTATATCACCCATGAGTCCCAAAGTGTGTATATTATTTATATATATCAAAAAAAATGGCCTAGAATGGATCCCTGGAACACCAAAGTAATACCTTTAGGTTTGCTTATTTGGTCATTAACTTTTACTATTTGCTGCCTGTTTGCAAGATATGATTCAAATATTTTAAAAGCTACATCTGTGACTACTGTGTCTTTTAGTTTCATCAGAAATTTTTATGGCTTATAGTATCAAAAGCTTTTTAAGATCAATAAACACACCCAGGCATACCTTTTCTTATCAATATTCAGTTTTATAGACGTTACCAGGTCAACAGTAGCTGCTGTGGTATTAGAGTGGGGCAAGCCATATTGTTTTTGTATAAGAATTTATGGACTCAAGAAAGTTGTTTAAGCGCGAATGTAATATTTTTTCAAAAACTTTTGATAGTACAGGCAGAACCGATATGGGCCTATAATTATTAGGATCGGCTCGATCACCTGATTTATAAATTGGGTTAACTTTTGCTATTTTCAAGGAGTCTGGAAAACAGCCATTACTGAAGCATTTATTGATACAACTTGCTAATGTTTTAGCAATAATATTGTTAATAGATTTAATTGTCTTTGTACTTATTCCATCGATACCAGCGCTGGTATTAGAGTCAAGCTTTTTTATAATCTGTGTTACTTCATAATAATCTGTTTTTTCGATTATTGATAGTGTATGTGTCTGAGTTTTTGTACAGTTATTGTGCAGTGTGTATGTTAGATTGTTGTAGTACTTTTGTGGTATTTTATTAGCAAGTTCTGCTCCGATATTTGCAAAGAATTCATTAAAATAATCTACAATTTCTTTAGGTTGCTTAGTACACCTAAAAGTAAATAACTTTGTCGCAAACTGTTAACGCGTTGTTTATTAGTACATAGTGAGGTTATATATTGCCACATTTTAAAAGGATTTTTCTTACAATCTGTGAATATTTTATGATAGTAATTACGCTTTAAGGATATAATCTTATTTGTTACTATATTTCTGAGTTTATTAAATGCTTTCTTAAGAGAATCATCCGTAGGAGATTGTTTCAGTTGATGCCAAATCGTATTTCTTCTATTTATTAAGTCTATTGCTTCTTTGTTTATCCATTATTTTAGTGGAAGATTCATTATTTTTGTTTTAATCGTCTCGTTTACAGATTGCATATTTTAAAAGAGATTCTAAGTTATTGTAATCTGTTTCCATTTGCTGTGTAAAATGCCTTCTATGGTCTTGTAAAATTTTCGATATTTACTATTTTATACGTAACTTTCAAGCTAGGATCTATCTTAGTCCTATGAATCTCTAGATATATATGTTTGTGATCTGACATGAGGACTCTAATAAAGCCATGTGAAAAGTGTTGTCATGCAAGTTAGTACTAACATGGTCTAAAATAGTTTTTTGAGGACAATGTTTCCTTGTGCAGTATTCTTTAGAAACCTTATTTAGTATTTTACATTATTGGATTTAAGAATATCTTTGTAATATTTAACGCTAGTGTCGGACTGAGTAGGTTAATATTAAAGTCTCCAAATATAAGAGCGCGTTTATTTTATTTTGATCAAGAAATGTATTGTAATCACATAGGAAATCATTACTGTTACTTGACGGTTGTTTATATATGGCTCCTATGTTTGTGGCACATTTTCGTAATCGTACCCATAAATAATGATTGTTATTGTTGCACATTTATTCTACTTCCTCATGTTCCAAATTATGGACAAAAATCGAAACCCCTTTACCTCTAGTATGTAATCTATAATTAAAATAATGTGTGTAATTCGGCAGATTAAGCCTTTGAGCTTCATCGATGTTTTTATTTTAAGTATATAAATTGCGACACTTAAATGTAGTGTACATGAAAAATTGTTCTAAATAATAGGTTAGTTAGGTTGATATTATTTTAGATATATAAAGAAAATTCTGCTTTAAAAAAATTTAAACAGTTAAAATCATTAATTAAAAACGATATCGACCTACAAAGATTAAATTGTAATTTATTTAAAAAATTTAAAATATTTCATATATTTTATACGCAAGTATTCTCTTTTCGTTCAATTAAAATTTGAAGAGCCATTATACGGCCGGCATCTCCATTAATATGTTAATGCGCAGAAGGACTTTCACACCGAATTAAAATGCCTTCTAAAATTACCAATTTCCCAAATTTGTTACTTTCGAATTTACAGGCTTCTAGGTTGACAGGTTCAATTAGCTAGAAAGTTTTTTGAACACTTCGGATCAAAACGTTGCCCTGCAATACAATATTTGTATTACCCGTTAAAGTCTGCTTTTACGTAATTTTCTGTAAACTCAGTCTCCTCAACTAACTTTCTAAGTATAACAACGTATTCCACGTCATGTAGATAGATACTTTCCTAAAAAATGCACACCTTTTATTAGAATGTACTATTCAGGCCCCACCGAAAGACACATGAAAAGTAAAACCTAATAAATCCACATTTGTACGGTAAGTTAACAAGTTAACTGCCTCCGTAGCCTAGTGGTATTGGCGTTTGCTTTAGAAACTGGAGGTTGTGGGTTCGAATCCTGCGGGGACTCAACAAATTTCCGTTGTTGTTTCCTAGTTGGTTAGGACAGTTTGGGCCGATCACCCAATTGTCTGAAAAGTAAGATGATCCATGCGTCGGATGGGCATGTAAAATTCAGCCCACCACCAACCCGCATTGGACCAAACGGGGTAAGAATTAAAAATCACTTACTAAAAGGAAAACCTTAATTTTAATGAATTTCTTAAAAATTTTGAACAATAACATTGGGGTTAAGTTTTGAACAAAATCGCAAAGTGTATGGAAATGTAAGTTTGATCGGGTTTGTTTTAAAATAAGTTTTTAAATGTTTCATTATTTAAAACCGTTTTAATTCCCAAAAGTCAAAATAATAAAAGTTTTTGAAAGTTAACATCAGTGTGAAGCACGGCTGATGATTATCATGTAATAGAATGTATAGGCCGTTGGCATTTGGACCGACCACCACGGTCAAGCGGGTTGGTGGTTGGAAACTTTTTTCTGCCCATCCGACCGGATCATCTTTCCGAAATTGGGTGATAGCCCAAATTGAAAAAATTGTTTGAGTCCCGGGTTCGAACCTCCGGTTTGACAGACGCCCTTTACTGGTTACGGAGGCGTTAAACCCCGAAAGGATAGGGGTGTTAGGGAGGTTGTCCAGCAAAGGACTACGGGGCGATGATGATGATGAGAGGTTAATTTGTAAGAAAATTTAAAAATATTTTTAATTTAAAATATTTTTTTTAAAATAAAAAACCCTTTTTCAAAATTTTTCCCAAATTAAAATTTTTAAGGGGAAAATTTACCATTTTTTTGTTTCGGAAAGAAAAATTTGACGGGAAAACAAAATTTTGAAAGTTTTTTTTAGTTTTAATTTGTCTATTTTTAAACTAACAGAAAGTGGGTTTAAATCTGAAATAAGTAAACCCAAATATAAAAATTTGTGTTATTAGGACTTTCTTTTAAGGTATTTGATTTATATTTTGGGCTTAAAATTATTGTCTGAAGGCATGCAGCTTACAGACATAAAGAAAAAACGGTTTAATTTTTGAACGCCTTGGTTCTGTGAATCAATGATGGCAAAAGTTATGATCTTTTATGTAAATGAGAATATTAAATACTTTACAGTAAATAAAAACCTTTACAAAATTCATTATTATAAAGTAAAATTTTAAAAAAATTTTAACTTTCTTTGAACACATTTCTGTTATATGAATTTTCAGTTTGTAATTTATAAACGGAACCATTTTAGTAACTATACTTTTTCAAAAAAGAAAAAATAAGCGGGTATTTTAAATGTAACGTCATTACTATATCATAGTATTTTTCGTTTTCTATAACATTTATATAAATTTATTTTGATTAAGTTACAAAATACTTAACAGTGATGGCCGTGGTACAAATTTTCTTAAGCGATTAGCTTGAGACTATTTGATGAAACATATTGCATATGCTAAAAAAACTGATTAAAAAATTGAGAAAAAAAACCTTTTCTAGAAATAAACGTAGTATATAGTATTTGTGTTTTAATATTTAAAGTAACGAACGCAGCTTTGATTGATTTAGAGAACAACTTTAAATTATTTATAAAGGACATTTAAAATGTATAATTTTTTTAAAGATTTTTGTTTAGATACATTGTGTTATGCACGCTTTACCTTAAATTGGAATACATTTGTATTTCTAGAATGTGACTTGCGTAAACGTGATGTAATTTGTATTAAATGTTTTTAATTTAAGTATATAAATTGCGACATTTAAATGTAGTATACATGAAAATTAGTTCTAAATAATAGGTTAGTCAGGTTGATATTATTTTAGATATATAAAGAAAATTCTGCTTTAAAAAAATTTAAACAGCTACATTCATTAATTAAAAACGACATCGACCTGCAAATATTAAATTGTAATTTGTTTAAAAAATTTAAAATATTTCATATATTTTATAGGTAAGTATTCTTTTTTCGTTCAATTAAAATTTGAAGAGCCATTATGCGGCCGGCATCTCCATTAATATGTTAATGCATAGAAGGACTTTCACGCCGAATTAAAATGCTCCTGGTATTCTCACCTTCCAAATTTGTTACTTTCGAATTTACGAGGCTTCTAGGTTGACAGGTTCAATTAGCTAGAAAGTTTTTGAACACTTCGGATCAAAACGTTGCCCTGCAATACAATATTTGTATTACCCGTTAAAGTATGCTTTACGTTATTTTCTGTAAACTCAGTCTCCTCAACTAACTTTCTAAGTATAACAACAGTATTTCCAGTCGTGTAGATAGATACTTTCCTAAAAATGCGCATCTTCATTAAATGTTATTTTTTCCCGAAAGACACAAAAAGTAAACCTAAAAATCCACATTTTAAGGTAAGTTAACGTTAATGCCTTAGCCTAGTGGTATTGGGTTTGTTTTGAAATTGGAGGGGGTTCAATCCTGCGGGGACCAACAAATTTTCGTTGTTGTTTCCTGTTGGAAGGGACAGGGCCGATCACCCAAGTCGGGAAAAGAATCCGCGTCGGATGGGATGGGAAATGGTCCACCCACCAACCCGCATTGGGAGCAGCGTGGGATGGTCCAAAACCCCAATGGATGGGTGTATTAGGGAGCCGTCCAGCAGTGGACTATCGGCGTGGAATGATGATGATGACGACGTGAGGAATATTATTTAAAGGAATAGGTATTTATACCTTTAATATTTTAGCCTGGGCCTTATGTGATATAAAATATTAATTATTATCGAACTTTTTTGCTTTTAATTGTTTAATATGTATTTGATCAGTTTGTAATTCTTTTCTTTTTCTGTAATAATCGAGCGCACATCAGTGTATCCGTAACGTTAAAACATAAATAAATTCTGTCTGATAAAATTTTATTTAAAACGTTATAATAAAACACAGTTATCACCGCTAATATTTTTGGCGAATGACGTAAATTACTAATTGAAATGCAAATTGGCTGCGGGGAGAACGTTTACACGCAAAAGAGTCGAAATGATCACGATGGCTTTCAATAATTTATAATCGAATATATTATCATTTTATTTCAGTAACGATGAAATAATTTTAAAAAGTTTGTTTTTTGTCATCTCTTTAAAATAGGTGTGGTCCAACGGTGAAATCAGACCGCCCTAACCCTCTTTCGGTTTAAAGGCATGCCAAAACCTGGAAAACGAAATGAAACATTCTATGTCTCAGGGCGGTAGGATCGGCGTTTTGCGGCCTTTGACAAGACTTTCCTGCAACTTCTTCTTGTCACAATCAATGAAATAAACCTGTTTACCTTTTTATTTGCAAAAGCAACCCAAGGGCACTTGGGGAAGGAACTTTTAATTTCGTTTTTTCTTTACTTCACTCACGGGGGACAAACCAACGCAAATTCTTTACCAAAAAGTTCATTCCGTTAATTGAAATTTGCCACCCCAAAATGGGACGCCTCAAACCTGAGAAATACCGGCGGAAAAACACAGGACAAAGGATTAATCCGTCTAAAAAGCCATTTGCGGGGAGTTTGCTAGTCCCAGACATCAAATAATATTTAATCACTGTACCTTAGGCCAGCTCAAAACATTATAGTAGAAGGACTAACTAATTACATTGTGGCAAACCTTAAAAAAATAAACCCATAATTTTTTTAATATAATGCATGAATAAAGGAATATTTTAAAGATAACTGATAATATCATATTTTAAAAATTATTTAAAAAAAAACCTAATTCTAAAGCAATAAAAAAAGCCCACAGATAAAATTTTTAAATATAATTGGGAAAATCATTTTTAAAAAACGACGAAAACACGGAAAATTGTGGCCTTCATTTTGTTTTTTTTTAGGAATACCTTTGGATTTTCCAATTTCCCTTTTTCTTACCGAAAATTACTAAGTCTAAATAGGTAAAGAAATTTGTAAATTTTTTCTTGGTTCAAAAGAATGTCTCCCAACCACAAAATAAGATGTAAATAGGAGACAAGAACCTCATTTCTACATTAGTTAGTAGAAAACCTAACTTATGGGATAGGTGCTTATAAAAGCAATATTTTGTTACAAGTTATAACCCTTTTTGAAATTATAAAGTGACCGACAGCCGCTATCGGTCACAGTCTTAAAGGGATTATTTACTTGAATTGTTAAATAATTAAAAAGTATTTAGTATTTAATTTTTTTAATGAAATTCCTATATTGTATTTATTCGGGATTTTAAATAAAAAAATATTTTATTGGCATTTCGAATGGGATCAGGCGAATATTTTGGCCAAATGGATGCGATTGATGGGAAAATAGCAATGTTTTAGAGTTTATCGAAATTGGAATTAGGCACTAAATTCAACTAATTAGCTTCGATGACGGTGTTCTTTTTTCTGCAATTGATGATTTTTATCAAAGAATTGGAATAAAATAAAAGTTATCTCGTTCGTCGATGTGTTTGTTTGTTAAGGTAGGGTTTGGAACAGCCAGGGCGGCCATTTGTTGGGACCAATCATTCAACAAGGGTTGTTAGGGTAAATACCTTTCACGTTTTCTATTTGTTTTTTTTCTTATTAGAACTCAATAAAATGAAGTCGATTTAAAAACGTATTGATTTTGTCATGTATTAGTGGTACTAATTTATGGTAGTGGGTTTTTTATTTATTGTAGATTTATCATATGTTATTACTTTGTAAAGCTGGTATATTTATTAACTTCATCATCATCATCATCAGCCTGTGTTAGTTCACTGCTAGACATACGCCTCCCCTAATGCACGCCTCCTCCGTTACGGGTTTTTGGACCGTATTCCACCACCACCACGCTGGTCCAATGCTTAATAATTTGATTATTTACGTTTAGTATATTTAATTTTTTAAAATGTCCTTGTTGATTTCGAAAGAACTTATACAAGAAATAAAACCATTAAAGGGAGGATTAATGCCAAAGGAACGGCAAACCTGATTCTTCCTTCATATCTTCTCCCACATATGGGGTCTGAATATTTTGTAATTAACCTCAACCCTGTTACGCTCACCAGTTTTAAAATAAATATCTTATTACTATTATTTCAAAGTCCTATTGGATCCCTCCCATAACCTATACGATCGGAGAGAGATCGGCCCGGAAAATTTTATGTCCATACCATTTAAGGCCCGAATAACACTTTTGGGATCAGACCTCTAAGAATAGAAACCAAATAAAAAGTTGTTTAGTTGCAGGTTTGAACCCCTTCCCTTTTAAAGCAAAGTTCAAGGTATTAACGTTTATTATATTAAAGTATGTAATATTATTAATATATAAAATATTGCCGGTGGTATATTGACGTTCGTAAGAGCTCAACAGAGCCTAAATTGAATGAAGAATATTTGAATTTGAATATTAAGGAATGGGAATAGTAAGTATGTTTTTTTTCAAAGGCCAAACACGTTAAACTCAAAACGTTTGTTGTCCGTTTGATATAAGAAAATTTTCAATATTAAATTTAAAAAGAGCAGTCTCTGTTAATTATTAAAAAAAAGTTAAAAGGGGGTGTTTAAATAGATAAATGGAAAGAAAGTCGTAAATGCTTCCCATTGTAGTCTTTATTTATTTTATTAAAATAGTCTTATGTTCCTCGAAACAGCAATAATTAAATGTTTGTATTTTTCTTAATATAAAACAAATGACAAATAATGAGAAGAGAAGAAAAAGCGTTAACTTAAACTTCGCGTGACGCTATCAACGCTATAAATGTTACAACATCAACACTTTAAAATGGTGTTGCCTTTCATTTAAAAGGTTAAAAAAACTGGCTTCAAATTAAAGGATCTGCTATTTGTTTTCATACAAATAAAAGAATATCAACTTCTCAATAAAGACTTCCAACAGAACGAGCCTTGTTAACTTGTCACCCGCAAATTTTTGACACTTGCACGAACGGAGTAAAAAATATTAAACTATTTGCAGAAAGGATTTGACCCCGGGTGTGACGTTGCGGGACTCAAAACAGTAATAAACATACTTCTTTTGTTTTTTTTTAAAAAAATAATACGAACTAGTAGTTAACACGGAACGTTTTCGTGTAATTATCGCTGGAAGTGGTTGTTTATAAAATTTTACGAAACTTTTAGCAAATATGTCTGAATAAGTAAATTAAAAGTGTAGATTTGAAACATATAATTTTACATAACTTTGGATGATTTTTTTTTTAAGTTTTTAAAATTATGAAATATATTAATATATTGTATATACAAAATAGGAAAATTAATAATGCTTTAAGAACCCTAGGGTTTCCAAAAACATTAAACATTAAGAAATTAAAAAAACGCATCATTTGAACCAATATATATCAATGCAAAATTTGTTATCGTGTTTATTTACTTAGAATAAATATATAAATATATATATATTTGTTAAAAAAAACATAAGTGGTGTGTTTTTTACAAGGGTTACGAAAGTCACAGAAACGAAGCAGAAACCCCAACCGAACTTTATTTACCATGTGGTTTTCCTTGAACTAAAAGCGTTAAGGTTCTAAGAAGCACTAAAATCGTAATTTATTTATTCTCCTGTTCAATATATAAAGTAAAAATTTTTCAGTAATGAATTACAGTTTTAACAAAAAAATATTTTTAGATCTTAAAATATTTAATCAACTGAAAATAGGTATATTTATTAATTAAGATTTTTTTTGTACTAGGCCGAATCAGACTAAAGAATTTTGCTTAAAAAACAAGGTTACATGAAAAGCCTTGAACAATTCAGATTTGACCCCGTTTTTAATTTTTAGTAGAAGGAATTATTATAAAATTAAAAAAATTTAGACTAAATTTGGAATTATATTTATAGTCCCGGAAGAGAAAAAGGTTAGATCCAGTAAAATTAATACAGGCAGACGTGTTCCTTTTCGCCGTTTAGTTAATATTTGAAACAAAACCTTTATAAGTTATTATGTTATATATTAACATAGGTAAAGCAATGGAAATTGCGTTGAAAGACGGTTACCAAAAGATTTATTTTTAAATTTTGTGATCAATAATTATGTATCGTAATTAATGTCGATAGCGGCAGCTGATCTACATAAATATGTTAAAACTGATCCATTTAGCCCACCAACCCCATTGACCAGGTGGTGGGATAGTTCAAACCCCAAGGATAGGGGTAAGGGGAGGCCTATGCCAGCGGGGACAACGGCGATAATGTGATCCATTTTGGGGGTGGTTTTTAAAAAAAGATGCACATTACCCGTCTGTCAATACTTAATGTAGACTTTATAACAGAAAAAAAAGCACGTCATGTAGAATAAAGTTAATGTTTCACTTCTTGAATCTTTATCGATAATATATGTTTTTTATATTATATATAGTATGTTGTTGTTTTTCGACATCAGTTAGAAAACAAAAGCATATTATATATGACAGAATTGAATATGAACATTTAGAACGAATGTATACATTTCAACTGGGACAAGCGAATGGTGCCGGATGTACGACCGGAAGCTCTCCGGAAAGATGTACTGAAAAATGCAATTTTAAGGGATCATATTTTTGAGGGGGACGTTTGGTAAAATTTTATGTAAAAGAATAAATGTATTTGGCCTTTTTAGTAACAAGGAATTTATATGAATTCAGTTACAGTACCATAGTAAGAAATATAAAAACGACAGATCAGGTGGTAAAACAAAAGAAGTTTAATAATAATATTGAAATAAAAACTGTATTAATAAAATTATTTTGAAGTGAATAGTGCACCCATGCAGTTTTATTTTTAGAGGTTGTACAATATTGAATGAGCTAAAAGTATGGCTAAACACATTCAAAATATAAAGTTTTTTAAATACGGCTTTTGTCTTATTTATTTCTTGTTCCAGTTCATCACTGTAAGCTGTATTTTAAAAAACAAATTAAGATAATAACAGTTTAATCAACGTCATTTGTATAATATAATCTATGTCATAGTTAATAGTGGTGCATTTGAGGGAAAGGAGATATTTGGGAATAAGAATTTGTTGATTTTTAAAATTTTAACCCGGCGAATTGCTTTTTCCCAAACCTGAGACAAATTATGGAGCGAGGAAAAGGTTTTATACTTTACTTTAGCAATTTTAAGGGCATACAAAACTGTTTTAAACATATCACCAAATTATTATATCCCCTATATCTCCCTTTCCCAAAATTCTTATATGTATACAAATTTTCCGGATTTTTTTCGCTCATATCAAGGGTAAAAGGCTCTCATTCAAGAAGACAGCTTTATGCGCGATGGTTAATAATTCAAAGAATATTTTTTACTGTTTATTAAAAAATATTTATTACAATGACAAATTAAAGACAATATTTTGTGGTAATTTAAAGAGAAACGTAACTTGATTTGAAAGTTGATAAAAGATGCCATTTTCATGATGAATTAAAATAAAACCGTTTGAATTAATGCCCAAAAAAAAAACGTCCTTCTGCAGGCGTAAAACGTAAAATTAAAGAATATATTTAAAGAATGAAATGAAAATGAAAAAATGGTTAACCCAAAAAGGAAAAAATGGGTTGTTGGTTCGCCGGAAGGTTTTGGCAAAAAGCTTTTGCCCAATTTGGCTCTACGAATTTTGAGGATGGGCAAAAGCAAGATACAAAAAATGGCTAATTTAATTGGGATTAATTTATTGTTAACCTATGTTTTGAATAGTCATTGGATTAATGAATAGAAGAAGTCAGGACTTTTTAAAATAAATTAAAAAAAAAAATTTTGTGCGTGTATAGAATGAAAAGGAAACTTTTTATGACGTTATTTTTAAAAAAATAATGTACTATATAACCACAAAATTGGTTAAATAAAGTTATTGAAAAGTTTAAAAAATTTTTATTATATAGACATGAACACAAATTCTAAATTATTTAATTTTAGTTATTATTTTAAAGATTATTTTAATTTATTAATTGTAAAAATTTATTATACACCATTGATTCTTATTATATATTTTTTTAATGGCTTATGGTAACTGAAATATGAATATATTGTTCCTACCCGCTGGGAGAAAGTATCTTCAATCCGCGGAGGGATAAGAAAAAGAATGGCCGGTAACGTTAAGTTTACCAATTAAAAAGGCAAAACAGTAATCTTTTAGCTTAAAGCGGTTATAATCTCACATTAAAAAACCACAATAATAGGTCTTAAAAATGGCTGAGATTTAAATTTTTTTTCCGGTTTAGGTCCCGAAATCTTTGAAGGGCCATTCCGACTCCCAAAAAAGCGATGCTTTTGGGATTTACCTCCCGGACCTTTTTGTTGTGAACCCTTTAGTTGGAGCCTGTTTGGGGGATGGTTTGGATTCACGAGAACAACCCCCACCAAACCCCCACCCTGCGATGTCCCCGGAATGAAGCCCCCAATAACAAAGTTTAAAGTTTTTTTTAAGAATAGATCACCATCAATTCCTTAAGGAAAATACTGAAATAGAACTAAAAAAAAATAAAGGTATTTAAAGCATTAATCATTGTTTTTTATATTTGTCCTTTTTGTCCTTGTTTATAGCAACTACAAAATATCTTTTAACACAGAAGTAAGATAACTAGTGGTTGTTTTGGTCCCACTTACCCCTTCAACAGTTTTTATGAATCTCATAGACGCCCCACCCACGTCAAAGTATATAAAAAATTTATCAAAAACAGATTTGTTTGCCCAAAATAATGGGCAACTAAATTCTTAAAAGCACCCCCCAAAAAGGATCATTTAAAGAAATTTAAAATTGTTTTTTCACGAATAGGGAAAGAAAAATTTAAAAGATTTATTTTTTTTTTATTATTTTAACGTCCTGTAACTTTTTTATGTTTAGACAAAAATAAAAATTGGAACAGAGGAAGAATTAGAAAAACACACCATCAACCTTATTAAAGGGACTTTTCATAAAAAAATTACTTTAGTACATTGGCTTTAATAGTTTGTTGAAACAAAACTATGAAACATAGATTAAAATTCATTGAATTTTATAGTTACTACTTTCATAACAGAAATAAAGTTTTCAACATTTTAAATTGCCTTTTACTGATATGTTAGTTTTTTTACCAATTAATTACTTTTGTTGCTGTAAAGCCTTTCTACTGTAATTGATTATAGGTTGCGTACCGTGGTAATGAAACTATTTACCTTTTGTTATAACATAGCTAAGGGTTTAAATCACCTACTTATATATTTTAACAAAGTCAGTATAATTACGTCGATTTCGTACAAATGAAGTTATTTCAATACAAATGAAGTTAATTCTATTACGGCTAATTGTAGACGGTACATTTTAATTTTGTTTGACAAAAATACAAATCATTATTTAGTGTTTGTGTATTGTGTATTCCGAAGGCAAAATATACAATTTATTTTTAACATATATTATGAATACACGGAATAATGGACATGACAATATTAAAAGAATTTTTAAATTATGTTTGTTCATGACAGAATTAGTTTCAGAATACAATGATTTATAAATGATATTAATAAAGATGATTTTGTTCTAATTTTAACAAGGGCATTTTCTGTAATATGTTTGCAAAGTCCAATGTGAATTTATTAAAAATCTGAATACGCTTCTTTTATCAATCCGATAAAATTTTATACACAAATATAATTAGCCCCATAATTTAGGTAGTTATTTTTTGGAAGTGGTCCCGACGCCCATAAACTTCATTGGTATCACCAACGCGCTGCCTCCGTGAGACAGGATTTAAGTCTGTTTCTGTAAACACGCTGGTGCGGTTATTCAAACAGGAAACAAGTGTGTTGTCACACCACTGCTTTGCGGTAAAATGGCACTGCGGTGGTATTTACCGAGGTCCCTGTAAAGGTGACCACCACCGGTAATGACCATAAGTTAATTTAGAAAATTTTAAAAGAATAATATAAATTTATTTAAATGTACTGTTTTATCATCAAATTATAAATAAAGCTAACCCTTTAAAATTTTTTCGGCTTGAAATGGATAAAATAAACAAATTCATTAGTTTCACCTTTAATGGAATATTTTAATAATAATATAGTATATATTTTTTTTCTATTATTATTGTATTAATAATATAAATAATCTGTTCGAAAGTTTTATGAAGGATTGAGCGCATGTTTTTGATGCAATGGCAATGATTTTTAAATCAAAAAATTTTCAAATTTTTAGATTTCAGAAAAAAATAAATTTCCCCTGGAAACGCCTTAGCCTGTGCTTTAGAAACCGGAGGTCGGTTGAAGCATCAAAAGGTAAAGGGGAGGCCCCCCGGGGGGATTTACAGGCTGATGATGAATAAACGATGTTAAAAGTAAGGTTTTACCAGAAAGGAAATTAAAATGAGTTATTTTTCCCGATATTCCTTTATTTAATTAAACCTTTGACCGATGAAAAAGCACCTGAATAATAGAATTATTCGAATAAAGAGTTTATGTATTTTCAACCCCTTCTACGAATAACTCTTGAGCAATCACTTGAAATTTTAATTGGGATTTATTTAAGACCGTAAATTCTGGTCATGGAAAATTTAAAATTTAATTTTTTATTGTAGGAATTTTACTACGTTACTAAAAAAAATTTTCAAATTACGTTTTTCAAGGTTTTCGCGATCGAAAAGTCCCAAACCACTTTGCAATGAAAGCTTTAAAAAATTCAAAATTACTTGAAAAAACATTTAGAAAATATAAATTAAATTTATATAAGCCATAAATATTCTTTGGTATTGTATTACAATTTCTTTTTTTAGGTAAAACAAAATATTGAGAAACCAATGGTTTAAAAAATTCTCATAAAATAAAGTATAGTAAGTTATGCAATTAATATAGAAAATATTTTTCTAAAACGTTTTCGAGTTTTTTAGGTTTTAGTACTTTTCCAACCAATTATTGTTTGTAGTAAGTTTTTTCTATGAAAACTGTTGAAAATGATGTCGATCGCTTTTATTTATTTTAGTAGTTTTTTTTAAAATCATATAGTAAAATCACATCTAAACAGAGGGAAAAACATTTTAATAAAAAATATTTATTCGTATTGGAAATCAGGCATATAAATAATTTAAAAATTTTTGCATTATATTTTTAAATTAGCACCCCGAATATTCTAAATTTATTATTCCGAAATATAAAAAACGATCCAGGCATCACTGGTTTCTGGAATGGACGTCGGGGCGTTACGTGGGGTCCGCGCCGGGGGACCCGCTTAAATTTTTGCCGATATCCTTTGGTGACTTAAATAAAAAAAAACAATAGGAAAATACGATACAAAAATTATTGCTCTCTTAATTTTCTACAAGATTGACGTTTTATTAATTTCCAAATTAGTATTTTGAAGTGGCTCTTTTCTGATCTCTATAATAAAACAATATATACATATGTAACGTATGCTTTTTTATTATTTGAAACATTAAATTAAAAATAAAACTAAATAAACGACCTGAACCAAAGATGAGTCTTTTGATTTATGGAAGAAATACTTTTAAGAACATCAAAGAAAAATACAATTAAATTCAATGATTTTTCCTACCTTTCCCACTTTTTAACTTTAAACCGGACGTGTTGCTTGTTATCTAAACAAAGTATCAGACAGAGGACATGTATGAGAGACAGACAACAGATTAAAAATACTGCTTTATACTTGTCTGTCCTAAATAAGATCACTTTTACCAAATTGCCCAAGAAATTGTTTAAAATAAGGGCAATTAAAATTATTTTTTGACAAATTAAATGTTCCCTAGATTGAAATATCCACTTAATTATTAAGTTATATTTTAAGTAACCGAATAGATTAATAAGCCCAGTTAATAGTAAAAGCTATTAAATAAAATACTCCATTATAAATATGTACATTTATAATAATGTTTTCAAATTTCAATAAAGGTTGAAACCCTGTTGTTGGGTTTTGGTGCGACAGAGGTGTGTGTTTTTGTAGCTCGCTTTCAAAGATGGATAAAAAAAACCGAATCACTGCAGACAATGCAGGGGGATATTCTGATGTGGGACAAACAACTTTTTTGCGCCAAAAGGAGGGGGACCTTTATTGACGCCGCAGGACGGATTTAACCTTTACCATTCATAAGGAAACCCCGGCCTAAAGGGGCGGATTCTAGTAAAGTTATCGAGCGGCCAAGACGGAAGGCCGCTGTTTAGAACGGACCTATTTTTAAATGTTCTAAATGTTTATATTTGTGTGGTAAATTATAGGTGTACATTAAAATGGCAGCGATGTTCGGTTCTTTTGGTTGAATAAGTTTGCCATTGTTAGAAACTTCAACAGGACAGGTTAAGTTTTTTGGGAAAATTTATAACACGAAACAAACAAAGCTTCTAAACTTTTCTTTAAAAATGTATTGCTTTGTTTGTTTTAAGGTATTCAAAATTGTACGTTGTTTTCTAATTTGTTGTTTCATTTTTTGATTTTAAGAACAAAAAAATTGTTTAATATTAACATCCATAACATTATCAAATTTTAACATCATAAACATTTTAATATTAAGGCAAAAATTTGTTGTTTTTTGTTGATGTTTACAGGTGGTAAATTTGTGTAAAAAAATAATGATTAAAAATTTCTAAATATATTTTTTACGTTACAACATTATAATTATGTTACTATTTTTTCTAAATGACTTAATAATTTTTTTTTTTTTGATCTTAACATCTATTTTAATTACTACTTTATCAACGTAAGTAATCTCTTTGATTATTATTAATATTGAAGACAAGTAAAGTTAAAGTTGTCCTAAAAACACCACTATTTGTATTTAAAGGACAAATGAACTGAGATAAAGCCATTGCTCGTCGTTATCACTTGAATTAATTGATACCTTTGGAAAATCCCAATAGAAGATGAAAGAAAAAGGTGTTAGAGGACAAGGAAGGATTAGACAGGTGTTCGTTTTACGGTCACGAAGTTGTCCCAATCTTGATTCCACGTTATGTAACGGTTAATCTTATTTTCAATAGCGGGACCACAAAGGACAAAAATTTTATCGATTTCATTAATAATAATAAATAATAATAATGTCCCAATTTTATTTCGACACGGGTCAGATCTAAAAAGGAGATCAAACTAGGAGATATTAGGGTAAAATGTCGCGCAAAGTCAGGTACTTTTTTTTTAACGTCCCCAAAATCAACAGAAAAACAATGAAAATTTGTTGTCCCCGTATTTGAGGACTCCGTTTCGGCACTATACAAATATTGGAAAGCAGGCAATTCTTAATTTATATAATGAAGAAATTATTTTTAAAAAAACTCGTTGGTAAATACATATTCTTTCAGTATAAAATAGCCTACTTATTGTTGTAGACTTTAAATCTTTTTTTTATTTTTGAAAAAAACAAAAAACAATTTCTCCTCTGCAAAACTTTGATTACAAATGCTTTATGTAAACCAAAGGCTTGATCTAAATTTTAGGTTATGAAAAAAGTTATATTTTAATTGTTAAAAATATTATTTTATTTAAACTAACGGCCCTTGTTAGATTTAAGGGGATTTTTTTTTGTGCTGAAACGAATAAAACCATTTTGCTTCCATTACGATTTCTATCTAAAAACCTTAAGCCCCTAATCGCACCCTTCCCCCTTTATTTGCTTTTGTTGAAGAAACCAAAAAAAAATTTAATAGCAAAAATTGAAAAGAAAAAGGGTCCAAAAGACGCCTCCGTAGCCAGTGGGTAATGGCGTTTGCAAAAGCGGAGGTCGTGGGGGTTTCGAAATCCGGAGATTTAACAAATTTTTCGGTTGTTTCCTAGTTTTAAGGGCAATATGGGCCCGATCACCCAATTGTCTGAAAAGAAAGATGATCCATGGTTTGATGGGCATGAATCCACCCACCAACCGATTGACCAGCGGGGGATACGGTAAAACCCAATGGATAGGGCTGATTGGGAGGACTTGTCCACGTGAAACAAAGACGATGATGGATGATATTAATTTCTTTTATTAAAGTAAATTTTTAAAATATTTTTATTTATTAAATCTAAAACGTTGGATCTTTTTTTAAAAAACTATAATTGTATATATAATAGTTTAACAAAAATAACTCTTTAAATTTTTTGTAAAAAAGGTTTCAGTATGATATAAATTTCAAATTGTAAATTTCAATTTACAAATAATTATGTATATTTTAACGATAAGACAATTAAAAAAAAATAGTAAAGAGATGGAAAACTTGTGGAAGGGCCTTTTTTTCCTGCATATCGCTGCGATCCAGTGTTGTTCTACATCGCATAGTCAAGTTTTTCGAGCGCGTTTTAAGACGCGGTAACGAATCTTATAAGCGTTTGATCGATTAGGGCAGAATAGTCCACATACATCCATGCCAAATTTGGCAAACCATTTTATGGCAGAAATAGGCAGCGCGGTGGTGCTTCCCATGAATGTTCAATGTAAAAAAGGGACATATTTTAGATAGAGAAACATTAATCTCGCAATTTATTACATTTTTTTTACTAAATTACCCTGAGCCCGATAACAAAGGTGGAATTAATTTTTTAGTTTTAGCCTCATAATTTTTTTAAAATTTTTACAGCTTTTTAAAAAAAAATTGAAAACAATTTGGAAAACCTGGAGGACTGGGCCCCGTTTATAGATAAAGGTTTAGGAACAAATATTGGGATCAATAAAAATATAAATTTAAATCAAAAAATTTAAATAATTTTGGATATTTTCAAGATTAATTTGAATCCTCGTTTCATTTTGAGCTAGGGGGTTTTTTAAAAAATAAAAATAAGGTTGAATTGTATATAATATATATATATATATATAACCAAAAAGGAACTAACTGTAATTTAATAATTAAAAAAAAACAAAGGCTTAAAAAATTATTATTCGAGAAAGAAATTTAGAACGGCAATTAGTCCGGTTTTTAAAAACGTAGAGCAACGAGGAAGGAATGAGGTTTTTTTGGAAGAAACCCGCAAAAGGCTTTTTTTCGTATTACTCCTCTTGAATATAGGATTTACGTTACGTTACACTTAGTTAAAATTTATTCGTTATGTTTTAAAATAGTCATTGTGATTACGGATAAGAAGTTTAAACGATCAAAAATATATTTATTTGTAGGCTTTTAAATAACCATGGTGTGAAATTCTGATTATAGCAGGACTCAAAGCTTGCCGAGTTTCTCTGTTTTTTTTATATAACTTTCTCAAAGTTTTAGTGCAGTAGTTAAATACTCAAACTTAACTTACAAAATAAAATTAATAATACTCAGACGTAGAATGAAAGATGAATCGAAAAAACCACAAAATTTTCGTCGATTGACCTCTGCATCGAATTATCTTGCCTGAACAATTGACTTAAGTAAAAAAATGAAAAATAACAGTGATTCGAACTTAGGGAATTTTGAAAAGAAAAACTTCCAATATTTGACCGTGGATATTAATAATGTTACTATTTATGTATTCCGCCAAAACATTTTGGACAAAAGTATACACGTATCAGAACACATTTTACAAAAAAACCTGGTGTTTAAATTTCTTCTTGTACCTTCTAAAATTTGATGGTTTTAAAATTTTACCTTAACGGACGTCAGTTTTATCGACACTTGCTCTGTCAAAGAACCAAACGGAGGGAATTGAGTAATTTGCGGAACCCCCACGCAAAGTAAACAAGGGCTTGGTTTGTCCTAAATAAAACAATTTGAATGCAAATTCCTCCGATTTTTAATTGGAAGGTTTTTATTTTTTTTTTTTACATATTTTTAACTCTGCAATGATTATTGGACCCGATTAATGATTTTTGTTGGAAGAAAATAACTGTACAGACTAATAAAATTTAAAATGTTGTTTGTATTTTTACTATTCCTGTTTTTTTTTCTTAAATATTAATTAACAATAAAGAGAGTTTAATAAATAGAAAAAAAAACCAAAAGGTTGTGCTATGAAAAAGGTTAACAGCATATATTAATTTTAATCAAAGTATTATTACTAGTTATCATGTCCAGGTCTTGGTTGTGATTTGACAATGGAAAATAAAAACAAAATTAAAAATTTTTAAAATATTTTTTATTTTCGTTTTTAAATTTCCAGGTTTTAAAGGTTTTACTTAAGAAGAGCCGGCGTAAGAACTCAGGAGATTTACTTTTTCCTTTTTTATTAGATTTTTAAAGATTTTAAGCTAATACCATATTAACACGGTTGAAGTAGGCAAAGAAAACAGTTCATTGCCCGGGTAGTTATCATTTAAATAGTCAAAGCAATTATCCTTTTGATAAACCTTTTAAATTTATTCCAGATAAATGACAGATTTCGGGTAGTTAAAGTGATCCATTGTCCCTAAAAGTCTTTGAAACCATCTTGGTGAGAATAAAAGGTTTAACTTATTTTCTATTAATATTGGCATATATTGTTAATTTATATTCATTATAATTTAATTTTTTTGCGATAAATACAAGGTTATTATGTAGCTAAACCCGGGCTAAACATTCAAGTAGCATGGAAAACGAAAAAATTCATGAGCAATATTAATGCCTTTAAATTAACGTATGGTTAAATAACAAGTTTTGTGTTTTAAAATTATCATTTAATAATATATTAAGATAATGTAATTAGTTTTTTTTAAATGATGAATAAATTTATACAAATTATTACGTTGTTTGGGAATACTTCATTACTAAAAAAATATTTTTAACGGATTTAATCGGTTTATTTTTATATTTGAATTCCGACGTTCAAACCTTTCCAGGGCCCGGGTTTTTTTTTCATCAAAAAAAATAGTAAGAACTTTTTTTTACTAATTTACAAGCATTTTTTATAACCGGGAAATAATAGAAAATAACAAAAAAATGCAGAAAATTTAATTGACTTTAAGTCAAAGTAAGGCAGCTAGAAAAAACATTTCATGGAGATCACAAAAAAATCATGCCTTGTTACTTTTAAGTAATGAAAGGAGATTTTGCTATTCCGATGATGGCTAGATATGAGCTATAACGTGTTCAAGGTTTGAAAAGGAAGAACTCTTCATTAATGATTATTGACCACAGATGAATCAAAAATGACGTCGTTAAAGGTTTTAAACAGCAACACAATCCCGACGATATTTCCGAACATAAATATATAGATTTATCCTTTTTTGGCTTGGACTATAGTAAAGTCTAATTTGTTAATTTTTATATATTTTTCCGAAGACTTAAGGAATAATTCACCTAAAAAGTACCACCCTTGCTAGATTTAGATGTTTGTGTTCTTCGACACACACACCCAATCCAACAATAACCCAAGATCGTTTAAAATAAAAAAATTGTTTCCAATTAAATTAACCTTTAATTAATAGTTTTGTTTTAGTCCCCAAACGTCAAATCTGGTCGCCCACCGCGTCTAAATAAGAACAATAACGGTAAAGTTGCGTTATGGCGGTCGAAAGTTTCATGGCTTTCCTTTAACTCTGTTGTCAAAACAGTAAAAATTCCGTTGATTTAAGTTTATTATTATGAAATTTTAAGATAAAAATTTTATTGAGTTGTTTTAGAAAACATTTTGATATATTTCCTTCTATGTATATAAGCGATTTGAATTCAAAGAAATAAATATTGTATAATTTTTTGTGTTAACGTTTTTTATTACTTATACCTAACATTATATTCTTTACATAAAGAAATGACAGATTACAGACTAAAGACCGAGAATTACAAACCAATTGTAGTGTTAAAAAGTTACCTGTTTGTTTAAAGGTGATTGGGTCCCTTTTTCATATTGAAGTTAACGGGCATTTAAAATTTTGGGTTTGATCCAGTTCATAATTTAAAATAAATTCCTGATTATCCTAAAACTGTTTTCATATTTTAATATCTTAATTGGAATTTTTACGCTACCAGTTTATCCATAGCGTCGATCTTACATCAGTTTTATGTAATTTTAACATCATTGTTTAGATTTAAAAGACATAGCATTATAAATGTAGTGGACATGAAATGTACAAGACACCTGAGTCAATTACATGATTAAGATCCACATCCATAAATTTCTGTTTATACAACATTTTAAAAAATGATTAAAAAGCCACTGGTAACTGAAGTGGTCTTTTGGTCTTAAAGATAGGCTGTCGAGAACAGTACCAAAGTTTTTGCAAAATATAAATGAAACATAATTCTATTTCAACATGATTAAAATTAGTAAAAAGTTTTTTGCAAATCGCAATAATTATAAAGTAATTTAAAGAAATGAAAGCGTAGAAACGAATAAGCTTGAATAAATTTTGTTTATCCAGAATTTTATTCAATCCAGCTCTTGAAATCGTCCTACTTTGTGTGGGTCAGCACCCATCCGACCATCTTGGGAAATTTTCCCTCTGAATTCTTCGCCCTTTATTTCGATAGAATCTAAGACATTACGAAAATACTGTTGATAAGATTTTTAAAGGACAATCCTACGCCAATACTTCAAATAAATTTTAGTTTTGGCAGTTTTTTTTTCTAGGAACTAAAAATGTCGAACCCAGTATAGGTGCATAGAGTAAAAAGGTACTTTCACCGTTCAAATTATTTATCCGCAAAACCTTCGAAAAGGGCAAACGGCCTTTAAAATTTTTTTGCGGCTTTTGGGGTTGCAAAATCCCTTAGTGGCCTCAAAGTCCCCACATTAAACCTTATACTTCAAGCCAGATCTTTTTTAGGGAAATGGGGTCAAGTCAAAAATCAATAATCATTTAAATTATGATTAATAAACAAATTAAACAAAACTTTTAAACGTAGATATACTTGACATTTTAAAGTTTTTTTATATATTGGATTCATTACTATGTTAAAAATTTACCTATTTTATTTACGCACAATTAAAAAAGATAGCCAAGCACTTCTTATTTTAATATAATTAAAGGGTGATCGTGGTTATTCATAAGGATGTCTTTGTACATCAAAGTAAGAGCATCGTCTTTCTTCTACCTGTTTAATTTTATTTGTCTTTACGGACCATCAATCTAACTTATGTATTCTTGTCAGTTTCTTTTTTCGCCTCAATGCGAGTAAAATTGTTTTTATTTAATATTTAAAACTCATGTGACTGTGTTTAAGACCTTATTGGCTCAACTTCTTCCATGACTCAAAAGCTTATAGTTTGAAATAAACTTTAGTAAGTGTAAAAAATTATGATTTTAGATTTGTGCATATATTTTATACATTACCACACGATAATTATATTACTATTTTTTCTATTTAACTAAATCAAATTTTATTGTCTTTGATCTTAACAGCTATTTCGAGAACTTATTTTATACCCCTTTGTATTAAAACAAAAAAACGTTAAAAGCAAAACTGGAACCATACCAGTGTAATTTCATAACACATATAGATATAGTGCAGTTTGGAAGTAAAACACAACAAGACTAAGTCCCTTGTCAGAAAACGTTTGATTAATTGATCTTTTGGTAAAGCCCCAATGTATAGACGAAAGGGGTTACACTAGATCGTTAGAGGAAAGGAAGGATTAGGGGTGTTTGTTACGGTCAATAAAATTTTGATTCCCGAACGTTATTAAAACCCATCACTATTTTCTACTGGAACTACAAAAAAGGACACTTTATATATTAGTTTTTAATAATAAGTGAATAATATAATTCCTAAGTCGATTTTGACTACGGGGCGATCATTTGAGTCAGCCATCACGCAGGAATTTATTAAAATTTGGAAAACCAGGGTGCCTCTATTCCTTTATTGTCAACAATCAACGAGGAAACTTGTTGAGTCTCCCAGGTTTAACCCGACCCCAAGTTTTTAAAGCTCACGTCCTTCAAAATCACCGGGGCATTCAAATTCAAACCTTTATAATGAAGGAAAGGTATTTTTGTTTTTGAACTCCCCAAGTAAAAATATTCTGTCAGAAGACCAATTTGTAGGCTATGACTTAAAACCTTAATTTCATAATAAAAAAGCCACAAAATTTAAAATTCCTTTTTTCAAAATTTTCACCCCAAGTTATTTGAGGTAACAATTACAAAATGCCATTATTGACCCAAAAAGGCTTAATCAAAAAACTTAGGTAATGGGAAAAATATTTTCATTGGAAAAAAATTTTATTGGGACACAACGTAAGCTCTTTACACTGCACCTTGTTATTTGTTGAAACAACGGCCCATTTTGCTTTTTACAATTTAACCTTGTTGAGCCCCAATCCACCCTTCACTCCCTATATTACTTAATTTAATGAAATAAACTAAATTTTTAATAACAATTAAATACTAAAATTTGAATAATGTCTTTTTATTGGTTACAAATTGTCGCTTTTTAAAGGGTTTGGTATTTAATTCCCTAATGGGAGGTATTCAGAGTTGTTTTATGATGAACTTATTTATTATTGAAGGGGTTATTGTACAAATTGGTGTTCATACTTAGCATCTGCGTTCTAAACAAAAAAATTGTAACTAAAAAATGTTATGCAAAAATTTACGTTTTTAAGGTTCTTAGCGCTATTATACTGAAAATTTTAATAATGTTTTATATTGAATCCCAATACTTAATAGGATGTTAAAAACATTCCCCCTATAAAGAAATAAGCAAAAGGTATCAATTGTATATATACGACGGTTAAAACTTACAGAATAATAAATTTGGGTTAAGTGTCGCATTGAATGTTTAGATAAAATTAAAAATATGTTTCAGTTTTTAAAGTCAATAAAACAAATATGAGCATAACAAATTATTAATCATTATTAAATTGGCCATAAGGACTTAAATTGTAAAGGTTACAAAAATTGCACGAAACCAAAAAAAAAAATAAAAAATGGAAAAATGGAAAAAAAAGAAATATGTTTTAAAAAGGGTTAAAAGGGGTTTCGTCAGCCAATGGTTACTTTGTTTAAAATTTATAATTAAATGAAAACAAAGGCATATAAAGCTTCTTTGAAAGAACTTTAGAACGCAATTAGTTCTTTTTAACAACGAATCGAGACAGAGGAAACACCACCAACCTTGGCCGTTGGGAAAGAAACCACAGAACAGTTTAATTTTTGCTGGTTCTTGGGTTTCTATAAAATGGATTTACGTTGGAAACATTATCATTTATTCGTTATGTTTAAAATGCCAGTTAAGGGATGGAAGTAAAACGTTAAAATATATTTATTTTTTTTCCCAGTTTAAAAATTTTATTATAGATACCCATATCTTGAATTTTTGTTAAAACCAAAGTTTTAGTGCATTATAAAAAACCCATTTAGAATTAAATAAAAATGGATAAATAAATTTGCAATGATACAGAATGGAAAAGGATCCCAAAAATTTTCGCGATTGACCTTTCGCAATTTTCCTTAAATTGACCTGAGGAGTATCTGATATCTTTGGTTCGAACTTGGGAAAATTTAGAAAAAACTTGACACAGTATTTGATGCCGATATTGTTACAAATATTTATTATCTCGCCCAAACTTTTTGATAACGACCGGAACAAGCAAAAGTAACACCGTACCAGAAAACATTTTTTGAGGAAAAGAAACCTAGTTTTAAAATTTTCATGTGTAACCCTTTCCCCGCGTTTCAAATTTTTCAATCTCCTCGAAATTACATTTTATCCGAACCGGTCTTTCAGTTTGGGCGCCTTATCCGAACAACAAAAAACAAGAAGCCAGAGTAACAGGAGTAAGCAGGGTCTCCACCCCGTAAACCGGGCTTTTGTTTAAATTAAACTTTGAAAAATTTCCCCTATTGTATCCATATATTTTTTTTAAATTAAATAAACTAGTTACAAGAGTTTAATAAGATAGCATAAAAAAACCACTAAGGTTTGTGCTAATACCAAAAGGAATAAAACCATTATTTACTTTTATTCTTAAAATAGATTGGCCAAATCTTAGAGTTGATTTTACAAACGCCCGCTCATAAATCATAGTCAATATAAAAAGACAAAGTCAAATATCTTTTTTTAATATAGTTATATTTTCATTGATTTGAAAAAAGACCACTGGTTTGAAAAAAAATGCCTTTGACTTTAATGACCCGTTTTGCCCTTTTAAATACCATTAAGCAATATATTTTAGACTCGATTCCAACTTTTTTGAATTTATTAACAGATAATAGCTAAACGATTTCTGGGATTTTTTTGTAAAAGTGCATACATAAAAGAGTTCATTTCAATCACTTTATACTCAGCGTTCAAAGAACGACCTTAAGCTTATTCCTTTTTCACAAATTCATTCCTATCTTTCTACACATTATAAATTCAATTTCATGCTGGATAACATACTAAAGATTACTTAGTTAAACTAAAAACAGTCTATGAGCAATATTAATTGTACCTTTAAATTGTGTACAAAAAATAACAAGTTATGTTTCAAATTATCATTATAATAAGATAATAAAGATCAGCTATTAAGATAGTCCTTTTTTTATTTTAAAATAATGAAAAATTTACTAAAACACTTTTATTAAGAACCGGTAAAAAAAAAAATATAAACTCATTTTTGGTCAAAGATTTTAAATATTTTTTAAGAAAGAACATTTCTATAAGGCAGACACAAAAAAAAAATAGCTGCCTTTAACTCTAAAATGAAAAATAAGATTTTATTATATAAGGCTAAAGGAAGAGCTAGGTCAAGGTTGATTTGAAAAAAGAACCATCCATTAAATACTGATAATGGACCAAGATACCAATGAAACCGATCGTCGTCGATCTAAAATTTTAATTTTGATCTTTCAAACTAAAAAATTCTGGGAATGTGGGGTGTAAGAGGAAAAGTTGCAACCTGAAAAAATTTACTGATTTTCACAAAAGATGGGACTTTTTAGATGTGTTAGGTATCAAAAAACAAACAAAGTTAGTTTTTGACATTCGGCCTCTTCCAAAATTCACGGAATGAAACGGGAAACAAATAACGGGTCGTTATTCTAAAAACCCAAAACCAAATTTTCAGTTATTTTAAAATACAAAAGGCAGAAGTTTTAGTAGGGTTTTTTTAAACCCCAACTCTTTGTGTTTTACCAGGTAAAATTTCCTTCTGGAGCAAACCGTTTGTTCGAAAAAGTATAATGTCTTCAAAAACGGAGTTTTAAAAAGTTTTTATTTTAAAAGCACCCTCAACAAAAACATAAAATATGGGAAAAACTCAAAGTTATTTCCTTTAAAATTGTTATTCATTTGACTAAAACCTTTGGGTAATTTATTCAAAGATAAAAATCCCTCCCTTTTTTCCTAGTCGACCCACCATTTAAAACAAATACGGAGAAAAATAAAAAATTGATACAATATATAACTTTATTATAGTTTTCTTATTAGAAGCGCTGACTCTAAAAATATAACGAAATTTAAGTTAAAAATAAAACAAATAATAAACAGCATTGTAACATTGATTAAATACTTTTATTTTGGAATTTAATAATTTCATATTATTGGTGCTTATTCGAAACATATTTTCAAATCACTTTTTATTAAAAATAGAGATCTTGGGTTAGCCGGAAATAATTCGATTTGTGAATTGTTTGATAATTGGATTAATAATAATTATTTCGTGTGATTGACATGAGGCAATCATTCTCATATTTAATTAAGGTTTAAATTTATATGTAGAATTATTGTCAAATAAAATGTAATATTTAACCAATTCCCAGGAAATTGGGTTTTAAAAAACAAGAAAAATTTGATAAACTTTGAGCTTGTGCTGCGATCAGTGGGGAAGAAATTTTTATAAGTTTTTTCAGATGGACTAAATTAGATAGATAAAATTGGTGGAGAAGCTGTTTCCATAGGTTTTTTGAAGAGCAGCCAACTTAGGCTAAGAACAGAAGAATTTTTGCAAAGATTTCCCGGGGGTCTTTGGAGTAGCAGTGTGAAAAGATCGTTTGAACTGGTGTGTTATCCGTTATTTTATAAATAAAATTGTGATCTGCGCTCTATAAGCCAAAACTCCATCAAATACAACAAGGATGGAACCCCAATCAATTCAAATGTTGTAGGGCAATATGATCAATTTGAATTTAAAACTTAAAAATTACCGAATATAAAAAATAGCCATAAAAATTGTTGTTACACCTGTTTTGTTTTTTTCAAATGGTATATAACCTTAACACTTTTATTTAAAGAATATTAAGGGCACTGGAAAAGACGAAATGTAAAAAAAATATTTACGAAAAGCATTAAGCTTTAAAAGTAAATTTATTATGTGCATAAATCTCTTAAAATCAGATTTATAATAGATTTAATTTTGGGATCTGTTGGATAAAAAATTATTAAATTGTCACATAGTTAGGGTCATTTTAAACGTTTAATTCTAATTATTTCATTGTTTGCGCGAATATTATACATTATTAAAAAAATGACTTTCATTTTACGTTTATTTACATTTTAAATTTTGACGTTTCGAAACCTTTTCAGGTTTAATTCTATTTAAAAGAAGAAAAAACATTTCCTCGAGTTTTAGAAAACAAAACTTATCCGTATTTTTGAAAAATTTTTTTAGAATAGTTAAAAAATGATACGGGATAAAAACGAACCAGTAAATATTTAAATGATATTTGACTAAACCAACCAAACAGGTAAAATAAATTTTAATCCGCTTTTCGACGACGACATAAACTGGTTCATTTTCGATAAAGTATAAAATGATATTTCATTTATGTGCTTATAAATAAAAAGAAATTTGAATGTTAAGTTCCGAATCAAGCTTTTTAAGGACCTTTTTCTTTATTCAAGTAATTTTATAAAAATGGATTTTTCGCATCGTTCATCTTTGCACCCCAGCAACATTTTTTTTTAAAATAAGCTTTCAACTGATATCGACTGATTCCCAGGCAACCATATACCACCTTATTCATAATGAATTAATATTAATTTTTTTTTAATTTAAAATCGACCGGTTCAAATAATGGAAAGATTTCTGTTTTACCTGGCCACCCAAGCTTTGGAAACGGAAAAGAATAGATACCCATTTTCATATTCTATGGGCTTATCCAATAAATGAACCGGCAAAGTTATTAAAATATTTTTAAATCATTTTTTTAATAAATAAAAAATTGAATAAGTTTATAAATAAATTTCGGGTGGGTCGATCTTTCGATCCTATACTATTATATATTCAAAACGCAGATTTTAGAAATATTTTTCGGAATTTTTTGAAGGACGATTTATGGTAATTAAGTAATGAAACAAAGGGGAGGCGGAGTGAGTTTCCGGGGGGACCTTTCAAACATTTTGCCGATAATTTCTAGTTTCCACGTGAATATTGAGGGGAATGAATTTAAATAATAAAATATTTTTTTTTTTTTTCTGTGGATGATTTTTATTTATTAAGACCAAAAGGATCATCTAAGTTGCTGTCTTTAAAATTTTATATTACATTACAGTATGATATTATGTACAGGAAACATATCATAGAAATAGTGTAGTAAAAAGTATATGACATTATATTTTTTAGCATTTAAATTTATTTTTTAAATTAATTGTATAAAGCCTTGCAGTTCAAGAGTTCAATTCTAAAAAAAATATGGTGCTCTGTTAGATATTAAGAATGCGGGTTGTACATGTTAAATAACTTTTAGTTTATGATCCGAATAAATAAAAAGGGTCTTCCCTGAACTTCAAAATTTAACCGAAAAAAAGTCACCTCAACAAAGTATGAGACAAAAGAGAGCAACGTGCAATGTAAGCAGGCTTTTCCACGAGAGATTAAACACGCTGTTTTTTTCCCTTAAAAAGTTCCTTTAAATGCAAATTGGCCACAGAACCATTGTTTTCACACGAGGCGTAATTATTTAAATTCGTTAAAGACCAACTGAATTTGTCTATATGTGGGTAGCACAATAGTATATTAATTAATTATTTTTTCTATTCCTTTTTGAAGGAACATTGTGGTTAGAATAAACAATCTGAAATACTTTTCTTGATTTTTAATCGAAGGGCTTAAGTTGGACAAATTTATTACCGCTAGGCAAGACTGAAAATTTTCTTGCTAAGAACGTTACAATTATTTTCAATGTGAGCAATTATTTAAAAGTGACATTTGTTAATGAGACTTTATTTTAACTAGTTTCTTCACGGCACAGTTATGGTTATATTTTGATATGACATTCAAGATAAATAAAACAATTGTGTAAAAACTTTGAAAACCGAAAAAACAAATATATTTTTTATAACAATATCAAACTTGAAGCTTTTGTTAAATTTTTAACACAAAAACAAAACGTACAAGACATTGTTTGGTTTTTTCATCCAGGCGGGAATCCGCACGCATCCGCATCGGCGCATGTCTAAATTAAAAATTTTAACCACCAAACGCCGCTCCTTTCCAATAACGAACTCGGAATGGACCCTTGGGATCGCATTCTTCCCACCGACGGAAATGTCGAAAGGGAGCGCGGTCCCCATATAACGGCACAATGGAATCGCGACACGCTGTGGAAAAAGGTCGTTCCTTCCCACCGACGAATATCGCAATAGGGAAGAACGCTTTGGAAGGGGAGAAATAAGAACAAGAACGGATGGACTTCCCCTTTCTTCAACCCGAAAGTAGTCACTTGTTTTAGAATAAGTTAATTTATAATTTATAAAAAATTTTATTTTAAGTAAATCGGTTTTTTTTGAGTCCTCCGCGCGGTACTGTAATTTTGGGATCAGGATTCCCGGGCCCACCCAATATTCGAGACCAAAAATCGCATCTCGCCGCGCTTGATAATTTCAACGTCGCACCGGAAAATCCGAAAAAGTGCCCGCCGGAGATCAAACTTGTCCCCCTGAAATCACCATATGTAAGTCGCTGAATTTTAGGGTTAGTTTCATATATGTTTTTTTTTTCCTTTTAAAAATAACAAGATTTTGATTGAGGAAAACTAGAAACCGGAAAGGGGAAAAAAATAATATAGACTTAGGGTTTTATTATTAGATAGTAATTTAATTATCATGGCAGATTTCGAAATATCCAAAGCCTCCTTACTTCCAAGTGGAAACCCGAACCTTACCGATTTATTTTGTGACCAGTTAGTTTTAAGATGGGAGAACCGAAAAATTTTGCACTTGTTAAGGAATATTAAAAAACAAGACCTGCCGCCCGTTTGTAAATGGAACCAGGATTGGTTGATTTGTAATGCTCTTATAAATAATTTGGTCAAAGAAAGAAACCCCTTTTCGATTTGTCTTTTAAGAAGGTTCGCAAAACAAATTTTTGGGAAATGCCAAATCTTTTATTTTATGACATACATCAGCTTTAAGATGTAGACCAATAATTAATAACTGGACATTTCAATTCGGATCCATAGAAATTCCCACGTATTACAGCAGTATTCAGACCATAAGCATAGGATGGGACAAGATTTGAATCAATGAGACATCCTTTCATGACCGAACAAAACTGACCGATAACCAACAAAGAAGAAACCCAAAAAAGAACTATACCCCTAACCTACGAATTTTTATCCGCAATCCTTTAGAAATGTAAAACACCCCACGTTATAACCAGATAACGTTTCCGGGACCCCAATCATATTTTCACCAAAAAAAGAGGACCTATTCAAAGTCACGACTAAAGAGCCTAAAGATCCACATACCACTGATAGTAATCCGTTGACGTTACTCCGTGACCTGGACAAGATCGAACAAACTCCATTTGACGAAGGCCTGGACTGTACCGTTCAAATTAGGACGGAAAAATAGTTTCCACCACCACCCTTCCTAGAATACGAAGCAATAAAACCAAGTAGAATTGTCCGAAATAAAACAAGTCCTGACCCAATTAAATAACAAGACGTTCTCTTTTGATCCTCAATTAAATTTTTAAAACCGATAGAATATCAAATCGTCTAAATTCTTTTTTTGGGCCGCATAAAAAAGACCCTCATTGATCTAGGATTCAAGAAAAAAGATTACCGTAACCTGGACTATAAGAGCAATAATCGAAATGCTATTCAAATCAAAGGATAATAAATAAAATGGTATCGGCAAAATCGTCCATTATCAGGGAACCCAATGGAGAACACCCTTTTTCAAAACCGCAAAGAATCAGTTCAATTAAAGAACTATAACATTTTACTTGACCCAATTAAAAAACGCACATACCTCTTTTGGGTTTTAAAATTTGCCCAAACATTATCAAAATTAATAAGGAAATATTTAAAACTGGTTAGGCCCAACATTTTGATGAACGCCCTTTCATTCATGCTTAGTTTAAATGATAAATAAACAAATTTGGGTTAAGACTTTATATTCTAAGGAGGAATTTAGTTTAAATTTTAGGACTATATAACAATGGAAAGCTAACTTCAATGGGAATCGTTAACGTTTGTATTTAAATTCCCAAAGTTTCCCCTTAATTCTCGTTATACAAATTGGATTTTCCAAAAAAGTTTAATCGTTTTTCCCCCTTTTCCTTTCTTGAATCACTGGCGATATTCATTGCATGGAGGCAGAATGTCCGAAGATAGATGTGGTATCTCTGCGAGAAAGAACAAACCACCAACTGGGTCATCACCGATTGGGCCCCATCACGGGTCACGCCCAAGGCAAAAAACTCCATCAGTCGTAGACCAGTGGAAAACTAGATGACCGCCACTTGCGTTGTTTCCACGAACCTCACTATACAAAATGCCAACGAGACGAGATCAGTTCTTATCAGGAAGTTTCTTATATCCATAATTGATTGGCAAAGAGTTCACCATCCAAACCAACGCAACCTAAAGGGACAGGGTAAATAAAAGGTATAACAGCCCGAAAAAGGAAAATTTCAACACCTTGGAAATTAACTGGTAGATCGAAAAAGCTTCGAAATTAAGGGATCAAGCCACAAAAAACCCTTCAAAACGAAAAATTAACCCTCTACCACACCCTATTCCGTTTTATAGTCTACGAAAAATTATCGGTTTGCCATACCTGTGCATCCGTCGAATGAAGGCAGCGCCTACACTGAACCTGAGGGCGGAAAATAGGGCGACCTCGGACAAGCCACCAGCGACATTTCCCTCAAATTGAGAAATAGGTGCTGGGGGAGGTGTTAATCCTACGGCTGTGGGAATCTGACATAGCATCACGCATCAAGCGCATGCATGTCATCACCAAATCGAAACCAAAGCTACCCTTTTCCTATAACGACCTATGGAATCCGCGACCCGTGTAAGACGGATCCATTCTTTCCACCGAGAAGTCGCAAAGGGAAACGCCGATCCTTTTCCATATAACGGCGGAATCGCGACACGCTGAAGAAAGGACCTTTCCTTCCCACCGACGAATATCGAATAGGGAAGAACGCTGACTCTCAGCACAGAAATAAGAACATACGCGAACGGATGGACTTACTTCTTCACACCTCGAAAGTAGTCACTTGTATTTAGAATAAGTTAACTTTATAATTTATAATTAATAAATTTATTTTAAGTAAATCGGTTTTTTGAGTCCTCCTGCGTCGGTACTCGTAATTGGCTCCAAATCATCGCAGGTCATCGTTGTTGTTAAAATTCAATCTAGTCGCTATTTTTTTAATTCAAGACGTAATCATCTTTATTTTTTGTGTAGTGACAATATTTCAGCTAAGACTATAAAGTATTGTGGTTGAGACTACTTATACAATGTACTATCATCTAGGCTCTTGTATTAAAATTAGGTTAGCTGGATTTGTAACGTATTACATTGCTTTTCTTGTATCACGTCCTGTATGTAAAAAAATCAAAGCGTTTTGTCAGTTAAACAGAAAATGTTACGAATGTTATGAACTTTAACTAAATTTTCTAGAAAATTGTAACGCTTAAACTGAAATCTCCTTTAATTTTTTTTTTCAATAATAAAATAAATGACTAAATATCTTTCAGCTCTTGACTACTAGTCTGAAGAGAAAAATAAGAAATGAAATATACGTAAAAACAGTTATGTAAAATATTGCCTTTCACAAGGCAATATTTTACATAACTCACCAGAAGGCAAATGATCAACCATACAAGAATGAAGCGTATATTTTTTTATATTCACATATAAATTGAAGATTCTACGGTCAGACTAAAAACATAATATAAAATACATTTTCAGTACCTACATATTTCATTCATTCATCATCAGCCTTTGATAGTCCACTGCTGGACATAGGCCTCCCTAACACACCCTATTTATTAGGGTCTTTGGACCGTTCCCACCACGCTGGTCCAATGAGGGTTTGTGGGTGGACCGACTTTTAAATGTCCATCCGACGAATGGATCATCTTACTTTTCAGACAATTGGGTGATCGGCCGAAATTGCCTAACCAAGTAGGAAACAACAATGAAAATTGTTGTGTCCCGCAGGATTTGAACCCATGTTTTAACATAAGAAAAATGGTCAATATTTTATCAAGACCTTTTTCTATGTTCATATTAATTTGAGCATAATATAAACTAGTTTATAAAAAATTGTTAACAAAAATAAGATACGCTTGTCTGTTTGAATATTGAGTAATATCGTTTTATGTATTGTACATATTTTGTTGTATAGTACATAAGTAAAAGTGGCTCACAGCAATGGTCGCTTGACTTAACGCCGTCTTGGAAAATATGATTCCATTCCATGAATTTTCCAAGACGTTTACTATCGACAATAATAACTCAAGCTCTTATCTTGGACGATTTTGCTTATTATGTTATCATCTTTTAATATTGTACATTTTATCCGTTTTACATTGAAAATCCGTATCTTTTACGTTAAATAAAAGCTGAATACTTATTCAACTTGTAATAAAATTTAGAAATTTTTGTTGTTCTATGTCATATTTGCTTGTTAAGTGAATATTGATTATGGTGTTTCTTTCAGCGGGCCTGGATTTATTTTTTAAAAAAACACTTTTACAGTTAAAAATGCGAGGGTCACACTGAAAGTTCTTACAAAATCATAAACTCGGCAAACTAGCCAGTTATTACTTTTATTATATCTTTTCAAATTAGTTTCCATTTACATCAATACAGCGAACAAAGTAGACAAACTAATCAATAATTTTTTTTAAATACTGTGCTATGACTTTCACATCGAATATTGCTCTGTTTTTTAAAATGAATTTGAAAATTTGAAAAAGGAAAATGAGTGCTTGATAAATTAAGATAACGTTTAAAAATACGAGAGTAAGGAAAAACTGTGCAAACATTAATTTGAAATAACAACCCTAGAAATCACATTAAAACATACAGAGAAATCGAATGATGATAGAAATGGAAATTATTGAAAAGTCATAAAATTTTAATGGTAGTTTTAATATAATATCTATAGTAGGTAGAATGGAATATAGAAAAGTTACAAGGGTATTCCTATTTATTCTAATGCTAATATTTTGTTCTCAAATTTACGCGCAGTAATTTCTTGGATAATTATATAATATACGTATTCACTTCCATATATGTGTAATAACGGGACATAAATCCATGGATGTGTCGGTACTGTAGTGTAGTGTTAACATTGGTTTAATGCATGCGGTTAAAATTATTATTTAAAGTAAATGTTTGATGATCAGTTAAATTACTTTTTATTATTGCATATGTGCATTAAGGTAAGCTTTTCTTTATTTCCATTAACAAATTAATAGAATGTTATATATTAAAAATATAGCACAACACTTTGTTGATTTTAATCTTTAATGCGCGCTGCGGATTAATTTTAATGCAAATGGTTTTCAGCAATAGACTTTTGAGAAAGTTTTGATGCGTTAAAATGATGTTCATACAAATATTTTTACTATTGTAGTAATTCTTTAATCTGTTGATCAAATTAAACGAAATTGAAATCAACATGAGTTTAAACTTCATGTATGAAATGCTCCAATTCTTTTTCAAATTTGAGTGATAACACGACGTTATCACTGTTTGTTTACTATAAAGTGTTTTGCTACATAGACTCATATATAAAAAAAATGTAAAGACAATACATATTTCAATTTGAAGCTAGAACCGTATTCAATAAATCTGAAAAATTATTAATATACGAAATATACATTTTTTGTTTCTTTTAAATACGTCATTGATGCGGAAACACGCGAGACGTGTTGCGTCGCACCAGTATTAAATTCTTGTACAGCGTACATTATCGCAAGGTTACAAATAAAGCGCGCCAAGCGGTTTTTGATACAAACGAATGGTTAGAGTAACGAAACAGAACTCCTAGATTCTATGTTTGATTCTTGATTCTTAATTTGTTTATTCGTATGGTCACATCCAAAAAAAGACCATTTAGGAAACTTTTTATGTCCTTACTTTACATTAAAAGTGACTAATAATCTAAAAACAGTATCGCTAGAATAAATATTTCATATGATAGATAAAACAAAATACCTACTATTAACCAATGGTGTTTATCCAATGGTTTGTAACATATGTAAGCCATGTATTGAAAATACTATGTTTTAGAAAATATACCCTCAGATTTTATTAATCTAAGATTTTTAATTTGGGTTTGTTCACGTTTGAAAGACAAAAGCGCAAGTATGTTATTATGAAGAGTCCCTGACATAAAGTTAAGTGCCGTGCCATTATATGCTCTCTGTACTCCTATGAGATTAAAGGGAGTTATACTTTATGCGAAACGTTTTAAAAACTTGAAACGACCTTACTGCTAAATTCCGTGGTACATTGTGACTGGGGGAAAATGTTAGTAGCGTGCTTATTGCTCTTGCTTATACCTTTTACAATGGTTACGACTGTTCATTTAAACTAACACGAAATCCGAGAAAAATAAAATAAAATACTATTGATAAAATTTCATTTTTAATTATATCATTGACAATGATAATGAATGTATATTTTAAGGTAATGATTTTAATAGTGGCAAAGTAAGCGTTATAGAATTCTTTTTTAATGGATCTCGTGCTCTGTAGAATAAACCTATTAGAACACTCCCGAGTGGAGGCTCGATGTCATGAATGTGTGTGTTTGTCCTACACTCTAAGTACAGGAGTGTATCTGGCTACTGCTAGGGTGTCGCAACCTATGCCTTAAGGGTGTTAATTAAGTTCTTGTATTTAACAAGTAAGGAAAACCTAGCCATGGAGTCACCAGCGGCGGCGACGAATGCATCTGCTGCTCGATTGAATTCGTCTAGATTGAAGATCAAAGAGATCTAGCGATTTTAAAAATGACTCGCAATTATTGCCATTGCTATGGCTAGCATGCTGGCTATTTGAAGCGGCGGTGGGCCGCTGTGCGCTCGGAGTCAGCTCCGGGGCCGGCTGTTGCCAAGCGGAGCGGAATTGCCCAACGTTGGAAGGACGAAGGGGTGGAAATGCGGTGTTATTGGATGGATTGGGTGGTCACCTGGAAGAGGCTTCCCTTGGGATTGCAGGGACTCTGCGTTTTGGCGCCTTAGGGCAGCCGAGGCAGTTGGTTGTGTGGCCGGGATTGCGGCAGTTTACGCACGCAGGAGGTTCGTAGGTGGCGAGGACTTCTTTGTCCTTGGGTCTGGGACAGGAGGCGGTGCCGTGATCCCCGAGGCATTTGACGCAACGGGGGCGGGCGAAACAGTTCCGCACAGCTTGACCGAACAACTGGCAGTTATGACACCGCAGTGGCCCTGGGAGACCGATGGAATGCGGGCGCTCAAAAGAGATACGGCCGATCCCACACAGGTGATCTACAACGTAAATGCGCTTGCCTTCCTTGGAGCGCTCTAGCGTAACCGGCACTATACCATAAGGGCGTTTGTTGCGTGGGTGGTACATGCGTTGTACCGAAAGGGCGGGAATATTTAATTCTTGACAGCAGATGCTATCTTACGATTTCCTTGGCAGTCTTTGACTACTGTCATCCCTAAGGAGTAAAGTCACCTTTCTAAAATCGTCGGAATTTGCTAATTGTAATTTGATCCCCTGATTCCCCGGTTATCAGAGGCCTCAAATTTAATGTTATTGGATAGGGCCGAGTAAATCTCGACCCACTTCTCCTTTTCGCGGAGGTAAATTGGTGGTGGGCGTTTCCCTTCGGGGAGCTGTGCCTGGAAAGGCTGGGACGGCTGGGTGGGGCGAGGGGCCGGGGGGCACCTAGGGTCGGCGGGATGGATGGATGGGGGTTTCGTTGCCTGGGAGGTCGACGGTTTGGGAACCTGCTAAGGGCAGGTGGTTGGAGCGTCGGGCTTTGCTGCCTTGACAGGAAGGATGGGCACAGGTGATGAGGTGCGAACCTTGCGCTTCCTCTTGGATTTGACGGTTTTAAAGCCGTTGGCGGGTTTGTGTTTGGAGTTTTGGATAGCCTCGACCTCGCATGTCCGATTCCGTGCGGATGCTGATGTCGACATAATTGTCGTCATCTTCATCCGCTGGAACAACAGTAGTAAGTCAGGCGTTTGAGCAGGAGTTGGAGCGGTTGGGCAATGTTCCGCGATCATCAAATTCATCGCGGAGCATCGGTCAAATTCTGGTATAATTTCCGACCAAGCTTCTCACTGATCGCTTTGGTATTAATACCGAAGCGATCACTCAGCTCCCGGTCGAGCATTATGCCGATTAGGTCGCGTTTAGTTAGAGCGAGACATTGGTTGCGTCACCCAACGCAATACGTGAGTCCGGGCGATAGCCGGATGTGCGTCCCTCCTCCTACCCGCCCTGCCGGGTTCGGCAGGAGGTGTGTCGTGGATGGTTCTGTAACAAGAAACAAAATATTAAAACGATCACTTGGCCTAGTGTAGTTGTAAAAACAACTAGTTCGGCCGAGAAACACGATAATAACCCTAAGAAACAAGAATAACGCTTCGGCAAGCGGCTAGCAACACAATTGTGTTAGGCAAACGAGTTGCAAAACACAGCTGTGCACAAGCCGGTCGCTTACGGTAGCGCAATAAAAACGTGGATCAGGCGCAGCGTGACGACTTCACGGAAGCGGACAATGTAGACTGCGCATTGAGCTGAGGAGACTGCGGTGAACACGTGCGGACGGGACCGCTGCTGAAGGCGCACTCGTCTTTATAGAATTTAAATAGTAACATATTAATGTGTTGTCAAGTATATACGTTATGACAGTAGAAATATGACATTCTTCACAACAATGTATAAGAGGAGCTGTTTTGGTCACTGTTTGCAAACATATCCAAACCTTCAATAACAAAGTAACCATTAACCTTCTAGTGGCAATAATTTGTCTGGAAGTTAATGTCCGGTGGCATCCTTAAGACTGCTGGAGATAAAAATGTATAACGCAATGTCAAATTTTCTCTTTTCTATTAGCCAGTGAAAGGGCTAAGATTTTTCAAATATAGGAATAGACGCCTACGTAATACCGACCTTATCTATAATTTTTACCGCATCTCGGGTGCAATTCGCCGCATTTACTGTGGAACCAAAATCACCGACATAGCCCACCGGATTAGTAAGCTGAAGTGGCAATGGGCCGGTCATATAAGCCCAGAACTGACGACCGCTGGAATCGAAAGTTCTGGAGTGAAGACCGAGGCTCGCAAACGTAGTGTAGGACGCCCTACGGCAAGATGGAGTGACGACATTCGCAAAGTGGCCGATGAGAATAGCCGAAGATCGGAAGCGGTGGCGTGCATTAGGGGAGGCCTCGATGTTGATGATGATGAACCATAGCGCCCGTTCATGTAGAGCTTCAAACACTATAACAAATATTAAGATACCTTTGGGATAAAGGGGACGAAAGGATTAGCCAGTATCTAACATAGAATCTTGAAATAGAAAAGCTGTGACTAGATAAAGGTTATAGAGTGTTAATGATAGGAAACAACAAAATAACAACTATTCTTAAAAAGGTTGATTAGAAAAAACTTTTCCTCGTGTAAAGTGAATCAAAGTAAAATAAATAATATGGTGAATATGATAAGTTTTAAGTGTTTTATTAAAATAATAAATTTCGGTGTAAAAATACTTTATATCTAAACTTACTCAACAAAATCACAAAATGAATGTACAAACAATTAGTAGCCAAAGTCAACTAGACTCGTGTTTGTATTTTACTTAAAACGAAATTCATTATTCTATGCTGAAGTTTAATGAAGTAGGCCTATATAAATGGAGTAATTTATTCTATTCTATACATTTATCACAGGTCTGGTACATAGATTTTAATTAAAAATATTCTTACAAATGATGATAAATATTACATAAAATAAATAAATTTATTTTGTCGTAGCAGTTCTACAATAAGTGACAATACTAAGAAAGTGAATTTATTGAAACCTTATTAACTAAAACCTTTAAACTTTATTTCTTTTCTGCAATATTCGTTAGAGCGGGTTTTTATTTCTAAAGCATTAGAGCGATAATTCATAGGTTTAATGTACAGCCTTATTTTATAGTTTCCGGTAGCTCAAGGGTAAATTGGTATTTTAAATTAGTATTTTATTGTTACATCACATGAACTTGATTTTTTGGGAACCATATAGGATCAAATATTTTTATGAATTAAGATCTAACGAAATTAAATTATTCTTTTACGTTGGTGAATTATGCCCATCATTTTAATTTCGAATGAATTATGGTAAATATTTCAAAAACCCTTCAGAGCGATTGTGGTTCAGCCTGTTGCATAGTAGTATCACTTAATATAAATTTATTGGGTTAAGCAATTGGTAAGCTTTTGTAAGTCGCACTTTTGAGAAGCACGACATCGATGTGTCGTGTCCATTTCTAATGTGCTCTATGCTTGTATTATATTTTTTTCGAAAATCAAGCAATACATTGTATTATAAGAGTAATAATATTTATGTATAATAAAGCAACTAAAGAGCTTTTATATAATGCTACAAATCACTCACAAGTGATCAACAACATACTTTTATTAAACACATTAATTATATAATAAAACTTTTTTTGAATTCATTTACACGTAATTAAAAAAAACTTAATCCACGCTCAGTTCCACAATCAATAAATACAAAACCTTTTGTTGAGCCAAGACCAACAACATGAGCAGTATATTAATTAATCTGCTTTTAATAAATCGCAGTACAAAACTATTCATAATAAAAAAATTCTAACTCTGAAACTTTGTCAGTTCCATTCTAAGATGAGATTAATTGGACTAAAAACTTCTATTAAATATAAGGCATACATAAGTTATTACAAATAACTAACTGTTACCATTTAACAGCAAACGGAGTAAAAAATGTAAAATAAATGCAACCTTGGACAAAACATTTTAGGTACAACGTTTAAACAACGATTTTTTGGTATATGGTTTTATAAAGCCGGATGAACCAGAGAAAGAACAGTACAATTTTCCTCTCTCACATTTGTACTTAAGTTTACATAACCGTGAGTTTGTACTGCTGTAAAATTTACATAGAAACGTGTTACGATCGTAGTATGTATTAACGTGCTTTTGCATTGTCATATTACACCTAAACATGTAAAAAAATGGAGACATTTAAACAAAAATCTTTGATTTTCGCATGCACCTTTAAAAGTATGCTTTTATTTGTTAAATTTTATGTCGACTAAATTCTTTTTTTTTATATTTACAGGTTTTTATTCCCAATCAATTCCTATACAGCTCCCTAACTCCTTTGATAAATTGTAAGAAAAAAATTCTTTTCTTGTGCTAAATATTGAGGCAGGTCAACTAATCTATTACTACGGTAGAAATTTTGTATTTAACTGTGCCATTAAAATGCTATGTAAACGTTTCTAATACACATCATCAGCCTTTGATAGTCCACTGCTGGACATAGGCCTCCCTTATACACCCTATCCATTAGGGGTTTTGGATCCCACCAGGCTGGTCCAATGCGGGTTGGTGGGTGGACCGACGTTTTACATGCCCATCCATGGACGCATGGATCATCTTACTTTTCAGACAAATGGGTGATCGGCCCAAATTGCCCTAACCAACTAGGAAACAATGAAAATTTGTTTAGTCCCGCAGGATTCAACCCACGACCTCCGTTCTAAAGCACACGCCTATACCACTAGGGCTACGGAGGCAGTTGTAACGTTTCAAATAACCCCGATCTTTTATATTGATAATTGTAACAATTTTCTTTTGTCTAACAGATACTTAAGATTAAATCTATTATTTTATCTACTTTTTATAGAGATGTATGACAATAATGAATGCACTTTTAAATGCTTCTTGCTATTATGGTAAATATTTTGTTTTGGACATTCACTACAGGTTTATGAACAAAACCAGACAATAAATAACTGAATACCTTTTTGGGCTGTGCAAAACCCCCTACATGGAGAAGGCGTGCATTAGGGGAGGCCTATGTCCAGCAGTGGACAAACGCAGGGTGTATCTATATTCTTCTTAAGCCATTGTAAATTATTACAAGTCAAAATAAATGTAATATATTTTCTTTTTGTTTTTTTTTATTGCTTTCGCAGGGAGACCAGCAGTCGGGCCACCTGATGGGAAGTGGTCACTGACGCCCATAGACATTGGCAATACCAGTGGTATTGCCAACACGCAGCCTAATGTGAGACATAGGGTAAGTCTCGTTTACCCAGTAAATACGCTGGCTACGGTGTCCTTCAAACCGAAACACAACAGTGTTTTAACACTACTGCTTGGGCAATTTATATGAAGCTATTCTTTGGAATTGACAATAATGGTACATATAAATTTAAAACTTAACTAAATACGAAAATGATTGCCCGATGCCAATCACACGAAATAATTATTTTGAACGCATCAATTATCAAACGCCTCATATCCATTAACCGTAATTACATTCCGGAAAGATAATCTCAGGACTGCTATATATTAATAGAATACGTAATTACGAAATGTGTTTCGACCAAGAACCAATAATATGTAATTGTTAAAATTCAAAATGAATGATTTTAATCAATATTATAATGCTGTTTATGGTTGTTAAACGTAAAAGTCTGCGCTTCTTTTAAGAAAACTGTAATGAAATTATATATTGTATCATTTTTTTTGTCTCTGTATTTGTTTGTAAATGATAATGGCTGAGGCTCGACTAGTGTAAAAGTGAGTGTTATTTTTAATCTTTAAACAAATTACATACTTATTACTGAGTTTTAATAAAATGAAATTTAAAATTTTAGAAGAAGAATAACTTTTTGAGTTGGTATAACATATTTTATGTTTTAATTTTAAGACCGACATTTATTATTTATTGAACATGTAGTATTCACAGAATAAATAATTATTACCTGGTAAAACACAATTGCTGGTTGAGCGCTTTAAATAAACACCACCCTACCTAAAACTTCTACTGCAAGTTATCTATTAGCATTCAAGTATTCTATAAATAGCTGAAGGTTTGGTTTTTGGTCTTCCTTTACAGAATAAGGACCGCTTATTAGTATTTCTGTGTTCCCATTGCCAGTGGAATTATTGGACAGTAGAGCTTTCGGCTCTACTATCCAATTATATGTCTATTAATCACAAAATGTGTTACAGCCACATTCAAACAGACAGACGAGATGAGTACACTTTTTTATTTGACGAGGCTTATAAACATTTTTCATTTTAACTTAAATAACTTTGTTTGATTTTGTATATCATAACATCATCTCACTGAGTGTGACATCGTTTTTCAAACCAGTAAATTTTTCAGGTTGCAACATATTCAAAACCATCTTTGCACACTTTCTCATTCACCATAAATTTAGATTACTTTGCCGAATACCAAATAATTATCTTATTTTTCGTGAAATATCTAAAATCCTCGAGATTTACGTGTATTTTACATTGACTACAATTTATGCCTTTAATGCATCTGTCCGTCAACATTATCAGTACTCTAATGGATAGAGTTCTTTCATATTCATACCTCTGAACACCGTTGACCTCTCAATATCTGTCGCTCTATATCTGATGCCATATATCGGAATAGCAAAATCTTCATCATCGTCATCATCAGCCTTTAATAGTCCACTGCTGGACATAGGCCTCCCCTAATACACCCTATCCATTAGGGGGTTTTTGGACCGTATCCCACCACGCTGGTCCAATGCGGTTGGTGGCTAACAGGCTACTAGGCTACGGAGGCAGTCAATAAGGCAAAATCTTACCTTTCATTACTGTACCACACGTGAGAGTTATAGGTAGCTAATTTCTATCTTTAGTGATCTGTCCTATATAAATATCCTATTCTTTCTTTGTACAATACTTTGAATAACAGTCAATTCAGTTTTCTGCATTTTATTTATTATTATTTATAAAATGATGAATACATGACTTGATTACTACGAAATTTTATTGAGAACCGGTAAATGATAAAAAATAATAAATTACGATACTAGAGCTACATAAGTAATCCTTAGTATATTGTCCAGCATTAAGTTGAAATTATAATGTGTATAATGATAGGAATTAATATTTCAAACATTTAATATGCACAATATAAATAGAAATAATAAGGATAAATTCGTTCTGTAATCACCAAGACTCGAAAGTCCAATGAACTCTTTTATTGGACAATGAATACAATTTTACATGAAAATACTAGAAATCTGTCAGCTATTATCTGGTAATAAATTTAAGAAAGCTGTAAAGGAGCGTTTGAGTCTAAAAGGATATTATTGCTGTAATGACTATTTAAATAATAACAAACCGCCGTAATAAATTGTTTTCTCCTGGATATTTCAAGATAAATTGAAAAAGATATTGTAGAATTCTGATAAGAAAACGGAAAGAAATAAATCCCGTTTAGTTTCTTACGCCGACTCTTCTTAAGTCAAAGGATTTATCAGCGGGCCATTGTCAAATCACCGACACCAAGACCTTGACATATGAGTAACTTTAATATATTTATACACAAACACACATTAGCACAAGGCTTAGTGGTTTTTGCTTATGCTAACTTATTAAACTCTCTGTAATTTACGTTAATATAATAATAAATATCAAAAAACACACATGGATTCATTTCATTTCATTCAGTTCATTTAAAATCATATAATAGTCTGTACAGTAATATTCTACCAGCACAAGCAATCGTTGCACGAGTTGAAGTATGGAAATATAAAAATAAATGAAACACTTTCTGCCAATTAAATAATCGGATGGGAATTTGCATTCAAATTGTTTCTATTTAGGACGAGCGCAAAGCGCCGTGTTTACTTTGCGGTGGAGGCCCTGCTTACGTCGCACGTTACTCTAACGGCTCCTTTGTTTGGTTCTTTGTTCGGATGAGAGACCCAAACTGACAGAGCAAGTGTCGGATAAAATGTAATGACCGTTAGAGTAAAATTTACAAAATCTATGATGTTTTAGAAGTGTACAAGACAGGAAGATTTGAGGCCCTTATGTTTCTTCACCATGGAAAAATGTTTTTTGAGTACATTGTATACTTTTGAGTTGTTAAACTTGTAGTCGTTATGGCAAAATGTTTGGTGGACATATATATGTATCGATATCATACAATGGCATCAAACAAACAAACAAAATAAACTTTACCTGCGCAGTTCCAATTACTAAACCCAAAGTTATTATTATTTTTTTTTACTTATGTCAATTGTTCTGGCGCAGTAATTCAATGCAGTGGTTATTCTATCATTGTAAGTATTATTTATTTTAAAGTTATGCTAAGTAATATTTAATTACTACATTAAGACTTTAAGTTTTGAAGGTATTTAAAAAAAACCCAGAGAAACTCTGCAAGCTATGCGGCCGGTTATAATCAGAATTTCACATCGTGATCAAAAGCCCAGAAATAAATATATTTTTTATCGTTTATTCATCTAGTCCTTAAACGCAAGTACTTTTTTAATATACTACAAATAAATAAACATTTAGTGTAACGTAACGGAAATTCTATATTCATGGGAGAGCCCGGATGAGACCAGAAAAATTAAAGGTTTTTTGTGTAGAGTTTCTTCCGGCAAACCGCCAACCGTTCATCCCTTCCTCGTTGTCTCGATAGCGTTGTTGCCAAAAACGGACTAATTGGCCGTTCTAATTTTTTTTTGCTTGAAGAATAATTTTATATGACTTTGAGTTTCTATTATTTGGTATTATAATTTTACAGTTAGTTAACATATCTATAGTTATATATGTATATGTCTAACCGATAAAATATATATAATTATTTGTAAAAATAATATAAAGATTTTTAATATTTACATACATATGCTTCTTACAAACGGAAATTTAAGGGTATTTTTGTGTATTACTATGCCTGTATTTTTTTTTAAGTATAGATCGCACTTTTAAATATTTACTAATAACAATAATATCTATTTTATAAAATGTTACTTTAATAAAAAGTTTAAAAAACATACCTCGTATAATTTATTAAACAGAATTCACGCGGCTGCAGCTCTTATAAACAATACATATCCTATCAAACCGAGTATTTTCGAGTACGATCTCTCCCGAGAGATTCAGGTCGTACATCCGGCACCATTCGTTCGTCCCAGACATGACTTACCTTTGTCCTATATGCTTATATTCAGTACAGTAACAGTATGCGCATTCAAATACTTGTACCAATCAAATAGTTTTTTCAAATTGCTTGTGTTTTTACTCTTACTTAATAGATCAACGCCTTTGGTGTTACGTAATGGCTTTTTGTAATGCAAGTAACCTGTAATTTAAAATAGAAGGTGAATAAAAGGACTTTTTTTAGGATTATATTGCTTTTATTTTTACATTTTTAAATTCCCGACGTCTCGTACACTTTCCAGCGGCCGTGGTCACAGGGTAGACTGAGATGTCATGCGTCTTGAGATGTCAAGCGAAAATCTCGTAAATTAGTGGATTCGGCATGTATAAAATTACATTATACAAATTTTGCATCATAGTTAAACTTTCAACCAATAAAATAGCAACAGTATAGATCAGATGCAAAAATCTTTATATAAAAATGTTTAAGTGAATCGCGAAGTCAAATCTCCTTGTAACCAATACCTACGTTAATGTTATATGCTTGATGTTAATATTACACTAAATTCTTTTTTAAAGCTACTTGCATGCTAAAGACAACAAAACAGTAACATATATTCTTTTATAACAATGACCACCTCACTTAAGAAAACGTACGCACAATTTTGTTGTATTTACTAAAACAAATAAAGCAATACATTTGTCTAATGAAGGTACAAGCTTTTACAAGCATTTCTAATGTTTCGTGTTGTACTTCGTCCCAAAAAGTTAAGCTGCCTTGTTGAAGTTTCTAGCAAAGGCAAACTTATCTCAACTACTTCAAGTACCTTACAGGATTGCTGCCTAAACATTTAGTATAGGTGTACATACACCTATACTATCATACCTATACAAAGTTTAGTTAATAAACATATATATTTAAAATAAATCGACTATACAATACATTAAACAAAGTCACTAGAATCCGCTACCTGCAGGCATTGGGGGTTTGCCTTATGCCGTTGGATACACAAGACTCCCAGCCTCCCCTCCCCCCTACTGCGGCGTCAATGAAACGCTCCGCAACTAACCGCAATTCGGCCGAAAAAAATAGAGAGATTGTTTGTCGCCACAGTATAGAATATCCCTTGGTGCATTAAAGCTGCAGTGCAGCCTTGCGAGGTTGCAGGGATAAAGGGAGGGTATTTGAAATATCAACGCTTTTCTTATTTCGCAACCCCACAAATGCTGGGGACGAGAAAGAGAGCATGCCTACCATCTTCAATATCAGCTTCCACGGCCAGTCTTATTCTTTACACTGGATTTTAAGGATTCCCACCACTACTACTATTTTAAATAGTTTAAGTTTTTCGAAATGAAACTAAAAGGTTTGGGAGATATAATATTCAAAAACTTTAAGCTACTTTGAACTGTTTTCTTTTTATTTTCTTTCACCATATTTTTAAGCACAACTACTTCTTATTAAAAAAAGAAACGTGGAAAACAAGATACGCGAAAAGTGACTCTAATAATTGTATTGCTTGTAACTACAATGAAAAATACTGTAAAATTTGTTTTTCTAATATTTAACGACATAATAATAATAAGTACGGCAAGTAATAAGGTAAGTAAACTACATATTAAGAGCAGGATTATGAAAATATAAGGAAATTGCTTCGTGAATTCATAATCAACGCCTAGTAAACCAAATGTTTTTTAATATGAAAGAGTCTATTTACAAATAATGCAATAGACGTTGATGAATTTATAATTTTTAAATCTTATGAAAAAATATATACTCATTCAAAATATTAAAAAAAATCAACCTTTATAGATCAATTTATAAACAAAGAATATTTATATATTTTAACAATGCACACGTGACTGTAACACTAGTTAGTAAACATGTTTTTATGTTATATTTTAGAGAGTTACAAAATCTAATAACCAGCACGCAAACACATTGAACTCAACCACAAATTTATGACAAACAAACAATAGGCGTAAAAAACTATATAAAATAGATTATCATAGATTATATAAAATTCCATCAAGAACCGAAACCTCCTAAAATCTATTCAATGTTACCACATAAATTAGTTAGAAATAATATTCATAAACTTGATGACACGCGACGTTCCTTTGGAACGGCCCTTGGATCCAGGGACGAACAGTTTAGAGTGAAGTGTCACTTTTATTTTGGCTCAGCGTTTTATATTTTTTATAAACGATCCTCAGCAGAAAGAGATATACAATGTAACGGAAGACTAGAAGTCCGCGTATCAGGTAAAATTTTAATTGTAAATTATTACACTCATAAATAAAATATACATACCCAATATGTTTTTATATTTTCTCTAATTATTGTCTTCTAGTTAGTATAAAACAAATACAAATAGAAAGTCTGGCGAAAAAGAAATAGAAAAACATTAGTTGGATTAATCATCCTTTACAAGTAAAGATCATTAGCGCGGTAAAAAATAACCTAGGATATAAATTCTTTTATATTTTGAGATTTAACATTATAGGCTTTTAATTGATGAAAGAAAGGACTTTTTACGGATTTTATCGCGTTTATTTTACAACACTTTCCACTGGCTGCGGTCTACCCTGTGAACACGGCCGCTGTTCCGCCGTGTTCGAAACGTCGGGAATTTAAATATGTAAAATAAACGGGATATAATCCGTAAAAAGTCCTTTTATTCAATCATGGAAGAAGTTGAGCCAATAAGGTCTTAAATGTTGTCCCATTAGTTTAAATGTTACATAAAAATAAAAATAATTTTAACTCCCATTGAGGCGAAAAAAGGAACTGACAAGAATACTTAGGTTAGATTGATGGGCCCTAAAGACAAATAACATTGAACAGAGAAAGACAATGCTTTTACGTTGATGTCCTCGTACCATACATACATAAGTTTATGGACATAGTCTTTTTCTATGTTCGTTAATAAAATAAATCTTATATATTAAAAAAAAACAAAATATATCGGGTATATCCCACATGTAAGTCTATTCCACTTACAAATATTTTCTTTAATTTGTTTATTGAATATAATTTAAATGATTAATTGTTTGTTTACATTCGACTACATTTCCCCTACGTTTATTATAGTATGTCCGCTTTAGCAGAGCTGCTAAGAGAATGTTTGCATCCGGCCAATAGGCACGCAAAGGCCAAATTTTAGGAAGCCATCTTTGCCCTTTGTCGGCAAGGTTGGGCTGCAGAGATTAAAGGTTAAAGGTAAATTAAAATCGGTGAAAGTACCTTATTACTCTATGCACCTGTACTGGGTTCGACATTTTTACCTCCTAGACAATAAGAAGCAGAGGACGAATTTCACCAGGTAGTCGGATGAGGTAGCTGAATTTACTGGCACGAGTCTTAGTGCAGCGACTTCCAAGAGGCCATGGATCGGTGTAATAAGAATTCTAAATAAACGAAAAACTTTTTCAAAACTTTATTGCTTTCTATGCTTAAATTTCTTTAAATTACTTTAGAATTATTGCGTGTATGCAATAAACTATTTATTAATTTTAATCATGTTGAAGTAGAATATTGTTTCATTTATATTTGTAGAAAAGAAACTGTGCTACTGACACTCGATAGCCTATTTACCCTAGTACCAAAAAATCACTTCAGTTTCACGTAGCTTTTTTATAATTTTTTAAAATGTTGTGTACATAGAAGTTAATGGATATGGACTTTAACCATGCATAATTGACTCAGGTGTCTTCATTCATTTTATCCATTACATTTTTAATTTTATGTCTTTTAAATTTAATCCATGATGTTAAAATTTCATGAAACTGTAAAGAGATGAAACTCGGTAGCATACATAAAATTCCGGTAATGTATAGATATGAAAATATGAATACGTATTGATTTTAGGATAATCGTAGGAAATTTTTATTACCTCAATTCCGACACTCGAGAAGATACCCGAAATTCCTAAAGTGCCGCGTTAACCCCAATATGAAAGTATTGTTACCTCAATCAGTCATTTATAGGAACTGGTAACTTTTTTTAACAAGCTTTTATTGTGTACTTCATAGTCTCTAATTATGTATGAAGTTAATATAATACAAGCTATTTTATACATGTACAGTACAGGTTTTGTCGAAACGTTGATAACTTTAAAAAGCGTCTATATGTTATATTAAATGTTTTAAAATTAATGTATAGAACTTTTTTGATTGAATTATCTACGACAGCTTTTTAATTTGATAAGAAAATCGAACTATCCATGTTGAGTAAATGTGGTATATTTCGGTATGTAAATGCATATAATGTGTATAAGTGTGAGCTACTCGTATAAGTAATATGTAAAAACATAAACACAAATAAATTATTAATAACGCATAATTTATTGGTGCGCGATACATAATGTTTTGTTTTTTAAGAAAAGTAAACAAGAAGGCAAAAAACATACAAGAATATTATATAAACTGTTTGATACGTGACTAAAGCACCATATATGAAAGGCAAAACGATTGGCGGAAATAGAGACACGGTGAGAGCAAATAAAATCACCATACGTGACATAATTTCAGGAAAAACAAAATGAAGTTTCTCGGAAGCAATTTGTCAGATAAAGTATTGAGTTTCTCAGTATTCACATCTTCAATTGTCATCTTATAATATTTTAAGATTTTTCCATGCTACATCAGATTTAAAATGCATGGCAAAACAAATACTGGGTTGAAATAATATAGAAAAAAAAAAAGATTATCGTAGAGTCTATTTTTGACAGTTGTGACTGTTTTCTAGAAATACAGGTCTCAACTATGACTCACTCCCTAACTAAGAGCAAACATTATAAGCAAACTGATAATTTATGAACAGAATTATACGGTTCATAGTCGCATGATAATTATAGTTTATTTATTATTAGTAAATGGTAAACGTCTACAAAATAAACGGTAAACATACGCCCCTATTTCAAAAAACTCTATCTTTTGTTCAGGACGTTTATTTTGTTTTATTTTTAGATTTCAGATAATAAAAAATTATTCGTTATATATATTGGTTTATCATAGAGATCAGAAAAGAGCTACTTAAAAAAACTAATTTGGAAATTGATAAAACGTCAATCCTGCAAAAAACGAAGATAGATAATATTTTTGTATCGCATTTTCCTGTTGTTTCCCGCCTTCAATATTTATGAGCACGGCCATTAGATATCGGCAAAAATGTTGGAGCGAGATCCCTTCCGGCGAAGCGGACCCTACATGTCGATACCGTCCATTGCTAGAAACCAGTCTAATTGCCCTGAATCGCCTTTGACTAACAATTTGGAATAATAAATTGCAGAAGTGATTCGATTTTTGTTGTAACTCTATTTATAAAGAAAAGTAAAAGTGTGTAAATTTATTTATCTATTTATATTATTAATGCAACGGATCTCTGTTTCTGTTTTTTTAATAAACTTTTTATAAAATATAACTTGCAACTACTTAATTTTGAATATTAATAAAATGTTCAGTTAGAAATTTTCAATATTGTTTTCTTTTGTAAATGGCTTATATATCTATTTCTAATCTAGATTTGGTATATTGCATACTTAATAAAGAATTATATTTGTAAACATGTTTTTGTTTTGCATATTATTTACGCTTCCGTTTCCGTTTCTGCAAAAATTTACTTTTCATATCTGTTTCCGTTTCTGGTTCCGCTAAGACACTTCCGTTGCATCACTAATTTATATATGCTTGTAGGTGCGATTCCTACTACTGGAAAAATATTGTGTGATTGACATTGTGTTTTCCTCATGATTAGATGTTTGTATTTTTTTTATTATGGCATACGCAGGCAGACGAGCAGTCGGACCACCTGATGGGAAGTGGACGCCGACGCCCATGGACTTTGGCAATACCAGTGGTAACCAACGCGCTGCCTACCGTGAGACATAGGGTGTTAAGTCTCGTTTACCCAGTAAATACGCTGGCTACGGTGCCCTTCAAACCGGAGCGCAGCAGTGTTTTCACGCTATTGCTTCGCACACCCAACTTTCACACCCAACCTGTAAAAAGGGGACCTACCACTGGTAGATTTTTTTTATTACATTATATACACTTTATGTATCTGTTAAAAGAAAGGAAAAGACAAAAATAAATGAAAAGCGTATCGGACAGTCACCATATTTTCAACAATTTTTGTATAGTAAAACCTTGCTACTACACATTAAGAACTAAATACATATAAAACCTAATAAAACTAGTGAAAGTTTGCAGAAAAATTGTGTAAATGTTTTTAACCTATAAAAAGGTGGCAGATCAATATTTTCGTTGTTTTCTTATGAAGGAAATGATTATGGCAATACCTAAAGAGAGTAATTTCTAAGTGTACCTATCCATTCCCAGTAATTTATGAAGTCTCTCCCGAGGCTTTTTATTGCAAGTAGTGGCCAACGACAACGATATTAAACTGATCAAGCGATAAAGCTTGCCCGCAATAAACTTTGTTTTATTTCAGATTTTTTTTAATAATAAAATATTTGAATAAAGTTGAAGCTAACGAATATCGATTTATATTCTATCAATTTTGGGGTTTTAATATATTTATAAAATCAGCGTTTTATATATAATCGGATGATAAAATTCTACATTTAAATTAATTTATGTTATTCTTTAAAACTTTTCAATACTAATTGTGATCAGTATTAAATGATAATGTAATTTGGTAATGTTATTTAATAATTTTTAATAATAATAATGTAATTTAGTACATGCACTTCACGAAATTATATACAGGCATAATTGTATTATGTCTGTATATAATTTAGTCACTTTATACATAAGTAAGCGTTGATTTTTATCTTTTAATATAAAAACATTTGGACTTTACGTGAACACGTTTTAGTATAAATAACCATTAATTATGAGAATTGGAACAGAAATCTATCATGTTATCAATATCACTCTATTATTACGTATTGTAGGTTACCGGAAAACCTAATTCTGTCCTGAACAAACATTATTTAAAATTCTTTTAATGTCACCCTGTCCTTTATTTACTGTATTCATAATATATATAAAAAAGAAGTTGTATATTTCGCGTTCAGAATATACAATACACAAACAAGCCTATATAATGATTTGTTCTTTTGTGACACACAATCGAAATGCGCCCTCAACAATTAGTCGTAAATGAAAAAACTTAATTTGTTTCGTACAAATGAAGTTATTTCTTTTATCATCAATATCGATAATTATACTCTCCTAAACGCGATAACTGACATAAACCGTTAATTGATATCTTAAAACATACATTACCTATCAAATCCACTAATTACCTGTTAGAACGATAAGAAACGATATTTGGGCTAGAGTTCATAAATGTTTTATAGTCATGTTGTATCTTGCTTTTACGCGAATTGACAAGTAATTAAAAAAACCTATTTAAAGTGACTAATGTTCGACTGACTTTGTTAAGACATATAGGTGATGTTGACTATCTTCAATGAATTAATTGAAATGGAATTTTAATCTAAATTTCATTATTTTGTTTCAACGAACCATTTAAGCCTATGTACTAATAATATTTTTTAAATAACAGGTCCACTGTTAATATATGTATTGTCTATCTTATTTCCTAATCTATGCCTCTGTATAGTACTTTACATTAATTTAATGTTATAAAGTATTTTATATTTGAACATAAAAATTACATGTTTATTTTCATAAACAATAACTCAATTGAAAAAGTGCCATTTTTTGTATCTTGCTCTTGTTACTCACCCTCAATATTCATGAGAGAGCCCAAATGATATGCGCAAAAGCGTTTTTGCAGAGAATCCCTTCCGGCAAACCGTCAACTACCATCTTCGGTTTTTCGATAACATTGTTGCCTAAGATCAACTAAATACCGGTCTGAATTTCATTTTGGAAGACTAGTTTTTAATTTTTATCTATGAAATTAACGACCATTTTACGTTTTCAGTAATGCAACATTATTGTATTTTTACTAAGTATAAAATACAGTATCTGTAATTCAAACAACCTATTTAAAACTACAAACGGTTTTTAATATTTAAAACTATTTCAGATAATATTTTTTTCATGCGATAGATTATAAATTAATAAAATGTTCTTTTCAATATCAGATACTTTAAGTCGCTTTGTAAACAGTGTAATGCAATCTTAATTGGCTTCTCGTATATCAGACAAAAGCTTTTGGTAATATTTATCAATTACTAAACTTAGATTTAGTAACGTTTAGGGAAACTGAGTGTTGGTCGACCCCCGACCAGGTGGGATCGCGATCTCCGCGCAGTAGCCGGTTCAAGTTGGCAGTGAGTAGCAAGGGATCGGCCGTCTTGGCGTTCATTTAAAAAGGCCTATGTCCAGCAGTGGACTGATAGAGGCTGATTATGATGATGATGAAACTTAGATTATTAAAAGTTTTTATAAATGCGCCAATGTTTATAATAACTACGCGCACTATAACTTTTTTAATTATCTACATTGGTTTTACTAATAAGCCTTAGCTGAAACAGTTTAATGAGTTTTCATAATCGACTGTCCTTACGAAGATTTATCGTCTTTAAAAGATCCACAAAATATTGTCTTAATTTTTTAGTTCCCGAAATGACAACAAAAAGCCTTTTTGTTGTAATTTCGGGAAACTTCTTCGTGTTTTTATTACCCTAATCATAATTTTATATTAATCGGATGTCATATATATCTGCGTTATATGTTAATATCGTTACTAAACTCATTTTGTTTTTTCACCTAATCTTTCGTATTAATATTTATTATGAAACTATAACTTGATTCATATAAATTGCTTTGTTTCTTAAAAAAGCTTAGGACATTTATTCTTTTCAAAACGTTTTCCCAAAGCGCGGCTACTCCTCTTATAAACAGCATAGATCCTATCAAGTCCAGTATGTTCGAGTACGATCTTTCCGGAGAGATTCCGGTCGTACATCCGGCACCATTCGCTTGTTCCTGTTGAAATGTATACATTTGTTCTAAATCTTAATATTGTGTTATATCATGTAAAATATGCTTTTGTTTTCATACTTAAAACAACAGCATATCATATATGATATAGCAAAGATATATATTGTCAATAAATTGAAGAGATGAAGTACAGGATGGCCCATAAGTCCTTTGAAAAGTAAAATTTGAATAAAACGAACAGGGCGCGCGTGAGCCTGCAGGGAAACAGGGAAGTAACTTCGGTTTCTGGGAATTTAGTCGCGATGGAGCGTTTTACGGAGTTTTATAAAACGACAATTCGGCAACCGTTGCGCAGCGTAAACTTCGAGAACACAAAGGTTTACACAACTGACGACACTCCAACTCTTCAAACGATTAAGAGCTTGGTTGCTAAGTTCGAGGAGACCGGTTCGACGTTAGATAAACCGCGAGTTGGGTCGCCCAAGGACGTCACGTACGGAAGAAAACGTAGACACAGTGACCCAGTCTATTCGCGAAAATCCGACACAGTCAACTCGTGAGCGCGCCAGATTATTAAACGTATCCAGGACATCGTTACAGCGGATTTTGAAGAAAAATTTACTTATGCACCCTAAAAAATCCAGTTGGTTCAAGAATTAAAGGAAACTGACGGTATTCAAAGACAAAATTATGCAAATGAAATGTTGAATCGGTTTACTTCCTTCAATAACATAATGTTCTCTGACGAGGCTCATTTCCATCTTAACGGGCATGTAAGTAAACAAAATTGCCGCTATTGAAGCCCTTAAATAGTCCGAAAGTGACTGTTTGGGCCACTATGTCAGCCCATGGTATCCTAGGGCCTTACTTCTTTGAGGATGGGAGAGGGCGCGCAGTTACTGTTACGTCGGAGCGATATGTGGCTATTATCGAAGAGTTTTTCATACCAGGATTGCAAAACTTTTCAGGCTTTAATGCCAGGACTTGGTTTCAACAGGATGGGGCCACTTCTCACACCTCTAACACTTCTATGCCCGTTATCCGTCAACTTTTCCTGGCAAAGTGATCTCTAAGGGAGGATATTTCCTGGCCTCCACATAGTCCAGATCTGACCCCGATGGATTTTTTTTGTGGAGCTACCTTACAGGTAAGTTTAAAAATTTCAAGTCGCTTAATGCCATTATGGTTCCAGAGATATCTGATGAGTCACTATATAGGTGGGAATCTCTTATATATATATATATATAGGCGAAGAACAAAGAACAAAGAACAGCATCACAATACAAAATATACAATTATTTTAATAGATATTATGATTGACAATAATACGACGCCGATGACGTGTTAAATTTAAATAATATGTAATAAAAAAATTAAACAAGTCTAGTATATATATTGGATATACTTCGTTCATGATATTTAGTCATGAGTTTACGAAATTAAAAGAAACCATTCTAACATACGCACGCATAAAATGGACATAAAGGTTTCGTATACATCAATCTATCCTACATTAATTGTTGATTAATATCAGAGCTACCGATGACTAAAAACGGTTAGTCCATAGAGTTAGTGATAAAAACTGAGTTTTTTGATCTATTCGAAAATCACTAATAACTTGGCGATAATTAACTATGAGACATAAAGTTAAACTGTTTATATTATTTTTAACGCAAGGTTCTACTAAAAACAGTTGTGTTGTGAAGATAATTTTTCTATAAGTAAATGCGTATAAAGACAAATTCAAATATATTGTTTAATCTGATGAAACTTACGTCGCTTATTTCAACAGATGTTCTCTGTACGAGCTATTGTCCATCTACGCGCTGACAAAAACTTAACCTGCCTAATCGAAGCCTTTCAAACGAAGAAAAACTTGTTTCGAGTGGTTAACTAGTCAGCCATATTAAATGTATCTGTCTGCTACTTCCTTAGTGCAGGCATGATTACTTTATAGATATTAGGTATGTATTTTTTCGTTTGAAATTTTCAGCTTTAATGCTCAGGACTGCGTTCAACAGGATGGGCCGCTCCACCCTAGCACTTATTAAATTACTAATCGTCAATATATTAGCAAAGTGATTGTCTAACGTTATGCCTGGCTCGAAAAGTTAAGATGCGGCATTGATGGTTTTGTGACGACTAAGCAAAGTGTACAAATTCAATACCTATGCTGTCCAGAGTACGTGATAGTCACTTTAGGTAGTTATTTAATATTATATTGCGTAGATTTTTTTTTAGACAAAAAACTACAATACATTTACCATCTATTTTAATAATATTATGATGAAAAAAGCAGATATTTGAATTAATATTTAGTAACCAAAATTTTTAAAAGATCTAATTATATATGAATATATCACCTATTTATTATTCTTGATAGAAATTAACAGGACCTTTAACGAGAAAAGTTCAACTTGTAAAAAACTTCTACATATTTGTACAAAAACTTATCATAGATAAAGTTACTATTCAAGTTTATATAAATATGTATTTTGAAGATATACACAACAGTAATATTAGGCAAAAATACTATTTTAATAATTGTAGATGGTTTAAAAATCTGCTTTGATAGAGTACGTTATTCTTTATATTGTAATCTACAAATGTTATATATATACACACACTATGTATAGAAATATAAATTCTATCATTTACATGTTTGTTACTTCTACATTAAGCAAAACTTATTTAATAATAGAATTATCAAAGACAAAAAACTTGTTTGATGTTAACTAGTCAGCCAATTAAATGTAATCTGTCGACCTACCTCACTGATTATTATAGTATTAGTATAGGATTTTTGTTTCCCAATGTCACACGCCTAGGTCACTCCAACTTATTTAATTATAATTAATAATCAGAGCATCATTCTTATGTAGGTCAGAATTTAAAATGCGCTATATGAGGTTCAAACAGGTATTTAATCACAGCTAATGAGAGGTTGATAGTCTTGTAGTATTTAATTTTACTTGTTTTTTGAATAACTAAGATAGCTTATCCATCTATGTATAAAGATCGAAAAGACATTTTCTATAAATTTAGACCAGTTTCTTTTAAGTATTAATATTATAAATCTATCCAATTCTTATGCTGATAAAACTGTCAGAGCACCTTTGAACGTAAAATGTAACAAACTTAACACATATTCAGTAATTATATAGATAACAGTTCGTCATTCAATTGTAAATAGATTTAGTATTTTAGAAACAATGAGTTAGGAACAACATATTAAAGTGAATTGTAATACATCCGCTTTACGAAGTAATACAATATCATATATTTCATTTTATTATACCAAAATTATATAAACACCACATTATATAGAAATATAAATTTAAATCATTACTTCATTTTTGTTCTTGAAGTTATTTAATAAAATTAGCAAATAAATAAGTGAAGTAAGCCAATTGTTGAATATGATTGGACCTTTTCTATTAGCCATAGAGGACCCATGCATGAATTCAACTTTTTACTACCTAACTAAATCAAGACACATCGATAGAACTAGATCTATATGATTATTATTTTATATTCAAACTAGTAATTTCATAATACGTTTTGGAATCAAACATATGTTTAACATAATTTAAATTGCAAAAGACATTATTTTTACTAAATGACTTGTCTAATATTCAAATTAAAATTCTTATTCAATTTAGGCTCTCAGCATTATGCAACGGAAGACATCCTATATCACATATTATATTCAATATCTCGTCAGTACTAGGTATAGAATTTGTTTAAACCAGTTTGATTTGATTAATATAAATAATTTAATCACAGCTTTAGTAATAAAATATCATAAATATATAATAAAATAAGACCAAAATATAATAAAGAATATTGGAATATATACCTTCATATTTGTGGTTTTAAAGCAACAACAGAAAGTGAAGTACACACTTGTTGAATATGGGCCTTTATATTAGAGCGCTGCATGTAGTTCAAGTTCCTACCTTAGTAAACACACACGATGAACGAGATAACTTTTATGTTTGGATCTATACTTTTTAAATACATGAACAATATATTACAAAATTAATCAGAAAACTATTACATCACTTATTTCAGACATGTATGGTAATAAATAATTATTTTATAATCTTCTACTAATAACTTCTTTAGCTAGATAAGGAAATTTTCAATGACTAAATTAATTCGATTGACTGATTCTAGTTTTAATCAACTATTTGATTAATAAATTGTTCATAGGTTGTAAAATGTCAATAAAATTAGCAAAATTATTGAATAAAAGCAGATGATATTTATACTCATATCTGATATTGTTTAAAGGTCCTACTCCTAAGATATCTGTTGTTCGGCTTTCATACTAACTAATGAAGTGAAGTTCCTTTTTCCGGGTTAACCAAATCATATTTTCAGTTTGAAGTCTGAACTTTTAAATCATAACAAGTCAAATTGGAAACTTCTTTACTAAGCATTTAAATTTTGGTAATTAAATAAAGTCCTAATTTCTAGACTCCAATCTTCTTGAGCGAGATAAAGAGAATTTGTAACAAGCTAATTTTGATTGTGGTACGTACTAACATTAAAAATGAAGGTCAGACAATACTCGTCGTCACATCCTCTTGCCATAGCCCAGGATGATTTTTCTTTACCCAGATATATTTAGGTCTATTCGAACCGGTGAGCTTTGAAATCATGAAACTCAAGTCAACTTTTTATGAGAGTGAAAATATAATTTGCTATTTGCATGAATTTTCCTTCACCTTAATAGTGAACATAAGACGAATAATCAAATCGTAAAGTCCCTGATCTTACTCCAATGCTCTATAGTTGAAATGCCAGGGCGATAACAGTCTTACGTACGTCTTTGTCAAAAGTAAGCGTATCCGCCACCAATTTCCGTCGATTTCATTCGAATTTACGTCATTCGCCAAAATATGTAGCGGTGTAACTCTCAGGTTGCATTATAACATTATAAAATTAATATAATAATGTTATCAACAGGTATATTTTTATGTCTTTAAGTTAGTGATATTTCAACTAAAGAAAAATTAAAATGATCAATATAGATTATAAATTGATACAACAGTCCATGCTTTAGATTTTGATACTTATATATTGGTGATATAATATACACTTGATTCATTTAATATATATATATATTATAATAAATAATCAAAAGATGTTATATTAGATTTATATACATTACAATAAATAAGTATAGAAATTGGTTTCTCATGCTTTAACGTTACGACACATAGAGCAAATTTTCAAGATTGATCAGAATGATTGAGTTATTCATAAGATACAATAGTCTACTTTAGAGTATCTGCATATATATATATTATGCCTGAAGTACAATTCTTACCATAGTCGATTATTGATAAATAAAGTTGCACAGTTCAAAAGATTTGTTGCGAGGTAAAATTTTATTAGCACATAATAAGTCATAGAACGTAGACTTTATGGTTCTTCCAGCTTAACATGATCAGAATTATTCAAGCATTGAGCTACAGAATCGATTGATTCTTATTAGAAGCTCGCAGTCTAACTATTTTAGAGACTCTGACTATATATGTATTCAGTAGATGTCTCAAGTCAGATTAGTGGGTAAGACTAAGTCTGCACAGCAAAGTTTGTCTGTCGAGGGTAAATTTTATTAGCCTATACAGCTGATCAACGCCAGCAACTGTCGATCGTTTATAGTGACGTTGATCTTGGTTACAGCTCATTAAGAACTTCCAAATCTCTAAGTTGTCATTGGCTATGTATCAACCAAGTTTTCAGCTATAGAGGTGATACGCGCATGAATATCTTAGTGGTGTTATGAGCTACGTCGAAACAGATTTGAGAACTACGCCATTGTGGTACACCAGTGATAAGCAACATGCCAACTTGACGAGTGTCTCAATAACGCTGATCTTGGTTAACCTGAAGATAGGACTGAGATCACTAGGTCCAGGCTATTTAGAAACGTCATAAATGGACGCAGATTGTTAAAAGGTTTCATGTCTGAAGGTATTGGAGAATACCGCTTGTGGACGCCAAATGAATTCATGCCAACTTGACGGGTGATCTCGAATATCGTCTAGTGCACCTGAAGATAGGACGAGACAGCCAGGCTCTTAGAAACCATAAAATGCGCAGGATTCTAAAGCGGATTGATCATGGAACATAGTAAGCATTGGAAAATCTAACAGCTACAAAACGGGATGTTCTAGAACACGTGATTCAGTCAACCTGAAAGGAAGAAGCGGAGGTAATACATAAGCAGGCAAGCGACTGATTGGAACATATGTTGTCTAGCAGAACGGGTTCGTATATAGAACAAGATCAGAACTAATAACGAAATGAAAAATTAGTTGTCAATAATAACATGTATACGACATTGAACATTGGCGAGGTCAACGTCGCTAAATGTTAATAAATAATAACCAACATAAAATGCTGGTTTTTTATGCATACCATGACACAGTCAGGCATACGATGCGGAAGGTCAGGCTCCGCCAAATGTTGACAGATATCCAGATCAGTAAACGTCTTTTATGGCCATAACATACGCTGGCTGGTAAGCGTCAGAACCGACTGATGGAAGTGTTTCGACACACTGCTTCAGCGTTGACAATACCAGGTACGCAGTGGTACCCAGAAATCCTGGCTCGGTGCCTTCAAACGAACGTGAGGTTACACTACTGCCGCGCGAAAGTACCCGGTGATAAATTACACTGACTGTATAAGCTTCACTACCGCAAAAATGTGGATTTATTAGGTTTTACTTTTCATATGTCTTTCCGGTTTGGTTTCCAAAGTACTACATTCTAATTGCTAAAATATTTGCCATAGAATAGTATCTGTCTACATGACGTGGAATATGTTGTTATACTTAGAAAGTTAGTGGAGTAGACTTAGTTTAAAGAAAATTACGTAAAAGGATACTTTAACAGGTAAAACAAATATTGTATTACGATAATTTGTATTGTTATTTTTGATCCGAAGTGTTCAGAAAACGTAAATAATTCCGACCTAGAAACCTATAACTACGGAAATATCAAAGGGGAATCGGTAATGTCAGGAGGCATTTTAATTCGGTGTGAAAGTCCTTCTGCGCATTATGGTTTTAATGGAGATGCCGGCCGCATAACGGCTCTTCAAATTTTGATTGAACGAAAAGAGAATTTTTATTATTTATTAATGTGATTGTTATAGTAGGAAAGCTTCGTATAAAATACAACATTTAAGTTGTTTTTTTTTCAACAAATTATAATGTAGCATTTGCTAGATGCTCGTAATTAACACCGTTTTTAATTTATTAATGTAATAATATTTTTTTTGTCATAGTAAAATTTTCTTAATATATCTAAAATAATACTAACCTAACTAACTTTTCTTCGATTTCTCTTTATTTCGAAATGTTTTTCTATACAACATTTAAATGTCGCAATTTATATGCTTAAATAAAAACATTTAATACAAATCACATCAGGTTTACGTAAGTCACATTCTACAAATACAAATGTATTCCATACATACTCCAATTTAAGGTAAAGCGTGCATTTGACATATTAAGTACACAATGTACCTAAACAAAAGTCTTTAAAAAAATTATACATTTTAAATGTCCTTTATAAATAATTTAAAGCTGTTCTCTAAATCAATCAACGCTGCGTTCGTTACTTTAAATAATAAAACATAAATACTATATACTACGTTTATTTCTGGAAAAGGTTTTTTTTTCTCAACTTTTTAATCAGTCCTTTATAATGTTTTATCAAATAGTCTTAAGCTGATCGCTTTATAAAATTTGTACCACGGCGATCACTGTTAAGTATTTTAGAAATATATATAAATGTTATAGAAAACGAAAAATATTTAAATGATATGGTCGAAGTTAGTTGTTAACACAAGAAACTACCCTAATTCATATGTATCTTGATATCCAGATAGTATCTATCTTACATATTTAATTGAATCTTTTTATTCGATGAAATGTACTGTTATTACGATTGGTATATAACCTTTTCATGATCATTATATTCTATAGGATAGTAGTACAAGTAACGTAAAAAGCAGTTTCGAGATTGCTTTTTGCGTTACTTGTTGCAAAGCGAGTATAGTGCTTTTGTGGATAGATAAGCCGCAGGTAACAAAATTGTTGACATAGAAAAGATAAACTTAAACTAGTCTTGGGATTAATCGAAATGGAACTCTAAAGCGTGTAAAAATACATTATATAGATATAATAATGACGTAAAATTTTTATTTTAAAACTATAGTTATTACAATATGAAAATTCATATTATAGAAACGTGTTCAAAGCATCAGATAAAAGATTCATCAGCAACATTTTTATTTTTACGCGCCTTTTTCATTTAATGTTGTAAGAACTTTCTCTTTTAAATCTTGTACTCTTTACAGCCCGCTCGTAATTTTTTCCTAGCTCTGTATTTTTATGTGAAAGTTACAATCAACTGAAACATTTTTTATTTATCATCTAGAAAAAGAAATCCTATTTTTAAAATATAGATTAGACGCCTAAACCTAATTATTAGAAAAATAATAAATAACATATGTAAAAAACCAATAGGCAATAGTAAAAAAACGCTCTCTTTTTTAAGTTCATATATCTTACGCTTACGCAGCCCGCCTTAAGGCCTAATGTTGAAAAAGCTTCCTACTTTTAAAACTGAAGTCTCACATAAAGCAGTGTTGAATTTCTCTCTCTCTCTTGCTTGCTTATTTATTTACAGTATAATATTTATTATTCTCATTTACCCAAAATTATCACAACTTTTAAGCCGCATTACTGATTGCAGCCGAACTAGGGTAAAACGCGTTTAAGAATAAAACTGTCTGTTTTCATAATGTCTCTTTGTTCCCTTATATCTGTATAATGCATGCCTTCAGTACGAATAATGTTTACGCTCCAAATACAAATCAACTCCTGTGCCGTAACTATTGCCGACTATATGACTGTATAATGCAATCGCCAAAAAGTTTGCACATGATTCAAATTAACGTATTGTAGGCATTATTTTTGCCTAAATTTTAAAAGCTATTTTAAAATTATGTACGGATGCCTTGGTAGTCAATTTAACCATGTTAAAATATTCTTAATAACATTATATTGTTATATTTTAGTGTTACAGTGTATAAACTAATTTGAATCCCATTTCTGTTATGTTCAAAAGAATTCGTATATACAAATGATAAAAACTAAAGAAAATAACATTTTCAATACCAAATTGATATTTGTTGCCCCTGAAAATTATCTCGTCTGTTGACCAAGTAAACGAATGCGAAAATATTGAGTACAAATTGTAGCAATTTCATGGAAAAGCACTGTCTCCAATTTTGTTTAGTACACACTCCGCAAAACGGGTGTTTTTGAATTTTACGAATATTTCTAGTTAAACATGTGTTTAAAATTTATATTCTTATGACTTTGCGAATTGAAACGGTCTATGTATAAAAAATAGGTAAATAATTTATTTTAAAAACAAAACTCTCATACCAACTTACTATTTTCATGCACTTTTGTTGATTCCTGTAAAAACTTAACACCCAATGCAATTTTTCTATAACTTTAAGTACAGTAAGCGTAGTAAGTACAGTAAGGCAGTAAATATCGCGGTTTTCCTATGGTAAAATCAAATTGTTCTAATTCCTACAATATTATATAATTTCATCGGTCCTGCACTACTTTGTCCTTTGACCGGCGCATGAAAAAAAACTTACGAGGCCAATACAATCAGATTTCATTTACAAAACAAGTGTTAGAAGTATCATACGTTATGCGAAAATCAATATTGTTATATTGATTTCCACATAACCTACCGCTGGTTTGTAAATAAAAAGTGGCTGATCTGGGAACAAGCGGCGTAAGACACACAGCAGGATCATTCGATTAAAATCGTTTGACTGACTTAAAAATAGTTACAACATATTCTTATCGTTTGAAACAAATAAAAATATCCTTTACTTCCTTTTAATATACTTTAACAAGATGTATAAATAATGTCAGAAAAGTTGAATCAAAACAACTTATTATGCAATGTTTTACATCATTTACTAACAGAAAAAGAAAACAAATAAGCCGGGATTTAATAATGTGAAATAAAATAAATTCTGCTCACTTTTGCTTCATTCCAAGAGGGATTAACTTCTCTTCTGTAACGTTTTTGGGGTGAGCGCTAGAGTCGTTAAAATAAATATTTGAGTGAAATATCTTTAACGACTTTATATCCAGGTGGCAGCTAGATTACTTTTAGGAAAAAATAAGCTAAAAATTACTCAAAAAAAGGTTGCGGCTATCAATATATTACAATTCACGGTAATGCGGTTAAGGAAGTATTCCGAAATTATATTACAGTAAATTGAAAGACGTAAGATATGCAACAGTCGTTCAAAAAACAAACAAATACACAAACTTATCAAATCAACTAATTTACGAATTTTTCGCGTTACTTAAATATATTTATTCCCAGATATGTATAATAATCGCGTTAATAAAAGAAATAATTAAATACACAAACTGCTATATAAAAGAATTCCCTTTAATATATATTTATATAATAGTAAAATTCAATCTCCGTTTAAAATGTATACTAGAACAGGTATCACCAAACACCAAACCGCACAATTTCGTCTCTATTTACGAAATTTATTAACGTACAGTAGATTGTTTGCTAATCTATCCAAAATCTAATTACTAGTCATAGAGTATGGAGCTTAATAGTTTATGCGTGCGATCGTCGGCAAAGTTAATATTGGTTACGCTAAAATGTAGGCCCAACCTACCTGCTTAAATGTTCTTGATTATAACAATTATAATACAAGTAGATAAAATAAAGCAACATACAAAATAAACGAAACACATATTTTTGTATCTGATATGGACGATAAGCCTTTGCCGAGCAGTGAAACACAAATGTCTAAAAATATTTTTATTTTCCTTCGAAAAATATTGCGTCACCCTAATTTTGCTTATTATATAAGATATTATAATACTTTATTACTACTAAAGGAAGTATTCATGTAACATAAAGTTTAAAGCTTGTCTAATATTTTATAAAGGTAAAAAGGTTTTTATTTAAATGTAATGTGAATATTTTTTTTACTTTTACAATGCCTAGAACATTGATAAATTATATGGCAAATATCACGCCGGAATCAAAAAATTATTTATAATTATAATACAAAGTTCCGCTTAAACTGTTTAAATGTGTCCAATTATTAAAGTTAAAACTAATAAGCAAAAGTTTGAAATTTTTTTTACAAACTTTTGCTTAGTTTATTTTTTAACTTTTATCAACTTTTTTGTAAGGAAGCAGTCCTAACTTTTAAGGTAACAAAATTAATAATTCGAATTTAACTTTTTATCAAAGAAAAGTTAAGAAAAATTAGGAATTGTGTATATATATAACCGTAGATGTGTTAACTAAAATTATAATGCTAATTAAAAAGAAAACAAAGGCATATAACCGGCAACCGTATATTTGGCGGTGTGCCGGAAGAAACCCTACGCAAAAAAGCTTTAATTTTTGCTGGTATCATCTGGACTCCCTCATGAACATAGAATTTACATTACGTTACACAAAGTTTTCATTTATTCGTTGTATGTTTAAAATAGTCTTTCGATCGATCGATCGATCGAATCGATTAAAAATATATTTATTTGTGGCCATTCAACCACGATGTGAAAGCAAGCAAGTAAATTAAACAGATAACACTAAAGTACAATGATATACGACGCGAAATAGACCACAAAATTCTCCTCGATTGACCTCTGCATCAAATTACCGTGCCTTCACAATTGACCTAAGGAAAAAAATTCAATAATAACTTAGGGTTCAGTAATTCGAACTGTGAAATAGCTTATTAAAAAAATTTGACACAGTATTTGATGCCCTTGATATTGTTACGAAAAATTATGTTTCAATAACTACAAGTATCAAAAAGTATCAAATCAAAAGCATACACCGTACTCAAAAAAACATTTTTCAATGATAAAGAAACCTACGTGTTTTAAATTTTTCCTGTCTTGTAAACTTCTCAAATTTCATGGATTTTATAAATTTTAATTTAACGGACATTACATTTTTTCTGTCAGTTTAGGTCGCTCATCCGAACAAAGCACCAAACAAAGAAGAAATAGACCAAAAGAAGAAATAGACCACTATATACCGAGTATGAAGAGCAATACTGTTTTACTGATTTTATCGCTTTTCATTAGGTAAATGGGAGTTGAAAGATCTCTGTGGCCTAGTGGTATAGGCCCTTGCTTAATAAACCGAAGGTCGTGAGTTTGAATCCCGCGGGGAAACAACAATAAAAATGTTTTAATTATTTAATAATTATAATTACAAAATAATTTCATTGTTATGTAATACAAATGTTTTATCGTTGTTTTCTGGTTGGTTAGGACAACAAATTTCATTTTTGTTTTATAGTTTCAGTAGTTGGTTCCTAGAAAAGTAAGACGATTCATCCGTCGGATGGGCAACTAAAAAGTCGGTCCCGGTGGTCATGACGGTCTTTTGCAGTCGCTACAGGAAGTCAGTGCCTTCAAATTTACAGACAGCGAATTCATCCTTAGAATGCAGTTGACTCTTTGGGTTACGGAGGTCAGATGCCAGTCGCTCTGCGTTACAACTGCTCTGTTCCACATGCAATAGAAGTTGATGAATTGATAATTTTTATGTCATTGAAAATATATATTCCTCAAAATAACAAAGAATACAATTATATTATAACAATGCACACGTAACTGTAACACTTATTTGTAAACATGTTTTATGTAATATTTTAAAGGATTATAAATCTAACCAGCAACATAGAACTCAGACACAAATGTATGATATATAATAATATGCATAAAAAACTCTAAGATTATATAAAATTCAATCAAGAACCGAAACCCTCCTTAAATTCGTTCAATATTACCATATAAATTAGTTAGACATAATATTTATAAACGTGCAAAACGTAATGTTTCACACGACTTCACAGGACGGTTTAAAGTGAAGTAACACTTTTATTTTGGCTCAGCGTTTTATCATTTTTTATAATAAATCGTCAGAAGAAAGAGATACAAAATATAATGGAGGAGTAGAAGTCTGCGTATCAGGTAAAATTTAATTAGAATATTATTAAATACCTAAAATTATTATCCTCGAAGAGAAGTATACACGAACACACAATATGTTTTTATATTGTATTTAATTAATATCCGTTAGTTAGGGAAAAACTAACTGAAAGTGAAAGACTGACGAAACATTAGTTGAATTAGTCATACTTTACAATTTAAGGTCGTTGGCGCGGTAGCAGATACGTATAAAATTCTTCTATATTTAGAGATTCAACATTACACGCTTTTAAGTAATAGAAGACGTTGAGCCACGAGTTTTTAATGATAAGTATAGGCAACTTGAATAAAGTAAGGTAAGAAATAAAAACAATTTTTACTCGCATTGAGGCAAAAAGAAATTCACAAGAGTACTAAGTTAGATTGATGTGCCGTAAAGACAAATAACATAAAACAGATAGAAGAAGGACAGTGATTTTACGTTGATGTACAAGGACATTCTCATAAATAACCACGATCACTATCCTTTCATTATATTAAAAGAAGAAGTGTTGGGCTGTATTTTTTAACAAAATAAAAAGCCCAGTATATAAAAAAAACATAAAATATCAGGTATATCCCACATGCATTGGTAATAAATAAAATATTTTCTTTATTTTGTTTATTTATTTAAATTAAAATGATTAATTGTTTTTTGATGCTTGCATTCCCCTACATTTCCTCTACAAAAATCGAACCGGCTTAAGGTATAAAGTTAAATGTGTAGGGCTGCTTGAGCAGACCGCTAAGAGGATGTTTGCATCCGGCCAATAGGTACGCAATGGCCAAATTTTAAGAAGCCATCTTTATCCTTTGTCGGCAAGATGGGGCCGTGGAGATGAAAGTTAATTGTAACCGTGAAAATACCTTTTTACTCTATGCACCTGGGTTCCATTTCCAGAACCATACTGGGTTCAACATTTCCAATGCAATCGGATGGAAGAAATCGTTCAACGTCAAATAATTGGGTCGGTTTAAATATTGCGCATTAGTAGTTTAAATATTTCTATCATATACAGAAGGGGAGCAAACAATCTCCTATGAGAACCTCTTAAAATAAAGTGATATCCTAACTGTCTGCAACCAGTGCTTTTTGGATACTTTTTACCACCATATAAAACAATCTCAAGACGAAGACAACCATGTCTATCTTTGCCCCGTTATCACACAAATTATGGACAAAACTCATTTTTCAATCGTGCTCCGAAACTTTTAAATAATGTACTAGAAAAGTATGATTTAGATGTATTTAACACAAAAGTTCCTATTGTAAAAAAGAACTTAACTAAACTTTGGTTTGATTCAATAATCTAACAGATCTTATTTGAATACTGCCACTATCTCTTTACCCATCTGCTTTAATAAACCTAATGTTATAATTAATAAAAGTCAGTAAATACAAACGTCTACTTCTAGAAATTTTATATGGGAAAACATAATAGGCATTTTATATCTGTGTACCATTACATATTTGCGTTTTCTCTTTGCTGTATATTTTCCAAATCAATATAAAAAAGGGATAATGGCAGGAAGTATCTTCAGAGGACGAATTTCACCAGATGGTCGGATGAGGTAGCTGAATTTACTGGCACGAGTCTTAGTGCGGCGACTTCCAAGAGGCCATGGATCGCTGTAATAAGAATTCTAAATAAATGAAAAACTTTTTCAAAGCTTTATTGCTTTCTATGCTTTCACTACTTCGTATAACTTCAGAATTATTATGTATATGCAATAATTTAATTTTAATCATATTGAAATATAAATGAATGTTTCATTTATATTTGTGGAAAAGAAACTGTGCTACTGACACTCGATAGCCTATCTACCCCAAGACCAAAAGACCACTTCAGTTACCAGTGACTTTTTAATCATTTTTTAAGTGTTGTATACAAAGAAGTTTATGGATGGACTGTAATCAGGTAATTGACTCAGGTATCTTTAACATTTAATCCACTACATTTTTAATGTTATGACTTTGAAATTTAACTTATAACGTTAAAATTTCATAAAACTGATGTAGGATCGGCACTAAGAAAATTGGTAGCGTACAAATATCCAGTAATGTATATATATGAAAACATAAAAACGTATTGATTTTAGGATAATCGTAGGGAATTTATATTACCTTAGTCCCGACCCTCGATGAGATGCCCGAAATTTCTGAAATGCCGCGTTAACCCCAATATGAAAATATTGCGACGTCAATCAGACTTTAAGGGAACCGGTAACTTTTTTAACCAGCTTCAATTGTGCACTTCATAGTCTATAATAATATATTAAATTAATACAATACCAAATATTTTAAAAATGTACAGCTTTCAAAAACAAATATTTTAAATGTTAGTTCAAGTTTTGTCGATACGTTGTAAACATTAAAAAGCGTTTATATGTTACATAAAACGTTTTGAAGTACGATATCTTATTTAGATACGAAACACGAACTGTCTACATTGTGTAAAATCTGTATATTTCGGTATGTAAATGCATACAATGTGTAGGTATAATTAATATGGAAAAACATAAGCACACATAAATGTGTACACGATACATAATGTTTTGTTGTTAAAGAAAAGTAAACAAGAAAGTTTCATTAGTGACTAAAGTACCATGTATGCGTTGCGATGAAAGATAAAACAATTGGCGGAAATAGAGACACAGTGAGAGAAAATAAAATCACCATACGTGACATAATTTCAGGGAAAACAAAATGAAATGTTTAGGAAGCAATTTTTCAGAGAAATTTATTGAATTTCTCAGCATTCACATCTTAAATCCTCATCTTATTAGATATATTTTAAAATCTTTTCAAGCTACCAATTCATGACATTTGAAACCCATAGCAAAATGTATACTGTGATTAAGTAATGTAATGAATGTTTAAGTTCAGTTTTAAATATTATTGTTAAAAAAAAATCGTAAAGTCGTATCTATTCTATCGTCGTATCTATTTCTAAAGCTTACTTTTGTTAATATATAGCATAGTTGTTAGCCATAGTTTCAATATAATGGAGGGAGTAATCATTAATTTGTTCTTAAAGAACTTTTAAATAAGTAGAGATGGCGATAGATAGTCGGTACATCTATTAACCCAACCTGTAACATCCTAATTATCAATAAGGGTATTCGTAATCTATGAGTCACAAGCTTTTGTTTTTTATTTTTTAAAAGTGAAAACAAGAAACTTTTATTTTTTTGGTTATGTTTATGATAATGCCTCGGATAAACATAAACATAACGTTAGCTATTTCACAAAATACTCAAATGTGTCAATTTTTTAATATTAATTGTTTTACCATATTTATAAAACATCATCAAGTAATTTAAAATTGAGCAAAATATGACAAATGTACAAATTTATAATGAATTATTTAATAGCTGTTACTATTAACTGGGTTTATTAACTTATTCGTTTTTTTTTCACATAATGCATACTAATAGAATAAGAGCCTAATTGAGTTCACGTTTGTGTGTGGTCTCTCGACAAATTGAGATAAATTTTCACAAAGAACAGATTTTTGAGAATTTAGTTAATGAAAGACTGAAAATTATAGGCACCTATAATTAATAAATAAAGATGTATAGTTTCAATTTTTATTTCTATGTTCTTTCCAATACTTTGTACGTATACTGTTTTAATATTTTATGTACGGAATATTTAAACATAATGTATGCAATGTTACCTACTTAATGAATTACCCTGAAGTTAAGATAATTTAGCTTGCCTAATGTTTTTACCGAGGAAATTGAATGCGGACATTTTGTGAGGTTAAATTATTTGTATAAGCTTATAAATACAACTTCAACTGCACAAATTAACAAAACAAAACTGCACAAAATAAGCAAAACTACATTATTTCATATATTTCTAATGCTAACTTTAAATATTTTTTTTTATTTAGAAAAAATGCCTTAAAAACATAATTTATTAATTTTGTGGATAATCCTATACACATATAGATATTTTATTTGACTAAAAAGCCCGCTTATTGTGAATACAATTCTTCTGTGGGCAATTTGCATTTAAAGTGATCTTATTTAGGACAAGCAATTACAAAGCAGTGTGTTTAATCTGTTGCTCATACGATATGTATGTCTGTCTGATATCTTGTTTAGATAACAAGCAATACATACGTTTTAATTTAAAAGTGTAGATAGCGTGCAAAGTGGTTGAGAGTGATTTCATTGAATATTTTACTTCGATGTTCTTAAACTATTTAAGTATAACTAAACGTTTTAAAGATTCTTTTACCTTTTGTTCAGAAAGTTTGTTTAGATTTGTTTCGAGATTTCAGATTTGAAAAAAAAAACATGCCTTTTATATATATGTACATATTGTTTTTCTATGAAGATCAGAACAGAGACTCTTAAAATACTTATTTGGAAATCAATAAAACGTCAATCCTGCAGAAAATAGGGAGAGCAATATTTTTTGTAATTTCCTAATGTTAAGTCTTAATTCCCGCCTTCAATATTTATGAGAACGCCGCGTAGATATCGTCAAAAATGTTAGAGCAAGATCTGATCCGGCAAAGCGAACCCTACATATCGCTGCCATCCTTTGCTACAAAACCCGTCTAATTGCCCTGAATCGTCTTTGACTAACAAATTGGAAAAATTAATTGTAGAATTAATTCGATTTTGTAGTGACTCTATTTATAAAGAAAAAATTGTGTATTTTATTAAGCGATTTCCACTACAGGAAAAATTTTGTGTGATTATAATTGTGTTTTCCTCATGTTTAGATGTTCGTATTAATACTTTGTGTAGTTATTAAAAAAAAGAAAAGTTTTATGTGAAACTCTGCACGTACACAAATTAAAGAATTAATATAATTCTTTAATTTTTATTACTAAATTACATACAACACTCTATTATATACAGGTATCTAATTTAGCCTGGATTACAATAAATGTAAGTTTCGATTTCAATCTTTGTAATAAAAAAAAATACTTTTGGACTTTACGTCAACATTTCAGTATTAATAACCGTTAGTTATTTTAGAGAATTGAAACAGAAATCTATCATGTTAATTATTTCTTTTATTTATATTTATATTATTATATACCAACTTAGTCTGCCCGTGATCATGGATGCTGGAAAGAATCCGATACGTCGGGAATAAATATATTTAAGTAACGCGGAAAATCCGAAAATTAGTGGATTTAATATCTATCATGTTATCAATATCACTCTATAATTATGTATTGTAGGTTACCGGAAACATAATTCTGTCTTGAACAATCATAATTTAAAATTCTTTTAATGTTGCCTTGTCAGTTATTTCGTAATAATGCCCATTGAAAAGAAATTGTATTATATTGCCTCGGAAATATACAATACACAAACGAACCTATGTAATAGTTAGTACTTTAAAATGTACTAGCCAGATTTCTAAACTTCTTTAGTGTTCCTGTGCCTAAAAATGTACCGCCGTGATGATTCATAAGTCGTAACTAGTGTAATAATAATACTTTATTGACAGATTAACAAGTTCACAATTCATAGAACCCCTGATTCATGAACTAGGGACAAAACCTAAATCTCATGAATCGGTGCCCACCCAATTTCTAAAAAGTAAACAACAAAGTTATTAGAATATAATAATAGTTACAAAAACAAATATTAGTAGTTACAAAAGTACTTGAATAAGAAGTCCTAGCGTTGTGTGTGTGCGTTTTGTAAAATAATTTTTCAGTTTCCATTTAATCTAAAGGCAGTACCTAATGTTTCAAAATTCTTGCAATCAAGAACGGGTAGCTTGTAAAAGTTCAGAACTCTGATTTATTTATTTTATAAATGCTTTTTGAAAATATATTGGCGTCAAAACATTACAAATAGATCTTTTAAATTCCGTTGTCTCGTTATCGTAGGAGGTACACATGTGCTTTGTACTTATGGTCCTTCATCATTATCAGCCTTAGTTAGTCCACAAGGAGGCCTAATGCACGCCTTCTCAATTAAAGGGTTATTAGACCGTATCCCACCAGGCTGGTCCAATGGTGTGTGGTCCGACTTTTAACATGCCCATCCGACGCATGTATCATCTAACTTTTCAGACAATTGGGTGATCGGCCATTAATATATAAGGATCTTTGAGCGCGTTCCAAATGAATAAGATGAGTTTTACAAGTAACCAAACCCTTATACTGTAATCGATGACTGATTGAGTCCAAAGTGTTTTAAATTCAGCAACATATCTTAAGAAGTTTACTTTCTTGAACACATTTTTCGAAAAAATAAAAATTTTAATAATTTGGAATAATTTGAATTTTTTCTTAAAACAATAACTGACATACATCGTGAATTTTTATCTGAAAACTGAATTAGAACGATAAAAATGATATTTAGGCCGGCCGTTCTTTTTTTTTAAACGTTTTATGTCTTGCTTTTGCGCGATATAAATAAAAAAACTTATTTAATGTGATTAATATTAGATTGACTTTCTTAAAACATGCAGGTATCTATTAAATTCATTGCAATAGAATTTTAATACAAATATCAATATTATGTTTCAACGAAATATTAATAACAAAGTACTAATATAAATTTTTATATAACAGGTTCACTGTTAATATATGTATTGCCTATCTTATTTCCTAATCTGGAATAGATTAAGTACTGATTAAGTACTCTGTTAAGTACTTCACATTTGTAGAAAGTAAAATGGACTTAAAAATAAAAAAAAAATAGAATAAAAGTTTTTTGTCAATTTTGTCTTACTCTAATCGTGTAAATAAAAATTGTAGGCAATTTGCATTTAAAGTGATATTTGGTATGAGTACGCCATGTTTACTCTGTGGTGGAGACACTGTTTACGTTGCACATTTTTTTTTGCCGTTGTATATATTTCTATTCCCCGCCGCCAGAATGAGGGGACAGCAGGGATATGTGGGGTTCCCTGGACCAAGATGGAGCGGTCGGTATACCCACTAAAAAACCAACGGTTGTTCCTTTCTCATGTCGCTGTAGCCGGGGCCGCGGGCGCTGATCACAGTCTTCAGCGACCCCGGCGCGACGTGGCCCTCGCCACTCTCGGGCCTCTTCTCTCCGGGTGTGTTGGGACACCCGGACCGTCGCTTTAGGCGCCGTGGCGGAACTCAAAGCACGGCGCTCCCTCTTGCCGGCCGCCCAGGGGCCCAGTGTCAGGGAGGAAGGTTGCGCGCGTACGCCACTCTTCGGCGTCCTAGCCTTCTTCTGCGGATAGCCGGGGCGCAGTAGGCCTCCCTTTCCAGGTCATCACGTCCTCGCTTTCTGCGAGGACGGCACCCCACGACCTTCTGCTCTCTAACATCCTGCGCACTACGGCAGGAAGCGAAAGGTCGTGCCCCACGACACTACGCAGCTCTCGGAGTTGCTCGATCCAAGCTGGGCACTCTTCCAGCGCGTGTTGGGCCGTCTTCTCGGCACATACGCCACAGTGGTGGCACTCCTCTATAGGCTCCCTACCGGCCACGCGGCACAGGTACCTCCCGAAAAAGCCGTGTCCCGAGAGAACCTGCGTCGCGCGGAATGTTAGGGAGCCATGTCCTCTTTCTAGCCACCACTTTAAAACGGGGCGTATGGCTTCAACTGTTCGACGGCTGGCGCTGGGGTGCTCCAGCCGCAGCTCTCACTCTTGTATTGCAAGGGAGCGCAATTCCTCTCTGCGAACAAGCACGCCGCCTCGCAAGAGATGGTTCGGTAGCCCCGTACGGCCCGGATAGCCAACACCCACTGGGTTCTCCTCAGTACCGTGGTACTCTCCTTTTGGAGGGTGTGGGCCCACGCGGGTGCCCCGTACAGGATCATGGACCTAACGACTCCGGCGTACAGGCGACGACAGGAGCTGCTGGGTCCTCCAATGTTGGGGAGCAGTCTGCCGAGAGCTGCCGCTGCTCTCGCCACTCTAGGTCCGAGGCGTCCAAAATGGGCGCAAAACTTCCACCGGCGGACTAGGCCTAGGCCGAGATAATTCATCGACGGCTTGTCGCCGCAAACGATTATGTGGGCGTCCGCAGCAGGTGGCGCGTTCCGAGGCCCGTAAAAGTACAGGGCTTCGGATTTTTCGAGCGCCACCTCTAGTCCTAGCCGCCGAATGCGCCCAATTACTTGAGCGACCCCGGCAGTGACGAGAATCGCAGCCCTGCAAAAATTGGTGCCACGGGCGGTGACGAGGGTGTCGTCCGCGTAGCAAGTGACGTCGACACCCCCGATATTGCCGCCACGTAGCACCCAATCAAAAACAACGTTCCACAGAAGCGGTCCCAACACCGACCCCTGTGGAACTCCACACGACACCTCGATGGCCCGGAGCCCATCTCGACACGGGAACTCGACACGTCGATATGATAGGTAGGCCCCAATCAGTTTTTGCAAGAACGGATGCACCCCGTGGTATCGGAGCGCCTCCTTTATGCAGGCAGGGTGTTGAAAGCGTTGGCGATGTCGAATGACACCGCCAAAACACCCTCGCCCCGGGACACCGCATCCTGCGTCAGGGACCTGACCCGCAGCACCGCGTGAACGGTCGACCGGCCCTTGCGGAAGCCATACTGCCACTCCGCCAGGTTTGGACCGACGTGCTCCAGTTGCTGGACGATGCGGGCCGCCACGATTCCTTCAAAGAGTTTTCCCACATCGTCCAACGGCATTATCGGCCTATAGGCGGAGGGCGAGTCCGCAGGACGCCCCTCCGTTTGGATGATGTTTTCCACCTCTGTGGTATTAAGGCTTGAGCCAGACAGGCAGTAAACATCGCCCTCACTCTAGGCTCCAGGGCGTCCCCTAGGGCCAGTGCCAGCACGCGTCCCGGAATGCCATCTGGACCCGGGGCGGTACGTTTGCCCCTCATTACGTTGCACATTATATATTACCCCAACGGTTCTTTTGTTTGTTGCATTGTTTTGATGAGTAACCCAAACTGTTGTCACAATACTGGTGTAACAATGCTGTGTGTAACAATGCTGGTTAAATTAAATCTTTATTTTCTACTAGCAGATCCTGCCTGCGACTAAGATTCACTTATTTTACATTGTAATAAACAATTTATGGGCTTAAGATTAACAGAAAGATAATATCAGTCATGACGACCACCATGTTTAGTTAGATAAACGTCATATGTAAAAAAACAATAACCTTGATGATGCTACCGATACACCTGAATTCAATGAAAAATAATATTGGCATAAAAAATCGACTGGATTGGTATTTAAAGTGGACAGACTTAAGACGATTCATGCGAGTATGTTAGAAAACTATTGTATTCATATTTTTTTTTTAATTTAATGGCCTAGCATAAAATAACGACGTTATGAAATTGAATCCTTATTTTTAATAATAGACAATAAATAGTATAAAATAAAGTAACCAAAACTATTTATCTGGTAAGATACGATGCTAAGATCTATCCATAAAAGTAAAATACTTGTAAATTTTGTTCATTTTTAATTTCATTTTATCTCGTTTTTTTACATATTTAAATTCCCGACGTTTCGAACACCTTCCAGTGGCCGGACCAACGGGCCAGTGACAGGGTAGACTAACCCGTGACTTCGGAAAATCCGTAAAAAGTAATTTTATTTAATAATATGTAGTATTCGCGTAAACAAAAGAAATAATTACATTTTAGTTTTATAAAAATTAACAAAACTGTGGACTCATCCACGGAATTTTTATTGAAGTGTACATCATCAATGTATTTTTACCAAGTATAGAAACATAATATCTGTAATGCAAACACACTTCTTGAAACTACAAACTCTTATCATCACAAAATCAACTCATATCAGACAAAAGCTTTTGGTAATATATATAAATTACTTAACCTAGATTATTAAAAGTTGTTACAAAAGCGCCAATGTTTATCACGCTATAACTATTTTAATTAACTAAAGCGTGGTAAACATTGGTATTACTAATAAGCCTTGGATGAAACAGTTTTATGAGCTTTCATAATCGAGTGTCATTACGGAGATTTATCGGCTTTAAAATTAAATATTGTCTTCATTTTATATTATAATGTTCACTATATAGTATGTAGTAAATAATATTCACTATATTATTATCCATCGCAAAGAAGTATCTTGTTGATTTAGCCTATTTGTTGGTTTCTTGTTTTTGTTGCACTCCATCGCAATTTTATATGAATCAAATATCATATATATCTGCTTCAATCTATATGTTAATATTATTACTAAACTAATTTAGTTTTTTCGCCTAATATGTCGTTTTAATATTTCTTACTATGGTGATATAAAATTATTTAGATAAATTGCTTTGCTCTCAAACATAGGTAAATACATTAATCCTTTTCTCTAATAAACAATATAGATCCTCTTTTCTTTTAGTTTTCGAGTACGATCTTTCCGGAGAGATTCCGGTCGTACATCCGGCACCATTCTGTTGTCCCAGTTGAAATGTAAAGAATTGTTTTAAATGTTCATATTCTGTTACATCATGTATTTGTTTTCTATATAAATGTGTTTTTGTTTTCTAACTAAAAACAACAGCATGTTATAGATCATATAACAAATATATATAGTCAATAAAGATTGAAGAGATGATCTATTAACTGCATTCTACACGGTCTACATTAATTATTGACAGACGTAGTCCATGAGTATGTGTACTCTTTTGTGTGCTAAAATATCGCCTGCATTAATGGATCGGTGACCCACCGGGTCGAATCGGAGTTTCAAACAAAAGTAAACTTGTCTCTAGTAGTTAACTAGTAAGCCATATTAAATGTGCCTGTAGTACTTACCTGACATAATTATTACAGATATTAGCACGTAATTTTGTAAGTTGATTTAGAAGTTATAGGTAGTCTTTTAGATATTTATTTTAATTTTAATTGTAATTTTTTTAGAAAAATCTTAGTTACATTTCCATGTACGCATAAATACTGCAAAAGCAGATCATTTCTTAATATTTAAGACCGAGCTTTTCGTTTACAGTATACAATTATAAATAAACTATACGCTTTTACAGTCTAAAATAAAATTTTCTTGATAAAACATTATCAACCCCCTTTACGTTAAAATATTAGAACAAAGAAACCGACATTTGTCACTAAGTTACTTATCATAGATTAACAGTTATCTATTTAATTTAAAATATATATTTTGAGTACACAACAATAGTAAGGCAACAAACATTTAAAGTGGTGAGAATGTAACATCCGCGTTGATAGCGTCATGCGGAATTAAATTTTATTGACGCTTTTCCATCTTCTCGTTATCCTTTATTTGTTTCGTTACAACAAAATTTGTATTATATGTATAGTGAAAAATATTTAAATTCTCTTATTATTGTTTCATAGAACATAAAAATTGCCCTTAACTTAATGTAAATAATTTAATATACCGGCTTTATAAAGTAAAAGATAAATTTAAAGTAAATGAAAACCTATTACTTATGTAATATCAAAAAGTTTTGTAATCGACTTCATTTTGCTGAGTTCTAAAAAGAGAAAAACAAATAGAAAAGGTGAAAGGTACACACTTAAGTTGAATGAGTCGGTCCCTTGCAAATAGAGGCCGCCGCTGGCGTAGTTCCAATTTCACTACCTTAACAAACAAACACATCGATAGAACGAGATAACTATTTATTTTGCGACTCCAAATACTTTGCATAAAACGAAGCAAACAGTCATCATCATCATCATGATCATCATCATTGCAAATAGAGGCGCCGCTGGCGTAGTTTCAATTTCACTACCTTAACAAACAAACACATCGACAGAAAGAGTTAACTATTTATTTTGCAATTCCAATTACTTTGCATAAAACGAAGCAAACAGTCATCATCATCATCATCATGATCATCATCATTGCAAATAGGGCCGCCGCTGGCGTAGTTTCAATTTCACTACCTTAACAAACAAACACATCGACAGAACGAGATAACTATTTATTTTGCGATTCCAATTACTTTGCATAAAATGAAGCAAACAGTCATCATCATCATCATGATCATCATCATTGCAAATAGAGGCCGCCGCTGGCGTAGTTCCATTTGCACTACCTTAACAAACAAACACATCGACAGAACGAGATAACTATTTATTTTGGACTCCAATTACTTTGCATAAAACGAAGCAAACAATATATTACAAAATTAATCGGGAAAACAAATTAGATCTCTTATTTTATGAAAGTGTATACCATAAATTTTATTATATTCTTTTCTCTACTTCAGTTACATATGTGAAGAAAAGAAATATCTGATTTGAGTAGAATTTGATATTGACCGACTCTAGTTTCAATTCTTTTTTTTTTGTTTATAAATTGTTAAAAATTATTTTTTGAGTATAAAATACTAATAAAAGAGAAATAATATATTTATTACATCCAGACACGGCAACAGAGTTACGATACAGTCAATATAACTAACTAACAATAACTTTGATTTGTTCGGGTAACATTGACAGGGGGGCTTTAAACTAGTTTAGAATTTTTGGACACCAACTCCAATAATAAATATTTTTTACTCCTTTGCATTTTCAAAATAGCTCCTAAAAACCTAAGTAGATATCTGTCGAACCTAATTAATTTTTTTAATTTTGTGCTCGAATTTGTTCTCGTCATACGATTAAGACCTTTTTTGATATCTTGTGATTTCTCTCAGTAAAAAGGGAAGTGAGGTGTTTTATACAGTCATTTGTAATTGAAATATCAATTAGATTATGAAGAGGTTATATCCACAGTAAATAATAGTCAAATCAGAGTAAAACAGCACGGTACTTACATAATTAATGACGATTTGATACTCTTAATTAATTTTTATGTGTCTTTTGGGTTGGGATTCCAGAGTACATTCTAATCGCTAAAAGATTTGCCATAGAATAGTATCTCTCTACATGACGTTGGACATATTGTTTTACTTTGAAAGGTAGCTAAGGAGACTTAGTTTACAGAAAATTACGTAAAAGCATACTTTAACAGGACATACTTTATACACATATTGTAATACAGGGCAACGTTTTGATCCAAAGTGTTCAGAAAACTTAAATGAATTCCTTATTGTACCCGTCGACCTAGAAACCTGTAAATACGAAAGTAACAAAGGGGAATCGGTAATACCAGGAGGCATTTTAATTCGGTGTGAAAGTCCTTCTGCGCATTAACGTATTAATGGAGATGGCGGCCGCATAATGGCTCTTCAAATTTTAATTGAACGAGAAGAGAATTTTTCCTTTATTATTTATTAATGTTAATATACTTACATATAAAACATAATATTTAAGCTTTTTTTCACAAAATTACAATGTAGTATTTCCTGTTCGTCGTAATTAATATCGTTTTGAAATCGTTAATGTAATTATTTTAAAAATTGGCATAGTAATATTTTCTTAATATATCTCTAATAATATTAACCTACCTAACCTAATATTTTATTGCGAAATATTCTTCAAATATACTATAAAACATTTAAATTGTGCATTTTGATGCTAAATTAAAAAACATTTAATACAAATTCTAACACGCTTACGCAACTTATTCTAGAAATACAAAGGAATTCACATGTTCCAATTTGAGGCAAAGCGTGCTTTTGACATATTAAGTACACAATGTACCTAAATAAAATTTTTTCTTAAAAAATTTAAAATTTTTTTAAAAAATTTAAAGGGCAAAATTAATTTTTAAAAAAGGAAAATTTGGTTATTTAATTTTTTTAAATTTTTAACCCCCAATTTTAAATTTTTTTTAAAAAGGTTTTTAAAAATTTTTAAAAAAATTTAAAAATTTTTAAATTTTTTAAAAAAAAAAAATTTAAATTTTTAAAAAAATTTAAAAATTTTTTAAATAAAATTTTAAAAAAGGGAAAAAAAAACCCAAACCAATAAATTTTTTTTTAAAAAAAATTTTTAAAAAAAATTTTTTTCCCCTTTTTTAAAAAAAAATTTTTTTCCCAAATTAATTTTTTAAAAAAAAATTAAAAAAAAAAAATTTTTCCAAAAACCCCTTTTAAAAGGAAAATTTTTTCCTTTTTAATTAAAATTTTTAAAAATTTTTCCTTCTTTTTCCCCCCAAAATTTTAAAATTTTTTCCCTTAAATTAAAAATTACCGAAATTTTTTTTTTCCCGGTTTTAAAATAATTTAAGGGTTTTTGTTGGCAAAAATTCCAAAAGGAAACCTTTTTGGGGCCCCCTTTTTTGGGGGGGGGGGGGGGGTAGGGGGGGTTGGACCGCCAAATTTCCGGTTTCCAAGGGGAAAAGGAAAAGGGCCCCAATGGGGGTTTAAACCTGGGTTTTTGCCCGGGGAAAGGTTTGGGGTTTCCCAAAAAAAGGGGCCCCCCTTTTTTGAATAAAATTTTTCCCCCCCGGAAGGAAAAAAAAAAAATTTTGGGGAAAAACCCCGAATTTTAAAAAAAATTTTTTTTAAAAAATTAAAACCCTTAAAATCCAAAAAAATTTGGGGTTTAAAAATTTTTTAAATTTAAAAAATTTTTTTTTTACCTTAAAAAAAAATTTAAAAAATTTTAAATTTTTTTTTAAAATTAAAAAAACCCCTTTTTCCCGGTTAAAAATTTTTAAAATTAAAAATTTGGAAATTTTTTAAAAAGGAAATTTAAAAATTTTTTTTTAAAAACCCCCGTTAAAATTTAAAATTTTCCCAATTTAATTTAATTTTTAAAAAAAGGAAAAATTTTTTTTAAAATCCAAATTTCCAATGAAAAAAGGGGAAATTTAATTTTAAAAAATTTTTTTATAAAAAGGTTTAAAAAAAAAAATTGGTCCCAAAAAATTTTTAAAAATTTTGGGAAAATTTCCCAAAAAAAGGGAAGGGAAAAAAGGAGGCCTTTCCCCCCCAAAAAGGTTTAAATTTTTTTTTTTGGCCAAACCCGGGGGTCCTTTTCCAAAAAAAAATTTAAACCCCAAATTTTTTCCAAAATTATTTTAAAAAAGGCCCAAGAAAAAAAATTTTTAAAAATTCTCCTTTTTTAAAAATTTTTTTAAAAGGGTTAAATTTGGTTTAGAAAATTTGGGTTTTGACCAAAAATTTTTTAAAAATTTTAAAAAAAAATTTGAAGAAAAAAGGAAAAAATTTTAAAGGGAAATTTTAAAATTTTTTAAATTTTTCCAATTAAAAAAAAATTTTAAATTTTAAAGGGAAAAAGTATTTTTTTAATTTAATTTTAAAATTTTTTTTAAAAATTTTCAAAAAAAAAATTTTTAAAAAAAAAAAATTTTCCAATTTTTTTAAAAACTTTAAATTTTTAAAATAAAAATTTATTTAAAAAATTTTTTGGAAAACGGGAAAAAGGGAAAAGGGGAAAGGGGAAAGGTTTTTTTGGGGAAATTTAAAATTTAAATTTTTTTTTTTAAAATTTTAATTTGGGCCCCGGGGTTTTTTCCAAGGGGGAAAAACCTTTTTTTGGGGGGCCCCAAAATTTTTTTGGGGGCCAATTTTCCCTTTCCCCCAAAAGGGAACCTTTTTTTTTGGGGCGGGGAACCCCCGGGGCCCCCCCGGGTTTTTTAAAAAAAAAAAAAAAAATGTTTACAAGGAAAAATTAAATTAAAGAAAAAAAAAAACCAAAAGGAAAAAAATTTCCCCTTTTTACTTTTAACGGTTTAAAAAAAAAAACCCTTTATTTTTTTTAAAAAAAATCCCTTTTTTTAATTATTAAAAAAGGGGTTTGGTCAAACAAAAACTTTTGGTATCTGGATCAAACCGACTATACAGCGTGGGTTTTCAAAATATTGGTGTAAAAACAAAATTCCAAAAAAAACACGTTCAAACCAAGCAATAAATCTATTTACACGTTTTAAAAATTGTATTAGTTGAAATTAAAATTTATACAAAATTTATTTATTATTAAAAAAGTTTACTTAAAATAACAAAATTGTAATATAAATCTATGGACATTTTCAATAGGTAACAAAGTGGTAATGTTAAACAGAAAGACCTTTGTCAACGGCACCGAAGATGTTTCAACGCCTTTTGTACTGGACAACCCTACTTTTACAATTATTTCGTTTATATTGTTCTGTTTCCAAGTCCTAAATACTAATAGACAGTTTTAATTGTCTTTTAAACAAAACATAATTAAAATGCTAGCTGTTTTTCATCTAACCTGCCATTTCCTAAAACGTCAAGTGGTAGGCTTAAATATGCTGCTGATGTGAAAGTTTTTAACTTACCATTTATTATAACATAAATTACAGAAGGCCCTGTAATTAAATATCTTAAATTCACAAACACGAAATATAAAGGTTTCTAGCTTTGAATATTTAATTTTAAAAAAATTACTTTTGGGATTTTATCGGTTTTTATTTTCATTTTAAATTTACGTTTCGAAACTTTCCAGGCCGGTGGTCACGGGGGTGATAGATGTCATGTTCTTCACAGTGCTTTCCGATCTTTAATTTTTAATTAATTATTTTAACTTACCCGACCTATGCAAAATGAACTGATTTTTATTTAAAATAGGTATTACGGTTGGGTTTAATTTGACAGGGGAAGACACATCCACTTGTTAGAGACCCAACAAGTCCGGTGTGCCCTTAAATCACCCAAAACCATTACATCAGAGGACCACAACCGCCAAAGAACACCATTCCCACCAAGGGATCCGGGAGGCTATTGAGAAAAACAATCCAAATTTGAAAGACAAGATTGGTTGGTTCTACCAAGCTTTATCCCTTAATTAAAATTCAAAATTTAAACCCGATAATACCACCGCCCAAATAAAACCAAAATATTAAACAATAGCGATATTTTAAATTAAAACCGGTAATATTTTGAAATTAGGTTCTGCCCGTATTTCAACGGCCCCAGGTCCTGCCCCATTCCCAATGGTCATAAACCAACAAGGACCCTTTTGGCGGTAACTGCCGGAATTTTACCAAACAAAGTACAATGGGTGATCAATTTGTTAAACCATAAAAAAGTTTTTAGGGTTATTGTTATTTTGAACTTACCGTTGAACCTTTTTAATTTATGGTTAAAAATACCCTTTTCCATATTTACCTTCTTTTTGCCTCTAAATTTAAAAAGGATTCTAAAATTGTGAAAAAATTCCGGTTTATTTGCCTTGACGAAGAAATTTTTAAATCCAAATTGTTTAAACGGATCCCCGCGCAGGTTTGGAAAAAATAAGGGTAAAACGCACTTCCGTTCCCCTTGCAAAAATTAACAAAATTTATTCTCCAACAAATAGGGTTTAAGATAAATTGTTATTTTGGTTTTCCGAATTGGATAAACCATTTTTTTTAATAAACTTTTGTCAAAAATTGGACTGAATATTAAAAATTAAAACACCAAATGGCTGGAAAACCAGTTTGGTGGAATTTTAAATACATTGCCACTTAAAGGAATTCTCCTGAAGTTACTTTACCGCCTCAAGTTTGCTTTTTGCCCTATTTGGTCAAGCAAATTCCGGCTTTACTAAAGTAATTTGTTTTATTTACAAATTAAAAGGGGGCCAAACTTATACTAATCATTGAAAGCCCTTTCCACAATGCCCCGAAAAGAAAAATATTTCAAGATTAATTAAATTATTTGTTTCCCAATTTAATCAAAGAATTATTAATTTTTAACGAATTTAATTAGGCACGGTTCGTGTGAAAACAGTGCTTCTGTGGCCAATTTGCATTTAAAGTGAACTTATTTAGGCCAGCCGAGCACAAAGCAACGTGTTTAATCTGTCGTGGAAAAGCCTGCTTACTTTGCACGTTGCTCGTACGTGTTCTCTTTTGTCTCATACTTTGTTTAGGTGACAAGCAATACTTTCCGGTTCAATTTTAATGCTCAGGGAAGTATCTGATTTTGTTTTATTCGGAATATATAAATTATAAACTTGTTTTAGGGCTGTAGATTACTTCATGTACATAACAAATCATCACAATTTTACAGCTCATTTATTAGAGTCGAACTTCTAGAGTAGAAGGCTTAATACATTTAAAAAGAAAGTTCAGGTTGCAAAAAAGGTATTGTACATTATTTTATTTTCCAATCTGAACTTATTTTTGAATTATATAAAATCATATTGCATAGTAATACATAATTTTAAACATAGCAACTTAGATGATATTTTCGGTCTTAATAAAATGTCAATCCTACTGTAAATTCGTTTAGAAATATATTTTATTATCTTAGTTTGCTATTGTTCCCCTCTCAATATTCATAAAGGAAACCAGATGATATCGGCAAAAAGGTTTAGAGAAGGTCCGCTCCGGCGAAGCGATCTCTACGTACCGCTCTATCTTGCTGTTTTGTCGCTTAAATCCTCCTTCAATAAGAATTCGGAATGAAATATGTTATAAAAGTAATTGCAGTTATTGGGGCATATGTATTAGTACAGGATCCCGATATAGAATGACCTGCACCGAAATCCTTATTTGATGAAACATATTTAATATTTAATTAATATGACAATAAATACATTCCACGGATTGCATACCAAATTTTGAGTATGATTAATAATTGAATTTATTTTATTTTTGGAAAATATGTTACCGGTTTGATAAGTTCTATACATATCGAATTTATGAAGCCCATAGAACATTTAAACTTTACGTGGCCTATTATTTTCTGGGTTGCCAGGTATAAACAGGTGAAGTAATACTAGCATTTTACACCGGTCTTATTTTTTAATTAAAATGAAATGATATCAAAGATTATTTCACTATGAACGTGGTTGTCAGACCCGAATTCTAGTTGTCGAATTTTAAAATATTGCTGTGAGTGTACTAGTGAAAGATATAGATGTCGCATTTTCATAGAAAATTACTCCGCATAAAGAGACAACGAGCGCTTTAAAAAATAGGGTTAGACTCGAAACCTAAACCTTTTAAGATTTATTTTTATTTATAAACACATTAATTAACATAACATTTTATACATATATACAAAAATGAACAAGTTCATATTTAATGGTCGTCGTCAGCAAAGCGTTCTATGATTGAATAACATATTACGTACTATATGTAAATATGTTTTAGTACATAACAATTAGTTAAAGTCTTCGATATCTCTTTATTGGCTACGTTTCTCATGTGATATCGTTTATTCCACATATATCTACTATAGTAAATTCGTAAAATAAACGAGTAATGTTTTTGTTACTCATAAAGGCTTTGAGTTGACCATTTCTGATATTTTTTGATATTAACATTCTATATTCTGTTTTCACCGATAGTGAATATAAAACCTTTGTTAAGAAAGTTATTCGATCTCCAGGAAAAAAGGTTAAAACGTGAGCGTAGCTTTCTCTGCCCTCAAGAGAATAAAGTAAATCTCCTTCGGTTAACATGTTATTTAACACAACATGTATTGAATGGTTCTGTTTATGGTATTTTTATACTTTCTTTTCTTTATAACACATAAAGAGATTAAGATAAAAAGGTAAGCAAATCTCCTCTAAGGCGCTTTCCTAACCGTTATTTTACAAGCTTAACATTTTCACATCATTCGCTACCGCCGCAAAACAATTCGGCCATATTCTTTTCTTGACAATTCTAGGTAATTTCTTTTTCTACGATGATTTACCTTACATTCGACTATTTCGTGTTTATTAAATAAAATTACTTTACGGATTTTATCGCGTTTATTTTACATTTTAAATTCCGACGTTTCGAACACTTTCAGCGGCCGTGGTCACGGGGTAGACTGAGATGTCATGCGTCTTCTTGCCAGTGCTGAAGCGGGTTTCCAGATCTTAATTTTTATTAATTATTTTAATCTGTCTCGACCTATGCAAAATGAACTGATTTTATTTGTATAGCCGGCAGTGGTATTATGCTTGGTTTAAATTTTAATTTATTAATTATGGGATCCCAAGCAGGTGGTAGAACCAACCATCTTGTCTATTCAAATTTGGATGTTTTTAATCTCAATAGCCTGTTAGAGAGAAAATGTTAGAGACCCAACAAGTCGGCAGTGTGTGACCATCATTAAATCACCCAAACCATTACATCAGATTTGATCGACCACAAATCCTCGCTAAAGAACACCGATTCCTACCAAGGATGATCCGTGAGGCTATTGGATTAAAAACATCCAAATTTGAATAGACAAGATGGTTGGGTTCTACCACCGCTTGGGATCCCATAATTAATAATTAAAATTTAACAAGCATATCACTGCAGCTATACAAATAAAATCAGTTCATTTGCATAGGTCGGAGTACGATTAAAATATAATAAAATTAAGATCTGGAAACCCCGCTTCAGCACTGGCAGAAGACGCATGACATCTCAGTCTACCCGTGACCACGGCCGCTGGAAAGTGTTCGAGAACGATCGGAATTTAAATGTAAACAAGACGCGATAAAATCAAAGTAATTTTATTTAATAAACACGAAATAGTCGAATGTAACGCAAATCATCGTGTAAAAGAAGCTTACCTAAATTGTCAGAAAGACGTATGGCCGAATCGATTTTGCGGTGGTAAGCCAATAGAAGTGTGAAATGCTATAAGCTGTAAAATTGAACAGAGAAAAGGGCCTACGAAGGTAGATTTGTTCCTTTTTATGCTTCTTTATGAGTTACGTTACAGAAAGGTAAAGTATAAAAATTACATAATTCGAAGACCATTCACAGTCATATGCTGTGTTAAATAACGATGTTAAACCGCCTGAAGGAGTGTTGTTGACTTATGTCTCTGTAGGGCAGAGAAAGCTCGCTCAGCTTTAACCTTTTTCCCGTGAGATCGACAACCGTGTTCTTAACAAAGGTTCTATATGTCACTATGGTGAAAACAGATTATAGAATGTTAATTCACGCGAAAAATATCAGAAATGGTAAACTCAGAAGCCTTTATAAGTAACAAAACATTACTCGTTTATTTTACGATCAATTTATTGTCAAATATATGTGGAATAAACGATATCCATGGAGAACGTAGCGATTGGCTGCGTTTCTCGATGTACTCGAGGATATTCGGAGAGATATCGAAACTTTAACCAATTGTTATGTATTAAAACATTTTCATATAGTACGTAATGTTATTCAATCATAGAACACTTTCTGACGACGACCATTAAATATGAACTTGTTCATTTTTGTATATAGAATAAAAATTGCAAGGTGTAAGGTAGGAACTATATGGTGGATGATCCAGCGATTCCACCTCGATTATTCACCCGGCAGTGTGAGAGGAAGCGTTGTCGTGGTGAAGGAGGATGCTATTACGAGGTCGTTTTTCTCGAACTTTTTCCAAGACAAGTGGCAAACATTTGTTATTATATCACTCTGCAGTAACCCACATTTGATAATTTATAACAATTGTTGCATGACAGGTCCTTCCGCACAATGAGGCCACCAGATCTTTTTCCTCCCCGACCACCTCAAATTTGAACTCCTGGAAGGAAAACCATGAGGTTTGTCTTTTGGTTTCCGAATCATAGCAATAAATCCAACATTCATCACGTAAAACAAAAGACAAATAAATTAATGAATTAAGTACTCAATAATGATAGCAGAGAGTTCTATTCTCAAATTTTAAACTTATTTTTTAATATCACTAAATAGTACAAAACAAAGTCGCTTTCTGTGTCCCTAAATCCCTATGTATGCTTAACCTTCAAACCAAGCAACGGATTTGAAGGTTTTTTAATGATAGAGTGATTAAAAGGGAAGGTTTATATTTAGATTCATAATATTTCAGATATTATCCGTTGGGAGGGGCCCGGTCGGGTATAAGGGCCGTTTAAAACTTTCAGTGTGACCCTATAATCAATAAGCCAAAATTATCATACTTTTTAAATTGATATAAGAATGATAACACTACAAACACACTAAGAAAATATTTAGTCAGGAAGAAAATATCCTCGTAATAATTTTTAAAAGATACCCAAAAACTTAGATCTGTGAAATGTTTTAATATGTATTTAAAAACTAGTAAATCAATGATATAAAAAAAACAGTTTTTTAGTATTTTTTTTATTATTTGCAACATAACCAAACAAACCCTGTATCCAGTTTATCTCACAAATTGCTTCCGGGAACATTTCATTTTGTTTCGCATTAAATTATGTCACGTGTGGTGATTTTATTCGCTTCCGCGTATTTCTCTATTTCCGCTAACCGTTTTGCATTTCATCGCGACGTATACAAGCAATCGTGCTTTAGTCACGTATCAAACGGTTTGTTTAATATTCTTGTGTGTTTTCTACTGTTTGTTTGTTTACTTCCAGCACAATGCATCATATTGGGTATTATAGAAATAAATTTACAAATACATGTATATATAATTAGATCTCACCAATTTGCGAAAAATGACTTGGTATAATAATAAGAATATAATTCGTGATAATTGACAGTTTTATATATATTTAATATATAGTATAAGTAATTTGCTTTCGACTATTGATCCCCACATTTTTTTATTTAAATGAAAGTAAAGAGGTGGTGCAAAAAATCAATTTTGAGGGAATGAAGATTTTAGTGAGGAAATTATTTGTTTAAGCACTATTACTATTATTTTATTATAAAAGATTAAATTAAGTCGTAATGAAAATATATTAAAATTCCAATTATTTATTACAATTAAAAGTTAAAGAGGAAATGATTGAAAGGGAATGATAAGATCAAACATAAACTACAAAATCTAGTCGATATTAACCTCAAATCGAATTATGATTCAAGGCAAATTTTAAATAGATGTGAAACAGCATAATGATAATTGCTAATGAAATAATTACTTTACATTCAGATGGGTTAAGGCAACGAGTCATAGAAGTGTAATATTTAAATAATTATTTAAAAATACCATTTGAAAAACTTCGCTTCGCGCCTTGCAACAAAGATAATACGGTTTGATTGACAATGCTACCAACTGCATAAAATTTGTAAGCGCGGTAACCTACGATCCAATCGAAAAGTACATACCAGTTTTAAGGCAAAAATGACGGATGTTTTTTTTCCTTGGGACCCAGATAAAAATTACATATTCCAATCATTTCTTACTCGGTACCTAATACAAAGGGTATTTAATGTTAAATTTTTAATATAAGTTATAACCAAAACCAGTCAAATTTATAGAGTATAATATAATAATATAAAAATATTGAGTTTGGGATATTATGAGGGAATGATATTTAAGGCGTTTATGTGTATATTCAAGGTAACTAAGTGGTGTATATTTATGGTATTTAAGTGAAGTATCGCCCAAGGAGCCTTAGTGGCATAGTTTTTATGAAAAAATCAAAGTTTGTAATACGACGTTAATAATAAACAAAATTGGATATGGACACGATTTTCGTAAATTTCTGAGAATAGTCATATGTGTAGTTTATTTCTTATAAGTTATCTATATGGTTTATGTTGTTAATGCTACACATTTGAACTGTTTGCTTTTATGACCCAAAATATTGCTGTTCCTAAACTTTAACCATAGAAAGTTTTTTTCTACGAAGCGTATTTGGAGGTGGTAGGGTCCGTTATTACCTTCATCTGTGGTGGCACCACCCGGGGTGTTATTTCGCGCATAGCAGGGTTTGAAAACACACTGTTTCCGGTTTGAAGGACAGAGCCAGCGTTTTACTGGTAAAAAAACTTAATATCCTATGTCTCACGGTAAGCAAGGCGTTGATGATACCACTGGTATTGCCAATGGTTATGGGCGTCGTTGACCACTTTGCATTAGGTGGCCCAATGGCTCAATAGACATCGTAGCCAATTAAACAAAAAGTAATAATTGAATTTAGATTTGTGCATTATACAGACTATGAAAGAATTAAAAACTTGTTTAAATAATAATAGTGTTCGATAGTAGATTTTTGAATTGCCCGATTTATAGTGGTTGAGTTAGTTTTAGCTTCTTTCGAGGTTCAATGAGACGAATAAAGGGAAGGGGGTTTTAACCAAAAAACACTACCTCCTTTTGAGCTCTATTTACGCATCAAATTTCAAAAGGGCCCACATTTGAAAAATATGTAGAAACTACGTGGATTCATTTTGATAGGTAGCTTATTAGTTATTTAAGAAGTAATAAATAATACGGCGTAAAATCAACCGTGGTTAAAATGCCAATAGACTATCTAAAAATAAAATAATTTTTTTTTTTTTACGCGTTATTATACATAATCAAATCGATTTTAACGGATTTTTCGGCTATCTATTTATTCACCAAAAAAACAAAATATACTTATCCCAACAGTCTGCCCGTGATTATGGACGCGGAAAAAATCCAAATTGGGATTTGATTATCTCTAAAGTTTGAGAGGCAATATCTGTATTTAAAAAGAAAACGTTTAATTGTCCCCGTAACCCTTTAATGCCTCCGTAGCCGGGAGGGCGTGTTTAGAAACCGGAGGTCGGGTCGAACCTTGGGGATTCAAAAATTTTCTTGTTGTTTTGTTGGTTAGGGCATTTGGGGATCACCCAATTGTCTGAAAAGTAAGATGTCCATCGTCGGATGAGATGTAAAAAGTCGGTAACCCAACAACCTGGTGGTGGGATATGATCCAAAATTTAAAGGGTTGGGTGTATTAGAGGAGGCCTATGTCAGCAGTGGGCTATCACAGGCTGATGATGATGATGATGATGAACCTCTTTAATGTAAACATTTTCAAAAATTCAATTACGCATATTCAAAGCCATTTGAGGTAATAAAGGGGAGTCCAGGGATGTAATCAGGACAGTTTGTGCAGTAGAGTTAGATCCGCTTATATTGCGTAAAATTGGTATAAGCCAATTTAGAGCGATTAGTTTTAGAGGGAAAGCATTAACCTAAGATTTTTTTTTGTGTTAAGATTAATTTTAAAAAATGTGTTAATTTAAAGTTAAGAAAATCAATCCCACTGTATAAAATTTTCAGAAGGATTCCAATAAATTCCATAGATCTCTTTGACGGATGATACAGATATTCGTTTACGGATTGAAGGTACGCCTTCTTTCGGTAAATTTCACACAAATTTCTGCAATCAACTTCGACGTTTCCACGGAAACCACTGTAAAGAAATATTAAAGATTTTAATTATTTTGGGAACATTCTTGATTTCAGCGAGATTTTATAATGTTACCGCAAGCAAAAATAATTATTACTAAAAACTTTTAAAATCTAATTGCATAATTCTATAAGTATTATAGACCATATTGATTTTACAATTGAAATTAAATTCTGTTATTATTAATATTAATATTCTGTTATTATTAATATTAATTTGATTATTTTTTTTTAATTCATTTGTGCTTTGAGCGTAATTAGTTATGGTTAATTGTGATATCTTCTTTATATTTCTATATACTTTATATTGTTTTTTGTTTTTACTTATTGTTAATTTTTATAATGTTTTCTTTTAAGAGACTTAGAACATAATTTATTCTTAAGTTATACTTAGTTAAACTTGTTATTGACACTAATTATTCCTATTTTTGTTATATTAGACGTGTAAGATAACTTCTGTGATCGTACGTTGGTAACTTTTACAAAAATAAATAAATAAAATATTCAGTGCCATATTTACCTGTTTTCATGTTTGCCAGCAACTATTAAACTTTTCTCGGTAAGATAGGTTTATTAATTTGCTATCAATATAAGGTCTTAAGATTTATAAATAATTACTTCATTAACTATGTTATATATGCATTTTTTCATTTCAGAGTTTTTTTTCTTCAGTTTATCAAAGATATTTACCAAGTAATTTTTAATTTACATGAGTCTGTTGTAAATTCTCAAATGATTTAAAACGACTATTTAACATAAAAAAACGCATAAGTATGTAATCCTATTTTGCTATATGGCAATTTTTAAAATCTTCTTAAATTTTACAACATTTTCATACAGTCAGCAAGCAAATGTCACAAAATCTTCAAGTTCCTTTTAACTTAAAAAATAACTGCCGGAGTACTATACTCACACAGATATTAGGCAATAAAAGATACTCATCCCTTCTTATATTAAAGTAATATTATTTGCATTTAGATTGTACATATTGTATTAAGTTCCACCTTCATTTTATATGTTTTTTTTTTGACCGATTACTATGATTAGTATTTCTGACCACAAAAATAGCTCATCATGTTATAAAAAACTTAATTACAGTTAAGCCCTAACAAAATTTTGTTAATTCTTTACGGCTTATATTCGAGACAGGTAATAAAAGCTTAATGCCAAAGTTGCTAGGTTCTTTCAAGAATAAATTTACTTCATCATGATCAAAGGTATTCATTAAAATTTAATAAACTTGTCTTCTTAGTATATTCAGTGTATGAAAAGTACGTGAGCTTTTGTTCGAGACCTTTCTCACCTTTCTGTTATGATCAATATATCCCCTGTGACGGGCTTCAATTTAAAACTAAGTAAATTAAATTTGCAAAATTACCGGTGGTAGGTCCCTTTTCAATATTGACCAGTATTGCCGATGTCTATGGCGTCGTGACCACTTCCATCAGGTGGCCCGACCACTGTCTGCCTGCGTGGCAAAAAAAAAATACTCCAGACACAATAGACGGAAGTCCTGAAATTCTAAAGATGTTTTGTTTTAATATCTTATTGTTAATAAATAAAAGTAAACAAATAGGATGAAATCGCAGGTAACAGCTAGTTTTATCTCTAAGTATTTTATCGCTTTATAATTTAAATAAGCATATAATTTAAGTTATTTATTATATAATTACAAGTTCTACCTAAAAGACATATGTTATTTTTGGTACATGGTTACAATGTACTGTAAATATTGAAATTAAAAAAAACATTGTTTAAAAAAATTGCTTTACCGTTTTCAATTTACTAGAAAAAGAAAAATTACTGAGACAATGTTCAATAAAAACAACCCACGGGAGTCATAACTTCGGTAACCGCACTAGTACCGTATTGCGACAGGCTGGTTAGAGCATTCATAAAAAAAGCAATATTCCTGAAATATTTAATATAAGAACGCAGAAAATAGACATTTCAGTAACTTTTATCGAATATATAGAACATTTCTTCATTATATATATAAAAGTTATTGTTATTTAAGGTAAAACTACACAAGTAAAAATAAGCAAGATTGTGAAGTGTATATATTATTATTAAACTTGTATATAAATACCTATATTAAATATTAAGGTTTCTCGTATAACATTACAAGTTAATTAAACGAGTATGAAGAGAATACACAAAATACGTCAGAAGTTTATTACCTTAATTTAATTAGTTACTATTACATATTATATTACAGTTAATTCCATACAATTTCATATTTACTCTTATCTCAAAAATTACAAGTAATCGGTCGACTCATTACGAATGAGAAAAAAGTTCAAACTAATAGTATCTTTAATTCGAAAAGGCGATAAAATATTCAAAGAAGTTCCAGACAAGTATATTATACCATAGCTTAAAAGTAGAAAAGCATAATTTAGAAGTATTTTATTGGGTAAAAAATTTCGTTAGCGTACGCGTTTTTGTAATGCGGCTTAGAGAATATGCCTTAACCATAAATTAAATCCAAATTTTCGGTAAAAAAGCTTTATCATCATCATTATCAGCCTGCGTTAGCCCACTGCTGGACATAGGCCTCTAATGCACGCCTTCTCCATTTGGGGATTTTTGGACTGTATCCCATCATGCTGGTCCAATGCGGATTGGTGGGTGGACTAATTTTTTACATGCCCATCCGACGCATGAATCATCTAACTTTTCAGACAATTGGTTCGGACAATTGACTAAGGTGTTGTTCGTCTGTTAAAGTTTTTACCCGGTCACCGTCATTACTCACCATGGATCGTGTATTGTCTGAAACGTCGGGTAAATTGTGAAACCAATTAAATGCGATAAAATCCATAAAGGCTTTTACTAAATCATAATATTAAATAAAATAAAAATCGAGTAGCACCAGATGTAATCTTAATACCACGCAATGTTCGTCCAACAAGTTTACATTCAACTCGATCTACCTTAATTTTCACGTATAATTGTTAAATGATATTTCTATTCTGTTCTTAGGAACATCGCCATCGTGGGAGCAATTCGTAAGGGAGTCTTTAGTGCAAGCTGCCTGGCCCGTTGCCCTTGCACCGCCGCCTCGTAGAGCACTGACAGTTGACCATCAGTAAGTTATTTACCTTAGTTTTCTGAATATTATAGTAAGTTATAGTAACCTTTCAAAAAAACTAGACACATGATCTATACTACAGTGGGTTCGATTCCCGCCACGGGAAAAATGTTGTGTGATAAACATAGTGCTTTGTCGTGGCTCGGTGTTTTATCAATATCACAGATTTTTATTTACAAAAGAAAAGCAAGTCTATGTATTTATCAGTCGTGAAGTGTCCATAGTACACACCATCAGTAATCTATCAGCCTTAGTTTTTCTATCGGCGATGGTAAGTGATAAAGAATAATAAACGTTGTAACCTAAGAAGATAATAAACTAAACACTCGATGAATGTTCAATGACACTATTGAACGATAGACAAGGGTCTTTCCCAAGTGTTAAGTGGTACGCACTGCGTATAGAAAATACCGCTAAAGCCGCCGCATATTATATACCAGCCCATAGTGTTCCCGAGAAGTTTTATGATGTCCGTTTCCCAGTAATTATTCTAGTTAGGGAACCCTACGAAATAGGACACAGTGTTTGTGATTTGCGGCATAATTGAGCATTGTGAGAGTATAAATACACGAATAGAGAATAAATACATCAAAGCTCAATAAGTTTACCTTAAAAGTTAGAAAAGCAACAAGGGCTTTACAAAATTTCTAAAAAATGAATAGTAAGCAGTATTATTTGCGTTTTAGAAATTGCTTAATTGTTCGAACATCATATTGAGAGTAGTAAAAAGATTGTTAAGCAATGTACGCAAAAATACATAATACTGTACTGTTTGATTAAAAAAGGGGTTGTTGCATGAAATTTAATGTATTTGTTTTAATCGACGTAAATAAGCAATTTTTGTATGCTTGAAAGATAAAGTAAATAATGACGCTCTATATAAAGCATACAATTAACGAAAATAAATACCAACCCATTTATAAAAGAAATACTGAAATGTAGATTTTGCCTAAAATTTTATTACGGGAGCGTAATTTACAGGAACGCTTTACGCATAATTCTGAAGTTAATCCTTAACGTTCCTCGTAAACTTAAGTATTTTGGTATGCTATGGATACTTAAGCCGCACGTGAAATAATTTTACCTAACGACACAGGCTGTAATTAAAATTAAATGTTTTCCCTCTGTTTAAATACAAACTTTATTCTAATTTAAGATTTTTAGGAATGCTGTAATATTTTAATAAAAACAACTAACAAATCTCAAAGATTCTTAATTTGAAAGGATAAGTAATTTAATAAATAAAGATTGTAGTGTGTTTATTTCATTATATACAATATTTAGAAAAAATAATTAAAAAGTTATGTCAGTAATGTGTGTAAAAATACGTATAATTAATACAAAGATAGAAAAATATAATAAATCTCAAGGATCACGAGGTTTTTATGAAAGTTTTAAGTTAAAGAAGGTCTTTGTAACATGACATAAATTGCGCTATTCATAACAGTTTTTATTTACGACCACCATTATTTCTTATTATGATTAAGCAAAGATACGCTTGTTCTTATAGCAAAATATATTTAAGTACGGGCTATAACGAGGATGGCAATAAAATGATAATAAAAACGTTAAGCGTATCTAATATCACTTATGGACTAGTTTTATATTAAAATACACTTTTCTCAGATCACTTAATGTAAATTTTTGTACTAGATGATATATATTTTTCCATGTTTAGTTATTAATAACCACGATATACACTGGAATAATTTATAGCAACACCTTTTAAAATATTGTATTAAATTTTAACTACGTTTATAAAGTTAGGTTTGATCTCTTGTTAAAAAATGAAATGTTGGCCTTTAATTTCATAAATTACTCAGTTCGATTAATATGCAAAATGAAATTGTAAATTGAGTACTACGATTCTCTTCAACCCTAAAAACGAAATTAACAAGTTTAATTATTTAGCGATGTCCAGCTTTGAATGACAATAATTGGGTAAAATTTTGATAAAGGTATAATAATTCTGTGTACGTAACTTTAAATAACCAGTCCATTTATTGTAGGGTTAGTTTTAACACTACAGAATTTCAGTTTATTCTCCTTTGCAATATCCGGTGAGTTTGAGTGAGTTTCCACAGCAACGGATCTAAACAAAAAGAATAATGTCAAATCTAATTTAATACTCAAATAAATGTATAAATATGTATTTTAAAAGTAAAGTAAATTCCGGTTACATTTATAACGTAAATTCTCTTTCTATATCTAAAATCCTTTATTCATCTATGATGTGTTGGTATTTCGTATTTACGGAATACAAGTAGACTTCACGGTAACAAAGAAGCGGATGTACGTCCGTCTTCTGTTTTACACTGCTCTTGTTGCTCTCTCGCTATCTGTTATACGATTTAAAATAAGATATTTACTTCCTGCAATCGACCCGTGAATGCAGTGCGTACGATTACTGACGTTTCAATATATTTTATGGACTTACTGTTAAAGATTGCATTATCATTTGTAAATATATAATTTTATATCAAATTTTAATTTTATCATTTTTATCTAAAAGTGCGTTAATTTGCTATACGTTTATTGTGACCAATATTATAAGTGTTATAGAAAAATAAGTTAAATATATTTAGAAATAAAAAACTGAACACAAGTATGAACTTTCTATAATAATTCATTTGTTTAAGTTAATAGGCTTTTTTGAAGTAGCGTCTAATTTTATAATATATTTTTATATTGTTTTTATTTTATATTTTATCTATGCTCTCTGAGATAAGTCTTCCGCCGTAGCCAATTTAGGCAAACACTAGGTACTTAACATGCTATTGTGTCTTTCATGCGTCAGAGCTTGTTATAATGACCTAATAAAAATATGTAATCCTTTTTTAGTACTCAAATCTAGTTATAAACTCTTTAATACTATAAAATTTGAAAGACATGCCTGAGTTATTACTTTGGAAATTTAATTTGATATGCAATTAAATGTATTTTTTAAAAAACTATATTTTTGATGTTTGAAAAAAAAATTACAGTAAAAACCCTTCATATTTAGCAATTAGTCAAGAACAGTAATTCATTATTTTATCTTATTCATACATTTAGTTAACTGATTACCTATGATGTCATAATGATTATCAATAATAAATAACATGTAAACTTTACTGCTGAAGTCCATTAAGATAGCAAATATCTCAATAGACTTCAGTTTACATTTCCAATTCCTTTTAATTAAAACTTATTTGGCATAATGCATTTCAGGACGTATATTTCGACCTGAATACATAAAAAGGAATAATATATAAGATACATTAACAGGTCTTAACTAGTAACATTAACCCTTTTGTTGAAAAATGTTAATTTATTCCGTATCTACCATTAACTTCTAGAAATGCTATGCCAGTATGCATCCGAAAATGTAATTTGCAATTTTCCTGGTAATAGATAAAGTTACAAGAAGGACAGGTTAAATAAGTTTGTACACACATCCATTTGAGATATAAATGAGAATCCGTCTATGCTCGAGTCGTCCGAGGGAAACCATTTGTTATCATCCGCTGAACAGCTGTTAGCAACTGCTCCATGACATAAAAAATAAAAGGACCGAAGAAGAACTTTGTCATTTCGTTACTCAAAATAATTAATATTGTATTTACAAGTACTTTCTTCGTACAATATGACAAACGATTTAGAACTCTTCTTAGTGAATTTGTATAAATTATTTATTTTCTCGGAAAAGAAAACTGAATTTTAGATTAATATTCTCAACTAATTGATCTCATCCGGTTGTTCGGATAACATCAAGATCCCTTCCTGAATAATTTGAAGAGTTTTAATTAAAATCCGCCCTCGCCAATTGGGGTGTTTATTAAATAAATTTATTGTTCAGAGAAAGTTATACCTGTTGTTAGTATAAACTTTCTTTAATTGTGAGTTTAAATTTTTTTATATAACATTTTGAAATTCATATTTTTATAAAGTAGACCTTTGTATTGTTTTTATTTTATTTAAACTTATTGCTTTTGTATACTAGAAGTAATTAAATTGTAAATGCTACATGTATAGGTTATGTTTAAATAAATAAAAATATAATAATTCGATGGTGTACATGTGATTATGGGCATTTAATAAATAATGGACTTAATAACATTTAGTTGAAACTATTGACTAATATTTCTGATACTTATTTTAGGAAAGGTGCATCGTTAATGTCATACATTTATTTAGGATAAATCAAGATAAGCTGTTTTAATTTTTTTTCTTTTAAATTTATACATTTTTGATTGATGATTTTGTTCGCGTCACATAAAATATTTATCTTTTTTTCTCCGTACACATTTTGTGGATCTACACTTTTATAGCGGGATCCTTCATCAGTTTTCTTCATTCTTATTAAATTAATTAGATTTTTATTATTGCATAATGTAACCTTCAGCTTTTTAATATTAGTATAATGTTAGTTATTATACAATAAAATTAAAAAATTTATGAGTCCCCGCAGGATTCAAACCCGACCTCTGGTTTGTAAAGCACACGCCCTTACCACTGGGCTTAAATTAAACTTTGAAAAATAGTAACAAATAACAGCGTGTGTGCTATAGTACATTGGCCGACCCGCACATCAATACATAAAAACTGTGCTGGTACTCATTTTTAATTCCCTTTTATTTAACTTTTTAATGTTTTTAAAATAAAACAAACAGGTCGTAATAGTAGTAGCATGTTTAATTGAATCATTCAAAAATTTAAAAAAGGTGTGCGTGTACCAATGTTACGCTTCCAGACTCTTGTCTTTGGAAAGTTTTATCTAAAACAGAGTTCGCGGGAAGCTCCCGTCCCCACAAACTAGGTTCAAAAGCTCACGGGCTAAAAGTTACACTTCTATTGCGTATCGAGATAAAAACGTTTTTATTAATAATATTTGTCTCATTGCACATCAGTAAAAAAGAAACGATAGTAACAATAGAAAGAAGGTGTTTCATGCAAAGTTTTACTATGTTATATATTTTCGTGTTAGTGAAGATGTCAGTTTTCACGTAAACATACGCAGACGTCCTTAATTTCATTTTGTTAGCTAACTTCAGCGTGTCGGTTTTTCGCGATGGTGTGCGGGCGTATCGTAAAAATTTACTGCAGTATTTTTTCTCTTATGTACCATGAAAAGTATTACTTCAAAGGTTCTGAAACTTTCAGGATAATAGCATCAGTTTAAAAACATAAGGGTAGAAATGCTAATAAGAGCAATAAAATATTTTAGGTCTAATTAATATTCCTATCCTAAACCTCAATATTATATGCCTTAATTCTACTAATATTATAAATACTTATACTCTTACATATTAATATTTCTTTACAAAATATGATTTGAAGAAGGTAGTAAGTCTCCTTTTTACAATGGACCGTTAAGAGCCGTGCCACCACGGTGCCTATCTCTGCAACAAACTACACTTACACTTATATTGCCTAAATATTACAGTAATATAATTTATTAAACATATGGTGTACATTGTTCAAAACGTACTAAAGACGTCAATTATATAAAAACAAAACATTTAATCTCCGAACTATTTCCGTGTCCACCGTAAATAGTTTTATGGTATCACCACGCAGGTAAAACCATAGGGTGAAGCTAGTTATTTTCTTATTGTAAATGATTTTAAAGTGAAAAAACATACAACCATGTTTTTTTATCCTTCTTACAAAAACAGCCTGATGGATGGAGTAAAAAAACTATTAATTAAAATTGCTTACATATTAGATTAATTTATATGTAATTTATAAATTTATGTATAGTACTAATTATTGTATATTCAACAATAAGAAGAATTTCAATTCAACAGTAAGAACGAAATGCGAATTTCTATGTTTGCTTTTGACTTGCTATTTTTTATTTTTATTACTCGGCGCGGAACAAAACTGCGTGGTACAACTAGTTTAATGAATGATTTTCAAGAGTAGTATGATTTATATCTAAAAAGGTCTTAAATTACACTTTCTTTTATGCTATTAAATCTTTTATTTTAATGTCAATAAGGTTCAATTAATTGGGCAACAAACTACAACTGCCAAAATATATATTCTTTATTCGACTTACATCTTTCATTAGTGCTCCATCATTATGTTACCCTGCTCACATTAGATGGTAACATGAGAAAATTAATCGATCAAGCGAACTAAGGAAACGAAATTACTCATTACGAAATAAGAGATATTTATCCGTTTCTTCGTTTTACCTATTATTTCAACTAGTCTACTTAACGTACTGTCTTTAATAATTAATTAGTAGAATATTAACAGATTAAAAGCTTTGCCGATTTTTTTCATATAATTAATCATTAAGACATAGTTTTTTTGAATTGAAGAAATTTGATTATTATCGTGCCGGTATATTTACATATATGTATATAACTCGTTGAAAAAAGTTGATAGTTTAGCGAAATTTGTAATGACTTTTCATTTGAATCTAAATATTTAGAGGAAAATTATTGGCTGTATATATGTACATAATGTATTCATCCGACAGTTAGCTACGATTTCACGAGCTTCATGAATTTAGGTGTTCCCTCGTGTATCCAACCGAAGCCAATTATGGCAAATTGGACAGAATATGCTTTTGTGAAGTTCGTGTGTCGAAGGCTAGTAATAGATGTCGTAACAAATGAAGATGACTAAGTATTTATAACGCTGTATTTTAGGTTCCTAGTTAAAATTTAATTTTTGTCTAATAGTTTCTAACATTATGTAATGAACTAAAGTTATTAGTAAAAATGTAAAGATCAACATGCACTTGCTTAGTATAAAGTAAGCATGTTGATCTTACACAACAAAGTTTAATATATATTAAATGTCTATTTTATTACAATACTCACGTAACAACTAAAATAATAAAGTCTATATACAAATAAAAAAAAAAACCTTAATAGTGTTCACTAATATTTATTACAAAACGTAAATATGAGGTAGTCAAGAATATTAGCTACTCGGATTTACCCATTTATAAACTCTCTATACTTTTTTTCTTAAAAACTGTTTTCTGATTTACACTCTGTACCTATCTAATAATTATAACAAAAACAATTTAATATCTTTAATGGCGTCAAAATATACCATTCTTGCGGCATTAGCCCCATGTAAACTGATTAACTCTGAATTTGACTAGACTTATTGATAAAAAAAATCTTTTTAACTTTTTTACGTATGGAACCTGAATTCCTTAAAAAAACGTAATTGACAGTGAGCCCTACAAACTCCTATTATTAATTAAAAGTATATCGTGTTTTTATATTTGAATCGTAACACATTATTCAAGTATTATAATTTTATTACTAATCGGTAGCACAAAAATATTATAATGTATCTAAATGGTACATTATCAACGATGTTGTTTCTTAAACATAATTATATTATATTATGTATATATAAATGACAAATAATTTTACAAAATACATTTAACAATTCCATCATCTTAGTCACTTATATAAAGAAAATAACTACTCATTCTATTTATGTACAGAGTTATTTTTGCATTTGTATCTTTAAATGATTACTGTTAAACATTCATGGTGAGGCTTAAATTAAATATTACTTATTTCTGGTTCATGGCATCTTTGTTTACAAATTTGTGTTAAGCCATAATAAGATCTCCTTCCTCAAAACCTATATAAAGCAATATTCAACATGCAATGTTATGTCACATTTTTGTTATTTGGCGGAGTGGTTCTCTAATCGTATTACACAAATGAATCATTCACAGCCGTGGCGTTTAACGATAAATTAAACGTTATAAAATTTATTATTACTTATTACACATGGTGCATAAGTAATAACGAGGTTTCAAACAAGACTATGTTTAAATTTAAAAAATATATTGTTCTACAAGAACACAATGTTTAATAGGTTTCTTTATGATTCCGGATATCAAATAAAGATTATTTAATAATTTCTATTTATCACGGATTTCCACTTTAACAGTGATTATGCTTTTTTATAAGGAGTACGACATTTGAAAAAAGTAATTAAATGAAAAACAATTCCTCTGTAATTCTTGGTGAACTGTTAATTAATAAAAAGTTACGAAGATGATTTATCATAATGTGAGAAACTGTTGTTACTTTTTCCCCTTTTCAGTAATAGTCATTTTGCGTTATAAACATTTTTTTAAAATGCTTTATTAGATAAATATTTAAATGGATCGTAAGTTAACTTAAAATATCGCTTTAGTCTACTTTACGCTGCAGAACAAACTGTATGTCTTGTTTAATACACATTAGTTTTGCAACTTAACAAACCTACATGAAATTTAAAGTTACAAGTCTATTTTATAATTACTAAGATATATACTAATATTAATAAAGCTGAAGGGTACATTATGCGATAGTAAAAATCTAATAAGAATGAAGAAAACTGATGAAGGATCCCGCTATAAAAGTGTACATCCATAAAATGTGTCCAGAAAAAAGATAAATATTTTATGTGACGCGAACAAAATTGACTGACTCCGTAGCCTAGTTTTAAAGGCGTGTGCTTTAGAAACCTGAGGTCGTGAGTTCGAATCCGAATAGTTGGTTAGGGCAATTTGAGCCGATAACCCAATTGTTTAAATAGTAAGATGATTCATGCGTCGGAAGAGTATGTAAAAAGTCGGTCCACCCACCAACCCATTGGACAGCGTGATCCCCACGTTTCAAAGCCCCTAAATGGAAGGCGTGCATTTGTCCCAGTGAACTAACACAAACTAGGCGAAATTTTCCATTCAGTGACAATAATATCAAATTCGATTATTACTACGGAAAATGATCTATATTTATTAGTGGTCGCTCATACATAGGAGATATTATAATGTAAAAATGTACACTCTCATAGTCCGATAGCAAGGAAAACCAATACAAGCAAAGAGGAAAAAGACCCAGGATTTTCATATCCTACTTCAACAACAATATATATTTATCAAGTTGCTACAGGATTCGAACTCACTAGCTCCTATTTCTAGATCACTAGCCTATACATAGCTACCAAAGCAGTTCATAGTGCCAAAGAAGTTTAAGTAATAACGTATCAGGAGAGACATTAACAACGAAGAACAATTTCCGTGTGTATACCAAGTGTAAGCTCATTACCTAGAGTCTTTTCTCTTCTGGAGCTAAATGTGTATATAATCTAACGATTGGTGTCTCTCTGGTGGGTTTAAACGTGTTTATGCTTTGTTGTAAAACCATTTATGTAGCGCGAGCGCTCTCAGAAATAGCAAACCGTTCTCCTGAAGGTAAGTGACACGCAGCGTATCATACAATTTTGCTCGCCACCCTTGTTGAGACAGGATGATACGTCTCGTGTACCCCATAGCTACGCTGGCTACAATGCCCTTTAAACCCGAACACAGCAATGTTTTTTCACTATTTCTTTGCAATATAAAAAGAACCACGCTGGAACTGTTACAGACAGCGGAACCTACCGCCTCTAGTGTCTCTTTTAAACCAGATGTGCACGCGATATAATGTTTTTATTATGTATATGTAGTAAGTAAGTATGTATTATGTAGTTAGATATCGGTCTACATTATAACATCTTCTTATGTAAAATCCGGCGATTGCACACAACATAAGAAACGAAAAATATAAAAACGAGAAATTCCAACAAGCATCTGATGTTATTAAGAGAATTTAATGCCACGACATTATTCAACGTGTCTTTTCTGTTTTATTCGGAGAGGACAAACGGCGTTGGATATTTCATTTTTTCAATAAGAGATATGAAATTCTACACTGTGTTAAACAACAGTAAATAACAAGACACAAAGCAGCAATTTCTTGAAACAAAATACCCATAAGTTCTCGTTCACAGCTCGACAGCGACCATTTACCATCATCGTAATAAATCTTCTCTCGGGATGATGTTAAATTTATTACAGAATACTACATTTTTCGTTTTACTTTTGTAGCGAAAAAATAAGTTTCATAGCACTTGTGATGTTAAATAAAAGTCGATGAATCTATGCTCATCTTAAGAAGCAGTTCAATTATCACTAAATTAAAAACATTAGCCGTTATCGTTTAAAAAATTATTTCCGACCACATTGCGTAACGTAACTTGTAAGTATATTTGTATTTTACGGCTGATTAAAAAATCATATCCGACTCTTTCCAACATCCACGATCACGAGCAGGCGAAGTTGGTATATACCAACTATATGTAACTAAAGCGAAATTTTCTTAAATTAGTGGATTTCATAATTATATCCAAGTTAGCTCTGATGTATGTTTGCATTTACGTATGTATACACTAAATGTTATTATTTAATTACGTAAGTATAATTTCTGTTCGTTATCGGTAACACTCTCACAACGCAGTGAAAATTCGTTTATCTTCTTAAAAGCTGTAATAATACATTTCTATGTAATTTTTCACTGAACATTAGAACGGTGACAGTAAGAGCAACAAAAAAACGTATAACACTTGAATTTAAATTAATTAGATAATTGTTTTTGCCTTCGTGGTTTTACCAAATATGTAGATACAAAGTTTTCCTTTGGGCGATTGCACTGCAATATTTCCCTGCTACACAAAACCATTTATCAACAGTTTAAATTCGCATGCAAAAGGAGTTTTCGAGTGTGAAATATTTCATGGGTAATTTAAACTAGCAGTTGTTTTAAATTAAACGTCTATATTTTGCTATATTAATCTTTCTCGCTTCAAAAAATAATTTGGTGTTTTTTATAATGATATTTTTTCCTAATGATGTGCACATGTTGTACGTTAGTCTGCCCGTAAGTTAAATTAACATAAAATACAAAATGTGTTAACAACTAAACAATTTTTAACAGATTTTTGAAGACGTACAAACTTTGGTTAAAAAAGGAAAACACAAGAACCATAACTTCAATTTCTATCCTGCTCGTAAAGACACATTGCAGTTACTATTTATAAATTTTGGAATTGTTTATTTTAATTATCAATTTACTTTTTATGTTGAAACAACTCTTGTTAAAACAAAAATTTCTAACCAACATGCTTTACAATAAAATAGTAGGGTGAAAGTCATTATTTTATATTTTCTTTAAATTCATATTTGCCATTGTTCTTTCTCGTCTTGAAATCGTAGCGAGAGTATACTATAAATAGTAAATCTACAATGACACGAGTAACTATTAGATTTTTCGCACTTACTTGACTCATGAATATTATACTTATAATACTGTATAGATAGGTTATCTAAAATATTTTTACAACATTTTTTTTATATTTTTTACCCACCGCTACCGCCTACTCAGTAATGCAAGTCGTGCTCACTGTGCGTTGGCGATCATCCAATTCGTTTAGCACTTATTTTATAAGGTCCTTAATAAGATGCAAATTGACCACCATTTTCTTTTTAATTAACTTTGGAATGGAAGCGTTTTTTTCTTGTATTCATTTCATTAACATCAGTGATGGTTTCTCTTTAAATTTTTTTAGTATTTTGTTTGTCAGATATGTTTAAATATTCATGGTAACTAAAGAAGATTTAGTGCATTAAATAGATAACAGTATTGGGTTAAAGAGGTATTAGGTATATGTGTCATATACCTAATGAATAATCGAAATTTATTTGCAACCTGTTATATCGACTACAACGGATTATAGAATACCATGTAACTGATTACTAACCAAGTCCATGATAACTAGGGCAATGGCTAGAAGATAATTATTATAGATATATTAAATTTAGATTATTACGACAAACAATTAATTAAATGGGCGTCAACAAAAAATGTTTTAATTGGTGGACCAACGCTAGACCCTACGTTATGTTGCATTAATAAGAATGCAATGCTTCTAAGCTATTCCAGTCTCTATGAATATTCCAGTTTTTTTAATAGCAGTTTAAATCTTTAAACTGTAAACATTATCCTTTAACCAACCAACGGAATATATAAGACAAAAGTACGATGATACAATTAACACGCCTTGTATTGTGATTGAGTAAAAAGCTTCCTTAAGTCTTCACATTTTTGTCTTTTGTAACTTATAACTTTTAAAACCTGGTAAGATTGTGCTTGTTTTTGTTGGTTTATGGAAGTGCTAACAAATAATGATCATTATGGTTTGACAGATCCAATTGATTGTATGTTGAACTGCTATTTATGAAATCTTAAAATGACATTATTGTTAAAATCATGCTGGACAAAAAGATTTGCTTAAATCTGTTACTTAGAGATTTTTGTTTAAAAACCGGCTGTAGGACCAATGAAAATTTAGATACAATCTTACGAAAATTGGGTTTTTTTAGTATGTCTCGTAGGCATGTTGTATTAGATTAAATTTATGTATACAGCCTGAGGCAAACAGTCTATTACGACGGCTAAGTAAGAGATACAACGAAAATACAAAATGTATACAAAATATTTTGGAAAAATTTATTTTTGTTCATGAAATCTGACAAGTAGATTATTAAGGTATTATGTTTTTGAAGACTGCCTCCGTAGCCTAGTGGTATAGGCGTGTGTTTTAGAAACTGGAGGTCGTGGGTTCGAATCCTGCGGAGAGTCAACAAATTTTCATTGTTGTTTCCTAGTTGGTTGGGGCAATTTGAGCAATCACCCAATTGTCTGAAAAGTAAGATGATACATCCCATCCGACATGTAAAGAGTCAGTCACACCAACCCACATTTGACCAGGGATACGGTCCAATACCCCCTAACGGACAGGGGTGTATTAGGGAAGGCCTAAATCCAGGAGTGTACTATCAGGCTGATGATGTATGTTTTCGAAATAATTAGCTTTTTCGAAATATTTACAATGTTATCTTATCTGTAAAAATATTTTATTTTCAACGAGAATAAAGGACATCTGCAGTTTAAGATTTGATTAGATGCTTTTTTTATTTTGTGAGCCTTTAATATTTAAGAAATGAAATGATATTATTTTTTTGTAATGTTTTAGTACGTTTTATTTGTTTCTTTTTAATTTTGGTTAGTTAAATGACTTTCAAGTTTAATCAGTGTTCATGAGGGTGTATAAAATATTAATTATTGCTACATACATAATTAGACTATATTAGTTCATAACGCCTGAAAGCTTAACATACGTATAACAAATGTTTTACGGGAATAAACTGAATTTGCTTTGAGACGTCTGTGAACGTGCTTTATAATTGAAATTCAACATTTGTAATCAATAAATTAAATTAGGAATACAGACAAATCAATTGTAAAAATCTATACATACGTACACAAATGAGAGTACACATCATCAGCCTACAATAGACATGGCCCTAATCACCCCTATCCATTAGAGGTTTTTGGAACATATCCACCACGCTGGTCCATTGCGGGTTAGTGGGTGGACCGAAATTTTGCGTCCATCCGACGCATGTATCATCTTATTTTCCTGATTCCTATACACCCCTGTCCATTAGGGTTTTGGACTGTATCCTGGTCCAATGCGGGTTAGTGGGTGGACCGAAATTTTACATGCCCATCCGATGCATGGATCATCTTACTTTTCAGACAATTGGGGTGATCGGCCCAAATTACCCTAACCAACTAGGAAAAAACAAATATTTGAAAATTTGTTGAGAAAATGAGAGTTAACTTAAGTTTAATAAATACAAAAATATAATCTAATATAAGTGTTCATTCTTAGGCCTTTATAAATTAAACATCTCAATGCACACCTCGTGCTCTTGAGGTGTTCATTAAATTTTAGAACAAGTTATCGGTCGACATAAGCAATTTCAGCTGAGTCAAAAACAGAAACTAGCTAACTAGTTAACCTTTAGAACTTTTTCTAAACTGATGTGCGAACTGCCACAATTTTGTTTAGGATAAAGTTCTAATCACGATGTATATGGAAGCAACTTTATCAATTATCGAAAAGAACTATATTATATAGGATTGAAGAGGATTTTCATACCAACGTTACCGGCAACGCTTCAGTTAGATACTTAGTTACGATTAAGCGCAGCTTGGTGCTATTACTATTGCTTAATAGAGATGACAAAACTATGTCCCAGCTCATTTTTTCATCTCCAAAGCAACAAAAAGGTGTCATAAGTTTGATTCGTTCGTTGCAAGAGATCATTCATGTATTTATCAAATTTATAAATGCTGTTATGTAAAAAGAAAGATATACATGAATATAAAAAGATTGCAGAGCTTCTAGCTAATTTGTTGCTGGACATGCTTAAATTTTTGCGCCAGTTTTACTTTTAAGCAATTTTTAAATGATTTTAGTACGTCCTGTAGTCCAGGGTCATCATTAATATTATATATATAATTTAAAAATAATAAAACATTGCAGTGTCTATTTCAAGAGTTCAACGGGATAGGAGAACATCTGCCAAAAGAATGTTGTAGCATTATATAATTATTTATAAAAAATTTGAAGTTACGATCGTATAATATGATAAATCATCGTTTATCAGGTTTTATCGTTTTGCGGTTACATTATAAAAATAGATGATTGCAACTTGGTCTAGAAGGCAATCCAAACAATTATTTTATTAAAATAAAATATTTAACACAGAAGCCTTCTAAGTAGTTTGTAATTGTACCCCTTAAACACCGTGATAAGTTAATGTTTTGCCATAACGGTTTGTAAAGAGATATATATGAATATGCTATTGCTTTGTGTATTTTCATAAAATTTTCGGTACTTCACAAAATAATTTATCAACAGTTTAAATTCAAATACAGAATGTAAATTAATTTCGAATGTAAAAAATTCCATGTTTAATTTAATCTACGATTCGTTCTAAACAAAAGTTAAATATTTTATGTTAATTTTATTAGCTTATTAATTTTACGTTAATATTTTGTTACTTTTAAATGATTGATGTCAGAACTGAAAAGGCAATTCCTAATGTCTTACGTTTCCTAGCTGTTGGTAATAAAATGGTTTTTAATTTTATTAATACTTTGCACTAAACATGATGTGCATTATTCATCTTAATTATTATTGCATCTACATAACATTTCCCTTTGGTATTAAGTCATTTTACCGTTTTTGTATGAGAAGTGTAAATATTTATTTATAATATAATACAATAAAAAAATACAATAAAGAATTTATGAATGAATAAATGTAAACATTTCGTAGAAACTCGACGGTTATTATTTTTAAAAAAATGTGGGAAAATTCTAACAAAAAAACGTGTTCTATTTGTGCCGAAACAGAAATTTCCCCAGTAACTAATAGTAGATTTGCAAAAATACGCTGTTACTAATGTTTGTCATTATACATGCAACTTGGCTACCGGCAAGCATGACCTTTACACAAATATTGCCAACTTTTATATTTAAACTTGAGTCACTGTTTTAAAATGTTAAATAATACAAAAATATAACTACTTTTTTGCGACTATCTTCTACTACTTTCAAACGCAATTTAAAATATTTGTCTACTTAGCAATGGAAAGCATGCAAGAAATGTGGGCGTGGAAGCCCACATTTCTTTGGCGAACATCCAATTCGTTTAACACTTATTTGAAAAACGTGATAATAAGATGCAAATTGTTGTCATGTGATTAACTGTAAAATGGATTTATTATTATTTTGCATTTCTTGCAATAACATACACCACCTCTGCGGCCAAATGGTATTGGCCATCGCTTTACAAAGTGGACGTCGTTTGTTCGAACGTACCCAGAAACAACTTTGTGTTATCGATGTTTTCTAGTAAGTTAGGACAATATGAGCCGATCGCCCAATTGGCTGAAAAGATGCGTGGAATGGGCTTGTAAACAGTAGGTCCCGGTTATCAAGACCATCTTCCTCCAAATTAACTGCTCGCTAATTCATCCATCGAATGCGGTTTAAACCTATGAGTTGCAGAAACTTTCCATACAAACTGATATTTAGGTAATTCTGGATCAAAATGATTAAGAACATCGGCAAAAGTTTATTTTCAATGCCTTGGATTGAATCAATTTTCCTTTATCTCTATCGTTTTCTTCTCCTTAAATAAGAAAATTCTTTCTTAGTAACATAAATGAAAGGTCAATCAAGTTTCAACCACATTGACATTATTATATAAATAATTTATTAATATATAAATAATAATGTCAATGACGATCAAACTAACATAACGTACGTACGTACGTATACCTGAATTCTGATACGTTTTTGTTTTAAAGGTTAATTGTACGGTATATAAATTATAACACACGTGTTATCCTTATAGTTAAGTATCGGTCTGACATCGTATAAAGTTTTAAAATATCATCTAGTCTAACCGCTAAGTATTCGTTAAAATTTAGTATAAGTTCTCGCTTCGACATAAGCAATTTTAATTTATATATAGTTTGCTAGTTTGACCTCTACAAACTTTACAATAAAGTGCACACAGATCGATTTTGAATCTAAATTACGGCATAAATGTTAGATAAACGATTAAAAAATTAAATTTTCTTTCACCTTTAAAAACTTTGTCCAGGCTTCATTAATATACGTACTTTCTGTTAAACTTAATTTGTTATAACTGCTGTAGTTACAAATTTAGATTTCATACTATACGGTTACATTTTCGTTAATACGTTCAGCTTACAACAACAATAATTAAAAATATATCTATACTGCCTCCGTAGCCTAGTGGTAAGGGCGTGTGATTTCGAAACCGGAGGTCGTGGGTTCGAATCCTGCGTGGACGCAACAAATTTTCATTGTTGTTTCCTAGTTGGTTAGGGCAATTTGGGGAGATCACCCAATTGTCTGAAAAGTAAGATGATTCATGCGTCGGATGGGCATGTAAAAAGTCGGTCCACCCACCAACCCGCATTAGAACAGCGTGGTGGGTTCGGTCCAAAAACCTAATGGATAGGGATGTATTAGGGGAGGCCTATGTCCAGCAGTGGACTATCAGAGGCTGCTGATGATGATGATATCTATATTTCTTTATACACCTTTATGATTAATTGCTTCGTTTCAAAATAAACACCAATTACTCGTCGTCGACGTCATCATTAAAACGGCGCGTATTAATAAATACGACCTGGACTAAAGAACAACAATCATTATCGATTAAATTAAAAATATTGCACAAAACAACGTACTTAAAACAATTTACATAAATAAGGAAATGAAAAAACATTTTCTATATATTGCTGCAAACACTGCTATCGCTAAAAAAAACTAAATGAAGTAAATATGGAACAGACATATGCAACACCAGATAACACTAAATTAATGTAAAAGATAATCCAACGACATAAAAGTAATTAAATTTAAACCTAATAAAATAAATTATTAAATAAAAAAGAAATAAGCATGGAAAACTATTTTATTATGGCGCCATTATCATATTTTTTACGAAGTACCAACAAAATGTCAATATATTATATTTCATTACTAGTACCACAGATTTTATCTTTTTAGTACAAATGAATGAAATAAGGTGTATGAAACGAATTAATTTAACATGTTACACAATATACGTTGTCCACAAATAATTGGATGTCGAAACTTCTTTAACTTTTCAACGTTGAACGTGACATAGATAAATTAAAAACTTTATAATTAGGATCCGCGCTCCTTTTGACCAATGCGTGAATTTCATTTTGTTAAAATTGCGTGTTCATTTATTCAAATTGAGTTTATTCTGTGCTCGATAGGTGAGTCTACTTCTTTAAAACCTTTTAAACTATATATATAAAAAAAAATAAAGTTTTAGAACGTTAATTTAATAAAAATTATAAAATTTAAATATATTTTGCATTAAATTAAAATTATGAATGAAAAAACTTTTTAATCAGTCAAATATTGAAAGCTTTTTTACATGTTTAACTAGCTATTTGTAAGGCATAAAGTATTTTGTTCTTTATAATGAACCAAACTTTTGTATTGTAGATTTAACGATTTTCAAGCAGCAAGCAAATTGCTAAAATATTAAAAATTATTAAACTATTACTTTCCGAGTTAGAACTTATAATTAAGATGGATGTTTAAATAAAAAAACTAATTTTTTGTTGCAATTAAATAATTTTAAAATTGATCAAGAGAAATCAATATTCCAGATTATTATTGATTGTATTTCCACTATGTTTTATTGTGTAACCATTGTTAAAAAATATTCTGTGTAATGTCTAAAATGACAAGATGGTCTTATAACATTACGATACATATGCGATATTTTGATAAAAATTTAACATATTGAAATAAACGTAAAAAAATTAAATCTATCTCGATAGATAGATAGAGATCGTGAAGTAAGTCTTATAAAGAACGACATTTCATACAAGATGAAAGAATGGTTATTAAAATCACAATTTCAACATATTCGGAGGGTAAATTAATGTGATAACACGTGGAAATAAAAAATGTAGCGATAGTTTGTAGCATATATGTTGACATATAAAGCTGGTATATGTTTTATGAAAGATTATATTTTTAAATGTAAATGAGATGCGATCTGCGTGTATTTAAATGAAAAGTTTCTAGGAAAGTACCTAACGTTTCAAGTGCTAGCATCAAGCTCGAGAGGTGTTCATTAAATTTTAGAACAAGTTTTCTCGCGACACAAGCAATTTCAGTTCAGTCAACAGCAGAAATTGGTTAACAAGTTTGACCTCTGCGAGGTTATTTTTAAACGATTTATTTTGCTGCTATCGCCTGTACAAATGTATTAAATATCGTCGCAATGATTACAAATCTTAATTTTTTTTAGTACAAAAATAAAAAAATACTTCCCGCAAGGTATGTTTAATGTAAGTCGAAGTTTCAGTTCACAAATGATTGCTTAAAGCAATACGGTTTCAGGTAATAGAACTCAGTTGCTGCTATAAAAGTTTCGAGTAACATTTATTAGGCGGCGTACCTTTCTAGCAATGATTTTCCCTTACTTTTAGTTATATATTTTACATCTTATTCCATTACTTTATTATATATATTATAATAAGAAATATCATTCTGTTATGAAAGAAAATAAACAAAGACTGGTGTAATGGGCCCTTGCTATACAATGCGGTGGTTAGTGGCTCGTAGTTCCAAGCTTTGCGGGTTTAAATCCATGGGGTGAATGACTTACTTACTGTATGTCTGCAGCCATGTGAATAGTCGGCGGTGATTAAATGCGATAAGAGTAGAAATAAATCGTAAATAATATGTATTTTATGGCATGAAGTAAGTAAGCAAACGTGCTTTTAATAACGGTAAGATAAATACAAACATAAATACGATTTGATAAATATTTTCTGTATTACATTAAAGTATTACGTGTACTTTTAGTATTTATCTACTTAACCACAAATCCACGGTCCCAAATCATAAATCTTTCTTTATTACAATATTAACGATGTATTTACATTAAAGACATACTGTGCATAAAAATCAAAATGTTTTTTTATACCAGTAATGCATAAAATTATTTAAATTCATACATTAAAAAGCATTTTGTAGTCAAATATTTAGTCTGTATTTCTCAAAACATATCAGATATTTTGTGTAATACAGTCTTGTCTTTTTATGCATAGAAATCGGTAGATGCTGATTATGGCATTTTATTCGACATTACTTTATCGATTAACTGCACGTATAATGACTTTATAATATTTAGTAACATTTTCACTATGGGTTATTGCAATAAAATCATAAAATGTTAGCCAGAGGAGTTAATTTATAAACTAACATTAGCTACTAGTGTAAACATTAGAACCGTTTAATTTTAAGCTGCTGACTCGTAAACACTATATAGCTATATCAGTTTTGAACCCATAACACTCATTTATCGGATAACTGAACCGATTAAAACCGGACAAGGATAAATTACACTTTCCAAGTTTTCACAGCAGATTGTTCTGGACTGATTCATCATTTATTAGAACATTGAAACTATTTTCCGATAACACACAATATTCAATTGATTTAAATCAGTTATTTGAAGCACAAATCATTTCACGAAGAGACTTGGATCTTGCTCCTGGATCAACTAGAAAATTATTTCCACTCACTAACTTCTGTAACGATAATTTGTGACTAGAAAATAAAATATCTTTAAAATGTATATAATATATCGTCATTAACCCACTATATTAAGTACTTAATTTTTAATAAAATAAATGTTTTTGTTATATTAATTTCAAAAGATGAAAAAATAATTAGTTTTGATTTATAATGGATTAAAAAAACAATAAAATAATTATTTAATAAATTAATTATTGTACAACCAACAGTTTTTTTTTGTTGTACAGTTATAAGTCGTAAATGTTTATAAAATAGTTTGTACAATAACTGTTTTTGTCAATAAAAGTTTGCTTGTTTATTTCTAAAGAACGCTTTGGAGTCTTACGGTGTAACGAGATTTCATTGAAAAGTTATTATTATAAATATTTTATTAAAAGTAAATTTTAATTTGTTATGTCAAAACTTTAGTTTTCCTAAAAGTAAATAAATTAATGAAAGTTGAATTCAATATCATTTATTACGTTACACGAACTACTACTTAGTACAAACTCATTTAACCTTTCAATAATAATCTTTAACTGAACTTTTCAAAATTTACGATTTAAAAGCAAAAGCGTGAAATGCAGCTCCGAATGTATTATTCCGCTCAAAAGCTTAAATTCAATAAAAATATTACTGACTTACAGACATCGAAAAGCATTGCTGATGTTAATCATGAAAGTTTCTCTGTTATTGTTTTATTTTAGAATTTTTTCGAAGTTGAATAATTGAATTATAACATAATACAAGTAATAACAGGTAAAAACAATGAAGCAAGGGTAGAGTTTTTATTATCTAGTGACCGAATTATTACACTTATACTTTTATTATAAATAAAGATAGTTAAATGTGAACTGATTGATAATTTGAAGCTATCTACATTTTAAACATCTACTTGGATAAAAATCCGACAATTGCACACATCAGTAGAAACAAACAAAACAAAAACGTGAAACTAACAAATATCTGACGTTGGTAAGAGCATTTAATGTCATGTCATTATTCAACGTGTCTTATCCATTTTATTTGGAAAGAACAAACGGCGCTGGATATTTCGTTTATTTAATAAGAGATATGAAATTCTACACTGTGTTTAACAACAGTAAATAACTAGACACAAAGCAGCAATTTCTTGAAACAAAATACCCATAAGTTATCGTTCACAGCTCAACAGCGTCCATTTACCATCATCGTAATAAATCCTCTCGCGGGATGATGTTAAATTTATTACTGAATACTACTTTTTTCGCTTTACTTTTGTAGCGAAAAAAACAATTTATTACTGAATACTACTTTTTTCGCTTTACTTTTGTAGCAAAAAAAACAATTTTCACAGTTACATTTTTGCGATGTTAAATAAAAGTCGATGAAGCTAAGTCCAGCTTAAGAAGCGGTTGTATTATAACAGAATTAAAAACATTAGCCGTTACGATTTTTAAAAAAAGATATATGGCCGCATTGTATGCCGTAAGTAGTTTGTATTTTACGGCTAAATAAAAATTTACAAACAATTATTTCTTTTTTTTACACGATTATGAAACATATCAAATCCAATAATTTACGGATTTTTCGCGTTAGTTATATCTATTTATTCCCGACGTTTTGGACTCTTTCCAGCATCCATGATCACGGAAAAATAATTAACGCAAAAATTCCTGAATTAGTTTCCGTAGATTTGATAATTATATCCAAGTCAGCTCTAATGTATGTTTATATTTACGTATGTATACATAAAATGTTTTTACGTTAGTATTATAAACTGCCTCCGTAGCCTAGTGGTAAAGGCGTGTGCTTTAGAAACCAGAGATCGTGGGTTCAATGCCCGCGGGGACTCAACAAATTTTCATTGCTGTTTCCTAGTCGGTTAGGGAAATTTGGGCCGATCACCCAATTGTCTGAAAGTAAGATGATCCATGCATCGAATGGGCATATAAAAAGTCGGTCCACTCACCAACCCGCATTGTAACAGCGTGGTGGGATACGGTCAAGGTAAAAAGGTATCAGGGGGCCTATGTCCAGTAGTGGACTATTACAGGCTGATGATGACTGTGTCACACTCATAGTATTTGTTCGCCTTCGGTAGTACTCTCACAACGCAGTGAAAATTCGTTTATCTTTCTAAAAGCAGTAATAATACATTTACATATTACTAAACAATGAGAATTAGAACAGTGACAGTAAAACCAATAAAACACGTAAAACACTTAAATTTAATTTAATTAGAAATTTGTTTTGCCTTCTTGGTTTTGCAAATTATATAGATAGATAGTTTTCCTCTGAGCGATTGCACTGCAATATTTCCCTGCGACACAAAACCATTTATCAACAGTTGATATTTGCAAGCAAAAGGAATTTTCGAGTATGAAATATTTCATGGATAATTTAAACTAGCAGTTGTTTTAAATTGAACGTTTATATTGTGCTTTAATATATAAATCTTTCTCAGTTCATAAAATAATCAGGTGTTTTCTATAATGATATTCTTCCCTAATGAACTGCACATGTTGTACGTTAGCCTGCCCGTAAGTTAATTTAACATAAAATACAAAATGTGTTAAAACTAAACAATTTTTTAACAGATTTTTGAAGACGTACAAACTGTGGTTAAAAAAGGAGAACACAAGAACCATTATTGAAATTTCTCTCCTGCTCGTAAGGGCACGTTGCAGTTAGTATTTATAATTTTGGAATGTATGATTTTATTACCTACCTAATTTTACATATATTTTTTACCTACCCTACCGCCTACTCAGCAATGCAAGGCGTGCTCACGGTGCGTTGGCGATCATCCAATTCGTTTAGCACTTGTTTTATAAGCTCCTTAATAAGATGCAAATAGACTCACCGTTTTCTTTTAATTAACTTCGGAATGGAAGCGTTTGTTTCTTGTTTTCGTTTCTTTATCTGGATCTCTTTTATTAATATTTTGTTGCTGAACGTATTTAAATATTCGTGGTAAGTAAAAAAAAATATTTAGTGCAATAAATAGATAACGGGTGTTGGGTTAAAGACTTATTAGGTTATATTACCACACCCTCTTGAATGATCGAAATTTATAGCAACCTAAACCTGTTATATCGACTACAACGGATTATAGAATACCATGTAACTGATTACTAACCAACTCCATCATAACTAGGGACAATGGCTAGAAGATAAATATTATACATATATTAAATTTCGATTATTACGACAAAAAATTAATTAAATGGGTGTGAGCGAAAAGTGTTATAATTGGTGGACCAACGCGAGACCCTACGTGATGTTGCATTAATACGATTGCAATGCGTTTCGGAACTTTGAGGAGGGCTCAATGAAAATGCAAGAACTCCAGTTTTTTTTATGGAAGTTTAAATCTTTAAACTATAAATATTATCCTTTAACCAACCAACGGGATATAAAAGACAATAGAACGATGAGTACAATTAACACGCATTGTATTGTGATTAAGTAAAAAGCTTCCTTAAGTCTTCATTATGTCTTTTGTAACTTATAACTTTTAAGACCTGGGTGACTTTCGGTAAGATTGTGCTTGCTTTTGCTGGTTTATGGAAGTACTAACAAATAATGAGCACTATGGTTTGACATATCCAATTGGTTGTATATTGAACTGCTATTTGTTAAACTTTATATAAATTTCAAAATTACTTTATTGTTAATACCATGCTGGACAAAGAGAAGAATAATTTAGAATAATTTAGATTCAATGTTAGGAAAATTGGGCTTTTTAAATGTCTCGTAGGCATTTAATATTACATTAAATTTCTGTATACAGCCCGAGGCAAACGAGTCTTTTACGACGGCTAAGTAAAAGATACAACAAAAATGTTAGTACTTTGCAGAAATTTATTTTTATAAAGGAAATCTGACTAGAAGATTATAAAGTTAATATGTTTTCTAAATAATTAGCTTGTACTTACAATGTTATCTCATCTGTAAAAATATTATATTTTTAACGAAAATAAAGAAATATACAGTTTAAGATTTCATTGTATGCTTTTTTAATTTTTAACCCTTTATATTCAAGAAATAAAATAATAATATTTTTTGTAGAGTTTAAGTACATTGTTTCTTTTTATTTTTTTTTAGTTTAATGACTTTCAAGTGTCTGAATAGTGTTTGCTTAATTATATAATGGCATAATAACAACTGTTATCGTGTATAACTCCATCGAGAGTATTTTCTTGAATTGTTATTGCCCTAAAAAATATTGTTAATTAACAAAACAGGGTTCTTGTTAGGTCCATAAAATATCAGTTATGCCTGAAAGCTCCAGATACGTAAAACTAATGCTTTACGGGAATAATTTGAATATATTGTACTAAATATGATGCGCACTATACAACCCAATAATTATTGCGTCTACTTAACATTGTCCTTTCGCATAAAGTAATTTTACCGTTTTTGTACAAGAAGTGTTGATGCATATTTATAATAATGCAATAAAGAAATAAATAGAAGATTTCATGTATAAATATTAGAATTAATGATTGAAAATGCATGAAACGCTTCGTAGAAACTCGATAGTAATTAGTAAAAATGAAGTAGGGACAAAAATCTAACCAAAAAAAAAGTGTTCTATTTATGTTAAAGAAGAAATTTGCTACTGTTTGTCCTTATACAACAAGGCAACAGCTAACGGCAAGCATGACCTTTACACAAATATCACCTACTCTTCCATTTAAGCCTGAGTCAGTGTTTTTAAATGTTAAACAATGCTAAAATATAACTACATTTTTGTAACTAGCTTCTACTACTTTCAAACACAATTTAAAAAATTTGTCTACGTAGCAATATGAAAGCGTGCTTTCACGCCCACATTTCTTTGGCGACCATCCAATTCGTTTAGCACTTATTTGATAAACGTGATAATTAGATGCAAATTGTTTTCATGTGATTAACTTTAAAATGGATTCCTCCCATTCTTCTCATGACCTCCGTGTCCAAATGGTATCGGCCATCGCTTTACAAACCGGACGTCGTTTGTTCGAACGTACCCAGAAACAAATTTTTGTTATCGATGTTATCTAGTAAGTTAAGATAATATGAGCCGATCAACCCATTGACGGAAAAGATGCGTCGAATGGACATGTAAAAAGTAGGTCCCGGTTATCAAGACCATCTTCAAATTAACTGCTCGCTAAATCATCCATCGAATGCAGTTTAAACCTATGGTTTGCAGACTCTTTCCATACAAACTGTTATTTAGGTAATTCTTGATTAAAATGATTAAGAACATCGGCAAAAGTTTATGTTCATTGCCTTGGATTAAATCAATTCTCCTTCAACTCTTCGCTTAAAAAAAGAAAATTGTTTCTTATTATCATAAATTAAAGGACACACAAGTTTCAACCAGACTTATATAATAACGTCAAGGGCGTAATAAAACTAACTCTTACGTACGTACAACCACCAATTTTAATATTTTTTATGGTAAACCCCCATGGTTTAAAGTTATGAACACGTTTTGAAATATCAAACATCTTGATTCTAAAAAATAAATTAACCAAATAAATATTTTCTTTCATCTTTTAAAAACTATGTAGGCTTGATTAATAAACGCCCTACAGTTATATCTTGTTGTTATAATTTACTCCAAATTTCAATTTGATTCTTTAAATACTTTAATTTTTCTCTAGTACGTTCAGCTTGACAAATAATTTAAAATATTTCCTTGTTTCCATATACCCTTTTGATTAATTTGCTTCGTTCCAAAATAAACCAAATTAACTCGTCGTCGACTCTCTTAAAAGGCCGTAATAATAAATACGACCTGGACTGAAGAAACCAACAATCATTATCGATTAAATTAAAAATTTTAAAAACAACATAACTTACAATAATTTACATAATACCATAACAAAGGAAAAAAAACTTTTTTCTAAATGGAACCAGACTTATCAATAGATAACAAAAAATTAATTAAAAGGGCAACAAAAGGAATTAATAACATAAAAAACAAAAACCTAAAATAAATTTAATAACTTAAAGCGATTATCATATTATTTTTAATATAAACCCAAAGTTTGCAATTTATATTATATTTAATTAACGGTACCTTTGATTTTAAATTTGTAGTAAAATGAGGGAAATAAAGTCATGAAATGAATTATTTCAACATCAGTATTTATAAATTAAACAATGTAACTTCTAATTACATTATATGTCAAAAATTTCCTTTTAGCTTTTCCAACATTAAACTGAATAGATAAATTAAAAACCTTTTTTGATATGGGTTCCATTCCCTTTTCCTTAATGCATGAACTTTTGTTTAAATTCATAATTATTAAATAAAAATAGGTTTATTCTAGCCCAAGTAAGGCAATTAATTTTTTAAATCCTATTTTTTTTTTGATCCTAAGTTTTTAAACTGTATGTTTATAAAACATGTTTAAAAGTTTTTAAAACATTTATGAGAATAGACAGTTATAAAATTTCAATATTGCATTCAATTAAATTTATTGCATTTAAATTAAAATGATAACTCCTCCAGCGGCCAGGTGGTTGGCGTGTGCTTTAGATACCGGAGGGTCGTGGGTTTTAATCCAACAGGGACTCAACAATTTTCATTTTTGTTTCCCTAGTTAATTGAGGGCAAATTGCCTAGTAAGATGATCATGCCGTCGGATGGGCATTTCAAAAATCGTCTCCCGCCAACCGTGGTTTAATGGCCGGGATCCGGTCCAAAACCCCCAACAGATTGGGGGTGGATTAGAGGGGAAGCCTCTGTCCAGATCTTCAGGGTTCCTGCTGAAGTGGATATGAAAGAAAAAACCCCAATCAGACGAAATTATTAAGCATTTTCGGTCCCACCCAGCTATTTGTAAAATAACATAAAAGTATTTCGTTCCAATAATAAGAAATTTTAATTGTAGAATTTAACAATTTTCTGGCAACCAAACAAATTTGTTAATATGTTAATTTATAAAACTATTCTTTCCGATTTAGAAAGATGGATTTTAAACTCATGGATAAATACAACATTATTTAAAGGAGGGCCCATCACGAACATTTTTTTCCGAAAATCGATCATAAATGAAAAGGCAATAAATAACGATTTAATTAAAAGTTTGTATTTATTATACATAACTGAAAATTACTGTCACTTACAAAACGTTATTGTCATGTGGAATGTTAATCCCTTAACTTTCCAACGACGCACGTGACAAAGATAAATTACAAAGTTTTTGATAAGGATCGGGATACCCTCGGACTATAACGTTAATTCTATTCTGTTAAGCTTGCGTGTTAACTAATGCAAATTCTGTTTATTCTGTGCTTTGGATGAAATGGCAGTAAGTACCGATTATAAACATATTACATCATATTTTTGTATAATTGTTAAAACACGTTGAACAGAATGATTTATTTTATAATTAAAATTCATCATCATCCTCATCATCCAGCTATGTTGGTCCCACGGAACCCGGACCCTTCCATTACCCTCGCCCCTTTAAAGTTTTGAGGACTCCCGACAAATTTTTTTTATTAGGTCCCCAGGATTCAAACGACCTCATCTATAGGCGCAGTTAATTAAAAAAAATAAATATATAGCTAATGCAAAAAAAATTTTTATAAATCATGATTTTAAACACATTTTTTTCCAATTTTATGGCATACGCGAGGCAGACGAGCAGACCCGGGCTACCCGGTTAGGGGAAGTGGTCCAAACGTCCCAAACCGGTATTAGGTAACCTACCAGTGGTATCGCCAACACGCTGAGACATAGGATTTAAATCGTTTTCCCAATTACGCTTTGGCTTGGTGCCCCAAACCGGAATAACAGTGTTTCCCCTGTTTGGCGAAATAAACACCCGCGGTGGTACCCACCTAGACCCGGTCCTCCTGTAAAAAAGGACCTACACCAGTAAGCAGATAAAACTTTTGTAAAATATATTTATGTTTTAGAACACATTGAAAGTAGAAATAGGTCGCAATGCTTGATTGAATGTTACCCATTTATATTATAAAACTACGATGATTGAAAAACTGGAAGAATAACATAAAAAAGCGATTAACGGGGATGAATTGAATAACATTTTTCGAAAATATTTAGTGGTGTTATGTGAAAGTTTTTGCTAATAATATAATATTATTAATTTATTATGTTGAGTGAGTATTATTTATTACCTAAGTTCACCTGATAGTAGTGATACGCGCTTTAACACAAACGCAAAAAAAATGTAAAGCTGTTTCGTAAAGTATAGTTGCTGGCAACAAGAAAGTATTACTTAAAGAAATATGTTCTTTTTATATTTTTCTAATAGTGTAAAACGCATTCTGACAGCGATCATATGACGACTATGCTTTCTAGATTATATTTAAACAATTAAAACATATCTTTAGTATCGATGTCGATCTGATCTGATGTATCGATCTGAGAATTTTTTTTTTCGCGGGTGTCAAAGGCAAAAAATATAACTTCCACCGGAAAACCCAAACAAAAATGGGTTTAGTTGATTTTGGTCGATAAAAAGGAATTTTTCTTTGTTTTATTTTTTCTTTTATTGTTAATTACCACCCTTGATTCCCTTAATTTTGGTTTTACTAATGACGGTTAAGGAAAGTTAGGGATTTTTCTTAAAGTTTTAATAGGTTTTTGCGGGCATATTTTTGCTTTGATGGACAAGAAAATGTGGCGTTGGATTATATAATTTTAATCTTAAATTGATGCAGAATATTTTTTTGGTAATAACAATTAAAAGGAAATTTTCTATTACGCGATCTTTAGGCTTCTAAATTGGGACCAACTCAGATATAAAAAAAATAGCCAATACAAATTTCTTGCACTTTACATTTGCAAATTGTTTCATCGTTAACAAATAAAAATAAAAATTTAAAAAAATTTACAGCTGACCAATCGGTAAAACTTCGTTAATGTAAAAATAAATATAAATTCATTTTGCAAAAAGCTCTATATAATAAAAATAATATTTTTTTTTCAAATTTTGAGTGTATTCACGACAGAATGGAATATTTTGATAGAATAAATTCTTCATAAATATGAAAGTTAAAAATTATTCTGAAAATTTCGTGATCACAAAAAGCTATTCAATATTGGGGCGGAGAGCTATTTATTAACGGATAGATGAAGTGAATCAAAATTTGATCTATTCTTTAAACCAATACGTTAAAATTTTATTGCTTTACCCAAATTATGTTAAACTAAAAAATATAATAAGAAATATTATTCTGTTATGAAAAATAATAAATAAAGACTAGTGGAATAGGACAGTTCACAGACCTTTCTATACAATGCGATGGTTGGTCAATTAGTTCCGGGCTTTTGCGGGTTTAAATCCTTGGGAAAACTTCCTTGTGTGCAGCCATTAAGTTCGGTTTGGGCCATAAATAAAATGGGAATAAGAATAAAATAAATCGTTAAAAAATTTATTTTATTGAATGTGAAAGTAGGAAAACAACTAATAATTTTAGTTTAATAAAACCCGGACATTAATATAATTATTCAAAAGGTTAATCCCAAAGCCCAGCATTAAACTTCCTACTTAAATATAAGAACCGTTTAATTTTAAGCAACCAAACTCGTAAAACACGATATGGCTATATAATTCTTTCTTTTGTTTACGGAATACCACATTATTAAAACAATTTTTATGGACTTTATCCCGGGTGGCGTAGCGTTGGTCAGTCTACTTGGCCCTTAAAGGTTTCAAAACGCCGGATATAAATTATAAAATAAACCGATAAAATCGTAAAATAATTTTTATTTAATAAACTATTAACATATAAGTTTTCCCTTAAACACTCGTTTATCCGGATAACTTTGGACAATTAAAACCGGCAGAATAAATTAGACTTTTCCAAAGATTTCCAATGATTGTTCTGGACTGATGCATCATTTTCAAAACTTTTGAAACTTTTTCCGATAACACACAACATTTAATTTATTTTAGATCAATAATTTGAAAAAAAAAAAATTGCTTGTTAATTTATTAAGAACGCTTCAGTTCGCTTCAGTTATACAATTTAAAAAGTTTCATTAATTAAGTTATTATAATAAATTTTTAATTTAATACGTCAAAACTTTAGTTTTCCTCAAAGTAAATAGATTCAAATTGTATTATATGAAAGTTGAATTCAATACCATTTATTACGTTACACGAACTACTACTTAGTACGAACTCCATTTATCCCTTAAATAAATCCTTTACTGAACTTTTCAAAATTGACGATTTAAAAGCAAAAGCGTGAAAAGCAGCTCCGAATGCATTATTCGCTCGAAAGCTTAAATTCAATAAATATATTACTCTAAAATCAAATGGAACGTGACTTATATAAATCGAAAAGCATTGCTGATATAATTCACGAAAGTTTCTCTGTTATTTACTAAAATTTATCGCGTTTGTTAGAATTGAAATATTAATTAAACTTTATTTTATACAATTTCAATTTTTTTTTAAGGTGAATAGTTGAATTGTAACGTAATACACGTATCAAATCCACTAATTTACGGATTTTTCGCGTTAATTGGAATATTTATTCCCATTTTTCGGTTCTTTTCCAGCATCCATGATCACGGGCAGACAGGGTTGGGTATTGTTTCTGTTCTTGTTACCAAGTCCGAGGCAATTCGGGAAATAAATTATTTAAGAACGCAGGAAAATCCAAAATTGGTTTTAAATATGTATAATAATCAATTTAAATAAAAATAATTATGTAATAAATGTTAAAAAATAATGAAACAGGGTATACCGTTTTTAATAAAGTTACTTCCAAGTATTGAATAAACTTTTTATTATAAATAAAGATAGTTAAATGTGAACTGAGTATCAATTTGGAGCTATCGTTCTGTATATCTTCTTCGTGGGGACTATTAAAGCATAATACTTTCGGTCCATAGCGGTGATGCTTAAAGAGAGGAGATATCTAATACAAGTTATTAGCTACCTCCTATCCTTAAGCAAGGAGTTTTTAACATAAATCCAAAAAAAATATGTCTTTACTATACTTTGTATTGCTGGTTGTTCAATTCCGCATTTTTCGGCAAATCATTGTTTTGCATTTCTATTCCTTATTTAATATATTTGGTATACTTCTGTTTAAGACATGACTTAACTACTTATACATATAACTCACTACCTTTGTGTTTAGATTACCCAAAATTGCGTTATCAGAGTATTTAAATAAATATTTAGGTTGATGATCGTGACTTCTGTTTAACATTTTACAACAAACTTTCTAAATACAAATTTTAAGGTACAGTTAGAAATTAAATGAAGATTTATCGGATTAGGAATAATTTAAAATTTTTAACGGTTAAATCACATATAACTTTTCTTGTTTTTCTTTTCTGTTTATTTTTATAATTAAAAACGGAATAATTGACCATTTCAATCGTGTCATCTGCATTTGCTTTCACTTTCAAAAACCAAAAAGCAGTCCTTTTAACTTATCATATAATTACCAAAATAGAAACAAGGATATTTGTTTCAGTATATATTTTTCTTTCTTTTTAATAATAATAAAGTAATAAATAAAGTAAATAAAAAAAAACGATTTTTTTATAATGATTTTTCATTCTTTTTATCGTCTTGTCCCAAAAGCACTTTATCGATGTGCTAATGTTATTGTGATTTACTATTTCTAGGCTGAACTAACTTGTAACAATACCATGTATATTTAAAAGTACTGTTAAAAAAGAAAACACTGTGATAACACAATTCACTTTATAGTTTTACAATAATTTACGTATGTTTATTTTGAATTTGTTATTTTATAGCCTAATGCTTTGTAGTGATTCAAGTGAACCGTTGTAGTGAAGCAGATGATATTAATTTAATACATTTGCGACAAAATATATGTTTGATTTTGTTTAATATTTCAAAACTTCTTTTACATTTTATGTATGTTGATAAACCCTCCGTTTCCCTTAGTGGTGGGTAACATTTAATAATTTAGAAACCAGGTCGTGGGTTTCCCTCAGGGGGGCCTATGTCAGCGTGGACTAATACAGGCCGATGATGACGATGATAGTTGATAGACAATGTGAAAGAAATTTGGAATAAATATTTTCAAACTTTACTAGCAATTTTCCTTAACTATCGAGGTAAAAAGACGGTGGCCTCCCATGAACGGGCCTTATGATTTCAATTCAGCGGGCAAATCCGATTGGTTAAAGGTAAACAGTTCCGACCAGGTAAATCTTAACACGAAAACGATAGTAGATTTTTAATAAAATGGATATAAAATAGAATCCTTAACCTCGAAGTAGTCGCCGAAATATAAAATTTAAAAGAATACATCGCATTATTTATATCAACAATAAATTGTTATATAGCCCGTGCAAAAAAATAAATGACTTTGTCATTTACTTTTGCACTAACCAATTTTTAATTTCCCGTTTATGTTTATTACAATATGTTCAGATCAAGATATATAATTATCAACTGAAATTTGATTTATGAAATATTTACAGTGTTATGATAAGTTCAAATTGTAAAAAGTTCCAGTAATAAAGTCGCATCTTTGCTCTTATTGAAGTAATTTATTAAAATACTTGAAAGTTATTAGTTTATCAAAAAGCTGTAAAATAAAAAGTGATATTTTAGTACAAGAAGTTAGCACAGGAAAGTTATCAAATGTTTCGGTTAACAATAAATGTACTGACATGCCTAAATGTCATTAATCTAATGGTAATTAATTAGACGTACAAGGAGATGACCTAGCTCTTTGGTTATTTTGCAACATCTTGTTTCCAAACCAAATTAATCCTAAAACAATAATAATTGTTTATTCTCGTTATTATTAAACAGTTTTATTATATTTCTCTTTTTCTAAATATATTGAAGTTATGTTTATTAAAAACAGATTTACTGTTTGATAGGGCAGAAGTGATTAAAATATGAAAAGACCGTGAGCTTTTGGCGCCATATATTTTTTACTTCCCGTTAATTTCATGCTCTTTTGACGGTTCTAACTTATATTGAATTGGGCATTACGAAAAGGATTAACGAACCTAAAAATAAAATTAACCAATTTCAAAAATTTTCTAAAGGGTTATCTTCCTTAAATTTTTAAAAATTAAGAATAATGTTGACCTTAGGAAAGTGTGGGTGACTTATATATCCCTTTAAAATGTTATAAAGGCTCTTTAGACAACTTTGTGAGTTTGTGAGTGAGTTTAGAGAAATTTGTGCTTAATTATTTATGTACGTCGTAAAAATTCAGTTTACGGAAAATGTATAGAAGAATTACATTCCTTAAAAAGTTTTATAGGTAAATTTGATTTAAAAATATTGTTTTAACGGTTTGGTGCCAAATTTTGCTGTTCCTTTAAATAGGGATTTCCTGGGGAAGAATAGTGGAAAATTAACGATACCGGCTATAGATTACGATATACTAAAAAAGCGTAAGGGCTTTTGTTACCTTTTCTTCTAAAAGACATTTATCTATACCAACTATAAGTATACCTAGAACTTTTCTTATCGATTCAAACGTACGTGCATATATTTTTAAGCTAAAAGAAATTTTCCTTTAATGTATCCTCCTAATTCAAATTAAAAAAAGGGGCCTTTGGGTTTGGTTTTGCCATCCACTGAAAATAATCGGCCCTGCTCTTACAGCTAAGCAATAGCGTGCAGAACTAAAGTATCGGAATATTTGTTTTACCATGCTAATCAGACGGGAAAATTACAAATCATAGGTTTAATTAAAAAAACAGGGCTTTAACAATTCAGCCCCATTACGCATCTTTTTTTTATAGCTACCGGAACGGACGAAACAGTCAGGACACCTGATGGAATAGTCACCGACGCCCATGAACGGTTAGCAATACCAATGGTATAGTCCCAACGCTGCCTTCCTCAACGGACATGTAAAGTAAGTCCTGCGCCTTTCTTTCTCCGCGATCCGTCGGTTATCGGAACTTTAAAAGTAAAGGAAGAGGGAGGTTGGATTTTTTCCTTTACTTTAATTTGGTGGGTTTACTTTAAATTGGCTCTAATTACTAATTTAGGAAAGCAATTTTTAAACAAACTAAGAAACTTAAAATATCAAATTCAATCGTATAATAAGGTGTAAATATAATTTTCTTTTAAATCTGAAAAATAAAGTTACATCAACTGTCTTGTAAGTTCCGATAAAAACCTCTAGCTAATCCTGAATTACCAAGAACAGACAGACCAAAATTAATCTAAATTTGGTTTTTTTATATACACCATGTTAATAATTTAAAACTTATTTTCAAACAGATACTCCAGTCTCTTTTCATTTGAATGAATTTATTAGAATAAAACTAAAAGGTTGGTGAAAGTTAAAATTAAAATATAATTTAATATAACATTTTTTTTATTTCAGCAACCAGGTATTTGAATTATCAAATCTTATTACATTAGAATACAAAAACACGTTTTAAATCAGGGTTTTTCCTTTATAGGAAAATTTTAGAAGGAAATTTTCCAACAATAAATTTAAATTCTTAAGAAATCCCAGGGCTCATTTAAAGCCTTTTATACAAAATCCTCAGAGCATTGACAACAATGGAGCATCGCAGTGAATTCCCTGAATGTATATTTAATTGAATTATGGCTGAGTTGCCTATAACAAATTACAGTATATATTTCAACGAAGATACATAATCATCGAAAAAGAATTTTATTGTAAGTATCATCATTGTCATTATCGGCCTGTGTTAGTCCACCGCTGGACATAGGCCGCCCCTACTCCTCGCCTTCTCCATTAGGGGGTTTTTGGACCGTAACCCACCACACTAGGCCAATACGGGTTGGTGGGTGGGTGGAAGAGCTTTGAACTCTATTCAACTCAACTTTATTCTTCGACACTCCGTATTTATCACTTGGTATTGACAATATACCGAAGACCGTAATCTTTTCAAAAAAACCAAAAATCATTTAAAAAGATAATCAATACAAGAAGGTTTCATACCAACCATTTCTAGTTAAATGGGTTTATTTAAATATTACAAAAAATAATTATCGTCAATAAGGTTTGCCATTCTCCGCCAATATACGTAAAATAAAATACCCTGTAAAACTTTTCCTCTGTTGGTAAATTAAGGACCGGGCACCCTTTCGAGATGGTGTCCGATTCGAAGACGGACACCTCACAAAAACCACCATCTTAAAGAAGAAGTTCCGAAACTTTCAGTTTAATAGTATTAGTTCGAATACATGAAAGTAAGGTAGATAAAACTTTCCATGCTCTGTAGACTGCCTTAGGCTTAGAAAAAATGCTAGTAAGAACTATGAAATTCATAAAGAATCTTTAAACTTTGTCTTGATTATTTCTCTTAATTCATAAAAACATACTCCTTATTAAAATTTCTCTTTTTTTACAAGGCGACCTCTGGGCCGGTTGCTTTTTCTGCCGAAAAATACACACTTTACATTTAAGTTAATAATATACAGGCTATAATTTATAAACACGTAGTGTGCATTATTTAATACGTAATAAAGACATCAATCATATGAAAAAGTCATCTCCGAGCTAGTGTCCACCGAAAATATTTTTGGCATCACCAGAGGGTGGAATCTCCCACTATCTCACTCCCGGGGTGCATCCTTCCATGGAATAATTTTTTCTTTCTGTGAAAGTTTTTTGTAAGTGGAAAACGGCCTTTTTTAATCCTTCTCAAAACAGCCTAATGGAATTTCGTAAAACTATACATTCAAATTGCTTACACATTACAATAATTTATAGGTTATGTATAAATATAGTACAAATTATTGATTATTATTAAGTGTTAGTATGTAGGAAAAAATCTTCCACCTTTGAGCGATTGCGCATTGCCGGGAAAGAACAACGCGAAAACAAAACCTTGATACCAACAATTGGATAAATAAATTCCTTGATTTCCACCCTGAAGGTGTTCAAAGACCACCTTTTATGCTATTAAATCAATGTCAATAAGTTTCAATTAATTGGGCAACAAATTACAACGAAAATATTTTTCTTTATCCACCAAATGCTTTCATTGGCCAATCATTAATGAACCCTACATTGAATGGTAACCTGAGAAAATGAATCGACCAAACGAACTAAAGGCAATTACTCTTACCGAAACCAAAGAATATTTCCGTTTTCTTCGTTTTCCTATTTTTCAATTAGTCTATTTTGCTGTACATATATATATATTGTTGTTCTACATACTGTCTTTGATGAATATTAACCAAATAAAAGCTTTGGAATTTTTTAAATATTAAACCTTTTTTAGATATCGGTATGTTTCAATATATACATAACTTGTTAAAAAAGTTGTTAAATGGCTTTAACTTTTTGGACTAAGGAAATTTTGACTTTTCATTTTTGTCTCCTGAATATTTCGAAAGGAAATTGGGCTGTATATATGTAATAATTATTCATCCAAACAGTTCTTAACGATTTAACAAGCTTCCTTAATTTGGTGTTCCCTCAATTATCCCAAAAAATATTAGGCAAATTGGACCCAGAATAATCTTTTTTGAATTCGTGTGTCTGGCTGTAATGAATGTAGTAATAAATAAAGATACTAAAATATTTATTTGGCTTTGTATTTTGGGTTTCCTAGTTAAAACTTGATTTTCTGCATTAGATTATAATATTGTTATAACGAACTAAAGTTATTATAAAAAATATCAAAAAAAACACCTTTAAATTTAAATATAAAATTTTATTTTATTACAATTAAATTACATTAAAAGAATAACGCCTATATTTAATGAAAAAAAAAAATAATAATGTTAGGTAGTGAAGAATATTAGCTAGTCGGATTTGCCCATTGATAAACCTCGGTTATACAATATTTTTCTCTAAAAACTGTTTTCTGATTTACACTCTCTACCCACCTAATAATTTTACTTCAAAAACAATTTTATATCTTTGATAGTGTCAACATATACCATTCTTGAATTCCCTTATTACTGATTTATTTTATTAAACATTGATAAAAAAAAAATCAACTTTTTTTACGTTAGAACCCTAATTCCCAAAAACAATGGAGGTTGGAGCCCTACAAATTTTATTAATAAAAAGTATATCTGTTTTTATATTTTGAATCTGCCTTTTTATTAAGTATTATTTTTCGAATCTGTAGCACAAAATATAAATAATATATAAATATTAATAGCACAAAAACATAAAAAAAAATGTCGTTGATTAAAAAATATGTGGGTAATTTTGGTTTCTTATTTTGTTAATCAACGACATTAAAAAAATAGTGTATTATTATGTATAAATGAGAAATATTTTAATAATACTTTTAATAATTCTAGCATCTTCGTCAGTTATATCAAAAAAATAACAACTTATTCTAATTATGTACAGAGTTAATTTTGTATTTCTATCTTTAAATTATTACCGTTAAATATTCATGGTCAGGCTAAAATTAAGTATCACATATTTTTGGTTTTTGGCATCTATGAAGACTTATTTGCGTGTAACCATAATAAGATAGGTTACAGAAATCTTTAATCTAATAATTCTACCGGTTAAAAACAAGGAAAAATGGAGAAGGCGTGCATTTGGGAGGAAACACGTCCGAGGTGGTTAACACTAAATATTGAATATTAAATCTTTGCAATTTTGTTTCATAATAAATCAAATTGTGAATTTCTACTAACCCTTCCTATATTCCCACAATATTTAACATCTTTAAATTTGCCAATTTATCCTTTACGACTTTTGGGATGGTTGGATAATCGTATTACACAAATAAATCATTCACAGCCGTGGCTTTGAACGACAAATTAAACGTTACAATATTCATAATTAGTTATTACACATGGTGCATAAGTAGTAACGATGTTTCAAACAAGACTCAGTTTGAATTTGTAAAAATATACTGTTCTACAAGAACACAATGTTTAATAGTTTTCTTTTGTGTAATCTTAATCAGATTTTCAAATTAAGATTATTTAATATATTTTACATATAACAAACTTTTACTTTAACAGTGATGATAAAATTTTTAAAAAGGACTATAATGGTCGAAACAACGACATTTAAAAATTCTAATTAAATTCAAAACAATTCTTCTGTATTTCTTGGTGAACTGTTAACTAATAAAAAGTTACGAAGATAATTTATCGTAGTGTGAGAAACTGTCTCTTTTATAAGTAAGAATAATTTTATATAATAAATATGTTTTAGAATGCTTTATAAAATAAACATTAAGACGGTTTCGTAATCCAATTTCCTCTCATTTTAGTTTTACTTTACCAAGAACAAACCTTTTAAAAACCACATTAAATTTCAAGTCCAAGTCCTTTTTTATTAATAATAAATATTAATTTGATGGAATTTATTTTTAATTAATTATTACATTATGTTGTTGTCATTTTTTAGCTTTTTCTCAGCTTTCTCTTTATATATAATTTAAATAACACAAACATATTTTTCATGCATAGTTTTCTTAAAAAATATATTGTATCTTACAAAAGCATATCTTATATTATAATATTAAAAAAAAACGTTTTTTTAACAAAATCTACATTGGAGCAACATAAGCTAAGACGAAACTTGTCTTTGTTTTTTTTCAATTTGTCGAAGCAACGAGACGAGCAAAACGCTCTGTTGGTGGTAAGTGATACGCTTTGCCCATAAAAATGTAGCGTATGATACAATTTCGCTCGCCACCCTAAGGCATAAGATGTTACGCCTTGATTACCCCATAACTACGCTGACTATGGTGCCCTTGAAATTATTGCCCCTACGCAGTAATGTTCTCACACTCTGCTTTGCGACAGTAAAAAGACACCGCTACAGACGGCAGAACCTACCACCTTTAGTGTCTCTTTTAAACCAGTTGTGTTAATGCACGAGACTGCAAGTGCAAGTAAATTGTCTATTTACATTGTAAACATCTTCTTAGATAAAAATCCGATGATTGCACACAACATTAGAAACGAACAAATATAAAAACTAGAAATTGTAACAAACATCTAAGGTTGGTAAGAGAATTTAATGCCACGTCATTATTCAACATGTCTTTTCTTTTTTATTCGGAGAGATCAAACGGTGTTGATAATTTCATTTATTTAATAAGAAATATGAAATTCTACACTGTGTTAAACATCAGTAAATAACAAGACACAGAGCAGCAATTTCTTGAAACAAAATACTCCCATAAGTTCTCCCGTTAAGCGCGACGACCCATTTACCATCATCATCTAAATCTTCGGGGTTGGTTAAATTTAATTCTGAATCTACTTTTTTTCGCCATTTTTTAAAGCGAAAAAAATTTCATAACTATATTTTGTGATGTTAAATACAAGTCGATGAAGTAAAACCCTTGAAAAACCCGGTTGAATTTCCACCAAAATTAAGAACATTTAAATCATGATTTTTTTAAAAAGATTTCGGCCGGGGTTGGAAACCGTAACTAGTAATAATATTTGTATTTTACGGCTGAGATAAAACTAAATCCAATTGTTTCTTTTATTTACGCGATTATTATACGTATCTTGTCCAGTAATTTACGGATTTGTCGGGTTAGTTTTATATATTTATTCCGTACGTATGGACTTTTTCCAATCTATGATCACCGGCAGACTAAGTTGTTAAATATCAAAAATTAGGTAACGGGAAGATTCCTTAAATTAATGTATTTGATAATTACATCCAAGTTAGCTTGCACGTATGTTTATTATTTAACTATGAACACATTAAATTAAAGTTTTTTTACGTAAGTATAATTTCTGTTCGCCTTCGGTAGCACTCTCTCAACGCAGTTAAATTTGTTTATCTTCCTAAAAGCAGTAATAATTTATTTTTATATTATTATACACTGAAAATTAGGCGCAATGACAGTAAAAATATAAAAAAACGTACACGTTGCTGCTTTTACCAGCAGAGGGTTGCTGTGGTTAACTACTTTATCTATGTGTTTGTGAGTTAACTTTTTAAAGTGCTCCGGAATGTTTCAATTTCCCGGTCGCTGTGTAAATCTACGTTTCGTTATCCACTGCGCCCCGGTGGCAGGCGGAATAATTTGTTTTGAACTGCCTTGGTTTGCTTTAGGAATTTGGAGGATGCGTGGGCGGTTTAGCATGGCCATGCTTGAGGTATGCTTCAACAAAATAAAGTTTATAGGTGATAAGAGTCGGGTCAAACGAACAAAAGCCTTTCTCCCTAACGTCCTGAATGGGCCTTTTGAACGACAATTTGGGTCGAAGGTCCCGCCTAGGTGCCCCTTCCTTTCCCATGGGATCAGTTGGCCTAAAGTTTTAATTGCCCTAGTGTCTGGCCTGGGTTTGAAGGATCCAGGGTATCGTGTAATCACGGCAATCTGAACGAATGAAAGTGTTAAATTTTGTCGTTTGATTGACGTCGATTTTTTACGAAACAATTCCCTAAACGATTGATCGCGTTTTGGGCTTTTTATAGAAATAGGTTTGGTCTGGCGACAACAATAGAGGCGGTTGTCATCGGCGAAAATTGCCCAAATTGACATCGTCGGGCTTTGGGAATTTACTCGTGTAAGGCGCGAATAATAAAGGGTGATGGACCGATCCTGGGGACTCCCTTGGGTGGACGGCTCGTGGACAGGGGTGCCCTCGACGATATCGAAAGAACTTTCGACAAGTAGGCTTGGATGATGTGAACCCCTGTCCCGGCACTTTGAGTGTACGCTTGTAAAATCAACCCGTTGTGCCGAACTTTGTCAAAATGCCTTTTGCGACATCCGAAAGACGGCCCCTTGATGGGGTTTTGGGTTGATGAAGGCCATTCAGAATGAATTCCGTCGGGCGAAAATTTGTTCCGGGACACGGTGCTTCAGGAAAACCCAATTGCTCCGTCTGGGATGAGGTTATTGGAAGGGCGTGGTCTTTCAACCGGAAAGGGGTTGCGTTCCTTCCAAACGTCCAGAAAAACCAATTAAGGTAATTAGACGATAACCTCGTGGGTAGGTTAAAGGTTTTGTTCCTTGGGAAATACCGATAAAAAACCCCTTTTCCGGCATCAGGAAAATTACAAGTTAATAAAAAATATTGAAATATATTTAATAAATAAATTATTCAGTGTAAAATTTGGCCAATAAACGAACAAAGACCCGAAAGCAGGTTTTTGAGAACCGGTCTGGGCAAGGTCCAACCGAGGTTTTGCCCTTAATAATATCAGAACCTCCTCCCGGGTCACTTTGGCTTTAAAACCGCCCTCTTGTGGTAAGGCAGCCCTAAGTTCGATAGACGGTCCCACCTCCGATGGTTGGGCCGCGTCAATGTGCGGATGAAAACATTGCTCTTCTAACTGTTTTTCTTCAAACGATTGCACTGCAATATTCCCCTCACACAAAATTAAAAAAATTTAAAACAAAGGTTTATGAAAATTTCATCGGTAAAAACTGAAGTTGTTTTAATTGAACGTCTCTATTTTACTTAAATGTATTTATCTTGTGTAATGGGTAATATAAGGTTCATAAAATAATCACTTGTTTTTTCCACCCGTGAAATCAATAAAAATATTGAATGAAATAAAGTCATATATATAAGATAGTAAAACTACACTGCCTCCGTAGCCTTGAGTGGTAGGGCGGTGGCACAAAACCGGGTGGGTTTAAATCCTTGGGGACGCAACAAATTTTTTCATTGTTGTTTCCCTAGTTGGTTAGGGCAATTTGGGCCCAATTTCCTGAAAGTTGGAATGATCCAATGCGTCGGATGGGAATGAAAAGTCGGTCAACCCTTGGCATTGAACCAGCGGGTGGGACCCCAAATGGTCCAAACCCCTAATAGTTAGGGTTGTTTAAGGAGACCCTTAATCCAAGCAGTGGACTAACACAGGCTGATGATGATGATGATGATGAAAACTGCACTATAAATATCCTAACCAACTTGCTTGGAAATATGAAAAAGTAGGGAATAATTAATATTTTACATGGAAAATCAGGATTAATGAAAGTATATTTTTTATTTACATTTTCCAGTCCAAGCGCTTTGTTCTTCCTCATCTCAAATTGCAAGGTATACTTAAAAATAGTGATCTTCACAAATACACTATTTCCTACCATTTTTTCCTTACATGCCGCATCAAATCAAAGCTTAATTGGTGTATTTCCCAAATAAAACCTGACTCAAGAATATAACACGAGATTTTAAAACTTTTTTTAAAATTATAATTAACTCAAAGTTTAAAAATATTTTTGCCTACTCAACAATCAGGCCGTCTCCACGGTTGCGTTGGCGATCCTCCCAATTCGTTTTAAACACTTGTTTTACTGGCTCCTTAATAAATGCAAATAAAAATTTTTTTAATTAACTTGGAATGGAAGCGTTTTTTCTTTTTTCGTTTCTTTTCTGGATCCTTTTTTATTAATAATTTGTTGCTGAACGTATTTAAATATTCGTGGTAAGAAAAAAAACAAATATTTAGTCAATAAATGAAAAGGTGTTGGGTTAAAGACTTATTATTTTATTTACCCACCCCGGAATGATCCAAATTTATAAACCCTTAAACCTTTTATATTGACTCCGGTTTATACTTACCATGTTCCCGTTAAAAACTTCCTATAAATATGGACAATCAGAAGGTAAATTTAACATATTTTAAATTTCGATTATTACGAGAAACAATTAATTAAATGGGCGTCAACAGAAATTGTTTTAATTGGTGGACCAACGCCAGACCCTACGTGATGTCGCATTAATAAGAATGCAATGCGTTTCGGCACCCCTCCTCAATGAATATGCAACAAATCCAGTTTTTTTATGACAGTTTAAATCTTTCAACTTTAAACATTATCTTTTAACCAACCAACGGAATATATAAGGAAAAAATTACCAATAAATACAAATAATCGGCCTTTGTTGTGATTAAAATAAAAACTAAAAGTCTTCACACTTTGTAACTTAATAACTTTTAAAGGCCTGGTTGGCTTTCGGTAAAATTTGTGTTTATGGAAGTACTAACAAATAATAGGCGTCGTTTAACAAAGATCCTGTTAGTTGTATAATTGAACTGCTATTTGTTAAACGTTATATAAATATTAAAATTACATTATTGTTAACACCATGCTGGACCAAAAGAAGTTTTGCTAAAATTTTTCTTAAAGGTTTTTTCTGAAAAACCGGCTTTAGAACCAATGATGATTTAGATTCAACGCTAGGAAATTTGGGCTTTTTTAATATGGTTCGTAGGCATGTAAAGAAACAAACAGTCTTTGACGACGGCTAAGTAAAAGATACAACAAAAATAGAAAAATGTTAGTATTTTGGATAAACTTATATTGTTAAATGAAATCTGACAAGTAGATTATAAAAGGCATTATGTTTTCTAAATAATTACCTTGTACTTAACTGTGAAAATAATATATTTTCAATGAAAATAAAGTACATCTACAGTTTAAGATTTCATGGTATGATTTTTTTTATTTTGAGCGCCTTTAATATTCAAGAAATGAAATAATTATAGTTTTAGTACATTGTTTTTTAATTTCTATAACTTAAAGTTTCAAGTGTTAAGATAGTGTTTTGATTCATTATATAATAAGCATATATAAAACAAAACTATTGTATTACTCCATAGAATTTAGATTCATGAACTTTGCCTTGCCCTTGCCCTTTAAAAATATTTTTAATTATCAAAACAAGGTTCACGTTAGATCCATAAAATATTAGTTATTATTACAACATAATTAAACTAACATTTATCAACGCCTGAAAGCTTGAGATCCGTAAAACAAATGGTTCACGTGAATAATTTGAATTTGCTTTGAAACATCAGTGGACTTTTATATATGAAATTAATCATTGTGTGGTTTATTCTTGGTGGTGGTTCCCTTTTACCGGTCTGGGACCCCACCATTGCCTCTTCTTAAAAGCAGAAATTATAGAACACTACTTTTTCCGGTTTGAAAAGCACCAATTGGGCGTTTTTTAAGGTTTGTGACTTAACATCCTATGTCTTTGGCATTGGTAATACCTCTGGTATTGCCGTCATATATGTCAATGGGCGTCGGTGACCACTTTTCATCAAGTGGGTTGACTAGTCGTCAGCCTACGTTGGCAGTAAAAAATGGGAGTAATCTAAGTTTAATAAATATAAAAAAATTAATCTACTATAAGTGTCCATTATTAGGCCTTTATAATTCAAACATCTCGAGGGCACGCCTCGTGCTCTTAAGGTATTCATTACTTTTTAGAACAAGTTATCGCTCGACAGAGGTAATTTTAGCCGAGTCAAATCAGAATCTGGTTAACTAGTTAACCATTAGAACTTTTTCTAAACTGTTGTGAGTACCACCACAATTTTGTTAAGAATAAAATTATAATCACGATGTTTATGGAAGCAACTTAATTAATTATACATCTCGAAAAGAACTATGTTTTATGGAGTGGGACGGGGTTTTCATAGCAACGTTAACGGTAACGTTTCAGTTAGAAACTTTAAATTTTGATTTGGCGCAACTGGGTTGCCCATTTCTGTTTTCCAAACTGTCAAAATAGCTTAACTTAGTTTAATCCCCAAAACAACAAAAATGGGAAATGTTCCCGATCAACTTCTTTGGTTTTGCCCTGAGTTTTTGCGCCTGGGGTAAATTTTTGACGTTTATAAGTGCACGGTAGGACCTAAACTAAATAAATAGTTTTGACAGTTGACTTTTACAAGATCTTCTAGTTACTTTTTATTTTAATACGTCCTGCAGTCCAGGGTTGTCCCAAACAAATATTTATATATAAATTTGAATAATAAAATATTATTAAATTACTGAGCTCGGTGTCTTTTTTATTACAGACCAGAAAAAATTCATCTTTGGGAGGAATGATTTTGGATTCAACTATTATTTAACAAAAAGGTAACAATAATATAATATGATATATAGAGTAAGTTTTAGTTTTTGATGTCCTACACAATTATTGTCCTGTAAATCAAAATGTCTAGGAGGCAAATTAAACAATATAAGAAATATATATTTAGTATAGTAGTCTTCTCGGTACTTTATAATTGTACCCATTAAACTCCAAGATAAGTTCTTTTCAGGGTTTGTAATGAATATGTATATGCTATTGCTTTGAATATTACCGCTGGAATATCCTACCTGCTTTACAAAATCATTTATCTAACAGTTTAAATTCTTATAAGGAAATTTAATATACAGTTCGTTCTAAACAAAACTTATATATTTTAAATTTAATTTACTTACATACGAAATATTTTACCTTAATATTTTGTAAATATTAAATGATGAATGTCAGAAAGGAAAGGGCCTTCCTAACGCCGCATTTCCTAATGTCAAGGCGTTTACCATTACGTTTCCCAGCTGTTGGTATCTTTTAATAAATATTATTAATATTTTTTTAATACGATTTCACAATACAACCCTAATATTTATTCTCTACTTAAACATTCTCCTTTAGTAAAGGATTTACCGTTTTTATTTAAAAATTAGATGCATAAATTATAATTATACAATAAAAGAAATAAATAAATTTCATATATAAAATGAAAATTATTTCCAAAATCCGGTAAACGGCCAAAGGAACTTAATAATAATTAATTATTAAAATTTGGAAAAATTCTAACCCAAAAAAAACGAGTTCTAATTATACCAAAAGAAAAAATTTGCCCTATAAAAAATAAAAAATAGTAAAAGGCATTTTTAATTTTTTGTCCTTATACAACAAAGCAACCTAGCTTACGGCAAGCATGACCTTTCCAAAAATATTAACTACGCTTACATTTAAGCCTGAGTCGGTGTTTTAAAATGTTAAATAATGCTAAAATATAACTACTTTTTTGCAACTATCCTACTCTTTCAAACCACAATTTTAAAATTTGTCCAACAACAGTGGGAGCATCTTTCGGGGCCATATTTTCTTGAACCATCAATTCGTTTTTCCATTTGAAAATTTGATAATTAGATGCAAATTGTTTTTATGTGTTTAACTTTAAAATGTATTCAATATTTTTTATATTTCTTGCAATAACATACACCAACTCCGCGGCCTAGTGGTATTGGCCCTCGCTTTACAAACCGAAGGTTGTTGGTTCGAAACAGAAACACAAAGTTGTTTCTGGGCAACTTTTATATTTCTTGCAATAAACCGATCAACCGGTGGTCCTGAAAACTTGCCCAGAAACAACTTTGTGTTATCGTTGTTTTCTTGTAAGTTAGGACAATTTGAGCCGATGACTCAATTGACTGAAAAGATGAAAAGATGCGTCGAATAGACATGTATAAAGTCGGTTGTTTGTCCCTTTAAATTAACTTTATTAATAATTTAAACCTCGGTCAATTTTAAATATGGTTTACAAAAACTGTTAAAACTTTATTTTATAGGTAATTCCAGAATAAAATAATAAAAAAATCAGCAAAAGTTTATTTTCCATGCCATGGATCGGATTTTATAATTACGTAGACCTCTTAATATCAAAGTAGTGTTAATTTTTTCTCTAAAATTCTCCCATCTATCGTTTTATTTTCAAATACGACCATTGCTTCTTTCCCAAATTAAACACAAAACAAGTTTAAACCAATTTATATAATTAATTCTGACGTCCAACAACATAACATCTTACTTACGGTATACATGTTTTACGTTTATATTTTAAGGTTAATTGTATAGTATATATAAGTAATAGCAACACGTATTATCCTTATTGTTAAGTATCGGTCTGACATTAGATATGCATATAAAGTCTTGAAATATCAAAACATCTCAATCCTAACCCTTGGGTAATTGGTTAAATTTATTTTAAATCTACCAAATAAGCAATTTCAATGGTAATAAAAAACAAGTTCTTTACTAGTTTGACCCCTAAGTCCTTTTCAATAAAATAAAAATTAAATTAAATAATAATTTTTCTTTACTTTTAAAAAACTATGTCGGCGTTAATTCCGCCCTTCTGTTCCTTTTTTTGTTATTAACTCTCTAGTTACAAATTTAAATTCCTCAAACAGTTACTTTTAATACCATTAAGCTTACGACAACAATAATTAAAATAATTCAATTTTTACCCTTTTATGATTAATGGTTTCCTTCCAAAATAAACACCAATTACTCTTCCCGACGTAATCAAATACCCCAATTAAATAAAGAACGGGTTAAAGAACAACAATTCTTTGGTTAAATTAAAATAATTTAGAAACCGGCTTCATACAACACCTTTAATTAAAAATAATACTGCAAACAAAAAACTTAAATAAAATAAATATGGAACAGACATATTCAGCCCAATAACACTAAAATTAATGAAAGATAATCATAAATAATCTTTAAAGATAAAACATTAAAAATTTATTTAAAAGATTAACCTTAAAAACTTACTAAATAAAAAAAAAATGAATTATGGAAATAATTTTATTTATTTTAATCCAAAGCCATTATCATATACTTAAATCAAACGTACTGGTAATTAAATATAATATATATTCAACTTTGTTGTACCTTTGTACTAATTAAATTTTTAATTATGAAAGTTACTAATTGTGCTTAATATATATTATCTATAAAAACCCCCTGCTACCGTTGCTGCGGCTGAATTATTAATTATTTTAAATGTAATAAACAATTTAAAACTTAAGATAAAACGGAAAGAATAATAAAAAACATTTACCACCATTATTTAATTAGATAAATGTCATTTTAAAAAAAAATTACCCTCGATGTGCTACCGTTACACCTAAAAACGTTGGAAAAAAATAACATTAGTATAAAAAATCATTGGATCGGTATTATAGTGGACAGACTGAAGACCAATAATCAATATATTTTTAAATATCTTAGGAAATTCTAAACAAAAATTATCAATGTTATTTTAATTATAATAATTTGGGATACAACATAACTTTTATTAATTTTGTTAAATATAAATTAATTTCTAATTTTTTACATTTTTTTTTTTTAACATGTTATCCTTGACTATTTTTTCATCACGGGTATAAAATAACAACGTTATGAAATTTTGTTTTAAAATAAAAAAAATTTTAATTAAATTGGCCAAAATTTTAATTTTTTAATTAACTTTTTTTCCTTAATTTCTCTAATTATCAACAAAGTAAATACTAATTAAACCTCATCCTATTGACAAACAACCCAATTTTAACTGGTCGTTTTGTAACTAACTTTTGCATTAAATAATAGTGAAAAATAAATTGTTATAAGGCATCATTGGTTAAAATTAAGATGTAATGTATTTATCTTTTTAAAGTTAAGATTTTGCCATAATTGGGTAACCTATATTTTAAAATCGGTTAAGTATTTTGGGAGTTCATCCCGGACCAAAATCGTGAACCAAAGTTAATATATATTATGATTTAATAAGCCAGTACATTTGATTTTAACTCTATTGTAAAATGAAATAAAAGTCTAAATTGGGTTATTTCCAACATTAGTATATATACAATGTAAAACAATAATCGGTTATTGGAATAATTAAGATTGTTATGTCAAAACTTCTTTAACTCTCCAACTTGAACAAACAAGATAAATTAAAAAGTTTTTGATTAGGATCCCTTTTCCTTTTGACCAATGCAGAACTTCATTTTTTAAAATTGCGTTTCGTGTTAAATTAAGGTTTATTCTGTTTGATAAGGTGAGTCTAGTTTTCTAAATCCTTTTAAACTTTATATTCATAAAATATATTTGAAAGTTTTTATAACATTGATGAGAAATGAAAAGTTATAAAATTTAAATATTTATTGCATTAAATTAACATTATAAATGAAAAAACTTTTTAATCAGTCAGAAATTGATAGCTTTACAAGTTTAACTAGCTATTTGTAAAATGGTGTAAAGTATCCTATTTACTATTCTTTCTTATAATGAACCGAACTTCTGTATTGTAGATTTAACGATTTTCAAACAGCAAGCGAATTGTTAAATTATTAAAAATCACTGAACTATTACTTTCTGAGTTAAAACTTAGAATAAAAATGGATTTTCGAACTCATAGATAAATATAATATTGTTGAAGGAGATAACCATCTTAAACATTTATTTCGAAAATCAATTATAAAATCTAAAACGATAAAATGGTGACTTTAAAAGTGATTAACGGCGTATTCGGGGGAACAATTGAATTACATTTTTGTGGGAAATGTTTGGACGAGATTTATGGGAATTGAAAATCGGTTTGCATAATTTTACTACTAACAAAAATCTTATCTATACCAGTTGTAGTAGTTAATATTCGGATGCGTTTTATATTTATGTGGCGATATTTAGGTAATTAACCTAATTTAATTAGTATGTAATTTGAATCATGATAATATTGATTCATAACTCTCAACTTGATACATAAACGAAACTTCTCAATGACATAAAAATCTCTTCGAAAGAAAAAAACAACTTGAACATTTTTAATGTTTTTTAAATGTTTGTTGCAATTAAATAATTTTAAAATTGTCTTGACATCATTTTTGCTTAGGGTGCAAATGAATATTCCAGACAACTATTCATTATTGCCCCTTCGTTTTATCATGTAAATGCTCGCACATTTAACTTTTGTTAAGCTAAGGAAATATAATTAGCGAATATATATATATACCATTAGGTTTGTAATTTTCAGTTATCAATTCCTAAGAAAAATAATAATGAGGACTCAATACAGCTCCCAACCGGCCAAGATTCAACCCCAAGGACTATCAAACCAAAATAGGTGGCTCAAATAAAAAATTAAAAACATTTCCTTGAAAAATTTATACCATTATAAATATAATATTCGTCAATTCTGTAAAGGAATTAGATGGTTTATAAAATTACTAGGTAAAGGGGATTCCATTTACAAAACAAATTAAACATATTCAAAATTCCTTTTAAAATTAAATCTATCTCGATACGTGAAGTAAGTCTTATGAATAATGATTCAGACAAATTTTGATTTTATAAATTTCATCAACATCATTCTTTCGGTTTATAAAATCAAAATTTCAACATATTCGGAGGGTTAATATTTTTAAAACTGTTAAAATATTAAACTGTTTTAAAAACAAACACAACAAAATGTGACACCTTAAATCAAAAATATACCATTGAATTATTAAGCATAATAAAACTCACCGGTTTAATTTTGAAAGAATATATTTTTTAAATTGTAGATGAGACGGGATCTTCATGTATTAAAATGAGAAGTTTCTAGGAAAGTAGCTAACGTTTCAAATTCCCAGCCTCCAAGCTCGAGAAATTGTTTCATTAAATTTTTAAAAAAGTTTTTCTCGCAGCACAAGCAATTTCAGTTCAGTCAACACCAGAAATCGGTTAACAAGTTTGACCTCTGCGAGGTTATTTTTGAACGGTTCATTTTGCTGCTAACGCCTGTACAAATGTATTGAATATCGTTGCGATGATTACAAATCATTATTCTATTTCAGTACAAAAATGAAATATTTCTTTCTTGGTATGCTTAACATTTTGTAAGTGGATTAAGTTAAAGTTCACGGAAGGTTTCTTAAAGCGATACGGTTTTAGGAACTAGTTGCTGCTATATAAGTTTCAGCTAACATCTATTAGACGGCATATCTGTCGGGCCATTTTCCCTTACTTTTAGTTTATTATAAATATATATATTTTACATTACTTTACAAGATAAACCTATCTTTTTTCTTCTTTATGTAAAGTAGAACTTATTTTAGTAGTGAAATAATGTAATACGCTAAAGATTAAACCTTGTTTTATGCATTTGAGTAAAATATGTCAAAAAATAAATCATGATATTATGGCCGAATAGATATGTCCTTTAATTAACTACCTACAATCCTCATTCGAGCAGGTGGGTCATGTTTCTGCAAACAAAGGGTAACCTTAAGAACGTGTTTCCTTGGAAAGTTAAGGTCTTCCGATTTTTTAATACCCAATTGTTAATTTATTATTTTTCATAAATTTTAAGGTTAATAGGTCCTCCTATTAGCCTAGTGGTATGGGGTGTCTTTTTAAAACCGGGGTCGTGGGTTTTCCCGAATCCTGCGGGATGCAACAAATTTTCATTGTTGTTTTTCCCTAGTTGGTTAGGCAATTTGGGCCCGATCACCCTAATCGTCTGAAAAGAATGATCCTTCGTCGGATGGGCCATGTAAAAGTCGGTCCACCCAAACCCCATTGGACCAGCGTGGTGGGAATACGGTCCAAACCCCCGTGGAAATTGTATGGGGAGGCCTTATTCCGATGGACTAAAACAGGTGATGATGTGATGTGTGTGAATTAATTATCTTATATAAGGTAAAATAGTATCAATGTTATATTTTTTTGTTCAACAATTAAAAAAAAAATTCGATGAATGAAAAAGACAGTAAATAACGATTTAATTAATAGTTTGTATATACATAAATGAAAATGGATGTCACTTACAAAACGTTATTGTCATGTGGAATGGTAATCCCTTAACTTTCCAACGACGTACGTGCCAAACATAAATTACAAAGTTTTTGATAAGGATCGGGATACCATCGGACCATAACGTAAATTCTATTCCGCTAAGCTTGCGTGTTAACTAATGCAAATTCTGTTTATTCTATGGTTAAATAGCAGTGAGTATCGCATTTTTGGTATAATTGTTAAAACACGATGAATAGAATGTAAATTTTTATAACGTATTTATTATAATTCATTAATTATAATTTCAATATATATGTAACCTTTAAGGTAAAGGCTTTGCTTTAAAACCAAAGACTCGTTGGGGTTCAAATCCTAAGGGTTTACTCAAAGTTTTTCACTGTTGTTTCTTAGTTGGTTAGGGAAATTTGGGCTGATCACCCAATTGTCTGAAAAGTAAGATGATCCATGCGTTGGATGGGCATGTAAAAAGTAGGTTCGTTCACCAACCTGCATTAGAACAGCGTGGTGGGATACGGTCCATAAACCCACTAACCGGGAAAGGGAAGGGCGGGATGTCAGATGAACTTAACAGGCTGGATGATGATAAATGAAATATTAGAACCGGTGGGTAGGTCCCCCTTTTTACCGGTATTGGGTCCCCCAACAGGGGACTGTCTGGGTGGTACCACGTCCGGTGCCTATTTCTCCATAAAAACCAGTGGTGTAAAACACTACTGTGTTCATTTGAAAGGCCAATTAATTTACCCACGGTCCTTTTTACTATTTAGAAACCATTTGTGTAGTATTTTGGTGCCTCGCCGAAATAAGTTTAAAATATTTGCCACCCTTTGGTTTGGGTGGTAACTGGGAATGACATATTTGGGGGTGAACAGGACTTAATTCTTCGTTCTTAAGTGATAAGCGGACTGCTGGTGTGTTATACCGCATTTCATATGAGCAGGCATCCTCTATCAAATGAACTTGGTAAATAAATAATTCTTATTCAACATAAATAATATATTCCTTGGAAAACTCTCACCAAACTCTTTTAAAAATATTTTAAAATGTTCAATTTATCCCTGTTAATCGCTTTTTATGTTATTCTTTCAGTTTTTCATTCATTGCAGTAATACAATATAAATGGGTCACATTAAAAGTAGAAAATAATCCCAATGGTTGATTTAATTATTTAAAATATAAAAATATTTTAAAAATTTATTAAATCTATTAAAAAATATAAAAAAATGTGATGTTAATAATAAAATATTAAACTTTTTTGCATTCATTTTTTATAATTATTTATTAAGAGTTTAAAATAAATAAGGTTTTATCTTTAATTGGCTTAAACTTTGGAACAGCGTAAATAAATTAAACCGGGCAAAGGTTAAATTCAATTATATATTTTTTTTTTTTTTAACCGGACGTGGGGCCCACCCCTGATGGAAAGTGGTCACCGATTCCCCATGAACATTAGCAATACTGGTTCACCAACGCACTTTGCCTACCGTGGACATGGGAGTAAAGTCTCGTTTCAGTAAATCGCTTTGGCTTCTTGCCCTTTAAACCGGAAACAGTAGTGTTTCCCTACTTGTTCAAAATAAATCTGTTCTTTAATGGTGTAATTTTTTTATTACCAAAAATATACCAAGAAAATATCATTCTGTTACAAAAGAAAATAAAACAAAGGGGCCCCTATACAATGCGATGGTTGGTAAAAATGGTTTTGAAGTTTTCCCTAAATGAATCGTAAAAATATTTTTTTGCATGAAGTATTTAAAACAAATACCTTAATAATGTTAAAATAAAGACAGACATCAATCATCAATAATTGGCCACAAATCCACCGTCCTGAGTCATACATCTTTCTTTAATACACTATTAACGAATGTCTTTATATTGAAGACATACATTGTACATAATGAATAAATATTGCATAGTATTCTTTTAATTTCTTCTCAGTAAACGTGAAATCATACAGAATATATCATTTCCCTGAAAAATATATATTTTGAAATAGAAAAATTTATTTAAAATAGGTATATTTTGTGTAGGCAGATAATTTTTTTTTTCATAGCAGCAATTTATAAAATTATTTAAATTCATAAATTAATAAGCAACTTCTAGTCGCATATTTATTATATATTTAATAAAATATATCAGATATTTGTGAAATATAGTCTTCTTTTTTTATACATAGAAGTCGGTAGATGTTGAATAAAAAAGGTTTTGGTCATTTTTTTTTTTTATCCTTGATTTGCTTCCAGACTCATGTCTTTTAACTTCCTCCAACACAGAGTTCAAAGCTCCCGTCCCCACGAACTTATTGGCCCCATTTTTTCTTTAAAAATGGAAGGCCTGAAAAAGGTACGTCAAGTTAGGTAATTGGTTTATTCTCCTAAGGGTCGTCAATTTCGGTTTCGGACCGGGACGCCGACGGTCCCGGCGACTGGTTTAATCGATTTTGAGGGCGGGTGAGAACCGCCCCTGGAACATAGTGTTATCTAAACCCCGGGTTTGTGTGCGCTGCTCGTAGCCGGGGCGAACACAGGTGAGTGTTTCTTCTCTACTTGTGTGGTGTGTGGGGTTGGATGTCGGGACCCCGTTGGGTCCGGTCTCAACGCCCCCCTCGTCCGGGTCCGGAAGAACTTTCCGGTCTACCGACCTGGGCCGCTTTTGGATCCCGGTTTATCGTTGCTGCTTTTACCAACCGAGGGTTGCGGTTGTTGCCTACTTTTAAAATGTGTTTGCGAGTTTCTTTTTTAAAGTGCTCCCCGGGTGTCAACAATTTCGGTCGCTGTGTAAGTCTACATTTCGTTGGGTACCACGCCCCGAAATGGCGACGGATAATTTGTTTTGAACTACTTGTGGTTGCTTTAGGAGGTTGGAGGATGCTGGCAAAAGGGTTTGGCATCAAACCGCGGTTGGTTAAATACCCCTTGTACAATAAAAAGTTTATATTTGGTGACATTTTTACTTTTAAATTCGTTGGTTGATAGGTCTGTCGGAAACAGACAAAGCCTTTCTCCTAACGTCCTGAATATATTTTGGAATTTGCGGTCAAGTTCCCTAGGTATTTGAATTCCTTTCCCCCATGGGATCGGTTTGGCCGTAAAGTTTTAGTTGCCCTAATTTCTGGTGTCAGCCCGCGTGGCCCCATCCACCGCCCTGGGTTGGGGACCGGGGGATCGTGTTCCGACGTAATCTGAAACCGATGAAAGTGTTGCTACCTTTTTCGGGATTGACCGTCGATTCTCCCATTTACGAAACCATTCGCTAAAGTTGGTTCGCGTTCTGGAGCTTTTAAAGATATGGTTCCGGGTCTAAAGCGACGGGCAATAGAGCGGTGTCATCCGGCGAAAAGGTGCCAATTGACATCGTCGGGGGCTTTGGAATGTCGCTCGTGTGAAGCGCGAATAATAAAAGGTGAAGGACCGTCCGGGACCGCCCGCGGAGCGGACGGCTCGTGGAAGGGTGCCCTCGACTCGATATCGGAAGAGCGATTTGACCTTGAAACTTGGATGATGTGCCAGCCTTCCGGCGCAGGGAAATAACCTTAGAAATTAAACCCGTTGTGCCAGACTGTCAAATCCTTTTACACGGGAAGGAGGGGAGGAGGGGAGGAAGGAAGGGAAGGAGGAAGGGAAAGGAAAAAAAGGGAAAAGGAAAAGGAAAAAGGAAAAGGGAAGGAAAAAAAAAGGAAAAGACCACAAAGGTTAATTTATAAACTAAACGGGTTAGCTTTTCAATAATTAAAAGTTTAATTTCAAGGTTAATTTTGTAAGAATTAAATACATTTTTAACCCGGGTTTAACAATTTTATCAAAATAACCACAAATTAATTTAAAACAAGGATTAAGTTCACTTTCAATTTAAAAGCCGGTTTCCATTTCATCCAATTATTAAACATAAACCTATTTTTGAAGAACTTTTTTTTTAATTTATTTAAACCAATATTTTAAGCTAAGGTAAATTGCACCGTTTTAAAAGAGGTTCTTGGACTTTGGGTTCACAATTAAGAACATTAATATTTCCAATTTCAATTTAATTTTTTAAACAATGAATTTGGTGATAGAATTAAAAACTTTAAATTGGTTATATTAATTATATCCATATCCTTTTTGTTAACGATGTTTTGCCTAAATTAAAAATTTTTTCAATATTAATTTAAATTTATTTTCGGTTTCCAATTAAAAAAAAATATTTTTGCCCAACAAATTTTTTTGTTTACAGTTATATGAACTTCCTCCATGGCCTAGTGATTGGGCGGGCTTTGGAAACTGGAGGTCTGTGTTCCAATCCTGCGGGGTTCAATTACTTTTCTAAGTTGTTTCCCGGTTGGTTAAGGTAACGGGCCCGATCCCCAATTGTCTGGAAAGTAAGATGAATCCATGCGTCGGAAGGGCATTAAAGTTGGTAATCAAACGCATTGGACCAGCAGGGGTTGGATACGGTTCGAAAACCCCTAATGGAAAGGCGTGTATTATAGTGGCCCGTCTCGGAGGGTTAACATAAACTATTGATCTTCATCGGATGTACAGTTATAACTCGTAAATAAATGTTTTTAAAATTAATTTTATAATAACTGTTTTTGACAGTAAACATTCTCACATTTATTTTATATTAAATATAAAAAAAATTTTCTTAAATTTGGAAACTTCCAGTTATACGGTGTAATGAGATTTCATTGACTAGTTATTATAATAAATTTCAATTTAATACGTCAATTCTTTACTTTTCCTTAAAGTAAATAAATTTAAATTGAATTATATGAAAGGGTTGACTCCTAATACCATTTATCAAAGCTTCTTTCCTTGGTACAAAGTCCATTTTATCCCTTTTAATAATATCCTTTAGTTGAACTTTTCAAAATTTACGATTTCAAGAAAAGCGGGAAAAACGGCTCCAAAATCGTTACTCCACTTAAAACAAAATTCCAATAAATATATTACTCTAAAATGAAATGGAACGTGACTTACAGAAATCGAAAAGCATTTTTGATATTAATCACGAAAGTTTCTCCGTTATTTAATAGAATTTAATGAGTTGATAGAAATAAAATATTAATTAAACTTCTTTCGCCACAATTTAATTTTTTTAAGGAAATTTAATTGAACGTAAACCAAAAATCACTGGGTAAAACCCAAACGGTGGTTTTTAATAAGCAGTGACCATTTAAAAAGGCCCTTTCCGCCTCTGATTATGATGATGATGAAGACATGAATGACACTTATACTTTTATAATAAATAAAGATTAAACTGATTTTTCAATTTTAGCCTATGCTTTCATCTTCTTTGTGGGAAACTATTAAAACCATTAGACTTCCCGCCCTTCGGTGATGCTTAAGAATGGACATAAATTAGCTTGGAAAAGGTAACGACTGTGACGTAAAATACGATTGCATGTAATGGGAAAAAAAATTCAATTATTTTTTATATCATCATCAAATTGTGATAGTCACCTGGACATGGGACTCCTTTAATACCACCCTATCCATTAGGGTTTTTGGACCCGTATCCCCCACGCTGGTCGTGGGGTTGGTGGAATTGGAACCGATTTTAAAGGCCTCATTCCGAACGCCGGATCCCATCTTACTTTTTCAGACAATTTGGGTGATCCTTAAAATTGCCTAAAACTAAAAACAACAAGAAAATTTGGTCCCCAGGGATTCAACCCCGACCTCCGGTTTTCTAACCACACCCTATACCCCTAGGCTAAGGCAATCCTTTTTGTTTTATATATTTTTTCTATTTATTAAAAACCTTTTAGAAAAAAAATATCTATACTTAACTCTATATCGTAGATTTTTTAGTGTATTTCAAATTTTCAGGGTAAATTATTGTTTTCTATTTCTATCCCTTGTTTATTTAATTTAATAAACCTTGTTTAAAACATTAACTAACTATATTTATAACTTTCATCAACTATGGAAAAAATTTTTTTAACCCTTTTTTTAAAAAAATTTTTTTTTAAAATTAAAATTTTGGGGGTTTAAAATAAAAAAATTTTAACCGGAAAATTAATTAAAAAAAAATTTTTTTTTTAAATTTTAAAAAAACCCCAAACCTTTTAAATTGGGTTTTTTTCCCCCTTTTTTAAAAACCCAAAAACTTTTTTTTTTTAAGGGAATTTTTTCCCTTAAAAAATTTTTGGGGGGGGGAAAAAAGGGAAAAAATTTTTTTTCCCCCCAAAAAAAAAAATTTTTAAAAAACCCCTTTTTTTAAAAAATTTTTTTTTAAAAACCCTTAAAAAAAAAAAATTTTTTTTTGGGGGGGAAAAAAATTTTTTTTTTCCCGGGGAAAATTTTTATTTTTTTAAAAAAAAAAAGGGAAAACCCCTTTTTTTTTCCCCCAAAAAATTCCCCAAAAAAAAAAATTTTTTTTAAAAAAAACCCCCTTTTTTTTGGGGGGGGTTTTTTCCCCCAAATTTTTTTTGGGGAAAAAAATTTTTTTACATAATTACAAATTTGGGTTGGGATTATAATTAAAAATTTCAACGGTTTAATCAATTATATACATTTATGTTTTCTTTTTCAGTTGTATTTATAATAAAATACCACTGAGCAGTATTCAATCCCAATGTCATTTGAATTGCTTAACTACATACATACATAACATTGAAAGCAGTCCTATTTAATTATCATAAATTACCGAAATAGAAATAAGGATATTTATATTTTCAGTACATCTTTGCCTCATTGTCTGGTTTACGTTACTAATGACAAGTAGGATAAATAAAAAGTAAAAAGATTCTTAAAACGAAAACGATTTCTTTTATAGGAGATATTAATCATTCCAAACTTTCAGTCTTGTACAGGAACACTTTCGATGTTCTAATGTTATTTTAATTTACTTTTCTGGCTAAACCCTTTGTAACCAATATATACATCAAATACTACCCAAAATTGAAGGCCCATGGGATGGAAATTGGCGCCTATATGGAGCAGTAATTGCGATCAATAGCCCGTGTATGGAGCACCGGTGTTGGCAAACCAGGTCGCGTCGGGTCTCCTGCACAGTCCGGGAGGCGGGCCCAAACGGGTGATCGGGATATAGAACCATATCATTTGAACAACCTTTTAGGCCCTTTTTCCCTTTTTATATTCTTGCACAAATGAATCCAAGGCTATACAGGGAAATTGTCCGTTGAGGGAAATGCCCCATGCCATCGTTTAATATTCTAAAAACAGGGAAAAAAAAATCGAGACCTGGCGAACAAGGCTTAGAAAGATGGTTACGGAACGCGTGTTGTTGCAACTTTCCCGGTCTTGGTGATTGGATAAAGGGTCGAGGTGGAAGACTGACATTTGACCCACAGATGATTACCGGCCCAGGGTTTTGTCGAGTATCTTTTGGATCGGACGCGGGTGACATCTCGTTGTTTTCCATTGGGGTGGTCAAGATAATGATTCTGCAACGCGTCCCCTAACGGTCTGCTCCAGCATGGGGGAAGGGAACAAAGGAGCCTTTTTCCGGACATAGGGCAAACCTCTCTTACCGACGGTTGTGCTGGCAATGGTGAGGAAGGCGCGCTGGGACTACAATCACGGTGAACAACAGTGATGTTACAAAAAGGACTTCTGAGGCGGAACCGAAAAAGACTGGCCCTGGAAATCAATACGAGGTCTCAGCACCTGAAGATTTAACTGGAACCCTGAAAATTAACAGGGGCTCCAATGGGGTTCAAATCGAATCGCTTTGACGTAGAGACTAATATAGCCCGTGATTCATGATGGGAAGACTGAAAGGTATACATTAATGCCTGGAGTGGAGACCCAACTTTTGTCAAGAAGAATGGCTGCGGTAATGGTTTGAACTGTTATATCTTTATCTTTGTATGACAATAATGGGCTAGACACGATCAACATTTAATAAGTAAAATAAAATATTAATAATTAAAAATCATTCAATCTCCAGCCCTCATTGGAGGTGCTCCGTTTTATAAACACTAAACCTTGTACTAAGTCAATTAATTAAATACTTTGTATAATTTAATTTAAATATAAAAACTGCAGCTAAACAGTTTCTTTTTTAAAATGAACTACGTAAGCCGTTATAACATTGGTAAGCGTAAAGGTTTTAATAAACCCGGTTTTTAAAGTGTCAGTGTTGAAGTGCCAAAATTCCGAAACTAAAGAAGAATCGAGAGGTGGTGACCAGCTATCACCACAGCCGAGTCCTAGAAAAAGACTTCTCTTGTTCCAGTCGGAGGAGGCAGGACCTCAATTCATCATCCGCCTCCAGCCTTTTTGGTCCTCCCCCTGCAAGGGAAAACGACACAATGTTCCTGAAATCCGGGGTCAAATTATTCCTGTAAAACTCCAACTTTCTATGCCAAATACGTGTGCAAGAACATTTGTACTTTCATAAATTTCCCGCATCCAAAAGTTTTATCCTTGTCTTCTAAATATAACGAGTCGTCGAAGTTCAGTGTTCTTATTAGTGGCGTTTCTTTAGAAGTAAACATCGTGTCTCAACCTCGTACTGTGCCTCTTTTATTCAAGGTTATTTTTAATTAACTTTATAACCCGGTTTGTATTTGTAATTCGACCCTAACTGTTAATTAATTGGAATTTATATATTCGAAAACACAAGACGTAAAAGGAAAGAAAATACTAGTACAAAAATGCCTTGAAATCGATTTAAATGTATTTGATAAAAATTTATTTTCTTGACGGTTCACGAGAAAATTTAAACCCATTTTAAAAATTTGCCAATGCCCCCTTAAAATTACTTCCCAAGTGGATTCCTTTAAAATATATCTTAGGCCGCCAAGGTGAAAAGCAGAAACCGCGTGTGGCTATTAAAGAGTTTTCAAAAATGGACACAATTGGGGAAATTTTAAAAACGCAATTTGGTACAAAACACTATGTATCTTCTCTCAGATCTTCAAGAATGCAAACAGGGTCGTAAATGAATCCTCAGTCAATTTTCCTTAAAGTTGAATCTTGGCCTCGCCAAACTCTTGCGAAATTAATTTTCCATCCCCCAAAAAAGAAGGACGAACTATCTGGTAGGTAGCCGCAATGCAAGATTTGGCTTTTTGAACGTTTTTATGATAGGTCTTCAACGCAGTTGTCAACAGTTGTTAGGTGTAGAAAACTTTAAAATGAAACTCAACCGCTTTTCGAGGAAAAACTTTCCAAGTTCATAAAGACGAAACATTCACTTCCTCAAAATCCTAATTTTCCAAAATCAACCCAGTTCCAACCGCGAAACATTAAATATACAAGGCGGACCAAAAATGGCCCTTCTTGCAGATAATTGTAAAACATAGGTCACACGATGAAATCTGCAGAAAGCGAGCTTACAATCATAACAAAAGGTTAATTTTGCCCCAAAACCAACAAAATACAAACCGGCAACCTTGGAATGCTTTAACCCCAAATTCAACCCATACACTGGGTCGATTCAACTAACGAAAAACTCTGGTCTTTGATTTTAATTTAAACGACCCAAAACTTTCCCGACCGGTATCTTGGGAAAACTAAATAAGGAAATCGATAACACCAATCCATAACACATCTCATACAAAATTTCGCAATGTGCAAACCCGAAATCCACTGATCTGGTCCATTCCAAACAGGGAAACCAACCCAAACTCATAATGGCCCCTATCCTATCTGATTCGTGAAGCAACCAATGCTGTTCTTTCCCATTTTCTAATCAGGCAGTCTATATTGTGACGACGACGCTTCTACTAAAATCAAAAGAAAATATAAGTTCTTTAGTTCTACTAAATCAAAAAAAACTAATTCTACTAGTTCTACTAAATCCAAAGAAAATACTAATTTCTGGTTCTACCTAAATCCAAAGAAAATACTAATTTACTAGTTCTACTAAACCAAAAAAATAATTAATTCCCAATAGTTCTACTAAATCCAAAGAAAAATACTAATTCTACTAGTTCTACTAAATCGAATAAAAAAAATTTCTACTAATTCTACTAAATCGAATACAATGCCCTAGAAAATGCGGAACTTAATTGCTAAATCATGTCCCACATGTTCAGCTCCCCAAACAGAAAGGAAACATAATTAAAGATTATAATATTACAACAAACCTTAAAAAAAACCCACCTTGTGGAAGTCCAAAACATCCATCTCTTCCAAACCGAGACTTTTGTAGACAATTGGCGCATCCAATCAGTCTGTTAAAGTAGACGCCATTGAAAACCTGCCCAAAGTAGTGGCATAAAAATAAGTTTTCAGTGGGATTGGAACACCGGACTCATGAACCTCTCGGACATATTCGATGGTTTTTGATTTAATTGAACCATCATTTTCATCATCCCAGTATTGACTTTCTTTACGATGGCATATGGTACAATTTTTTTCCCCAAACAATTGTAAAAGATTGATTTTGCAAAAACATACTCCAAGTCCGACAAACATTACCCAATATCAAATTCACTGAACCCTTTAAAACAATACCCCTCGACTGAAACAATAATTGAATGCCAAAGGTCCAACCCCGATATCAATGAAGGGCCATTCTCAATCAGAATCCAATAGAATCCTTCTAGTAGCAAATTGCAATTTTAAAATAAAGCCGAACTCAAGAATCAAATTTCAATTCGTGAACACCTCTGATTCTCCAATACATATTGATCCTAAATTAAAATTTAAATCACATTGAATAAAAAATATGCGTGAGGGTCATCACATTATATTCAAAAGTCAGAATTAATACCTTGAATCGGACAGGAGAAGTCTTGAAATCTTTTGAGTCTCTCACCTGAATGCTGAAGGAAACTAATTGCATTATAAGACCTCTTTCTACATATTCTGGACATTTTCATCTTCCCAATGATAAATTGTCCTAATGCCCCACAACATGAGATCACTACATCTTCCTCCGTGCCAATCAACACAAAAATCCCAGATTCCTGAAATACTAAAACAGGAGGTTGGTCCAAATAAACAAAATGTTGACGATGGAATCATCAAACCGCTCAATCCCTGGTTCTCCTATATGGATTGTGCCGACCAATCATCCGGTCAACGAAAAGGGCATAGTCATTGGCTACCCCAAACTGGAACGATATTACCATTGGTGATTCTTATCCAACCTAATATTTCTGAAATTCTAATCAACTTGGAAAATGCAAAGTACTTTTAGTACCTTAGATTTAACTTTCCGGGTTTTCATCAGTCAAAAAAGAACAAACCACCTCCCAAATCAGCATTTTCAGTTCCCAAGGCCCTTAATTACCAGAATGCCATTCGGCCCTTAAAAACCCCAGCCACTTTCAGAGACTTGAACTCTGCCCTCCAGGTCCTAAGGCATTCCAATGCTTTGTGTATCCGATGATAATGTTATATATTCCTATGATTTTGGATATTCCCATGAAAAACATCCAACGTCTTCCGGACAGATTCAGAACTTTCAACCTTAAATTACAACCCGGGTTGGGAATTTCCTCCAAGGAAGTATCATATCTCCGGTCATATTAAACGGATCAAGGGGAAAATTCAACCGGATAAGACTAAGGCTGTCGGAAAATTTCCCAACCCTAAATGTCCAAAGACATCTCTTTTTAGGTCTAGTGTCCGTATTACAAACGCTTTTTTCCAAATCTATCAAAATTGCTAAACCTCAACCCATCTCCTTAAAAAGGACTTCCCTTCAATTGGAATAACGAAACAACTCCATTTGAATCCTTAAAAATAAACTAGTCTCAGCACCAACTTGGGTTATCCGTTTCCGCAACCTTTTCCTTCCTAACTTGCGATGCTTTTAAACTTCCAATATCCTATCTTCCCAGGGTCCCGGAAAGGACCGCCCTTTTGCATCACGAACACTAAACAAAATAAAGTAATTATAGGTTACCGAAAAGAATGTTTAGCCATTATTTTGGGAACCCAAAACTTTCAGACCATATTTATTGGCAAAAATTCCAGCATCAATCTGACCACCGGCCCTTAAAAATGGCTATTCAATTTAAAACCCGGTTCCAAATTATTAATGGAGACTGAAACCCCGAAGGTTTGACTATGAAGTCATTTTATAAAAAGGGCAAAATAAAGGCAATGCTGGGACACTTTTGTCACGATATCCAGTCAATCCAATTATTCAAAGAATAATCCCACCTTCTACTCGGGTTTATTAATCATAACCCTCCAAAAGATGAAATTATCCCTTTGAGGGTAATGATAATCTAATAGACCTTGGAGATTTGGGTTTGGTCCTTCCTCAACGAACAAAAAATAGATTTTAGTCCACTGTTCCTCCAACCCAATGAATCCTCCTTCCCTCTTGACTCTCCTCCTTCCCGGAATCCTGTTCCGTCTCTTAAATCGCCTCCCCATTAAATACTTCATCTCAAACAGCAAAACATAATTGACGAACACCTCCCAACCTAGTAAAGAATACCTGGATTTCCTAAAATCTTTTAAACAACATCAAAATGGAACCAATACAACATAAAGGAAAACATAAGAGGCCTTCTTAAAAGCAAAGTAAGAACCATTCTTGTTCCTGTGTCTATTATTTATGACGGAATCGAATCCCCACATCGGGACTATATCAACATCAGATGGAGCCTATTAACGATGGTGAAAGGAACCATTCTTTCAAAAAACATACCATAAAAGGAAAACTTATATCTGCTTTTGACAAAAGTGTACTACTTGATACGTGCACCTATCCTGGACATTTTTTAAAACATTAAAAGTCAGGAATGATTTATACTTATAGGTGATATTAATGAAATTGCTATATCCGGGATTTCAAAACGTTTGAAAAAAATTTTTCCCATTAAAATATAAGCATGCCCATTCCTATTTTCCACTAATAACTATCAACATTCATCACAACACAATTATAACCCTGTTCCAACCTAAGTAGCAAAAATATTAAAGTCACATTTCCCTTCGCCGGACAATGTAGGTTCAAACAGGAATGTATGATAGGATTAAAGAACGATACTATTGGAAAAATATGCGTTTCCGGAAATAGAAAATACGTAAAAATTGCAAAATATGTCAGTCCAAAAAGCTCTTTCCAAATTAATAGAGCCCCCATGCAGATCACTACCCTTCTTCCCTTTGAAAGAATAAGTCTCGGTTTATTTTCGGCCTTGAAGCTGGACTACAAAAATTAAAGTATATACTTACTCTTCAAGATGACCCTCCCTTTCCATTGCATACCCTATTTCCAATTTCAACAGAAGAATCTTGTGAATGTTTAGTTCACTTCATAACTCTCTTTTGGATTAAAATCTATACTTACAGACCAAGGGACAAATTTCACCCGCTGGAGGTTATTCAAAAAACTTTGGAATTCCTAAAAATAAAACAAATTTGGTCCTCCCTTTACCACCCCAAACCCAAGGTGTCCTCGAAAAAGCCACTCAACCTTAAAGGAATACTTAAAACCTTACGGAATGAGAATCAATCTAATTGGCACAAATTGTCTATACTGCCATTACCTATAACAGACTGTCCACACTACCGCGTTTTACCCTTATGAACCGGTTTTGGAATAAACCCTTTATCCCTGATTCAATTTTTTGAACTAAGCCTGACATCACCTTTATCCTGAATACATCCAAAATCTTCCCTGCCTTTAAAATATCTAGAGAAAAGCATTGCAAAATATCCAAGGTTCTAAAGAAAATCAAAAGATTTTTACATTAAACAAAGCCGCTCTGTACAAGTATAAAAAGCTGGCGACCGTTTATTTAAAAAATCATCTAAAAGGCTTGAAGAGCCCTCCCCTATGGAAGGGACCCTATAAAATTATGAGTAAATACAAATAATACTCTGACTCTCCCATTAATCGGTCATGTTAACCATTCACTTCCAAGTCAAACATGCAAATCTAAATTGGTTAAAATATTTACATGTTATGTAACAAATAAAAAAAATTATTATATTTTTTTATTCTTTACTAACTTACTAATTCCTATAACAATATTTTATATAAATTTTTTTTTTATACAAATCAAATTAGACTAGTAATTTGATTTACAGAATTCGTCGTTCATTTGTAACGTTTAACAACTGATGACAACCGGCCGGGAATTACATCCAAAAGCCCTGGTATACTATTCGACTCTGTTGGCTTTTTAAAGATGATTGAACCAATTCCACGTCAATTAATTCCGATAGATGTGTTCCTTAAAACCTATATTCAGAACATCAAGCGTCTTTTAACATATCCGGTTTCCAATGCCGTGAAAATAAAAAATAGATTATTCCCATGTTCAAAACTTTCAAACCAAATTCATTAACAAAGACATTTCACGGATTTTGATTCTATTTCACCATGGTATCTAATAGTGTATCTAAAAACGATGGCATGGTTTTTGGTAAGGTACTGTTTTTAAACATATATTTGGCACCATGGACGAAGATGGTCAGTTAATTATAAATAAAGTATTTAGAATCTATTTTTAACAATTGAGGAAATTTGCAACTTGTACAAAATTTTGTATCTCAAATAGCTATATCTAATATTAATTAATCCTTACATGATATAAATATTAATGATTAAACTAAACAATCTATTTCACCAAATGTCTAATTAAATTTTTGTATCCCAAATAAACCAAAATTAATAATTTTCCTAGCATTTTGAATTCCAACCCTTAGCTCTTTCTTTTAAAAATAGAAACATATAAATTCCATGTTGTTTGGAAATCCAATGACTACATCCGTCTTAATTGGACCCTAATCAATTATATAAGGAATTTGTTTGTAATCTTAAGGTATTCCAAGATAGAAGATTTTTAGTAAACCAGAACTTAATAATATTCATATTTTATTAAATGTCCGCTAATTTAGTGTGGCTATTATTTTGACGATAAGTTGGTTTTGAATTGTTACCCTTTAGTTAATGTTCCTAGAAATAATTTGGTATAAAAACTATACCTCTTCCAATGTCACTTTCGCTCTTCTAATTCGTTTGTGATGATCCCCTTCTGGAGGTACATAGCCAAAGTAAAATAAATCCATTTCGATCTGGAAAGTTTGGTTCCTGTTAACATCCAAACAAAGCCAAACCAACATGTTTATATACCACAAATCCATCCTGTAAAATTGAAATTAACAAAGTCTGTTAACTTTTACCTCAAATTGGTCAATATAAAATAATTCAGGGTGATATGAATGGTATGTTAACATAATGAGAAATTTGTATTTGTCCAGTCTAAATCTTCCAAACTCTCGATTGAATTAATAACAATGATGTAAACCGAACTTGTTATATCTGGACAGGTGTAATTAATTATTCCCATTTGAATGTATTGGTTATCATAAGAACTTTAAGCTAGTAAGAAAGGTTTCACCTTAAGATTTGCCTAGTTTTGTATCCACTTTTAATATTCTTAACGATAGTTTTGTAATTTGTAATTAGAAAAACAAATTTTGTAATTTCCCTAAGAATTTATTTTTAATAACTTAAAAAATAAAATATAGCTTCAGATAAAATTATTAAGGTTTAGATCTTTGTAAGATATCCAAATGATTGGAATAATCATATTTAGTTTCCTATTTTAAGTGTATTAACCCTTGTTTTTATGTGTAAGTATTTTAATTTTCTATGTTTGTAAAATTAGGCACCTCAAAAGATTATGCAGAATTAAAAATTAATTATTAATAAAAAATTTCTAAGAAAGGGAAATGGCACAACCCCGTTTGTTAGGTTAAACTATAAAAAACTTATTATTTAAATAAGTTTCCTCTTAAAGGGGGGTTGTTATATCTTTTATCTTTATGAACCAATAATGCGGGCTAGACCGCATCAAAGCATTTTAATCCAGATAGCTTAATAAAATATTAATAATTAAAAGTCGGTTTCAATCTCAGCCCTCATGGGGTGCTCGTTCTTATAAAACTACTAAACCTTGTACTAAGTCCAATTAAATTACCATTGTTATAATTCTAATTCTAAATAAAACTTCCAGCCTAAACAGGTTTCTTTTTTTAAACTGAACCTGGAAGCCGTATAACAGAACCCGAAGATCCCTGACCCTTCTATGGAGGCCGTCCAGAGATCGTGGGATGTTGATCGGTGAGAGTCCGACATAACCTAGCAGTATCTTTCTGATAGTCTAGGTATCCATAATGTATTTCCCCACGTAATAAAAAAAAAGTCTTGTATAGGAGCACTTTATCGATGTGCGAACGTTATTGTAATTTACAATTTCTAGGCTGAACTAATTTGTAACAAGCACTATGTATATTCGAAAATTAAAGTACTGTAAAAAATAAAACACAATGATAAAGCAATTTTGTTTTTATTTAAAAAACTAATTACGTATGTTTATTCTAAATTTGTTATTTCATAGCCTAATGCGTGTTAACCGTTGTAGTGAAGCAGATGATATTAATGACATATAGTTGTCACAAAATATATGTTTCATTTTGTTTAATATTTCAACATTTCTTTTATATTTTATATATGGTGATAGACAATATGAAAAAATAATTGAATTAAGAATTCCTCAAACTTTACATAAAGAAGTTTATAGTATCAGTATAAAGACGGTTGGCTACTTTGAACGGGCCTTTGATATAAATCCAGGGAAAACTTTAACCGGTTGGGGATTAAAAAAAAACAATTCCGACGGTTAATCTGCTTACAGAAAACAGTAGTAGATTTTTTATAAAATGGATATAAAATAGAATCCTAAACCTGATATGTTTATTATACTGTAGTCGTCGAAATATAAAATTTTAAAGAATATATCGCATCATTTATATCAATCATAAATTGTTTTATAGCTCGTGCATAAAGTCATTTATTTTTTGTACTAACGAATTTTTAATTTCCAAAGCGCTCCAATATTGGTTTCACTTCCGTTAACTTTTGCAAACTCTTTGGACCGGTTCTTACATAAAATTGAGCGCCCTAAGAAAAAGTAAACGAACCTGAAATTGGGTTAACGAAGTTCAAAGCGGATTTTCTAAAGGAGAGGGTTATCTTCTATAGCTATTTAAAGGAAGCCTATATATATCTTAAATATATGTTTTAGATTAAGAAAGAAATTATCAGATAATGATATCCGGTTATATAGATTACGTTGTACTAAAGCTTATCTACCTATAAAGACGTAGTACATTATTCTTCCTACCTAAAAAGATATTCTACATAAATACTATAAGTATATCTAGGACTTTTCTAATAATTTCAAACGTACCAATATTATAAGCTAAAGATATTTTCATAGTGATGATGCAAAATACCGTAATTAAAAGTAACAATTACGGTTGCAAGTTAAGTAGGTTTGCTTTTGGCACTGGCTTTAAACCAAGGCGTATTTTAACCATCAGGTTGAAAAAAAATAGAACTTTAACGACTTAGCCCCATTATCTAACCATTCGTTACATTACGATACTGCTACTTCGTCCCCTTATTCCTTTTTAAAAAAAAAGGGTTTTGACCAAGGTAAATAGCGGCTAATGTTATTTTAACTATTCGTTTAAATATTTTAATAAGAAAAAGCATGTCACGTTGTAACATCAGTAAATAGGTAAAAAGGTAAAAAGATGCAGAACCCGCCCAATCGGGGTAATGATTCAAGGTATATAAACTCCAAATGAATTAGGTTTACCAAAAATACCGTGATTAGGAAGTTGTAGGAACGATGAAGAATGTATTGTGCCAAGATAACAAACAAACCCATAGAACAATTTGTTTCCATTTCCGAAAAGCTTCCTTCCTGCCCAAACCACTGAAAAAGTTAATAACATAGGTATCTATAAAATATTTGAATTACATATGAATAACCAGCAATATCTTGCCTTATGTATAATGTGCTAAACTTTTTACTGTTTTGTTTAATAAAAATTATTCTGCATTTAATTATTAATTACATTTACGAGTATCGGCAGTATTCATATGTAACTAGTTGACCCGGCAGACTTCGTGCTACATGAATCGATGAATAAAGATCTATATTTTTGTATAAGATTTATCAATCTTCATATAAAAAAACCTGATGGACAGTTACCAACTGTAATAATATACTAAATGTAGATAAGTGAAATTAAGTTTATTTTACACCTGTTGAGAACGAATTTGTAGGTAGAATATATTAACCTAACCTTAATATTTACCTTTTAAACATTTTCTGGACTTCCATAAATAATTCAAGAAGAAGATTAGCCAAGACCGCGAGACTAACGCAATATAATTTATTTTTATGTACATGGATATAATATATAAAATAATTTTAATACAGCGCCATCTGATATCATTCTCAAAAAAGGTTACTGTCATCGAAGTTCTAAAATCCAGTCACGCCGAATCAGACCACAGCAACATCTTTCAAAAGTTTAACTTGACGAAAAAAATGTTTTTCTCCCGAGTAAAAGCAGAACGTAAATTTAAATTATTGGTCTCTGGAAAAAGTGAGGAATCCTTACATCTGGGTTTAGCCCGTTATGATCTATAGGTTATAATCTTTTATATCAAAATAATATCGTGTATTAGATTAATTAAATTCCGTTATTTTAGTAAATTTCACGATAATGTTGTCTTTTGATTTTTTACTTACTAAGGAGTCTAGTTCACTTATCGAGAAGGTGTGCTTGAACTTAATTTTGATCCTAAAGACATATATCAAGGGTCCTTTGTCCAAAAATTCAACTCAAAAAACAGAGAAAGTGTACTGAATAGGTCTGGTCTTTTAATGTAGCTAAAATGTTCGTTTTATTGTAATATACGCGAAAATGGCTGTAAAAAGAGTGATTTTCTTAAATACTAGTAACTTTTAATCTTCTCTTTTACATTAATATAAAGATATTATTAATTTAAAATAAATTAAACTTTTATTACAAAGCATATTATTATTATTTAAATCAAAGTTTATCTTATTTGAACTTTTTTTATGTCTGCGTTAGAAAAATTAAGTCATTAATGATCAGCTAATAGACCTTAATAAAAATATTAATTTAAGAAAGTATATTTATTAAATCAAAATTCAAATATCTTTTCTTATTAGACAAAAAAGTCTTTCTTTAATATTAGAAACTTTTTCCAGGTCAAAATAAAAAATCCTCTTTTTATTTTTTTATTATTTGGTAGTATTTCCCAATTACAATCTTTTTTAACAATCCAATAGAAAAGTAAACAAGTTTTTTTGACCTTTCACGTCCTTTAATATCATCGTTATATTAAGAATTGAGCCCCAGGCTACAAAGAACATCAAATAAAAATGTATTAAATTAACTTTGTCTTAATAAAAGAATATTTATACAAGAGTCTTAACGTTAGCGTCAATTTACCGATATATATTTAACATATGTAATTAAAATTACTCTAACGAATCAATAAATAGATGCTTATTCTTGTGGTGTTTATATTTAAATCTGTCCGTCCATTTCAATAAGACAATGTATAAAGAGTATTTCTGAAAAAAACGAATACTTTAAAGTAAGCTTCTTAAATGTTAACAGGAGGATTATAATTTTTTAGAAAATTTTTACATATTAGTAAAACAAGTATTCACTTTAAGATTTTGAACACTACACTACGACATCTTTAGTTGGTTATCAAAGGAACTGAAATAGCTATCGTTCAACCAAATAGGATTTAGATTTGAACACAGGTAACCTTATAATTGCCGAAGGGGTCGTCTTGCTTCAAAGGATCTTATTGATAAACAGTTCTGCCAAGAACCTTTGCACGATGTTTTTCGTTGTTTGGGTAACCTGCCTTGGCCACCTACCGGACTTTAAACTGGACTTTGACTTTTTCGAAACTGGAGGTCGTGGGTTCAAATGCTGTAGGGGCTCAACTTGCGGTTATAGCAATATGGGCTTCTCCCGATTGGCTTTAAGTAAGACCCATGGGTCGAATGGACATGTTAAAGTCGGTCCTACGCCTTATCTCTCTGCGGTCGCATCGGTTATCCGTCCCATCGAACTATAAAAGTAAAGGAAGAGGAGGTGCAGTTGTGTTCTCGCGTATACATTGTTACAGTGGGTTACTTTATTTACTAATTTAGGAAAGCAATACATTGCCATTCAAACTAGAACTAAGCAATAATATCAAATTCAATCTTTGCGGCTCGATTTAGCGATATATCAGAGAGCGATATGTCAACAGGAAAGTGGTATAGTCTAGTAAAAAATATTTAAAGGAAAAATAAAACATGAAAATAATTTTAAACTTACATTGAACAAAACTGTTACAAACAATACGTCTTAACATTTTCGTTCCCAATGCGACAAAAAGCATTTGCCAATAATGTGATAAATTTTCCTTTCTAAATCTGAAATTGGTTTGGTTCAATGATGTTATATCAATAATATTCTTTAGATTTTAGGTGCTCGGAAATTTACAACGGTAATGGCGAAAAGCAATGTAAGAAAGTTATTTAAAACTAGCTGTTTCCTTCGCCTTAGTCCGTGTATAAATATAAAAAATAGCTAAATTTTTTTGCTAAAAAAGGTGGCTAAGGCAAATCGAAATAATGTTACATCAGCTGTCTTGTGAAAGTCCCGATAAAATACCTCTAGCCAATCCTGAGATTAGCCAGACAGACAGACTGACAAAAATTAAACTAAATTTGATTTGTTATATATCACCATGTAATAATTTAAAAACTAATGCTACAAAAAGACCTGGAAGGGTTCTTTATTTAAAATAGAAGACACTAAAGGAGGTTAGTCCAAAAATGTAAGAAAATATAATTTGAATTACATTTTTTTTGTTTAAGGTAAATTAAATTATTAGGATAAATAATTATTAAATTATTAGCTCAACGTGTTTTTTTCAAAACACGTTCAAAACGGGATTAAACCTTTCGCGGGTTAAGGTTCACTGGAAAAAGTTCAATTAAATTGATAAATTATAAGTATCTTTAGAAATCCAGGGGCCTATTTGCCCCTTTAACAAAACCTCGGAAAAATGAAAAGAAATGAAACAACCAGAATTCTCTGGTATTTGAAATGGAATTATTCCTGAGTTGCCTATAATAAATTACAGTATATATTTCAACGAAGATACATAATCATCGAAAAATAATTTCGCTATAAGAATCATCATCATCATCATCAGCCTGTGTTAGTCCACTGCATGACATGGGCCTCTCCTAATGCAAGCGTTCTCCATTAGTGGGTTTTTGGAGCGTATCCCACCATGCTGGTCCAACGGTGGGTGGACCGATTTTACATGCCCATATGACCCATACGCATGGATCTTCTTACTTTTCAGAAAATTGGCTGATCGACTCTAATTGTCCTAACGAATTAAAAACAACTTAGAAATTTGTGCTTAGTTTTAATTGTTAAAATAATTTGACCACAAGCAGGAGTTAATTCCAACTTCTTCTGGGTTAAGATTGGTAGCCTTTTATTTTTAATAGTCCTTATCTAATATTTTTGCGAAGGTTTAGGTATGTAAGAAATACTAATATCCAATCTAGCCTTTTACTCCTAAATAGCTCGTCGGCCAGTTGTTAATAGAATCATTTTATTCAATTGGTTGACGAATATATATATATATAGCTTTTGATAATTATATATCAATAATAACATTTACTACGTTAAGGTTTGAATTTGGGAATACCCGCGTTCCAAGCCCTCTAAGCGATGTCAACTTATAAAATATTACTAGCCTTTATATTCTCTTCTCTTATATCCCTCAACATCTGAAGACAAAACCCCAAATCATTGGTTATCAGTAATAACCTTCAGCACTAAGGCGGGTTTTATTGCTGGTCGTCGGTGATCGTAATTAGGAAGGTCAAGGCTAAACAAGCTAAAGGGGTTAATTTTCCTAAACTGATAAAGCCTTTAAATTAGCCATCCGGTTTGAAAAGGTTGTCCCCATCACATAAAGTTAGAGTGACCTATCAAAATGTGCGGAAATCTTGAATGGGGCGGCCTAAGCCCCAATTTTCTTTATGAATGGAACAACAAAACAATATTAGCCCCCGAATGTAGGTGCAAGCGTAAACTTTACAGTAAATTGATTTTCTTTAGAAACAGGCAAAAAATTCCCTTTATATATCCCTAAATTACTATAAGTCTTTGAGAACAAAAATGTAATATATAAGGAAACAGAAAATTGGAAAAAGAACTCCAAAAACAATTTTCTATAAAACAAATAAAAAGGCGGTTCAAGCCTTATGTCCAATAATTAAAAGAAAACTAGAAGCATTTTAATATAAAATATACTTTTTGGACTGCAATCATCCAATTTTTTGAAATAAATTTATTTTATAATTATTTTTTTACTTCTGATTATACATATCAAATCCACTTATTTACATTTTTCACGTTATTTAAATATATTTATTCCCGACGTTTCGGATTCTTTTCAGCATCCATGGTCACGGGCAGACTAAGTTGGTATATTTGAATCTTGTTGTTTTCGAATAACCGTCAGTTTTTATTTAAAAAAAATTGACATTCCTTTGATTTCTTAATTTTTAATGGGTTTTGACAAAAAAGTTTTATTTTGTTCTTCGGTTTTTCAGTTTTTTTACTTTCTTTAATTTTTGCAATTATTGGATCCCCAGGGAAGGGGCAAAGACCAACCATCTTTCTATTAAAATTTGGATATTTTTTAATATCTTACTGAAGTTCCGCGCCAAATATACGTACATAAATACAATTAAAAAAACTTTTAATCCCTTTGGTTAAATTTGCGGGGTTTTTCGAGATTTTGTCAGTGTCGGTTGTTCGTCAAAAGTTCTGGGCCTTTAATTTTGTACTTGGAACCCATACTATCGGTATGAGTTAACCAAAAACTTTGGTTAATTGATTAAACCTTTCCCACCTTCCTAATCATAATTTTAAAAGTTAATAAACTTAAAAATGCCAAAGGTAAAAGGTGTCCTTTTGTTGAACTTCGGGTCATTGATGTTTATTTCTGCCAAAACACACTTTACGATTAATAACTTTATTAGAATAATATACAGGCTATGATTGATAAACATATATGCACATAGTTTAAAATGTATTAGAGACATCAAAAATATATTGTCCATAAAAATATTTTTCATCTCCGAGCTATTTCGGTGCCCACCGCTAATATTTAATGGTATACTAAGCTAATTATTTTTTTTATTTAAGTTGCTAATTAAGTTTTTAAAGAGAAAAGTTGTTAATTAATTCCTTCATACAAAAATGAATAACGAACAAATGTGAATTTTCGGGGCTCCAAGATTTGTTTTTCATTTTTTCTTACAAAAGGCGGAACAAAGGCGCAGTAAACCAATTGGATAAATAATTTTCATGTATGATTTCTATCTAAAAAGGTCTTCAACACTTTTGTTTTTGCTATTGAATCTCATATTTTAATGTCAATAAGGTTCAATTAATTGGGCAACAAACTACAACTGCCAAAATATATATTCTTTATCCGACTTACATCTTTCATTAGTACTCCATCATTATGTTACCCTGTTTCCATTAGATGGAACGGAAATGAATCGATCAAGGAACTAAAGGCAAATTACCATTACGAAACAAGAGATATTTATCCGTTTCTTCGTTTCACCTATTTTTTCAATTAGTCTAGTAATGTACTATACATATATGTTAAACATACTGTCTTGATTACTTAATTAGTAGAATATTAACAGATTAAAAGCTTTGACGATCTTTTTTTGATATAGTTAATTTTAAGACATAGTTTTTCTGGATATGCAGGTATGTTTATATATACATAACTTGTTGACAAAAGTTGCTAAATTACTGCTTTATGGACTAAGGAAATTTGTATTGCCTTTAAATTTTACTCGAAATATTTTAATGAAAATTATAGGTTGTATTTATGTACAATATATATTCACCCGACAGTTAGCTACGATTTAACAAGCTTCATGAAATTAGGTGTTCCCTTGTGTATCCAACCGAAGCCAATTATGGCAAATTGGACAGAATATGCTTTTGTGAAGTTCACGTGTCAAAGGCTAGTAATAGATGTCGTAACAAATGAAGATGACTAAGTATTTATGACGCTGTATTTTAGGCTTCCTAGTTAAAACTTGATTTTTTTCTACTAGATTATAATATTGTTGTAACGAACTAAAGTTATTATAAAAATAATGCAAAAGATTAACATGCTTTACTTACTGTCACACATACGCGGTTTAAATTAAACATACGAAATGTTTATTTTATTACAATGCTCACATAACAACTAAAATAATAACGTATATATTGAATGTAAAACATTAATAGTGTTCACAAATATTTTTTAAAATACGTAAATATGAGGTAGTCAAGAATATTAGCTGGTTTATTTTTCCATTGGCAAACCTCTTTTATAACAATTTTTTACCCAACTCTTAAAAGAAATGGATTTCCCCTTAAAAGACTTAATGGACAATAGGCCCCGAAAATTAAGTATAAGTATATCGTGATTTATATTTGAATCGTAACACATTATTCAAGTATTATAATTTTTTAACTAATCGGTATCACAAAAATATTAAAATGTATGTAAATGTTACATAATCAACGATGTTGCTTTTTTTAAATATAATTATGACATATTATATCTAATTATATAAATGAGAAATAAGTTTACTTAATACCTTAAATAACTCCAGCAACTATGTCACTTGCATAAAAAAATAACATCTCATTGTATTTATGTAAAAAATCATTAAACTAATATTAAATTATTTCTAAATTGGCAATAATTATAATTTTGTTTCATAATAATAAAAATTATTGTAATTTCTACTAACTTAAAACCCATAGAACGCAATATTCAACATGCAATGTTATTTCACATTTGGCGAAGTGATTCTCTAATCGTATTACACAAATAAATCAATCACAGCCGTGAATATATCGTTTAACGACAAATTAAACGTTATGAAATACATTATTACACATGGTGTATAAGTAATAACGATTTTTCAAACAAGATTCAATTTAATTTTAAAAAATATATTGTTCTACAAGAACGCAATGTTTAATAGTTTTCTTTTGTTTAATCTTAATCAGATTAGTATGGTTATGGATATCAAATTAAGATTTTTTTTTATATATAACACATTTCCACTTTAACAGTGATGATGACATTTTTTAAAAGGAGTATAATAGTTGAAACGACGACATTTCAAAAACTATCCCTCTGTATTTCTTGGTCAACTCTTTATGATTAAAAAGTTACGTAGATCATTTATCGTAATGTGAGAAACTTCTTGTTCTTTTATCATTTTTAGGTAGCAATAATTTTGCATAGTAAACATGTTTTAGAATGGTTTATAACAAAAATGTTTAGACTGTTCGTAATTAAGCCTAAATAACCTTTTAGTTAAAACTAGTAAGCTGCCGAACAAGTTGCATGTCTTGTTCAATTTAAACAAGTTTTGCAACTTAACAAACCTACACAAAATTAAAAGTCACTAGTCTATTGTATAATAACTACAGTATACTAATATTAAAAAGCTAATGTACCCTACATTATGCGTTACTAAAATTTTGATAAAAATGAAAAAAACTGTTGAAGGATCCCGCTATAAAAGAGTCGATCCATAAAATGTGTACAGAGAAAAAAAATAAATATTTTATGTCACGCAAACGAAATTGTGCCATTTAGTGGTAATAATAATATCAAATTCGATTATGACTACGGCAATCGATATATATTAGTGATCATCCGCAGGAGGTATTATAGTGAAAAGATATACCTCATATGAAAAAAAAACCGACACAATTTCCCGGGAAAAAGGCGGATCGTTTGCATCCTCCTATTTCTACTTTGGGCGTCCGGGGTCGCCAATATCGCTCTTACCTATTAGGAAACAAAATATAAAGTTGTCAAGTACCCGGGAATTCGAACCTACTAGCTCCGATTTCTGAATTACTAGCCTATACCACTTATTCCCAGAATAGCCTGTGGTACCGGAAAAGTTTTGGAAAACGTATCAGGAGAGACTTAACAAAAAACAATTTCCCGTGAAACCTTTGGTGAAATTTTCATTATAAGTCTAAATTCTCTTTGTGGAGCTTGAATGTGTATATAAATGTAACGGAAATTAGGTGTCTCTCTGGTGGGTTTAAACGTGTTTATGCTTTGTTATAAAACCCTTTCTGTAGCACAAGCAATCTTAGAAATAGGTTATGTTCATATTTAATTTATGGCTATATTAAAGAGAAAGTATTATATGTATCAATTACGGAGGGAATTTATTGTTATTAATATTGCATTAATTTTAGCGATTCTATGATTAAAAGCTGAAATACTAATTTGTCGATTTATTAGAGCCTTTTCTCAGCTTTATCTTTTATTCTTTAAGCTTAACAATCAACAAGTATCTTTTAAAATTATCATTTAAAAAAAGTTTTTATAACTAAATCTACATTTGAACAACATAAGTTAAGATGAAACTTGCGTGTTTTTTTTTTCAATTTGTCGAAGCGACGAGACTAGCAAACCGTTCTCCTGATGGTAAGTGACGCTTTGCCCATAAAAATGTAGCGTATGATAAAATTTCGCTCGCCACCCTGAGACATAAGATGTTACATATCGTTTACCCAATAACTACGCTGGATACAATACCCTTTAAACCCGAACACAGCAATGTTTTCACACTACTTCTTTGCGATATAAAAAGCACCGCGCAGGAACTGTTACAGACAGCGGACTAGTGTCTCTTTAAAACCAGTTGTGTTAATGCACGCGATATAATGTTTTTATTATGGATATGTAGTAAGTAATTATGTATTTTGTAGTTAATTATCGGTCTACATTGTAAACATCTTCTTATATAAATATCCAGCGATTGCACACAACATTAGAAACGAACAAATATAAAAACGAGAAATTCTAACAAACATCTGATGTTGATAAGAGAGTTTGATGCCACGTCATTATTTTAACGTGTCCTTTCCGTTTTATTCGGAGAGGACAAATGGCGTTGGATATTTCGTTTATTTAATAAGAGATATGAAATTCATACTGTGTTAAACAACAGTAAATAACAAGTCAAAGAAAATTTGAAAAAAACCCACAAGTTCTTTCGTTCAAGGCTCGGGCGACCATTTAACATCATTGTAACAAATCTTCTCTCGGGATGATGTTAAATTTATTACTGAATACTACTTTTTCCGCTTTACTTTTGTAGCGAAAAAAACAAGTTTCATAGTAATATTTTTGTCAAGTTAATTAAACGTCGATGAAGCTGGGCTTAGCATCTTAAGAAGCAGTAGAATATCACAAAATTAAAAAAGATGAGCTATTTTAATAACATGATTTCTGGCCGCATACTATACCGTAACTAGTAAGTAGATTTGGATTTAACGGCTGAGTAAACATTATATCCAATTATTTCTTTTATTTACGCGATTATTCTACATAACAAATCCAGTCATTTACGGATTTTTTGTAAATTACGTTCGTTATATATATTTATTTCCGACGTTACGCACTTTTTCCAGCATCCATGATCACGCGCGGACTAAGTTGTTATATACCAACTATATATAACTAATGTGAAAATTCCTTAAATTAGTGATAATTATATCCATGTTAGCTCTACATTTGTTTACATTTACGTGTGTTTATATTAAATAATTTTTTTTGGAAGTATTATTACTGTTCGACTTACAACTTACGAAGCACTGTCACAATGCAGTGAAAATTTGTATATCTTTCTAAAAGCAGTAATACTACATTTTTGATATTATTATTCACAGTAAATTACAATATTTACAGTGAGAACAACCAAGAAGAAACGTAAAAATTAAAATTTTATTTAATTAGATAATTGTTTAACCTCCGTGACTTTGCTAGATGTTGACATAGAGACACTTGACTTTTTTAAAACCCGACTCTTAAATGTAATATGAGATTTTACAACTATTTTTTAATTTTTTTAAATTTTAAAACTTAAAGTGGTTATGGAAATATTCCTTACAAAATCATCCAATTTTTCCTTATATTATAAAGCTCCTTGAAATCAAATTGGCCATCGTTTTCTTTTAATTAACTTTGGAATGGAAGCGTATGTTTCTTGTATTCATTTCTCTAACATCAGTGATGGTTTCCTTTTTTAAAACGATTTTTTTAGTATTTCGTTGCTGTTAAATATTTGTGTTAACTATATTATGCATTTAGTAGATAACAAGTATTGGTTTAAAGAGATAGTGCACCCCAATGAATCATCGCAATATTTTGTTATCTAAACCATATCCATGACCATCTAATTCATTATTAGCCAACTCCATGATAACTACGAACAATGGAGAGAGAATGTATATTATACATATATTTAAATTTGAATTATCACGACAAACAATTAATTAAATAGGCGTCAACATAAAGTGTTTTAATTAGTGGACCAACGCTAGACCCTACGTGATGTTGCATTAATAAGAATGCAACGCGTCCTCAATAAATATGCAATAATTCCAATTTATTTTATGACAGTTTAAATCTTTCAATTGTAAACATTATCCTTTAACCAGCCAACGAAATATATGAACAAATTAAAATTAAAGTGAAAAATATATATATTCAATAAAAACGTTTACATTAGTACAGTCTATTCCCCACACTAGGGACAGCTTGTCCTATGAGGGAATTAAATAATTTACAAAATTGCATTAACTAAATTACAAAAAATATATACAAATGTGGTATAATTTTTTTTGTGTGCTTTTTTTTTTTTTTTTTCGGATGAACCCCTTGGTGGGAGAACCGCCTAAACCCGTCGGTTTCGGGGGCTGTGCAACTTATGTGCACAGGTTCAATTTATTCTGGTGGCTTAAGCACCGAGGGACCCCTGGGGGGAATCGGCCCGGGCCGCCACTTTGAACCCGGGCAAAAGCCACCCAGGGTGCCCACGAGGGGGAGTTCGGCCTGATCAGCCGCCGGTCATTCCATGCCTAACCCGTTAGCAACACTTTATCGAGGGTGCCCCGGGCCGAACCTCGGCCTGATAGGTCGCTTTAATAATTCTTATTAAAATTTAACCGCCCATTAATGGGAAAATCGGCCTGAAACGGCCGAATTTCACCAACGGGAGGGAACTGGCCCCGGGGCGAGGGGCGGTGCGTTTCGTCTCAGTGTCAAATGCCAGGCGACAGTTGTTTCGTCGTCCGTGTTGGGAGAACTGGCGGCGCCCTCCCGGCCTTTTTTTTTTTCCGGCGAATTGATTTGGAAACGGGGGCGCCGTACCCAACCATTAGGATGTTTTGGGAAGCCGAGCGATCTATGGATGCTTGTTTGGTACTTGATTGGTTAATTCCAGATCCGGCAGGTCGGTTGCGAGAAAAGGGCGCACCCCGGCGCAGAATCTGTTTTGGGACTTGGAGCTTTTTATGGGATCGTTTTTTGCAAAAGACGGACTGGTAAGGTGGAAGGGAGCGCGATCGCCCTTGGTTATAACAGCACCTTCGCGAACAACTTGCTTTTGGGATTGATTAGGCATCAGGCGGACCGAGGACAAAGGTCGCCTTGTTTTTGACCCGCGTTTTTTGGGAAAGGTTTATTGGATTCCCATTTTTCCGGTGGTTCCCAACCTTTAAGGGTCCTTTTAAAAAATGGCCGTTTGGAATTGGAGTTCCTTTCCGGGAAACCAATAGGGTCCTTTGACCGGGCGCATAGGAATTGCCAAGGTGGGTCATCTGCGAAAAGGCGGTGGCCCATTTTTAACGAGGGATGTCGGTTGTGTAAAAGGGAAAAACAGGGCCCAAACAGATTTGGGTGGCCGGTTGGAAAGGGGTGTGGTTTGGATTTCTGCCCCGACGCGGAAGCAAACGTTGATTCCCGGAAAGTCTCGCAAGGAGTAAGGGAAAGGCTGGAAAACTTGTATATAAGCCCTTTCGTACACTTTATCGAACGCCCCACGTCGAGAAAAAGTGTCCGTTATTTTGACCCCGTGTCATTTTGGGTCGATGTTTCCCAAAACGATGTATTTGGTTGGGCATGAGAATTCGAAAGTCGAAGAAATTTGAACAGGGTTTCCAAACATAAATTGTTTGGGGCGGGGCGATTAGGGCGTTCATAGATTTCCCAAAGCCTTTGGGGGCCAAGGGGAGGTGGGGTGGTTGGGTGGGCCTTGGTTTGGCTGGGTTTTAGGAACCTTTATAATTCAGCGTCCTTCCAAGGTTTAAAAACCCTTTGGGAGCTGGAAGGCGAGGACGAGGAGGAAAGGTGAGTCGGAAAACTTGCCGTGGTTTTAACCCGGGCCCCCAATGGGAAACACCCCCTTTGACCGTTAACTTATTGGCCAGGGATTCCCGGCCTTCCTTTTCGGAGGGAAACGGCCAGGTTATCTGGGACCTTTAGGATTGGCTTTTTGAGAAAGGCGCTTTACCTGAGAGTCCGACACCGCCTTCAGGTTTTGGAAGTCGCCAGGGGCGCGTGAGGGATATATTGCTTAGATTGATCCCACCGACCGTTCCTGAATTCAGCCAGCGCGCCTTGACTGATGTTGGCGGCGCGAGCTGGCCCGTTACGCTCGGTCGGGATACCAATCGTGGCACGACCGCTTTCCCCCACGCAAAGAGGCCCTTGATGTCGTTTTGGGGCCCAGCTTATCCCCACCGGGAGCCCCGGAGGAAGCCTCAAAATTTCTTTGGCGACTCCTTGGGAGCGGCTGAGGCGAGATTGTGTCTTCAGGCCATTTAGGATTGTTGGGAATGGAGCCAAGGTGGGTACAGTGCAGTTAGTTGCACTTCATTTGCCAGTCGAGGATGGTTGATGTTGGGGAGTCGGTGGTCCCAGTTTGAGGAAACCTTCATGGCCGACGTTAGGTCGTTGATGACCCTAAGCCTTCTGAGAAGCAGGTTGACATTTTTGAGGAGGGCAAATATCGCCATTCCGGGTCTGGTATCTTTACTTGGGGGGTTTTGCATCAGCGGAGCAAACGACACTGGAAAAATTGGGCTTTGACAGAGGCCCAATAAGCCCGGGGCCGCGACTATTCCATCGGGTGGGGCGGCTTTGGTCGCCACAAAATGACGGGCCTTAGTGAGAATAGTTTCCAAGTCGGATTTGGAGTTGGGATGTTATTTTACACGAAAAAACCGGCGATTGTAATAGGCGCTCCCGTCATTCAACCCAAGGGTTCGGAGGCTTCTCCCGGCTTAAGTGTCGACGGCGTTTAATTGCCGCAGTGAGTGATTTTTATAACAATGAGAGGCCGCCGTGCAGCGCCGGTCCTTTTTTCATGTTGTTAAATTAAATTTCGGACTTCCTTGGGCTTTAATGTCTCTACCAGGCGGTCCACCGTTTTCGGGGCCCTTTTTATAAATCGCAGGCCGTTTGCCGGACCGGGTTTACGGCCCGCCGTTCGGCCTTTAATGGGGGATCCCATTTGGTCCCGTAATTGGTTCTAACCCCCGCCCATTCTATAGGGGCAAGACGGGCCCAAGTTTCCCAGGGCGTTTCCGGGTGAGACGGATCGGAGCCTGGGTGATCTTTGAGCCACGGTTTGTTGCCCCAAAGGGGCCGCCGGCTTACACAAAGGGTTCCGCGGAGCGCCAGGTGGGCGGTGGTGCGGGCTACGCGGAGCCCGGGCGGGTTTGAGGCGGTGGTTGCCGCCATACGGGGGGGCTACGCGGAGCGCTTAAGGCATTTTCCCATGCCGGGAGCAGGTCGGAGTGGTAAGGAAGGAGGATGGAAACCCGAGGGGTTTCACGGATGGGGGGTGGAGGTTAATTTTTTGGGGCTTTAAAGGACCGAAGGTAATTTGGCCGGGCCGGGTTTTGGCAGTTAACGCATGCCGGCGGTCAAAGGAGCAGGATGTCCCTTGTCTTCAGGACGGGCCAGTCGGGGGTGCCGGGGCCAATTTGGAGGAAGGATTTAGGGCGTGCCAAAGGTTTAAGGCCCGGTAAACATTTGGCGTTGTGACACTGCGCGGGAGTCCGTTGAGGAGGTTTTGAAGGATTGCGAGGTAATACGCATTGGGTTTGAGGTCAAAACTTTTTTGCCCCCTCTGGGGGGTTTTAAGGCCGAAGGAACCACTTGAAAAAGGTTTTTGTTCCTTTGGGATAGCCGGATTGAGAGTATACGGTATACCCTGCCTTTTATGAAACCGGGATGTTTCGGGTGAATCTCCCTTCGGCAAAGCCGTTCGTCCAGGCTGGAGGCCTATCCGGGAGCGCGTAGGATGATAGTAATAGTCGTTTTTTGAAGATACACGGCCATTACGGTGTGCTTCCCTTGTTTAATTGCAACCCTTGATCCCCTGTAGGGGAGTCAGTTGCCGTGAACTTAACGGTTTGAAAGTGCCGATCTTTAGTTGGGGCCCACCTTCCCGGATCGGGATGTTTTTTTTTTTTTTTTTTTTTTTTTTTTTTTTTGGGGGGGGGGGGGGGGGGGGGGGGGGGGGGGGGGGGGGGGGGGGGGGGGGGGGGGGGGGGGGGGGGGGGGTCCTTATCTCTATCGTTTTCTTCTCCTTAAAGAAGAAAATTCTTTCTTATTAACATAAATGAAAGGACAAACAAGTTTCAACCACATTGACATTATTATATAAATAATTTATTATTATATAAATAATAATGTCAATGACGTCAAACAACGTAACGTACGTACGTACGTACGGTATACGCAATTTTGATACGTTTTTGTTTTAAGGTTAATTGTATAGTATATAAATTATAGCAACACGTGTTATCCATATAGTTAGGTATCGGTCTGACATGCATATAAAGTTTTAAAATATCAAACATCTCTAGTCTAACCGCTAGAGGTATTCGTTAAAATTTAGTATAAGTTCTCGCACGACATAAGCAATTTTAACTGAGGTGAAAACAGAGATTCCTTAACTAGTTTGACCTCTACAAACTTTACAATAAAGTGCACTCAGATCGATTTTGAATCTAAATTTTTTATTAAGCATACGAAGGCAGACGAGCAGTCGGGCACCTGATGAAGTGGTCACCGACACCCATAGACGTTACAATACCAGTGGTATCGCCGACGCTGCCTACCGTGAGACATAGGGTGTTAAGTCTTGTTTACCAGTAAATACGCTGAGCTACGGTGCCCTTCAAACGAAACGCAGCAGTGTTTTCACACTACTGCTTCGCGGCAGAAATAGGCACCGCGTGGTACCCACCCAGACGGTTTCCTGTAAACAGGGGACCTACCACCGGTATAAACAGGGGACCTACCACCGGTACCATTACGGCATAAATGTAAGATAAATGATTAAAAAATTAAATTTTCTTTCACCTTTAAAAACTATGTCCAGGCTTCATTAATATACGTACTTCCTGTTAAACTTAATTTGTTATAACTGCTGTAGTTACAAATTTAGAATTCATACTATACGGTTACATTTTCACCGGTGGTAGGTCCCCTTTTTACAAGGGATCGTCTGGGTGGGTACCACCACGATGCCTATTTTTACCGTAAAGCAGTAATGTGAAAATGCTACTGTGTTCCGGTTTGAAGGGCACCGTAACCAGCGTATTTACTGGGTAGCAGCGCGTTGGTGATTCCAGTATCGCCAATGTCTATGGGCGTCAGTGACCACTTTCCATCAGGTGGCCCGTCTGCGCGTTTTCCTGCGTAGAAAAAAAAACAGTTTATTTAATACGTTTATCTTACAACAACAATAATTAAAAATATTCTTATTCTTTATACACCTTTATGATTAATAGCTTCGCTTCAAAATAAACACCAATTACTCGTCGTCGACGTCATCATTAAAACGGCCTATTTTATCGATTAAATTAAAAATATTGCCGAAAACAACATACGTACAACAATTTATATAAATAAGGAAATTAAAAAACATTTTTTTCTCTATATTGCTGCTAACACTGCTATCGTAAGAAAAACTAAATAAAGTAAATATGGAACAGACATATGCAGCACTAGATGACACTAAATTAATGAAAAAGAAAATCCAACAACATGAAAGGAATTAATATTTAAACTGACTTAAAAAGCTTACTAAATAAAATTTAATACTTAAGCCATTATCATATATTTAAATGATCCAATGGTACAACAAAGTTGCCAATATATATTATTTTTAATTACCAGTACCTTTGATTTTAACTTTGTAGTAGTGTGTATTGTAGTGCTTGACAGGCGAGTCTAATTTTCTAAATCTTTTTAAACTTTATATTTATAAAACATGTTGAAAAGTTTTTATAACATTGATGAGAATGAAAAGTTATAAATAAATATTTATTTCATTAAAAAAAATATGAATGAAAAAACTTGTTAATCAGTCAGAAATTGATAGCTTTTCCTCAAGTTTAACTAGCTATTTGTAAAATAGCATAAGGTATTTCAATATTAATAATGAACCAAACTTTTGCATTATTAACGATTTTCAAGCAGCAAACAAATTGTTAAATTATTAAGACTACAAAACTAATACTTTCTGAGTTAAAATTTATAAATAAAATGAAGTTTCAAACTCATTCAATCCCACAATATTGTTAAAGACGACCACCATCACGAACGTTTATAACGAGAATCTTTTATAAATTTTAAAAAAGATGAAATGGTGACTTTAAAAGGTGATTTACGACGGATTCGGGGGACAAATTCAATAACATTTTTGTGGTAAATGTTCGGACGCGATTTATGGGAATCTATTATCGGTTTGTAGAAATTTAAAAATCAAATAATTTTAGTTAAACAAAAATCTTATCTATACTACTTGTAGTAGTTGTTCGGATGCGTTTTATATTTATGTGGCGATATATTTGAAAATTAATCTAATTTAATTGGTATGTAATTTGAATCATGATAATATTGATTCATAGTATTTGTATTTGATAAACATATAACATAAAAAATAACATTTTTATTCCACCTCAATAAACGAAACTCCTCAATAACATAAAAATTTCTACTAAGACATAAGAATCATACTAAAGTGTTAGTGAAACACCTGATCATACGTCATCGTAATACACTGTAAAACGACTTGCATTTTTTATGTTTTAAAATTTTCGTTGCAAATAAATAATTTTTAAAATTGTCACGAAATGTCAATTTTAGTTTAATATGCCAATGAATATTCCAGATAACTATTCATCGTATTGGCCCTTCGTTTTTTTTATACATTTAACTTTGAAATATATTATGGGTTTTTAGTTAAGCTTAAACAAACATATGTACAAAGTTTGCTATGAGATGAAATAATTGAAAAAAAAATGAGTTAGAGACATATATATTCTATTCATTTCAGTTAATCAATACATAAAGAAGAATAATAACATTATCGGACTTCATGGTGGCATTGAAGAAAGCCCTCAATACACTCCACCATGCCAAGAATTCTGTGATAGACTACTTACAACTAGAATTAGTAACTCCTACACCCGGACATATAAAACATTATTGCTACAGATTAAAGTTTAGTACAAATTTCAGTGAAAAATAATATAATTTAAATTACAATATAGCGTTTGATATAATTGTCTCGAAATATATCGATTAGCTTGTTTTTAACAGTCTAATGAAATAATTATAGGTTTTATAACTTTATGTTCAAATCTATATTATGTTTGTAACAAATATAATATTTAAATACATGAAAAAATTAGAGTCTATCTCGATATTATGATCATTTGATACATTATTCAGACAAATTGAAAGAACGTTTTAAAATCAATGAGATTATGTATTCGGAAGATAAGCATCTAATCGGCAAAATCATGAACATCAAAATGTGTGGTTCTAAGCACGAATTTTGACATTATTTGCTAATAAAAGTGTATAGTTTATGAAAGATTATATTTAATTAATGAGATGATCTGTATTAAAATGATAAGTAATTCTGAAAAGTGATCTAACGGTTCTAAAAGTGCTAGCAATCAAAGGCTTAAGTTCATGTTAAATTTTTATGATACAAATTACATATTTAACACGAACAATTTACATTCGAAGTAACAGTCTGAAATTGTAGAACAAATTGAACTTTGAATCGTTTTTAAACAAATTTATATTTAAGCTATCCCTGTACAAATGTTGAATATCTTCGGAAATCAAAATTGTAGTTTCATAACAAAATTTACAAAAAATTCATAAGTGTATGTTTAAAGTGTTTTTAAGTGAGGTTAAGATTAGTTCAATGAGTTTGCTGAAGTACGTACGGTTTCAGTTACTAGAACTCAGGTTCATAATTTAACGAGCTGACAACAATTTCATTCAGGCAAGCAAACTTTACAGTGCAACTTGATTTTTACATTTATTTTCTCACGTTTATATCTCTGAGCATCATTTAATCCAAATTACAATTTATGAGGTAAAGCGTTAATTATAATAACACAATTTACTTAATAAGACGTTTAAGTAAGAAACTAGTTCTTACGAAACAGATTAGGAAATCTTGGACATGATTTCCTTACATTCATCTTATTTTGTAGAATCTCATTCTTCTGAGGAAACGGAATCAGAAATTAGAATAGATTACAATAACGCTTTTCATTCAAACACAAACCCTTCAACAATTACTAAACGATGTTTACATCTTTGAATTTCTCGAGAACAGATGATGTGACAACTGATCAACACACATTAAATTAATAATTTATCTGGAATTCAGTTTAGAGCAGATTCATTATTTGCTGCATTTATATCTAAACCCTATTAAACGATCATCAGCTATGTATATATATATATATATTTATGTATGTGTACCAAATATTTATATGCATATCATCATCATCATCATCATCAGCCTTTGATAGTCCACTGCTGGACATAAGCCTCCCCTAATACACCCCTATCCATTGGGGGATTTTGGACCGTATCCCACCACGCTGGTCCAATGCGGGTTGGTGGGTGGACCGCCTTTTTACATATATTTTTACATATATTATATGTATATATATATATATATATATGTATTCTTATGTATGTATTTATAATATTTGTGTAAATAATATATCAAACTCCTACTAAAGGTATGTTATGTGACGCCTTTGTTTTTTTATTTTTTCTATTTATTTTTTTTTAATTTGCACCTACCAATGTTTTCTTTTTCTCAGCACCATCTTAAGGTTGATTGGCAGAAAATGCTTTTAGCATTAAGTCCGCCTTTGTACATATTACATTTGTGCAATAAGTTTAAATAAATAAATAAATAAAATGCACTAAAAATTAAAAAACTCCCCCATTCAAAATCCTCTTCATATTTCCCCCCCCCCCCCCTTTCGATCCTCACGTGATTTACGGACGGCCCTTAACCACTGAAAGATTCCTTTGAGTATCGTTAATTTGCTCCTAAGATTTGTAGAGTTCCGTCGCTTTTTCATGGAACCCATTATCAGATTCTAACCAAACTCTTATCAAACTGCCATTGTATTACATTATTTCTAATAAGTAAATAAAAAAGAATCATTTCATAATATATGTCATAGATAAGATTGGCGTGATATTGAGCTATTAATTGTCCATTTGTTGAGCACATACTAAATATAAATTTTAGACTTATTCAGTTTTTTCATGGATGCCACTGTCAGACTCAGCTTTCAAATAAAAAAAAACAACATTCAAATCGATCAACCAAGTCCTGAGGTAACAAACATAAAAAAAATACAGACGAATTGAGAACCTCCTCCTTTTTTTGAAGTTGGTTAATGAGGTAGAAATACAAATAGTTCTATTTGTTTACTGTCATAAATAATGAATTTTTTTTCTTCTTCATAAAAAGTAATAGTAAAGTTAGAATACTATTTCTTAAGCGGGTACTTATAAAAAAGAAGAATCGATATTGACGTGATGTCTGACCGAAATCGTTTATAAAAGACAGGTCTGAAGTATAAAAGGGGACAGATCCTTGTAAGCCGCTACCCGGAACAAAACTCAAAATCTCGAGTCATTTATTAAATTTAAGCATAAATCCATAATATAACGTGACATAAGCAATTTAAGCTGAAATAAAACGGAAATTCGTTATATTGTTCCACTCCTATGAACTTTTCTCTCTCTCTTTTCGAACTCGAGGAGGATTATACCATATAATTGTAATGATTTCTGCAAACATAGAAGCGACCGGATTGAAATGTATCCCGCCTTAAACTATTTGTATAAGGTCTATGCCGATATTTTAATACTTGATCCTTATTACTATTTTTTTAGAAACTTGCATACCATATATATCAAAATACCATTTATGTTATATTAGGTTTAATAGTAATTAGGTTTCATTTACGAATAAATGGTTTTATACTACAATGTAAAAAAAAATTGATCAAAGAAAACGGTAATAAATGACGATTTAATTAAAAGTTGGTAAATACATATCTGAAATTGGCTACCGCTTACAAAACGTTATTGTCATGTTGTCAAGTTAATCACTTAACTTACCAACGACATACGTGACAAAGATAAATTACAAAGTTTTTGATGAGGATCGGGATACCATCGGACCATAAAGTTCATTCTATTCTGTGAAGTTTGCGTGTTAGCTAACGCAAATTCTGTTTATTCTGTGCTTAAATGGCAGTAAGTACTAATTTTAAACATTTCATACAAGACAAGGGGATTTTTTGGACCCTATCAAACCACGCTGGTCCAATGCGTGAGGTGGGTCGACTTTTAACACGCCTATCCGACTCATTGATGATCTTACTTTTCAGACAATAAGGTAATCGTAGCAAATTGCCCAAAGCAACTAGAGAACAAAAATGGAAAATTTGTTGAGTCCCCGCAGGATTCGAATCCACGACCTCTGCCTTAAGCACACGCCATTACAATGGGATACGGACGCAGTCATCCTTGGCGTAAAGTTAGAGTTCGTGGGTCGCGGACTGTAAATATTTATTATAATTGATTAATTAAAGTTTGAACATATTGCATTTTATTTAGAACATTTAATAGAATTAAATTATTCAAAAGTTTAGGGAGCAAATTAGAATTTAGAAACTATTTGTTGTAATAAATATATTATGAATGCAAAAAAATGTTTTATAAATCATCACATTTTTGTTACAGTTAAAACTATTGTAAAATATATTTGTTTTAGAACACATTGAAACTAGAAATAGGTCGCAATGGTTGGTTCAATGTGACCCATTTATATTGTAAAACTACAATGAATTAAAAACTGGAAGAATAACATAAAAAAGCGATTAACGGGGATAAATTGAGTAACATTTTGCGAACATTTTTAAAGGTGTTGTGTAAGAGTTTTTGCTAATAATATTTAATTTTTGTGTTGAATAAGAAATATTTATTAAGTTCACCTGACAGTAGTAATACGCACTGCTCATATAAAATGCGGCTTAATATATCAGCAGTCCGCTTATCACTTAAAAACTAAGAATTAAGTCCTGTTCACCTGTCCTATATGTCATTTCTCTAGCTACTACCTCAAACCAGACGATATTTGATATTTTAAACTATTTCGGCGAGACACTAAGTTACTACACAATGATTCTACATAGTAAAAAAAAAACGACCCTAAGTAATTAATGTTTTCATTGCACATAATTGTATAGTAATAAAACTGCATCATTTATTATTTATAGTATTTACGTAAACAAAAAAAGTATTAGTTAGAAGGGTTATTTTTCTTTGTATCGTATTTTCCATGGTTTAGTCTAGTACACCCTCTGATAGTAATCATTTGTCATATGACAAGTGTACTTTCTAGATTATTTTAAAACAGAACACATCTTTAACATGCACGTACGTTAGTCGGTTCAATTTATAGATAAATTTACATAAGAGGCTATCATTCAGCAATGTCAATCGACAAAAATGTACAATAACCTCTGTACTGAAAAAAAAAACGCCTAACTTCACTTAGAATCGTCTTATCTGTTAATGCATACAAAAAATTGTTAGTAAAAAATAACTTTTAATGTGTTATTTATTTACTTTTATTGTGGTATGCGCATGATATTTCGGTTTTCACTAATGACGGTTACAGGAGTTAGTTGGGGTTTTCATAGTCTGTTTTAATGAGTTTGTAATTTACTGGCATATTGTTGCATATTGATGGACAGAAATGTAGGGTTTGATTAAATAGCAGTATTTACCGTCGTAGAATAGTTCCTTTTGGTAAATACGGTAGTAAAAGGTAAATGAAAAATATATATATACTGAAAAAAGTCCTATATATTGTAGAAATAGTTTTTTATGGCACATGTGAGTGAGAGAGTGAGTGTGAGTGTATTCAGGACTGAAATATTTTGATACAAAAAGTGCTACGTTTTTCATGACGGTTAACAATTGTTCTGAAAATTTCGTGATTACAAAAAGCTATTCAATTTTGGGCGGAGAGTTATTCGTTTACGGATAAACGTAGTAATGCATTTGGTTGTGAACAAACGTGACTTCTGTTAAAAATTTTACAACAAACTTGATTTCTACAAATATTAGGGTACAGTTAGAAACTAAATGAAGATTTACCGGATTAGGAATAATTAAAAATTGTTAACGGTTAAATCACTTATATACATTTATGACTTTTTTTCAGTTGTTTTATAATAAAATACCATTGAGCAGTATTCAATCAGAATGTCATCTGTATTTCTTTACAACATACATATTTAACATTAAAAGCAGTCCAATTTAATTATCATAAATTACCGAAATAGAAACAAGGATATTTTTGATTTCAGTAGATCTTTGCCTCATTGTCTCGACATAAATAAAAAATAGAAAAGATTCCTAAAACGAAATCGATTTCTTTTATAGTAGAAATTATTTTCTTATTCTTACTTATCAGTCTTGTACTCTACAGTCGGAGCTCTTTTCGATATGCTAATGTTATTATATATTTACTTTTTCTAGACTGAGTTAACTTGTAACAATATCATGTATATTTGAAAAAATAAAATACTATAAAAAAGAAAACACAGTGATTACGCAATTTTCTTATAATTTTTTACATTAATTACGTATATTTATTTTAAATTTGTTATCTTCTGATTTGTTGCCGTTGTAGTGAAGCAGATAATACTAATGTTATACATTTGCGACAAAATATGTTTGTTTTTGTTTAATATTTTGATGTTTCTTTTACATTTTATATATGGTGATAGACAATATGAAAGAAATATTGAATGTAAGTATTGCCGTCAAACTTTACATAGCAGTGTTCATAGCTATCGAGTATAAAGACGGTGGCTACTTATGAACGGGGCCTTTTGATACTTAATCCAGCGGAAAACTTTAATCCGATTAGGTTAAAGAAAGTAAACAGATTCCGACAATAAATCTGCTTACAGAAAACGATAGCAGATTTTGCATGGATTTTTCAATGAATATAGAGTATAACCCTATGTTTATTATAGTGTAGTCGTCGAAATTTAAAAGAAAATTTCGCATCATTTATAACTACCATACATTGTTTTATAGCCCGTACGTGTAGTTATTAATTTTTTCAACTAACGAATTTTTAATTTCCCGTTAATGTTTATAACGATATGTTCAGAACAAGATATATAAGTATCATCTGACATTTGATTTCTAAAATTTTTACACAGTCATATTTTTGCTTTTATTGTAGTAATTTATTAAAATAATTTAAATTTACTAGTTTATCAATAACCTTTAAAATAATTAGTGGTATTATTTGTTTGTTAGTACAAAAAGTGATAAATTGTTTCGGTTAACAAATAAATGTAATGACATGCTTAAATGTCATTAATCTTATGGAAATCAATTATACGTATAAGGAGATGAGCAATCACCTTGGTTGACTTGCTACATCATCTTTGCTACCGAAATTAATTCTAAAACGCTTATAATTGTTTATACATGTTACTATTATATGTTTTATACTTATAATTGTTATTATACGTAAAATAAATGTTTTTGCAATATCTTTCTTATTTTAAATATGTAGAAGTTATGTTTATTAGAAACAGATTAACTATTTGATAGGACAGAGATAATTAAAAATATGTAGAGACCGTGAACTTGTCAGCGCTGTGCACAGTATTGATTTCACTTCACGTTAACTTTGTGACTTAGCTTGCATGCTTCTTTGTGACTTAGTTCGCTTAAATAAAATTGGGCGCCTTGCGGAAAAGTTAACGAACCTGAAATAAAGTTAACGAAGTTCAAAGCGGATTTTCTAACGGAGAAGGTTATCTTCCATAGCTATTTTGCTTAAAGTATGAGAATAATGTAATGTATGAGGAAGGGTAATGACAAATGAATTCATATTTATGCCTTACAAAATGTTATAAAGGCTCTTTGTGTCGTGACTGAGTTTTGTAATATTTGTGCTTAGTCATTTCTGTACGTCGTAAGAATTCAGTTCGCGGAAAATGTATAAGAGAATTACATTCATCAAAAAGTTTTATAGGTAAATTTGATTTAAAAATTTTGGTTTCCGCAGTTTAAGTGTCGAATTTCGCTGTTCGCTTCAAGAAATAAAAGTTCCTAGGGAAGCCTATATATTTCTTTAATATATATATTAGAACACGGAAGAAATTATCAGATAACGATATCCAGTTATAGATTACGATTTGGTGGTAGATTAGCGATACGATATCTACCTATAAAGACGTACTACATTAGCCTTCCTATCTAAAAGACATGTTACATAAATACTATAAGTACCTACACCTAGGACTATTCTAATCATTTCAAACGTAGGTGCATATGTTTTATGCTAAAGAAATTTTTATAGTCATCGATCAAAACACCGTAACTCAAAGTAAAAATAACGGTTGTAAGTTGAGTAGGTTTCCTTCCACTGATAAGTAACTGCCTAATTCTGCGCTAGCTAAGCAATAGCGTGAAGACATAATAGCTACCGGAATATTGTGTTTACTGCTTGTCCTATAAGGCAGGGTGAATTATTTACCATCAGGATCAATAAAAAAAATAGGACTTTAACGACTCAGCCCCATTACGCATGTAACCATTCGTAGCATTACGATACTGTAACTTCTGCTATCTTCTATTCTAATCAAGTCAAAATGAAATCATTATAGTCTCTCTTAATCAAGATAATAAAAGAACATATGATAAAAGTTGCTAGTGACTAAACTGATAGCAACAATTTATTTAAACTTATATAGAAGAAAAAACATGTCCCGTTGTAAGATCAGTAAAATAGGTAAAAAGATGTAGTACCTGACTTCAATCGGTAATGATTCAAGTGTGCATTGACCTGCCATAACCGATTAACGCTTACTCAAAAGATACATTATAAGGGAGTTGTGGGTGCGAAGACACATATCATGCTTGTTCTTTTGTTTTTTTGACTGGATCTCGTGCTCTGTGGATTTTAGAAACCTATTAGAACATATCGGATGTGGGGGGGACCCGTTGCCACAGGCGTGTCTCCACCGAGTGACTCAACTGCACCAAGGGCTACTTGATGGGAAGCCTCGGCTTGGGCTGTCACTTTCTGGTTCCCATTAGCATGCTGAATCGAGAGCTACCCAGGTGGGCCGACGCCTCGGCTCGATTCAGACGCTTTCTTAAGGATAACTTAATAGCTAGAAGAGCTCATCTCAACTTCACTGCCACTTCTTGAAGCGTTGACGCTGGGAGAAGAAGTGGTGCAAGAAACTTCAGCAACTCTCCTATCTAATATGGTGTTAAACTTACACACCCTTTGCTATATGACACTGTATGTCATATAGCAAAGGGTGTGTAAGTTCGAACTCGCCGGTGTGGCCAATGTCGTAAAAGTGTGTGTGTTTGTCCTTAACTCTAAGTGTAGGGTGTGTTTGACTTCAGCTTGGGAGCCGCAACCTATTATGTCTTAAGGGCGTTAATCAAGTTCTTGTATTTCACAAGAAGTGAGAATCTAGCCATAGCGTCGCCGCCGGCGGTGGCGAATGCATCTGCTGCGTGGTTGAATTCGTCTAGATCAAAGAGATCTAGCGATTTTAAAAATGACGCGCAGATATTGCCAGTGCTGCCATTGCTATGGCTAGCATGCTGGCTACTTGAGGCGGTGGCGGGCCGCTGTGTGCTAGGAGTTGGCTCCGGTGCTGGCTGTTGCCACGCGGAGTGGACTTGCCAAGCGTTAAAAGGGCGGAGGGTCGGGAATGCGGTGCTAGAGGATGGGTTGGGTGGTGTTGGAATAGGCTTCCCTGGGGATTGCAGGAACTCTGCGTTTTGGCGCATTGGGGCAGCCGAGGCAGTTAACGCACGCAGGGGGCTCGTAAGTGGCGGGGACTTCTTTGTCCTTGGGTCTGGGACAATCGGCAGTGCCGTAATCCCCCGAGGCATTTAACGCAACGGGGGCAGGCGAAACAGTTCCGCGAAGCGTGACCAAATAACTGGCAGTTGTGACACTGCCCTGGGAGACCATTGGAGTGCGGCCGCTCAAAAGATATACGGCTGATCCCACACAGTCGATCTCACGTATATGCACTTTCCTTCCTTTGAGCGCTCTAGCGTAACCAGCACCATACCGTAAGGACGTTTGGTGCGTGGGTGGTATATACGTTGTACCGAAAGGGTGGAAATATTTAATTCTTTGATAGATGCTATCTAAAAGCAAGGGATCTCCTTAGGCAGTCCTTTGACCACTGTCCTATGTACGCGCTCATCCGCGAGTGCGAATGTATGCCGCACTCGCGGATGAGCGCGTACATAGGAAAACCGCTAAAACCACCCAACAAGTCCACAACATATCACTAAAATGTTCAGTGAATCACATATGCGTAACCAGCGATATCTTAGAAAATGTTAAGTCTGCTAAACTCTTTACGGTTTTTGTTTGATAAAAATATTCTGCACTTAGTTAAGATATTTATGAATTTTGGTAAAGTTTTTAAATGTAATATGCCATACCAAAATATTTTAATACAGCGCCATCTGTTATCCTCTTTAAAAAAAGTTTACTGTTACTGAAGTTCTAAAATATCCAACCCGGCTAGGTCGGACAACAGCGGCATCATTCAGAAATTTAACTAGATGGAAAAAATATAGCTCTCCCGAGTAAAAGTAGATACAGACAATATAGATTTATATTATTTATCTCTGGAAAAAAGGTGTATACGATTCATTAAACATCCGTTATTTTAGTAAATTTCACGATTATGTCGTCTTTTGATTTTTCACTTACTAAAGAGTCTATTTCACTTATCGAGAAGGTGAGCTTGAAGAAATATCTTCCTTAAGCGGCTGGGATATCTAGTCTAAATTACATATATCAAGTCACATCCTTTCTTCCGTAATTCAACACAAAAAACAGATATAGTTTACTGAATAAGTCATGATCCTATAGAAATCTATGTCCTGGTCTTTTAATGCATCTAAATTGTTAGTTTTATTTATATATTATATTTAATATAGCTGAAAATGTATGTAAAAAGTGTGATTTTCTTAATTACTAGGCTCTTTAATCTTCGCTTTACATTATATTATACAACATATTGTTATTAAAATGAAGTGTTATCGCATTACTGTAGTATTAAAATTAAATCATTATTGATCAGCTAATAGACCTTAATAAAAATATTAATCTAAGAAGGTATCTTACTTAAATCATAGTATAAATATGTTTTCTTCATTATTAGTACATAAAAAGTCTCCCCTTTAATATTACGAACGTACTAGATTAAAATAACAAAATCATTTATTTTTTGGGTACTTGTACAAGTATATTGCCAAATTATAATCTTTTTGACAAACCAATATAAAAGTAAACAAGTTTGTTTTATTTGTTCATAACCTTTTACGTCCTTCAATATCTTCGTAATATTAAGAATTGAGCCCCAGGCTACAAGGAACATCAAAGAACAATGTAATAAATTAACTTTGTCTTAATAAAATAATATTTATACAGTACTAACGTTAAAGTTAATACCCGATATATATTTATGTGTAGTATTTGTATCTAAATCTGTCCGTCTATTTCAATTAGACACGGCTATTTCAGTAAAGCAACGGCTACTTTTAAGTAAGCTTTTTAAATGTTTTATAAAGATTATAATTTTTAGAAAATTTTGTCATATTAGGAAAAAAAGTATTCCCTTTAAGATTTTTAACACTGACTACGATTTAATAATGCGTATTGTAATCTAAGGAACTGAAATAACTATAGTTTAGCCAAACTAGATTAAGAATAAATGTAAACTATTCAGCGATCTTATTGATAAACAGTCATAAATAACAAATTTGCACGATGCCGCTTCGTTACTTTGGATAACCTGCCTCCGTAGCCTACTACTATGGACTTTACAAAATGGAGGTCGTGGGCTCAAATGCTGTAGGAGCTCAACTTAGTTGTTTATAGCAATACGGGCTTCGGATGCACATGTTAAAGTCGGTCCTGGGCCTAATCTCTCTGCGGTCGCGTCGGTTATCCGTCCCATCGAACTATAAGAGTAAAGGTAGAGCGAGGTGCAGCTGTGTTCTCGTGTAAACATTGTTACAGTAGGTTACTTCATTAAGGTGTAATGCCATTCAAACCAGAAGTAAGCATTAATGTCAAATTCAATCTTTGCGACTCGATATAGCGATATATAGACCACCTTTTCAAAATGAAATTGTCCTAGTCGGATAAAAAAATATTTATAACTGAACTAGAACAAAAATGAAATACAATTCTTATGACGTTACATTAAACAGACTGTTCACAGAACAGTACGTCTAAACTTTGTCGTTCCCAACGTGACAAAGAACATTTCCAATACACAAGCCCATAACGTGATAAATTTTCATTCGTAATCTCTTTGGTTCAATAATGTTAAATTAATAAAATTCTTTCGATTTGTGGGAAATTTACAACAAACTTTTATATTTTTTTTCTTCTAAAAGAAGCCATGATAGAAACAGGTAGCCAAGTCAAGTCGAAATAAGTTACATCAGCTGTCCTGTGAAAGTCCCGATAAAATAGGACTAGCCAATCCTGAGATTAGCTAGACAAAAAGACTAAAAAAATATTTTAAAAATGTTTTGTTAAATATACCGATAATATATCCCATGTAATAATTTAAAAACTTGTTTCAATGTTACAAACAGTTACTCCAGTTTCATATATTTGAGTAATACACTAAAGAGGTTAGTCGAAAAATAATAGATAAGTATAATTTAACATCACGTTTTTGTTATTTTAGCAAACATGTATATGAATTATCAAAACTTATTACATAACAATACAAAATACGTTCAAAGCGAATATCTAAACCTTTTGCGGGTAAAGTTCACTGAAAGAGATTGCACCATGATAATGATAAATTCTAAGAATCTTGAGAAATCACAGGATTCATTTAGCCGCCTTTGTACAAAATCCTCGGAAACAATAGACTAAAATGAAGCTTCGCAGTGAATTCCCTGAATGTTTATGAATTATGCCTGACTTGCCCATAACAAATTACAGTATATATTTCAACGAAGATATATAATCATCGAAAAAGAATTTCATTATAAGAATCGGCCTGTGTTAGTCCACTGCTGGACATAGGCCTCCCCTAATGCACGCCATCTCCATTAAGGGGTTTTTGGACCGTATCCCGCCACGCCGGTCCAATGCAGGTTGGTGGTTGGGCTGTTCTTACATGCCAATCCGACCCATACGCATGGATCATCTTACTTTTCAGACATGTTACTGTCCTAACCAACTAAGAAAAAACTTAGAAGTAGGTTCCTCCGGCGTCTAAAGCAAAAGCCCAAACTACTAGGCTACGGAGGTAGCTCTAAACCATAAAAATATATTCAAAATTATATTGCAGTCTTCTTGATTGTTGTCTAAGAATACTTTTAAAATAAATTGAAATACATTATAAATTATACAGTATCACGGATTTTATGGCGTTGTGCTCGGTTTGAATTATTAGAATAATTTGACCTCGAGCAGGTAAAGTACCAAACTTCTTCTGCGTAAATATGAGGTTTTTTATTTCCATTGGCCATTATCTAATCTTTTGCGAAGATTTATTGTGTATGTAGGAAATACTAATTTCACAATCTAGTTTGTATACTCCTAAGTCGTACAGAGGGATACATTGGGCAATTCTTAACCATAATATCTGGAATGTGCTAACAAAGGAATATAACAAGTAGAAGACGCAAATGCTGTTATTTATGACCTAGACCTATTTTTTAAACTTTTTATCTCTGCAACAATTAAAACGTTAGACAACATTTTTATTTTATGTATGATTTGGAAATAAAAGAGAGATAATTCAACTCAAATAAAAGAGAGATTAATCTTCTGATATGTCAGATTACAGGCATCTTAAGTTATAAGGGCCGATGGCGAATACATCACCCATATTTGATTTGATGACGACATAGTCATAATGACGGCGTCACAGGACAACGAAAACGTTTTAGCACATGAATATTGTCTCCAAACACGTGGGCCTTAGGATGGACATGTAAAACATAAAGTCATGTCTAACGCTCATATTTTGCCTACACCAGTGGTTATTGAGAACGTTTTACTCGATGTAGTTGACGAGTATATTTATATGCACCTATAGTTTTGCCAATTAAAATTTGGAATTATACATTTACTACGTTTTTGCGTTTATAATGCGGATTATTGCCGCGTTCAAGCTCCAAGCGATGTCCAACCTATAAAAGTGCCAACTTTTGGCATCAATTGAGTCGTACATTTTAGACGTAATTCACATTAATAGCTCATTAAGCTAAAGTATAGGGCGAGCAGTCCGGTTACGTAAGTCTTACTTTGCAACAGAGAACAATCAACGAATCGAACTCGAATGAGCTACGATTGATAAGCTGAGACGTATCCTCTTGTCAAATATCCCTCAATATCTGTGAACTTCAAGTAATGTGTGTTACCAGTGAAGACTTTCTGAGCACTAAGACATGGTCATTTACTGCTGGCCGTATAAGGAAGCACGTAGTTGCTATTGCCTACAAGCTATAGAGCGGGCAATCCTCGGTGTTGCTATGTTATAAAAATCGAAATGCAGACGAACGCTGTAGAACGATTGAAGTCGACCCAACTCACAAATCCAGCAAGCTAAATTAGCAATGCTCTTAGTTCTGATAACCGTTTGAAATAAAGTTCTCTGTAGTCGTAGTCTGGTGTTGGCTATCGCAGTGTGAACAGGTAGTCACTTCATCACGATCTACGGTTTCTAAAGCACATGCCAATACCACTAGGCTACGGAGGTAGTTTACAATAAACAATATTAACCTTTAAATGTGACTGCAGAGTGAACTTAACAATAAATTGATTTGCTTCTATTTGAAACAGTCAACAGTGGAGATAGATAGGTAAATTTAACATAGCAAAATTAAATATAAGAAACAGGAGCACTGAATAAACAACTCGCTTAAACAATTTCTGTACAAAAATAAATAATAGGAGCGGAGCGGTTCGGGCCTATTCCCAATAATAAAAGAAAAATTTCTAATTTAGAAAGTATTCTTGATATAAAATATACGTATAGTTACGTACTGCAATCTGTATCCTCATTTTTTTGGAATAAATTTATTCTATCTAAGATACGCGCTGTTTACTCAGTAGAGGGTACGAAATAAATTTCATCTCTAGATGAAAAAGAATAGACGAGCTATTTTCTCTCCATTTGCGATCGCTTCTAGCAAACTGCTGTTATTCTACATTAAATTGCGTAGTTTTTACGATATTATATTGTACTGTACTCTCTCTGTAACGTACATAAAGAGGAGAAAGATAAGTAGACTTAATAATAAGATAAGACTGCCACAGGACTCAAAAGTACCAAACTTTTTATCTCCAAAACGCAACGAAAATCTTTACTCCACGAGTACTCCGTCTTTATTTATGCTGGTCGAAAAGCAGTTTTAATGCAGTTAAGCGCAAAAGAGCATCAATCACAAAAGTATCTTAAAGTCATAAAACAATTTAATGTCCAAAAATAAAACGTCATTTTAATCTACAATAATATAAATCCCGAACTGTTTTAAATATGTATGTAAAAGTTATCGCCAAGTTGTATGCTAGCTACATAGTATCGTATTTAATAATCGTTTTTAATAACGAATAGTTGACCTAAAATAAAAGATGTATACAATTGCACAAGATTTATTAATCTACATATAAAACATCTGATGGATAGACGACAACTGTAGAACTTAAATAAACTAACTGTAGTTAAGTGAAATTAAGTTTATTTTTCACCTCTTAAGAACGAATATGCAGTTGGAAAATCCGATAATTTTCATATTCATTTACCTTTTCAACCTTCCACAAATAAATCAAAACCAATATTAGCCAAATCAGTTCAGGCGTTCTTATATATGCACTGTAAATAAATTTGCGTGTTTCATTTTTTTGATCATAAAACAATTCTCTATGGTTAATAAATATCGAAATCCAATACCAACAATGCCAGTAAGATAAATCGAGAATCATATTCAATTCACAATGCAGGTACGTGCATTTTCGTATATATCTAAGTAAAATTGCAGGTTTAGGACAAATCGGTGCATTCTGTATATGTATATATATATTACGGTCAATCTCAGGTTACTCAATCATCGGGCCCAGAGGGGCAATTACTAGACCGCGAGTGATGCTCACTGTGAATGCTATCTAGGGCGCCTATTAATCTAACAAAGGTTTGCCCTATTTAGAAGTTTAGTAGTCACTGAACCCGTTTTATCTAGATTCAAATTTTAAGATTAATTAAGGCATTTCTAGGTCCCTGGGACAAAAGATATTTGAATTATATTACTATAGATTATTGATTTACTATTAAATTACTAAAACATATTGAAAAAGTAATGGGGAACACGACAACTGCTACTGTCTCACTCTGTCTAGTGATAAATAAAGTTCGCTGTTGTGGATCCTTACCTTCTTACGTTTAAGGTATTTTAATCAAACGCACATTAAATTATTCTTCATAGCTTTAAACCCGTTTAAAATTATTTTTATAAATTATGTATGATATTAGAAATGATTTCTCGACAATATTTTTTCACAGCATATGTATTATTTCGAAAAATAAAATAATTTCTTCAAATGTACTATTTACAAACTTTATCAGTGATGAAGTCATTCTCTAAAACTTGATTATTTCTTATTTTCATTTCCGTTACCAAAAAATCAATTAACATAAAATTTTATTATTAACTATCTGGTTCCAGCGACTTTGTCGCGTGAAATATGATGTGTAAGGAAGTATGGATTACCATAAATATCAGTCCTAATAATCTTGTTACATTTGATATTTTTTCTTTAATATACAAAAAAGTATATGTCAGCATTGCCGATGGAGATAAACTTCCCAAACGTTTTTAAAACATTAATCTTCCTCACTTTGATGATATTTAACGATATGTTATGAAGCCAGTAAATAGCCTGCTCAAAACTGAAGGAGTTTATAAAATAAATACTTTCTTAAATGAGCGCATCCCAGTATATCCTCCTACTAAAGATTATTAGTTTACATTAAAAATAGTTTAAAATTCGGATTGTGTTTTGTGAACTTTGTTTCACTCTTTGTTTCCATTCAAATGTTTTAATAGTGTGTCCGTTTCTTTTTTTTAAAATGAAAGAAGTCGGTTTTAAACGTCAGAACCCTTATTTATCAAATGAATCACTACAATCTTCTAGTATATATAATATTCTATCTAGGAGACCAAAAAACAATTTATATTATATATTTATTTAAAACAATAAAGATGAAATAATTAGTTTTTAATCGGTCCATACAATTCCATAATACCTAATAATATCGAAACATTTTCAATATTAACATTCAGTGCCCAAACCTCCACTTAATAATATTCATGAATAGCAAGGTTTAAGCTTGGGCCTACTTACGAAACCTTTGGTATTCAATTCGGCGGAAAACTTTAATCCGATAAGGCTAAGGAGAACGAGCAAATCCCTACAGAAAAGCAACTTAAGAGAAAACGTTTACTTTTGTTTATAAAGGATATAGATTAAAAAACGTAAAACCCGCAACACTATATATCCTGCTACTGCACTTATCTCTTAAACAGAAAATAGTAAAAAGGAGTATACAATTTTTTTTTTATCGATAATGTAAAAATTTGGAATTTTATTTGTAGGAATATTAACTCAAGCAATTATAAATTTTAAAATAACGCGATAAATTCTACATAAACTGTAGTCTTAAAATAAAATTTTAACTTGCTTCAAAACATATGTAACAAGTAATATATAAGGATTGAAGCTATTATTAAGCAAGTTTTTTATGTCATTTATAACTAACAAATATTATATTGTTTTCAGTGTATCAAAACAAATCTTCTGGAATTTGGTAAGTTTAGGTACATTATAGTGTGATAAACTAGGCACTGCATAAAATGCTTCTGCGAATTTAGGTTACACGGCAAACAACGAAATGCACAAAATCGCTTTGTAGAACAAAACTAAACTAATTTACGATGGTTATAAATAATAGATAGCAAGTACGAGACGTGGTCCTATACTGCTGGCCGTAAGATGAAGCGGGCTATGCTAGGATTTTTACTGCGTGAGTTAGTGCCTGATGCAGATATCCACAGCACAACAGTGGTAACCGACATGGCTAGTGAAGATAGCGAGCTGAAGTAGCTGTAGGCCGGTAGAACCGATAACCGGTGGCCAAAAAGGTTCTCGAGTGGCAGCCTCGTACTGCCGTGTGTGACAACCTGTGCTATTAGACAATATCTACCCCGTGACCACGGCCGCTGGAAAGTGTTCGAAACGTCGGGAATTTAAAATAAACGCGATAAAATCCGTAAAGTAATTTTATTTAATAATGTATAATATTCGCCCAAATAATGGAAATAATTACCTGTGCTATTGTTCAGGGAGTCAGTTGATGCAGGCGATTAAATAATTTTGCTCGTTAACTTTATTCGATGACTGTGATAACGAATAATAGCGTGATTAGTTCCTGCTAGAGCCATGTTACTATTCTCTCTAAATTTGTTTACAAAGTAGTTTCATTGGAAGTAAAGTGTCTGTCAAAATGACTCGCAGGGCGTACGTCTATCACTTGAAGCTGAGTTGAGATCCCAATGCTAGAAATGATAATATTAACATTTCAATTCTGAGCGTCGGCTTCCTGCGTGCTTGTCGGTAATAAAACTGTAGATTTCAATTTCTCATGATTCTTAAGTAGTTTATCATGTAATTAAATAATCATAACCTGCCTTAATACCTCCGAATGTGAAGGTGGAGGGTTCAATTACTGCGGAGATTTAACAACTTCTTTTTGTTTTTTTTTTTTAGTTGGCTTGGTTAGTTTTATCTTACATACAATGCCTGTAAAATGCTCTATGCGTTTGATGGGTAGAAAAAGTAGGTCCATGTTTATGTCTATTGAGATGTCCCCACGAGATAGACCCGATATTTTTATATAATTCATTTATAATTATCTATAAATCTTTGTATAATAAGGGGTTTGTTCAAACTGTTGGGAGTCACAGCCTTAAAACTTGCCATTAGGTAGTAGCATCACCCCAGAAAACCCAAATAATTACATCTACGAGGGATTCAAATTCAAAATACAGAATTGTTTTAAATTCTGTCGTAGAATACATTTTTGCTCAAATAAGAACTAATATACGTTGTTAAAGAAAAAAATAATTATCATTATTTTTATTAAAGCATACAAAAAGTACCATATTCATTATATAAAGATACTTAAAAGGGTTGCGATGTTTTCATTTTAGTGATATTTATAACAAGTTAAGACTTTCTTGCGTGCATACTATTCTACCCATTCTATTTCCTACAGTTAAGAAATAAAAGCGGCAGGTTTATTGTAGTCGTACGAGTTAGGTATTATGTAAGCACTAAATCTTGTCTTATTATTTTTTTTATTCAATTAAGTAGAATTATACAAAAGGACTGCATATTATTAATAATATTTAAGTGTCTTTTTTAACATAAAAATAACAGTATTTAAATTTTACATTGTGATATATAACAGATATCTATAACGAAACAATTTTTAATATAAGTCTGTCTGTCTGTTTGTCATGGCATGGCTGGTCCGATTTCGACGGGACTTGCTGATGTAACTGAGACTAACTTATGCTACTTTTTTTGTAGAAAAGTTCTATATCTTTAATATATTACTACGCGGCTAAGTCGCGGGCAACATATAGTTAAATTTAAGTTATGTTTAATAAGTTAGGATCTAGTATTATTATAGGAATAATAATTGTATAAATTGTTCTATAATTATGTATAACATTTTTTATTTTATAATTAACAAACAATATTGACCGTTACAAAAGGCATTAAAATAAAGTGCATTTTATATCTTGGAAATGAAATGAACTATTCTAAACTGCAGTTTCCCTTTTCTTGCTATACGTAGCCGAATGGATAGAATATAGTTCAGTATGGGTCGTGTTCAATGTTCCAGGCCAGTGATTCTTCATCAGTCGCGACGGAGGCGTCCCGCAATCGCGATCCTGCCGGCACGTCTGGCATATCTCATCCCGAATAAAACTCGCGTTAGTAATGTTTAGTATTAACTTAATCTTAAAGTATAATACGCGGATTTATTTAATTTATTAATGATGATTTATTTAATATGCAATAACAATTAATAAAGATAATTTTTCTTTTGATTTATGAAAGTATTTTTAAAGTTTATGTTGTCGCTTTAGTGATTTTTTGTTTGAACTTTAATAAGAAGCCTGTGAGTTAAGTGGAAAAATATATAAGTGATGTGGGTTTTGAAATGAAAATTGTGTATAAAAATAATTATTGTGATTAATAGTTTTAAAAAATCAAATAAAATAGGTTAATTGTGTTTTATAGTAAGCATTTTAAAAGATGAGGAGGTTAAGCTAGAATACAAATTTGTATTATTGTATTTAATAAAATTTAAGACTGAATAACAGGCAACCAAAGATTTTTATAATATTTTATAGGGATTACATATATTTTTATTAAGTAAAAAAAAGGAAATAAAAGATATTTTAACCACAAACATTTTTAATATATATTATGAAGTGATCCGCACTGGTATAAGTTTTTCTGAGGGTAGCAATTTCACAATACAATCAGTGCAATAATCAGTTCCAGCATTGTCCGTCCATCTTGCTCCCAAAAAGCCCGTCTTTTGACAACCCACACACATTGTATTTGTCTGGTAAACAGGAGAAGTCTCATCCAGTACACGCTGTTCCTTAGCAGTTTTAAGTAATTCCATCATATATTTATTTCCATTTTTACTATCAGACAAGGAAGTTCCATCATACAAGTCAGCACTGTCGAGGGGGTCATCCATTTTAACGGGTACATGTAACTGGGGGAAAAATGTTGATTTCTTGTATAAAATTGAGTGATTTTTGTCCTTCGCTACTCGTTTTGGTGCTCTACCCGGGATGGGTAATCCAGCCTTTGCTAGTTTAGCAAAATACTTTTGTATTCTACTCATCACTTGTATAGGAGTCCTAGTTCCAAGGGCCTGTGCTATTTTTTTATACCTTCTTGCCTCAATTGCTTCCTCAGGGTATATTTCCAATAGCTCTTCCAGCCGCTTTTGTTCTTCACATGACCATAGCTGGTTAAATGTCTCAGGTTTACTGTCTGTGAATTTTCTACCTCTTACTTTAGTTGTATTATCATTTTCTTCTTTTACTATAGTTGTTTCCTCACAATCTGCAGATATATCAATACCATATTTATTCCAGTCTATTTTAGGTAGGTCAGGAACATTTTGCCGAGGAGGAAATTTAATTTGATCAGTTTTTAGGTTTTCAATAAACTGTGATGGGTCATCCAATGCTTTGCTTTGAGCTTCAGATAATTCTTCAATGTCCTTCAAAGCTTTTAATTTTATTGCCTCCAATCTCACAATATATTTAAGTAATTTACAGTAGTCTTCATTGCCACGAAGTGCCAAATGATCTGTTTCAAAGGCAAATTCATTAATGCTTTCATCCATTATACCTTCCTTTCTACCTAAAACATGAGTAAGTGTTTAAAATATTTTCCATATTTAATAAAGCAAATAAATAACAGCCTTCAAATGTGTTAAATAAAAAATGATATCTAACATAAAAGTTGGTGGTAGCCCTAAAAAGCTTGGTGTAAAGTTAAAAACAAAATTAAATAATGTGCACAACAAAAAATGCAAACCTGAGAATAGAAGTACGTCGCTGGAAGGATGGACAAATCGGTGAGTAATTGTGAATAAAATTTATTTAAATCTTATACAACAAGCTTTAAGTTAAGGTGTATTTAAAAAAAACTTTAAGTATTTTAGACCTTATTACAAATTCTACACAAAGTCCTTTAAGCATAGTATGTATCTTAATTACTTTTTGATTAAAAAAGTATATCTTAGTTAATGCTGTCACTGTTAAAACCTTTTATTCATTTATATTTTCTTGTAAACTTTCGCATATTGTTAGCCGAAGTAATATGTCAAAATCTATAGTTACGTTCCGTGTCCACTACACAATGTTGATTGTTATTTTAAGAATAAAAAGGGTTAACTATATAAGTAAAGACAAGTAATTTTAGATACATATTTAAGATGAACACAAATATTAATATTTCTAACTATATTTTAGCACAAAATTAGAGAAGAAAAATTGTATATTCTAAACTGCCATCTATTGAGTAACATTTGCACTACGTTGGGACATTGCTTCTTATTCTTCTATATGCAGGTAGTTCAAGGCGGGTTTTATAGATGGCGCTAAATAGGAAAACGAATTTTTATCAACGCTTACGGAAAAATCGAAATTTTTTAAGAGATTAAATAATTGTACCGGGTTTATCGCTTTTGATAACGGATCCTCAAGTGCCTTTTTTTTCTTAGACTTAGGTATTGAGAAAAATCTACTCGCAATATATTTTGCTTGCGGCAATATTATACATATTATTAATTAAGGTTAGTTTTATTTGTATTCAAATATACAGGAGCCAATATCTTGAACTCTTACAGAATTAGTATGTAACAACATACCTATATAATATGTACAAGATAGCTAATTTCTCTGTAGAATTTATTTCTGATCATTGGTTGGTATACTTGCTCGTTTACGATGGTTATGGTTATGGATAATGATATATATACAAGTAGATTATCAAATCTTATGAACATAACAGAATTTCGTGTACAAATAATTTTGCTTACGGTTTTTTCCTAATTTTTGTATTCTTGTTGAAAGTGACAGCTTAATAATTCTTTTTTTTATGAGAAATGATTATTGTTGGCTGAAATATAGGATTATAAGTTGAGGAAAATATAGGATTAGGTGGCGCAGGATCGTACTCCTTGGCGGCTCATATGAGAGATCATGTTCAGCGGTGGACTTTTTAGGCTGATATAAATGGATCAATGGATTATTAGTACAATATTGCAGAGGTGTTACAGATATTCGTATCCGCTTCCGTACAGGCGGATTATTCGCATTAAATCCTACATCAGCATGCAGCAAAAGTTAATATAGAATGTAAAAAAATCTTACAATATGCATCCTGTGGGCATCTAAATATTCATATTCGCCTTTTCATTCGTGGATGTCAAAAATCTCGATTCCGCCATAACTGGTAACAACCCTGGTATTAACCCTATTGTACATCATCATCATCATCATCATCAGCCTTTGTTAGTCCACTGCTGGACATAGGCCTCCCCTAATACGCCCCTATCCATTAGGGGGTATGGACCGTATCCCACCACGCTGGTCCAATGCGGGTTGGTACCATATTGTACATAATACACATATAAACAAATGGCTAGTGCCCAGGACTTCATTCACGTGGTAATTTATAACAAAAAAGCTAAACTAGGTTACTCCCAGTTACATCAGCTATATTTCAGTGAAATTCCCATTAAAATCGGATCAGCCATTCCAGAGATTAACCGGAATAATCTGACAACTGACGGATAAATAAAATTTAAAAATTTATGTCTGTCTAAATTTTTAAATTTTATTTTGTTTTATATTTAAGTTGTGTGAGTTGAACTTACGGACATTCATCAATTTGTGACAGTATTGGACATCTTTGATGATTCAAATCAAAATTTATACCAATACAGGTACAAATTTTTGGTATTGAATCATAGATGCTGCAGACTATAAAAGCTTATTGACTATGAACTATATAACGAGTAACTTTGAGTTAGAACTAAAAAACAAAGAATAAAATAGCCTTTTATCAGATTTTATCGAGTTTATTGAATTTTTAGCTCCCGACGTTAATTTCGAACACTTTACAGCGGGCGTGGTCACAGACATGGTTCTAATGCATGTAGTTGGCAGATTTAATTGGTTTTAACAGCTACAAAACGATGAAAAAGGCTTTCAATAAACATAGTTATAATTATCTACTTTGTGGCTATAATACACTTTTTTGGCATGAAATTATACTTAGCTATAAATTTTAAAGTGCCTCCGTAGCCTAGTGGAATGGGCGTGTGCTTTAGAAACCGGAGGTCGTGGGTTCGAATCCTGCGGGGACTCAATATATTTTTATTGTTATTTCCTAGTTGGTTAGATGGGATCAATTCCTGAGGACGATCCATGTGAGGGTAGAAAGTGCAACCACGCATTGGCCATTGGTGGATACGGTCAGAAACCCCTAATAGATAGGGGTGTATTAGGGGAGGCCTATGTCTAGCAGTGGACTATCACAGGCTGATGATGATGATGATGATGATGATAAATATTTAGTCGCGCTTATTGTCGATGTGCTATGCATGTAACAAACTTATAACGTGATATAATTGTTCATGTTATTTTATGCGCAAATTGGTCAAAGTCCGATAGTCAAGTACGTAATATTTTTTTGAATTATATGCTGCTTCATCAAAAACTTTCTCGCCTACATAAGAATATCCTTCTAATATTATAAATGCGAAGGTTTGTAACGGTGGACTTCTGTTACTCTTTCACTCATAAACCACTCCATGGAATTTATTGAAACTTAACTACTAATAATAATACAGCTAATATGTCAGAAACTTATAGGATATAACATATGAAGATATAGTGTAGTTTATTAAAATACAATAAAACGTCATGTATGTAGAAAAAATATGCTATCGGCGTGTTATTCCTGCCCGAACTGCAAAAACCTTTGGCTTATAAATATAATGTGCAATCATTATTATCACAAATCACAATGAAACCGCGGTTGCAACTGAAGTTAATTGATTAAGTGTTGATAAAAAAAGTCGGATCGATGTTTTATGTTTATAAACAACCGTGATTTTATTTAAATTATTATTAAACTAGTGACCCGGCCAGCTCCATACGGGTGCAATACTGATTCGTAAAATCAATAGAATATTACATAAATTTATCAAGGTTTCTCTATAATTTTATGCATGAATTATATATATAAATCTTCCTCTTCAATCATTCTATCTATTAAAAATCGCATCAAAATCCATTGCGTATTTTTATGATGTAAGCATGCATAGGGATATAGGGACAAAGAAAGCAACTTTGTTTTTTACTATATAGTAATATTAAAAAAAAAAGAAACCGTTTTGTCGAAATAATTTTTAAAATAAACCAAGCCACGCATTTCAAAATATTTTTATCTTTATTCAACACGTAAATTCACAACTATTAATTTGCAGTAGAATTTAGTTTACCAACACTGCATAAACAAAGACGCAATAGAGAAGTTACGGTTGTAATTGGTAAATAATTATAACTAAAATACCAATTTCATTAGGAATGTTGAGCATAATAAGTTTTTAAACGATCTACAGAACTGTTAAAAATTTTATACTATAAATTAAATTTGGCCTATTTTCCATCGAAGTCATAATAGATTAGAATTGTTACATATATGTTCCTCCATAAACATTTATTAAATGGGCTTACCACATGTAAGATGAATCACAAAACCACTTCTTTAGAGCTCCTTATTCTCTAGAGAGCGGTTGTGGGATCAAACGCTTGGCAACGTTCTCGTTGCTATCTTGATATAATGGATCGAAGCGACTGCTCTAACATCTGTCGCAAACCATATGGTATCGTTACGTAACAATGAAAATAATAATCAAAATGTAAATTAATTAAATAATTTCTTAAATAACACCATTGCTACAACGATTTATTTCGGTGTATAGCGGAATAGTGCTGGTTTCATGACGTTATTTATGCAGTGAGAGCGTTTTGCTTACTGTTAAGTAAAAGCACTCATAGTATCGTCAATTAATGCTATTAAAATAGTTTTACTAATAGCAATTCATAATCTAACAATCTGCCTTTCGATAAACTGATAAAATTGTTCTGCGTAGACACGCGAAGTTCCTTAGTTTATATCTTGTTACTTAGTTTCTATCAAGAAGGTGCGAAGAGTAAGAAAAGGGTCACCTTTACTTACTTGCTTTCGTTATTATTCTATAGTACACACATATTCAATGTGCATCAACAAAGAATTCGTTTGTATATTTCTTCTTATTAAGGTCACTTTTAAATATTAAAACGCATAAATAATTCTAAAGGATATAGGGATTTGGATTGTACATTTATAGCGCGCATTCATTTATATTGTGGCACAAAGGTAGGATTTTTCTAAATATAAACCATAATTCTTTGATACGAATGTATTTGCTTAAATGAATTCCAAAAATCAGCGTCCGAATTATCATGGCTGCCTGCATCCGTAATTTATCGAGTGGAGCTGAAAAAGTGAACAATTCACTCATTGTATTTGGAGCCATACTTCGTGAAGTTTCATTATACTTTACAAAATCTAGAGAAAACTTTAGTAACAAAACCTTTAAGTTTTCATGTCACAATGATGTTGTGAAAACTAGTTTATATAACTCTGTAATGTTTATCGCTATATAAAATATTATACTGGATTTTCTATCGCTGAAAAAATATTATGTCGTGTATGTGACTACTACACATTAAAAAAAAACTCTATTACGGATATTATTTTTCATAATAAAAATGATATTTAAGCCTTTCCTGCGTAAAAAAAATTTTGAGATAGCGTGCTAAACTGAATAAACAAAATCGTGTATGTGTATATCAATTTCGTTTATTTATTGTTTTTTCCGTCGCGTCAGATCTGTTCTACATTATATAAAAGGAAAGAAAACCATTATCAGCCAATTTGGGGAGATGCTTACATTCGATATAGACAAAATCTCATCTCTTTTTCCTTTTCCCCTTATCTCGAAGGACCTATAAAGGGACGGTCAAAGAAAAAGTAAGTGAATAAATAATTACCATGTGTATGAGTTACGATCTAAGAATTCCCTTCTCCGGAAATTTATTTTGTATCACTTTGATATAATGTCAGCTTATGATGTTCACTCAGCTATAATATTAAGAAGTGATATTGAATGGAAAGTTTGTGTTATTTTATCGTAAATATTTGTACTGCGGCAAAAGTAAATTTATATGTATGAGATTGTTGATAGTTATCATATCTTTAACAGTAGGTAAAGCCTGTACTTTAATATCTTAATCTATTTATGAAAATAAAACATATTCGGCACGAATACACCTATGTTCCAACACTACACCCGTACTACAACGCCGTTAGGACAAAAATATTAAATTACTATTATAAGAAGCGTAAAAACATGTTTTAAAAGTGTTAAAGATATTAAAATGTTGTGTTTAACAAGAATCCGTATATTATGAACGGTGTTGCTGACATTGTAATATTATTAATACCAGGGCTGGATTGAAGTTAATGCTGCCACTGGGTACCGGAAAAATTCCGCCTCAATACTAGATTTTTACTTAAAAGGAAAAAGACGTGTAAACAATAATTTTTCTAGAAAGAAAGCTATTATTCGAAAATAATAGATGATTTTAATTTGTTGAATTGTTGATTAAACAGATAATTACAACCGATATAACCATGAACCGTTTAATGTTCTGTTCACTGTTATGAATTCATGCATTGTTCTATCACTATGCAATCAATTATATTGTGGAACAAGTTGTCTACAATAGTTAGGATAGCAAAAAGAAAACGACGAGTTGAAAAAGCAGAGTTTATGAATGCTCAAGCTAAATTTGCCTAGAAATAGTTTTTTGCAACGGAGCTATTTTTGACCGTGTATTGATCATATTATAAAGTAAGTCTGTTTAAAGTAATGTTATTACCATCACGGTGCATATTTCTGCTGTCAGAGTGTATACACCACTACGTACCAGCCTGAAACATTTACATTCTCACGGGCGGAAATAAATAAACAAAAGAAAATGACGATTATATCCGTTCATAAATTAAACGGTTTTTAGGAAGGGCATATTATTTGTGTTTTAGTTGCAACTTTTTGCACAAATACAAATATCCAAAAAACACAAGGCGAGCGTGCCTTAAGTAATGTCTACCAGCCAACCTTAGGGTAGTTAAGAAAAGCTTAGTAGCTAAACGAAAAGCAATTACTGCAGACTTAAGTTATATTAATATTTAAATGTATATTTGTACACATATATAAACAAACATACACAAAGAGACAACACATACAAATATATTTCTATGAATTTATAAAGAAGTCTATTTATTGATTATGTCGCCTTTACGGTTAGACATTTTAAACCCTTACTTTATTAATCACTCTAAATTTTAGTCATTCTGATCTCCGAGATGAGCAATAACTTAAAGGAAGAATAATAATTGTTCTATGTTTAACATGCCTATCACACATTATCCTATGCCCAGCATAAAAAGTTCTTACCGATGTTGTCCATCAGTATATGGTATACATGCTTAACGCAATTTAACAGACGTATATATAAAAACTGTATGTAGTAACATATTTATTATTGTATACTCAGCAAATATTAATAAAAACAGTGCCGAAAATAAATTAGAAAGGTTTGTAGTTTAAATCTTTGTTATTTTGCGCTTTTCTAGACTGAAATAAATTCGTATACAATAATTTGTAGCACTAATTATTACATGTAAATCGAAGGTAGACACGTTATTCTTTACACTAAAAGAGCATGCATTAGACTGTGTATAAAGCACGTTAAGTTGACTTGCAAATATCGACCAGGTTCGTCAGCGAAAACTGGGGTTTTCCTGCTCCAGTATGTTGTTTTCGCTTTGAGGCAGTTTTTCTTTATTTACCCCTACTTAAAAAGAGGAGTTGATGGGAAATAGTCTTTAACGTGTTTTACAAAAGACTCAAATTCAATGTAATATTATGATAATACAAAAATACTACGTAAATTTATTTCAAATGACTTGTTATGTTTGGGATATTTAAGTTCGTCTTATTAGTTCTTGATAAAAAAGATAAATACGCTTTGATTTCCTAATTAAAGAACTGCGCTATTAGAATAGCAAAAATCCTAACGATACGAATTGACTTTTTGTAAAAACTAGGTCTCAGAAATTACATGCTTTTATTTTATTTAAATTTAGATGTTTAATCTAGCTTTGTTTGAACTATATTTGAGCACTAAGAAAAGCGAAATATTTCCCGTAAAATGTCACGTGTAGATACCATTTGTCGCTGTCTAAGGTAATTTAAGTAATTGTTACAAATCTGACTTCTAAAACATTACGTGCAATCGAAATTAAATAAAATGTACTTCTAGATTTGATTAAATTCTTAAAAAAAGGGAAAGGACGATATTTGTAGTAATTAATTTTATACCCAAACTACACTGATCATTCAATGAAAATGAATATTAGATGTTTTATCGAGTTACTTATATCTCTATTTAAGATGTAACGAAATGTTTTGGTGTTCCCAAACGTGTGGTTTTAATTTTTTACATTTATGAATAACAGACTGACAGATTTTCTACACTGATTGTTTCTTTTAATTTTTCATTGATTTATAGATAAAGTAATGTTTATGCAAAGATGCATAAGTTATCTTTTGCATCTTTGTAAATTGATCTCGCAGCTTAGCGATCTTAATCTCCAGATTAATGATTCTACTCGTAACTAACTAAGAAACGTCTTTACATTGTTCCATATCTGACTGGCCAAGAAATAATTTCTGGCCAGTCAGATATGTCCTTGTTCTTCATTTCTGGCGAGATTGCATGTTTGCAATATTGTGCGACTCCCCTAGCGCTGGCCGCCGAAGCAATCCCGCCTGAGGCCTGCGACCCACTCTACCTCCTAACGTCTTGACTTTTACGATATGGCAACAGATTCCACCGAATCTTTTAACCTAAAGCCAGAATATGCCCATTACATAAACAATAGTAACTAAACTATATGCTTCTACGGTTCTTTAAAACCGCAAAGGATGAGCCCTAGCAAACGCAAGGTAATGTTCGGATGTTACTTTTCATTTACCACGTCCTGCAATGGTGCCCTTTAAACTGGAGCGCATTAGTGTTCACACTTAACTTTTTTGTAGCAGAAGCTTGAACCACCACAAATTACTTATAAGCTTTACAAGATATAATTCATGTAAGTGTACCTTCCTTTAAACCCTTCTTTTATTAAGTTATATTTTTAAATAACAGAAAGCTTTGATATTTTTCCTTTACCTCTTACCGTTCTTGTAAAAGTTTTATGTATCGTTAGTCATCTTCAGCCTGTGTTTGTCCACTGCTGGACATAGGCCTCCCCTGAAGCACGCCTTTTCCATTAGGGGATTTTTGTATCGTATCCCACTACGCTGGTCTAATTCGGGTTGATGGGTGATCGACGTTTTACATGCCCATCCGACGCATGGATCATCTTTCTTTTCAGACAGTCTGGTTGGATTTGAACCCACGACCTCCGATTTAAGAAGCAAGGGCCAACACCCCTAGACCACGGAGGCGGTAGTATCGTTATCGTTCCTTTTTTATTGGCTATATTGAGACCTACCACGTACAAAAATAGTTTATCCTAATATTTTTTTTAATTAGAATAATTATGTTCTTATTTTTGTTTAGTGACAATGTATTTCAATCGTTAATTACCAAAATAAACAGAACAACAGAGTAGTTTTAAAAGCCACTAACAGAATCATCAAGACAGTTTTGTTAGAGCCACGTCACAAAAAACAGGTTAGACTTAATTTCTGATTGTTCCAATAAATTGCACCTCGCATAGATTAACTAATACTTGATGATTTATTTTTGGAGGTGGAAAGCAAAAAGAGGGCTTTACGAATGAACTCTGATTATGAATTTAAAACAGGCTCTTGAAGTAAAAATTACGCCCTGAGGACAAAATTGATTTAATTGAAATAGTTACTTAAAACCATTATAATATTTTTATAATTAAAACATTAATTAAATAACGAGAAGTTCTGCCCTTATTAAAATAAAAATAGTAGTAATTAAAATATTATAAATAACTACTGTAGCCTTGTTCTTGTTTCCGAGAAGGGTACAAAAAGGTATGTGTAAATTTCAAACTATGTGTATGAGCATGTACATCATCATCATCATCATCAGCCTTTGATAGTCCACTGCTGGACATAGGCCTCCCCTAATACACCCCTATCCATTAGGAGTTTTGGACCGTATCCCACCACGCTGGTCCAATGGGGTTGTGTATGGACAGACTTTACATGCCCATCCGACACATGGATCATCTTCTTTTCAGACAAATGGGTGATGCAAAATTGCCCTAACAACAAGGAAACAACAATGAAAATTTGTTGAGTCCCGCAGGATTCGAACCCACGACCTCCGGATTCTAAAGCACACGCCTATACCACTAGGCTGCTACTCGCTTGACAAATTGGAGGTTTAAGTATGAATCCGGACCAATGCATTCATGTTGGTGTTATTTTTTGTAGTAAGACAATAAATGCTGGTCATCTATAGTAATATTCTTTGCTAGTCACTATAGTTAAATATCCTTGTATTTAATACAGCCATTGACTTTACTGTACGCCGTTAGGTTATAGAATGAAAAACGTAGGTACCCGCAGTATTGTGAAAACAAGTTGAATACGAAGTGTAGAGATATAGACAATTACTCTATTTTCCTATTTACAGGGTAAACAATACTAAACATCCTTTGTCTCACGGTAGGCTTGTGGCCCGACTGCTCGTTTGCCTGCGTGGTCAATAAAATAAAACTCTATGTTGTTATAATAATAATAAACTACGATTTTATACAAACAATAGCTATAACTTTATTATTATGTATTATATATTAATTTTTTGCTTTTAATTTACATCTCAGTACTATTAACTAATAGTATGAATATTGCAAGGATTTTAATATTTGTAATGAAATTTATTGCAAAGTCTCCTTATATTACACTAACTATTTACAGTTGTTTTTGTGCGTGTTCTTTAATATTATACATAAAAAAACTAACTAAATATATTAAAAAAAATGTTTTTTTTTTATGTTAAGGCATAAAATTTTATTAAACAAAGGTTATATTAAAAAATAATTCAACCTTTAAATCATATGTACTTTTGCATGTATAAAAATTTTAGGCCAAAACTGTTTTTTATTTTATAGCCTGAAAAACCTTTTAGGGAAAAACTTCTTACTCATGACCAACAAATTTTCATACTCGCAAACGTTTTAATACATAATTATTGCATTGATAGTTATAACGCAATAGAAAAAACCACAACTGAAACATAATTTAAGTTACAACCATTATATTCTAAATCGTCTTATTTCTGTTCTACAGAAGGTTCTAGTGGTATTACACGGGTTGCATAAAGGCACGCATTTCAAGTCCTCCGCACCGCCCGTTGTCGCATACACGGTGAAACCTGGTAAGCTTAAAGTTTAGAACTTTGATGATGACATAGTTTCGTGTGCAGAACCTGCGCGAACATTGTCAGCAAGGGCTTTGAGGGTGGCAATGTTGGCTGTAAGACGTACGCTCTGTCGCCACTCAGTCGCTGAACGGCGCTCGAGTAGGCAACATACCCGCTGTTTAGCTCCTCGATACTGAACCGTAACGCGGAAAGTTGTCGATCCCGTATTATTCTCGAAGTGGGACCAATATGGCTTTATACGTTTAATAACCACCACGTTATGACGTAAGTGTCAATTGTTATTGCTAATGCGGTAGTTATACGACTGCAAAGCTTTCGCGTGCAGTGAACGTACCGCTGAATGAAAACAGACGACCGGTAATTAGTTGAAGAGAATTAGTAAAAAATTTGACATTCATTCGTGAACGGACAATTGGTTAGTTATTTTAAAATATTATTGAAAAACTTTGTTAAATTATTCTTCAGTAATTTATCTTTGAAGTTGTTTGAAAGCTTCCAAAAATCGAAGTTGCTTATCGGGCTAAGAGTTAGACACGTTTAACGGATGGTCTGCGATGGACACGCCATGCTGTGCCTCGAGTCTTTGGTGACGAGGTGGCGGGAGCGTGGTGAGCGAAGCGAGCGTCGGGCCCGCTCACGGAGCCTCTGCTCGTCTGCTGGCGATGGCAGCCTGTTGCAGCTGCTGCACAGGCGAGCGAGCAGTGCCATGTAAGTAACCAGCCAGTCATTCGTCAGACAAAATTATAAGCTTCAGGTTAGAGGACTTGCAAACCACTTGATGGTAAGTATATTATCGCGGACGTTTATAACTTTGCATTGCCACTAGAATAAAAAGTGTCATATTTTACTAGTCTATTTAACGCAAATAAGCTATTTGTAAAGAATTTAGATAATTTTTTAGAGCTTTACTTAAATATAATAAATAAAGAATGAGAGAGAGAGAATTTTTTTACATAGCATTTAAAAAAAGTTTTAACCCTTCTTTAAGATGACTATAAAAGTACAAGGGAAAATAAAATAGACTTAAATGTATTTTAACGTTGGTAAATCTATAAGTGTTCCATTATAAAAAGAAATGCAAGGGAACAGGATGAATAAAGAACGTATCCTAAGTATGTCAACACAAAGATTCAAATTAAACTATATTGGACAAATTTTATTTAGTTGACGTCAAACAAATGTTAGGATTTATCCAGGCCATAAGTTAAAATAATATTGTTTAAACAGTATAATTTTTGAAACAGCATAAAAAATTATGTGTTGATGTCCATCTATTTTAAAAGTCAAAAAGAAGGTTGAAGGCCTTTGCCTTCTAAGGAAAGGAGCGACATAATAATCCAAAATTCTATGTATATTCTTTCGAGTGATAATCAGATACAAAGTAACGGGCGGATGTCGTACATTAAATAATTTGTGGCACTTAGAGAGAATGACGTGCGTGACCAAAACAAAGTTTTTTATCCTTTTCTTTACTGAACATTTTATATTAAGATTATTTCTTAAGAATAAGTTAGTTTGAAAAAAGATAATAATTCGATGTCATAAACGAAATACGACATTTTTTTTATAACTCATCAAAATCATGTAATTTAACTTGGATAGCTGTACGTGTATATAGATACTAAGAAATTTTAATTTATAAAATTCGAATTTGTTTGAACCCTTCTATGAAAATAACTATGTGCATATTCTAGGCCTTAGATAACAAAAAATTAACAGTTGTTAAAAGAATAGCACCTATTTTTTGAACTACCTTATAACAATTTTTATTGCTCATATCATAACTTTTTAAACGTCCCAAAAAGATCTTAATATAATAAAAATACTTATGTCTGCTAAAGTTTTAAATTACACATATCTACATTACATACAATTGTTCTAATGATAAATGATATTGACGTAAGTTTATCATACACACGATTTTAATTAAAACCGGGTATAAGTAGAAACAAGTATAAGGAACACATTAGGTCGCTAATTAAACACCGGCATCTTAGCTTGATGGGGCAGTACGCATAGCGTGATATTGCAATATCCAAGTAATTGTGTCGGAACGCGGGGGATTTATGGCCAGTTGTAAATTCGCAAATGGCAACCGTGAAATTGTGTTTTTATTAAATCAACGCTCAACGTAGGAATATCGGGCGTGGCAACCCGGAGCCATCTATTAGGCTCAACCTGGAAATGAGTTGCGGTATCAGCGTAGTATTTATCGCGGAACAGCGAAAAAACTCGGCTTGACCCAAAATTGTTTACAGCTCGAAAATAAAAGAAAGAGTATACGATCTTGATAACGGAAAGTTTATGGCGCATATAAATTTCACCTGTGGCGTATTATCGCGGCTCAGTCGATAAGTTTTCTTTCGTAATGACCTCATTTTATTAGTGATAAAGATCAATCCTTGCTACATTTATTGTTTTCATTGAGGTTTTATTTAAAATTAAAGTATAAACTTACATAAAATAGGTTAAACTTTTTGATTACGAAAAAGTATAAGTTGTATAAATTGAATTTTTACTTTATATATAAATATCGATAAAATCCTGAAAATAAGAAATTTCATAAATTCATGTTTAATATTCGTATGAATGCACGATATTATTATGAGTGTAACCGGTTTTTATAAGTATATACAAACCCATGGATTTATCATCAATTTAGTACTTGTAAGGGTCACGCCACAACTAAAGTTGATTGCGTCTAACATAAGCCCATATAATTTAGTTGCCACATGTTCTATATATTATATGTAATATTTTCTTTGCACTGATTATGAAGGATATATAGTCGTTTTGAATACACGTCTTTATATTTCCACTTCACGTGTTAAGATAATTTATAATATCGATCATATATTCGTGAATACATTTGAAATTGGTATCAAATAAGTGTATTTATACTTGGCGACCACAAACCTTTAACGGTCGGTTACCTTCTGAAGCAACATTTATTGAAATGTTTAATTTCCTTGAGTTTTATACATTGAAACTTAAAGAAATATATCAGTAAAAGATAAATTTTCAATGTAACCGAAAATCAAAAGAGAACTTGGTATTATTTCAATTCCCAGTCATTTGCGAAATTTGTTTAAAATTGCAACGTTATTGTATCGTTGCATTGAATTAGTATTGTTCCCAAATTATCGTTTCAATAGATTTTACCTCGTTAATTTCTGATGAGCATCACTTCAAGAATAATACGAACATAGTATGTTTAATGCTTTTCGTTTAACAGAACCATGTTTGTCTTCTTGCTAGTCAATTTTTACTAGTATCTTTTAGCTTTTAATCTTAATGTTAAGAAGTGTAAAACAAATTGAACATGTTGTTCGTCTTAAGTTTTCTGAAAACGAATCTGAATTAAATCGTCCTTACCATTTTTCGTAAATTATCAAGGGGAAGGCGTCTTCATCAATTCACCCAGATTTATGTGTATAACTGTTTTTACGCAGACCTACTGACGAGTGCCCTATAACGATTATCAATGATGATCTTTGCAACCGGTCCGTTTTTGCATGTCCATCCGACGCATGGTCCTTATTTTAATCAATAACGATCGGCCTATATTATTCTTACCAACCAGTAAATAACAATAACACAAATTTGTTTCCCCGCAAGATTCAAACTCATGACCTCTGGTTTGATGAATAATAAGTACAGATCCGAACGCTTCATATTAAACTAATTTAATTGCTACGTTGTATGTAATTTATTACAACAAAAACTTAGCAGAGACTCCCATACTAGTTACATTTTAAAAGACAAAGGGAATACAAAAAGGAAGACTACAAGGGCTTATATTAAAGTAAATAACATAGTAAATAGTAATAGTACTTAGTTTTGTTTCAAATCATCAATAAAAAAACACTTGGACGGAAGAAATAAGAAGTTTTATATAAATTACAGATATCATGGTGTTCAATAGAGATCTTGATGTCCAAACTTTTGCGTTAGTTTTTATAGGCCGATAAAACTAGACCTCTACAACAACTAACAAAAGAATAGCGAAACATCAATAATAAAATAAAACGACGTTTTCTTGGTTTACTTTTAGTTTTTGTGTTCATGAATATTTCGAAGTTGATATCACTCTAATTAATATCGGATTAGTCAGTTATTATAAAATGGTTGCTTTATTCGTCAATAGTTATAAAAAGATTAGAGTTCACCACGTTATTAAAAAATGTGTCTGTGTTTCGCAAGTACAACTGTCATACATAAAATTTGATTTATCGTCGACTCTAAGTAGTCATTAGATATAAACTTTGCGCTTAAGCCACATGTTTGAATTGCCAAAACTTAACTGTGTTCGTTTGAGACAACTTCAAGTAAAGTTTAAGTTTAGTTTACAAAGGTCATCCATATATCCGTTGTCATAACTTGTTGTAAAAACAGATACTAGTAAAATAATTTTAACCTGTCCCAATCATATATTTCACTTATCTTAGACTTCATATGTAAATCATGGAGTAGTTTTTTGCCATAAAAAGTGTGATCTGCTATTTAATTTTTAGGTAAAAGCAAAAGTGCATTTTAAAAATAATCTTTCACTTAACATAAGTTATATTTTATCTCTAAAATGGACCAATGAATAACCACCCCTAAATAAGTAAATATGCCCAGATGTGTAACATTGCATATTAACATTGATCATAATAGTTCTTACCAAATGCATTGGCACTGAAATCGGCATTTTACTACGAAACGAAAGAAGATGCGTTAAGTGTTGATAACAGCGGCCTACTTTCAACAATAACATAAACTGGGTCACTACGCGTGAATAAATCGGCAATGAGATGCAACAAACCACGAATTCATTCGACGGAGTGAAACGATCGTAAGGTAACGCTCTGTGTACATTGATAATGGAGTATACCAACAAAATGTGCGCCCCGGCAATTAACAAAGCTTGTGGTTTTATGGGTTGCGTATGAAAATTAACACAGATCTCCATAGCGAAGTCAGATAGTGAAATGGTTGTGTTGATTAAATTACAGTACGTAAATGTTGACTGCTTTACGAACCTATTTTTATGACACCCGCTATTTTTTTTTTATGGCATACGCAGGCAGACGAGCATTCGGGCCACCTGATGGGAAGTGGTCACCGACGCCCATAGACATTGGCAATACCAGTGGTATCGCCAACGCGCTGCCTACCGTGAAACATAGGGTGTTAAGTCTCGTTTACCCAGTAAATACGCTGGCTACGGTGCCCTTCAAACCGGAACACAGCAGTGTTTCACACTACTGCTTTGCGGCAGAAATAGACACCGGCCGTGCGTAATCATCCTCCAGACGAGTCTCCTTAAACAGGGACCTCCCGTCCTTACGCTAAACCATCTGACTCTCTTAATTGTCTTAAATAGTATATTTAATTGTTTAAAGCTATCTATAAAAAATCATTAAATTTTCATCAGGTGACTTTCATATCGTTTGTTTTTACTAAAAACATGTTATAAAATTTATAAAACAAGAATATTACAATTTCGCCGTTGATAAGTTCACATTCGTGTACATAAAAACGTTGTTACGGTTCTAATGTTTTCATTATGTAAAATGTAAGTCAATATAGGTTGAACAAACAAACAGTGGTTAGTGTTATTTTAGCTGATAATCGATGTTTGTTTTACATGACACGTCGTGTAGTATAGGGGCAGGTACATTACGGGCGTCTCGATTAAAATCGACCCAACCGAACGTGAAGCCACCGTAGCGTCGTCGGAATATTTGCAATTTAATTAGTTTGGAATATCTTGATTTGACGGGAATGAACGATACGTAAACGCCTTAAACAGTATGAGACTGACGAGGGAGGTTTTGTAGTTGTTAGGGGAAATTATTAAATTCCCTTGCGACGTAGATACACGCAGGCTCTACGAAAGTGAGGTAGCGGATTCGAATCCAGTGACAACGCTTCATCATTACTCTTTACTAGTTAGTAATGGAGTTCCGCCTATCGCCTGTTTGTTAAAATAGTACATGATCAATGTGGGTCAAAATTGAGATGGTTAGTTCAGATTATCTCTTGTGTGCATATTCTATCTAAATCATATTTATTACTTACTCATGAATATCATAATAATAACATTTGATAAATTCTCGATAATTATCAATCAAGTAAAAAATTACATGTCGAATTTCAGTAACAGCCTAATTTAGGGAAGCTCCGTAGTGACATCAAACATCATATCACGTTTCAGTTAATTTTCCATTCGATTGAAATTCTTATATGGGTTAAACGAGCTTTGAATCGGAAGTTAATGGAAGCCGGACGTAGCAGCTACGAATGTTATTGCAAAGACTTTAATTAATCTATTTTTGTTTCCACTTTATACGCTATTGAATTTTTCTTTGTGACATTTTTTATAAGAAAATAATTTTGTTTGAAATAGAAAAGTGAAAAATTTATAACTAATAACTACGTTATCATTAGTAGTAAGTTAACTTATTTGAAAATGCCTAATTATGAATATAGATGAACTTGAAACGTTTCGCCAACAGATTAATTTGTTAAATATGACAATATTTACTAATTTCAAAGGGCTGCCAAAACTTTAATATTTTAAAATATTAAGAAAAATTTAATACTTGCTATTTTAAACCGTTTTATTGTATCCGAATCGTACTAAAAAGAAATGGTTTTTAAGACCTAACAATCGTGTGCAAGGTCAATGAAGAAATTTTGCAAACAACAATAACTGTTGAATTTGTCTATTGTTCTAGACACGGTATTGATCCACCTCTTGAAACCCTCATATGGTATTTATATGCTCGTACATATGTTGAGGTTTTCAAATAACAAAGGTGTAGTCAATGTTTAAGCAACATTATGGCAAATTTACTTTATTGGTTTTTTGGATTAAGCTCCTATAAGTGAAAATTACTATTGGTCTATAATACGTAATTTGTATCATTTCATCATCATCATCAGTCTGTCAGTCCACTGCTGGACATAGTCTTCCCCTAACGCATAGGGCCTCCCATAATTAACACCTTAATACTACAAACTTTATGTCAAATATATTTCATCACAGTAAGTAATAATAATTGTTGCTCAATTTTAAAGTAACACTGAAAGCTTGTATCATATACAATAAACATCAAAGCTCATGACAATAGTTAAATCTAGCAACATCATCTATTCCACTAAGACATTTGTTTCGAGGTCGCGCTATCCGCTTCCAATGTACCGTGCACTATGTGTAACCCACTAACAATCTTTCCAGCTGTTGTCATAAACAAGCGCCATATATAGTCGCCGGCAATCCGACGCCCTGCATCCAAATGATAAATTCATTCGGTCCAGTTGACTTGGGCATTGATGGACAAGTGAGGAAATGACACGGTTTACGTAATGTAAAGATAATGTTCGCATTGTCTTGTTTCACAAACTATCGTTGACATATTGCGAATTAATGTGACTAATATAACAACTCAAATAGACATTCTGCTACTTTGAAAGCTATTTTACAATTTCACCGTGAAAGATAATGCTGCAGAATGTAAGTTATGTTATTGGGCATAGAATTCGTAAAAATAAACATTTATTTATATTATTAAAACGGTTGCATCATCATCATCATCAGCCTGTGTTAGTGCACTACTGCCACATAGGCCTCCCCTAACGTACGTGCCTTTAGACCGTATCCACCACGCCGGTGTAATGCGGGTTGGTTTGTGGACCATCTTTTTACATGCCCATCCAACGCATGGATACTCTTACTTTTCGGACAATGGGGTAATCGGAACAAATCATCCTGACCGACCAGAAAACAACAATAACACAAAGTTGTTTTTGTTGTTGTTGTCGCGGGGTTCGAACCCACATCCGGTTTCCGGTATCCGGAAAGGGCCAATACCGCTAGACCACGGAGGCGGTTTGATATTTCTACTTAAATGGTGGGTATTTGCATGTATTTTATCAAAAATTGTAAAAATTATATTGAATATTATTTTGGTGTTAAACCCGCTTTTTACACGAGACCAATTGGGTAAGTAGTGATACTTACCCGTGGTGCAATAGCGTGAAAGACTAATGCTTGTTTTTGAAGTTTTAGGGGAAACCTTATCAACCGTAATTAATGTGTAAACGTGACTTCACTCAAAGCCAAAGCAGTAGACTTATTGCGTCACGCGTCGCATTTTTTAAGCGTAAGGTGGTAAACTCCTTTTCTTCAGGTAAACGTCTACTTGTATGTAATGTAGCGATCATTTCATTTAAAACCAAAATCTCTGGCGACCTTCTTAGTGGTTAAAAACTCTGAATTTTGGACCAATGGGTGCTGGTTCAATTTCCACCACGGAAGAAAATTGGCTTGTCACAATGGTATTTTTTTTATTGAGTTAAGTTCTAATTACAAAAAAAGGGTAAGTTTATGTGATTATCTTTATTTGTGTCAAGATTGGTCGCGTGGTTTCGTTTTTAAATATTTATTTATTTTATTGTTAAGAAAAGAAATTATTACTTTTATTATACTTTACGTGAAAGTATATAAAATGCTGACAACTGATGATAACTTTATATAAGAATTTCAAGTTTGATCGCATTTTGTATTGTTTTACCATAACTGAATGGCATAACATTAAAATGATTAATTTATAAATGTTGTTTAAATATCTGTTTCTCTCATCATAATCATCATCATCAGCCTTTATTAGTCCAGTGCTGGACATAGGACTTCTCCAATAGGGGGTTTTCTCCCATTGTTTATTATTTTTAATCAACTGGGCGAATCAGATTTGAGGGGCAGCTATAATCATGCAATTGTTAATTGATTTTTTATTTAAAGTAGCGGTAGAAAAACTACTGTGCAGCTTATGTTAAAGTAACTACTATATAAAATTACAAAACAAATTTAAGCTGGAAGATTAATGATAATGATAGATTAATAATTGTCCATTTTTAACTAACTCCTCGGTGTTTATTTAGTAAAACTGACAGTTTTACTAAATTACTATGACAACGTCGTATGGCACAATAAATAAACAGAACTGTCGCACAAAAAAAAGACAAATTAGACATAGAAATCATATAAATAAACATTGATACCTATAGCAATGAGGAGGCTATGAGAGGTAACTACGATGTAAATACTTTCTAATTAGCTCGGGTCATCGTTCAGTTATTTACATCTCGGTAACCATCTATTACTATCTATTATTAATCTAAAACTATATAATAATGTTACCTGCCTCCGTAGCCTAGTGTTAAGGGCGTGTGCTTTAGAAACCGGAGGTCGTGGTTTTGAATCCTGCGGGGACTTAACTAATTTTCATTGTTGTTTCCTAGTTGGTTAGGGCGATTTTTTAGATCACCCAATTGTCAGAAAAGTAAGATGATCCATACGTCGGATGAGCATGTAAAAAGTCGGTCCACCTACCAACCCGCATTGGACCAGAGTAGTTGGATACGGTACAAAAACCCCCTAATGGAGAAGGAGAGGCCTATGTCCAGCAGTGGGCTCAGTGATGATGATGAACAGTCTATTAACAAAAAAGTTTACATTTATAATGTTCAAGATGGTAACGGTGACCAATTGTACACAGGGTACGAACATTTTGGATCTTAAAAATTAAAAGCGCCACCGTGACGGAATTAAACACTTAAAATACAGATTTTATCTTTCTTGATTCATCCGTTGGTGTGAAATTTACACCTGGACAAGATAAAAGCCATTTGGCTCGCTATTCCTTCGACAAAGTGAACACAAAATGAAAGGTCAATATAAGATGAAATAACGACTGATTTAACACGTGGTCTTTTATCTAATGACCTAGTGTTTATAAAAAGAAACCTTTCTGAGTAATAAATTTAACTAAATGGTTTTAAAATTTGACAGCGACCAACCGTATGCTATCAATTCTTGATAAACCTGTGTATTCAACACACGCAAGTGAGATCTGGAGCAAAGTAAATTTTATCTAATTATTTAAAGTTTAATCTTATCCTCATAAAAAAACTTGATTTTTCAAAATCACTTAATGTAGTACGTCCGGACTCTTGCCTAATAGTCCAGACATACTAAAATATGCATTAATTTACAAATTCGAAAGTTGTTCCCTCGCTATAAAGTTACGATATCGTATTGTTTTATGTTATCAAATTTTGACCGCTAAATGATTCACTATAAAAGTTTAATGCTATTTTTTGTTAACATAGATTAATATTTACTTCTGGTATTGTAAAGTTGCGAGCATGTGTTGCACAATGTACGTTACATCACGTCGTTTTTATGGTACTACATAGTAATATAATGTCGCTGCGCCATTCATACTGCCAGCCGGCACTTGACACTTGGCACTTAAATCCAATATCAATGTTCTTTCTTTTTCTTGAATGTTCATCCAGATGTCAGAAGTGCCTGGCGCTGTCTCACAGAGACGTGACTTAAAATTTTTGCTCGCGTAACGATTTTTAAAGAGCTTTTAAAGTTAAATTGCTTTCTATATAAAGCCACATTAAATGCAAGCTGTAACTCGACTTAAACGCATGATTTGCAATTTATAAACATTTATGTCTGCATTGAAGGCAAATCAATTATTATTAGAATTATAATCGCCACCATCATATTCACCTACAAACCATTTAAACATGCTGATGTTTCGAATTAGTCTAGGTTAGTTAATGCCGATTGCTACAAGATCACACGATGCACAATCAGCGTGTATAGCAAATGTAATGCTCACTCAATTAGCATGTGAAATTTCTTGGTAAACGTTCGCAATAAAATGCTTTTGTAATTTCGGGAAAGATGCCAAGACGGGATAGTTATGCAATTTGCAGCGGCAATGTAGTCTTCGTAGACGCCAGCGAAAAGGAAGTGTTCATTTTCTTTGCAAATTTGTTTGCCATCCGTGCATTTTTGGAATTCGTTTACATTTGTAAATGAGTTAATTTATTCTATCATTAATTAGATACGTGTAATTTTAAATCCTACAGCTATCACAGTCGGTATTAATGGAGCCACTATCTGATCGTTAAGCGTTCCCTCACGACCCATTCTCTGTTATGTAATACGAGGTCAGCCGCTGTTATATAAAGCTTCATAGAAGCTTTTTTTTATTTTTCTACGAAATTCTTTTTACTTGAAAGTTTATCTACCGCTTTTAGTTTAAAAGCTATGGAGAACAACATCGTTGTTCTATTTTAAGTGCATTCAATGTATAAAAAAGAGCTGTGATAAGAGATAAGTTAAACTAAATAATTTTTTTTAATTTACTGCCTCCGTAGCCTAGTGGTATAGGCGTGTGCTTTAGAAACCGGAGGTCGTGGGTTCGAATCCTGCGGGAGTCAACAAATTTTCATTGTTGTTTCGTTATTGGACAATTTGGACTGACCACCCAATTGTCTGAAAAGTAAGATGATCCATGCGTCGGATGGGCATGTAAAGTCGGTCCACGTCCACCAACCCGCATTGACCAGCGTGGTGGGTGGTCCAAAACCCCCTAATGGATAGGGGCGTATTAGGGGAGGCCTATGTCCAGCAGTGGACTATCACAGGCTGATGATGATGATGATGATGAAATAATTTTTCATGTGTTCGTAAGTCGACCCATAATTTAAGGTAGTATAAAATGGTTTTGTGAGAAATCATGTATGAAATGAAAATGAGTTTTGTACTATATTTATTTTCACTTTTGAATTACAATTCTTTTTCATTAAGTGCTTTTTCACACAAATAATATAATTTGTACGTTATCGCTACGACAATCCAGAGGATGGTTAGGGCAATTTGGGCCGATCACCCAATTGTCTGAAAAGTAAGATGATCCATGCGTCGGATGGGCATGTAAAAAGTCGATCCACCCACCAACCCGCATTGGATCAGCGTGATGGGATACGGTCCAAACCCCCTAATGGATAGGGGAGGCCTATATCCAATAGTGGACTAACAAAGGCTGATGATGATGAGGATGATGAATCCGGAGGAAGTTTTAGTATTATAAATATTAGTTAATCCATAACGTCACTAGCGTATAGGCTGTGAAATTTAAAAAAAGTTGTAAAATTAGGTGTGAAATTTGGTCACTAGTAGAATAAGCAATAAATAACCTATTTTCTATATTAAAATACAAAAAATCTACTATCGTTAAAATTGTCTCATAAATCAGCAAAATACGTGATAAAAGGTGCGGTCGGTAATGTATGTAAATCCAATACGAGGGCCGAAAGCAGGCTAATACACTTTGCGAATCTAATGTTTTATTTTCATTTAACATCGATAATGTCAAATTTAGACGCTTAATATATTTTTACTATCATTAGATGAGACACGCAGCTAAGTCTGCATCTAAATGATTTTTTCTCTGCCTCGTTGATCTCCTACAGACGATGTCAACAACACAGTGACATCGTTCTAAGTAATTGTATTTTATAATATCTTAAGAATAATATTTCTTGTACATTGCCTTACATCGTGCTGTGCCTTAAGGAACAGTTTAATTATTATCAAAAATTGCTTTATTTTCATATTAACTTATTCTATTTAAATTTCAACTGCTACCTTTATGATAAGCTTTTCGATTAGATACGAAAACACATCTGCGTTTTCCCATAGAAGTTTTCATTGTCCTATACCAGCCCAGTGCCATTCTGTGGACCGTAAATTTTAAGCCCTTACTTAAAGACCCGTTTGTTATCCAAGACATTATATGTTCTAAGCGTTATATAAATATCACGAGTAAGAAGTGGAAGCCTAATCTATAACTAGGCATTATATTACGAAAACTTATACAAAAAGTAAAAATCTACTAAATGTAAAAAAATATTCTGATAACATACGCCTAGTATTTACTAGCATATAACGATATGTATACTTAATTCTTTTTTCTTCCACAGCTGTGCTAGGCTCTCTTTGCTGTCATCATCCAGATTTTTAATCATAGAAGACCTGTCCATCAAAAATTTTACATCCGTCCTGCTATACTGTCTCGGTCGGCTTCAACTGCTACTGAAATAATTTAATTTAATTAATATTTGAATAGAAGGGCTTTTTACGGATTTTATCGCGTTTATTTTACATTTCAAATTCCTGATGTTTCGAACACTTTCCAGCAGCCGTGGTCACGGGGTAGACTTAGATGTCATGTTAAATATTTTTAGTCTGTAGTGTTACTCAGAGCTATGCAAAATGAACTTATTTGTATATCACTACAGCGGGCAGTAGTATTATGCTTTGGTTTCAATTTATTAACTATGGGGTCCAAAGTAGGTGGTAAAAACCAACCACCTACTTTAACCCTAACCAACCTAACCAAACCAACCATCTTCTCTATTCAAATTTGGATGTTTTCTAATCTCAATAGCCTCACGGATCATCCTTGGAAGGAATCGGTATTCTTTAGCGAGCGTTTGTGGTTGATCAAATCCAATATAATGCCACAGCATATAATCTAATATTATGCCGTGTCATTGTTTGTTCATCCAAATAATGAGAAAATGGTTTGGGTGATTTAATGTATGGTCACACACTGCCGACTTGTTTGGTCTCCCGCTACAGTTGAGTAACAGTAATTTTACAGATCGACGTTGTTGCTGTTCAGGCAACTGCCCTGAACTTTCAGAAAACAACTTTAACAAGTGTATAGTTCAGCCTATGCAAATGAACCCACTGTTTTTCATTTTAAATCAAAGGCCATGTACTTTCATACCTATACTAGGCCTCGAAGGTAGCTCGCCTATAAAGTATGTAAATTTAATATCACCATAAAATATTATTTGTTTACTCGTTTCATTGACGATTCAAAAACATCTCCATGACGAAAATATTCCGAGTTCGTAATGAATATAATACGTTCTTTATCGACTTCAAACAATTTCCTTTTTCTTTGAAGGCTACCTCTCAATCGTTTTATATTATTTTTCTTTAAATGACAAACGAGTAATTAAATAATACAAATATTGTTGACATTTTCCTTCGTCTAAAGAGAAGTCCTTCAAAATTTAATATACGTTATATTGAAACAAGATTTGGTTATGACTGATAGAGAACAATGAAATGTTTACTGAAATAAAGTAGCTTTTGTGAGTGTGAGATCTCTTCATTTATGCGCATAACAATCGAAATAAATGAATTGTCTTTTCTTAGAAAAAAACTGCTATTAATATTAAGAACATTTTAGCAATTACATAATTTAAACGAGTACAATATTAATAATTTGGAGGTGGTAGGTCCATTTTTTACTGGGGGCCGTCAGGGGTGGTACCGCCGCGGTTTCTGTTCATAGTTTCCTGCAAAAGATGAACTTTTTAATATCAATCTATTTTTGTTTGCTAGGCCATACGAGACATATAATCATCAAATATTCTAAAAACAGAAAACCTACTAGATTTACTTAAAATTTTGTCTTGGTTGACATGAGTCTTCATAGTTGTATAATCTTTGCCGTTAGATCACTTCTATTGAATGCAGTTAATTTTATTAGGTTGTGGTGATTAAAAGTTAAAGCCCTGTATGTGAAGAAATATAAATTATGACGGGATTCGTATAATAATAAATTAGGCTAGTAATAAAGAAATCTCTTTTTACTAGCAACTTATTTGTATCACAGATATCTTCCACGGCAGTGGTTAATCGTTTGGTTGGTCAGTTAACCACAGACGTACAAGGTTCCGGGTATGTGTTTCAAAACCATTTGTACATAAAATCAACGTTTAGCTTCCATGATTATATATAACTTCTATTGAAGCTTATTTAGTAGCATATATTGTGTTTGTAATTTTCAATTGAGAAAACGAATTTTTGTCATATTAGGGCAAAAGTTAGTTCTAATGATCTGCTGTGTAACATACACAGCGAGAGAGATCATTAAATATAATGATGGACTAAGGTTTAAAATGAATTCTTTGGTAAATCCCTTTTCCGCACCATTCGAAATATAGGTACGTTTCAATAATATTATAGTTACTTTTACCGCGACTTCCTCCGCGCGGTAATTACCAAAATAAACTATTTTTTAATATCAAAAGGGTAACCTAGGTTACTCCCAGTTACCCTAGCTAATCTTCCGTAAAAGTCCTATCAAAATCGGACCAGCTCTTCCAGAATTAGCTAGAACAAACGGATAGACAGAGATAAATTAATACAAAATTTGTTTCCTAATATATGCCCGTTATAAATTACTATGTAAACATTAAAAATTTGCTATTTTAATGTTACATACAGACACTCCAATTTTATTTATTTGTATGGATAACATGGAAAATAATTCATGTGATTCACACCATCACACTTATTGATATATTTATCACGTTGTTGCTTCCTTAAAAAGGTCGATATTTATTTTTACTTCATTAATTACAATTTATACCGTGTAACAATTTTAATTTAATTTTCAAATCATACTTATTGCATAAAACAGCAACTAAACGCACTCTTTCACCCATTTCCGGTTAACCAGTAATATTCAATTCAAACAGTTCAAAGTCGTTAAGCCTCAAAGTTGATATTTCCAGTTGCTTTGATTCACTTCAATCGCTATTTTCTTCCTCCCCAAGGGTGGTAAGTGCATTTACGGTAGAAGCTTTACAATGTTTAAGACTGGCTCGTGTTTCAGAAACCAATTCAATACGGTCCATTTGTTATGAAAAATAGTCTGAGCGATGAAACGGCAGCTGCTTTTATAAGTCATCCTATTCCAAGTAACTATATAAATAGCGAAGGAGTCGTAGTGGACACAGTTGGTTGGACCACTTTTGTAAAGTGCGCTCTGCAACTTTAAAAAGACATAATGAAGGAAGAAGTTCAGTGCGATAAATATTATGTATTGTTATTTTGTGTAGTGCGTACCAGCAAAAAACAAGAATGTATTAATACGGAAATATAAAAAAGAGATATCTATTTAACGTATTTAAGTAGATCATAAAAAAAAATTAAAACCTTCCTATGCGAGGCCTGTTAGATTTTTAAACGTTTTTTAGAACGTAATAATTTTAGGGCTTAACACTTATTCTAGTAATTATTTACTTTTTTCTAAGAGGCTGTGAATTTACCAAATATTTCCTTGCTTTTCCGATGTTTATTATTACTTTCAGGTGTCTAATGTATTAATGAAACAGAAAGTAAGAAGTATGAGGAATCGTTACATTAATTTCTCTCCAACTTTAGGCAGGCGATTAATCACTGTTGTTCTGTCCATAATAGTCAGTCAAACGGTAAAGTCTCAGTTTAATAGTACTCTGATAAGTATTGAGTAAAGAAATATAAAAATTTTAAGTTAAATCCTTAATAAAAGCGATTTCTATATGAGCAAGCGTATCGAGAGCGGTGGCATGCATTAGGGGAGGCTTATGTCCAGCAGTGGACTGACACAGGCTGTTGATATTGATGATAATGATAAAGCGTAAAGAATTCTGCAAGAGTTTCAAAACATATCTAAAACTTACAAATGTTGCCCAATATTGTCTAAAGAGATTTTATATTACAGACACGATATTTATATATCATCTCTGTATTATAAAACAAATTAAGAATCAGTCTTTATTCACACACCCTCTCTTTATTCTCAAGCACACACATGCCTGAAATATACTTCATACAATTATATTGCATTTGTCTTCACTAATAAATAGGCATGAAAACGATGAAACTTTAAGCTGTAAACTGGCACATGGCAGCAAATTGTCAGCGTGGACTGACACGCTAAATCATTTCGACTACGAAGTATTCTAACACTTATTAAATTAGATACGATGTATTTCTAATGCTTTTATTACCTATTCCAAAGTAGACATGTTGTGGAATTAAGCATATATTCAAATTAAGAAGGTTGGTCTTTTTAGTTAGTAGAGTCTCATTTTAGCAAGGCTAAATAATTTTCACCACGGTGCCCATTTCTGCAATTTGGTGATCGCACTTGTAAAGTTTTACACTCCATTTTATATCTGTTTAGCCGTAGCGTATCATTTATCATCAAGTAAATATATTCTACTTCTTCATTCGATAAAAAATACATAAAAATATTTTTTTTCTTTCTGCATTCAATAAAAAATATTAACTTCGTCGATGGTATACGAATTACTATGATCGGCTATACAGCCGATACATGTCTTTTACAATACATTTGTTTATATACACTTTATATAGTTGTATCTTTAAGTATTTATATAACTATTCAATCTACTCAGTACTAAATTGAAATATATTATTTTTTTGCTCAAGGAACGGCTTTCATTCAAGGTCGCTACGTGACTCGAGCACTTCATTCTTTTTTTTACTTTCCTTCCTTTACGGGATTTCCTAATACAGCAATATAGGCTTTACAAAACAGGTAATCGATATTGAATTGAAGAGCGATTGACTGAAGTGTCATTCTTTATAAAGATGCCTCAATTTTTATTATTTTTTTTTTCGAAAAATTATAAGAAACTATCGTGAGCTTACATTTAAAATGTCCTTCAAGTTTATTTCGTATACGACAGTGACAATGTACGCCTAAACACACATGCACTCTGTCTTCTCTTCTCCTGTATGTAATCGGAGTTACACGACCTGGGAGTTTGACCGATAGGGCGGATAGTCAACTCGACGGTACGGACCAGGTAGAGAGATAAAGCACAGACTTACACGCGCTCACCGACGAATGGATCATCTTAATTTCATTGCCCTAACCCACTAGGAAACAACAAAGAGACCTTGTTGAGTCCTCGAGCCCTGGAACTCCGGTGCAAAAAGTCTATACCTCTAGGCTTCGGAAGCAAGTATGTTACAACCGTACCATAAACAACGATACGAAGACTAGATTTAGGGTTATTACAAAAATATAAAATTAAAATCTAAAGCTTCATTATTTTATGTGATCCTGTGTACTTAGTTATTACATAACACAAAGTTTTTAAAAGCCCACAACGTGGGATATTGTTTAGATGATTGCGTGACAGGTACTTCTTTTTTATTTATTAAATCAAGTGTCAAGACAATCGGAACTTTTTTCTGACATTTGGCCAGCGATATTAACCGCACATAAGCGAAGCAGCGTAACATTTCACTCCTTCATTAGCGTAGTGTTAAATAGCCTTACGACATATGATGATACGTCTCTTCAGTTCAATTACACTAATCCAATGCCCATCAAATCTTTCTGAGTGGACATTCCCTGATAAAGATCTATGAAAAGCACTCCAAAATAGGCAAAACGTTGTTTAATTAAAACACACTCGTTCTACTCCCTAGACAGTGAGAAACACGTTGGTTTCTGCTCTTAAAATCTCAAGTTATAAAAGAAAAACACATAAAAATACTCATAAGAAGCAGTATCTAATAAACATTAACGTTAAATTAAAAAATCTATATAACATTACTGTAAACGTATTATAATTCACACTATAAATCAAATGTATCGTCAAGTATCAGAACATGCTTCATGAATGAACGTGAAATTAACTCTTATTTATAATTAACTATCAAAGAACTCGACAAAATCACATTGAATAATAATATGGCAGTAATTTAACAAGTGAATATTTATATTTACTTTATACATTAACGTTATAACTTGAATGTAATAGTTTTTAATCAGTGCGACTTCTTATTTTATCTGGCAGTTTTATAACAATTCGTTGGCCTCTCTTACTTGCCAAACCATTATTCAATAAAATGACACTTAAGTAAGAACTTTTCTTTCAACGTGTTTGGTCAACTTTGACATTTATTCGAAGTTTTTTTTATACTTCTGAAACTTACCGTTTATGTTTGCGATCTTATCGAGATTTTAACGATGTTTATATTATAGCAAATTATAGAGTTATTTTCTTTGCGCAGTCAGTTTTGCCATTGAAAAATATTTTTTTCAATAAATCCATTTGCTACATTATAATAAACCTAAATTAGGATTTATAACGCGTGTATCCTTTTACTACTGGCTTTTTTGACAAAAGCATTACTAAATATACGCTGTTAATTAATAATTTTGTATAGATCGTGATAACATACAAATTTCGTCTATCTTTGTTTTGAGCTGAATATTTAAAGTTTTAAGAAATTATGCCATATTATACATAAACACCTTACTTTTACCATCAAAAATTTACAATACAAGTCGCATTCATATGTGTTCTGTGATTTATTCGCTTCATACAACTTTTGGCGTGTCGTTGCAATAATAACGTTATGCAAAGATATCATGACAAAATCCTAGTATCTAATATTGCGGCATAGTGGCATTAGAACAGTCACTGTATTGAGCACATCTACTGAGTGAATAATGCGTTACATCCTATGCCTCAGGATCCCAAGCGGTGTGTCTTGCTCCATATTACTTTTCAGCAGCAAGTTGGTAAAAATTCGATGAGCGGAAATTTTTTCTCTTTATTTTCTACAAGCAGTCAGTCAGTTTCTTTTAGATGTTTAGAGAAATTAATCTTTCTAGGGTAAGAAGTAGTCTGTTACTTAAAAATAACATAGCATTACAAACATACACACAAAAATATAAACCTTTCCTCTTTATAATATAAGTATAGATATAAGATTTCTCTCTATTTCTTTTTTGTAGAGCGAGTTGGTAACAATTTGATGAAGGGACCGCTGTTTAATTTATTTTACAGATTAGGTGATATAAGTAACTACTGAACTGAGCGTATTTACTATACATGGTGTAATTAATTTCTATTTGTATAATAGGCAAATTACTGACACGTTTCCCGAAACACTATCTCACTTTGATCGCTTTACGGTTCGCGAGAGTTTGCCAACACACGAGCGACAAAGAGGCATCTCTTCTATCGGCAGTAATTACAATTAGGTTCGCCTGCTGCACCCGGTCCCCACGTCCCTGATGCAAATCTCTGCTTAATATCTTGCAATTTGACATTTTAGCTTGTTTGCTATATATATACATCGATTCAGTGAAATAATTTAAATAACCCTAATGGGGACTATTGTAGAGTCCTTATTTAATCAACTAAAACATGAAAAGTTGTTTTATACATTTGTAATTTGTTGCTTTTGACAATGGCCATAGTGACATATCTGATAAAAACAAAATCATGATAATTTTGTACTTTGACAGTAAGTCTATCCATTCGGTCATTAATCATTATTAACACTACATATATTTAATAGATAGAATATTACAGTACAGAATAACTTTTTAAAACTGACAATTTTCACTTTTATGTATCATTACTAATTAAAGATAATTAAAAAAGTATGTGAAGAGGAACACATAAATAAAAAAAATAAGTGCATAGTAATATAATTTATTCCCTAACTTAAATTAATTTCCCCAAAGCAGAGCCAAATATTTATATTTAAGAACTAATCAATAAATAAGTCATATTCTTAGCCATACTCATTGAAAATTGTGAAATTAGGACGTTCAACTAGTTATACGTAGATTAAAGTAAGTAGCAAAACAAAGCACTCATGCACAAACCTCCTTGCCGTATAAAGTTTCAAAATAGCAACATAAATGAGAAAGCTGTTACTGAGTTAGCTCGCTGTCGGTACAATGTGGACAACTCCACGATATCGGTTTTACGTTAACCTATTTCACCTCGTTGTTCTTTAACTTGATGAAGTGGCATTCGTGAGTAATAACCGTGGCAGATTGGACGAAATAACTTTAGGGATCAAAACAGGCTTCTAGGTAAATGCTTCCATTTTATTATACACGATCGGTTTTGTCCATAATTTTATTTTTATCGCATAAGTATTAGTATGCATAGGTTTTGATCTAATGGTTTTACATGAAAAATTATACACTTAATATTTAAATGGTTCCCAAATGCTATTTTACAATTATTTTTTGTTTACCCAAACACTAGACATTATAAAAAAGAAAACAAGCAGAAGTAAAAATATAAATAAACGCGATAAAATCCCTCAAAATACTACCAATGTTCAATATGATGCAAAATTCTTTGTACTTTTTTATGTTTTGATTACTGTATATTTAAATATTTGGATTATTGTTGTTAGATTGTTTGATGTTCGTGGTTTAACGAGCTATTTTCTTTAATGGTTAAATTTACTTAAAGGAAAATTTCATTAAATTGTGATATTAAACATTTGTAAAAAAATTCTGTGTTTGAAAGGGGATATTTATTACAACAATAAGCTAAAGTTATGCAGCAAACTTATCACAAACATAAGCAAATAAGAGCAGACCCAACGAAACGAAGGATCAAATACGTCATTAAAAACAGAATCGCATCAGAATCAGCATCAGATGACGCACAAAACTTTGTAAAAAGATAACCTTCTAATATTTGCAATATTCATATTGGTGTATACATACGCCAGATAGATTTAAATCTTCCTTGACTGCATGACTCATCCAATGCTTTCGAACTAAATCTTAAAAACTCTCTCACGTTGGAGACAAACCTCTTCAGCCTGATTTGTCCCAATGCCAGTTGCATGAAAAGCAAAGAATGCCTACATTTGAACTTCGAAAGTGCTTATCATTAGCCATGTGAACAACTATCTCATATGTCATTGCGTATGGACGATGCTAGCGCAGATGCCTGTCTTTTTCATCATCTCAGTCTTATCATTCTAGCCACTCGCAGGTGAAAGAATCCATGTCCGTTGCCTTACCAAATGCGTCAATGTGTCTGCTCTGACCGCACCTTTGTCATGATCTACTTTTGGGGCCATAACAATATCATAACCATTTTACCGTTATTCTAACGGTTTCAGCGGTGCTTACCAGGATATTTTTCCTAAATATATTCAAGTATTGTCAAATTACAGATTATTCGCACTTTATTTTAATAAATGTACTCATAATTCTAACTTGAAAAACTCATTAAAGAATTTACTTGTTGATAGAGATGTAACAAACATACATCATATACATGTACTGGAACTCTTCACTTGTATAGATTAGGATCTATCGATGTTTAATGAATATTGATTGATTTTAATATATAATGTACTCGGAGTTTGGACAATATACAAATTTCACTTAGGCTAGAACTAAGTAATAAACTCCGCTAATCTTTAAGTTATATCTCAGAAAAATTGTTTGTTACATTGTTACAATATGTATGAAATGTATCTACAATTTTAACATTCGCAAGCACTAATTTTATACGTGTATAAAAATGTGGTAAGCGCATATTTAAATACCTTAACGTCACGATTTTACGTCCCTCGAAAAAATTATTTAACCATGTTACGATGTTATTGAAGAACAGTATGGACACAGAATATAGATGTTGCTACAAATTCCAAAAAGCGTATACGTAATTGTTATGGTTGGAAACAATTATCGCCTGTCAATATCATGTAGAAAAATAGATGTACAAAATATTTTGAAACTATATTCTATTTGTGCAAGCTTTTTCGTAGCAAAATAACTAAAAAAGTGTTAAAAAACTTCGAAAATAGCTACATATGTAACATTTTAACATAAAAAGTATGACCAACTCCAAACAGTAAATAACCATTTTGCGCAATATAAGTCGGTGATAACATGTCCTATACAAAAAACTACCCCGTGGTTTCGACTCTGAATTTTAAATCTCTAATATCTTTTAAGGTATTCATTGAATCAAAACGTCATGCACAGTTTTTATGCACATATAATGATTTTTTTTTCAAATGCATTACCTTTTATGTAACTGCCTCCGTAGCCTAGTGGTATGGGCGTGTGCTTTAGAAACCGGAGGTCGTGGATTCGAATCCTGCGAGGACGCAACAAATTTTCATTGTTGTTTCCTAGTTGGTTAGGGCAATTTGGGCCGATCACCCAATTGTCTGAAAAGTAAGATGATCCATGCGTCGGATGGGCATGTAAAAAAGTCGGTCCACCCACCAACTCGCATTGGACCAGCGTGGTGGGATACGGTCGAAACCCCCTAATGGATAGGGGTGTATTAGGGGAGGCCTATGTCCAGCAGTGGACTAGCAAAGGCTGATGATGTGATGTGATGTGAACTTTTATGTAAACTTAGACTATGTTACCTTAAATGAGGTTTTAATATGCCCTATTGCAATTTTACATTAAAATGTGTATTGTAAGTTATTCTTAAAACATAGACATGTGCTCTTGCAGATTTTATTATAGACCATTTAAAGAAGTACAATTATGTGAAATATAGTTTAAGGCTATCTTTTACGGTTTCGGCAGCGATTGCAATTTAATCGCACAAAGTTGTGATTTTTGACGCCCAAATATTATTAATTTCTTTATTATCTTTTTAACTTCACATTATAAAATTATAAAAAATTAGGACCAAATGACAGCTAATATAGGTATTAGCTAATTTAAAAAGTGAATGAATAAAACCGGGGCATTAGGAGTGGAGCAAGGAGGTAACGTATACATTTATAAAAAAGAAAGAAAATACGCTCCGAATTGAGTACCTCCTTCTTTTGGGAAGTCGGTCAAAAATTGTTAGGTCATATACGATAATACTTATCATATCTTTTCTTTACTTCATTAAATCTTTCCAAAATTTGCGTATTTTTGTTGCGATATAAAATTTTCAGATATTACTAAAAGTATTAGATCTTAACACGAAACATATATTATCCCAAAATTAAGTGTTTACGAAGGGAAACTTAAATACAATAGACATGAATTCATAAAAATTTATTAATGTCACGATATACATGTTGCTCAAATATGTTAAATATAAAATGAGTCGTAAGTGACGTTATTAGTTTTATTGTAACATGTAAACAAATGCAGCATTTTGTGACACCTTAATTTTGTTTTTGACAGATGTGACACTGACATTGCTAAAAAGCATTGACAGGTTTGTGTTGCGTTCAGGGTTACCTATTACTAATGTTTTCCTTTTTTTGTTTTTGCACTGTATGCTATAGTTTTTTTTTAAATTGGTTTTCATACTTGTTAACTCTAAGTTTGTTTAATAAGCTATGATATTTTATAATTTCTCTTATTTCTGAGTCTGAAACACATTTTAATGCGTTTTTAAGTTTAATTTGAAATGTATTGTATTTATGGGTAGTGTGATAGTGTATTTCTTGTTTAAAATTTCGATATTATTTTATAAGCTGGCGGGAGGTGCGTATATATTTTATATTATTTATATTCATATTTTAATTTATGTCTGTATCTGACGATGATAACTTTTATTCTGCCAACGAATCTTCTTTCGATAATGATAGTTTTTCCTCGTTACCAGATTCACTCGGTGACGTTTTAAGTCTAAAATTTGATAAGAATCTACATAAAGAATTTAATGTTTGCCATATCAATGCGCAAAATATACCTAGCCATTACGATGCTCTGTATGAAACGTTTTCAAAATGTAATGTTCACGCCATTCTGATTTCCGAGAGTTGGCTCAAACCGCATCTCTCATCATCCTTGTATTCCCTTCAACCGAACTGAAAAGGGAGGAGGGGAATTTGCGATATACGTGAGGAGTGATCTTCCGTATAGAGTACTTACCTCCTCTTCCTGATTCAGCAACTTCTCAATATCTTTTCTAGAAGTTGCTGTTACACGTGCCAAGATAATTTTAGGTGTAATTTACTGTCCCCCCTAATGTTAATTAATTCACTGACTTCGAATCAGTTCTTGAATCTTTGGGTTCGGAGTACGTCAATCACGTCATTATGGGAGATTTTAACACAAATCTCCTTTTACCTAATTCTTCCCGTACCTGCAAATTCCTACAAGTTATCAAGTCACGCTGTTTTAAAGTTTCCACTCCACGCTACACACTGTAGCAACCTCTCTAATGAGGACACGTGGCTTGATATATTACTGACATCCAATCCTTCTAAAGTCTCCTCTCATGGCAAATATCCTGCTCCAAGTTTTTCTCATCATGACCTTATTTTCCTTTCTTACATCCTTAAACCTCCTAAACCCAAACCTAAGGGACGTTCGTTCTTTTCAAAGGGTTAATGTTGAAAAAATCTATCGGGATGCGGAAAGAATCAGCTGGGAGTTTTTGGTGACTGCGAAAACTGTTGATCATAAAATCGATATATTCAATGTCGCAGTTACCAAACTTTATGAAAAGCATGCTCCCATAAAGAAAGGAAACATTTAACATCCTCCAGCGCCATGGTTAACCAGAGGTATACGGATCTCTTTGAAACGTTGTGACCATGCATTTCGAAAATTCAAACAAATCGCTCTGAAGAGATGGGCCTTATACAAATTATCAAGGAATCGGTGTGATCAGATGGTACGTAACGCTAAACGCCGACATATCCTTCATAATATTTCTAACTCATCTTCTGCCGATATCTGGAAGTTCCTTGCAACTTTAGGTATTGGCAAATCGAATTTATCAAACCATCCAAGTTCAATCACTCTCGATGATTTAAATGATCATTTTGTCAACTCTTCTTTGTTGGATCCTAGCACTATTTCCGACACTATTTCCTATTTAAATGGTTTGACGCACCCAAATATTAATTAATTTTACATCAAGCCAGTGTCTTTTGAAGAAACAAAAAATGGATCCTGTCAATCAAGTCAAATGCAATGGGATGCAATAACAATTACTGCAACAACAATTACTTCCTACAATTACCCACATCATCAATTTTTCTATCACTAGCGGATCTTTTCCTAAATTGTGGCTAAAGGCTTACGTTCGTCCTCTTCCAAAGTGTTCGAATCCTTCTTTACCATCCCATTATCGACCTATTTCAATATTTGCTTTTCTTTCAAAGGTGCTCGAGTCTTGTGTTCTAAGGCAGTTCTCTAACTTCGTGTTATGTAACAACCTAATTAGTCCGTTTCAATCTGGATTTAGACCAGGACACAGTACCACCACCGCCCTTCTCAAAGTGACTGGCGATATTCGAGCTGCTATGGAAAATACCAAAGTCACAGTTTTGGTATTAATAGACTTTTTCAATGCCTTCAATGTCGTCAGTCATGATGTCCTTTTAGCAATCCTTTCCCATTTAAGGGTTTCAGATGAAGCACTGGTTTGGTTTGCATCTTATCTTCGAGGACGCCAACAAACTGTTTTTGCAAATGAATTGTTTTCAAACTGGCTTAGTCTTGCTAGTGGCGTACCTCAAGGCAGTATGCTCTCTCCTATTCTATTTTCTGTTTTTATTAATTTTCTTACATCTGCACTTCGATGTTCATACCATCTCTACGCCGGTGATCTGCAATTGTACTTTCATTATATCCCAGACAAAGTAAATGAAATAGTGTATAAGTTAAACGACGACCTTGATGCAATCAAAATGTGGTCTTTAAAGTTTGGTATAACAGTAAACCCGTTAAATTGTTAGGCAATGATTGTTGAAAGGCAACGTTTATTAAATACATTGGATCTACACAGCCTTCCACCAATTTTCTGTGATAGTGTAAAGAACCTCGGGTTGATAATTGACTCCACACTTAGTTGGAGACAACATTTAGCTTGCGTTTCCCAAAGAGTTACAGGTGTCCTTATATCCCTGTGTCGTTTCAAAAACATGTTTCCTGTAACAACCAAAGTTCCAGTCGTGCAGTCCTTAATTTTTCCTTTGATCGACTATGGTGACGTGTGCTACTTTGACCTGAATGCAGATCAACTCCTTAAACTTGACCGGCTTTAAAATAACTGCATTCGATTTGTATTCAATCTTCAGAAATATGATCACGTGTTATCGAATAAAAATTAAATGGCTACCTATTCCACAGCGAGGAACGCTGAGGGCTCTCTCTTTTCTTTTCTCAATACTCCTTAGTCGCCGACTTATATGTCGTCCTTTTTCCAATATCTCGGTGAAACTAGTGTCAAAGATCTTCGTTTGTCAAATAACCGTCTTCTCTTATGTCCCACTCACCGTACTGATTTCGTTCACAATTCTTTCCATATTCAATCTATTCTTTTGTGGAATGGGCTAGCTCTTGAGATCAGAATGGCTACAAGTCATGCTCAGTTTAAAGGCAAATTGCGCAAACGTCTTTTGAAGAGGCGTCGGTAGAGTAATTCTCACTTGAACGTCGAAACATGTTTTTTGTTCATATATGTATTTTTATATATATATATATATATATGTGTGTGTGTGTATATGTATATATTTATACTAATATTAATGTAATATGTATTTATTTGTATTAAGTTTATCTTTGGTAGTTTTATTTAATACTATAAATAATATTACATTAAGTTTTATTATCGGAAATTACGATGTTATTCTAATCTTACTTCACAATGTGTAAATTATAGTCTGTTTATTGCTTACTAGTGCACCTACGCTTAATTTTCATAACCTCCCTAAAGTTGGCTGTTAGAAAATGTCTAAGGCATTAAGCCCGCCTGTGTACATTTTATTGTGCAAAAAGTTTAAATAAATAAAAATGAGAGGCCGTACGAGGAGCAAACATTAGGTGTCTTCGATCTCTATTTCTTCTGCGGTGGAAACAGGGCTAGCGGCGGAGCCACCGAGCGCAGCCGTTTTACTCACTTATCCTTGCCAAATAGATGATGGACGAATGGAGGATTTGCGTGCGTATCCGTTGCCCACGAAAAAAAACTTAACGAGCCACTTGTTCCCTTAAAATAAGCTTATATATGAACAATGAATGTAACTGGGAGTAGCCTAGGCTATTTTTTGATAGGAAAAGAATTCTTTATATACTACCACGCGAACAAAACGTGAACAACAGCTAATCTTACATATAATCTAACAATTCATTTTCGAGCGCGTGTGGTTAGCTGCGCGTAATACTACCGCGATACAAAGTTTCCGGCATAATATTTCAACGTATCAACAGTCAGCGACCACGATAACATAATCCATTGCATTTTCCTTATTATCATCTGTTTCGACGGTAAACTAAAATTCATTGTTAGTTATGAAGAATATTTCATCCGATCACGAACAATCAATTGTGAATTAATCAAATATTTGTTAAACTGAACGTAACACTACTCGTTGGTCTTATTACCTATGCTGGACTTTAGCCGAATACCGTTTCTCACACACAAGTCAATGTCAAATGTCTGAACGACATCAAAGGGAAATGTGGTAAGTGTAATCTTGTATTAAAATTTTGAAAATTCTGCTTTAGTATTACTTAAACGTTACCTTTTCGTTAAAAAAGACTAAAATAATTCTGTCTTAGTAATCTTTCACACAGGTATTAGAGTATAGTTAAAGAAGTACCAATGACGTCACGTCAAATCACAACGAAAAACAACACGAACCTACTTCCTGTAAATCTACTCAATTGAATTCAAACAGTTTTAGATTTATAGTGCGCGTAGTATTTCCATTTGTTTTCCTGTTGAGAAAAAATATGTAAGTAGAAAGAAATAATTTTTATTTTGGGAAATTTTACATTTATTCAACTTTCAAACCTTCTCTGAATAATTACGAATTAAGACTAAAGTTAGCCAAATCGGCTCAGCGGTTATAAGTTTTAGCGAGACTAACAAATGGCAATCATTTTTATATTATAGATATGTTTATAATTATTTCTATTGTTTACGCGAATATTACACATTATTAAATAAAATGACCTAACGGATTTTATCGCGACCGACAGGGTAGTCTACCCCGTGATCACGGCCGCTGAAAAGTGTTCGAAACGTCGGGAATTTAAAAATGTACAATAAACGCGATAAAATCCGTAAAGTCATTTTATTTAATAATTACAGATATGTTATTATATTATTAATGAAGTAGATTTGTTAATTGAAATACTTTATTCGGAGCTTACCAGAGCATATATAAGTATAAAATAAGTAAGCTAATGTTATATTAGTATTTACCTAGTAATATACGAATACGAACAGTTATTTAGAGACTTTCAAAGGTCACTTATCGAACTACTAGCTTTAAACTGCGTGGCCTGTGACAGAAAGCGTGTTAGCACGGAATCACACGCGACGTTTTAAATTAAACTTTGAGAACTGCTTTGATATATTTACTTCTCTTTCCTAACACTTTTATTTGGACCATATATCGAAGTAAATTCTACATTGAACATTCTTCATTATCTTTAAACTTTTTGAATAAACTGAAGCAAATGTGTCTTGATATAGCAAAACATAGACAATAGTCTATGAAATTTATAAAATAATTTTATTTGAAATGTTCAAAAGGCCATATGTAATAAAGAAAGATAATGTTTAATTACTTTGTAGGTACATGCTTTTTACCGATATGGTGTATTAAGTAAATATAATCCTTTCGGCACTTCGTGAGTTTTAAATTAATCTAGCAGTTTAAATTACTTTCATGATCTTTTATCTCAGCTCGTAGTACTTTTATATTTTTTCTTCTTATTACCAAAAAAACTTTAGCATCGCTCAAAATTATATTTTAAAACATTGCGAATATTTTAACTACACATCACCAAAATGGCTGCACTTGTATCGAGTTGAAGTGGTTTCTCGTTCACTTGAAGATCTTTTATTCAAGGTCATTACGTGACTCGAGCACTTTATTCAAAGTTTTTCTTTCTTTCTCTACCGGATTCTTAGTACAACAAGAAGGGCTTCACAAAACGGGTCATCGATATTGAATTCAAGAGCGGCCGAATCGAGTGTCGTTCTACGTGAAGATGCCTCGAAATATTTCAAGTTTTCTCGAAAGCCGCTCTTCACATTAAAGTTGAAACACAATATGTAATTAAATGTATCTAAATTGAATGCAATCGACTAACTTGACAATTTAGACAAGTCAGGAAAGTAAAAATAGTCGAATTTTTGAGGAAGAGTTACGTTAAGTCTCTATTGCATGCTAACTCAAAGATAATTTATAAGTAATTTTTATAAGATGTGTCTCTGTAAAATCCCAATCAAATGGGGAGTCTAGAAATTACTACGGTAGCTCTTATTTTTCAAAGGAAGCGAGCGTACTTGTGGCATATTAAGTGGCATTTCCTGTCATCGCTTCATGCTATAAAAATATTAATTCCATTCTAATTCTTATAAGCTTATTCTTTAAACTTTCTATTATATACGTTAATTGTTTATTGTATACGTTTTTATTGTATTTTCTCTAAATAGTTACACTGGATAGTTACGAGTGCAGTGCAGCCGTGATAAACGCGAGCTTGAGCTTAATGTAATTAAAAGACACTTGGCCCGGTGCCTAGAGAAAACGATTTATTTATTGCTTTTTTTAAGTTCCTAGCATGTATAAGATAAAGGAAACAATAATACAAATAAAGCTGTGCTAAGATAGTTTTGGTACATTATTTACTTTGGTTATATAATTTACTGTTTAGGTCTTAGTATTATTTAAATATAGAACTCAAAATAGGACTAATATTTACTTAAATATGCAAAGATTTTATAAAATATTATAATTATATATTAAAGACAAGTTAGCCCGGTAGACTTCGTACTACCATAGTCGATAAATATTTAGCCATAGCTTCAGTTCGATTTCTAAACGACACATCCAGATTTTTCATATTTATTCACCTTTTAAACCTTCCCAGACCTTTGCAAATATTTCAAGACCCAAAATAAGCCACATCGATTCAGTCATTATCGATGTTTAGCGAAACTAATGAACAGTATTCGTTTTTGTACATATATATTAGATAAAAATATAAAAAGAGATTAATGTCATCTACTTTACTAGAACTGATTTTATTCAATGTTATTGAATTAAACTTGTACACGTTTTTGTGGTGCTTTGCAAAATACAATGCTAATTTTAACGTTTGTGTAACTTTTCATCTGTATAACGTATAATTCTTTCGTACTTTTTTCTCTCGTAGAAGATATAGAATCTTTTCTTCGTATAGTTAGAGTGATACTTTTTGTTTTATCTAACAATTGTGGAAATTTTGTTGTCGATGCGCAGCATAATTCAATAAATATTACATCCGCCATTAGCTCCGTCCTCAGTGCAATGTAATATCTTCATCTCAAAAATAATATTCTACATAAAATAAAATTAAAAAAGAAAACAGTAAAAACTTTTCAAATTAAAAAGAAACTTAAATTTGGGAACGTCATTTTCTATTCAAATACACACAAAGTTGCTAAAATTTCAGTAACGATTATTATAAGATTAAGATATTAAATTTATGTAACAATCACAAACAAAAGCTTATATATCCCTATTGGTTTTACCAGCTATTTATAACTGAATAATGGTCAATGCACTTATGGATAAACCTTTTTAGTTTAGAGTTAAAGATTAAAATAAGAAACATTACTTAGAAAGCTGTACTCTGCCAGATGACTATAAGTATTGGATGGGATGTAGTTTGTCGACAAATTTTAGGAGCTAACGTTCAGTAACGACTGCAAGAATTGCCTTGACAACTGAGGTCGACATTTTTAGGCCTTTTCAACGTAAGCTGTTAATAAAAGACTGTAACTGTTATTGTTTTACTTCTCTAAATAACATGCAAATAACTTTTATGCCATGTATATTTGAATTCCATGCTGAAGTAGCTTTTTCAAATCACTGAATTGAAAAAATATTTGATCTTTTATGATAAGCCCGTTGCAAATATTTCCTTATCGCTCTTGAACTATGTTCTGCTTCAAATGCAATATTTGAAATGCTAATATAGAAATATTATTCTTTATATTTGTACATTCACTTTGCATCTTTCGCATTTTACAGCGATCTTCCAGTGAAAGCGCGCTATGCGTGATTAGGCGGTCATATTATTCTTCAGGGTTAATTTGTTAAATTGTTTATTACTGTAGATACATTTTTTTTATTTTTGCAGAATATAAAAATCTCTTTTTTCGCGTAACCACATTGGTACATCCGGTTTCCATTCATTGATAAATTAATAATTTTTTTTAAATTTACAACTATTTATAGCTTGCCAGATTTCTTAAACTTAAAATTGCAGTTTTACGAGAAAACTATTATTCGAATAGGTTAATTGTACTAAACATTGCCTAAAAACCGAAGCATACTTTATTTTAAATGTACACATCCCTCGTACGCTTCTGAATTTTCACTGAACGTGATTTGATTTATGCCGAATAACGTTCCCTGCATATAAAATATTCCGTTGGATGGATTTAGTTCTAAAAGCCTAAATTCATATTAGCTTGGCATGTTAATGTCACTTAAAAGATAATATTTTGTGCATAATACAGGCTAAGTATAAAGTTATTTAATTAGTAAATTCTTAATGTATTTTCGTTTGTGTTTTTTAATAACTGTTCTAAGTATTATTTCGTAGGCTTCCTAGATGAACAGATAAAGGTCTGCTTACGAATAATCGACTAGTAGAGTACCGCTATAATCCATTATTCCGGTGCACAGCCATAGTTGGCAAACAATGCTTTGTTCCGGCTTTTTTAAATGAAGTACTCAAACTACCTGATGGTCAGTAATTACCGCCAGACAAGACCAGAGGAGCTACAAATATGCATTACCGGTTTTTAGACATTAGTAGGCTCTTTTCTTGACGTTGTTGAAACAGGAAGTTTTCCTATGTTGAAGGAGGCACATTGGTGTAGATACTGTGATGGGGTGAAACGGGTGTGGTGTAACTTGTTTGTGGATAATGGAAAGATTTGTCGATTTGTAGTTTTACTTCTTATGGACCAAGTGTATAGCTCTTCTTTTGCCTGGCATCAAAGGAATTTTTTCACACCTTAAATAAAGTAGTTTCTAATTTCCTTTGTTTATGAATTAAATTTGATAAATATAATAGATATAAGCTACTTTTTCAATGAAATTAAATATATTTATAATATAAAATCAAGGGATAAAATATAACAGCATGTTTAAACCATCCCATTTCAAGAATAAAATTTTAAATGGGTATTAATATTTTACTTGAATAATATTAGGCCAGGACTATCTACTATCGACTCTATCTACGACTTTCCAACTGCCTTTTACCCAGTCCGATGTCGGTATTTAACAATTATGATTGAAAGCTTACACCTTTTCTGTTCATTGCATATTATGTATGTACTTATATTACCTAACTGATGTATATAACTACACAAGATATAGGTAATTAAAAAAAAATGTGAATTAATGTAAATAAGGTTAAAGTGATAAATTTCATAATGCCTCGTATTTAGCAGTTTATTAATTACCTATGTATTAGTAACATCTAACTATGGTTATTCAGAAGCATATAAATTATGCCATGTAAATTGACATGTACAGGGGTACTTAATATATGTATATATATGTCTCATCCCTGTTTCGATGATAGGATAAGCCGTTGAGAGAAAATGTACGAATCTTAATTTTTAATTAATTTAGCCTAACATTTTGTCGATCTTTGAGAAAATTTGTAACGATTTTGATAACGAACCCAATTACACCGCTTTTCATTATTCAGTATTAGAGGACATTTCTTTTCCCGTTTCGAATAATTATCATCTTATAATGAATTTTCACTGTTATTTTACATTTTTAATAATACAAATTGTTGTCACAATTTTAATAAATTTGTACTAAATCGTTATAGACATCATTCTTTATTGCCAACTTTTTCTGTTATTAGATTGTCAAGCGATTTTTTTCTTGATTTTCATAATAAATACAACCATTTAGACCTCAAGATGGAACACTGTTTGCTTGTTTTGTCCGAGTCCAACCTATATTACCTATTGTAGATTCAAATTCAAATATCTTTATTCAAAATAGAAATCCACATTTGCTTATTGGTTTTTAAGCAAGCTACCGCCACTTTCCACATTCCATGGTTATAAGTGTGTTGGATATCCTACACAAAACTCCTCATCCCTCAACGAACCATGATGAGTTCTAAAGTACATAGTATAAAGTGCACAGATCAGATACACCAGCATGGCCAAAAAGGGTAACAGGATAAATAGAAGCAATACGGAGCTTTATGGTGTAAAGAGCGGCGCTAAACCGACGGGTCTGGTTTCTATTATGTTTTCCCATGGGTGTGGAAAGTTTCTCATTCTTATGGCAATGTTAACGTCTAGAAAGAAATCTTGGATACAATAGGTGCGCACTAAAGATTGGAAAAAATATTTTGTGCAGTTCTCTTTCTCTAGTTGTTGAATTTACAAATTCTTAAATCGTTTATTTCGGTGACATCGGGTGTTATGCATTCTTAAATCAAAAAGTCAGAGTAAGCTGTTATCATCCGATAGTAAGTGAAAATGTTGTAATTTGGATCCTTAGCACGAAATCACGCCTTTTGTAATGTTACTCATAGTAATTTTGTCTAAAAATATTTCATTGAAAACAAAAATTAGCGCTGTAAACTAAAATAAATGTACCTTTTATATTACAATTATACATATTATAATATAATATTACAATAATAATACATACAGTGTTACAATAATAAAAATACTTGTGAAAATTACTATAAATCTAATGGATTATATGTTTCCAGACAAAGCAACTTAAAGTATTCCCATTGTACAAGATATTCGCATTAGAGTCGATCACAATGCATTAAGAAATAAGGTTACTGCGACTCTGTAGCAGTGCGATAAAGTAAAAAATAGCAATACCACTCTGAATTACTTAACATTTTTTATAAATTGCTGGTGATAAGTTTAGTTTTATATTAAGATCTTCCATTGTTACAAAATTATTTAATTCTCACACCGTAGCAATTATTTAATTCTAACTGAAAATTTTGTAAATTTTTTTAAAGCTTAATTCTGATATAGTTAAAATTTTAAAAATTACACTAAGAAAAGCTTATTGTATGAGTCTCTCTGGAGCTTTAGGATTCTTTTTCAATATTGTAACTGAAGCAGAGGGCGAAAAAAAAAATGTCCTAGGCTGCAATGACCATTTTTTTAATTGCTTATGAAGACAGACGTACAATCGAGCTAACTATCAGAAAGTGGTCACTGGCGCCCATTGTCATCGGCAATACCAGAGGCATTATCAACGCGCTGCCTACCATGAGACACATACGTATATATGATACCGTCATCCATTTTTACCAAATTTCATAAGCCTCGGCAATGCAAGTTAGTTTTGTAATCCAAATCTTTTATTTATTATTAGCTATTTTCAGTTCTCGTTTTTTGTTAAAAGGTCTAGCAGCACTAGGAGAGTTAAAAATGCAAAATAATACAAACAATGGAAAATTAAGGTAAATTGATTCTTGTTAAGGTGGTAAAATAGGCAAAATTCTTGTTTGACTTCTTTTGTATAACATTGCAGCCTCCTGTTCACCTATGTTGCCATTGGTTGTAAACATAAATGAATCCGCAATAATTTCTTTTAATTTATCAATAGACAGCATTAAAATAATGTAGCGACAAATTGGCTGTTTTATCGGAAGCCATTCCTAAATCCCATCTCTTTCGTCGTTCCGCTAATATACTTTGATCAGTTCATCATAATTTAACAGTTTGTAAAGAATTCGTTTTAACCTATTTTCCGTTCATTTCCTTTTTGTATTTCATGAGCAGTTGAAACCTCGTTTGAAATGTCTATTTTGCTTCGAATTGTAAAGGATTGTAAATTTTTTCAGTTTAATATTAAAAAAAACATCTTGTACTTGATATAAAGTAAGTGTAATAGAAACAATTTATAATTTATTCCTTAAGTATTTTCAGTACATTATACTACAATAAACTAAATTTTAACAAATTTCAACTAGCGTTACACAAAATTGGGTCAAACATGTAACGTAAATTATTACATTTCTTTTAAAACAGAAAACTTCACTTATTGTGTGCTAAAATCTTTTTAAAGCAATTTCAACATAACTAGATAATACAGTGATAACTCACTACTATACTGATATACCTATATTTATATTCCAGTATAAGAGTTCAATTTATGTTTTTTTTCTCACCTTAAATTAAATTGAATATAACGATTATATACAATATATAACGATATAGGTAACAATTTTCATTGAACAATTATGTTAAGTGGATAATTAAGCAAGACCTAGTTGAAATTATCCTTCTGGCAAAACAAAATCAAGAGCAGCATTTATCGGGAAATATACGGATCAAGTAGCACACACAAAATACCTTTCAATTTGAAGTACATAATGACGGCCCTGGATTCGGGACAAAAGATTTTGATCCGCCTAGCGCTTATCCCATTTTAATGAACCCGCCATTCGCTACGCGGTGCTAATGTCCATATTTTTGTTTTAAATATCGTCGACTACAAGTTTTAAAAATATTTATTATTGAGCTGAAATGTCTTTTATTTAATACAAAGATAATATAGAAAATACAAACGGTAATAAATCGTTTTAACCTATTTTACTCAATAGTACGTTAATTATATATACAATAGCAATAAGGTTAAAAATCATGTAGGTCATATTTAACAAATGGCTCACAATCAGATGCAAACGCGTCACAAACAAATGATCCTTTTAGAACCTCATCATCAACGTTACAATGATATCGCTTCATAACCATACTTTACAAGGAAAAAACTATAAATTTGTTTTATACTACTGTATACTCAGTATTAGATATTAGGTCTCATTTTATTATTCTGTCAGTATTCATTAATTAGGGTTTTATATAAGTATTCGTGAAAACATTTATAACAAGGCATGAATCATATTCTCGCGTTAATCCTTAATCTTACAAATATTATAAGTGCGATAGTTTGTAACATTCATGAAACTTCTTATTATAGATATAGTTATAATATCAAAATATTTCGTGTAAAATTTGAATATACGCGAGCGATCCTATGGATCTTACAATCAAAGTTTATAAGTACCTTCGGGTATGTTTATAAGTAACTTCAGGTTGTTAAAAAATAGAAAATAATTTTTTACCTGCATTTTGTGTACTGCAGTGGAATTCTCACCTAGGTTTATAGGGCATCAAATGCCATGTGATGATATTAACTTCGTAGAAAAGGTTGACACGTTTATATTTAAAAATAGCAAAATTAGCCCGTTAACATTTTAGTTGTAAAATATAATTAATCTTTTAAAAGATAATGGCTAAAATTGCTAACCTATAATGATAAAATGGCATTAAAATTCTAGGTTAATATATTGTTAAAACTTCGTACTCTGCGAATACAACTTTAAAATTAACGTTTGACATTGTTGATCATTCTTAAAACTATGTATAGTTTTGTAAGTTTCAGTTTTATTTTGCACTAAGATGTGAATAAATTATTTTATATGGCACGTTGTTTATGATGGCCAAGTTTTGAGGCTGTAAAAGATCTCTTGATCTGCAAACGCATAAGTAATAGAACTAATGCCACTCCAATCTTTCACAGCCAAAGAGTCAGGAGAGTTGGTATTGCGTTAGCCTTCGTCATATCCTTGATAAATCGGGGGAGACATGCCAAAAATTTGTAATAGGGCCATGAAAGAAAAAAATAACGGGAGATTTTGATCGGAGTCCTTACTCTCCCTTTAGAAAAGAGAGTCTCTGTTAAGAGATAGTACATAAGCGTAACGACAATGCTACATCTGGAAGCTTGAGTATCATACCTGCGACGGTCTGGCATCTTATGGGCAAGTTGCCTGATTCGAGAAGAGTTTACCAGGTCAAGAGCATCCATTTCTAACGCGCCCCAAGTTTAAGTAAGCCGTGGGCCTGAAACTCTCTTTTCGGCCAGCACTTGTGGGATTGTAGAAGAGTGCGAAAACGTGCTAATCATACTAGCTTATAGGGCCCAAAGTAGAATTGCGATTTAATATATTCTCATGTTTGCGATTTACATATCCAATACGACAAAGTATCAGTCTATGGTAAAGTAGTATTGCATACTAGATAACTTTTGTTTTATATTTAATAACGAATTTTCTCCTAATTACGGACTTACAGTCAAGTCATGCTAATGGAGCAATATACCACGTCATATTCAGAATCGTAACTTGTATTGCATGCACGAATTTTTCATATAAAAACTTTCACCTTTGCGCCCTTAAATTATGGAAATTATTAACATAATAAAATTATATGGATGTATACGGCACAGTTGAGCTTTGCACGAAACCAGGTCACCTTAACTTAAAATGATGTATAGGGCTTTGTCTCTGACATAACTGCCTTACAAAACCTTTTACACAAAAGATCACGGGAACGTATACATAACATTTATTTGTATGATAAGTATTTTTTATTGTACAAAGTTCCATTAATTTTCGATTTGAATGTCGTTGAAAGGACTATCTTGTTATTTTTTGATAGAAGAGACTGTTAAGCTCTCGAAATGTCAATTATTATCAATTGAATGCTTCTAAAGAGTTTCTTTTCGTTGTAGATTACAAATAACAGTAATAAGCACCACCTTATTGGAAGTGATTTTGATTGCTTTACAAACCTGAAGTGGTGAGAAACAATTTTGTGTTATTCCTGTTTTTTTGTTGCTTGGGGTAAAAGGGGTTGACCATCCAACAGCCATAAAAGTAGGATGGGTTTATGAAAACTTGACCTTGGTTGTCATGACCACTTTTGAAAGTCATCGCGGGATGTCAGTAGGTCCCTACCTTAGTGTAGTGGAATACGACCTATCGATTTTCTAGAATATAATATATAACAACGGTAGTTAGTAATACAAAATTTTCAATCTTTATATTTAATCAATGACAAAGTCATATACGTTACAATGTTATGGCGCTTATTGTTTAGCCGTAATAATATTCTGTTACATATGTTCATAACATGAGATCGACGTACGTTCTGGCACCATTGGAGCGCTACATTGCTATTTATTTTAAATCCAACGACCTTTTTGTTCGGCTACACTAGATAATAAATAACTATTTTCATGTAGGCGTGTACTTTAAATACCTAGACCTTCATGAAACAATATTAAAAATTTTATAATAAATTTTACTAGCTATTGACTTTGGCTTTAACATTAATGTCGAGTTCCAGAACTTTCGCAATTAATTTTCAGTCGCTAACTAATCAGTCAGAGTCGAAATGAATAAATAGCGAACAATTAAACAGCGGAAGAGCGCTTCATGTCCCTACTTTGAAGCTTTTGACTGAACTACTATTAAAAGTAACTGGAGCAATTTCATTTCAATGTAATCTATTATAGGGTTTGTTTTTTGGTGTCAATAATATTTTTTTTTATTTTTTAAAAACGTGTTTTATGGATTATTTGTTTTATACATAATTATCAAAAATTAAGTAAACCGTAATGGAGTCTTCACTTTATTTTTTATGGGTTCTTGTTTTCTTATTTATCTCGGTTTTATCTCAAATTTTTGTTATCGTTTCATCATCCTCAGCCTTTTTTAGTCCACTGCTGGACATAGGCCTCCCCTAATGCACCGCCTTCTCCATGGGGGGTTTTTCGACCGTATCCCAACACTCTGGTCTAATGCGGGTTGGTGGGTGGACCGATTTTTTACATGCCTTTCAGACAATTGGGTGATCGGCTAAAATTAACCTAACCAACTAGGAAACAACATTGAAAATTTGTTAAGTCCCCGCAGGATTCGAACCCACGACCTCTGGTTTCTAAAGCACTCGACCTCACATCGACATAGTTTACCATCCTCATTTGATATTTATATTTCTAAATCGTCTAGACTATCCAAACGACTTTTTAATTGATTAATTTTTAACTACCTTGACACATCTCTACATACGGTATATACAACAATAATTCTAACTATAAGTACTTAATTGGTCAAATTCTCATACTGAATTTTTCTACAAACATCAAAATTTAAACTCTCATTAACGATTATTAGATGGTGGAGATAGTTTCAATTAACAACGCTCTTCGGATACACTTCGCGCAGAAATATCAACGCGATAGCAATCAAAAATTTATAACAATGTATGGAGTTTTTAAGTACAGTTGAACTTAATATTATTAACTAACATTTTTTTTTTGTCAACAGTTCATCAGCGAGTGAGTTAATATCACGGCGAGGAGTGTTCTCTCGCAGGCAGTATGGATCTGTTGAACAGGTACGTAATAATAATAAAAAAAACATTCTATTTAAATGTATATTTTAAAAGTTTTTAGTATATTTGTAATTAATTGTACGGATATTACTGTCTTTTATCAAATAAAATATGTCATTTATAGCTTTTTTAGATACTTTAATTAGAATGTATTTTAACTTTATCGTACTACCTATCATTTATTGTGTTGAGATATATATTCTTATTCTTCAGTGTTAGGAGCACTTATTAGCTTGGTCTATTTGCCCAATAGACAAACTTTAGTAATGATAGTATCTTATCTTTTCAAAAAGAAGGGGCCATTACTGAAATGTATTTTCAGATGTTGACTTTTCCCGTGTCATCGAACGAAACACTGAACAAATTTCAAAATTTTGTTCAAGTGGATCATATTATAAATTTAAGCGCTAGCCTAAGTTAATATTTTATGTTGCATGAGTAGTTTGAAATTTCCAAGGAAATGAGGGTAACGCGCGTCTGCTGTTTTCTCTGGTAATAAATTAAAAACTTTTCAAATTGAGCAACCATTTTCGTTCATAATAAAATAACGAAACGTTTTCACTGGAAACGTTTTAATTTTGGTTCTCGGTTTGAAGCCATCGCTTTTTGAATGTTCCACTTATCACTATGTACCCGTTTATTTTCAAGTATTCGAACTCGGTAAGCGAAATGCCACGTTCTTTTGAACATTTAATTTATATACGTACCGTTACACAAGCACAATATATACTTCAATTTAAGTTATTTAATTCCGTCCTTTTAAATTAACGTTGAGAAAAAGCTATTAATTATTTGTATTTACGCGTTACTTTTTAACATTTAGTTGTGTTACAAATATGTTTTGTCAGAATATTTACGTTTGGAGAGTTTTGTAAAATGTATACTTTGTAGGTATAAATCTTACATCTCATCATCATCATCTTTATCATCTCATCGTATATACATATATAGAACAATTTGCAAAAGCAAACATAATGTTTCATTGTTACACCTTTCTTGTTACATAAAAATAGTTATAAGTCTGTTTTGTTAAGTGTATTGCTTTCTAGGTATTATTTTATTTCTATAAATCGTATACAAAAGTCATTGCAACTCCCTATGCCATTCTAAGCTTTCTATTATGTACCTAGGTCACGATTTCGAAGAAATTATTTAATTATATCTCAATCGAGCTTCTGAGTAAAGTAATAGTCAGTTTTCATTTTGCCTTTTGCCTTCGCATAAAATTATAAAAAGAACGTAATTTCGATATAGAATGGTTTTGATTTTAGGTCAAATTCTTTATAATATTTATTATGATTAATATAACTATAAATTTGCTAGTTTCCTAATATTAGCTATTTTTTTAATAACTCTTATATAAAACTTATGTTATTTAAATGAAATTTTCTTTAAATTATATGAATTAATGTTCTTTGTTGAATTAATGTCTATTAAGAAAAATATATGAAATAATTGAAATATTCACTTCTTCTTATTCACTTTAATCATTAACAAACTATGTACATAATCGTATGAATATTATTATGATAACGCCACAGCGTTTTTTTTTTTAATTAAGTAAGTGGAACTAAATGATATCGAGTTTCAACTATTTCTTTATTTTCTGCTTTTGTAAATGACCAAAAACATACGAGAACTTAAAGTATGTAAAAACTTTTACTCAAGCTTAAGAAAGACAAACCTGTTAATTTAAGCAATTATTAAAGATATTTATTGTGCGGTTTAATATTTTTAAGATGGCACTTTTATTTTCCAAAATATCTTTTTATGTTAAGATATTCAAAACAAACAAAAATACAGGAAGTGCTTCAGTAAAAGCTACTAGTTGTAACACAAATAAAAGCAAAGCAATCAGACAATATTTTGTGTGAAGGGAAATAAAATAGAACCGCAATTCCTCGCTACTTCATCAATCACCCCAATTTTGCCATGTAACGCCTGTCTGAATAAAGTTCTTTATATTTTATCCCTATAAGCCTCGATAGAACAGTCTCGTATCAAATAAATGTACTTGTATAATGAAACTGTGGTATAAAATTGTGCTAATACATACTGTTCTTAAATATTATACAAAATATTGCTGAAACATTGGGTAATAACTTTTAATTACACAAATCTTAACACGAATTACAGTTATATATTATTCGCTTTTTTACTTTGGTCATAATTATAAAATAGAGGAAGTTTAACATTTTTGCGATATTGTAGCGATGTAAATTTACTGATTTTTTTTTGATTGGACTTTAAACTTAAATCCAGTATCCTAAATTCTCTTATAAAACATAATTATACTTTATTGCATAAAAACACGGAAATCAATTTAATTGTTCAAACTGGATGCTTTATTATACGGATATTACTGTCTATTATCGAATAAAATATGTCATCTATAGCTTTTTAGATACTTTAATTAGAATGCATTTTAACTTTATAGTACTAAGATTAAGTAATAAGAATATTTAGAATTGAGCGGAATAAAAAAGAAATGGTGGACTGAATGAGAATAGCCGAAGATATAAAAAGGCATTGGGGAGGCCTATGTCCAGCGGTGGACTGACACATTCTGATATTGATGATGATCATAATAAAAAAGAAACCCTTAGCTTTTATATTTGTTTACGATACATCATAGACATTGTCTGGCTGTAATGAAAACTAAACCTAATGCCAAACTATAATGGCACCTAGACGTATGTCACTCATATTGGTTAAACATCGCGTGTTTATTGCCGTTAAGTGATTTCACCAATCGGCGAGCTTGTATGTTTTGGGGCCTTTGCGTGTTGTTTATATAGATAATTTATTTATATTATTAAATAGCACCACTGTACTTAGCGAAGAGTTGACAGGAATTTACAACTAACACATTATTTTTCTCCTTAAAAATTAAGTACCCTATATAAGTCGTCGAACAATATCATGTTGAACAGTAAAGTAATTAAAAGTTTTTCTGTAAACTGTTTCTAAGGCCATATTCTTTAAAAGTTTTAACAGTTATCTACTTTTTGATGGCGAACTTCGACTTGTGACAATACTTAGTTAATATTGTACTAAATAAAATTTGAAAAACTTTACCGCTAACAAATTTTGCTAAACATTAAACGATACCATTAAATAAAGATTTTTCTGCAGATACAGTGAAAACATATGAAGACTCATTTAATAATTAATAGTCATGAGGAGTAGGAATAGCACTTGACATATTAATCAAATTAAGAATTATCTTTATTTTTTAATAATAAAAATATAGTAAATGTCATACGGAGATCGAACTGTTAGCTAAACTTAGAGTAACATTTAACAGAACAAAGCTTTAATAAATAATATAAGATAAGACAAAAAATGTATTTCACTTTTTCAAATCGAGCCAATATTTAAAAAAACATTCAAATTTTTCGGCATCGTACGAGGTGTGTTTAAAAGTATCGCGAATTTTGAATTTTCGCGAGTAACGTATATTCGAATTTTAATTTTTTTTGTGGCGTTATGGTGTTACATATGGTACATATGGTCACTCACTTATGCCGACAAGCTCGGCCATTTTGAAAGTTCACTTAATTGTTGACAGCTGCTTTGCTTGCACTTGTTTTAGATCGTCTTCGATTTTTACCCATTCAAAAAAATGGTTCAAAGAACCTGTATCAAATTTTGTGTGAAAAACGAAAGTAAGCCCGCGAATGCATTTCGAATGTTGACTGTGGCATACGGAGAAGCTACCTTGGACCGAAGCAACGTTTATCGGTGGTACATAATGTTCTCAGAAGGCCGAGAAGATGTGAACGAAGAAATGCGTGCCGGAAGAAATGCGTGCCGGACGCCCGAGCACCTCAAGAACAGACGAAAAAATTAATGAAGCGGAGAAAATGGTATTGGCCAATCATCGAATCACCGTTAGAGAAGTTACTTATGACCTAAACATATCGATTGGCTCGTGCCATTCGATTTTTATCAATAATTTGGGCATGAGACAGTTCGCCGCGAAATTCGTACCAAAATTGCTCAATTGCGACCAAAAACAGCATCGCATAAACATTGCTAATGAGATGTTAAACTCTGTTCGCGACGACCCATATTTGCTCCAGAGGGTCATAACTGGTGAAGAATAGTGATTTTATGGTTATGACGTAGAAACCAAAGCACAATCATCTCAATGGAAGCTGCCGCACGAACCAAGACCGAAAAAAGTTCGATCGAATGTGAAAGTTTTGCTGACAGTTTTCTTGGATTGCATTGGGGCGTGGTGCATCATGAGTTCTTGCCACAGGGAAGAACGGTCAATAAGGAATATAACTTCCAAGTTATGCGCAATTTGCGCGAAGCAATCCTCCAGAATCACCCTTATTTGTGGAAGAACAAAAATTGGCTTTTGCACCACGATAACGCCGCTGCTCACATATTGTTGCTTGTGCGCGACTTTTTGGCCAAAAACAACACACTAATGATGCCGCAGCCACCGTATTCCTCAAATCTGCCCCCCTGGTGACTTTTTCTTGTTCCCTAAACTGAAGAGGCCTATGCAAGGACGACGTTACGCTACGTACGACGAGATAAAGACGGCATCGAAAGAGAATCTGAACAAGATAAAAAAACATGATTTTTTGAAGTGCTTTGAAGATTCGAAAAACCGTTGGCACAAGTGTAAAAATTAGAAAATATTCTAAATACCTATTAAAAATCCTATAAAAAATTAAAAATATCCTAAAATTTGCGATAGTTTATAACACACCTCGTATGTGTTATGGTGTTACAATAGTCGTGAAGTACCACAAGCCATAGAAAAGTAGGTCAGACGACGAAGATATAGTGCCATTTTACTAAGGCTTGTTTTCTGTTATCGGATTAACATATAAACCCAAAGCTACTTTTAATTTTAAAACTAATAGTAAAGGGAACCATTTATATTTTCGCCTTGAGACTGATTTGTAGTTGATATATTTTATATATAGATTTGCAAGTTAATTATTTTCTGAGAGTTTATCATTACAAAACGTGTTAAGGAATACAAGTTTACCAAAAATTGCAACTAACCTTACGAATGCATTTTATATGTAATGTCTAAAATTTTTAAAAAGTTAACTCGCTAGTATTTTTACCATTTCTCATACTTTTGATTGAGTCTAGATTTTTAGAATATGAAAATAAAAACAAGTCAGCTACTATAAAGTAGAAAATTTTTTGCCTTTTTAAACGAAGAAAGCAATTTCATGCTCTCAATAACTTAATGAACCGGTTTCTCTTGCCTTAATAAAAAATTAATTATCTTTAAAAAAAGATAGATTTACGTTTTAGTTTAATCGAAGTCGTATTTTTAGAACAATGTTCCTAAATTGAGTTCAACTGTTCGAGAAGATAGCTTAAAGTTTATTTTAACGCGACTTTCAATAAGACTTTAGATAACTTGTAATGTTTATATTATAATTAAAAATATGCTTGTCGTCCACGAACATATTTTTTTTCATAGTTTATAAAGTTTTACAAACTAGTGATCTAAAAATTTAACTAAATACAAGTTGTAAATGAAATCACTTACCATCTATACTTAAAATAACATAATCACTACATATGAAACGTGTGATGGTTGTAGTTAAATATTAATGGATTCATTCTTATTTTTTTCACTTACCAAATGTAAAATGAATGTGTATTAATCTACAAAAAAGTCGAATAATAGTTTTATAGTAACATAAAAACTCATATATAAAATGTTAGTGAAACTAACGGGTTTTGTATACGTTAGAACTATTTGTAGACGAGCAAAGTGCCAATTAGTCCCCGTCAGACGCAACACCTGGGTACGATGGCACATGCAATTGTTCAAACACATTGATGCGATAAAACCACACTATTCGAGTAGCGACCGTTATATTGCTGTTCTATGTGCTGTTAATTGATATTAAATTTAGACATATGCAGAGAAAATGAAGATTTAATTCAAAACAGGGAAATTTCAAAATATAGCAGATGAATCTGTTTTGATCATCTTAATCTTCTTTAGGTACAGTTTTAATAAGTTATGGTAATCGTGTGAATTCGTGTTATCTCGTGGAAATCCGTGTAATATTTTTGCTCAAAATCAAGATCGAGACTTAACACCCTATGTCTCACGGTACGCAGCGCGTTGGCGATACCACTGACATTGCCAATGTCTATGGACGTCGGTGACCACTTCCCATCAGGTGGCCCGACTGCTCGTTTGCCTGCGTATGCCATAAAAAAAAAAAGAAAATATGGTCATGATTGTCAAACGTTTATATTAAACTAGCAACTCCCCAAACCCAAACCTAACCTCTACTCGGCGAAAGGAATACTCCTGCTAAATTTCAAGTCACTACGCCTTATGGTTCCAGAGATATCGTTATGAGTCAATATATAGGTGGGAATCTCTTTTATATATAAAGATTAATTTTAAGTATACTCAATTAAGAGTAAACTGATAAAATAATATCGGCAAAAAAATTTTTTTCTTCATTTTCGCAAATCATTTATCAATATTTGTCACGAAGATTATAACTTAGATACTTAATTTGATCATGATAATAGATTTGCGTATTTCAATCATAGTTAATTAATTTTATTTGTATTCTTGGCTTGGCTAAACATCAGAGTTTTTAAAAGAATACAAATTTTATTTGGACGTCCATAATTATCTTCATTTGCTAAACACTGCCCATTAAATTCTATTATCAACTTTGCGATTTTTTTTACTTGCAGTGTTTACAGAGACGTACATTATTATTATGTGATTCTCAGCTAAAAATTGATTTTGCTGACATCTTGAGACATACACAAATAGGATGACATTTCAATATTTCTCTATAGATGGCACCATATGATATTATATTAATATTTTCTGTATGTAGTTCTGATACTTCATGCGAAATAGATATGAATTCTTGTATGAAAACTCTCTTTCAAAGTTGCGTCAAGCTCTTATCTTTCCCAGTTTTAAAATGGATATCTAATGCGTGTATTAATTAACCTAGGTTGCTAAATTTCGAAACCCTGCCACGTGATAATATCTAAATAAAGAAAAATGTCACTCATTAATTGTCCTGCCTGATGTCAAATATGCGGTGCTTTGTGTGACAGCTGTATTCCTAATGAAAGTGCCGTCAACATTTGCCGCAATATCCTGTTACACAATGTTTTCTAAAACATAACAGTGTTAATAAATTATTCGCATCGCCTAGTCGAAACGAGATTGAATGTCACGTTAACGCCCCGCGTTTAGCACGTGGGACGTGGGACGTGTCACTGTATCCGAAGGTGTGCCATTTTCAATTATATGCCGGCATGGAAAACAACTAATCTGTATGAAATACGTAATACAACAAATATTCAATAGGAATTTAGTTTCCTCGGAATGTAGCTATTAAAAAAACTTCTACTAAAAGATCTTATGCTGGTAGTTTTATATCTTCTCCCGGCACATAATATCGGTTATATTAACATGTTAAACAGTTATAATAATGTGAAATTACTGAATTTGCAACTCTGGATTTTCTTTTAATTCGTCAATTAAGTAAACAACACATTTATAAATTTATTTATGGCATAATTATAGGAAAATAACTACTTAAAAAGAAACGCAAAAGAAGTTGCTTGAAATAGTTTTTACAGGCTAAAGAAAGTTTATAAATTAGCCGAAGCTCATTAAAATGCAGTATTTCCATAATGAATCAAGAAATTGTAAACGCGGGCTGAAACCATGATTACTTTGCAAACTATTTTCTCATAACAAATTGATTATTTAATATTTTATTACTCGACAACTTTTTGAAGTATATTTATTAAAAATATTTTTTTATTATTTTTTTATATTTGCTTAACATCAAAAACGCTACCACCAGTACAGTTCATTATAAATACATGTAAATGTTTTCTAGTATTTTATTGTAAAAATGCTATAAAAACTATTGTGAAATTCACTTGTTTGATGCCATCTTGTTGCTGAAAAGTCGTCATCATCATAACCTTTAGTGACAGATGAAAACAATGTTTAACGAAATTTTATACTTTGGATATTCTTACAAAATGTATAACATCATATAGTAGCCTAAGTTAATCTTTTAATCCAAATCTACAACAAAAAGAAAGGGTTATACAAACAAACTATATCCTGAACCTCCATTTTCCTCCATATTAATAAAACTAATATAAATATTGGCTAAACCTATAATAGTGTTCTATGAAATGGCATGGCATTGTATTATATAAAAAAAATATCTGAACAAATAATAATAAACTAATAATTTTTAAATTCCACGGTTTGATTTTTGCTGATTGTCGCCTGTTACAAAAAAATGTCTCTGTAATTATTAGTTATACTTTTTTGTATTGCAGTTGTTTCCGTAATTCATTTCGTAAACAATAACAAACTAATAATTTTTAAGTATCATGATATAATTTTTGCTGACTGTACCTGTAGATAAAAAAATTTCTCTCTGTATTTAAAAAACATACTTTTTTGTGTTACATCTATTTTTGTAATGAGAGAGCTGTAATTTTCACTGCAACATGCAACATAATATTTTCTACTACTCTACTTTTACCATTTTCTTAAGTTACCATTGGATAGGCTTCTAATCCATCAAGATTTATCTAAATATCAGTTTTTACTGGCATCTGACTTCCACAACCCAAAGGGTAAACTGCACTTGTAAGGATGAATTAGTAGTCAGTAAATTTAAGGGCTATAACATCCTGCAACGACTGCCAAAGATGGTCTTGACAACTGGGAACGACTTTTTACATGGTCTTCGAACGCATGGATCATCTTACTTTCTTTCAGGCAGTTGGGTAATCGGCCTATTTTGCTCCCAACCAACCAGAAAACAACGATAACACAAAGTTCTTTCCCTGGGGGATTCGAGCCCGCGAGATCCGGTTTATAATGCAAGACCAATGCCACTAGGCCACGGAGGAAGGATGTTTTTTCTACTCCATTACAATGGTAATAAATAACGGGTTGCTTAGTTGAAAGAGATTGAATGTTCAACCCGCAGAGCACGTCACTGCCACCGATGGCTCATTGTGTTTTATTAGTCATTTACTATCTGGACAATAAATTAAAAGTTTTTCGTTTTTACAACATATACTCATGGGTATTACAGTTCATGTTATTGTTAAACCATAGGGGTGATAATAATAATATGTTTTATGAACTACAAAAAAGAAAGTTTGTAGTTACTACCATATCGTTGAAAGAAATGAATTCAGTTTATTAATTAATTTTGTTCATCCTTTTTTTCATCACATTATATTTATTCCATGATAGAATAAAAATGTTTTCAAAGTAATAATTGGTATGGGTTGGTCAATTTCTTCACTTATTTATTAAATAATAAATCTTTTCCACAAAAAAAATAAATTCCTTATAAATTTATTTTACTAACTCTGTTTCAATTTTTAATTAATATACTGTAAGAAAATATTACGTTAAGTTATTCTATTAAAAAAAACCTGTAGATAAAAGTAATACTTTATCGAAACATATATATGTACTCCCACACATCTTAATATTCAATATAATTTATTTCAGGATAGTAGGCTTTTTCTAAAAGCGTTGTTCAAGCTTCCGTATAGTTGTCAAAACTATACGGAAGCTTGAACCATTCAGTTGCATTTGGCCGTCATTTAGTTTTTGTACATTTTTATACTATTATACAAGAAAGATTTTTTTTGGTTCCAATCAGTCTAAATCTGGGTAACTCTCGGGCTCACTTCGGCCCCTGCGCGGTCTAACATCTTTTTTAGCAAACATATGTATATTTTTTCGCGCGTACATAATATTTTCAAATACGTATAGCGAGGGTAAAGCTAAAATTTTAGTTTTATTAAAAACATTACGTAAAAATTCCCGTGAACCCAGATTATAGATTGCTCTAACAGCCAGTTTTTGTAGTATAAATATTGTGTTCAAACCGTCAGCAGATTCCGACAATAATAACACATGGGACGTAAGGCTAAGAAAGTGCGTGTAATAAACAAATTTTGCAGTTGCCTCGTCAATCAGCTTGCGTTTGGCAAAGTTTATTTAAGCAGTATTTAATTTTATCTTTTCTGGCCGAGAACGAAATATCAATAAGTTTCTATTAAATTGTATTATAATATTATTGTGTGTGCGTGTGTGTGTAATCCTACATAGGATAAAACAGAACGTTACAGATTTTTTATGGCTCTGACTTAAAAGTAAATTTTAAAACATTACAACATGAAAACCATAGCTAAACATTTACTGTTTCCATACGATACAGTTTAAGAGTTCGAACATGGTTGCAGCTTTTTGTTCCTAACGGAATAAAAATATTTCAATTTTCTAAAGGAAATTGAAATATTTTTATTATGATTGAGAAATCTTCCAGAAATTGTAAGACAAGAAAGAGATGTGCATTTACCTTTCTAATTGCAATAAAGTAATTACATAATTCTTCTGCGCAAAAGCTGGTAGATTGCAAGAAGCTCCCCAGTAACAATATAATTCTCTCTTATAAGCTTTAGAAGATAATGATCTTTTAAATTATGACCTGTCAACTTTTATAAACTCGCTAAATAAAAAAAGGCTTTATGGACTAATATTTCGAAAATTCCATTTAATTAAAATTATACTTTCAATTTGAACCTAGTTATACGAGATTTTTTTTAATTGTAATAATGGTTTATTAATAAAAACAGTGCACGCGTATGGAATCACCAGATAACCTCAAATAAATTCAATACGACAGTACTAACCTCGACAAATGAGCGACAAATTTTAGTCAAACGTCTACATTCGCAGATACTACTTTATTTGTATACGTGATTAAAGTTTCCAACAACTGATTGTAGGTTTACATAAATCCGAGCGTTTTCTTGCGAGTTATGCAGAAATTCAATAAAGGGTAATAATTTCCTTCTCGCATTATGTCCATGACATTACATAACTCGGGAAGCACTAAAAGCAATAGGAAAGTAGGTCAGGCGACGAAGCGATAGTGTCAGCTTAGTATGGTCCTCTTTATTCGTAGTTTGGCATTTTTGTTAGTTCTTACTCTGTTGAATTACTACAAATGTGGCGACACAAATCTTATGTAATCATGGGTGAGGTCAATCATCTCACAGAATATGAACGATTACATTAAATGACATGTCAACAACGCGTTGAAAATCAAATAAGCTAGAGCTTAGTGATTCAACAATGCAATGAAGTCCAAAAATTAAAAAATATATTTTGAACGTGTCCAACAATCGTTTGCAACCGACTGTTTTTATAACTATTATAATTAACAAAACCAATAAGAATGCGTATTATTTGTTACTTTGCAAACAATGAGGATATTTAATGATACTATAACCTAAAAAAACATCTAAAATGAGATATAGGCAAGTATTTTAAAAATATATGTCTTGATTTGAAGTGTTGCAAAATAAGAATTAAAAATACCATCATAAATTCTCTTTCATAACTGTAATTAACCAAAAATTCACGCTATTTCTTCTCATCTTGTACCGCCTTAGAATCACTATAAGTAATAATTGATATTTTATATAAAATATACATCAGTATTCTAACACATCAACAACTAGACCCTTTCAATAGAACGTTATATGTTCGTTAGCTACTTGTATTGAAGGAAAGTGCCAATTAGTCAGCGTCAGACGCGACACCTGAGTACGATGGCACATGCAATTGTTCAAATACAACGATACGATTACACTACAATATTGAGGTTGCAACCGGAATACTTAGGACATTATTTTATTTCAATACTACGTAATGTTAAATATATAACAATTTCAAAATACATCACCTTCACAAAAGACTATTTTCTTATCAAACGATTTGTTACAAAATAAATTACATGGTTGTGGTGCTTATTGGAACTGGACGTCAGCTGATGTTTGATAAAATGAGATAAAAGCAACTTTACTACATCGCTTGACTTTAAAGCCGGTCATATTTTTTGGTAACATTTTTATGAAAATAGGTGATGTGCAGTATTTTTTCATATTTTTTAGCCTTTCGTAGCCTTTTAAATTATCATTAAGTCTGTGCATTAAGTTTTTACGCATACGCGCAGAAACCGGTCACACCGGACCGGTGAAACAGTGACCAATGGAGGCAGTCATTATACCTACTGTGTTTCAATTAAGGATTATGTAATATGTAAAAGTTTGACTCGTAAAATATAAGCATCAACGTAAAATAACACCCTAACCATTATGGTTATCGCACTATAAAGTTACATCTAGACATACATTATTAACTTATGAATTCCTAGCTAGAAATTCAATTTATTGACCTCTCGAGTTACGGCACATGTATATGATATAACGGCGTTTGAATATTTCTCTGCAGAAAGCATCTGCATAGTGATAATAAAAAGGATAGAAATATTCCTGGTATCTTTTTTAGATCTGAAAGATATCTTAATATTTTGTCTAAATCCACTACCTTTGCAATATACAATACGATATTTCATTGCTTTTAAATGATTACTTTCCCAATTATTGTGGACAAATTACTTTGCCGTGTATACATTGCTTAGATACAATGATATACGTTGGCTGCATAACCTGCTAAGGACAAAAATTTCTTTGATTCATTGACTGTGCAGTTATATCAGATATAGTTATTGTGCCCCAGCTTTCATCATAATGAAAGTACTGTCACAATTCACAGGCTGTACTGTTACACAATATTACTTCGTTACGTTGTTAATAAATTATTTGCATCGCCTCGTCGAAGCGAGATTGAATGTGACGTTAACGCCTCGCGTTAGCACGTATTACGTGTCACTGTTTCCATAGGATTACTCTTTTCTACGATATTGAAGACAATTGTATTTACTAATCGTATCGATTAGTGAATACAATTGTTTATAAGAATATTTTATATATATATAAAATTTGTATAAGGAGATAAAACTTTTATAGGTTTTATGCCGCATCATCGCAAGCATATCCAAATCTGGAAAATGAAAAAACATTACGTAAAAATGGCGTACTATAATTAATAATATAAAACATATCCTTACCGTCACAATGCTTACCGACAAAAGTTTACGTCCACTGCTGGACATATACCTTGTTTAATGTACGCCTAGACCGCCACACACATGCTACTGAACGGAAATCTGCATACCACCTGGTCGGAATACATATATAAACAAGTATATAGATACAATTAGAAAAATATTGTGTACTATTGTAAAAATCTACTATTGTAATAAGTACACAGAAAAACAATGTATAAGCTGGTAATGTGCTAAATGCTGGATAATAAATGTTGACCTCTGCTTGGACGTCATATATGTGCATACTCATATGTTTTGGTAGCGAATACACAAACATCGATTTTGCCAATGCAGTATGTTACCTAACTCTTTCACTATGAAGTTGTTCTGTAGTCTCTCTCAGTAGCTTTTTAATGTTAAATACTTCGTGATAAGTTAATTGGTTTTCTAGTTAAATAATAAACGCATGTGCCTAAAATATTCTCAGCATGATTGACAATGGTTTTTAAAATGTAAATAAATTATATTTCGCATAATGTTCTAGAAAAATTGGATATTTCTATCAATTTAAATGTGATGAAGCTACAATGCTGAAGGTTTCCACATTAAGGGAAGTTATTAATAACTTTGATGTAAAATTATTACTGTCATACGTTTAATTTAAATGGAAATCACTATTAACTTGTTTTAAATAGAAAATGACATTATCACATTTTATTTTCCTTTTTTATATATATGTTTCATTTGTGTAATTAAAATATACCTATTTTGAATTTAAAAAACTAGTTTATTTTACTTATACACTATAAGCACAACTAGATACGTTTTAAATGCCTTGATTTATTTTGTTATTATTCTTAATGAGATAAACCATGATGTAGTGGTAGTAACCAATAATAAGCGTAAAGAAAAGTAATAAGACAGACGCATAACTCGAATCTGTGTTGGGAAGCCTGTTTACGAGAGGGGCGGCCATAAATTTTAGTATGATGAATGCCCATTTAGCTTAGCAACTCCAAACCTTTTAGCCAAGTGTAATCCCACACTATACGACACACATGTCGTGTTAACTATGTTGTCAAATTGTCCAATTAAATGTAAAGAACAAGTGAAAAAAATCGTTTTTACCACTATGTGTTGCTGAAGTATGAGTTAAATGTATTTTGTAGCAAACAAAATACGATGAATTCAAATTGCGTCATAATTTGCTTTTAAGGTGTATATATTCATTAATAGATAATTATTTTTCGGTAATTATACACAATTTCATTTATCAAAACTTGATGTATTTATAAAACTAAATAATTAATATTATTGTTTAATATTTTAAACTATTAGCCCTTTCTACCTCATTCTCGTGTAATTAGCATCTAATTTTTCATGTCATTATGTGATAGTCTTCTTCTGAGAACATTAAAAATTACAGATTATAATTTATCATACATATAAAATACTCTGCTAATGTTAAATAATACTATTTTGCAGATTTTTATCGTATTTAATTACTTGAAATTGTTCCCGACCTATCAGACCCTTTCTAGATTTATTTCTGTCTTAAACATCAGGAATAATTTAAAGTAATTAAACAAGAAAATTTGCGGGAAGAAATTAATTTTAGGTCATGCGGTATTCACGTAAATAATAAAAATTGGCATATTTTGAAACGTTTTATTAGTAATATTATTAATAAACAAAAACAATTGTTTAAAATTTTTACCTTATGTCAAATTCGTTTTTCTCATTTTAGTATTTATTTATTGTGTAATCATCTACGGAAAGTGAAAGCAAATATACATTTTACTTTGTTTTGAGTAATATTTCGGGAATTATGTAAACTTTGCTAAAGTTTGAGCGATTGCATTACTTCGCTGTTTTTTTTTCTATTATAATATAGTATTAAAATTATTAACATCAAAAAGAGCTTCTATGAGTCTATATTTAAAAAAGGTGTTCATCACCACATACTTTAAAACAAAGTCGCTTCGCGTCTGTCCGCCCCTATGTAAATCTTTAACGTACGCAACGGATTTCAAATCGGTTCTTTTTTAAATGCAAAATATTATACAGTAACTCTAATAAATTTCGAGGTATTTAATGTCATGTTGATATAAACATATTTTATAGCGTTTTCATTGCAAACGCTGCCTAAACCCCACGTGATAAAGCAAAATAATGCACTCAGTAGTTTAAAAGGTCAACAGAACAGGTCCGCGATAGATTATTTATACCCCCTTCATTTTTTACATTTTACGGAAAAAATGGCTTATTTACGAAGTACCTTATTTGAAGATATAAACCGTTAAACCTTATCCAATCAAATATAACATTATGATTCCGTATGGCAATTAATTTAAATGTGAAAAGTAATTTTCGAAGATATTACAGATTTAAAGTGCAAACACAAAGCGATGGAAGGTTCACCGCGTATCAACATTGTACTCGTGCGAACACAGGGCGGATCGCTAGTCGAGTTATAAGCCGTGATTTCTGTTTGACCGAATTAAAACTTAAGGCAGTACAAGCATAGAACGTAAATTTAATTTATCTTTTGAGTTTTGTCTGAGTGCATTACGATTTGTAACAAACTTCCGCGATAGTAGTAGCACTAATGCTAGAACTGTGCAAAAATCATGTAAGAATTAATAATTCACGGCTTTTACATATGAGGGCTGTACAGTAACCTCTGCTCGGAATTGAATGTAATTATTTTAATACAATGTTTATATTGTGAATATTTTTAAATATTTACATTGACATTTTAACCGACCGCATTATAATTTAAAGCAAACTGGTGATATCGCTGCTGGGTTTTGAGCAAAGAACATGTATTATATGACCTTTCGCGAATGGGGACTTTGTTTGAAATTGAAAGTAACGACTTGAATGTATGTATATATAGATGTCTACACTTTGCAACGTGTATATTTCAACTTTGTCCGACTGCTTTATGATTTAAAGGAAATTTCAGTGACATCGCTGCCGAGTAGAAGCAAAAGGCACATATGAAATTCAAATTAATGACTAGTCATGTTTGGGGACTATTTAGCCTCTTGTTAAAAATCAAGCTTATTATTTTTATGTAGTGTATGTATATGTGGATGTCAATATTTTCGCAATATGTAAATTTTGTAAGTTGTTTTCTTCGTATAGGTATATTTATGTGTCACTCACCATCCCCGCCTTTCTGGGGTCAAGGGCGGGCTACGTTGTACCTTTGGTATCGTACATAAAAAGTTAACAAGCACAAAATTACGATCCCCCAACGCTGAATATATTATAATGTAAGTTGAAAATAAAACGTCCTTTTCCTGTTTTCGTCATGGAAACATATCATTAAAAAAAACACAAGCAAACCTAAATTGTGAATATGTTTTCTGGTCTTCCCGTTAAAAAAAAAAACAAAATATAAGCCATTCTATTTTTAATTAAGGTAAAAGGGTATTCTTATTGCATATTTCGTAATTCTTATAGCAATGCCCTATAATTGGAAGCAACGTGCTGTCCACACGAAATGACACACCTTAAGTGAGCTTTAAATACACCCCATTACAATTTTTTTAAATAAAAATAGTAATTGTGAATTATTCCTAAAACCTAAAACATGAATATATGCTCGTGGACTTTATTGTAGCCCATTTAAAATGTACAAGTATGTAGAACACACGATTATCACCGTTGAACAACACGTTTGATTAAATTTATATAAAATAAATAGAATTTCTACCGACTTATATATTGTTTAATATTCAATTTTGTAAGGTTGAGCCGGCGTTTCTATCACATGAGGTTGTGATTCTTGACGCCGTATTTTTTTTTAATTTCCATAATATCTATTAAACTACTCATCACGAAATTATTGAAAAGGAATGGGACCGCATGACTGCTCCTACCATTTAAATGAGGAGCTTTTTTAGGGGTGGAACAACGAGGTAACATATATAAGGTAACATAAAAACATTCCTTCCGAAAATCGGTCAAAAATAGATGGCACTGCACTAGATTTTCAGGAAAAGGGAATTTTGTAGTTTTCGGTTATTATTAATGTTCGACTTAGCCTCAGCAAAACGTTTTGTTATTACTTAAATTTAATGCCAACTTACAATTATGCTGGCACCGCACCAGGATTTTAACTGAGACAGCTGGAGCGTAAACATAATTAAAATCTACCCTAGTCAAAAGCGACCGAAGCTTGAATAAAACTTTTCTTTAATAGTTTCTTGAGAAAACATTAAAGAAAAATTAAATACTTAGCGATTTATAATCAGCGCTACAATACGAAATTAATAAAAATCTACTAATTAAATATAAACTATAAACCTTCATTTAAAAATTATGACGAGATGGTGTAAAAAAAGGGTATAACTCAGTAAATATAATATTTATATTGAATTTGGGGTATTTACTTTATTCTAACACTTTCATGTAACCAAATAGATAACCGTATCAATAATAATTTTAACGCAAATTTTCACCGATCATGACCACAGTTCTATAACTAAAGATAATTATGATATTTTTAGACAATTCTAAACAAACAAACGAGTGATCATAAAAATTTTGAAGACGTTAGCTAAGTATAAACAAGGTACCAGATTATTTTAGATTCTGATACCAGATGCGTTGGCTGTACTATTGAAAACCTTGCAGCTAACTATATATTGCAGGTAACAGCAAGTATAAGATATAGTAATTAAACATAAATACACCTTTATTTTGTACACAATCACTACACGGTTAATCATACATATAATAGATATGACAAAATCGATGTACTATTTGAAGACCTTACAGACATACCTGAGTGTCTGGACTTTACTGTAATGTTTAAAAATTCAAACGAGCATCCGAGTATAAAGCTAGTTAATAGTATACTTACACTGCGGTGGATCTACGTTTAGGTAAAGTGAGTTCAAATATTTGTAATTAACATAGCATTAGTATTGTTCTTGTTAATTATTGTCCAAAAAATATTTCCCCTCAGGCGAGTGGTTTTACTACTAAGTAGTAAACCACTCACCTGAGGTGTAAACAATTTATGTGATTTACATAGCCTCAAAAGTTGTTTATTTACATACGAGTACATAACTCGCCAACAATATTTTCTTAATGAATTTTTAAATGAGGTGTTTTTTAGAAAAAGCGTCTGTAAAGAGCAGGAGGATACTCCTTAAAGTTACCTGAAAAATAATGTTGTATGAGCGAATTAGAACTTTGTGATTGACAAGGGTAAAAAGGCACCCGGGGCATGTTTCATCTAGACAGGTCATTTGTAAGCTTTCAGACCTCGTCTTCGTTCGTATTGAAGCTAAAAAAGGCATTTATCGTTCATAAGAAATAAATACTTCAGATATTTTACAATTATCGAAGTAAGAAATAAGACAGGTATTAAACTAACCCGATTAGCTGATTATAGTTAAAAAGAGCTACTATTCGCAACTTTGTCCGTGCGGTAACACACAAAGGTATCGTCGCAACCGTGCACTACGGGTGAGTTGCGTGTTGTCGGACATTTAGATATATCGTTTGTAGCTATAATGTAGATTCATTGTCATCTTCACCATTAGCAGCCTTTATCCGTCCACTAGTGGACATAGGCCGTTTTCCGATCCTTGCTGCTCGCTAAACATGAAATTGCTTCACAATTTCAGCCACTTAAAATCTCTGATATCTTTAAGGGTTATTCATTTAATCAACACGTCGTCTATGACACGCATATATGGAGAGTGAAGAATTTTTCAATGCAATAACTTTTATGTAAACTTAAGCTGAATTATTTAAATGAGCTCTGAATATACCCGTTTGCAATTTTTAAACATGTTTAATTATAGATATATTCTCTCTCTTTCTCTCGCAGATTTTATTTTAGATCATATTTTACATCTATTTCTTATGATTGAGCCAGCGTTTGCAATTTAATCACATGAGGCTGCGATTTTGGACGCGTAATTTTCTTAATTTCCTGAATATCTATTAAATTATCTGTCATAAAATTATTTAATAAAATGGGACGAATCAACAGCTAATACCTATCATTTAAGAAAGAATTTACAAAATCGGAGTTCTGGGAGCATAGCAACGAGGTTTTGGGAAGATTTTCTTTAATTTTTGTCGGTCTGTCTGCCTGATTATTCTGTCCAATCTTTAGAATAGCTAGTCCGATTTTGGAAACTTTCACTGGAAGATAGCTGATATAGTCAGGAGTAACTTTACTAATATGGAAGACGTGATCTTGTAACTTTATTATATTGCTAAACTAAAGATTTTTAATCTCCAATCTAAATCATTTTTTTCGGGGTTAGGTGTAAATAACGTGAAGACATAGTTTAACTTAGCTCTTGATAGTTTAATTAATAAAACTTTAAATTCTTACCTATTTCTGATAAACTTATTGAAATACAGTTTATGTAGTTTTACAACTCAAAACATTTTTACCACCTGCCAGCACTAATTCACCACTGCACTTATATCGAACTAATTACTTGTTACAAGATGTCCAACTTATCAGATGTCATTAATACACAGAAGAAACTCGAAGACAGTATCTCAAAGAGGTTTGATGATCTCCAGGCTCAGATCACAAATGCCGAGTCATCAAAGGATACAGTGGCGAAAATTGGAGATGAGCTTCGTAGTTTTAGAGAGCCTGTTTTTCGCATCCTCAGTATCCTCAGGCAGCAAATCAGAGACTGTGCCAAGCAGGTAGATGAGATAGATACAAGGGGCCGTAAAAAATCTCTCATTGTATTAGGTCTTCCAGAAAGGGATAATGAGAGCTGCCCTGACTTACTGATGGATTTCTTTAAGAAAAAGCTTGGCGTCTGCAACATCTCCAATGAATCAATCAAATCCTGTCATCGTATCGGTGACAGTAACAAAGAGCATGTAAGGTCAATTTTAGTAAAATTCACATGTATGGACAGTAAAACCAACGTTTGGAAGGTTAAGTCCAGGCTGAAAGGATGTTCAATATCAATTAGAGAGTTTTTAACTAAATCTAGACAGGCAACTTTTGGCAAAGCTTGGCTACACTTTGGGGTGCGCGCGGTGTGGACGCAGGGAGGTGTCATCTGCATCAAATCTTCGTGCGGCAAAACTCACAAAATTGCTGCTGATGATGAACTTGATTCGTTGATGAATGAGTACCCAAAATTGCCGGGCAAGTCTTAAACAAATATAATGCTCGATTAATAATCAATTTAATTCTTTATAAAAATGTTTTCTTCTTCAATAGTATTTAGGGTTATTTACGTCTATCTAAATAGCGTTTATGTTTTGAATTTAGTTTTTTTTTATGTTTCGTATTAACTTAGTATATAATTCATTTGTGTTTACAACTACCTTTAACTTAAAATATAAGATAACTTTTTAACTGTAAACAATAACTTGAAGTCTAGTTGTTAAGGCACAACTGTCATTATCATTTGACGTCTATGTCAAGATGACGTGATAACACATTTGGATGTTCATATTTTAGATTTTACTTTTCCTTTATTCATTCTATTTTTGTTTAACTTATTTTTGTCCTTTTTATTCTTTTTTATCTTTAAGTAGCAACAATTTATTGTGATTTTCCATAAACTCTTGTGAAATATTTGTTAAAGCTGGCGCGTGGTGTAAAGAACGTTATTAATTTAAGTATAAACTACTCATACATAGCTTTTAACTCATTCATATATATATATATAAATAAGTTACAGAGACCGTATGTTTAGGCGTTTCAAAAAATATCGCACTGATGATAATTGGAAAAAATATTAAGTAGCCAGAAATCGGTGCAACCAGATGATACGCAACGCTAAACGCCGTCATATTCTCGATAATATTTCATCCTGTAATCCTGCGAATATCTGGAAGATTCTTGCTACCTTAGGTATTGGAAAGTCGCGTATAACAAACCTTCCCAATACAATAACTTTGAACGATTTAAATCATCATTTTCTCACCGTTACTTCTTTACATCATCTGACATTGCGACTATACAATTTCTTAAATAAATGGTTTATTGCGCTCCGGTTCTACCACTTTTGCTTTTTCTCCAGTTTCTTCGGAAGAAGTCAAAAAAACCATCCAACATCATAACCAATCAAGTCTGCTGCCATCGGACCGGACAAAATTGGTCGCAGTATTATTGTTCCTTTCCTTGATCATCTTGTTCCTGTAATCACCCATATTATAAATTTTTCATTATGGTCAAGATCCTTTCCTTCCTCACGGCGTAAAGCCATTGTCCGCCCTGCTCCAAAATCTCCTAATCAAACATTTCTCGCACATTATCGACCTATCTCTATTCTACCATTTCTATCTAAAGTTCTTGAGTCTGGCGTATTTAAGCAATTTTCACATTTTATTGATCAAAATAACTTAATTAGTACACTTCAATCCGGTTTCAGACCTGGCCATAGTACAAGTACTGCCCTCTTAAAAGTGACTGACGATATTAGAAAAGGCATGGAAAATACTAAGATTACTATACTGGTGTTAATTGATTTCTCTAATGCGTTCAATACTGTCAGTGACGACATCCTTCTCGTCATCCTATCACATTTTATGGCTTCTGATGAAGTTCTGAATTGGTTCTCTTCTTATCTTTAGGGGCGTCAGCAATCAGTAGTCATGGATGAGTCTTTTTCAACTTGGCTCCATGTCAAAACTGGCGTACCTCAAGGCGGACCTCTCCTCTCTATTATTTTTTATTTTTATTAACCTCATTACCAACGATATTCAAAATGCGTATCATCTGTATGCTGATGATCTGCAGCTGTATGCCCAATGCCGGATGCTGGTAGTCTTGGAGATGCTGTTAATAAAATTAACCTAGATTTGGCTGTCATTAAACTTTGGCCTGTTCGGTTTGGTTTGGCTGTCAACCCCTCGAAATGTCAAGCAATCGTGATAGGCAGTTCAAGAAATTTAACTAAAATTGATCTAACCACGCTGCCTGAGGTTATTTTTGACAGTCATCCAATACCATTTAGCTAAAACGTAAAAAACCTTAGTTTGAACATTGACAGCACACTAAGCTGGAAGTCACAAATCGCTTATGTCGGTCGGAAAGTTACTGGTGCCATACGGTATCTATATAGACTGAGAAATTTTCTGCCCCACCTCATTATCGACTATGGTGACGTGTGCTACTTTGACCTGAATGCAGATCACCTCAATAAGCTTGACCGTCTTCTAAATAACTGCATTCGATTCGTTTTCAACATCCGTAAATTTGACCACGTATCGGCCTATCGTACCCAGCTGCGGTGGCTATCCATTCGTACTCTTTTCTTGATTCACCTTTTACTCCGACTTATGTATCCTCGCATCTTCAGTATCTATATGAAGTCAGTAACAAAACCTTCGCTCAACGCATAATCGCCTGCTTCAATGTCCATTTACCGTTCTGACTTAAACTCGTCATTTTTCGTACAATCGTTACACACGATTGAAACCACATGTATGTGAATGAGTTACCTCTGGAAATTAGGATGGCTAAAAATCGTAGAGAATTTAAGAACAAAATTCGTGAGTACCTATTCAGTCAATTACAGCAGTAATAGCTGGGATTTATTATCTAATATGTATGATTATTCATGAAGTATATATATTAACATCTTATTTCATAATATAATATGTATTTGTTTATTAGTGCATGTAGTTTTATGTATATATAGAATATGAATGTATTGTATATGTTATCGTAGTATATATATATGTTTTATAATATTATATTTAACTTACAACTTGGTCTTGAATTCATATCAGAAAACAGTGTTTTTGGCTACACCTACTCCACTTTCTCTATACCACCCAATAGTTGACTGGCAGAGAATGCTTTTGGCATTAAGTCCACCATTAACTAACTTTACATGAAGTGTAAATAAATGAATAAATAAATAAATAACCCTCGATGCCAAATATAATACTTTTTTAATTCTGTACATTTTGAGTTATAGAAACTTCGTTGACATTAAAATATATCGCTCTAAAATATGTCCAGAACGAATAGAAGGTTACAGAAATCCGAATCCGAATCGTAAAGGTCAGTCGGCGCCGCTGATTACTTCGCTTGTCCGGGTCAAACGAATCAGTCAACATTGAACGACACCGTAGAAATGGCACGCCGCGTTCCAATTACCTTTATACCAAAATACACACAATAAAGTAATGGCAGTTAACCTACACTCAATGACAAGCCTTGATCTGGTTTACTACGCAAACGTAAATATCAAATCTGCTTTAGATTGCGCTGTGATCAAAAAAAGTAAAGTAACAACCCGGGTATATATTTTACTACTGAGCCTTTCGTAGTTAATAGTTAACCACATTATCAAACGCTTTATTCCTCGGCTCCTTGGTACCGCTCCCTTGGTTCACAGCCCGGAGGTTGTAAACCTTCCAATAGACTCCCACTTTATCGTAGTAGTGAGGATTAGTACCTGCGATGTGGTCCAGCTGCGGGATGTTAAGAGGTGCCTGGCTGGTCTAAGAAGTCGCCGGCCGAGTCTGTAATTTATAGACCACTCACCCCATCCTCTGCGACGCGGTGGGGCTGCAACCGCAGATGCATTTTGGAGATCGCTCTTTGTACTGGGGCTGAAACGGGGCTAGCGGTGGAGCCTAATACAAAGGCCACTGCTGGAGCAATTGTTCTCCCGAGATCTTAAGAGTTATATTTAGACGAGGAGCGGGCATTGTGACGCGCCCAGAGTGGATCATAGGCCCGAGACGGGGCTGCGACAGCGACCAGCGCTGTTGTTGTCAGCAGAAGACTGCGAAGAGTTTCTGTGGCTCCCCCCTTTCAGTGCCTGGAGAGCAAGGATCAAGGATTTTAGCCGGTACAAGTCCGACATAACTCGTTCCGCCCCTTCCCCTAAAGGTACAAGTATGAGCAATCCACCTAAAAATGCTTAGTCCGGGAACTTAGGCCGATCACCTAATTGTTTGAAAATTTATGTGGTTAAAATTTTGTCCTGGTTTTTCCTTTGTGTTTTTTTCAAATGGTTGTCATTGCCTTTGAATTAATGACATCTAATACTTCTAAAAAAAGTTAACAAATTTTACTTTTGTTAATTACTTTTAAGCTCTGCGAAACCTGCTACTCAAATAAAAACATTTCAGAAAACGGCGTCCCCCATGATAACTATTAAAATAGCTATGAAGGAAAAGAAATTGACATTATGTGATGATAACTCAACTAAGTAGTCATAAACGAAGCAAAGTTTATATTTAAACATCAAGATATTTTTTAGCTTACCTTATAAGTCAATAAAATGTTTAATCCATGTAATACTCAAAAGATCGTGTGTCCTTTAGTATTTTAAAATTGATTTCATAATGCTTAAAATGCTTAAATTAATACTAAGAAAATACAAACAATGCAATAACGATGTTCTTTGTTGTAGGGGTTGGCAGTTTAATGAATAAAATTGAAGTATGCTCGTGGAATTTTTAATATCTTTACTTTTGAAGAAAGATGCCTAGAAGGTCGAGTATAAATAAACTCAGTTATTCATTTTTTAATGGCACAGTAGGATTTTTACGAATAATATACAGTACGGGTCAAAAACATAAAATGTCTCACAATCGTTTTCCCTTAAATTAATGATTTTAATCGATCTCCCATGTATTTGCAGCCTTATTTCTTACTGTCTATAAAATAGTTAATACGGTATTTTACGTCTTTAGGGATTGGGTTTTGGCATTGACATTGACTTCACGCCTGAATTGACACTTACCCTGTACCTGGTTAACATATTTGAGCTATACGAAAATTATGTTTGACAGAATAAATTACGTCACGCACTCGTGGCGTTCGCGTGACTGAATTCTATCAAACACATTCCTTTTGTGTCAACCGCCGACTCGTTTTGAAATTATTCAACGTTTTCTCTTTTTGTATTCTAAAATATTGCTTGTATTTTTTCCTCCAATGAACAACAACAAAATGGAAACATCCCGGGGATTTTTCATATTTTTTTTTAATATCTGTTGCAGACTTTGACTTTTTCTTTAAAATATTTCATATTAAATGCTAAAAAAGTTTTTGCTGTAGATATAGGATACATTCAAATCATTTTTGCATTGCATGCTATGCTTTCTAAGTAAGAGAATAACAAAGAACTTTTTGTATTAAAAATTATCCCAAGAATGTTACTGTATTTATATAGTACTCATTATTGTACTGCACTATCACTCTACATTAAAATTATTCAAATGATAATTAAACGGAAAAACTATATCAACAATGAATTGTGTTCTTATATGGAGCTTTTAACATAATTTTGCTCGTCCTAGATCTACTAGGTATTTCATATAAAACGTATATTGCATTTTAGGATAACATAAAATAACACGTAATAAATAAACAATTAATGAGCATTTCATTTACTAAATGTATTTTTGCAAGTTTTTAAAATTGAACACGTAAAATTTTGCGTAATTTAAATCTTTTTGAAGTTACGTTATCATTCATGTTGAAATATAAAGCTGAGCAAAAACCGCAGGATTTTAGACTTTGCCTTCAGAGACTGTTTTGCGTACCTCACTTATTAAACCATTAGCATAATTTTTTGTTTAGTTGATCGCTCTTTATCTCGATAATACTCCTCCTAATACTTTTCAAAGACTATATTAAAGTGTTTAGTAGCATTAAATGGAAATGATTTAACAAACTTAAAAAAGTATAAAACCTATTAAAACTCGTAAACGTTTTAAAGCATTCCTCTTTTACACAAAGCGACACAAACGTTTGATAATTTAATTAACATTACAAGTGACGCTGCAAAAATGAGCGAATAGATCGTGCGATGGCCACCCGGCTGAACCGATTGCTTCATTAATCTACAGCTCAGAATCAATCAACATTGGACGACAGCGATGACAAAGGCTGCACGTTAGTCTTTCATGTCATACAATAGCCATATGATACATGAATTATTAAAAAAAGAAGAAAATACTATTGTATTGGCTATTATTATCTTTTATTCGATTTCTTATTATATATGAAAATAATTTACTTTATTTGTAGAGTCAAACCGTTTGTTAAGATTTTCAAATAGGCACATTCGATCTTTGAGAACAGTACCAGTACCTCATTTTGTTTTTATTTTTTGCTCAATTCACATTCGTAAACCCAACACCAAAATAATAAATACTGAACTATTATTTGTACATATTTATACTGTTTAAAATCTGGACTACACTCAACTAACAAAGCTGTAAACAATTAAAGACACCTAAGAAAGGTATCTAATATAATCTTATTCATATCAAATATACGAAAAATAACATGTTGTAGATTCATTTGTAAATTAAAATATATTTTTTCCATAAACAAATATCAATATGTAATCAATACATGATCAAATTCGCATTTTAACATTATTAACAATAATAAATACATTAGTATTATTTTAAAATAATTTAGTATTAGACTAAACTAAAACGAACCTTATTTCCGTCCGCCGTTGAAAAAAGGTTATATACAGCCATTCTATTGCCTTAGAATACGCTTAAGTAATGAAATGCTCTGACCCACTGTAAATTTCCTAATTTAATAGTAAGGGCTTTCCAAGGTAGTATATTGAAGAAAAATGGTCTGCATCACGATAAACCACCAAATTTATTACCCAAATAAAATGCCATACTTGCATACCAGCTTAAAAACTGCTAACAAACGCTATTATGGCATTATATGGCCTATAAGTTTAACCACACATTTTCTCTTTGTTATTAATGCTAATATTCAAATTATCTTTTTAGTTTTAGGAATATATAATTATAGTCTTTAATTTATAGCGGACATAGCTCTGTGTCTAAACGCTTAACAATTTGTCATGGTTTAAGCCTGGTTTCCAATTTATTTGTTTATTTGAAACTATGATTCACATATGTATTTGCACGATATACAAATGTTTACAATTCTTCTTTTCCTGTCGTAAATTTATAGCTTTACTACTTTCTATCTCCGCTCTAGGTAAAATATCAAAAATACCAATTAAAGCAACTATAACCAGAAAATAGTATTTTAACAGGAACCGTTGTCCGATTACTTAAAACTTAAGGGTGAAGCTGCATTAGAAGTAGGATTATATTACGTGTATCATAGAGTCCACTGAATATTAATAACAATCCACGAAACATTTAAACTTCGCATCAAACACATTAGTCATGTGGCACTAATGGATAGCAATAATTTTTTTAAATGAAGGAAATGTAAGTTTCCTAAGGAAAATTATTACTGTGGTGTTTAATTGATGTCAAAGCGAAATCAATAAAATTAATTGCTTCTATAAATTAATCTTTCTAAAATCAGTTATCTTAAATAGTTTAGTACTTACTATTTTAACAAAATCGCGCTATACTCAAAAATGCTTACGGAAATTAGTTATTAATTATATTGTAGAGTTGCAGCTTTATCGTTTAGGATTTCAAAATTTATAAAATTTGACGTTCCCTAATAAAATATCTAAGCAAGCTCCATTAATACAATAATGAAACAACAATAAAACCTTATAGCTTATATGAATATAAAATAAGATTCATGATTTTTATTTGGGGTAGCGTCTCAAAATTTCCATAAGCCAATACATAAACATAAGTATGTTTATTTTATTATATTGGTTTTACTCGTTTTTTCTTAATTAAATACGCTATTTTATAACTAGTTTAGATAAATTAAATTTAAACTTTTTTTGTATAATTCTTTATAGCTGTTCATAAAGTGTTCATAAAACATACTGCAAAACAAAACGAACCATCAGTATGTAGAAGCGTAGGCCAAAACGACTGTTACATTTGTCAAAAACATCTTAGGTATTCGTAAAATGGCGTCACCGTCACATATCCTGTCAACAGCTGTATCCATCACATACAATTACACTTACTCAGTAAAAGCGGAGCAAGCCGAGTTTTTTACGTTATCTATACAACATTTCCTTTTATAATATCATAAGATTGTATGCTACGAAAAATAAGATCTTCTCAAATGCAGGAACGTAAGGCTAACACGGATCTATTTTACCGTATCTATTTGAACACATTTCACTTGTTATTGTAACCCTCCCGACAAGAAATCATAACATAAAAGGATTCCATTTGTTATATCTACTGACATATTTAGCAGCCATTAACCGTAAAGTATTCAGTAATAAATTGGAAAGCCTTGTGTGAAAAACATATTTATTATTCAACCGTTTTTCTATTGTCGTAAAGTTTTTGTGAGTGTTTTTTGTTATCAGTTTTCTCATAAATTTAATGCAAATAACTCTCTTGATTTGGATCTATTTTTAGTTAGAATGGTGAAATAGTGATAATGATGGTTGCTTTTCCAATAGAAGAAGATATTTTATAATATACTTATTAACAAATGATTAAATATAATTCCATTGCAACCTACTGTAACCTATTGTACTACAACTTAATTCGTTGGAATCTCGTAAGCTAAGTCACTACTTATTATTGATAAAGTTACAGTTGAACACATTTGTCGTAAAAAATATTTTCATGTTTTAGGTTAAGGTTATTAATAGGTCGTACCGGTTTCTAGTGACAAATTATGCCAGTCGGATAGAATGTGTGAACCATTAATTGTTGTTTTGTTTTTAAAGAAAGTAAATCCTTTTTAGCACAACTATCACGTACATAAATATCAGTACATAAAAATAAAGCTATTAATATCATTGCAGCTATCTGCTACTGGGGAAGGAGCCGGGGCTGTGGATGCGGTGGTGCGACGTTATCGCTTGGAGAACGGTAATTCACTCGGTGAAAAGGACGAGGTGAGTTTTAACTGAATTTTATGAAGAACTGTTCAACAACTTTTATCTTTATGTACGATATTTATTGTCATTGTAAAAGGGAAACAAACGATTAAATAAAAAATGCAGCCGGCATACGCCACAAGCCTGCTCGCAGCCCTACAGTGGGGCACCCATGATCGCTTATAAACTGAAATATATACCAATGTTTCCACATTACTGATTTGGGACAGAAACAAGCACCATGTAGGTACTAGCCCATAGAAAAAAGAAATTTGAATTTATAGCCATACATATTTTTTCGTAATAAAATCCAATAATAAAGAAGTCAATAAAACATTTAACATTGCAATGTCCTAGACAGAATTCTCCAAAACTCTTTTTTAGATCTCATTCTATCTCAGTTTTCATAAGAAGTCGGATTAATGCGGATTTAGTTTCAAAGTCGAACTGTCGCCCCAGTTAATTAAAAAGATGGCCTTTATTTATAAGATTTTATACCCTGTGGGCCGGCTTGTAGAATACCCACGAAATGTACGCGAAACTTAATGCCGGCTCTAAAATATTAATCCCCTGAGCGTATAATTTGTTACATAATATTAAAGTTATATCTTTTACGACTCTTCTATCAATTTAACACAATAAACAACTTTTTTCTGAAATATTTTTGTAAATAAGGCTTTTTTGTTAAGAATTTGATAAAAGATATATTGAAAATTAGAAATTGTTATATACCTTGTAAACATCATTGTATCATCTTTCGCTTCATAGATTATACAAATAATCAGCTATGATCTGAAGGTCCGAACGTACGATGCTATAAACAAGTTTTGGTTTGTCGTTGACGTCTATTCACTTCTTAGTGTGTAAGCGTCTTGGGACTCACAGAATACACTAATAAATATAATTGTCTCTAAAGCAGTAGCAACTCATACACATCCAGAAGGACTAAACCGAAGATATTTTACTAAATCTGATTGACTGAGCTAAGCCTATCCAAGAACTTCTAAGTTTACCGTAGCAGCTTTTAAAAAAATCAAAGTAGATAGTTTAGGCAAAATGAGTATGTGTGCTTTGATTATGAGATTTATTTTGTAGATTATAGATTTCTGATTGATGTTAGTAGTTAGAAGAGAGTAGAGTCAGTAAAGCGGATATAGCTATTTCTACTAAAGCTTCGCTTGTAAGCTTTACATGGGAAAAGTATCTTTCGACGTCGTTACGTCCTTACTTAGTAGGTAAAAAGTGCATCGGACTGGTCATCCGGAAAACGTAAATCTGAATCTTCAGTTTTTTTGCAAGCTTTTTCGATTACAAATGAAGTCTGTTCAGAGTTCCGATAAAATGTTTAGAAAAGTGTGCAAGTTTAATTGTTTTACAGTAATGGAAATAGTAGGATATTGTTACTTTATTGACCTTAAGAAAATTGTTTTACATTGAGGCAAAGAAGCCCAGCGTTTTATTTTCCCTTTATCTTAACTTTTTTGCAAAGTATTTTGTCAGGTTTTTCATACACCGTGTGTGAAGATAAGGTCAACAAAAATGGCTCAATGCAGTGTTCTCGGACAGTTTTTAGGAGTTCACGCAAAATGTTGACGTTTGTTTGTTTTGAATTCTTTTCCAGTTTTTCCAGAGTCGGCTTTGCATCAAATTTAACCATCTAAAAGTGCATAATTTACGGATAGATAGTCAGTGGCTGACGGTCTATACGTAAATTATGCGCTTGTGACCATTCATACTTATAAACCGTTTTTATATGGTTTTAGGTTGCCTCTAATAATCTAAACAGGTCTTTAATCGGCTTATTTTAAGCTTAATGTTCAATTAATGATGCTCATTGATCAAATGAAGTTTTTCAGCACACTTTAACGAATAACAAACGATAGATACTGGAATTCTTTAGACTGTAAAAAAAATTGGCAGATTTTGGACCTATAGCTAGCGATCCTTTCTTTTTGACTACGACAATCTAAAATCTCGTTTATGTACACTCGATCAACTCGGAATGAATAGTGGATTTATTGTAAGTGCGTTCTATTCATTGCCTCTAAGAGACCTATTAAGATTTTCTTTTCGCAAAGATATATCGCACGTAGCACGCAAAAGCTGCGTTTGTGTTATATAAAAATAATATTGTCCATGATATTAAGTCTTATATTATAATGACTTAAACAAAAGGCTTTTGTAATGATGATTGATTGCTGTTTTGGAAATTGTTTATTGACTTTCCATTAATAGAAGGTAGTTTCCTGTTCGCTGGGGATGGGTGTGTGCAATGTGTTAAATTTATAACTTTTAGTTGTAAAAGTAATGCAAATTTTCTTCCCAGCTATTTGGACCGCCGAGCGCTCCCGTACTTGAAAATCCCGAGTTTCAGACACGATGGTACTTCAAGTATTTCCTCGGTAAAAGTGAGTAAAATTCCAAACACTCTTTTTTGTAGACGTATTCTTATGACAAATTTCCCTTCGCACCCTTTGTGTTTTGCGTTTCTTGCACAGATTGTTGTTTATAATAAGCATTGTTAAGAAAAATGTATTCAATTTCCCTACATGTGAGATTGATGGGTGCTTTACACGACAACGTTTACTTTCAAATATTTTTTTTATGATGATTATTGAAACTTAGTAAGGATTTAAATATAAAGGTATTTATCTAAATGGATTGACCTAATGGAAAAAGGTTGGCATCCTTCAATGGAGTTAAACAAACATATTTCTCCTTTCGTCGGTACGTAAATTATTGATAATGTTTGGGACGGCGGCGTTTAAATATTTGATGTGATTATCACCACATATGATCATAATTTAACAAACTAAATTTCTGTAAATAATTTAACGATGATTGCGTCATGTCACTGATGTATATAATATTAATCTATAATGAGTGTGATGTTTAAAATATACTTTAATGTTTTTATATATAGGTATTTATGGGTCCTATAAGTGTTATGTCTTTTTTTAGTTAAAATTAAATACAATATTGAAGGGATAAACATCGATCCGTGTCAATAATATTTAAAAATTATAAAAAGAAAAATCCTTCACCCGAATGTTTCCCAGTAAGGTATTTTGTCGATTTACCTAGTACTTTATGTGCGCATTTAGTTTAATTTTATGTCGTTCTGTAACAGTTTCTAAGATTAATCTCGTAACAGAGAAAAATGGCGGAATAGTAAGTCCTTTTAAATAGTTTGTTTAATGTACTAAATAAATTAATACAATTCCTCCTAAATAACGTTATTTTGTTTTCTTTCTATTAATTATTTAACAACAATATTTAATCTCAGCAGATTATGATGGAATTATCGCTATTCTTCAATAGCGATAATTCCATCAAAATCAGTCAAATACATTCCAATATGAATTATTTAAATAGAACAAACAATATCCAGAAACAACAAACGATATGTTTTCTAATAAAACTTTCAATGATTGTATTTGCATATGATAACGAGTTTAGTTTATAAAGTTGTCAGTTGTAGAATAAATTTATGTTCTGTTATTCTTCAAAAGCTTGCCAACGTAAAAAAATAACAATAATCTTCTCCTGCCTTATTATAAGCCAAAAAACTTAACGTATCATTACCAAGTTATGGTATTTTTGTCTTTTTTTATATAAATGTTATATATCTTGATGGTAATTTAAATAAAAAAGTTACACGATAAAGATTAAACAACTTTGAAACTCTGAAACAGTAGAAAGCGCAAATCCACTTTGTCTTGTTTATCTTACTTTGTCGAAAATGTTTTGTGGTGGCAGCAATTTATCAGAATTTATAACAAAACTCTAATGAAACAGCAATTATGTCAGTTGGCATATAGCTTAAGAGTTTTACAAACTTTATAAGGAACCAAAAACGTGTCTCAAGTTAATTACAGTTGAGATGAAATTTTAAATGCTGTAATTTTTTTTAATAGCTCTTAAGTTACACCATCAACCTGTGATAGTCCACTGAAAGACATCCCCTAATAAACCCCTATCCATTAGGGGGTTTTGGACCGTGTCCCACTACGCTGGTCCAATTCGGGTTGGTGGGTGGACCGGCTTTTTACATGCCCATCCGATGCATGGATCATCTTACTTTTCAGACGATTGGGTGATCGGCCCAAAATTGCCCTAACCAAGAAGGAAACAAAAATTGAAATTTGTTGTCTCCCCGCAGGATTCGAACCCACGACCTCCGGTTTCTAAAGCACAAGCCGATACGACGAGGTTATGGAGGCAGTCAGCCCTTAAGTTATTCGTATATTTTATAAACATATCTTATAATACATAAAATTTTTAGAAATGCTTATTAACGAAAAACGAATATAACACATTTGGTTATTGTAATCACAACAAGCAGACGATTTATTTTTAAATTTATCGAGATCTGTCCTTACTTTGCAAGTATTCGATTCCAAGGAATTATTATTTATTTACACTTTTTTATCCCACAGTTAAATAGTACAATAGCGGACTTAAACTCAAAAGCATTCTCTGCTAGTCAACCATTGGGAGGGTCAGAGAAAGTGGAGTAGGTGTAGCCAAAAAGATTTAAATTCACGATCGAGATCGTTATAAGTTAAATATACATTATAATAATCATACATATACTACCATAACAAATACATTACATACATATTTCTATATTGAAACTAAACTTCATTATCTTCTCTACTACTTACTATTATCTTGTATTTCATAATATACAATAACAATATAGGGATGAATAGAATTAATATCCATATCTACATATTAAACTATGAACACAAACAAACGCCTGTAGCCACACGAGGGCACAATCAAGTAAATGGAATCACTTTACGTGAAAGACAATCTACTTTATTCTACTTAAGTAAACATTTCTTTCCTTTCGTTTAGTCATGAATTATTTACATAAGCTGTGCGTACACTTTTCGAAGTAAACTTAACACCCGTACGAAAAACAGGAAAGAACCAAAACATTTTTATTATGTGTGAAATTCCCCCTCGTTTTATGTCCATGCTAATAAGAAAAAAACACGATGGACAAATATGTACAGCGTTCTTTACTCGAGTTTTTTTTTTATGTGATGAAAAAAAGCTTGGCAGAATAGTTTTCGTAAGACTACAATTAAAAAAATAGTATGGGAATAAAATTTTCATTTATTCTTAAAAAAAATTGAAATCGCTATACATAATTTAGTAGATATTTTTCCGACAAATATAATCATTGTTTTTTTTAAAGGCATGACTTAATTTTTTTTTAATGAAATGGTATGTTTTGGCATTTGAAATGAATGTTTTTGCCACTATTCTGATGCCAAATAAGATAAAAATGTGTTAACAAAATAATTTACGTCAAATTATTTTTGGTAGACGTCGCTAAGCTGTCAATCGTATTTATTATTTAATGAATACTCAATATGATGCCTTGACGTCACATTGTATTTAAAGATTTTAAAGAATTTTTGAATTAGAAGAATATTGCTAGTAAAAGCATAAAAATATTCTTTTTCGTTGTTAACACTATTACAAAACATCTGCTAGCTTTAGTTCACCGTTACACGTCATTTGGACAGGCTGATGAAGATGACGATACACGTCATTTTTGACGAATATTAGTTCCCTATATTTTGACGCGATAAGAGTTGTATGTGCGAAAAAATAGAAATGATTTTCGTAGACATTGTGATGCACGTTTATGTGTTAAAGGTTATTATAACATAAATGAATTTATAAATGATAACACAGCCTGGTAATGGAATGCTCGCTCCAGGCTTTTTCAAGTATAATATACGTATGATAGAACTGTATGTAGATCATAAGAAAAATTTAAATGTATATATTTGATTATTTTAAAAGATGTCAAATAGGCCTGCTGAGTTTCTTTCGCCGGTTCTTTCCAGGTCGGAGGCGTCCTATTCCGAACCGGTGGTAGCGTCCTTGACAATCAATAAGCGAGTGTTACACTTCTATATTGAATAAAGATATTTGAAATTGAATTTGAATACGTCGTTTTAATTTAGTAATACATATTTTTTTTTGTATAAATTCTGAATCTTATTTGGTTTTGGTATTAGTAGTAGTAATTAAAATATAATGACATGAATAAACTCGATAACAAAGATTTCTCCTAGTCTAGGGGTTTAACTTTCGTTACAATATGAGATGCACGAAAAGAGGAAATAGTCGGTCTAACCCAAGCTCCTCCCTCGGGCACCATTGGTGCTAAGTCACTTAATGAGGTGTAGGACCGTGCCCTATCGTGCAATATTAATGTTCACTTTAACGTAATAGTATTTCCAGCTTATGCGGTTAAAATTTTTATTTAAAATAACGATAAAATCCTGTTAACTTCTATTTAAAGATGCGTTACGTATTTCTTAAATCTTTCATATGTTTATTTTTTATGGAAATATTTACGAATAGTTTGCGTGTTTCTGTTTCTTATTTATAGTTTTTGCGTATTTTTAGTAATTTTATTTTAACAAGACTGAGAAAATTTTTACAAAATGGTTATTAAAATATTTTAAGAAATACGCTTTACCCAAATTTTGATTATACTGAGTTTATACACTAGTAACAACGTATTTCATGAACACCTTGCTACTTAGGCAATAAAGTGAACAATCTAACTTTGAAACCATTTCTTTCCATAAGAAAGAAAAAGAAATCTGTGTAGCTCTACTATATAGACACAATTTTCTCTTAGATATTTTAAAGATTTCTTGTAATGAACTAAGTCGCAAAACGTGACTGGCTTCCTCGAAATTTACTTTAATCCGAACCGCTCGATGACGCTTTGACTGCACGAAAATAGCACTAAAATCTTCAGAGATTGCGAGGCTCTTGTAAAGGCTAATACTTCCGGGTGCTGTATTAAGTCTTTACGATGTGCGTAAATCACGTCTTACGACTTATTATTGAAGTTATTTAACATTGGACTTTGATGCGCTGCTTTCTCAATTGTATGCTTTCTCAAATGTAATCTTCTACTGAATGGCTTAAGACTAGTGATAAATAACAGCTTTAATATTGTGTTATAGTGCATCAAAACTACATCGGCGTGGATGCGGCAAGAGAGCCGTACTTACTCAGCGTAGTCCAAGAGGGTGCGGGACTTTTACGCGCAATACTCTTCAACAAAATGGTAATAAAACGTACATTTATAACATAGAGCTTATCCGTATGGCTTGGTTTAATTATTGGAAATCCTGTGTCTTTTTTTAAATAGACAATATTTTTGAGTTTATCCATAAAAAAATAACTGGTGCTTATGTATCCTCGTCGTCGAATAAGTCATAAAATCTATGTAAACAAAGCCAAAGGACTATTATTCTGGATGCCAAAATCCGAATCATTTTTACTGTCAATCACCACGTGATATTTTATTATTAATAGTATATGTTATGTATGATGTGCCGCAATAAAGTTGCATTTCTCATTTGATTAGGGTATTGGTGCTTTTTTTCATATATACATAATGAATTTACTTACAATATTCTACAGCGTTATAAATATTCTATCAAAGCCGACAACCACACAATACACAGAGTCAAAGCTCCGATTCCGCCAATTGTATTCATTGAGAAATTAAAACACGACTATTTTTATTAAAAAAAACTTCTACTCGTTTTAAACAGAAAATTTATAAGTGCAGAGCTTTTAATTTTTTTATGTAGATATATTTTTTTATTTTTGAATAAAAAAATATATAAATGTCACACCGAACACACAGGAAATAAAATTTTATTCCGATAGACAAAAAATATGATGCAGATAAAAAAAGAAATAACAAACCTATATTAAAAAAAATATATTTTTAAATAAAAAACAAATCTATTTAATTAAAGTGAAACAGATAAGTAATTCTTGTAATGTTTTTTAGGGTGCGCACAAAATATATCTGCCAGCTAGCGCGTGGAGTGGCGGTACAGCCCAAACACCAACACGGCCAACAGTCAAACAAATTCTAGCCCAATTTACGGCAATGGAAAGAGTGGACAAAGTACCACGGGAGGTAAGAACACAAAGTATATAACACAAGCGTACATAAATCCCTTAAATTGTTCGTAAATAACTAAAATCCGAAAAAAATATTAGTAGTCTAGTAGTAGAGCCAACGTGTTACGAATGTGAAAATAAATTCGCGAAATATGTTTTACATGTTAACATTATATTTTTCCCGTGAAATAACTTACGATTTCTCTTCTTTTTGTAACTCCGTATAAAAAATTAACACTTCAGTTGTCCTTTACAAAAGCATTAAACATAACTATGTAAATAATAGACAAAAATGTACATTTCGCGTTCATTCTCATCGTGCAGATAACTTGTCCGGAGCTACAAAAGGACATATTACTACTGGAAGAACAAGAGGGCTCGGTGAACTTCAAGATCGGCATTATGCTAATGAGGCCTGGCCAAAGGACCGACGACGAAATGCTCTCGAACGGTAAATTCCGCTGAAGCACTATGGCGGTGCGGTAAGCTTTTATGAAGGGGCAACACGTAAAAGGTTCCGTGTATTTCAGAGAAGGGCAACGAAAAATGGGAGCGATTTATCTCGCTGCTGGGGGACAAGATTCGATTAAGAGGCTGGAACCGATTCCGAGGAGGTCTCGACGTCAAAGGTAAAATGGGGGCCAGTTTCATTTGAACGCCTAAAACTAAATAACGCCCAACTTAAATGAATTACGCGCTCACTGAAGCGCTCTCCACCTTTTATGTTAGGGCTAAATAAAATGTTATCTGAACGGGACAGATAGCAACGGCTAATTCAATTGAAATCTCCGGAAAATGTGAATGAAATTGTAACGTGTTCCTGTTTATAATACTTGTAATTAATTAAATGGTGACAAATTTACTTATAGTACAAATAATGCCAAAACAATGTATTTTGTTGTAAATTATAAACTGTAAACTGTTATGGAATAATTATTTTTCTAATATTACTGGGAAATATTTTACACCGCTCATCACTTACCTCTTAAGAAAATAAGTTTTAAATCTACTTATTAAAATCGATACAAGACTTCGTTTAGGTAAACTTCATGTTTATTGTAGCATAGTTACAAATATTTACGCACGAAACAATGATGACTTCTACAATATTGAATTCTTAAAGATACAATCAATGGTATTGATATTAAAATGATGTAAATTTAAATGAGCACCAATTACAGGAGACATGACCGGTAGTCATTCAATCTACACAATGCATCAGGGTCACGAAATCATGTTTCACGTGTCCACTATGTTACCATTCTCAAAAGATAACAAGCAACAGGTAAGTTTTTTTATATAATTTATGCTACTTTTAAAGCTAAAGCATAGTATAACTACATTTGTGTGCTATATTTATTAAAATAAGTGAAAGCTGAACTTGGCATTTATAGAGGCAAATAAGGCCTGCGATTGATATTAATAAATTCTAACATCAAACTTGAATAAAGATTGTACGCAAGAGCTTATTTATCCGTTCTGGATTTTATTTGGCCCTAGTATAGGTATCTTTTTGAATTGAAAAGGTTATCTCAAATTCGACAAAATTTGTAAATAAATTTCACCGTGCGCAATCACAGCCGAGGCTCTATTAAACTAACGTCAATTTTAACTTGTTATAGTCAAGTTAATTTGGGTTGGAATATTTGATTAGAGTATTCATAACTTTAAACCACAACTAATTTTGAACTTTGAACTACGGATGCTGTTACAATTTAAATTTACTAAAATGATGTTTTGGTCAATTTAAATGCAGTTTTGGAAAGATTGTTACTTTATTTTATATAAATTTACAGAAAAACAATATATTATAGTAAGTTTTCATTACTCCGTAGAGAATGTTCAAATATTTTCATATTTCTCTTAATAAAAACCAAATTCCAGGTTAAATTTCGTGTAATTATTAAGAAAATTACATTATCTGTTTCAGCTGGAAAGAAAACGACATATCGGTAACGATATAGTCAACATTATATTCACCGAAGATTCGACGCACAACACGTTCAATCCGCAATACGTGAAAAGCCACTTTACTCGTATCCTTTTTTTAATATTGAACACATTAAAGACTATGAGATAGTAATTTACAAAGACTGTGTCTGCATATTTCAATATTTTTGAATATTCACGAGCGATGTTAAGCGACTAAGTGCTGTCGCGGATGGAAATTCAAAATCGAATTTTAATTGCCGATTTTCATGACAGTTTAGAGCGAAATAATAGTTACGATACCAAGTTTGGGAATTCAAGTAAAAACGTTTATTAAGAGTTTGTGTTGTTACCACTTGTATTGTATGTTTTTTATATTTACTAAATAAATAATAATAGGTGAAACTTTTATATATCTTCATTATTTAAATGTTTTGCTTAAATTATTTTCACTTCGTACAATAACCATTGCCCAAGTGGCTTGCACCTTTTTTATTGGTTTAAGCGATGAGACGAACAAGAGTTTTACCTGATGGTAAGTGATACTGTTTAGCTATACTTGATTTCCTTAAATACGTATCAGATATATTCGCTGTGGTGTCCGAAGTGGAAGGTGAAGGCTATCGGCTGAGCGTGTACAGCGATGACACCGTGCCGCCTTTCGGCCCATCGCTGCCCTGTCCCCCAGTCTTCAACGATCCTCAGTTATTTAGAGAATTTCTATTGGTGAGTGAACGGTTTTGTTAAAATATAACACTATTTTGATTTCTGGGTTGGCTGAAAATCATATGTTGATACTAGCTTTCACTCTACGCTTTATACTTGTTTAGTTTTCAGAATCTTCACTTATTGTAACTTACTGTTAAATTGATGTTATTCCGCCTTACAATTTCTTCTTTAAAGTTTAATGAAATATATTTGTATCATTAGTAATATTTATATTCAACTTTAAAAGCTCTGGACTCATCTCGACAGCGTCATTGTCGTTTTAAATCTGTTTCCAGGTGAAACTCATGAATGGCGAGAAAGCGGCCTTCCAGACGCCCACGTTCGCCTTGAAACGTCAGCGAACGCTCGACACGCTAATCAGAGATATTTATGCAGAGCATTGCTCGGATCACAAAGTCGTAAGTCGTGTCCAAACAAACTATATTTAGACCGGCCCACGCTCTGAATACGATCAACGTGTGTTGTTTTGTGAAATTTAACGAATTTAGCGACGCCGGTCTGAAATTGATAAGGGTGGGTGTGATATACACATATCATAAACTAGGTCACAAACTTCAAACACATACAGGATTATAAACTGTAATACTTTGAAAATATATAAGCGATAATAATTAAATGTTTTTGCTAGTAGAAGCTTAATTCTTTTATATTGGATTCATTAATTATTGATCTCCACATACGTAATTTACTGAGACACTTTTTGCGGTGAAACAGTGAAGATTATTATTTTATATGAAATTTATAGACAAACATATTCTGACTTCCTATAGTTTTTTTAACTTAATAATGCACTTCTTCTCATTTATTCAGAACAAATCCTAATAATGCATATGTGGGCCTTTCAGCTGACAGAAGCATCTTGTCGCGTGACCTAGTTTCTTGAATATTCGAATTTCTCACAAGGTGAATATGCTAAAAAAGTTACCTACCACCTTTTACTTCACTCCATCATGCTTTCTAAAAGTAAAAATATTATAAACTCAATTAAATCTCCATGAATATGATTTTTTAATAGTATTAATCTATGGCCTATTTTTATAATAATCCATTACTAAAAATCCTATGTTAATCCTATAATTTATTATAGGAATTTTAATAAATTATTGAAAAAGTTATCACCATTAAAAGACTGATATTATGATGACGATTATCATCATCATTATTATCATCATCAACCTGTGTTAGTCCACTGCTGGATAAAGGCCTCCCGCCCTATACACGCCTCCTCCATTATGGGGTTTTTGGACCGTTTGCCACCATGCCCATCCGACGCATGGATCATCTTACTTTTAAGACAACTGGGTGATCGGCCCAAATTGCCCTAATTAACTTGGAAACAACAATGAAAATTTGTTGTGTTTGTTTGTGAGTCCCCGCAGGTCACGAACGCACAACCTGCGGTTTCAAAAGCACATGCCCTTACTACTAGGCTTCGGAGGCAGAGACAGTAGATCAAGGGCTAATAATAGCTCAACTTTACCATTATTTGAGCAAAAACGATAAGTTTTCTCAACAATCTACAAAGGTTGTAAACTTCATAGAAAAAGAACAGTAACATAAAAGTGCCTTTGTAATGGGCTTTTCAATTATTTTTAATGACCAAAAGGTTTTTATTACGTTTTCCTACCTTTGTTTCAAAGTTATCATAAAAGCTTTGACTAACAATGTGTACCAGACTGGAAAGTGTGACGGAACCTTGAAACATATAATTTCACTGAAATGGTTTCTAAATTGTGTTCAGTCAAAGCTTTACCCTAAAATAGATTGTGTCCTTTCGGTTATAACTGCAATGATAAAAATTGTATAAACTAAAATGTCGATTGCTATTTTTAGTTTTGTTTAAAAATAAATGTTATCATCGCACAATCGCGATTGGGATGCACGTTGGATGACATACGTTGATGTATGTTAGATTATACCGGAATCAGATAATATCAGAAATTAGAATACTATTTATTGATACTACGTACGTGGACAAAGTAATTATAATATATGCATTTTTATAAGTAAATATATAATTCTTCTTATTATAACAATTTACATGGGCACAGTCATTTTAGCCCATTAACGGCTGAAACGTTAATTGTAACGGCCTCGTAAATTAAAAGCTTAAATGCTCCACGTCAGGTTTTTATACTTACTACTAATATTTTTTATAAATAAGTATGACACATAGTACGTTAATAAAATTGTATGTATTTATTGAAGAAATATGCCAGAATTATATTTAACTCCCGATGTTTCAAACACTTTCTTGCGGCCGTGATCACAGTACAGACATGCTAATATATATTTTTTAATGGTATATAATTTTAAATGTGAATAAACGCGATAAAGTTCGTTCAAGTCTTATAATTCAACAATATGTAATATTCGCGTAAATAAAATTAATAATTGTCATGGAGCTACTTTTCCCAAGCTATCAAGGGGTCGGTTTCTAATCCATCCAGACTTACTTGCGTTGCAGTTTTTACGCAGGGTGTCTGGCATCGGACCTCCACTACCTTAAGGTTAAATGAGTATCAATGTATCGAAGTAATGATAAATTAGTATCGAAGTATATCGGTAAACTTGAAGGCTCTGACCGCCTCAAACGACTGCCAAAGATGGTCTTGACCACCGGCATCGACTTTTTATATGCCCATACGATGCATTGATTACCTTACCATCTAGCAATTGAGATATCGATTTGTATTGTTCTAATAAGCCAGAAAACGACGATAAACAAAGTTGTTTTCCCGGAATTCCCACCACTACCTCCGTTTCACAAGGGCCAATACCGCTAGGTTACGGTTAAAGAATTAATTATTCATGTAATTATTATTTATAGCCAATGTTATCGCGTCGTGCTCTGTCCGACGTATGGTCTGGTGGAGCCGGTGCTGGTGGCGCTGGGGCAGCAAGGACGGAACGATTCTTGCATGTAGGCCAAGCTCTCAAATTGGACGCCGTACTTCGTGGTGATGCACCCACGAGCCTGGTGTCAACTGGTACGTGGGACTTACAGTTAATTCTTTTTCTAATTCTTTATTATCATCGACTTGAAAACTTCAATTGATGGACCTTAGTCTCTTTCTTAATATAGTTTTCATTATGTTAATAAAATACCAAAGTTTCCGGGGCAAAATTCGTTCGATTCTATTAAAAATCAGTTGTACTACGTAAACATCAAAGATAGGAAACTGAAACGATCTCCTAGACAAAATTTGTATAAAATATTTCTTTAAGCATGTGATTTTAACTTATAACTATATTTGCTATAGCTTATAGGTTCGTTATTTAATGAGATGATTATTTGACTTAGGTTCAGGTGGAGCTCGCAGAGCGCCATGGGAAGGCAGAGTGTGGCGTGCGGCACCATTGCCCGCCTCGCCAGTGTGCGCTGAGCAGCTATCAGAAGGGCGTCTGCTACTGTCCACCTCCTCCAACACTTATATTCTTGAAGGTAATTTATTTAATATACAGAAATAAGAACTAAATAACAATATGAACTGAATCAACATTTTAAGCTGTTTGTGCTGTATATTATCAATGGTGTATGTTTTAAGTCGTGTTACAAGTCACAGAATTGCTTTGACTCCATAAGCACGTAAAATTTAAACACTGCGTGAATATACTAATTGTATACTTGAAGTCCTCATTAGTAAGTTGAGTTAATTTATGCACAGTACAATTAGCAAAGCAAAGCCCTAAAAGGAGAACAATAGTATTTTTAAAATCAATTTACAGCAATCAGACTGGCTTCACTTGCGTTTATATAGTACCCACTACAATAGAAATAGGAGCTGATGTGGTAAATTTCCAGACGGTCCCTGAAAAAAGAGATGAGTCCTAACACCATCGAAATCGTCTTCATTTAGAAAAAAACAACATACTCTTAAACGTGAACTCTGAACGTTCTAGAAAGCGGAACCACGAGGGTGGTGTTGCGTTGGGAGGGATGCGTTCGTGCGGCGAGGGTGACAGAACGCGTAGGGCTGTTCCGTGTGGGCGCGAGGGTGATACCTGGTGGAGGTTCTACAACCGGGGGTGCGGGGGGCGCGGGCCTGTACGCTCTGCCCCTCGGCGAGCTCTGCGCCGGAGCGTGGGCGATGCGCCCTCTGCAGGACTGCAAGCACGCCCGCCTTCCGCGCACGAAGACCGCACATTACTTTGACGTGATCGAAAACGGTAATAGCCGATATGACTTAATATCTATGTCTTGACTTGTAATGACGTGTTTACCGTCTATAGTGAGTGGTTGACAAAATCAAAACGAATGCCTTTCCAAAAATGCCGTTACGGTTATCTTTTTCTTTTTTCTAACCATTTATCAAATCATCAGTTAGAAGGCGGTTTTCAAATCTGCAGTATTAATAATAAGAACTGTAGTTTTTACTCAGAATAACCAAAATAACCTCAAGCTTACCACTGTATGCGCGTAAACAGCATTTATTTGTATCCGTCAAATGTCAATAATATTTGTAGTCACTTACGACCGTCAATGATTATCAGGACATTATGCATGAATATTGCAGTTTTTAGGCGTTTAGATAATCCATTCATAATCCGTACAACACTTAGACAATATCATCTATCCCATTAGGCCATTACGTTTCATTATTTACTAGGTTTTTTTTTTATTTCGTTAATTAAATCTTTTTATATATATTGTACGATAAATTTTTAGTTGAAGGCGGCAAAACGCTCCTAGCTGTAGCAATTGGTAGAAGAGTAGTCCTGCTCCTAGAAGAAGAAAAGACTGAGAACGAGATGGGTTTTGAGTACACACATATCAAGGTAAACGACCGGCTCTTTTTAAAGAGTGTACATAATATGTAAAAGGAGCTCTTTACTAGTATTTTTCTCTATCTGCAGGATATCCAATTAAATGAATCTCCCATTTTAATAAAACTCATGGATGGTGAAGTTGCAGTTGTAGTTGTCGGTTATAAGCACCATTGGGAAGTCTTGGAAACTACCAGTGGGCAGGTAATAAAAGCTTTTTTCGTATTTGTTAGAGCTTGTATATATTGCTTATTTCAACCGCATAAAATCTAAAGACAATGTTAAGAAAATACAATTTAAAGTAAAGCGTTTTTACTTGTGGTTATTTCACCACAATTTGTACGACACGATGTTTCTCCAATGAGACCGTTAAAGTAGTTAGCGTTAGCTTTTTGGCGCAATTAATTTTTTTTGTTTACATAGATTCCAAATCTTATTTGCACTGGGTATATTTAACGTGTTTTAAGCTTAACTTAATCGACTCTTATCATGATTTTTTTTTATTTTACATCAACGTCTTGTAAATTTTAACACATACATCTCTATATAGCCCAGTTACTTTATTGAAATATGTTTTAATATGTTTTTCTTAATTTCAGGCTATAAAACGAGCGGAAGGCTCGGAGGACATTGGCCCCAGACGAGGAGCGCTCGTCAACGCTTTGCGCATTGGCGACGAGAGAGATGGCCAAATTATATTATGTTACAACCGTATGTTTTAAAATCGAAATTAATGCGTTGAATATGTATATTCCTATAACAACATAGTACTTATTGATATTAGATAACTTACAGACAAAAATCCCAAGTAAGATCGATCTTCACCCTTTTCTTTACCGATTAGAAAATACACTTTGTCGATTAAATTTGAATAAAAAATTGATAACGTGATCTGAATGTTTAGGACGTTAATAATATTTATTTACAGACACCTGTCACTTTGAAAGAATAACCAGCAAAGGACTGGAGAGCGACAGCGAATACGACTTTCACTGGACCACAGTACCGACTGCAGTGGGTAAGTAATATTTGGCAAGAAAAGTTTTACATTATGAAGACTTTTTTTAATTAAAAATAATTACCTACTTCAAACAGTGTGTATTTTATGCAGTATAAGCGGATGCCCTACGATTTCTGCCACCGCATTTTATATCCGTCTCTGATGTCTTGCATTAAGATATTTGGTCAAACGTTTAGTTCAAACATTAAAAATTCTATTGCAGTTTGCGCGTTTCCATATATAATGGCATTCGCCGAAGACCTGTTGGAAATCCGTCTCGTGGCAAACGGTTCTTTAGTGCACGCCGCTTGCATTCCAGGGCTGAAGTTGTTATGCGGGAGACGAGTGAGTATTCGTTCTACATAAAATTCATAAAACTATATTGTGAGGAAAGTACGTTAAATACCTTTCTAACTTTATTATATTTCTGTATTGTTTTCGAAAAAAAGTTATCTCTAATAGTGCAAACAGAATATTGATGTGGTCATGCGAAACGCCGTGTAGAACAATACTAAACTGCTCTTCACCTTAGACAACAAAGAATGTCAGACAATTCAAATGTCAAACGAAGTCTCGTCCACCTAATAATTTTATAGAACATTATAGTTAAGTCAATTTAGACCTGGAATGGATCTAAACATGATTCCCACGGCAACGGAGTAGCGGCATAGGTGTAATGTACTTGTTAATGAATTGTAATTAAGATATCAATCACGTAGTGACAGAACATAACAGCACCATACGTATGCCGCTGCTTCTTTGCTACAGGTTAGTTTGTTTATTCCAAGAATATTTTTTTTTAATTTAAACTATAGATTGTCATTCACACAGTAACACCGTAATACAGTAGTGTGTGAACCATACAGCACATCGGCTGAAATAGTCACCTAAGCCGTCCTTTAAATTATCCAGTAAACAGGCAACCAACCACTTGTAATGAACGAACTAACGAAGTAATGAAACGCCTAGAAAAACTTGCAGGACATCTTCTACGTGGCATGCGCGCCAGAGTACGTGCCGCTGAGCCGCGAGCTGGACCCCTGCTTCGGGCTGCAGCACGACAGCTACGAGATGGTGCGGCAGATGAGCCGCCAGGGGGCCACCTATTCCGTCGACGACGAAGACGCTGACAGGTCTTTACTTCTCAACTATTAATGAACGAAGCGATTGATTATGGTCGTTTTGCATAGGCTTATTTGATCCTTGCCTTGTATAAAACTGACCAAATCGATGGTAAACTTTATCTTATGCGAATGACTGTCGTTGGTTTTCACTTTTAATAACGATATATTCTGATGGAAGAAAATATTACTTGACGTCCTACTTTAAAATAGTTTAAGCGTAGATTATCGGCATCTAAGTCACCCACAAACCATCTTTTTAAAGACAAGTTCAGTAATTTGAATTGAAAACTATTAAATTTATTATTTTTACGCAAATCGCACTGCTACGTTGGCGTAGCTTTGCAATTCGATCAAATCTTAAACTTATCCGCTACTTACTTAACTATCTTATTATTTAGATCGTTAAATTTTGCTACCTTAGTTGTCTTTTTGATTTTTATTTCATTAAAATAATGATAATAAGTAATACAGGGGCGAAGCTTCCCAGTACAACCACCGTACGTCGGAAGACAATTCTGCCTCAAGCAGAAGTAGTTCTATATCATCCGAGCAGGAGAACATCCGACCGCCGCTGCAACGGATGGCGCCCGTTTCACCGCCCAGCTCACCGCAAGGTTTTCAATCCTTTTATATCATAATTAATTTAACATGACAAGTAGTCAAGTTTCAATCAAATAAAGATTTAAGTTTTCAATTTTACATTCATGAAGCTTATACTTATGTTGGTGCAATATACTCATCTGTTCACGAGTTTAGAAACAATATATTTCGTCAATTGTTCGTATTCTAAATAAATAAAAGCGAAGCTTTAATCTAAAACTTTTTCAGCTTTGACTAGGTGTTTAAATTTAGCTAACTAACTTACAGTGACCCCTGAGAACAGTGGCAGATGCGTGCGCATTTATAAGATCCCACAGAGCAATTTGAGCGCAGGCACCTACCAAAGGCAGTCAGTCTCCGCGGATCAAGTAGTCACCTCTTACTTTTCGGACAGGTATGAATTGATATTTTTTAAATACGCGCTGTATATGTTTCGTGTATTACTTAAGTACATATTTAAAGTATTACATATTATACGTAGAACATAATATAATAGGCATATAAGCCAGTACGTGACGAAAGTACTGGGTTCAATACCCGCCATGGTAAATAAAAGTGTATGGATTTGTCGTGTCTGGTCACTTGTATTTCTATATGTTACTAGACTCAAATTGTAAGTTTGTGTCTCTATTAGTCATCAAAATAGTTGTCAGAGTTCCAGATTTACATAATTTTTTTCTGACTTTTACCTACTCTGTTACGGATCTGAAATATTTATTTATAAATTTATTAATCTGAACAAATTGTTCTTTTACTTAAATAAATGACCAGTAATAAAGCAATGCGCGTAAATGCTAATAATCTAATATGAGTTAATGACTAAAAAAACTGAAACAATTTTAACATAAATCCTATGCAATCTGCAAACAAACCACACATTTGGAATAAACAACCCTTTCATAAAACTCATAACATAATAATGATGAAAAAAAATTAAGAACGCGTAAATGATTATTTAACATAAATGTAACAAATGCAGTTTCATATGTGTGACAGTTATGTAAACGATAAAAATATAGTTGGCTATACCAACAATATTTTAAAATTATTTATCCATTAACAGCTACTGATATCGAAAGCAATAACTGTAAATACCTATAGTATGGTTTAAAAATCTTCCTTGTTTTCAGGCCAAACAGTATTAAGCAAAGACTAGCAGAACTAAGACTGGACACCAAATCGCGCGGAGGTGGCGAAGACGACGGTTTGTAAGAGCGGAAATCAAGTAAATAAGCTTTTATAGCTACAACTTTACTTTTATTAGTATAAGGAACTGTTGATATTAAAAAAATACATGTAGCCTAACCATTAGATGTCAACTTTTAACCTAGTTAGTGAATTAATGTACTGTAGCCAAATATTATCTTTGTATCTATTATCCTAAATGTTACGTTCACTCACACAAATAGAAATACAGTTATCACCATTTTATATTTAATTTTCGAACTAAAAATAGATAAACATTATTGGAAAAAAATGGTTTGTCCCATACTGAAAGTTTTCCATAATATTTTCAGACGTGTGGGTCTTGAAATGGTGAATTATCTTGAAAGCTCTATGACTGCTATTAAAGAAATTATTTTTAAATATTACATTTTACTATTTCTCATTATTAACAATAAAGTTAAAAAGCAATTATATATAGATACACAGGTGCAATGTAGATACACCTATAAAACTAAGAGGTGTCAATCGCAACAATTTTATAACAGATTAGGTACCTAGAATGTAAGAAAAAATTATTGTAAATATCAGTAAGATATATATGTTCAATGATGTTACGTATTAATGCTAAAACGCAAATGCTCTGAGCATAGATGTTACCTTGTTGAAAAATTAATATGAATATTACACTAAAATATATATATATATATATATGTAATATAATATGAAAAAATACTTTGTGCATTTGATGCAAATTAATGAAGTGCAATATTATTAAAAATATTTAAATAAATAATTTCTAAAACCTAAGCTCTACAAGAACACAAACAGTATAATGTATATTTTCCTAACAAAAAATAGATTAAGAACTAAATAACATATAAACTACTACAAAATCTATCATAAAACGTATCAAAAACTGTAATTGGTTCGTAAGGAACAACCTACTACGTCCAAATATTTCTACAATACTTCAAATATATTTAGCGTATAAGATTTTAAAATTCCGTTTTAGACCTAAAATAAAATGCACAAAATGGAAGCTCAAACTTTTGAACTATACTAAATTAAAATCACAAACACTTTGTTGACGGACTGTTTACTATATCTACGTCAGAACCTAATTTTATAATGATTAAAGAAGTCATAAAAAATTATATATTACCTATTTTAAAATTCATTATTATAATATCTAAACTAATAAAGTGCAGTAATAAAAAATATTGATTTTTTCCAGAAAACAGTAAGAATTTGTAAAAAATTTATTATAAATATGTAATGTCCTACCAGTTCTGTAGCTAATAATTTTCATACAATAAATTGCACTAAACGTCAAAATTCCAATTTTATTCAGTAAGTGTAATTAAAACTAAAAAATTACTTGGTGTTAACTAGAGCTAGTCAAGTGCTTTTAATATATATAAACGCAAAAAGACAAAAAAGTGATGTTTAACTAGATTTCCCTAGGATTAAAAAGTACTATCGTACAAAATATTTTATTCCCTCTCATATGTCTCATACCAAAAAAGGAGTGCCATCCAAAACAATCGGTTACCTTTCTAGTATTAATTATATGTCCTAAAGTTTTGCGATGCAAGAGAATTGAAGTCTTATTTAAGTGATTATACTATTTCATACACCTTTTGTACATAAAGTTAAAATATCTGTCTGTGTTTTTAAGGAATGTATATTTAAGAGTAAATGTTTGAGGTTTAGGTGCACTATTGTTATAACTATGTATTTTACCAAGGAAAGAACCAAACCGATATTCGAAACAACATAAGTTTAAATCTATTTAAATATAAGTCGACTTAGTAGAAGGTTCATTGTGTACCTTGTAGAAATATACTACTCGTAGATATATGATCGATTACGTTTGTTTCATGAAAAGAAATCATTAGACATTTTCTTGATTTAAGGTGAATTATGAATGTTATTTCGACATTCCAAGTCACTCAAGTCAGTACAAGATAAGTAATCTTTAAAAGATTATATTTTTACGCAATGAATGTTGTTGATAAAATCTGTCAAATTAAAATTACAGATAATAAAAATATTTCTTCCGAAATTATCAAATCACTGATATATTTTCTTCTAAAAAAATAAAAATATATTTATTTTTATTAACTTTACGAATGGCAGTATGCAACAACCGTACAGTAAATTTAATCCATAGAAGTACAAGCCCACAATACCTCTGAAAAGAAAGTATATTTATTAATAATAAATGTAACTAATTTTATTACTATAAATAGGCCTACCAGTAATGTATTTTAATTTCAAGCTCTATCCCACAAGAATGTGATAAGTATAAGGTACACGTAAGTTTTGTATGTCTGTATGTTAATAATATTAAAGTTTTTAATGTAGATGTAAAAATTAGTGTGTTACATTTGCTGAATATATGTATTAACTCATTAAATTTGTCAACGTCATTGTAAAATTATAATTGTCAGGTGTTCCAAAAAATATTGTCTGTTTAAAGTAGGATTTTACTCTGTTATTTTATCTAAAGGTTTAAATAAATGTCTGTTCGAGTATATATTACCATTTTATTTAATATACAGTAAAAGTATTTGCTTAACAAATTATTATAATAACAAATCACAACAGTTTTGGTTGCTGTTTCAATGCTGTGATGTCCAAAAATCGTGGAATGTCGACCGTTTGTATTGGTTGCGATCGAATACCTGTAAATAAAAAACATGGAGTTTAAAAATAACTCTTCAAAAAACGAGTCGAAATCGCTTACGAATGCTTCTGTACCATTACCTTAAAAAAACACGATTACTGTGTAGAGCCCTGATCCCATATATTAAATCTTATTTAAAAATATTAAATTATTTTAAGCAAATAACGAAATTTTGTGGTTGTTTGAGCATCCACCGATAGGCGCTATCGACATAAAGAGCATCGAGTTTGTTTAATGTTATTTATTATTACTCGGTAAATCAGCAACAAAAAAGATCATCTGTAAAAATTCGTCATCATCATCATCATCAGCCTGTGATAGTCCACTGCTGGACATAGGCCTCCCCTAATACACCCTTATCAATTAGGGGGTTTTGGACCGTATCTCACCACGCTGGTTTAATGCGGGTTGGAGGGGCTGTAAAAACTACAAATATATATAAGTTAAAGCTCGCAAGATGCACCCTTGTGTTTGCGAAGTCAAAATTCAATGTACAATATAACAAGACTTATTTTACGTTTGAGGTAACACCGAAAACAATACCGTAGAACCTACAAAAATATATATTATATTAAAATACTATAGGTAACCCAACATATTATTTTTTACGCGAATATTTCTTTTAAGAGTCAATAAAAAATATTACCGTGTAACAATTGATGCTTTTCCATGTAATTCCTAGTAGCTAATGATATGTCAATAGGTGCTGCTGCGGGTTTTTGCGATGTTTGTTGAACTGGTAACGTTCCGTTTTTAAGATATTTCGCCGCTAGCTGGTTCATTTTTAAACTAGTATCAGTGGAAGCTACGTGCTGTTGGATACCAACAGGGTCATCGCCAAATTTCACTCTAGAAATATAACAATACAGAATAATCACATTAATACTGCATATTACTAAATAATAACTTTTAAAGTAAAGCAAGCTATTTCTAATTCGACCGTCCATTAAGTGATTCAAGGAGATATGGTGGGCACAGAAAGTAATTGAATATGCGCCATATATTTCAAAGGTAATTTGCAAGAGAGCATAACTAACTCAGATGACACTACTGAAGCAAGACTTTAAAAAATACATAATGTCCTCTTTGTCACTTTTGACAAGAGCCGTGCACTTGCCTCTCTTAACTCTCGTCCGATGGGAAGGATACCCAACACGACTGGAGAGAGATCAGGCGCATGACTGACTTTCTATATGCCCATCCGAAGTATTGATCATCTTACTTTACAGGCAATAGGGTGATCGGCTTTCATTACTCTAACAAACTAAGAAATGTTAAGTCCCCGCAACATTCGAAGCCACAACCTCTGGTTTTCAAAACGCAAGCCTACCACTAGGCTACGGAGGCAGTTAATAATATACGATAGACACTTAGGCGCCTCACATTGGTGGAGATAATAGCTTCATTTAGATACTGATGAAAGATATAGGGATGCCGTTGCTTGACAATAGAGTAGTAGGAAACCAGCTCTCTAGCTATCCTGAGAAAAAACACTGAACTTAAGTATGCCCTACGCGCGCAATCATTACCCCCTGCCACTAATTTACTAAACGGCAAACGCAAAGTTCTTTAGAGAAGAACAGGAAAAGAAGTGCATGGCTGTTCTCTAGTCACATCCTAAAATGACTGTCGGATGGTCAAACACACAGCTAAAGAGAAGAAATCATTAAAGACCAGGTCACTAAAAATGTTACAACACATAACTGAGGATTGGCTGCATCATCAGCCTTTGTTAGTCCACTGCTGGACATAGGCCTCCCCTAATAGACCCCTATCCATTAGGGGGTTTGGACCGTATCCCACCACGCTGGTCCAATGCGGGTTGGTGGGTGGACCGACTTTTTTACATGCCCATCCGACGCATGGATCATCTTACTTTTCAGACAATTGGGTGATCGGCCCAAATTGCCCTAACCAACTAGAAAACAACAATGAAAATTTGTTGCGTCCCCGCAGGATTCGAACCCACGACCTCCGGTTTCTAAAGCACACGCCCATACCACTAGGCTACGGAGGCAGTTAGGATTGGCTGAACAATACATATATATTTTCCGTTTGGCAATTTTAATGAGTATTTTGACTGCTAACTTTTTTAAGTACTTTGCAACTAACAGCTAAAAGACAGTCCATTTTCTAAACCAAAATTTGCTATTATGAGTTAAAACCGATTGAAAAATTTAAATTTAATATACAAACATCAACTTACCTCTTAATAACACTAACATTAGTTTTGTCAATTTTCATTTGCATACACTGCTGTCTTGTGTTTCTATACATGGCACTTGCTGAAGAAGGCATATCTGAATCATGCAACATTCCATTCACATGTGTCTGAAAAAGGTGCATCATATTGTAGTCAACTTGGATTGGAATCAGTCAAAAACATTTTAAATTACTCTCCTGGAACATATATTATTGTTTTAAAACACATTTAATTCCGTAAAACTATAATTTAAGCTCATGTTACTATTTCTTTTTATTTCCTACACATTTATAAATTGTACAATTACTTGTAGGAAATAATAACATAGACATGTATAAATTATTTAAATTCCTTATGAAATTTTCTTGTGTTATTTGGATTAATTTAAACAAGTTTAATTACACACTATTTAGGTCACAAAAATATCAGAACAATAAATAGAATACTGTACATACCATTACTTTATTGTAGTAAGTCCATCCAACATTAGACTGGTCTTCACATTCAGACGCAGAGCTGAAAATTTAAATAATCATTAATTGTACCTAAACCCATTTACCAATGTTGATTTAATGATTTGTAAATGGGAAATGTTGTCCTAACAAATGTTTGTTTTTACTCCTAGATATTTTAAGTTAAGGGTTAATAATTGACCAAAGTAAATAAACATATTTAAATGAAATGCCCAAATAATGTATTTTTGGTTTAGTCAAAGTGACCATAAGTAACCTATGGCTACAAAGTGCTGTCATGCTTCAAGCATTTTTCTGAATCAATTGGCACCATGCATCAATTAATGGCCATATGCACAGTAATAATGGACGTAGTTGCTATGAGATACTTAGTTAAATCCATTGTTTGACTAAATTGGCTTAACTCTGTAATGGATTAAAACTGTAGAAAGTTCTACTAATGTACTTACTCACTGTAATCCCTAACATCTAAGTAAAGACTTTGATCTGGAGACATTAGAGGTGTTATTGCATTATCAACTTGCAAGTTATATAAACTTAATTCATTAAGTGTTTTATCTTCATTCATATTATCTTTACAGGTGTCTTCAGTTGAATGAACCATGTTATTTTTTTCACAAAACGAAACATTTTTGTTATTTAAAACACCATGTTTAACGATGGGTGCTATGCCATCTAAAAAATTAACATTATCAGACTGTGCCATTTCCTTAACACTTATCTGGGATCTATTGCATTGTATTTGAGCTTCTGTGCTTTGTTTCACTATTTCTTTATTGATAATTGTAGATGTACGGACCACTTCAAAGCTGGTCATTACTCCAATTGACATTTTGTGACATTGTGTGTCCACACTTTCAACAGACACATGTTCTGTTAAATAATTACTTTGGAGAGGCAATTGTTTCTGCTGCTCAAATTTGCTTACTGTAATAAACTTGTCAACTTTCTCTTGCAACAATTGTAACTGTTCATTTTGCAGTTTTATAATTTTAAATAGATCTGCCACTGTTGGTTCTCTTTTTTCTTTTAGTTTACCATGTTTTTCTATATCTAAATTACTGGAACCTATGGACTCCTCATATTTTTTTAAAGCCCAGGTTTTCTTGTCGACCATGTTCCTGTCTTTGATTTGTACTGATGAATTACCATTAGTACACAAACATTTTTCATAAGAATCATCACAGTTAGAAGCACTACAGCTACATCTTGTAATGGTTGGTTTTAATATCCTATGTTGATGGCAAGGGCATGTTTTAAAATTTGGTAAATTACTAGAATGGGAGCATGGAGTGCATACTTCTGATGTCATACTGCAAGGTATAGTAGGAATATCTGCTCTGTAGCAATGATGGCATTTACAAAGATTTTGAACTGCAACAATATCCATAGATGTCACCTTATTAACTTTATCCATAGGCATATGGGGCTTGGAAGAGCAGTTTTTGACTAATTCACGCTTTGAAACAAGTGGATTGTTTTCTTTATCTAAAGATATCTGTTTAAACTGTTGATTTATTGTTTGCATTGGGCCCTGCAAATTTCGTAAATTATCTCGTCTTAGGAAGAAATCATCATGTTTTTTCAGTACGTTATGTGGGTGAGGTAATTTGTTCTCTATCGACGAAAATGCTCGAGGAATGCTTGCATGCACCAAACTACCACTTGTTCGGCTTTTCAATGTTTTTACTTCTGAAGAATATAAGCAATCGTTTGATTGATCCATGCCATTATGGAAAGGAACATGGCGACTGGAATCTAATATACTCAGTTCTAAATCATTAGACGGTGACCATTTAGAATTCGTTTCCGATAAAACCGATAAACTCGTCCTGTTGACTGTAGGATAGGGAGAACTGTTTGCAGTTTCATACCTTTGTATTGGGTCGCTACTGACATCAAATAAATTACTTTTGGAAAACGGTGCCAGAGGAATAACTTTTTTCTCAATAAACGGTCTGGGTGATTGGCATTCAAAATCATTCATGACAGAAAAGTGTAAAGGTTTCGGTGGTGTCTCAAAACGTACTCGCTTCATAGATATGTATTAGTAATGATTAATGGCTAAAGAAATATAAAACTGTTTAACCCGTAAAACTTAAGCAAAAATATATATATCACAGGAGGTAAACAAACAATTAACAAAGTTTGGAAGTTTCAGTTCTTTTGACAGTTAGACGTTTTCAAAATGAATTACCGTAAATATTTTATGCAAAGACTATATTAGTTGCCATTATATAAAATTTGTTTTATTTGGAGATATGACATGGATGGCGTTGTAATGCAGCTTCTCTTTTCTGATGATCTCGTGCTCTGTGGAAAAAACCCCTTAGAGCATACCGGGTGTGGAGGGGTTGTCATAGGTGCGACTCCCCAACAAGTGACTAGACCAACGGCCCCCAGAAGGGGAGTATCGGCTTGGGCCATCATTTTATGGTTCCCGTTAGCATGCTGAATCGAGGGCTGCCCAGGAGGGCCGAGGCCTCAGACGCTTTCTAAAGGACAAGGTTTTATAGCTTGAAGAGCTTTCACTAACATACTACCACTTCTTAAAGCGTGAGCGCTGGGAGAAGTGGCGCAAGAAACTCCAGCAACGTTCCTATCTAATGTTATGTTATACTATTACAGTGTCATATAGCAAAGATGTTTTAGTTCGACCTCACCGGTGGCCGATGTTATGTGCGTGTGTATATTGTCCTACACTACTAAGTGTAGGGTTTGTGTGAGGCCAAAGAGCAAGCTCTTAGCGTTAATTAAATAGATGTACATAACAAGACGTAAATACCTAGCCATTGCGTCGCTGGCGGCGGCGGCAAATACATCTGCTGCTTGATTGAAATCGTCTAGATCAAGGAAATTCGATTTTAAAAATAAGGCGTCGTTTTGGCCAATGCTGCCATTGCTATAAGTAGCATGTTGGCTGTTCAAGGCGGCGGCAGACCGCTGTGCGCTCAAAGTCGGCTCCGGCGCTGTCTGTTGCCGCACAGGGTGGAATTACCAAGCGTTGGAAGGATGGAAGGATGAGTAATGTAGCCTTTTTAAGATGTACTTCTGTTGGCTCGTTAGAGAAACATTATGATTAAAATTTTTATAACAAAAATTTAAGACGCGCACACACACCGAAATCACCGTCAAAAACCGGCACCTAAAAGTGAGCTATAGTTAACTGACAACGACTTTATGATATTTATTTTGAATAAAAATTGGAGCAAAGGATATTTTTTGGGAAAAGTACACGCATAAGTACACACGCACACTTTTGTTATTTGATATGTTTTTCGAAATTATTTTAATGATTTATGACCCTAAACCACCATAAACCCAGTTTTTAAAGCCATTTAGTTTCCAGTTTTTTAAACTGGGTTTACTCGGAGGGAGCCAAACTGTATTTTCCGCCGTCCTGTTCTTTCAACTTTATAATGTGCAAATGCGGCTGAATGAATACTGAATGATGGGATGATGGTGTATCTCGTATTACAATTTAGGATCCTACAATAAAAGAAACTACTGTTCTAATGTAGTGTGGCCCATATCTATGAACGGCAGTACTCACTCAGGTGATGAAGCGAGCCACCTACATGTCGGTCTTCAGCAATCACCTTTCAAAACGTTAAATGTATGATCTAGAAAAATGTTCTTTGGCAACATTGCTACCGTCACTGTCATCGAATTTAAACTGACAGTGACCGACTGTCAATGTTTGAATTATTAAATGTGTTTGCTACAAAAAATAATTGCAATTAGATCATTAAGTATAATTTTATTAAACTACAATTATAGCTAATTTTCTTTAAACATGAATCGATATTTGTTAAAAACATATTCACCAATACAGACAATATTTACCCGTTCAAAAGGTTATAAAGCTCCTGGAGGATTGCGTTACCCCGGAGGTATCACCTATTATCCTAGGTATCAATGGGTTAACATTATAAATAATATATATTTAGACTAAAACGATCGTAAAACCAATATTTTTTTATAATTTCAGAAATCCTGACCACAAAGACCCTGAATATACACCTTCTAAATTATTTAGAATAGAAAGAATTCGTGCGGTAAAGAATAATCCTTGGTGGCTTAAGATTATTTTGAAAGAATTAAAAATTGATGATGAGGTAAGTAGTCTGCTGTATTACAATAGACTGGTATCATATATGCAAGAACATAGTTACTCTATATATAAAACTCAAAAAAAAAAGACTCAAAATACATAGAGTAAAATATAAGTTTTTTTTTAATATAAATACGAACCATCATGTACTTAGCGCTCCTAATTTTTTTTTATATTAACATAAAGGTTCTTTAATCACGTCTACATGACTTTTTAAGATCAAAATTTTGAAACTTCATTTTGTATGTTTAAATATGGTTTTATATCTTTGCTTTATGTTTAAGGTAATGTTTATAATCATACATTGACTTGATCATTTGCTTTCATGTAGTTGATAAGGTTTAAGGATTATTTTGGAATTAGCCTTAAGGGTTTTTAAAAATTATATAAAAACTATGGTAGTTAATGCATGTCCATTTGACGGAGTTGGATCATGAATAACAATTTTCATATATCAAATCTTTGATGATTTATTGATTTTTAAAAACATGGAGGTACTTACATATACCAAAAATCTGATACATTGGGAATATATAAAAGTAATGCAAAGGATTTTATATGTAAAATAATCACATAAATAAAATAAAAAAATATTCATAGAAAATATGTGAACAGTCTGTATAGTAACTAGGGTGCTGCACTTTTAGATGGAGGGTTTCAGAAGTTATTTTATTTATTTTCATGCTTACCTTCTCAAGTAAATGTCCTATAGATTGTATGGAAAAGTTCGAAGATGTGCTTTCCTATTCATTCTAAATCCTTTGTGGTGGTGGGTCACCTGTAAGCTTTTAGACTTTGTGTGGTTTGTATAATTTGTAATGACAATTTTATTTTTTTCAGAATCGGGTAACAATTGTTAAAAACATACCCGAGATCAATGCTAGACTATGGAAAATTAAACACTTAATTAAAGTAACCCCAATCACATTTCCATATGGGGAGCCCTCCGAGGATGATATTAAGCATACAATTTTAAAAGAAAATGGCCAATGCATAGTTACAAAAACTTTAGCTCCACAACCAAGCCAAATTGAAGCTTTGGAAAAGTTTCAAACAGATAAAACAAAAATGGATTCTACAACTATTAAAAAGGATTCTAGACACAAGTGGAATAATGCTTTCGGAGGCGGGTTTTAGATGTTTTATAAATAATTTTGATGTAATAGGTTGACATATAGTCTGATAGTGTAAATAAAATTATAAATATACTTTCACTTTTTATTGCATCTACTGGAAATATCTAATTACCTGCATTCTACAAATTTCTTAGTTTTTATTAGCTTGGGTTTGGTACACAGGAAAATATAATTATTTATGGCAAAAAGTGAAGATGACAAAGAAGACAGTATTACCAAACTTAAATATCAGTAATTATTTGTTTATTTTTCTTTAGGTGATAAAAATGATTTTAAAAATGTCTGTTAATAAATATTTGTTCTTTAATACTATAATAATTACATTTCACAATTTTTTTATCTATTCAAGTTCTTCACTAGCGGTCTTCTTTTTGTTGACTAATTTATTGAAATATTCAGGTGTTTTGAAATAGTCTTCGAGAAGAATCCCATGTTTTTTTCCAAGAGCAAACCTTGAGTCACTCCAAGACACAACTAAAGTAGGACTTAATTTTTCAAACTCATCTATGTGGAACTCATGTTTTTTTATGGAGCTATATGTGTGGCCCCTAAAAATCGCTAAGTAGTTATCTCCATTCTGATACATCCGTACAACATATTTAGATAAAAGTATTTTTACAGCAACATGAAGTAAAACAAATGCACCAAGGTAAATAAAAGCTTCCATTGTATTATTTGCTATAACAACACCTTCGCCAATAGTAATAGGGTCATTCATAGTAGCTTTATCGAATTCAAACCCTGCATAGTATACTAAGCAACAAGAAACAGTTGTGGTGGAAAATGTTAAATAAGCAGACACAAACTGCATAATTGTCTCCATTGGAGCTTTATAAATCATTTGCCACTGCTTCGGAACTCCATCCTTTTCTTGATACCTATCCTGAGTTTCCAAGAATTTCATTGGATGTTGTGAAACATAATTCGCTCTTAGAATTTTATGTATTGACTGATGTTGTACAGCTCTTAGTAAACGTACACAATTCATTTTTATGTTTTTACTCTGGTGTCCTGTTACAAAATATTGAGTTTGCACATTGTTTATATTTTACCAATAATTTTTCAACAAACTATGTAAAATATATTTCAATTGTTCTGTAATAGAGGTTATAATACCATTGGACAAAAATTGACATTTGATGACAGATGATTGTTATATTTTTTTACTATGGATCTTTAGGTCATACAGATGACTAACATTTCGTTAAATATAATGAATATAACATATCTTGTAATTTTCTATACACATCTTAAAAGAAAGTTGTATTTCTGTTGTCTTTGAATTTCAATATAAATATACCATTCAATATAATATTCTTTAGCTATGCTGTAAAAATAAACTAGTCCACTTTTAAGAATTTAATGAAAATTAAGATTAAAGTAAATTTAATACGTTATAAAATTATAAGACATAGGCCCAAGTGAAGCAGCAACTCTAGTGTGTGTGTATTTTAGTAGTGTGTATCAGTACCGTTTTGGGGAAGCTAATGCGCCTGGTCTACCTGGTAAGTGGATGGAATGAGTGAAAGGTGGCAGACTGACTTTAATGCTCGTCTTCTGCAGCGAAGGTAGGTTAGCCGAGGTTCAAACAATCCTGTAATAATCAATAATATGTAATAGGGTCAGGTGAAACAATCCTATAATGATCAATAATATGTAAAAGGGTAAGGAAACTAACCAACAAAATAATTGAGAAAAAGTTTCTTGTGACGATAAATAGGCACTACTTATATAAAAATGTCCTCACATCAAAAGTTTGCGGCCTATTTTTCCGTCCACTTCTCCCTCCTGGGATCACGCATCTTACGTTGTCTTCTTTAGCCAGCTTGGAGGAACCTACTTCAAGGCTGGCCTTACTCCTAAGTTCCTCTTAACTTCCCCTTACTGTGACCTACCGCTAAGACAAAGCGAGAACCTATCGAGGGAGACTCATTGAATGTTTTTTTTATGGCATTACGCAGGCAGACGAGCAGTCAGGCCACCTGATAGGAAGTGGTCACCGACGCCCATAGACATTGGCAATACCAGTGGTATCGCCAACGCGTTGCCTACCGTGAAACATAGGGTGTTAAGTCTCGTTTACCCAGTAAATACGCTGGCTACAGTGCCCCTCAAACCGGAACACAGTAGTGTTTTCACACTATTGCTTTGCGGTAGAAATAGGTACCGCGGTGGTACCCACCCAGACGGTCCCATGTAAAAAGGGGAGCTACCACCGGATTTTAACATAAAAAGTTTTAATAAAAAGAATTTTAATTGTAAATTGTATTCAATGATTACAATACTGTTTTACTTTACTATTCAATTATACAGTTTTACTTACAAACTTGCTTAAAATATAAACTAAACATGTAGTGCAAAATCTCTAATAAAGCCTACTTACATAGCTATTAAAATAATTTGTGGATCTATGCAATCATTAATAATATGATAAAAATAAAATAAAATTACTTGGCAATTAACATCTTGACATTGTATAAGGTGTTTTACTTTTTAACACAGCAATACTTAAATTAACAAATTTAGGGTTAATTGAGTGAATAGCGTCAATTGTATAACAAAAAAAAAATTAAATAAAGAAAAATGTACATAACCAACACTTGATTTTTTGCTAATGATTGTGTATTTGATATCAATAACCATAAAAAATAACTTTAGACGACAGCTCTTGGCGTAAAATGTTGTTTATACTAATAAATAGAAAAATTATAGCAATGGAACATTGCTAATATAAACAAAATTTACATTTCTCTATGATGGTACAGAAATAAATGTGTTGTAACAAAACGATAATAAAATACTATTTAAATAAAAATAATAAAACACAGAAAACATCTTAAAATAACTAATAAAATTTGTGATAGACTTGAAATATTTTTTTGTAAAAATACTTGCATTATTTTACATAACTTTAGCGTCTTAAGACTATGTCAAAACAATGTGATAAATTTCATGTTTAAAAAAATCAATAAATTTGAGAACTATATGATAGACATATATAGCCTACTAATACAATTAATTTTTGTTCTAATCGTTTTTATTTAGATAATATTATAGTTATGATAAACTATATTTTCAATGAAATTATTTAATGAAGTTGTACTTAAAAAAACGTTAAAATGCTTGAAATCTCAGTATCACCACAAAAGATGGCAAGGTGGGAATCGCCGTGAGTTTAGTTTAATATAAGCGAGATTGTTTTAATTGCAAAAATGGAGTTATTTAATATTTTACTATATATATTTTTTACGTCGATACTGTATATATTTATAGGGCAATACTAATTAAAATAAACATAAACGAAAGTTATCGGCATATTTTTTTTTTGTAATATTAATGCAGTAAATCAGTGTAGAATATGGTAGTATATAAATAACAGCACACTGTCTATTCCAAAAGTAGATAAAATTGCATTTAATTATCGCTAATGGAATTGTACCTTATATATTAAAAATGAACAATGATAGCAAATATATACTTTGAAAACAATGACAACTTAATAATCAAACACTCAGTTGAGTTATCACATGCTCCAGTCTGTGAAATATTAATAAAAATATGTCTCTAGCTGTATTGCACAAAAATGTATTAAAATATCCAATGACTAAACATTTAAGCTAGACTATCATTCATGGGTTTCATATAATTTTTGATAATATTCTTATTTAAGTTGTTTAGCCTGGGGTTTAATATTTGGGCGAATAGATCACCATTGGTATCAACATTGCTTACTTTATTCTTTTTCTTACTTTCTACGGTATTAGAAATGTTATTGCTCAATGTCTGCATAACATCTGAGAGACTAGCATCAATTGCATCTTTGTTACTTCTGACGTAGCCCTTCTTGTTTATTTTCATCTTGGGGTTATTGTATTCTGTACTGGGACTTTTTGACGCGTTGACGTTTTTCTTTCTCAAGCTCTCCGGTAAGGCGTCCGATTTCAGTTTGACTAGAGTAGTGTTCACAACCGAACAGTCGATTTGCATTAAAGTCACGTGATCATTGAGTATGGAATCTAAAATAAAAATTTGTAGAAATCATTAATAATTCTTTGGTAGCGAAAATATTTCAAAACAAATTATTGTAAATGAACATAAGCTTCTACTATAACATTAAATATTCTATCGACATGCACCATAATGACAGAATCGGCAATTAACTTTACTAATTAACATTTCCAACCACAGCTTAGATCAACACTAGTGATCAGCTATTTGAGGAAAGTACAGGAGTTGAAGTATTATAGCCAAAAATCGGCTTTAAGGTCAGATGACAATCACGTTCTACTGTCTCATTAAATATTTCAATATATTCAACGATATTAGTAGTAGATTTACTGCATTTACATTGATATACTATGTTTAGAATATTTTTTATCTGTTTCAATCGGAAATTTCATATGCCATTTTGTATATATCGTATAAACGAAAATTAACCGGAACTATTGATACATATATGATAAGACTTACCATTTCCCGACCTCGCAGGCAGTATTAAGGCCATCTTCGGCGGTCGTGTGACATTATGCGAGACGGCCGGCAATAGCAGGTGCTCGCCTTTACCGACGCCCACCACGTAGAACGTGTCATCGCGCCTCTGCAGTGCCTCTAGCAACGCGTTCCACTCCCCGAAGTCGTCCACATTGAAATCGTCCATCTGCCTCAGAGGTTTTGTAAACCCGTACTGGTAAACTCCATCGAATCCGGCGTCCTTGCTTCGTCTCAAACGACGCATTCGTAACTTTTGTCGTGCGCCTTTGGTTACGGGCGCCTTCTCTCCGCGCGGTAAATCGACCAAGCTCCCGTCCAATTGTAGCTTGTTGAACAAACTGTACGTTTCGAATATACCATCTGAAAAGCGGATTAATCATTATTCATTCTAATTTATATTAGTATTATGCATATATTAATATACATGTAATGAAAAATTTCGTATCATAATGATAAACAAGTAAAGTTAAATACATCTGTGTGGGCTGGATGAGAATAGCCGAAGATCGGAAGCGGTGGCGTACTTTAGGGGAGGCCTATGTTGAGCAGTGGACTGACACAGGCTGATGATAATGATGATGATGAAATAAATCTCGCTAATACAGTCAAGAAATTGATTTAAATAAAGTAAGAAATGGCTATTATTACTCATCATACATCTAGTAATCTTAACGTCGACTAATAACAAAACTATACATGTGTCAACGCTTGGTGTTATTTGTTTTTACGTTTACGTTTGTTTCGACTTAAATTTGGGTATACTATAGGTTTTATCAATACTTTTGCGGTGAATCTGCCGTGAGCAAAGACATACTATAATGGCGCTAGTATTTTTTTATTTTATACCTACGACACGAAGGCGAATCTAACAATTATACCACGAGTTTGGAAAGAAAACGGTATAATAAGTGATCTTTACTAATTTTACCAATGTATGCAAGAAAAACTAACCATTACTTTTAGCTACTTCAGGGTAAACTCTAGGCCTTTTTGGCGGTACATTAGTCCAATTCAATGTAGTGCCATCGCCGATCCACCGCTTCAACTCGCCAGCTATCCTTATGCTCTCCGTTTGGTTGATACGTTGAAACTCGCCGATTGTGCTGTTGCTGCAGTCGGTGCTATCATTGCTTCGACTATCGAATTGATCGTAATCTGTAAACAATTACATATGGTTATGGAAATGGATAGGTTTAAGGTTATTTTATAGGGAACGAAATGAGGAAGTGTGAGAACGCTTCTGTATTCCGGTTATAAGTGCGCCGTAGCCAGCGCAGTTACTGCGTAAATTACAGTATATTATATTGCTCATAGACAAGGCCACCATTACCACTGGTTAAAGTCCAGCTCATCTCATGTTTTTTTTTACTTGATGAACTTATATTTAAAAACCATTATAGCTTATTAAGAGTATGTCTAATGTTTGTGTGTTTTTTATGTTTTTTTCGCTCTAACAGCGAACTCTGCTGTTAGAGCGAAAAAAACTTAAAAAATATTTTTACTAACATTTTTTACAATTAAAATCTTCTCCAAAAACAATATTCTCAGTCATCAAAATGGAAAGATCGGAGGATACAAAATTAAAATATTTATTTAAGTGATATTTTGATATAACAAGAACGATAAGCGCTGTACAGCAAAATATTAACAATTATTCAATTAATAAAATACGTTACCATAACGAACAATATTCTTTTTTACGTGACGTCTTACCTGGCATAACTTCCGTGTTGTCCTCAGCCCATAACAAATGCCTTGCCGTATTTTGATGTGTCGGAGGCCTAGCGAAGGAATGTGTGCTGTTCCAACTAAAAAAGTTTTTAATACATTTATTTTGACAATATAAAATATAATCATTAAATGTACAATCACATTATCCTTATGACTTTATTTTATATAGTGTATATGAATCCACATAATTTGATTGTGTTTATTCAAATGCGTATGTTAAATATATTATCCTTAAAGCAGTCTATCCTTCATTGTAACTCCTAGCTTGCAAATAATATGTACAATTCATGGTTCTTTTATACAAGTATGATTTGTCATTGACGACATGCGTAAGATAAAGACGTGATGAATGACTAAATTTAACATTATTTATAAATACAAAAAAAATAATAGATAAAAATAGATTATTTACATATTTACCCTCTTTGTGCCTAAAAAAGGACAATAGTATGTGAAAATTTTATTTTTTAAAATTCCAAACACAACTTTAGTCATGGAATAATTAAAGTCGAGCGATTTCCAATCGAGAACCGCACTAACGAATAGCTACCTGTTGACCTTGGCCGATACCGTATCGTCTCTACATATATTTATGCGAGCAAAATGTATATTTGCTATTTTGATAGATTTTACATAATTATTTTCTGTTTTTAATAAAGTTTAAAACTGAAGTTAATGTCATAGTAGTCATCTATGTCGATTATGTCTGTCTGACTATTTGATGTCTTTATTAGCATAATTACGAAATGGTATGTTTTGTGTTCTTCATAGGTCACGCAGCCGATCAAATGAATTTAGCTCTTCCTTCCCTTCAATTGTTACTACAACTGACCATATTCTAAATATACTACCTAGTTAGACTTGGTGGGGCCATTGTGATTAAAAGGAGAAGAACGAAATGACAAAAGAAATTCCTGAAGGTAATCCCGCAATAGAATGCGCCCAGGCGGGAATGAGGTACGTTGGAAGAATGCCGCCATCCCTCTCATTGGTAGCCAAGGCGAATCGCAGGGAATAAGAAGTGACTGTAACCATGAAGTGTATTCGGACAGGGAAAAGATGGACCGCAGGTGAAGGAAGGAATCATAGATCTCTCTTTCTTCTTTCCATATCCGAAACGAGCTAGCGGTAGAGTCTGGTATAACCAAGCTAGTTTTTTTTTAAATTAGATATCCTATGGCACCTGAGAAAGAGATTCAGGAGAGTCTGTTGCCTAGGTATTGGGCCCAACGAACGGAGGTAGAGAAGGCCGTTGGCCTAGAGAGGGCTGTTTTAGCGACCAGCAGTAGTGTGAAAACTCTCCAGATTTGAAAGAATTTTAAACAAGGAGCTAAGATGAAAAACGAAATTGTTTAAGTAGGTGCGAGAATGCGGTGCGACGATGCACGTCTCTGTCTTACGAAGCGGGAATGCATAGAGTTTTACACATGCCAAAAAAATATATACCCCAAATGGTGACCGCTTGGGTGAGCGAAAGGCATTACAAAAATTAGTTTCAAATAGCTACAACAATTTATACAAAATGTAAATAGTCTTACGTGTCTTTAAAATCTTGGAAACGTATTTTCTCCTTAAATTTTTTTCTTTTTCACATGTATATCTTTTTAAATTTAAACTCCTAATTATTATTTTTCCAAAAATTAAGAAGTAAGTATACGACCATAAACAAAAAAAAATTGGCAAACAAAATATAGTCGATGACGATTTTATCGCCAGGTGCGTCATTCAGTAATAAATTTTTATTTGGTATTAATATTATTTCGATGTTTAGTGATGCTATATTTTTTTAATTTTACAAGCTCTGGCTGTATCAATAGAAACATAGATAGGAAACAGGTTTAAACATTTTACCTAATTTGAATGCAAACGAATGCGCGTTGGAAGATACATTACAACATTCTATTAATCAACTTTAAGTTGATGATATAATAGGAATTAAATTTAAGGATACGAAAAGTAAATATATTTATAAACAAGCCGAACAAAGCGATAACTACGAGAAAAGATCACATCAAACTTTGAATAAATTTTAAATTTATGAAAAAAATACACGATAAAAACTAATTTCAAATAAAAAAGATTGTAGACATATAGCAATATTTAATATCTTGAAAAAATATAGATTATTAAAAAAGTCTATATAATAAAATAAGAAATTTAAACTTGACTGTTAGAATAGTGTAAGTATAATTATGTTACTTTTTGGCGTGTGTTATCTTTACATTCAAAACATTCAAGTGATAATAATGCAAGATAAATGAAGTAATATTTCTTTCAACTTGCACTACAATTTTTCCCCATTTTATTTAGTTAGCATTATTTTTGTTATAAAAAAACCCATCGATTAAATCGAGTTCCATATATTTTCCTTGTTTATAGCAAAAAAACCTTAAAAATACAGTTTGACTAAACAAAATACGTTTGTCTCAACCAAAATATAACAAGTAGCGATGTTATGACTTAACTCATAAGTTTGAAACTTCTTGTTGGTAAACTGACTTAAGGGTTTAAATAGAATAAGTCCTCATGGCACATACAAGTAGAAAACCTCTTTATATTTTAACGGTTACTGGAGTTTATTCGACACAATTGTACGCAAATCAGTAGGTAAACCTGGCATAGGCGTTCCTCACATATGTTCGTCTCAATGTTGCTATGTGACCACTTAAAAAGGTGTATGAAAAAAATAATGGGGTTGCCTCCTTTTTCGTGCTAACATTGAATATACGTAACTTAATTATAACATAGTTATCTTTGCTATGTATCGCGCCTCAAGCAAAAAAAAAAACAAACAAGTTTAATATCAAAGTTAAGCAAAGCTTTAAGCTAAGAGTAGTTTAAACTAGCAAAAGGTACCTGCATTTGATTTTATGAGAATTTAACTAAATATAAATAAATCGTTTCACCTTAACAGACTAAATTACTGAAAAAGAAAACGGTAATAACTACTCACCCAAGAACATTCCAATTTAAGGACACCATAAACACCATGGCAAATAATACAGCGATATTCTTTTTAGGTATTAAAATAGACGTGTCTAAACGTGGTATCTGTAAGGAAACATAAAATCATTGCACAGAATGACAACTTTTATATGCTGGCTTATAAGAAATAAAGATTGACGCAAATCTAACCAGTATCATCTTATTAAGCTAAATATAACTTTTACATGACTTTAATGTCAAACTCTATAGGCGTTAAATCGGCGGGCGCTTTTACAAGTTAAATATTACTTAAAAATTGAACATACCAACAACAATGCCAACTGCCTCCGTAGCCTAGTGTTATGGGCGTGTGCTTTAGAAACCGGAGGACGTAGCGGGGCTCGACAAATTTTCATTGTTGTTTCCTAGTTGGTTAGGGCAATTTGGGCCGATCACCAATTGTCTGAAAAGTAAGATGATCCATGCGTCGGATGGGCTTGTAAATAGTCGGTCTACCACCAACCCGCATTGGACCAGCGTGGTGGGATACGGTCCAAAACCCTAATGGGTAGCGGTGTACTAGGAGGCGTATGTCCAGCAGTGGACTACCACAGGCTGATGATGTACGGTCTCCTAGAACGCATTCGGGCGCCTATTGGTATCAACACTAAACATTGTTTAAGCAAATCACGAGAAGATTACAAATCAGACGATTTGGCCGGAAAGAGCCCCGAGAAATACGTTAGCTTTTAGACCTTTTATGATTTTTTGGGCGATATTCTCCGCTTTTTATTTTCACGCGGACAAAAAAAAATTTGATTAGGTAGAATTTGTAACTTAATAATTTGATGTTTGACTCAGCTACTAAAATCGTTTGATTTAGGATGATAAAGTTAAACACGCAATAAAAATTACCTTTCGACTTCGGCCTTTAGTATCGAGCTGATCGCGTAATATCTTATTCTCAAGACGAAGCCTCGCTATTTCTTGATGCGCCTCCAATAACTGCTGCTCTAGGGCCGTTACATATTCTTTCTTTTTTTGTCTCGACTGGCACGCTGACTCGCTGCATTAAATACGGATAGTTTAAATAAACATAATCTATAAAAAATAAATAATGTTGAAGTGTATGTTTGTAATATCAAAATAACAGTTTTAAATGGTTACCTTGTGATATATAACCGATATATATCACAAAACAATTATTTTCCGTCTGCTGGTTCTAGCTAATCTGTAGGACGACTGGTCTAATTTTGACTGGAAGTAAATTAGGTTACTTTTTTCTTACAAAAAAAACTTACAGAATCTTTATATTCCCACTCGCACAAAGTAGCCAGTTTTTATTTGATTTATGCGATTATTCACCATTATCAATATTTCACTATGTGCTGATAAAATATATTTTCAAAAAACTTTCCCAATAAGAATTTCACAACCAAACCAGGAAAAAATTTATAATTAAAAAGTCTATTGCAAGATTAGTACCCACAACACCTCTAATTAACAGCCACCACTAAACTGTAATGGCAGGTGATAGTAGAATGTGCCTATTATTACAAAAACATGAATGTACAAGTGATTGAAACTTATGAATACCAAAGCACCTAAAACTACTGAATAGATTTAGCAAATATTTTTTGTATCTAATTTACAGCATGAGCAAATGCATTCATTTTAAACCTAAAATATATAAATTTACCGGTTCTTAATCATTCTTTGTTGCTTTTTTATCGCCCTTATCTCTGCATCACTTAAATTTGAGAAATGTACATTAGCTATGTTATCCGTTTCAATTGATTCAGTTCCATTTTGTACTATTTGCATACTATTGGCAGATACTTCCACTTTGGGGCTGATAACAATGGTATTTTGTTGTGGTGAAATCTGAAATAGATTCTGCTTTGTGTTATTTTATTTTATTAAGAATTCTAGGGCTATTATCTCTATATTAAAAGTTTAACTAGCTTAAGACTAAGTCTAAAACAAAAAGAAAAACTATAATTTGATTCATCATTATGATTGACATCATATCAACATTGGTAAAAAATGTACTAACTTTTAATTGGTAATCATTATTTTTTCCATTTATTACATTCTTTTGAGGCAGAGGTGTAATGGCGATTTTCCTCCGTTTGTATTTTCCATTGTTATCGGAGCCTTTTCTGGTTTAATGCTAATGTATCGATTCTTTTTAAGTATAGCCGGTATTCTTTTTTGTTCCATTACAAGTTTAATTTGACTTTCCTCTTTTTTGATACCGAAGTTCTCATTGACAACTTTAAAATATGCATTTTGAACAGAATTATTACCTAAAAGAAATATATTAATCAAGAACAAATCTACAAAATAAGTACTGTCACTAAAGTTTTAAAGATGTTTATAAAAACAATATTTCCAGAAGAATAATACAATGTTTATGTTACCTTTATGCACATTTATGTTTGATGGACAAATTTTTTCTTCCTCATAATTATCATGTTCTATTTTAACTCCCTGCATAAGAAATATTTAGTTGTAGATAGATAAGAAAGCCAATGTAAAATTTTACATATTTTGTAATGATAATACCTTAATGATACCATTTTCAATAGCCATAATGGGACCATTTTTTTCTTGTACGCCATTGGACATGCCTTTGGTAACAGATTCATCTTCATTTTTGGGCACTGTTTACATATAAAAAACAATGAATTGTTAAAATTATTGAAAAAACACAGCAAACTATCTTTTATACAAGAAAAACATTACCACTAAAAATACATATTGGTTAAATATACCTGGTTTTTGGAGAAACTGTTCAATATCTTCTAGTTTCAAATAATTTGAGTCCTCATCAAATGTCCAATCCAATGGGGATAGGGATGATTGTCTAGCTGATGTATTGCTAGAACTAACATAAAAAAATGGTTTAGTTGAAGTTATTAATCTCTTATTGGAAAATTATAATTGAATAAAATGTACATTATACATATTCTGTATAATAAAATTGTGTTTTGAAGAAGTATTATATTATTTTTATTCTATATTACTTTTAATTTAATCATTAATCAAATTTGGCTTCTTTAACAAATTTTACTTTTTCGAGTCATCTTCACTCCCTGAATCAGATGTACTGCTTTCATTAGGCGATGATCTTATGCTTAGAACAGGTGAAATAGGTGGCACAAGAATTGGAGCTGCATCAGCCAAAATTTCACTTGGTGATGCATCAGCTGCATCCAATAACGACGACCAGTGATATTCATTTGTAAACTGGTCTAAAAAATCTGCATCTAAAACGAAATATAAATATATAATTAAGTTAAAAAAAAGAATTGGGCGTATTTGGTGATTTTCAAATAAGAAAATGAAACCATAATCCGTAATGGAATTTTTTAAACAAAGGGAAAGTTGTTTCAAGGGTACTAACGATTCTGCAGACGTAATAAAAGGTCTATGCAATAATATGCACATTGTTTTCTTTCTGTACCGGAGTTTATTTACGTGAATTAAATGCTGTAATTACCGTATAAGCAGTCTTTGTTCCCTAGCAAAATGTCCGTATCCATCGAAGAAATATATTTTTAAAAACAAATTTCGGCCAATTTTATGAAAACCCTTTTATTCAACCTTAGATGAGCCGTAAATGCAACAAAACACGCCATACGTACTCACTACTCATCGCACATTGACAATGACATTTATTGACAGGTAAACATTGTTGTAAACTTAAATAGGTGTTCAAGTGGAATATCGGGGATCAAGGATACGGTAAAATCGTAATGCTATAAATCATTAGGGTGCAATTTCTAGTCGGACATTATCCTTAAACACAAATATCATAATGAAATATTATATAAATACAATTTCGGAGTTTAAAAGGAAACGAAAAGGAACGTAGCACATATATTTGACATTTGAGTTGACAGATAATTTCGGTCTGTTTCGGTGTTCGATTGATTATATTTCATAGGCAGATTAACATTTATTTTGCAATTTCGCTTCCTTTCTAATATTTCAAAATGAAACATTGTAAAGAACTTACGTCTTTTTATACTTATTTATTGCTTAAGTAATGTTAGTGTTATATTCACCATTTCACTAATGAAATAAATCAAGCAGGAGTGAAAATGTCTGTTTCCGAAGAACAGGAAGACTTCATTTTTCGACCTCAACAGCATTTGGATGCAAAATGGTTAAACCCCGATTTGCAAGATGCTTTACATGACCCAGATTCTCTGTGTTCCTTGTTTAATAGCCTATTGCAAGACCGTGAAATATATTTTGACGCTGGAAATGGCCTCGTTAACGCTTCTGGAATTACAGCTAAACTTGGTGACAGTGGAAAATACTACTGCGGTCTCAGGGTATGTTGCTTTGGCAAGCTTTTCCCTAAAAAAACTTATGTTATCATGCAAAAATATACTTAACAATGTGACACTTACAGATTCTCACCTGCACATGTTGTGATGGGCTTTGCGGTCCCCATTCAGGCTGTGCTTGTGCATCTTGCGCAGCTCTGTCGTCTGATGAAGAACAGCGCATTGCTTTGCAGTCTAAGCTAGTTGTACCACCATCATCTGTACAGGTTGTTGATGATCTTAAATGGAAACAAGACCCAGGTAATAATCAAACATAATTGTATGGTAAAAATTAAACAAGATATACAATATTAGACAAGCTCAGATAGTTCATATATTTGTTAATTATGTTTACTCCTTTAAATGCATTGGTTGATAAAAAAGAAAATTGCACCTAATACTTTATTTATCTACAATGTGTAAATGTGTAAACAAGAACCTTTTGTGACTATTATTTTTACATCTTAACAATAGTATGTTTTTCTTACTGTATCAATTATATTATTTCTTAACATTATTTGATTTTACTTTACATTATGACATGCATGCCTTTTTTTCTAATAATTGTAAAGTTAAAATGAGGGCTACTACTATATAATAAGCAAAAAAATATACTTAATGAGTTGTTTATAGTAAAATTATTATTAATTAATTAATTAATGATAATTTTACAAAATGGCAAAAAAGTGAGAATGGCCGTTACAAACATTTTGCAATAACCAGTTTGTAATGTTGAAATTAAATTTCTCGACTGGGCAAATGCATAGTTCAACATCCTGTTGCTTTTGCACAATAGTGATTGATTTACCTAAGCTATATGAAGGATAAACCAAATTTATATTTTTTTATTAATATACATATTTTTTACACTAAATTAAAAACAATGTATTAATTATTTTAAAATAGTACAATAGGTAAGGAAATTCTACTTCATTAATTTAATAAAAAATATAAATATGCAAACAATAACCATATAATTATTTTTATTTTTTGTTCTAATCTTAGGTCCAGAATGCCTGCAAAGTTTAATGGATTCTCTAATGTGGGAGCAGCGTGTCAGAGCTATTAACACAGTTATCAGTTGCCCTTTTATATCACAAATTCGTCGTCTGATTGTTCTTTGCAATAGACACTTAGTTGCTGTCATTAGGTATAGTTATATTATCTTGTGTATTTATGTGGCATTTTAGGTAATACATAGCTATAATTAAGACAGATAAAAAAATAATATTAAAGTTTGGTTTTATCTCATATATAAAGAGTAATCTAGAGTCAGTTGTATAACACATTTAATTAAATTAAAATTTTTTGGTTAGTAAAGCAGGCAACAGATCTGTTGTCTTAATGTATTTTGGTATTGATTAAGAGAAATTTCACACCTCTAGGATATCATTAAAGTTAATAAATAAATTCTTATTAAAACTATTCCAGAGAACAAAAAGATAACAAAGAAGTGAAAAAGCCCAAAAAGCATAAGAAACCTCCACATGCTATTAGTAACAGAGCACTGAGCAATGTTATGAACAGTCTTGACAAAACAACAGAGATTAGTTCAGATGCAACAGAAACTGATGAACAAGGTTATTCGGAAAGGTAATTTTATTTAATACAAGAGCATGTACAGAGTTCAAGGGCATTACCTATGAATGTATGCAATAATAAGTTTACTTAGTATTAATGTGATTATTATACATATCAAATCCACTAATTTACGGATTTTTCGCGTTAGTTATATATATATCACTATTCCCGAAATTTAAGAAAATGGAAAGATATGTCAATTTTAAATAAAACTCTGATGGTTATACCAGAAACATTGAGATACAGACACATACAAACTTAGTCTGTCTGTGCAAAATGTCGAGAACCTGAATGCGACAAATCTGTAAATTTGTGGATTTGATAAATTTACTGACTGTTTTCAATAACTAAATTCCCACCTTGACATTGTAGAGATAGTTGTATTTTCCTTACCAGTTCAGTGGTGCACGGCCATTTTTGTGTTTGGTAACATCTCTGCATCAAGTGGCATTTTATATGTATAAATTTATTAATATACAGAGACAAATAAATTTGTGAGTTTAGAAACCCATAAATGAATTTGTCTTCACTCTTAGATAAATTATATATGCAGTTTGATATTTGCTAATACAATATTTTTGGCGAAATTTTACTTTAAACATTTAGAAGGGATATGATGACATTCAATATATGCATTGAATATAATGCAAGTTCACTTTCGTTGTAGTGCTATAGGTCTAGCGCGTGTTGGGGCGAGGGCTGCTTTGAGATTGGCGTTATCGCTAGTGCGACGTGCATGGCGTTGTGGTGAGGACGCGGACGTTTGTTCGGCGCTCCTACGCGACGCATTGGATGCCGTGCGAGCCTTACCCGACGCGGCTTTGTATGCCGGCGGGGCAGATGTGACGCAAGCTCCGAGATCTCAGAAAATCTGGGCTGAAGTAGTCGACAGTGCTGCTAAGTTCCTGAATCAAGTTGTTGCTGGGTAATGTTTTTTCTTACTTTTTTTTTCGAAGTAAGCTACAGAAAGGAATTGCAAATAAAATCTTATAAGTTTTTTTTTTGTAGAAATAAAAGTTTTACTTAGACTCTATCACCTAATTTTATTTTCATTTTAACTGGTGATTTGTAATTTTAGTTAAAAAATTAATAAACCTACTTTTATTAAATAATATTTTAATATATCAATAGATTTATTTACATTTGTTCCGAGTCTAAATTAGCAAAACTATATCGATAAATGATTTTTGCAGTGAGGTAGGCTGCAACGTTCCAATTGGCGATTGGCGCACGTCTCTTTGCGTGTGGGTGGAGCTCTGTGCGCGCAGGGCGGAGTTGCCTGCGCTTCTCAAAGCTGCCGACGTACTTGTGACTCTGCCACCTAAGCAGAAACGACAACCAGACAACAGGTATCTATACATATTATAAATCAAAGTCCCCGGGCGCGTCTGTTTGTCTGATAAACTCAAATACTGCTGCACAGATTTTCACACAGTTTTTACTAATCCATAGCATGGTTCTTCCGGAAGGTTTATGTATATAATTTGTATTGTTTCTGTATACATTTTAGTAATTGATATTTGATAGTGATGTCGGAAATAAATTAAGCTGTCTGAGAGCTTGCTTGTCAGCAACGAAAACGCTGCCTAAACCCTATGAGATATAACAAAACAATGTTTTGTGGAAATATTCTTCTTTTATACATAGATAAAAAAACTCCGATGGCAGATGTGTATATATGAAGATTAGTTGCTATGCCCATTATATTTTTCAGAAAATTAATCGTGTTTACCGCATTGTAATTGAAGCTAATTAGACGGATACAGTATTAATTCTTATAGTTTTTAATAAGTTAATAACCATTTTAAATTCTTAACATTTTACGGCAAAAAGTAGCTCATGTCATTTGTCCGTGTTACCACGCGGACAAAGTCGCGGGCAACAGCTACTTTTATTATAAGTTGAATTTTTTATCTAAATATTTTTTTTACTTTAGAAAATTGGTACCCGCTGTCATGGCTAGAATTGGTCAATTATCGAAAATAAGAAGTAATAGTTTTAATTTCGCTATGATAGAGCTGTGACCCGCACAAAACAGAATTTTTTTTGAAAAAAAAGTTAACAACTCAATTTATCGAATAATATTTCATGTTTAAAATCTTTTTATCTTCTTAACTTTAACAACATTTTCATAATCTGTGTTTCACATTTTTAATTTCAGAATAGTTTTGGAAGAATGTACCGCTCCTCTTGGGCCGTTTCTAAGACGAATGGCCAAAGTTCCTACACCTAGTCCGATAGTCAGCAACGAAACAGCAACGGAAGTTAATCTAACCGAGACATATTTAAAGTAAGTTATTTCGCTTATTTTATTCATATTATTGTTACAGAATTAAGGTATGATTTTAATTTGTCGCTGCTTATGATGTGAAGTGTTTGAAAACCTAGAAAATAAAACAAATCAACAAGTGACAATATAGGGTTATCAAAATGGAGCGTTACATGATGGAGCAACATGTCATCATTACTAAAAGTATCTTTTTTTTCATGGCATAAGCAGGCAGACGAGCAGTCGGGCCACCTGATGAATAGTGCTCATCGACGCTCATAGACATCGGCAATACTGGTATCACCAACGCGCTGCCTGCCATGTGACATAGAATGTTAAGTCTCGTTTACTCAGTAAATACGCTGGCTACGGTGCCTATCAAACCGGAACACAATAGTGTTTTCACAGCTTTATATATATGAATATGAAAAACCTTGTTACAGAGAACTTGTTATGCATATGAAAAACCTTGTTACAGAGAACTTGTTATACCGGCCGGCGATGGCTTGATGGAGGTTAGGAAGGCAGGCATTGCTTTACTTTGTCATTTGGACCGCCTTGGTTCTCCTTTATTGCCACCTTTAAAGGGATTCGTCACGGTAAGAATATATATAGAAATAAGTATATGAATAGCGATTGTTTTGTTTTTTTTTTCAAACAAGACTTTATTATTGTTGCACGAAATTTTTTGCCTTATTAATTTTAAACACGCTGTGTACTTTACAAAAATTGAACTATCATTTTTCTATGACGAATGGTTTGTACCACATAAAAACTATTACCTGGAATTGGATTGGCTACAGTGCACCTGTAAAAGACTACCTACCCCCATAAGATGTTAAAAAAAAAAGAGAAAAATTTACCTATTTTAAAGAATTACTTTTCAACAATTTCAGTGCACGGAATCGGCTCAGGAAGTAATGTCCGTTGGTTCGGGTCCCCTCCAATTGGGAAGTTTACGAATCCAGCAAATTGCGTGCGCGGAGAAGCTGGCGCTCCTACTGACCCAGGACGGCGTTGTGTACACGCTGCCATATGACACTTTAACACCACATTTAGTCCCAGGCATGTATTAACATAATCCTTTCGAGGACATAATTAAATGTTAGGAAAATTTTTAAAATTTATAAAATAGACAAGATGAAAACAACATAGTTTTTTAATTTTTTATCATGGCTGTTGTTTCCCGGCAGCCTCACATATTTTGCGACAAAGCAGCAGTATAGTGATATCACTGATACTGTAAATATAGATGATTTTACAAGGTAACCATGACAACGCGATTTCGTTGCTATGGGTCACTTTTTCATCTATTTCAAGTCTCATTTGCTAAACTTAATTGTAATTTCTTGTTAATTATGTATCAGCCTCTACGACATTATGTTATTTTTATTATTTAACACAGGTGCAATACTGATACTAAATATACCTAACTTTCTTAGCTGTATGTTGTATTAAGTAAAAAATCGGTTTTTTTTAGGTCTGGAGGGTAAAACAATAATCCAAGTCGCGTGCCACACGGCGGGTCGCCACTTCCTCTGCTGTTCTTCGTGCGGTGGAGTTTGGTCGTGGGGCTGCGGGGACGACGGCCGCCTCGGCCACGGAGACACGGCGCCCAGAGATGCGCCCGCTGCCATACATCATCTGGCGCATCATGAGGTGGTCAGGGTCACTGCCGGGCCAGCTTGCAGGTACGTTGAACTATACCGTACCAAATAAAGAAAGGAAACTTTGTATACAAAGTCGATAATCCAACTACAATAGGATCACTAAAGTAGAACATATTTTCTGTTTAAGATCTTATAAATAGAAAATGATTATTAGCTGGATTTATAGTCGGTAAATAAAAGAAATAATTATATTTAAGATCTTATTTGCTTGTAAGTATCAAAACCTATAATCTTCATCTATCAATAAAGTACTGCAACGTATCGATGAACTGAAAATAAACTGAACGATGGTCTATGCTAACTTATGACATAGAATGTTGTTAGATCTACTAACGACCTCAAATGTGTATGACGTCTTTAATATTGATCTAATATGTTTAATATGTAACATCATTTACAATTTTTTCAGTGCTGTAATAACTTCACGAGGTGCTTTATACACATGGGGTCGGGGAGCGCACGGCCGTTTAGGCCACGGCACCGTCGAGAACTGCCTCACTCCGCAACCAGTTTCTTTCAATGCTCATAACATCGAGCGTGTTATTGACGTGGCTTTGGGTAAGTGAATTTTATATTAATGACATTTTTATAGACTTAATGCTCCCCGCCTTGTAATTTATTTATAATTCACGTTATTTTGGTAAAAAAAACCTATGGCTACTTACTTTCCGTTTTTTACGGTTTTTCTCTTTTGTAGTTCTACTATACTTCTATAATAGTCGTCATCATTATTATATCAGCCTAATAAAGACTTTATTATATATTGCTGGACATAGGCGTCCCCCGTGAGGCGCCAAGAAGCACAATTCTGCGCCACCGGTCATAACTCCATCTCGTGGGGGGTCGTCCCACACTGCGATGGCCAGTACGAGGCTGCTACTCGAGAACCGTTCTTCCCCATCGGTTATCGGTTCTACGTGCTATGTTGCCGGCCCATTGCCACTTCACCTTGCTAACTCTGCGAGCTATATATTTAGCTAATATAATAGAAGTAAAAGTAATAAAGTGATATCCTCATTTTGATACAGGTTGGGGTGAGAGCCAGACGTTGTGTTGTACTACTGAAGGTGCGGTTCAAGTGTTCGGAGAGAATGAGGCAGGAGCACCCAAGGCCCTTACCTCCCTCGCAATGTTCAGGATCACTCGTGTATACACTGGGGAGCATTGGCATGCTGTGCTAACGGACGGGTATTTTTTTAATTATAATAGTTTATTCCGCTACTGCACAAGATGGAGAAAACTCTTTTTTGGTATAATATACTGCTCAGTTTTGTTTGAAATGTTTATTTCATTTTATTACATAGTACATTCACAAACGAATGGTATAAAAAACATTTTCGATGTTCTTATTGCTGGTTCTATTTTAAATGACACATTACAGTGTAACTTAGGTCATTGTTAAAATACATTTTTTTACAATATAAATGTCTAATGTCATTGTAAAATCATACGGGTACACAGGGGGGTATTAGTGGTAGCAAAAATAGAGATGTTGAATAATCGTAACAATATAAAATTACAAATAAGTAATATATTTCTTTCAGCGGCTTAGTGTACACTTGGGGAAAGGGTGATGGTCATCGCCTTGGTCATGGGACATTGGAATCAATTAAAGCACCCAAATTGCTTGAAGGTCTCCAAGGTATGTTATAAGTTAACTTTACTGTCTAATTTGTTTAATATTTACTATATTTATTATAATGTAATTGAAACAATTTATTAATCTGAATATTTTCTGAGCATTCAAGTAAAGTAATATCCACTGTAAAGTTATAAATTAACTAGTGGTGTCAAAAGGCAAGGCGTTCTTATTCAATCGTCACGCGACTTTCTTACAATAATAACGTTTTACTATTTGGTGCCATTGCCTGATTTCCCACATAAACTTCAAATCTTATTACACTTAAGTGTTGTGTAAATTTTAACTTTAGCAGGTTATAGTATTTTATTAGCATTGATTTAATTTTAGGTATGAAGATAGTCGACTTGTCGTTGGGCGCTTCGCATGGCATTGCGTTGACTTCTGACGGCGCCCTATACATTTGGGGAACTCAGGAAAGAGCACAGATATCGAACCCTGTACCGCAGCTGTTGCAAGTTTTCAATTCATCTTTCAAAGCTAATGGTAAGGTTTATATGATGATTTATTTAAGGTTGGAAATTGATACGTGGAATACATGTAAAAAGCCATCGTCATCTCATCATCAGCTTGTGATAGTCCACTGCTGGACATAGGCCCCCTAATACACCCCTATCATTGGTTTTGACTATCTCACCACCTGGTCAATCCGTTAGTTGGACCTACACGCCCATCCGACCATGGATCATTTACAGAGCAGGTTGATCGTCAAACGCCTAAAGCAACGAAACAACATGAATTTGGTTGAGTACTCAGGTCGAACACGACTCGCGTTTCTAAAGCACCGTACCAATGACTAGTCGTTAACAGTAAGAGCAACGAATAGTGTGACGCTATTGGTTGCATAGTAACGTCCTTTTATTGACTTCATGTCATGACTATTTCAGTAAACTTCATCTCGAATGGATGAACAGTAATGTTCTCATATTGGTACAGTTCGTTAATTTGATTTCAGTGGTACTATAAAATAATTGACAAAACATCCTTCGAGTTTTAGTCATTGTCTGTCCTCTCAAGCGATGAACAGATATGGTTGATCTAGAGAATCAAGTTGCCGTCTTATCTTTGAGTGTTATAATAAATTTGTAAAAGCATTCTTTGAGTCATATTTTACCTTAAGAGTTAAAGATATTGGATGGAGAGATGAATAAGTTGCGCTCTTGCCATGTTATAGATTGTCACACAAAGTGGTCTTTCTTAGTAAAAGTATGTATATAAGTGTATTCATACAAGTGTCATATATTAATATTATATATATAAAATACAGACATTTGCTCTAAAGGTACTCAGTATTTCTTTAGTATTAGCATGAGAATTGTAAGTAAGTTTTTATCAAAGGCTTCATAAGGGCCTTGCCCTTTGTTAATCTCTGCATCATTTGTGCGACAAAAATTAAAAAAATTGTAATATATCCTTACTTATTCATTCTATTGCAGATTTTTAGAGAGGCTACTAAGGATCGCTGTTGAACAGAGTAGCACGGCGACAATAAAAGAGAACGAGTGTTTGGCTATAGCCTGTTTAAACCTACTGAGATTGCAAGTAAGATTATGACAAATTTGTATATAAGTGTATCATTTTAGTAATTTTTTAACAATCGGATGATAAGTCGGCATCACTCTAACCAACAAAAATACTAAGAATCAGTTTTGTTCAAACTAAAATTTAAGCGTCACAGCAGTACTTCGTCGTCATTTCACTACTGCTAAACATAAACCTCCCATATATGTCGCCAAGATGCACAATCCTGTGCCACTAGGACCCACCTACCTTGCATAGGCCGCCACTTATCTCGTGGGGGGTCCTCCGACACTGCGATGGCCAGTGCAAGGCTGCCACTTGAAAACCTTTGTTCTTTATCACTATCACATGTAAAAAGTCGATCCACCAACCAGCATCGGATTAGCGTGGGGATACTATCCAATAAGCCCCCTAATGGAGAAGGGGGTATTAAGGAGGCTATGTCAGTGGTCTAACACAGGCTGATGATGATGATCCTACACTCCTTAGGTGCACGCATGGCAGTGCTCCACGGGGGAGACGGGCGACGGCAGTGCGCTGGAGAAGCGCGGCTGGTGCGCGGGCGTGCACGGGGCGCTGGTGGCTCTGGCGGAGGGGCGCGCGGGGAGGGGGGCGGCCGCGGCGGCAAGGAGGGCCTTGGCTGCGGCCTGGCCCCTGCTCTTGCCCACGCCGCACATTAGAGCGCAGCACCTGATCGCACTGTTGCCCCATGGTGAGTTGTTGAAATTCTTCTTTTTGTCCTTAATTATAGCACTCTGATGCATATTATAACATCATATAACATTTTATAGTATGTGTGCAGATGACTGATGTGTACTATCTCTCGCCATGTCTCGCAATCCCCTAAAATTTTGGTGAGTTCTTGCAACGGTTTTCTACGAGATCTACATTCGGTCGGTCTACCACATGGGCGGCCTATCACGCGGTCTGGTACCTTCCACTATCCCTTGGCTAATGAGACGTCAATGAAATTGTTGCCCTCATGTTACTCATTAAGGATGTATAAGTTGCTCCTAAATTCTGTCCACGATATTCCGAGCATTTTTCTCCAGCACCACATCTCCGCTGTTGAAATATCCTATATATTATAATTTTAAAAGTTCAGTCGAAGATTTTGCACATTATTGTATAATGAACGTCTTAAATAAAATAGTATAAACACGCAAAATAAAGTTAACAATATATTGACCTGGTGATTAACAAAGTTCGCAAAGAAATCGATGTCGATTGCAACACTATTGAATAGAATTAAAGGATATATAAAATTTAAATTTCTTTGGCAGGGACCGCAACTGCTAGCGCTGGTGCCCGATTCATGACAGAGTTGCTTGTGTGGTCGCTACTCGGAGGAGGTGGCCTGAGGGACGCTTTGAACAACGCACTGCAGACGCACTCGAACGATACCTACAATCATCTGCAGCTTGATGAGTACGTTCCTTACTTCTACTGTTAATAAAAACTAAATTAACAGCATATTTAAAGACGTTTTGTCAGCATTGTATTGGACAATGGTTATACTTTGAAGTAAAATTCACTAGAGTCAAGAAACTTTTTTTATATAGCTGTATATATGTATATATGTGTTATAGAATGCAATTATACTTGGATTTTCGATCTCAGCATTTCGGAATTGTGCGAGCGAAAGTTAACTTACCCAATATTTTTCAGAGTTTAATAATCTTTCAATGTTATCCAATTTAAAAAATCATTTTTAGGTTAGTACATATTTCAATTTAGCATTTGTTTCTGCCTCCAATCATCTTTTTAATTATTTTGTTACATAAATCTAAGATTATTTTTAAATTAATGGACACATGACTCTATACCTTTCTACCTATCTCTCCAGCGTAACCTTTATTCTAAACATGCTCTTCCTTTTACATATATTTCTTTTTTATAAGATCCCTAAGAAAAGTTTAGTAATTAATCAGCTTGATAAACTTTTTATGCAATAACTACGTTCAACGGCATAGCTTTCTTTTTATTTAATTAAAACATTTTATATCTTGCAGTGAATATGACCAAGTTGACATCGTGACAGGGCAGCGAGGCTCCCAATCGTTTAACAATGTAGATGGTGTTGAAATCGCACAAGGTAACTTTTTATGTTTTTTTATACAAGTATATTTTTTTTACATGCAGCAAAAAAAGTGACTTATTCAGACCAGCAATGCGCTTTTTGTACCATTTATAACAAGTCGAACTTAAAATACTTTTAAGATTATCCTACTTTTTTTTTCTAAGTACTGATATATTATAATTTTGTGTGGTGTATTACAACCAGTTACAAATTAAGTAAAAATATACAAATGATTTGCTGTCTATTTTTTCTATCAATGTTATCTGAATCTAACTATGAAGATATTATAAGTCAGTAACTTCTAAGCCGTATCGTATCACTTAAATATAAATTTATTATTTGTCAAAACAGGTGCCTGTACTGAAGAGTACCAAATTGATAATGCAACTTCTTCCGAGAGTGGTGCTTCGGTGCCTTTGATGCATTTGGTATGTAAAGTGAGGATTATAAATCCTTACAATGGTAATGTGAATAATTATAAAGTGTCATATTACTAAAAAATATACTTTTGTCTTGGCGTTCATTAAGAAAGGGTTATGTCTAACACTGGGCTGGTGAAGACTGATTATGATTATGATGATGGTTAAATGTTATATAATTTACAGGTCAAGCATTTGATTCGAAACACAACCAGTCAAACGCAAATGCATATAAACTCTATAATCAATGGTGACACAAGCAAGACAGACGACCCCAAAGGACATGACACCGTCAGCCCAAGCTGCGATTTGCTAATTCGGTTTCAGCGGTAATCTTGATTGCAATAATCTTAAAAGATTTTTATTTTATTTTAATTATTAAACGTTTCTATACTCAAAGGCTCGTATTGACCTATTAGATTAAATTTCATATTTCTCAATATATTATTTCATCGATAAATTACAATTTTTTTGAAATTATGAATGATTTGCATTTATTGTGAATTTTTAATCATATTACAACGCCATCATACCGAACCAACTCTTGATACATTAAATTGTTATATTGTAGTTACATGAACACTTAATCTTACAAAAACCACTGGAATCTTCTAACTTTGGATAAAGCGAGCTTTAGTTGCTAACAATACGAGCCCATACCTCCAATGCTTTATTTTGTTTACAATATGTTTATCCTATTGGCTTAATTAAAAAAATGGTAATCTAAAGGTTACTCTTCTGCGAGGCGATGTGGTCCCGTGGCGGCCGAAGTACACGCGGCGGTGTGAGGGCTCTGATAACAGAATATACAGCACTTATCGCCGAGCACGTTTTGTCAACGCTGAGTTGCTTCACCCGTGCGGTTCACCAGGCGGATAGCAGTCAGCTAGTGGCACTTTGTGACTCTATTTGTTCGGACATTGTTGGTGAGTTTTACCCTTATACGGGTAGTCTGACAAATTAAAAGTTTGTGGGCCGTAACATTAAAGAGATTTGTCATTAATAATTTTTATGCGTGAGAGCAGACCGTGCGCTTGATCCTGTAATGATATAAAGCACTGCAGCAAAATTGTAATATAGACTTAAGATTAAAATTTCGTACCGTGCAAAAGATATATAAAGAGCGCTGACAATTATCTATTTTTTTCCTGAGTATATTTGTATTGCTAAATCTTTTCAACGCGTATTTTACATTTCGTTCATACATATACACAACTGCAAACTTATACATCTTCGCACTAGCGTCTGCCCAATCTACTAGGATTTAAACAACATCAACTCCAACGCCTTCAAAACGAAAGTCTACATGTTCTGAACATGTAACGTTTACTCTACTTTGCGGCACTGATAAGCGCCGCGTTCTTAAGTCCGTCCCGTTCTAAAAGTGATCTACCAGCATCAAAACATATTGTGTTCAATATTCTTAAAATGGAAATTTTAAAGGTCGCGTAGTAAGCGAGCTGGGTGTTTGGGTGTGCGCGTGTGCGGCGCGCTCTTCGTGCGCCCTGATCGACTCGGCCGCGTCGTTGGTGAGCATCACGCGCGCCTGCGACGACGCCGCTAAGGTGCTGCCCTCTGCCGCGCGTCTCGACGCCGACTTACTAGGGTGGCCCGGCCTAATATCGAAGAAGGCGAAGTTGAACAACACCTTGATACGGAAGTGAGTGTTGTGAATAGCTAAAAGCAAATTAGTTTTTCTGTAGGTGTAGTTTTGTGGTATTTAACGATGTAAAGAAATCCGTCACCTAGTGGTATGATCTTGCGCTTTACGTGGATCGAAGTTCGTGGGTGTGTAATAAGTGGGACTCGACAATGTTTTATTGTCGCTTTTTGATTGTTAGGGTAATGTAAACTCATCCTGATTGCCAGTAAAGTAAGATGATCTATGCTTTGGATAGGAATGTAAGTCGGCTCCGTTCCTGATCTTTCTGCGGTATGTTGGTTATCATTCCCATCGGAATATGAATAAAGGAAAGGGGAGTGCATCTATACCCATGTAATTGTGCACTATTATATTTCCTGCATGGATGACTGATTTTTAATAAAGATCTTTCGCTGTAGTCGTATGAAACTCGTGGGACACTATGTTTCGGGTAACGTAGGGTCTTATAATACTCCTAGGTTAGGTACTTTTGTTTTTACTTACTAACTAGTATATGTGAATCCATTATATCGCCATTGAAACGAGAACATTGTTGTTCATATTTAATTATAATCACCAGGTGCGACCTCCAGAACCATACGAAAGATGGCGGCGCCTGGATTGTGATCGAGGATCACGTGTATGATGTAGAGCATTTCGATTGTGACAACCCCAGCACAGTGGAGTTGGTCCGCAAGATGCGAGGAAGCGACGCCACTAGCGCCCTCAGTGAGGAACCACATGCTGCGTACCTCTCTGCTGCTACTGAGAAATGTGTAGGCTTGTACGCCGATCAGATTTTAGCCATCGTGCCAAGTGAGTATAAAGCAATTAAAAAGTAACAATCGTTGATATACTAAAAAGTAAGCCCACAAGCGGGCAGAAAATTATTGGGCTCGGTTTTGAACACCACATGTGATGTCAGTGCCTTTGGTTTTTGTTTTGACATCTAATCAATAAATAAAAAAGAATATGCCATAACTTAAAAAACCAGCAAAATTTGTGTGGTGTTTAAATTACAATTTAGGACACCAATTTGTTGCTGTTGTTTACGAAAAAATATGTTCTAATTTTAAACGTACCTTATTCAAATTCAAATATCTTTATTCAATACTAGTGGACCAGGCAGACTTCGTACTGCCCCAATCAATTAGAATCGATATATAAAAGATCTGAATTTTTGTATAAGATTGATTCATAAATTCAACATTAAAACTCAAAGATAAATAATTAACTGTAATACGTCTATTAACGGTATTTAGGTGAAAAAATATGTAGGTGGAAAGATATATTTTTAATTTCCAAGAATTTTTTTCATCTTTGTACCTTCCCTGCACTTCCACTAATAATTTAAGACCAAAATTAGCCAAATCGGTTCAGTCGTTGTCGAGTTTTAGCGAGACTAACGAATAGCAATTAATTTCTATAAATATTTACGAGCAGAACCTGCCACGCGTTGCTACGGCTAGATTTTATTTATTTTACATTTTAATAAACTATTTAAGGGCTTAAGATAAACGGAAAGAGAATATCAGTCATGAGAACTTAGAACCATGTTTTGGTAGATAAATGTAATTTGAAAAAAAACTGATCTCGATGATGCTACCGTTACACCTGAATACAATTAAAACTGGCACTGGTATAAAAATCGATTGAATTGGTATTGAAGTGGACAGACTAATGATGATTAATCAAAATGTTCCTTCTGTTGATATCGTGCAAAATTCTATACAAAAGAGTTTGTTTTAAAAATTATTATTTTATATTTAATTCTTACTTTTCTATTAAAAATGTTATAATTTGAATGGATATGGAGCACTACCACAAAAACATAATTTTAATGTTTTAGTTGCATGGTTATTAAAAAACAAAGAACAAAAGTTGATTACATTCGTCGCAAGCGTAAGGAAACAACTATCGTATGAAATAATAAATAACGAATATATAGTACCTTCAATCGTATCCGCCGTTGAATATGTCATAAAAATATTTCCTTATATGGGATACAACATCACTTTTATTAATTTTGCTCTGTAAAATTAATTTTTATTTTACATTTTATGTTGTTGGCCATGTTAAGGAAGCTATTTTATTAACTTTTTAATTGATGGCCTGGTATATAATAACAGGCGTTACGAAATTGCATTTATGTTTTAACAATGATGAAAATTATATATAAAATTAACTGACTAAAATTAATTGATTTTACAATTACTTTTATTGTCCCAATTTTCCTATTATCCACGGAAAGTTTATACTATTAAACGCACCTTCTATTGACCACACAAGCAATCAATCTCAATCTCACAATCGTTTTGTAAGCTTAACGATTGTGCATTAAATAATAAAGAAAATAAATTGTTATAAAACATTATTGCAATTATAAATTAAGATTAAGCTATTCTATCTTTTAGTTGATTAAACTTTCATGGTGCGCAACTATCATTTTAAAGTCGTTAAAGTATTTAGAGTCCATCTGCGACAAAAATGTCGACTCCAGATTTATATATATTAAGATTAAGATATAGATAGAAGTAACGTACTGCTTATTGATTATCAAGGAGTATTTAAAGTAATTTTGTCTTAAATTAAAACTACTCCCTTAGACTATAATAGATGTTTGAAGATTTACGTTTGTTACTTATTTGCTTCGTTTGAAGGAGAGTACGTCCAGCCTGCGAGCATTGCACGTGCTATCGTCGTGCGCTTTCAACCTCGCGTTGGGCCTGACCCAGTGCGGGCTGCTGCGTCAGCAGGGACGCCTAATGCTGCTGTCTTCCTCAGGGTGGCTTATGGTAAGATCATTTCATTCTATATTTTCTTGTAGGTTATTTACTCGCCTCCGCAGCCTAGTGGTAAGGTTGGCTTAGAATCCGGAGGTCGGGTTCGATCCTGCGGATTCAAGCGAACTTTCATTGTTGTTTCCTAGTTGTTAGGCAATGGCGATCACCCATTTGTCAATGATGTCATCGTCGGATGCATTAATCTTCCACCCTACTTGACAGGTGAGGTCCTATGTAGGTTAGGTTCCAGCGCATCAAGCTGATATGAGTTTATATTACTCATCCAAATTGGATTGTGATAATCTTTTGCATGAGCCAAAAAAGAGAAGTAGTTAACTTGTCATTGCAATTTGACCTCTTAAGAATTTGGAATGGTTTTGTGTAATAACAATCAACTTACCCGTTGAAGTTAACGTCTGTAGCATATCTTTTCTTACAACTTTGTTTTCTTTATCTACAAGATTAAGCAAATTATAATAAATTATTAATAAATATGGTTCAAAAACTAGGTATCGCAGCTGACGAATCCGTTCGAGGAAGAAAAGGCCGAGGCCCGTAGCGGCTCGTCGACCGGTGGCAATAGTCCGGCAGGGGAAACACCTGCGCCTCGCACTTGCCGCCCTCCACGCCTAAACGTAGGGCCTGCACCGGCTCGTGCTGAGGCCCTTCTGTACGCTCTAGCTGAACCTAAATTACACGTAAGTCATATAAATCACTAGCAATAGCTGTAGCTATATAATTATAACTGAAGCTTTTCTTAAGGATCGTAATGCCATAAACGGAGGATATTTATTTATATCAACAAAAAAGTTTGCCCTATAAGCCAAGTAACAATCGTTCTTTTACAGGATCCTCTAGCATTGCACTTGTGGTGGGCGTGCGAGCGGCGCGAAGGCTGTGCCCCACACTTCCCACCTGAGCATCCGTTGGAAGAGTTACGACGCGCTCTACTTGCTGTCTTATTATATCATGCTGGGTTGAAGGAACATGCGTTGGCCACTGCAACCACCGGTACTGAGTGTTTTATTGTAGTAGCATATTTTTATAATCAACGCTTCTTTGACATGTTTAAAATGTAATAGAGAATTAAGTTTGTATTTAGATTGAATTTAAAGTCACAGAGTAATTTACAATTTTAATGATCTTTTTAATAAACAGAGATGGAAAAGGGGGAAGTGAAGCTATCACCAGCCATGTCGGAAATAGTAAAGGCCGTGCAGCAGAGCAAATGGACACTGATGAGGGCGAGACAGCAGTTGTCTCGTGGATATAAAGAAGTATGTATCTTCAGTTTATCATATTTTAATGTATTCCTGATGGTGCTGAGACACATAGAATAAAATTATTATTTACAGTTTCAAACTTTTACAATAACATAGTTTTCTTAATTGTATGTTATAAACTCTTTTCTTAGTATAGATAGTTTTATAAAATAATAACTTTGTGTTACTAATTAGGTTTGTGCAGCACCATTGGAAAGAGCCAGGTTTCTATTGCACGAAGTGAGAGCTGCAATTTCACCTGCGGTCACGGCCCTGCACAAGAGGCCTCCGTCCCACCGACCACCGACGGCTAAGAAGATCTTCCAAAAGGTCATGCGTATGGCTAAGTTGCCGACCTTCAACAAATGGTAAGAAACAGAAATATAGCTCGCCTAAAATATTTTTATATCAACTAAATAGATATTACGAATATTTACACGAGAACTGTTAATCCTTGCTTACTAACTGGTTGGTGTTTAATCTATAGTACATTTTATATACTAACCATATTATACATTTTATGTTAGAAGACCTGAATGTTTCTGGCAATAAAACATATTTTTATCGTTACGGCGTTTATAAAATTTCAGTTTCGAGACTACGAAAGACTTGAGAAACCGTCAAAACAGCTTAAGCAAAAGCATGTTAAAAGCGACCGGCAGTTTATTGCACGGCGACGCTCTCATTATTAAATCTACAATAGGCAATGCGTCTAAGGCAGTCGAAGACATTCACATCAAAGTGACAGAGCCTAAAACTCACTCGAACGTAGATAGCGTAACCGACGCCACACATAAGGACGCAGCGAACTTACAGACCAAAAGCAAACTAAAGTTAAAAGAGAAATCTCTAATGCTAGAGAAAGATATGAAGAACGCATCCAATTACGACGACATGCGAAACGAAGCTCGCGGTGATACCAAAATATTAGAACGTGATGACGTATTAGATAAAGATTATGATGATAAAACCCCTACTAATGAAGTTTCTATTAGTTCTGTGAATGATATGACTGATAACTCGATACTGAAGGAGTCGATCGAGAGTGAGAAACAAGTGATGCTACTCGCGGACGATTTGAAGAACGAACTGATCACGGCTGACGAAGAGAAGGATGACGACAACTCGGAGAGAAATAAATTTGTCAACGCCTGGGTGGCAAAGCTCGCGTGCGAGGAAAAAGGTAATTTAATAACTATTTTATTCAAATATTAGTAAACCTTCAAAAGTATTAAGTTCCTCCTATCGTATATTTAGTTTGCATACATCTCAGTCTTTATTTATGTAGCGCGCTAAAGACTAGTGTAATTTTGGTAAAGGAATAATCAAATTCGTGCTCATTCTCTTTTAACCATAAAGAACTCAATACCAGAGTTGTGTCACTTGCAATGCATTAGAGACGTCAACATTGCTGTATTTCAATCTAAGTCATATGTCAAGAAATTTGTGCGTATATTAAACAGAACAGTTTCTTTTTTGACTATCACAGAGCGTAATTGTGGTGTAATTAGCACTGCAATTACTGCGTACAATAGTAAAGTTCTACATTTTCATTTGCAAACACTGGAATTCATTTTTTTAATCGTTATTCTTATATTAATTTAACAGATTTGTATTGGATGCTTGAGGAAGTAACTCCAGAGCAACAGAATTTGACAACGGCCATAATCGATTTCGTGATGACTGAAGAGTCGTGCGACATCGATATTCTAAGACGAGCCTTGTACTGTCAGGTAAATTATATATATTTTTTGAAAAATTGATTTAAAAAGATAAAAATAAAGTACTAAACTGTCTTATTTCGTTGCAGGTCCAAAGAGCTGAAATAAGAAAAAACGGTTACAAAATAATAAATAAAATGTTACACTCATCGCAGACTATGTCGCCTAGCGTTAAATACGCTGCACTTTCTGGGATATTAGGTGCTTCCATCGCAGATTCGGTACCACACGTTCCTCTGAAGCCCACAATCCCCTTAACACTTCCTTTAAAAGGCATCGAGTCTGTGATACCTTATTCTAAATATATGGTGCTTCAGGAAAGATCAAAATTAATGGATTTTGTTCTAATAGAATTGAAGGCAAGAGTCTTAGAAGGAGAACATCATCAACCTTTGCCTTTGAAGATGAGCGCGAATTATGGTGCTCATGCGTTACTTAATAAACCGTCGAGAGCTAGGTATTTATTAAATAAAACTTTATCTAAATATATTTAGAGTTCATTATGGTTTATTTTATATTTATTAATTTTATAGGTACCTTATATCGTTGTTAGCGCTTCTAATAGAAGGATGTCACGGCCCTGAACTAGAACAACTTATTAACGGAGGAGCTCTGAGTTCATGTTTGACTTTACTGAAACAAATTGGTGGTGACACGTCGCAGTACTCCTCGTTGATTTGTCACGGAATGAAACCGAAATGTATGTTAAAACTGTTGTCATACTTCTATATCCTTCCTTAGTCGTCCCTGGCACTTATCGTTGGATGTTCATTAATTTTATTTTACCATTTCTCCAGGTTTATCAGCTTACTTTGATTTTACATAAGATTGTTCAATTGCTATAACATTTATGTTTAAAGATAAAAAAATCTTCTTCTTGAAGCAAACGACAATCAGATTGAGTTAAACTTGATATCTTTAATTATTCGTTGTGTTTCAGCTGAATGTTTAGTAATATACGAGGATGAGAGACTAGGAGCCCGCGCTAGAGGCGCATCTTTATCGGGCCCTGAACTGGCATCACTTATGAAGATTGGCGCGCGTGTTGTGCGCGGTAAAGATTGGAAATGGGGCGATCAGGTACATTATGTATTTAATATGTCTAATAAATATAAAAAAATGGGTGCGTGTACTTATGTACGCGCGTGAGAAGTTATACTTTGGCATCATTAAAAAATTAATATATTTATATAATAATATATTTAATATATATATATGTCACAGGTGCGCGCGCATCTTAAAATTTCACTCATAATTTTTTCATAACGCGCCTAAAGAAGTATAACTTCAAAAATAAACGCAACCAAAACGAACCTTAATCCCAACTCATAGAGCACATTATGCAACAACTATCGCAAATAAAAACGACAACTCCATTATCACTACACAAAAATCAACCTTATCACTATGTAATAAGGTCCATTTCACCGTTTTCATTATAAACTGTTAATTTTGTGTCACAAGTGCGAGCGCATCTTAAAATTTCACTCTCATCATTTTTTCATAACGCGCCTAAAGAAGTATAACTTCAATAATCTGTTAAATTTTAAATATGCTAATGTTAGAAATAAACAAACCTGATTTCACGTCTGATAATATTAAGAAGTATATAAAGTTCGCTATATATGTATAATATTTCAAATCGACATAATCCAACATTAAGAGCCAAGCCTTAAATTTGTACTAATTTGTACCAGTCTAATTCTATCTGAGAGAGATAAAATAAGCTCATTCGCCTTTGTTTGCAGTAGATCTTACGATTCTAGAAAAAAAAATACGGACATGCAATTAAAATGATACGCGACGTACAAAATACAATAACTTTCATAATGAACTTGCATTTATATGGTCTTTGATATAATGAAAAAAAATCCATCAAAGTGTATGATATATAATAATTACATTATTCAGTGTTTCGATTTATATGATGAAAGTTATTTCATTTATTTATTAGTTAATTAATGAAAAAATAACGATTAAACTCATAAATTATTAAACAATAGGATGGTGTGCCGGGGGGAGGGCCGGGTTATCGGAGAGTTGGGCGAAGATGGTTGGGTGCGCGTCGCGTGGGACGCGGGCGGCACCAACTCCTATAGAATGGGGAAGGAAGGAAAGTATGATCTCAAGTTGGCGCGCTCACCTTCACCCCCGCCGTCGGTGGACGAAACAGTACATGGGACTGGTACGTTTTTTATTTGTGTTTTTTACTGGTACTTTATATGTAGGATTCTGTGCTTAGTTTTCAGATTCGTTAGTGACTACAACATAGTTAAATTATTAAGTAAAAATTTAATTAAATATTTTAATATCTTATGAAAATTTATAACACTTATCCGGCTTGATGCTAACTCGCCTATTGATGTACTCTTATTATGAACATTTATTACTGAAATTTCTTCTTTTTCGATGTTTTTATTGACATTTGTGGTAGCTAATCTCCTATTGGATATTTTAGTGCAATAAAAAATATCTTTTTTACTCATCACCAATTCTTACTTCTTGCTTCTTGCTTTCATTTAATTACAAATACTTTTTAATAAATAATGAAAGCTTTTGTATATTATGTAAGTTTTACAATTAAGATTTTACACAGTTTGACAACAAGAAACAAAGCCAGTTTTTTTTAATACAACATACTTTTCAAACCGTAGTTCATCATCATCATCAAACCATTAATATCTTTATTCATGAGGTACATAAAGTGGACACTCAATTATTATTAAAAATTGTTAACCTATTTCAGTTGAGAGCAGCGTCGAATGGTGGCCGGTGAGCGAGGTGCGCGCGGCGTGCACGTGCGCGTTGCGTGCGATGTGCGCGCGCGCGGGCGGCTTGACGGGTGCGGGGGCGGCGGCGAGGCGCAACGTGGCAGCCCTGCAACGGCGCTTGTTGGCTTTGGCCCGCGCTCACCACGCCCCTCCGCCTACAGCGTTTGCGGCACACTCTCATACTGCACTCGCTTTACTTAGAGGTATTTTTTATATAAGTGCTGAAATTTTAGATAAGTTAGATCTAATTCAGCCTGTGATAAGTTTCCAAGACGTTCCCGCTAGCTTTTAACCATAAATAGGTGGTGTAGTGTTCTTTAACAGTTAGCGTCTGGGATCACATGAAAAAATATGACGTTGCAATAATACAATACAATCGAGTATTTTCAAGAGTATTTTTTTTTAATTAACATTGTTTCATTTATTACAGCAAGTGCCCAAAGCCCCGAAATGAGAATATCGTTATGCACCGATTCGTGGTTTGAACTCTGCTTCAGTATCATATCGGCGACTGATAAGCCAATCTCGCAGGATTTGATTTATATGCAGGTTAGTTGCATTTTAACTTTTAACTAAATCTGTATTACATAATTTTAGGACTCAGATGTGGTATGAAATTACAATTTCATACCACATCAAACACATAAAATTATAATTATGCACGGATAATATAATTGGAATAAAATAAGCAGTGATGCGTTCTGACGCCTCAGCTATATTGCTACCATATCATAATGCAATGCGTTTCGCGCTTGTAGCGTTATACAAAAAACAGTTTATCAATAACCACAAAATCTCAAATTTGTACTAATTTATTTGAATGTTTTCAGATCCAGTCTATTTGGCTTCTAAAGCGCGTCTTAGTCGAACACAACGGCCCGCCGGAGTGGCGGAAGACAGTGACTGCGCAACTGCTGGCTTTAGTGGGTCGCCTGTGGCTGGAAACGCACGCCGCCGACCCCGCCCTCAGGCCGAACCATCTGATGGTCGTTGCTGGCGACGAGGAAGAACTAGGTAAAACCATTCCACACGTATATTTAGAGTCATAGAAACTCCGATAGCACTAACAGGCATCCCCTTTTTAACTAAAAATTAAGCGTTAAAAGTTGCAGTCTACCCGACTTCAAATCTTTTTCGAAAAACTTTTATTCTGATTCGGTATCAGAGTTATGTAAATGTGGCATTAATCCACTGTTATATTACCAATAGCAATGATAGCGTTGTACGTATGGGATTGTTACAAGTCAACTCTCAATCGCCAATTGACATTTCAGTGGCTCAAATCACCAGTAAGATCGCTAGATGTGAGACGCCGCTTTGTTGCTAAGGATTACAATGATTATATCAGTTCCGAGCTTTATTTTTCTTTCGAATATTGACTTTTCTATGAAAAATACTCATTTGGTCTGTAATATATAGATAATAGATGGCGCGCTCCGGCAACCTGTAGTTACACGGGCACGACCTGTGCAGGGGTCGTCAATCTCGTGCGACAGCTCCACTCTTCACCGCAGTGGCATACATCCATATCGACGCTTCTGTTGGAGAAACTGCAATTGGCAGCGCAGATGGTAAATAAAATTATATATTTCTAGTTATATTTTTATACAAAAGGAACGAGTGAACTGGGTTAGCGTTCAACGATTCTTAAAGTCTGCCCTAAATGAAACATAAAATTGAAAAAAAAAGTTTCCGTCGAATTTTATCGATGGAGATTCCACCATAAGAATTAATAGCTAGAGGTGGTAGGCCTTTTACAGAGGCCGGCTGGGACGGCACCACCGCGCTGCCTACTTCTGCCTTCAAGCAGTATTGTGTTCCGATTTTAAAGGCACCGTAGCCAGCGTAATTACAGTCATCTTATGTCTCACGTAGGCCTCTCGTGGCCTAACTGGTCGTCTGCCTTCTTTGGCAATTAAAAAATAGAAACCGGATGTATTACAATAAGGATACAAATTTAGTTGGGCTTTGAATAATCTTTTCTTTATATAGATATGTAAACTTTGGATTTTGTATTTAAGATGTTAACTCATTTAGATAACCAGTGACTGGCATTGGTGGCCGCATACCAGCCAAGAGATGACCCAAACCGCGAAGCCTTCACCTCCATCATTAAACACTTGCCTCATAGGTAAACATTTTTTTAATTTATATTCTATATCCAAAATTGTGTCTGCAAGACCAACCATGTTAAAATTGTAGTAAGTGCCAGATTACTGTTGAAACGCAGTTTATTTCTACTAAGTTGGTATATGTCTGTATCAGACATATGCCAATTTAGTCTGCCCGTGATCATGGATGCTGGAAAGAATCCCAAACGTCGAGAATAAATATATGTAACTAACGCGAAAAATTCGTAAATTAGCGGATTTGATACGTATGATTTAATTTTTTCTAATACTTTCATCTGTAGCTTTCGTTTTGCATATATATGCAACCTTATTCAGATGCCTTTAAGTTAAACATTATTTAACATAATTAAGAATAGTAATATTTATTACAATAAAAGTCTCTCACAAAAATAATAACGTTATTTATTTAAACTTGATTTTGATAGCTGGTGCTTTGGGGGTCGTGGGTGGTGTGGAGTGGCGTATTAGACTAGGGCAGAAAGTGACAGCGGGCTCGCCTGCTAAGAATGCAATCGTAACGCAACTATCACCTCGAGCCAAGATCACTTTAGTACACGAGGATGCTTCAGATCAGTAAGGTAATTTTAGGTGTATTTTCTATTATTACTTATATTCTATTAACATTTGAAGTAGTTAAAAATCATTATTTTCTGATTGTAACTACTAATTTGCTCGTTAAAATTATTGTGATCAACAATAGATACAGTAGATTGGCTAAAACATAATTAATTAGATCTGTTCGTTGATGCCATTAAAAATTTGTAATGTACCAAAAAGCCATAAATTCCGAAAGATTATTTATATCTGTATATGTAAAATTTACTGTCTAGTATATATAATATAAAATTAATTTCTCGCTTCTAGGTCGAATTGACCGGTATCACGAACGCTGAAAGTGAGCGATTGTCTCAAGCGCTTGGAGGCGGAGAGAGCGCTTTACGCGTTTGCGCCGCACTTCTTGGCGCTTCACCCAACGCCTCGCCGGTACACCCACATCATTTGCCGGGTAATTGTTCTTATTTACAATTAATAATACCATCATAGTTATAAACCATTTAGTAATAATAAATGTGGCATTTAAAAAAAATTGCTCTATGTATTGTATTGAAAACTTTTTAAAATCGTCAAAAAGAAATGCGGACCGCGTACTTCTGAAAAACACATATGCTTAGATTTTGCCGTACATAGTAATTTTAACCAGAAACAACCTATGTCTTACTAAACAATGCCATTTTGTATTAGTATACGTTTTATTATTATATTAAAATTTGCATAGCTTATATTCCTATGGCAATGTCTTCGTTTTGGTAAAATAATATTTTGAATACAATAATATAAATGCTAAACTATTGTGCTAGTTCAGTTAATTGATGAAGTATTGCATATTTACAGCTGAAGTCGATGTGTTCGGACTCAGAAGACAACAAATGGAACTCCTTATGCTAAGCGCCGTTAGAGGCTTGCTGACTACTAGAACGCGTTTGAGGAAAGTTCTGATGCAACCACCGGACAATGCAGGTAACTTGCTCGAGGCACGGTGTAACTATAAAATGCCAAATAATACACAGAATTCATATGAACAAAACAATTTTAACCTTTTGTTGCCGTACCATTTTGAGCTCTTGTGGATGATGCATCGTCTGCACGTTTTGTTATTCGGCGCCATTAGTGAAGATTCCATGTCTTATTCAGCTCCTATTCAATATTCGTATCACTTTGTCGTAAAAATTACGTAAGTCATTGACATGTCCGCTCACTAAGTAATAATCTACTGTTTGCGGTTAAGGCAAGTCAAATATAAAAAAATATCGATTATAACGACGTCAATAACCACTAGATTTGATCCACCTACGATTTGATGCTCTTACTATAAAATCTGTCATAATTTTGCATCTAAATATATTTACTATTCAGCAACAATCGAACGAGGTGGGTCTGCAGGAATGGAGGGCACCCTACTCCGCCGCCTGCTCGCCCTGGCCACGCGCCCGAGCCCGCTGGCCGCGTCGCACTCGCCCAAGGAGCTGGCGGCCGCCGCGTTGGCGGTGGCGCATCAGCTCGCCGCGCACGTCGCTGGTGAGTGCCAAGGAAGATTTTCCTTTATTAAAAGATATATATAAAAGTGATTTCCACATATATATTGACTCATCACGATATCTCCTGAACCATAAGCGTAGCGACGCCACTCGAAGCGACTTGAAATTTGGTAGGAATATTCCTATCGCCGAGTTTAGGTCAGCTAAGGACGGATTTTACGAAATTCCACCCACTAGGGGGGTTGGGGGGTTGCTAGTTTAAAGATAAAGAATATTAAACTTTGAATGTACAGATTGTTTTGGTAATCGAAGCATAGCTTTATAGTTCAGTTTGCTTTTTTCTGAAGTTTGAATGCCGCCTAAAATAAGGAAAGGACTGCTCTTTTATATTTTGTTTTAATTAATTAGTTTTATGTAATATATCTTTTAATTTGTATTGTAAAATTTTTAATAATGAATCATTTATCTTTATGTGTGAACGTTTCTATCTATGTACAGGCGACGAAAAAGAAGTCGATTCGCCGCCAGACTTGCCTATTATAGACAAGAGCAACGTGATGCAGGTTTCAATGGGCCCATCTACCAGCACGGCTTCCTTATGTAAGTGTATCGTAGTAACTGTTATCAATTTATCGAAATTGCTGTGACATAGTATATTTTAACTACTGAAAATATCATCTGTTTACAGCAAGGAAGGATCTGAATACGTGGGCAAACTCTTCACAAGTACAAAAAGTAATTGAAATGGGTTTCTCCCGACACGCCGTATATGGAGCTATACAAACTTTAGGTATGAATTTGTTAATGTATAACATGACCCATGTCAGAATAAACTTACAATAAAAGTTATATTTTGAATGGCCTTCATCCTAGCCTGCAATACGATTTAAATCTCTTTTCCTTTTATATGAAAATCTTAATTATCTTTTAACAGGCGGTAATAGTCTTCCAACTGTAGAAGCGTTGGTGGGCTACTTGCTAGAACAACAACAGCAAGGCTTCGACGAATCTCTCTACGAAGTGAAGCCGCAGACGTCTAAACAAGACAAACGACCGGCGCCGTACCGCTGGCGAAGTTGTTTCGCCTCTGAGGAAGAGTACGCGCAATACTTATCGGATATCATCACTCCGGGCATGACTGTACGGTGCTGCAAGGCCTATGAGAGTGTACGTTTCTGTTTAACATTATTTTTTAGTAAACAGTATTAATAATAATAAAAAAAGTTTGTAAATGAATAATTATTTTTATTTTTAGATTGCTCTTGGCGACGTCGGTCAGGTGCAAAAGATCGAGCGCGATATAAAGCAAAATGTCTTCTTACAAGTAAGTCTCAAATGTTTGATCTAATACGCAATGCTTCTTTCCGGTATGATCTAAGTCGTCATTTAGTCACCATCGACTTTAACCACATTGTAGTAAAAGTTTCTTGTTTTTACTTAATTATGTATATTTTTTATTTTATTACTTTAAAGTTTGTATTCTTCACTTTATAAAATTCAGGCAAAGCAGCAACTATTATAGTTAATAAGTTATTATTTAACGTACGTTCACCACATTCCTGAGACTCTCCCATGAACTATTATTATGGTATATTCTATTAGGTGGAGTGGCGAGGTCTAGGGCGCATTTGCGGTGTCCGCGCACTGCACGCCGAGGTGGTATCGGGCGCGCCGCCCTTCGCGCCCGGCGATAGAGTGCGTGTACGCGCCGCGGTCACACAGCCGCGCTACAAGTGGGGCTGCATCGACCATACGTGTGTCGGCACCGTCACCGGTAAGTTCTTGCAGAACTAAATTTAGATGTATTGAAGACAAAATAGCCTAGAAAGGGGCTTTTCAACACGGGAGCGACTGGACAATTCATATTAAAATTCTGTAACCCTATAGATAAAAGGGCTGTTAATTTAAATTATTAATAAATTTTGACTCGTTCGTTTTCTGCCTTAAGGGATATCGAGCAACGGGCGCGATTTGACCGTCGACTTTCCACAGCAACCAGGGTGGACAGGGCAAGTCAGCGAAATGGAACTGGTCACCGATCAATGTGAGTAATTTAAAGCAATTTACTAAAAATATGACAAATATTAAAATAATTTAAAATTTGAAACACTATAAGCTATGTCATCGTTATGTAATTCAACATCTTAATCATTCTCGTGATAAATTCAATAACAGAAACTCTATTTGGACGACGCTATTACTTTGACGTAGGTAATATTAATTACAATTAATATTTACCAGTAACATTTTAAGTATACGACCGTTTTACTTCTTGCGAATTAATTGGCGACCTTTAACTCATTTTTAAATGATTGCCCTTCAGTAATATGAAATAATTATTCTCTCCCTACACAGCTGAGTGGGGTGAAAGCGCTGGTGGTGCGGCAGTGGGTTGGCGGGGAGCAGTGCGCGCGGTACGCATTTCTTCGTGTCGTCCCGGCGCCGGTGCTAGACGTTTATTAGACGCTCAACCCCACACTTATTGGCAAAGTTCTAGCGGTACTGGACAGGTGAGAAAAAAAGCGATTTTTTTATATTTACTGTTATAAGCCGTTTAAGGAAGTTATATAGCTTGATATTATACTGTTAAATGTTTTACCTAATAACCCATTTAGTTGTTAACGAATTTCTGGTGGATTATTTTTGCAATTAACTGCCTCGTAGCCTAGTGGTATGGGCGTGTGCTTTAGAAACCGGAGGTCGTGGGTTCGAATCCTGCGGGGACGCAACAAATTTTCATTGTTGTTTCCTAGTTGGTTAGGGCAATTTGGGCCGATCACCCAATTGTCTGAAAAGTAAGATGATCCATGCGTCGGATGGGCATGTAATAAAGTCGGTCCACCCACCAACCCGCATTGGACCAGCGTGGTGGGATACGGTCCAAACCCCCTAATGGATAGGGGTGTATTAGGGGAGGCCTATGTCCAGCAGTGGACTAACAAAGGCTGATGATGTGTATGGATGTGTATTTTGCAAAGTTCTCCTACATAATCTGCTGAGTCAGACAATAATAATAAGGATAAAAGTAATATTTCTGGTCAAATTAGACGCGGAAAGATGTAAATACAGACAAACATACCGGTGGTAGGTCCACTTTTTACAGAAGACCGTCTGGGTGGGTACCACCGCGGTGCCTATTTCTGCCGCGAAGCAGTAGTTTGAAAACACTGCTGTTTTCCGGTTTGAAGGGCACCGTAGCCAGCGTATTACTGGGTAAACGAGACTTAACTCCCTATGACTCACGGTAGGCAGCGTGTTGGCGATACCACTGGCATTGCCAATGTCTATGGGCGTCGGTGACCACTTCCCATCATGTGGCCCGACTGCTCGTCTGCCTGCGTATCCCATAAAAAACATTATTCATGACGAGCGTCATACATGTCGTCTTCTTACTTATGAATTATCAGTAAGTGTGAGTCGACTAATTACACCTATCTACGTACGGTTTTGTAATTAGTCGACTCACACTTTCAAACGACGACACTTCGACACTATGGGTTACCTGTAGGATAATAATGCCTCATAATTTTTTATGATTTCAATAATTTCTCATCGCTCTCACCAGCACTGGATCCGCGTGGAGATGCGCGCCGGCGTGCGCGTGCGTCGCCTGGGGCTGGGCGTGGCGGGCGGCTCGCACTCGGCGTCCGCGCTCACGGTGCGCGGCGGCTGCAGCTTCGACGACGGCGCGCTCACGGCGCTGGCGGCCGTGCCGTGCGCGCCGCAGCCGCGCGAGCGCCCGCCCGCGCACCTCGCGCAGATACAGCTGCTCGCTGATTGCAAACAGGTACGTAGGGACTGCGCTTGTTGTACTTTTTTTTTTACATCTGAGGCGAATAAGGCACGGAATTTATGTAAATAAAGCGTTATGTCAAACGCTACTGCCGCCAAAACGTTATATATCGGGTGGTCATTTGATATGGCGGCATTGGTCCAGTTCAAACACTTTCTGGTTATTGTTGGTAACTACTACTTCTATTTTAATTTGACTTTGGTATAGATGATGTTGCGTTGCTGTAAGTTGTTAAATTAAACTATGTGCTATCGTTATATAGCGTATATTTGTGAATTAATAAAGGAATGTTTTCTCGTTTTATTTTTTTTTATAAGGCCAGTCTATAAAATAAGTATTTAGAGTTTTGATGATCTACAAGGGCAGATTTGTCCTCACTCATTTTACTAGATCGGTATATCTTTCAATGTATTGTCAAACAGAATTATTTAACAAATTATCTTAAATAATTCTGCTTAACTGTGCTCATGTAGAAGTTTTCGATAACATTCTTATTTTCTCTTCTATTTTAGTACTATCCTTGCATAGAAATTGGAATAAAGCAGAATCGCAGCGTGAACGCGGACGTCCGTGTCCATGGGCTCTACATTACCGGCTTCAGACCTAATCCGCTGTACTCGGAAATTCTTTTGGTAAGGTTATTTATTATTTTTGCTATAATTTTGTTTAAAGCGCGTGTCCCATAAACTCGTCGTATGCTGGAGATGAATCAATTCCTATCGTGTGCATCTGCGTGTTGCTAATAATGAAACATATCTACCAATTTATTCTCATATGTATTTTTTTTTCTTACAGAGTATGAATTTTGTTGCGGAAGACTGGATGGAAAAAGACAATCCAGCATGTGCTACTTCGTCTGATACGAACCCAGCGTTGTTGCCGAATGACTGCCCGAAGGTGAAAAATAAAATTTAATTTAAATTTGTATTGAATTGTCATTTTTGAGTGTTACAATACATATTTTATATTGAAATTTTTGATATTTACAGGTTTACGTTTGGGGTTTGAATGATAAAGACCAATTGGGTGGCGTGAAAGGGTCCAAAGTGAAAGTTCCTGTATTTTCGCCGGGACTTAGCGCACTGCGACCCGTTCATATTGCCGGCGGTTCGAAGACACTCTTCATCGTGTCTCATGATGGCAAAGTATGTAGTTTTCTAAGCTATATAAATTATTAAAAATTGATTCAATTCGAGTGAAATTATGATAAAGTGCAGTAACAAAGAATATTGTTCAAAGTTTGCCGATTGTGCTTAGATAAATGTCACGTTTTGCTTCTACCGTAACAATTATAATATTAGCTCTTCTTAACGTGATATTTTATTAGTTTCTTCGTTGTTATAATATTTAAAATTTTGTGTAAGTTTAAAGTGTCTACTGCATTATTACATAATAAAGCTCCTTAAAGTCATTATGGTTTATTTATTGATATATTTGTTATTATTCGTTGCTTTGTAAACTAATCAACTTCAAGTAAAATGTAATGATATAATTTTTATTAACCAGCTGTACGCGTGCGGCGAGGGCACCAACGGCCGCCTCGGCCTGGGCCACAGCAACAACGTGTCGACTCCGCGCGCCAACCCGTACCTGGCGCACGTGCTCGTTCGACGCGTCGCCGTCCACTCGGGCGGGAAGCACGCGCTCGCTCTTACCGCAGACGGAAAAGTACGTATCGTTAGTGTATGCGGTACAAGTTGATACAAGTTTTAATGACGGCAGCAATAGACGGTTAAAACCGAGTTCATGTAGCACATTGTAGGGTTGGTTTTTATGGAATGTATAATACTACCAAAATAAACAAATGAAACGTAGGGTTTTTTATCTAGCCTTCATATTCAAATGTCTTTAAGCACAAATCCCTTATAAGCCACGTCAAGCGTAAGACGTCTCGTAGTTATTATAGGTTACTTTTTAAATGTATCAATCCCATATCCTATCTATTAGTCGCTGGTATTTTTTAACTTTCTTGTTGGGATTATGTTTACTAACAGTATAATTCATTATTCTTCTGTAAAAATCTGCACCTAGGTATACTCATGGGGTGAAGGCGAGGACGGCAAGCTAGGCCATGGAAACCGACTAACGTTGGAGGCGCCCCGTCTCATAGAGTCGTTGTCTGGAGAGCGCGTGGTGGGCGTGGCCTGTGGCTCCGCCCACAGCGCCTGCGTCACCGCTCGCGGCCATCTTTACTCCTGGGGACTGGGAGAGTATGGGCGGCTGGGACACGGTGATGACGTGACGCAGCTTGCGCCCAAGATGGTAAGTTATTTATATTACCACAAACGAATGCCAATACTTCACTATGATTGAATAAAAACGTGAACAAAAGTTACGTTTGCCTTAAAACAACAAAAAATCAAAAAATATAATAATGTAAACTTTTCTGTCTTTTTTTACATAGGTTGAATCAATGGCTGCATTTAGAGTAATACAAGTGGCATGTGGATCTCGTGATGCGCAGACATTGGCGTTGACTGCGTGCGGCAAAGTATTTTCTTGGGGTGATGGCGACTTCGGGAAACTGGGTATTCCATTAACGCATTTATATTTCTCGAAAGATGAGTTATGACTAATGCGCCGTGCGTCCATTGCAGTCCACGAAATATTTTTCTTTAATATAATGCTATCAACCAAACACAAGCCTTTTGACAACCATTTTTTTTTATATTTTATAGAGTCAGATAACATATTTTTTTTATTGTTGATGTTTTTGTTTTAAACGACATATTTTGATTAATTCCAACAATAGGGCGCGGAGGTTCAGACGGCTGTGCTGTGCCGATGAACATCGAGAGACTCAATACTCTCGGCGTGATACAGGTCGAATGCGGCGCCCAATTTAGTTTAGCCCTGACGAGAGACGGAGAGGTAAGATATTTTTTTGTTGCATAAAAAATTATAACTGTACATTCAAAATAAAATCTTATGGTTCGTTACTTTATCTCTCTTCATTATCGATAATCTTGTTAATGTATGTTTATATCATAAGATATTAAAAACATAACGGACTTGTGAACATTCACTGTTTATAGGTGTGGACTTGGGGCAAAGGGGATTACTTCCGCCTCGGGCACGGCCTGGACGCGCACGTGCGTAGACCCACGCTCGTGGAGGCGTTGCGCGGTCGGCGCGTCATACACGTGGCGGTCGGAGCGTTGCATTGTCTGGCCGTCACTAGTGACAATCAGGTAAGAATTAATTATTTAGTTTTAATGAACATAGTTTACATGTGCCGGCAAACTTGCAAATATCTCCGAATAGTATCAAAAACTTTTTATTTTTAATTTACTGTCGAACACAGTTTTTCAATTGTGCTTTTAAATTTAACGATAGATAAAGCTGAGTTAGAAGTTTCATGGTATGTATAAACATTCCAATCCATACCTTCAACCTGCCCAGATTCCATATGTATTAATTGCATTAATATTTTTTTTGCTAAATATTTATAAACTAAAAACGTTCATAACCCAATATAGCAACATAATAACCCATAGCGTCACAATAATGTGTTGTACTTTAATAAATGCGACTGCGTCAAAAATATTACAACGCGTACGGAATATCCCCAGTGTTATATTATCCTGTAGCTATAAGACGTTTCGTTTGATCATCATGTCATTTTCTATCGATTTATCGTTTTAGGTGTGGGCGTGGGGCGACAACGACCACGGCCAGCAAGGCAACGGGACCACGTGCGTGAACCGTCGGCCGGCGCTGGTGGCCGGTGTTGAAGGTGTCCATAGAGCGGCCGCGGGCTCCTCGCACTCGGCGGCGTGGGCGCTGCGGCCCTCTGCAAGGACACTCCCCCCGCAGCCCCACCTCGCCCCCCTGCCCTTCCCCGCCTTGAAGGACCCGCTTGGTGCTCAGAGCTTAGGTGAGACGCTCGACATACGTATGCTTTATTATTTTAAGCCTTAATGTGCATTAGTTAGTGGTTAGAGGGTGGTTAGGAGCGAATTAATGCTGAAAGGCATTATCTATCAGTAAACCTTTGGGTAGTATGAACAAATATAAATACAAAGGAACGATTTTTTTATAAGCTTATATAGACGTTTAATATTTTAAAGATGCGGATTTTTTCTTAAATTGATTGATTTTTGTAATATCATATTAAAATTGAAAACCATAAGCAAGTCTTTGCATCAGGATATAGTCTTTTCTCCAAGTCTAAAGTGCTCTACCTAATCTCACAGGACATTTCATCCCTAAAAGGACACTACTACATATTTTTGTATAAAATCTGGATTTGACTTATCTCGGATAATATAGACTAATACAGACGACACGATGTTTTTGAGAGTTTATCCGTAACTTATATTGTTTATTGTACCTTTTGATTGTGAGTTATCTTCAGATTCTTTTTATGATGCTTACCATAAAGCGACTTCAAATGAAATTTAAACGCCATTTATTGACGTTTATTAACATTTTGTTTTCGCAGGTTTATACGCGGAGGAGACCGCTATAGAAGAACCGCAAGGGCCAAGACCGTCCTTAGCCTCGGCAGCTTTGGCTTTGGAACCGCCTGTAGCAGTACAACACGCACTGTCTTTGATCTTACTCGCCTTGCATATAACACAGGTAAAATTATTTTAGTAATTTAATACTAATAGTCGCACATCGAAGGACTTGTGCAATGATTATCTTTAAAATTGTTATTTTTAATACTATGTTAATTCGTAGACGATATTTTTAATTTACTTATTAACTTTTTGCTATAAATATTGATGTTTTTGGTTTTAACATACAAATATTTGTCTCAAGATAAGAAACCCAAATCTAACAACTAGGTTATTTAATGGTACAATAAATTTATAAGCATTTTTATTGGACGCGCAATGAACAAGTAACACATGTTAACCACCAGGCGCGCACACTACTGGTGGAGGCGTTACGCGCCCACGAAGCTTGCTCTACGGCGCCCGTGACCGTCGGCTTGGAGGCCGAGGACGACGACGCTGAAGCGGACGCACGCACCGGCGGCGGCGAAGCGCCCGCTGATAGAACTACGCTGCCGGTATAATGAAATACAAAAATATTTCTTTTCTTTAAATCAGTAGTCCCTTTTAATTGTAGTGAATAATATGTTAAACCTGTAAATAATGCAATAAAAAACCTGTTGTAATATTACTAAATACCACTGATTGATTCCAACATTTCTTTTGGCTGACTTATTACAACCAGTGATATTTGGCCATACAATGTTCGCCATGACTGTCATGTCAATTAAAGCGTATTTTCAAACAACACAGTGGACGGATACGTTCACAACCACTATATATGATACATGCCTTAAAACTTAAGAATAATATGTATATGTTGTCTGTTTTCTCAGAGTGGTGCAAGCAGTCCGTTGAGCGGCTCTATATCATCTCGACACTCAGCTGTGATGTCCTCTAGCGCTGTCTCCGTGGCAGCCGCAACAATGACCGTTCAACAAGCAGAAGCGCCTAAAGTATGTCAAAATAATAAAACAATTATATCTGAATTATAATATATGGTTTTTTAAACTATATATAATAAGAGTAAAAGTATGATAAAATACAATACAAGACCATTTTAATTATTATTAAATAACTTAATTACTTACTGCACTTTACGATATTTTGGCCGTTAAGTTAATTGTTATTGATTTTTTTTTTAGTTGACACTAGATGATTTTACGTCGCAACTAGGCGAATCGGACGCGAGAGCCTTAGTTGATTTATTGAAACTCGCCGCTGCGGGCAGAGTTCCCGATGCCAATAATGCTGTTAGAGTTATCACGGATGTTCTAATGGGTAAGGAACTTTGAGTCTTCACTTTTAAGAATTAATGAACTGAAAAATAAATATTTCACCTTAATAATATAAAAAAATATTCTGATTTCGCGTATACCGGAGGTAAATAAGAACCGAAATTTGTATAAACAGAGTTAAATTAAAATTTTTCAAATTCAAATATCTTTATTCGATATAGAAGTGTAACACTCGCTTATTGATTGTTAAGGACGCTAATACGCAAATGTCAAAGTAACACTAAATAATTTTTCCCTGCAAATGTCAATGACCGCGCGAAAATAATATTTCTCAAGCTAAGCTTATTATTCTAATTCTTTGCTCATATGATGATGAAAACCTTATTATGCCCGAGTATATTTGTTATTACTAGTTCACTGTTGCATGGTTAAATACTTAACCAGAGCCCGTTGTTTCGATCTATTTCCATTCTTCAGCGCTGTGCTCGAGCAAGCCCGCGGTCGCCGACATGGTGGTGGAGGTGTGCGTGTGCGAGCTGGAGGAGGCGGCGGCGGGCGGCGGCCGCGCGCCCCCGCAGCCGGTCACCGTCGACAGCCCGCACCCGTATGCGGACGACACGGACATATCGGGTAAGAATGCGCAATTGTTGTTAGAAATAACCGCCTCTATGGTCTAGTGGTATAGGCCGTTGTATTGCAAACCGGTGATTGTGGTTTCGTGGGTGATCGTGCGCAATTTTTGTGTCATCCTTTTTGAAGTTTGCAGGTCAAAACGGACAAATTATATCTGAAAAGAAAGATGATCCATGATGATCAGATGGTCTTGTAAAAATTCGGTACTGGTTTGCGAGTGACCCGTCTGTAAAAAAAATGGAAAATGCTTAGTGGTTATAATATATTTACGTACATTCCATTACATTGTCTGAGTTATTTGTCATATATCTCAAAAATGGTATATATACTTCTGCGATTTTCGATAGAAGACATTAGTGACGTTTTATGTACTACTAATTTTATTATTGTTATCAATAGAACGATTTTTCTCAGTAAATGTAATTTTCAGGCGTTGTTAAAATCCCCGGGGCGTCGTCGCTTCGTGTGACGTTCGAACAAGGTTGCTCTACGGAGCGACGGAACGACCCGCTCACGGTGTCCGACGGCGCTGGACGCGTGCTGGCCACTCGCTCGGGCCGCGACCCCGCCGACTGGGCGCAGGAGATCGTCGTTAATGGTAAATAATCTTGTGAAGTTTCTTTAAACTTAAATCTAAAATGATATTTTTGCCTTGCATATTCTTCCTTGATATTAGGTTCTAAAAAGGCATTGCTTATATATTTGACTGCATAACATACTTGAAATTACGTATACATTACCATGCTACAAATTAAAAATTTTAAAGGCCCGTTGTTCACTAATTGAACTTATGTCACTGGTTCCCTCATTCATTATTTTATCTGTATGAAGCTTAATAAAGTATGAGCTTTAAACGTTTTGTATACGTACAGTTTAGAATGCCCCTAAGGATGTACTGTGATTTTCAATTTGTATTTTTCTATATCTAGGCGACGAGTTACGATGGCGGTTCACAAGCGACGGTTCAGTCAACGGTTGGGGCTGGAGGTTCACTGTCAATCCGATTCTTCCTGCACATTCGGTTGCGGTAAATAATTTTTTACTATTGTTTTTCCTGTATCGAGTATTGAACGATTTTTTCATTTATCAACTATTGTTAAATTTGTTTATGTTTTGCATTTGAAAACGTAAAATCTATACATCTAATTCAAGTTAACTAATTTTCGTATTTCTCCTTCTAAGAAGTCAATAGAAATGTTTCTGTTGTGTTATTTATTCTAAGAGCATATAATTTTTTATTTCATTTTAGGATAGCGGATCTGATCGCTACGTGTTGTCGTGTCCATCGGTGGAGTTAGCATGGCGTCTACTCGACGGACCTCTATTGACTGCAATTTCCAACGACCACCAATTAGCACCTAGACTGGCGCAAGCGCTTGCGATTTGTGCTCAAATGCCGACATTGTGTAAGTGGCCCTTTAAAGATATCTCGATAAAATAACAACTTACCATTCGTTTTTATTTTATTAAGATTGCATTTCTCTTATGATTAGAGGAAGAATCTTATATGTAACGTACACATATCTTCTCGTCTTATAAAAAAATGGATTGAAATGTTTTTATTCATTTTTGTTCTAAATATCCGGACATAGGATACGTCTTTTTTTCTAGCATCATATTCTACAAACACGTAACTTCATGCTCTTTAATGCTATGCATATATATATATTCATCATCATCATCACCATCATCAGTATGTGATAGTACACTGCAGGACATAGGCGTCCCCTAATACACCCCTATCCATTAGAGGGTTTTTGGACCGTATCCCACCACGCTGGTCCAATGTGGGTTGGTGGGTGGACCGACTTTTTACATGCCCATCCGACGCATGGATTATATTACTTTTCAGACAATTGGGTGATCGGCACTAATAGCCCTGACCAACAAGGAAACAACAATGAAAATTGTGTTGAGTCCGCGCAGGATTCGAACCCACGACCTCCGGTTTTTAAAGCACACGCCTATACCACTAGGTTCCGGAGGCAGTTATTGTATATATTAAACATAATCGTATTACACTTAATTGTCGCGAATGCTACCACCGGTTCAGTATACGGCACTTCTGATCTCAAAAGATCTGACGAAGAAAACTACGCGAGAGATTATCATTCTATTTTATTGACAGAGATTGTCAGTCTATTTTAGGCTATTTCAAGCTTTTATAAACGTCAAATCTACTAACGGTTGGAAAAATTTGGCCTATCCACAGAGGAACCGACAAGTGGCTTTATAAATATAAATTACAGAATTATTGCACAATACAATTGCTGTTTTATACAACTTTTGTTATAAACGCAGCGTGGCGTGCCCGCGTGTGGTGCGTGCGTCGTCTCCGCGGAGTCGTGTGCGGCGCGGAAGGAGAGGCGGCCACGGCGCCACCTCCTGCGCTTCAGCAACTACCTCAATTGTTGCAAGCTCAGTACGATCACGAGGAACCCGCACTGCGAACCGGCACACATTTACTACACGCATTACCTCAAGGTATATATAGCTCTTTGGAAATATTTAATAGTTGGTGCTGGTTAACAGATAAATTCGTGTACTGTATAGCATTAGTTTAGCTATATTTGTTAGAAGGACTCAGTCGAATTTTGTTTAAGACCCTTAGTTTTGTTATATTATTCATGATATACCAAAGTAACGTTGTCTGTCTACATGTCTGTCGACATATCACGTAATCTACTTTGCACTACGTATTTCTTTTAGGAATTGATGAAAACGATGAAGTAGCTTTTGAATTCGGGTAACCCTTGCTACAGTAGATATCATTGTAGATTCCTCGGTTTTTGCTCGTTCCATATTCATAACTTCACCCCCAGAGATTACCATTTTTTTACCATATTCAGGAGTTAGCCTGGCTAGCGTGCGGATTGAGGATAGACTCACGTGTATGCACCGGTCCGGACTCATCGCGGTGGGCGTGGTTCAAGCGTTACTGCGTGTGCGTCCGTACCGCGGATGCGCTGTTACGTCGCGCGCAACTCCCCGTGCCCTTCTTGGCGGATGTGAGGAAGCGGTTGGCCGATCTCGGCGTGTACAATGTGGACGAGAGCTCAGGGGACGCGCCGTATCCGTGGGAGGACAACGCCAAGTTCACGAAGCAGCACGATGAACAGCTACTGCATTGGGTTAATAAGTAAGTAATTTGTATCCTATACGTTAAAGCAAATTGGTGTAAATGAATTAATGTACTAAAATAGAATCGGTTCAACTTTTTTGTTAAGTACATTAATTTAAGTTTTAATTGTTACGTAAGCAATTCTCGGTTTAGACTATAAATGAAATTTGTTCAATTAATGACCGACCTTTTCGTGTCTGTTAGTAAAAAAAATAGGTTAAGATTTTTATTTAAATTAATACTCGTTTAAAAAATTACTGTAATAAAAGATATTTTCGAGTACCTTAGTCTCTGATACAGCCACATGTAAGCTTCACGTACCGTGAACTGTTCTACCTCTGAAGATAGCAAAACTATGCTACCAATAACGCCTGATTGCAGCCTTCCCTATTATATATCATTACCTGCTTTATAAATATCTAGGCGTCCGGACGAGTGGTCCGGCTGGTGGTCGGGCGGGTCGCGCGGCTGCGCGGTGTACGGCTGGGGCCACAACCACCGCGGGCAGCTGGGCGGCGTGGAGGGCGCCAAGGTGCGCGCGCCCGCCCTGCCACGCGCTGGCCGCGCTCAACCCCGTGCAGCTGGTGGGCGGCGAGCAGACGCTCTTCGCGGTCACGCCCGACGGCAAGCTCTACGCGACTGGTAAGCGACGAGACGGGCAGGACAATAATATAATAGTTAGTGAAACGCCCTGTGCATAAGAAAAGCAATGTAGGATATTATTTATTCGCTACTGATTCAAAGACGTCTTTTCATGTTTCATCCTTGTCAGATTTGTTATACTTGAAACTTTTTAATTGATCAATTTATGTGTTACTTTTGTAATTCATCAAATGTCTATAGTGAGCTAAGGGTATGACGAAGTTTACAGTAACAGGTATGAATATAAGTGTGAATCGACGTTGACATGTGTGTCATTTTGTATATCAGAGCTAAGTGCGACGTGGAATTTATATAAACAAACTCTGGCGTTATATCTATTGATTTCTAAATTCAATTTGCTCTTATTGAAATCATAAATATTCAATATTTTATTCGGCGATATTGTTTAATTTAGATTCAATCATACATGATATTTACCATACAATTGATACTAAAACAAAATAGGTCTTAATCGTGAACATTCAAACCTACCAAAATTTCATGATTAATATGTAAATGACATAAATTGGCGTATGATTCGTATCCACAACTACCTTGAATCGTCCATTTACAAGTGTTCATAATAATTTAAGAAATTAATGTTAACAAACGATATAGCACTAATTCTGATTCACAATAATATTTAAATTTTGCGAACTATTGGTCTGGGGTCCTGCTATTGGTCATTCCTGTACCAATTTATGTAAAATAACTCGATCACAATTTTGTTCTTACAGAATAGAATTATTCCTTTCAGTTATATTTCAATTGCGTCGATTTGTAAAATTATTTTGAACTGTTTTTTAAATCATCTATTGTTCACAGTTCTGTAGAAAACAGTTGTTAAGACTATTTTATAAACTCTGCAGTTAGTTTGCAACTTACGGGAACAATTCTTTCCCTTGTTCATTTGGATGTGAGCGTGCTATAAATTTTGTAAACCGGGAGGTATTGGAAAATTCGAACAATGTTTGTACAATAAATTATTAATTTTATAAACATTGCCTATATTTTAAAAAACTAATATTTTTAGGAAGTTTTTTTCTATCTGCAGTATTCTGAATGATTTAAGTTAGCGAAGTCAGAAATTTTGAAATCTGAAATAGGAATTTTATACATATAAAATATTACATTTAACTAAAATGCTTATATCTATTCATATTTTTAATCTAAAAACCTATAATGTAATATTAACGTTAAAATGAATTCGAATCTATTTTATAAGATTCAAATTCCAAATTAAATATAAAAATATTATCTTACGTAAAATGTGTTATTGGATCTTTTATGCGAAAGAACATAAATGTATAAATATAATAAAATGATTGCATTGTAAAAAGCATTTTTTTAACTAACAGGAGTTACGACCGACCAAAACTGATCACGGTGCTATCGGGCCTCGAGGTGGTGGCGATCGCTTGCGGCGGCGCGCACTCCGCCTGCCTCACGGCGCGCGGCCGCATCTACACCTGGGGCAAGGGGAGGTACGGCAGACTGGGACACGGAGACTCGGAGGACCAGCTCGTGCCGAAAATGGTATTTATGTATATATTATATACTGATAAAAGCAATAAAACGAACGTGACGTTCACCTAATAGTGAGTGATATGCGCTATCCATAGATGTAAATAAACGATTTCCATAAATTATTAGTACGTTACATTACATTCTGCGTTTACGCGTAATCCCTTGCCTTTGATCGGTTAAGCTTGCTTTCCATACAATGAGTTTTCATCTCTCCGTTTAACGATAACTCTTTATAACTCCATAAAATGCACAATCTCTTTAGTATCGTTATACAGAGTTTACATTACATATCATAATCAGCCCGTGATAGTCCGCTGCTGGACATAGGCCTCCCCTAACAAAACCCTAAATTACTAAAATTTTGAAAATTAGATTAAATATAAAATATCTGTTATTCAATGCATTCCAATTGTTTTCAGGTAGAGGCACTGTCACAGTATCGCGTGATAGATGTCGCCTGTGGTTCCGGTGACGCGCAGACTCTATGCATCACCAGCGACGACAACGTGTGGTCCTGGGGCGATGGCGATTACGGGAAACTGGGTAATTTAATAGTCCTACCACTTTTCTTGATGGCTTATTGTTGATGATTTTATAAATAACAATTGGAAGAAATTAATGTTAATATAGTAAGCCATAAAATGTAAACTAGATAGATGTTGTTACTTAGATGTGTATGTTAATCTCGAACCTAAAAATGGTAGCTATTCACCTTTTTTGTTATTTAAGTAATAAATTATGTTCCTTTGTTTATTTCTGTTTTTGTGTATAATAATTGACCACAGGAGAATGTTGTTGTATGTGAAAATATTTTTTATGCCAGCTTATCTTAAATCTGTTACTGTATACAATTGTTTCGATAAATATTAATTTAAAATATTTATTTTTATAGGGCGTGGAGGTTCAGAGGGGTGCAAGCTCCCAATGAGAATAGATGGCCTTAAAGATCTGCGCGTAATCAAAGTCGAATGCGGCTCTCAGTTCTCCGTCGCTCTATGTCAATGTGGAAGCGTTTATACGTGGTCAGTGAAACTAATAAAAATATAGTCTTAATTTTTTTCCGTAGCATACATAACGTATATATTTCTTGTATTAGTAACGCGACGTACGATGATAATTTCTTGTTTGAATATAATTGTACTATGTGAGTTTCGATACATTCCATTCGACCTAAAATAACTTAAAAATATTCATCATCATGAATAATTTCAAATACTCATCATAATTGTGGAGAAACAATACATAAATTAATACACGATGGTCACGGGGAAGGCTTACCATAAATTCTGCAAGTATCTAAAACGTCGGCAAATATTTCAAAGAGAATTAAACGTAATTAAGTACGTAAAGTTTTTTATTAACTATTTGGGTAAATGCAACAAAAATTATAAAAAAAACTCTTTAGGGGAAAAGGAGATTACCATCGACTGGGCCATGGCAGCTACGAGCACGTGCGACGCCCGATGCGCGTCACCGGCATGCAGGGAAAGATGATCACTTCTATAGCGACAGGTATAGAATTTCGTTCGCGATTATAAGTGATTTTCTAATGCACTGTATGTTACAGATTTCAGGTACTTTTGACATATTCTTTTTACATTGATATATTCTTTCAAGTCTTAAGTTTAAAATCGACATTAGGCATAGTAAACGTAAGTCTTGTCACTGTTATCTCATAACTGCAGGGAGCCTACATTGCGTTGCGTGCACGGATACGGGCGAAGTGTACACGTGGGGGGACAACGACGAGGGCCAATTGGGCGACGGGACCACGCTCGCGCGCAGAGGCCGAGACTGTTGATGGCTTTACAGGTATCCTACACCTTTCCAATGGTGGCTTTCCAATGTGAGCTGACAAAGGCAATGAAGCAACATATAACACTTAATTTCAAATAATTTTATCATTGAGTAAATTGGATTTGTTTGTTATTTTTTAATTTTATATAATTACCAACTCGATACTGATACATATAAAAAACGCATTTTAATAGATAATATCTAAAGCCTTTTCCCATTTTTGCCTAACGTACTAATCGTATTAGTCACCTTAGTCTGTCTTTTTTAATGTTGGTCACTTTATTTTTTGTTCTAAATGTTGTAAAACAAATCCAAAACTATTTCTATCTATTCTATTCCGAAAGTTACTTACATTTATATTTTTATTTAGTGAGCAACGTCTCTTTCCAGCGAACATGATCACGGGCGAGAGTCAGAAACGTCAGGAATAAAAAATAAAAAATCCGTAGAAAATTTAATTTAATATTTATATTAATCGCGTGAATAAATAAAAGATATAATTAGCGAGCAATATGTTTTTTCGCAGGGCAAGCGAGTGACGAAGGTGGCGTGCGGCAGTGCGCACACGGTGGCGCTGTGCGTGGAGGCGCCTCGTGCTCCGCGACCACCGCCCGCGCCGCCCCTCGAATGTCATCTGCTAAGAGACCTATCGCCGCAGCTGATATGTAATCGGCTGGTTAGTTACAATTTGATATTTACAAAGAAGATAACCATGTTACGTCTGCTCTCAGATTCCTCATAATTTACATAATAATTCGTTAACATTTGCCTGTAAAAGGATTTATGGGCCGTACTATATTCGTATAGTAAAATAACTTTAAACACTTTGGTTTTGACGTTTTGATGTCTTATAAATTGGTTCAAGATAGAGAGGCACTCTCGAAAACTGTGTCACAGAGCCGCTCACGTAACGCTCTCCATAAGCAAGTTGTGCGCAGTTGGCCTGCCTAAGTGAAAGAGAGACAAAGAAAAAAGGTTGACCCTTCTTCCTGCTATACAATTGAATATTCACATTACAATCATTCTACTACTAAAAGCCGGTGTCACGTATAACCGTATTTCACCCGTATACCGATTTTACAGGCAACTAATTTTTAATGTTGTTTATTGTCTACTAACATAGTAACATAATTATATATTATTCGTTGCTTATTGTTTATACTCGTAGGTGCTACTGCATCAGTTTTCGGAATTGGTGTGCCCGAATTTGTCGCTGCTAATTTTGGACGGCCCATTGAACCAGCTGAGGACATTGCTTTTCTACAGCGTCAAAGAAGGCGCTTTCAGAAAGGTTAATTTACTTATTGCTTACTTATATTTATGGACAATACCATCTTGTTTGAACTTTATAATTCAGTGGCCAAAAATATTTAGCTAATTAATCGATTGATGACTGATCTTATGCATAAAATTTATTGGTGGATGTAAAACACCAACAAGCTTTATGCAATAGATTATTAATAAAAAACTTAAAAATTATAAAACAATGACGGTGTAACACAATGAAATTTTGATATTGACTATGTTCCATGCTTTTATCACAATGTAAAAAACTCAATTTCAAAATAAATATCTAAATATTTCTTTTAGCTACGCGATTATTATACATATCAAATCCACTAATTTACGGATTTTTCGCGTTACTTAAATATATTTATTCCCGACGTTTCGGATTCTTTTCAACATCCATGATCACGGGCAGACTAAGATGGTATAACCGAATATAAGTTTTCGAATAACCGTCAGTTTTTATTTAAAAAATTGACATATCTTTCGATTTCTTAATTTTTAATGTTGGTTTGATAATAATTAAATAATAATTAAGTTAGATAATAATTACATAAATACTTTTTGTCAAACCAACATTAAAAATTAAGAAATCGTTCGAATCGATCGAATCGAATTAAGAAATTAGTGGATGATATGTATAAATATCTAAGTTAACAAAACAAATAAATTACGCTGCCATCATCATCAGCCTGTGATAATTCAATGCTGGACGGCCTATGTATACTTTTTAATTTGAATTTGTGCTAAGGCTATAATGGCGACCATGGTCCGCGAGCGTCAACACGGTCCGGTGGTAGAGCTGTCTCGCGTGGCCGCTCGCAGGGCGAGGAGGGGAGGGTCCGGCTTGGCGGGGGCGGGGGGCATGCGCTCCGTGTTCGGACAGATGGTGGCGAGGTTGCCAGCTCTCACGCAGGACGCCCTCGCGTTGCCACACCGCGTGTGGAAGGTCAAGTTTGTAGGTGAGTGTTTTGATATGATTGGACCAAATCTGGTGCGTGCCTGTGAAGCTTTGTACATGACTTCGCTATGTCGTATATCTTACGATGAGGAAATACTTGATGCATAAATATATTTTAATAAAATTTAAACCAAATTTATACAAACGTTACTCGGGCTGTTTTTAGTACAAGAAGATGTTTTAAATTATTTTCTACAAACATAATTATTTATACAATATGTTGACAGAAAAGCCAGAGGTTTTTTTAACTTTGTTACTGTCTTAACTTAACAACAAAATTGATACATTGCACCTTCACCGCCTATTTACTAAAGTCCTCGTATTTCTTCAAGGCGAGAGCGTGGATGACTGCGGCGGCGGCTACAGCGAGAGCATAGCCGAAATGTGCGAAGAACTCCAGAACGGCTCTCTGCCGTTGCTAATGGCAACGCCCAACGGTCGCGGCGATGCTGGCGCTTCGAGGGACGCCTTCCTACTAAACCCCACCGCGAATACGCCACTCCATCTTAATTGCTTCAGATTCCTTGGTAAGCTGACACAGATACTGAAAGTTATGTTACGTTAACTGTTGAAATTGAATTTAAAAAGAAATCCGTTTATTAATACAAGCTTTACCATATTAGTTCCTGACAAAATTTTCATAGCACTTATGTTTCTGAAGGCATTGCTAACCTATATATTATCCTCTCAAATCGATTGATGGCGGTGGCCGATCTATAGTGAAGGTCATCTAACTACGCAGGAAATATTATAGTTTACAAGTGTGCGCACAAAACCTACCTAACCTACAAAACGCTCCCTACATAATTCAATAGGGACTATTAATTCCCTTCAATAAAACTGCCTTCAAATAAGTCTATTTAGACAAACTCTACGTTGTCTATACTATGTTGTCATCAAGACTTCGGCCGCTCCTATAATTAGTTAAACATCTTTTTCGCTAACAATTGTTATTTGCAACACATTTGTTTTAACAAACTTTGATTATCTAATTTGTCTGTTTTATATATCTCTGGTTTATTTTACACAGGTGTACTTATGGGTATCGCCGTGCGCACCGGATCGCCCCTTGCGCTTTCGCTGGCCGAGGGAGTGTGGCGACAGTTGGCCGGTCAGCCGCTGCGGCCGCAGGACCTGGCTGAGGTCGACAAGGACTTCCTGCCCGCTCTACTTTGTATACGCGACATGACGCCCATTAACAAGGTATAATGATGAATATAACATCATCATCATCAGCCTGTGTTAGTCGACTGCTGGACATAAGCTTCCCCTAATGCACGCCTTCTTCATTAGGAGGTTTTTGGACCGTATCCAAACAAGCTGGTCTAATGCGGGTTGGTGGTAGATCTTGGACTGAGGACTTTTTACGTGTCCATCCGACCCATGGATAGACAATTGGGTGATCGGCCCAAATTGTCCCAACCAACCGGAAAACAAAGACAAAAACAAAGTTGTTTCCCCGCGGTTTTTGATAGCTCGAACTCCTGTTTATAAAACAAATGCCAATACCGCTAGAGCATTTTGTTTAATTTTGTTACACAGGAGCACTATTAACTACAATTTTTAACATATTGATGCGGTTGTTTATAAAAGTTTAAATTAATCTGGCTGATCCTCTTAAATGTAGTTGATTATCAGATCCAAATTGGACTTGGAAATTATATAAAGAAACCTAGCACCTTAAGGTAACTAAGCAATTCACAATGAGCAGAAGGCTATATATATAGCTATGACTGCGCTTTGACCATTGGATACTTCGTTTACAAATACTTCAAGTCTATTGTGCCGTTTAAATTAAAATTTGGATTTCTAATTTTACTTAAAATAAAAATAAAAATTTTGTGTACTACTGCTTGCTTTGTATAAGCAATATCAATGCCTAATAAGTTATTGCCAGTCAATATATGAATTATACTCAATAAAGTTTGTAATATCGTTTTGCCCCGAAAGGTTCAAACTTCAAACAAAAAGTTTAAGAATAAATAAAAAAAATAATTGCAATAAATTATATATATTGTTATGCAAATAGTTATAGTTTTGTTCTGTTTGTTTAAATAAGAGATTTGTTTTGTTTATAGGAACTGCAAAATTTGGAGCTGCCTTTCTCGATTCCATCTGCCGCAGGTCACGAGGTCCCTCTCTCGACGCGTCATAAACGTGTAACCCCGGACAACAAGGACGAATACGTGCAACTAGCATTGCATTACAGGTATGATTTTATTATAGTCATTGTAATTCATTATTGAAGATATGAAAACGTAGGAATTTACTTATAGTGTGCAAAAAAATAATAGTAGTCATGAACGTTGACTATATTTTCCATTTGTATTGCAGAATACAGTCGCCATACTGTGACTATATTTAAAATCTTTGTCTAAATAAAATAAGTAAACAATTGTAAATTTCCTAAATTCTAACTCTCGCTTACTTAAATTGAATCCTAACTGATTTTATAAGGGATTAAGTAAATATTAAGCAGTATTCAAAGTTTACTTACACTTACTTTACACACACTTCATTCAGTCACAGTCCGCAGGCACGATATAAAATACTACATTTTAAAGTAACATTTAAACTATTTGTCTTGTGAATTATTATCTTTTTGAATATATATGTGATATAATATTATATATTAATAAAATATGTTTATGAACAGACTGCACGAGTTCGACGAGCAGGTGCGTGCAGTACGAGACGGCATATCTCGCGTGATCCCCGCGCCCCTGCTGGCGCTTTTCACGGCGGCAGAACTCGAGACTCTTGTCTGCGGCTCTCCAGACATTCCTGTGCATGCATTGAGAGCATCCGCAACTTACAAAGGTATGCATTGTCTGCTATATTTTTAAATAAAGATCATTTTTAAAAATATCATTTTTGTTAGCACTGTTACCCATAAAAGCGAAGAAGTGTCGTTTGTGCGTTGCTTTAGCCGGCTGTCACTTAATGACATCTCGGTGACAATATAATGGAACAACGCTAGATGTATGTTGCCGCCACTTCGTTGTCCTTGGTTACAATGTTTACTGCAATGCTAAGTCGATTTTGGTTAAATTGTCGATTTTCAAAGTATACCATACATTGTTAAACTTTTGTTTGCGTACAAATAGTCAAACTTAGTTCAAGAATACTAAGTACAATACTCGTACTCCTTAAACCTTGGCTAAAATATGATATTAAACGTGTGAAAGTGAGAAGATTCTTATGCTGTAGTTATCGTGTAAGTCCGTAAAAATTGTAAATGTGTATCTTAAGTGTTTTCTTGATCTGTGTTTTTTATATTAATTATAAATTATGTACCAGGACCTCATATCTTTATCTGCTTATACTTAACAGGAGTGGATCCGAACGCGCCGCTTGTGCAATGGTTCTGGGAGGTAATGGAGGAACTTTCTGGAAGCGAAAGGGCGCTGTTCCTGCGATTCGTGTGGGGAAGAACTCGCTTGCCGAGGGCGCCACAGGACCCACGACAGAGGGACTTTGTTCTACAGGTGAGAGAGTTGATAATATAATTATCAACAGTCATATAAGTAAGCAATCTTTTTGCTGTTAAAAATTGTGTGGATAAATTGTGTAATAATTATTTCTATTGCTTGCGCGAATATTATCATTATTAAAAATTACTTTACGGATTTTATCGCGTTTATTTTACATTTAAATTCCGACGTTTCGAACACTTTCCAGCGGCCGTGGTCACGGGTAGACTGAGATGTTTTTTTTTTAATTATTTTTAAAATAATTATATATAAATTAAGATCTAAACCCCTGTCAGCACTGGCAAGAAGACGCATGACATCTCAGTCTACCCCGTGACCACGGCCGCTGGAAAGTGTTCGAAACGTCGGAATTTAAATGTAAATAAACGCGATAAAATCGTAAAGTAATTTTACTTAATAATAAATTGTCTAAATCGAAACTATTTTTAAAATTAGTTTGTGATTGAGCTTCTATGTCAGTCCAAAAGTTTAATGCCATATCGGTGTATAGTAATATTAGTCCATTGAAATGTTACAATTCAAGGACCGAATTTTGCATTTATCACAAGATGCAATTTTATTTTTGGGATACGTTTGTAAGGTCGCCACCATAGTCCCCCGGTCGCCATCTTGAAAAAAGGGGTAAAACACTTTTGTAAAGTCATAATTTGTAGGCTATCATTGTTTTGCCTAAAAATGTGTTCAAATAACTTTTTACCCTAAATTAAAAATTAAACAAGTTGTAAGCAAAAGGTAAGAAAACTTATATAAACGTTTTCTTTTTTGCTCTATAACTTTTTTTATACATTCTACGAAAAAAATACGACGTAAAAATTTTAACTTAAATTGTCAGCTATACGTGCTTACATGTTGCGTAACGCACTAAAATATGTATTTTATCTTGATCAAAAGTAGATTTAGAATGGTGAACTTAAAGCAACGGATAATTCTACAGTATAAAGCGGGTAGTACTCATAACGATGTTCTGGCATGAACAAAATTACGTTATTGTTAAGCTTAAAATTGTATATGAAATAACATAACATAACATGACATTTATCTGTAAAACATTAAAATGTTACTGTTATCTTAACGTCTCTTGCAGTATATATTTGTGATTCCAGGTGCTGGATAAGTATCAACCTCCCGACCATTTTCTGCCGGAGAGCTACACGTGTTTCTTCCTTCTCAAGATGCCAAGATATTCATGTAAAGCCGTACTACGTGAGAAGCTAAGGTAATGTGAAAATAAATTCTTATTCTTGTTTGTTATTTGAAGTAAAAATGGGTGATTAGTATTCATCTGAATTATTTGGGAATGAAATGTATTAATTTTATTTTTTCTGAGCTACAAACGATATTGTGATTGATATAAGTGCCTTAATGGTATTGCCTAATTGGTATTTGTCCTGGCTGTTTAACCATGAAAGGTTTTCTGTTATTTGTTAATGTTTGCTATTTGGTTAGCTTTGGTTAAGATCTTTTTTCCACTAGAAGGGAATCTAGTGGAAAAAAAGTATATTACTAGTCACAGTTATGACTTATGTGTTAAATACATTTTATATACATAAATAATGCTCTATTTTCCGTAGATACGCGATCCACTTCTGCAAGAGCATCGACACGGACGAGTACGCGCGCGTGGCGCTCAGCGCGGCCGAACGCGTCTCCTCGGAGGAGTCCGACTCGGACGGCGACGCCACGCCCGTCCCCACACCAGCGCCAGCCCTGTACTCCCTCACTAGGGCTCCCACTTGGATATAGTAACAGGGTTGTCAAAATCACTCACTAGATCAGGGCTGTCACACAGTACCGACCTTACACCTCTCGGAGACTGCCATGTGGATATAGAAACAGGGTTGTCACCACTCACTGGATTAGGGTTGTCATTACTCACTGGATTAGGGCTGTCACACAGTACTGGTCTTACACCCTCTCTCGGAACCTGCCATGTGGATATAGAAACAGGGTTGTCACTACTCACTGGATCAGGGCTGTCACACAGTACCGACCTTACACCCTCTCGGAGACTGCCATGTGGATATAGAAAAAGGGTTGTCATCACTCTCTGGATTAGGGCTGTACACAGCGCTTATATTCTCAAACCGAGACTGCTACATAGACAAAAATCAGAGTTGTCAATCACATGTCTGATTAGGGCAGTCCAGATAGTCCCGTTATACTCACTTAGCAAAGCGCCTAAGTGAATAGAAAAACGAGACAGACAATCGCTCGTCCGATTATTCAAACCGCCAGCCCTATGCACTCTTAACAAAACTCTCACGTAAATAAAGAAACAGGGTCGTCAATTACACGTCCGGTTAGGACCGTCACACAATAATATTTGCTTACTTTGTATACATACAGTTCGCTTACTATATATACAGTTAGGGTTACTTTTCGATTACCAGCGTGACCCAAGTCTCAATTACGCACCGCTTTTGTGCGACAATTGAAAGGGTTGCCACGTGCATTAATTAATACTATATATCTATAATTAATACTATATATCGACGTATTATTACAGTTATAGGGTTTAGGATTTTGCAAAATCATACAGTCGCGACCTATCGCGTACAAACTCTAAATTGATTTCAATAATACGAAGATTTTTTTGGCAATCACCCAACAGCGCAATACAAATCTGGATTTTGTGAGTACGAAAGTATGTGAGGACATGCAGTTTATCTTTATTTGCTATCTCTATTTCGCTACAAAAAATTAGCAGATTTAATCTGCATAAAAGTAAATTGTTTCTTTATTTAATCTATGAAAATCTTAAAGTGACTATGACGTTATTAGGATATACCTTATGAGGAAAGTATCAATAGGTTTTTCTACATACACTCAACAGAATAGATTGCATTAATTGAAAAATACATTAAATTAAACTAATTAACGTAACAATTGTTTTGTGAAAGAAAACTTAATAAGTAATAGGGGGCAAGAGAAAGCTGAAAACTGTTCAGGCATGTCTTAGGAACAAAATTAATGTAAACATGAACCAAGGAAGCAATCCAGCCCTCGTCTTGAATTATTACACTATCAACTTCTGTAGTAGAGTAACATTTTGTTGCAGTTTTAATATGTATCTCCGTTTTAAAACACTTAATATCTGTTTTGTAACACAATATTTTAATTCTTATGTTCCTGGAATGTTTTGACCGATGAAAAGGTAATGCGTCCGAGTGTTGCGATACTGATATATATATGCGACTTTAAAATCAGGTTAAAAATAGTTGATTTCAAACTACACCTGATCGAAAAAAGATAATAAATATTTTTAAACAATGTCAACGCAAATAATCGCAAAAAAGACCATACTGTTGGAAAATCAAGTGATCAAGACTTTAGAGACTTTAGACTTTCAACATTACCGCAGACATAATGTAAAGACGCCATTTTGTTGCCTCGTCGGATTAGTCATAGTTTGTAGGCGTGTGACAACTGCCCCTGAGTCATGAAACAAGGATTATTAGGATAAGAGTTCCTTACGTAAAAAACACCGACTTGGTTTTCGAACCACGTGAAAACTATTTTAACTGATTTATGTGGTTTTCTTTAATGTCATATAAAGTGTTGCTAGTGTCTGCAAAGAATGTACAACGTTCCTTTAAAATCGTAAAAATGTGAATTGTATAAACAATAATATTGAAACAACCAATCCGTCAATATTTTATAGTTATTAAAGCTTTTAGTGTTCCATTAAGCACTTATTCATTACACAACATAATAAAATGCACAGTGTTTTAGTGACATAAAGAAATAATAGAGGAGACAAAATAACTAAATTAATTTTACATGCTTTTTAGTTAAATATTTGTTTTATAGCAATCAAAAAGCTTTGTTCCAGATATAAAACCTGGTAATACAAAATATTGGTTATTGTAACTTACGCCTTAACGATAACGTTTAAACTTTTGGCTTTATCTATTTGTGGTTCATTATCGTGACAAAATTAAAAAAAACTTTGTATCGTATAAAAATTTGCATTAGAGTTGAAGCTATGCAAGTTTTTACACTCGTTTGAAGTTTAATTTTATTATCATTACTTTTTATTTGATTTGCGGAAATAGCAAAAAAACACAAACAAAAATGTAACCATTTCGCTTATACATATATAAAACAATTGTATTTAGTTTTTATTCTATATTAATCTACGAGTTCTATAACATTTAGCTCTTAACTTGTTATACTAAGTTCTATAATCTTTCATTAGTTATGTAAACAATCATGCATATAATTGATATTTAACCATGAAAATACTCGACAAATTGATATTGTATTGTGATATAGTTATATATTAAGTGCTTCTTTGTGCAATTTGTATCGGTGGATTAATAACAACAAGTTTTGGGGCCTTAACCATTTTAAGTGGCAACTGAATGTTTGTTTTGCGTTCATAATTGAATAGTAGTTTTTTTGTATATTTGCTATTCATCGGACAAAATCGACAGCTGTGTAATACGAGTTTCCAATAAGTAAGTCGGGTGTATATGTCGATTGGTCAAGAATTCCATTTTCTATATAAACTATAATATCTTGCTTTAGCTTTTCTGGATCAATCGTGACGTAATCTTAAGTCTAATATGTAAACTATGCAACGAAAAGGCAGTAAGCCGCTATTCCATTGTCTTCGTGACATTTCTGTCGTATTTTGTAATGATTGCCCGGAATGATGTTTTATAATATGGATAGTTAACGTCCTGAATGTTGAAGAAACTACATATAGGTCGTAAATGCGATGTCAAGTGTCTTCTTTTTTAACGATGGTCTTTTTTAAAACTTTACGAATGTCAGTGTGTGAGACTGAATGTACGAATGAAACGTATACAATATGCGTGGAACACTTTGCCGGTGCAGTGTCTATATTATAAAATGTTATTGGCCGCTAAGTTGGATGAACGAAATATTACACTTGATATTAAGGTATGTAAGCTTCACGCAGCTGTGATGTGATGTCGGTTATAAGATGTGTATGATGGGTGCGTTTTACAGAACAATTTTTGAATGCTAGTCATAGAGTCGTCGTAAAAAAAATCGTGTATTTATTGACATGTGATATATGGGAGTTGGTTGATTCTTGTCAATATTATTTTATTATTACAGTATTATTGTTAATCACGTTATGAGAGCTTTAGAATATAATTCATATAGTGCTGTGTTATTGGGCTGTATACGTTCAACTATACGTAAGCTAAAGAAAAACGGTATTTTATGTAAACAAGGTAACCAAAGCAACGAAGATGCGCCCCAGGTATTTCGGTAATAATTTCTATATTATTTTAATACATCGATAAGAACGTGAGACGTATGAAACCTTCGTTGCTATGGGATACATTGTAACAGATATTCCATCTTTTCTTTAGTTTATGTATAGCAGCATTATTCTTCACAATAGTAGTTACTCGCTTACAAGTTTATGTGCTACTCAATTCGTGTAGTCCTCGCAGTAGCAGGTTTTATAGGCATGGTGCTAGTGCTTCACTATTAGATTTTAAAATTTTTGACTGAAGCAATGTAGAGTGCACATTGTAGACCACTTGCATTCAGATAGATAGCCACTGAACCCATTTTATAGGATTTCTCACCTTTATTTTACTTCGCTTTTCACCTATGATCAATTCTTGTATCGGAATAGCTAATAATCCAAAAAAATAAATATTCTTTTAACACCAAAGAAATATATCCATATTTTCTTAAGACTGTCCTTTCTCGATTATAAGATCTGTAATTTTAATGTCTGTTTATGATCTGTCCAATGCTAAATATTTATTTTATGCGTATGTATACTAATAAACCAATTTATGAAAATGGGCGTTTCATTTAAACACATTTCCTAATAATCCTATTTTATTTTGAAAATTAGATTTACATTTCATACGACGATATTTTCTGCCTGTTACTGAAGGTCTCAAATCAAGGCGTTGGGTTGTAGAGTCAGTAGGGTTTGACGTAAGACTATGTACATTTATATTAAATCATATAACTAAGACAAATAAGAGATTGATTTATACACACAAAGTCTAATATCGAACGAATATGCTATTTTAGATAACGAAATATGTTATTTTCAAATCGAATAATACTAGATATAGTGTCTATCTAGTATTATTGGGTACACGAGATGCAATTAAGGTTACAAAGGCCGATGTACATATGTTTTAAACTATATGTATTATTGTCACACTTCTACCACTTATCGATGGTTAATGTCCTGCTCTATATTATGTTTAAATACAATATAATCAAATAACTTCTTAACGTAAGTAATTATTACCAGTTTCCTATGATCATGAAAAGTTGCTTGTAGCATCAGAATCTTATATTAAACAGAACGTATTCATGTGTTTTCGAATATAAATCGAGTTAACAATTGAACTTACTTAGTAAAAACAAATACATTTTTGATAAAAATTGACGACGCCATGCAGAATTAAAGACTCGACTTTGCTGTGAACGGCAACGTGTATGTACGTACGTACATTCCGTTCCCTGCATCTTTCTAGGCTATCTAGCTTTTCTATCTCGCTCAGAGTACCGAATTAACGGACCATCTTCGCCGGTTCCTTTTATCTTCTCGGCGGTAGCAAGTTAGCTGCAAACAATAATGTGGGAACCTTTTACGATGACCTGATTGTCAGCCATTTTGTTTTGGTATGTAACCGGTTCCCCTCTCAGATCTTTGTCCGGCCAGGGTATGACACCCTGCCCAAGACGGAACATCCGTATATCCACCGGTAACCAACGAAACTTCTATTCATGCGTGATGATGAAATCGCTCGTTTTGTATATGACACGTTCATTCATTTAACTAAGTTGAGGAGAAATAACAATAGCGTTGAGTTACAAAGTACAGCAATATGTTTTATGTAAAACTTGTCAACAGGGTATAATTTACTACTTAACGGAAGAAAAAAATGTTTGCGTTCACCTATTTTCTTCCTTATTCACCACCCAATATCAAAATAGTAATTTGTGATCGTTGTCTATTGATTTCTAAAGTTAATAAAAAGCTAAAATTGACAACTACAAAAAATAAGCACTACAATTCTTTGTTTTGGCTAGATAAGGTGGTATAATTTATTTCATAAAATTAATATATATATATACCTGTGTTGTTCCTGTGACGTCATCTATCTTCCAGTAAAGTTCCCGTAAATTCGGACCAGCCATACTAGAGATTAACCAGAATAAACAGACAGTCAAAAATATAATATCTATCACAGCATTATCATTTTAAAACGGTTATTCTCGATGTTACAAACAGACATATATGTATATATATTTCGCAAAAATACATCCTACACTGTTGTGGCTGATATTTATCTGCAAAAAGGTACAATTCTTTGTTCCAAGGACCAGTTATGTCTTTAGACTCGTTAAACTTATTTCAGTCCATGAACATATGGGTAACGCTTACACCTAAGATATCTTTTCGGTAACATAATAAATTGAATAAAAGCTAACAGAATATAGACCCACCAGCTCTCAAAATTTTACAGAAAAGGATAATCGAAATTGCTTATAAGGCTTATAAGGTTACATAGTGAACAAGATATTAGAAATATTTTATGCTTTATTCTGCATTATTAATTGAAACATTACCTAAGATAACTTCAAGGGTATTTATTATGATATATTCATTAAAAGTAAGTGCAAATAATTTTATTTAAGAAAAATTGTTCTCTGTTTCTTGCCTTCCTCGGGCAGCTAACTTTTATGCAGTAGGAGTTTTCTGCCCTTTACAAATACTCCATAGAGCCTAAATTGAATAAACAATCTTGAATATTAAGGTTGTTATTATACTTTCAACAGCCCACAGGCTTCTCCAACCAAATCAGCAGTATCTTATAAAACTTCTTATTAGTTATGTAAATGTGGGTTATATGGATTTAACTGTTTATAAGCCAGTGCTAAGTACTTTAGCAGTAACTTGCATTCTGCTGTAGCAAAGAATATAGGTTGTTCTACACTCCCTTTATTTTTCTTGAGTTCACCTAAAAATTAATTACTTGCTCTATGGTTTTTAAATTGTATTAAATAATAGTAAATAAAAGATTTGTATTTCACATGATTTTAATGTACACTAAAGAATTACAGTTTGCTCTTAACAGAATAAAAGGAATAATGATTTGCAATTACAATAAAATCATAATTTATAATTTACTTGGATTTGGGTTTTAAGTGAAGTATAATATGAGCACACCAAAGACTGCATATGTAGCTTTGGCCGTCTGAAACAAAAATTTATATTAACACATCACTTACATAATTGAATAAAATAATTCATAAAGATTTAACTTTATGATTTGAAATTGAATTCATTAAGGTCGTCTTCATTGTTTAAATCTACATATAATATTTAAGTTCTATATAACATTACATTAGAAATTTACACTTTCCGGGAAATTAAAAAAAAATTGTGTATTTTATACTTTCAATGTTGGTTAAGTGATGCATTTTTTTTTCAATCATCATTAGTATTCAGTTGAAGAATAACCAGAATATTTAATCAAAGAAAAAAATTACAGTGGCAAATTTTCATGTTTTATGTAATTAAGAAAAAAGGTAATTATTTACTTAGCACATGTTGTTTTTTAATAACTTTCTTTTAATGGGTGTTAAATGACAAATAAAAAGACATGTATATAACTGAATTTGTCAATTGGGACTAGTTTTGAAGAAAAAGTTTCATCGCTTATATGGAGAGTCCCCAAAACATAATCATGATTTGGCCATGAGTTTTGCCATTTTAATTAATTTAAATATATTTTAAATTGTTTATAAAATAAATAAATCAAACACGTGTATTGGGAAATGTAAAAAAAATGAGTATTTTGTAATAAAACAAATTCAGCAAATTTAGCATTTATGAGAGAACTGTGTGTGTGAGTGTGTAATATAAAGGGAGGAACAACAAGTCAGCAAAGAGCTGAACATAAGGAAAGGTGGCAATTAAAGCACACAGGAGATGTCTCAAGTGAAGTGATATTCAAGTGTAAGAGCAAAAGGAAGTGATTGAATTTTCTCCAGAAAACACTTAGAAAGAACTATTTATGTGTTCCACTTTTTTTTCTCATTATTAAGTATGGCAACATTAAATAAAAATGGCGAATTTCATAATTTTTATTCCGGTTAAGTAGAATTAATTAAAAAATATTCTTTACAGGTGATTAATTATTAATGTCTACCAAAAAACATTTTATATAAGAAAATCAAACTATGCATAAAAGTAAAAAATGTATAAAATAACGAAATAGGTTTAACATATAAATATTTCAAACATATTTAAAATTGTTTATGTAATACTAATAAATAGATTCTATACAAGCTTATTATGACAAATAAAAAGATTTTTGCAATTGAATTACTACTCCATAAAACTGTTAACAGCATTAAAACAAATGGTGTGTACCATTTGTATATACATATAGACATGAAAGCACCGAAAATAATGGAACGGAAAATGAATGTAGAATCCATAGAATATTTAACACTTACGTTAGCTCTTCCCCTATTTGTATAGCTGTTAAAGTACTTGGAAAGTCCCTTGAGCTGGGATTCATCGGGCGAGTCTCCAGCCATTCTACACAAAAATGTAATATGAGATAAAAAAGATTTTATATAAATGATTAACGTAACTTTAACTTTACCTGTGAAGAGTTTTAGCCTTATGTAATTACAACCTCAAACCTAAGAAGATATCTTATATCAATTGGGTTTGACAGAATAAACACGTTCCGTTGTAGGTATATATTTATTATTGCGTGGTAATAATAATACAATAAACATTATTAAAGTATTTTGTTTTATAAAATATTAGTACATTTTTGTAAAAGATTCATTTTTTCTTCGCTCTTTTTGTCTTGGATAACTTGTAATAAATGTAATACAATGCAGCCAGCGACATAGTTGCCTTAGATACCTGTAAATTTTATCCATTTTAATTATAAAGATGTATACTGAAGTGTTAAATACTGATTTTAAAAGCTTAAAGGTAACCATTATTCTATTTAAAAATATGAGAAATTCACATTAATTCAACCGTATCTCAAGGCATATCAATCAAAAGTTAAAAAAAAATAAAGTTTTTCATTACTCAGAATTAAACCATTTATAATATAGTTAAATACATTAATGCCTGCGTTATAATTTGCCTCAAGAACTGGATCATCTTTCCCTTAGTGGCATGTCAGGCAATTAAACAACAATGTTAATGTGTGTTGTCTTCGAGTTAGTCTTGAGTAGAACATGAACTTGAACTATGTAAAAATATGTCACGGCGCTTGGTACAATAATAAAATCACAATGTTTAACGGTTTCTCTTAATCGGACTTAGAACTTTTTGTACAGTCCTACACGATACAAATATAATATATTTCCTCACATCATCGCTCGCGTTTTCTTTGCAACACGTGACGTTCAGTTCAAATACAGTTCAGTATAAGAAAAAACACGATATTTAAAGACTTATACTAAGTCTAGAGAAAGAGCTTGAGTTAGTCGTCAATAAATAGTCCTATTCTTACCGTCATAAAAAGTCATAGTATGAAAGCTTTCAAAATGAGGTTGAAATTAAGTATTTGAATGTTTGAATTACATGATGTAATTGTTAATGTATTGTATTGGTAATATATAACAATATTAACGTTTATTAGTATTGTATTATTACTTATTGTAACGTAATCGTAACAATAAGTATACAAGTCCCAAATCTGGCCAACGATGTATTCTTCATGAGTTTTCATATCCAAATGTCCATTCCTGCTAGTAGTACATACTATAAATGTCTATAGTAAGACCAGGGACCTAAATTGATTTGTATGTAAATTGTATTTAAAATAAAACAGGCTTGTAAGAATAAGGTATACTGACGTTGGCTCTTCCTCGATCTGTTTGGCTGTTAAAATAGCGACTGAACCCTTTTAAATTCGAATCTTCTCCGTGACCTGACATAGCGTCTTTAAACAGAAAGAAATGATATTTAATTTTCGTCACTAGATAATTTTAATGTTAAAAAATGTTACATAAATTTTATTTCTTGTTGACATTTCGTAAAACTGTAACAAGACGTATGTTTATAATCATAGTTATTAATACTTTTTGTACTCTTTTAATTTTAATTCTCATTCCATTACTGTAATTTAAGAGACGGATTCGTGATAAATAATATAATAATACAGAAGGCTTTGGTTTTATGATCAAGGTATACGATTAGAAAAATTTACTAGAGCCAAAAAATGTGGATCTAAAAAACTGAGCATGGAATGTTAGTTTCTGGCCAAATTAATTTACTGATGTTTTTTTTCATATTTATAAAAACGTAAATGAAGACGATTAAAAATTATGATGATTAGAAATAAATTAAGGGGGATTAACATTTGAGTTCATGATACAAAAAATATGACAGAATTGTTAAATCCTGCATTCCCGTGTACGTTCACTCTGCTTGCAATTACTAAGCCAACACGAGGTGCATTAAATATCTCGAAAAAGTAGAATATCGGAAGGCCTATTAAATTTCAACATGATTTATGTTCGTTTCGTGTTCCTCGCTACCGAATAGCGCAAGGACTATTTTTATAGTCCTTGCGCTATCCTTTATTTTAATTTTTATGGCATACGCAAACAGTCGAGCAGTCGGGCCACCTGATGGGAAGTGGTCACCGACACCCATAGACATTGGCAATACCAGTGGTAGCACCAACGCGCTGCCTACCGTGAGACATAGGGTGTTAAGTCTCGTTTACCCAGTAAATACGCCGGCTACGGTGCCCTTCAAACCAGAACACAGCAGTGTTTTCACACTACTGCTTCGCGGCAGAAATAGGCACCCTGGTGGTACCCACCTAGACGGTCTCCTGTAAAAGGGGACCTACCACCGGTAAAACCGACCTACCACCGGTTCGGTAGCCATTGTCGGTGTATGTCGGTTTAACGAATCCGCCTGCTGATTACTGCCTTAGCAGTTATAGCAATTATCGTTCACTTTATCCTAAAGGGTAAATCTTCCTCTTTTTGGATCTAGTTAATGACTATATTCTTCGCCGCAAACCAGTTTGGCACAACATCTATTGCCATATTTGGTTTTTATACGTTACGTCCATTTTTCTTCACTTTTAGAAGTTAACTTAATAAGTATAATTGCCCACAACTTCTTTATTATTAAAGATGAATGACGTAAACCAAGAACAGATTAGGACCCAAAATCAACCCTTGTAGAACTCCATTAATTACCACATTGCTTTTTGTTATGTCTTGACATCAACATTGAAATTTAAGACTTACACACCAAATTTCATATTGGTAAATAAATTATTAACTAAAATCTATGAACTAAGGGATGGCAAAAAATATTTGGTTTAGTTCTTATTTATTAAATTAAAAGCTTTTAAAGCATTTAAAAAGCTAATTCTATTAATATAAAAGTCGGGGAAGAATGCATAATCATATTCTTCCGAGTCTAAGATGAATTTGACTTTAGAGCCTAGTAGTTTCATGAGATTTATTTGTATAATAACTTTCAAATTAATTTATTATGTTATCTATTTATATATTACCTCTACATCTTTTATTAAAATTTATTAACTTTAAAATTGTTCATCCAGTTTGAGTTAAAAGTCACAAACACACATTCATACCCGTTTCTTATTATTACAATTTGAAGGCAGTGTTGTTTTTGTTTAAAGATTATATAATCTTATCATTTTAAAACTGATTACGCCGTAAACAAACATTGTCAAATACTTTAGAATAAAATACATAAATGCAAACTCTGCTTCAGTAGTTCAAGTAGATATCAGCTATAACTCTGCTCCTCTTAAAACAGTTTTTTCAAAAATTTGACTTATGAAGACTAGCCCTTTATTATTAACTTTTAAAACAATACTTGATGAAGGATGTATAATTTCTTCAACGGCTAATACATTTTAATTTACTTCGTTTTTTAAGTAGTTTAAATTTTCTTATAAATTAAGTAAATAATGGAATATTCTATATGGCAAATAAAATTCTTTAAACCTACAGCTTATGCAGCTTGTTGAATAGAATAACATCAGAAAAAAGAAACAAATTGAGAAGTAGCACCTTATTATTTATTTAGTTCATATAAAATATCCACATATTGGAAAAAAAATCACAATTAAAAAAATACGCATTTGTCAGTATAATTTTACAATCAATTTAAGCATCATAATAAATTTTTCTTTAATATTTAAAAGTATTATTCATTATTGTAATAACAAATCGAAATTGATTTGTGTTTAAAGAAATAAAAAAATCATATTAATAAATTTGAGATATTCAAATTAAAGCACAAAAAATCTGGAAGTACTTTAAATTACAAGACTAGTATTCAATACAACAAAACTTTGTATAAAAAAGTTCTTATACAATTATTTTTACTTTATTTAATGTCACATGTTACAAAATTATTATTAAGTTTAATTCTAATTAAGTACAAACATTGTTCATACAACATTAATATGTTGCATTGAAAACAAATATTTTTGTCAAAAATTAACAAAATACTTGTATCATACTCTTACATCCTTATTTAACACTGATAGATCACAGCTGAGATAGGACCAGTAAATGTAGAGAAACAATATTTGGCATAACATTGCACCAGTCCCTTATAATTCAAATATCACTGAACACCTGGTACAAAGCAAAATCTATTTGAGTACATTTGTTATATCAAGATATCTTCTTCCCAGTCTTCTTTTTCTCTTTCCGATATTGACACTGATGGTCTTGACAGTTGCTTTATTTCCTCTTGCACTCTTGGCGGTATAGGATTGTCACTTAGATCAACATATTCTAGCGCCCTTGACCTGGCCAATCTGTCCACATCCACTTCTGTGAAATAAACAAAGTTTATAACTTACTTTTCCATATTACTTTTTATATTAACATTATGGCTTTGATATAAAAAAACAGTTTTTCTCAAGGTTGAAATTACCTTATAATAAATTGACAAATATTAAAAGTAATCAAGTACCAATTATATGATTGTGGTGCGCCAATAGTGTGTGAAGACTCGGGCACTGGCAAGCAATGTGCGGAAGAGATACAAATGTGTTGTGGGATATGTCCAACCTCTGTAGACAGGCTAGTGTACACAACTCATCAGGTAATCTGGCCATTTGATTGTTTGACAAATTCAAATCTGCAACAAATAAGGCATATATTATGATGGTTACAAGCAATTTTCCCTGTTCTAAAGCTATGCCCTGTAATTTCAATATATAACTGAATTGATAGAAAATAAACATAATTTGCCTAACTGCCTCCGTAGCCTAGTGGTATGGGCGTGTGCTTCAGAAACCGGAGGTCGTGGGTTCGAATCCTGCGGGACGCAACAAATTTTCATTGTTGTTTCCTAGTTGGTTAGGAGCAATTTGGGCCGATCACCCAATTGTCTGAAAAGTAAGATGATCCATGCGTCGGATGGGCATGTAAAAAAGTCGGTCCACCCACCAACCCGCATTGGACCAGCGTGGTGGGATACGGTCCAAACCCCTAATGGATAGGGGTGTGTTAGGGGAGCCTATGTCCAGCAGTGGACTAACAAAGGCTGATGATGTGATGTGATGTGAAACATAATTTTAATACATTTCTAAATCCAATTTTTAAACATATAAAGCTAAAAAGTAAGTGAACAATACTGTGATAACAGTGATATATAGTCAGGAAAATAGGTGACTACTATTTTTATACTGTGTCAATTTTTTAAAATATTATTACAATTTATTTTAATTTTATTATGTTTTTATATAATATGGCTCTGACTTACCTGTAATTAAACTAAATTTTACTGTAAACTTAGGTGGTATTTTTGTAATAACATTTCCACTTAAATCGCAACTCTTCAGTTCTGTATGTCTCATTAAATGGTATACTGCATCTGGAACTTGCATTAGCTGGCACTCTGATAAATCTGTAAAGAAGAGAAATTATGGATTATAATAAATACATTGTATAATTTGCCAAAATGTTATAATATAAAAGTAAAAGAATACATATTAGATATTACAAAATGACACAAGATTATACATATATTTTAATGTAATACATAGTAATTAAATCATTGTTTTATGTTTATGTAATTAATATTGGATAAAAGAGGTATCCTATGCACCAAGAAAATGAGGTTAGATCAGTAGAATAGGCCTAATTTTCAGAAGTATAAAAGTATTATTATAAACCTAGAGCTTCTGTTTCTTGTGCTGTTTCACATCTTGCAATAACACGAGTAACTGCATGAGCCATTTTTTTCTTTTTTTGTGAAGCTCGCACTGCCCGTTTTATATATCACTAGAAGACTGTCTATTTTTAGGCTCTCTCTTTGCTTTACTGTTGTGTATACTATACACATTGATGTATATATACAAGATTCATATTCTATATCTATTGTCAAATGTTCATATAAAATTGAATATGAGTTTAATGTTAAAATAATAAAAGTTAATGTAATTCAGATAATCTGTTTAAATGATAAATCTTAAAACACATTAATTCCTTTTGTTTATTGGCATAGTCTTTAAAATGCATACATAAAGACATAACGTTATTGTCACTGTCAACGTCAAACTATTAAAAGTTTTAAAAACAGTATGCTTTTGTCATGGAAGTGATAAATGTTACGTACAAAAAGAATAAGCTCGTCTCTGTGCATCTTGCAAACATCATAAGAGTCTTGTTGCACGCAAAATATTAATGAAGCCGAGTGAGACGGTGATAAAGAAAGAAAGAATAAAAGTTTATTTATTTCATTAAGCCAATATAAAAAAAATATGTTATGAAAAACAAAAACAGTACTAAACTGCCTCCGTAGCCTAGTGGTATGGGCGTGTGCTTTAGAAACCGGAGGTCGTGGGTTCGAATCCTGCGGGACTCAACAAATTTTCGTTGTTGTTTCCTAGTTGGTTAGGGCAATTTGGGCCGATCACCCAATTGTCTGAAAAGTAAGATGATCCATGCGTCGAATGGGCATGTAAAAGTCAGGTCCACCCACCAACCCGCATTGGACCAGCGTGGTGGGATACGGTCCAAAACCCCCTAATGAATAGGGTGTATTAGGGAGGCTTTTGTCCAGCAGTGGACTATCACAGGCCGATGATGACGATGATGAAACACAATCAACCAAAAACGTTTCCACTGATCACTGAAGGCTGTGTCCCGTATTAACAGTAATTTATAGTTACCATATTACCCCCCCGGGTCTACTCCTTGATTACGATAGTGGAAAGTGTTCGAAACGTTGGGAATTTAAAATGTAAAATAAATCGCGATCAAATCCGTAAAAGTCCGTTTACTCAATAATTCCAGAGGAAGGTTTAGAAGTATACATACTTACTTCTAAAATGTTTCTAAATATAAATAATAATTCATTACCGACATGTTAAACCAATATTATTGTTGCTACGTGTAAAACCTTATAAATGCCTGAAAAATGCGATTGGCCTAGAGAAAATCGCTGACTCAGACGTTAATAACGGAGTGTTTTTTGATTTCCTGATATTTTTGTAAAATTTTAGTTAAAATGGGGAAATATGTGTTTTGGAGGCTTGCAGAAGCGAGTATTATTCTGACTGTGATTTGTTTTTTACTGGTATTAGTTTTAAAATAATTTGTTTGTGAAGAATTACGGTGACCATGCATGACTTGGCTAGTCCTAGTTCAAGTACAAATATCTTAAATACTAATGCTTTTTTATTTCTTTCTATAGTAAAAAAACATCGTTTCAATTTTAGATGTTCTGAAGATCCTTATGTTAGGGAAATATGGATAAATATAAGATCCTACCCGAAACCAAACGATGCAACAGTTCTATGTAGCAAATATTTAACACCTTGTTTTATTTAACAATGTCTGATTTAAAATTAACGGTAACCTTAGGGTTTTTTTTTACCTAACAGTCCCTCTGCATTTTGAGTAGCATCTTTGATAATGAAATCCATCTAAAGCAATGATCTGCTGACAACATATTACAAATATGTTTTTATAATTATTGTCCTTCAATAATTTTTCAATATAGTCTCCATCGCCAGAGAGGAAATAGAGGTACAGTTAAGGACCTCTCGATTGGCGTAAATTTTGCGACAATAGCATGTTCTTATTGTGCGTTGTACCTTTTACCTCTATGGATTTTGTGTTTTTTTTCAGCAACTCAACATTTGAAAAAAATATTTCAAATAAATTTAAATTATAAAACAGGACTGTGTACATACCTTGCTCGAAAATTTTAAAGCTCATTTTGTCTATTGTACATTATAAAGAAAATTAACCACAGGCGAGATTCTATGATATAGTAACAGCCTTCGAAGCGTCATTTGTCACCTAGTTCGTGGGAACGGGAGCTACTCGCGAACTCTGTGTTAGATGAAGCTTACTATAGACATGAGTCTGGAAGCATAACGTCAAGGATAAAAAAAAGCGTCATTCACGTTGAGTCATTTCTCATGTATTTTTTATACATGGGCTTGTACGTAAAAGTTGTAGGAAAATAGATTTGAAACAGGTGGTGATGTCAAAATTAACCAAATATTATCTTTATGATATCTAAATGCAAGGGTCACGCACTTGCAATAGTTGTCTTGATTATCTGAGTAATTTCAGTCTGAGTAGTCAAGGGACTTGGTCGGAGAACAGTTGTAACAAACGGGTAAGGGTTAGGGCGCTGACATTAAATGCCTTGTTCTTAAAATATGGGTTTAAAATCTAGTGCTAGATTTATTTTGCTATTAACTGAAATAAATGCTTACTTGAATATCAATTAATTTCGTGCATCGTGATCGAAGTGTAATAAATACTGTCCGAAAAAAACGTAAGATAAAAAATAATGACTTCTAAAGCTAATCAATTTTAACTTTTACAAAATATATTTAAAATAATAAACTCATAAATTTAGAGATAATTTCATGGTAACACTATTTTCGATTTTTCAACTTCCGGTGTCTTATAATCGTTCTGAGTCACGTTCAGAGCTTTCGTTGTCTTCTTTATCTGACAAGGATGTATTTTGAACAGGCAATGACCTTTAAAACATTACGTCCCATTATGGAATAAAAGCCTACCTCTAAGGTTAACGCGTTCGTTTCCGTCGAGTTTGCACTTTTTAGAATACATTATTATTTATTCCACCGTGTTTAACTTGGATACTATACCATAAACGTGGAAATAGTTAACGTTTTTTTTCTAATACTAATTGCTTTACTGGAAAGCATTTGTAATAATAAAATAATACTGGCTATTTATAAAAGTTAAAAGCCATTAATAAAGTAAAAAAAATATACAGAATTTTAGTGAAGTGTGTTTGAGAACTCGAGTATAATTTGTAACTGTTAGCTGGGTATACTTTTGTAAGACGTTATAAATAACTCGATCACTGATAGAAGTAATTAATACTAGCAGTTACCGATAATAAATTGATAATGGTCACTATTACTATCATACGTAATTGAAAACATCTCCTACAAGACCGAGGGGTCTTGACGTAATATGTTTAGGTACTCTTATGTCGTCCAACTGTCTTCCGGGGATTGATTGTACCATATTGTGCATAACGCGGAAGCAAATCGCTGACCATATTTTTCACATATAATGCGGCGATAATGATCGGCTGGGCAGATAAAAAAAACTGTAACTGCATCAAATGAGTTGTTGAATGTTTTTTTTATTAAATTGAAACGGCTTTAAGTTATTCAACTATTATTTGAAAATATTACTTAAATCAATGAAGGAAGGTAAACTAAAAATTTAAATCATTGCGTGTTATTTCGAAGAAACACAAAAGTTTTTTTGGATTTCCAAGACGTATTTTAAATTACTATAATCTTATGATATACCAAAAATAATCAATGATACCGTTTGTATCATTAATGGTTTCAAAGAAATCTTATACGTATAACATGACCCCAATTACAACGAAAATTACTGTAAATTTGATGTAATTATTAAAAAGATTTAAGTCAAGGATAATTAAGTCTATACGTAATCATTACTAACACGCATTCAAAACGCGCCCGACCATTTGGTCGCAAGCTGCTGGATACGGCGTAGAATTATTTCCTCACTCCTTATTGCCGACTAATATTAGAAATTACGACTTGGTATGGTGGCAGCCAAGAAAACTATCATACGGAAACATTCATAATGATGAATATTTGTTTAAATCAATAATACTACTTATATCAGTCAAAGTGATCACCACAAACTGATGTTTATATTTTCGTGTTATGTAAAGAATTAAAAAAGTTCTTTTATTAATTTATTTTGTCTCGTACTAAGGAAGCTCTCGGCTCTCCTGCTTTAATGAAATAATTTTCCCACAAACATTTCTTTTGATATATAGATATTAAGAAAATTAATTCTTTTGTTTACGCGAATACTACACATAATTGAATAAAAGGACTTTTTACGGATTTTGTCGCTGTAAAAAGTCCTTTTATTCCATAAGATAATAAGATCTTTCAATTATTTTCACAATTGAAAAACAAAATTAATAAGTATGTTTATATTTTCTGTTAATAGGCAATAAGGAAAACCCAAAAGTAAATTCTTGTCGAGATTCTTTAAGTTAAGTATCGTTAACAAGTTAACAGTTATCACTCAAAGTTATTAATTAAAAAAATATACTTGCAACAGGGCGTGCTAGCCTCGCTTCGTTTCACAATATTTTTACGCTATGTCTTCGCGTTTGCGAAAGCGAAGTGCAACAGAGAGCACTCATTTATTTATTATAGTGTTGCAAGTTGTTATATTTTTCGCAATTATAACCACTCGCCACGGGTAAATGTTGTTTTTATTAACAACAACACTAGCAGTGTCGAGTATATTAGTGTCTACCATTATGGCTGATTACGATCGTGTTTTATTGCGGTTTCCTGGTGTCAACAAGTGACGAGAACAAATGAACGATCGTAGAAAGTTGGCTTGCGTTCATAATGACTGGAAAATTTAACACTCGAAGGTGCTACTACTGAGTCCAGCGATGCTATCGTGCACTAGGTAGTCGGTATTAGTGTAACAAAAATATTTTTATACAAAAAAAAAAAATTCTTCCGTTGTCTATATTAAGATCAGGTAGCTACGAAAGCAAAGCGTATAATGTTATGGCTCCACTAGAGGTCGATATTTGACTTCAGATGGTATTTGGCTCCTTTATAAACCGAATTAAGTATTAGTTACATAACGTGACGATTGTATCAGATTTTACGTGCGGTTGCGAGTAGCTATGCATAAATATATTCCCTTATGTTTTGAGTATCTGTATTTCTTTTAAAAAGGTTGAAACCGATGGAAGAGACCATCAATGTAAATTGTTTTTGTATTTTGATACAAAGTTAGGTGATAGCTTCATAATTCCCTTGTAATTCTATATGAAAGCGGTTACATTAAAATACTAACACGACTTATCACAAGTTACTTCTATTTTCTTTTCCAATAAGAAAACAATAGGAAAACAAATCACTTAACGTAAAAAAATATTATTAGCCAGCGATTATAACAATCATAGTAACAAAAAGCATCACTGTCTTAAGTATGGTGGTGGCTATTTTAATTGGATTAAACTTGTATACTGGAATATAATTTATTGTTATAATATAGGAAATGTTAGCGGCTGTCACGTAACACGAGTAACGTATCCATCAGTCTCGACTGCTTCGCCAAACTGTTTTTTTTCATACATGTTTTGATTTTAGTGCGTAGAACTATTACTGACAACTTTTTTTTATTGCCATTTGGTGTCTCGTTAGACATGAACCTCATAAAAAATTAAAGAAAAAAGCAACATATTTTTATGCAAATATGCCTTTAAAACTAATTATATTACACGAATCTTTCAATTGTCATTCAATCACTTTTGGTTAAGTGGACAAAATTATACTATTTTTGTCTGTGTTAGTAGACGTTTATTCTAATGTTTTTAATGTAAAAAGGCTTAATATAAATATCTTAAATCTCATGGTTAATATAAATATCTTAAATAAAGTATTATACGTGTTTTTTGTAAAGATTTAACCGTTATATGACCGGACCTCTGTATTGTGTTGTGCCCATTGCGGAACGAGATTGCCATCGATAGTGCAAGGTCATGAACATATGGAACGTCCGTAAATACAGATAATAACATAAAAAATTTTATATCCATACAATAAGAAATGAGTACGAGCAAAATTAAAGCCCTAGAGAATAACTCTAAACAAAGGTAACATTTCGTACAATGAAGTTAGACTACCGCAGATAAACTACAGTACGTAATTCGGGTTTTTTTTGTTATTTCTTTACAAACGCACATACTTAAGGTCAAGCACGATTCGAACCTTTGACCTCCGCTTAAGTTGTGCAAGCCCAGACCACGACCAGACCGAGAGGAAGTTAATACTATTGGAAGAATCCCAAAGCAATGGTAAAATTATTTTATACATAAATCTTTTATTGTGATGATTGATGTTAATAGTTATTAGAAACAGCTTCAACGCCGGTTATAAAAACAATATACTATGTTACTACTATATTGCGCAACTAATAATTTTACATTTGATTATATCACCTAACGATCAATAGAAAGTGAATTACCATAGTTCTGAGTTTTTGTGTTATATATTTTTGTTTTGCATATTATAGCGGATTACATCAGCATTACAAAACTTTACATTTGTCATAACATCTTGGGTAATACAAAATCACACAAAAAGAGACGTGTGAACACTTTATAATCGTCGTTTTACTCTTATTAACTAACATAAATAAAGCTAATATACAGCTTGTGTTTTAAGAAGCGTTTCTTAGCTCGTTTCTCTTTGTATATTAGAATCTAACTTACTTAACCCAGTATGATGGTAGCAGGTTAAGGTCATTTTTTTAATTAATTAAAGTTCATTGACCCTTTTCTTAACCCGTTTTCAATAATTCCGTTTGAACTGATAAAGATAGATGTGCGCTACTCTAGTTAGTCTGGTTCATTAGCAGATAATTTTCTATTGAAACAAAGAATTTATTGTTTTCGTTGATAAAGTTTCAGACACGAAACTAGATGTTTATAATGCTTTATTTTTATAGCAGTAATTGATATGAATCAACACAATCTGATATGAATCAGACGTCGTCTGCAGACGTAATATAGCGTGTTTATTATTTTCCTATACATTCATATCAATAATTAAATGCACATGATGTTAATAGTCTATCATAGATAATATAAATACACGTACAGATAAGATAATAATGTACATATAACTAATGAAAAAATTATAGACCCGTTTAATAGTTAAGATCGAGGATTATATTATATATGATTGCGTCTAGTTTTTTCTGCCTCATTGCGAGCTGACAGAATTTTGAGTAATTTATTCTTAAAAAGTATTGTATATATAATGTAGTTTTGGTCGGATTATAAAAGCTTACATTACATGAAGTATTATTTAATTGAAAAAAAGGAATCACACCTAGCTGACTATTCTCCTGTGCATCCTCGCAACGTCCGACCACTCTGATGATGGCTCTTCCAGCCAATCTGGCGCAGATCATCATCGCTGGCGCCCTTGGGTCCACCTCCTCAGCTTCGGCTGGCATCCTCTCGGTACCTTCGTATTCCGACGGGGGCCTCATCACTGCACGAGTTCCACTGCACTTCCAGTTCAAGCACTTACACCCCACAGTTTAACACAAGGTCAAACAACAGTTATTGTCTTAAGCGCAATACCGCTCCGAAACGCCGAGCGCCTGGCCGAGCGGCGTACCACCTTTAAAATTCGAACGCAGCAATCGAAGCCAGCCTTTATATCGTCGCCAAAACAAAGAAGCGTGCTGCGGGAGGGAGTAGGCAACAATAACAAATGGCCGTCCCGCTCGCGCAGTTGGCTGCGTAGTTTGCACGCGGGCAGATTTCTCGCGGAAGCGTTCGGTAAATTTATCGCGTACTATGTCACAAAAGAATTGGTACTCCTGCACGAACAAGCGATGATCCCAAATCATTTACTGCACTTGCTTTTTATGATTTCGACAATACTTTCACTTTGACAATAAAGGCAGTCCTTTGGTGATGACCTTAAACCTGCCCTAGTTCAACATGACATATTCGATGATGATGCCTTAAAGTACTCCGCAGAATTGCATTGTGTTAGCTAGCACAAGGCATATATATGACATACTGTATATAAATTAAAACAATAATAACCGATACGAAAGTATAAAACTGTCTGACAATTACAAAATTTTTAAGGTGAATCGTGTGAAAACCATGCTGTATTTCAAGTTGGTCATCGTAACCAGGGTAATTACTTTAAATTTGTTTATAATTTAACTATGCGGAATATATTTATTGTATCAGTAAATTCATTACTAACATTGGTTGCAACTGGTAAGGTAAAGAGTCTAGCTGGTTAAAGTTAAATTTTACAATTTTAGTTCATTTGTTTATTCATTGCTTTTGTACTACATAGGTATAAGAAGTTATTTGCTATCGTTATCGGCTGTATTTTTTGCGTTGATATGTCTGTTTAATAATAATGCAAATTTTCTGATATTTGTTTGAACAAGTAGTACAGCTTCTAAATTACCGTTTTTTCACTATATGAACTATCACGTTAAATAATTAAACAGTTTGTTTAAAATTGCATTTAAAATAAACCAAATAAAGTATTTGAATCATTGCAAGATACATTTGGAAGTAAAATTCCAAAACAATACATAAAAATGTATCTTTTGGTCATATTCTCCATAGCAAATAGTTTAGCCTGATGATATAATAATGTTTTATTCGCAACCTAATGTTTGCTGCCTTTGTTATATCGCTCGCTGAATGAATTCTAATTAGTTAGAAACGATTTGCGTCAACCTTATAACGCCTGACGTCCAAAGTGTCGTCGCACCTAGCGTATTTTTGCGTCTTAGCCAAACGGAGATGCAGCATTTTCAATTCTGAGCAACCTTGAGTGTGTGCCAAATATTGTAACCCCAAGTCCCGTGCTCCCAATCGAAATCACGCCGTCTAATAACGGAAGGTAAACAGCCGTGTTCGCAAACAACACGTTGAACTAATTAATATTGTTACGTCTAAACTAACGTTTGGATAATAATAACACTTTTATAGTCAATTGTTTCAGCGTCCACGTTCCGAAAATTTTGGACTGATGCGTCGTTACATGTTAAGTGTATTTAGTAAAAATAGATATAGTAAAATTTATCCAGAATGTTGAAATTAAGTTTTTAAATTGAAATAAACTTTTGAGTACATATGTTAGTAAGCTTTTGTGTACCAGCTTTCTAACCGTTTCTTAAGAATACGGAATTGATGACCTGTGTCATCAGAGTAATAATTATTACACTTCGTGACGTATATTACTCGTAGTACGTAGGAACTCAGTAGATTAGATTAGACAGAACCAAAGATGACTGAGAAAATTAGCGACAAAGAAGTTGAAGAAGAATACTTGTAATGGACGTTCACAATTAAGAGAGCAACAACTGCTTCTGGCGGACCGAATATCTGAAAAGAAATTAACAAAGTACCAAATGCAACTGTTCCAAAGGTGACCTTGACTACTATGGCTCATAATAATTTCTTTTATTTACGCGATTACTATACATATTAAATCCAAGACTAAGATCATAGACTGAACATGAATGGGTAGATAATCATGGATGCTAGAAAGAGTCCAATTATAATACAAAAAATAAACGCGTATATAATAAAAATCCCTAAAAGTAGATTTAATATACAGTGGTTTTAAAAGTAGTTTTATATACTTTTTCGTTTAAAAAATATGTGCAGTATAGTTATTCCCATTCTTACACAATTGCACGAGTCCTCTAATTATCCTAAAATCCTTTAACATGGACTAAAATAAGATGTATTGTCATAGTATCTGAAGTGAATGAGTCAAAATCTTCTGATTGTCATCGACACCTTGGCAAACGCTTTATTTTGTTGAGTAAACACAAGCTAATAGACAGCATTTCACCGGTTTTCGCTAAGTTATTGTAATAAATAATGCTGAGCGACTTTTCTTTATTTGCGTTTCTTAAGCATCGTAGGAAATGACTTGCAAAACTTTCCGCCATAATGCAATCCGAAGATGTTTCGCAGAATTTTTTGTTCTCGCGCGGGAGTTCGGGGCAATCCTTTGTGCTATTTCAGGAATATTTGGAAACCAGCCAACTGCTCTCCAAACTGCGTTGTACGCATTACACCACGTGTTCCGGTCTTTGATCCGTCGTCTCAAATCTGTATCATAAAGGACTATACTTTTGTTTAAGGATGCAGCGATTTCATTACCACCGTCAAGAAAATTACAAAGTTTATTGTTGTGTATTGTGAGTTTTCTTTGTGAAGACGAAACTCAGGAGGTTAACGCTTTTTCCACCTCGTTTTGTGATGTGTATTATTTATATGGTTTCGCAGTTGGCGTGTTTCCCCTCATATCAATCAGTTTCATTGTAATTATCATAACATATTGTTTTGTATATCTGGTTAGCATTCGTGTATTTGTGTTTATTTTGAAAAGAGTACCCGTTGGTTAATATAGGACGCGTGTATATTTAAAACGAAATTTAGGTCTTATTCGATGGAATATACCACACGGTATCTGCGTAATATCGGAAAAATTTAGGCAGAATCGGTGTTCTAGTTTTGGCGGCCCTCGAGGAATAAATAAATAGCGTGATTTGATTTTTGTTTCATTTAGACAGGAGTTCATAAAAACTTTGTAATAGTTTATTAATAAACCAATGTAATTGGGTCAAAGTCAAAATATTAAGGAATATTACTATATTATATAAGTTTTTGGGGAGTTTTTCTGTTCATGATGACACCCCGGTTTTTAAATCCATGTGCCTGCAACGTAACGTAAAGTAAGCTATGAATCAAGACTTTTGACTTTAAACTTTTTGAGTTTCATTTAATATACCATAACTTAAAAATTTTTAAAACAACAGGTAAATATTTTATAAATGACATCATTTACACTATGAATACATATTGTATTATTTTTATACAATAACATATAAATTGCCTAGATAAATATTTACTATTTTCTAAGCCCTAATAAAACTTGATTGTCAATCAATTTAAATGATAGAACATAATAATAAAATATTCATACTGCTACGTTTCTGTAAAATTGTACATTTCTAATTTTGTTATTGAAAAAGAATTAAAAGCCATGCGGTATATTACAGATGTTATCTGCGCATGAGTGTAAATCTGTAGCGTCCAATTTTATTTACAAACTATATACATGTGTATATATAAATTTCACATATAGGTTCTAAAAATAGAACACAATTGTCATCGATTGTACATTGATTGATATCGAGTGTGTGTCGTAATCCAATATATGATCACTATCAAGCATTATTAATAGTTTTATTGTAGTAAAAATAGTAACGTTTCTAATGGCTTGCTTCGATTGTATCTCTCCCGTATTACGAACATTTTGGCATAGATACGTATTTGATAAAATAGCTATAGTTGTGGTAATTATTACAGATTGAACTTTTGAGTAAGGACTTGACACTTTTATCCCAATTGAAATAAACGTTGAAGTTTTTGATAAGTCTAGTTTGAATCAGCGACTAAAAACTTAAAATATTAAAACGCTAAAATTTTCATATGATTATGTGAACGTTTGTCTGCCTGTCTGTTTGTATCGCTAATCTCTGTAATGGCTGCTCTGATTCTGATTGAACTTACACTGTAAGATAGCTGATGTAACTTGTAGTAATTGAAGCCCCTTTTATAAGACGCGAACGAAGTCGCGGGCACAGCTAGTATAAAATAAAACAGGAATGACATCGAATGGTTCTATATTTTATCAAGTGGGAGCGTCGTCGGCGCGTTGGGCTAGTTGTGCGGCGGCGCAGCAGTGCAGCATTAGAGCGGTGAGCGCGCACGCCCTCCCCTCGCCCCCTTCCTCGGCCGTGGTTGCGTCCTCGGCGGACAGCTCCTCGCGTACTGCTTGGAGCTGAGTAAAGATCAGATACTGAGTATAAGTGTGTAGGTGAATTAAAATGAACTGTAGAAGCTTCCTATGCAAAATAAGCCTCTAGTGGAGACTAGGTTTTCGTAATATCGTTGACGAAGTGTCGCACGTACCGCTTAGAGTTAAGTAAATTTCAGAAACTGACTAAAAGTGTGTAGAGAAGTTCAAAATAAGAACTGTATAAGTTTCGTATGCAACCTAAGCCTCTAGTAGGGATGGTTCTCTTAGTATTGTTGAGGAAATGTCGCAATAAGCAGCTCCGCGCGTATCGCTTGAAGCTGAGTAAAGTTCGGGAACTGAGTAAAAGTGTGTAGAGAAGTTGAATATCGGAATCGTCGAAAGTTGGTATTCGTAGTATTGTTAACTAAATGTCGCAACAAACGAAGAAATGATTACTACTTTAACTTTTATTGCAGAAATAGGTGATAGTTCCGCTTCCATGATTCACTTCTTTTGCCTCTTGCATAATAAACCGCGTTCGAATCATTTGGGGCGCTTTGGGCTGTCGTTGTTTTCTAGTTGCTTAGGGCAATACGGGCTGAACACAAGATTGCCTATAAAGTAATATGAGCCATGCGTCGGATAGGCATGTTAATATGAATTTGGGCAAAGTTCTTATTAATAATATCATTCATGCATACAATACTATTATGTCAATTTAGATGAACAACAAACAAGTACTTGTGACAGGGAATTTATTTTGGCACTGTCAACCGGTTACTATGTCAATCAGTACTAGCAAACAATGATATATTGTTTTGGGCCATGTCATAAAGGGCGTGTAGGATGTAAGTCCGCTATAAATTAGGACACTGTCATTCTTCTTTATATCGACGTGGCCAGAACGTAGTGATTATTTCTGTATTGTCACTATTTACTATTCGGCCACAGGTCGCCTGATATTAATATGATTCATATAAGCCATTAAGTTTTTTTTTACATTAATATATTTATCTTAGTGACCAGTTCGATTTAAGAATTCTTTCAGCGGACAAGGGTTATCAAACCCTTGTTCAAATGTCAAAAACGCTCTAACACTATGAGAGTACTAGTGTATTTATTAAATGCAAAAAGATTCTTCAGAGATATGGGATGTTGCGTCTCGTGAATCCAGTGATAACGCTGGCTACAGTGCCGTTCAAACTGAAACGCAGACGTGTTTTCACACCACTGTGATGTGTGATTGCCCCAGCCGGACCAGGTTAAAGGAAAACCATCTATAAAACACTATTTGGGAATAGTGCCTTTATAAAATACACTAACACATTACATGAATAGCCTGTAAGTGACTATAAATAACACAAACATAAACAATACATGCATAGTGTGTCAATGCCTTTATGGGCAACACACCATGTATTACACACACACATCACAGCGTCCATTACCATGTCGTGTATCTGCGCTGCGCTGAGCTTGGCGGCGAGCTCAGGCGCGGAGTCCCTGGCGGCCGCCAGCAGGGCGTCTGGCGGGAGGGCGCTGCTGAGGGCCGGGCGCAGCATCGCACCCACCGCCGCCGCCGCCGCCCCGGGGCCCGCGCCCTTCGCGCACCACGCCGCCGCGCAGCCCCCGAACGGGCCCCCCGCCTCCAGCGACTGCCTCCTTTGCGGTACAAGGGCTGATCGTGATTAACGCTAGTGACGTCATCGTTCGTAAGGAGCTACTCCGCATGAACGAATGGCGAGCCAGGTATTTGGATAGTATCGGATATTAGATACTAGGTGAAATAAGATGTAGAATCGATGTTGATATGTATGTATATGTATGACGCTGCTTTGTTGCTTTAGATTATAATGTTTTCCTAACTTTTGTGTCTTATTTGGCTTTTTTAAATGCATTAGCTTTGCCGTGAGCACTGTTTAGCGCAGTCGAATGCTATCGGATTAGCGCTGTCGAATAACCTGATTTTTGATTCCGAATGTTGAAGCATTCGGAATCTATTGTGGTTAGCGATGTTTTATTTAATGCCAGTTTTTTACTGGTATCAGATAAAATACCAGCTCTTAGTAGTAAAAATAGAAATTGTGTTATATGTTAATGCTATATACTGGCAAATGTGTAATTAAAATATTGTGGGACGATTTCAAGTACAATTATTGTAAAAACTTGTAGTAGGTGATGTAAATCTCAGTGCATTAACTAAAAAGTAGGTGAAATTAATGAACAAACAAGGCGTATAAATAATGAGACCGTATCAAAAATATGATGAAAACACAAAAAGTGATAAACGAAAATACTTGCCAATTTTTACATAACAAAAAGTTTCTGCTTCTTGCTAATACAAGTAACCTTAGAAAAGCCAAATAATGCCAAAAGACTGACATTTGTCTTTGTACATTTAATAAATTAGAAAAAAAACTGATATTTTTAATAATCAACCCATTGACCAATCGCAGAAGCTACTGTGCGCATCTATAGTTTAGCCAATTTGGACCCAGAATAATTGTAAACAAATCTTATGTCCGATATGTCGCCTGAAACGGACGTGTTTTAATCGGTGAACCGCGGCCATTTTAAATCCAACCGTTATATTAACATTGCTGAGGAATTATAGGAGATAGGGTATAAGACTATAAGAGTACCCGACATTTTAGCGCCAATTGAGTTTGAGATTAGACTTTGATTCTGTTTATATTTATTCCCAGTTTATTGGCTAAACTTTAATTATAATATGTGTTAAATTGTGATTGCAAATTACCTAGGAGTGTGACTAGGCGAAGGCGGCAAAGAGCGCGAGGACGCGTTGGCCTTGGGCTGACAACGAATGCGCGGAGCCGGCGCGTCGAAGGCCCGCGACCAGAGCGCTCATTGCACCACCACCTGTTCGATTAATTCAATAAATATAATAAGAGACAAATATAATCTATAGTAGGCTGTAATAACAGATCGCGTTTACGTAAACAAAGTAACGTGTTAAATATTAAGAACGTCAAAACGAACGCGACCGTTTTGGTATACCGCGGCTATATTCGGCACGCGATTTTTTGATTAACTAATTAATATGTCAGAACTTTTTGGTGCCAATTAAGTTTGATATTAGATTTTGTTTACGTAAATTCGATTTATTAATTGATGTGCTTTACCTTAATCCTAAATTAATTAAGATCTAAAGGAACTAAGACCAACAAAACGTTCTTAATAGTTTATAACCGTCAATGCCGTGATGGTTTCAGCAATAAAAACGCTTTGTACTTTGTCGCCGCTGGGTACATTCAATGCATACACTTTAGGGCCTTGGGTAATAGAGGATGACAGATAAACACGTAAATATGTACATGCTATTTAGACAAAAACATCCCAAGACAACACTGTCCAAATATTATTTCTCGAACATACCTAGGTGTTTTTGTAATTAATTATTAAAAAGAAACGTTTATTATCAAATGAAAGTGAGTTATAGGTTTATCCAAATTCAAACTATTTTAACTTGTTAATTTGTGTCATGACAAGCGATATAAAATCAGTTTTTTCACACATTTTACCATAATTAATATTCTAAACATGAATATTTTGCCCAGAGCTGCTTTTAACTATAATGATTAATTCATAACGTACAATTATTAACCAATAATTACCTTACCTAAGTTAATAAATTGTGGGAAAGCTATAATCAAATATCTACCAAACGTTTATAAGACGAAGGGTTATTAATATCCGAAAAGATTGATATAAAAATATATTCAATATCTCTTTTGAATACAACTTAATTAAAAGTAAATTTAATATGGCAGCTCTATTGATAGACACACACAACAGAAAATCTGCAAGGGGAGTTATTTTACAAACATTTTGGGACATTACGTGCAGATGCCCGGGGCGAGTTCATGGTTGGAATACAGTTAATTACAATCACGTACGCGGAAAAGTAACATTAAAAAAGTAGCGCTTCGAATTTCAAAAATTCAGCACCGAATGCAACGTTTTCACAATTGAATCTCGAAACACTATTACTCATATATCATAATAGCACTTATACATTACCCTCGTACTTTTCCACGAGTCATTCTGGTCATGCTCTAATAAAGTATCACGCCAAGGGGAAATAATCCAAGTGCCATTCTAATAGAGTACATAATCGTATAACGGAACGGTTGCATTTATTACACGATCCAAGGTCTAGTGTGCCTAGTTTGGTCCCGTCTATCGTAAAGTGCGGATACACTGGCAACTGAAATTGTAAGTAAACGTTTGCTGCCCGTTCGATTGGAGAAATAATTTCATTAACAATCAAGACGAGTAGAGCGTTTACTTGACATAAAGCTATACTAGCCCATAGTTAAAGAAGTTAGCTAGAAACCCATGCATCATCCTAGGGCATAGGGAGTTCTGTCTTACAAGCAGTATGTATGGCGCTTATTAAATCCAACACTAGTGTTCACATTATTTTGTGCGCATGGTTGTGGGTCCCCTTTTCGCAGCTTTCCTATTTCAACAACAAAACAGTAGTGTAAACACTACTGTGTTTCGGTTTGAAGGAAACAATGGCTGATGAAATTACTAGATGAATGAGACTTAAGGTCACATATCACAATATGGAGATCGAGCTAGTGGCGTCCGACATGGGGTTTTATCTTCAACATCTTATTTCTTATCGGTCTTATGCTTGTTACGTCGTTTGAATGTATTAATAAACAAAGGTATTGCTTTCCTGCAGATATATCATCGTTTTCACGTTACTAACAAACAGTTTGTTCAATGGTATTCCAAATCTTAACTGGTTCAGGTGAAAATGTAGATATTCCGAACAAATTGTATTACAATACTTGTTTAGTGTATCCGCACCTTAGAATTAGTGGGGATGAGCGCATTACAAGATCGTTGCTAGTTTGATCATCAACCCGAGATACGTTGCATTGTCTTCAATTTCCAAATGCGAATCCTTGAAAACATACCAACCAGACCGTTTACTTCTTGAGTTACGATTTTAGCGAAGCGCTGTTAATTAGAAACTAAAAGAAGCATGCAATTAATGCACGCGTTGCGTGAAGTACCTATTTGGGTTAGGAAAGGTGGAGCAACACTAGTATGGGTGGGTACTGCTTTTATTGCAAACGAAAAAAAAATAACACGTTTGACTATATACGACGAATGTACAACACCGGACCAGTTAAACGTAACATGATGGTTAACAAATTATGCTATGTCAGCAAACAAAAAAATATAACCAATACCAGAGCTATACCTACACTCTGTAAGAAATGGAATTTACGTAAAGAGAGTCCAATGTCAAAGTCAATTGGCGCCAAAACGTCAGCCCCTTTCATTGGTTAAACAAAAAACGCCTTTCATTGTGGCGCCATTAATGATATAAATAGACATTGTTTACGTAAAGTCCATCTCCTATTTGAGTCAGGTATAAATAATAACCGAGCTTATGTTAACAAACTAACATCAAACTAAAATGGCAGAAAAGCGTAATGTCCCAAAATCAAACATGGCGTGGTAGTTGGAGTTCAGCAGTAAAATTAATCAGAACATTAAACATTTACGCGCCATTAGATATTTGACATTGGTCTTTGTTTATTTAAACACTAGGTTATATTTGGCTCCAGTATACCTTAGTGGTTTTATTCTTAAGCCTTCAAATAGCCCTAATATGTCTCAACAATTCAATCAAGGCAATGAGTCAAGACTAATGCGGCGGATGACTACAGGGAAACGCATCACAGATATACAAACAACAATTTCTCCACGAACGCTGTATGATGGGAAAATCCAGGAAGGAGATTATACATCGAGTATAAATAAAACCTGCTTCGTTCTGTGACTTATCGTGTTTGATGATTCCGGTTGGGTAAATAATGCTTTAACTTCCCTTTCTTCAGCATTCAAATAGCTCGTCTGCGCAACAAACAAAAATACATATGCAAATAATAATAGTGACAAATACCTTTAAGTTAATATGTACAAAATAACTATGATAATACTAATGAGAATAGACAAATTTAGAAAACTTTTAAACAATTTTAGCGATTGTTGAAATAATGTCTATCTAAATATTATCTGAAGTAATAATGTACATCTAACAAAGCAATTAAAAATTACAAATTTTTTTTAGTTGAATTTGTACGAAGGCTTCTATTTCATTTATTGAATGCTTACAACAGAAAGCAATGACTTGCTTTGATAAAAGTTAATTTTTTTGTAGATTTTCTCTTCCGTAAAAAAATGTTTTGTTCCCAACAAACGGATTTTAATTCTCCCTTATAAGATCGTTTTATCCATACTGATCTGTAAACGATCAGCTTCTTATAAACATCTGCCTTCGTACCAATTATGGAATAGCGAAAGATACTCTTTACTAAAAACAGCTTCTAGATTTAGCATATGATGTTGTCTCAATAAAATTATAGTAACCTTCCTCATGCACGTCCAGGGAGTCTTTTCTGTCTGTTTTGTCATCTTCATCGGAATCAGGGTCTGGCATTGAATCAGGTTCTGTCATAATGAGTTCGGGAGGAGCGCATCCACTTCCTGTAGAGGAATCTGAAATAGATCGAAACATTTTAGGAAATACCTAGACTATTTTTTAATTTAATCGGGGCCGTCTAATAAAAACTACTGAGGTTAAAACCTGTTTCGTTAAATAGGTAGATGAAGGAGTTTTATATCGTCATTCAAATGTTTTTTTTTTTAAATCGACATATCAATTTTTGCAAATAATAATTGTGATATTAATAATTCTATGTTTTAATCTTTAATTTCTCATTTTGTTTTTATCTGATAAGCTATCGTGATTATTAAAAAAAGGCCTTACGCGGAAGGCATGAATATTTTTTTCTCATTACAATATTCAATCAAACATTTTAATTACAATAATGGTATAATGCGATATTTAAGTGTTATTCTTTACTCCAAAAATAATTTTGCTGTAGTGTTTACAAAATTATTAAATAAATTATGAACGTTCGTTTACATGAATCACAATAATTAAACGATTAGATTTTTTTTGGCATTTCGTACGTTGTAGAGTGCTCTAATTACGACAGGTCTTCCCGCGGCCGTGGACACCATTCTACGGCACAGATTATAAAATATGGAGTGACGTAAAAAGAATTGCGTCAGTTACGTCTTCTAACAGCAAAATAGTGTCGTGGCACGCCACAACGCCGAGCGGAATGTGGAACACTCTTTAGTCTTCCGCGTTGTTAATTGTAGCAACTGTCACGCAATATCGAAGTTAAACTTTACGGCCAACCGCGTTAATATAAACTTTTCTTTATCTGAGCAAAAGGATATATCGAAGTCTTGTAAAGAAACGAACAATTCCTTTTAAATTTGCTTTAACATTATATTTTTAGTTTGTTTTTCTGTTTTGTATATTTTTTTATGGTAAAGATGTAATTAATTAAATTATACGTTGAAACGTATAATAAATTGAATTCTATATTTGATTTGATTTTATAATTTTGACTCTATTTAACGGACACTTAACCGAAATATCTTATGTTAGCTATATCTCATGATTGAAAAAAAAAAGAGTAGGAAAATTCATAGGTTTTATTCTCAATGGGATTGTTGTGTTATTGTTTGCCGTAAACGTTTAGAAAGCCTCATTTTGTTTTGTTTGGCAAAATTTTGTTTGGTGTAATTTGTTCTTAGATGACTATTGGTTATTTTCCTTCTAAACTGACAACAAAGCACTACGTGGTTTGGTTAATATTCCTAAGAGTTGAATTTGCTTTTAAAGACAACCAATTCATTTGTAGCTGTTAAATTATTACTTTCGTTTAAATTCGGTGCATATTAAAAGTCATTGACCTGAAATATCCTCGACGAAATCTTGGCGAGACATCAAACTCTGGTTTAAATTTGGAAATTCCGCCCTTTTCGGGTAAATACGTCGAAATCTTTTAAACACTTCAATGTTAATGTTAAGATTTGTTTTTAGATTGGAAATATCAAACAATGCATCACGAAACCGTAGAAAAATAAACAAACTTTAAGATTTTTAACTTCGCAATACGCAAGTCGTTAATAAAACTTACTTTTTAGTTATTACGAGCATTTCAAACACCTTGTGTATCAATTAGTCAGTCTTACACATACTGAATGCATATTTTTCCGTATGTATAGTATACTATAACTCAAAAGGTACAAAACGAACCCTTCTAAGATGGCTCTCTATTTGCCCATCTGACCGTGCCTTTCCGTGAGTCACCGATGATTTTCTCAATAATGTTTTTGCCTTCGCAATTAAAATTTAACCTGATGCTAAGATCTTATTAGGAGTATCTCAAATAGTCCATATATTTTTATATGGACCATTTGAGATGTAAGTTCCAAAATGAGCCCTAAGTTAAACCTTTTCTTATTTTTCAGTATTTTACCTAATTTGTGCAGCAAATAAAACTTAGCCTAAGAAATTTAATTACTTTAGTAGTAGTTAAAGCTGAGACGAACCCTAGGCATGTAAAAGATATGTCAAGTCGTTGCCCTCAGAAGTTATTAGTCAGATAAGAAAAACATGTTATTTTATAAGTGAAAATTATGTCTTCCTTCTCTCAACTAAAGGTTTCTGCAACGTAGGTTATAATTCTTTTTGCCATACAAATAAATTTCTTACTTCCTTAACGTTTTCAAAATATTTCTATCCCGGGTATTCAATGAATGTAAAAGCTCAGAACACGTCATTGTCAATTCCAAGAATCTGGTTTCATATTCACCGTATCTCCGGTTGTTATTTTAAAGCGCTGGTTACACTTTTATTATTTAAGTTTAAGGGTGAGTGATAAGTCATAAAAAATATGTGACGAAATTTTAATTTTTATTCAATTGTGGTAAGGGCGTGGTATGGGCGTGTGCTTTAGAAACCGGAGGTCGTGGGTTCGAATCCTGCGGGGACTCAACAAATTTTCAGTGTTATTTCCTAGTTGGTTAGGGCAATTTGGGCCGATCACCCAATTGTCTGAAAAGTAAGATGATCCATGCGTCGGATGGGCATGTAAAAAGGTCGGTCCACCAACCCGCATTGGACCAGCGTGGTGGGTTACGGTCCAAACCCCCTAATGGATAGGGGTGTATTAGGGGAGGCCTATGTCCAGCAGTGGACTAACAAAGGCTGATGATGTAATGATAATTTTTATTTGTAATATTCACGGAATAGGTATTATTAGCTTAAAATGTCGTATGTTTAAATAATTGTTAATTTTTATTTTATGATGGTTATTTTTTTACAGAATAGTACAGCATGTTTTTTTACAAAAGCTGCTCTGTTTAATTTTTCTCTTCAGCAAACTTCTGATCTTCAGAAAATGGACGACTGTTATACAATAAAAATAACGATTGCCCTCCGTGTGAGAGTGGCAACGAATAAGTAAATTGGAGTATTTGGGGATGTACTTTATTCATTATTATATTAATAGTATTAGTACTTTATTTATAAAATACAAATATATATGTATATTATATATATATTTGTATATTATATTTATAATTTAACCACAACTTAACTCTTATTGCAGAAAATACTTATTGGCTCTAAGCAAATCGTTATTCGATACAAAAAACTATAAATTGGTAACACTTAAATTATGTAAAAGTTATTACTATAGTTGTGATGATAGCAATCAATTAATAAAAAAATAAGTTTCTTCTTATATTTATTTAAAAGCTCATCCCATAATTTTTGGACATCCTTTATTTAACGGGGCTTCCTCATAAAGCAGGTTAAGAGGAAAACTCAAGCAAAAACCTTTTTGTGCCATGATGAGTCACGTATATCAATATTTTTGATAGTTTCATCGAAGGAATATTAAATTATACTTTTCGATACCACAAATAACGTCTCATTTTAAGTTCATATAGTGTTTAATTATTTTAGTTTAATAATGTCATAAACATATAGACTTGTTTGTAATACAGTTTAACTTTAAATTATAAGTAAATGTATTATAAATAACCTTTATATAACCTATTATTTTTTTACAATCTTTTTTTTAAGTACGTACCACGATCTTGCTTCGGTATACACGGGGATGATTCTTGACACTTCGTAACGCACTTCTTGTGGCAACACAGTCCGCAGTTTCTGCACTGCATCGCATCTTTTAACCATATCTGCGTAAAAATAAACAATGACGAATTATTTTTTCATCAATATCATCATTGTCAGCCTGCGTTAGTCCACTGCTGGACATAGGCGTCCCCTAATGCACGCCTTCTCCATTAGAGGTTTTTTGGACTAACTTTTTAAATGTCCATCCGACTCATGGATCACTTTACTTTTCACACAATTGGGTGATCGGCTCAAATTGTCCTAACCGACCAGAAAAAAAACTATAATATAAAGTTGTTTCTCCGCGGGATTGCAACCCACGACCTCCAGTTTATAAAGTAAGAGCCATCAACCACCATGGAGGCGGAAATATTTTCTGGGTATTAATTATTTTTCATTATTTCCATCAACGATTAAAAAAACGTCATACGCAATAATTGACACAGGCACAAAGTAATTATCTAGAGCATAAAATTATTTTACTAAACAGAATGAAAGTTTATGACCCGCAACGAGGTCGGTTTATTGGCCAATTAATTTACAAGGCAACAAGCTCAGTCGTGACTCACAACTTTTACTTGTATTTTTCCCATCAGAGGCAACATTGTTTGATTATGAAAAAAAATGTTTATTATATACTTGATAAAGCTCAGATGTCTGTGCGTAGAAATATTGACGACGACGAAATATATTTTTGTAAACGAGCCAATACAATTTCATTTGGATAGATTTTCACTTTGGTATGTTTCTAAGCGTATCATTAATCCTTAACATAGATGTATTTTAAAGGTCTAATTTTTCTTGAAAACCAACAAAAAGATAGATCATGAACAGTTAACTGCTAACATTAGTTTTGTTAGTTATAATATTTAAATTATTTGTTATGTAATATACGCTGAGTTTCTTTCGCCGGTTCTTCTCAGATCAGAGGCCATCTTTTCGAACAGCTGGTAGCGTTTGACCATCAATAAGTGAGCGTATCACTCCTATTTCGAATTAAGATATAAAATTTTGACTTATTCGTTATTATTATATTATTATTATAATAAAATAGAGTTACTAAATATTTACTTACTTGTATATTAAATAAATAAATCTTATTTACCTCTTAGTAGAGATTAAAATATATAATTTACTTCTACGACCGCGTGTTTTATGTATCTTGCGTTAATTACAGCTTCCATAATTCTGTTTCAATTGCAAATTTTCACGCATGCAACCTAGCAATACATATTCAGCCTACGTTTCTGTTATTATTTTGTAAGTACGGTGTAAGGTGATGAATAGCTTGCCTTCTTGTTGCAGAAATCGCATTGTGTGGATCTGTGGAAATGCGTGCGCACGAAATCGTGTGCGGCGCGCGCCGGCTTTTGTTGTCGCGGTGGGGTGGTACCGCGTGTGGTGGCGCGCGGTGTGCTCCGAACACCACCAGCTCCCTCCCACTCCCACCAGACAAGGGCGTCCCCAAAGCAGAGGCACGGTTCGAATCCCGGGTGGCTTGCTAATTTGTGACTCTTGCTGTAACAAATGATGACGTCGGTTAAGTAGATGACATAAGAATGTCAAAGTGAAGAGAGGTAAATAATCATGGGATTTGAAAGCTCGATTTTCAAACCTGAGGTCGTTCTATTTCTGCTCCAAAATATTTTTTGTTGTATGTAACATCTATTTCGGATAATGTGGAGCCATAGCCTGATTTTGTAAAGTGATCAATGCAACGGATAGGCTAATAAAATCTTCTGTATTGTCAAGAACATTTTTGAATATCTATGACATACATTCAACCTATGCCTAGGTAGGAACCTATACGATAGTTATACTGTTCAATTGATTTGATTAATGGTAAATGTAATTGTTATTATCTTATTATAACTTATATTATATTATTTGTAAAGTACTTCTGAAATATAATAATAAGTTATTAATAATATTGTATAGACTGTGCATTCACCTGAATTTAATATCTACATCCGGTGGTAGGAATTGATATCTCTTCATATGATGGGGCACCGTTGAGTCCTGACATTCAGATAACAAAGCTGTCAATGGTATATTTAAATATCCCAACAACACCTCGTCCTTCTCACCCGGCACTGTCGCCCATACGTTAATGTTCAAGTACTTGTGGTTTTCGTTCAATTTGAAATCAGTCTCCTCGTCAAAAGGTATTATCGGTTTCAGTTGGACACCTTTCGTCCAGAACATTTGGCATATCTCGACGTGTTCACTCTGCCTAGGACCGCCTGTCTCGAATATCTGTTCTTCATCGTCTTGTGCATCGGCTTTGTCGGGTTTGCATTCAGAGGAGTCCGTTTTGATGATAGGTATGTCGGGATGTTTCACGACTTTGTTGATGACTGTCGCTTGTCTAAGAGGTGTACTTGCCCCTGATGCTGGTGGTGTGCTCCCAGCTGAGCTATCGGATGATTTGTTTTCGACGGAACATCTTCGCTTTCGTAACCCGAAGTTCCCAGGGCCGGGTTCGGAGGTCTTCGTGGATTGTCGGGTGGCGTCGGCTTTCAGCTTTTGATCGGCTTCGGTTTGTTCAGCCGCTTTGGCTGAAGAGTCAGTTTCCTGTTAGAAAAAAAAGATTATACAATGCTTTCCACTAATTAGCGTTTATTAACACAAGTTAAGACAGTACACAGTATTCAAGTTGTTATGATTTCAAATTACAGCACCCTTTCACAAGACCAAGTGTGGACCAACCGAACCAACGCGACACCAACCGAACTATTATGTTACGTTTCATGAAGGGGAAAGTCAAACCATTATCATCTCATTGCTTTGAGAAAATAAAAAAAATATATGTATTATGTTACTGTAGAGTCAATTACCAAAATAAGAAAATTTTAAGTATCTAAAAAGAAAATTATTAAAACAAAGTACAAGTATAATTTTTTATCTTCTTACCAGTAAGTTATTACGGGAGGCGGCAGCACGCATACTTTGCAGTCGAACACCTTCCATAACTTCGGATACCCTTCTGAAGGAGAAGTTTGTGCGAAGTTTTCGGGGCTCTTCTTCCCTCCGACCACTACTGGTTGAACTACCGGTACCGCCAGTACCACCTCGACGCACCCTGACGGTCACTGCACGACGTTCAACACTTCGGAGAAGTTTACCCACCTGAAATTGTATCGTTTTTCACAGGATATCGTTTAATCAAATAAATTGGAATATAGATTCAAGAAACGTAGTTCTATTTTGTGCACACTACAAATCTGTATTTATATTCATCTTTTATATCTAATATTTTATTATGCGGGATATATACGGCGTTACTACAAACATGGACCCCTAATGGACAGGGGTGTATTAGGGGAGGCCTATGTCCAGCAGTGGACTATCACAGGCTATGATGATGATGATGATGGTGACTACAAACATCAAACACAAAAATTACTGCTTTGCATTCTTTCACGTTCTTTTTTTGAAATGTCACGATATAACAAACTGCTGTTACTTAAAAATAAGTAACAGCGCGTATATAAGATAATGATTATTGCAGACTTAAATAATCATTACACACATAAATGAAGAACCAGCTTTCACTCACTGCGCATGCGTTTATTGATCAGTATGATGTTAATGTTACCAATGTTCAATTCTGACATAGAAACTATATTACTGTGAGGTTTTTGCAATATAGAGTTATTTACTCCAAAACATACTATCTTTTGCAACTATAACATTAGCAAGATTGACTTAGGGGACGCAATAAACAGACCTGTGCCACGTTATTGACAGGTTTGTTGTCTATGGCCAGGACGACGTCATCGCGTCGCAAGTCAGCTCGGTAGGCAGGTGACATCGGGACCACAGTGTCGACCAACACAACGCCTACTCCCTGACAGCAAACAAGTCCCAGGGGACCAGAAACCGCAGGTAGTACTATGTCAAGGACTAGTACACCTCTTCGTAGTGAAACCTGTTTGATGGAACAATTTGTATTATGATTATATGACTTGTAAGGGTTTTGTAAATTGCGACAATTCAAACCTTTTGCAATGTTATAAAAGCAACATTTCGGGTGATACTACATTAGCAGAATTTATGATGAAGTTTATTATGCTTCGAAATAAAACAAAAACGTCTGTTTAGAACGTGGACATTAATTAATTATTAAATATTTCATCAAATATTTGGCTCGCTGGTACGGAAAAGCTTGCAATTTTACTTAAAGATAAAATATTAATAGAGTGATGAGAAAGAAATTCAAGGTTGCGGAAATTGTACCCAGAACTAAAGTTTGCAAGCTTGTTGAAGGTAATAGTGGGACTTTGTTACTTTCTTTCGGAGATTTCGACGGTTCAGTTATGCGTTCTATAATTTACCCATCCATGTGAGTCAACTGCCAAAGCCGCCCTGACACATCCGTTGCCGCCAGGCCAATGCAAACGAGTTACTTCGACCAGACGCACAGTTAGCCGCCCCTGTGGTGTTGGACCGTCCTCTCCATCCGTGCTTCCCGGTTCAGATTTCGGGAAGAACGGCTTGTACCTGAAATAGTGACAGTAATGAAGTTATCATATTAATGAAGAGGATATTCCAGTTAATAATATTCCAACCTTAAAACAAAAGCAATACTTTGCTATGGTTCGTTTTATAAAGACATGTTCTGTATTGCAGAAGATTTATAAAAGATGTGTATGTGATATTTAAATAATATACACATTTTATTTAATATTCAGAGGATATAATGTTAAACTTTAAAATCAGTTATGAAACGTCTAGTATTCATTGATCAATAGTGTTACAATTATATTATACAATGATCACTGTATGTGTTATACAGTGATCATTGTATAATATAAATCATTGTAAAATATCATAGAAAGATTTCGGTTAGACACGAAAACACGCAGTCTTCAAATTTTGTTTCTGTCATAAAAAAAAACGAGCATTAAAATATAAAAAAAAATTATTTTATGTTTTTATGGAAATATCTCAATAAAAGCAAATTGTTATAAAACATGACAAAATATATTTTAAATATGTAATTCTAAAATAACCTAGCTTGAAGACGTCCCATAGCTTGAAACACGAAGTTTATGTATTTTACATGTTTGCTAAGAACAATAAAACTATTTATAAAATGTCAAATAATAAATGTACCATATAAACTTGAATTATTAACGTAAAAACCACTGGAGGTATTGCATAAATTTCAACAAAATAGAACGATAGTTCGACAAAAAAGTTGCATACACTGTATTCTAGACTTGAACCATATGACATATGGAATTTACATAATTAAGAAATAAAATGGCGACTAACATTAAATGTTTAGCAATAGATTAACCAAACCAGTAATTTTAACTGTTTTTGGTTTGAAATTTTCGTTTGAAAAAAGAAGCTAGTATCACTCGTGTTAATATTTGACCGCCACTGAAGATTAATAAGTAACCCACGTTTTATCAATGGGAACGCTATACGTGACATTAATTAGATACACTCATAAATGGTAGTTCACCTACCAGGGGAACAGAATCTACGATCAGATTGATATAGGTGGTAGAGTCACCTAGTCTGGAAGTATTACATCAATATACCAAATACATATATAAATATATCGAAAACAATTTTTATTACCGTATTTTGTAATTAGGAAGAGTATGCCTTTGAGCCACTGCTCGTCTAATGTGGGCGGCTACTAAAGATGCCAATCGAGGCTTCAGCTGCCGTCCTTGAAAGCGTCCTCGTACTCGTAGTTCGAGCTTTGGTGGTGTCTCAAACGCCAGCGCCCAGTGCGTGTAAGGAGTGCGTCGGAACATCAAGCGTACGTTACCACTAATGCTCTCGACTGAAAGTAAAGCGAATCTTATGATTATTTAACATACATATACCTGCATCGTTTAGTATACATAGGCCTGCTCCGTACAGAAGGTTACCTATCTTTGAACACGTAAATAAGACCGCCTAATTATTTTCACTTAGTGAATATGCTCTAAATATGGTTATTTAAACGAGATTAAAATAGTTAAAGTAGTTATGTTGTTAAAACGTCATGGTAAGGGACCATTTATAAATTACGTCTCACAATATGGGGGAGAGAGGAGACAGCGAAATGTACAAGCAAGGCTTTTCGCTTCTATAAAGTTGTGGCAAGTATGGAGGAAGCAGCATAATTATATGCAGCGTAAGACGCCACAAATTCGCTCACCAGCCTGCGACATAAGATGCTGATGATGTTACATCATTTACCCAGTAATTACGAAGCCAGCGCTGCCCGTGTTGTGGCAGTTGTGTTTATACTGATTAGCGGCAGAAATAGGCAACGCGAATGTACTGCCCCAGACGGTTCCATTTAAAGTGGGACCTACCTCCTCTCAAATATCTAAAAAAAATAGTAAAGAATAAAAATTAAAATTTAAGAAAAAAAACTTTAAATTAAATTAATATGAACAGTTATTTACTAAATATTTTTAACGCAAGTTCGAGCTCAAATTACTTATGTTCATATATATCTAGCGACCTTTGACGTACATAGTGTAGTCGTAATTGTCTTTTGGTTAAATGTTTCTGAAAGGTCAAGTTCTTAATAGGTAGGGTGAAGCCGTCAGACCCACTCTAGAAGTGGATAATGTCGAAGAAATAATAAGCTTTGCTCAATAGGCTTGTGTTGAACATTGTTTTACAAGTTTTCTTTATTGAGAATTTAGTTAAACCCGGAAAAAAATTCAAATTGAAAATTGGTATAAAACATAGCAAAAAAAATTATGTTTACATAATATTTGTTAAACATAAAATAGTTAAACAGGAAAGTACTCTGTTTTTTCAATGTCTCTCTATCGTAACGGATGTCTCTCTATAGAACCGGTAACCGAATAGCTTAAATCTAATATTATTAACACAAAATTCGATTTTGCAAAGAAAATCGTGTAAGGAACGTATTAGGTCTTAGTAGCATGTAAATAGCCTGTATAATATAGGTTGTAGACATACAGACCTAAAACTTAATTAAAGCATCTACAAACTTTTCAAGAAATGGTTATACCAACCTGTAATAGATATATTGGCAATTTTTCCGAGTAGCATTACTGCGTCGACGTCGATCCTGAAATTGCCGTCGTACGCCAAATCGAATCTGATGTCGAGTGATCGTAAGCGAGCACCGTCCTCTTCCAGTTCTCCGCTTAGCAGCTGCATATTGGCTAAACTCGGAAACTCTGTGCCAACTTCCAACGAACGAAGCTGGAAAATGGTAAATGTTTTGAACGTGTGAATATTATATTCTGTTGTTATACCACACAATATGTAATATGAATAACTGCCTCCGTAAACCAGTGGACTGAGAAAAAATCCTTTTGTTGATTCTAGTGCTGTTAGCGGGTAAGGTAATGCGAGGCGATATGCCTATGAAGTGACAAGATTCATATAAGTCTCATAGGCATTTAAAAGTTGGTCCACACCACCTTAAATAGACCCATAGAACGCATAAAATTTTTCAGATCAAAGGCAACATACATAAGTCAAAAGTAAAATTTTGTCTATTTTTCCCGAAATGCCCCTCCGCTGCCTAATCGAGAGACTGGAAAGGGTGTGTGTACATATACATACATACATAAATACATAACCAATAGTTATCAGAATTTGACGGAAATTTTTGGCAAATCCGGCACGATCCTGTCATTTAAGATCTCATCTTTATCAACATCAACATTTTTCATCACCTACTCCTCCGTGTGCTCAGGGCAACTCTTATCTTAAAAACCGAGTAGGGGCAAATGTCATGACACCTCCTGTATAGGTGAAGAATAAATTATTAGGGGGAAAGGTGGTGCCCTAAATACATTTTCACTCAATGCACAGTTTCATTTGGAGCTATATTGCCCGATTTTAAATCTTCTAAGGGTCTGATAATCAATCATTAGCTTCTACATAAATAACATAAAGTTTTATGAATACTGCGTACATTTTTATTTGATTTGTAACAAACTGTAAGGTTTGGTAATGTAATATAAGAGACTATTCGTAATAAAATTGTGTATACTCTCCAAGGACTAACGACTACTATTGTGAAGAAACGTTATTAGTAGGTTCATACGGGCGGTAACTCAATTGCTACGCTCCGCTACGATCTTATCCCTAATAATTTCGGTATAATTAACTGTCTATTATTTTGCCGTTGTTTGTTGCTGGTTTTTCTATAATTTATAAATGCTACAGGATTTTTTTATTTTTATGTGCTATGCTTCTCTCATAAAGCGATGTTGTAGAATAATGTACAAGTACCAGTATATAATATAAACGAATATTTATTTACTTAATTTTCCTCGTGAACCCAAGAATGGGAATTGTACTAGATCACTGTATTTTTATATTAACAATTCTAAACAAAATAAACAATGTAGTCAAACTAGCACAGACTACGCCATAATCTTACCGTTAGCGACTCGAATATTTTCCCCGAAGAAGTTTTTGCAAGTAGTTCGGCTAGCTCGCTGGCCATTCGACGCCTTAGCCAGCGTGTATCCGCCGTGCTCTGCTGGAAGATGAACTGTAGCATGGCGTTCAGCACACCCTCAGGGGTGCTGCCAGCTCCTCGTGTCAGCTCATTCAGGATCTCCTATACAATTATACAAGCATAATTTAGTATAAGCACTTTTATATGTGATTGGCAACTAGAAAATCCCTAATGTTTACAGATGAAAGAGAACTGTAACATTGATATTTATTTATCAGCAAAAGAGATGTGTTGCAACATTGCCGTAATACGGTTTTAGGCGCATCTATTGGAGTTTCTAGATACGTAATTTTTAGATAGTTACGATAGTCGTGGTGTTAAATAAGGCAGGTAAAATTTCGTATCTAACAAAAAGCACTTCCCGGTGATGAGCCAACAATGCAATGTTTTATGATAATTTTACAAACATTTCATTGCACAACTGTGATTTAGGTACATCCTTCATTTAAGTTATGTATTAAAGAAAAAAATACTTTTTTCAGGTTTTACTTTAACATTTTAATTAATTCGTAATGAAAATAGAAAAGGTCCGTGTGTAACATTTATAGATGGTAGGTATCTCTTTACAGGAGACCATCAGGGGTAATACCGCAGTGCCATTTTATTAGGCGAAACAGAAGTTATAAGCATTTTAGCCTTATTTTAGGCTTTATTTCTTCTAGTTTGAAGGCACGTTTCAATTGCATGTCGCAGGGCGTAGGTATGTCTTATTAGGTGCTCGTCTCCTGCCGTTGTTAAAAATATGTATTTAACGCTAACAAATAGAATTTGTTGTAATAATGTAAAAAAACATAATATATTTTATTTAAATAATCATTAAAAGTTGCGAAAAAAGTACTGTTCTAAGTTAAAGAAACTAAAAATACAGTTATAATGTGCTAAAAGAAAAGCTTTCGCTGAATATTTTACACACAAAATGATTTCATAGTACACATTGCTTTTCTCTTTTTTTGTTTCGCTGACAAAGGGGAAAAACACCAGTTGCTTTATTTTAAGCTGAATGGAGCCTTCTTAAAGAGCCATTAAAAACTGAAATACTACGAATAATATTAAAATTGAAACATTTTAAGCGGTGTTTGGTTTCATATAAAGCCGCATAATAAAACCTGTTCTTTTTTAAAAAAAAGGAGCCTAGTTTAATAAAATTTGCCAATATTGTTGCAATACTAACTTTAGCCAGAAGAAAAAGACAGACAGACAAGATTAATTCTTTTGTTTACGCGCACATTATTGAATAAAAGGATTTTTACGATTTTATCGCGTTTATTTTACATTTTAATTCGGGGTAGACTCTACCCTGTGACCACGGCCGCTGGAAAGTGTTCGAAACATCGGGAATTTCAAATGTGAAATAAACACGATAAAATCCGTATAAGTCCTTTTATTCAATACCAGACAGACAAATATTAAAAAAAAATCGTTTCTGTCATCTAGCCTGTTATATTTGTATCGGTTATATAACACAATGTAATCATTTATCCGTAGCCTAGTGGCAAGGGCGTGTAAAAAGTCGGTCAACCCGCATTGGACCAGCGTGGTGGGATACGGTCCATAAACCCCTAATTGAAAAGGGGAGGTCTATGTCCAGATGTGGACTTACGCAGGCTGATGAAGAAGATTTAAAAACGGTCCTTTTGATATTACAAACAGAGACTCCAATTTTATGCATTGTATGGATTAATGATCAATGATCTAAGCTTCTAAAATATAAAGAATCTTAGTAAAACATGAGATGACGTTAACTACGGATAACAATGATGTTCACGAAACATCCTCGTGAGCCATTATAAATAAAAAGAAAGAAACATATGATGTTCAATGATTTATTGGTGTCATATTGTTCAAAAGATCCTGTATCTAATTTGGCTTAATTTGCATCAATCGTGTACGACATCACCAAGCCAAATAAGTATTCAACAAGTGAAATTTCAACAAAAATAAAATGACCAGCTTCAAACAGTATATAACCATTTTGCGCAACATAAGCCGGTGACAAGGTGCCCTCTGTAAAATCTACTCCGCGGTTGCCGCTACTGCATTTTCAATCTCTAATATCTTTTAAGATTTAATAAAAAAAGTTATTTATGACACTTTTTATGTACATAGAATATAGATTTTTTTAAACGCGTAAACTTTTATGCAAACTTACATGCGGTTAGAATATACCTAATTACAATTTTTAACAATTATTTTACATTAAAATGGCTTTTGTGGGTTAATCTTAAACATAAATATATGCCCTCGCGAACTGTATTATAGACCATTTAAAGAGGTAAAATTATGTAAGACATATTTTAAGTCTTTATTTTACGGCTTAGGCAGCGTTTTCAATTATCGCTGTAAAAGTCGCTCGAGATTGTGGTTTTTGACGTCGAAATTGTTTTTATTTCTTTAATATCTATTAATCTACATATTATACAATTATTAAAAAAATTAGACCAAATGACAGCTACTATCTATCATTTATAGAAAGAGTGAAAAATACGGAGCACTAGGAGTGGAGCAACGAGGTAACATAAATAAAATAATAAATCATAGGCTCCGAGTTTCTCCTTTTTGGGAAGTCGGTTAAAAAGCAACACCTTTGTTTGCTTTTTTCATTCAAATCCTACCAACTGCCTTTACAGAACTAATTTTAAATATAAAGTTGTCTTTATTTTATAACTACTATTACTTTATATTTTAACATAGATTTTTTAATCGTCGAAAAAGAAAACAACATCCATAAAAAGCTTAGACATATTTACATGACTATATTAAAACGTAATGGATCTTTCGACCGCAATAAAAAATAATAGTGTAATTTGCACGGCATTCGTATTCATACACTCGTGTAGGTCTTTAATATAAGTGACAGCATAGCTCGTGTTTAATACAAGCGTTAACGAATTGGCAAACAGAATAATTAAGGGTCGTTATTTCGGGGCGGCTCGTTCATATTAACGTTAGGGCCGCCTTCACACGTTTTGTTTGTAGAGGTTTCATCGTTCCACATTGGAATGGTGCCAAGAGAATTTCGGAAACGTTAATTCAGGCTACTAAAATTGTAATTAAAAATATCGCCTGAAATTAAAGTTACGCCTCGAACAGTTTTTATGAACATAACACTTAATAACTAATATAATTTTTACACAATTTATATACAGGCAGTATGGGTTTTCTTAATAAAGAGCGGTAATATTTTTTAATTGAATAAAGTATGGAGACGATCACACCGTATGCAGCATAGCGAAACACACACACCCGGTACATTAGATACACCCGCGTCCCAGGGCGGTTCTCACCGCCTCCAGCAATCGATTACCACAGTCACTAGACATTCGGCATTCCAGTCCGTAAAATTCGATCATCGACGATCCCTAGGAGACATAGCAAATGTCTAACTCACGCACCTTCTCTACATGTGGGCTTCACTTTTGGCAAAAAGTGTCAGCCACCTAGTTGGCGGGGACGGTAGCTTCCTGCGAACTCTGTGTTAGATAAAGCTTACCAAAGACGTGAATCTGGAAGCATAATGTCAAGGACAATGAAAAAAACACCATATGTGATACGCACTGCTCATATGAAACTCATCAAGAGATATAGTAAGGGCAACACAGGATGATCATCCGATTTCTTTGTAAAGTAAGACGATTCATGCTTCGGATGGGAGTGTGATATGTCGGTCCTGAGCCTGATATCTCTCCGGTAGGGTTAGTTATCCGTCTTATCGGAATATAAAGGAAGAGGGACTGCCCCTTTGTGTGCGCATGCACTTGTTCACTATAATATTTCCTTCGTAGTTGGCTGATGTCTTATAGACTGATTGATCAGCCACCATAGTCGTAATCGGCTAAGAGGACAATACTTAGTGATACGCTGGCTTCGGTAAGCTAAAACAGAAAACACAGTAGTGCATTATCACTACTGAATGGCAGCAGAAATGAGAACCACGCTGGTAACTTCCCACTCAGTGAAATGTAAATAGGGGATGCTCATTGTGAAAATGTAGAATCACGAAAATTTTTCTTTCAATAATAACAGCAGCTTTGACAAAGAAAATATATAATGTTAGCTAAATTAATATTTATGACGCCCTTTAAATTATAAAAGCATATAAAATAATGAAAAGTGATGCTACTTTGTTCGTCTTTATTGGCTGTAATGGATGATTTTTTTATTAAACAAACAGATTTGAAAAATGGATTACCGTTTATTTAAACTGGTTTGTAAGGACGCCTTCTACTTTAAGAAGGCATTAAGGCACCGAAAGAGTGTTCTAATAATTATCTTTTCTGTTTCTACCTTTTTATTGAAATTGATTTTGGGAAAAGTTATTGATGCCCACGCTACTTATCTACAGGAGCACCTGTAGATAGAAGTGTGGTAATAATTAAAAACGTGTTTTTGATGTCTAATCAGAACTGAGGCATTAAGATTAGCGCGATACACTTATTTCTTCGAAACTAAACTAAACTAAGTCTTTTTATCCTCTTTTTTGAAATAGCACTTTGCGTTAGAAATAGGCCCTGCGATATTTTTCTAGTCTTTTCTCTCCCCATAGGCTGCGATAGGTCTATACATGTTTTACATATAGAACAAATAAATGTTTCCTATCAAACTTGTTATCATTAAACTGCCCACAAATATGTTTAAAAATAAACCTATATATATTTATCTATCAAAGAAGTGAAATCACCGTCATAGTGCAAAAGTTAAAATGGCGTTGGTGATATAGTTAGAAGAACGGATTGCCGATGGGCCAATAAGGTTCTGGAGTGGAGTTCGCGATTGGGAATTCGCAGAGTTAGTCGACCTTCGACCCGGTGGGATGCCGTTCTCCGTGCAGCAGGTTCAATGTGGCAGCGAATAGCAAAGGATCGGCCATCTTGGCATTCATTGAAAAAGTCCTTTGTCCAGCATTGGACGGATAAAAGCTGGTAATGATGATGATGAGATATGTTAAATATATAACGACAATAACACACCGCAAGCTGAAAATGCCGTAGGAATTGTTATATCCGACCATTGTGACACGCTGATAATAAAGTACGTTTATGTTACTTTCACGATCCATAAAGCCGAAGCCGGGAAACAAAGACAATATTGGGTACAAGGCAATTTTACGAATTTTATCGCGATGCATACACTTTTATTTTCACGATGTTACGAACGACTTTAAGCTGCCATTGTTACAAAAAGAACAAAAGCGTAAAAATTGTTAATAATTCCGGTTAAATTGTATTCATACCTCTGCTTTTCTAGATATTGACTATAATTTCTCGATCTTTGGATTCGAGTGCTGAAATACCGAATTGGTTTTAATTTTTACTAATAAAGTAGGTAATTTCAATAGCAATCTTTGTCATTAAAATATTATCCATAAATATTGTTTGAGCAGATACTGTTGCGGACTGGTTAACTTATTAAAGTTAGCTAATAATTACTTTTTTAATATCCCAATACATCCTGCTCCCATTAATTTTAAATGGTATGTTTTTAGACATTTGGACATTCAATTTTAGCTTAACTTTATACAATAAAGTAATTAAAATCGACAAAGAGTTACACGGAGTTACTAACAAATTATCGCTTTTTTATACTTACAGGAGGCAATGTGACAGGCATTGTGAACTGCTCTTCCGCGGGTGATTTCTTCTCGAAGGGCCTGATAAAATATACGAAGACAGCAAGGGGTACTGTCAATGCAGCGGAAGCACCAAACAGCGCTGCCAACAGAAGCCATGTCCAGTCCGGCATGGTTACTCAATAGGCTGCAACAAATTCTGTTCATTAGCCAGGTTTAAATACTAAAGGTAAATTAAAATAAATTGACAGTTTTGTTATATATTATTAACTGATACCAAATTCCTATTGGTAGTAGTGTGTTGATAATAAATTATTTTTGAATCAGAATTGAAATTTCTGACGGAGGGTCACGAACTTAGCGATACCTTAAGATTGGCGCGTTTAATCTACGAATCAATAGAAAGCTTACATATTTTATATACTTTATGATTCACACAGGTTAAATTTGTGATAATTTAATTTTGTTTTAAGATTTTATTTATATTTACCTTAAATAAAATATAAAAAGATTTTTATGAAACTTAATTAATATGAAAGATTAGTTAGACATTTATATAATTTTTATTCTATCAGATATGATAGTTTCACCATTTTAAAACAATTATTATGTTATATGCAAAGTAGGTTAATAGGTTCATAGTAGAAAAATTCTATAAATAAATTTGCGTAAGATGTAATATGTTCGTTTAATGTACTTATTCATCAAATAAGGTATGGCAGTTTGTGATCCAAAAAAATGTAGAACTAAGGGGCAAATTATGGCACCTATGTCAGAATTAAACATTGTGATGATGTGTAATACACTTTATAACATATTACAATTTAATATATATATAGGGTCAATACGCCGTATAAAATAGTGCTTTCTCCAAATGCAATGTAATTGTCCCATAAAGTTATTAGATAAAAAAATGAATGTTTGATTAAACAGTAATTATTTACGTTTTGGCTCAACGGCCCTTGAATACCCTTTAATATATACGATCGGTTATTCCCTTTCCGTTTCACATCTCCCAATGATATCGGGTCACCTGTCTTAGTTAATTGCGTTTTGCACCTGTTAGCACATTTACGTGAAAGGGCATTGCACGGAAGAGTGGAGTCGGTTAAAGTTAAAAATACATACAGCAAAAACAAACCCGTTAAAAATTTAATTTAGTACTTAATTGCTAGTTGCTTTATGGCAAAAGGTTGTTTTAATTTTATAAATATTACGCAACGCTAGCTTTTTATCAGTTTTATGCAACGTAACTAGCTTTAGACCGCGTCTGCACTCGCAGCACATATGTACAAAAAAAATAAGAACGACTTGATAAAATAATTTATGTTATGCAGAATCAAACAATTAAAAGCTCAACCAATAAATGCGCTCCAAGGCTTCCACAGCTACCCATTATGTCGTAATAAAATGGCTAATATTCGTGAGTTGAGTGCCAATTAAGCTAGTCGACTAAATTGTATGCCTTTGCAGGGGAGCCCAAAATCTCCTTTCCATCCCTACATTTTGCGGCGCCGGATCCATTAAATGGATTTTTCCAATAGCACAGAAAAGTCGTCTGATATCCTACATGCGTTACATACGTTGCCGGAATCTAGATACACTATTTTAAAAACAACTTCAACTGCATATGGGATACTTTTTAATTAACAATTTTTATTTATTATTTTGATAAACGTTTTCCTGAAATAAATTATTATTTTAATAAAAACTGTTTTCCTAATCAGTCCTCATCTGCAAGTGATATGGTCATGTTGCCTTACTGGATACTTTATAAACTGAACCAGTAATTTCTAAGATTAGTACGAAAATCTAGCAATCAGAACAATCTGCTGTATTATATATCGATGCAGATAGTTCGGAAACAATCGCGTGTGATTTGACCGCAAGGCTGCTGCTACCGCATAATGAATCAGGCTTACTATGATTACCACTGCACCATCATCGGGTGCTTTATCTTCAATATCTTTTTATAATTTATAATTTTTATTGAACTACCTTTTTACAATTTGCAATTGAGTGTCCATCATTATTCGTGCAACGCTTGGTATTTATCAATTGTCTTGTTTGTCATTGCATTTAGAATACTAATACATGTTTTTTTTAAATGGATTTTTATTTATAGCAGATCCACCAAAATTGTTCGCTATTATAAATAAAGTCATTATTGCATTAGGTGTGTTTTACTTTTTAACCATTTTCTGACATGAACTTAGCCTTTAATAACTTTTTATTAAATCCCTGTCGTGCATGTCAGAAAAATGCTTAGCTTTACCGGAAGTCAGTTTGTGTTTAAGTTAATTACGGAATCTAAGATTTTATTTGAGATGCCTTTTAATTTTTATGTACCTTACTTTATGAGATTAAAAAAACTGGAAATTACCACTGCTGAAAAATATATAACTGTGAAAACATGTAATAATATTTTTATGCGAACGGCGCGTTTAGGTATTTGTGATTTAAACTTTGTACATCTATAAATAAAAAATCCTGTAAAAACGATCAAGAAATACTATCTTATTTCGCCTGCATTGAACATAAATCAAATAACGCCTTTAACGTTCCGGGTGCGGAATTGCTCATCTGAATATGTTTAACCTAAATCTCCTTCCCGAAGAGCCACCATTGAGGAGAAAATTTCAGAAAAGATCAGCGAACATATTTGCAGGCGGAAAATATTTAGGAAAAAGATTTTCAATGCCACGTTAGGTAACCTTATTTATCAGGTATACCGAAATGGGAAATGAAATACGACGACGCGAAAATATATTTCCTCTATTTCGATAATTTTTCGAGTCCAATTCACTTAAAGTAGTTTGTTCATTATGTACAACTCTGAAAATATTAACTGGATGGAGTTGACATTGAAAAGTATATTGTCAGTTTTATTACCACGTCTACCTAATTAGTTTTTTAGTTTAGCAGCAACTTGCTGGTCGGTGACAGTAAGTCAACTCGTTAAGATAAGTGTGTGTGTGCTAGGATGTAAACTTTTCTATTAGGTACGATTAGTCAAGAAATTTGTTAAAGATTTACACGTAAAACTTAAACAGCATATTCAGTAGGATCAGGTTCTCATTTGTTTTTCAAAATCTATTGAATATTTTTATTAATAATTGAATCCGAGACAATACTATTGTTTTTTCATAATTCGGTTAAGAAAATTGAGAACAGCTCAAAGTTAAGAAAGAATATAATTGGTCACCCAATTTATGTATATATAGTACAAACTTTGGGTAGCCTTCACAGTTCACTAGTTGCCTAATCTAATTCATTTAACTCGAGCCTTATTTAATGTCGACCAGGTGAGTGTTTAAATAAAACCTGTATTTGTTTTCTATCGAGTTTTAAACATAGTTATGTGTTATTACTTTAAATAGATGTAGTAATAACAGTATTCTAATAAAGAAAGTAACAAATTAATTAAATAGTGTAAAAAAGAACTGATTTACGTAACATTTTAGGCTTTAGTTATACTTTAAGGTGTGTGTTGCAGATAAATGAAACAACTTGTTGGACGAACAAAAAAGTAAAAGTAAAATGTAACTACTAAAGATTCGTGTTAAAGCATTGCTTCTTACTCTAACGAACATAAAATATAAGGGCAATTAGTTGAAGTCATGCTGTGATAGATGAGTGTTCCGAGTAACTTAACTAATAATTAAATTTTAATATTGAATCCCCTATGGCATATGATTGTTATAATTATCACCGTGTCCTAATGGTATTTGCCCTAGAACGAAGTAGTGTTTTCAATTTATACAAAGAAAAACTTTTAAAATTAAACGTAATGACAGTGTTGTTTTTAAAGAAATATTTCCTATAGCATGTTAAAAGTCCGATCACATGTCACGAACCTTATAAACTGCAGGACTTTCTAATATGAAAGTAATCTATTCATCAAATACAGCTGACCAATTTATGTTGGAAGGTGAGATTACAATCGAACTGTGTAAAAAAACTGTATTTTGGTTATATATAATTGATTAAGAATCTTCCCATATTAAAGGGGGAAATGAAAAGGAGACACTCAAAGCACATAATTTAAAACTCTTTCTACTATAAATTGTTTTAGACTCCTACCGGCTTCGCACGGGCGACAATTTTTTAAACGTTTTCAGGTAAATAACAATAATTTAGATTTTAAGTATATTCAGTATAAGAAACTTAAAAAAAAATAAGTAGAATGGTTAGAAAAGTATTTTGATATAGGTGACACTTTCTTTTGTCTCTCATTACATGCACAGCGCATACAATTAAAGACTTTTTTTTTAATTCTGCGTTTGTTGAATTTCTAGCGATATCCATTTTTTTTTCTAGTAACAAATAGAGCCCATGTTAAACCGTGATAACATAGTTGTCTAATACTTAATGAATACTTAAATTTGTTATATAATATTTTTTAAATATTTCTTCTTAAAAATATAAATGTGAATCGATTATAAAAATCATTATTTTACATTACACATTTTAAGCTCTTTCCCCTTTCCATCTTAGTAATGCGTGTGATTACATGTGCGTTTCTTATTGCCCTCTAGCGTAGAGGGTGCATCGTTTTACGCCCTAATGCTCTGGCTCCTTTTTACTTGAAAATGATTCAGAATAAATAAATAATAGGAGCTTTTTAGAGCTTATTATTCCATAAGGTGACATACAAGCTTAGAAGCGTAATTGCATTGACAAGAGACAAAATAAGAAACTATCTCATTGTGTTTGGAATTCATGTTTTTAATAGTTATACAATCAATTTAGTATTTTTTGATCAGGCATACAAGACACTTAGAAATATTATGCCAAATTGAATGGTTGATCAATATAGTTAGGAATATAATGAATGTTATAAAATAATTAATGAACTAAAATTTGTTTATATTTGGATTTGGAACTGTGGTTTGGATGAGGGCCGCATTAAGAAGGACAGATTGTATTTAATAAAAAATATTACGTAATAGTGCAGAAGTATAGTATATTTTAATAAATATTAATTAATTTTAAAGAATCTCTCCACTGTCTTTATCTCTTTCCCATCTATTCGTTTAAAACAAAATATAATATGATATTAATTATTTATGATAATATTTTTAACCGTTTTTATTGTGTTACTGCATGAATTGTAAAACAATTTACAAAATATGCAGTTGTTAATATAGATGATATATAATAAAAAACAAAAGCTTTTAAAAATAAGTAACAAAAATGAAATGTTATTTATCTTTACAATTTAAATCTATAGGAAATAAGAAATATATAATATATAATATTGCCATTATTGTTCAACGTTTAATTAAAAATTTATTTTCTTAATTTTTTCAACAACAACTTCTAGTTGATTTGAGGATACAAAACAATACGTTTAAAAAAATTACCAGCTACGTTTGGTGAAGTTTATGACTTAGATCAAAGAACGTCATATCAATTATTATGTGTCAGCATTATAGATTGGAAGGATTTATACAAGAATAAAGTCTTATGTCGTACGAAACGTTTTAATTGACCACAGTAAAAAGATGTATTAAGGGATAATATTTGAAAAAAAAAGCACGGGGACTTGCTTCTTAAACTTTTTACAAATGCTGCGTATGTATTATGTATTAAATAGAAGCGAAATTATAAAATTAAAATTCTTCAAAATAATTATAAAAAAATAACAAATAAGACAGCTCATTGACATAACACTGCATCACTAACAAAGCCAAACAATCGTTCCTTTCTTACGCCGACAACTCACCTGCTTACAGATTCACATTAAAATCAACTTCCTATCCTACTAAAACATACACACTATACAACAATTGACATGAAACTAGTAACTTCTTAGATAAATTTAACATTAGACGTGTATTTAATGCGGGGTGCGACGATTATGGGGTGTCTAAAGGTGGATACATTTTAAGGCGCCAGCCGGTATACCGGCGGCCTCCACTACCTTAGTCACAACTGACACTTGGCCTGTGAAATTATTATTTTGATAAAATACCCAGGAAGCGGTTGGAGCATGCGCGGGAACAGACCAATTGGAGCAAAGTTCACACAAGGTAATGCAAGCGAGCACGAGCGAAAGGTGTCGCTTTATTGACACGCGTTTAATTTGTACTGTTACAACTAGTAAATAGACAAGTTACAAGTACCACGAGATACCCGGATAAGAAACTCTAATAAAGGCTGTACTACAATAGGAGTTTATTCTCTGTACAAATTTTAGTTTTAGTAATGTTTAAAAAACCGACGGCGCTTGCGCGTGACGCAAATCGATACGGGGTTTTTTGTACGTAGGTACGTACGTAATGATAGGCACATATGGAATTGACCGAACTGAAATTGAGGGTGGAACGTTTACTAGCGGCCGCTTGCTATAATTTTAAATTCATGACGTGCCATTTGTGGGTTATAGATCAATTTATGGTACAAGAAGTTCTTTGTTTTTAACACAATAATATTAAAAAAAAATACGTGGTCTTACCGGTGGTAGGTCCCCTTTTTACGGGGGACCGTCTGGGTGGTACCATCGCGGTGCCATTTTCTACCGCGAAGCAGTAGTGTGAAAACACTACTGTGTTCCGGTTTGAAGGGCACCGTAGCCAGCGTATCAACTGGGTAAACGAGACTTAACATCCTGTCTCACGGTAGGCAGCGTGGTGGTGATAACCGTATTGCCAATGTCTATGGGCGTCGGTGACCACTTTCCATCAAGATGCCCCGACTGCTCGTCTGCCTGCGTATGCAATAAAAAAAAAACGTTATAATGTGGGTAGGAATATCACAAAACTTATAGAACTATTATTATCGGAATAAATTACGCGAAGTTAGAGGCTTACATACGACACTCTTTATACTTACCGTTTGTGAACTGATTCAGAGCAAGCCACAGGAATCGCAATTATCTTTTATTGCTTCCTTAGAATACTAGCTAAAAACCTACGTATGTGGTGTTATTCAGAGCTAAATAATCTGTCCGAAAGCATTACTATGTTCCAATTTGTAGGGCGTTGTTGGTAGTTCTTACTGGGTACAAAAGATAAAACATATTTAGAAACTAGAATGTGGCCACATACGCTACATTTATAATAAGCTTATCGCTAAACATCAGGTTAACGTTTGGGTACCTCCTCGTTTTGTTTTAAAAATTAAAAGAGGATATACTGAGAACAGATATTACTGTGCATACAGCGCTCCCTACAATGATATAGCTATCGATTTACAAACAGTGAGAACGTGGGTTCGAATTCTGTAAGTGTACTCAATTGTTCTTTAGCTTGTAGGGGCGATAAGGGCTATCAACCTATAGAATATGAAATAAGATGATTTATGAGCCAGTAGGGGTGTCTGCCAGTCTCGGTACGTTTGTACTTTGAAGACATTATTTCGACCCCATAATATGACACGCTAGCATCTGATCTTTAACCTTTTAATACAAATGTATACAAACAACAACTTTCTATTCATCATCAAAATCATCATTATCAGCCTGTGATAGTCCACTGCTGGACATAGGCCTCCCCTAATACACCCTATCCATTAGAGGGTTTTGGACCGTATCCCACCACGCTGGTCCAATGCGGGTTGGTGGTGGACCGACTTTTACATGCCCATCCGACGCATGGATCATCTTACTTTTCAGACAATTGGGTGATCGGCCCAAATTGCCCTAACCAACTAGGAAACAACAATGAAAATTTGTTGAGTCCCTCAGGATTCGAACCACGACCTCCGGTTTCTAAGCGGTATAGGGCGTGTGGCTAGAAACCGGAGGTCGTGGTTCGAATAACTGCCTCCGTAGCCTAGTGGTATGGGCGTGTGACTTTCTATTGACGACACAAATTAAAACAGGTGACCATAAAGATTTAACCAAACAAACTCGTAACCCTAAACATTTATCTTAAGACCTGTTTTAGGAAAAACCAAAAATCTTTCGGCATTCCGAACTGAGTAATTACAAAACGAATTTGATGAAATCAACAATCAGTCAGACACATGCATACTGCAGAAGTTCGTAGATAGGGTCCTTAAATCTTGTTTGAAGAACCTAACAAATGTATTTAAATTAAAACTTCATTTTTACCTTAAGAATCGCTTACTTATATCTTTTCCAAAATTAATCTTGTTTTTACACTACCTAATTTGTTTTTGGTGTTTAGAATTTACTAAATTCACGGCTTTCATGCTAATAAAAGTAAAATATGTATATCTATATATCAGGGCAATGATACAAAAGGGCGAATTGTTATCTAGTTTTTTTTAGAGTACAAGAACACAGAGATAGGATAGTATTATAATACTTATAAAGGTACACTTGGATGGAAAATAAAACAAAATTTTGCTCAATAATAATTTATTCGAACGATTAAACGCTACACAACTGGCACGTTAAGTTATTTAAATAGAAACAAAATATAACGACTATACAACATATTTTTGCTCGTAAATATTAATTTCATCGATAAGCTAACGTTTATTACATACACACTATAAATATATATTCTTTCAATAAAAGCTTTACGCATCGGAGAGAGCCGCTACACCTGGCAGCACCTTACCTGTAAATAAAATTACAGTTTTATTTACCTACAATTTGTTTAAAATATTCCAATGCAACCAGGACCGACTATTTAGATGCACCATTATTAGGCAATTGACTTAACTCATATTGCCATAATCAGCCAGAAAACAAAAAGGTTTTCTCCGTTGGGTTCAAACCCACTAATAAACAGAAGCCAGTCTCTTATTAACGCGAAGATATTCCATTATGTTAATAATATTATATATTGATAGTAGTCCATTGCGTCGGCTCATTAACCTTCAAGTGAATTGATATTTGAAGAGGACCTGTTGGCATTCGATCTCCCCATTATGAAAGTTTGGCTGTATTTATCCTATAATAAATATCAAAGATGATTGAAAGCCGGGTCCATGCACCGGTAGACTTCCTACATGTCTACCGACGCATGAACACAACTGCATCGATCATTTTACTTTTTAGGCAAAATGCTGTTCAGCCTAATATGCGCTCCGCACTCGAAATTAACATGTTGTAACCAACAAGAACGCCGAAGAAAAGGCAGACGTGAAACATCGCGGTTCAGAAACCTCCGCGACTGGTTCAGGTTGAGCACCTTCTTAATTTAGAGCGGCCGTCGATAAAGTACGCATTGCAATGATGAACGCTGACTTCCGGTATGAGATGGCACTTTAAGAAGAAATTAAAGAACAAAAAAATATTCGAACCAACAATATGTCGAAAGGGTAAACCGACACCGTAAACCTAATGAACACCATCACTAAACACCCGGTACTTTGATCATGGACAATTTTAAGCTAAAGGTATCTAGAAAAATATATAAAGAAAGGTACCAGAGAGATTTGAATTGCTTTAAAAATTTTAAAGTATTGCTTTAAAGTCCACATAAATATCAAACGTTTACCTTTACACCCAAAATTTTCATTATACGGCATACTTTATAAGGACATAAATTTCTTTTAATAATCGTAAATTTTAAAAGTTACATCACACCAGCCAGGATATTTTAGTTAATAGTCCCGTTAATTATACTCTGTGAAGATTTAATTAATTGTGCGACTAGGAAACGGTCGTAACGGAGCGAACCGGTGCTACTCGATGATTGATCTACATAATTATCGGGAGCACGTAAATAGAATGAAACAGATGGATTGTCTGCACTGCAGAGCGATAACTCATACTGTTCTCGTAACTTTTTTTTATTATGCCAGTAACGTTACTACTGTACATTGATAAAAATTAAACATTATTCATTACATCTCTTAGAGGATCATTTACCTACAAAAAAATATATATCGTACTTTTTATAAATTAGTAATTTAAAAGAGGTACAGGAATAAAATATTTTAATTTTCATGGCAAAAATATTTCGATTATATAATACAAGATTTTCGCACACAATTGCAATGTAAAGTGTAGGGTAAGGATGCCTATTATGAGATACCATGTCTAATTTTGGGTATAAAAACAAAACTGTTACATCTGAAGTATTTTCATACATAGTTTTAGTTAGTAAACTTAGTGTACTTTAAATGTGTACTAGCTATTTAGGACTAAATGCAATATATTTCGGGGTTTTCTGTAAAAAGTAAAAAATGTCAGAAAAATGTCAAATGCAAATGGTCTCCTATTATGAGATATTGGGGGTTGCTAATATGAGATAGTATCTTATATTAGGATCCTTAAATTTTAGGGGTTAACAGACGAAAAAAAATCAATATTAATGACCCAATCACATTTTTACTATAGGCAACTTATTAATTAAATATTAAAGACAAATATTTGTCATAAGTCGTTGATGTTAAAAAACCTGTGAAGCTGATTTTATCTTATAAATAAAAAAAAATTATAATTAATTATTTGTTGGGTTCGAAAAAGTTGGCGACTGCCACTGGATCACATTCTTTTACTCTAGCAGCAGAAACAGCTTTTGGAGTCCTAATAGATACTGTAGTATGTCTACTCTAAAATCCGGATAGCCGTTTTTTACCAGTATAGCTTCCAGCGAAACTGAAAGGATGCCTTAGATTGTTTTTAATAGCCAATTGAAACATCATGTATTTGGTGTCCTGCAGACGTAATCCATAAAATCGTCTATCCATTTCTTTACAATACCTTTCCCAGCTTTAAAAACAATAGGTAAGGCTGGTCGTTTCTCCCATACAAATCAGGACAAGATCTCCTGGTCAGACATTTTTTTTCACATAGCGGTCAAGGAAACCTTCTCAATTGTATATTTACTCCTTACTCAACTAAACTAACTCTCTACTCAATTTTATATGTTACCTTGTTGCTCCACTCCTATTGCTCCGATTTTGTTCATTTATTGTTTTTAAATAATAGATATTAGCTATCATTTGGTTCCATTTTTAAAAGAATTTTGTGATAAGAAGTTTAATTGATATTTCATCATCAGCACCAAAAATCACAACCTCGTGCAATGTATATTGCAAACGCTGCCGAAACCGTAAAAGATAGACTTAAAGTATGTTCTACGTTATTGCATTTCTTAAAATGTTCAATAATAAAGTCTGCGTGCGCGTATATTTATGCTTTAAGAATAACCCACAGTACCTATTTTAATGTAAAGCGTAGTTGAAACGTTGCAATGAGGTGTATTAAAAGCTCATTTAAGAATATAGTATTAGTTTATAAAAAGTAAATGCATTTAAGGAAACTCTTCGTTCTGTGTATAAAATGTGTCTGATTGGATATTTTGATTTAAGGTATTAAGGTATACCTTATTATTATTAAAGATATTAAAGATTTAAAATGCAGTTGCAATATTCGCGGGGTAGTTTCTTGTATGTTGGCTTATGTTACGCTAAATGATGATATTCCGTTGGCTGGTGTGATCTAACTTTTATAAATTTACGTTTCATCATCATCAGCCTGTGTTAGTCCACTGGTGGACGTGGGCCTCCCCTAATAATAATTTTAGGGGTTTTTGGACCGCTGGTCCAATGCGGGTGGGTGCGTAACGGCCCAAAAACGTTTAAATTTACGTTAATGAAAAGAATGTATGTCCTTATAAAATATGCCGTATAATTATTTTTGTTTTGTTTTTAGGTAAACGTTGATGTATATGTGGATATTAAAGCAACACTTTTAAAGTATTATAGTCCATGATTAAAGTATCGAGTGGTTAGTGATAGTCTTTATTAGGTTCACGCTGTCCCTTTCGGTCATATTTTTTGGTTCAAATTCACTTTTTTATATTAGTGATACCAAACGAACGTGTATGTCCATACATTTTTTTTGTTGTACTTAAGAAAGTGTAAGATTCAATGCAGATAGATTTCGAAGAATAATAATGTCTCACGAGTTGAAGCAGGGCTCTACTATTTCCCCTAAATCTCAGGCATAAATGTCTATTTAAATTAAACTCAGATCATATTGGCGTCTTAAAGTATGGCGCTCATATCGAACTAACAATAACATATTACTGTATTAATTATTACTTATATTCGATTTTTATATATATTTATGATATTATGTAGCCATTATTTTTCTGTTTCTTATCTATAATAACGTTATAACCAAATAATACTTGGAATTGATGGAAACAATAGAACTGTGCTTGTGTGTGTAAAGCAAATATAAAGTTTAAATGAATCATCAACATATATGTTTTTTTTTATTTTCATTGTGACGTGATTATGCACTCCACCCATCTCTCGACTTTAACCCAATGGTTGACCGGAAGTTAATTGGTATAAGTGTGCTAAAATTGTCTAAGATCCGGCTGCAACTCAGTGCATTAATCGAGTTTTTTATAAACCAATTTTTACGCATATTTAAACAATTTTGAGACATATTTAAACCGGCGTTTGAGAATACTAGCATTCGACGCATGCGAAATGGCTTTGAAGTATCGTACTGTATCGTACAGATGACAATCGCTATCCTCATAAGAAAGATTAAATATTTACCATCTTTAGCGGCCAGTTTAACCCTTATTTGTGGCCATATTTAATTAATAAACAGTATATCACAATAAACAGAACAAAAAATTGCTTTTATTTGATATATGTATAAATAAATAATAAGTTCTATATATGTTAGGAACATATATAGAACATATCATTATGTACATTGCCGTGAAGTGGACGATATTTTATTTAAAAAACAAGGAAATTAAATGTTTTCTGTGAAATCAATTAACAATAGTTTTATTAAAATATAAGCGGCCACATTTTGAAAGGCAACCGGGAAAAAATTGCTTTTTTGCAAGCATACTATGAATATACTATCTTTGGTGAAAATAAATAACTAACACATAGCAACGATGTGAAGAAATAAGCGTATTGTTCTGCATGAAAGGTCACCGAGATGTGGATCACTGAGCAGTCAACTGATAACGAAACAATCAAGTAGGCACTTTGTTGCTATAAGTTGCCTTTGATAGTCCACTGCTAGACGTAGGCCTCGTATAATACACCCCTATCTATTAGGGAGTTTTGGACCTTATCCCACCACGCTGGTCCGATGCGCGTTGGTAGGTGGATCAAGTTTTTACATGCCCATCCGACGCATGGATCATCTTACTTTTCAGACAATTGAGTGATCGGCCCAAATTGCATTAACCAACTAGGAAACAACAATGATAATTTGTTGAGTCCCCGCAGGATTCGAACTCACGACCTCCGGTTTATAAAGCAAACGCCCATACCACTAGGCTGAGGAGGCATTTAACTACTACTACTTACTAAACTGGTATACCTACATAAATAACAATTAAACTAAACAAAGTCTAAAGACGAAATCAATTAGGGCCAAAAGGTCTCGCATTCTAATCAGGTTTCATGTCGCGTAGGGATTCAAAATGGCCCCGATTCACCTAAAAACGCGTTCAATTTCTTATTGGAGGCCCTCAATTTTTTTACATTTATTGAAGACCTGGTCACAGATATAATAAAATAATAATACAACAAAATGTAATAAAAACTAGGATACGAGATCCGCGTATTGCACAGCCATAATAATGTAAAACCCAATAATGATCGGCCAAATATGTGCACGAATTATCAGGTAGTATATTATGTGGGCGCAAATTATTTGCACTATTAGGCCATGCGTTATCACATATACGGTTAATAATTAGAGGAAACTTCTGTCCTATTGGTCAGAACATCTCGTCTCTTATTAGTCAATAGATGTTTTTGTCATTTTTGGTTTCAATTGATTGGCGGACGTGATTCTTTGTTTAGATTGATTGGCTGCTGGAATTCTGACAGGTTGAATGGCCGCCATGTTGGCTTGCAATTATTGGCCGTACAACATGTGTCCGTGCATCATCAGACTGTAAAGACATTGCACGGCCTAGTTTTGTACGGCTAGGTATACCGTGCAAATATATGGCACGCATAATATATGTTTGTACGTGGATTATCTGGCCATACAATACACGGACCCATTTAACCAATAACAAATTATAGTTCATACCCTCAAGTAGTTCCAATGATGCTCCACCTCCAGTAGAAACGTGAGATACCTTATCCTCTGTGCCCCATTTGGCGCAGCAAGTTGCGGTATCACCTCCACCTAACAAATATGTTGTGTTTTAAAAGTTGTTTAATAAACATTTGATATTAATCGCTTAAAAAATATAGCTAACTGATTTTTTTTTAAAGTTAGGCATGTAAGATATAGATGGCCAATGGTACTTTGGTCTACAATACTGAGATGTGCAATTTATTATTTGTTTAAAAGTAATATAGTATTTTATTTAAAACCTGTTTTTCTCACGTGTTTAAACCAGTAGTATTGAAGGAATTAGTGTTTATTAAGCTAGTTAATCATAATATGGTGTAAACGACCCACTTAACATAGTGTTAGTTCCTATTGCACCGAGGGTGGGGGTTCAATACCCATTTGTAAAAGAAAAGTATGATTAGGGATTTATCAGTCATCTAGTTGACTTTTTTACTCTACAAAAACTTCTACTACTCTCTATAACATCAGTGAGTTCAGTTTCATTATTTGTAGATATTACATTGGATATAGATAAATTTAGAACATAAATATTTGAGTAAGATTTTGTTACAAATTTTTATTAACATATTGACACAGACAAATATCTCACCAATTATTGTGACAGCTCCATTGTTAGTTGCCTTAACAACACCATCCATCAGAGCTCTGGTGCCAGCAAACTTTTCAAATTCAAATACTCCCAGGCCTAAAAACAAAATTTTACATTAAAGTACATTCTGAATTCAAGCAACATTTTAATAGAAGCAAGTTAATGTGTGTACCAAAAAATCCTTGATAGATAGAATAAAACACGTGAACCTAATAGCAATTTTAATTTTAGTCAAACTATAATGGTAACTTAAGTTATCATTTATATTAAGTTAAAATTTTGAATATCTATTATAGCAAAATATAAATACCCACCCATTCCATACAATAACCTTGGCCCTAGCGATTGGTTCAGCAAACAGCTCCCTTGACTTTGGTCCAACATCAAGCCCCATCCAGCCATCAGGAATACCAGAATCTACATCTGCAGCACCCACCTAAAATATACAAAACATATAAGATTATCATGTCACAATTAGATCAGAATATTTTCATTTTATAAAGAAAATATAATGATGAACCACCTTTATAAAACTTCATCAATTAATACATACACTATAATATAGAAATACACATATACAATATTCCAGAAAATAACTTCTTCCTCCTTGAAATAGACTATTTTGATATAGCCTTGAAGAAATTAGTGTTTAAAATTTTTGTATTTTCTTTCTAATAATTGCACTTATAATGTGATTTAATAAGTTCTATAACTATATATTACCTGTGCATTCTCATCAAACTTATCAGCAGTTACAAAGTCAACAGGCAAGTGAACCTTAACATTGTTCTTTGCAGCCTTCTCTAATAATTTGGCTACTATTTTTGCACCTTCAGCATCATACAGTGAATTACCAATCTGAAAATTATATGTTATCAAAATGATAGCAAGAAAACGGTATGATTATGTTATTGATGAGTTTACTTACAGCCATACCCTTGGTCTCCTTAAGGAATGTGTATGCCATACCACCACCAATGATCATTTCATTCACTTTATCAAGCAAGTTCTCAATTAACAATATCTTGTCAGCCACCTTAGCACCACCAAGAATCGCCAAGAATGGCCTGCAAAGTTTTTAGCAATGCTTACAACTGAATAAAATCAACATAAAAAAACCATACCAACAAAATTAGCATATATTTTTAGTTAATCAGTAATGCGAAATTGAGTTATCTGTACCTCTCTGGCTCATGTAATGCCTTGGCAAAGTATTGAAGTTCTTTCTTGAGTAAAAATCCACTTGCGCGCTGTTCATAACCCTCTCCCATCATGGAACTGTGTGCTCTGTGTGCAGTACCTAACAAAAATAAAGTTATAAATAATACATAAGTTTTATAGTTACAAATTATTTTATGTTTTGCTGTAAAAAGAGAATATAGCTTTATTACAGCTACTTATTAAGGTAGTACTGATAACACTAGATTTTTCCCTAAATAATAAAACTACCTTTTCTATCAAAATTGGACACATAGTCACAGACAGCAAAATTTCAAAATTATTGTTATATGATCATTAAAGGTTACAATATAAAAGTCAGTTAAAATGTGTGTGATTTTAAAAAACATTTATTTATCTATTAGAAACTTACCAAAAGCGTCATTAATGTAAAGATCTCCCAATTTCCTTAGACTTGCTCTGAAAGCCTTAACTTTTTCAGGATCAGCTTTCACCTTAGCTCCACTTGCGTCAACACCTTTGCCTTCTTCTTCCACATGGAATCTTAGGTTTTCCAATAAAATTATGGAACCATCTGCTGGACTAGCACATGCGGCTTCTACTTCCGGACCCACGCAATCCGATAAGAAGGTTACATCCCTTGAAATTTTAAAATTAGGTTGATAAAGGAGTTTGAAAAAGCATTTTTTTTTCTCATGATTGTTTTATACATACTTGTTCAATAACTTTTTTAATTCGTCCGCGACAGGTTTTAAGGTATATTTTTGATTAGCTTGTCCGTCAGGACGCCCAAGGTGAGACATAAGAACAACCGATTTTGCACCTTTATCCAAGGCATATTTAACGGAATCGAGTGCAGCAACTATACGTTGATTATTCGTTATGACGCCTTCTTTGAGTGGAACATTAAAATCAACTCTGAAACATTAAAAATACCGGTGTCCTTCGGTGACCCACACTAAGACTAATTATTTAATAAAGTATTAACAGTTTTATACAGACCGCATAAGAACACGTTTACCACTTAAATTTAATGCATCAATACTTAGTTTGTTCAAAGCCATTTTTGCTACTTTTAATATACAATATTAAAAATCAATGAATTCAGGAATACGCACAGTATTACTAAATTTGACAAATTTAACCTTGGATATGTCAAAAAGGTGAAAAAGGTCATCAGTGATTGCCATATGAAAATATGTTAATATAAGGACGTCATGTGCATTATTCTGATGTATATTTTACATTATCTTATAATGAAAAGTAATATTCATATTTTTTGTTTACAATTTTTAACAAACAAAAAAAAGTAATACTTAAAATGTATCTAACTCTAAGGCATAATTATTTCATAATTTTATAAATGACGTCACTTTAGTAGGTTGGTAGAAAAAGAAACTGGGTTGCGGCTTGCGGGAGGGGAGGAGTCAGTTTTTAAGTATTATGTTGGCACTATTGTTTGTTCATCGCGAAATGCACGCATTGGGACGCTCGCATTTGGAATGTTCCTTGAAAATCTACGTTGAATTTTATAAAACGCCGCGAGTGAGTGATAAGTTTTTGGATTTTTCTGTTCGAGAGACTAATTTACGTCTCTTTTCTGAGTTTATTAGTGACTGTTTTGGGTGACGAACAAAATTGGTATCAGTGAGTCGAAAGTTGAAACATGGTGCCGCTAGGACCCGGGCCTGGCCATCCTACCGCACATCAAACTCACGGCGGGCCCTCTGCTAATTTGTCCGGACCAAATTCGTTATCACAGAGCGCTCCGCAATCGAACAAGTCGTCAGTGGCGGTAAGTAACTACAACTTTTAACTTCAAAGTTGTTTCAATCTGGCGGTTCGCACATGTTTATGTAACTTCTTGTCTAGAGCACGTGCGATTTGGCGCTAATTTTGATATTCGCTTGCAGAAGCCGAATTACACGCTCAAATTTACTCTTGCCGGACACACAAAAGCTGTGTCATCGGTTAAATTCAGCCCAAATGGAGAATGGCTCGCGAGCTCCTGTAAGTATTACGGACACAAGTTTTTAGCCGCTTATAGATTAGGAAAAATCTCTTCCTGTTTCTTTATTTTATTTCTACATTTCTATTTTTAAATTTTGCTATGGCTTAGCAACCGATAAAGTTTCACTTGTCACAATATGGTCTAAATTTAATTTTGTTACATGATTAACGTATTTGCATATTCCTTATATGAAATTAATCGTTTTGAAAAAACTAAGATACGACCTTCACTAGTACAGTGAATAGTTTATGTACAACTCATGTGCCTCCTATCTATTCTAAATGTCATTGAAAGTTTTAAGTTACATTTTTTTGTGTAATAGTGTAGGCCCAAACTGATGACAGTTTAAAAATGTTATAGCATTAATTGTATATAATTCTGAACCTGTGATATATTTCAATATTGCTAATATTGTATGCCATTTTAATTATTCTGTTTATATGAATAAATACCTTGTACAAACATTTTTATTATTTTATTTTTAATTTATTTATGTTATGTTCTCAATAGTGCCTAGGGCAGCAAAATAAGTTCTAATTAGTAGTAGTTTATGCTGAAGTAAAATAACAATATTATCGATAACTATTATTGTATGCCAAAAATGTAGAATTTTATTTAAATATATATGTATCTATTATTTATCAGTTAAAAATATTCTATGCTTTTTGAATTACTTTTGATATATATCTATGTTATTTATTTTAATGTGAACATTAATATGAAATTGATTGTCTCATTATATTGTACAATATATAAATTTGTTTTTCAGCTGCTGACAAACTTATTAAAGTGTGGGGTGCCTATGATGGCAAATTTGAGAAGACTATTTCGGGACACAAGATGGGCATCAGCGATGTTGCATGGTCCTCCGACAGCAGGCTGATTGTCAGTGCGAGTGATGACAAAACATTAAAAGTAAGAAATTTTTCTGAATATATATAATATACAATATATTTAATTTATTTTGCTCTTCTAATTCTGGTCCAGAGCATGTTTTTGTGTTAATAAAGGTGTATGTTAAACCTTTAAGCTGCTGAGTATACAGCTAATATTGTTCATTAGTTTATATTTGTTGAAGTTGCTTTGCTTATGTAGAATCCATGACTTTATGGTTCTGGTTAAAATAGAAAGTTTGTCACTACAAATATGATAGACAAAATGTCATATCCAAAATTATAGTATCTGTTTTAAGGTAACATTACTCAGTAAAATTCTTTCTTCTTCTAAGCATTTTGTGTCGATCTTGATATTTTGTATATATATAATGAAAGGCAATTACACTATCATGTTTGTCAGATGCAAGATTATAAATATGAAAAAAAAGAATAATGTAATAATTTGGAGTTTATGCAAACAAAGTTACAAATGGTGCAAGATAAAAAATGTTGCTTGTTGTCAACAGGGCCCCTAACATTGCTATGTTGCCATTATGGCTATTTCATCATATGTTTTGAAATTTACTAGCAATATGTGTTAAAATGTTATGCAATAGTTTTATTTCTTTGCATAGAATGTTGCTGAAGTTGCATCATGTTGTATTAATATAAAAAAATACTTAGGATCTATAATATCAACTATACCAAGGAATAAGTTTAGAAAAACATTAAATAGGCTCTGATTAAGTAGGGGTTATTAGGCTAAAAGATTTTACATAATATTTTATTACAAAGTAATAATAAACTTAGAACTTAAAAGCAGTTGATAATGGCAAAAAGTAGACTATTAACAAAACCTGAATGCAGTTCCTGGTTCTATTGTTAGGCACAATGTGTTTTGGTGCTATTGAATTTGACAAATAATTCTGTTTTGGGACCGGTTTTGTGACTTGAAACATTGGTTATAATTGTTAATTATTATGACATTGAAATTGTTAGATTTGTTAGACTATAAAGGTTTACAAGTAGTTAATTACTTGTATTATCTCATGTCATGTCAATATTACATAATTTTTTGTGTTAATGCTAAATAAAGGCAAGTTTACTCTTAAAAAAATATTGCATAACTTAACATCACTTTGAACCATGACTAGTCAGTAATGGTTAGCATTAATTAAAGCAAATAAATTAAAATTAAACTGTTAGTTGAGCATACACTTTGAAAGATACAATATCATGAGTGTTTTATATGGGCTTAATGATATTATTTGAGATATCAAAATTCTCACGGTATTTTCATCTTATACCTTATCAGACAACTTGCCCCATATTGATAAGACTATTTACATTATTTTTAGAAATTTTTGCCTGCACTTTAAAATGTTAACTTTATCTAGTACTAGTGTTTAAATTTCTCATTCCTAAACAATAGAAATACATACTAAAATTGTGTTAATGTTGAAATAATTTAATTTGCAGGTATGGGAGCTGAGTTCTGGCAAATGCTTAAAAACTCTGAAAGGGCATAGTAATTATGTTTTTTGTTGTAACTTCAATCCTCAAAGTAATTTAATTGTTTCCGGCAGTTTTGATGAAAGTGTCAGAATATGGGATGTTAGAACTGGTAAATTATTCTTTAATAAAAACGTCATATTTATTTTGGTCTTATAATTCACATAGAGGAAAAAATTTGCGTATATCGTTTTTATTATTTAAAAATATAAATTTCAGGTAAATGTTTGAAGACACTTCCAGCCCATTCAGATCCAGTTTCGGCAGTGCATTTCAATAGAGACGGCAGTCTCATTGTATCATCAAGTTATGACTGGTCTATGGTAAATATTTCATTGAATGTTTGTTTTAAATCACAACCATTTTACGGTAAATATAAGGGCAAGCCTATAGTTCAGCAAATTCGTCTTTTATCATCTTGTCTTTATTGGTCAATAGATAGTATTGTGTTTTTAGTGTAATTATTTGCTAGTTAAATTCACAATTGATTTATTGGCTGATGGATGACTAAAGATATCACGAATACTCGGCTACTATTCATTATTCAGCTTATCCGGCCACCGTTTTTGATACCTTATAATAAAAAAAGACATGTTAATGACGACTATACTTGTTTATTATCAAACTACTAGACTTTAATAAGTAAAATTGATCAGTTGGAAGTGGTGATGGATAAAAACAAGATTTTCCCATTATTTGGTAGGCGGATGGGCTTTGGTAGGTAGCGACCGATTACGCTTTCGTCACAGATGATATAATTTCCAGAAAATAACCACAAACTATATACACTACTCCCATAAGAAGGAAAAGTTTAGCAAATGGTTAATGGAATGGCCTCACTGTTGGCTTCTGATTAGTGGCTGTGAATTATCACGGAGGTTAGGTGACTGGACTCCCGTTAGGTCCCGTGTTGGTCATTTATTTATCTCACAAATTTGGCTAAACTATACATTATCACTGCAAAGGTTTTTTTTTAGAATAATCAATAAAATTTTTATTTACAGCCGAATTTGGGACACGGCTTCTGGACAATGTTTAAAAACACTAATCGATGATGACAATCCCCCAGTGTCATTTGTCAAATTTTCACCCAATGGAAAGTATATTCTCGCGGCAACACTAGATAACACATTAAAATTATGGGACTACAGTAGAGGAAAATGCCTCAAAACTTACACGGGACATAAAAATGAGAAATATTGCATTTTTGCTAACTTCAGTGTTACTGGTGGAAAGGTAAGATTTCCATTCATTTATTTTCTTTGAGTATAAGGAATAAACTTATTTTACCTAACATTAGAATCTTCTGTGCATAAGCAAAATATATTTCTAAATATTTGTTAAACTATGTCCTCCAAGTCAATTCCGATTATGGTGGCAGATCTATATTAGAGATCAGCCAACCCACGACCTCCGGTTTCTAAAGCGCTAACCCATACCATATAGAGGCAGTGTGTTATGAAAATAACTAATGACCGAAATGTCAAGGGTCTTATTTGTGGATTACTGTTACTATGAACTAATGAAATAATGACTATAGTGCAATATTATTTATCTTTTCTTAAGCACATTTCTTATTATAAATTTAAATTTGAATAGAATGTTAATGTATTTCTTTTTCAGTGGATAGTCTCTGGATCGGAAGACAACTTAGTGTACATTTGGAATCTGCAATCAAAGGAAATAGTACAACGACTTTCTGGGCACACAGATACAGTGCTGTGCACGGCGTGCCACCCCACCGAGAATATTATTGCGTCGGCTGCGTTGGAAAATGACAAAACTATTAAGCTTTGGAAAAGTGATACTTAAAATCTTATATTGGTGAGATATTTCTTTTGTATACTAAAAATATATTTTACTAGCTTTTGTCAGCATTTGACAGAGATTAGCCTCTATGCCACACAAACGAGGAGAGAAATAATGTTCATATCTAACTTGACATACTCATCTAAAGATGAATCATTTCACTGTGCAGGCAAACAGAAAAAAACCATAAGTTTAGTAATTTTAATTAAGAATAGGGTTTAAGAGGATCTTATATCTCTCTTCTTATCTAAATCAATATTGTGATTCTTAAACTATTTAAAATGTTATTTTTGGAACAAAGTTAACATTTTAAATAGTAAAAAACAAAACAACATAACATAAAAGTAGGTAAATTGTTTCTGTAAGCAAATGAGTAATTGCTTAATCAATAAATATTTATTTAGTAGATAATTATACAGTGGTTGGGTCAAATTTGTTATCCTATATATATATATATATAAATATATATATATATTACATATATTGTGAAAACCTCAATTTTGTTAGATGACATTTTGTAGTCTGAATATTGATTTTTGTGGTGTAGGCCCACTGTTAAAATAACTTTTGTATTCTGTTTTCTATTGTAACAAAGAATTTCTTGTGTCAATAAAATTTCTTATTGACACTACAATATCTTTACAAGTGTCATTTCCTTACATTAGTATATTAATTAAAATTTCACCTGTTGCTCTTATCAACTAAAATTTTAATCAAAAATTAAAAATACGTATATGTGATATATCTCAGTAGGAAATAACCTTAATTTCCTTGTTGCAGGTTTATGCGTACAGTGATCTGTATATTGCGGCTTCATATTGTAAGCCAAAATGCCTCTGGCCCTGTGAATAGTTTTAAAATTAAGATACCATAATTGTTTATGGACAATGACTAAGGACAATCGGAAGGCAATATTGAGCATACTTCTTTTGTATACACCTATTAAACCTGAGTTGTATGTGTGCATTTTCATTGGTTTCTAAGATATTGAATATTTTTGTATCTTGACATGCGAATGGAAATAAGTATGGAGAGTTTTAGCCATTATGTTGTAGTTAAGATTGAGTTATTTAGGATCTTGCTTAAGAATAACTTGTTGGATGCAATTAAAAATTTAGTAGTTGTATGTGATTTTTTTTCTTTTTACCTCTGTCTAATTAAGTTTAATAAGCAATCGCTTGTCAAAAGAAGTGCAGTTTTTAGCATTCAGATAAGACTTAATGCTGCTATATTAACTAACATTGGAATCAGGGCCAAATAAATGATACATTAACCTATAATGTGTTACATATAAAGTATCTCATTATAGTATGTAAGAATTAAAAACTGTTTTAATCATCTATAAAAATCATGAATTAAATATTTTAGTAAAAGTAATAAAAAGTCCGGGTAACCAGTCAAGTTTTTCTTTTGTTGTGTTTAATACTTGGAAGACAATAAGGGTTGCGAGTAATGGTAACTTAATAAAACCACAATTTATTAAATGCATACAGTCCTTTGGATGTTCAATAATGTGTGAATGTTTGAATTCCACATAAATTTAAAGAGCTTATTTCCAACTTTAAGTTACTCCTCCTGTGTGAGATTATGTATATTATTATGTAAATAAAATTTTAGAACAAATTTAACTATGCTTTTCCCAACACCACAAATTCGCTCGCCTGCCCGAGACAAAGCATGTTAAGTCTAGTTTACCCTGTGAATACCCTGGCTACGGTGCCCCTCTACGGGTAGACCTCTCCACAGGTAGTTGCGGGCAACCCGGGAGTGTCTTCTCATAGTCTCTTTGCAGCTGAAATAGGTTCTGCCCTAGATGGCCTTTTGTAGAAAAGGGACCTACCATATTCTCAACTGCAATGTTTACCTGCAGCCTATCATTCCGTACCTCATATGAGCGTTGTACTGCTACGTCCTGGTTCTGATAAAGATGCACTTTACTGTCAGTCACTACGCTACTTTCCTGCTCCATGTTTGTACTTGCCCCAATTCCCTTTCTCCTTTAACCCAGTTTTGTTACTTCACCTTCTCCGAGTTCTCCACCGACTTTTATAGATTCCTCTCAGTCCTCATCGTCTTTCTATTTCCGCACTCTTTTTAACAGAGAAAGGTTAAATATGCATTTGTTTTTAAGAACTCATCTAGTGTCAAAAATTTTACTTATATAAAATCGCCATCAAAAAGAGGTTCGAAAACCTAAACGTGGGTTGCAGGGCCATCTTAAACTGGGATTCTTGGGTACACAATAACTATTCGTTTCCGAGTATGACTGTTTAAAATAATACAGTAGTATATAATACGATAATAATACAGTAGTATATAATATGATATATGCTTATGATAATTTACTTTCATTATATTTAATACTTTCATACTTTTATTCCGTAATTTGAAACATTAATGTTTCAAATTACGGAATAAAAGTATCTACATGAAGCTTTTCTTGCCTCTCAACTAAGCAGTCTCTGCTGATCCTCCAAATAAAAGTTGTGCAAGTGCTGCGATATTTTTTTTTCGAATGTATCTTTGAAGAAAGCATATGTATTTTGTCTCGGGCACGATTTTGTACTAATTAAAATTATTGGGTATGGTATCGACATAACCGATCAGGATTCGAAAAATATCGTTGCAGTGTCGATGGTCTACATATTCTGTAAACTTAGATTTGTTTTATTCATAACTCCCAAAAGATTATTCAATAGTTCGTTAGAAGAGCTGACAATGCTTCAGTAAAAAAATATTACCAGTTTGCAAAGCCTTATTAGCTTTGGTGCGACCTATGCCCTTTGAGCGCAGTAAGGAAGTAAGCGCATTTACGACGTGTCACATCATCTATACCAGCGGACTTCCCGGACAGTATCACACCTGTCAATTAACTGGACTCGCTTGTTTTCCCCGTAATTGTTACTCCGTCCCTGTTGCGTTAATTGCCTGTAGGCTTCAGAATTCGAGGATATAAGAATTTAATTAACGCCATTAAACCGAAATAGGTTGCGACACCCGCTCGGTAGTTACACACCCTACACTTAGTAGTAGGACAACACACACAGACATCGAGCAGAACTCGCCGCGGCACAGCTCTCGATTCAGTAAGGTTTTACCGTTGGTAGGTCCCCTGTTTACAGGAGACTGTCTGGGTTTGGTACCACCGCGGTGCCTATTTCTGGCGCGAAGCAGTAGTGTGAAAACACTGCTGTGTTCCGGTTTGAAGGGCACCGTAGCCAGCGCATTTACTGCGTAAACGAGACTTAACAACCTATGTCTCACGGTAGGCAGCGAGTTGGCGATACCAATGGTATTGCTAATGTCTATGGGCGTAGGTGACTATTTCCCATCAGGTGGCCCGACTGCTCGTCTGCCTGCGTATGCCGCAAAAAAAAAGGTGACTGGTAATGAAAAAGTGACGGCCCAAGCCGAGGTTCCTTTTCTTAGGGCCCTTGGCGCTTCAATCACTACGAGAAGAGACATGACTGTGACCTTCTATTAAGTTTTATTTTAGAGATAAGCAGATCACGTTGAAATATCAATCCTAAGCACATTATTTCAATAGTTAAAATCTGAATTATATTGTGACAACAACACAGTAACAATTCGTCCAGTAGTTTTCATTCTTGCAACATCGATTTCTTATGCTTAAACCCGTTCTTATGCCGCCTAAGTTGCTAATGCTTTCAATAGAGGACCATCCATTAGAAGGACTTTAATTATGTCCTGTATCAGTAGTGGTAATAAAAAGGTGGCAGCAATATACAGATTTTTTGCTGGTAATTATAGGAGCGTTTCTCTTTCATTAATTAATTTATTAAACCACGTAAATATGACGGGTTACACATAATGTTTTAAGGAACCAATCAAAAGTTAAGTTTATCTAACTGAATTTTAATAATCGCTAAAAACGTTCTGTGAATAAATGCTCGAAAGACATTGTCGGTGCGTGGGGTCTTCCTTATAAAACGTGTGCCTTAGAAACTGGAGGTCGTGGTTCGAATCCTGCAGGGACTCAACAAATTTTCATTGTTGTATCCTAGTTGGTTAGGGCAATTGGAGCCGATCACCCAATTGTCTGAAAAGTAAGATGATCCATGCGTCGGATGGGCATGTAAAAGTCGGTCCACCACAACCCGATTGGACCGGCGTGGTGGAATACGGTCCAAAATCCCTAATGGATGGAGGTGTATTAGGAGGCCTATGTCAGCAGTGGACTATCACAGGCTGATGATGATGGGGTCTTCCTGAGATGAGGCCCTGAGCACGGGCCCCGTGTGCCCATTGGTTGACAGGCTATTGTGCTAACACATCCCAATAGCGCTGACGAAAGCCGTATTGGTGGGGCTCAGCACCCGCGAGCAGTGCCGTTTAAAAGGACCTTGTCTAAAGATTAAACATGAGACCTGCTGTAGGTTACTTTATTTGCGTCATTAGGCCTTTTAGATTTAGGGCCAACACGGAATTAACACTACCTAATTATACCGGCTTTTTTATTGAAACGTGAACTTCCTACTAAAACCAGTCAAAATTACTGGTTTGGTAAATCTAGTGTTAAGAAACACGATGGGATAAGAGAAATGTTATGCTATTGGCCCTTTACCATTCTTTTTCTGTATACTCGCTGCACAAATAACTTATATTTTGTTAAGGCCCGGCAACAAATTCTACTCTACGTCTTGTGAATTAGGACCTACATAAGTTGAAGTCTTATGTTAAAAGCAGTAGTAAATGAGGTTATTTTCATTTTTCATTTCATCATCAGCCTGTGATAGTCCACTGCTGGACATAGGCCTCCCCTAATACATCCCTATCCATTAGGCGGATTTTGGACCGTATCCCACCACGCTGCTCCAATGTGGGTTGGTGGGTGGACCGACTTTTTACATGCCCATCCGACGCATTGATCATCTTACTTTTCAGACAATTGGGTGATCGGCCCAAATTGCCCTAACCAACTAGGAAACAACAATGAAAATTTGTTGAGTCCCCGCAGGATTCGAACCCACGACCTCCGGTTTCTAAAGCACACGCCCATACCACTAGTCTACGGAGGCAGTCAAATGAGGTTATGGTCTCGGTTTTTTATTGTGGTAATCGTGAAAATATATAGCAGCAGCCGACGTTTGATACATTTTTTAATCCATAGAAATGATTTTTTTTTCCAAGAAACAATACTCGAATCTGAAGAAGATGGCGCCGACGGCTACTTTCAAACCACAATTCTTAGTCTCCCGCGGCGGAATAACATGAACTTATAATGTAATTTACCCTAAAAATGTTCTAACACAATCATATTTTTATTTAATATTTACACTCATGGTTTAGATATCACTTACTGAGTGGAATATTCAGGCAGCCCCAAAGGCATGACCCAATTTATTACACTGTCTCGACAGTAATGGCATAGATAATTTACACCAGTCCCCAAAGAGCGTATCGAGTCATTTTTAAGTGGTAAGTATCTGCCATAATTTTATTTATACATATAGTTAGTTTTTGCTTCAACTGTACAGAACATACAAAACTATTGTATTTTTGTTCTGCCTTGCTATGCTCGATGTGTCTACTGTGCGTTAAACCCTAACGACCTTAAACAAATTAAACATTTATTTAAGAGTAGGGTTTTATAAGACAAATATATTTCTTTTGTGTTCTCATACTTACCATGTTTCACTGTTCTCTATTCCACGTTTTTATTATAAAAATAATACATATAATTTTTAGATGTTTCATCTAAATTGTCTCTCTGGGACCACCACTAAGGGTCCCACTGGTAGATTTAGTTGGTGTAGGTCCGTAGTACCTTCTTACCCAATTGAGAACGGATGTGACCAGCATCTTAGCATTTCCCGTACGTTGGAAAAATGTTTTGAGTAATTCTTCTCTCCTTGTAGTTGGTTAATATGGTTTTGTTCACTGCTTTTTTTTAATAAACAGGAGCCAAATGCGCTGGCGACTTATTTGATAATAAGTCGCCCGAGAATACTACTAGAAGATATACATTATCAACGCAATGCATACGTAGCTGGCCTATTACGCAAAAATTAGCTAACTTTAATGGTATAGGTTTGGTGATAAATTGTATTATAATACTGTCACCACATGGACAAATAGTAAGTTTACCCAAGTATGATATATGTATAGGTGTAACTAAACTACTAACTGTAAGTGTGTAACTGTACTAAATTGTTAGTTAGATCAAGTTATGTAAACCTCGAAAAATGATAATAAATGTTTTGTATTAAAACTTACTACTTAGACAGTTTTCAACAATAAGCAAATGGAAACTGTTAAAGTTTGTTGAAAACTTGCTTCAGATTAAAACAGTTTCAGTCTTTAATGTTTTTTTCATTGATGAAACTTGCGCAATTAGTTTCATCGATTTCGAGTTTATTGGGTTTATTGAAATCTAAAATATTTTGCATTACACTTTAACGGAAACGTTATCGTGTATAAGTATATAGTTATAAGTCCTTGAAAAAATATACATTGTTACTGAGATTGTATTATAGATATAATTTTTACTGGACTTTACAGTTATATAATTTTAACCCTTTCCTTTAGATTCTGTAACCTCGGTATTACCTTAACTACTTTGTAAAGATAAAATATGATTTAAATATAATACGTAAATCGATATTTAGGAAAAAAAACTACTCACTAATTAATGTATAAGACAATAGTTCTAGCAAGTAGTTTACCTAACATTATGATAACTAAAACTAGTGCATGACGTAATAATTATGTTTTACCTACACCTATACTTCATACGTTGCTTTGCTAGGTACAAGATGAACTCAACAGATTCCTTAAAATGTAAAAAAAGTAAAAGTAGTAGTGTAAGAAACTAACTCTCAAAGCCAAAGAGGCCTGTATTAGAGCTAGGAAAGCTCTATTATAATAGCGTGTGTAAAGATCGAAAATATTAGTCTTCTTCACAGCATATCTGATTGTAAATAGTACTGTATCTTACTAAAAATTAAAGCGAACAGTTTGTTAAGCGTGAGAAAATTGTGAACGTAGTAGCATCTGGCGTTAATTTCGCACCAAAGAAATGAGAAGTCTATTTCGTTTAAGTAGATTTCCGTCGATTATACACAATTAACACAATCTGCTGAAAAGCTTATTTATGTGCTAATGATTATTTGTTGTATTTATTTACATAAATATTTCTCAATTCTATTTGGTTTAGGTAGTTAACGTCGTTAGTATTTTGTTTATATTATTCATTTTAATTTATACTTATTATTGTTTTAATTTTATTGTAAAATAGAACAAAAAAAAGCCCCACCGAGTTTCTTTCCTCGGTTCTGCGCCTGATGTCTCTCTCTGGGGGTGACGGTCATCCGTTCCATCTGAAGGAAGGAGGAGTACATCCGTGTCTACGCGTATACTTCAGCTCTATAATATCCTTTTCAGTTGACTGATCTATAATATCGTGGTCCAAATCGGCTTTAAGAATATTATTTTTATCAAGTATGATTTGTATCTTATAATACATAGACTACAGGCACATGTTCTATACAGATTGTTACTTATTTGAAATAGAAAAAATAAAAAATATAAAAAAAGGATCGCTTTTTATTTTGTTTACTCGGCATTGTGTCAAACCTTCGTCACAGTTAAGTTTATGATATTAATGGGTGAGATTTTATAGCATCTGCATAGTTAAAGTTTTAATCTCATCAGCCGTGTCCTTACGCCCACTGAGTTAACTTTGGAAATTAGCAAATGAGAAAAGTTTTTCGATTTCATCACAAGCTGTCGGAGTAAGCAGTGCCAATTAATAGGCGTTTACGATTCGGAGTAAATTACGCCCGAAAGATTTACTCAAATTCTATTTGTATAAGTTTTTGCTTATTTTATATTATACCTTTTACAAAAGCTTCTTTGAGAAATATATACTAAAAACAAAAATATTAAAATTGTCTGTATCTATATTTTAACTTTACGACAATGAAATACTTTAGTTCTTTTAAGGGAGTTTCTGGTACCATTGTGTATGACAGAGTTCCTGAATCTATTATTACTATATTTATTACATTGTCTTTAACTTAGATCAATCATGAATTACGTTCCTAAAATAAATATTTTCAAAGGAAAAGGGTGGTAGTGTAATTATAAGCGTTAATGTAATTGTGTACGTACGTGAATAATTCTTGCAAAAATGGTTGATCTCTAAAGAGATCTGTCTTTGTCTGATTCGATGTTGTTGCAATTATCCAACAAAAGCGCTAGATATTTCACACCTTTACGTAGCCATGGGTTATTTTGTTTTCGTTAATTCTGAGTCTGATTTGGCTGAACTATTTCTGCCTAATGGATATATTTTGAAATATTTATTGATAAATTTATTAAACCTAACGAAATATAAATTTCATTTACATTTAGTCAATATCGATATAGTTATATGTCTTATCTGTACGTTTTATCGGCTAGATTATTATATATAGAATAGATAAAGAATGGCAGCTTTTTGTAGTAACTTTGTTTGTAAACGTGTGGAAAAGTGTAAGAATTAACTTTAAATAAATAAATAAATAAAAAGAATTTTTTTGTAAGTACCTATTACCAGTTTTGGACATTATTACGACTTTCATTTTTACTTCCAAAAATATATTTGCAACATGGATACGTTGTGGAAAAAAATGTTTTATTGCTTTAGTACAAACGGGTGTATAATTTCGTTTTAATTCATAGTGAAACCTATGAATCCGTAATAACTGGGTCAAACCTTTCAGCCTTATATTCATCTAATTGTACATCGTTTTCCCTAATTCTATCAGTATCCTGTCAGCGTTAAATCGCAAGTTTGTTTCGCATATCGTTAACTTGAAATGTTTTATAACCTTAAAACAAAACAGAGGTATTTCTTTTTTGTTGATATCATGTTTCATCTGTACACAGATTTCGCCTCTTTTTACTAGGAAGTAAATTGTTTTGTATGCAAAATAAAACTATTGCAATAACTTATTAAACTACAATAAATATGTAAAAATATAATTCTAGATTCTAATGACAACACATTTTAAAACACATTGCGGTATTTTATATTTTATTAGAGAATTATAAACGTAAAATGTTTCTAATGGCAAGATGAATAATGAATGATAAATATTGTACGACTATGAAGTAACTATAAACGGCTTTCGTAGCCTAGTGCTTTAGAAATTAGAGGTCGTGGGCTCGAACCCGTCGGGGAATCAACAAATATTCATTGTTGTTTCCTTGGTTAGGGAGATTGGGCTGATCACCCAATTGTCTAAAAAGTAAGATGATCCACGAGTCTGATGGGCATGTAAAATGGGATGCTGGATACCGTCCATAAACCCCTTAATCGAGAAAGGGAGGCCTATGTTCAGCTGTGGACTTACTCGGCTTGATGATGTATGAAGTAAACTTCGCAAAACATGGACATTAAACTTATACTAGATTTATATAACTTAAAAAAAAAGTAACATCACCCTATTTTTTTATTGTCAAAGTTTTTTTTCTATCCAAATTGAGCGTATTTTATTGTTGTTAAATAACACACTCGTGGTTACGAAGCTAATTAAATAAGTACTGTATAAATTCTTACACAATTAATTGCCATTAACACATTGCACAATTTAAGTATTTACAGCATATACTTAATATTGATATCTTCATAATGATAAGTTTTAATCTTACTTCGTTCAATTTACAAAGATGGGTAGACGAGTTAACGTCATAAAGGTTAACAAAAGTGTACACATTCTTTATCGCCTGCACTGGCCTATTTCCTGACAACTGCTTTAATTATGTAAAAAAGTATTGATTTATCATTTACACAAAAAATAGCTGACCGCAGAGTTTTCTCTGGATAGGTCTAAAATGTACGAAACAGTGGTATATCGACGATCATAAAAGTTCGACGATGGAAAAAATTGTTTCTAAAGCAGTACATTTTCTTATTAACGTTTAGTTTGAATAGGCACTAATAACATACACTAACATGAGCTAAATAATTTGATACATGAGGATAGCTTGGCGTTTTAATTTGATTAAGAGTCACCACTAGCGTGGGGCGACATAGAGCAAAGCAATAAATCGGATTATTCTCTAATAGCCAACAGGAACCGCAAAGTAAGGTTCCCTTATAACTTTGATCTAATTCACAACAGGCGAAGTCGTTAACTCTTATGTTTAGTGAGTTGAAGAATTTTTTTTTACTTTTATCACATGATTTCTTTTGTTAATAAGACTGAGAATGATAATTAATTATTTATTACATCATATTATACATTTAGTCTTAATAATAATAGTTTTTGGTCGATGGTGTTGTAAGATTGTATTTGTTCTTTGTCTCCGCTTTCCAAATAAGAGAAATGGTAAAAACTTTCGAGGCAATAGAGTGTAGAAGTAGATTGAGATTGCTATTTTATAAAGAATAATTTATAAAGAAACAAATCAAAAAAGTCAAAGTAAGTTTACATAATGACTTTGCTGAGATTATTATTAGTATCGTTATTTCCATGTCGATAAGAAAAGCGTCATCTAACATGTATTAACTTAATTATTGTATTTAAACATAATAAAACAGACAAATGCTACTCAGGAAAATTGTTCTAATAGTTTTTATTTACCAACTAACTTGACTTCAAGTTTTAACTTGGCAATACTGTCCTCAAGTATACTTCCATTCTTGATTTCTTCTTGGTTCCTTATTGGTTGAAGCTTATTATGTTATATTATTATTAATAATTTATAGGGTTCATCCTGTTTGGAATCTGTAGAACTGCGTAGGCTTAGGTAGAGGTAAAAAGTACCACGTACAACGTTGTACGTACTACTTATTACTTTCTTGCATTTTCATATCGATAAATATAATGAATGAATAATGTCATTGTATAATAGGAAAACATGATAAATACGAAATTTTCCAAATAATTACGAAGGAGCACCTTTTCTCACTATATCTATAAGTCATGGCAACGAAGTGGCGACATGCATCTAGCATTCGTATCGTGGAATTGACACCAAGTTATCAATCACTGAGTCACAATCGACTAATAGCATACGATTGATTAAACTAATTTTTATAAGCAACGCAAATCCGCCCCTTGTAAACAAAAAAAAATCTTAACACTATTTTTGTTTTTAGTATATGTTATGTTTTATTGGAAAACCTCAATTTACGGATTAAAGGTAAGATAACCTTTAATCAGAGTAACATTTTTAAATTTAAATTGAACAGTTTCGTAAGCATGAGAAAATTGCAAACGTAGTAGCAACTGGTGTTATCGTCTACCAAAGACGGGAAATAAGAAGCTTATTCTGTTAAAGTAGATTTCCATTGAATTTGTATATTTAACACAATCGGCTAATAAGCTTATTAATGCGATAGTGATTATTATCAGTAAGTAATTTATTATTTAAAATGTTTAAAATTTTACTAAACTTAAGGTTACACATAAGAAAAACATTTTAATATTTATTTCATAAAACTTTAATATGCAATTTTCGCCGTTCTTTTACAGTTCAGAATTTGGACATTTATTTGCTTTTAGGCTAATCTTTAATACTCTCAAATAATTAGTCTTTAAAATTCAAAAATCTTCATTAAAGATAGAAAAAGTTTCGCGGCTTGTAACTATAATAAGTATGTATTCAATACCGAAGCACAGTAAATTTAACACGTATCAACGAGTCTCTTAATGGAGGATGAACGACAACTCTCCTCAAGTTAGTGCCCGGATAAAAATTTCGACAAACGATCCACATCTCAGCCTGCCCGAGATCATGGATCCTGAACTGTCTCAAAAATCGTAAATAAAATTAAAAGCGATAAAGTTCTTGATGTTTTTTATTTAATCAGCCGTCTCTTTGAATAAATAACATAACTATCTTAATGTGGTGTTAATTAAAAGTAAATAAATGTAATGAATAACATACACATTTACTCGACATTGTATTTATAACATTAATGGGAGAGATTTTAAACCACACTTAAAGTGTTAATTTCATCAGTCGTGTCTTTTTGATCGCTGAGTCAATTTTAGAAATTAGTAAATCAGAAAAGATTTTCGATTTCATAGTAAGCTGACGTAGTAAGTAGTTCTCATTTATAGACGTTTACGATACGTGTTAAATTATGTACGAAAGGCTCAAATCACACTTGCGTTAATCTCATACCTCAAATTAGAAGTAGAAGCTTAATATATGTCAATTATTAGGTAATGAATGGTACTTCAATTCTTTTAAGCAAGTTACTTTATATTTTTGTTGTCTCTTAAATTATTAATTGTAATAAAAGTACAACTCACATATCTATTCTTGAATATGGTGTTAGTTTGATTATAAAAACTTATCTCAAACAGTTTATTATTATAAAATTAGCGCTTGCTCTCTCTTCCTCTCTCTGAATGTCTAAGAGTAAAGGAAAATTAAGGTTATGTTGTTCTTTGCAGATTGATGGTCTGCCGTATAGATCTGCCGCTGTAGTCCAAATCATTCAGGAGAACGTTATTATTATTATTTAAATGCTCTTGTTAACAATTATGTATGAATACGTGTGTTTAAGTTGTTGAAACTATCCTAAATTATTGTAAAAATTAATCACCAATTAAAAAGAAAAAACTAAGAATTTTTACTAGAATTTTCTTTTGTCAATAAAAAGGACGCAAGTTTTACGTGCAATCCGAAAATCTTTTTAATTTGATAAAACATGATATTGATAATAACAAATGTCTCCGTATAAATAAAGTAGTACACATAAAAAGAACACACATTTCTCGGTAGATTCTAAAGAAAAAGATAATGCCGGAGTAAATTATGCCGCTTGTAGTACTTGAACAGTCTAGAAAGATAGACAAGGGCGAACGGATTCGGATTGAAATAGTTTGCTTTCTTCTCAAGTAAGTGGTTGGTTGCGTAATTGAGTTCCTCGATATTTTACAGCGTTGAGATCTATTACAACTTTCATTTGGTTCCTTTCTACGAGAGAAACGAAGCGTTCAGTTCATCTTTTAGTTTCTTGTTAAAAAATTTCGATGTGCATTATTCTTCAAATGTTTATAAAACACATTTCCCCTATTTATGTCTAAAATTAAAGTGAGATGAATGAGAAAATGTTATGCTTAATTTTAAAAATCTTTTTCGATGAGTGAATCAGTTAAGGTTATTTGTTGTCATACGATTATAAAACGACGTTTAGTTAATTATTTTATAAATTTACAAGAAACTAATTAAAACTGTGTGAATTGTGTAAAAGTGTGTGATATTTTATTTTATACTGTACTTTTAGACACACGTAATATTATTTATATATCTTTACTATAACAACAAATTTTTTAGTGGCACATACACAATTAACGTAAGCCATTATGTAAGTAATTTAAATAATTACAAACCTAATTAAAAAAACAACTGCTCTAAAAACATTATTCCGTAATCGTAGCCCTCGGACCACTATCAGTTACTGCCTAATCAATTGTGACCACTTAGATATGATTGTAAATGCCTAATATGTTTTTTATTACCACCGAAGGCAGACGAGTAGTCAGGCCACCTGACGGAAAGTGGTCACTGACGCCCATGGACATTGGTAATACTAAGGGTTCGTGTACGTATACGTGAGACACATATTGTTGCGTCTCTTCTACACAGTAAATACGCTGGCTACGGCGCCCTTTAAACCGGAACACAGTAGTATTTTACACACTGCTTTAGGTTGAAATAGCCACCACGTTGTGATCGCAACAGATGTGAAAGGGGTCTATCTTTCAAAATTCTTTTAATTTCAATATTTAATATTACATTGAACATGTTATTGGAATACAATATTTTTTCTGTAATAACGTCCTTTCCAGAGATATAATCTACTCGTGACACCGCTAAAACTGGTATATGCACGAGATATACCAGCTTTTTTTTCATATGTAAATTTCGTAGTAAAACCAGTCAAAATGACTGGTTTGGTAAATCTTGTGTTGAGGAGAACAACCCAATTGTAAATATCGTGTAACATGTTGTCCAACAATTGTGCTAAAAAGATTTTCTTGTACGGAATTTACAATTAAAAAAGTTCCCAGCGTGTTGTCTTAATATTAAAATCATTTCAAAATAAAAATGTAATGCATAAATGAATAAAAAAGTCTCATTAGACAAAACTAATCGTGTTGTCCCCTGTTTTTAAATTCGGTAATAGGCATAGATATCCTAAGGTGCATGCTCTAAGTCTAAGTCATAAATTTCTGGCAGCGCAATATTTAACACGTGCACCGGGGTCTTGATGAGAGAGTAGTTTTGGGATAATTTTGGTTTGATAATTCCGACAATTCGCTTTTCATCAAAATATCAAAAAATGACACAAAATATCTGTCGGAGAGCTCTGCGTACTAACAGAGTAGAGTGTAATAATAATAACTCATCAAATCAATCCAGCACATTAATTAACAAAGAAATACACACAATAACAAACTAATTGACAAACAAACATCGTAAAAGTACAGAACAAGGGCTATTTAGGGTTAAACCTACTTATTGTAACATAGTATAAAAAAGAGAACATGAATACGATATTTTACAATAAAAACACTATTTAATAACAATATAAGAAAATAAAAAAAAACACAAAGAACTTTAACTACGTGAACCCTTCTTGTTCTCGTTGACGTATACAACGATGCTGGATCGGTAAGGTTCCAACTCAGCATTATGTGGGCTTAGGCCAACGCTGGTATTCTGCTGGCACCTACTTATACCTAATTAACCTATAACCTAGTAGTCAGTGACGTCTTTCTCTTTTTCGAGAAGTCAATTTTGGTGATTCCTTCTCTATCCTTTCTCCACTTAACTGTCAACTGCCATAACTTAGCTCTGCCTTCTTTACTGCTCGTTCTCCATTTTTTTGATTGCTGTTTTAACTCTACTGTATGAAGATGTATCCGACTTTGTTCAGTGAGTCCATATTCAAAAATAGCTTCGAAATTGACTTTCGTTCGCGTTTTTCCAAATTTTCGTTTAGGATTTTACTACTTGTTGTCAGAGGAAATGGGTATTGTCTAAGCTATTTCAGATACGTTGACTATCGTTAGTGTTATGAAAAAAATCAAGTTCATTGTTATTTAGGCAGCATTGCAACATTTCCTAAAAAAATCTAATGAAGGTGTTAGGAAATTTTGATTTTTCCACGGTAGTGTTTTGGGTAATTTCTTAATAGTAGCTTGTTTTTGAAAATAAAGTTTTTAAAGTTTGCCTGTTAGTGTTAATGCCTATTACCAAAAATAAGAGGTTTTGTCAAATAGTTTTTAAAGGGACTTATAGAAAGCAGTAAGTAAGGTAGATCTGTAAGATATATTTAAATATAAAAGAGTTAGTAAAAAAAAATATGTGATCATGGAAGACTAATCTAAATCATATATCAAACATAATCACAAAAACTTTCTACTTGTGAGCCATATTTTATGATAGGTATTTAGGTTTTTTGTGATTTATGTGATGTACACATACATCATCAGCCTCTGATAGTCCACTGTTGGACATAGGTTTCCCCTAATACACCCCTAATCATTGGGGGGTTTTGGACCCACCATGCTGGTCTAATAAGAGTTGGTGGGTGGACGGAATTTTTACATGCCCATCCGACGCATGGATCATCTTACTTTGGGTGAATTAAAATTAGTTGATGCCCCGCAGGATTCCAACCCTCGACCTCCGGTTTCTAAAGCGCATGCCCATACCACTAGGCAACGGAGGCAGTCACGGTATTTAGGTAATATTTGTTTTTATTCAATAGCTCCTTTCACCTGATAGTGAACTGTTTGCTCCAGGCAATTTTAAACTGTTAAAATATGTTCTATGTAAATTTTTTGTAAAGTTTCCCCTGAAAAAAGTCTCGCTGAGTTTCTTACGCCGGTTCTTCTTAGGTTAAAGGCATCTTTCGGCGAACCAGTGGGTATTTTATTGGCAACCAATAAGAAAGTGTAATGCTTCCATATTGAATAAAGATATTTGACTTTGACTTTTAGCTGACCCTATATATTTTTTGTCAAAAGGTGTTGATAAAGATCTTCATAACACTAATTCTATTTTGTTTATATCCATTCAAATAGTAACAAGTGAATAATGTGTTGCATTGTACAAATATCGAAAAAGAAAAGCTGGAATGTTGTTACCTGTATAATTATGTGTACAAGAACAGTTAGGTCGGTTAGCCTTACAATGAATGGTCGCTATAAAACAAAGCATTCATCATCCCAGTAAAGCGTCGAAACGATGCCGGAATATTAAGCGTGGGGTAGCTGTATTTACAAATAATAATACAATACTGGCCGGTAGTGCTTTTATTCCAATTTCTATTTCTAAAGAAATCCATACTAAGATAAATACATCTAATAGCCCTCCAACAAATAGGTTATTAATGTAATAAAGTTATAACATAATCTAATATAGTTACTTTGAACTGATGTAAAACCTATTTTCATACCACTTGTACTATAGGGTATGTATGTATTCATCATCATCATCAGCCTGTGTTAGTTCACTGCCTGATATAGGCCTCTCCTAATGCATTTATTTTCCATTGAGGGCGTTTTTTGACCGTATCCCACCACGCTGGTCTAATGCGGGTTTGGTAGGTGGACTGACTTTTTACATGCCCATCCGACGCATGGATCATCTTATTTTTTAGACTATTAGGTGATCGGCCCAAATTGCCCTACTCAACTAGGAAACAACAGAGAATGATGTTGAATCCCCTCAGGATTCGTACCTACGACCTCCGGTTTCTAAAGCACACGCCCTTATTACAAGGCTACGGAGGTAGTTATATCTAATAGAAAACTTTAAAAAACTTGCGCCATAATGTTGATACAACGGAATTAAAGATGACTTTCCTGTGTAAAATGCATTAATTTTCTTCATTAATACTTGTAGTGTTTTAGATTTTTCTGTCGGATATCATACATACTATAATATTTGAAAAGTGTCTTAAGGTCAGGTATCATACAAACTATAAACAAGAGCGGATTACGCTCAGACTGAAACAGTTTGCTTTCTTCTAGGAGTCTGGGTAAATGGTTTTTTGCGTAATTAAGTTACTCGATATTTCACAAAGTTGAATTTTATTACAACTTTTAATTAGTATACTTTTCCGGGATACATAAAGCACTAAGTTAATCGTATACTTTTATTACTAAAGTTTTAACAAAATAAACGCGATAAAATCCTAAAAGTCTCTTAATAAATCAAAATTATATGAATTTGCATAGTTCTAAAATGTTTTTAAAAGGACTCTCCGTTATTTAGCTTTTAGAATTGAATTAATATTTCAATAATTATGCTATTTTAATACTTAAAAATATATTAAAAGGAGTACATTAGAGCAAAATTATTTGTTCACATCATTTATTTTTGTCAGCTCGTACAGCGCGTTTGGGTTACTGTGCTTCTTAGTTTTAACAGTATCTATTATTTTTAAGAAAACGCTAAGACATATTTCTTTGAGGCCGATGCGAGTGCGACTGCTTGTGATACTTGTTCAATGATCGAATCTCGAGTAATATAGGACACTGTACTTAGTTTTTATGTGGATCATAAATAGGAAATCAGGTTTTTCTTTTTAAATAAAAGCTGCATTAATGCGTAAAATTTAAAATTATTTTTCAATGACTACCATACCGTACTGGTAAATAAGTGGCGCCCACTCGTAAGAAAAAACGGAAATCTAAAACACTATCATTTAAAATGAAATTGTTTAGTATAAGTTATTTGTGAATATCGTATTAAGTAAAGTATTAAAACATTGAAAATTGTATGAGTAGATTACACCGACACAGACCTAACAAGGACACAACTTTACATAATTGCAGCACAATTTTACTTCGGTAGAAATGATCTTATATACGCTACTTTTGTAAAATATTTTAAACACAAATAATTTTAGTAGTAAGTAAAGCAAAATTTTTTAAAACCCGACGCAAAAAAAAGGCTGAAAATAAATTTAACGGGTCTGTCTGTGGATTTGTTTGTCTGCGGTCTTCTAGCTCTCGAACGGGCAAAGCAAAGTTCTGTTTTTATTTTGTATTAAAGGAAATTTTTGGTTCAACCGTTTAATAGTTGCTGGGGATGATAGTGAGGAAGGATAACTAAAAGGCTGCAAGCATACTCGATTGGGGTTTCAAATAAAAGCATTATGTATACATAATTATTTCTTTTTATACGCGATTATTATACATATCAAATCCACAAATTTACGGATTTTCCGCGTTACTTAAATATATTTATTCCTCGACGTTTCGGATTCTTTCCAGCATCCATGATCACGGGCAGACTAAGTTGGTATATGTCTGTATCCCAATGTTTTGGAATAACCGTCAGTGTTTTTATTTAAAATTGACATATCTTTCATTTTATTAATTTTGAGCATTGGTTTGACAAAAAGTACTTATGTTGTCCTTCGGTTTTTTAGTTTTATATCTTTGCGTTTAATTTTTGAAATAATTGGATCCCAGGAAGGTGGCAAAGACCATCCTCTTTATTAAAATTTGGATATTTTTCAATTTCTATTGCTTCCCGAATCATCCTTGGTATAAATCGATGTTCATTAGCCAGTAGTTTTGGTTCATCAAATCTAATATAATGATTGGGCTTGTCTAGAACATGGTCGCAAATTGCAGATTTCTTATAGGGTCGGTGCTTAACATCAGCTATATGTTCTATTACTCTGGCTCTTACTGGTCTTTTTGTTTGTCCAATGTAAGGGAGACCACAATCACAGTCTAGTTTGTACACACCCTCTACGGTAACTGTAGAGGAATTTTACATTTGACGGATGGTAATAATTGGCCAATCTTCTTCAACGGCTTATAATATGTTTTAATAGAAGCTCGTTTTAAAATATAACCGATTTTGTCGGTGACTCCTTTGATGTAAGGTAAGATGGCAGGCACTCTTTCGACTGTGGCTGGCTTCACACGGTGACTGCGACGTAGACGTGGAACTTGGAGTTTGTTGTAACGCAGCACCTGCTTGATATTCTCCAGTTCAGTCATCAAATGCTCCTTGTCGCAGATCTGCTGTGCTTTCAGAAGCAAACATTTACCGACAGTAGCTAACTGCGAGAGATGGTGGTGAGAATCACCATTTAAATATTTATTCGTGTGGGTTGCTTTTCTAAAAACTGTATGGCTCAAGCTATTGTTAGAGTTTCTAATGATTAAAATATCTGAGAAGGCGGAGTTGTTTGCCTCTATTTCCATTGTGAACTTTATTTTGGGATGCAAAGAATTAAGACGATCCAGAAATGCATTAACAATGTAATTTGTCATTGAATTCACAGATAATGTTAGCCGAGCAATCTAAGAACCCCGGCGTGTCCCGTCGCATCTCGCGCTGGTGGAAGCCGCACCTCGGCGAGCCGAGGCCCTCGTACCGGCTGTTCGTGGCGAGGGTCAACGGCAACCAAAAACAATAACCATGCAATGCATTTCTGGATCATCTTAATTCTTTGCATATTCTGTTTTTCAGACCCAATCACAGTACTGTTTTCATGTCTCTGTTTGCAGAAGTAATAGGCACCACTTGACGCTCTGTAAAACGGGTGCTGAATAGGATAGTTACCTACTTTTAGAGATAACTAATTTCGTTATAACTTAACTGATTACTAGCGATCCATCTTATAAGCAAGATTTATTTACTTATTGGTGATAAAATTTCTTAATGAAATTTGTACTGTTCTCTTATCGAAAATGTTCTGTGAAAAGATTCGATGATTTATTTTCTGGACCTTTCTTAGCCTCTTTTTGCATTTGACGCTTGTTTGTATTGTGTGTATTTCAAAAGCCTTCGAATCTATAGACTTCTTTTAATTTTTCTTTGCATCTTACATGTATATTGCCTATGTAAAATGAACTACATTAAGACATTTTGGCGACTTTGCTATACAAACGGAGGACGTTAGTTTGTAGCGGGAGATATAAATTTGTGTTATCAATGTTTTCCGGTTGGACAGGGCTATATGAGCCAATCATTTTGTCTGAGGAATAAGGCACATGATAATGACGATTACGACGAAAAGAATGTTAAAAAAGACAGTATTTAATAGACACAAATAAGCTTAAAATAAATATACTCTGAATTAAATATTATTTTCATACACACTAATATACATATCGGAATGTAGATATTTGTAACATCACTGAAATTTATTAACGCGTACCGCAATTTTTGCAGAGATCGCTTTCACTTCAGGTAGAGAGGTCGGTCGCTTTAATTTGAATATGGCTTGGGTCAATTTTAGAGATGGAATGTAGATGAGATTATACGATACCCGGCATAACAAAATAGAGGACTTCCTCTACTTTGTTATGCCAGATATCGTAAATTACTTAATCTCGCTTGTATATTTGGTATATTTCCATGATACATCTGTATATACATATATCTAGAATATTCAAAAGTATTAGATTAAAAACGGTTATGTTAAAAATGTTTGCTACATGCATGAGGCGGTGGATTGAGATTTATGTGCCAAATAAGAATAATCGTAGTACATCGTGTGACGTCCTACAGGTTCCGTTGTAACTAATAGTACAGTCACGCGCGGTCACCATATGCCTGATATGGTGACCGCGCTTTTGGTATGGCTCATATCCCGTAATACTTTTTAATGCTCTGCTTTCCACGGTTTTGTAAAACCTGCATTTTACCTTATGATAACTGTTAAACAAATAACACTTATTTTATATATACTCTGCTATTTCATATAAAATATCATTGCTTCATTTTGAAGCTAGAGCTTTATAAGAAATACAGGCATCGTTACTAATACTGCCACGACTATCATATATATTTACACATTTAGTTGGGTTGATAATATATAATAATAAACATTACATCATCCCGACAATCTGAATAATAAAATAAAGAGAAGAAATTAGCACCCAATTTGTTATCAACTAATAAAAAAAATGAATAAGGTTTTCTGTCGCAGGATCTTGTTTTAATATAAATGGAAGTATAAAATACGTTTGACGTAAAGTTCTTATTTTGTTATCATCTGACACCAAGCACAATCAATCATCGCCTGAAACTTTTCTTTCCTTCCTTCCATCGCTCACTCGGTGAACAAGCGTGTGTCTCCTTACCTGTTAGTAAGTGATCACTGTGACCATAAAATATAATGTAAAGGTAAATATGTATTCGCAAATAATAATCATTTGTTATGTAGACAAATTATCAATTATACGTGACAACAATGAAGTAAATTAGGTTATTTATGGCAAACGTAGTGTACGCCCTACAGAAAGATGGAGTGACGACATTCGCAAAGTGGCCGGTGTGGGATGGATAAGAGTAACCGAAGATCGGAAGCGGTGCCGTGTATTGGGGGAGGGCAATGTCCAGCAGTAGACTGACACAGGCTAATGATGATGATGATGAACTTACGGCGATTGAGCGAGATTCGCCCTTACTCGCTGGTCCTATTATCAAAACTTTAGGTGTAGCGCATTTCTAATAAATAACCTTGAATATATTACATAACTATCGCGATTACATTGGTTAAAAAATATTTCTTAAGTTACACAAATTAAAGTGGTTAAAAATACAAAATTGATTATTAAAACGTATCTAGTTCCTTAATATATATTAACACGTGAGCATTTGTTAGCGTTGTTTTCATATTACCGTTAAATTGTCTACGACATAAGAATCAATAAGTGACTGTCGACTAATAACAAAACCATAGCATGACGTCGGTTCGCTTTAAAGGCTTATTTTATTTACGTTACCTCTTAATATAATTTTGTTAACTAAATAATATGATAGCAGCCTTTTGAGAACGGACGGAAGGAAGCGACACAGATCTGAGCTTTAATTGAAATTGTTAAGCGAAACATGAAATGTCGAACATTTAATTTATACGATATACTAATGTGGTTTAAACATTAAAAAGTGCACTCAGGGCTCAAAAGACAGATTATACATTAGAACATCACCTTTGCTGTATTCCACAACATGACTAAAAGGTTTGTGTTTTCACATGTGGTGGTGAGAATTAACTATATAATGTACAGATGCAAAATAATTACTGTTATGCATTTTTTATCTTTCGGCAGTAACAACAACAGTTAACAGTAATTTACCATACCGTTTTTTTAATTAAACCTATTTATTAAACTTTATTATTTTAATCACAATTAACTGATTAAAGAAACGACGGGACTGCATCACATGCATTATCTAATAAATACAACAATTAATTACCGAAACCGAAATGTCTACAAGAAGTGAAAGAAGATTATAATATGTATATTTGTATAACAACAGATATAAATAAACGTTTCAAATAAAATATTAATTCACCCAGCCCGAATAATAGGCTCGTTTATACGTTAATTATACGGGTGTCTATCAATACATAATACAAAAAAAAATGCTTATTAGGTGGTCAAAATTTATTTATTAAACATGTATAAAAATATTATATTTAACCACAAAATTTGTCCAACTGATAAAAATATATTTTACAATCTATAGAAAAAAACATTGTGTAATCTGTAAATTCGTAAAGGCCCAGTCTAAGGCAAAGTTTTAAATGCGCTTTTGCCCTGCGATTGCAGTTTCAGGTATTAATTGGTTTTTAAAAAGCAATATCGATGAGTGAGCCAACGATATTGCGTTTTATAGGAAACATCGAACCAGTATTTTTTAAACACACAGGTGCTACATATGAATGCATCTTTCACAACATATTTTCTTTACACTGTAATAAATTTGTTATAATTCAATTTTTAATGGTTTCTTTTTTTTATAAAAGAAAAAAAACTTTAATGAGCAATCGCTTTTCTTTACAACCATGACATATAATGTATTGAGTAAACAATTAAAATTAGTCAGCAAAATCTTATATATTTATAGTGGACATATTTAAAATTGGTTATTATTAAGAAATGATAATTTGTTTTTGGATTTAATTGGGAAAATTTAAAGTTTTCACATGTATTAATATTCATGATGTATAAGTTCTTTAACAGTACTACAGTACTGGGAAGTACAGACATTACATTACAGAAGATTACTCAATGTTTGAGTTCGAATAAATTCCTTGTACAAATGAAAAGTTTAAAATCATGATTTTTATATAGTAAAGGATATAATAATAAAAATATATCTACCCGAAAATTAAAATTAAAATATATCTATTTAATAGCAATTGAAATTGTCATCTAACGCCAATATATGCCTACAATTATTCTTATTAGTTAAAATTGGTAAATTTCAAAAGCACAATAAATTAACATAATGTTAAAATTTTTAAAAATCCGAAACATACGCATTTCTCTTTTTATTTTACTTTTGTCCTTCAAATGACGGTCCATTACCTTAAAGTAATCTGAAGTACATGTTTAAATTACATGCAAAAATAATAAAAATATCAATATCATAATTTAAAAAGCTCTGATAAGGTATGATATAGAGGAGAAATAATGTATATGTCGTATTTCATAGATTCACTCTGCGAACAACTAAAATGAAAATGAAATAAAAATAATTCAGATTAAAAGCAAAATTATAAATGTTTAATTTCTCTTTAAACTCCTACAAACTATTGTGAACGTTGAATCTAACATAATTCAACATTTTTTATCAGCTTAAAAAAAGCAGCGGAAAAATTTCATCACTACTTTTTTGAATTTTTCAAATAAATTGTTTGAATTTAATCATTCTCATGCTTTCAAGTGCAAAGCTGAAAAAAATTCCAAACATCACGCTTCTAAATGTATTGTTTGAAACAATAATAGGTTTTTCTTTCAATGTGGCTTTTCAAATTTTGTTATGGTTCTCGAATTAATTCGAACACATTTAATGTTATCCTGTCCTGGGTCCTTCATCATTATCATCAGCCTGTAATAGTCCACTAATTGACATAGGCCTCTCCTAATACCTAATGGACAGGGGGTGTGGGTCCGTATCCCACCACGCTGGTCCAATGCGGGTTGGTGGGTGGACCGACTTTTTACATTCCCATCCAAAGCATGGATTATCTTACTTTTCCGACAATTGGGTGATCGGCCCAAATTGCCCTAACCAACTAGGAAACAACAATGAAAATTGGTTGTGTCCCCGCAGGATTTGAACCCACGACCTCCGGTTTCTAAAGCACGCGTCCATACCACTAGGTAGGTATGGGCGTGTGCTTTTTTATCTGATGACTGCGTTTTCGAACATCTACTATGTTTTATATACTACTAGTGACCCGGCCTTGCTTCGTCCTTCGGATTTATGCTGATGGAAAATATACCTACAATATTAAGCATGTGTTATAGGTAAAGGGTGATATAAGTAATTTAGTGATATGTTTTAAAACACTTTGTATGACCGCGTTAGAATTGCTACAAGTGTAAACGGCATAAAACCTTTTCACTCGCTCCGGTAATTTGTCTCAGCGTTTGGCGAACAAAGCAATTCGCTAACGCGGTCGTACAAAAGTGTTTTAAAACTATCACCAAATTACTTATATCACCAATATATCTCCTTTACCCTACATGTGAACCTTCCTATTCAATCACCCTATCTATTAAAAAGAAACGCATGGAAATCCGTTGCGTAGTTTGAAAGATTTAAGCATATATGGCCCGAGACTTTGTTTTATACTTTGTGATAATATTTAATAAAGTCGTTATTTGTATAACTTTTATACTGTTTATGTAGGAAATATCGAAAAGTTAGTTACTTGCGCCCAATATTTCTCGTCGGCTTTTAAGTGCTCGTTAAAAGTACCGCCGCGAGTCGAGGCAGCCGTGTCACATTACATCTTTATATCGGCAGTTATTGATACCAAGGCGCGTTAACATTAATTTCTCTTCGCATGAAATTTTATTATATGGTCGGGGTTTTAAAAGCATTTCTCTTGGCTTTTAGTTTAATACAAACTCAGTTTTAAAAAATGTTCTTGTTTCTATTGACGACATTTTGTTTTGAATAGTTTAAAGTGACGTGTCGAGAAGGGCTTTACCTGATGTCACCTTGCTCCTTAGAATACAGCTTAAGACGTATCAGTTTATCTCGCTTCACAATGGATCCTATGTCCCCTTTACCCAGTTAGCAGCTCGCAGATGAAGATTGTAAATCAGCCATCCATTTTAACCATTAAAAAATCCACGTGAATGAAGTCACGAGCAATAGCTAATTATATATTAAATTTCTAAAACACTTTAAACTCTTGAAAAACATATGATCTTTTCGACTACTTCTGACAGTAGTCATTTTACCATTTTATTTTAAATTTAATATCGATGAATAAAAGTGTATTGTAATGAATATTAATTCGGTTATATTATGAAGCCATTACCAAGGTAAATTAGTCTGGTAATATAATTATCATCATCATCAGCCTGCCACAGTCCACTGCTGGACAAAAGCCTCCTCCAATGCACGCTGCTGCTTCCAGTTTTCGGCTATTCTCATACACACACAGGCTACTTTGCGGATGTCGTCACTCCATTTTGCTGCAGGGCGTCCCACACTACGTATGCCGATCCTCGGTCTCTTCTTCTCTTCTCTTGTATGTAGTCTGAAGAAAAATAGATAATTTCAATTAACACTCGAAGATAGCTTAAAAAGTTGGTCTGTAATTTGATTCAATAAACATTATTAATGGGACAAAAATAGCACAAACAAGGTTCCTACTACATACTAATGTTCGACACTTGATTTTCAAGGTATTGATTGCGATACAAGTCCTTTTTATTTAAAAATGAACTTTTAATTTTTCTGCGTTTCATTCAACGCGTCGAAACGAATGCACAATTGACGGTGGGTCTAGTTGCAAATAATGAAACATCTAAAAGGCGTAACTATATTTCCGAGCGACATAAAAAACGGCTTCTTTTACGAATTTTGTTAACTAGATAAAATAAATATTAATTTTATATTTTAATATGAGATACACTAGGGTAGGACTAGTTATAACGAGGATAAACAATTTTTAAATTAATGTCAAAAATATAACAAAATATAAAAATTATAAACAATACAATAGATTGATATTTGAAAAGATTAATATCAAATAACGACGTGAATCTTAGATGAACGACTCAAAGCCAACGTACAACCATATATAAGAATAACAATAAAAATATCGACCAGGTGGAGATGATCTCGTGTAGATGGATTCAAGTTGGCAGTAGTAGCAGGTGATCGGCCGTCTTGGCGTTCATTGAAAAAGGCCTATGTCCAGCAGTGGACTGATAGGGGCTGATTATTATGATTAATACATAACGAGTTGGTGACAGATATCTATCGTTTTTACTAATATATTTTATTCGAGATGTCAATCATTGCGTGAAAGTCTTGTCCTTTCCTATATAATAATATCCGGCGCCCGATCTATATATGAGATCAGACAACTGCGCAGGATATATTATAGTGCACAAGTGTACTCGCAAGTATAGCTCCATCCCTCTTATAATCTTATGACACGGATAACCAACACGCCCGGAGAGAGTTTTGGCGCATGATGTATTTTTTATGATCAATCTTACTTTACAAACAATCATGTGACCTAATGCCTTTAGGAACATGGAAACGATAATAAAAATTTATTGAGCCCCGCAGGATTTGAACCCATGACGACCGGTTTCTAAGACGCAAGACTATGCCACAAGGCTCTGGAGACAGTAATATTTTCGCATGTAGAGTACGGCCAAAAGCGATGTATGAGCGCCGAGTCTATTTTTACTTTTCAATCCTGACACATCCAACGTACGTATGGTAAGAAATTTTCATGTGAATTAATATAACAGAAATAAATACTCCAGACTTTGGTGTCTCCATTGAAATATCTTTCGGATTCCATTCTAAAGGTTCTTAGGTTTTTATTATAAAATTGTTTTGTAATATTATTACCAAATCTACAATTGTCATAAAATCCATTTTTACCATTCAAGTTTATATAAATCGTTTTAAATAATAATGTGGATTTATCCTATAGTGCCAAGTAAATTTAACTACTTGTACCATCCCTCGACAAACGCGAGACGGATCTTAGACTACTAATGACTATTAAAGTAATTATCGAAAATTGTTTTACTCTAATGGGATCGATTCATTTGATATAGTGAATATTATCGTTGGTCCGTGGTTTATTTACGTATTAATATTTTATAAAATCATATGTTTATCTAGAGCTGAGTACGAACAGTTGGTGGTTCAATTGATTGTCGGTGACAAATGGCATTATACAATTGCACAGAGGTGATTTGTGAGCCTTGCAACCGTGAGGTACAACAAAAAGGTGTTAGTTTTGAATGGAAAAATTGTAGAACCAACATTTGTCGACCCCAATTTGAGATTTTGCCTCATACAATATTTTTTTAATTATTGCTCGAACCTAATGATAAAAATAATATTAAAAAACAATTTTAACACCATTCTGCTATAAAAAAATCATGTCTATCGGTCTATACTTGTAATAGTCTTTGTAATTGCAGTAATTGCGTTATATTTTACGTTGGTTAGGGTTAAGTACAGTTTTTTTGATTAATCCAACCTAGGAGGTTCTAGGTTGAAATGATAAACTTTGCGAGTTTATAACGCTTTAGTAGTTAAAAAATTTTTATTTATATAATAATGTCGAAAAATTTTGTTCAAACTTCTTAGACAGAAATCATAATCTTGTTTTTTTTGTAAGAAAAGGTATAAAAACGGTAAAAAGCAGAAGAAAAATAAAAATAGAAATATAATCTTATCGTTTAGACAGATGCATACCATTTTAAATTTCACACAAGGCTTCTCTCGCAAAAATGCATTGTATAATGTTTAGAATGTATATTTTTAAGTATTTTTATTCTTTAAAAACAGAAAAACTAACTTATTTAAATTATATTATTTTGTAAGATATATTAAGAAGAGGTTACGATACGGATTTAAATTTCTATTTATGGTAAAGTTTCAGAGCAATCATAACACATTTCAGGGAATATTTAGTAAATGAAACGGATTTTTTCTTAAGAATAATTTCTTAAGAAAAAGTCCGTATATAATTCACTATATTTCTATAATTAGAAGAACAATGAAGATGACATTAAAATAACTTTTATGTTCGTTTATAATCAAATTTTTTAACTCGACTTTGTTCGCCGTCTCTCGACTAAAAAAGTCATACAAAAGATACATACATACATCACATCATCAGCCTGTTTTAGTCCACTGCTGGACATAGGCTCCCCTAATACATCCCCTATCCATTAGGGGTTTGGACCGTATCCCACCACGCTGGTCCAATGCGGGTTGGTGGGTGGACCGACTTTTACATGCCCATCCGACGCATGGATCATCTTACTTTTCAGACAATTGGGTGATCGGCCCAAATTGCCCTAACAACTAAAAAACAACAATGAAAATTGTTGCGTCCCCTGCAGGATTCGAACCCACGACCTCCGGTTTCTAAAGCACACGCCCATACCACTAGGCTACGGAGGCAGTTATACAAAAGTTGACTCATTCAATTAGGAGTATGAATAAATGTTAGTGCTCGATATGTATTGTATCCCTTTGAGAGCAGGTGTGCATCTGAGGATTTTCCGTACGTGAAAATAATGTTTAAAGTATTTCTTCTCTCCTTGTAGTTACTTAATACGGTTTTCTTCTTAGTCACTGGTTTTTTATAGAACAGGAGGCAAATGAGCCGGCGCCTCATCTGATAATACGTCGCCGAGAATCTGGCCTATTACGCAATAATTATGTAACTTTAAGGGTATAGGTTTGGTGATAAATTTTATTATAATGCTGTCACCGCACGGCCTAATAGTAAGTTCACCAAAGTATGACATATGTATACGTGTAACTGTACAACATTGTAAATTAGAGTAAGTTATCAAAACTGCCTCCGTAGCCTAGTGGTATGGCGTTTGCTTTAGAAACCGGAGGTCGTAGGTTCGAATCCTGCAGGGACTCAACAAATTTTCGTTGTTGTTTCCTAGTTGAGTTAGGACAGTTTGGGCCGATCACCAATTGTCTGAAAAGTAAGATGATCCATGCGTCGGATGAGCATGAAAAGCGTCCACCCACAACCGCATTGGACCAGCGTGGTAGGATACGGTCCAAAACCCCTAATGGATAGGGCTGTATTAGGGAGGCCTATGTCCAGCAGTGGACTATCAAAGGCTGATGATGACTATGAAAACCTCGAAAAATTAAATTAAACTTTTGTATTAAAACGTATTACTTAAACATTTTAACAATAAGCAAATGGAAACTTTAACGGTTTGTTAAAACTTGTTACAGATTAAAACAGTTTCAGTCTTTAAGTTTTTTCGATGGATGATACTTGCGCAATAAGTTTTATCGATGACGGGTTTATTAAAATCTAAGATAGTTTGCATTACATCTTAAAGGAAACGTAATTATGTATAAAAAGTTTTAAGTTCTTAAATTAATTATACATCAAGTTGTTACTGAAATTGTATTTTCAATATAATTTTTAATTGACTTTACAGTTATACAATTTTAACACTTTCCCTTACATTCTAGTACTCCGGTATTAGCCTAACTACTATATAAAGATAAAGTATAATTTAAATATGATATGTAAATCGATATTAAGAAAAAAACATACACTGCCTACTTATACTCACTAGTATGTATGTATTATAGTTCTAGCAAGTAGTTTACCTTTACGATAAATAAAACCATAGTGCATGACATAAATTTTTTTTTTACCTACACCAATACTTTCGCTAGCTATGAGATTGATTCAAAAGACTCCGTAATATGTAAAAAATCACCTAAAAAAACTCTCTAAGCAAAAGAGGCCTGTGCCAGAGCTCGCTAGAAAAGCTATATTTTAATAGCCTGTTAAAGATCAAAAAAATAGGTCTTCTTTACAGCTTACCTTACTGTAAATTAAAGCAATTTTTTTTAAATTAAAGCGAACAGTTTGTTAAGCGTGAGAAAATTGTGAACGTAGAAGCATCTGGCGTTAATTTCGCACCAAAGAAATGAGAAGTCTATTTCGTTTAAGTAGATTTCCGTCGATTATACACAATTCACACAATCTGCTGAAAAGCTTATTTATGTGCTAATGACTATTTGTTGTATATATTTACATAAACATTTCTCAATTCTTTTTGTTTTTGGCAGTTAACATCGTTAGTATTTAGTTTATATTATTAATTTTGATTTATGCTTATTATTATTTTAATTTTATTGTAAAATAGAACAAAAAAAGTCCCGCTGAGTTTCTTTCTCGGTTCTGCGCCTGATCTCTCTCTGGTCGGGACGGTCATCCGTCCCATCTGAAGGATGAAGGTACACCCGTGTCTACGCATACATTTCAGCTCTTTAATATCTCTTTTTCAGTTAGCTGATCTTTAATATCGCCCGCCGTAGTCGAAATCGGCTTGGAGAATGTTATTATTGTCATCGTCTGCCTGCGTTGGCAAAATAAAAAAATTAATAATAATAAAAAAAAAATATTTTGCAAATGAAAAGTAGTGTAATTATAAGTACTAATATAAACGTACGTGAATAATTCTTGCAAAAATAGTTGACCTCTAAAGAGATCGAGCGACTATAACTCAATTATTTTTAGATCTGTTGTCTTTGTCAGAATCTCTTGGACAATCAGAATCACTCGTTGGACGGAATATTAAGCATTAATAAATAATAATACTTTATAATGGTAAATGAATAGTAGATATAATACAAAATAAAAAAAAAAATGCTTTTAGTAACCTATTCGCAAATAATATGAACTCTATTACCTATTTACAAAAACGGACTTGAAACAGATTTTAATAAAGTTTACGATCGCGTACGTATGTTGTTGTAATTATTCAACTGTTACACGGTAATTAAGATGTTAGCAACAAATTGTTAATAAGGACGCTAGATATTTCACGTCTTTACGTAGCCATGGGTTATTTTGTTTTCGTTAAGTCTGAGTCTGATTTGGCTGAATTATTTCTGCCTAATGGATCTATTTTTAAATATTTCTTATTATTCAACCAAATAAAATATAATTTCCAATGCTAATCTCAATCTCTATATAGTGTTACGTCTTTTTTGGACGTTTCATCGGCAAGAGTTTTATATCTATAAAGAAAGGCATTTTTCTAGTTACTTGTTTGTGAGCGTGTGTAAAACTGTAAGATTTTTCTTGTAAGTAATAAGTATCTATAATCAATAAATTTATTATTTCTTCCGAAATATATTTACAACACGGATAAGTTATGGAAAAAATAAAATGTTTTATTGCTTTAGCACAAACGGGTCTATTGTTTCGTTTTAATTAATCGTAAAACCTATGAATCCTTAATAACTAGGTCAAACCATTCAGCCTTATATTCATCTAATTGTACATCGTTTTCCCTAATTCTATCAGTATCCTGTCAGCGTTAAATCGCAAGTTTGTTTCGCATTTCGTTAACTTGAAATGAGGTTATAAAACAAAACAGAGGACTTTTTATTTATATTCTGTTTTAGGTCTATACACAGATTTCGCCCCTTTTTACTACGAAGTAAATTATTTTGTATTAAAATTAAATTGTAATAACTTATTAAACTACAATAAATATGTAAAAATATAAATATAGATTCGAATGACAACACATTTTACTACAAAATGCAGTATTTATTAGAAAACTATAAACGTAAAATGTTTCTATAGTCAAGATGACTACTGAACAATAAATATTGTACGACTATTAAGTAACAGAATCACTTGGACAGTCAGAATCACTCGTTGGACGGAATATTAAGCATTAATAAATAATAATACATTATAACGGGAAATGAATAGTAGATATACAAAATAGTAATACAAAATAAAACTGAACTGCCTCCTTAGCCTAGTGGTAAGGGCGTGTTCTTTAGAAACCAGAGGTCGTGGGTTCGAATTCGTCAAATCCAAGAATAAAATAATTGTTGTTCCTAGTTAGTTAGGGTGATTTGGGCTGATCACCCAAATGTCTGAAAAGTAAGATGATCCATGAGTCTGACGGGTACGGAAAAAGTCGGAGACCCACCAACCCGCATTGGACCAGCGCGGTGGGATATCGTCCATAATGGAGTTATTACATAGTTGAAAACCCCTTAATGGAGAAGGGAAGGCCTATGTTCAGCTTTGGATGTACTCAGGCTGATGATGTATGAAGTAACTACATCATAAATTTGGTAATAAGATTAGACTACGCAAAACAAGGACATTAAATTTCCGCTTGATTTATTTAACTTAAAAAAAGTAACATTACCTCATTTTTTTATAGTCAAAGTTTTTTTTTTATCTAAATTGAGCGTGTTATATTGTTGTTCAGTAACACACTCGTGGTTACGAAGCTAATTAAATAAGTACTGTATAAATTCTTACACAATTAATTGCCATTAACACATTGTCCATTTTAAGTAATTTCAGTATATACTTAGTATTGATTTCCTTATATTGATTAGCAATTTTCATTGATGGTTAGACGAGTCAAAGTCACAAAGGTTATCAAAGGTTATCAAAAATATTCAAATTACTTATCCCCTACACTGGGATAATTCCTGAGAACTGCTACAACTATGTAATAACGTATTGATTTATTATTTATACAAAAATGTCATCAACCGCAGAGTTTTCTCTGGATAGGTCTAAAATTTACAAACCGGTGGTATATCGACGTCCATAAAAGTTCGACGAAGCTCAAAATGACAAAAGTATTATTTAATAAAAAAAAAAATTGTTACATAAACAGTACATTTCTCTTATTTACGTTTAGTTTGAATAGGCAATAATGACATACACTAACAAGAGCTTAATAATTTGATAAATGAGGATAGCTTGGCGTTTTAATCGGCGGGCGACATGGAGGAGAGCAATTAATCGGATTTTAGTCTAATAGCCAACAGGAAGCTCAAAGTAAGGTTCCCTTATAACTTTAATCTATTTCACAACAGGCGAAGTTGTTAACTAATAAGTTAATTATATTTATATTCAGTTAGTTGACTATTACGTGTTTAAAAGGTACAGTAATACAACAGGAATAAGCATGAATTTTTTTTACTCTTTTCAGATGATTCCTTTTGTTAATAAGTCTAAAAATTATCACTAATTTATAAATTACGTCGTCTAACATATTTTAGCCTTAACAATAATAGTTATTGGTCCATGGTGTTGTTTGATTGTATTTGTTCGCTTTACAGAAAAAAGAAATGGTAAAAACAATCGTGGCAATAGCATACAGAGATAACGATATAATGTTATCAAGATTGATATTTTAATTATAATTTATGATAATAATGACATTGAAACGAATCTAAAATTTCAAAGGGTACTTTACATATGATAAGATAAGAAGACTTTACGTACTGACTTTGCTAAATTATGTTTAAAATCGTCATTTCCATGTCTATAAGAAAAACGTCATCTATCATATATTAATAGGTTAAATTATAGTATTTGAACAGGACATTAGGTAAATTGATGTAATAGTTAACATTGCATTAAAAGATTTAACTAACTAACTTGACTTCAAGTTTCAATTTGGCAAAACTATCGTTATTTCAACTCAAGTACACTTTGATTCTTCATTTTTTCTTGGATCCTTATTGGTTGCTTAGTAAGTAAGAAAAATTCTTTATGTGGTGTTAAGTAAAAGTATATAAAATGTTATGAATAACGCACACATTAATATCACACACATCAAAGACTTCAATTATTAATTGTAATAAAAGTACAGCCCTCATATCTATTTTTGAATTTAGTGTTAGTTTGATTAAGAATATTTTGGTCAAACTGTTTATTATATATAGAATATAGAATATAAGATTTAGCGCTTGCTATCTCTCTCTTACTGATCGTCTAAGAGTTGGCTATTGGAAAATTAAGGTGATGTTGGTGATTGTTTTCGCAGATGGCTGATCTACCGCATAGCTCTGCCGCTGTAGTCAAAATCATATCGGAGAACGTTTTTATTGTTATTTAAATGCTCTTGTTAAATATTATATTTGAGTATACGTGTATAAATTATTAAAAATATCCTAAATTGTTATAAAAATTAATCACCAAATAAAAAGAAAAAAGTAAGCATTTTATCACAATTTTCTTTCGTCAATAATGGACAACAAGGACGCAAAGTTTACATGTAATCTAAAAATCTTTTTAATTTGATAAAACATGATAATAACAAATGTCTTCGTATAAATAAAGTGGGATACATAAAAAGAACACAATTTCTCAGTAGATTCTAAAGAAAAAGATAATACCGGAGTAAATTATGCCGCTTGTAGTACTTGAACAGTCTAGAAAGATAGACAAAAGCGAACGGATTCGGATTGAAATAGTTTGCTTTCTTCTCAAGTGAGTGGTTGGTTGCATAATTGAGTTCCTAGATATTTTACAACGTTAAAGATCAGTAACCTGTTGTATAAAATGTTATGCTTAATGTTAAAATCTTTTTCGATAAGTGAATCAGGTTAAGGTTATTTTTTTCATACGATTACAAAACGATGTTTAGTTAGTTATTTTATTAATTTACATTAAAGTAGATTAAACATGCAAACATTGCCAATTTTCAAATAATTTATGATGAAAGAGAAACTAGTTAAAACTGTAATAATAAAATCTAATTTGTATTAATTTAAACGAAATCCCTAAGTTGAGTAGACCAACGTATTATTATTTATATATCTTTACTATAACCATACTATTTCTTCGTGACACATACACAATTAACGTTAGCCTTTATGAAAGTAATTTAAGTAATTTCAAAACTAACTAAAAAAACAACTGCTCTAAAACATTATTCCGTAATCGTAGCCCTCGGACCACTATCAGTTACGCCTAATCCATCGAAAACACTAAGATATTATTGTAAATGCCTAATATGTTTTTTATTGCATATGCCTAAGTATTTTTTTGCGATCTCAAAAAAGCTTTTGATTGCGTACAGCATGAAACTCTGGTCAGGAAATTGCGTCACTATGGTGTAGAAACGCCGCACTCAATCTTCTGTCTTCGTACTTTAGCCACCGAACTCAGAGGGTTGACGTGAATGGTAAAAGATCTCCTGGAGCGCCGGTAAATACGGGTGTCCCACAAGGGTCTATTCTTGGGCCTTTTCTCTTCTCATCTATATAAATGATTTACCATATGTTATTAGTAAAACGAAGAGATAGTATTATTTGCTGATGTTACTTCCTTAATATTTAAAGTTAAACGACACACATCAATAAATGACGACATCAATGATAATACTCTCTCTAGAGTGGCGCATTGGTTTAGTGTCAATAATTTGCTACTAAACCAGAAGAAGACAAAATGTATTAAATTTATGACTCCAAATGTCAGACCGAGTAAATGTGAAGTGTTTATAGATAAGGAAGAGATAGACGCTGTTGAGTCAACCGTGTTTCTGGGAATAACAATAGATACCAGATTGCAGTGGGGCCCTCATATTAATAGGCTGTCGAATAAACTTAGCTCTGCAGTATATGCTGTCAAGAAAATCAGACTACTAACTGACGTGGAGACGGCCCGGTTAGTATACTTTAGCTAGGCCCCAAAGAATCCCTGAGAAAATTGTTCACAGAGATTAAAATACTAACCGTTACTTCTCAATACATATTCGAAAATCTAATGTATGTGCAAAAAATAGAAATGATTTTCGCAGACATTGTGATGCACATAACATAAATACTAGAAACAAACATAATTTAATTCTTCCATCAACTAGACTGCGAAGAATAAGTAAATCTTTTATGGGACAATGTATACGCTTTTTACAACAAAATCCCATTAAATGTTCAGAATTTAACTGTTAATAAATTTAAAAAAGTAGTAAAGGATCGTTTTTGTGTTAAAGGTTACTATAGCATAAATGAATTTATAAATAATAACACAGCCTGGTAATGGAATGCTCGCTCCAGGCTTTTTCAAGTATAATATACGTATGGTAGAACTGTACGTATTCCGAACCGGTGGTAGCATCCTTGACAATCAATAAGCGAGTGTTACACTTCTATATTGAATAAAAATATTTAAATTGAATTTGAATTTGAATGTTACCAGCGAAGGCAGACGATTAGTCATGCCACCTGATGGAATGTGGTTACTAACGCCCATGGACATTGGTAATACCAAAGGTTCGTGAGACGCAGGTTGTTACGTCTCGTCTACCTAGCAAATACGCTGGCTACGGCGCTCTTTAAATTGAAACACAATAGTGTTTTACAAACTGCTTTAGGTCGAAATAGCCACAGCGATGGGACCGCCCCAGAAGTAAAGGAAACCCCCCTGTTCCATCTTCCAAAATTCTTATAATTTCAATATTTAATATTATATTGAACATGTTAATCGAATACAATATTTGTTCAGTAATAACGTAAATTTCCTAGTAAAAGCAGTAAAAATGACTGGTTTGGTAAATCTTTTAACATATAAAATGTAATGCATAAATGAATAAAAAAATGCCTCATTAGACAAAACTAGTCGTGTTGTCACCTGAGCCACGTTTTTTTAATACGGTAATAGGCATAGATACCCTAAGGTGCGTGCTTTAAGTCTAACTCATTAATTTTTGCTAGCGCAATTTTTAAGATGTGCTATGGGGCGTGGTCTTGATGAGACAGCAGTTTTGGGGGATAATTTTGGTTTGATATGTCTTATGTCTTATGTATTCGAAGTTATGCTTCTAGATTTGTGTCTGTGTGAAGCTGCATCTATTACTGAGTTCGGAGGACTACGAGATCCCTCGAACTTGGTGACCAAAACTTTAAAGAAATGGCCACACGCATTTTGAATGCGTGGGCTGATTTTGAAGAAGTCGCATAAGGATCATCGACGTTCGGTATATGGACCGAGGCGCCGATGTTCGGTCGACTATCTAATCGATTGCTGGGGGCGGTGAGAACCGCCCTGGAACGCGGGTGTATCTCGTGTACGCGGTGTGTTGGTCTCGCCGTGCTCTTGAGTGAGGTAGACCTAAAAGTGTGTGTCTGTGTTATCCCTACTTGTGTGTGTTGTATCGTGTGGCGGGATCCTTGGAGGGTCCAAAATTCCTAAGCCCCCTTCTTCATCTGGGTCTAAGAGTATATTACGGGGACGACGTTTCCCACTAGAGGCTTCTGGGTCTGCGAGATAATTTGCAGCGCTTACCATCAGAGGGGTTATTTTGCGTTTCTATTCTTTTATAGAAATTTTTGATAATGTTTTTAAAATGAGCGCGTAATGTCGGCATCTTGCAATCGCTGTGCAAGGCGACATTTCTTTGATAAGACTCTGCGCCAGTGGCACGTCGTTAGAATTTATTTTGCACCACCTGTAGTTAATTTAAGTCGTGGGAGGATATATGGGCAAAAGTTTGGCAAACATATGTCATTATCGGCCGTATGCAAGCTTTATATAATAAAAGTTTGTAATTAAGTGGCATTTTGCTATTTGTGTTGGTAAGATAGAAGCGACGATGCGAGACATAAGCGGCTTTTCTTCTAACCTCCTTGACGTGGCTTTTAAAACTCATGTTATTGTCAAAAGTACCTAAATATCTGGCTTTCTTCTCCCAGGGGATCGGTTTGCCGTAGAGGTTAAATTGCCCAAGTATTTGCCTACATCGAGCATTGTGTGCGGTTTTTTGGAACGGACGTGTGGCAGGACAAGTGTGGTCAGCTCTGACAGAAGACCGATTAAAGTATATTGCTACACTTTTTTCGGCATTCACATCAATCCTGCATTTGCGAAACCAATTGCCTAGGCTATTGATTGCACATTGGAGTTTACTGGTGATAAGGGACGGTGACGAAGAGGAGTAATAGAGAGCGGTGTCGTCTACGAAAAGCGCAAGGTTAACATTAGAGCTTTTGGAAATATCGCTAGTGTATAGCGTGAATAACAGATGGTTTAATTATTCCGATAATTCGCTTTTATATCTGTCGGATAGCTCTGCGTAGTAACGTCAGTGAATGTCTTTTACTTTTCCGAGAAGTCAATTATGGTGATTCCTTCTCCATCCCAGACTTAACTGTCATCTATAGGAATAACTTAGCCTAGCCTTCTTCGCGGCACGTTCTCCAGCAGCCATAATTTTTTTTATTGCTGTTTTAACTCTGCTGTATAAAGACGTGTCCGAGTTTCGTCTAGTGAGTCCATATTCAAACCTAGGTACGAAATTGATTTTCGTTCACGTTTTTGCAATTTCTTGTGTAGGATTTTATCTACATGCTCAAAGGAAATGCGTATGGTTTTAGCTATTTTAGGTACGTTAACAAAACCCCGTAATGTATAGGGGGGTTGGTTTATATTGAGGGAGGCCTATGTCCAGCAGTGGACTTTCACAGGCTGATGATAATGATGAACTAGACGGTCGTTAGTGACATGTCAAAAAAAATGTTACTAATATTGGCTTGTTTTTAAAAATAAATTTTTTAAAGTCTGTCATTCAGTGTTGCATTAACAATAAAATTATTCCTACTATTAACAAAAAAGGGGTTTTGTCAAATAGTTTTTACAAAGATTTATCGAAATTACTTAGTAATATACATCCGTAAGATATTTAAATAAAATTAAGCAAGTAAAAAAGTTTGTGTGGTCATGTAAGAGTAATCTTAATCATATATTTAACATAATCACAAAAACTTTCTTCTTGTAAACGATACTTTGATATAGGTTATATCTGATTCTATTCAAAAGGTGAGCCTATAAATTATTTGTATCATAATAGATTTTTTAAATTTTTCTCTGCATCTTACATGTATATTGCCTACGTAAAATGAACTACATTTTGGCGACTTTTCTATACAAACGGAGGACGTTGGTTTGTAGTGGGAGATACAACTTTGTGTTATCAATGTTTTCTGGTTGGATAGGGCTATATGAGCCAATCACTTTGTCTATTGAATAAGGTACATGATGATGACGATAACGAAAGAATGATAACAAAGATAGTTTTTAATAAACACAAATAAGCTTAAAATAAATTTACTCTGAATAAAATATTATTTCCATACACAAAAATATACATATCGGAATGTAGATATTTGTAACATCACTGGAATTTATTAACACGTACCGCAATTTTTGCAAAGATTGCTTTCACTTTAGGTAGAGAGGTCGGTCGCTTTAATTTGAATATGGCTTGGGTCAATTTTAGAGATGATAGAATTTAGATGAGATTATACGATATCCGGCATAACAAAGTAGAGGAAGTAATCTCGCTTTTATATTTGGTATATTTCCAAGATACATCTGTCATTATTATATATATTTTATATATCATACATTCCAAAGTATTAGATTAAAAACGGTTTTGTTAAAAAATGTTTGCTACATGGATGAGGCGGTGGGTTGAGATTTATGTGCCAAATAAAAATGTTCGTAGTACATCGTGTGCATGGATCATCTTACTTTTCAGACAATTCGGTGATCGGCCTAAATTGCCCATACCAACTAGAATACAAACAATGAATATTGGTTGAGTCCCCAAAGGATACGAACCCACGACCTCCGGTTTCTAAAGCATACGCCCATAGCACTAGGCTACGGAAGCACAGGCGTACTTCGGATGGGAATGTAAAAAGTCGGTCCACCCGCAATCCGCATCCGCTATTCCATCCGCTAATCCGCATTGGACCAGCGTTGTGGGATACGGTCCAAAACCCCAAATGGATAAGAGTGTGTTAGGGGATGCCTATGTCCAGCAGTTGACTATCACAGGCTGATGATGATGATGATAATGACATCGTGTGACGTCCTACAGGTGCCGTTGTCACTAATAGTACAGTCAGAATACAACTTCTATTGCGGGTACTTTGAGAAAAGTAGTCTCGATATTGACGATTGGTCTCTCTGCGATCGTGTATAAAAGACGGGCTTGAATTATAGCGAGACAGCTTCGTATAAGCCGCTACCTGGAACGGAGCTCTCCTCGTGTGTGATAAGTGATAATGTATAATGTGATAGATGTATAAGTAATAATGTGCATCTGTGATAGTGTTAGTGTGTTGAGTGGTGTTATGTATCGACTCGTCCGTAGGAGACATCGTGGCTGCTGTCGGGGTCACGTGAGCCATTTCAATGTTTTTTAGTATAAGAGACGTTCAGTCGTTGTCATCATTTTTACTTTTTGGAAATCTCTGCGATTTGTAAAGTATATTATTTTATGTTTGTCTCACATATAGAAATATCAAAAGTAGTTAAATTAGTGAATAGAAAATCTATTAATTTTCAGATTTTTAAGATATATGGTGACCGCGCTTCGAGGTTAGGGCTCATATACCATAATACTGTTAATGCTCTGCTTTCCATGGTTTTGTAAAACCTGCATTTTACCTCATGATAACTGTTAAACTAATAACAGTTATTTTATATATACTCTGCTATTTCATAAAAAATATCATTGCTTCATTTAGAAGCTACAGCTTTATAAGAAATACAGCCATCGTTACAAATACTGCCATGACTATCATATTTATTTATACATTTAGTAAGTTGGGTTGATAATATATTATAATAAAAATTACATCATCCCGAAGATCTGCAGAATAAAATAAAGAAAAGAAATTAACACCCAATTTGTTATCAACTAATAAAAAAATGAATAAGGTTTTTTGTTGCAGGATCTGGTTTTAATAGAAATAGAAGTATAAAATAAGTTTGACGTAAAGCTCTTATTTCGTTATCATCTGACACCAAGCACAATCAATCATTTCCTGAAAATTTTGTTTCCTTCCTTCCATCGCTCACTCGGTGAACAAGCGTGTGTCTCTTTACCTGTTAGTAAGTGATCACTGCGACCATAAAATGTATCGGCAAGTAATATTAATTTCTTTATATCTAATTATTTACGTCACTAATAAGTTATACTTGTTATGTAGACAAATTATTAATTTTACGTGACAAAAATGAAGTAAATTAGGTTATTTATGGCAAACGTAGAGTATGCCCTACGGCAAGAAGGAGTGACGAAATTCGCAAAGTGGCCGGTGTAGGATGGATAAGAGTAACCGAAGATCGGAAGCGGTGGCGTGCATTGGGGGAGGGCAATGTCCGCCGTGGACTGACACAGGCTAATGATGATGATGATGAACTTACGGCGATTGAGCTAAATTAACCCTTACTCGCTGGTCCTATTATCAAAACTTTGGGTGTAGCGCACTAGCATTTCTAATAATAACCCTTGAATATTTTACATAACTATCGCGCTTACATTGGTTAAAAAATATTTCATAAGTTACACATATTAGAGTGGTTAAAAATACAAAATTGCTTTTAAAACGTATCTAGTTTTTTAATATATACTAACACACGAACATTGGTTAACGTTGCTTCCATATTACCGTTGAATTGTCCACGACATAAGAATCACTGAGTGACTGCCGACTAATAGCAAAACCATATGCATGACGTCGGTTCGCTTTAATAGCTTATTTTGTTTACATTACCTTTAAAAATGATTTGGTTAACTAAATAATATGATAGCAGCCTTTGATAATGTCTTCAAATTTTATAAATTTGTTATAAGCGAAAACAGATGTGAGCTTTATTTGAAATTATTAAGTGAAAATATACTAATGTGGTTAAAATATTTAAAAGTGCACTTAGGGCTTAAAGACCGATTATATATTAGAACATTACCTTTGCTGTATTCCACAACACGAGTAAAAGGTTTTGTGTTTTACGTGGTGGTAAGAATCAGGTATACAATTGTTTGTGTGAATTAAGTGTATAATTTAGAGATGTAAAATAATTATTGTTATCTAATTTTGATCGAAAGACCATTTAATATGAAATAGAATTCAACTAAACACAAATAGTAACTATAATTTACAAATGCCTTATAGGGATTTTTTAAAATTATTATACGGTTATGTAGGCTTTCCCAAACATAAAGTTATATTACACTGCTGGCAATTCAAAACGTATCTATCCTGATATGTAGGCACGTATATCTAACGTATATCTATCCTAATATGTAGGCACCGTTTTTAATTAAACCTTTTAATAAACTTAATTATTTTAATCACAATTAACTGATTAAAGAAACGACGGATTACAAATCATGCGTTATCTATTAAATACAATAAATAATTACCGAAATCTGTCTACAATAAGTAAAATAACGTGATGATATATATATATATATATATATCATCTATATATTAGTATAACAATAGAAAAAACAATTGATTTAATTAAAATATTACTTCTCTCAGCCCAAAAATTAATAGGCTCGTTTACACGTTAATTATTCGGATGTCTATCAATACATAATACACAAAAATGTTTATAAGATTTTCAAAATTTATTTAATAAACATGTATGAAAATATTATATTTACCTATGAAAATTATCTAACTGACAGAATACATTGTTAAAAAACATTGATAATAATCTGAAAATTGGTAAAGGCAAAGTTTTAAATTGCGCTTATGCCCTGCGATTGCAGTTTCAGGTATTAATTGGTTTTAAAAGCAATATCGATATTGCGTTTTATAGGAATCATCGAACCAGTATTTTTTAAACACACAGTTGCTACATTTGAATGAAAGTTTCAAACATGCTTTCTTTATACTGTAACAAATTTCGTGTAATTCAAGTTTTAATGAGTTCTTCTTTTTACAAAAATTAAAAAAGAAAACTTTTATGAGCAAATGCTATACTTTAGAACCATGATATATGATGTATTGATTGAACAATTAAAATTTGTGGGTAAAATCTTTTATATTTATGGTAGACTTAATTTTAAATTACTTATTATTAAGAAGTAATAATTTGTTTATGGACGTAATTCGGAAAACTTATAGTTTTCACATGTAATAACGTTCATCATATTGGGAAAGTACTGTAGAACTGTTAAAGAGCTTTACAGAAGATTACTCAATGTTTGACTTAGAATAAATTCCTTGTACAAATGAAAAGCTCAAAATCATGATCTTTATATGTTGTAGATAAAATATATGTACGCGAAATGATTTAAGCATACATAGTAATATAGGCACAGAGAAAGCGTCTTTGTTTTATACTGTGTGGTGATATTTAATAAAGTTATTATTTGTATGAGTTTTATACTGTTTTATGTAGGAAATATCGAAAAGTTACTTAATTGCGGCCAATATTTCTCGTTGGCTTTCAAGTGCTCGTTAAAAGTATTGCCGCGAGTCGAGACAGCCGTGTCACATTACATCTTTATATCGGCAGTTATTGATACCATGGCGCGTTAACATTAATTTCTCTTCGCATGAAATTTTATTATATGGTCGGGGTTTTGAAAGCATTTCTCTTGGCTTTTAGTTAAATAAAAACTCAGTTTAAAAAAATACTCTTGTTTCTATTGACGACATTTAGTTCTGAATTGTTTAAAGTGACGACTCGAGAAGGGCTTTAGCTGGTGTCCCCTTGCACCTTATAATTCTGCTTAAGACTACTTTTATTACTAGACTACTATAATTTTACTCGCTTCTATGAGACATAGGATTCTATTTCTTATTAGCTGCAGCTCGCAGATGAAAATTGTAAATAAGATGTAAACGTCATTTTGAAGTGACATATCTTATTCATTATATAATTTAGCCATCCATATTTAACTATTAAAAATCCAGGTGGATGAAGTCACTTGCAATAGCTAATTATATAATAAATTTTTAAAACACTGAAAACTCTTGAAAAACATATGATCTTCTCGACTACTTCAGACAGTGGTTATTTTACCTTTTCTTTTAAATATAATTTCGAACCATGAAAGTGTATTAAAATTATTATTAATCCAGTTAAATGGTGAACCCATTACCAAGGTAAATGAGTCTTGAAATATCGTTATCATCATCATCAGCCTGCAACAGTCCTGCTGGACAAAGGCCTCCCCTAATGCACGCTTCTGCTTCCAATTTTTGGCTATTCTCATCCACACACCGGCTACTCGATGTCGTCGCTCCATTTTGCTGCAGGGCGTTCCACGCTATGTATACCGATCCTCGGTCTCCACTCCGGAACTTTCTGACTTCAGCGGTCGTAACTTTATCTTATGCAACCGACCCACTGCCACTTCAGCTTACTTATCCTGTCAGTGGCTCTGTTTCTATGAGGGATTTTTTCTGATGCGATACTTTAGAGAGCTCCCATAGATCGCCGAGCGACTTCACATGAGTCGAACCGTTAGTGACAAGTCTCTGCATTGTAGGTCATGAATTTATTGCTCTTGTATGTAGCCTGAAGAAAAATAGATAATTTCAATCAACACTCTGAAATAGCTTATGAAGTTGGTTTAATAATTATTATTAATTGAAAAAAAAAATTGCACAAACAATATTCGACACTTGATTTTCAAGTTCTTGATTGCAATACAAACTCTTTTTAATTTAAAAATGAACTATTAATTTTTGTGCATTTCATTCAACGCGGCGAAACGAATGCCGAATTTATATCACGGCGGGTGACGCAAACAATAAAACATCTAAAAGGCGTAAATATATTTCCAAGCGACAAAAAAGAAGCCGATTTTTATGAATTTTGTTAACTTGATTTAATAATTACAAATTTTATATTTCAAAATGAGATACACCAAGGTAGGACTAGTTATAGCGAGGATAAACAATTTTTAAATTAACGTTAAAAATATAACAAAATAAAAAAATTGTAAACAATGCAATAGATTGATTTAAATATTCTATATTTTAAAAGATAAATATCAAATAACGATGTGAATCTTAGAAGAACTGCTCATTAAGCCAACGTACAGCCAATATAGAATAAATAACAAGTAAATCAAGTATATTTATCCTGACCAGGTGGGATGGCAATCTCTGTGCAGTAGCCGGTTCAAGTTGGCAGTGAGTAGCAGGGGATCGGCCGTCTTGGCGTTCATTGAAAAAGGCCTATGTCCAGCAGTGGACTGAAAGGGGCTGATTATAAAATCATGATGATGATTACAATTGGGTGATACGCCTGTATTGCCCTAATCAATCATGAAAACTTGTTAAGGACCCCGTAAGACTAAAACCTCTGACGTCCGGTTTCTTAAGCGCAAGCCCATGCCACAAGGCTCTGGAGACAGTAATATTTTCGTATGTAGTGTACGGCCAATAGCGATGTATGAGAGCCAAGTCTTTTTTTACTTTTTAATCCTGACGCATCCAATGTATGTATGGTAAGAATTTTTCATGTGAATTAATTTAAAAAAAGAAAATGTTTAAAATTTTGGTGTCGTGTTGGTGGTGATCGGAAAATCTTTCTTATTCCAATATGAAGTTCTCAGGTTATAATTTAAATTTATCATCATCATCACTATCATGATCAACCTGTGTTGGTCCACTGCAAGACATAGGCCTCCCCTAATACACCCCTATCCATCAGGGGGTTTGGACCGTATCCCACCACGCTGGTCCAATGCGAGTTGGTGGGTTGACCGACTTTGTACGTGCCCACCCGACGTATGGAACATCTTACTTAATTTAAATTGGTTATGTAATATTATTGACATTTTTATATTCAGTTTATATTAATCATTATCGAGAATAATGTGGACGTTTTACTAAATTGCCGAGTAAATTTAACTACTTGTACCGTCCCTTGACAGACGCGGGACGGATCATAGACTACTAATGACTATTAAAGTAATTAGAAACCGAAAATTGTGTTACTCTAATAGGGTCGATTCATTTGATATAATGAATATTATCGTTGGTCCGTGGTTTATTTACGTTATAATATTTTATGAAATCATATTTTTATCTAGAACAGAACACGAACAGCTTGTGGATCAATTGATTGTCGGTGACAAATGGTATTATACGATGGCACAGAGGTGATTTGTTAGCCTTGAAACCGAGAGGTACAACAAAAATGTGTTAGTTATGAATGGAAAAATTGTAGAACTAACATTTGTCGACTCTGATTCGAGATTTTGCCTCAAATAATATTTTTTTATTATTGCTGTGACATCGCACAAAAATAATATTAACAAAAACAAGTTTAACGATTTTGCTAGGCTTATTCATTATGTAATTCATAATATTATGAACGCATTTCAACATTACTTCATTTTTATCATTAGTAGTTAGTGTATTTAATAATTTTGTGTCGTTAAAAGGATAAAACATTTATTATAATTTAATTCGTTGCTTATGGGATGTAATGTAAATAAATAGCTAAATGACACAGAATAATGCAATCACCTGCGGTCTAACGCCGAATTGACCTTTCGTAGAACATGAAAGAGGCGTGTAATTAAATGGATTATGAGCTAAAAGCCTGGCCCTAACTGTGTGTTGCACGAGTTGCGCTACAGTCAATATTTGGTTTAGTAGGCAATTGATTAACCTTCGACGGGTGACTAAAAATCGAAATACTAAAACGTTAACATTAAGTCTTAGAAATGTTAAAATAAAAAGTGCTTAAAATAAAATTATGTCAGTGTATACTTGTACCAGTCTTTGTGATTGCAGTAGTCCAATTTTTTTCATTAATTCAGCCTAAGAGATGCTAGGTTGAAATAATAAAAACTTTGTGACTTTATTACGCTTTAGTTGTTAAAAATTTTCTATATATATAATAATGTCGCAAAATTTTGTTTCAATTTTTAGACAGAAATCATAATTTTGTTTTTTTTTGTAAGTAAAGGTGAATATGTAGAAAAACGGTAAAAAGCAGAAGAAAAATATAAATAGAAATGTAATCTTATCATTTAGACAGATGCATACCATATAATATTTCACACGAGGCTTCGCTCGCAAAGACACGCTTTGTAAAACGTTTAGAGTGTATATTATTAAGTATTTTTATTCTTTAAAAACGGAAAAACTTACTTATTTAAATTATATTTTGTAAGATATATTAAAAAGGGATTAAGATACGGATTTAAACTTCTTTTTATGGTAAAGGTTTCAGAGCTATCATAATACATTTCAGGCAGTATTCAGTTAAAAAAAGGTTCTTTTCTTTAGTCTTAGTTATTAACTATGATTACAAGAATCTTGAAGATGACGTTGAAATAACTTTTTTGCGCGATTATAATCTATGATTTTTAACTCGATTTTGTTCGCCGTCTCTCGACTCAAAAAGTTATACAAAAGTTACTCATTTATTTAGGATTATGAATAAATTTTTGTGCTCGATATGTATTTTATCCGGGAATGGTCGTATAATTTTTTTGTTAAAATTAATACATTTTAACACGATCATATTAAGTGCTTTTATACCGACTAACAGTTTTATAACGATATTTTTTTTGTTGAATAAATCGCTGAGTCGAGCATGATGTTAACCTAGTGGATCACTTACCACCAGGCCCTGCCCAAAAGAAAAGCAATTCAGATCCGTTCACTTTGCCTTGTAATTACGCTGGCTACACTTCAAACCGGAACATAGTAGTGTTTACACATCACTGAATTACGGTAGGAATACACTGGTATTTATCCCAGACCCTTGTAAAAATTGGTCCTTTGTGTTAATGTCAAGACTTATTTTGCAATTATTTTTAAACTTTTAGCAAACAATATTCTAAGAAAATAGTAAAATCGTTTTAAGTAAAGTATAAGTATTTGAATGAATATAAAATAGAAAAGTATATTCTTTAAATCTCGTCCCTATAAAATGTTTATTTATATATCTCATTCTAATAAATTTTATAGATATATTAGTTTTTTTTGATATTCCTATTATTATTTTATTGAATTTTCATACTAGTCCTTATCTAATCTAAAACTGTACACTTCGTACGGTGCGGTACGTTTTTAGTTTCTATGTTTTTGTTCTGAAAATGTCGACCTTTAGAAACAGTTCCGTAGACGGCTGGAGATCGAAGTGGAAAATGAAGAACGAAATGCTATTGTGACAAGGGATCCTTCACAAAGCTGCAGGCTTGGGGATAAGTGAAAATACTGTATTAATCCTAATTAAAGTACGTATCGTTAGGTTCACTGAAATCAGCAATGCAAAGTTTTCAGATATAACGCTCATGCATTGGTCAATTTTTTAATGTCTATATAGATAGAACTGTTTTATGTGGCAAATAAATGTTTCGTTCTTTCTTTCTAAAGCAAATCAGTAAAGTAAAAAAACTTAAACGATGGGTACTTTACATAAAGTACCCATCGTTTAAGTTAAGTAAATCGAACTAACAAACACGCGTCAATTGCGTATTTGCTTTTACATTCTCTGTCATATTCATACATTTTTTAGTATAAGAGTCAATGAGAGGACCTCTGGAATGGCATTTCTACCGCTTTTAAGAAACGAAAGTAAATAATATATACAAATGTATAGGAGTTTGTTATTTTTAATTGTAATGCCGTAAGAATTATTTTTGGATGGTTATCTGCGGGTAAATCAGCAAGCTTATTGTGTTGGAGAGTCGATGTGAGGCACTTGACCCATGGTGAACGTACGCAAACCCATCAGCCCCAAATTCGCTTGCAACATTGTGACTGTAACTGCTTAATTAAGATGAAATTCGCTATGTAAGAAGTTCTCGACTGTCCGTTATACGTAAATTTGCATTATTTAAAAATTCGTTAAACTAACCATTTATTTATTAATATTTAAACATTCACTTCTGAAGTATAAACCAAGAACCGAAGCACTCACACCACTGAAGTATGACTAAATCCATCCTGGACAGTTAGATTGAACATGTCTTGTACATCATATATATTTTATAACAAGCATATTATTAGAATATATTATTCGTTCTGTAATAACGACGTTTCCACAGGTATAATCTTCTCTCATACGAGACTAACCTATTTGCGAATACTCCATAAGATGTTATCCGTTAGCTGTATTGGAAATTTTACCTTCTGACTTGTGTTGTGGATTGTTGGACACGGTGAATTTTTGTTGCGTTGAAAATAAGAGACATGACAAATGTTTTGGGTCAAATTAGGTAAATCTATGTTTTTTAGTGAAATAATGACACGGATTTATATTTTTATTTTGATTTTTTTAATACTTTCTGGAGTGGCCGGTATACCCACTAAAATCCAACGGTTGCTCCTTTCTCATGTCACTGTAGCCGGGGCTGCGAGTACTGTTGACAGTCTTCGGCGACCCCGGCGGATGTGAGCCTCGCGGCCCACTCCTCTCCGGGTTTGTTGGGACACCCAGAGTGTCGCTTTAGGTGCCGTGCCGAGAAAAACAGCACGGTACCCCCTTGAACCCTTCTCTGGACGGCGGGCACCCTCTTGCCGGCCACCTAGGAGCCCAGTGTCAGGAGGGAAGGTTGCGCGCGTACGCCACTCTTCGGCACCCTGATGTTCTTCTGCGGATAGCCAGGGCGCTGTTGGCGTACCTGTCTTTTTCCGCGGCTTCCTTTCGGGCCATCACATCCTCGCAGAACGCAATGACGGCTCCCCACGACCTTTCGCTCTCTAATATCCTGCGCACTACGACAGAAAGCGAAAGGACCTGCCACACGAAACTACGTAGCTCTCGGTGTTGCTCAACCCAGGGTGGGCACTTTCTTCCGCACATACGCCACAGTGATGGCACTCCTCCGTGGTCTCCCTACAGGTCACGCGCCACAGGCACCTCTCAAAAAGAGAACCTGTTATTCCCGGAATATGAGCCATCACTTTAGAACGGGGCGTAAGGCACAGTACGACGACCGGCGCTGGAGTGCCCCAGCCGCAGCTTCTACTCCTGGATAGGAAGGGCGCGCAGTTTATCTCTGCGCCCCCTTATCTCTTCTGGGGCTGACCTGTAACCCTAAGACTTTACCTCCTTGCGCCAATAGTAAAAAGCCATTCAGCTAGCGCACCCAGACAAAGTGAAATCGTTGAGTTAGTCTTTACTTTGATAACGTTACTTGTTTTTGATAAATATAGCTCATCTTACCTTCCATATTAGTTAAACTTACATAGCTTATACTCACAACTTTCACGTACAAAAAACTACGAGATCTTCTGTTAGTAATAACGTATAATTTTAGCTATTTCTAAAGCGGGTATTTAGAGAAAGAAGTCTTAATTTTAACGTTATGTCTGTCCGGGATCGTGTTTAAATGACGGGTCTGAAATATAGAGGGGAAGCGCTTGTAAGCCGCTACCCGGAGCGTAACTCTCCTCGTGTGTGAAAAGTGATGTGCATCTTTGATAGCCTTAGTGTGTTGAGTGGTGTTATGCATCGACTCGTCCGTACGAATCTTCGTGGCTGTTGTCAGGGTCATGTGAGCCATTTGAATGTATTTAAGTATAAGAGATGTTCAGTTATTGTCATTACTTATACCAAGTTGAGGTTGGCTTAAATTATGCAGACCTTCTAAATAGTATCTTTTAATATCAGTAATGGTATTGAAGAAGTATATACGTTCTGTAATACAAACTTTAATTTTCTACTCGTAAAAGGATAATAATGTACTAGTGAATATTGTATAACATGTTATCTGGTAACTGTATTGGAAAGTTTAGGTAGCTGGAATATTTTCTTTATATCTTACAAGACGTGAAACGCAATATTTTTAATCAATTCCACCAGTTAAAAAATGATTCTTCTATTTTTTATATAATCTTAAATTGATCGTTAGTAATAGTGGTAACTGCAATGTATGAAAAAGAATTTGCCATTTTTTTGCGTTAGTAGCTGTGTATGCCATGAATAATATTACCTTCGTAACCTAGTTAAATGTGCTTACGCATTAGGTACCGCACATCGTGGGTTCTAATCCTGCCTGGTCTGTACAACTTTTCTTTATTATGTGACATGTAAAAAGTTGTCCTGACCCTTACCTCTCCCCTGACGTGTTGGTTTTCTGTCCTATAGACAATAAGGGTAATAATGAGTAGGAAGTGCACCAATGATTGCGCATACACTTGTGTACTGTAATATCTCCTGCGTAGTTCGCATATTTCTAAAATAAAGGGGCTATCGTTGTTGAGATCGACTTGGAGGTCATTATTATCATTATATTCCTACGAGTTTCTAATGGTTACCTCAATGTGCTAAATATTAAATATAAAATAAATTTCCTTTAATATGTTATCATAATTTTACTACATGTACAAACACATACCTACCTCCACGTCAGACATCCGGGTTGATATCAAATCCATTAAAATGATAAATGGTTATTTTTGTTTTATTCTTAGTAAAATAAAACATTAATAACCAGTTGAAAATTTCGCAGCAGAATATTAAGTATTGTTAATGGCAAAGGTTATGTGGTATTAGCATAATTTTGTTTTACTACCAACATCAGTCCACTGACAAAAGTAAACTTTACTAATTAGCATACGAGAAAAGTTGATCGATTTCATTACAAACTCTAGGAATAATGGCCGCTCAAACTAAAAGACTTAAAGAGCTATTACAAATTTTACATTTGTATTAACTTTTCTAACCTAGGTTTTTGCATATGAGTGCATAATAATAGGATTTTTTACAATACTGCATTCCGAATAAGATGATTTTTTTTTAATTTCACGCTAACTTTAGAATCTCTAGAGTCTTTGACTTACAGTGCAGTCAGTATACTCAAATTAATTGCACAAGATTGACATTTTCCACCATCTATTTCCCTTATTATGAATATTTCAAAAGCTGCTAATCATGTTTTAATCTTAAAAATTTCGTAACATAACGAGAAAAAATCTGTACATAAAGAATCTCTAAAAGATATTTTTTGGAATTGTGTATTGTGATACGCGTAATATAAATACTAGGAATAAGCATCAATTTTTTTCTCCAATAACAAGACTTCGAAGAACAATTTTCTATGGGACAATGTATATACTCTTCTACAATAAATTCACAGTAAACGTTTAGCTATTATCGATAAAAAAATTATTGAAAAACGTAAAAATATATAAATCCCGCTTTAAGTTTCCGAACCAGTGGCAGTTTATTTGATAATCAATAAGAAAGCGTAATGGTTCCATAATTACTAAAGATATTTGATTTTGATTTTAAGATCTCTTCTTATCTGTCTAAGAAAATGTTTGTTTTTTAATTTATTTGTGAACACTAATGGGTGTGAGTTTACACGTCTTCGCTTCATATATCACGAAGAGGGATATATTTAACGTAAAACACCTGGTGTGAAATTCTCCGTGACAATTAAGCCTGTTTTACGGAAGTAGATTTTCATTAAGCTTATCTCATTAACGCAACCTGAAAGAGCGTTGTTATATTTAAAGCATTATTTTACGTAACAAATTTTATAAAATTACTTAAAGGTGTTTGATGTTAATAGACTAGCGTTTTTGTCGAGTCTTTGTCGGTAAGCCGTTGTGGCTACCTATAGCTACATTTCACCCTTGTTCAGTTCTTTGCTCTATATTTATGTGTATCAGATCGTGTTTTGACTTCAGTATTGTTTTTCTTTTAATCTGTTTTATTAAATCACATAAATTGGAGTTTTATTCTGCCCCATTAAAATCTTAACTTTACTATAACTGAATATAAGTGTCACAGAGGAGTTCTGGATGGTAGACGATATTATATAGTTCAGGGACACCTCCCTAATGGACATCTTCTCCATTAGGGGTTTTGACCGTATCCCACCACGTTGTTTCAATACGGTTGGTTCATATTATTTTTAAGACAATTCGATGATCGGCCCAAATTACCTAACCGACTAGGAAACAACAATGAAGATTTGTTGAGTCCCCAGGATTCGAACCCACAACTCGGTCCACCCACTACCCCGCATTGGACTAGCGTGGTGGGATTCAGTCCAAGAACCTCCTAATGGGAGAGACGTGCATTTGGGGAGGCCTATGTGTAGCAGCGGACTAACACAGGCTGATCATGAGAATGAAACAACAACTCTAATATGAAAGTCGAAAAAAGACGCATTAATACATCATAAATCACCTAATTTAAATAACTTTTTTCCTATTCTAACGTAAATACAAAAAAAGAAATATTATAGCTAGCTTTCGGCATAATAACTTTGCTGTAGGAAGTTATCGCTAAGATTCTCATTAACTTGTCTATAATGTCGGAACTAAATAAGCTTAAGCTCTGCTCAAGTCGTTAAAATCTTACGAGACGTGGGATGCAATTTAAATTTTAATCAATTCTATCAGTAAAACAGAACTCCATTAGCTTTTTCTTTTCAGAAAACATTACAGAAGTTTAAATCGTTTTTTGTTAATTAAAATACAAATATAACGTAAAATCGAATATCGTCCAAAGATTATCAACAAACAATGTTTCGGTGTAACAAGATCAGTGTCATTTGTCTTTAAAATTTTTACTTTATAATAATAGTAACAAAAAAAATTCAGCACAGTCTGCTAAATCATCATCATCATCATCATCATCAAAACCTATGTCAGTCCACTACTGTACGTAGGCCTTGCCTAATGCATGCCACTGCTTCCGATCTTCGGCTATTCCCATCTTGCTAAATATTTTATGCAAAATTGTAAAACAGTTATTGAAAGCAAATAACATTTAAAATAAAATTATAAACGGATTTGTTTTCATCTGACAGTGTGCTTAAAAAAAAGGTGAAATCTTTTTAAAGACAAATCACTAGTGCATTTCATTTATGGAAACGTTGGAAGAGTAAAAAAGGGAATATAGATTAATAGCCAACAGCAACCGCAGAGTACGGTTCTCTAATAGCTCCAATTTATTTCAAATCAATGCCTCATTTGTGACTTGAAATTGAAGTTGAATTGGAAGTTTGTATTTGGCTCACAAGGTGAAAATTAGGGCACTCTAAACACTTTGTTTTGACATCATCATCATCACCAGGCTGTTATAGTCCACTGCTGGACATAGGCCTCCCCTAATACACCCCTTTCCATTGGGGGGTTTGGACCGTATCCCACCACGCTGGTCCAATGCGGGTTGGTGGGTGGACCGACTTTTTACATGCCCATCCGATGCATGGATCATCGTACTTTTCAGACAATTGGGTGATCGACCCAAATGAACCTAACCAACTAGGAAACATACATCATCATCAGCCTTTGTTAGTCCACTGCTGGACATGGACCTAATTCACCCTATCCATTGGGGTTTGGACCTATCCCACCACGCTGGTCCAATGGGGTTGGTGGGTGGACCGACTTTACAAGCCCATCCGAGGCATGGATCATCTTACTTTTCAGACAATTGGGTGATCGGCCGAAATTGCCTAACTCAACTAGGAAACAACAACGAAAAATTGTTGAGTCCGCAGAGATTCGAACCCGACCTCCGGTTTCTAAAGCATACGCTTATAGACAGACCTTCATACCACTAGGCTACGGAGGCAGTTGTATTGACAAGAATAATATAAATGCTTTTGCGATGAAATAAGAATTAATATTTATTTTTTATTACGGTATTATTAGGACTTTTTATCCGTTTTTTTACGGATTATTCGCGATAATAAGCAAATAGCTTCCATGATCAGGGGCAGACTAAGAAGGAATATGGATGACCCATCTCAGTATGCTGGAAAGCGTGATGCATCTTAGTATGATGCATAACCCATCGTAGTATGCAAAATAGTATATAATCTCAAGTCTAAAAAAATATATATCTTACCGTCACTTCGCATATAAGCCAGAGGTAGAATCACGGGGAAAAGAATATTGTTTTGTTCTGGTTTGTTACAGCAATATCATCGCAAAAGTAAGATAATTCATTTGATAGATGGGCATTCAAAAAGTTGGTCAATTTTCTTTTATTTTTCCTCATGGGCTGTAGAGATCAGATGCCATTGATTTGTGTAGGTAAGTTTGTTTTTTATGTAAAAAGAAATAAAAGAACAGTTTGCATTTACAAAACAAAAAAGTAAACGTAATTTTATATTTTTAAAACACCTATAGGCTTCCATTTGTAAACGGCCGTTAAAGTATTCATTCAATAATTAAAAAATATAGAGTATAATTTATATTACTTTTTAGTGTCCGCAAAAATATTTTTAACAAGGTACGGTATTAACAATAAGGTTATTTGTATATTTTTAATCTTGTTATAATTTTATTATTTCTGGTACTTAAAACATAAATAATGGTCTTTACACCCTTTTCATTGAATGCAAATTGTAATATAACAATATAATAAATACCGACTATTAATGTCTTTATTTGAATTTATATTTTATATATATGGGAATATCTGAACTAATATAATTTATGTAGACCATACACTGGATTATTCTACTAAAATAAAATCGGCTCAGACAAAAATATCTCAGAATACTTTAAAATATCCATAAATCACCTAACAACCAAATTTAAAACATTAACGTACGAGCCCTTATCGCTGAAAAATATTTACTGTAGAAAAACAAAAATGTTATCAAAGTAAAGTATTTTGTTTTATCAAAGTTTTCCAGTAATTAAAAAAATTGTAATAATATGTAGTCATGCCTCAAATACCCTTATATCTCGAATAACAAAGCACTATTGGCATATAATATTCGTTCTTTAGTGAAATCGGTATTACAGATGTAATCTTCCCTTAAAGGGATAACAACGCTTTTGTGAATATTGCATAAGATCTTATCCGGAAACAGTTTTGGAAAGAATACATTGTAACTATTATACTGTAAGAGCAAATAGGAAAACAGTAAATATATTAATGCAGGTACATTACATACATTATTTTAAAGAAAATATAGTGAATAGAACAAGCTTGCCAACATTAAGGTTTAAATTGGGCATGGATGATTTTTTTATGTTTATGTCCATGCCTCGCATTTAGTTTGTAAGTTAGTTTTCAAATAAAACTTTTGTTAAATACATATTACTAATATGCAATACCACTAGATTTCAATAAAATTCAATGAATATTATAAAATATTTTAGTATCTGAAACTAACACTGATAACAATACTAATCCAGTCATTATTAAATAAAATTACTTTACGGATTTTATCGCGTTTTTTACATTTTAAATTCCGACGTTTCGAACACTTTCCAGCGGCCGTGGTCACGGGTAGACTGAGATGTTATGCGTCTTCTTGCCAGTGCTGAAGCGGGTTTCAGATCTTAATTTTTATTAATTATTTTTAATCTGACTCGACCTATGCAAAATGAACTGATTTTATCTGTACAGCGATAAAATCCGTAAAAGTAATTTTATTTAATAATGTATAATATTCTGCGCAAGCAATAGAAATAATTACTAATCCAGTCGTTAATAGAATAACTGCTCAGCATTAACCTTTAATAGATTCTTTCTTTTTCTTTTGCTATGCTTTAAACTAAGTATATTACTTATAATTGTTCATATAAAGTGATAATCTTGCTTGTCATTTATATTGAAAACATGGCGTCAGTGTTATTGTTACTTGTAATGTTTATTCAGGTATTTTTAATATCGCAGATCAAGTCATAATTTATTAGTCTTATATTATGAAACTTGACATGAACTTGACTAACTTCAAAATATTTCTGATTATTATCATTTATATTCTTGAATGTCATAAAGTTAAATCTGCTTGTGATTGTTATTTATTAAGAAAGAGCACGAGATTCCAAGCTTATAAAATTTACCTCGATGAAAAACTACAAAATAAGAGGCTTTATCATTTTATTATTGAAATCAACGATGATAAGCATTTCTTTAAAATGCATGAATCGTCTATCTATTTATATAAAAATCAATTACTGTTCGTTAGTTTCGCTAAAACTCGAGAACGGCTAAACCAATTTAGTTAATTATGTCTTTAATTATTTGTAAAGTCCAGGGATGGTTTAAAAGATAAATAAATATAAAACTATCAGAAATAAACAAAATAAGTTTTATTTTTCTACCTGTATATTTGTTCTCAAGAGGTTAAAAAATAATTATTTCATTTAACTGTACAGTCAGTATATTTACTACAGTTGCAAACTATCAGATTATATTATAGTTATATTAGATTATATTATATGCAGATTGATAAATCATATACAAAAGTGTAGATATTATATTTATCGATTAAGGAAGTACGAATCAACTAGTCTCCTATATTATTATAAAGTAAGTTGCTATATTTGATAACTTAAGTAAAAAGGTGCAAGTTTTTTTCTCCCATTGCTTTTAAACATTAATAGTTCTTCGATTATTAATTATTAACTTCTATCAATAGTGCGTATAAATACTGATAAATGTTCTATAACATAATAAGTATATGGATCATTTACGTTTTGAATATGTCTACGAAGAGAATATTACAAGAAATGTCGATGCCATTTAAATGGTTTTCCATATTCACGATCAATAACATGGATATTGGTAGACGGATTTGAGAAAAAAATATATAGTGAAAAATATGAAAGCTGGATAGCTTGCTCAACCTTAAAAATCAAATCTGAAATGCAATTCCCTTGCGTTGAGCCATATAGAGCCGTGTGATTAATCGGATTATGGTTTAATAGCCGACAGCAACCTCAAAGTGAGGTCCCCTTAACTTTGATCTATTACACATCATGACAAGTTGTTGACTAACAAGGTTATTGTTTGCGACTTGGTAATAATGTTAAGTGAGCTTATTCTCAAAGCGCCGTATAAGTTGACGAATTGTATTACTTTTAACTTAAACGTAAGAAGGTATGTGGTGGTATTTTAACATTTGAGAATGACTTTTTGTACAGTTTAAATTTTAAATATACATGTTAAATTATCAAGAGAATTACGCTATGATATTTATGAGATTAGCGTAGTAATTAATGACCAACATCCAACAGAAAGAGGATTCATTCTTTCTTTTGTTTAATCGTTTGTTTACGCGGCTTGTGTTCGTTAAAACACTATTTAGGATATCAAAAATAAGGGCAATTTCGGACGGTCAAAGATATACACATGTTAAAAGCCTTTTTTAAATATCGTTTTTAATATTGGATCAAGGATTCACGTTAATTTACGTTGTTCGTGTATTTATACTTTAACGTAAAGATAATTTATTTCATCATCATCATCATAAGCAGCCTTTATCCTTTCGCTGCTAGACAAAGGCCTTCTTTTTCTCGTTAGTTTAAAGCTTAGTAATAAATAATAAGACCCAAAAAAACAGGTGAAATTTATATAAATAATATCTAAGGTCCATTATTTTCATGATGTGAAGCGCACTGATAATATTAACACATTGGCTCAATTGGATCTTATCAGGGTTCATATAAAACATAACATTTTCGTACTGACAACATTTGTCTTTTCACGCACTAAAAATATATAATTCATTGTTTTCAAAAATTTTTAATTCCGTTTAGTTTGTATTACGTGCTTTAGTAACAACAGTAATGAAATACTCACTTGTATTACCGAGAAAATCGAATCAAAAGTGCGGTCTCTTAGTGGAGACCATATAGACGAGTAACAAAATGGATTATACATTAATAGCTAACAGTAACCACAAAGTGCGGTGCCCGATAGCTCCAATTTATTTGAGCCGTAGGCTCAATTATGTATTTAACTTTGTTTAAAACAAAGTTAAGTTAATTGAGCATTGACAGAAAAATAACGTAACAATTATTATTCGCATTTCGTTTGTCATTATTATTACAAGTATTACTGACTAGTCATAACCTAATATCGTATATTAATTGCAGTGATTTATTTAAATATATTATCAGCGGAAGCAGCTTTGTTTTGTTAAAATTTGACATTCTTCTATTTTTTTTACGTTTGCCGTCATCCAATATATATAGGGAAAACAGAAAATATACTGCTAGTAGAGCATCCTTCTAGGTTTAGGGCAGAAGATATTTATAAACGATATAAGAGATTTTTTCGCTTATTAGTAATGTGTAAAGGTTCGCATCGAAAGCGTTATGGGAGAGATAGACATAACAAATGCATGTGATGGCTGACATGTATATAATTTTTCACAAACTAAGAAATGTACATAAAAAATGCATTTATTAAAAGTAACTAGAATCAATTTAAAAAAAAAATACAGTTAGTTATAAAAGTTTTTAAGGTATTGTAACGTGATGGTGCGATGAAGATTTGAATGAATAACTAATTAAACATCGTTGTTTGTCCGACAGCATAATATGTTATGTTTAATAATTAAAACTAGAAAAATCAACATTGTGCCTCCATGTTATAGCGGCTGTATATATTGGCTTTTTAAACCGTAAGTCGTGTGTTCGAATCACGCGAAGAAACAACTTTGTGTTATCGTTGTTTTCTGGTTGGTTAGGATAATTTGGGCCAATCACCCAACAGTCTAAAAAGTAAGATGATCCAAGCATCGGATGGGCATGTAAATTGTAATTTTACATTACAATTAATACAATTTCATTAATAAATTTATTAAGAATAATTTTCGTTACAAATTACGTCGTTGCCTGGATGTATTAATCTTTAGTATTGTGCTGACTTTAAACGATTGATTTCTATTATATATTTATGTATACTGTATAAAAAGAAATAGTGTGGCGGATAATCTCCAGTGATTTATGAATGTAATGGAAAGGAATTGTACTCGCGGTAGTTTAACGTCAGAGGTAATGGAAAAATCGTGTCTATACTTCGGGAGAAATTCCTTTATGGTAGGTGAGCAAAATGCATGTCACTTGTTTTTAAAACTCGAATGTCATGCTCATATATTATGTAGTTCTCTCTAAAATAATTTGTGTTGGGTGTTATCCAGTAAAAGATGGATGGATAAAGATGGAAGAGGTGAAAATATGAATCAAATTCAGTACCTGTAAAGATTACTCACCAACCCACTTTGAACGAGCGTGGTGGGATAATGGGTCCCAAAACTCTCTAATGAAGAAGCGTGCATTAGAGGAGGCCTATTTTTAGCAGTGGACTAACACAAGATGATCATGATGATGATGATGACCCGTAAAGATAGAGCTATGATTACATTTACCAGCCTTTCACCTATAAGAAAATCGACTTCGGGGGGTGCCTATCGTCCCTATAAGTAGCTTTATTATAAAATATCAACTGAAAATTCTGCTGTGTTTATAATCATAGCTCAAAACAGAAGCATCGCCTTACCTGCCTTTTATAATCTCTATATATAGATGGGCGTATAGTTTTCAACTTCATATTAGTGGCATAGCGGGAAACGAACAGATGGTTTACTGATGGTCAGTGATTTTCGCTGACGTTCGCAAGACCAGAGCAGCAGCAAACGCGTTGACGTTTAGGAATAAGTAGTCTTGAAGGACCTAAAGTCATATCGGATTATATATATATATCAGATTTCAAACATAATTACCTAACAGTATAACTAACTAATAATAATTGATTACGTAATTAGGCTTAATTATTTCTTTTGTTTACGCGAATACTATACATTATTGAATAAAAGGACTTTGTAAAAAAAACGCGATAAAATCCGTTAAAAGTCCTTTTATTCAATAATGTACGTAAGTAGGGAGAAATAGATTAAACTTTACAACGACCGGAAGATTAAAAAGACAAACGTCATGTAACGTCATGAAAAAGGTAGGCTGCATTAAAACAAAATTTAATCACAATTCCACCTTGAAATTGAAACATTTAACAACATTGTGGTATGTGGTACGAATAGTGTTATTATGAAATATATCATTTAGCTCGGTAGTTTGGCAGTAGAAATTACAGACAAACTATACCCGGTTTCTAGACGGATTTCTAAAAGGCATTTCATCGGCGATAAGTGTAACCAGATTAAAAATACATTGATGAATTAATTCAACCTCATTGGTAATTTTTTTTAATCAAACTTTTCGCACACGACGGTGTTTTTGTACACATCTCTATAAACTTTGTATTTCTTTAACAATTTTTCACACTATACTTTGATGATAAAATAATTTGCACTAAATACATTTTTATGTAATAAATAAGTAAAATTAAAATATCATCCATCAAGTTTCACACCAGACGTGCCGCAGAAAAACTACGGGTACAAATTATTTCAAAGTCCTCCACCTTCTAACTCATATCTGCATTTGCAGTGATATTAATGTAGAAATTTTAATTCCAATATTATTATTATATACATATTACTGATTTTTACAGTAGTTTTATAATTAAAAGTAACGCTCATAATAAATATATAATATAATGTTCTTTAAAGTTATCGTGACAAAAACTTAAATGATACTATCATTTTTTGTAAAATAAACAGGAAAGGAAAGGACATCATTGGAAATTTTAAATAGCCACCAAATAGTTCCTTCTAGAATAAAACGACTATTCATCACTTAATAATAACTTAATCAGAATAAAAGCTAAGGATCTAGATAATAATAAAGTAAAAATATAATAAAGGGTCTTGCGTCTGCTACGAACACTATTGAAGCAGACGAAGCTGTAGTGAATCTCATAACTTATTAGGAAGAATTTCCCGCTTCAAAGGGTTCCTACCTTTGAGTTCAGCATCAAGATTAAAGTCGTTTAACTTCACTAAACGCAGCCTGAGCTCTTTATTGCTAGTTCTTATGAAATAGTGGAGCGTTCGTTTTTTATATTGCAAAGTTTAAGCTGAAAGCGCTTCCAATTCCTACTTATTAAGCTCGTTATGTTGTGTTAGATGTTTAGTTTTATCGAAGCTAAAATTGTAACTAATTATTATATAAACCTAACATCGTTAAATATACTTATTAAATTCGCTTTTTTACGGATTTTCGCCTTTATTTTTACTCGGACTCTTTTTTGCATCCATGATCACGGGCTGAATAAGATGGGATATAGACATATGTTTGATATTTATAATAGTCGCGTAAATAAAAAAAATGAAAGGAATATATATAACTAAATCAAACAGCATAATTATTTTTATGTTTCATATAATGTTCTTTTTATGTTCATGCATAAACAAAACTCTATAAACGGTACTATGTTACGTATTTAATTACTAAATACTTGACTTCCTAGATTACAACAAGTCCCGTTTACGATCAATTAATCGTTTACAGAGTGATAATTCGATTTAAAGATTTGTCGTTTCGCAATATACGAAAACGAAACATACCGCTAAAAATGTTAGATTAAAGGTAGATTAAGCGGGAGCAAGAATAAAAACGTCATATTCAAATGGATTACTCTGTTAACACTTAAGATTACCTCGCTAAAAGAGATAGGAAAAGTGGTATAAAATATTTAGGTACAGTTTGAAATCTCTTGAATAATATATCGTGTTTGAACTCGCATTTAAATGCTGTACTAAAGAATTTTATATCACTCTCATTAAATGTAGTGAGATATGGTACAAGTTAATGCTCAAGTGTTTTATTTAATGCTGTCTGGTAAAACTTCTGTAATAAATAAATACACGTGATTATACAATCAGTTCAGCTAAATAACATTTTGAATAGATGTAAAGAAAGTATTTCATAAAACGAAATTGCGTCGAATGTATGGTTTTGTAGTCGACTGTCACTTTGTAATTGAATTTTCTGTGACAGTTCTATAAAAAAAATACTTTAGGTAAATAAATGCCGTTACTTTATGGCCATGGGCTAGGCTATACGATTTTCTTATTAAATTTTAAGACGTTCCTTCTGTAATCATTTAAGACTATAACAGTTTCGACGGAATTATGTTATTGTATTTGTAATAAATATCAAAGTCCTGAAGCGTTATAGCTCGGTTCAGAAGTAGATAGTTACAACAACCATTGAGTAGGTTTCAATATCGGTGTTGAAAAAAAACTATAAATCTGAAGTGAAGTCATTATTTAGAGTACAAAAATCTATAATACTGGTTATACTTATGTATAACGTGTTACTACACTGTTAGTTTATGTTACAAAAATTTTAAAAGAACATACCTGAGTGTTTATTCTATTTTTTACTTACTTATGAATTCATTTAACTTAATAGCACTAAAATAAAAGTGTAGATGGTAAACCAACCAGTAGACAATTAGAAAGTTTCATTTATTTAAACTTTACTTAAAACGTGTACGCGTGCACGAGTTCTAATTTACACCGAACGTCAGCCAAAGCTTAGGGGGCGTAACGTACGAATTAGTGTTTGTGCATCGCGTTCCATTTTCGAAAATGAGATGAGTGCACAGGTACAGCGGAACGAGCTGGCAAAGCGTCCCTTTGCAAGCAACAGTTGTTTCAGAGGCCGAGTGAAACTGCGCGATCGCGGCTCCCAGTTAGTATTGCGCCCCTACTAAGCTCGGACGCTTTCAGGGCTGAAAATCGCGGCTTTTCGAAAAGTATAAAGTGTACTGTGAACATTATTTGTGTTAGTTTGTGATTTTGTTGTATTGCGTAGTTGTGAATTTTTTGATTGGATCGATCGGGTTGAGGTAAGAATGAGTAATTTTTTTTTCATAATTTGGTTTCGGTGTTTTTTTTAAATTTTTTTATTTATAAGAATGGAAGTAAGTTTGATGAAGTTCTTATTGCGAAGTATTTTTAATGAGACTTATGTTTTTGATTCTTAATGAAGAGTAATAAAAATAAAAGGATTTAATCACTAATACCAAGATTTGTTGAAAATTTTTGGTTTTCCAGCATTTCAGTATTTTATTTAAATAAATTATTTAAAATTAAAGAATTGATAATTATGTAGGTAACTATTACAATTTATTATTACAAAAATGCACGGCGAGCATTAAAAATACATAAATATATATTTACACCAAAATATTTTAACGTAAAGTATAATGATCAAAACAATTATAAGTAATTTTATCTAATTTAAAAATCATTATAGAAGACGCTATCTACATATTTTTGGAGAAATTTGATAAAAGTTTATCTATACAAACGTAAGTAGCCGTATATAATATTAGGAATTGTATTCTTACGCCACCCTAATAAATTTCTTTTTGGTTTATTGACGAGTCCATTATGTTTGTGAAGGCACTTTTCTCTTATATCTACTTCACATGGCAGTATTCGACGGGATCCATTAGAAGGCTTTGTTTGGTTTCATTCGTATTTTTCTGAAAATTCGTAGCATAAAGAGCGAGCTGAACGCGTGATATAAGTATGTGAGAGAACAATGAATTTAGTTTCAGAAAATTTATTAACTTTCAAGTTAAAATTCAATTCGAATATCTTTAGTTTACAGAGAATTGATACACTCACTTGTTAAATGTTAAAAACCAGTTTACAAAAAGCTAATGAATATTTTATTATATATATTGTTACGACATTAATTTTATAATATAAATTAATTTTAATTAATTATTATTTGGTTGTCGATACCTACGCAGTAAATATTTTGTAAAGAAAAAATTAACAATGTACTTTTATTGGATTATGCTGAAGTACGTGTATTATTTTCCACCTATCCATCTTCGTGGCCTAGTAGTAAGGGCGTGTGCTTTAGAAACTGGAGGTCTTGGGTTAGAATCTTGTGGGGACTCAACAAATTTTCATTGTTTTTTCCTAGTTGGTTAGGGCAATTAGGGCTGATCACCTAATTTTTTGAAAATTAAGATGATCCATGCGTCGGATGGGCCTGTAAAAGTCGGTCCTGTGTCTTATCTCTCTTTGGTCGTGTTGGTTATCTGTCCCATCGGGCATTGAGAGCATAGAGGAACAGGTAGTGCACCTGTGTTTGCGCGTCCACTTGTGCAATATAATATCTCCTGTGCAGTTAGCTGATCTCTAATATAGATAGACCGCCGTAGTCGTAATCTGACTGGAGAACATTATTTTTATTATTATTGTTTCCAATTCATTCTTAATGAAAGTAAACGTTGATTAATGTTGTACGTTGCGATCATAAACGAAAAAAGCTATTAAACTTTCTATGTGATTCTGATTACGCACAATATTGTTATTAAGCTTTTACAGTTAGTACCTTCTAATGAACGGTATGTTCTTAAACTCCTAATTATTGAAGGAAATTGAAAGAGATTGAAACGAAATAAAAGTAGAGAGTGCGTCATTACTTAGACGCGTCAAAAGAGTTATTAAATATTTCATCTTTCTCCTTATAATACGTTTGTACAAAAAACGATTATAACAATTTATTGGAAGAATAATTTCTTATGACGCATTATCTAGTTAAATATGATTTGAATAATATCGTGATTACAGTCACGAAATAAATATCGTGATTACAGTTGTCAGTTCTCACGCAAGCATAACAGATATAGCTAACAAGTTTTTCACAAGGCATTTTTTGAAATATGACCTAGATCTTCATCTTTTAGCGGTTGCGCAAGGAGCAGCAAATTTCCAGAATCCAACGTGTGGTCTACACAAGAAACTAGTGTTAAACTCAAGCAACAAAAACCATCTTCTCAAGATAAAGCACCTGCTACAGATAGCCAAAACAACTCTTCGACAAAAATCGGTACGGACGACATCCTATCTGGAAAGAGAAAAAGGCTTGCAATGTACCAATGACAATACAAGCAAACAACAGCCAAACACGAAACGTGCTACTTATTCTGTTCCAGTCCATAATAGCTTAGAATCTCTTGACAGATTAAGACCATTAAGACCATCCTAATGGAAATGACATCAAAGAACACATTCCTAAACCAGAGCCGATTTTTGTAACGGGCGTTGTAGATATAACTCCTCTAAGAGATATTCTCAATAAAACTGTAAGCCCTGACAAATATACTCTCACCACCCAAAGATTAGGACACATTATAAAACTAATGCCAATCGACATAGATACGTACAAAACATTAAGAGACACCTTTATTGAGAAGAACATTAGTCATTACACGTACAAACTAAAAAGTGAGAGAGCTTATAGAGCTGTCATAAGAGGCCTGCATGCATCGGAGGTCATCACACTGATAAATCTGAGCTCCAATCGAAAGGTCATGAAATAAGACAAATTATTAATGTGCTTTATCGACTAACAAAGGAAAAACTTCCTCTCTACTTTGTTAACCTAGCACAACAAGCTAATAACAAAGATATATTTAAAATCAAATATATCGGCCATATGAGGGTCACTTTAGAGGCACCATACATGAAAAAAGCAGTGATGCAATGCAAGAGGTGCCAAAGATTTGGACATTCCAAAAACCAATGCTTCCGTCCTTTTAGATGTGTTAAATGCGGGAATGACCACCATACTGCCTCATATACTAAACCACCTGACACTGATGCTCTCTGCGCAAATTGTCTAGGCAGACATACAAGCAAGCTACAGGGGATGCTTGAAAATAAAGAGTATAAGGAAAGAATTCTAAAAATTAAACAAAATCTTTATAATGAACAGGCAAAATCCACGTTTGTCACGAGAAATCTACCACAAAAAAGCGTTAATTACTTTAAACCGGCTTACCATTTAAGAAGCTACTCGGAAGCATAAAAAAAAAAACAAAAATAATCACAATACAGAAGGGTCTCAAAATATTAATCTAGAAAATCAATCACCTGACATCACAATAGAACCGGGACAAAGTCTAACTAAGCTCTTTGATGACATGTTTAATAAATTTCAAACAATCATGACAAGCATGATGAACAGCATGATGGATCGGATGATCCAACTAGTTACAACTCTACTTTCACAGAAACCCTAAATATCCTCATGAGTTACCTAGAATGGCAACGGATTAACTGACAGGCGTCAAGACCTTGAACTATTCATGACAATGGAGAAAATTGACGTAGCACTTATATCTGAAACCAGACTCACTCAGCGCTCTCACGTAGTATTCCACAACTACACAATCTACCGAACTGATCACCCTTCAGGCAGATCCCACGGAGGGACTGCAGTCATGCTAAGAAAGAACTTTAATTATCATGTCCACAAAATCCAAGCAACCTCAATTAGAATACGCAACAAAAACTAGCCCATATTACTAGGCTACTAAGCTTAGTGAACTAAATATGAGAAAAAGATAAGATCTCAGTAAACTTGAAGATACATAAATGTGTATAGTGACTGTTTAAGATAGTCGTGAAACTGAGGTAAAATATTTGCATTCTTAACAGACGAACCACATTTTAGCCAATTATAATATTATAGCTATAGATCGACTCAAATTGCTATATCAAACCAGATAACAACCGTGGCACAAAGTGGTTCCTTATAAAATTGAAACTCCTAATCTTGGTTTCCAAAAAGAGGATAAAGTCACAAGGGCTAACCAGAGATTGAATAAGTTGAATTATTGGTAAGTTTTTTTAATATATTACCTCGTTGCTCGACTCCTAACCCAAGAAAGATCCGCAAAAGCATATACATATAAAGCATATGCATATACGGTTTAAGAATGACCTACAATAATTAAATTAAAATAAATCTTTAAAACTTTGTAATTTTTAAAAGTTTAAGTCCTTGTCAAATCAGAGCACTACGAGCTGAGCAACGAGGTAAAATATACATGCATAAAAATACATGCACTGCAATTGAGTGTCTCCTTCTTTTGGGAGGTCCGTTAAAAACTAAAATAGTAAGTTTATTATAAACCATTCTGTGCATTGAATAGCCTAGTATAATAATTAAACAAGGTTTTTTAAAATCTTGTTGAAAAGGTTTTTTTTACTTTAATAAAATACTTTGCTTATAATTACATCCAAAAATATTTACTTGTAAGTATGAGCAATGTAGTAAATGTTTTTTATGGTTCAAACAGTTATTTTTGACTGTTCGAAAATATCTCTTTATTTATACATATCTTACATTGAATTGATTTGCAAAATTGCTCAATTATTACGATTTCTTTTATTTAAATTGACAAAATCTTACAAACTATTATCTTTAAAATAAACTTTCTTTTTATGATAATTAGAAAGACATTCAACCAATGTGACGAAAAACGTATGAACTCACTGCGTGTAAAAGATCTGCGAACACCGTATTTTAGCAAACAAAGATAATTTGATTTAAATTTGTAAAGAAGAAGCACTCGGGATTAAAAGTCATTAATAACTTAAATTAAAATTATGAAAATTACGCATTCCTCTCGTTAACATTTTCCCCACATTCCTGCGTTCATATGTTGGTCTGATATAACTTTTAAACGTAAAACTTTCCCTATAAACTTCCGGCCGCCTGTGTTGTTGAAAGCTAAAAGAACTTCCATACGTGGTTCGCGGCTTTGTATATAAAGCTCTTTGTTTATTGACGTCTAAAGCTCAAATTATTCCTGTACTTTGAGTCGTGACGTTCGTTTCATGTTAAATCGTGGAGTGTAAAACTTACAGTAAGAAATTCATCTGATAGCGTAGATGTCTATCTTACTTAAATGTTCGAAATTATATCATATTTTTTGGGTTTTAAGTATAATAAGTTATTATGGTGTATAATATATCACAATAATTTATAAAAAAGCAAAAATACTGTCAAGGTTAAGTCACATGTAAGGGTTGAAAAGTAGTATCACAACAGTGTCTTATTTGAAATGTACAGATGTGCAGATTGTCCTTTTAGTATAATTTTATTTTATGTAGGTTAATAGAACCAGACTAGTCTGAATTATACGGCTGGCCGTAGAGGCTGCAACAATAGAACACTAAAGTCTGCAGTTGATAGGCTTACAAGGGTTTCTTACGAAGTTTACCACTGTCAACTGTTTCAATCGATGTTTCTTTCGTCCATGTCTGAAATAGTGGAGGTGGAGGCTTTTGCGGACGTTATCGCGGGGGGCTAGAAGTCTTTTTTCTACAAGGATCTTCTAGTTCCAATGGCGCTTGGACAGATGCGGGGAAAACCATCGGCTAGGTATGGGGTACTATGTAAAGGGCATGATAGTCACGACGCACCTAGAAATATAGCGAGCTCTAGGCCCGAGACGTGGCTGCTTCGGTAGCCAGCGCTGGTTGAGTAACAATAGAGCGTAAACACTTTTGTTCCCCGATCTTATAAGGTCTTGATGATAAGGTGCTTTAAGGAAGAACGTCGTCATTTGACATTACTGCTGCTTGCCTTCCACGGGAATGGGTATGCGTAGGAATTTTCGTGTGTTAAAAAGTTTTAATTAGAAAAAATATTTAAAATTACATTTTTGAAACATAAATAATGATTTCTGTTTTTGGGTGGTGACCATAATATATCTTTTCGTCATTTAACGCAACCAAAAGAGTATTTAACTTTTTTCATTTGCTATAACTAAAAATTAAAAAATCTCATAAAAGCAAATATATATTTTTTAAAATAAATAATAATACTATTGTAGAATAATAAGCAATAATTTAATAATGTAAAAATGCTTACCGTGTGTGTTACGCGTTTGCAAATATATTTGGGTGTTCATCCGCCGACATGTAATCCATTTGCCGCTGGTTTTTATTTTATTCACGTGCTGAAAATTGGGAACAACAAAGGCTGTGAATGCGTCTCCATATACATGTGCATATGCATGTAATATAGATTTTTCAATCATCAATTCCAATTTCAATTAATGGAGTGAAAACTAGAGCTAAGTGAGAGAGGTGCGGTATAACTCATGAGGTTAAAAATGTAAAGTAAAACATGTTGTTATCTGTTTAAAAGTTATCTGCTTTAAGTTTTTATACATCTTTATAAAAGCACAACTAAATCATAGATTTTGATAAGAGACGATAATTTTTTTTTTATTACACCTTTACATTTTTATAGTTGCAAGGGAACGGGTCAAAGCATTGTACTCTTTAGCAGCTTTTAGATTTTCCACAGAATGCAGAATACGTAAGCAAATTTGAGAATTCTCTTAGCTTTTTGGTATATCTTTAGCTACTGACTTAACCCAAATAAAGTATTTTTCAATACATTAATAAAATTATCTACTTTCAGATTGCTTTGATGTGTAACCATTAATTTCTTACAAAGATTTTGTTATTTTTTTTATTTCTAAATTCATTCGTGACCAAAATTATTATGTAGTAAAACATTTATAAATTAATTAAAGCGATGTATATTGCATATTTCGTTGGTCCGTTCTTCCTCTTGCTATACGAGAACGTTTGGATACTACTTCAAGTTGCTTTTCATTCTGAACGTGGTCCTTACCGAAGCGTGCTGACATAATTTCGCGGTACAGCTGCGGGGCTCGTTGCCCCGAAATATAACGAGTAAACGGTTGCCTCGTAACATTGTTACGATTGTCGAAAATATATATGTATGTATGCATATACCAGCACATTTTATCAGTTACAATTGGCTAAATTATTTGTAGGGTATTTTGTTTCGAGCTTTAATAGTCAACTTGTATCGCAATGAGTTGAAAAACATTTTTGTACTTATTGGTTTAAACGTTTTTCAGAACAAAAAAAAGTTAGTTGAGTTTTATAAGATTTTAACGAAATTAAAACAAAAGAAAACAAACAATAAACACATTAAATAATTAAACTCTAGCAAGAAAAATTGTTTGCTAATAGGAAACACCAAAATTTCTGACAAGAATGATAAATAATTGCGAGATAAACGCCAGGAAATCGGTCACACCGAGAAAATCGTTTCCACAAAAAATTGAAAACGACCAGTTTCATTTTGCAGGCCTGGATTAATTTAACAAGTTCGCGAGAAATTTTAAACGATTGTTAAAACGAAGGCAATAAATGTTTTCTTCTCCATTTGAAATTAAATCATTCTATTATTGTACCTGCCTCCGTAGCCTAGTGGTATTGGCGTTTGATATAGAAACCGGAGGTAGTGGGTTCGACTCGGACTTCGGACTCAACAAGTTTTCGTTGTTGTTTCCTAGTTGGTTAGGACAATTTGGGCCGATCACCTAATTGTCTGAAAAGTAAGATGATCCATGCGTCGGAAGGGCATGTAAAAAGGCGGTCCACCAACCAACCGGCATTGGACCATCGTGGTGGGATACGGTCCAAAACCCCTTAATGGATAGGGTGTATTAGGGGAGGCCAATGTCCAGCAGTGGACTATCAAAGGCTGATGATGATGATGATGATGATGATGATTATTGTACCACAGGCTAATGTTGTACGCATGAAGTTTTATTTTGAATATTTTCGTTACAAAATTAAAACATAAATTAAATGAACAAGACCTAATTTGCATACATTATAATTTATAAAGGTAAAATATGTGCCAATTACTTTTTACGTTATTAGTATAACGTAAACAAAACAGATAAAAAGTAAATGCCAAGTTTTAAGGATATAATGCCACCTCGCTTCTTTCTGTGCTTTTATCCAAAGTGTAACAGTTACCATAGGGTCGGCTACTAATCGATTCTAATTTACCAGGACAACAGTTTTACGTAGAGTGACTAGCATCCGACCTCTACAACCCAAAAGGTAAATTGCGTTCGAGGGATATACTAGTTATCAGTAAATGTTAAGTCAATGTATTGTAACGACTGCTAAAGATCTGAGTGAGACTAAACACTTAAAAATTCGAAAGCGGTGACTTGCATTAGATAAGGCCATATGTCCAGCAGTGGACTGACAAAGGCTGTGGATGATGAAAGGTCTTGAAAAGCAAATTGTAGTGCGAGCTTTAAATATTTTTTTTTTTGTTTAATTTGACCCTCCATTTCGAACTTTAATAAGTGATCATGTATGTATGTATTGCAATACTGATTCCTACAACAACTACAACTGACTAAAACTAATATTTTACTAATCAAGTTCCGGGATGAACTTACAGAATTGTCAATTTACATAAACGATTGATATAAACGTTGAAAAACAGTAATGATCAAAACGATTGAGACCATACGTACTTTTAAAGAAAAACAGTAATAGGAACAAAAGTCTACTGTCCAACGAAGGTGATAGGTACAGGGTAATCGTGACAACAAATGTTTCTGGCCGGTGAGCGGATCTATGGCGTCCTACGCTACGGTTCTGGGCAGGGCATATCATTAACCATCTGGTGAACATTCTACTTGTCTCATCGATCAATCACAATGATACTGGCGCCAGAAGCTAAAACATGATAATTACCGTACGATGTTTAATTAGCAAGAGCGTTTGTGGTTTTGGCGATAACTCAATTCGACTTTGTAAAAAAGTAAGAAAGTGTTTAAAATCCGTTATATAATTTGGGCTAATCACTGAATTGTCAAAAAGTAAGATGGTCCATTGGCCGGATGGCCAAGTAAAAAGTCGATCCACCGATCAACCCGCATTGGACCAGCGTGGTGGGACGGTCCAAAAAGGGAACTAACACAGGAGGAGGATGGTGATGATGATGATATAAAACTATTATGGCTTAGTTCAAACTTTGAAATACGGAGCGCTTAAGAATCAAACAAAAAGTTGAAAGTTCCTAATGTTTTAATTATGTAATGGAAGCAAGTTTTTAGTCATTTATAGTTTGTTATTATCTAGTTATTACTCCTGTACTATTATACTCTTATATAAACTTTTTTGAAACAATAACCAAGTAGAGCACTACTGCTACGTTTCTTATTTCTGGTTAAATGAGTGTGTGAATGAGGGAAAATGAGACGTTAACAGTTCTATGATTAAGAATCCTTTCAAGCTTGCATCCGAAATTAAAGTGCAATTAGCGCTGGAATTCTGATGGCAAGGCATATAACTTACAATTAGTGTTAACTAAACTATATACAGGTATATAAATGTATATGTTCAAATGCTAACTTATTAATTAATTTTTTTTTTGAATTCATATTTATTAATACAGACTAAAGTAATTTCGTCTTTTGTTATATTATAATAATATTAAAAATTATATTATAAAAAAAAATATGAAATCCAAAACTATCATTGGTTAGTGCTAATGACCGCAGTCCGCTACGCACAGGCAGTAAATTAGGTCAACCCATTTCTTGCGGCTTCAATTTCCGCCACTTAGTAAACGCCTTTTCGTTCGCGATGTGAAAAATAAGAAACTTATTTAAGTAAACCTTTACTTAAATAAGTTTCTATAATTACTTATAATTAATATTTTATAAATATTTGACATATCTTTAACTTTGTTATAACTACTCATTCTACGGTCTCTATAATTCGCAATAACTGCAGTAGTAAGTGTAATTCTATGGTGCGAGTGGCCAATTATATCTTAATATATATAAATCTCGTGTCACGATGTTTGCCCGCGATGAACTCCTAAAGTACTTAACTGATTTTAAAATATAGTTGCCCACCATGCGCAATTTCATCCAACTTAAAAGGTAGAATAGCTTACATCTTAATTTATAATCTTCGTACTTGAGCCACCGAACTCAGAGAGTTGACGTGAACGACAAGAGATCTCCCGGGGAGCAGATAGGTATGGGGTCCCACAGGGATCTATTTTGGGGCCTTTTCTCTTCATGGTCTATATTAATGACCTACCACACCAGGTCGAGAACAATAACGGGATTGTATTATTTGCTGATGATACTTGTTTAATATTTAGAATAAATCGACGTAACTTGCAAAATGACGATGTAAATATTACCCTCTCAAAAGTAAAATACTGGTTTAGTGCAAATAACTTAATGTTAAACAAAAATAAAACTAAATGTATAAGGTTTATGACTCCTAATGTTCCTCAATCTTGTTGTGATGTGGTCGTAGATGGAGAAGCGCTAGACCACGTAGATTACACTGTATTTCTCGGCATCACAATAGATTCTAAACTGCAATGGGGCCCTCATATTAATAGACTGCGAGTAAACTTAGCTCAGTGGCTTATGCAGTCAAAAAAATTAGACAACTAACCGATGTTGAGACAGCCCGTTTAGAATATTTTAGTTATTTCCACGGTATAATGTCTTCTGGCTTCTACTGTGGGGAAACGCGGCTGATATTAATACTATTTTCATAATTCAAAAGAGAGCGATTCGAGCTGTCTATAACCTGGGCCTCAAAGAATCGCTGCTTTTTCTCAATACATATCTGAAAATATTATGTATGAACATAAAAATGATTTTGTAAAACACACATAATATAAATACTAGAATTAAGCATAATTATGTTCTTCCAAAAACTAGGCTCCGAAGAACAATGATATCTTATATGGGACAATGTATACTCTTCTACAATAAAATCCCAGAAAACGTTAAGCTTTTATCTGTAAATAAATTATAAAAGTTGTAAAGGAACGTTTGTGTGTTAAAGGATATTATTGTTGTAATGACTACTTGATAGATAACATACCCTGGTAATGAACTGTTCGCTCCAAGCTATTTCAAGGTAGTAAAATGTATTATGTAAATTTTTTTTTTAAATTTATTGAAAAAAAAAGGAAAAAAAGTCCCGCTGAGGTTCTTACGCCGGTTCTTCTCAGGTCAGAGCCTTCTATTTTCGAACCAGTGGTAGATTATTTGACAATCAATTAGAAAGTGTAATGCTTCCATATTGAATAAAGATATTTGACTTTGACTTTGATATTCTCTTTCCGTTTATCTTAAGCCCTTAAATTGTTTATTACAATGTAAAATAAATAAAACCTGCCGCAGCAACGCGTGGCAGGGTCTGCTAGTTTAATAATAAGATGTTTAGTGTACAGTACAAATTTCGTTTTGGCCAGTAAAAGTATTTTTATGAAGCAGGCTATGTGGTATTGGCTTATGCTGAACAAAACGGTGTCATGGGTTCGAATACAACGGGCGCACAACTTTTTGTATTCATTGTTTTCTGATTGGTAAGGTCTATATGGCTGGATCACTCAATTACTAATGCAATTTAATAAAAATAAGTTAATTTTTATTAAAATTTATAATTCATACTTCGGATGGGTAATAAAAGGCAATTTTGTTTTTAACATTTTAGACAGTTGTTTTAGGACGTCCGTAACTCCACGTTTGATTTCAACGATAAACCCATTGAATGCTTTTAACCATTTGGCCAGTGGTTATACTAGTGATACTAGTCGCTTCTTACAAAAACTTTTCTTTATGCTAGATGGATTTTATAAAAATGGCTATAAATAAGATTTTGTGCAATAATTACGTTGTTAAAATATAGAATACTTTCAGACCGTATTATGTTATATATAAAAAGTGGTTTTCTTTTATTTTTTAGCAAATTTAACAAATTATCTACGCCTTCTCTTACTCTGTAAACCACAAGTATCATTAAATAGATGAAAATTTTTACAGACTACGCCTCGCTTCAGGCAAAACCTTTTATATTTTATTTTTAACGTTAAAGATGGAGTTTAACAGAGATTTTTCGGAAAAGTGTTAAAACGTTGAATTTATAATGAATGCGAAATTGGTTGAAGTGTAATAATTTTGTCAACGCTTTCGTATATTGCGCAGTACATTTTGTACGTGTAACACCGAATTTATCACTTTTTGTATAATATATTAATAAAATTCGCTCTCAAAATTTATTACTGTTTTGTGTAATATATTTATTTGAATGACGAAATTTTTCGTGTTTCTGTTTTAAATGGTTACTTATTTTTAATACTTCAATTGTTGATGAGTATTTATCTTTTTTAAATTATTATTTCTACTAATTGCGACAAAAACGCATGTAGTTAATGTTTAATCGTACGTATTTTATCTTAATACTTGATTTTTTTTTCATAAGAGGCAACAAGTATTAAAAGTAAGTACCGATAAAGATAAAAAACAACCTTTTACTGTTACATTTGGCATAATTTTGGTTATTAGGTATAAAATCTGTTTTACCCTGCTAATAAGTTTTAATTATTCTGTTGTTTGTGGTTATTTTAGCTTAGATTTAGGTGAAAATAAATTAGGGGAATAGGGGAGATTTGGTCCTTTGTCATACGTTGGTCTAGACGTGAGGAGTTTCGGCTTTTCTTTATTAACTTGCAGTTACGTAATCCTCGGCCGGTTATATAGGTTATATTAAAAATGGAGTAGAGACAAAGAGTAGCCGAACACAGAGAAAACGTTCTAATTCGTTATAGTTATGTTTACTCCCAGGTTATCTCATTTTGTACCAAGAAAGATTTTAGTAAGCGGTATTAATCATCTAAGTTGTCCTATCAATACGGTGTAGATATATAATAAACATATCGACTACTTGAAGATAGTAAAGAAATGTTTGGTAGTATTTTAAGCCTAACCTTTGGCAAGGCAACTGGACTATTTTTATTATTCTCACCGTGTCATTAAACTTTGAATAGAAATAAAACCGAGTCGTGTTTGTCTGCGCTCCACGATACTGGCCTCTGCCGGGGCCACGCCATCACCAGATTACATCGGCCCATTTCTTGGGGGTGCAATTTCCGGCCCCAGGCGCTGATAGGCGTTCTCTTTCGTGACACAAAAGCACTTTCCTTTTATATTAGAGTCGAACACAAATTAGAATACTATAAAGCTTCGACGCAGTTCGAAGTTCTCAGTGTTGATATAATTCAATATTGTACGTAAACCGAGAGCATCCCATCGCCGGAATGAAAGGCACGAAATACTATTTGCTTTTAACAAACAATCCGCTCCCGATCAAATGCTAAATAAACTGTATACCTTGGGTGGAACAAATGTATTTTCAGTACGCAATTATGTAGTAGCATGTATATGATCTACATCCGCTTAATAATATGTACGGAATTATTGTTCACGAATATGTTTGAATATGTATACCGCGTTTAATGCATGACCGGGCCTTTTGTGTGAAGTTCACACTGATGTTAACTGATGAAAATATATTCGATGCAACTGGGGAGCTTTAATTCATTGAATTTATTATCTATAAAACAGTACGGTTCTATGATTATAGGGAAAAACAATAGTTTATATTAGATATGTTTTATAAATTCCTTTTTTAGATTAGGTTATTCGATTGATGACTAAATTGATGGTGGTTTTATTTCTTGTGGCAGTTTTTTGCCGGTCGTGTTATCATTACTTATAAATAGATATAAACATTATATAATAAAACCATTTAATGCTTTGTGCTTATACATTATTGAAAATATTTTGAACGTATAAGGCGAATTTGTTAAATAACTTAAATTGCTAAATTACATTTCAAATGACAATAAATACAACCAAAAACCGCTTTAAAAAGACTAAAAATAATTTAATTGAAAAGTAATATCCGGGATTAAATGGTATTTACACATTCATTAATTAATTATTCTCTCTTAGATAAATTAAGTCTGTTGAAAGATGTGTCAATAACAACATATAGCAAATGAGCAATCTTAAAGCTTAATTCCATAAACCGATAGTCTAAGTTCCTTACGTAGACTATCGGTTACTTATAAACAAAGCAGTAAGTTACAAATGTAGTAAGGTGCACTACTGGTAGGCCTTTTTATAGGGGGTAGTAAAAAAGAACATACGGCCCCCATATCTTTCACTGGACTTAGTTTCTCTGATGACACGGCTGTTTCGGGAGGTGCCTGTGTTTCACCATTATGGCATATGCATTGGACTAGTGCCCAGTCTGTGTTGAGCAATGCTGAGAGCTGAAAAGTGCGGTTGGACACAACCTTCCGCATTCCACCGAGATTCTCAGAATAGTTGCTAACGTTTGTGACATGCCGTCACGAAATAAAGAAGCTGTAGTGGGGTAAAGACGGAGGCCAATAGCGCCTCAGCTATCCATCATACAACGTTTCGAAAATTTTCCACTGAGATTAAGCCCTTGTCCGGACGGCAAAGGCATGCGACGGGTACGAGAACCTGTGTTATATATATACATTACCATGGCCAAGGTGGTCCAACACACCCGGGGAGTCTCACAAATCACGTCGCACTGGGGTAGTTAAACACTGTGTAATACTTTCCGCGGCCCGGCCGAAGCAATATTGCACATCCGAGAAATTCGAGAACGGGGCACCGTTATTTTCTTTATGGGTCTACCAGCCGTCCCATCTTGGTCAATGAATTCTTCGTATTCCCGCCGCTCCCGCAATTTTGCGGCAACCATCCGAAATTGGTTATTTCGAACAAAAAACAGTGGTCTTATAATTTGTAATAAAAGATTACTACATTACTTTAAATCGATTGTAGAAGTGCGTTTTAGCTTAAGGAAGAATCTATTATTTAGGATAGTAGGTCACCGGCCGTGTTATAAGATACAGAGAAAGCTGAAATAAGTAGATACGTATACTTACCTACGTCTCCGGTTGTTTCTATTCAGAAGTTTACACTGTTCTCTTATGTTAAAACATATTTTTATTCCTATAAGAATATATATTTTGCATACTATACTCCATTTTAAAAACTTCTATGTTTCTATTTTTTTTACTAATAGCTTTGTCCGTTGATTAATATAAATGTTAATCAAAAACGACACTCACCTTCACCTTAATCAAATGCCAGTTGTTTTGTAATTTGTGTTTTCGAGAACACGCAATAAAATCCTGAAGCATACTTTTTCACAGTAAACACAAGCGTTACGTGCGAGCTGGTAATCAATCAACGGCCCAATATTGTATAGCCCCAGAAGTGGCTCAGTGCGGTGTTTCTACATATTAATTGCTTCAAGTTCGTAATATATTGAGTGACTTAAAGCTTGAGAAGGAATAAATTGCAAGAGAGAGCAAAGGTGTATAATTGTTTGACTTTTAATAAATATTCCTTGTACCAGAACTGTTAACATCTAAACTTCTTTGGTAATACACCAGTCACTCTAAATTTGCGTGTATAACAGTAGTTTCTTAACTGCCAGCAAAGCGTTATAGTACAAGCGTTCACTAACCGGAAGTCATGCGTTCGTAGTTCGCCTGAAATAGCTGGTCAGACGATTGTTCATTGAAAAACTAAAACAAGATTTTAAAGTAAGTAAGGTCTAATAAGCGAATGTAAATTATCATGCATTATGATAACAGACAGTTAGCTTAGTATATTATTATAGAGACTTGTTGCCAAAATCTCTTTTTAAAATAGGTAAAAATTGAGTGACTAAAAATTTTAAAGATGACGAGATAGAAAATTTGGCCGAATGTTCACGCTCTGTTTCAAATAACACCGATAAAGTAAGACATCAATCGGATACTACCTCGATTCGGCTTACTTTGGCCGGACTCGGCTAAAAGCATCGTATTAAAGATCTGGCTGTGAAATCAGCCATATTTTTCATATTTACATTTCAATAGATATTGTGTGTGTAAAATCAAAAATTAAGTGTACGATTCATCATTAACATTTAAACCTCTTATATTTAATTTAAGTCCATAGACTCGGTTTAATATCTATCCTACTATATAAATAAGAAACTTTTTTTTTTGAAAATGGGCTTCAAAAGTACAAAACCGATTTGAAATATTCTTTCCTTATTAGAAAGCTATATTATAATTGAACCTTATAAGCTACTATTTTTTTGGAAATCCATTTTAAAAATAGCTCGGGTAGAGTTAGATGGACTGCTAGTATAATATATGAGTAATGTCACTATATATATATTAACTGGAGCAGAAGTTTTTGCAAGAATATGCTTGCAAAAACTAAGAACTTCTGTTTAATGAGAGGTATCTCTTATAATCCTAGAGTATAAGTATAGCTGAATGTTTCAAAGGAAAGAGAAAAGGAAAACAATAAAAAATGTAAAATATAAAACCTTCTATATGGATACAGTAAAATATAAAAAAGTTCCGTGATATTAAAGTTTATTGTTTAATATATTTAATTTTTTTTTTGCTTTTAAACATATAACGCTCTAAGCTTCAATAAAAAATGTTTGGCATACAACATTTATCTTTATGTGACCCAGATGGAGGTCCGTGTTATGGCTAGAATTACAAGCAGCAAGAAATGAATAACGTAAATGAAAAATTTTAAACTAATACTTTAGATAGTATTGGTATATAACCAATACTATCTAAAGAATTACGAACTACTATATGTTCTATATTGCAGCTAAAAAAACTGCTGTAAAAATCTAAACCTACCTATAATAAACATAAAAGACAGACAGTGTTTAATATCGTCATACCAAAGTGTTCTCATTAGGAATTTTAACGCATTTAAATTGTTAACGAGGTTTTATGTCACTTGTCCTGTTGGATCATGTTTTACGCAGTCGGCATGTTTCAGGTCGTAAACTGAATTCATTATTTGTCAGACGTCAGCATGAGTGGGATAGGAAATATACATGTGCCGTGGCCTTGTTAGAATAAATTTTCCGAATCAATGAATTAATAAGGTGAGAGGAAAAGTTATGTTTAGGTTCTATGATTATACATAAACAACTTTGTGGTCTAAAGGTAGTGTTTACTACTAAAATAGTTTACGTTTGTGTGGAAAATTGATTTAGATTGTTTTATTAATTTAATAATTATATTTGCAGGTAACAAGTGTATTAAAAAACCAAAACTAAATTTAGTTTTAAAGTTAATAAAATGTGACGATTTGACAGTTACAAATTGTTTTGTTATAAATGTAATGGTTATAAAATGGTAACAAGATATAAGGAAGCATAATATCAGGGTAACTTTCAATTACATAAGCACATTAAACTTTTACTGAGATAAGAGTAAGAGCATCTAACTCGTTTTCCTACAAGGACATTTTCTGCAGATAAATTGTTAAATGTATGGAACGGGTTTAGATTAATTGAGTGATCATAAACGTAACCTTGTTGCAGAGTAAATTTGTGTGTCTTTCAGTATCAGGCTAATGACAGTTCATATATTATCAAACTCTCAGTATGTCACAATACTCTATTCTTCACTATCACTAAACAATAATACGTAGTCCTTCGAACCTAAATAAAACCAAGGTGAAGTTACAGCTATCAACGGAAGGCTTAATGCGAGTCGCAGGCGTGTCACCGCTAAGGGGGGCGTGAATTAGATTCATAGCTATCGACCCCCTGAAGTTGTTATATTCCTGGTCAGTGAACATAAGCGAAACCGTTAGTCTTTCTTTTTTCAAGACAATTTGTATAGGTGAGAGTCGGTTTTGTCTCTAAGAATTAGTCTGTTGATTCTTTACCTCTGATTATACGCTTGATACATTCAAAATGGACGAAAAACTTACGTTCTGCTTAAGCTTCTTCTTTCTGTCTTTCATTCAGTCACGTTTGTATAGGTGTAGGTCGGTTGGTATTCTTGCAAGGTTCAATTCTGAATATATACTTTTTGATTTTGTCATCCTGGTTGTGATTAGACTATAATCCTGCTGATCACTCCTATCCTAAATCAAATCAGAAACTTTTACGTTAAAAATGATAAAAAATAGGTTCTGGTTAATCTCTTCTAATCTTTCATCAATCAGTATCCATTGGTCTACCTACTGTTAGCGATAGAAAAAGGTGTTTCGTATATACTTTGCAACGATAGTTTATACTGCTAGATACTATATTTTAATATATATTGTCCATCGTGGTTGTAGATAAAGACATAATATAAATAAATGTATGTAGTCATCTACCAAATCAAAATTTTTTATACTTGTTTAATAAATAATTATGTGTGAAACCAAAGTTTATAGTATTAGATTGATGCATTAATTTTCGTCATTAACGAGTATATTAACTGTCTTTACCGTGTTTGATACAAAAAGTTTTGTTTCGGATTTGTTAAATCATAAGGTTTTATAACTGAAAGATACTTGTTTTATAATAAAAACCACTTGGTTCTAGATGATTGTAAAGAATGTTGAGTCTATCTTTCTATAAAATTTTTATTTTTCCAATGTGATTGTGTTTTTAATAATATATTTTTATGTTATGTGGATAGACCTGGAGTTTTTAGGTTGTATTCTTGATGGCCTTAAAATTTTCTAGAAACATCTTTGACACAGAAAATATATTAAACGGTGTTGTCTTTCGGTTTAAGTACTAAATTCTAAATGTTTCAATTTCGTGAGTATCATATTAAATGATTTGTAGAAATATTAACTAAAGCTGATAAAGGAATAATTTATATAAATAAACAGTTATTTTTTATCAATTTGTAATGGGTCAATGTATGTTTTAGCTTGCAACAGTCAAAGTTTCACGTTTGTACACGGTTTTCGCAGATGAATTGAGATAGCTTTAAATTAAAATTTAGTAGAATTTTTAACAATGAATTATACTTGATTAACATTTTATCAAGCTGGCAAAAGCCATCCTATCGTATCACAGAGGGTTAAAAGAATTATTGTCCCGCATGCGGGCAATCGTGTACGTAAATATGTTATAAATGTTTATTTGTGTTTTAGGAGATATAAAATATTATGCTCTAAATGTTATTTACTGTTTTTACTTGGGTCGATGTGGGTGAAAGCCTATATTCCTTTAATTTAAGGCTATAAATTGTCATTTACCTAAATTATTGCATTATTATTATATGGGGAATATAAGGCTAGGCTTCAAATCTAGCCATATAATAGGGTACCTATTAGCAGTGTTACTTATTCTAACATTAATTTAAAAATAACGTTTGGCTTACGCAATGCAAAGGAAAGTAATTAATAAGAGCATTAGGTGTTTCTGATGCCCGATGAGGTACTATAACTACTAAAATGGCAGTTTTGGCAACCAAGACCGAGTTTGTCTACATTCTTATCAGGCATATGTATTTTGTAAACAACGATAACACAAAGATGCTCCGCACAATTTGAACCCACAACCTCCAGGTACTGAAAAAACGGCTGAAGCCACTCCGCCATAATCGTTTGTACGAAAGATAGCATTATGATCGATTGCAAATAGGAATATATCGTGCAAAAAAGCAATCAATCAGAACTGTAATGTTGAACAGAGTGCCGTGTTGTGTGGGAGTATTGACGCCATAAGTTATCAGTAAAATTTTAACGTCTAACAAGGGGTTCTTGATATTTATTTACGTCAGTACGAAAATTTAACACTGCCGCTAATTGCTTCAGTGATGTGATGTTTTCCGGGAACGATTAAAAGTTTTAAGTGTATTCTACAATTTATTGTTGTGTTGTTGTAACAACCTCTATCTAAAATGATTCGGAAATGCTTTAAAAATTATGAAGATGCTTACCACTAAATATCATACTACATTTATTAGAAAGAATGTTAATCCTTAGAAATGTCTTAAAACCTAAAAAAAACAATTCAGACAATTAAATTACGTATATAGACATAATGAAAACAAAGAGATCGAGGTGTTTGCCCGTAAGAGAGCCGAAGGATAAGCTTACGTTCCTAAATTGTGAGCAAATGCAACTGTTCTACGAAAGCATAATTGTTTTATAACCAAATTAAATATAAATTAATTAAATAAACCGTATGAAGTTTAAGGCAAGGTTGTCGTAAATCGCTATTGTATATATTTAAATGCTTTGATGTATAATTTTAAGAATAAATAATGTATTTTTAGCGACTATAAATTAGATATTTGCACAATAACTTTACGTTATCTATAAATTACAAGTATGTACACACCTACCGAAATACCCATTCTCTTTAGAGGACCTAATCCTTTAGGGACAATATTTGAGTTGGGAATTCAGATATACGGCTTACTGAGGGCGCACATATCTATAGTTCAAATACCTTCGTGATATTTAAGCTTACGAGTTCCAATTATTTACTATTTGCTATTAATTGTATATAAAAACAATTGTTCTTATTGCAAGAATATTTTATTGACTACTATTTATTTATATTATATATCTAATAAAAAAAAGAAAAATATTCATTCTAACGTAGCCGTGCGATTTTAAAATAATGTCATTAAACATGAAGTTATAATGATATAAATAGTACTAAGTTATTATGAGGTAAACTCGAATTAATAGGTAACTCAAAAGTATGCTAGTTATTTTCGTCACTTACGTAAATATGCTTAGGTTTTAAATAAAAACAGCAACGTAAACGAAAATAATATATCGTATGTTAATATATCAAATAACAAATAAGAGCTCTTTGATTTGTAATTTTCTTTAATTAACTAAAATATTGACGGAGGAATTTAATTAATTAAAGAAAACAATCTTTTCGTACTTTATTTAACATTAATTAATATAATATAACAGAGACATCAAATTAGAATCCCGTCTATTACACAAAATTATAATGCCGCCTAATTTATAAAGTGATTACTACATACTGCTCGCGATTTCTGAGTTTGTCTGTCAAAAAATGCACATAATCAAAATGGCGACTATTTTCCGATATAGTCAACGGCATCTTCCGATATCCTGGAGTATTTTTGGCGCGAGCAACACCGTACTCGGTCCGGGCCCGTCAGTGTATGACGCGACCTGTTGCGGTGAGGTTGCCACCGCGTTCCCGTCCCGCCTTCGAAGGGATGAGAGAATAAAAACGTTAAATTCAAATATCGTGGTGGAAAAGTGTTGTGTGTTACGTTGTACACTGTTATTAGCCGTTGTGGTAAGTTTTATTTGTCAATGAAATGATAGTTTGTATGGCTGGGGAGGTTTCGTTTAAGTTTATTTGCTTAATAAATTATCGGTAGTATATTTTAAAGTTCATGTTTTAGCATCATCAATTTGAAGCTTGTAAGTTATTTATGCCAAATGTTAGAAAGTTGTTGCGTAAAATTTTATGGATTTTATATTGCAATCAATGGAAATTTCAATGGCGTCTTAAAATTGATGGCAGTTTCATATTGGGAATAATGTCTTGAGCGCATGTCGCGCAAGAGTGTTTGTTATATTGTTTTATTCTATTCTTCCGTAATAAATAGGTTTATTAAGAATACTTTTCTTAATAAAATATAATATAAATTTTTGAAAGGTTCAAATTAGAACAACATGGATAAATGGCTTCTTTTTTCCTAGCTTTTCCATGGTTTTATTACATTATTTAGATTGATATTAATAATATTTTAATACCATTGACTGGAATATGATCAATACGAACAAGGGTTCAAATGTCTTTGTTTAGCGCTCGATCCTTTTAAAACCGTGTGTGGTTTATTGCAATAAAGAAATAAGGTGAGTTCAATTTTCTATTTCTAAAATTATTAATAATTTAGTGTTATACATCAATGGGTTATTTTTTTTTTAAAAAAACTACATTAGAATGTTTTTATAGTCATCATAGTCCTTCTTATAGGTTTTTATATTTGCAGTTTCTACTTTAATATTTGAGCATGTGCCACTAATCGTAGTATAGTTGTTAATAATCCAACAAAACTTTATAATTTTAATAAAGTTTTTTAAACTAAAAACTATATATTTTATATAATCTTCTACTCTTAGAAACACTTAAGACATTTTTTAATAAAGCTTCAATGGATATGATATTAATTATTGAATATGAGTCAGCATAATCTACTATTTTGATATTACGGGTTGATCAGTCGACAGTTCTAATGTCTGGTACAGGAGATCTTCAAATCGTTGGTTTCAATGAATAATACAGACCATAAGTGACTTATTTTGACGCTTGCAATTATTTTACGTTTCAATATTGATATGAGGTACTTGGTTTGCAAACACTACACAATATTTAACCATTTTGCCGTCTCTATCAGTTTTAGCCATGTTTATTATGATGTACAATTATTATTTTCATTTTATTACACTTTTTGCGGGAGGACGACAACAATAGTACAACCACGCTGCCAATATCTTCAGCAAATCATAAGTTTGCTAACATTGCTGTGCATTTGCTGGTATAAAAATTTGTTTTACTATTTTATTTTATTATTAAGTTTTTTGTCAAAGGGTCATGAGCAAATTTGTTTAGTTCTCCATTTTACAACTTATTTGCTGTGCTTGTCGTGTTCCTATCGAAATTTCGTGCTACTAAAATACAACCCTATGTCACTTTCTATATTAAACGCGTTTCCCATACATACATACATCACACATACATCATCAGCCTTTGTTAGTCCACTGCTGGACATATGGCCTGCCTAAACACCCACTATCCATTAGGGTTTGACCATATCCTCACACGCTGGTCCATTATGTCGATTGGTGGGTGGACCGACACATTTTACATGCACCATCCTGCACATCGGATCATCTTAGCTTTCTAGACAATTGGGTGATCGGCTCAAGATTGCCTTAACCAACAGAAACAACAGTATGAAAATTGTTGAGTCCCCAGATTCGAAGCCACGACCTCCGGTTTCTAAAGCACACGCCCATACCACTAGGCTACGGAGGCATTTCCCATAATAGAGCTAATTCATTGAATAGTTATATTTTCAATTTTTTAAGTAAAAAAAAACAATTACAATCACATTTTCCTCATAGAATTTCACAACTAATTAGTTGTACTTATATACCGCATCTAAAAATCATTGTTTTAAAATTGTAGTATTAGTAAATGCATCCGACTGAAAACTATATTAAAGCACTTAACGTTCAACAACGCCTGGAACTAATAATCAATGGAGAAAATTGAATAGCGGGCTTAAGAAACATTCTCGCAGCGAACTTTATTCGTCCAAAGCTTCATTGCCCCGAGCTTCAAAGCTTTGAATATCGCACAGGGCCGTCTGTCTGTCGTTGTTTTATGGGATGCATTTCGTGGAGTGTGCGCGGAAAATTGAAAGCTTTTATTTCCTCGTCCCCTCCATTATCGGTCGGAAACGTGGCATTGCTTCATCCATATGTTGATTCAGCCATATTTTATTTAAAATTGTGGCACTCAGCTTGTATTCAATATGCTCAGCCAAGTACAAAATACGAGATAATACATGTAAAGTTGGCAAGTTTATTACAGGAATTTTCACATGTAAACCTAATACGTTTATGTATTATCAGTTTCGGTTTATTATACAATTAATAAGTGAGATAAATGTGATTAACTAGTGATAAAGTTATATAACATTCTGATAGAATTTTATTTGTTGTTATTGCTGATATGTCTATTTAGTTTTGTGCAACGTTATCAAACAAAACTATATTTAAATAATTTAATTTACTTTAATTTTTTTAATTTAATTGCACTTACACATACGCAGGTACTATGTAAATGATGGTATTGAAATTAAATACTAATGTCAGATTGATATTTAAAATAAGTTTTTTTGCGCTGTGAAAAGATGTCATAACTGGAGGAAATCTAGAATAATATTCTGGTACCTCACATATTTAAATCAACACAAAATTCCTTGCTATTATATTTTTTCTATAGACACTGAAATAAATATCTCACCCGTGTATTTCAGCAGTCTAAAGTAAAGAGTTATATTTTTATAATAGTGACATCTAATTTCTTAGATGACTGTGCGAGGTGAGAGGTCGTAAATCATTGAAACAACATCTAGCACACGTCTTTTATAACATTTCACACTGAGTGCGTTTGGAAACAGAAGTAGTAAAAAAAGCTTTATTATCTGAACCGTCATAAAATCTGTTTTATCGCCTGGCGTAGTGTTCGCTAAGCTCTTTTCGCTCGTTATCACCGATACGACATTATCATCGGAGTGCGTGTAGTGGTCGTGCGATAATAAAATGTAACTATTCACATTAACCGGGACGGTCTATTGGCGAAGGCAATTGTTTTTCTTTATACCATATAAACTATGATGTCAATGCTAACACTTCACTAAAGCTTTAGGATGTGTGGCTGCAACGATTATTACATCTACGTTGGTGCTACGCTTTTCGTAGACAACGCATAGAGGTAGCCTTTAGTTTTTAACTTATTACGTATTCTTAGTTTAGGCAGTGATTAAGTCATTATTTTTTTCTTGATAACGAAGGCAGACGAGTAGTAGTAACACAGTAAGGATAGTGGTCACCGACGCCCATGGAAATCGGTATTACCAGGAGTTACACCGATGTGCAGCTTTCGTAAGACATAGGATGTTATGTCTCGTTAACCTAGTAAATACGCTGGCTACGGTACCCCTCAAACCGGAACATAGTAGTGTTTTCACACAAGTGCTTGGCGGCAGAAATAGGCCACGCGGTGGGACCGCCTCAGAAGGCCCCCCATAAACGGGGACCTACCACCTCTAAAAGTAAATGATGTATTTTCTGTAGCTCACGCTTATACTGGTCTGCCCTGTGACCTGATCCCAAAAGGAAATGAAACGTAAAAAATTGTAATATAGTAAAATCCATGAAACTGTATTTTTTGTCACGATTAAGTAATTATATTACATACAGTTACATTTTTATAAGACATGGGAGGATTTTTGAAAAACACTTCAGTATAAACTTTATTTCAAGGATGTTAATGTATTACGGATTTATTCCAAGTCCAAAGAAGGCCAGGTGAGAATTTAAGCATCTGTCGAAAATAAAAGCTTACTGCGTAACGAATGATTGGCGTAACTGTAAATACTTCCTTTGAAATAGTTTATATCATTATGTTTTATATATGGCTATAGAAATATGAAATTGTATTTTATGAAAAAATGGTTCGACGAATTGTCAATCAGTCCCAGAATTGCTGCGTGGAAAACACCAGAATGTTCATTCAGTCCATTTTTTTTTCAGTAGTAGAAATTCAGATTGCGTTATCTGTATTTAGATCTAGCTGCGTCTTTTTTATATTTAAACATTCAATAAGGTTGGTTCATAAAGTAAAGTTGTTTTTTTATACAAAAAACTAACATTAAGAAGATTTACCTTATTTGATTATTTTTAAGGTTCATTAAAAGTGAATTAATTTCTATTACTTAAATTTAATCTCGGCGATTGGTGGCCAAATTCATTTTATTTTAATAATATATCTATACATAATACTAAAAATACTTTTACTTTTACAATATACAAATGAATCGTATCTACAGCATATGTGAATAGACAAAGAAGAAAGTTCTCTTTCAATGTAATCCTTTATGTTTTTGAGAACTGTTTAGGCAAATATTTTGTATCTTATTGTATGATACACTGAAAGTAGCCTAAGCACTTCTAAAACTTTTCGCTGACGTTTGCCAAAATATATTTATGAATACGCTTCTGTAGAACGATCTCGTAACTTCGTTCTACTTTACTTGTTATAACAGTAGGAATACTTCTTAAGTCTTTAGCTTTATTTTGAATTTTAATTATTGTAATGTTACAGTCATACATAATAAAGTTATGTTATATTATTAAACGATTAACGCATTAAGAAGAACTTATTTTTGTATAATATTTTACCAAATACAATAGTTTTATATCTAACACTATACCTTAGCCATATTAGAGATGTAATTTATTTAGACATTCCTTTGTCAATTGGCGCCAAAAAGTCGGACACTCGTTTAAATATGTTTAACATCATGAGGGGCTTAAAAATATCCGTGGCCGATCAACAAGTCACCCTTTCGCTTCGGGGGCCATTATCTCAAATTTATTCCGACTCTGAATTGATAAAATTACATACGTAAATATGTTTTATCTTACAGAAAAGCGTTATTAGCATCCTTTCAGTCAAAATCCTGAAGACTAATCAGCGATAATAAGCTTTATTCAAAACAAAACATAATCTAAATAAAATAGGCCAATGTCCTGCAGTAGACTGCTAAAGCTGTTCATGAAGATGACGATGACGATCTAAATAAACGTAAACACTTTTGTTTCAGGTATAAAGTGAAGAGTGAATGAGTGGTGTTGCCAGTGCGGGTGGAAAATGTGTTACAAGTGAAGTGAAGTGATACCTCCGTTGTGCTAGTGCGTGTGAATCGGTTTCGCGTAGACCGCCACGGCGGTTGAGATGCCGCTAAGTTGACGACGGCCGTTGGCCGCGCCTCACGCCGCTCGACCACTCACGCAACAGGTCAGTATGATGTACGTATATCATTGTTCACTATAGAATATAAAGTTTAACGCATTCCTCAATGACGACACAATAACAATCGAACAATCGAAGATATAACAAACAACCTCATGGAGTCGGTAAGAAAATTGAATAACATTTAATGATATACGTGATAATAATAATGTTCTCTAAGTCGATTCAAATTACAGCGGCTGATCTTTATCAGAGATATGCCAAATGAGCAGGAGATCTTTTAGTGCACAGGTGTACGCGCAAGCACAGGTACACTCCCTATTTCTTAATTCTCTTATAGCCCGATGGAACGGACAACCATCAGGACTGGAGGGAAATTAAGGCGCAGGACCAACTTTTTTACACGCCCATCCGACGCACAGAACATCTTACTTTACCGGCAATCGGGTGATCAGCCCGCATTGCCACGTTGTTGTTGAATCCCCGCAGGGTTCGTACCCACGATCTCCGTTTCCTAAAGCCCATACCACTAAGCTACGGAGGCAGTTAAAAACTGACGTGTTAAACTGATGCACGTATATCATTGTTTACTATAGCAATAGAAATTTATCATATTATTTAATAAAACAAACATATAACTAACAACCCCATGAAATCAGTACGAAAACTTCTACGAATGTACGTAAATCAATAATCCTCTTTAGTATTGAAATTTTGTGATATTAACTGGGCTGAAAGAGAGATACTACAAACAATGTCATCAAATTGGTACCCAAGACTTAATAGGAGGGGAGGTATATTGCCTGTTTGAATTACATTACACTAAATGACATATCTCATTGTTAACTAAAGCATGGGAACTTTGTCTTATTAACCGTGATAAAACTACACAATGTGATTAAATTGGTAATGAGGACTTAATAAATAAATTTTTGTTCAAATCTCGACACTGACTGACTAATATAGCGCCCTATTTTGTAATACATAAAACAACTTTGATGTTTAATGTTAAATACGTATTTGATAAATGAGAATAATTTTCATAATTATTGTGTCTCAATTTTTATCTATTAAATACAAAAAAAAATAAAGCTAAAACAACAAGATAATTCTTACGCACATGAATTAATAATGCAATTGACTATATTTATTTTTTTGGAATAGAAAAAATTTATACTAATATAAAATGTCCTTTAATATATAAATATAACCCACCGACTTTAGTTGTAAAACTAGGTAAAATTTATTATAAAATTTTTAGAAACGACCCTCTTCGCAGTTAGCTAACAGTTATCTGTAATTAATAACCTTAATCTGGACTAAACTTTAATGTTTCATTAAATCTTCTTATTGTGTTCGAGATTAATTCTAGAGTTGTATAACACAAGAGAAACAATAAGATATGCCATATACTATACAATAGGCTTATCAATAGTGCATTATTTATTAAACATTGTAGCATACCGTACATAAAACCCGTAAATAAAAAGACAGTAACTTTAAAATAAAAATGTAAACTTTTAATAACAATGTAATGAAGATTGCATTATTTTTTATTTCATAAAATTTTAAATGATTATTTTCTTTTAATATCAAAGTAAATAGTAGAAAATAAATAATTAATATTTCAACATTATATTATTATCCACAAAACAATTTATAAATTGTTTTCACATTAAAATTTAGCATTAGTAGCTATTATGGCCGTAGCGCGTAGCAAAAGGAAGTAAAAGAAAAATTATAAAGAAAAACAAACAATGAACGGAAAGAAGTAAACAAGGGCAAAATCAACTGAGTCTCGCCTTAATTCGTACCGAGAAAATTATTCTCTCTTGTGCTTTTTATTAGATGATCAAGTCGGATTTCTCTTGAGCGAGTATTTTTTTTATTTAGGATATGAATTACGCGTTCGTTATAATATAATTAGTATTGTGTTTTACGGTGAGAGAAAGTCTTTCTTTGGAAATATTGTTCATCAAATTGGATTTATTAAAATTAAAATATAAGAATTACCGGAACACGAATCAGTACATATTCGGATTTTGTTAAATTACTTAAATATGAGTGTGTCGTTTTAACGTTTTGTTTGATTTAAAAAAAATGTTTGAAGTATCACAAATTAGTTGATATTCTTAATATACATATACCATATAATTAAATGTTTAAATAAACTGGATTTTGAGACTTTAAAAGACCAGACGTCTTACCATGACTGTCAAAGAGTTTTTTGACAACTGTAATTTACTTTATACAAGTCCTAATAGAGCTATTATAATTTTGCGGGTGCCTAGGGTTTGAACGAAACAAAAGTGATTAACCAAAAAAAAGCCTAAAGCGATAACTACTACAGAACAATTTTTTTATGCTAAGTGACTTTATTTTACATATATTATTTATTTTTAATTTTTTTTTCTAAAATAAAGATAAATATTATTACGTATTCTTAACTTAACGTTACTCAAACTGACCTTAGCGTGTAATAATGTAATTACATATATAACTAGTAAATGTGCGGGCAAATTTAGAGGTTGTCATATAGATAGAATAATTACATGCATAATTATTTAAACTTCTGCAGAAAATATCTACATCAAGCATATACTTACATGTTACATCTAACGAAAACTTTGTGAAAGCTATATAAACTAACTCAAAGTATTTGAATTAAGGGTCGAATGAAAAGTTACTAAACGAACTGACATTTAGGAAGTTGTCATATAACGTCATCATACGTCAAGTCAATAAACTGAATGAACACATACTGTCTTTGCAGTATGTGTTCATTTCGCAATTGATAAACTGATGAGGTATTCAATATCATAGTTTATATATGAGAAATTGTGTTATGGATGCAATAATATATTTAAAAAGGTGATTAGAAATACCGCACTCAACCTTCTGTCTTCGTACCTGAGCCATCGAATTCAGAGGGTTGACATGAATAATAAAAGATCTCCCGGGGCCCTGGTAAATATGAGGGTCCCACAAGGATCCATACTTGGGCCTTTTATCTTCCTCATTTATATAAACGAATCACCATGTGTGATAAATAATAGCGAAAAGATAGTATTATTTGCAGATGATACCTCATTGATTTTTAAAATTAAACTCAATAAATGACGATGTAAATAATACTTATCTAGAGTAGCGAATTGGTTTAGTGTTAATAACTTGCTATTAAACCAAAGGAAAACAAAATGTATTAGATTAATGACTCCTAATGTGAAGCATGGTAAATTTGAAGTGGTTATGGATGGGGAGGCGTTAGATGTAGTTGAATCAACTGTATCTCTAGGAATAACTGTATTAATAGGCTAGCAAGTAAACTAAGCTCTACAGCTTACGCAGTTTAAAGAATTAGATTATTAACTGATGTGGAGACCGCTCGTTTAGTGTATTTCAGCTATTTTCATAGTATTATGTCTTATGGCATTCTACTGTGGGGAAATGCGGCGGATACTAATACGATCTTTGTCTTCCAAATACGTGCAATTCGTGCAGTCTATAACTTGGGCCCCAAAGAATCATTTATAAAGTTGTTCACAAAAATAAAAATAATAACCGTTTAGTTCTCAATACATATTTGAAAATTTAATGTATGTGCAAAAAAATAGGCATGATTCCCTAAGACATTGTGATGCACATGGCATAAATACAAGGAACAAACATAATTTAATTCTTCCAGCAACTAGACTGCGAAGAATAAGTAAGTCTTTTATGGGACAATGTATACGTTTTTACAATAAAATCTCAGTAAACGTTCAGAATTTAACTATTAATAAATTTAAAAAGGTAGTCAAGGAACGTTTATGTGTTAAAGGTTATTACAATATTAATGAATTTTTAAATGATAACACAGCCTGGTAATGGAATGCTCGCTACGATAAGGATAATATTTACCTTTGTTCAATCAATTATTTAAAATCGTGCATCCATACATCCTGGACGCGTTATTTCTCATAAATATGAGATCCTACTGAATCGCATATTTCGGGGACAAATATGGTACTCCATATTTGTCCTCCATAATTTTCTTCCATTAGTTCAACACTTTGTGCTTGAAATCCTAACTAAATATAATACTCTTACTTTTGCAACTGTAATAAGATTTATATTGTTGAAGCCACGTGGCCTTGTGGACCTAGCCAACCTTACTGTAAGCTGGAGTTAATGGGTTCAAACCCCGCGGGAAAGGCACTTTAGGATATCGTTAATCAGGTTGATTATAACATTATGGGCCAAGCACACAATTGTCTGGACAGTTAGATGATCTATGCTTCGCATGACGGTAGGTTGTCTGTACCATAAAATTCAACCAAAAACTGACAACTGACTGTTGAGATGCCAGTCGCGCTGCGTTAAAAGTGTTATACATGTAAACCTGGACGAATAAGAAGCCAACCACACGATAACTTGGGAAAATGACTCGTAAAAATATGTTGCAAAGGAAGTAAAACAGAGTCCTATTTTAACTTAGAAAAATAAACTCCTATTACTGAAATTATTCTATTGAATATTCATAGGACAATTTTCTAAATTTGTAACACATATTAAAAATTTAAATTGAATGTAGTTTAAAAGTTCATTGTGTCCTTAAACTATCGAACGAGTAACGATTTCAATAATCTTGAACGGAAAAACCTTTGTATATCCAAAAGTGCGATCGTTACCAACTCTAATAATGTGTCGCTCGACATTTATGTCCTTTATTCAGTTAAGGCAACACCGTAAACAATGATTATGGCCGTCCACGCACTTACCCATGGCACAGGCAAAGGTCAATCGGATACCTTTAGATACCTATTAAAATGAGGTCATCGGGTTATTAGGATAATATAACATTTTTATTAAAGCTAAAACTGACTTGGTATTTTATATATTTTCATGCAGTAGTTAGGTACTGTTTCTGATTGGGATATTAGTAATAAAATGAAAATATGTATGAAGCGTTCAGATTATCCCCGAGTAATTTCTGATGAAAATAAAAAAAGGTATACCGATCGAACACATTAGAAAATATAACATTGGAGAATTAAAATTTAAGTCGCTATTTTTGTTTCTGACATGACGTCAACGTGACCTCTACTTGTCCGTATTTAAGTCAATTTTTTTTCTTATTATGATCTGATATAACCCTTTGATTAGTTTTAAATAAATATCTGATAAACCATATTTTATAAAAGATTAAAGTAAAGCAATAGTCGTGAATCAATGATTAAATTTGAACTAGACTTTGTATGATAGTATTCAGACGTTCGATTCTGATCTAAAATTCTATTATTCAGAGATCAGAATTTTAAATTGAAAATTAGAACGGTCTTCGATCTAACTGTCCTTTTAACGATGAGATAAAATCGATATCGGCGTTTACCAGACAAGACATTTACTTGATGTACTATGCTTTGGTACGGCTTTGTCGAAGTCGCAGACACGATAATACCGTGTTTAAAGTAGGGCTGCGCTCCGTTATAGAATATTAATTTTATTATTATTTTTTATTTTGAACGTTTACCTTAAAACAAAAATCCATCCGTTGAGACACGAGATGTAATGTATCTTTCATTCGGTAATTACACTTGCTATGGTGGCAAACCGGAACTCGTAAGCCGTTACATACTTTTATTTTGCGACACGAATATACACTGCGACACTTTGATTATTAAATACCGCAGTTTTATTTTATTACTTATCCTATAAATGTATAATAAGGTCCGGTGTTTGTACTTAAAATGTTTAAATACTCCTTGTGATATTCTCTCTATGAGTATGTACATGAGAATCGTTGAAGCCTCTGACATTTTCACAGAAAATGCTAAAAATATTTTATAGTATTTTTTGCAGGTTTTAGTAATTTTATGTACAATATTCAAATGTGCTATACTTGCGTTAATTAAGCCTTTGAATAGAAATGTAATGAAATTGATTATACATTTGAATATAATCTTAGTAACTGGTACAAAATCTTATCTTAGGTTTATAATAGCACTTCATACTAATAAAATTCAATGTAACACTTAACACTTTCCTTGAAATAAAAATTAATAAATCCCAATATATTGAAACGGGCTAGCGTGAACAACACATTCAGGACAATTATTCTTATTTAACTCAAAATGTTTCTCAAATAACCATCCCTTATCAAGTATTCAGCATTTTATACTTTTTTCTGTCCTGCTCGCGACGATTGACCACCCAAAAACTCTATTTCAATCTGAGCTGCCGAGATTATTTTAAAGTACTTATCTATTTCATTAAATGATAATATATGCGTGTGATATAATAAAGTAGAAAAAACTATAGATTGTCAACTGGCAAAAAATTACACGCATTTTCTTATCATAAAACAACTAATGGTCTTACTTATAGAAAAATATTTTAAATTTGCAAATCCTAGTTTTAAATAATCTCCTTTGGAAAACAACTGCCTCCGTAGCCTAGTAGTAAGGGCATGTTCTTTAGAAACATCGAGGATTTGAAGCGGGGACTCAACAAATTTTCAATGTTGTTTCCTAGTTGTTTAGGAACAATAAGGCCGATCACCCAATGTCTGAAAAGTAAAATGATCCATGTGTCGGATGGCCATGTAAAAAACATTCCACCTATCAATCGGTGCAAACACGCCCTAAATGGAGAAGGCGTGCACTAGGGAAGGCCTATGTCCGATGATGTTAAACATGTTAATCTTAAAAACTATGTGGTTTTCAAACTATTATTTTGATGCAACACTTGCACAGCCCTAGATAACATTGCATTACTCTGGCTATTGCAGCCTTTGTGTTGGGAATGGTGCATAATCTAGCTCGCATCACCGATGTCCTTTAATAATTGCGTTTGGTCGATTTGCCATTACGATGGTAATGTTTCCTGCACAGACGTGTAGAAGTAGATTTTCATCTATATAGAAACAATAATAGGAATAATGAGGTTAAATACTTTTTAAAGTTAAAGATTTGATCACATTTGATACACTTTTTCTTGTCTGGTCTTTTTCCTTTTTAATTACTTTACGGTTTGGGTGGTTTCCATAGATATTTTTTAAATGTTAAAGCACAATATACAGTACGTATTGTAGTTAACATTTATCAAAATATGTAATTGGTTTTATTATTTATTTATTTACAGAATATTAATATTTCAGCAAGATATATGAATATATATACATAGATAGATAATACTGCGCCCGCAGAGTCCCTTTGAGCGAGTCGCACTATATAATCCAGCGGTAAATAGAATTGTTTCAAAATATTGCACAACTGGAATTACATATTGTTCATTTATTCAACGTGGTTAATGTATTCTCACGTACAGACTCATAGAGAGAATATCACAAGGAGTATTAAAACATTTTATGTATAAACACCGAATGCTTATATTACATTTATAGGATAAGTACCAAATAAAAAATGCAATATCAAGGAGGTAGGTTTTACGATTGGACCAGTCTAAGGAAGTATTGCAGTGCCTATCTGCGCAAAATAATAGTATGTAACCGCTTACGAGTTCCGGTTTGCCACTATAGCAAGTGTAATTACCGGATGAACGTGACGTCACATCTCATGTCTCAACGGATGGACTTTTGTTCGAGGTGACTATTAGGATACGTTCTGCCCGCCTTGTTTTTTTTTTTAATTTAAAGAAAATCCTCTATTTGACCCTATTTTAAGTAATGGGCGTTATAATATTTGTAAATTGTACTTACTTGAGAGTTTAAGTTGAATAATAATAAATCGGACAAAAATTAAACAGGCCTATGTACAATTCAATTAATCGATGACAATTTAGATGGTCGCTTACTCTGAAAAAGTATATTGACGTCAATTAATCCATATGCGATAAAAGAAACGATTTCTAAACTATATAATATTCACACAATACACCATTAAAATTAGGAACAAAGTTAGTAATAAATTCTTATCATGTAATATGACATTAATCCTGGGAAAGTTCAAAAAAGTTTAAACATTTAATCAGCCTAGACGATTGAAGTGGACAGTAGATTTCAAGTCTTATGAATACGTTCTGGGATTCACAAATTTTCTTAATCTATTAGTGACACACGCTCATGAATATCTGATGACTTTTCAATTAACACTAATCACTAATTAACAATTGCATTGTGCTTGCCCTTTCATAACAAATTGTTAGATTTTGTAGTAAGCTTAAATCCGTTTTGAATATGTAGATATCTATTTATTAATATTCCAAGTATTCATAATGATTTATCAATTGCTTTTTTTGTCTAGTTTGTCTATTTATTTTATTTTATTGTTTTTAAGAAATGTAATTAAATAAGAAACTCTTTCAAATGTACGTATATTTTGTCAAACAAATAAAGTTACCTACATAGTGCGTTGGATTTGCTCGTTGAAGTGACAGTAGGCCTCCATGTAGTCCGAAGAACGGATGGCCGATAGACCAATAAGGTTCTAGAGTGTGATAGCCCCCTCATAAAAGGTCTATGTCCATCAGTGCATTGTAAAAGACTTAATATAATGATGATTGGCAATGATGGTTAATAACTGAAAATTGCCATGAGTTGTAAATATGGCATAGTTGCAAATAATGTCTATATTTCAACAGTCACAACACAGTCGGAACCTACCGGTGAGACTATTCTACTACTATATGGACAACACGTAACAACATGTATGTCGCGGTACGCACCGCGTTGATGATAGCTCTGGTATTGCCGATGTCAATGGGCGTCGATGACCACTTTCTGTCAGGTGCCGAATGCTCGTCTCTTTCGTATGCAATAACAAAAAATAGTTCATAAAAAGCCGTTCAACCATTATACGCCGACCAAATAGGAGATGGAATTTTCGTAAACATAATTGCAATGTCAAACCTAAGTGACACTGGTAAACGTCGTGTAGAAATTAAGCATGACTGATAAACCAAGAAGAAAGTATTCTCTGGCATCAGTGTGTTTGATATTAGACTTTGTGTACGTGTATTCAGTTTCTTATTTGACTTTTACTCGACATAGAAGCAGTAGCGTTACTGTTAATTCACTTGCGATTGTAACGTAGTTTTGTCATGCGTCCATTCGACATTTTTCAGATAGCCAAGTGAAGAATTATCCTCCAAAAAGACTATAAAGCCAAACTTTTTTATTTGTTCTCACTATCTAGACCCGGTTTTGATAGAAATCAAAAGTATACTTTTTAGATTTATGTAATTTCTTGAACAAGCAAACTTGTATATAAATTTGCCGTATCTCAGAAATGGCTTCGAAGATTTGAATCAACTTTGGTTCTCCTAAATGAAATACAATGGACAATAAAAATGGCCTACAAAATTTGTTGGAATTGTCTCTCGATCTCTTATTGTAAAATTATAAAAAATGTTTTGTCTTCGTATTTCATTGTTAAAATATTTGTTAATAAAATTCCAATAAAAATGTTTTTTAACCGATAATATTTTTTTTACAACCTACAATAGTTTTTATGCTTTTAAAGTGGATTTAATGGGTCTTTTTGATACTTTTGCTTTGTTTTTAATACTTTTTTGTTTTGTCGATTGTTGTCGATGTATTGCATACATAAAATCGACATATTAACATGTTCCTTATACACAAAACAATAGATAAGGATTTTATGATGTTTTTATAACATAAGATTACTATGGAAGCCGACTGATTACTAGCCCATAGAGTTTACGGCCCCATATTACACTTAGTGTCACCATCGTAAACTTTTACAGACCTGACCTGACCTGATTTGATTGACCGTTTGCAGTGGAATATTCTTTTAGATTTTTTTAAAATACTACATTTGGCTTTTAAATATACGTTGTGTTCTATTTATCTCCATACATCTGTCTATAAATAAGTAAGCGATGAGCTATATTCGTATGAAATACACTGAAAGAAAACACCGCCCTCCAAAACTAAGCTAAGAAGTGATTCTACAGTACTGGTTTTGTGGTAGAAATAAGCACCGCGGAGGCATATTTTGAGTCGACTCGAGCCATACGAATAATGAAAGTTTGAAATAGGTTAGTTAAAGTAGTATAATATCGATAGGAACTTACCTTTATATACATAATTTTCCACATCGAATACTTTCTTTAACGTTTAGTGTACTGCGACTACATAAACATATAACTGATATTGATACTAATGAACATTAATATTTCTCATTTAGCAATAAAGAGATTTTTTTTTATATGGTATTTGGTTTTTTAAATGAGAAGGCATATAAATGAATAATATATATAAAACATAATAGAATGAATGAACGGAAAATAAGATACAATGAACGAAGATTTTATCTAATACTGTTATCACTCTGATATCTTTCGCCACCCACACAAAAAGCTTTAAATGCGTCTAGACTTTATTTTATCAATCAGCGTCTAAAGATGAAACTCGTATTACTAGTGAATGTAAGTGAGTTTGATAATTTACAAATATATATATACCTCTACTGAAAGACGGAGTAAATATAAAATAACTTTAAAACATTATTTGAAGTTGTAGAAATTAGGAACCGAATTCTATAGAAATAATGTCTTTTGTCGCTTGTTCCCCAATGATCCATTTAACTTTTACATTTGCGACACAGAATAATAACAAGAAATGTTAAAGATACTAATGTTAAAAAAAATCATACAGTATATAAAAAGTGTATAAACAATACATCTTAATAAATAATTATCAAAATATAATAATTTAAATAAATATGTTTGCGTCTTATTACAGTTTTGGGATACATTTAGACTTTTATTATAAACACGTAGTTAGTTTTCTAGATATAAACACTTAATAAAACATTATTTTTATGTGTTTCTTAATGTTTAGCAAGTGTAAAACCTCTCGTACACAAGGTTGTGATTTTCGACTATTTGATTATTTTACTATTCGAATATCTATAAATCTCATCATCATCAACATTATTATTAGCCTGTGATAGTCCACTGCTGGCCATAGACCTCCCCTAATGCACGCCACTGCATCTCATTTTCGGCTATTTTCATCATGCCCACCGCAGTCACTTTGCAAATGTTTTCATTCATCTTGCCGGAGGGCGCCCTACGTGTGCCAAGCCTCGGTCTCCACTCTAGAACTTTCCGACTCCAGCAGTCGTCAGTTCTGCGGCATACATGACCGGCCCACTGCCCCTTCAGCTTACTAATCCGGCTTACTATAAATCTATACTTAATTAAAATGGGATAATCATTACTAACAAAAAAAACAATTAAGAGGAAATCGTCCATCAGTAAGCTAAGAAATTAACATATATAAATTGAACAGTATTTCGAGCGCTCTTGATAATTCATTCAAAATTATTCACAACAGAAGCAAAGAACTTTAATTAGTTAAGCAACAACAGTCGTCAATTTTTTATTGTAATGTAAGTCAACATATTTTACGCCATTTTTGACTTGTATTAACGCAACGGTTTAGTTGCTGTTAACAACAATGAGATAAAACACGTCTTATCTTTATTATTATATCGTGGGATGAACTTAAGAAAATTATAATAGTTATAAATGCGTTACCATACTACATTTATTACAGTATTTTAACGAGGGGCAATAAAGAATGAAATGTGAAAAAGAATAAAATAATTGGCATAAAAATTGTCTTATTATGCCCTTTTCTACGGTAATAAACAAAATGAATTTATACATAGTTATAAGATGTGGCATAAGCAATTTTGAATAGTCATATTTTAGCAAGTATTATGAATGATTTTATCAAAAACTTTGTAAGTACAACCTGATTTCTACTAGTATTAGGTCAAAATAATTGTAGCAAACTTTTACATTCTCAGCCAAAATTTTGAATCAGATTTTCGGAACAGAAAAGATTAAAGAAATGGTGCAAATTATAAAAGGTCTCCCTTAACACGGAAAATTCGATATTCAATGAAAGGGGGAGAAAATCATTTCGTTCAAAGGAAATTTTAACGTTGTACGACTTTTCCTCGACGCGTGAATGGAATTATGTAATTTAAACCACGGGGTTCAAATTTGCTTTAGCATTAATTTTTTTTAGAATATGACACATCGTAATATATCATATTTTACGTAACAGCTTATTTTTTAACGACCTTAGGGACAAAAAAAAGTTGAGTAAAATTAAAAATTATATATATTTTATAGCTTATGTTCATTTATCACGTGACAATAAATCATTGTCATCGCCAAAATTGTGTTACGAGTATAAAAATTTATTCCAATAATTTATTGCATAGAATTTTATTAATTCTTTAATTTTATTTTATTTTTAATAAAAGGTAATACCCATTTCATAAGATTCACCTTCATTATTGTCGACTGAACACACCCGAGTTGTGAAATAGTACGTTTCGTATTTACAACGGCATTCATAAGAAATTAAATTGTAGTATCAAGAATAACGTTTTAATAACAATGTGATATTAATAGATTGTCTAGTGACGTGTACAATCAATAAAATCGTGTTATATTATTCAAAGCGCCGCAAAAACAAATGAAGGTAGAACCGATAAGAGGGACGACAGTTACTCAAGTGTCAAGCCTAAAACGTGTACGGAATGTTAAAGGTGGCCTGACAATTATATTCCCCGCTTTATTTGGTTCCTTGAAAGTAATATTGAATTTCAGATAGAAACCAGATTCAGACGGTGGTTTTTATAGGTAATTTTAATTTATTTATGATTTGTGGTTAAAAATACACTTTCTCTAAATTGGAACTAACCATTAGCAGAGCCTTTTTAAATAAAGTTAGTATGTTCGGAAAATAAAAATTTTGAGATTTTTTACGACAATAGTTTTTAAAACTGAAATGAAAACGGTCCTTAAATAGACAAAGCATAGTTACTCGGTAATTCAATTATATGCTTTCTCATCCGATAATCTTTAAAGAAATCTTTAACAACGATTCAATTAACAATTGTATCATTGAGAAAAAAATTAAGAACATTTATAGTAAGTTAAAATTAGCTTTATTCTATTATTTAATTGATTACTCCATATCTTTGATACTATCAGAAAGCTGATTACTATAAGCATTACCATCGATAAGGTTAAATCAAAATTGTAGTTCACCGTACTTGAAAAAGTCTCCAGAGGCAATCAGGCTACTTTTAGGTTTACTGCGGTTGGCACTAGTACCATAGTGACTAAGTACACTAGACAAAATACATATATTATATGTACATAACCACGTGCCGGATGAAGAAAATTGTAGCGAATTTCACCATAACGCATTTTATGCATCTATAAATTGTGGCAGATGTTAGAAGCTTTTGAAGTTTTTAATCTTGTCTTTATCTTCTAACATAAAGTGGCTTCATTTTTGTTTATAGCGAGATTTAGCAATGAGGTCATGAAACTTGTGGAAACGACGAATATTTGTTGAACTATTTATAATAAACATTAATCTATATCGAAAGGTAGAATTTGATGTCAATGCAATGGTTAAAGCACTTTACTAAATACCTATTGACGAATAATTGTCAACCAAAGTCTCCAGTATTGTGGCCACCGTCTTGCTAATCTTAATTATAACAAAAGTTTAACTTGCATCTCTAATATGTGTATGTATTCTTCTTCTTTTTAAAGTGCCATCTCCTACCGGAGGCCAATCATCATTGCAATGCGTACTTTATCAACGGCCGCTCTAAATAAAGAACGAGTGCTCAATCCAAACCATTCGCGGAGGTTTCTGAGCCACGATGATTTACGTCTGCCTGGTCTTCAGCGTCCTTGAGTTATTAGCAGGAGTTCATACTTGTCTTGTCTCAATATGACCCAAGTATTGCAGCTTGGTCGTTTCACAGTTTCCAATACTTCAATTCTTTGTCGATTATGTGTACAACGTCTCATTTCGCACCCTGTCTGTCCATGAAATTTTCGACATTCTCCTGTAACACCACATCTCGAATGCTTGGAGACGCTTACACATGGCTTCAGTAAAAGTCCAGGCTACAACACCATACAGAAGAATGGAAATAGTAACAACGACTAATCGGACTCTGGTGACAATCTCCGTTCTCTACGGTTACAAAGAAATTTACTAGCTTTCAAGAAAGCATCCGATGAGCTTGTTCAATTCGACATTTTATTTCAATGCTTTGGTCCTCTTGGTCTGTCCAATCACATCCATTGTATTCTGTAGGAGGTACCTGTCTATAGGTTGGTCGTTTATACAAATTGGGGTAGTCGGTAATGCGATGGGTGCTGTATAGCCATATTTTAGTCTTCTTATGGTTAATACTGAGACCGTTGTTTCGCTACTAATTCTTTCCACTCGAGTTGACCAGATTCTGCAGATCTTTCTTTGAGGAGGCCAGAAAGACAGTATCGTCTGTATATCCTATGTTGTTGACAGGTCTGCGTTAAAGTGATGCCTCTTCCGCTTCCCTCCGTTGACTCTGAGAAAATAGCTTCAGCATATAAATTAAAGAGGAGCGGAGAAAGAATGCAACCCTGCCGTACCCCTCGGCGTATAACGACATTCTCTGAAAGTTCTTCATTCACGCGAATTTTTGCCTTCTGATGCCAACACAGATTTTGAATGACCGTTATGACCTTCAAATCCAAACCGATGGTCTCCAAGATTCTAATAAGCTGGGCACGGTCAAAAGCCTTTTCATAATCTTTAAAGCAGACATGTACCGGTTGATTCATATCCCAGCAGCGCTGCATCAGAACCTGGTAACCGAACAGATCATCGCGAGTTCCAAGTCCACTTCGGAAGCCAAATTGTGAAACTAAAATGTACAGATTTTCAAATTCGAGTAATTTCAGAACCTCGCATGGAATTCCGTCTGGTCCAACAGCTTTACCGGGCTTTGCGGATTCATCGCGTGTATCGTCAAATAGTTTTGCAACGTACTCTTGCCATACTTTAATTTTGTCTTCCATTGACAACACAGCCTGTCCATTGTCATTAATAGGGTATATAAGATATCTTTCTTTCTATTTCTCAAGGTTTCCTTTATATGCTTGTACATGTTGAAGTTCATAAAGTCATCTTTTGGCCCTGAGCCATTTGGCTTTCTCTTTTGCAAATCTTTGTACCTACGAGCATTTATGCCTTTTGGTAGTCGTCTCTATGTCATCATATTGTAAATTTCATCTGTGATCCAATTTTGTTTCTTAGCAGTAGGCATTTTTAACAAATATTCAGAAGAAATGGCAGTAACGATCTCTTTTAGACTCAGCCATGTTCTAGCTGGTGATGTTGGAAGCTGATTTTCACGTTCCTGTAGTTCATGAATCTCGTTGTTTATTTTAAATGTACAGTTTCTAAATCTAATCTCTAATAAATCGAGCTACATCAATTCTAGGTTTCGTCTTAGGTGATGCAATTTTCTTTAAACGTATAGACATGTTTGCTACAACAGGATTATGGTCGGAGCCAACGTCCGCACCAGGATACGTCTTGACAGCCGTGATGCTGTTACGATATCTCTTCCCCACAAGAATGTAATCAATTTGATTTCTTACTATGTGTGATGGTGAATCTGCGGGTGAATTCCATGTACAAAGTCTTCGTGGAGGTAATTTGAAAAATGTATTCGAAATGATAAGCTTGTGTCCTTGGCAAAACTCGACAAGACAATCCCCTCTATCATTTCGCACTCCCAACCCAAACATATCCACGGTATCTGTTACAGTTCCTTCTCCAATTTTGGCATTAAAGTCACCCATTACTATGTTGCAGTCATGGTTTTTTAACGTCCCATAAACTTGCTTTACTTCTTGGTAAAACTCGTCAATTTGTATATCGCTGCAATCTGCTGTTAATGTTAATTGGTTTGGCCTGGAACTGAAGTAGCAGAACTCGGTCTGAAATTGGCAAAAAGTTCAAAATAGAAGGCTGCAAGTTCTTTTTGATCATAATAGCAGTTCCATATCGGTGATATCTGTCATCTGTTCCACTATAGAATACAATGGTATCACCCAGATCTTCTGAACCATTTCCTTTTAAGCGTGCTTCACTTACGCCTAAAATGTCTATGTTCAACCTCTTCATTTCCTGCTCAACATTCTTCATCTTCTCCATTTTGAACATACTCCTTACGTTCCACGTTGCTATTTTATATTCCTCCCAGATTCTTCGCACCCTCTGGCCATTTAAGGCCTGCTGGGAACTGAGGGCCGTTATATTTTCCTTACTTTTCATGATGATTTTCCTGGGAAATTTAATGTGGTGGTTTTCCCTTTGCCTTCCACATCGCTTTTAGTGACCCGTCGCTGTTCCGATCTCCATGATCTCCACCGACGAGTCTACTGTACGCACAGCTGCCTACGTACAGGGGAGTGCTTATTTAGTGGCGGCACTGACACGCCACGACACAGAGTTTTCATTGGGCCTTTTGCAGTATTTTATAAGTTATTCCCTCCCTAGGAAAGCCACTGCGCCCTCTAACAACTGCCGCTATTTGGTCGGGGACTGCAGTATGCAGCTAGCTATGATATCTCAAAGCCGTTCCATTATCCGCCACCTATGGACCCCGGTAGTAGCCTATAGTTCAGCCCTACCTATGTACTGTACTGTATGTATGTGTTTATTAAACATATACCCTGACAATCGTATGGTTTGGTACTTGCTAAATAACATGCATAGACGTTTAAAATAGTAATAAAAACGATAACAGTATTTACGAGCATCGTAAATTCTGCAAGTTATAATGGCTAAAAATTATAATAGGGGTTATTTTGCACTACATATGTCCATTTGATGCTATTGGTTATAAATTTCATTTAACACTCTGAGACACGAAGTGTTAAGTTTACCAAAAAGCTTACCAAGCCACGCAGCTAAAGCTGTTATAGGTACCTCAATATTACAGATTAAAAAAATACATCATAAAAGTTTTGTGAAACTTTTTGAATTTTCTTTTATCAGGCTTCTTCTTTCAGATTTCTCAGCAGTTAATATAAAGTTTTTTGCACAATCACTCACTGTAGGTTGCTTTCACGGTAGATGCTTCGTTATTTAACTTTTTATTTACGTTTTTATGGTTTCTGAGTTTACTGTGAAGTTGAATGGTCCAAAAAAATAAGATAAATTATTTTTACTGATTTCTATAAGAAACGTTAATTATTTTTAGTATGACTGCCGTTTTAAAATTTTCATTAGTCACCAGTTTGAATATCCTTTTATAATGCAAAGCTTATTAATGGTTCAGAAGATTGTTTAATAAGAGCGGCAGAACAATACGTAAGTAATATTGGAAAAGTTAGAAACTCCCATATTCTAGAAGCGTATGAATAGAATAATACACTATTAATGTGTATAGATACGAGAAATTAATTAATTTATTTTAAATAATTGAAAATTTGTGCTTTAAATCTATCTTAATTATATTATATTGATTAATAACGTTTTAAAACATACTAATATACATTATTTCCGTAGTTATATACAAGTGTTAAAACATTTATCGAATACATAAGGAACTTGCATTAATTGCATCATATAAATTGATGATATTTTCTAATAATGGTGGGATATATTCTCGGAGATAATCAATGTTAAAAGTAATTGAGATAATTTTATTTTAGTTTTAGAATCATATGATATACACAAAAAAACATTGTTGATTTTTTTATACCTTAGTAGATTATTAAATTAACGTTATTTAAAACATGTCAATTTTAATTATTATACCCGTCTCTATAATTTGTACGCTAATGCACATATAGTGTTTAAAACATTTCATTCAGGACGGTACCATAAAGGGAAAACGTGCATTTCAATTTGCGTTCACGTAGGACCATAAATCGGATCGATGGACCGACGGTAAAAGTGAATGGATAGGGTGGAAAACGGGGAGAAATAAAGTCAACAGGTCTACGAATAGTCAATTTAGGGTGAGGGAGATAAACGAAATTCGCTCCACGTTATATACTGAAAGTTTTAGAACATATTAAACACTATAGGTAAAGAAAAATTGTCTGTCTTTTTTATGCCAAAGTAGACATCATCATCATTATCATCAGCCTGTAATAGTCCATTGCTGGACATAGGCCTCCCCTGATACACCCCTATCCATTGGGGGTTTTGGACCGTATCCCACTACGCTGGTCCAATGCTGGTTGGTGGGTGGAGCGACTTTTTACATGCCCTTCCTACGCATGGATCATCTTACTTTTCAGACAATTGGGTGATCGGCCCAAATTGCCCTAACCAACTAGGAAACAACAATGAAAAATTGTTGAGTCCCCGCAGGATTCGAACCCACGACCTCCGGTTTCTGAAGCACACGCCCATACCACTAGGCTACGGAGGCCGTTCAAAGTGGACATATGTGTCAATAAATAAACGTAAAAAAGAGGTTTCAAGAATCTCTTATAAGAAGAAAGCGACGTTATACCAAAACAAAACAAAGCTTACATTTTAAGGTAAAGTAAATGACAAATCCTTTATAATGGTTTTCGGATCCGCTTGTCAATATAAATATTATTAAGTGGAAAGATTTGAATGTTTGTTGGTTTTCAATAGGCTTTAAAACTAAGAAACTGATTAGAAATATTATTTCACTACTTAAAACGTATAATATTGTTGCGTAACATAGAAATTCTTCCCAAAAATCTAATAATTACACGGGTAAAGCCGTGGACAGTCCCGCCAACTTCGTAATAACCAACTGTACTAGAAACTATGTAATAATTTATTTTAATTTATCTTATTTAAATAGTATTTATTCATTATATCAATATATATCTACAGAACCCCTAACAACCCCATGGGCATTATGTAATGGACAATAGCAATTCCATAAAATGTGAGGCAAAACTTCTGTTTGATGTCGAGCTTTTGTGTTGTACTCAATTCATCGGAATACGAAGGTAAGTGGAAAATTTATATAATAGACAAGAAGGATAATATACTTCTATATCGTATTCTATTTAAGATACGTACAAAACATTCATATTGTTCGATATAAGTATTCAATCATAATAAGAAAGCAATTGTTAGGGTTGCTGTATTTATTGTAGAAATAGAAAAAAAGACAAGTTTAGGAGTAATTTTAACTTTGTTTAAGCATTGTATTTAAGAGACATTGACAAAAGATAACCATGGTTTATTGTTAAAGGGGCAGGCTTCAATTCATTTGGAAAAGTTTGGAAAAATCAATTTCATTTGTTACAAGTTACTTTATAATAAAATATTGACAATTCAACCTCACAAAAACATTTTATACTTGCCTTTTGTATAATTTTTTCATTCATTTAGTAAGTTATTATTTCATTTCAGTAAATGAAAACGAATAAAATTTATATCTCTTCAGCGGAAAGCGCGCCACTTTTTACCACTCTTTTACACATCGTAATGAATGATTAAAAACACATTCATTTGATAGCTATCAAAATGTCCGTTTGTTTGGGCTTAGTGTAGTTATAGTAACGTGTTCGGTACGAGGAGGACTTGAACTATAAGAGTGAAAGTAAAAATGTCAATTTTAGTGCCATAGAAGAAAAATTCGGTCAAGTACGAGTTGAACCCGTACGCTGAGGATTCTGTACCTACTAATTATATCGTCACAACAAAATTGGCTAACGAGTTCGTCAACAATATATACATTCCGTGTGCTCCCTTGAATTTTTAGTGATTATTTAATTTTGAAAAAACATATATCTGGACATATAAAGTTTTTTTAGTTACCTAAGGATAGATAAAGAGGTAACGTTCTTTAGGTAAGGCCTATTTCCAGCCATGGACTGACATAGGCTGATGATGATGGTGATGAACTCAGGATGTTGATTTTTATACACCTAATAAGGGCTATAGTCCTCAGTATTTCTATAAATTTTTAATTGCTAAGTTAACTAGTCTTTGAGGATCAGTAGTGAAATATTGACAGACGGACGGACACGCAGCCAAGAAAATAATCTTTTATGAGTATCTTTTTACCTTTTAAGCCACGATACTACATGATTATGCTTAAGATATGACTCTCAGTTCATGAACATGAACTTTGACGAATAGCATATTATTACATGGCGTTAATCATGAAAAGCAAGCATGGAAAATTCTCAGTAACTTGTAAATACAAAACCAGATTTTGAATGCTGTTAAATTTAATGAAATAACGTTAATATCGAATCACAATTTATTTCACCTTAACAATATTTCAATAAAGCTTTGTCAAATTATTAATAAATATTAAGATTCGCGTGAACGAAGAAGGCAACGGGAGACCGCTACAATTTATCTTCTAATGTAATTTACTTTGGAAAAATCTAATTAGAGGGAATTAACAAGCTGATTAGAACATTATCTTATTAGGGACGTTCTTTAAGAATGAGAAAATAAGAAGCTTTTTTAAAACGTTTTTAATAAGTATAGGTACTAAAAATTTTCAAATTTAAAAATAAATATATTAAAGTAAACAAAAGCTTTTATACATTTTTGTTATATTATTCACGATAGATGATAGATAGATGGAATATATAAATAAAATTTCAATAAACTACTTGTATTAGTATTATTAAAGATAAAACTACGTAACCTAATCGAAAGAAAAACTAGGCAATTCTATACATAATTATGACTTGGAAACAATACGCAAACGGATTTGTAAACGTAAATAGGTTAAAGTTATTAATTATACTCTAACAAAGAAGAGATGGAATCAGTTGTTAGGCTTTCTTATTGATTAGACATGGCGTGGGAATTCAAGATGGCCGCAATCTACCAATAAGAACGCGTTCGCTCCTGGCGCCTTTTTGGGTTTGTTTACTAAGTCCATTTGTTTTTGTCTCAAAAAGAGAGGAATGATGATGATGAGAAATACAAATGTTTTAATGACATGAGAAAAACGATAAAAAATATGTATAAATTTACTAGTACCCGAAAAACGTTTTGTATGAAATACATAATCTTCTCATTCCAGCACTTAAACTGATGACAATCTTGGGTATCTCTCTCAAAAATTACAGATAACTGTGTACTATAATAAACACTTCTTTATGCTTTCTTATACATTTACTCTATCAAATATTTTTTTGCGTATCTAATTTAAATAAATATAAAATATATTATCTTCACCATAATGAGCCAATTTGCTGAGCCTATAATTAACTCAGGGCGGTCATTATAGTGGTCTTTACCGAGATCCTGTGAGCTCCGTTTATGTAATTACGACATTTCATGGAGAGCCGAGTTCGGCATAATTGCCCTCGAAAACGTCCAAACCTTTGTAACATGTATTTATAAGTGCCGTTTGTCTCCTCTGCTACAGCTCATTTATTTATTTCTGTGTTAACATAACATTCTAGTTTGACCGTTAATATATATTATTTATAAAGTGTCAATTGGATTCTAACTTGTTGCTATTTAGGGGTTATCTACAAACGCGTGAGGATAATAATTAAAGAGATGCGTTATGTAAAAAAATCTGAATATAATATTAATTATTCTACACATTATAACTTTAACAACGACTTCCTAATAATTGAAGGAAATCTTCGAAGTGAATTTTAAACGGAGACGGTTAACAGATATCGGTCCGAGACAATTTCAGGTCGGAGTCAATCGAATTATATTGATATTCTCGAGCTTTCCGCAAGGCGCCTCGTTATCCGGCTCGCGTCACTCCGCCCCGTTTCCCGGGAGATCGAATTTATTCTAGAATTTATGCGACTCCACAAAGTGACAGAATATGAAAGAACACCCCCGGGAGTTTAAACGTCTGCCTGACCTAGTCGCGAGTGTGGGCGGCGATCGGTTGTGCGTGTCAAGTCGCGCTATGAAAATTAAAGTTGAAATCTGTTTTATCGTTATGAATTGTTTATTGTTAGTTAAAGAACAAATTTCATACTAAGCGTTATCAATTCCTTTCTTTTCTATCACTTGTTTTTGTTTCAATTCAAGGATAGTTAAAAAAATTTCGTAACGACGACATAGAACCACTACATAATATAAAACAAAGTACCTTTCTCTGTCCATATATGTATGCTTAAATCTTTCAAACTACGCAACGTATATCGATGCGGTTTTTTCAAATAGATAGAGTGATTAAAGAGGAAGTTTTATATGTATAAGACATGCTTAATATTGTAGGTATATTTTCTAACAGCATAGCTCCTGGCGAAGCAGGGGCGGGTCGCTAGTTATGTTAATAAAAGTAAAGTTTTACACTCAAGTGACTACTAACCACTCTCCCATTATTTCTAAAGGCAAGGCTTAGGGCTTTGATTTGATACTTTTGCTAACGTTATTGTTTGTCTAATAATAAAGTTTAATTAAATAATATAGAGCTTTTGAAATTCATTTAAACTCTCGAAAGCATGATATCAATTTGATTTAAATTACGATAGACGACTCTCGAGGAATTTTCGCCCGTACGTTTTGACATTTCAAAAACGGTAGTTAAATTTTCCCACGACTGCTTGGAAATTGGTTATCGATATATTATTTGATTTTACATACGTAATGTTACGCAATAATGTAATAAAGTTTAGATTGCAATACTCTATAATTATAGCTTTGTTCTATTTATCGAGTCCTATATTGGAATTCATAATAATAATTCTGAAGTAATCAACACTTTTGCAATTTGCCTAATTAGATATTTTAAATTATATAACTTAGTCAGGCGGAAAAGACGTTGGAAAATGTATTATTTAATCTAGCTAACGCTTTAAGTTTAATATTGCGGCAGTGTTAAGTGTTTGTGATTGCAATCACTAAAAATAAAAGAATGTATTTTATTTCGTAATCTGCAGATCTGAAAACATATTTTTTGTTTTCAATTCATCCACAACACTCCACTACATTAAGATAATAAAAAAAATGTTAATGTGTCAAGTAGAACTCAACCAAGTTATTATTGTAATTGTGTTATAAGTTGATTAGTTAAAATTTGGGTAGAATGTAAAGGATAAAAGCTACATTATAATATCTCTACCGGTGGTAGGTCCCTTTTACAAGGGACCGTCTGGGTGATACCACCACGGTGCCTATTTCTACCGCAAAGCAGTAGTGTGAAAACACTACTGTGTTCCGTTTGAAGGGCACTGTAGTCAGCGCTAATTACTGGGTAAACGAGACTTAACATCCTATGTCTCACGGTAGGCAGGCGTTGGTGTTACCTGTATGACCAATGTATATGGGCTTCGGTGACCACTTTCCATCAGGTGGCCCTGACTGCTCGTCTGCCTGCGTATTCAATTAAAAAAATTCTCTTTAGAACATATGCTTTTAGTCATTTTAGGCTATGTTATAAAATAGTAGGGCATAAAGTCAGCTTCATAATCCGGCTACTGTGTAAAACACTTCTTGTATATCTGATTCAGAAATTAGTTGAATACTTTTAAAAAAATAGACGATTTTTTCAAAGAAGAAGCATAATTAGAATAACACAATATAAAGATTAACGTTAATAGTTTTATGTAAATAGAAATGTAAATAAAAATAATGTTGTAAATATTTTAAATAATAGGATGGAGCGACTGACGAAACAATTGCCGGTTGATATCCTGTTAAGGGAGGGAGAGGGAAGGATCAACGTCTCAAATGACAATTAAAATTAATTATCGATATCAATACACTAACTCTACAATAAAGAAATGTATAAAATACAACACAACTTTAAAAAAGAATCTTAGAAGTAAATCTTGAAAAGAACATACAATTATCTGTAAATGAATTGTTTCAGTATCGAAGGCCTAATAAACAACAGTTATGAACATTGTAAACTTTTGTAGTTTTTAAATCACTAGTATTAAATCAACGTCCAGATAATGAACCAAAAAAATGTATAAAAACATTTCTTGTACATCCCATCAAAATTAATGTATATTATCAAAGATCGTGAGCGGTCTCTTGTGATTCACGTTACAAGCAATTAACAAATAAATACATGGACGAAGTTACAAGATGATGCTCAGAAATCAAATCGATGAGGGAGTATCGAACAGTGGGGTGGGAATAGGGGGATGGAAGTAATATCAACAGGTTTCTCAGTAAAGGTAAGTTATGGAGGGAATGGCGGAGTTTCCTTTAAATTACTCGCAACGGGAGTTCATCTTTATATTGACTTTTCTCTAATACTAGTACCTTATTAGATATTGCAAATATTTATGAGTAGGTTGTATGATTATAACGTTGTTTTTATTTTTGTTATCGTCTATTTATGTAGTATGTTGATAATGTTTGTATAATAATCAATGTTAAAACATTTTCATTCCGTTATTTTGTACGGAAGACAATTAAATGTATTGTTATTTGTTATTCTATTGTAAACAACCTACTTCTTGCCCGTCACCTTTCTTTATTTAATAAAACATATCATATAAACGAACTTGGATGTTCAACGCATATAGTCAGGTTAAATAAACATTCAGTGAATGGGATTAATAAGCCGGGTAGTATTTTTTTAAATAGTGCCGCAATCAACTACGCAAAACGAAGTACTCCGGCCATTTTGCAAATCGAATTTCGACTGCGCAAACGAGAAGTGAGGGTAAAAATATAATGGAAAATCAAAAGTCATTTTTAAATATTCAATAAATAAGACTACAATCATGTGTTCTTAGCATTATTAGGACAAAGTTTATGTGTAAATAATAAAAAACAGTAAATTAAAGATCGATATATAAAAATCGTAGAAAATATATATTTTATTATTTTACCATATTGTGTTTAACAGTATCTACAAAATTGGTTTTAAAAAATGTTAAGGTTTAAAAAATAGAGGACTTAGTTATACTGTAGGTATTTGTCGTAGCTTAGGTAATTAAATAGCTATTGAACAAGATTTATTAAAAATAACTAATGCAGGTGTTATTGTAGAAATAAATGGAAGATTACAAGTAACATTAAACAATTTCACGAATAATACCTATAAATAGTTTTAATTGACGTAATATACATCCATTTAGGACAGGTAGTTAGTAAATGTAATGATCATATTGTTGATTAACTATTCACAAGCGATTCAATTACGAAATTGAGCTATTCATGTCAATCTTCTAAGGTATATAGATAACCAGTAATTTATATATTTATAATGTAATAAATTCTATAATTTGCTTCTGTACATATAATACGTACATATTTTTGAAAGGTTTTTCGAACTGCTTATCTTTTGTTTTCTTGTACATTTATTTAATTGTAATTTATCCCATATTATTTCTTTCTATAAAAAATCTGATACAGAATGTATGCTATTTTATAAAGATTTCTTATTGTTATCACTTTAATAATTTGAACTTTTTATAGACTAAGAAACGAAATTAGCGCTTATCCATTTCACAAAGAGTTTTTCAGGATATTAACGGTTAATATATTTTATAAGTAAAGATATTTAATCATGTCTGATTATAAAGCTTTAATAAATATAATCTTCCTGTAAGGAAACGACAATATTTGTCATAAAAATATAAATCGAAAAATTTCGCTTTTGAACATAACAAACATCAGTTATAATCGAATATCCAAAAGAGAAAAGAAAAGAAATAAATACTGAAACTTAGAATGTCTCATCTGCATAATGATAGGATGGAGAAATAGAGGACACTTTGTTATAAAGGCCCTGATGTTTGGGTACGGCACACCAAAAAGGAAAATACAAAAACACACAGAGTATTCAAAAACTAGCTGTCACACGCAATGATCAACGTCACAAAGAATAAATTCGCACTATTTGAAACATTTTTCATAAATAATTTTATTTTTCTCTTGACTCATGGTGTCATGTCTGGTATCAGAGGAAATTCAAAAAGAAGAAAAAATTACGTATTCATAACGGCAAATTCAGTGCGACTAACTGAACTAATAGTTAAAATCCATTAAGTAGTTATTGATAATTCTTCGAGAAAGCCTCACTCCTAGAAGACGCATCCCCGGGTGGCGGCATGCTCGTCTACATCATGGTGTCAGGTTAGGATTGAAATAAATGGTTCCCGGGGACCAACAGGCAAAAATAAAATAAAAACTCCGTATGAAACCTAACGTAAGCTACTAGAAGTCCTGAGGTAATGGTAAATGATTAAATGAGTATTATTATTATTATAGGTAACCCCTAAAAAGTCTGGCCTTGCTGCCACGGACGCAAAGATGGTATCGCCATTATCGTGATCGGAGTGCTGTAAGCTAATCACATGCACACTGTTAAAATATAATAATTATGACATAATATGTAAAGGCACTCCTACAAACTTTTTTATTTGTTTGTTACGCTATACCGATAAAAACTTTTGACGGATCTATGTTAAACTTTACAGTCATAACAACATATTGGTTTCAGTTCTTAACAATTAGCGAAAACAACCAGTGCAGAGAAAGGTTACAAAGCTAGATAATATATTAATTATATCATTAAACATAATTTTAACATAAAATTATTAAATGTATTATGTACAATCAAAATATTTTTAAAACGGTATCACACAATAACCGAAGTCAACTTTTTTATGGTCCTAGTTATAGTTTTCACTGATACACTATTAATTTTATCGTTTTCTTGGAAGTGTTGTTGAAATAAGTAAATATAAAAATTTCCACAAAGATTTCATAAAATTAATTGTATTAATTCTCGCAGGTTAATATAAATTTTTTACCGAGATAAAATTAATTAACGCCTATAATGAACGGCATAATAATAAAGCAACTTAATTGAAGCCCGACCAACAAATGAGGTATGATGGTTAATTAAATCTTCTTTGAACATAAAACGAGTCGTGATATACCCAAATATTTTTAATTTTTTGTTTCAGGCCTAAAAATAAGTGTTGATGTAAAAATGTTATTTGTGAACGATAATTAAAACCTCAAGATTAAATAAAACATTTTTAGTCGAAATTAATTAAAGCGAAAAGAAACAAAGAAACTAATCTCTCGTACATGACAAGACAAAATCTCATAAAAGTACAGATGTGTTCAGATATAAATACTGTGTGTAGAAAATATTGTATTTACTAGCAGTCAATAACTTTGGCGTTTAAAAACTTCAAAATATAATGTAAAATTACTTGGCTTTCACATTATGATATAAATTTACGACTCACATCCTACAAGGAACGTAAAAGTTAATTTAAAAAAGATTAGGAATCAGTTGAAATTTTGAAATTTTGCTAATTGCTAACCAGCATTTAATGTTCTGACGGCTATAATCACTCACATTAAAATGTATAATAAAAGCTTAACTAACGTATTTTTATAAGCCCGTAGGTAATGAAATTTACTAAGTACTTCAACACAAATATATTAATTTGGACTAAAAAATAAGACGCCAAGGAAACAAAGAAAATTGCGTAAGTATAGGTTTTTTTAATCAAGTTACAAACTTTCTTATATTATTTAAAATCAAATATAATTATAGTTATAAAATAATATATACGGATAGATCTTAATAATGTGAATGAAATATATGAATAATTAAAATGTATTGTGTTTGCAAAACTTAATGGAAATCGGTGCGAAGCTTCATTAAAGTGCTTTTCATTAAATTCAGTGAAAATCGATTAAAAACTTAACTGTTTGTTTCCGTTGAATATATAACGGGCGCGTGTAAATTTCATTACGTGCTCGTCAATGTTCCCGCCCTTTAAATGCAAAATGTAAATGATGTATACCCTTTTGATACAACCTTTTGTAGAGAACGTAGCTATCGTAGATACTTTTTGGATTTACTGTCATTTAAATAATCCTTGTGAAAACAAAATCATTAACAGGGTTGGGTAATTTACGTTAATTTTCATAAATTATTTTAGAAATTCAATACAGACCACAGTGCTCTTATGAATGTCAACCTTTTGTAGATGAAAGCGCTAACCCGACGTAGGACATGCACCTAATGGTAAGTGCTATACCTCGCCTGTAAGTAAGGCAGATTAAGACGTAACTAAAATCGTTATTGCTTTACGGCACATATAGGTAACGCAGTTGTCAAAAGAAAACATACCATTTCATTATCTTAAAGAGTTATCATTATTAAGATATCTCATAAATCTAGTCACGTTTTTTTATTTTTGGCGAAATTTAGCCAATCGTACACATCGCTTAGTTTTTTAAAATTTGTTACCACTTTTTTAATAAAAATTCAATAATTTTCAAGTATTAGTTCATTTATTTAATTCACTATATATGCGAAGTTATATTTTTATACAGATATTAAAAGTATGAATATGATGATTAAATGGAAACATTCTCGACTCCAGCTAATTAGATCACTGCATTGGGAGCTAGAAGCGTAGGTTGTATCTCATTTAAAACTACTTTGATACATTAAATTTAGTTTTTATTATACGAAGTATCGTATTTTTGTGAAGTCTATTAAATTTAGTTATAATGCACTATATATTAATATTTTAAAAGCATTGCGTCATTTCGAAAACTAGGATTACCAAAACTAAGTTTAAGCAAGGCTATATTATGTTAAAAATATTTCTTACAGCATAATAGAACCTTTAACGAATACATTTATACTTGATTTAAATATAATAAATTATTTAATAAGCCAGAACAACAAAAATAAAAAGATAAATTTATCTTATTTGACAATAAATTTAATACTAAAAATAATTTCTTACATTACGCGCACTTTTAAACAGAATTAAAGTATATTTATCAATATGAAAGTACACATCTTTTCGATCACTCTTACTGTGATAAAGTGACCGACACGAGCCGTAAAGATGGAGCTCAAAACCATCCTTTTCTACTTGTTGTGATCCCTAGCATGATTGGAACCGATGACATTCTGTTTCTAAAGTGCATAACTATAAATAAATGTTTGTTTTGTACAGAGTATACATTATACTAGCTTATGTATAATATAACTTTTTAATGGATATTTTTATATATACACTAAAAAGTTATATTATACTTCATATCGCATTGCTACTTTTAAGTTTTAACGCTACTAAAGGCGTTTTTCGTTAATTAAGATTGTTAAGTCAATAAAATAATTATTAACATAACATTAAATATAGAAATAAATGCCGGATTTCTAAACTGCCCCTATGAAACAATAAGTTATTATATTATATATAACTTTAAATGGGTCCATATAAATCTTATACTTTCGCATCTGATGGTGAACTCCATTAAACGCAGGAGCGATTCAAATAAGTTTTATTTAAAAATTTATATATTCTGTGTTTTATTTTAATAATCTAATTTTTACAATAAAACATACAGTCATATTGTGACACATTATGAGTAAGCAGTAATTATATTTTAATATACATTTCCAGATGTTGCCTTTGTGTTGCTATAAATGGGACTTTATCTAGCACTCGGCACGTGAGGTAAGCCGCCGCGGCGGTAATTTTAATTATTACATCAGGAAAAGCTCATGTAAATGCGACCAAATTACATAAAAGATACAATTAAGTTTACACATTTCCTTCGTTATAACCTAAATTAATAAAATTAAAAAATATTTTTTTCTAATCAAATCCAAAAAACTTTAAAAGAGGGTATTAAATTATATCATAACTGCCTCCGTAGCCTAGTAATAAGGGCGTGTGCTTTAAGAACCAGAGGTCAAGGATTTAAATGCTGCGGGGACTCAACAATTTTCATTGTTGTTTCCTAGTTCGTTAGGGCAATTTTGTTAAGATGATCCATGCGCCGGAGGAGCATGTAAAAATTCGGTCCACCCACCAGCCCGCATTGGACCAGCGTGGTGGGATACGGTCCTAAATCCTTCTAATGGATATATATTAGGGGAGGCCTATGTCCAGCAGTGTACTATCACAGGCTGCTGATGATGATGATGGTGATGATGAAATTATATTATAACTGCCTCCATGGCCTAGTACTAAGGGTGCGTGCTTTAGAAACCGTAGGTTGTGGGTTCGAATGCTGGGACTCAACAAATTTTCATTGTTTTTTTTCTAGTTGGTTAGAGCAATTTTGGCCGATCATCGATTTTCTGAAAACTAAGATGATCCATGCGTCGGATGGGCAAGTAAAAAGTCGGTCCATGCACCAACTCGTATTGAACCAGCCTGGTGGGATACGGTCCAAAAACCCCCTAATGGAGAAGGCGTGTATTAGGGGAGACCTATGTCCAGTAGTGGACTAACACAGGCTGATGATGATGATTAAATTATTAAAAAAAACAACATATTCTTAAATAATCTATACAAATAAACAAAATTGGAGTTTCTGTTTGTAACATCAATAACATGACGATATATAATCGGTACATAAAACAAAAACATTTTTTTTAAATTTATGTCTGTTTGTCTTCTGATTAATCTTAGGAATGTCTTTTACGATTTTTGACGGAATTTTCACTGGAAGATGATGTTACTGAAAGTAACTTTACTTTAATTTTATTACAAAAAAACGAAAATATTTTTTTTATTTCACCACGCGGACAAAGTCAGATAATTGTATTGCTTCAATAAATGTTCCTGGAATTGCGAAGATTGATTGCTAATATCTGCTGATTGACATTGATTGAATTAATTACGTTCAATATATATTAAATAAGTTGATCAATATTGTGAAATTTTATTTGGAATGTAATCTAAAACAGAGATCAACACAGATAACAATAATTTTAATTGGAGTTAATGATTAGTAATAAAAATAAACAGGTGTACTTCGTGAAACGTTGATTTATAGCGATTTTAAATTACGTACGCAATTTAGCGGGATGAAATACAGGCGTTGCAAGTTAATAGAGCTCCGATCGATGATCCTCTTTATCTAGGGGGTGGTACAGGGTGGTGGGTAGCATCAACAGGTGCCGTGTTGAACCCTTCCCCTGGGCACAATAGTTGTCTTTTGGCACATTTTTCGCTGGGAACTTTGCCCATAAAATTTGCCACGACATTTCTTGGGCTATAATGTTTTTTCACTTTTCTGAAACTTGTTACTGTCGTTAAATTCTTTCTTTTAAACTTATAGTGATCGTTCATGATTTATCGTGTATTTAATTTCGATGTTTTATTTTAATACATTGCTATAATTAGACAAGCTAAGACTTTTTATAATCTTGTTTATCATGTATTACATTTACTTCAAGAGAACTTTAAAGTTTCACGAGTGTTTCAATAGAGCAAAGATGCATAGTGATTATACTTTTGCGTTATAGATATTTAAATTAAGATATTTTTATCAAGTTATCAAGGAACTTTCGTTTTAAAGATTGAGTTCCTGACGTTTCGATTCATTCAAGATCAATCAGATCGCCATCATGATTAATAAGGAAAAACCATTCTAATGGTTATGAATATATCGTAATAAAATTTGAAGTAATATTAATATATGCGTTTTAAATGTAACAATACGTTTGTTATTTGTAGACTGAATTTTATTTTTTCAAACTCATAAGAAAAAAAAGATATAATGACCTAGTTTAGACCCTTACTAGTTTGTATGGTGTTGATTACCAATTTTACTTCTTACTTATTAGAGAAAAAAAACTTTGTATCAAATTAATTAATCTTAACGGAAATTAGTCGATTACGTTATATTTGTCCAATTATTGCATATGACATAGTTATAGTGAAAGTTAAACGTGCTAAATATATGTTAATTAACGCAAATAGGCTTGAATCAAATACAATCTATGTACATCCCTTTGACAACCATTGAATATACGGTAGGAGACCCAATCATGTATTCAATATTGTCTGCATACTATCAACCCTTACACGTCAGATGGAACAATGTTTGAGTAGTTTATCAATTTCGTATTGACTTTCCTTGAAAACTCGTCTTTCATATAAAGCTCCGTCTTATGTTATATTTTAACGCATTGAAATATTTGTATGGTAACAATATATAGTTTTTATGCTTTAAATGATAAAACTCTCGTAATGGAATGCTGACTCCAAGTTTTATACAATAAGATAATAAAATATGCTTGTTTATTGATTTAATTTTATTGTGAAAGATGACCAAATAAGTCCCGCTATGTTTATTTCGCCGGTTCTGTAGAAGTATTTTAAGATACGGAATCCGTTAAGAATTTTAATGTATTTAAATTGTCACAGTAATCCCATGTAGAACGTGTTATTTATAAGTGGCGTTTTATGTTAACATTCTACATAAGGCCACCCACCGATGCGTCGTTAATTAATTAGAGTTCCGAAATACAGTAGGAAACGTGTGCCAAACCGGAAATTCATTTCGGTTTGCGGAGTTTCAAAGGGCACTCTCTCATATTAGGTACGGGGTAACTTCCTTCCCCAGGAACTGTTGAGATCACTTGTACTAACAGCCTTTGATGCCTGATTCACTGAAGCTAATTGAATTAACTTTGAAAATACATCGCCGTTAACTTAACTCGGTATTTACTAAACACTGCTGCTGTTACAACTCGTCTAATTGACTTTTAATCTGTTAAAGCTTGTTCACTTCATTGAGAGCAAGCCACTCGTAAAGTTTCCGTTTACATGCAATAGAAAAATGAACAAAATTTGAAATATTTTGTAAATCTTTATCGGATATATAAAAATAGCCGTTGGCCGTCTCTGCGTTTAGGAAAAAGGCCTATATCTAGCAGTGGACTGATAAAGGCTGATTATGATGATTACTACGATGATTATGTTGTAAATATAGTCGGACGTGATCACAGATGTAAGCTACAATGCAATCGCAGCTGCAATTGAATATGTGAAGGAATTAAATATCACATCACACATCATCAGCCTTTGTTAGTCCACTGCTGGACAAGGCCTCCCTAATCACCCCTTTCCATTAGGCGGTTTTGGACGTATCCACCACGCTGGTCAATGCGGGTTGGTGGTGGACCGACTTTACATGCCCATCCGAGCATGGATCATCTTACTTTCAGACAATTGGGTGATCGGCCCAAATTGCCGCTAAACAACCAGGAAACAAAATGAAAATTTGTTTGCGTCCCTGCAGGATTCGAACACGACCTCCGGATTCTAAAGCACACGCCCATACCACTAGGCTACGGAGCAGTTAGTTTAGTTTAGAGGCAATAAAATATAACAAAATAAAATAATCCTTTCTTAAGACAGGCGTATGAATTTTATAATAGTTTTTATATACACCTTTATTGTGTTTTAAAGCTTGTGTTTGCTTCTTTTTGATTCGCAATTATGGAGTTATTACAATGATAATACTAACAGATATCGACTTACAACCTCAAATCGACAAACTTACCTTAAGCTTTTCGTGCCTGTAGTGGTTACTTATTGTTGAATTTAACGTCATTATTTTGTTTTAAAACGTAATTTTTAGTGCCGGAGAGTACTTTTAGGATATTTAGTTCAAATGAAGCAGATTTTTTTGGTATTTGATTTCTGGTGGCATAAAGTAAAGGTATAACTGGCGCGTTATAATACTATGCAGAGCCGAAGTGTTGTTGAAATGACCAGTCATTGAGATCATTCCGACAATCTTTGACCATACATGTCTTTTTTAATATAAATTAATACGTGTTATACAGAATGAAGCGTTGTCCCGCTTGAATAGATGTTTGTAACATTAATAAAAAAAAATCAGAGTGAGTTTATAAACTCAACAGCGTTTTCGTATTTATGACGAATTGATTAAATATACAATAACTGACCAAGAGGCAATTAAAACTCTAAAACCAACCAACCTATTTTAAGTAGTTCACGGTAGGCAGCGCGTTTGTGGTACCCTGATACCCTTGTATGGTAATTCCGTCACCATTTATGTATGGAGTATAATATATCTTAAATCTACTGCAAAAAACATTGTATCTGTGAGAAAGTTATGTAAAGCGAAGCCTTTTTAGAAATTGAATTAATAAACCTTATTCATTGCAATATTTTGCATGGAAAGTTCTGTCAGAGCTCATTAAGCCTTTAATTAAGTTCTCTGTACATTTTAGTTAATTAGAAAGAGTAACTTACAAGAGAAATTATGAATTTCTGCTTTCTTATCTATAACTATAGTCAAGTTTTCCTTTATATACTTTTCTTCAAGTACCAGTCTCTAGGGCCATCTTTAAAATTTGATACACTGTTGGCTTAATTATCAGCCTGGGTACAAAACTGCCTAGTGGTAAGGGTGTGTGCTTTAAAATCAGAGGTCGGGAGTTCGAATTCTGTTGTAAATGGCTTTGCGGTCTGATTACCCGATTATCTGTAAAATAAGATAATCCATGCGTTGAATGGGCATGTTAGAAGTCGGTCCTAGGCCTGATCTCTCACCGGTTGTGTCGGTTATCCATCGCATACACTTGTGCACTTTAATATTATTTTTTTCATTGGCTTCGGAGGCAGACTAGCGAACGGGCTACCTGATGGTAAGTAGTCACCGACGGTTATAGAAATTGGCAATACATGGGTATCATCCACGACGCTGCCTACCGTGAGACTTTGGATATCAAGTCTTGTTTAGCCAGTAAAAACGATGGAAACGGCGCCCTTTTTACTGGAGCAAACCAGTGTTTTCACACTACTGCTTTGCGGCAGAAATAAGCACGATGGTTGTGCCTCTACATTTGATCCCCTGTGAATAGGATACCCCACCACTGTTATATAGAATTGCCATGTCATTATAATATTAGCTCAATAATTATTATTTAGAGTAAATTACATATACAGTGTCCGGCAATGATACCGTCAATTAAACGCTACATGCAATCATGAACATTTTAGCATAAAGGTAAGACAAGATTTCCATTTTATTTCGATTTTTATCACATTTTGATTGAGATTTTCATAAAAAATTGTGTGACTTTAAAAAAAGAAATACAACTTACTCCGATATGACTCGTTTGATAAAAAAATAGTAATTAGAGTAACGACAAATAAATAAATTGAGTAACGTTACCAAGCTATATATAATGAATTAAGGAATTATTTTATACATAAACTAATAAAAGTTTTCACACACGTTTCATTTCATTAGAAAATGGGAAATTATGCATCTAGTGATAACATTATATTTGTTTTCAATATGATAGTGATATCACAATTTATTTAAAACAAAGTAATGAATTGTAGTTGAGGAGGAAATTAAATTCGTTCACGCGACCCAATGCGCTTATCTTCTCCTGATTGCCTATTATGGATCCTGGCGAGCGAGGAATCTTATTATTGGTTTACTCAAGGGTCATTAGCTCGTTTCAGGATACAATAGTAAAGGGCTCTGTGCTAATAAAGAAAACGAAAAATAAATTTTAACAATATGAAGATGTCGTTTATGAAAGGGTTTTTAACACAATCAATTAAAAAACATGGACACATACTACGATTAAAATAGCTTTTTTAAGAAAGTCCATTCGTAGTAAATTTATTGAAAGTTACTTAACAATATAAATACCCACTTTTTAATATTAAATGGCGGTAATCAACCGAAATTTACGTAATTAATTATACGTAACCTTAAAAATGCACGCACATGTGTACAAAAGAAAGTAATTATTATTTTATGATCATAGACTCCTATTTAAAATAGTATGAATGTTGAATTATATATACGAAGATAAATAACAATTTGACATGTAGTTTAATATTTTCGGAAGCTCGATTATCTATCTATTATATACTATATTTACTATGAAAGAGAGTCTCTTCGATTGTGTCCGTCCTATCCGTTATATCGTATGCCCGACAAAGACTACAGACAAAGATACATAGGGATGTATCTCTAAAACTACCGGACGGATTTTGTAGCAGTTTATAGCAGATACAGTGGTTCAAGGAGAGGTATATATGTATAATACATTCATAATGTAGAAACTTCGATGATTTAGAGGTTTGTAATGTGATATCGTAAATAAACAACAAGCTTTTGCGCTTTCATTAGAAACGCTGACTGAACCCCACAAGAAAAATGAAAATAATGTCTGTAGTGAATATGTACACCTTAAAAGGTCAACATAAAGATCCGCGATAGTGCATATGTCTATCACATAAGTATAACTCACAATAACCATACATATCATACCTTTACATTTTAAGGGAAAACATTGAGCATTTCGGAAGATATTAGCATTTCACCTGTGCTAAGCTGGGACGAGTCGCTTGTATAATATAAATTGACCATAGCTTAAACGCATAGCTAGTAAATATACTTATAGGCAATGAACAACTGCCTCCGTAGCCTAGTGGTATGTGCTTATGCTTGAGAAACCGAAGGTCGTGGGTTCGAAACCTGCGGGGACACAACTAATTTTATTGTTGTTCCCTAGTTGGTTAGGGCAATTTGGGCCGATCACCCAATTGTCTAAAAAGTAAAATGATCCATGCGTCGGATGGGCAATAAAAAAGTCTGTCCACCCACCAACCCGCATTGGACCAGCGTGGTGGGATACGGTCCAAAAACCCTCTTATGGATAAGGGTGTATTAGGGAAGGCCTATGTCAAGCATTGGACTATCACAGGCTGATGATGATGATGAATAAACAACAATTTACTGACACTGTAGATTTTTATAATCTTATATTGTTTTTTGTCTATATACTATACGGTCACGGTTATTATAACATACAAGTAATAATTATAATACAGTCACGGTTATTATAACATACAAGTCATAATTATACAGGTTACTGCTTTAGATGAATATTTATCTTCGAAATACCCTCAGTATATTTGAACAACTGAAGATATCATGAAAACGCAATACTAATTATTACAGATGTAATAATGTAATAAAGTACGTAAATTACTTTATTACGTTAGTAAAAACGAGAGTAATGAAATGTATACTTACGTAAAAGAGCAACTTAATTGTCTATCAAAAAATGTTAACGAAGAAGGCAGCTTAAATTGGCAATAAATAGAAAATTAAGATCAATTACGTGATTCGATGCGCTTATCTGCCGCTGATTGCCTATTACAGATACAAGTAAGCTGAAATCGTATTATTGCCTAACATAATAGATTTCATACGGCTTTCTGTTTAGTTTAAGAATGTATGGATACATACATTCTTAAAATATAATTATTTTACCAAGTATTGGATTGATTTCTTAAGATAACAGATAATGTTTTGTTACTCGTAAACATTTTTCTATTTTGGTCGAACGTTAAATTTTCTAAATGATTCTCGCTGTTTGTCATTACCAAAATAATATTACAGTAGAGATTAATAGTTTAAAAACTATAAACTACACGTTTTCGCCCAAATTTATTTGGTTGATACCAATATAGATAGCGTTTAAAAGCTGTCTTAAATTTTCGATAAGTACTTTAATTGATTATTGAAAATAGATATTTGCAAAATAAAAAATACGCTACCAAAAATCGCAACTTCTGATTAAATTGCAAACGCTTCCAAAACCGTTTGATAGCATAAAACATGTACTGCGTAATTGTGCTTCTTAAAATTGTATATAATAAAGCCTGCAAGCGCATTAATCTATGTTTTAAGAATAACCCACAATAACCATTTTAATGTAAAACATTGTTAAAAATTGCAATGAGGCATATTTAAAGCTCATTTAAGGTCATATGGTATAAGTTTGGCTAAAAGTAAATGGATTTAAAAACAATTGTTCATTGTACCTGCATTAAATGTATCATACAAAATTTTGTATTAAATGATTTCAAATGCAGTGTCAGAAATTGCGGTGTTGTTTTTTGCAGAGGGCACTAAGTTACTCGCTTATATTACGCAAAATGGTTATATACTGTTTAAAGTCTGTCATTATTTTGGTCAAAATTTTATTTGTATCTTATCAGTTCATAATTTAAAAATATGCTATCAATCATTTTATTAAAATTTGAATAAAATTTCAATCTTATATGCTATAAATAAAACATAAAATTGACAGACACAAATGATTGCCTACGGACGCAAAAATAAACTTACAATCGCATTACATTTAGCGTAAATGTTGCATTTGCTCAATTTCATTATGAAGAGATTCATTAGTTCTAACAAAGCCTTCTTTTTTCCAAGCATTTTTCGAAATCATCCGGAATTCGCTTTTAATCTACCCACTAGAACTGTAAAAGCAATTGTTACTCAAATTCCCATAGACTTATTCCTTCAAAAACTATTTAGGTAATTTGTATTATTTAATATAAATAGGTGGACGTGAGTTTGAATCCCGCGAGGAAACAACTTTGTGTTATCGTTAGTTTATATATGGTTGGCTAGGACAATTTAGTCCGACCACCCAATTGTCTGATAAGCAAGATGATCCATGCATCGGCATGTAAGATAATCAAAATCAGTCCTCCCAACCAGTCCGCATTGGACCAGCGTAATCGAGTACGGTTTAATAATCCTAACGGAGAATGCGTGCATTAGGGAAGGTCTGTGTCTAGGAGTGTACTATCAGGCTGATGATAATGACGAGGAAAATGAATTTGTACCACTCATCGGCTCGTTTGTCCATCGGCTCATATAGTGCTAAGACTAACGTGCAATGTTTCGAAACATGTTTAGGGCCCGTGTGATACCACCGCGGTGCCTTTTTCTGCCGCAAACACTAACGTGTCTGATTTAAAGGGCAGCGTAGCCAGCTTATTAACGGGGTAAACGAGACGTCAAATCTTATTTCTCACGGTAGGCAGCTCGTAGGTGATATCCCTGGTATTGCCGATGTCAATGGCGTCGGGGACCACTTTTTATCAGGTGGCCCCACTGCTCGTATACAGGCAGACGAGCAGTGGGGCCACCGCAAATATTATTATAAAAATTATAAACTGATAAAACAATATTTTACACTTTATCATTGGTAAAAACGTACACCAAACCTTTTTAATAGTCCTGTTATAACAATCTCTTATGGATATAAAAACAATGATCTATTTACCTAAAGCATAAGAGAAGTGCAAATCTCATCGTTGTGACTGCTCAGTAAACGTAGATTAGTATCAATTCTTATGACCACTGTTATAAGCCGTGCACTTAAACCGAGTGCACGAACACTCAAGATAATAGCCTTAACAGTTTCTGTTGAAAGCTTCTAACGCTGATTCTGCTAACGTGAATATTTCAAAGATCACTCGATCATAGCGTCTGGATTCGCATTAAACTTCATTAATTTTCATTTTGTGTGCTTGGTTATTGAGAATAGTATTGTTAATGTAAGAGAATAAAATGTAAGCACTTTCAGCTTTTATGGTACCTAAAATATTATTTATATAATATACCAACTCAGGACTTCTGTTCGGTCCAAAAAACCCCTAAATGGAGAAGGCGTGCATTAGCGGAGACCTACGACCAGCAGTGGACGAACACAGGCTGATGATGATGATGATACTTGATCGGTTTTAATCTTTTTTCCTAGGTATAAGCATATATTCAATGATAAAATCATATGCCATGTACATACATAGTATATATTTTTTTAAGTAAAACAATGATTTGATGTACATGACGAAATTAAAGATGAATAGGATTTATTAAGCAAATAGGTCGAGAGGGGACCCAACACAATATATCATTTGTGGATTCGAACCGTGACACGATTTTAACTTGAATGGAAACAAAGCCTCTGTATGATATTAGTCGAATTAGGGGATTTCGGGTAGGTTAATGAAGGGAGCGTTTGTTTAAATTACGGCTGAACCTTAATTTCAACTTTCACGTTTTGACGTGAACATCAATTATGCAAATGGCATCTGTAAAACTTGGAGAAAATACGTATTTTAAGAATGATAATTTTATAACACACTCTCTTTGATGCTCAATAAAAGATAAAAAACGAACTTCTTAATTAAAAATTAAACTAAATAACCGAAGCCTAGTGGTATGGGCTTATGCTTTAGAAACCGGAATTTGTAATATTTTGATTGAAGCTTTCCTAGTTAGTTAGGGCTTAAACTAAGATAATGTGTAGAGTAATAAAGAGGCCATGTTATAGTCAGTACTACGCCTGATCTCTTCCTCTCTCTCCTTCTTTGGTCGTGTCGAAGTGTTTAGTCGTTATCAACTAAAGGACATTATTATTTTTGACTGCATACATGCATTGTTTTTAATTAAATGTTTGCTAATTTCAAAAAAAAAATAAAAATGTTGGTGTAAAAAAAAGGTAAATAATAAGGAACATATAAAAATCAAGACAAATAAGGATGATAATACAAATTATTATATAACTGAGATAATAAGTGAAATGTATTCATAAAGGAGTAACAGAGAAACAACTCTGTTAAACACATATAATGTAGATATACATTCGAGAAATCAGCACTCCCCTTCGATTCCTCCCATAATATTATTGAAATCAATGTTTGTGGGTTCCGTTATTGACATTCCGTTTTGTGTAAGTTAATTTCAATCGCACCTAAAGTTTTACTAAAACTAACAATATCGATAAGTAATTATTAACTGTACCTTTCTTCGTAACTTTTGACTAAACGTTAGTTAGCTAATATTTGTTTGTTGTAAAAGTGTCTTGAAAAAAAGTAAGATAATATTTGTCATCTATTAAAATTTGACCTAATAAAAATTCATAATAAAAATTGTATGTATACTATACAGAATTTGATCTAGTATTATTTGCTGTATAAAAAAATATCAAATACTTTCCATATTTATAATATTAGTAGATAATAATTCTATATGTGAACATGTTGACTTGTGCCAAAGACCATTTATTTGAACTGTTCATAACATAGTTTTATTACGTAAATAGCTCTGCAGCATTTCAATAATGTTTAAAAAGTCTGTAAGTGGACCGCTGTTATTTATGTTAATCCTTCAAATTAACTTTTGTTTGTTTTTTCTTAAAACGCTGTAAATACGTTTTTTTTTACATGTAAATGTATAATGTGGCCTTTACATATCGAAACCTATAATCTATAATTATAATAAACAATATCTAAAGTCCATTTTGTTTGTTTCCACAATTTATATTTATAGTAGCCTATAAATATAAATTATGGAAACAAACTCTTTTTCTGGCCCTAAATATATATAAATATCATATTTAGGGCCAGAAAAGTCAACTTAAATAACAATGACCTCATATGTAGAAACAAAACTTCGGTAAATTATACCTTAACCTAATGAGAAAAAGTTTTAATAGCCGTGTATGTTATTATTTAGATTATATCAAGTAAGTTAATAAAAGTATAAGTCAGTAAATCGCGATAGTTGGCCGACAATATAATAACTAACACAATTTTAGTATTAAATCATGATCCTTTTATAATGTAACACTTACATCGTAGTAAGTTCATTGTTACTAGAAAACTATATATTTTGTTATGCAATATGTCTTATTGATTCATATAAAGAATACGTCCTTTAACACGTAAAAAATATATTAGGAACCAGCGACCCGCCCTTATATTGCATACCTACAATATTAAGCATAGCAGTGTATAATACAATACATTTTATTCTTCCTCTTCGATCACTCTATTTATTAAAAAAACGCATCAAAATCCGTTGCGTAGTTTGAAAGATTTAAGCGTACATAGGGATATAGGGACAGAGAAACAGACTTTGTTTTATACAATGTAGTGATAACAAATTTTAATGATTAATACGGAGCTTCCCATTTTTAAAAATTGCATACTTAAATTTAACTCTTACGCTTCAGATCCTATTTAGCGTCTATATATCAAGTGTCAAATGGTGGACTTACATAATGCTTAATTTTAATACTTAATATAATTAAATATATAAAAACACAAGCAAAATAGCGGGTAGTCGTATATTTTTTTTGTAAAAATGACATGAAAGTTTCTTTTATTCAGACGTTTTTTCGTAATTAATCGTTATTAATTCAACTTTGTTTATAAATGTAATGCAATCAGTTGCGAGATAAAGTTTTAAAGCAAACGGAAGGTCTTAGCTCTAGCGACATTGCAATTGTAGTGGATAAGCTGCTTGAAAATATTATTGTTCTGGAGTGGCCAGCTTCAATCTTGCGGTGGCCTGCGTTCTAGAGATAGGATGCCTGAAAGTATTATTTTCACTGCGTTTATTGTTTTAAGGAAACGAGTTTTCTACAAGTTTTTTAATCTCTCTTATGTTGCTTACATTTTGTTACATCCATATGCTTAAATATTTTTGTAGTAAGCACAAGATTCTTGAAGTTTGCCCTTTAAAGCTCCTGTTCTATAACGTATTTAATAAAATATTCATCATCATCATCATCAGCCTGTGATAGTCCACTGCTGGACATAGACCTCCTCTAATACACCTCTATCCTTACTGGGTTGTATGGCATGGGCATGAAAGTCGGTCCAACTTTTTACATGCCCATCCGACGCATGGATCATCTTACTTTTTAGACAATTGGGTGATCGGCCCAAATTGCCCTAGCCAACTAGGAAACAACAATGAAATTTATTGAGTCCGGTTTCTAAAGCACACGCCCATAGCACTAGGTTACGGAGACAGTAAAATATTATAAACTGAAAATAGGTAGTAAGTCTATCTAATCATATAGATGAGAAAAAAATGACGCTATTTGCCGTAAAATATTACAAATATATTTTCTAACTCTTTTTACCTTATGTATTAGTAACAAAGCGATAAAGTGACTACGGATTTTATCGCGTTTAATTTATATTTTTAAATTCCCGACGTTTCGAACACTTTCCAGCGGCCGTGGTCACGGGGTAGACTGAGATTTCATGCGACTTGTTAGCAGTGTTTCAGCGGGGTTTCCAGATCTTAATTTTAATTAATTTCCACGCCACGGCAGCGTCACAGTGACCGAGTGAAGGTAGCCACAGTGGAGCGAGTACCTGCTGTTCTACCTTTTGTTAGAGGCGTAACTGACAAGATTGGCTACATTTTGAGGCGGGCTTTAATCAAAACTTATTTCAAGCCGCTGAAGAAGATTGGTCAATTCCTACCACCTGTCAAGTGCAATATTCCTCTACAAGATCCAGGAGTGTACAAGCTAGATTGTGACTGCGGCCGCTTATATTGGACAGACAAAGCGAGCAATAAGAACCCGCGAGAAGAAACATATAGCTGACATTAAACATAAAAGACCCAACAAGTCGGCAGTGTGTGACCATACTTTAAATCACCCAACCATTACATCAGATTTGATCGACAAATCCTCGCTAAAGAACACCGATTCCTACCAAGGATGATCCGTGAGGCTATTGAGATTAGAAAACATCCAAATTTCAATAGAGAAGATGGTTGGGTTCTACCACCTGCTTGGGACCCCATAATTAATAAGTTAAAATTTAAACCCAAGCATAATATCACTGCTAGCTGTAAAGATAAAACCAGTTCATTTTGTATTGGTCGGAGTTCAGACTAAAAATAATTAATTAAAATTAAGATTTGGAAACCCCGCTTCACCCCGACATCTCAGTCTACCCCGTGACCACGGCCGCTGGAAAGTGTTCGAAAAGGTCGGGAATTTAAAAATGTAAAATAAACGCGATAAAATCTGTAAAGTCGTTTTATTTAATAATGTATAATATTCGCGTAAACAATAGAAATAAAACGATAAAGGTTCTTTTAAGGTATTTTGGTGAGCATTAGGTTTAGTACATAATTTTTACCAAAGAGCGTTACTAAAAATAATATTATTTATAAAGATAAATTAATACTCTTCGCAACAATTTTGATGTCAATCAGCTTAGTATTACTGACCAAATTCAAGAATAAATTGAACTCCGTAAGCGTCTTATTTTATATTTAGAGGGAATTTCCAAGATTTCCTTTGATCTTGCGAACACGTGCTATTTTCAATAACCTTTACAAAATTGTTTCTACATTTTCAATATTCAAACGACTTTATAAGATTTGAACGTTTCTTTATGTTGTATGTCTGAAACATTAAACCTGAGCCTTTATTTTCCTTTCACGATCATATCAAAATAGCAATGTCATCGTTATCATCATAATGATAATTATCTATCCTACTGCGAATCAATTTATGAATTGATAATTGCAATGACTTTGGCTCTAATCAAAGAACAAAACGTATATTACGTTTTGTTCTTTTACTTCAGTCTTTTCATTTTATAATAGTTAATTTTAACTGTTCTTACAACTGTAATTATGACTCACTAGCAACAATAACTTTTGTTATATAACGATACCTATTAAATTTTCACGCAACAAAAATCTATGCTAGAATAAAAAAAAAATTATTTCATTTATTAATGCTTTTTTATATTTATCAAAGCGTTTATTATATTTATCAAATCCACTAATTTTCGGATTTTACACGTTACTTCTACATATATTTATTTTCGACGTTTCGGACTCTTTCCAGCATCCATGATCACGGGTAGACTATATCTAACATGTTGGTATGTGTTTGTCTTAATGTCTTTAGAATAACCGTCAGGATTTGTTATTTAAAATGTGACATATGTTTCCATTTTCTTAATTTTGACAAACACTACTTATGTTGTCCTGGGGTTTTGTAGTTTTTTTTATCTCTGGGTTTAATTTATAAATAACTAACGTTAAAAATCCGTGAAATAATGGATTTGATATGCATAAAAAATAATAAACAATCGCTCGGAAAATTATAATAACTTTGCATCACAGTTGATGAAATATTAAAGTTATTGTCTGCTTTATTTCAAATTGGTACGCTTTATTCTTTTATGTATGTGTTTTCCAAGTTATTTAAAATTTTATTTGTCATATTGCGAACTTTCCGCATTAACGATTCTCTTTATGTATTATATACCAAGTTATCTCAATATTTCTAGAAATTAATAAATTTACATAATTTATGCAAAATTATTTTATATTAGGATAATATAAAAAAAAAATACTGATCAAAAATACCTTGATGTCTTTTCCTGTAAATTCTTAAATTTAATGTCAAATAATATTGTGATTTTCAGTATTTAGATGAAAAGAATTAGCCAATAACTACTAAGGCAAAATTTTTGCAGCATTGTTTAAGTCTCTTGCCACTTACATTTTACTTAGTAATGTTACTTTTTTTTATTTACAACTTATTTTATTTGTATTAAATAACTAAGATCTGACATTAATGACTAAGAGCGCGTGTTATATTCTTATATCACGTATTAGAAAAATAATTTATGAGCCCAGTAAGTGTTTTCTTTAATTTATATTATTCCATTTATATAAATAGACACTATACATATATTTGAACCAGCAAAATGTTTGTTTTCCTTTACATACGTGATTAGTAACCGGGGACTTAATATTTTATTTTAATATATGTTATTTGTTAACAAAATGTTTACATATTCGATATATATCAGTCGAAGGTTTGTTCTTAGCTTTGTATTTAATTGATATATTTGTTTCATGAGTTAAGACCAAAAGAAGCCCCCAAAGGACGATATGTTCTACCGTAGGCGAAGACCAGAAAGCTCCGGTAGGAAAAACTATAAAAATAGCTTTATAGTCATATCAACTTTGATATAGAGAGATATAAATTATTATTGCGGTCTACTTTAGTAAATATATTAAACTACTAAATTGTGTATACATACTTTAAAAATTACCACTTTCATATCATCATCATGATGATGATGATATATATACGTGTTTAAAGTACTTCGTGTGTATTAAGTGATTGGTGAATAACAGTATTTACTGTTTTTAACCCATGTTTGTCTCATTTTTTTTAAAATTTTTTTTTACGTAAATTGATATGAAGCAGATTTCTCACAATTGACGTCAGATTTTTAAGTAAAGATACAAAAGTAATAATCGTATCGATGTATTTGGAAAACCCACACTTTAATTTGCAAAAAATTCAGGGAATAATGTCCCAATAATAAATTCAAATCACTTTATAACCCTCGCGTATACGAATGTCGACTTTTTCAATCACACTTCTCACAGTAGTTATAAAGATTGATATAGCTGGACAACGTTTTTAGGAAAACTATTTGTATTGTTACTAGTTAAATACTATTGAAAAAATATATTTTGGTTCTTTGGAACTAAAAACACGGGCGTAATTGTCAACATCATTGAAGCCAATTATGTAAAGATAATTGCAAGCAATATATAACACTTAAAAATTACTATATCACAACAAAGATAAAAAATAATTGGTAACTTATATAGTAATACCTAGTAATAGCGTAAAAAAAAGTTTGAGACCCTACAAATATGAACGCGCACCCTATTAATATGAACGCTTCAAAGAGTACATGGCAAGAAAACAATAATTGTAATAAACACGACAAATCCGTAAAGAAAAAACGTTTGACATTAGAATAAAAAAAAATTAAAAGATATTAATAAATATTTCGAATACATTAGAGACACAGTCGCTCAAACGCCTATACGTATCGCTATTTGAATTTTTCTGGGAAAAATTATATAATATCATCAACTTCGGCCATTTTGTCTTCAAACTCTATTATGATACTACTTTGTTCTTCCTATTTCTTTATTATAACCATGTAAATTATTCTTCTCGTAAGTCCTGGAATCCTGTAATCTCCTGGAAACAACAAAATGGTAACAGATAAGAAATTATTTCTTTCGTATTTTGCTAACCTAATAATAGGTAACAACTATAATCAAAAGGTACATCCATAAAGATTATCTTATTACTTTTCCCGTAAAGGTACTAAAAGGATACCCTTTGAAAAAAGAAAGTTAAGCTGATTCTTTTGTACGCATTTTTCCTTTAAATGAAGTAAAGAGCTTATTATAACTCGAATATACAAATAGTAGTGTAATTATTTTTATATTTGTATATTTTGGTATATTAGTTTTATTGTAAACTAATTTTAGGCTATTGTGTATGCTCTTAATATGGGCCGGCTTGGGTAGTACGACAACGTTTCTTGACTTTATCGCGAAGGACTAGTTTGCATACACTATTTATTTTTACCTTTAAACCTTAGCTAGTACCTATAACTGTGAGGAAAATGAGATATGATATTTTATGTCTAGGCGGTGAGCAGATTTGTGGTTCTTCAGGCCGGAATAGATTTACAGCTACTTTTACTACATTTACTTAAAAAAAATCGCACCATAACAAAAGATTCAGGATTATTTTATACACCATCAACTGTTGTATGCGGCATTATCCTTAGTTAGCTTTTTATAACTTAAGATTCTCCATAAAAATGCAAAGAGAAATTTTTCTTCACACAACAGGAAAGAAGCACAATGTAACCAAGCAACAATAATTTGAAATTGTTTAAATTAAATTGAAATTGTAGAATTAGAGGAGGTCCTTGAGACTTGGGGTCCCTTTTTACAAGGAACCGTCTGAGGTGGTCCTCTGCGCTTGTTTCTGCCGCAAATCAGTAGTGTAAACACTCCGTCTACCGGTTAAAAAGGTTTGTCCGCCCAATTACTTGGTAAACAAGACATAACATCCTATGTCCCATGGCGGTGAGCGGATTTCGGTGTCATACGCTGTTTTTCTTAAAGGCAATGCTGGTATCACTACCAGGTGAACGTCCTACTCGTCTTATCGCTTTAACTGACAAAAAAAAAAATTAAAACTGTTTTAATGATATATTACAGGATGCTGGGCGGCGTGGGTGGTCGGCACGCGTCGGTGCGGCGGCGGGGCAGCTCGCCGGGCGTGCGGCGCATCGAATCACCGCCGGCGTCGCCTCGGCCGCCGCGACGCCGCCGCGCCGCGGTCGCCGTCTCCGACCACAAGACCTGCGCCTTGATACACACGCGCCTCAAGTTGGGCGACATCATGTAAGTGTACTTAGTACTTGATCATCCCTAAGCAAGGACAACGCTGATACAAGTTTTTAGTACAATAATTTTATATAAGTTATAACTTTATGCATGTTTGTTGGAAAACGTTACAGTGGGTAGATCTGATAATGCATTCTACTATATGATTTTTTTATAAGTAAAAACTATTAGCTTACCTTTGCTAGTACTCACATACATTTTTAGAATGCTTTTAAGTTAAGAATAATAAGATTTATTCTTCACGGCCATGTTATTTTATTCACCTTAAATATCATCTTGAACTAGTTGCTAATTGTCCTTAAAACTAATGCCCTCATTTCGTGTATATACGTTGTGTACTGGCCGAGTAACCCACAACTTAAATTAGGGATGAGTGTGTTTTCGGCCAATCGTTCTCTAGGGTGTGGTGTGTTAGAAAGTGATGGATCTACTTTAAGTATAGTTTCTAAATACTAAAGTTAAATGCTGGGTCATATTTTACTTTAATCGTTATCCCGAAACACGTATAATTAAATCGTAACAAGTATGGGTTATCATATGCGTATTAGAATCTCGGTTTACGGACCCACAGACCTTTGCTGCGCAGATACGCAACGAATAACTGCGATTGAGCAGAATATAGGGTCAAGGGTCTTTTTGTGAAAAAGCTCAAAATATTTAGCACCATAGACCACATCGAAAGTTGCACAAAAACCACCCCGAAAGTTGCGCAAAAACCTAATCAGTACAATCAGCTTTTGATCAGTTTAACAGTTCTTTGGACGACGAAGATGTGGCATAAACATCAACGAAAATTACCTTTCGGACCTCCGCTTTGCCGACGATATCTTTATATTTGCCGAGTCATTAGAGTGCTTGATGGATATGTTGCACAATGAATCCTCCCGACGTGTTGACCTCTCAATGAACTTGGACAAGACGAAAGTCAGGTTCAACCAACATGTTCTCCCGATAAACATTAATTGCGTTACTCTCTAAGTTATCAATTAGTATGTCTATTTTGGACATTGAACGCGCTTTTGTTATAGTTTTTTGTTGGAAAAAATTCGTAATGGTTATCCGGCAAAGCATGAAAGTCACCAACATAGTGCTGACGATTAGCTCTTTGAAGTAGCAGTGGGCCGGTAATGTGGTCAAGAAGAACTGATGGGCCAATAAGTTACTGGAATGGAGGCCAAGTTTGGGAAGACACAGCGTTGATCGACCTCGACTTGGTGGGTTGGCAATCGCTGGCGTTCATTGAAATAGGTCTATGTCCAGCAAGATGATGGGTTATTATAAAATTCAAATAATAAGTCATATTTGATGAAACCCTAGCGAGTGTTCCATTACAAGTGTGTTTTCATTAAAAATGCTTGCAACGGTGGACGACTCTCTCACGATTTAAACTGACGACTCAAGATTGCACCTCTTATCGACTCATGGGTGGGATCTATAAATTATAAAACAGGGCATTGAAGTTTATTAAGTGATGATAATTATGATGATATTAAAAGAACGCTAACTAAATAACAAAAAGGTTTATACACCAAAATGATTTGAATGCAAAAGTTTGATAATCTTAAATATTTACATTAAATAAAAGAAGGGTTTAGATAAAGGAATTTACAATACATAACATTATGGAACTGCTCTATTTATAATTAGCTGTGCCCGACGATTTTACTGCCGTGATAATGAAAATATGTGACGATGATGTTAGAAAGTATTTAATAATACGCTTAAATACCCGCAGAATACAAATTTTTATGTTTACACTTATTGTTATATTTTGAGTAATTTGCACTATATACTTATAGCCTATACAGTGTTATTATTCATGATCTATACTATTGTAAACATTCATCAAAGTTCATTTTGTTGTTACTGCATGAAAGAATAACTCACATAATTACATTCGTACAAACTTTCGCTTTTATGGTCTAAGGGTTTCTATATAAATTGTATGAGCACATTTACTGTATACCTCATAAGCAAAATTATTAAAGATTATATTTTAACCATAACTATAAGCTTTCGTATATTCTATGTCACACAAAACGATTCACAACCTGCGTTGCAAGAAATTTTACATTTTTCACATTTTATAATCAGCGCCATCTGTGAGAAACTGTGACGTTTTTAATATAACTGTGTTACCAGATACCCTTATTGTGAAAGCTCTAGTAGCGCCAATTAAATAGCGTTTCAAAGACACACGTCTATTTTGCAGCGCCACCTATAAGAGAAAAGGAATTCTTCAAATCGACTGTGCTGCCCGTGTACGTGAAACGAAACTAACTCGGGGCTGCAGCTCCAAAACAGATTCGTTCGGAAGAGATTCATTTTAATACTCAATAGATGGCACTTATAGTCATGAAATGTTTGTTGAAAATGAAAACTAACTTGGGGCGCTACCACCCTAGGTTATTATAGAAATTATTAATTGTATTACTTAATAGATGGCGCTCGTGTCTGATAAAATTCTTTGTTGTCTACATCGCTCAACATTTTGCTAATTACACTAACATGCTATTAATGAACTTATAACCTATCTATATTTCAGTAAAGATTCATCTTTCGCCTATGGAAACTAAGAAATGCTAATTTAATAAATTCCATAGAAGCTCCATGAAAGTTGATGCATCACAAATGCTATATTATTATAATGATTAATTGAAAAATGGTTAATCTATTTTGATTAGTCATAGAATTTCCAAATGGCCAGTGTAAATGGAACGGGCTTCACTTCCTAGCTCCACGTGGCCAGATGCCATTATTGATTTCCGGCGGTAGAGCAGGACAGAGCAATACCACAATTTGTTGCACTATTTTCTGTCTCGCTCGGTCGCCAATATATGACCTATTTTTATGCTGTTTTCCCTATATTAATACTGCGAAGTAATTAGGTGAAAAGTTCACTTCGCGATGTTATACTGTCGTTAAATATTTCTTAATTGTGATAAAAAAGCAAATGTTAAAAAAAATGTTAAATAATAAAAAAAACTCAATCTTCAAACATTTCGTTTGTTTTGAATTTATTTTTTGTATTAATTTAAATTGACTGGCTGCAATTTACAAAAATTTGTCTACGCCACAGAAGTTTGTTGTTTATTTTTGTTCTTTTACATAATTTAGAATAATTAAACCAAAGAGTTAAAAAGGTAGAGGTTTCTCAACCATTTTATATATAACGTTAACGATTCAGGCTTAAAATTTTAACATTGTATCTTTTGATCTTTGCATTTATGAAATTGCGTGACGTGGATACAACCCCGGAAGGAATAAATTATTCCTTCCATTCTGCTTAAAGTAATTTTTAAACGCCGAAAAGTAGTTTGTAGCATTTTTCTTACGGTTTCTTTACAGGTTATTATTTTATTTCATGCAATGCATGTAAGATTTTTATTAATTGCTGTCTTAAAAATTCAAATGAAATTAAGGTTGATCTTTATTTAAGATAAAAGTCTTAATTTTCAGAGGTAGTAGATTTTATTATAATTAAAATTATTTGAAGGTGAAATACCGCAGCGCGTCACTAAGGTGATCAAATCTCACATAAAAGTAGTGTGCATACATTACTGTGGATAGGTCGACACTGCAGTTTAATAAAAAAAAATTCATAGTAAATGCCTTTGTTACTGCGTTTTATCAAAGTTTTTACTTAAGAAATAAAGAAATAGAAATTTCATAACTCTGTTGTTATCATATATGTACCTATATACTAGGACTAGTTTTAACATAACGGCTGCAATTTAAACAATAAAATTTATTAATTTTTCAAATAATAAAATCTTCATTCAATCTCATTCATATATTATACCAACGTATGAATTACCAACATACGAAAAAGTTCGATGAAATCTGTTGTATATTTTTTTGCTTTAAAGCATAACAAACAGTAATGGTCATAGTTTTCCACTTATGATATTAGCAGCCTTTAATTCAGATCTAGCATTTCGCTTTTAAATTCTACTCCTTTTAAATTATTTATACACTTTACTTATCTGACTCTTATAACCTCAATTTGAGTTTCCTTGTTATTTTAACCAATATAGTGACTTATTTGAACCCAGGTTTTTAACTTAGTAAGTCCACTTTTCATTCTATTATTTATTTTTATAAGCATTCAAAGAAAAATATGTGTAATAAAATTAAATATTAACGTAATAACTAAATAATGTTTTCATTAACGTATTTAGAATAATTACTACGTGAATAACATTAACGTATTAGCGCATCGTTACTTTTGTTAACCGTGCAATAAATCGCATTCATTGCCGCAATCCTCGACTATACAAATGTAACTTAGGCATCAACGATTTAGTGAGATGTGGCTTTCTTTCTATATATTAAACAAATATTGAGAATTTCTTATTAGAAAAAGTTTAGGGAAACATGACTGTTTCATTCTTTTTTATGTATATTTATGTAAGCTTATTATTATTCTATTTGATTATGTGCTCTATTTTACAACTTATTTAAATTATCAGCATCTTAAACGGCATTATCTATTAGTAGACCGTTACCGTTGGGTGGTACAGAAGTACAAATTAGAAATAAAACAAGGAAAGATTTCTTAAATCTTTTTGAAAATTTACAATTTATTATTCACCAATACAAAAGACCGAAATAGAATAAAAATATATAAACATACAAAACGTGGTAAGTTTGCGAGCACCTACCAACACGGAATCATATATATACATTTAAACTATATGTACATTCAATTAACCTATGCTTCTTTGAAAACAGAGCAAAAATATTATATCTTTATTACTGTCTATTTAAAAAGAATATTTACCTGTATTTTAATTCGATGTCAATCGACAGCATTTGAATCTACTCCTAGATTTTGTAATTTCAAGCTGCACTCAAAGCGATCCGCCTAGCTCGTTACCATCGATAGAGAGTGACTTTTTTTTTAATTTCTGCGAGTACGGCATAGAGAATGGGAACAATTAAGAGGTCTGCACTCAGCGGTTCGACGCCATGGAATCAATATTGATTGTGAATATTTCAATCTTTGTGTATTTAACTATTTGATATTGCTTTGACGCATTGTAAACTTACGTTGAGGTTAAGATTTAATGACGTAGTTTTATATAGTTTTTGTATGAACTTATAGATTTTAAAAAAGGAAAAACATTTTTAATACTTGAAAAAAGAAAAATATGAACCTTGATAAAGTTATTCTTGCTTAGCCTTCTATCCAAGTTATAGAGGAAAGCTTATACACCAACCAGATATCACTAGAACACAGTTTGCCTCTTATTACCTGGTGTGATCCACGCATGGTGGACACAGAGATGTCGTGAGAGGTGGTTACCTCGTTTTGCGAGGCTGTCATGTCACAAAAAGTGGCCGCTGAGCGGGAAAGGGAAGTAGATCCCTCATCGGTGCGCGTTCGCTTACACGCAAAGGGCGAAGGCGGCGAGCTTAAGCTCTTTTGATGCCCTATGAGTGTAGCCGCGGGTGTTGATTATGGGTAAGTCCGACATCCGTTAATATAACGGGTCGGAGTACAAGCAACGTGCTAGATGTTCTAAGCACGCTGCTCTGGAGCAGGGGAAATGGCTGGCCCACAGCCTGTCCTTGAAGATGGAGTCCCAAAGACTAAGCGCGGGTGGCATAGCGATCCAGATCTAGCGACCAGAAACGCGCGGAGAAGGAACGCTGTGGCTTTAGTCGGTAAAAAACTGTTGTTTACTCCAGGCAAACATATTTTATTTATTTGAACTTTTTGCATAAATACAGGGTATACATGCAAACCACAACGTTATTTGGCTGAACTCACAAGCATGCCAATTCTGTTCATAATAAACTAGTTATCAGTTAAATAGCAATTATTGTTAATTGAAATTTTGTTGTACAATAGTAACTAATTAACCTTTATCCCGCTTTGTTATGTACATTAATAACTGAAAAGTTAATTCAATGTGCGCAAATCTTTTCGATGTAAACATTTGTTTTAAATTTTTTTTTTTAAATTAACTTACATTTGTGTTCCCATTTTTATTATGATTTATCAACATAAAGAACTTACAATTTTAAAAACGAAATTTAAGTAAGTATAAGTAAGACTCGAGTTTTATTTTGACTACGTCAAAGTTTATGTACATCCAGTAAGATATCGCACCCAAAAAGTACTCCAGAGTAGAGTGAATGCGGTCGAAATGAGAGCACTCAGGAGCATGTGTTGAGTATCTCTTGCCTAGTTGATCTATGTAAGTGTACGTATATGTATTTAATGGCACATAGTATATGGGGTAACAATGTTAAAAAATATGAGTGCAAAACTCTCTTTATTTAGTTACGTAAAATATTTCCTGTAGATTTATTTTTGTATATAAAATATCTATATCAAAAATATTGACAATTTATTTGCGTTTTTTGATTAAACCGCAATAACTCTACAATTATTTAAAATTATCCCCGATGTGTATAGTTATAAGTATAAATCTCAAATATTTGTGCAGTAAGTAAACACAATAAAATTTCAACTGAATTATTATACACTGTATTATTAATCATGAATTTATAGTAATTGGGTAAGCAACAGTAAGTGCTAAATAGCAATTATCGAAAAATACATTTATGATACACAAATGTTTATTATCATATTTTTTAAGAGAAAAGATTATTTATATATACATAAAAAAAGTAAACAATAATATCGATGAGATTGAGTTATGTCTAACGTCTGGTCAATGTCAAGTCAAAGTCAAAGTCAAATATCTTTATTCAATATGGAAGCATTACACTTTCTTATTGATTGTCAACTAATCTACCACCGGTTCGAAAATGGAAGCCTCTGACCTGAGAAGAACCGGCGTAAGAAACTCAGCGGGACTTTTTTTTTTTTTCTTTTTCTTCAATAAATTTTACAAAACTTTTACATAAAACCTTACATTTTACTACTTTAATAATAGCCTGGAGCGAACAGTTCATTACCAGGGTGTGTTATCTATCAAATGAGATGTCAATCACAAGATCAAGAATCAAGGTCAAAATTTCCTAAGTAATTTTCTTGCGTAAATCATTAGGCGCAGGTATAGCTTCGAAACCCCTAAATGCCGGATGAACAAGACTTAACATTTTAATGGCTAGGGCTTATCGCTTATTACTACGTTAATAGTTTACTCGTTTTGTTTTTTATTATAAAATCGAAAATATGGTGTTATTTTTTAATACTTTTACTAATTACTTGTGTAAGAAATGTATGAAATGTCTTGAACTAGTCATCACAATCCCTCTTTTAGACTTGATATGTGTTTAAGCATTTACCCCTTACTATTTTACCCATACGCAAGCATTTACCCATTTACTATTTTATTCTCTCGCTGTGTTGCCATCTTCACTTAATTTTTTACATTTCGACTTATAGTTTATAAAGTAATCAATAGCAACGAAGTGGCACGATACAACTGATATTTATATTTGTCTTCATTTCTCATCGAAATAGCTATCTCTGAGTGACATTCAACGCAAATCGTACTAAACAAGTCTCTTGTTATGGCTTACACTATTTCGAGTCTAAATTATGTAAACTATAGTCTACATTTATTGCAATTCAACTGATAAGATATATGTTGAGGCTAAAAACGACAATCACAATCGTTTGCTTATGTAAATTTTAAACCACTTCATTATGATGCTATACGATGTATTTCCGAGTATCGTATGATTATATATATATATTAAGAGGTTATCGTCGTTAAAAATTTATTGGGTTAATGTTCAGTCAAGTTACTATTGGAAATAGACTGCTATCTTTCGTCCAAATATACAAATCTACTATATTTCAATAATCTAAACATTGGTTTGTAGCCTAAACGTTTAATTATAACTTATGTAACGTACCACTACATGTGCTGCAAATCAAATTGTCGTGACCTGCATATCCAAGAGGAAGTTGAACAAAAAATATTTGCGAGATAAGTTCACCAATCCGCATTGGGCCCAAATGGATTATACCCTAATGCCCGCCATACAGATGAATCCTTTTCCAAGTACACATTTGATACATCACATGGCTTTGTCTTATAACGACATTTTACGAGACTTCTTTTAACTAAAATAGTCATTGCAAACTATTAAAAACTTTTGCTTTTGTTACAATAATTTATACGCGAGGTCTTTACTTATTAAAAATACATTTTGGATCGAGGATTTAATACAATGTATTGGTTCCTTGGTAGATTTGAATCACTATGCAATGTATCTTATATTTGTAAATAGGTTTGGTCGAATTTGGACTTAGGATTTTTTTAAATTTAAAAACGTAGAAACCCTTGCTGCGATCCGAAGGTGTTTTTATGTTAAAGAAGTCATTCCATAAAACGACATGCAGCTAATGCTTACTATAGTAAAATATTTTACGGTATAAACATAATTGTCATTCACGTGAATTATTTGTTATATTACTTCTAAATCTCATATGTAATTCTTAGCTAGATACAAAACTAATTGATGGCGTGGACTCCCAATGAAATTTCGCTTATTTTTCGGCTTTTATTCCATAATTTAGTTCTTGTAATGGGTTGACTTTGTTATAAAATTCCACTTCATTCTGTTTATTTTTTGTTATCGAGATGTTGTCATTTGTAGGGAAAATCTTAATAAAACTGTAAAAAACTTTTTACTTATTCATTCCTCTTGGTTTATTAACTTATTGTATAATGCCTTAACTGCTTTTCTGCTATTAAAACATTTTCTATTGATCCGTCCCTGCATGTCTTTTTTAACAAATTTTTTAAACGTAGAAGGTAGTACATTTATATTTGGCTAAATAAATTGGCTTTTTCCGATTTTTCTATAATTAGTATGGTTCTTAATTTTCCGGAAAACATTGTTACGTCGTGGAATATATACTGTGCGATAAAACTAATAATGCGCTGCTGCTGGCTAAACCTTAGGAGAATAATAACAATGACGTTGTATACAATAGTTGTGTATCAAATGTTTTGGAAGTGTAATTAAAGCACGTCATGTTATAAAACGTTCTCCGTTTAGTTTCAACGATGATCCTATCCAATTGAGTGTTATATTTGAGACAGTTAACTGTTGAGTCGAAATCTTAATAAATCAATCGCTAGGAACCGTGCAACTGCTGCTTATGACAGGGCTATAGCGAATTTGAATAACCGTAACATTTGAATCGCATCATGTTTGTTGTAGTAAAAAATCGAATTATATAATTTGTTTTGTTAAAAAGGCTGACTGATTTTCTTGTTTTAAGTAAAATGTATTAATGTTAAGTTGTCTTAGTAGCAATAACATACGTCAATAAGTCAAGGCTATGGGTAAATAGTATGAAGTAGTAGTAAATAATTATTTGGTAGGTTCGCCACGCCCAGGGCCACCGCGGTGACTTTTTCTTCAGCACAGCAGAAGTGTGAAAACACTACTGTATTCCAATTTGAAGGTCACCGTAGTCAGCGTATATACTGGGTAGACGAGACTTAACGTCCTATGTCTCACGGAAGGCAGCGCGTTCGTTGGTCGATACCTCTGACAATTCCAATGTCTATGAACTTCGTTCACCACTTTCCATCAGTCGGCCCGACTGCTCGTCTGCCTGCGTAGACAACAAAAAAAAAATATTTTCTGATACTCTAATTTGTTCATTGCTCTAAACATTATTTTAATAGTTCAAAACGTTGACACCTTATAGTTGATGTTACTGTATATAAATCTTATGTTAATAATATACATATGTGAGTTCATTATTACGTTGGCAGTTGGTGAAAACTTAACTAAACATACATAATTCTTATTTTAACCATGTAAAAAATTCGTAGACATAAACAATTAGTAAAATCATAATGAAAAACAATTGCGTATATTAACCTACTCTTTCAATTTGACAAAACAACAATGGTTTCCACTTTTACATTAATCAAAGCGATATAAACTTCGATCGTGCCATCGAAACGTAGGCCCGTGTCCGTAATACGGACTGACCTAAAACCGTAAGATCTGAAAACCAACCTATAATTGTGGATCCGGCAACAATGGGCCCGTTTGTAGGCCATCAACGGTTCGCTTTGTAAACGTCTGAGCTGTTGGCAGAGGGTGGAGTGCAAATGCATACTTCGAACTGTTCACGGGACCGTGTCTACGGTGCCATTAGCGCTTGCGTGAAGTTTCCTTTTCGCTATGGAACTATGTCATAGTGTATTCTTATCAGTGACCGGGAATATTTATAGGACGATATACGAAGGCTCATTAGTACTTAATTTGAGACGTTAATCACTAAAAAGGTTACATATTTTGTATATTGAATACGATTATTTAATATATTGCAGACATTTGAAATACGTGAATAGACGTAGCATTTTGTTTGTTAAATTTGTATATTTGCAACAATAAAGGCTCAGTAACTAGACTAGAGAAAAGCCAGCGATTCCTTCTAAAGTTTCACTAGTTATATGCAGAAATTTCACGCTAGCGTTCAGTTCTATTTTTTTTTCCACTCGAGCCGACCCGCTCTCGTAGTACTATCATAATAACTACAGCGTGCCTGTCCATATTACTTCGCGTAATAGGATTATATTTGTTTTTTTTTCAGTACATATTCGTACGTAAATAAAAAATTACGCTATCCGTATTTATAATTTATCATAGTTTATATCTCACGAATATTTAATTAAACCATCCATTACATAAATTAAGAGTATTAAAAACTTGATCGATAATTGTTTCTTTTATTTTTTTTACTTATTAAATCCACAAATTTTACGCGTTTATTCTATATCACGGCATACAAAGATGGGGTATGTAGGGTATGTATGAATCATCTGTTAAAGTCAATTTAATAAACCTAATCGATATTAAAAAGCACGTGACTATAACTTCAAAGTATAGAAGTCGTTAACACGGCGTATGAACCAGGGTACCAAGACCTCAAAATAGTATTTTTTTGATAGATGGCAGTTGTTGGCACATACTTTTAGAACCCAACGGGTTTGATGCAGGCTGTGCAACGACCTTAATGGTGATCAGAGTTCTGTATTAAACGGGGTGTGGGATTCTAGGTCCATGGGTCATGCTAGTAGCGGGTTGCAGGGCGTCGACCTCGGTCAGTAGGTCGCCGCCGCTGCAGCGACGTCCCGATTATACCTACACTTGAACTTTGCAATTGGGATGGTGTGGAAGCACCTTTACAATTAAAACGGAGGCGCCGCTCTCAATATTCCGTGTATTAAGTTACTAGTTTGTATTTAATATGCAATCGAATCACTATGATTTATTGGATTAGTTAGTGACGAATATGTTTGCTATTTATAAATATTGCAATTGAGAATTATTTCTTTTATTTACGCGATTTACATAGTAATCTATCCATGATCATATACCCTGGCAAGCGTCCGAAATGTCGGGAACAATTATAAAGAATTAACGCGAAAAATCATTAATAAGGGGAGTAAATATTATAATTATTGTTAGTATTATGTGAACAACGTAATGGTTTTTAGGATGCAATAAAATGATAATTATAAATATACATCAGTTTTCTTCAATGAAGTTTTCTCTATAAGCCAAAATTAGTTATCATTATATCAATATTATTGTATACGTCTGTTTGTTTATCGCAATAATATACACATTGCAACATATGGTGGGTTTCACATGTGTATTCAAGTTATGTTGGTTTAGAATATTGTTACTTACGACCTTTCCGATTAATCTGATTTTTCAAGTAATTGCGACTAAAATACTTTGAGAAAACCTAAAGACTGCGACCTCAATAGTAAAGAATAAAAAATGGTCAATGTAATTTATTCAAAATTGCCGGATTGAAAGTTCTGGAACGCGCCAGTAAGTTGGTACCGTGTCTAGTTAGTGAAAAAATTAACATGTTTTTATTTTGTTTTTAAAAAATCGCTATATAACCATTTATCGTTTAATTGATAACAATATTCATTCATTTTTAGAGTTCGCATTGCAGAGTCGGTGGTCACGGGACAGACCAGATATTTTATATTGAAAAATAATCAAACGCAATAAACTCTGTGAAAAAGTAAGTAAGTAAGAAACTTGTTTGTTATTATTTTGAAGTTTAAATTTACTTAGAATCACTTGAAGGTTTGTTTGTCAAATGGCCAATGGTCATCGAAAAACTTTTTTCGTAGCAACGCGTAGCGCCTTGCAAAAGCTCCTACGAGAAGTAGAAAGTGTGAATAATGCGTAAAAAAACAAAAAAAAATCAAAGAAATTTAGTGCTAATGTAAAAAAACATATAACCAATATACTTTATCAAATATTTTAGTAGTTAACTGTTAATATTTCTCATCATCATCATCATCATCATCATCAGCTTGTGATAGTCCACTGCTGGACATAGGCCTCCCCTGATACACCCCCATCCATTAGGAGGTTTTGGACCGTATCCCACCACGCTGGTCCAATGCGGGTTGGTGGCTGGACTGACTTTTTACATGCCCATCCGACGCATGGATCATCTTACTTTTCAGACAGGTGATCGGCCCAAATTGCCCTAACCAACTAGAAAACAACAATGAAAATTTGTTGAGTCCCCGCAGGATTCGGACCCACGACCTCCGGTTTCTAAGGCACACGCCTATACCACTAGGCTACAGAGGCGGTATTTCTACCTCATAGTAACTTAAGAGCCAAAATGTAATATCTCACGTAAACAAAAGCAACTGAAGACTTTTTAATCATGCGTACACAGAGACCTAAGGCGGGCAGGGCATTTAGTTTCTGTTGAGTTGCACGGTACTTTTCATATTGTATGCAACTACTATGTAAAATGTGGCCATACGAAGTATTGAAGCCAGAAGTAAAAAGTTGCAAACAATAATTTAATAATGTTGTTTTTTTGTTAAACTAGATAGTATAAAGTATAAATGTATTGAAATAATTATAACATCGCATATTTTACATATTTTAACGACAAACTGAGTTCGAAAAGTAATAACGCGCTAAAGGAACATTAGTTTCAAAATTTCACGGAGGCCTGCGTTATATTTTACAAAGTAACAATATAATAAGGTAAAATTTGTTCTTATTACAAATATTACAAACTATTAAAAAAAGGAAATGTCGATGATCAAAACATAACATAGGAAGAAACCGAAAAAAATACGAAAAATATATTATCCATGTGATTTTTAAGTTATTATAGGATATGTTATTATAACATACCGAGTCTATATATGTTACAGTTTAACATTTAAATAAAGTGTGTGTATCTTAAAATTCTTTAACATATGACACTTGTAGTAAATACAGTTTAAGGTATATTTTTTACAGGACCATTAAAGTGTACCTGTAATAGGTCCTCCTGTATTTATATTGTTGCAGATTAACAGTGTAAGTGAAATACTGTGTTCCTGTTTAAGCTAAATAGCCAGTGTATTGTAAAGTTAAAAGGACATGGCATAGTTAAATCTTACGCTTTATTTCCGGTCATCGGTACTGGTTTGGCCGTGATAAAATCTTCGAAAGAAATTCGTATTTTTTTTTACGTTTTCATATAACAAGTGCTTTTAACGTGGAATCGATCAGGGAAGTTCCATTGGTGTCTATTTATAGCGCGAAGCAGTAATGTGCAAACACTACAGTGTCACAATTCGAATAGCATCGTAGCTTGTGTACTTACTTGGAGACTAGATATAAGAAATGTCTCATGCCTTAGTGTGATGAGTGGATTTATAATCTTGCGCTGCTATCAGTTAAAGTTTCAGCGTGAGTAGTAATTTTGTTCAAAAATATCATATTATAGTATGTAATGAACTACAATCATTTCGTTTTAAAGCGTGTTTTATTACACTAGAGGCCACTACCGTCCCGGCTTCGCATGGGTGGAATTTTTTTTAACAGTACGGCATAATTGAATATGTTCAGATAAAGTTTCAAACATTCCTCATTTTTTTTCACCTTGGACCGGTTTTAGTAGAGATTTCGAAGGTTTTCTATTTCTCCAGAATTTAATATGCCAACGTTACTTACAGATAATGTAGCTTTGTAATGTCGAAATTATTTTATGATATCCGTCAAGTAGCGTTTATTTCTTACAGACCAAAGTACAAATCATTATATTTTATTATAAATTACTCGTACCCGGAGTAAGTAAAGGCCGTGAGGCTAACATTCTTACATTAGCTAATGAAGAGGACTCCTACCAAATGTCTAAATCACCGACTTAAGTGTGCATACGTGTGTCTCATGCATTCAGGGCGTATTCAGAACACGAGTACTACGGCTCCTATTTACATCTCCCTGCTTGAGTGTTCGCGACTCGACCTGTTTTTTACGCGGAAGCTTACTAAGAGCTTTCGCACTAGAGATAAATAATGAAGCTAGTCTCAATTTGATATTATGCCCGGCCGGCTCATGATGCTCTTACTTGCGAGTTAAAAATATACGAATGATGTGTTTTTCTCGAGAAATCTCGTCTGGAATATTGCGAATTCAGTTGATAAAAGGTTTAATGATACAGCTTTAATGATGAGTGACGTGTTGTATTTGATGAGGTATTTATGAAATAGGAAGTCAAGAAAGTATTTAATTGAAGATAAATATGATATTTTTGTTTCTTTTTTTTATTATTTGTGTTATATATCTACGTGCTACCTACCTACGTTTTGGGTGGTACAACCGCGGTGTTTATTTCCGCCGCCAAGCAGAAGTGGAAAATCACTACTGGGTTAGTTTTTATAATACTATTTCTTGCTGCAAATTCTAAGCAGAAATAATTTTATCTTTAAATCCGTAAGAGAAATATGCAAGTTACCAGCAAGTAGGAACAAAGCCCTTTTTAAAGTCCGAGTTCACTATTCGAGGCTTAACGTAGGTTTTATCTGTTGTAGTAATATTGTCCGTAAAGTTTTTATTTATAAATGTGGGACCTTGCATTATTTACTTGTAATAAAGTAATACTTTTTCATTACTTATTTTTAAAAATAATCGAAAACCATCTGTGATGGTACTTTTATTCATTACATCCCCAAGAAAGGTAAAGTTTTAGTTAGTTTTGTGTATAAGATTATCATGTCTGTCAATTTATTCCTTTAGCCAACTATAAAATCTGCAAATTAAATAAATTCTTAAAGAAAGTAATCCTTTACATGTAATATTATATGTTTCTACAATCTTATACATTGAAGCGTTCTTTACTAAACATATCAATTCAAAACTCACATATTTTGAATTGATATGTTTAGTAAAAGTTATAAACATTTCAAGTTCATAAAACTTTGGAATTTGATTTTTTTGGAAGAAATTTTGAACAATTTGGATGTAGTTTCATATTTCAATATAGTTACTGCATTTACTTTCAAGCGAATCATAATGTTTTTGCTTGCTTTGCCCGGTGTACAATATGAATAACCAAATAAATAATCAAGAAGAATCGCTCTTAACTCGTGCGTTAAAACAATGAAAGTCTAAAAGTAATCGGTGAACTCAGTTATAAAGTAATGCCTCGTGAAAACCGAAACCCATCGCAACCTTAATAAAAGAGTGCATCAAAGGATAAAAGTGATAGGTGGCGCTGCATCGCGCTATGGTACGGTGGACTCAGCTGACCGCTTTCGTGCACGTGGAAATGCACCGCGACCTTTTTGATAAAGTGCAACGGGCGATTGGTAGCGGCAATCGATAGGTGGCGTTCGTGCGGCGTGTATTGCACGCGGCTGCAGGCCGGCGGGAGCGTCGGAGGCGCGGTGCGGCCGCGGCGGGTGCGGGCGTGCGCGCGCAGCGGCGACGGAGGCGGGCGCGGGCGGTGCGCGGCCCAGTGGCGTGCAGCGCGCGCCGCGGACGCCCGCACCGCAGTGTCGAGCAGGAGCCCGCCATGCCCGGCCCGCGCCTCTCACGCGCCGCCTGACAGCATGGCCCTCCCGACCGCCACCACCACACGCAGCCACGCTCTGACCACGGTACGAACCGACCTGCTCAGCAGACTCACCGCGTAGTGCACGGCAACTAACCGCCGCGCCGTGCGTCACCATACAGTGACAGTGTTTCCGACGCCAGTGAGGTTCGGGCGTCGCGTCCGTCTCGTCACGATTCGATCGTCCGCAGACCCGAAAGGAGTAGGCCCGAGTGGCCGCCGCGCGACCCGCTAGATGGCGCCGCGCGTCGCTCCTGCGGCGAGCGCTCTCCGCCCGCACCCCGCCACCGCCGTCGCCTTTTGTTTCACGCCACTCTAGTTCGTGTATATAAAATAATAATTGGCCGGCGACGGTGGTGACTAGGGCCGCCCGGCGCCGAGCCGTCGCTGACGTCAGCGGAGCCCGGGCTCGCGCCGAGCGCGCTCCCGGCATCCCCGACCTTCCGTCGCCGCCGTCTACGACTCGTCCGATATACGATACTGACACGTCAGGCTCGGGCCTCACAACAGATCCGCCACCCCCTCGCGCGCTTATACCGTAACCGTTGTGCCAAACCCGTACGTAGCGCGTATTGGAATTGTTGTGGTATATCACAGAATCAATGAAAAACACCAATTTATGATCACGATGTCGCATACGTTTTGACGACGCGATGACATTTACACAACTCGTGGGAAATGTGTAGATTTCATTCATGTAACCTGCTGGGTTCGTAAATTGAGCTGCACCTAGCAACAGCAGTACGCGGTGGCGGAGCAACCGTGTTTAATTAATCTTAGGTTAATGTTCGGTGTTCCTATTAAGGAAATGGGGAGAATCGAAGCGTTATTTTATCACGGATTCATTTAGTTAAAGGAGTGCGCTCGTGAGCGACGCGCCGCGCCCATGCCCCTAAGTCTGGTGAGTGGTAGATTATAAGGCTTCGTTGAACGTGCCTTTTTCGCATGAAATATTGGTCCGCTCTATTTTTTACTCTCGCAAAATAGCATAATACCACATCCGAGGAACTTTTTAAGTAAAATTTTGCAACACACGTATTCAAAAGCTTTGATTAAGTATACTATTTAGTCATTAGTTGAATTTTTAAAGTGCCCCGACTTAAAATTACTATATGGAACAAAAACAGTTGCAACGGTCACCAATCGATGAATTCAAACAATATTGTACAAATAAACCTATAAACTAATCATTTATTTATATTCAATTATCAAACGGTTTAAATTTCGTAGGGAGCACTGATAAGAAATCCAAATGTTTGCGTTAATACACATACTTATATAAGAACGCTTAGTTAGAGATGCTCATTCTGTTAAAATTTTAAAGTAAGCGATCGTCTTTTGTACTATTCTTTATGTTAAAAGTGAATAAACGTATTTGTATTTAAAAGAGGATTTTTATGCATAATCGAAGGTATGTATATAAACATTTATTTTTAAATAAAGTTATGAATATCTTAATATTTATAATTTTTTAAGTAATTTTGCTGTTTTAAAAATTATATTATGGTACCTTAAATATGTTGTTAAACAAAGAATAAAATAAATTAGTATTATTTTAAAGTATTAACTAATAACTTTTATTTCTTTGCTTATGCTTTTATTAATCTCCTTAGTTCCTCCATAAACCTTTGCGTGGGTAGGAAACATTTCAATTTTAAAATATTTGTGTAAATTATAAAAGTAGTAAACTTTAGAATATTAAATATAGTGTTTCATTACTTCTATTACAAACACTTGCTTGATATTTAATAACGATCTGCAAGTTATATGTAAATATTAATGTTTAATGTCAACCATCATGATACGGCTCTCCAAAATAATTTAAAGATACAATGGATATCGTTACAAGATCGTGGCGTCCAGCTAAAATCGGATTTTTAGGCTGTTACGGAATTAGGACAAGATGCAACCTTTGGAATTGGGTCAGTTAAGCACGGTATTGTCTGTAAGTCAAGAAACAACGACATTTTAGGCATATTCAGGATTCCCTTGAAGAAATTGCTACATATTTTTCGATGGTTACAGTTTATTGGCTAAAAAACTATTTGCGGAAATTGTTCCTGCCAGAGATGCTAACTAAATAATGTGACTATATCTTTAAGCTTCATAATACATTGTGTACTGTTTTAGAATTATCGTTTACCAATAATTAATTAGATCTCCTTTTGAATGCATGTTGCGACACTAAAATTAAAGTTAGTAATTATTTAGTTTACTAACTTTAAGCAGTAATTACGTTATCTTACTTATTGCACTGAGACATACATTCCTTTTCTAATCTAATGCTTATCGCAAAACAACGCATTCCAAAAAAGGGTCATTAGAACAAAAATGCTGTACTTGGGCAGATAAAAACAATAAGTTTGCCCACTTGGCGCAGTAGTTAGTACACTGACTATTGCGCAAGAGGGTGTAGGATCGATTCCCACCACGGGAAAAATATTGCATGATTAACATCGTGTTTTTCTCTTGTCTGGGTGTTTGTAGCTATAATACATGTATTTATTTACAGAAAAGTAAGTTTATGTATTTATCAGTCATCGGGTTGCCATAGTACAAGCTTTGCTTGGTTAGGGACTAGATGGTGTTGTGTTATTGTCCTTAAATATTTATTAGCTTACAATACAAGTTAAACTAATACAATCATGCGCATACCGTATTTTATTATATTATTATTTAAGTTTCCAAAACATAGTTTGACGATGACATTTCGATTTATCGTAAATGACGAGATCTGAGACATGTTCAAATTACAAAATAAAAAATAGCGTTTAATTTACTAGTAATCAAAATACATTACCTAAACCATGTATAAAAAGTTACATAATAATTCAAATTTAGCAATATTCATTGACTATGAATATCGTAATACAAATTTTGACCGCAATGGTCAAAATTGCTGTTGCGATAAATTTATATATTAACATTCGTTACATAATGAAGATAATTTATCAAATTTGTAAAGTAAAGTATTTCATGACATTTTTGTTTCTTGTATACGCAACTGATCCATCCGAATTTGGCTTTACCAAGGTTTATATTATTGAACTAAAGAGCTATGCACATTATAGGTGTCAGTCAGGATAACCGCAGGATGCGACCAATAAATTTCAATTGATACGTCTTGGTTGACTTTATTGGAATAAACGTATAGTCAGTTATATAAAGATAATTTCATTTCCAAAGGCGCCAAGTTGACTCTAACGTAAGTTAAAATTAATGTACTCTTAAATTTATATCTTGTACTAAATAAAGCACAAATTTTGTTTAAAGGCTTTGATTTTTCATATCGCCCCAATTTTTTTTCATATAAACGATTTATATCTCTGTAAGATATCTTCAAAATATCATAGAAATATTGTATATGTGTTTTTGGACTTTCCGATTAAAAAAAAGTTTTACATTCCACCAACGCCATGCCAATTTCTTCTTCAATGAACGTTGCAGCAGTTTATGACTTAATAATTTTGGACAGACTGATTTCTGAAATCTGTCATATTTATATCGTTTTATAAAATTAATAAAGGAAATAATTTTACTATTGCCGATAATTTACCGATTTCAATAGATAATGCCCGAATATCCTTTTCTGAGACCAAATTTTGCTACATAACACAGTTTTTATTTTTATTAACCTCATATTACAATATTAAAAGTTTTTTTTACCCTTGCACTAAGTATACGGTTCCTTTCATATAAAATGGATACCCGAGATAATTAAGGCATTGTTTTTGGAAGAACAAAGCTGTTATGGCATTGGAAGTATTTATTTTTACTTTTAAAATATCTTAGCAAACAGCGTTCAGTGATAGTAAAATATTATTAAGTTAAAATGGCTAGTAGATTGACAGTGACAAAAGGCAAGCCAAAACACTGTTTTAAATAAAGTTATTCAATTAATGTCATGACTGACCTCAATTCCTGTTATTTGGATAGATGCTATTTTAGCTGTTCCAAGTTAGCAATATTTAAGTAAATATTCTTCCCTCAATCACTTCACAATTCGCTTTTCGTGAACGCTGGTTTCACGAATAGCGTATCAAAAGTACTCAAGTTAAAAAGTGAAAAGTAGTACAAAATAACAAATGACGCAGTACTTTTAAATTGTTCTTTTCTTTGAGAATAACTGCTTGAAGCTTTAAACTGCTAATGTAGACATAAAATAAAATAGATTGCAATGCGTAGTTTCGACTAACGGGTCTGTCTCAATCGGTTGTAAGTACTAAAATATTAACTGTGCCTCATTTCATAAAACAAATGTAAAAGAAACTGACTCTTATATTTAATATAACTCTAGCCTCACATAAGTTCACATTTATGTTAAAAATTGACTTCATTTCTTAAAAATACGTGAACATCGTTAAATAGTTTTCAGTTATACGTAACAACCCTCCGTATAGACTGTAATATTCAAAGGACATACAAATTTGTCACAGAAATATTCCATTTGCCTAGTTTCATTAGCTACAATGCAATAACATCACGCTATATTATAGATGTAAAATAATTTGTATATAATGGTATTGCCTAAATATTATAAAACTATAAAATCGTTACATATATGTTATTTATACCAACCGAAACAAGCATGATTAAAAAAATTTCCCTTCATTACTTCATAGGATTCGACTTAGCTCTCCTGATTCTGAAACAAGCCCGACCAAAAATAAACTGCTATCCTACATTACATTGAACTAACTGCTTACATTGAATTCATTTTCTTCATGTATTATAATTCTACGTATTATTTGTTTTGTCATTATTTTATATTGATTTATTTGCGTTTAGTCATTCAAAGTTCTGACCACATTACAGTAAATATCAGACATCCGATTCTTCAATAAAAAATCTCGACTTCTATTTGGTCTGGGCCTCGGGGCAATGGAATTTCCAACCATGTATATGTATCGTGTGGTTTGATTTTTTTAAACTCTTCAAACTGCACCCAACTTCACCACCTCACTTTTGACTAATATCAGATGTTTAATCAGTAATATTGCGAAAGGTATTAGGTCACAAATCGATTATAACATTATGAAACGTGATATCTATAAGTAACATTACAATATTATTACTGGGCCTATTTAATCAAAGGCCCGTTTAATTTTAAAGTAAGTTTAAATATTGCTTATTCTTAACTGTTCAGTTAGTTTACCGTAACACACTTTGAAGATGCCGATAGGATTAGCGTATTCTCGTGCGGTACAGGCCTTGCGGAATATAGGACATGCGCTCACGGCGAGAGTGTCATTGGGTGCGATTTAATTCTTCTTTATACTGGCTTCTCGTGCAAACGCAAATTAAAATGCAAACGCGTTTTAAATATCGTGTAGCGGAACTATGCGTTTTGCAATTTTATTGTAACCGAGCCGCATTCATCCGTTAAAAGCTTCTTGTTGTTGGTTCAAACTGTTTTAATTGCTTCATAGCCAAGTAACGCTGCATTGTTTTCGAAAGTAGTTTGTGTGATTTTACTTGAAATATTTCGTAATTTAATTACTTATTTATTTTAACTATCTATATATCTATATCTATATTCTATATTTATATTCTATACTATATATATATAAAAGAAGTCGTGTTTTACCATTTATAACCGAAGAACCGCTGAACAGATTTGGCTGAAATTTCGTGAGGAATTAGCTTAGAACCAGGAATAGGATAAAGGATACTTTCTAGAAATTTACTTTTGAGAAATTTCAGAATTCGTTTTCTATCCTGACCTTAGCACTTTGAGCAATTTTAACTTTTTAATGTAACATTATGACATTTGACGTTTAAAACAAATGCTTCGATAGAAGCAATTTTATTGATAGGAAATTTATGTAAAATAAGTCATTTATTATTTCCCACAAAAAATATGACAGAGATTGAATTTCTGAGTGCACATCACGGTTATTCGGAGCAATCATACCTAACATTGATTTATTAAATTTAATACGGAATTTTGGTAAGTTTGCATAGAATAATATAAACGTTACTAACAAATGAAATCATTATTTGGTTATAAAGACCATACATATGTTTCCTTTAATTTACAGTTCAATTTTTCATTTTAGATTAAAAACTAAATAGTCACGGTCATCATCATCATCAGCCTGTGGTAATACAATGCTGGGCAGGGGCTTCCCGTAACGCCTTCTCTATTAAGGGGTTTTTGGACGATATCCCACCACGCTGGTCCAATGCGGGCTGATGGATGGACCGACTTTTTACATGCCCATCCGACGCATGGATCATCTTACTTTTTAGACAATTGGGTTATCGGCCCAAATTGTCCTAGCCAAATAGAAAACAATGATAATGCAAAGTTATTTCCCAGTGGAATTTGAACCCACGACCTCCGGTTTATAAAGCAGACCAATACGTTAGGCCACGGAGAGATTAAGAAAATAGAGGCAAACAAATGAATGACATACAAATCGATTGATTGTGTTACTAACCAAGATGATGTAGTCAAGTTTATAATTTGCTTGGATTAACACCTAATTATCTGCAATCAAAAATCAAGGCAGTTGTCGTTATGTTGCGGAATATAAACCAGCCACGTTCATGTATTCGCACCCAACTTGCTGAGAAAAAATAATTAACAACGTCATCAAAGGCAATTTTAATATGCAGTTTCGATAAACAAATCTCAAGGGCAGTCTCTAAGTGTTTGTGGCATCAATCTTGAAAATCCATGTTTTTCGCATGGCCAGTTATATGTCGCCTGTTCTTATATCGAAATGCCAATAAAATTATTAATATACACGCAAGAAATAAAATAAGAATGTAATTTAATAAAGGAATTACATATAATAAGGCATAAGAATAATATTTATTCTTTGTTTTTTATTCATTACACGAATTCGAATTAAATTATCATCATTAAGACAGGACAAGGTCTGTCGGGTCAAATAATTATAAATAATATTAGTTATTCAAATTCGAATTAGAATTCAAATATCTATATTCAACATAGCAGCGATACTTTTACTTATTGATTGTCAAAAATCTACCACCGGTTCGGAAAACCTGTGACCTGAGAAGAACCGGTATAAGAAACTCATTATTATTAATTTTCGATTGTCAAATTTACCGTTATTTTTGAACGACAGAGCTTAGTTAATTTACTTAATTAATCGCCAAAGCTCTTTAGTCATAATAGCATGGAGCATGAACATAGATAATAACAAATAATTTACCATTTTTCTTTTGCTAACGGATATGAAAGAGACCAAAAATCTGCTCACCAGCCTAAAACATTACGTCATTTAGCAAGTCACTACACTTAGTTCCATGTAACCCAGAGTTGGTAAAGCCAATGCTTGCATGTAACCGTACTCTATTTTGAACTTTTATCAAAAGTAAAATCTATTCCTTTAAAATCATATTTGTTTGTAACACTATTATTACATTGAACTTTGAAGCAAAAAAACAATAATATGAGCAAAAGGGATAGAAAATATCATCTGAATCGTATTCAGTTATGAAAATCAAATTATTCATCAAATAAGTTAATTGAGACGTACAAAAAAGACTAAAGCTGTTAAGTTTTATATATATTATTTATGTAAAAAAAAAGTTTTGTTTAAAAACCTACTATCGCAATTTAATCCAGAATTAAAGTAAATATCGTTCTGTATAATTTTACGAGCAGTTCCAGAGATTTCGACTTTTCATTAGCCACTAGCTACTAGCATCAATCTTATTCCCTAGAGTAGTTTCGTTCAAATTTCAGCTTATATTTCGTAAATTGACATATTAAATGACATATTTCTGTTATCAAATTAAGTTTATGGAATAACTGTTATTTTTAAGCGGAATTTACTTAACAACATTTAATATGAAGGAAACGACTTGTAAGTTATAAGATTTGGATTGAAATTCTGATACAAAGGGGTAAAATTTTTTGCAAATCCAAAAAGATAAGCTAAGTTAGAAAATATAATCCATAATTATAATATATATATTTAATAATTAATTGCGATTAATTAGCATATTAAAAATGTAATTTTGGAATTTTTCTCTATTCATTATTTTCATTGACTCCGGAGAACTGGCGTATACTAGAATAATAAATACAGATGCAGCTACAACTTTATTGCTTGTTGTATGGGTTGTATCTTATCCAGATCAGTTAATTAAAACTAAATTAAACTATTGATAATAACTTCATACAGTCAGTTTAGAGTGTAGCATGCTTGCTGTAAAGGATATAAAATGATAGCAATATAATAAGTAAATTAAACGCAAGATCCGTCAAGTGTTTAAAATCAAAATTATTATTGCTTTCGTGTAAATGTACGTGAATTTTGTCAGATCAAAATGTAAGGTTCTCTTCTATTTTTTTGACACAGTCAGTGATTAGGTACGTGGACTATATAAGTTATTTAGTTACCAAAAAACCTTATTACAAATCTAAAAACTATTTTAAGTTTCTTTAAATAACGTACAAGTTGGAAATCCCCAAAGCCTTAACATTAAAAGCTTGAAGTTGAGCTACAACAATCATTAACGCATAGTTGAAATAAAAAATAAATAAATCGAATAATACGAAAGTTAGAAAATGGGTCAGAACGGTTCAGAGAGCGCGGGACCCAAAGTGGAGCGCACTGACTAAGGAGAGGATAATGAATAAGATACTAAAGACTAGGCCAAGTAGAAAGCAGAGAAGTGAGCGGCTCATTCTTTGCACGTCATTTAGCTGATTGAAAAGATGTAAATGGCTCTGTTGGCAATTTTTCGTTCGTTTCCAGGCCTCAACGCTTATTAAAACTTGCTTTTAATTTATAATAAGCCGTGCTCTTACTATAAATACTTAATTATGAATTCTTTCCTTTTGATATCAAGTGGAACGACGCATTAGATCCCCTCAGCATGGTCTTTATTACGCACATAACGTTAGTAATATCCCGTTACTTTAAACAAAATGCAAATGTTCAACATTAAGCTTTGTAAAAAAAATAATCTCAAATATGTACTATTAGCTATCCAATTTGTTGTTTATTGATTATTATAGGTACAGCATTTTTATTTATTTACAGTTGTTTTGCCACATTTTGTTTTTATTTAAATCGTTAAATGTCTTATGAACTAATGTAGAACGTCTGTTACTCAACCAATTTGCGAAGTGGGCCTCTTTGAGAGAAATTCTGGCTTCAACTTACACATGCGACCTACTTTGTGCTTTCCTTTGTTTTGGCTGCGTATACAAATTGATATAACGTAGATCAGTGAACTCAACTCTTGCATTTTATAAGAGCCAAATAAAGAAAGCGATGATGGCGTAATTACCTAACAAGCAATTTTCTTGAAAGTACGAGCCAAAAAGCATAAATTTTGGAAGTTCTTTTAAACACTTTTTTTTAACTATTCGACCTCATTTAAAATTCAATCATTGATGCAACGAAATGAAGTTCCTGATGGATCTGATATAGCGTGCTATATATTTTTAATTGCTTAAGCTATTTATATAAAATAGCAATGAACGAAAAATTTATTCGTTTGCAAAATCTAAATGTTTGCACTGTGCTTAATGAATTGGAAAATAAATAACCGATGAAGCACAAAATAAACATGTGGAAAGGGTATAGATAGCACAAGCCGTAAAATTGCAAGTCCGCGTTTTCGATAAATTTTCTGCCAATAACGATGATATGCAATCATTCGCCGATATACCTCAAGAACAGCACAATTTTTAGACGAAACATTATTACATAATCATATAAATATTGTAATACGAAAGTGTATGGATGGAAGTTTGTTACTTTTTCGTCCAATATTTTAATACTAATTTTACAAAAAGTAAGTATTTCTTCATAACAACATATGGAAAGTAATTAATATATGCTTATCGCCATTAGGTCTCTAAATATAAATTAGTCTTTATATACAATTCAGGTCACTAACGTCTTATTTGGAAAATGCGCAAGTGTTATACTAGCAAATTGAAGTCATATAACAGCCAGAGTTTAATTATATATTACAATAAGCTATTTTGTTACAAAAAATATTTACGGACGGGATACGGAGTAGTTAAAACAATTATACTTGTCATGGATTTCATAGATAATTTACCAAAAAACCATCATGAAAAAGGGCTACTTACTTTTTTTTAATATAAGTGCTAAACAATTGTTTTTATTGCGAATGAAGCAAAGATATTTACAAACTATAAAAATTTATAGTCACTGATTAGATTTTTTTATAAACAACTGGTACTGAAAAATATGTGATCCGCGTCAGATGGGCATATAAAAAGTCGGTCCCGGCTGTCAAGACCATCTTTTGCAGTCGTTATAGGTTGCCAGTGATTTCAAACTTGCTGTAAGCTAATCTATCTATCACGTACAGTTTACCCCTTGGGTTGTAGAGGACAGTTTCCATTCATATGTAAAACTGTTATTCAAGTAAGTCAAGCTGGATTCGAAGCCGACTTGAAAATAGCAGAAGATAGCCAGTTTAAAGTTATTAAATAGTCTGATTTTCGAGCTAGGTTTACCTGATATATAAAAAAAATAAATGATATAATTTTCAATAGACGACAAATATAAATAAGACGTCTAAGCTGTTGACTGAATTAAAAACTTTAAACACAATTTAACAGTAATTAGTACTTTAGGGTCGAAATATATATTGCATGAGGTCAATCGACGACGATATTGTTTACCTAAAAATATTATTTTAAGGTAAACAATATCGTAAATGATTGTATTAAGATGAGTAAAGACATAGGTTCAGTTGTAGTAGTGTAGATTCTAATATTTTTTGTAATTGGAGCCAAGTATCTTGTTTACATTGTAGTACAGATCCGTCTGTATTTATTTGATTTTATCCACTTTTTGTTTAGTGATATTGATTAACGTGTTGGTTGTATCAACATCAACTATAACAATATCCAACATAAAATAACTACAAGAAAAAAATCGGTAGACAAAGTTTTTTATTTGAATTGGCTAAAAGTTTGTGCACTTAATATTTATCTCTAAATACAAATTTTACAATTTGGATCAAGTAGAACCACTACTTTTGAAAATAAATAAACATATATTTTTACAATGACCCAATTCTTGATTTTTATAATTTTTTTTATATATTTTTATAAGAAATTTTTTAAGAAAGACACCTATTTTAAATGAATAAATTTAATAAGAAAGACACCTATTTTACATGAAAAATTATATACAACTTATATTATATACAAATTGTCAAGAAAGTTATTAACCTTTTTTATCTTAACAATTTTTTAAAAGTAGTTTGTAGACAATATAGCACTATTAAATATAAATAAACCATACAGCACTATGTAAAGACTGAAACATAGTGAGTAATTACCCACTAAAGTTAATCGAACCTTCTGTGCGTGACTAAATAGCCACTACTTTTAGTACCAATGATATCGAAAGAATATTTAATAAACTCAACATAATAAAATATTCAAGTAGCGGCGATTATTAGGCAATGACTGACATTGAATGACTGGCCGGCCAATTTTATTTTCGTTAATTACTACGTAGCATTATTTATAACGTATTGTTACATTTAGGTTTCTTGTTTTGATTAAGATACTCATATGAGTATCTTAATCAAATTATATTACAAAACCATCAGCAATAGGACTACTTACTTTTTATTATAAGTGTAAATAATTGTTTATGAATATACATAAATATTTTTTACAAAGTATAAAATTTTATTTCACTGATTACAGTTTTATTGTTATGAAAGGTTGCTCAACAAGTGTTAAGTTTAAATATTCAAAGAATAAAGATTCTGATCTGATTATATTTTATATATCTACAGTCTCGAAACTCTTAAATTTATATTAATGCATGATTTAAGTTTATTGTATTAGATAAATAATCATCAGAAATCCTTTAAATTTTTACTAAATATTGCATGATTTAAATGTATTTTTAAAGGATGCAACTGAATGTGACATAATGTTTATTTTTCATATGGTATTTAATACATAATTTCATATTCATGTTATTATGAGCGGAAAGTCCTTAAAAAAGAAAAAACAAAATGTGGAATATATAGCAGATTCCGTATTTGAACTCACTGATCATGATATTTCGAAGCTATAAGGCCTCTTGACTTGAAATGTAGTATAAACATTTCTTTTGCCAAGTAAAATCAGCAAGAACGGGATTCTTCTAACAAAAAACAGAATTGCGATGGAAATTACGACGCACATGCGGTCGCGAACAACAGCTATTTAATTTAGCATATCACAACATCCAATATACATTGAAGACGTTCATCATCATCATCATCAGCCTGTGATAATCCACTGCTATGCATAGGCCTCCCTTAATACGGTGTGTATTAGGGGAGGCCTATGCATATCTATTACCGTATCCCACCACGCTGGTCCAATGCGGGTTGATGGATAGACTGACTTTTTATATGCCCATCCGACGCATGAAACGTCCCAAATTGCCCTGAGCAACTAAGAAACAACAATGAAAAATTGTTGAATCTCCGCTTGATTCTAAAGCACACGCCCGTACCATACGCTACGGAGGCAGTGGAAGACAGTAATTAATTTGTATTTTTCGAACTTGTTAGTATTATATATTGTGTTAATTTTCTCTTAAAACTGTAATATCACATCTCACTAGATATTTCCTGTTGCTATCACAGTTTTATTCAAAAATTGTATGATAATCAGAAACAGTCTATAGTAATAAACTAAATCCAATGAATGAATTATATTCCAGGATATTTGATTCTTTCTAAAGAAACGAAGAAAGTCTTATTAACTTTCCCCACCGACGTTTGCATTCTTCCAATACTCTGACTGGATCATATTACCTTTCAGGCAGTCAGATCACTAATAGTGGTAACTTTAAACTGCAACACAAAACTGTTTTCACTTTGGAATTAAGCGCAACGTCCGGTTTTTAATGCTCGTATTATTACACCTCAGAGGATTACTGTTCATACAAATAAACAATTCGCGTATAATAACTATTGAGATATTTTTACATAGAGCAAACATAGATTTTGATGGATCTAAACATGATAAAACTGAAATAGGTATTCAACATAAAGGCCATAAAGCTATTTCAATTCTATAACGATTCCTTAATCGAAAATGCGTTAAACGCAAAGATTGTTCCCACACAAAGGCGGGCGCATTGTTATGATTCAATTTGCTAAAAGGAGAAATGAGGCGAGGATGGCGGGCGCGGCGTGCAATGACATCTTAATCGCTTTCAAGTAATTACCGTCTAACTAACCGAATAGGTATTTTAGTGAGTTTAGCGTATCGTATAGTAACTATCATTTAATTTGTTCACTTTAGTTTCAGTTTATTAGTTATGCTATTGTGTATTCTATAGTTTTATATGCTACGTTCTGTTGAGCTACATGGTTATGTCGTAAACTATTATTTTTTCAGTACACCAAAGCTGTCGTGACGCTTAGAACGTGATTTTTACTTTGTTTATAAGATTTATTTATCTCGCACCGAAAATACCGAATGGAGAACTATTGTTATCGATTTTATTTTAAAATTTTGCCCATTCGTTTTATTTTAATTACTAAAAAACGGATAATGATACATTTGTACGTATGTTTATTATGAATCTCAATTTTTTATATGTTAAGATTTTTTTCGAATATATATTTTTCTTATTTTAAGTCCAAAATTCATAGTTGTTATTCATACATTTATTTCCGTTTTACTAAGAATATTTTTTAAAGATAAACTAATTAATTTTAATGTTGTTATTGAATATAAAAATGCACGTTTTTTGTTGTTAAATACATACATTTGAACGGTTTCTTGAAATATATCGAACGTGATGAAACATTTGCCCAATTGGTTGTAATACATGCTGACGTAACAATAATTTCATTAAGATAAAAGGTAGAAAGCAAATGTTATTAAAGTGAATAAAAAACAAACTTAAAGATAAGCTAGTCAGAATTCCATTACTGCTTTGCATTATTGGATATAAAAGTAAAAAAAAAATACTTCAATGGCTTTTAATGTATCTCGATGCAAACTAATCACATAAATAAAGTTTTTTTTTATTTATTTTGTCACTTCATAAAGTGGTGACACGAGCAAGCTGGTCCCTTATAAGCGAGACATCTAGGGATACTATATGAATGTTCCTAAACCCGCTTGCGGAACAGCTAAATTCAGCCGATAAATAACATAGTACTTGATAAAACAAGATATTAAAGACTTTCGAAGATAGAGTACAAATTAATCATCATCATCATCATCATCATCATCATCAGCCTGTGTAAGTCTACTGCTGGACATAGGCCACCCCTTTCAATTAAGGGGTTTTTTGGATCATATCCCATCACGCTAATCAACGGTAATTTTTATTAAAAATGTTTATAAACTGATTTGTTACTATTATCCTTTATTTTGTTAGACGTTTAAAACATTGACTAAGCATGAATCAAAGTGAAAATTGTTGCACGTAAACTGAGACTATTCACTACTACGTAGTTAAATATTCTAGTGGTAAAAAATTAAGTATGGGTTTTGAGCCATTAAAAGTCTAATTTATTTAAACTTTGTTATACAACAGTTCATCATCATCATCAGCCTGTTTTAGTCCACTGCTGGACATAGGCCTCCCCAAATGCACGCCTTCTCCATTAGGGGTTTTTCGGACCGTATCTCACCATGCTGGTCCAATGCGGGTTGGTGGGTGAACAACAGTTGAAAAATATAAAACAATTAAAATTTTTGTGCTCTTATTTTCTTTATCTTGACAAATAATTAAAAAGCATTAAGTAAATTTACAGTACTTGCTGTTGCCTGCGACTTCATCCCCGTAGTAATACATAGTTAAAAAAAAATACGCAGCCTAGGTTTCTTTCTGTAACAGACAGACAAAATATTTATTAATTATTAATTTGTTATATGTATCGGTTTTAAAAACTTTTTATTATTAAAACTATTATATTTGATATGAGTATTATGTATAGATTCATTAATTTTTCTAAATGATGGATAAAAAAATTACCCGAACTCGGCTTTCCCTCATGCGATGGCATGAATTAACTAAAATCATATAGGTCAGTCATTGTAGACAAGTTTTAAGGGAAAATAACAATAATGGCGGCCCCGACAATTATTTTGAAACTACTACTATTTAAAATGAAAGTTTTAAAAGCCAAGCAAGCTATGTTAGTAATAAACTTGACGTGTTAATTGCCGTTTCGCAAAACGTTAATGTTACTGAGAACCCTTTTTTTTACGATAAATTTCATGATTTTTTAAAGATTAATTTTGATTGGTTATAATGTTAAGTTACTAACTGTAATTAGGTTATTCGATGGTGGTCATAAGCTTTAAATGTAATGTATTTATAACTTTTTAGGCGTAATATATGTATTTAAAGCAATCATTTTGCGATAGTAAAAGAATAGTAAATTTGCACTTGTTGCATTTTATAAGTAACATGACTACAATTTCTCTGCATTTGCTACTACCTTTTGGTCTTTTCTTTGGCTAGTATATAATGGTAAATTGATTATAAAGTCACTTACAATGTAGTAAAAAAATGTTATTGTCTTTCTTTTTTTAATGAATTAAACGAACGTTACCAGCAAGAAGTAATTTTACGCATTCGTTTACAATCCATAGGTTTTGTCTGCTTTTATTTCAGTCCAAATTGCTGAAAATATGAGTTAATATGTATTTTTTATTATTGTAACTAAAATAAGCTCCCTTTAAACCTAACTATCCATTTACATTTTAGTCAGCATTCCTAGCAACTGTATTCGAAAGCTAAAGGTCTATTCACGTATTTTGCAACTTTAGACCAAGTTTGTGTACCGGTAAAGTGGTACTACTAAACTGAAAACATGCAAGTTCTTTAAATCAGGCCATACTACAACAGGAAATTTGCTTCCAGCTGCACAAGCCGGGAAACTCATTTCAAAACTCCAACTTTAAAAAATAAACAAAGATTTTACACGCTTGCGATAAATGATGATCGCGGGAAATTTATCAATACAGTTATGATAAGTAATAACTTATTATAACTGTATTGATAAATTTCCCGAATTAATATGAAGTATTTTTTAATGTTTTTCGAATAAACAACCATTAGTGAAGTTATTATATAAAATAAAAGTAACGTTGGTTGCTATCTTTTTATATACTATATAATTTGGATGCTATGCTTATATTGTTAAAACCATTATTATATTAAACGTACATATATTTTAATTGACATATGTGTTTTTTTTGCCTTATACTTATGTAAGCATTGTTAAATAGTTATTTTTAACTCTATATGTCATTGGGTACTATATCCGCAACTATTCTACGCTTTATTTATAGATTACCATCGCAACTGTACTTAAAATAGAATAACGAACGCAAAGCCTTACCAATTTGTTTAAAAATAAATAACACGTATATTTTTTATCAAAGACTTTTAACTCCCAAACAAACTGTTCATACGATTTTATAAGAATTAAACATTACCTCACTGGACTCTAAAATATCCTCTTCCTTTCCCACATTATAAGATACTGCGATATCAGAAGGCACAGCGCCATCTGTCTTTCAGAGGTTCATTAAAAAAAGTAAACATATCTGCAGATTATTTTTAAATCTGAATATAGTTTCCATAATATTCAAACTATGATATTACTGATAAATCTAAAAAGATGTTTTTAAAATACAAAATGTCTCAAATTTGTTTCGAACATTATTTATTTAATTAGAGTTGTAAATTTATAATTAATTTTTATATTATTCAAACATTTCATTCTGTTCGCAATTTAGCTTCATAACTTACGTTTGAATAAACCCATATTATAGCTTTACATTCTAACCTCTACGAGTGCTACGGCGTAGCCTTTCAAATTGCTAGCGAAACGTTACGTTAGTCGTTGTTTGAACAACAAAAAGTTTCGTACAAAACTTGTAACCGGACTTATTACAATGCGGGGTATTATAATAAAATATTTAGAGCAGCGGCAATTTTACGACTTCAGAAATATACATAGTTATTAAACATTAGAGTATATGACTTTTGCACACTATTTGATTACTAGCAATTTAAAAAAACTCAGTCGTTATCAATCATACGGTCACTGAAAGATTCTTTTAACATCTGATTTCACCTGCTCGTGGTAAAATATATTTCCATTCGCGCCCCATTTGCAGTATACATAAATCTTAAGGGCGGGCGAACAACAAAACATTGGCTGTCGAACATCCGATAATGGTGTACGGTCGCCCACACAAAAATGTAGTGACAATTCCTTCAGCGGAGTCAAGATGACGAGACGGGCGCGTGACGTCACACGGGCAGCACTCTGCGGCTGCGGCTATCGATCCGATAAAATCGTCACGTCCCACTCTCACCTCCGACTCGACATTATTTCGTCTCGGTCCCTCTTACAGGTTAAAGCCTAACTGAAAAGCTGCGTTCCGAAATACGCTACTAATATTTATTTTAACGCAACCGCCCGGGCCAGGCCGAGCACGTGGCGTAGACGCCAACTACCCGTTCGAATATAACTTAATTAGGACGTTACAGCTCATTTTATATCAATAGGTGATTAGTTATTAGCTTATTGCTGTGCAGCTCCATTGATACAGAATAATGCTTTATATTGTTCCAAAATTGCATTTCAATTGATAGTTATAGTGAAACTGATTGGGAAGAGTAACAATTTATATTAATAATATTATTATGCTATGTACATATTATAAAGGGGAAAAATTTGATTGATTGTTTTTTTTAAATAGGCTTCAAAAGCACTGAACCGATTTGAAATATCCTTTAACTACTAGAAAGCTATAATATCTTTAAATAACGTAGGCCTACTTTTTTACCCTTACCCTAGAAAAATCTAAATCTTTATGTATTGTGGATAGAGCAGTGATGGAGTACTAAATCAAGTAATAACTTAAAAAAAATTACAATTTGTCAAAAAAGATATAACATGTCACACGTCGATGATTGAACATTTTATTAAAATATTAAAATTAAATAAATAAATAATTTGTTTCTATTCTGGTTAAAATATTATCTGAGATGCTTAATTATGTATGTTCATTTGATACCGCTTTATATTTATCTATAACTTATGTCAGTAAATGCTAATGCGCTAAGAACATTGACCTATTTACCTACATATATATTGGATCAGTTAATAGCTTTATGATATATTTCTTTTTCAATGTATCCACTTTACAGATATAATTTTGCAGTCCGTTACATATCTTTTATTAATTAAAAGTTTTTAATAGAGAAATTCTTTAGTGTAAAAATAGCCTTTCAATTAATTCACAGAGTTCTAAACATTTAAAGCATGCTTTTTTTTTAAGTAATATTATTATGCTTTAATTCTCGACATTATATGATTTAATTACGATATTAGTAAATAGATTATATCATAATTTTTCTTATGATTGCTACGATAGTTTCGAAACTTTGGTTTCTCTATTTTAAAAACAAGTATTGGAGTACTGTGCGCACATTATAACATATATTCGTAGTTTATATGGACTCTGTATATAATTTTAAAATTAAATATACACATTATAAGCAAAAACTATAAATATTTCATTAAATATATTAGATTAGACTTTGTTACAATGTCTTTGTATTATGGGCCTAAATACATAATGCCAACCTATATTGTGTTCTAACTATGAATTACAATGTGTATTAAATAACAATGATTCTATAATTGCTAACAAAAACATGTTTTTTTAAAGGTTGTTTAAGATAATGATAATGATCATGAAAGACCACAAGACACGTTTATTTTTATCAATAAAATATTATTATCTAATTTATTAGCTTTTTTTTCTTGGCTTCCACTTTTGTGGTTAACTGACCTTAGGCTAAGAAAGTTTTATTATCAAACAAATAATTCATAATAGATGCGCGTCATGATAAACAAACAAATTCCTTCTTTGTAATAGAATATAAATAAGGAAAACAAGCAGCCACTTGTTCAAATTGCCATCTCTCTAATTTCCGCTTGCAAGTATATTACTAAGAAACACTTCACTTTCTTGTAGACTGCAAATAAGCTCACTCAATAGATATAACTGTCTTACAGCAGCCCAACTTGAGTACACAGGCCATAGTTTAGTGTAAAGGCGCGAGACGTGCTTATGAGTTAGTCGCTTGGAAGCGTAATTTAATTTATTACCGGCCCGAGCTTCACTGGAGTGGCTGTATGCCGGGAGTTGCATGGTAAACAGTACATTGTTGGTTGGCTATTCGTTACGTTATGATATTACTGACAGTGGTTATTGGGCATAGGTCACTGGACATGCACATAGTTATGTGATTGACTACTTAAAGCCTTTAAAACTAAAAAAGTCAATCGAGCAATTGTAATTGCAAATTATTAATAACTTTAAGGTTTAAATATTCTCATATATATATAATGTAATTTATTAATGATTTTATTATGGTTTTATTGATTCAAAACTATAATTTGAATAACGACGATAATGAAGAGGCCAATTATATTGTATTGGTTTTATGATTATTGTTATAGGATGAGCTTTGTATTATGATTGCGGCTTTAAAGGGTCGTTGATGCGATTTCGATATATTTTGCATGTTTCATAGCAAAAATTTGTAGGTTTAGAAAATGGTAAATAAGACTCTTTGTCTAAAATAACTTAACCAAATAAAGTAAATGCTTGGATTTATGATATATAATTGAAATTGTAACAATTTTGAATATAATAACATATTTTATTATACATTTTTGACTTAAAATTTTTCCTGCTGCAGCTTTATTGAAAACGTAAATGTTGAATAAGAAATGAACGATTTAATAACTATTTTATAACTTTACTTATTGATAACTTTTGTTTTATCAAAATACAAAAGGCTATTGCAACAACGTATTCAAAGTTAAATTTCTTTGCAGTCGTCATAATATCGCTAGCTTCTACGCGGCGATCATTTTTGAAGGGAAATTGCTCTATATCCGATACCCCGCGTCAATACGTAGCGCGTCTTTTTTCTGAAACCGTCAACTATCCGTTTTTGCCTTTACTTTACTATCATTGAACCAAATTCATCTAGTAAATTTTATAGCTAAACCAATGAAGGTGATAGTTAGTTTGTTTCGTGTTTTCTTACAATCCCCTGAACTAGTTTTAATTTATTTTAGTCTAAGACTTAATCATTAACGATACATTATTGTTTCTTACATGTGCACATCCATTTTATTATTTTTCTATGAAGCACTAATTATATGTATTGCATGTCACAATTTTTCATTCTAAATTGCCACTATGCATTGACATAATTATTTTGGATCTGGTTTTAAAAAAAAACAAACTTTATAATATTTCACGTAATAAAAAGTAAAGAAGTGAATCTCGTGTTACTAAATATTTTTTAATTCATTGCTTTTGACAGTAATTAAGAACTAAGTGTGATAATTTATAAAATTGGTATAAACGTATACCTAAATGTGGGTTACTAAAATTAAAGGTATATAAGTAAGGCCTATAATTCTACAAAAATCTAAATGATGTGCGATCGAATGGTCCCTATAAGACATATAAAGAAATGACGTCAAAAAACACCTTGTAGCTCCAATCGATAGAACGTATCAATTAGTACCTATGTCTAATGTGTATAAAACTGTGCAAGTCCTCCGAAAGTGTAATTATTTCTTAAATATTTGTGAAAGTCATTAATAATATTTTTATCATTGTATTTTTTACCGATGGCACGAATAATAAAACTCAGTTGATTTTACAACAAAAGTATTTGTTATAATTATATATAATAAAATATATTTTCTTGAATACTATATCAATTTGATAATTACTTCATCATAACGAAAGAAAAACTTTTGTAGACAAAATTCTTTAAGTTTTTTTTAGTATATCCTTACACTTCTAATCTACCTACTATTATCCGTCGTGCATAAAAATGGTTATTCACAGTTTAAAAGGATAAACGGCATACGAATGTTACATTTTTAGATGAAAATTGAACGAAATTTGGAGGCATTGACATCCTATTACGCCTGCCAAGAAAAGTCTCTAACGGGACTGTTTTTGATCGTTTAATGAAACTAGTAAAAATCGTTACTGCATCATCAGTCTGTGTTGGTTCACTGCTTGACATAGGCTTCTATAATGTACGCCTTCTCAATTTTGGGGTATTTGGAACGTATTTCACTACGCTGGTCCGCTGGTCTAATGCGGGTTGGTGGGTGGACCAACGTTTTACATGCCCATCCATCGCAATAATCATCTTACTTTTCAGACAATTGGGTGATCTACTCAAGTGAACCTAACCAAACAGAAAACAACGGTAACATAAAGTTGTTTCCCCGCAGGATCCGAACCCACGACCTCAAGTTTCTGAAGCACGATCAGACCACTAGGCTACGGAAGCAGTTTTAATGTTGGAGTAGTAAATAAACTTTACTAGATATTATTGCTGGATTTTAAGGATTTCAACTTACAAAATGTATTATTAAAATATTTGTATCCAGAAACATTTCATATAGAGCTATTCTTATAATATTACATAAATTTATAAGACATTCTGTGCTAAAATGTAGCAGTTCTTGATGACAATACGTGTAAATATTTTAGAGGGTTACAGAACATGTTTCGACATAATAGTCAGTAATAATAATAGGCACATATTTAGGTCCAAAATTAATATATGCGATATCACGTGACGACTACATGTTGTTATCGTTTCCATTTCGATAATACAAATTATATTTAATAAAAACACTACAGTGAAATGTTTACCAAAATTGTAGGCACTTATTACCATCAGTACATCACATTTGTATTATGAAATGTCCATGAATTGTATATAAAAAATGTGATTACTCCACATTATAGCGACGCCGACTTCGACGATGTTTGAACAACTTCAGCACTATATATTGCTTTGTTATTCGAGTCAGCTAAACTTGGCCAACTGCTATTATTGATGGCATGTTTTCGTTATCTAGTTCTAATTTGTTTAGTACCAAGTGGTGTAGAATGTATTTTATTTATTTCTTCACAAATACTTGATCGTACGACTCTACGTATTACATTTGCCAACTTCAAATATCGCTTAGCATGGAAATAAAAATGATAGTAAAAATTATGCGATCTTAAATGTAACGTAATTTTTTTTATTAAATTAAATTGAGTTTCTTTCGCTGGTTTTTCTCAGGTCAAAGGCGTCCTGTTCCGAACCGGTGGTAGTGTCTTTCGCAATCGAAATTTATTAAATAAAGATATTAAAGTTTGAATTTCACCTAAGAGATCTTTATCCTCAAATAATATAAATTAAAAAGAAATTTATCTCTGTCATATACATAGCTATAGATCGATAAAAATACAATTTTATGAAGATTTCATACTGAGAAAGTTTCCAATTGCTAATGCGCGTGGGGGGTGCGTGGGGGCTGCATAGAGAATTGTTATCACCGAAACTCTTTGAAGCAGCGAAGCTATTTTCTAGAGTGGGAGTCTTTGAATGACGGTCACTTTACTTTAGCCGGGCAATAGATCTAAATTGTTTTCTTGCTAGTCAATGCAGACAACCATACTATTTTCGTTAGAAAAGGGCGATAGAAAAATATTTGCAACGTAAACAATCAAATAAAATTATGATATCTGTTTGTAAAATTAAAATAACCTATTTCAAATCAGTATTGATACACAATAAGCAAATACAAAACATGTTTTTTTAAATTTTCGTTTTTCTGTCTGTTTGTTCTGACTAATCTCTGGATTGGGTCGTCAGAGTTTTACGAGACTTTCACTGGAAGATAGCTGACATAACTGAAAGTAACTTAGGCTACTTGCTTTTTATTAAAAAAAAACAAATTGAGTCCTTTTGAATATTACACAGAAACAAATAAAGTCGCGGACTACATCAAATCTTTAATATATTACTGAAATGTTATATAATTAAGTAACTTATTTAACTTACAAGTTAAAAAAGTAACTGACCAAAAATTGGATATTGAAACATGCGCATTGATCACAATATAGATTCTTCTAAACAGCATTTATAAAATGACTGTAAACTTTTAATGCATCAGAAAATAACAAATATTTACTGAACACACGATTAACATTTTATTTGTTTAATCTAAAGCGTTTGTTTTATTTTTTTAATGATCAAAACATGTAATAATAAATGTAGGACTCACACCTTTGGACGACTATTAAATGCGTTCCCCGCAACCAAAAGCGAATTTCTACACGCCAATACGAAGCAATTATTTATTACTTACTCAGGGTATCAGACAATCAGCTAAAATCAGCCAGGACACATCAATACAACGAGGTTCTTTAACAATATAACATAATATTGAAATCTACAGTATACATTTTATAAGCAAAATTTATCACGGCCCATTTTCATAATGTTTTCATCATAATACGAAATAAAGCTTTATTTTAATTAATAACGTGCAATAGAAAGATTTGTTTAAACAAATTTACAATACATCTGATATCGGGGGTTACGCAATCTTGGCAATGTTCGCCGTGTACTTTTTGCTCTAGCCCGCGCTGCTTCGACGCCTTGGGCGGGGAACGGTCGAAGGCATTTTAATTTGAGGCACCAGAAGAAATTTATACGAAAGCAGGCCGAACCGCTTAAGTGTAAAGTTCCCGAGTGTTTTATCGAGTGAATAACTTGAAAAATATTTTTGAGACATAGAAAATTAACATTTTTGTTAATCATGTATGATAATTGTGCGATTACTATTTTTTAAAAAAATGTAGACGTTGTATTTCAGAACTACAAGTACGTAAAAATGAATGAAGAGCACGACTCGCTAAACGCCTTTTAACAGAAGCACTAAGACGGTTTCCTTGGCGTATGTAAAGCGATGGCACTTTACACGATGTATCTGATCCTCTTTGAAGTAATCATTACACTTCGGAGGCAAGAATAATATTAGAATATGCATATAATATAGGCGACGAAGCCCCACAGTTCACCCCGCGCCTATTAATACACGAACAAACCCGGTTAGCCGTGGAAACAGTTATTCACGCCCAACCAACTCTGTAACAACGGGTCGATTGATTACGGTAACGATGACTCGACACATGTTCGAAAAAATTACTCGCAAAGGAAAAAACGTTATTTTAAATCATTTGAATCAGTTGTCTTACAGTTATATGTCACATGCGTTTCTTTACAATGAATTGTTTTATAGGTCTATGTACGAGCATGCATAGTTCGTAATGGAAAATGGAAGAAGTAAAACTATTACAAATAAAATCATATCACGTACTAGCGTTTTTGTTGTTTGCGTCCATATATCAGTTAAAATAACATAGTTTCATAGTTATAAAAATTAAAACAAACTTAAGGGTTTGTTTTAATTTGGTAGCTCAACAAGGATTTTCGATATATCATAAAAAATCTATCGCATGTTAATAATAAAATAATACCTAAAACAGGCTTGAAGAATAGAAAAAAGGTTAGAAACGGAATATAGACCGCTTATTGTATCTCTATACACAGATTCGTAATTGTACCATCAGCAGAGTACAAAATAGCTTAAAAACTAACGCGAAATAATAATGTTTGTCATTTGAATACTAAATTATACGTTAATAAATATTTTAAATGATCTATTTACGTTTACGTTCGAAACAGTTCAGATAGCATTGCGTGTTAGCATAACAAACTTAGCAGCACTAAGTAATTTCATAATGTGATACTTTATTGTGCAACACAAGTACAGCATTTTTTTTTGAAAAATTTATGAAATCATATTTATGATAAGATAAAATTTTGGGTAATATTTTACAAGAAAAATGTTGCTCAAAATAGGACCTGTATTAAAAAACCTGAACTTATTGCCTTCGTAGGTTAGTAGTATGGGCTTGTGTTTTAGAAACTGGAGGTAGTAGGTTCGAATCGTGCGGGGACTCGACAAAGTTTCATTGTTGTTTCCTAGTTGATTAGAGCTATTTGGGGCGATCACCTAATTGTCTGAAAGGTACAATGATACATGCCTTGGATGGGCATGTATATAGTCGGTCACCCACCAACCCGCATTGGACCAGCGTGGTGTAATACGGTCCAAAAACCTCCTATTGGAGAAGGCGCGCATTGGGGAAGGCAAAGTCCAGCAGTGGACTATCGCAGGCTGATAGTGAATACTATGTTTGAAAATTATTAAAAGTCTCGTTTAGTTTTTCTGGTTTTCATGTATCGTTTTTAAATAGATTACATAACATTAGTAACAAGGGAATATTCCAGAAACATGCATTGAGCGTTACCCAAGGGAGTTTATATGAACAGCGAGTTTATATGTGAACAAAAACACACTTATGTGTGTGATAAATTCGTTGTATTACCGGTTTAATTCTGTAAAAATAATAATCATAATAAAGAGCTGATAAAACCCGACCGAATATGTAATTAGAATCTCTCAATAAATATAATTAACTTTTGAATAAACTATTAAATAATATTTTTATATAGCAAACTTTTATTGAAACGAAGTTACCCGTTTCTGATTGTTCCTATTATTCATACAAGGACAAACAGTTCTACATTTATTATGTATTTTATAATACATATTATTATAACTAGAAAATCTTCTAAAATTACACAGGCTTTTTCATGCTTTTAGATTGTAAGATATGTTATTAAAATATTTACTAAAATCTAATTTCAAATGGACGTTTTTTTATCGTAGATGGATCATCATTAGTAGAAAAGTAAGTTCGTTCAAACAGATTTCTTATTAAACATAATATAATGACACTGTTAAAATAAATTAGAATAACAAGCTAACTTTGATTACATATAACAATAAAAAAACGTGCGTAACTCATTCACCACATATTTTCACCGCGGTGACCTCCAAATGGGCACAAGTCTATAGACGCCTGTTTCTACAGTGGCGCCAGGCAGTCCCGCGCCTTATCTCGCTTACAGGAAGGATCTGAAGGACACAGATTCTGGCGACCCTCCAGCCAACTAGCTGCAGAAACGTTACGTAACTTAATAACAAATCACTAGGACTCATTAACAACTCTGAACGGCTGACGGGGAATATTTTAATATCGTTTGATTAAACTCGAGATTATAACATTACTGCAAGCTGGACTTAATGATAACTGAGAGCGTACAATCGTTTTGATTAGTTTTTTACGTGTACCGTTTCAAAAGAAACTCTTATTTTTTTCTAAGTGAACCAAGAAATGTTTGTTTATATTTACATGCAGTAACATTTTATTCAATAACAGGCGACCTAAACGTTTTAATCAAGTCTTAAGTTTTCAATGCCCTTTTGTTACAAAAGTTCATTTAACAAGTTCATAGGAACTCTTAAACGATTCTCGATTCTAGGTCAATCACGATGCGTCACTGTCGCGTTGCCAATTCTCAGAAAACAAGCTAACTTATAGTGGATTATAAGCTATGGCAGCGTTTTTGCTATCATGCTTGGTTCAAAAATATTTTAACGCACAGATTGTCATTACGAACTTATGATTTTTTATTTTGTAATGACATTAAGAAAAATAAAAGTTTCAGATTTCTAATAATTTTAGAACTACTACCGGTTGTTTTGTATGCGTAAAATGGTACTTACATTGCTTTGAGATATCATTACTAATGCGTATTCAATCAATAAAAAATTCTTTCTAAGTCTCAATGTAAAATAATGTTATTTCCGGCATTTTACTTTCGGAGTTTTCTATAAAAAGTTAAAAATAATGCATTTCTTTTATGGTGCAAAACTATTAAGGCCAAACGATTAAATTAAAAACCTGCTCGATAATTTAGTTTTCAGTTAAAGGATTCATAATTGACGTAAATGTACATTTACTTCTCATTTATATTACACACTCAATATGTTCATGTGTTATAATGTAACTGTTTTCCTTTAACATTTTACGTAGAGCTTTCGCAAAACTTTTGCGCTTAGAAAAATAGCACCTTGTGTACGTACGAACAAATATTTACGGTACACTACGTAGAGAATAAATCTAAAACAAACATGATTCAATCGAGGGACTACGTCAGGGAAAAACTGAATATTGCCCCCGGGGGGGCTTCACTATTCTTAAGCGCGGTAACAATAAAAACGTAAACATAATAAACATCACGTAGGTATATCGTTTTTATATTGTAACACTATTGTGAACGGGTTTTTAGTTCATACCGAAATGTATTGATTATGATTTACATACGTAACTTATATTTATTTCGACAAATATTTTTTTCCGTTGTAAAGGCAAACAACCACTATTAAACACAATGAAAATGTATATCGATCATCGCCACTACCTAAAATAGAAAAATAAACTTTGTTATAGTAACCAACAGAAATACCTAAAATCTCTATAGGAACGGTGCTAAAATTGGTCGAAAAATAGATACATCACGTAATATATCTTATCTTTAATATATAATATCTATTGACATTATCCTGTTTGATTGTTTTTAAATTATCCTTAAAACTTCTCAATCGCGTAAACAATGTATTGTTCACGTCACAGACGATATTTAGTGTCGAACGTAAAAATACAGCACGCTAGATCTGGAGGTGAAAACATTGTTACATCGAATCACAAGCCACGCAAGATCATAACTCAGTCCGGCCTTTATCTGCAGTGGGGTTACCCTATTTGGGAGCCAGGCGCCTGACAGGCGGGCGGGTCCCGGCGTCGTCTCGTCTCAGCCGAATGTTGGCGTCTTGGAAGCCGCCCAGGGAATTATTTTTTCTAGTATCGATGTTAGCGCCGAGGTCAGTTCGGCTGTTATTTTAATGGGACATCGGCTGAGAGCATGGCGTGGGCACCCCCCAACGATTTGTCAATGCCGTGACGTCGACGCGACCTATATTCCCCGCGCCCGCTACGCAAACTTATTACTCGACGCTAACAATGCTCAAACTCTTTGCATTAAATTTGCGCTCTGCGGCATAGACGATTAAGCGTACGCGTTACTAGCGATCGCCTATAATCTCCTGGTATTTGTAATGGTAAGTTTTCTTAGTTATTTAAGCAAATACTACATGGTAGTTAGTGAATTTAAAATTAATTTTATCGCTTTTTTTAAATATCTGCCAGTTTTGAGATCCCTTTGCTCAGCCCTGTGTAAGGATTAAATGATAACAAACTAGATAAGAGTTTTGTATTCTCTTTTGTTATATTTTTATTACACTTATTGTATTAATATATGATCCAATTAAGTCCTCAAAGCTATTTCCAAGCGACCATTATTTTCAAAGGAACATCGCGTCTGTTTAGCATTGGATTGTTGTATAACAACTATGTTTTATTGACGAAACCTTTTGTTATATACTTTTAGCTCACTGTTGTTTGTTAATTAATCAGGTAAAAATTTTGATTAACCCTAAATCTGAAACAATTGTTTTAAGCATATAATAATCTCGCAAAATCATTATTATCATAAAAACATTTTGTGAACAACTGAAATGTACAAATCTGAAACCAATCTGAAGTATTTTTTCTTTTTATGTAACTAGGAGAACTAATCCATATATGACAAATGGTATCCAATGCGTTTTCACAAATCTGCGTACATGTATGTATGTATGTATTTATGCAACATATAGCATAGCATTGGCTGCAATTACGCCTTGTCTGGTGTATTATAGTTTTTAACAACAAATTAATTATTTAAATATAATTAATATATTATATCATCAGAAAAGTGTGTGTGCTTTTACAAGATTTCATAATTATCGCAAGTAACCGTGCCAAATGCTTTTCGCTCTCAAAATATATATAACGAGTACCTTTGACCATTATTTTGGTATTTTATGTGGTATTAAATTATGGTGATTCCAATTTACGTTATCTTTTTTAAAGGATAATAATCTTATTAACTTAGAATTAGCAGCAATACACAATCTACAACACTTTCATTATTCAAATCATTGCCGCATTTAACAACGTTTTTATATTGGATTAAATCTCGTTCATGTTTATTTTCATTTTTCATACCATACATCGTAAGTAATATGTGCGTTCAATTTATACATATACACATATGTTTGTACAATTAGACTGATAACGTAATCCATTAGGTTAATTCAGCACACTCGAGCGTCCCTGTAAATATGAGGTGACGTCACACGGAGCCCTCCTTGGCCGTAAGCCTCGAATTCCACTGCGTCACGCACATTTCGCCACCCCTACCCCGAAACCCACGTATTCCGGGGAAAATCTATAGGTTCCCCATTGTACGAAGTTTTTCGCTGGTTATTTAACATAAATCATTGTGAATACTCAGTATACTCGTAAGTCGAACAAATAAATTATTTAAATTACGTGATAATAGAAATGTATATTAAATTAATATTATTATTATAATTATATAAAGTATATGTGTTAAAAGTATCTAAACATACGTTAAAGCTAAAAATATTTTACGCCGCAATTCATATTCTTGTTTTGATATTAATTTTTTATCATAAATATGTGACTTTATAAATATCCAAAATATTAAAATTGCCCATTGTAATTTTTAAATTTATTATTAGTCTATTATGTTATGAACATTATAAAAATTTCGAGGGTAGATCAATTAAAGCATTAATTTCGAAAATGAGACCAGAATGATGACGTGTTTTTATTTTTACTGTGGAGTGCTTATCAGTGATTTGTGAAATGAACTTTATGTGACTAAGTAAGAACTGAACTAAAAATAAAGAACAAATGACAAAAGAAGTATGGAGATGTCCACGTAAGAACTTTGACATTATAAAAACGTACTAATACAACATTACGGACACTAACCTACAAATATTGTTTTTCTTTTTTTTTTTATTTTGTTTTAACCAGTAGTAACTAGTATCATATCATATGCCTAGCAACAATTTGTTTATACTTAGAAAGAAAATATTTACCTAAGTTAACTTTAAAAGAACATTACATAATTAACAAATACGTTTCAAAGTACACTATTCTCCTCTTTACGTCATATACTATGAACTATCACAGATAATAATAAACTTTAATTGTTAAACACTTTGTTTATTTATTTCTATAAAATTACACATTGTTTCATGTAAGATCGAGATATTTATTCCGATGAAATATTCTCTAGCCTCTGATTGCGGCGTAATGTATTAAATGTATCGATATATTTTATCACAATGAAATCACATTAGCAGGTTTTCTATACAGCGCCACAGAATTCGCTCGCGGTCAATAGGACCGTCATACAATAGTCTCCTGCTTTTGATTTCCTCAAAAGATATCGATATTTCTAACAAAATTTTCACATTTGAATAATTATTTATTGTATTGAATGCTATGACAGTGCAATGAAGAACTTTTTATAAGATAAGTAATGCCGTGCTTTATACTACAAGGTTTTTGTCTCGTTAGAGTACCGATTACTATAACAACAATATGTTTCAAATGGTAACAACATATTATACATTATTTGGCATAATACATGCTAAAGGAAATACTGTTTTTAACAATACACCGTGGATTAGCAGTTTCTATAATGCATTTATATATTTATTTACTCGAGCACTCCAACTGGAATAACGTTATGTGATGTTGTTGATGACCTAAAGTATGTTCTAAATTTATATTATAATTTTATATGATTTTAGTGCGCAAAGAATAAACTTAAAAAACCTACTAAAAGAATTTTAAAATATCTTCTACAATAGAAGAGTTATATTATCACTAAGTAATATTCTATATTTTACTAGAAAAAATTACAAATCGTTCGAAATATTTACTACAAAAGGTGTACAAAACTTGATAAAATATTTTTAATTGAATGTGGTGCGGGAACATCAGTATTAAAACTATATTTGAATTATATGTTTTAATCAACATATGTAAGGTAAATAAACGTTTTTTATTCAAATATATTAAAATTTAAATATGCAAAGCCTGTACAAGCCGCTATTATTTTGTAAAATGAAGACTTGTTGAATGAACTTCAATAACTTTACAGTTTCTTGTCATAAAATGTTATCGCTTACTGTCAAAATTGATGAGATATAATCATATTCTATCTCGTATGATTATATCGATATCATAACATACATCGAATCAATAAAACTGTAACACATTTACTATCTCCTCATTATAATTACACGTATATATTACGTTGCGTTTAATTCACGGTCCCGTGTTAATTATATTTCAATACATTACATACGCGTAGCAAAAATAAGACACAATGTTCGGGCTCAAAAACAAAATCACTCCGCCACTACATATTAACCTCAATACCGTTTTTCATCGTCAAATGTAGTCGAACGTAGAAGGAATAGTCACGGTACGTACATTAAATTAATTAACACTGTGACCGTGTGTTTCAAACAACGCTTTAACGCCCAAGGGATGACGAGCTGAATGAATTGAACGCGTTCTATGCGAGTGAAAAAATTAACAATCGTATACCATTTCGAAAAAAAATGCCCAAGAACAATTAAACTTTACTTGGATTTAGCTTGAAAAAATGATAACCATTAAACAATTTACTAGTGGACTGCCGCCATTTGCAATTCCTACGCGATGTTAAACCAATAAGAGCGCGCAAAATTTTGTTGCCAATAGAATTTGACATAAGATTTAGATTACGTGCATTCCATCTCTTTTACCTATATTATTTATGGTTTAAGGCATCACAAAAGTTGAAACATCAGGATATTGCTTAGAAAATATCTGGATTTCGATTCGGATTTAGTCTTGGTATTAAACTATAATAAGTAATTTAAAAATACTTGAAAATAACTATTACGCGCGACTAGAAATGCAGTAAAACTTTTAAGGAAAGCTGTATAAAGAGGATTTGAGAATATGTTACTTTACTAATATAAGGCGGACGATGTGGGGATTAATTACTTTGAAACTTTTTAGGAGCATGAGAATTTTGACGTGACAACGTCTAATAAATTGGTTTAAGAAAGGGAGACACTTTCGAAAACTGTGTCACAGTGCCGCTCACGTAACGCTCTCCAAGATCAAAGAGAAAGTGAGAGGCACGCATCTCTCTCACTCGTGCGCTGTTGGCCTGCTTAAGTGAAAGAGAGACAGAGAGAAAGAGAAAGAGGGGCATGCTTACCGGTTCATGCCTTGCGTCTATCTTATACTCGAGCTTGTTAATTCTTTCGACTCGAATTTGTTAATTGAATAATTTGAATTGTTTTGATTATTTGATCCTTGTTTCTACTATACGAATGAACATTCACATTACAATCATTCTACCACTAAAAGACGTTGTCACGTATAACTTTCGCCCGTATACCGATTTTACAGGCAACCAAGTTTTTAATAAAGTCTTACATTTTTTATTCGATTACTTAAACTAAACTGGTCGCGACATCTTGCATATAATTATTATTTATGGCAGACGTAGAATGTTATAAGTTATTGAAACTACCACATAACCCCCACGGGTGTCGTAAAAAATAATGACTGTACTAAAAATATTGCCGCTAAATCTTGTTTGGCTAGATTAAATTAGTCTAGCATATATTTATTATTAAGAAAGCGGGCTGTTTCCTAATATACTCTGAATATGTTTTAACTTTCGGAGGAAATATGATAAATAAATATTTCTTAAGACATATTGGTAAAATTAATCATTTATTTAAGGTGTTTAAGATTTACGTAAATAAATAATAAACGTAGTAGGTAGTATTTACTAATTATATATTCACTAAATTCGACCAATATTATTTCAACTATATCATGAGGTATAGTAACTAAACCCTATATAAACACTTCTATTATTCTGTTTATCAATAAGTATTTAATTATAATTTAATCAATAAGGATTTAAATATTATAAACATAATTTTAAAAGGTACATTATCCAATAATATACACTAAAATTTAACGAGTGTTTGTGAACTAAACGAAATACAACTAAGTAATTGACCCTTTAACTTTGTAGGTTTAACGATTAATTAAAATTTTGCTACAAATAAAATCATCATCATAGGCCTACTCTAATGCATGCCTTCTCCGTCAGAGGGTGGTTTCTGGACCGTATCCAAAAATTTAAATATAAAAGTTTTTATTGTATAGGGCTTTTATTCAATGTCGTGGCGTCTTTTGAAAACTAATTGTTCCACGCATCTTGTATATGTAAATTATTTACTTGTAAGTATAAGTTCAAGCTACTCTTACAACGACTAGATCTTTGCATTTGTTAGAAAAGGTAAATGTACTCCTTAGCATGATACGAACCGATAATTTACCATTTTTTTATGATTTTCTATACAAATAGCGAATAGCAACGACCACTATACACAATAAGCGCAAAATCACATTATAAAATCTATCCACAAATAAAATATTCTATGTTAATATATACTCAATGCAAACATACTTATGTTAGCTTATTGTGTATTTTGCTAACTGTAATTAACATTAGCAAATACGCAGTTGCATAATCTTGTGTTTATTTGTGAATAAGAAAGCTCGCATAAACGCTTTAGTAAGTATAAAGAAAGATTGAAGATTTGAAAGCTCTATTTAAGATGGTTAGACCACTAGTCGTCATATAAAATCACAATGTGAGGATCGAGGCACTGACCTACATATTCCTCGTCTATCCAATTTATGCATAACTTAGATAATACGAAAGCACACTGGCCTTAACGACGTTAATAGACTGTGCATTAAATATCAATCAGCGATGTATGAACCAGTGTAGACTGTGGGATGTAACTTTGAGCTTTTTTATTGTTTTGTTTTTTACTATTAACTGAAAAATGGTTGGCATTTGTTGAGTTTATTATTATTTTAAGTTATGTTTTATATAAATTAATAGTAATACACTTGATGACTTAAGAATCTCACGGCCAGTGGTGATACATGAAAAATATTTTTATAATATTTTTATGTATAAACAAATCTTCGACCAAATAAATGATGTACAAAATATAACATAATTACGCGCTAGATTTCACATTGAGTTTTTAAATAATTAAATCCCCAGTTTTAAATATAATATACTGTTATCATTGCAGCAATTATTTGAGAATATTATTTTACAATGACTACTTTGTATGATAATAGTTTTAAATATTTTTTTTGGAATATTATTTTTTGTTTGAAATTTTTTGTCTCATTTTACGTCCGTCCCTAATTCCCAAGGTAGGTTCGTACCAGTAATTGTTGTATTACATACGAATTAAAATAGGATTATGATAAATTGTATTATTTAACATGCAAACTGTTAATGTGTAATAAAAATAAATCAAAACTATGCATGAGATGACCTACAAGTCAATCACCACCGTACCATATACAACATGAAAATCTATTGTTGCTTAAAAGTTCAGTACTAATGAAGTGAATTAAATGAGTGATGATTTCGTAATATTTTAAAATACGTAATAAAACATATGTTCCGAAGGAAAGTTTTAATGTAGCTCTGTGGGTACCACAAATATTATTTATTTGTCCTTCAATATAACCCATATAGCCTAATCAGTTATAGCATGTTCATACAATAATAATTAGTAGGTAATAAATCATGGAGTCAAACGTAGTTTTAATAATAGGTAGGTACTGTTTTTTTGAGAGGATACATGTGCTGTAAATTATACTAATCCTGCTTAAGAATGCTTTCTAACTAGAAAACGTAACTATAAGTGTAAACAGTGAAAATCTTACGTTTTGTGATATAACGTCTTTAATTTGATTCAAGTTTGTCCTGAATTTGTATACTTATTTGTTTGGAACTATTAATTCTTCTTCTGAAATATATATTAGCAAAGCCCGGGCGCGTACAGTGGTTTAGAAGAATATTCTTTTTAACGTCATGTCGTAAAGTTACTTTAATAGACGTTGAAATATATAAGTGTCACGTAATCATTATTTCCGCTTAAAGAAGTTTTTTTTTTACTTTGGATAATTTATTAACACACTTTTCAAGCAGTAAAATTTTCATTTCTGATATTTTACGACAACATAGTGGTTAATTGTCGGTCATATTCCATAATGTTAATTTACCAGCGTTCGCAGAACTCATTATTCCGTCATGGCACGCTACGAGCGGTCAGCGGAGTGTATTAAAATTATTTATACCGTGTCTATAGCTTGTATGAGAGTAACATATTGTAAATGTATTTCAGTTCTTCCCTATTTCCATAGTATTAATATATTATCAATATCTAGTATTCTTACATTTTATTTATAAAAAGGACTTTTTTATGGCGTTTCGTCTACTCCATGACCACGGCCCTAGAAAGTGTTCGAAACGTCGGGAATTAAAAATGTAAAATAAACCCGATAAAGTCCGTAAAAAGTCCTATTATTCTATTGAATACTACCCATTATTATGTGTAGTATTCGCGCAAACAAAATAATTTAGTAATTAACTAAGATAATTAACTCGTCGCATCTTTTGTGATGTTTTTCTTGTTGAAATTGTTGCGTTAGCCTAAGAACAGCCGTCAAGCTCACACTATATTTCGAATTTTAGTTTATTTCCTCGGCCGCGTTCAAACTGTAGAACTATAAATATATTTATTTTTAATTCAGAGAGATGTCAGAGTGCCATCCATCTACGAATTAATATTATTACACTGCAGTGTTATCTTGCAAGGAAATTAAATGTTTTCTCCCCAAAAAAATAAAATGTTTTACTGGTGATACTTGTATCAGTTTAAGATTGTTACTAGTTTAAGCGGTTTACACAAAAATACTAGCTAACATCAAGCGTATATACATTTATTATTATATACATACTGTTAGGTATTGTTACTTTATACTTTTTGGTAACACAAAAGAGACATCGTTTATAAAATTAGTTCGTCATTCTGGGATCGACAAAACTTATGTATGGCATAAAGATTAATAGTTTTGTTGTTGATTAATAAATAATTTAGAAGTAGGAAGGCTTGCGTGGTACGGGTTTGTAATGAGAAGGAATGAATGTCATATTACTGAACGCATTCTTGAAATGGTTTTCGATGAACGTAGAGTGATCGCTATGCCAAAAAAGTAAAATGAATTGATTTCTCTTCCACACTAAAAGAATATGAAAAATAATGAGGTAATTTCTGAAAAATAGAACAACAAATTTTTCTTTTCAATTCCTGAAAAGGAAAATTTGTTGCCTCCTGAGTAAACGGTTCAATAACGGGTCAATTGAATATCAGGATAATTTTAACCATTGCAATAGCTTTGTCTTAAGACCAAATATAAAGGGCTTGCCTTGATTTCCAGGTTGGCGGCAGCGCAGGAGGCGGCGGGCGCGCACGCTCGCTCGGCGCCAGCTGATACCATGGGCGGCGCGCACCAGCCCGCTACTCCGGGGCCCAGCTCGCTATTTATATTCTCCAACGAAAATCCCATACGGAGGTAAGTGCACACGTACCTATTTTTTTAAATTTAAATAATATCATATTAACAAAGCACTATTACATAAAATTTGTTATTTAGAATCGGCCTACCTCTGAAGTCACCCATTTCTAGAGCGTAAACGGATCAAGAAATATAAAAATACTCGCAAAATAAAAAAATACTTCGTTTAAAATTATAACAAATATATAAATTTCAAAATATTCCTTCTTTATATACTTACGTATAAAGCTTTGTTTATGCTTATACGACTTCGAAATTAGGTTATATGTATAATAAGTTGAGGTGTCTCAAGGCCCGTCTTCATAGTCGTTAAGTGCATCGGCCCCTGCTCCGGTTGGCTCGGTCTAAGCGCGAAATGGGTCGGTTAATAGAAACCTAATGCGATAACCACACTAGGCTATTAAGTTCACAGTGCACGTTCTAATGACATTAAAATATGCCCCTCTCAGCTCGAGTTATGTAAGCCCTTTCGTGCAATTGACGCTTGTAGGGTTGAAAGGTTATATCAATTGAAATAAACTGTAAAATGATTGTGATTATCTAATTTTATGATCACTTAATAATGTATTATAAATATCACAGTTTTATTTTATGATTTTATCTGTTTTAATTACTTTAAACCCGACTCAACGATTTTTCCAGACGTTTCGTCCAAGTAGATATATTGGATTCGTTAAAGATGATTTTAATGTGACACACAAGAACAACAAGAAATAAATAATTGAAAACTAATATAACTGAGATTTTAAGATCTTAGTTTAGCTACTAATGTAGTAATAGCAAAAATATCTATATAAAACAATATTAATAAAAACTATTGGCTTATTAGTATGATATACCAGATTAGCAAAGGTACCAATAAGTATTCATCATCACCGTCTTATTTGCCGTATCTTAAGAGTCCTTTGCTTGAAAAAACTCGGTATTTGATTCATATTATTTAAACTTTCTTTTTTTTGTTTTCGATATACTTAGTAACCTTGATTTGTAATATATAATACCATTATATTTCAACGAAACTCTATATACTATATCCGTATTTCAAGAACCATAATTAATAATTAGTTTAAATATTCCAGGTATACAAAGTTTATCATCGAGTGGCCGCCCTTCGAGTACGCGGTGCTGCTTACCATCATCGCCAACTGCGTGGTGCTGGCGCTGGAGGAGCATTTGCCCAACGGCGATAAGACCATCTTAGCACAGAATCTGGTTAGTTTCGAGCAATAATCATTCGTTCCAAATAAGTAATTCCGAATTACGTAATAATCTAAGATCCGTTGTAAATACTTAAAAATACTTGTAAAGATAAACAAAAATCCTACGTATGTATATATAAAAAAGACGCACAGTGCTTTAGGTAGCCTTTTATTCAAATCAATTTTTTTGTGAATAATGATAATAGTCATACAGTATTATGACAGTACTTACAGTAATACTACTAAGCATCATCATCATCAGCCTGTGATAGTCCACTGCTGGACATAGGCCTCCCTAGTACACCGCGGGTTGGTGGGTGGACCGACTATTTACATGCCCATCCGACGCATGGATCATCTTACTTTTCAGACAATTGGGTGATCGGCCCAAATTGGAAACAACGTCAACTAGAAACAACAATGAAAATTTGTTGAGTCCCGTAGGATTCGAACCACGACCTCCGGTTTCTAAAGCACACGCCCATACTACTAGGCTACAGGAGGCAGTTAATACTAAGCATCAAGTCGGGCTTATTTTGAGATAATTAACCAAAACATATATATGTATACTAAATTATACATATATATACTTCTTGTAATTCTAACAATATTGTTTGTTTATTTGTTACAGGAAAAGACCGAGGCGTACTTTTTAGGAATATTTTGTGTAGAAGCCTCGTTAAAAATATTAGCCTTAGGTTTTGTTTTACACAGGGGATCGTATCTTAGGAACGTTTGGAACATAATGGATTTTTTCGTTGTAGTAACTGGGTAAGTGATTTTTGTTTATTAACAAATTTAGTGTAAACACATCAAAAGTTCAGACGATGTCACGCATGCGACGTTACATGAGAACAAATTCGGACATAATTGCACGCAAACACAACAAATTGAACCTTTGCTCTGTGGGCGATTGGCGATACTGTTGAAATTGGAATGTCAATTGTGTAGAATACGAATAACGTAGATAGGGAAGAGGTCAGTGCCGTCCTTACTGAAACATTCGATAACAAAAAATAGGTCGATGACGATATTCGCCGAATACAACGTCGACGTAGACCTGCGGATGCTGCGCTCGTTCAGAGTGCTGCGACCTTTGAAGCTCGTCTCGCGGATACCAAGTAATTCACAGTAATTGGCGAAAGTTCACATAATAACTACCTTTATATTGTATAGAACATTCTCGCTAGACATTTTCGATCTTCGAACCTTTTTGACGTAGAGGAACTATGTCTCTAGTTTTGATAATAGTGTATTTTTTTTATCCTTTTGATTCTTAGTGAGAATGTAGCATCGGTTTCTTGCAATTTATGAGAGAATTCGTTTACACTTTAGAGATGTGTGATTTGAACAATTTTAATGGACAATGTTTAAATGTACGTAATTTGGATTTCGGCTATTTACGTGTTGCATAATAGTTAAAACTTGCTATTGTTTTATTGTGTATTGTGTAGGTATTCCAAATACAGGCTAAATGTAAGAATTTAGTTGAACCAATATTATATAGGTGTGAATAAACATGGCGCATTTAGATTAAAATTATTATGATTTAACGTGTGAATAATAATGTAATAATTAGACACAATACCTAGACAGTAGAGAATAAGCTAGTGCGACCATAAACTGTATATTTGTGAGAAAGGGTTGTGTTTGGTGTAACAGATTCAATCTCAAAATCAGCTAAGCTTGAAATAGTTAAGCTCTTTTCAATGTCTAGTCTTATTGTGTTTTTGATCAACTTCGATGTAAATTAAGTTTAGAAATTGGCATTTTCCGGAAGTTTCAAGCACAATCCTTAGTAGTAAGTTTTATATTAAGCTAGCTGCTAGTGCAGGCTATAGTATCGAGTGATGTGTGTTTGGCAGTATCATCACGCAGCTGCCGGTCGCGCCCGACGTCGACTTCAGGACCTTGCGTGCCATTAGGGTGCTGAGGCCCCTTAAATTAGTTTCGGGCGTTCCTAGTGAGTTCTAGAACATTTTTAGTTTAGCATCTGTAGCCTCAGTTGCCATTCGCTGTTGTCTAATTTCTATTGCGATATTATCTTTGTGTCTCAACAAATATTCTATAAGCATTCGTGCTTTCACTTCTAACTGCCCTAAAATACAAATATTCTACAAGTCAATACTAACTAATTCGAATGTATTTAAATGTAATATGATCGTATTTTATTATCTAATAAAATATTGTTTGGAAAATAAACAACAGCAGTTTATCAATGTTCCGTGCACGTGTTTTTTCATCTTTGACTTGTCGATGTTACTATTTTCATTGTTATTTCCTTTTGCCTTTAGATTGTTTTCGTCTATTCACCATATTTTAGAATAACGTTTCTTGTGTTTAGTGTCATCCACTTTAACGATACATCATTACGTACCAGGGAATCCATGACCTTTTATATGTTCCGCCATCATCATATTTTATGTCTGACCTTTACAAAAGTTCATTCATCAAACGAACATGTCATAAAATGCACGGAACAACAATGCTTGAAGGGTTAGTTACTACATAACACTTTCCCATGTTTAGGTCTGCAAGTTGTGTTGAAGTCTATCATCAAGGCGATGGCCCCGTTGCTTCAAATTGGCCTCTTGGTGCTTTTTGCGATCGTTATATTCGCCATCATCGGCCTTGAATTCTATTCAGGGGCACTGCATAAGACTTGTTATAGTTTAGAAGATATTAGTAAGTATTATTTGATACTAACAAAAAATCAATTATTTATTTTTCGATTTCAACTTAAATTATAAAAGTTTTGGAACTGTTTGCTTTAAGATGAAATTAGATTATTCTTAAATCAGGACAAACCATCACCATCACATGGACCTAGAATAGAGTTTTCTACTTTGGTGGTAAATTCTCCTCTGAAATTTGCCAGAGAATTGGTTATAGACTTTACGATACATCACTAATTTTATGCATTTATTCAGATGAAATAGTAAACGAAGGTGAGAATCCAACGCCGTGCAACGCCGACAACGAAACAGTCGCTCCTCCGGGGGCCAATGTGTGTGCATCGGATAAAAGCACATGCTTGGAGAAGTGGGAAGGTCCGAATCGGGGCATAACGTCATTCGATAACATCGGATTCGCTATGCTCACCGTCTTCCAATGCATCACTATGGAGGGCTGGACGTCCATCCTTTATTGGGTATGCTAATTCATTGTAAAATGTTGTATCTGCTTAAAGCAATGAGAGTTCATCTGTCCCCTTTAATTTAAAACTAACAACAAAGCAGTAACGTGGAAATATAGTGGTACCTCCACTCTGAATAGCTCCTTCGTAGGGTAATTACTAAAAGAGACTTAACATATTGTACTACAAAGTGGTATGCGAAGTTGAAATGACTTACGGTGCATTTCTTATCCGCAGGGTATATCGTTTACCGTTCGGAAATCTCGTCATTCTATTCGATAACGTTGGAAATATTTGTTATTGAGGAATGACAATATTGTTACAGTTTCGCGGTAAAATTTATAATCTCCTTTTATTTTTCAGACAAACGATGCGTTAGGTAGTATGTTCAACTGGATTTACTTTGTACCACTCATAGTATTGGGTTCATTCTTCATGCTCAACTTAGTTCTCGGTGTTCTTAGCGGGTAAGTTTTTCAAAATGAAATAAGTTTGTTTTCTTTAATTTTAATTTATCTTTTATTTAATTAATTTTCGTTAAACCATTATGATTTATTTGACGATATCGAAATATCAAATATTAATTTTTGGGTAAAACGCAGTGAATTCTCTAATGAAAGAACTAGAGTTGAGAGACGTGCTCAATTCCAGAAGGAAAGGGCTCGCCAAATGTTTAATCAAGATTTTACGGCGTATATCAATTGGATAACGGAAGCAGGTTGGAAAATATTCGAGCATTTTGTGTATAGCCCGCTAATACAAATCATATACTACCGAAAATATTTTTGACAGCTTGAATGATAAAAAACTGATACGAGCTAATTAAAACTTGAACTTAATGTAAACAGTTAGTAACCATAGCAACAAAGTGTCTTCATTCATCTAGCGCTGTACGACCGACGATTTATAATGTCATTGTTTGTCACCAAGACGACTATATCGACGTGACATTTGAATAATGACAACGTCATACGCCCACTGTCAACTCAATGCCGTGCGTCAAAATTGTGTAACCCTTAATCTTATTTAACATCTGGTTAAATTTAGACTAGGTTGTTGTTAATATTTTAACCAATAGCAACAAAGTGACCTCATACATTTAGCATTCTTATTAATGAGCTGTCATCGGGATGTCAGAATCGACTACCAACCATTCGTAAGAGGCCGCTTCGCAGCTATGAGTTACTTTATTTTATCAATTCTGACTTTGATTTGGCTAAGCTTTGGTAGAGATATTATAATCCGATCTGACTTTGTAATGCTAATTTTACGTTAAAGTCATATGAGAATATTTAAAACTAATAAAAGTTATACATATTAGCGTCTTCATTTTGATATCACTATTTAGTTTGCTTATTTACTTGCCATGCACAGTTTTTTTGTTTTTATTTATTTATATTTTATTTTATTTTTATTCTATTGGTTTTTATTTTATACGTATATTAATATGCTAGAATATTATATGTGACTAATCGCTAGACTGCTAATCACGTAAATTGCAGTGAGTTCGCTAAAGAAAGAGAGAAAGTAGAAAATAGGCAAGAATTTCTTAAATTAAGAAGACAGCAGCAATTAGAGAGAGAACTCAATGGTTATGTTGAGTGGATATGTAAAGCAGGTGAGTTTACCTACTTTTCAATTTCCTCAAACGTCAGGTATTGCTGAAATATTAAGTTAACAATATTTTTATTTACAGAGGAAGTTATATTAGCAGAAGAAAGAACCACAGAAGAAGAAAAAATGCACATAATAGAAGGTAATGAGAAGTTATTTTATTTAATTACCATATACAACACTGCTAAATATCATGCGAAAATTGTTATAATCATCATTGTTATATTTATTTTTCCAAACGTCAGTTATTTACTTTTCTAGGACGCTACTATTTACAGAGATATACAATTAATAAAAATATTACTTGATAGTGAATTAACACCATCCAGACATGACTAAGCAAAGCTTGTAGCTTCGCTACAAGTCATCTGTTCAATATTTTTACATAAATATACAATCTCATTAATACAAATTCGTTAAATGTTACGTTTGCATATCTTCAGATACATATTCCAGATAACAGGGAAATAAATATTATACATGTCAATGTGATACTAAAATATGTAAAAATGTGCGATGTAATAAAAAAATCACTAATATCTGTTTTATATTTACTAAAATACATTTAAGCTATCATGGATGAATAATTACACTGAATTATGTACTATTTAAATTTTACTAGTGAAATATAGGATTAAGATGTACTAATTGTAATGTACTTGGACATTTGCAGCTCGGAGAGAGCAGCAGCTAAAAAGAAATTAAAAAATCTTGGTAAAAGTAAAAGCACAGATACTGAAGAAGAGGAACAAGGATGAGGACTGTGGGGATGACGGTCAGTACGCAACGTCAATTCTTATATCTGAATGTACTTTGCTGTGTGTTGTACACTTTGTTAATCTTTTCTTTATTATATTTTCTTCAAAAACTCTCGCTCATTTAAATGTTGGAAATTCGATTTTATTTCCTGATCCTCTAGCTAAAAAATAGTTTTTATAAAAATTGTAAAGAACTCTCCTCTGTAAAGCTAAATGTATTATTACATTAAAATAGATAGCTCAATCATCGCAATCATTAAAAGTAAAATAGTATGTTGCATGAATCATTTTATCTATTGGATCTTCTAATCTATTTCTTATTCACTTCATTCCTTACGGTGATGCATTTGTGTGTTGGTTGTTTACAGTTCCAAAGAAAAAGCAAGGTATGGGATCAAGCGTGATGCTGGTAGAATATTCCTTTTCATTTTCTACGTAGTTGAATTAGAATAGTCGTAGTTGTAGGCATAGCGATCCCTCAACTCTAAACAACAATACCATTGTAGCGTTCCTCATTCCTTCTTTAAATAATCTCATTCCTTCCAAATCTTTTACTAATTCTTTAGATTACTTCGTAACAAAATTCAAAACTTAATTTTTTTTTTTAAATCTTCCAAATACTTACGGACATAACATTGTTCGTTTAAAAGCTTGACTGAGTTAATACCTTATTATATAAAAGAAACACAAAGAAAAGTAATAAAAGATTTTAGGTAATGTATAATAGCCAATATATAGAAAACAAAACGACAGTCAACTTTGATACGTACATCCTTGAATAAAATATATAAATCACCTTATGGCAAAATATGAATCTAGAACACACCTAAAACTACTAACTGTACATATGACATACGGTACTACTAACTTTATATTATTGTATTAAATTCTTTAGATAAATATCTAACAATATAATTCAAAACAGGTTTTCTGAAAAGCAAAGCTCGCTCCGCCGGCAAATGTGCAAACTTTTGGCGGGCGGAGAAGAGGTTTCGATTTTGGATCAGGCACACCGTGAAAACTCAGTGGTTCTACTGGTTCGTTATTGTTCTGGTGCTCTTCAATACGATATGTGTTGCCGTCGAACACTATGGACAACCTCCCTGGCTCACGTCGTTTTTATGTGAGTTGCTGACACTATTAACTTTAATATCCCACTAACGGTAAAAATCTTTGGTTCATAAAGGGACCATACTAACCGTTACAAATATTTTGATTGTATTACAGACTACGCCGAATTCGTGTTCTTGGGACTGTTCATGATGGAAATGTGGGTCAAAATGTATGCGTTAGGCCCACGGATATACTTCGAGTCATCATTCAATCGCTTCGATTGTGTTGTTATATCAGGGTCCATTTTTGAAGTCGTTTGGTCAGAGGTCAAAGGTGGCTCCTTTGGTCTATCAGTACTTAGAGCTTTAAGATTGTTAAGAATATTCAAGGTGATTATTTACAATCTTTTATGATATTGTTACTTAATAAACTGAGGATGGCTATTTTTAAATGCGCATTGTTTTCAGGTCACAAAATACTGGTCATCGCTGAGGAACCTTGTGATATCTCTACTAAACTCAATGAGATCTATCATTTCGTTGCTGTTCCTTCTGTTCTTGTTCATCCTTATCTTCGCTCTACTTGGTATGCAGTTATTCGGAGGACAGTTCAACTTCGAAGATGGCACACCACCGACCAATTTCAACACATTTCCCATCGCACTCCTCACAGTATTCCAGGTACTGACAAAGACATTTCTTTGACTAAACAATTCTTAACTTTTTATACTACTTACTTAATTTATATGCTATGTCATAATGTCTACGTATTTTAATGTAATCGTTTTTAAAGCACATAAAATACGGACCAATGGAATAATAAGCATACCATAGCATTTCGTACTTGATTTTTTAAGAATAAAATATGAATGTTACATTTCAGAAAATTATAATCTATTCAAATATTGTTACAGATCTTAACAGGTGAAGATTGGAACGAAGTTATGTATTGTGGAATACAATCTCAGGGCGGAATACAGAAGGGCATGATATACTCGCTGTACTTCGTCATCTTGGTACTGTTCGGGAACTACACATTGCTGAACGTGTTTCTTGCCATCGCCGTCGACAATTTGGCCAACGCTCAGGTAAATTTATATGTGAAGTCATATAAAATTTGTACAGAAGGTGCAAAGACGAGCTTTACTCAAAAGGGAATGATTTTGTCGTGTAATATTGATGTCAACGCTAACTGTATATTGACGCCACTTCCTGCATAAATGTTGCTATACTGTGTTTTCAGGAGTTAACAGCAGCTGAAGAAGAGCAAGTGGAAGAGGACAAAGAAAAACAACAAGCAGTAAGTTAACCGCATTTTCATATTGATAAGCTCGTTGCCCTATTATGCCAACTTCCATTCCTATTCGAATGTTCTCACGAGATCTAATGGTTGTTGTATGGACCGGCGAATTTTGTTGATTGGAAGAAATTCAAAATTTTATTTCATACGACAACCTTTGTTTCGGCTAATTAGGAAATGGACAAAGAGATGGGTGCTTTGCACGCGGTTGATGGAACACCAACTCGCGTAGACTTAAGCCCTACAACAGCGACAAGTAGGAAGGTAAACGAAATCGGTGGTGGTTCTCAGCTATGCTTTACCGTGTGCATTTGGTTTAGACATTGTAAAATATTGTTGAGTATTTACAAAATAGAGCATTTATAGTTTAGTAAAAGACTTTACGGACTTTATCGCGGCGAATTAAATTTACAATAACCCTGACAAGTTGACAATCCTCCAACGTCTAAGTTTAACCTGCCAAAACATTTACGTATCCTACGACTATGGATGCTGCAAAGGATCTGAAACGAAATTGTTCACCTAACTACTTATTAACAGAAAACACGCGTAGTAACTTTTATTAATTGATGTTTGATATAAACGTAAATGCTATAAACTATTATAAAAAGTCAATCAAAACTACAGATGATCTTTGATCTGTATAAAAATCACGTCGTGCATGTCCGGTGTCATTATAAGAAAAAACTCAACAATATTTTTATCATTGTCTAAAAAACAAATTCAGTGTCGCTTATGTGAGTCGACTTTTGATAGGCGTTATTTTAAATTATTTCACTTTAAAATCATCGAATAACTAAATTATAAGAACTTAGTAACAATTATGTATTTCTTTTAGAAATATCTAAATGGCTTATAGGTTCAAGGATGCTATTATGTATATATTGTTTTATTAGAATAATACGCATGTTAATATTTAAAGATTAATATCACCAGCAAATAAAATTAACAACAATCTTACCATTTATTTTTATAGCTAAATAAGAGGGTTTAACTAAAGCTTACATTTTCGTGCTAATATTTATATTAAATACTACATTAATCTGAATTTAATACAATATTATAAATTTACGATTATTAGGCATGTCAGTATAGGTGTTTGACGATACCGTAAATGTCCTTCAAATAATAGCACTGAATCATATATTTCAGAACAAAAAGAAGGAAGAGGCTAAAAAGGAAGAAGAAGAAATACCAGATGGACCAAAACCGATGCTGCCATATTCGTCAATGTTTATTTTGTCACCCACCAATCCGTAAGTATATAGTGAAAACATGTCATAATTATCAATCATGTTTACCATTACTACTATATAATATACTAAAAAATAAAACCTACAGGGAAAACTTACTTCAGAAAGCGCTATAGGTGTAGTTAGTAGCTTAGTATTCATAAGTCTAATTTGGTTTGTAAGACACCACAGATAATGGAACTGCTGAGAACGTCCTTTTTACATTATATTTTATAGTGTAAAACACTTTTAAAATGGTAACATTTTCCAAACAAGTACGTCTACGAGTCTTGATTTAAGGCTTTTGAAAATTACTTCTGATAGTTATCGACATATTTTAAGGGATGGTTTTATATAAATAATTTTATCTAATTTTCTAGGTAAATTTTAGTAAATACTGCTGTTAATTTAGATTAATTAAAGTCAAAAATTGTATCTCTTTTACAGAATTAGGCGAGGCGCACACTGGGTTGTAAATTTAAGATATTTTGATGTTTTTATCATGTTAGTTATATGTATGAGTTCAATGGCTTTAGCGGCAGAAGATCCTGTTGTCGAAGAAAGTGAAAGGCAAGTTGAGCACTTATTTACAGCAACATCTCAAAATATGTTTAAATCAACGAAAAACACGTAAAAAACCTAATTTCAAATGGATTGCTACTTCTCGATAAATGAAATGAATATCGGTGAAATGCATGACTAATATTGGTTGTGTACCTGTTAAGATTATTCAAGTATATATATGTACATCATTACAATATGGTTTTTCAAAAAAATAAAAAAGTTCCTCCTTTATAACAGTACTGTCTAAGATTACCTTTATCATATCAGCCTAATTTAGTCCACTGTTGAACATAGGCAGCAGCATATGGAGGAGTCCATGAGCATCCAAGAAGTACAATCTTGTGCCACCGTCATCCAATGACTTTATGCACAGTTGCACAGCTCGTCACTCCATCTCGTTGGTGGTTTGATTGCCTTAACACGCATGAATGCTTTAATACATGAATGAAAATTAATTTCAGAAACAAAATCTTAAATTACTTTGACTACGCCTTCACGGGAGTTTTTACCGTGGAGATGTTGCTGAAGATCGTCGACCTTGGCATCCTGTTCCACCCGGGCGCTTATTTGCGCGACCTGTGGAACATAATGGACGCTGCTGTCGTCATCTGTGCATTAGTCAGCTTCGGTTTTGAAATAGGGTAAGTGGGATATAATATAACGATCTTCATTAAAAAAATTATAATAATCTGCTTAAATCAGAATTATCATACCGGTGGTAGGTCCCCTTTTTACAAGGGACCGTCCGAGTGGGTACCAACACGGTGCCTATTTCTACCGGAAAGCTGTAGTGTGAAAATACTACTGTGCTCCGGTTTGAAGGGCACCGTAGCCAGCGTAATTACTGGGTAAACGAGACTTAACATCCTATGTCTCACAGTAGGCAGCGCGTTGCTGATACCTGTATGGCCAATGTCTATGGGCGTCGGTGACCGCTTTCCATCAGGTGGCCCCGACTGCTCGTCTGCCTGCGTATGCAATTAAAAACAAAATCTTGTAACTGTCAGCCATAATGGGGCTATATTCATGATGGGGCGTAGTGGGTGGGGCTAGAATCATATAATGTAAAATCTTCGATTTAATAAATAAATTATATAATATCATCTTTAAAATCTCATTGATTAATATATTTTTCTTATAAAATATATTAATTTATCAATGATGAATTAATATATTTGACAATTTAATTTCATGACATCAACCAAAACTTTTATCATTATGTATTTGACCTATAAATCCTATTACCTATTTTTATTTTTAATTGAATCTATTAATTCTTTCAGAGGTGTAAAAAAAGGAGCAGGACAGAACTTGTCTACTATAAAATCGTTAAGAGTGTTAAGAGTGCTTAGACCTTTAAAAACTATAAAGCGTGTTCCAAAGTTAAAAGCAGTGTTTGACTGTGTTGTAAACTCTTTGAAAAACGTCATAAACATTCTCATAGTGTATATATTATTTCAATTCATATTTGCTGTAATCGCAGTGCAACTTTTTAATGGTAAATTTTTTAACTGCAACGATATAAGTAAGAATACTCTTCAAGACTGCCAGTAAGTATTTTATGTCTATTTTATGTGATATGTATTATCTATTTTTATAACTTTTTGTTTGTTTAGTTGCCAAAATTTTCTATCACCAAATGATATGTTACCTTACCTATCATAGGTTAGCATTTTTTAATTTTAATTTAGATGTTTATTCACGTTTTTATTTCTTTCTTTTTGTTCATAACAGAAAAGTACATTAGTTTCTGTCACCGCATATATAGTTACTATATTATTTTAATAAGAAATATATATTAATTGATATTTCGTATCTGCAGGGGGTCGTATTTCGTCTACGAGGCGAATAGTCTGCTGCCGCGGGTAGTCAAAAGAAAGTGGGACACGCAAGCGTTCCACTACGATAACGTCGCATCTGCGATGCTAACGCTCTTTGCAGTGCAGACCGGCGAAGGGTGGCCGCAGTGAGTATCATATATATAATATTATAATGTAGTGTAAAATACTAAATAATATTATAATATATTGTAAAATAGTTAACTATGTAAGGCTCTTTTGAGTACTTACAAATTCGTAAAGTTATTATCGTAACCATCTGGATGCCAATGTCAAATAAGTTAAAAAAACAAGGGCTTCAAGTTTTTGTTTGCAAGATTGGAAGTAGTCGTTAGTCATTAAAGCTGTTATTTTGGTCTTCCGAAATAACATTTGGTTAGAAATTGCCTTATTCAATTAATATTTTTAAATAGCAAAGCTCAAATATGATATTATTATACCGCAATGTTGTTTTATTCAAACAAATAAAACAAAATATTCCTACGTTTAAAGATAGACAGCATTCTTTTATTATTAATTGCGAGCGTTATTTTTATATAAATTTATAATTTTGAGAAAATTGTTAACCCAAACGACATTATTTCCACAGGGTGTTGCAAAACTCAATGGCGGCAACGTATGAAGACAGGGGACCCATACAAAATTTTCGTATAGAAATGTCCATATTTTATATAGTTTACTTTGTGGTGTTTCCGTTCTTCTTTGTTAACATATTCGTAGCTCTTATAATTATCACGTTTCAAGAGCAGGGTGAAGCTGAACTGCAGGACGGTGAAATCGATAAGAATCAGGTGTGTATCATAATATTTACGTTTACGTTGTTACACCACGTATTTAAAAAAAAATGGCACTTTATGCACAAAAAGGGAAAAAAATGCTAAGTCCTAAATTATTTTTAGTTATTTGAAAGTTTTTGTGTATTACTGTATTTTTTAATTTAGCTTTTTATGAAACTTTAATCGAAATTGTAAATGAAAATAACATTTGTAGAGTGAGATTTGAAAAAATATTTTGTTTCATAAATAGGTCTTTTAGGCGCAAATTTTATAATTGCGATAGTGTCTGTGAAGATGATTATTATCACGAAAAAAGTTTATAGATTTTGACAAAACTTTAAAACTTCGTGTAAAAGATTTATTTGAAACATGCGACATTATATCATTGTCTGTATGACTAAAAATTACGAACGTGGTGTTAGAACTTAATCGGATTTGTATCTTTAAATTTTATGCTTTGTAAGTTGTTCCCTGTAACTAAAAATTTATCTCTTCCCAGAAATCTTGTATCGATTTTACGATAGAGGCTCGTCCTCTTGAGAGGTATATGCCAAGTAAACGGGGGAGTTTTAAGTACAAAGTGTGGAGAATAGTCGTCTCCACGCCCTTCGAGTACTTCATTATGACTCTCATCGTCCTCAACACTTTGTTACTCATGATGAAGGTAAGCATTATTCAGCGTAATATTAACCAATATTATATTTACGTATCATAAGTATTTATAAAGACATAATCATTACACTAATACCGTATAGAATAAATGTTACAATACAAGCTAAGCACGTAGTTATCGTTTGAAATAGAAACAGGAGGTTACAAAATCACATGGCACGTGTATTCGTGTTAGATTAGAAACTCAAAATGCGTGGTCGTGTCTATAGATTAACACATGTGAATTGGTACATGTTGCGTATTCAAATATAGTATATTGTATAATGTTCCAAGCGATTTTTTGTCTACAACAATTAGGGATTATTCATTACTTTAATATATGACATATAATCGCCCATTAAAACTTGTGCTCTTGTATGCTATAACTGGGAAATGTTTATTCGGCAATTATTAGTACTGCCCATAGTTCTCATACTTACACATACACAAACACTACACATATTGCATAATCAGCGCGATATTAAGGATACACAAAATGCAATGGAATGCGCCGTGTTTAAAATCAGGCCGAGCCTACCCCTTCATTGTGCCGCAAGGATTATTTGTTTTGTTTTATGATTTCCTTGTTCCGTTACGTGTTCCTTTTGTGACTCCTTGCTTGCAGTAAGTTATTTATGTATTTATCGTTATATAAATGTTATGCACGTTATGACAAAACTAACTGCACATTTACAGCACATGGGGAGAACACAGTTTTATATTGTTATTTGTGCTTCTAAATGCACAATATTCATGTGTCCGGGATTTGTCTGGCAGTGGCATGCGCGCCATCAGTGTTGTTCGTGTTGCATGATGTTATTTGAAAGAACCTTCTTGATGTCATCGGTGTAAAGTATGTGCATGAGTGTAGTATGGCAAAAAGGCCAGAGTAACATTTGGTGGCTTCAAGCTGCTTGCTGTTACGTCATATATTAACGAAACGATTAGGGCCGTACGTCATCCTATTCTAATAATCTTCTGAAAATCTGGAAAGTCAAGTTTTAATTATTTATCTCCCATCATTTCTTCTGATGTCATAAAATAATTATTTGATCTTAATTTTTGAGCATGTAACAACAGAGTCTAGTAATTTCAACGTCCTTTTCTTTTTAGTTTTTGTTAAGTTTTCTTTTTGATTCTCGATCATTTAACCAAGGAATTAGAAATTTGTTTCATAAAACATTGATGAAAAATTTTACCTCTATTTCTTTTCATCCTATTACTAATTACCTAACGTAGCTTATACAATTCAATACATTACAATCATACATTTTCCTACTTTCGAATCATGTTATCCGCCTCTTAACTATCAAGTAACAGAACTTATTTTTATTGGACTTTTCCGACACGCAAACAAACGGCAGTACTATAATCAAAATGATCTCTACTCGGATATCCTCAAGTATTCGAATATGGGGTTTACTGGAATGTTTTCCGTGGAAACAGTGTTGAAAATCATCGCTTACGGTGTCAAAGTAAGTACACAAGCGCAAAATAGCTGACTGACACATGATTTAAAAATAATTAATTGCAAAATATAACAGCTACAACTAATACAAATGTACACTTTCTTTTGACGTCTTATTTTGAACATTATCATAACCTTATAAACTATTTTCGATCAGTTTAACGCTACTCCTATCCGAACATCCTCTACTGATTTCTCTCTGATAAATGGATTCGTGTATTCATATATGTCTCAATACTAATAACGTATTATTTTTCAAGCATGGCCTACTTAAAGCATGTTTACGTTATAACACTGTGTTTAAAAGATGCTTTACTAACTATACATCTTTATTAAGTTATATTCAGATATTTTTCGGGTACCAGGTATCTTGAGAGGTCAAGGTAAGTAGTTATAATTTCTAACATTTTAATTTAAGTATACGCATTATATCCTACATGGGTTCATTTGCTTTTAACATCCGCCATGTTTGCAAAAAAAATACACATGTTTGTTGTAACCCTTGAAGCATGTCTGTGTATTGGGCTCTGCATGACGCACGTGCACTAGCCACTAACAACGCATTCAGTCAACACAATTCAAATATTGGCTCAGTGATTTTTCGATCCGAAAACAAAACACACACATACACACGAAACCGTTACATAATAATTGTGTGAGAAAATTTTAGAAATTTGTACAATATAGCGGGTAGAATGATGACATATATTTTACCTTGACTGTACAAGCTAAATGCTAATAACGAGCTATTGGCCGTTAAAATGAAACAAGATTTAACGCTGATCGACTGAGTTATTTAGCAAGTAGCTTCATTGGTGACTTATGGAAGTCTTAAAAATTGTTTGGTCTTGATTTGTGGTAGTTTCACGAGGCTCCACCAGTACTCATGGACACGTTAACATTCATGAACATCGTCTTTACGTTCTTCTTCCTACTCGAGACAGTTTTGAAGCTAATTGCCTTCGGATGCACGGTAAGAGTTTGAAATTTACAAATTTAATCATATAAACTGCTATATTATGTGAGACATAGAGTTGTAACAATTCTAATGGGATAAGCGAAAGCAAATTGTTTATATTCTGTGGACATTAATAGTTTACCAATCACCCTATGAGTAAAACGATCATTGTTTTTGTAAATATAGTATTTGCATAAATCGTAAGAGATACGTAAGCATTTTTCATTCTTTACTCAATGAGCGATTGTGCCAATTACGTTTTGCCACTATTACACATTTTAAGAATACATTAGTTTAGCTTATGAAGTTCAACATTGACTTGAATATGATTAGAATTAATATTACTTGAACGATATTTTGAAATGCTGCTTTTTTTATTGAAACACAGGTTCTTTAATAGTTTTACGATATCACATCGATACATCTTGCCTTGCGTTTTGATGACATCGTTTAGATTTTTCGAATACGAGAGAAAAGTCCTAGCTCCCCTCCTCGATTTATCCTTTACGCAATCCGTGTTTTCTGTTGAAAGCGTACATTTGTATACAGGTATAATGTTTTCTCTTTTTAAGAATTAAAATAAGGTTTATTAATTGTAGATCTCTCTAAATAATAATTAACTTATTTTAAAGAACTTCGCTAGATTGGAAATACAGTTTATTATTATATTAAATACACATAAGCTCTTTAAAAATATACAGAACTTTTACAATAAGTTATAATAATATTACGTATTATGTTTGCAGAATTTTTTCAAAGATCCATGGAACATTTTTGATTTCATAACGGTCATTGGAAGTATTATCGACGCTCTCATAATGGAGTTTGGTGTAAGTATTCAATTTTCCCTTTTTGATATTTTTCTGTTCTTTATTGTCGGCTGACTGATTTTCAAGTTATCGTGTATTTTCCGGATATTTATGTAAAGGATATATCCTTATTCCAGAGCGACCTTGCAGAAAACTGTGCTGACATATCCTGTCAGCAGGTAAAACTTTATTTTTGACCGCTAGGATTATTAGTTTAGTAATTGATTCCGGTTTGTAATGGTCTTAGATGAAGTTGATAAACGAAAGAATTCTATGTAGTGCTAGTTTTGTAAAATTAATCGTAAAGACAGATGAACTACTTTCGTAATTATATGTTTTCGAAACTGTTTAGTTAACGTTGGTTCGTTTGATATACATGTTCTATAAGAGACGGAATATAGAAAGTATTGTCGCTATAATGTAGGTATTCTTTGTGGTAGGTTGCTAATCTTTTGGATTTTGTACTGAGTAAATAATGTTGTGAGAATAATTTAAATCAGAATAGGCAACTTAGAGTTATTTAGAATTAATAGTTTCGACGTGATTCATTCGGTATTTCATAGTGTGGTGTGATAGTCTTTATAGAAATCCTGTGATGTTTTATTACTATCTATTACAACTGTAGAGTCGCTAATCCATTGACGCTTTTTCTTACATTTATTTGCTATTGCAATTCACTTAGTCTTGACTAACACTTGGTTAAATTGTATTTATGAATAAACAATTTAAGATTTCTTGTCAAATGAATAGTTAAAAACACAAATCACAGCTAGTTTACTTTTGACACTGACTGACTTCTACTTATACATTTAGTTTTACATATTATTAATCTTTGGTTCCTTCAGCAACAAGAAAGAACGTGTTTATTATTTCAAAATTCTAAATATTCAAAAACATTCAAACTTATTTGTAAATAATATAATATTACTATGTTATAGTTGACTATTAGGATAAAAAATGGTAAAAACAAAGTATTATGAAATTAAATTCTTTGCCAAGACTTTGTGAATTGCATCTTTACATTTTCCGAAAAAAGGGTAAAAAATAAATTCTTATTAAGAGTTCATATTTAAATAAAACTTAATCATATATCGTGTAGACCTGACGAAGCAAGTTTATAACAGTTAATTAAATTTGATTTACCTTACTAGTTAACCGAAAGTTTGTTTTTACTTTTCGATCAATACGTATATATAGTACAAAGCAGTTATTGCTAGCATTCTAGCAGTTTATTTAGACTAATATACTTGCGTAAGGTATAGACTGTCATAGTGCAGGTAAATGTGTGCTGTTATTAGTATCTTTGGTTCTGTCACGTCTTTGATGATTCATTGGATGTTGGACTCGATAATTTTCAGGAGAATACCTTCAATGTTGGATTCCTTCGTCTCTTTCGGGCCGCGCGACTGATCAAGCTGCTCAGACAAGGATACACAATTCGAATACTATTGTGGACGTTCGTACAGAGTTTCAAAGCCTTACCCTACGTGTGCCTTCTAATCGCAATGCTGTTCTTCATATACGCCATTATCGGAATGCAGGTATAGTATGATGAAGTCAATGGGTACAGGAAGGTTTGTGCATTGTATGCGTTTGAGCATTATATTAATAGCCCGAATCTTTGTGGTACAAGTTGGTAACCTCAAAAATAATATGTCCATTGCAAGTTGTCGCTACTTTTTAATTGTGAGATACGTTATCATTCATTGTAAACATATGAGATATAAATGTGTTCATAGTGAATGATTTATAGTAAATGTTATAATTATAAAAAAAATGTTTCTTTACATATGTTGTTATATACACAAATTAGTAGAAAAATATTATATTTTTCTTTTATTACAGGTGTTTGGAAATATAGAAAATGCGCCGGAAACGGCAATGAACAGGCATAACAATTTTCAAAGCTTCATTCAAGCGCTCATGTTATTATTTCGGTAAAGTTATTTTTTTTTAATTCTTTTATAATTCTTCTTAATATAAAAACTCTACTACTAACTCACGCTATCTTTTTTTTTGAAAACATATAATTCTCCTTGACAACTGTAAACAATGTGTTGGGGTTTGCAGAATTACCACATTTAACACTCAAATTCATATTAATGACGTAAATTCTTTTCACAAACCACTAAATAAAGTAATCATAGAATAATCTTATGTAGGTAATTAATATAATTAATACCCTTAATCAACAAGGACAATGTTTAATAATAGTTAGTGATCCTTTCTTTGATGTAGACAAAAATGAATAATTATTTTCTTTGACATTCTGAAATAATTTCTAAAAACTTAATATATCATTTTATTTAATCCTGTGGCCTAAATTGGTACTATATAACATAGTTCGTGTGTTTTACTTTATTCAGATGTGCAACGGGCGAGTCTTGGCCCAACATTATGCTGGATTGCTTGAAGCCGGCCAAATGTGATGAAAAGGCCGGCAAGCCACCACAAGAGGAATGTGGGAGCACCCTAGCCTATGCGTATTTCGTTTCTTTCATATTCTTCTGTTCCTTTCTTGTAAGTATCATAATCATTTTTATTACTCTTAATGGCTACCAATTTCTTTTTCGAAAAAAGGTTATCTCACTATGAAAAGAAAAAAGTTAGTCTTCTAACTATCACAATTTTAACGTTTCAGATGTTGAATTTGTTCGTCGCTGTTATTATGGATAATTTCGATTATTTAACCAGAGACTCGTCCATCCTTGGGGCACATCACTTAGATGAGTTTGTTAGGATATGGGCTGAATATGATCCAAATGCCACGTAAGCATTCACATATTCTTAATCTTACATTATACATTTTATGATAACGAAATATGTAATAACATTTTTATTTGAAACACAGTGGGAAAATCCATTACACAGAAATGTACGATATGTTGAAAAATATGGATCCGCCATTGGGGTTTGGCAATAAATGTCCAAATAGATTGGCTTACAAGAAGTTAATAAGAATGAATATGCCGCTAGACGAGGAGGGAAAAGTAAACTTCACAACAACGCTCTTCGCCTTAATTAGGGAAAACCTTAATATCAAAATGAGATCTGGTAAATATATTTAAATTAATTATATCGTCCTTATAAGCACATTTTATACTTAAGACAAATATTTTTGTTTTAAGCCGAAGAAATGGATCAAGCGGACCAGGAATTGAGACAAACCATTACACAGATCTGGCCTCCAAGCGAAGAAGATGTTAGACCTGCTGGTGCCTCGCAACGATGTTCTTAACGCTGGGAAACTGACAGTCAGGAAGATCTACGCAGGGTTACTTATTCTAGAGAGTTGGAGATCAACTAGGTTTGGTCAGACTGAGCCACAGGGTGTTCCGTAAGCCACTTAATAGTTAAAACACAAATCACAGCTAGTTTACTTTGACACTGACTGACTTCTACTTATACATTTAGTTTTACATATTATTAATCTTTGGTTCCTTAGCAACAAAAGAACGTGTTTATTATTTCAAAATTCTAATCATTCAAACTTCAATTTTGTAAATAATATAATATTACTATGTTATAGTTGGCTATTAGGATAAAATGGTAAAAACAAAGTATTCTGAAATTAAATTCTTTGCCAAGACTTTGTGAATTGCATCTTTACATTTTCCGAAAAAGGTAAAAAATAAATTCTTATTAAGAGTTCATATTTAAATAAAACTTAATCATATATCGTGTAGACCTGACGAAGCAAGTTTATAACAGTTAATTAAATTTGATTTACCTTACTAGTTAACCGAAAGTTTGTTTTTACTTTTCGATCAATACGTATATATAGTACAAAGCAGTTATTGCTAGTATTCTAGCAGTTTATTTAGACTCAATATACTTGCGTAAGGTATAGACTGTCATAGTGCAGGTAAATGTGTGCTGTTATTAGTATCTTTGGTTCTGTCACGTCTTTGATGATTCATTGGATGTTGGACTCGATAATTTTCAGGAGAATACCTTCAATGTTGGATTCCTTCGTCTCTTTCGGGCCGCGGACTGATCAAGCTGCTCAGACAAGGATACACAATTCGAATACTATTGTGGACGTTCGTACAGAGTTTCAAAGCCTTACCCTACTGTGCCTTCTAATCGCAATGCTGTTCTTCATATACGCCATTATCGGAATGCAGGTATAGTATGATGAAGTCAATGGTACAGGAAGGTTTGTGCATTGTATGCGTTTGAGCATTATATTAATAGCCCGAATCTTTGTGGTACATGTTGGTAACCTCAAAAATAATATGTCCATTGCAAGTTGTCGCTACTTTTTAATTGTGAGATACGTTATCATTCATTGTAAACATATGAGATATAAATGTGTTTATAGTGAATGATTTATAGTAAATGTTAATAATTATAAAAAAATGTTTTTACATATGTGTTATAAACACAAATTAGTGGAAAAATATTATATTTTTCTTTTATTACAGGTGTTTGGAAATATAGAAAATGCGCCGGAAACGGCAATGAACTAGGCATAACAATTTTCAAAGCTTCATTCAAGCGCTCATGTTATTATTTCGGTAAAGTTATTTTTTTTTAATTCTTTTATAATTCTTCTTAATACAAAACTCTACTACTACTCACGCTATCTTTTTTTTTTGAAAACATATAATTCTCCTTGACAACTGTAAACAATGTAGTTGGGGTTTGCAGAATTACCACATTTAACACTCAAATTATATTAATGAAGTAAATTCTTTCACTAACTACTAAATAAAGTAATCATAGAATAATCTTATGTATTAATATAATTAATACCCTTAATCAACAAGGACAATGTTTGATAATAGTTAGTGATACCTTTCTTTGATGTAGACAAAAATGAAAATATTATTTCTGACATTCTAGAAATAATTTCTAAAACTTAATATATCATTTTATTTATTCCTGTGGCCTAAATTGGTACTATATAACATAGTTCGTGTGTTTTACTTTATTCAGATGTGCAACGGGCGAGTCTTGGCCCAACATTATGCTGGATTGCTTGAAGCCGGCCAAATGTGATGAAAAGGCCGGCAAGCCACCACAAGAGGAATGTGGGAGCACCCTAGCCTATGCGTATTTCGTTTCTTTCATATTCTTCTGTTCCTTTCTTGTAAGTATCATAATCATTTTTATTACTCTTAATGGCTACCAATTTCTTTTTCGAAAAAAGGTTATCTCACTATGAAAAGAAAAAAGTTAGTCTTCTAACTATCACAATTTTAACGTTTCAGATGTTGAATTTGTTCGTCGCTGTTATTATGGATAATTTGATTATTTAACCAGAGACTCGTCCATCCTCGGGGCACATCACTTAGATGAGTTTGTTAGGATATGGGCTGAATATGATCCAAATGCCACGTAAGCATTCACATATTCTTAATCTTACATTATAAATTTTATGATTAACGAAATATGTAATAACATTTTATTTGAAACACAGTGGAAAATCCATTACAGAAATGTACGATATGTTGAAAAATATGGACCCGCCATTGGGGTTTGGCAATAAATGTCCAAATAGATTGGCTTACAAGAAGTTAATAAGAATGAATATGCCGCTAGACGAGGAGGGAAAAGTAAACTTCACAACAACGCTCTTCGCCTTAATTAGGGAAAACCTTAATATCAAAATGAGATCTGGTAAATATTCTATTAATGTAATCTAAATTAATTATATCGTACTTATAAGCACATTTTATACTTAAGACAAATATTTTTGTTTTAAGCCGAAGAAATGGATCAAGCGGACCAGGAATTGAGACAAACCATTACACAGATCTGGCCTCTCCAAGCGAAAAAGATGTTAGACTTGCTGGTGCCTCGCAACGATGTTCTTAACGCTGGGAAACTGACAGTCGGGAAGATCTACGCAGGGTTACTTATTCTAGAGAGTTGGAGATCAACTAGGTTTGGTCAGACTGAGCCACAGGGTGTTCCGGTAAGCCACTTAATTAGCACTGCTCACTACGCACAGTATTTCTTTATATCTAACGTTGAACTTTCTTAGATACTGAAGTCGAGTCAAATTTTATGTAGATATAAATGGGGCCAGTGTAATCCGTTTGGCTACTGATTGTATTTATCTGCACAGATTTCGTAACTTTGAGCCAGATGTAACCCTAAGTGGATAGGTAAACTACACTTTTGAGAGTAGTGTTTGTTATTACCCCCCTAATTGTTGTTCCTTATATTTAGCTTACAAATAGTTGAATAGTATTTGTGTTGTCTTCCTGTGGATGTATTGTTGTGCAAAATGCGTTTAAATGTTGTACAGTACACTTTTTCTGTGATGCGACATGACGTGATTGGCTCTTACGAATCGTCTACACAGACTACAACAATACAGAGTCACTTTAGTTCAAATCGGCTCTTTCGAGTCGACTACATTCGTGGTTTACTTTTCAGGCATTCAGCGAGAATAGCCCTACGGCCAATCAGCCGGTAGTATTTAAATATTTAAGGAACGAATCTTAATTTTTCCTGCACTGTTCTAGTTTTTTCTCTCGTTTTTTTCTTATTTTATAACGTACAATTTTATCGCATCTTGTTTGAATTTTAAATGCAGAACTAAATTATCTGACCATAAAAAATCTGATATTCAATAGAGTGATTTTATAATTCAGTAGCATAGAGAAACAAATGATTCGACAATAGTTTAGTCACAATATTGCACATCCCAAATAAAGTAAAACAACTTTGTGCTTATTAAGCACAATATTGTTGATATAATACAATTAAGGGCATTGTAAACCACAAATTAGTGATCTGTCCTATAGTTGCAAAATTCGTATCTAGAAATTAGAATATTGTGTGTGTGTGTGAAGATTTCATTTTCTGTAGCATTAGTTTGTCTTTTGTAGATTTGCTTGTACTTCTTGTTTGTGTCGTCTCAGTTACCATTTACTGCTTAATTTAACTAGACGCCCAATATATTATGTTTCTTTACAGAACTCTTTACAGATTATATGACTATGAAACTGTTTATATTTACAAATCAAAACTAATTGCATATCACGATTTCAATTGTGGTTACCAAATTTTTATATTAATTGTGCCTCCCCCTAACATATTTCATTTAATAACTTTTATTTTAATTCCTTGGAATGAAAAATCCTATTCTCTACTAACTTTTTAAAAAATATTTTCTATGGTTTATGTTCTTATCATCTTTTGTCTAATGTGCATGATGGAAAAGCATAAAAATTATGTCTTGAAAAATATGCCTGATGCTTAAACTTTCTTGCACTTTTTCCCAATTTTTGCACTCGAGCAAAGGCTTTTTATTTTCATATCCCTCAAATTCGTTTTTCTTTCCTCTTTTAATTTTTATCCCCCAAAATCTCTCACAACAGGGTCGAATGAAACACGTCAACATTAAACATGTTACAGTTGTGTTCTCAGATCTGCATCTAGCCGCGTCCATGTTCATAAACATGATAACATCATAATTATATTTTCTGCCTTTAATGTCCATTCGTTGGAATTCTGCATACACATTACATACACACAAAATACACGAGCTCGAAACGAAAGATTTCCAGCATGGACAAGGTGTGAGAAATGTTTGCGCAACCTCATGTAGGCTTTAGGCGTTAGAGCATTGCCTTCGTCGTGCCCAGAGCATTTACATGGGTTGACATGAGAATGCGCAAGTGAGGTTTCGGGGGTTGGTTGGGTGATGTGGGGTGCGTGGTGCAGAAGGCGTCCTTCTTTAACTGCTTGCTGGATGTGGCCGCGGGTCTCGGTCCTGGGTCTAGGACGGGCTCCTTGAGCCAAGAAGGCCCTCTTATCACAACGGCGGAGAGCCACCCAGATGATCCCCATACGTTAGCCAACTTCGCAAGGCGCAGTACCAGAAGATCGTTCAAGTAAGTTTATAAAAATCTTATGTTTGTTAAAATAAAGAACCATATTATATCCTCCCATCCTTAAGTTTTTCTCCCGATATTTTACGATTGATAATGTCGGGTGATTTAATTTTTTCTATTAAATTCGTAATAAAAAACAAGGACACATATATAATTTAAATTTTACTCACACTCGTATGAGAAATATCACTCAACAAACTCTTATGCTCATCTATCCTCATTTTGTTTGTTTCAAACAAAGCTATAATTTTTAACCGTCCTTTCAGCATGATTTTAAAGTGTTTTAAGGGGTCTTCTGGTCTAGAAATTAAAAAAAAACGATTTTTTTTTTTTCATATTTTCATAGTTTAACTATTTAAGAATATGTCTACGGAGGATTTTCCCAAATTCAAATTATTTCCGGAGAAATAAGTATTTTGCTGAGCAGGCATCCAAACCGGTTGGGCTGTAACTAATCGAACAAAAGACATAATGGGTTCTCCGACTACCTGAATCTATATTTCTTAGTAAACCCTTTTGTTCCGTTAATACAATAACTCTAGGTGATCTGTGTCTTTTATATTCAGTATTCGCTTACATCCAGCTGCTAACAGTTGAATTTTAACCTGTAAACCACGTGAACGTATGTGCTGTGAGTGAAATAAAAATATTTTGAGTAATTATTTAATTATAAAGTATAATATATTTAATTATTAAATTATAAACGTTATTGACTCGATGTTTGGGTTCAGAAACTCAAAATAATAATGAGTCTCTAAACTCGCTGATATGGACTTTCGCTCCAAAGCATATCCATGCCGGGTCTCAGATCATTAAAATTGCAACATTTATTGCTGTATGTATTTTTAATGAAGGCTTTATACCGATATTGAAGATAATGACGATTATGGGAGTGAAAATTGGTCCAGAAGCGCATGCATTTGCTATCAGACGAGACAACGCCCGGATTGACCGCTCCGAGATACGAGCATCCAGCGCATCAAAGGAGGCCAGAACTGCTCGAATAGAAAACAGAAACGCCGAAAATAGTTTTTTCGAAGTCGAGGAAGGTCCGATGTATGAGCAGGAATGGCAGATTGAATAAATGTAAGTTAAAAATATAATTTTAAGACTTAAACAGCAAAAACTTTACTTGAAACGTTAAACGTGTTTTTCTCAGAACTGTCTTTTTGAAACTGATACCCACGATTTCTCAGGTTCTGCGAACCGATTTACTTGAAATTTAAGAGAGTCTTCTTTAGGGACTTGTCTACGTCCGGAACTACAGCCATCCTCAAATTTTCATTTTACTAATTTTAACAAATCGAAGAATGTTCAAAAAGTGGTACAAAATTTTTTTTTTCATTAGGCAGTCGCCATTTTGTAAAAATTTTTTGTAACTTTTCCATAGTTCCAGACATCGCGAATTATTGTAGATTGATAATCTTTTTATTTTTGATTTCAGATTGCTAGGAGAGTTAAAATCGTGGTATGGTCACGCACCAAATTTTGAGACGCCCACTCCATCAGTTAATAACTAACGGAATTTTGAATTTTTTTACTTTTTTATTTTTTTTATGTTTCTAATGTGAATAAATAATGTATAAAAAATTGATGAAAAAATATTTGTTTTTTTTACAGCACTTCAAAAATTACCTAAAATTCATGTCTCTAGACCAGAAGACCCTTAAGAAAACGACATAATAGCTTTTAGCCTAATAATTCGTTATGTCGTATCAAAAAAACACTTACAGTTATTTTTCTTTGTTTCAGGAACAATAAAAAGGTGATTACATACTCCGAAAGGATGAACATGTTGACCCAATCATTATCGTTTAAAAAAATAAATAAAACATTCCTAAAAATATAACGCTTCAGCCAAAATTGTCGCCGCAACTTTTGTTTACGGAATATGTTGCAAAATGTCATTGGAATAAATATTGTAACGCCTTGTGATCTTCTTAATGTTCTGGGTTAAAAATGTTCAGTTCTTGAAGTATACGCTATTGGGTGTGTCGTTTAGAAACAAAACATACCGATGCATTCCATTTGTTATAGATAGTTGGTGTTGTTTTATGTTAGAAAATCGCTGTTTCGATGTTTTGTTAGATAAGATTTAAAATTGATGGTAATAAATATTGTTTGTATTAGCTACGGTTTTAAGGAAATTTAGGCTAAGTTTTTTTGGTAAATGATGCTAGTTAGGGGCCTAGACCCGCAATGTTAAATAGTTTATGTGTACAAAAAGTGTTTATTAATTGTTTCACCTTTACAGATGGTTGTTGATATTTTGGTAAAGTGATCAGTAATGTATAGGGTTTATTTTTTTAACGAAAATGTAGACCATAGTGAAACTTGTTCACGATTACTAGCATATTCTTCTATGATTTGGTTGGATGATGTTTTCTTGTCTGATGGATAAAAAAAAACTAAATGATTGATACTTTAGCGAGCACTTTCAGAATCTTTACACGAACACTTACATTACAGTCATGATCATTACTATGTAAATAACATGAGAACTGTAATTATTTTAGACATATGATGATATTTTTGCATGGAATTTTATTTTTTGCATGATTTAATAGTTTATCTTGCACTAGCTCTGAGGTTCTGGGTGAGTACGCAATTGATGTTATAGTGACTGCAGCACAAGCACGGTACGCATTGCATGTTTAATCACACACATGTGTGTTTGCGTGGGTGTTGTGACTGTAACGCAGATTTTGTAAATATGGGACAGTAAGTTATGACGTCAATCTAAAAGTCACCGAGTTTATTATTGTACCCCGATCGGCATGGGTCTGATCGCAAACTAATTGTAGGTTCTGGAGCTGCAAGATGTTGGATCGCATCATGCGTCAATGGAGTCCTTAGACGAACGAAGGCTACAAGCTCCACACGCCTACCAAAACGGGCACCAGGGGAGATCGTCCAGTTTAAGGTATTTAAGATATAACAATGAAATTCAGCTTAAATTGATACAAAATTTATTACCAATTTTGATTATTACCTTCAACAATTGTTATTGTTTTTTTTATTATTTACTTTTTTTATTTTTCATTTTGTTTTTTATTTATAGTGCCCTCGATGATTCGACGCAAGTGAAAGTTATTGTATTCCGACTTGGGTATGTCAAATTTGCCCGACAATTTAACAAACGAACTATTACTTTTTTATTCTGTAACTAACCCCTTTTTAACAGCATGATCTATGTATAAAATAACGTGAAGACTTTAAAACACATACTATTTGAACGTTGATTTTGGATGGCCAAAGTATATTATTACATCCATGGGAACATAAGCACGTTCAGCTTTATACAGCTACTAAACTAATTTGTTTAAATGACTGACAATGAACTGTACCATCTGCATATTTACTAACTCTTTAATAACACGTTTTTCGTGGTTCTAGTCTTATCCGTCTGTCTTAAAACCAATGGGATACTGGTAAGTGGTTGAACGGTTCAATAATGACAGACTAAACTGAACTGTATCAAAAATCACAGGCGGACTCCGAGCCCACGGAGGCGTGGCCACTACGGTGGCTACCACCACGACATTGGATTCTCCGACACGGTTAATAACGTCGTCGAGATTGTCAAACATGAACACCAACGGCACGGGCGGACCCACCGTGCACCCCACCACTACCATCCCCATGGTAGGTCCATCAAGCTGACGAGTCGCTAATCCAACCACAACTAGTACCATAGCCTTGTAAATCTGCTGATACCCCCAAAAACCTAAACCTACCATAGCAGCAGATTTACGTTCCGGCTTCAAGCTAATGCAAACTCCCTATACTTATATAATGATAACGATGAATTTAGAATAACGAGCTATGTATACGCCTCAATAATAATTGTCATTAATATCATATAGTAACTGTTCACATACAAATAAATAGAGTAAAACATCATTTAGCTTCGATATAATCGACAAACAGTTTTGCAAACATTTTTCTTCTCATGAAGGTACTCTGAAAGTTTTGTGAGAAGGCGTGAAGTTTAGCTTTATAGTAGATGTAGTTACTCATATTTTGTAGTTGTAGTTTTAAGATCAACAAGCGAAGCCATCGGCTAATATTAAATAAGTTGGTGAAACTAGAATTAGATTGTAAAACCTAGCAACATATACTGAATCACGAGCTAGTTTTGTAAAAATTAGTAGCTATATTTTAGTTTCGATCGATTATTGCTCTACCATATGCTAATTATTTATTGTTAGATATATATAATAATAAATATATAATTAATAAATCTGAATATACTTACAAATTATTAGATTAAGTGGATTCGAAAATTAATATTAAATTTTATCTCAAAATTGACCATGTTATTTATACGTAAATATCCTTTATATAATTTAGAAACATATGTATATTACATTATAATAAAATATTTTGCCTGCTGCATGCTAATATTATTTTGGTGCCCATGAAAACAATAGATTTGAGATCTGCACCTTATTCAATATTAACTGTCTTTATTGAATTAAAAATTCAAAGCCGTGATAAGCCTGAAGCGCATGTGCATTAAATTACCAAAATAATTCATGCAGCATGTAAAAGCTTATAAGATTATATAGTGCAATTCTGTATATTTAACGTAGATATACTAGAGACCTTTATATATCCTTACAAAATATTGTAAAATTGAAATCAAAATAAAACAACCTATGTCATATCGGTTAATTATAACAACATTTGGACACACCACTTATTCCATACAAAGCGTACCGTTACCCGTTCCCTAGTAATCCGTATCCGTGTCCACGACCCATATGTTTCTACCACCTTTGACAGACACCCAAAACTTTTAGAGTCACCTTTGTGAGCAAGGAAATTAGTTCGGTATTCCGACGGGCTTAGGGTAAAGCGTGGAAGGTACATGAAGGTATTCCTGACAGCAGGGAAGGAGTGGAGGGCGCCGCACCCAACGACCAGCCTGAGCCAGCCCTCGCGGTCACCCAGCCCGCCACACCACACCTACGGTGAGATCCACTCGCCAATCGCCACACACATCGGACCACACTCTCACCACAGATAACACGCAATGAGCTTTATGTCCAATTCCAACGAGCTGGTGTTAACGAAATCGAGCTACAATTATAAACCTAAATCTTAACTTAGATCCATGGAACGGGTTGAAACTTTCTCTATAGATAGATAAAGATGTATGTTTAAAAGAAATCGCAAAAAGTGAAATACGAAGAAAAGACGTAATATACTATATATTTCTTTTGTAGCTCGATTTCGAAATATCACATTGATCATTCCGTTCACAGAACATTACGAAAACCAAAACTGAAAAGTATAAGAAATGTTTTAAAATTATATATATTCCACGGCAATGATTCGGATATTATCAGGAAACAAATATTGTAAAGCAAAAGGTCTGTCCTTAGAATAAGTTGGCTTTATTATTATAAACGATGGAACGCCTTTAAAAGACCTTTTGCTAAATATATTTAAAGCTTATGAATATTACACGACTATAAAGATTGGCTTCAAGCGTATATGTCGGTAGCGGGAGGCGCTTGCTTTTTAAGAAGAATATTAGATAAGAAAATTGTTTGCACATCTGTTTATGAAATGTTCATTAGTGTAAGTCCTGTCGTTTTGTTTCGTCCGCATCGTGCCACGAGTTCATGAAGGTTTTCGTTTTCTAATAATGTTAACAAGAGCATTAACCGGAAGGAAGAGCGTTCAAATTATTCAAAGAACAGTTTGGGCACCTATAGTTGGAGACCGGGAGCGCGATCGGGATCGCGAGTGGAGGGAATGGCGGGAGAGGTCTTATGAGCGCGAGGGGGCGAGGCGGGGTAGGGGCCGCCAGCTACCGCCAACGCCCACCAAGCCGTCCACGTTACAAGTCAAGCAGCCGTTCACCAGAATCAGCCACAGCCCCTCACACGTAACTATCCACTTGACGGTCGGTGAGAGAAGCTATTAAGCAGTTGGTATAACTATTATTTCTATCTTGCAGTTATCGCTAAGGCATACGGTGAGAGAACCCGTAGAGCCTTTACACGATGAGTATGAGTACGGCCGAGAAGTTGAAAGACTGATACACAGAGATTATAGATCTAGGGATAGGTAAGTTTTGTCAACTTTATTTAAAAATTTCCTTTTCACTTTATATGTTATAACTGTAGCAATCAGTCATTTTCCTTACTGGAAGTGGAATACAAGTGATATAATAATGACTAGTTTATGTTTGAAAAATGAAGCAAACAAGTACTAAAAGGACAAGCCTTGTATTAAATCTCTGTTATAGAGGTTTACGAAACTCTGCTACATATCTGTAACGTGAATTTGGGACCGGTGACCGTCATGACTTCGGCAATGGACTGGTCCACCTGTTTTGCCATATCTGCAAACCAAAATATTTAACCCCTTGGCTAAATGTTTACAAGAAAACACTTAATAATAGTAAAAAGTTGAAACATATATAGTATTCGTTCTATTGCTTTCGCCTTAAGCTTAATTCGTTCTGCAGACGGGGCAGGGGCTACGAGAGCGAGCGAGCGCGTGCTTACGAGGCGCCTCTCTCGTACGAGGCGGCGCTGGCGATGGGCCGGGGGGGAGGGGCGCGGGCGCTGCCCTCGCCGGCGCCGGCGCCGCGGCTTCCCAACGGGTACAAGCCGCGCGTGCGCCACTCGGACTCTGACGAGGACGACTGGTGCTAGCGGAGAGGCCGCGCGCGCTCCCAGCGGGACGTGCGCGCGGCGCTGCCCACCACTCACCCAGCGCCGCACGCGCACACCTTCTGACGCGTCGCGCCACCCCCTCCCCCTCCGGACTAACGTGCGCCCGCCGGACTATTACCCCCTACTCCCCCCTCCCCCTAGCGCCCAAATGCCCAAACCCCCCAAATCAGCGCCCGGAACGATCACGTTTTCTACACGGCGAGTGTGAATATGTACAGATAGACACGTCGCTCAGGACGACCACGGACGTCCCAAACGGAGCGCGGACGCCGCGTCCCATCGAGCTATATCCAAATTCTAGTATTTACAAAGAAACGTTTTGGAAAATTTAATTTATTAATTCGCTAAAAACTTTTACTCTTTAATTTATATTAACGGTTAAGGTTATCGATGTATAAAACAGTGCCAGGCAACTCGGTTTGCGCTAGGATTTTTACATAAATGAAATTATTAGTCTGTATTGTAAAAGTAAACTTTCTATATTAAATTTGCACTACGTAAAGTCTACATTATATATCGCCTGCTGAAACGCCCAAGCCGGCGCCCACGGCCGACACGTGCGGTCGAACGCGGCTCCCGGGCACCCATTCTGGCGTTTCACGTTCAAGTTAGACGTTGGAGGAACACTAGTAATTCATCGTCAAACAAATTAATACTAGTATTGTATAAAATATTTACATAGCAAATAATTTTTACTTAGTTAATATTATACTAAATAAATAATTAAACATTTTTTTATTGTATTTGCTGTCCTTACCCCAAGTGCTTTATATCTACGTTATTTAAATTTAAATACAATTAACGATAAATAATATGAATTGTATGTAAACTTTGAAGATATATTTCCACATTAAATTATTACGTAAATTGTTAAATCGTGTGTAGGCCAGTCAGGCAGGTTTCGTTTTGTTACATTTGGTGATTTAGTTTATATAAGCGAAATAAAAAGTTTTCTGTTACAAACTTTAAATACATAGTTTAATCACTATTTAAATAGCACACTTCACGAAATAAATGCTCTTCTAATAATTTATCAGATAAATTACCACATGACAATTTAAATTTGGTAAGTACCAAATGTGACAAAAATCTGTTGTAAGTCGCTACTTGTTTGATTCGATATTGATAGAATTAAGTAAGATTTTGTAGCCTGGTCAAGTAAATGATATAAGTGCATTGATTCTCCCTGACATTCGTCCAATACTATTGTATATTACCTTTCTTTTAAAATATAATTATTACATATATACCTAAATATTTCATTTTTCAATTTAATAAACTCTTTAATTATTCTACATAACTAACGGAAACGTAAACTAACGCCAGGCACAAAATCTATCGAAGAGCTGTAACGAATTAATTCACAACTTTAGAATAATATTGGCTTTAAATGTTTTCGTTCACTTATTGACGCATTATTGACACACAGAAGTTGTGAACTAATTTTTATAAGCCTCATAATCGTAATACAAATCGCTATGTTAAAAACATCGCCACATCAATTCAATGGATTACCTCGAAACATTCTATTGTAATCTCGAGTTTCATTTCTAATTATACGTTTAGAATTGTACTTATATAAACCTCAATGTTTTCGCAAATGGTGCTTGCTAAACTTCTTTAACAGAGTTGTTATACAAATGTCTCTATTTCAAATAACCACAAACTGCCTGTCGTCATTGTTTTAACATACAACTTAAACACATTGCTAAGGATTCAAGTACGCTATTTTATTATTGTAATATTCAATGTTTTCGTTCCGTTTAAAAATTAATTATTTTGTTTTGTTCCATGTTCTAAGTTCACGTTAATCTTTTTAATGATACAATAGAGTATAAGAGGTTAATTTGTTGAATACCATCCAATGTCATGGTTTCGCGGCATGTTGTAAATTACGTACGACAAAATTGTAAATAAATGATTTTCTGTGATAACATGTGGAAAATGAGAATATTATTAGAACTGTGTGATTGCATAGGAAAGTTATTTATTTGTGAAAGGCGCTGTAAGTTGGTAAAGAAAAATGTTCTGACGACTTTGATAGAAATCGCTGGTACCTAAGCGTAATACACATAAAAGGGTCAATAGTTCTTTGCATTATATTAATATTTAATTATTTTTTGTCCTTAAAATGTAATAGATTCTAACGTCGGTAAAGACACGTGACCTGTAGAGCCTTATTGATAGTTACGAGTGATAAATTTCGACTAGTTTCTAGATTTATAATAACTTTTTCCCTTTAGCAATGTCATTACTTTACTAAATCTTTAGTGCGGTTGTAAAACTAAAGACTCAATAAAAGAATCAACATCTCTCAATTTCTTTGAAGATTTTATTAGCTTTTTGCGCACACTACGGAAAATAATAAAAAAGTTCAGTCTAAGATTTCTTTTTTCGAATCTGTTTCTATGCTTAAATTATTTGTGCGTCTAATCAAAGTCGTCAAGATCATAAACACGGAGGCAGTCGTCTGTAATAGTAGTCATTTAGTCGATTTGGATATTATTACTCCCATATTATGACTGTTGTTATTCATGAACGAGTTGTAAGGATAGCTTTTAAATGTGTTTCATTTTAATATTTTACCTCTGTTAATAGTTCAAAATATTTAAGCTTCTAATTGTGTTTTGTTCGTTATTAATGTCGTTACGATTCCGATGTTTGATTTGTGCATCGCTGTACGGATGAAATATTAGGCCAATAGCTCTGGGGTTACACCGGCGTCGAAGCGATCCACTTGCCATGTCACTATTGAGGTTTGTAAATGGCAAATCGGTCAAGTTCGACATTCTCGTGTTGCATTAACGAAAGCCGAGATGATCCCAGAACCGCGAAGTGTTTTGATATTATTACCCATTACCACAAAACTACATTATCATAGTCCAGTCGTTTTGCATAACGATCTCAAATATATCGTTACGCGCATAACTTGTTACCTTCGATTTTCAGAGTTAGGATTTCTTCTAAGTAGTTTTATTGTTTAATGCGATTGACTCATTAATATTTATATTGTTATTGTATTAGGTGTACGGGTATTTTTGTTCTGTCATTCGTAATTGGGGTGTTAGGATAATACAAGCCGATGGACTTTCGATGACTGAGTGGTGTATGTTCACCGAGTGCGTATCGCTTAAGTGTTTGAGACACTCGCTACCTGCGACGATGTATCATTGAAATACGTGTATAAGAGGTGTAAATATTGTAATATATTACGCGGCCGCCGTGTAGAGGTCGCCTGTGAAAATGTCTAGTGATACGTTACTAGTTAATGATAATATTAGCTAAGTATTCGTTCCCAACTCCCTTGATTTACGTTGGGTGTTTCACTGCCTTAAATAATAAAGATGATATTCGATGTAATAGTTATCTTAACTACTGCTAAGAGGCGATTGGATTTGTTGATTTAATGGTGACGATACAGACTTTGTATGTTCAAGCTTTCGTTAATTTCTGAATAGATCACACCGATACCGACACGTTTATGGTTTTGTAGAAAAGACAATTGATTGATGCGATGTAACATTAATTTCACGTGAACGCAGCAATAAAAACGAATTGAATAACGAAACTATAAAATAATGTACTTTATCCAAATGCAAACTTTTTTAACTCATTTCGTTTAAACTGAATCAAATAGAGATAATTAGTTCAATCTAGAAAATTCTATAAACCTTTAATATCCATCAAAATTGAGATCTGTTAGTTAAGCATACCATATAGAAGTTTTGTCCCATTTTATAAATGATCCGCTTCAACAACGAAGTACCGAAGTGAGTTAAAGCAGTTTCCATAAAGTAACATCTGCCCTTTACCGTGTACCGCTTCAAGAAAAAAAAAGTATTATATTTCTACATCGGGATTTGTAATTACTGCCGCATATTTGGCATAGAAAGTTCATCGGCGTCGAGAGGGCACCATAGTTTTCTTTTGGTACGTTCCAGTAACTTTGCAATATAGTGCAATCCTATTGATATTGTATTAATAAAGAACCAAACTTAAAAGAATTAGTATTTAAGTAATTTATTATCCTAAAACTAAATACTATACGCATGTTTTCACTATACTGGTAAAATGGTTATGTACAATATGAAGGAGCTGCTGTTTTATATATGAATTCTTGATCGCCTGTAAAATTTTGCAGAATGAATCATAATAAGATTGTACAATATGAATAAATGCAAAAACGAAATTTCCTCGACATGTTGTATTTATTTGGTTTTGTGCCATTGTTTTCTTTTGCCAAGTTCCCATTTCATAAAAATGTTTTGTTTATGACCGAATATTTAAAACGCTTTTTGAATTTTACGATTCTTGAACTAAACATAAAAAATCGAATATAAGGAAAATATATGAATTTGTATTTTTTTTATATCAAAGATTATAAAAAACAATATTTGAAACTTTATCAGACAAATTAATTTTTGACTCATTAAGAGATGAATCTCCACAAAGCAATGTCTTTGAGCGCTAATTTGACCATACAAGATAAAAGAATAATATCATAAAACAAGAAAATAATTGACTACCGCGCTAATTCTGTTAAACGTTTTATTTTTTTATAATTAAACGAGCAAATTTGAAATGAACTTGTGACATACAAAAAAAATTGTACAAAACAACAAACACCAAAATAAAAATCTAAATTTAAACAACATAAAATTATTGTTGTTTATCACAAAGATCAATTGTCAGAGAAATCTGCAATGTCCGTAGTCCAGGGAGCTAACATCGGCGTCCCGGTCGCTTTGCACCATTTCGTGGGTGAAGGCGTTCATACTAGAGACTTCATTCGTGTACGAATCACTGGCTACGCCTAGATAGAAAACGAAGAGTAACTATACTATATCTAGATACGACCTGAAATTTATCTAACCAATGTAAATAATTAATAAATTGTCCCAAAACACGAAGCCCTATACGGGGTTATGCTAGAACGATCAATCAGTGCATAGGTTTTCCAAAGATAGAAAAACACTACGTTGTGGTGCCATTGAAATATTAGAGTGAAATGTTACTCTGGTCTTAAAGATTTTATAGATTATTTGGCTTTTATAACATTAGTATAGAAAATGTAACACATTTTTTTACTTGAAACTTTTCCCAGTGGATGTTTGTGAACTGGAACTCATTAATGCTTAAGTACACCGTTTTGCACAAATATTACTATCCAAATAAGTATAGAAAGAATATAACAACAAATCATAAGAATCAAGACTTTCGCTGATAAAATAAATGGTATACAGTAAAGGCTCTGGAAGAAACAACTCTAAAGGGGGTTTTCTTTACACTTACCCATAATGCCTTTGTTTCACATGTTTGTAACAATATTGTAAATAATTAAGTTATCAAACGTACCGTCGAACGCCCTAAAAGATGTATTTGGAAGGGCATTGCTTGGCATCTGAAGGAATGACCGGCTGCTAGATTCGCGTGCGATACCCATATTGTCGACGAACGCTGACGGTTCAGCGAACAAGGACTGTGACAAAGTCGTTAATTAATATTTAATGTGATAAAAATAATAAGTACGAAAGAATGATAACCAGTATTGTAACAAAACAAAGATACATCGAGAGATTACAACAATATAAGAAGTTTACGAATGTACATGATATTAGACAGCAGTATTTAAATGTTGGACTAGTTATTTTTAAAGACCGCTGTCGTCAGTAAAGCGCTTTGCTAAGGTCGAGCGCAGTTTATCGTGATGACGTATATTTACGTCAGCCGATAAATAATAGTTAAGTTTTACCTTAGCTTAAATAAAAAACAGTATTTCTGGCGTATAATACGAAGTGCAAAATAAACTTTAAACACGATTGCCATTAAACTATTCCAAAACTGTAGAAATCGGTCGGGAAGCGTGTATACGCGTAAAATTGAGACAGAGCAAAATAATGAGTATTTTATAAAATTTACTTTTTTTATTGCCGATTTTTCAAGGTGTTAAAATTAGGTACAATAATTTGCGCTTATGAAATAGAAATAATTTAGGGAATTTTGCCACTTATACAATCGTTTCTCGTTTAATAAGATCTGGACTGATATGATAAGGATAGATAACCTAATGCTGTAAATTAAGTTAATTTATGAACAAAACGGACATATAAAACTTCGACCCTATATGCCTGATCTCGCTCTTATCAGATTGTCTCTCCGTGCTTTATTTCTTTCTGCACTTAACTTGTGCACTGTAGTATTTCCTGCGCAGATGGCTGATCTCTAGAGTATATTAGTCACCGTTATCAGAATCTGTTCGGACAACATTATTAAATTATTTATTTTAATTGAACCTAATACCTCACTCTGTTGTCCGGAAGATGTCTCAGTAGAACTCATAGATGTATCCTGTCCAGAACTATCCCGATCGCTATGAATACCACGCCCGTCGCCCGCCCCAGCCCCCACTCCAATACCAGCCTCTGAGGTATTCCCATTCAAGTCCAACTGGGGTGTCACAGTGGGCAGAGGTATTGGGGACATTGCTGGAGGCATTGCGTCTTCGTCCTAAAAAAACTTGGCCTATAGAACTTGCTGGTATCAATCTTTTTAAATATTTTTTCTTTAAATAGTCCTGATCCTGAACAACTATTATGGTACCTAGGGAAGTATAATTTGAGGAAATAAAAGCTATCCATTGATGCCTAGATGGCAAGCATATAGGCTTGGCAATATGTACAAGTAACGCTGGTTGCAAAACATGTAAACCAATATTAGCTTTTTGGTTAATACAATAGCTACCTGATAGTTTCGGTGATTATATTAAAAAATTTCTTTCATTTTTTATTTGCTAATTTAAAGAAATAATGGTTAAATAAATAATAGTGAAAAGTCAACAAGTAGAAACTTTCATGACAAGTTCCCGAAATGCACAGGGTTCTTTAATCGTAACTTGGTGTTAGCCACTTTGCTTATTAATACATACTCTAGACCTAATTTAGCTTAGATTAGACGCCAAATATATGACATAAACTTGAAACAATAAAAGTGACCAGACAATCACCGCACAATGTTGACCAATTATCTATGCCAATAAACCACAAAACTCACAGAATACTCAGTATTAATAGCTCGAAAAAGCCAAGATGGTACAACAGCCTCATCTTCTACTTGGCAAGACACAAATGTATCCGATGATCTGCTCGAAGTGAAAACTTCTTCAGAAGTCTGCAATCGAAATGAGCGTAACAATTTTTTAATGTCACGTCAGGTATCAAAATCATAAATATATTTTTATTAAGTTTGTGTATATTTATTAAGTGATAAGGCGAACAGGACATACATCATCAGCCTGTGTTAGTCCTCTGCTGGACATAGGCTCGCCTTATGATGCCCAAAAAACCTTTGTTTTTGGACCGTATCCCCAACGCTGATCCAATGCGGTTGGACTTTTTTTACATGGCCATCCGACGCATAGATCATCTTAATTTTACAGACAATTTCCCTAACCAACTAGGTTACAAAAATGAAAAGTTGAGTCCCTGCAGGATTCGACCCCACGACCTCCGGTGTCTAAAGCACACGCTCTTACTACAAGGCTACGGAGAACACACATACTGGACAGGAGATACAATTGATGGACGCCCTACCCACAGAAAATGCTGCGCAAATCTGATCATAGCCCTGAAGCATTGGATGTTACGTCTTATTCACCTTGTGATTACGATAGCGACAGTTCGCATTACTGCCGTGTGTCAAAAAACGCACCGCTGTAGTTTTTCCCCAGGCGTTTTATTATAAAGGGTCCTAATATTAGCATTTTCTTAAAAATATTGAAATTTATTATGGAATTAATTTTAAACTATCATAGCTTATGTGGCAATAATGCACCATAGATTTGTATTAAAATAATTTAACTGAAATATTAACAACAGGGTTTAATTATTTCTTTTATTTACGCGATTATTATACATATCAAATCCACAAATTTACGGATTTTCCATACGAGGATATTATTTGTAACGTTGAGAATCGTTTATTCAAAAACAACATCCAAAAGGAAGATTCCGAGGCCGTACGTCAAGATGTATCGTCTATGTTACGTCGGAGTACTGTGCCAAAACCAAATATTTCTAAAGATGAGCAAAAAGCGTTAAATACCTTACGCTCTAACACAGACTTGATGATTCTCCGTGCATATAAAGGAAATGCTACGGTTGTAATGGACACATCAGATTTCAATTCTTATAAAAATATATATATAAATGATACCTCCATGTGCCACACTCTAAAGCTTTATGGATTACCTAAGATTCATAAACCTAATGCTCAATTACGCCCAATTGTCAGCATTCATTAACATACAAACTGGCACAATATCTTGTAGAAGTCTCTGTTACCACTACGAGGACACACCGAGGCGTACACAAGAGATTCTTACCATTTTGTTAATGAGATTAAACATCTACATCTCACGAACGATGAAACTATGGTCAGTTTTGATGTTCAGTCTTTATTTACATGCTTACCTATTGAAGACAGCATCTTAATTGTAACTAAGAAGCTTGAGGACAATAAAATGCGAATGAATTTGCATCTCTGCTTAAACATTGTCTTACATCTGGCTACCTGTTGTGGAATGATTAATTCTACATGCAGATAGATGGCTTAGCGATGGGCTGCCCAGTGTCTCCTATTATCGCTGATATCTTCATGGAGAACTTTGAAGATACAGCTCCCATCCGACCAAGATTCTATAAGCGGTACGTAGATGACACATTCACCATTTTACCAACAAACAAATCAATGCATTTCTGGATCATCTTAATTTGTCACTTGCATTCCTGCATCAAAATAAAGTTCACAATGAAGAGCAAACAACTCCTTAGCCTTCTTAGATATTTTGATCATTAGAAACTCTAACAATAGCTTGAGCCATACAGTTTTAGAAAAGCAACCCACACGAATAAATATTTAAATGGTGATTCTCACCACCATCCTCAGTTAGCTACGTCGGTAAATGTTTGCTTCAGAGAGCACAGTGGAACTGCGACAAGGAGCATTAGACGACTGAACTGGAGAATCTCAAGCAGGTGCTGCGTGACAAAGTTCCACGTCTACGTTGCAGTCACCGTGTGAAGCCAGCCACAGTCGAAAGAGTGCCTGCCGTCTTACCTTACGTCAGAGGAGTCATCGAAAAATCGGTTATATTTTAAAGCCAGCTTCTATTAAAACATATTATAAGCCGCCGAAGAAGATTGGCCAATTATTACCATCCGGCAAATGTAAAATTCTTCTACAGGTTCCGGGTGTGCACAAACTAGACTGTAATTGTGGTCTCTCTTACATTGGACAAACAAAAGACCAGTAAGAACCTGAGTAAAAGGACATATAGCTGATGTTAGCACCGACGCTATAAAAATCTGTAATTTGCGACCATGTTCTAGACAAGCCCAATCATTATATTAGATTTGATGAACCTAAAATACTAGCTAATGAACATCGATTTATCCAAAGGATGATTCGGGAAGCAACAGAAATTAAAAATATCCAAATTTTAATTGGTTGGTCTTTGCACCTCCCTGGGATCCAATAATTTCAAAAATTAAACGCAAAAATATAAAAACTATATATATAAGTACTTTTGTCAAACCAATATTCAAAATTAAGATAACGAAAGATATGTCAATATTTTAAATAAAAACTCTGACGGTTATTCCAAAACATTGAGATACAGACATATACCAACTTAGTCTGCCTGTGATCATGGATGCTGAAAAGAATCCGAAACGTCGGGAACAAATATATTTAAGTAACGCGGAAAACCCGTAAATTTGTGGATTTCATATGAACAGGGTTTAAATTTTAAACTTTTAAGAAGCTATTCCGTTTGCTCAATTATTTCTTACAAACGGGATAAGAAGCGAAATATTCCTACTTACAGCTCGTCTCACTTCAACACGCCGAGGCAAACTTCCTGTCTCGGGATTTATCAGGTTAACATAATCTGGCTGATCACCTATCACCCTTTCGTTTATTGAAAAACCACTAAAGCCTCCAGAGCCCTACACAAACAATATATACTGTATATAACTTACGGTAGTAACGAATATTTACGGTTTATTAAAAAAAATTGTACGTAAATTAAGATAGTAGTTAAACTCAAGGAAAACAAAAGATTCAAAAATATCATTCCAAAGTGAAAGGGTACCAAACTTAATAGTAGTCAAACATTAACGTTAGGCGGCGGTTTAACGTGGCGGACCAATTAAAAGACATAAGAATTTATTTATAAAGATCTCAACTACTATTTGGCTATGTTATAGGTTAACATTTAATTTCATTTAAATACCATACCGCAAAGCACGACTGATCGTTTCTTTCAAATAAATCATGCACTGAGCTCTCTACCGGTGCAAACATTTTAAGAGAATCCCAAGTTGAATCATCTTCATTATCGGCTAGAAAATATTCAGAATAACCTGATAAAGACGCAAAAGACTTAAAAGAAACTGCATCAACATGAACTGGTTTTGGTCCTGAAAATATAGAACTAGGTGCAGACTCGTCGTCGAGTGGCTTGTCTGGAAGGTGTTGATCAGAATTTCTAGTAGAAACTGCTAGATTCTCATTTTTGTCATCACATTTAATATCAGAAGTAGTTTCAATAAACTGTAATTTTTCTTCTATTATAGCCAATATGACTTTGCTACATTCGTTTTCATTACTTTTTCTTTCCTGTGACGTTGTTTTATGGTCTTTAACTTTTATCATCCCATCGTCTGTTTGAGGTGGTTGCCTTGATTCCTCGTCAATAGGCAAATGTGCGTTATAAGTTTGTATAATGTACACCTGATTTGTTGGTTCAGACTCTACTAAACTTTGCGTGTCGGTCGTAACAGTTTGCATCACGTTTGCGATAGAATGCATTTTTTCTAACGATGCGCTAGAATGACAGTCCTTGGCATTCTCTTCACATTCCTTGTAAGCATCAAGATTCGTGACATTATTTTTATTTTCCGAAAGGGCATTTCGGTTCACAAGAGCGTTTTTGATTTTCTCAATAGAATCTTTCTTATTGATATTTATCAAGATATTTGAAGGTTCTGAATTATTCTCTTTATCATCAAATATATCTGCGGACTGTTTTAAGAATTCGCATTTTTTTTTAATCGAGGAAGGTTTTTTAGTTTTTTTATCTTCGTACTACTTTTGGTGGTGACGAACCCTCCTGTAGACTTTGAGTCGTTTCTTATTGGCGATATCTGCCTTATAGTCGTAGCACTATTATTAGATGAGCATGAACTGTTTGCAGACTTACCATTGAATCTAATATTTTCCGTGGTGACGTTATTCATATCTGCTCTTAATAAACTTTCATCTTTACTAACTCTTTCTCTTTGGATATTGTTATGGAACACAGAATAGGTCATTTTAGGACTAGGATCATTAACATATATTAAAAAATCCTGTTTTAAATCTATGGGTGTCGATATATTTGGGTGATCATTATTTAAAAAGTAATTTTTTTCCTTTATCAAAACAAAATTTTCTTTTTTCTCTGAGCTTTTAGATTTAGTCAAGTGAGTGTTTCGTTTCAAATACTTTGGTAATTTGTTTTTAATATTAGATGACCTCCCTTTTGAGGGATTTTCATGTATTAGGGACTTATCAAGTAATTTTGACGTCACCCTATTATTCTTAATAATTTTGGATAACACAGGGCTAAAATAAAACTAACATTAAATTAAAAAAAAAAAAAAAAAAAAAATGTTTCAAAAAACCAACCTAAAACATATTTTACAGCTTTCCTGGAACAAAATTAATTGCAAGTATATATTTTATATATCATTTAGTAACGAAAAAAAAAATTATAATATTACAATGAAATTGTACAATTTATTCGCAAAACATTTACCTTAGTAATATTGTTATTATGTCTTTTTAATGGAGTACTTGATACACTTGGTTTCCCTATATTATTTGTAGGAAAGATTTGACCCTTAAGTTTTTCTGTTTCAGGTTTTCTTCGAGATTTTTTACTATTAAGATTTATGTTGTCTGACATACGAAGTGCTGGTACTAGTATTTCATTGTTCTGTGTTTCTACTTTTTTGACTAGTTTATTGGTTCTCACTCGGGCATTATAAGGGTTAATCTTGATTTTTTTAAACGTAGATTGCTGCCATTTCCCTTGATATAAAACATCTTCACATACTGTTTTATCTCTATAGCTATGAATAAACACACCACCACAAGTAAGGTTTTGATTAACTTCTTTGAAAGGAGCATTGGTGGAAGTTTCCAAAATATTTTCGTTATATATAGCAGACATGGACAAAACTTTACAATTTTTCGGTATCTCAGCATAAGCTTTTGTATGAACGCTATTTTGCTCACTGAATCTAAAAGATTCAGGATCTTTACATAATTCTTCACGACATAATTGATTTACTTCCGATTTAAAATACATAGATCGTTTTACAGGCTCATTATTTTTGGGTATTGATTCAACTACCGACGAGGAGTCTTTTCTGCAAATCTTATTAATGCCATAACTGTCATGTTGCAATTCGTTATCGGAATCTTTTATTTGAATTCCATTGGGCCTTACTGTACAATTTATTATGTTAATATCTTCCAAAGAGGTTTTACTTCCATGAAGGCTGTATTCAAAATATTCAACAGATCTTTTTAGATTGCAACTAAAACTATCTTTCTTTTCACTTGCAATCATGCCTGGCATCCTTTGCATGACATGGCTGGTGATAAAACTGTACTTAAAACAGCATCAGAACCACATTGCACGTCCATATTGCAATGTCGGATGCCCTTAGAGGTACTTGGTTCATTAATATCTAAAACCAATGCACTTTTTAAACCTGTTTAACGAGTGTAATATTTTTGGTTAAATAGTGTATTGCATCACGATTGCCAGATAAAACTGATTTTTTTGTATGACTAAGATCGCAATGGTTAAAAAAGGCATATTCCTAAACAAACCAGTACTTTAAAACAACATTAACTGATTTATTACTAATAAATTACTTAACTCCTCTAAGCATCCTTAGATTCTAGTCAAAGTATACGGCACAAAAGTTTACTAGGTGATATAAGGTAAAATCAATACCAGCAAGTTAATCGTCATAAAATGTGTTTTTAACATAAAAAGTTTTGTTCATATAACAAGACTTTTGTTTCTTATGTACCAAAATGTTATAACAAATATATAGTATTTCTTGGTAGACTTAATTCAAAGGTATCAGTAAGCATAAAGTATTTACCGAACAAGAAAATGGAACGAGATTCTGTTTTTCCCCTTTTTAATAAGTTTCTATCAGATGCAGTTGTATCTAGTATCTGTTCACCGATATTAATGTCACAAGCATCTGTTGCAATGGTTCTGCGAAGGGCTATAGTTTCGCTTCTCCCGTCAGTGACAATTTCAATAAAACAGCTTTCTTTAGTAACAGCAATTGATTCTTGATCGAATTTATAATAATTGCTTTCATTCGGGGCAGCTGCTTCATCAACGGGATTTGGTACAGTCTCTTCGGATTGGCCAAAATACATTAAGTTGTTTGGAATCTTAAACAAGATGAATAGTTACATATGCAATTGAAAAGAAATAGAAGAGCAAATGGTAAATAAATTATACCGTTTTAACGCTCACCGGTTTAGTAAGAGATTTTAACATACGATTTTGCTTCATTATTTTCCCAATCTCAATCTTAAATTGTTCACACTCATTGGCAGAGATATCGTTTCTTAGTAAATAACACCAAATGTTTTTCTTTCCAACGACACTTTTCAGATGTTTTCTCTTGTCGAGCCTACCTCCGTACTTGTCAGTTTTACTATCTCTTTTCTTAATTCGTTTACCTTTTGGAGTCATAGTTTTTGTACAACGACGGTTAATATCATCACGCTTTTCGTTTCTTCTGTTAGGCCCTTTTAACGATTTTCGATGGCTTACTTTTACACTGAGGTCCGTATCGCCGGAACTTTGACAGTCGAATTAATGCCAGATTTATGCTGTTTTCTTGTAGGAGACTTTTTTTCTCTTGTCTTACCTTTTAAACGTTTATTTTTATCGACCAGTTTAGGTGTCGAACTTGTTTCCTCATTGCAATCGAAAACTAGGAAACATATATTTAGAATAATTGATAATATAAAAACATACATAAACAATAAACATTTTCCGACGACAAATGATTTTCTTTACGTAAATCCTTTACCACTTACTCATAGCAAATTCATCACTGGTAACGCTCAAATTATCTTCAACAAGTACGTTTACAGGTTCGTCCTCGCCCACGTCATTAAGTTTGTCTATAATGTCCAAATATCCTATTTTGGTACCGCTATACTTCCGATCTAAGACATTGGTATAAAAAAAATTATAAAAGCTTAAATTTCATCTTAATAAACATACTGTTTAGTTAGTTTATTTACCGATTGGTTCTATGACATCGCAATACTTTTCCACAATGTCCCGCCTGCAAAGAACTGGATGTAATAAGAGATATATTTAATCGTAAAGACCATTGATTTGAAAGACTTACACTGTGCCGATGTCCACTACACTCGGCAGCTTGCACTTATTTATTGGTTGGTTTTCCTGGATATCTAATAGGGCGAACAAAGGTTTATATTAAACACCTATACATCATAAATTCCAATCTGTCAAAGCTCAATTTTAATTACTAAAATTTGAATAGCATTAAACAAAGGTGAACGATTTTTTAAGTCTAATTTATAGGGGCGATAGGATCTCTCGTATTACATTATTTCCTGCAATTGACAATTTTTTACCTACATTTTCGATTAAAAAATTCTATTCGCATATTATATAAAGACCCCTCCTCTTTTACTGCATACTATGATAATTTCAATTAAATGGAACCCCTAAAGCACTAATATTCAGACCAAATAAGTACGCTAAATCAGATGTTTCTTTATTCAGTACCCTCAAATTGGATTGCTAAGACGTTTTTCTCGAAATAATGCCTCTTCCTCCTCTCGATTGCCCTTTCCGTTAACGTGAGCAGGTCAAACAGTTTGCACTGGAGCCACGAAGCGGATGGCAGCGTGTCCTGGTCGCTGGTCGTCTTCAAGGCCAACTTCATGAGCCGACAGACTACGCGGTCCAGCTCCGTGGTGATGTCCTCGTCGGCCGTAAGCAGGGAGCGTAGATTGCGCAGTTTATAGTCAAGGGCATCCTGCATTCCTTTGCCTGAGCAGTTTACCTTTTGATCTATATAAATACATCTGATAAACATCATTGGTCCAAAAACCCTATTAAGGTAATTGGTAACCCAGAAAATACTTCTGTACTATTCAAACAATTAACTCTTGTTTGCCAACTTGACGAGAAACTCGCTTTCTGCCTGAATAACCGGAGTATAATAATAAATTTATTTGTTATCATTGTCACATCACACCATGTTGGTTCGGGTAATATGGGCTAAGCCCCAATCGCTTGCAGAATATAATGACGAATGGGCACAAAACAATACATTGAATGATTGCAATTCATTTATGAGTTGTGAACGTCACATGCCAGTTATATTACTTGACAAACGGTCATTCAGGTAATACTGGTTGAAATAGAAAATCTTATAAAATAAAAGTATAAAACATCATGTTTAATAATCGACCAATCTAATGAGCAAAAGCAAAATCAAACATTACTTTTACATCAAGGTATTTAAATTAAACTACCAATGAGCAAATTACAGTTATGTTTTATATTTAAAGAATGGTATCTCACTATTTATTTAATATTCTACAGCAACATTTCTCAATACGATCGAACAATTATGAAAGTATATAAAGTAAAAAAATACACGTGATAAAAATAGATTTTCATTGCAAGAATTAATACTAACTCACATTTGTACTTTATCCAAATGTGGTAAATATTAGTGCTCGTAATTAATTAAACCATCAATTGATCAATTGTCAGAGTTGTCAATCACTTAATAATCCCACCAACGCGCGTTGGACCAACGGGGTAGGATACGGTCCAAAAACCCCCTTATGAAGAAGGCGCGTGTCTCTGATACACGCCATCAGGGAGGCCTATGTCTAGCATTGACTAACACAAGCTAATGATGATGAATAACTACGCCATATGTACGACGCCGCTTCGTCTCTATTGGTTACTTTGTTTACATTTTTTCTAAGTCTACGATGGCTGAACTATAGTGATTGAGTCAACGTACATAAACAACGCCATATTATAATAACAGATCCAAGTCAGATCAAAAACCTTTATAAACAAAATCTATTAAGCTTTAACTTATTTGGATCTATCAATCTATGACCAGCCTTAATAAATTATATGACAAACCATGAAACTGCGATGACAATGCGCTTCCGTTTGAATATGTAGTGGAATGCATATCTGTCACATCCCACTGCGAAATAAAAGAAAGACAAACAAACTTACGATTAAAATGTTCTGTATTTTTATTTTATTAAACGACAGGATTTGGACAATAACTGTTGAATAACATATATATTATAAGTAATATTTACAGTTATATGTGAGCTTCAAAATTATTTCAATTTATTTACATGAAGAAAACGTTAAAAAGGTATATGCCTCTACTACAAGTATGCCTATGTGTTTACGTACGTTCGTTACGCACACATTTATATTCTACGAAAAATTAAATCTGCTTCATTATATAAAATTTCTATAAAATGTTTTAACACACGGTTAAAAATTAGAACAACGAAAATGTAACGTCTAATAATTCAAACCACTTAACTTACAAAAAGTTAAATTTGTAAGTAATCACTTAAAATAAAACTTATCTGTGTAAACAGTCTTTAAGGTTTTTCTTTATAATCTATCCAAATTTCTACAAACAGGTTGTCTATGCATCGTTACAGTTTACAAACTCAAACTGTCTTCTTACATCAGAAACGCTGTCACTCTCTTCAAACTCAACATCCGGTGTCGCCATAGATAGGTTTTCGACAATCAGACGCGAGTGAATAACGACATTGTCGACCACTTTGTACCCATTCCATTCGAGAAGATTTCTGAAAACAAAATATATCTTCCTCATTGAACTTTCTATATAATTAAATCAAATCAACTTAAAAATAGTTAAGAAGCATTTTAATATTTATAGCTACATGTACTCTTTAATCATCATCAGCCTGTGATAGTCCACTGCTGGACATAGGGGAGCCTAATACACCCCTATCCATTAGGGGGTTTTGGACCGCATACCACCACGCCGGTCCAATGCGGGTTGGTGGGTGGACCGAATTTTTACATGCCCATCCGACGCATGGATCATCTTACTTTTCAGACAATTGGGTGATCGGCCCAAATTGCCCTAACCATCTAGGAAACAACAATGAAAATTTGTTAAGTCCCCGCAAGATTCAAACCCACGATCTCCGGTTTCTAAAGCACACATCCATCCCGCTAGGCTACGAGACTACTATTCAATACTCAAGTATATTTAAAAATAAACATGTATCTAATTTCTCACACATTTTACTTGTAATGCAGTAGGATATTATAGTAAAAAATATTTAGAGGTTAGTAAAAAATAATTAACGTTATTTTTTAATACCCTCTAAACATTTTTGCGGGCTGTATATTAAAATTTACAATAATTACGCTGAAATATAACAAATTAAAAAGAAGTTTAAAATAAATTTTCAACTTACTTAACTTTCTCCTGATCATCAGTAATGTGGTCAACCACGCGCATTAGATTTTCAAGCGGTATTTCAAGTTTTTCCGCGTTAAAAGTACCCTCATTTGTACATTTTAAATCAATCAATTTATTGATTTCATCCGAAATAAGCTCTACAATCCTACAATCATCAGATTTTGTCTGAAAATAAAGTAAATAAATGCTTAATTATATTTAGAAATAATACACATTTTCTACTACCTCAGTATTAAAACAACTTAGAAGTTATAAGGTGCAATTGCGATGTCATTTCATATTTCCAATTTTGTAATATAAATGACCAAAATTTATAAGACGAAATAGACCTCTACCTTCTTTTAAATTTTTTACGCTTCGTTCGTAAGGCAAAAAGACTAATAAAGTTCTAAGGTAACTTTATTAGTACTACATTAGTCGCCATATACTAAACAATGGCACAAATATAGTAAATCAAGTCTTATGTCAAGGAGTAAAAGGTATTAATTAAAAAAAACTGCATTATTTTAAGCAAATGTAATAGTTTACAGGTAATAGAAATACTATCTATATAACTAATACTTACTTCATATGGATAGTTATAGTCTCTAACAATCTTATAGTATTGGTTCCAGTACGGAGCATCTTCACCCCAATTGATATTATTCCAGATGCTATCATTCTTCCTTCCATCTACAGGATTCTTATCAAAATTAAGCATTTTTGTCAGCTGCTTAATCTCATCGACAACTTCCCTTGTATGAATCATTGATTCGGGCCTGTTTTTAACCATAAGGTTTTGAGAAACTTTGGAGAATGTTTTTACATGCAGTGTACAACAATTTAATCTGAAATTTTAATAAAATAATTACAATAACCCGAAGTTGACAAAATCATATAACACTAGCGTACATAAAACATCTTACTATGATTTATTGTTGCAAATGAGTATCATAATCATAAAAAATTATGTTCAAAACTTTATTTTCAGAAAATTCAAATTAAAGAACAGTAAAAGCTTATTTAATAATCCAGATAGTAAAATTTTTACTAAGATTACTTTCAATATTTGCTTTCAATTAATTGTAATTTAATGTAAACATTAGTAAATTATGTAATCTTATAACAATACCTATAATGGTATATAACCTAAAGAAATAACAAGGTGTTTTTATGCTTCTTTTAATACTACTACTGCTGCTACTGAATTAAACTACATTTGAATTTTAAAGTAAATATTTCTTCTTATTAACCTATTATTGACATCCTCAATAGTATAAACTCTGTTTAAAACTTTACGCCTTGGGAATCATCACATTAGATGACACATCCTCATCAAACATAAGAAAACTACTGCCTGTTTCTTTCTCCAAATTACATTGTATATCGCTATCTCTGATATCCGGGATGTTTATTGAAGAGGTTGTAACAATTATTGTCATGCAAGAGTGCTGTGCAGTGTTCAGGATATCGGAAAGGATTCTGTACTATAAAAAAAGGTGAAGGAACAAGTATAGATTATTAGAATAAGGATCTTCATGGTTGCTTAATAAATTAATAATGGTAAATTCTGGACTTCTATTGATTGCATTGTTTTTTTAGCCACACATATAGGTTAGCAGGTTCAATTGAAAATTTACCACAGTTTTATAATTGGAGTAGGCCAAAAGACTTGAAATTGATTAACATAACCAAGGCCACAGAGTAGTGTTATTCAACAACAGTTGAGCCAAATTGGCCTTGAATATACAGATATGAAAAAAGTCATTCATAGCAACAAAGCAGTATAATAATTATAGTGTTATTATTAGTCAACAGTCACTCAGATATAGACATCTCAGTGGGAATTCATTAAAAAGCATGGTGGTTGGTGGATTGGTAAATACTGCAAGTGTAGATTTGGGTTAGATATCAATTGACTATTAAATCAACATAATTCATGGTCATGGTCAACTAATAATTGCAAAGATTACAGGACATGTGCCTTTACTGAAAAATAATTCACCTATCTAATTTAGCAGGGATTATGGATTTAGTTGCTTTACATAAAAAGTTCTTCAAGTTAGATCTAGATTAATAAGAAGCCAACATTAATTGTATACTAACTTTTCAGGACCACAAATCATATTGTTAGTATCACTTATCAGATCAGTGCATTCCCAGCTTTCTTCCAAGTCACTCATGTCACTTGGACTTGGAATTCCTAAAACAAAAACAATAGTTATCAGCATTAGTTTCTTAAATTTATTTTAACAATGTAATCCTATATGAAGCTAGAGGTATATATTTTAAAAAGATTATTTCTCACTGACTGATTTATTTTTCAGTACACATTAGAATATAATTGCAGGGGGCGATATTATTTATGTTAATTTCATATTGACTTAATTGTATAATTATATGCTACTTAAGCTGTAATATTTTATTTTTTTAACTTTTATAACCATATTTATATACATAATTACCAAAAAAAATTTCCTACTCACTTTTTACTAAAGCTAAGCTGTCTATACTAAGGTCTTCTTGTTTCTTATAATCTTTTGAAACAAAGAGAGCAAGCTGGCTACAGCATCCATAATGTAGGGTTCCAATAGGTCCTGGGCCAATGCCCTTGCATGTAACAGTATAGTTAGGGTATCGAGTCACAATATTACTGCACCTGGAAAAAATATCAAACATAGGCATAAAATATTGGATTGAAGAAAAATTTTGGTTTACAAACAAGTAACAATAATAGTAATAGTTTTTTTACAAACAAAAAAAGTAGTAACATTATTATGAAAGCAATTTTAAGCTAGCTTCTGTGATAATGTGACAGACAACATTGCCACCAATTTTGAACTTATATTATTTGATTTTAGCTATTGCCTGCAACTAATAAAGCTGTTATTTAAAAAAAAGTGTAAGTTATTCCCAGTTACATCAGCTGTCAAAATCGGCCATTCAAGGTATTAGCCAGAACAAACAGATAAATGGACAGGTAGGAGGACAAAAATTTAGAGAAATGTTGTTTTGTTTTATTTACTTGTTATATATTACAACATACTCATTAAAAATAGTTATTTTAATGTTACAAACAGACACTTCAACAGACAGTACAGTTATTCATTCTAATGAACATTGTAATATAGCTCCATTTTAATATAACATTGGATTACTAAATATTTTTAGTTACAAATCAAAGTCTTCACAATAGTGGCAGTATATGTGTACAAAACTATATTTATGTAAACTTTATACTGAATTCTTCACAATATATAATATTATTTATACAATAAGTAGCTTGCCAATTATCGTCACTAAAAGACTTTCTTCACAAAGCAAAAATAAATCATCTTATGACTGTATTACAAGTTTCACTTATGCAATATACAAGTGCATATACAAGTTCAATCATTGTTCAATGTTTCATTTACTTAAAACTTTAAATTTATCTTACTTATAAATTTTAACATCACAAATAGTCATACCAATCATTGAACTGCTCTCTAGTCCATTCAAACATGTGATCCATTCTTCTGAGACCATTTTTTTCTAGAGCTTTAAAGAGAACATTGAAATCGCCATTCGGTGTTGTAATAACTGCTACACGGGGTTGTATGAAACCAAAGATGTTGTGCACAAGCCTCTCTAAGTCATGAGGTAACATATGCTCTATCATCTCTATTGCTACAACTGCATCACAACCAATCAGCCTATAATCTGGATCTGCTGCATTCCCTCTAAAAAGCTTTAAATATAAACAGTCAACATATTAAATTCATATTTTCATTTACAGCTTCAGTACTTTATCTACAAAAAGAGCTTTAAGAAATTAATGTCAATTAGAAATACAAAATAATTGATGCAACAGAAAATGAAAAGGAAACTGAACAAGCAAACTATTACTATAGACATTGAAAAATTAACATTATAATATTAATTTTTCTTACAGTTATTTGTAAAGGATTTTCTCTTTTTGGTGTGTATTCTCCATGAGCAATCAAGTCTGAGGAGCATCGGAGGGGTAAAGTTTCAATGTCTACTCCAAGAATATGCTGCACTCCAGGCACTTCCTTCAAATACTTGATAAAACTTGTCTCATTATATCCAAGGTCTACAATCTGCAATGATATAACATTTACATGGTAAATATTTATTATTATTAGTTACAACATATCTGTTTTCTTCCGTCGACATGATGATAATGGACATGATGATAATGAAACAAAAAACCTGTCTACCTTTCCCATTTGATATTAGCTTATGTTTCACAGCTAATATAATGAAGAAAACAGATATGTTGTAACTGACAAAAATAAAATTGTACACCAGCCAAAAAAAAATTCAAAAAATAAATTTTCAATTAAACGTCTATGTATAATAACTTTTATTATACATAGAAGTTACAATTAAAAATTTATTTGTATATACTCTTACTTATAATAATATGATTTATAATAAAGGTTATGATCAAAATATTTTTTTGAAGTTATACTTCTTTAAGCGCGTTATGAAAAAATGATGAAAGTGAAATTTTAAGATGCGTGACACAAAATTAACAGTTCATAATGAAAACGGTGAAAATGTAATAAGGTCCATATTACATAGTGATAAGGTTGATTTTTGTGTAGTGATAATGGAGTTGTAGTTTTTATTTGCGATAGTTGTTGCATAATGTGCCTATGAGTTAGGATTAAGGTCTGTTTTGGTATATACATATATATTATTATTAATAATATATTTTATATTATTTAAATTTATATTAAATATATTATTATATAAATATATTAATTTTGTAATGATGTTTATTCAACTTGATATAATGGTAATATTTTTATTCATTTAATATATCAACATTGTGATTTATCTATGTAATACGTTTTAGATAAGCGCCATCTAGTCGCCATAATCAAAGCTTCTGATTTATAGTACCGCTGTACAAGTAAGCCAACATCTCTTAGGAATTCTACATTTGTAAGCAACAGATGGCGTTGAACTACCAGTTATATGATATATCAAAGTATCGCCTTGTGAATCCATAAATTCTAATCGAATTATTTATGATTAGTTCTTGTAAATCTATCATCTTTAATTATCTTAATTATTTTTGATTGATATTACTTACTATTTGTGAATATTAGTGAAAAAAATTGTGCTTATATACTATTTCAAGTGCTCCAATATAATTGAGGTTAACTATCGGTATGTATTATTTATTGTATTGTAATTAATTATTTGCATGCAATTAAAAACTATTTTTTAATGATGCCAAAGAAGTATAACTTCTCACGCGCGTACATAAGTTTGGCTCTGGTGAACAATTTCATTTAGTCAGTAATGATGTTTCTGTTTTCTTCAGTTGATGACAGCCTAACACAGTTTACTGCAGAACATAGGGGTTCCTTATAGGCTACCAAGAGATTCAATCCTGTATAACCTGCATCCACTCCCAATCACAGGCAATCACTAAACCTTGAGGGAGGTTGATCCCACACAGCAATGACCAGTGCAAGGTTGGCACTCTAGACGGACTCGACTTGGGGCTATCCATTTATTGTTTAAGGTAACAAACAAAATAATTATTTTTAGGATTAAAACTAACATTGATTCAGGGTTTATTTAAACTATTTTACATAGATGGTATTTCTTTTACTCAAAATTTAACTTACCTTGTTTAACTTTCCATACCATCTCTCATCCAAAAGGCAGTCAGTGACAGCGGCATACCGTTGTGCATACATCGGTGGAAAAAATACAACTCCTTTTTCATCATCAAATTCAGCGAACGCTTGTTCTTCGGAATCCTCATCATCTAAATTGTCATCGTTATTTGTAAGTGAAAAACTAAATCGTTTATAATACGGACCGATCAACCTGTCTAAAACTGTTATTAAAGATTGCCGGAAATATATCAAAGTTTGCAAAGCTATTATCATGATAGACAATTTAACTTGGATATTTGACAATAATTTTACAATTCTGCAAATTATCTCCTAAAGAAAACTGAAGAAGCCGCCAGTTATGACGAAAGATTCGTATATTTTGATTTGTTTTTGTTTTTTCTTCAATTGACACTAATTGATTTTAAATGTTAAACTGACAAAAGAATGACATCTGAAGCCATTGGTCATGATTAAAAAAGACTCGATCAAAATATTCTTTTTAATAAAAAACTGTAATTGAACGATATTTCCTTGAATTTTTTTTAGTTCTATCTAATACGTACTTTTCCGAAATTATTGAAGTAAATTTAATATTATTTATATCTATACATATAATTAAACTGGAAAGTCTTTTTGCAACATCAAAATAACCGCTTTGAATGATAACATTTTGATATATAACTGATACATTTAAGAATATGAGGTCTGATTGTTTTGGGTAATCTCTGGAATGGTGAATCTGATTTTAATGGAAGATAGCGCATTTATACTCGAGGTAGGTTATTATTAAGAAATTGTTGTAGTTATCTAAAATATGTTATTAACAATGTCGTACAAGATTGTGTTCATTCAAAAAGGAATTTTTTATTCAACAATTCAATGACTTGAATTCCTAATCCATGATTTTGAAAATTGTATAAAAACCGTGGCAGGCAGTAATTAACTTATAGCGCATACTAAGAAAATAGAAAGAAAACAAACACCTCGAATTAGGTACAGTACAGTATGTCATTAAAAATGCGAAACCTACTAGTAACGAAATGGATTTGTAAGTACCATTTCGCATTTTGATACTAGATGGCGTACCCGTTACTTAGTATCGTATACTTACGGTTTGCACCACCATGTTAAACTGAAAAAGACTTGGAAAAATGTAAACTAAGTAACGTATAGCAACAAAGCAGCGTCTTACGTAATGTATTTTTGTTAGTTGACTCGACTGTCACTCGTAAATCGTAAAAATTAGCCTAAAAACGTATCATGTAGGTACAGACATCTCGGTAAACAATTAGAAATTTTATTCTAACTTTGATATAGTTAGATTTTTAATTGATATTACTATAATGTTTCCTTTTAGGTTCTGATTAACTTTTACTTCATGAAAATGTTGAAATGGATATTTTATGAAAGTAGTGTCGCAAGTTTTACTGTATAGCCTATGTATTGATCCATTGTAGAACCAGTTTAGCTTATGTAAATGATTAAATTACGACACGTAAAGCTTCTTAAATCTAAGATTCTGAATTAAAATTAACTAATCATTTGACCTTATAAACGGGATCTTCCACATTATAATTATAAGTTTACAAAAACGGCAGCATTTTGTAACATAATTATGACTTTTAAATTTAACCTTTAAATCAAACGACGGGGAAGTCGTTTACTATATATACCATAATAAATGTGATTTACTTAATGAACAAACAATTTTTTTAACATCTAATCGTGCTTTGTTTAAGTTATTTACTCATTTCGTGTTTTTAACTACTTTAATTCCTACAAAACATACCTTATGTTAAAAATATGAATTGTTGCCCAAAGGCTGAGTTCAGGTTTGGCATTTTAATATGACATTTAGATCACTGTTTTGTATTTATAGATGTTTTCAAATAAAGCATTTCTTTAATCTAAGATAGTATTTTAACGTTTCACTGGTTAAAAATATTCCTGGTCATTTTAATTTATTACAATTATAAAAGAAGTCTCAAATCGAGGCCTTTTATATTTTTTTTAATGTAGGTCCCTTTTCTAATAATCTTTTCTAATCTACAATAAACGAACTAAAAAAAAGAGCTCATATATTCATCGCTATCACCTATAACAAAAAAAATTAAACGTGACATAATCATTAATCACTACCGGGACTAAATAGATATAGAATTAATATAAACAACGTCAATGAAAAGTTTGTTTTGTAAAATAGTTATAAGAGTATTGGCATTGATTGACTTCAATAACAACACTCGGTGAATTAGGCAATTTTGTTGTTATACACTGTTTACATCAATTCCATGCCTATTTTTTTTTTGATACAGTTTACGCGTAAGATATCGTATTATATCTACTTTATGAATTTTATTCTTAATCCATTTTTATTATTAGTAACAATAAGAATCGAGCCTTTTACTTCGATGGTCCATCAAAGGAAAAAAAAAATAATTCCAGTCAGAAATGTCCAGGCCGCCTTTAATTACATCAACGAGAACAAAAAAGAGTTCATATGTTCCTAAAATTCATTATATTATCACCCTTGGAATTAATTATAATGAAATAAGGTAAGGAAATCCTGACACTTTTCGCTTTTCTGTAGAGACTTAATAGAGAACCCAATTGCAGTGATATTTTTGGCTCCACTTGAAATATAGTGTCGATTTGCCACATTACGTGTACTTCGCTATTATATAACGACCGTTTACTTTTGCTCAATCATTTTATTCGTTTTAGTCGAAAATTCGTTACGCACTCAATTAACTCATTTAAAGTGGGAGCATAATAAATTGACACTGTTTAAATTTTACGCGTGCTTACACATTGAATTCCGTCTGACTATTATATTTTTATTATACAATAACATGCGAATTTATACTTGTTGCATTTACTTTATTACTACACGTGATTTGATAAAAAAATAATAAAGAAGCCTTTACGGATTTTATCTCATTGAATTTAGTTTATAATATTCTAAACAATTTAAATACTTACAAGATCGTCTGTCTATCCAAGTTTCACCCGCCACCGTAATTGTTGTATCTTATCATTATAATTTAAATAACGTTATGGATTGGACTTAGTTATCGTTGATGAATTTTCATCGTTGGTAATCTTCTGTGAGCTAATTGATCCCTTGTCATCCATCATCTAATATATTAGCAATGTTTTTATCAATAGTGAGAATACTGCTCATCGTTTAACATCTCCTGTAAATCGTATATAGTAGTTGTTATAAGTGGTTGAAAATGTTCAACTTGGTCTTCTGTCGCTAGTCTTTATCCATCGATAATATGCTTTTTACAACAGAGATAGCTTTTATTACTCTGGGCATGCACTTGATAGGAGTAAAACATTTTAATCTGTAGGATAAATACAAAGAATGTATATGACTTTACAGGACGATTAACTTGAGTAAAAATGTAATGCTCAGAACTTAACAAATAATTAGTTTCATAGACATATTAAACTTTAGCAGGAAAACCGTAAAAAACCTTGACCCAAGCAATTTCTTTGAAATGACGTATAGTACCTACACCAGCAATATCGTGAGTCATTACGGATTAAGAACATACCGTCAAAGCACGTTAAAAAATTTCCTTATTCATGAATATACAATGACGTTAGGCACAGCCTATTTATATAGCCACAAGATTATTTTCTATGTATGCGACCTGAATAATTAAACCACAACTCTAAAGTAATTGCGAGTATTAATCTCTACTGATGATAGGTTCCCTTTCTACGGGGGACCGTCTGAGTTGGTACCACTGCGGTGCCTATTTCTGCCGCAAAGCAGTAGTGTGAAAACGCTGCCGTGTTCCGGTTTGAAGGGCACCGTAGCCATCTTATTTACTGGGTAAACGAGATTTAACACCCTGTCTCACGGTAGACTGTGCGTTGGTGATACCACGAGTATTGTCGATGTCTATGGGCGTCGGTGATCACTTTCGCCACGGGCCCGACTGCTCGTCTGCCTGCATAGGCAATAAACAAAAACATTTTTTAAAGATATCTAAAATGTTTTATAACCTTCATAAATATTGTAAAGGATATAACTGGAACGTTTAGTCGAAAAAATATATTAGATGAACGACCTATTTTGAAGTGCGCAATAAAAGAGGCGTAGCTAGTAAAATTACAGGCTAAACAGGATGTTACATCTTATGTATCTATTTGACTAGTTAAACTGAGGTGTTTTTAAATTAGTTACCTCTATGGGCAATTTAACATCACGTTAAAGTCCTGTTCGTATCCTCGCAACATACAAAATTGAATCCTAATATTAATTCTAAGCAAGAATATCGCAAATAATTGTAAGCGCTCAAAAAATTATTCGGCAAAATCTCACATGATACAGCATTGCGTTATGAGGCACATAAAAAGTGAACCACACAGCTGTCGACGTTCGTAGATGATGTAACATGCATTTGATAATACTAGATGCCTATTTTAGTTCCGGTTGCAAATATTGTACAACAGTTTTGTAATACATCACAGTATGTCATATTCGAGACAGACAAAGTATTGAAATGGAAATTCTTACGCTCGTAATCAATACCTGGAAGTATTAGATATTTTATTTGTTTTATTGTCTATTAACTGTCTTATATTTTTGTAAAGTTATTAGTAAAATAACAGTGAAATGGTTCAACTTGAACTCACAGATATAAAATAGACAGCTTTAGATTAAAATAGCGTATTTTAATTATCTTATTAAAAGGAATTGAATATCAGCACAATTTTTAAATTGCTTATTAATTTTTTACCCCAAAAATATGTTTGTATGAAAAAAATACTTGTTCTCGAAAAAAAATGCATTTTTTTTCTAATTTTTATAAATTATTTTGAAAAAGTCATGAGTATGTCATTGTAGTAATGAGTTTTTGTTCATAAGCTAAATTAATCAGATACACAGGAATTTCTCATGATAAGTCGTACGTGCTGCATATAAGAAAATAGCGTTAAAAAAATAAACAAAACAAATCCGCTTACCACCGTAAAACATGAGATGTTATGTCTCCTTTACCCAGTAATTGCGCTGTTTATGGTGCACTTCGAACTGGAAGAGAATAGTGCTTTGACACTATTATACCTACCATACATTGGTAAACAGCAGAAAAGAGCACAGTCATCTACTAAATTGGCCGATAGTTAAAGAATAATATAATGTCCTCCAAGTCGATTTCAACTACGGCGACCGATTTATATTAGACTTCATCCAACCACGCACGATATACTATAGCGCACTAGCTTACGCGCAAACACAAGTGCATCATATTCTCATAGTCCGATGGGACGAAAAACCTACACGGCCAGAGAGAGATATGGCGCATGGATCGTACTTTACGGGCAATCGGTTGATCAGCCTGCATTATTAGTAAACAACAATAAAAATTTGTTAAAACCCCTAAGTATTCGAACCGATTACCACTAGAAAATTTTTGAATCTCTGTAACTAATTATTTTACAAGAATTAAAAAATATAAATACAGGGGCACTCGAATATGCATAGAAAACGTTGT